>BSBN01000388.1:10000000-14800000 GCA_027924645.1 Cunninghamia lanceolata | reverse complement strand
AGATAAGCGTAAACAAAAGGTGAATGTGGATGAAGTCAAAAGAGAGATGAACAAGATTTGGGTGAGGAAAAGTACAGAGAATGTAGAGGATGGATCCGCACCCAACTCTGGTGCTGTTATTCCCTCTGAAAATTAAAAGATGAGGTCTAGCTCAGGGAGAGAGACAAAGAAAACCTTGTTCCCCCAGCCAGTCAATTGGTGCTGGAACTAGCATAAGAAGAGTGTCGGTTTGAAGGGTTCATAAGGGAAACATCCAAGCAAACTATGGTGAAGATTTAGAAGATCCACATGATGTTTAAAGATCAGAATTGATCTAGCTCTTCAAGTCATCTGAATAAGGCAAACCAGAATAACTTAGGTCGAGCATTTATTGCAACCTGACATTAGGGTTTGCGGAGCAATATAAGGTTTTTCTCATTAATCACCTATTCATTCTACATTCAAGAAGAAATGAAAAGTGAAGCTCTACAACAATTCTCCTCAAAGCTCATCTAAGATCATTTGCAGAAGCCATTTCATCCAGAAATCATCAGGCAAACTCCATGAAACTGAAAGGCACAAAAGGTATTTCCCATTTTCAATATCTCTCTGCAAATCTTTTGAAAGATGGCTACTCCAAATATAGTAAAGATTTCTAATAGACCTCACCCCACATTTAAGAAACATCCATACAAGTCCTTGGAGGTAGATCACCTAGGAGCCTTTTCCAGTGTTCTGCATGGCGTATTGCATACAGAAGACATTAGGGTTTACATACATGCAAGTATTGAAGAGTTTGGGGAATTCAAACTAAGAGACATCTATCACAAACAATAAATAGATGATGCTTTTGAGCTTAAACCAGAATATAAGGGCATCTAGGAGAAGTATTTTGATCAATTCATTCATTTCCCCTGCTTTGAAGAAGATGAATGGGTTCGGTATGTATTGAGTAGAGTGCATGATAACTTCCTTTGGCTAAACAGACCTTGCAAGATCACAAAGGAGGCAATTAGGGTAGTAACTGGTTTATACTCCTCTGGAGGGTTACTTGTCCTCAAATTTGTCAAAAACAACATTGTGACTGAGGCCACCGGATCAAAATTTGATAAGAGGGCAATGACCATTGAAGATATTACTGACCCGGATATCAAGTTTGCTTCTATGAAAATAGGATATAAGATATATCACTCTAGTAGGGAAAATTTAGTTTCCAGAACTACAATATATACTGCCTATGAGATGCTGAGAAAGAATGCAGAATATGATCTTTGCGAACTTCTTTTGAGCCAATTAATGGAAAACATACAGAAGATCAAAAAGGACAAAAAGAACTTCAAATATGGAGGACTGATACTATGTTTATTTTTCTACTTCATGAATGAGCTTCCTAGATCAAGTGGATGGATATGGGAAAATAACAAACCGGTAGCAATCTAGATCAGAGATTACTTGCATGAACTTGGAGATTCTAAGGCAAGGAATACAACTCTATGGGGTTACTTCAAGCAATTCCAAAATGTAATGCAAATTAGAGAAAGAATCCCCAAATCAGTAGTTGAGAAATACAAGGATACAGTGTGCTTCATGGTAGACACTGATCAATGTCTAATGGAGGTAGTAGAGCCAAGGACAGTCTGGATCATGCCCATGGGGTATGAAGTCGATGAGAAAATTGTTGAGTTGCATATTGAACACATGCTGAAACAACCAAATGATCCCAAGGTAGAAAGGTTTGGCACCTTTGAGGAGTTGAGTGTAAAGATTCATGTGGAACTCAGACAACCAGAAATCAAGAGAAAGGTGAGAAAATAAGTTGAAGATGTTGCCAAAGGCTTTGGCATCTCAAAGGAGGCACTTGATGCCAACAGGGAAAAGAGACAAAAGGCTGAGGAAGAGAAGAAAGAGGCAGAAAAGGGAAGCAAGGAAAGTGCTCCAATAGAAACCTCAACCTGGACCAGATCATCAAAGAGATCTACACCTGTCACAACCAAAAGCTCAAGAACATCAAAACCGAAAGTCCAGGCATCCGGCAAAGGAGAGAAAAGATCAAAGACAAAAGCCACAAGGGCTTATGTAAGTCAAAGAGATGAAGAGGAAACTGAATTAGATGAGGGGATAAAGGAAATAAAGAAGCAGAAGAAGAAAGGATCTGGTAAACCTTCCACAAGTCAAGAGGAAGAAGAAAAGACAGAGGAATATGTTGAAAAACCCACTCTTGACATTGATGACATAATCAAATTAGTCACTGTGGATAGAAATCTTCAGCCAATGGTTGAGTTCTATGATGATTATGGTGAGCTAGATTAGAAGATATTGCAAGATGCTACAGTCAAGTACTTAAATGTCTACAACAAAGCATTTATTGAAATCATATCTTTGATCCCCAAAATTTTGGAGAAGGAACTAGAAATAAGAAAGAACAATGCCCAAGCCAAAGACCTAGAAATTCGGGAACAGATAGCTATTCAGCTATATCCTTCAATCGATCCTAAAATAATGAATATGATATTCAAAGATTGCAAGGATGAATTCAGGAGCAAAGCAAGGATGAATCAGCTCATGCTTGGTGAAACTGACAAAGTGGCAAAAGAGACTGAAGAGATCCTCTGAAATGCTCTTAAAAGGTTCAACATTCCCATCACAGAGGACTCTGGTAAAGACAAGGGCTCAGAATCCCCTATTCCGGAAGAGGTGGCTCATGAACAAACAACTATCTCTCCTCCAATTTCCCCTATAGCCTCTAGATCTAAAGGAGAAGACAAAATACATGAGAAAGAAGCAGAAGTGAAGGAAAAAGAAGTTGGCAGTGCCAAGGTTGTAGAGGGAGAGAAGACCTCAACAGAAAAGACCTCAACTACTAGTGGTATGAATGTAGAAGGAGAAAAATCTCCAAGGGACAACTCTAAAAATGTAGAAGAGAAGAAACATCTGTCTCCGGCAAGAGACACTGCACAAACTGTCCAAGAATTCCTGAGTAAAGAAACAATGGAGATTGATGAACTAGAGCTTCTACAAGGACCATTTAATTTTGATTCACTTTCTCTAGTACAGACAATGAAGATAGCCTCATTTTCTAATGCAAAGGCTAAAGAAAAACTCCTAAAGTCTCACATGGAAGACTGCGAGTTGATAGAAGCTGTTTCCAGAGTGCTAGAAAAGATTATGCTATCATTTCAGAAGGATCCCACAGCCTCCTCATCCGGTAATCTCAAAACTCTAGTCAATAGTGTTAGCACACATTTTGATTCACTAGAGAAGTTAGCAGAAGATAAGATCTGGAAGGAATTTCTTGCAAAAAGATTATCAGAGGTTCAAGGGTTGATAAGTAATGATAGGAGAAATATGAATATTCGGATAAAGATCTTAGAAAATGCTCTTAAAGACGGCGGTGAAGTATACAAATTTTGTATTTCTTGGTCCAAAGCAACAATGGAGATTGAGAAGAAAATGAAAGCACAAGAGGATAAACTGTTAAAACTTTCTCAAAATTTTGATCCACTTTCTACATCAATAATAAATCAAGAATGTCAAACGATTGCAGTTTTGAATGAGATTAAGAAGCTTGAAAAAGAGAAGAAAAGTAGAATAAGCAGGTTAAGTGAGCTCAAAGGGATAATTGTCCCTAAGTTAGAGGCCATGCATGAGGCCATAAAAGAAGCTCAAATCAAAGCTCAGACAAATGATCCAACAGATCTAAAAAGGGTAGATGCATTTGCTTTTCTATTGAGCGGTCATATATCAACTTTGGACAAAATGAAGCAAAGTTGGGCTACAGAATTCATTGAACTGAAAACAACCTTTGCTGACATACTGCAGTATATGTAAGTATTCCATATGTATATACTTATACAGCTAAGTATAGTCAAATTTTTGAAAATTTTGGTATGCAGACCCTACCCTTTGCCATTGATGTCAAAGGGGGAGTGAGGAGTAGTGAAAAATGAGGAATCCAACTAAGGGGGAGCTCCAGAATATGTATATAAAAATAGAGCATCAGTCAAGGGGGAGCATAGTGTAAACATTTAGTCATTTTTCACTAAGTGTTGCCATCAATGCCAAAGGGGGAGATTGTTGGCAAGAGACACTATATGGATTCATGATTGTTGTCATTGATGGCAACAAAGGTTAGCCCACACATCCGCAGGACATAATGAGTCTTTACCGGAAGACAGATTGCAAAGTATTGACGTTCGGTAAGCAGTAACAGAGCAGTCAGTAAGGTTCAACAGATAGGTCTGGATCTCTCAAAGGAAGTATCTTGGTGAAGTGCAGATTTGGTTAAGTCAAGAGGACTACCTTGAGTGATAGAATCTAAGGATTTAGCCTCTGGTGATAGATGAAAAAAAAGATATGATCACTTGAGTATTGGGTTCTTGATTGGCAGTGTGATAGAGGAAGAACTAACTGACAGAACATCAGACATCATTCTGGATGTGTTGCTGATGATGGAAAAGGTTCTTAAGGCATAAGTTCTGTTTGGTCGACATGATTGATGACTTCTACAAGTATATGCTTGATCTACATTACTAGAATTCAGCCGACAGATCAAAGTTTGTAAAAAGTTTGACTATTCCAGGTGCCGACTAGAAAGGTGATGAAATCACTTGTGCGGATATATATACAAGATGGATTTAGTTGTGAGAGGTGTTGTTGTCATTGGATATGTGCGAATAAGAGTAGAAGAGCAGAGCAGAAGTAGTAAGCAAGGTTCAATATGTAAAAGGAAAGCAACATAAGAGAAGAGAAAAGATGAAGTGTAGCAGATTAGTATATTGAGCTTAACCAGAACTGAACTCCAGCATATGTAGATGCTCCCAATCAGTTCAAGTATTGTATAACACTCTTTTTGTAGACAGTAAGTCTCTTGTAGGGAGTGTGCCTCTTGTGAGCAGTGTGCTCAGGCAGTGAGCCCTAATTGGCAAGTGCCATTTTATATTTCCATTCTTCTAATAGAGAATACAATCTTCGGTTAATCACCCCATGATTTTCTCCCTTAACAGGGTTTCCATGTCAAAAATATTGTGTCATGTGTATTTGCTTTTCATGGTTATGTTTGCTTATTTGAATTAATACTGCATTGTTATTAAGAAAGTTCAAAAAGAAGAAATAATTAGGATAACTGATTCACCCCCCCTCTTAGTTATCAACATTTACATCTTCCCCCTTAACTCTACTACCCCAAGGGTTCCCAAAAATGGTCATATATAGCCCTTTTTGGTGGCCACCAACTTAATTTCAAAATTTGTATCTCCCTCCAAAAATAGGTCAATTTCGCGGGGCCATAAATTTCGATCTGACCATTGGATTGGAAAGCTCTCAAAAAGATGATGGTGCACAAACAGTATCAATAGGTCAACTGCTTGGGTTTCCCACCAAATTTTGGGCCCATCTGGAGCCTCTAAGTGCCTCAAATTTGACTTTGAATATTTCAATAGGATTTTTGGAATTTGAAATTTTAATATCTCACAAATGAAAAATGATATTGAAGTGATTTCTTCACCATTAGCTTCAATTCACCATTCTAGAGGTCTATGTAAGATTTTGTATCCAACCGTGCACAAATACAAACTTACTAAAAATAGTAACCCTGTCAAATTTAGCCCTTATTATAAAGAAACAACATTTTTTTTTGGTTGATGCAAGATTGCTCTTACACCCTGGATGCTCCTGCATCATTCCCTTTCCTCTATCTCTCTGATTCATCTACATAAGTCTTTTTACATTCTTCTTCCCATTTATTTTCTCTTTCATAAAAATTTCATCTCCTGCAATTTTCATCTATAATATCATTATATAAAAATGAAAAACAATTTTTCATTTTTTCTTCTTTCATATTCCTCTTTTCTCATCTTTCAATACTTCTGCAAAAATAATATTATTCTTTCGCATAGAACCTACAATAAAATTAAAAACAAAAACACTCTTGGAATTCCTCTCCTTTGCATATCTTCAATCTGAAAACAAATTGTTCCCATAAAATAACTTCTTCAATAAAATCTTCAATCTGCCTCCTATCTATTTCTCTCCTCAGGACCATTTGTCAATAATCTTCTTCATAAAAATAACTCTCCAATGTTTTTTTTAATCTCTTTATCTTCTCCAATAAAAGACCATAAATGATATCTATTAAAAAAACATCTTCAATTGATCTGCAAAAAAAAATATCTCTGTGAAGTCCATAGTCATTACTTCGAGCCTTTTCACTATATCCATAAGAAGAAGACAAAAAAAAATTTTAAGCTTCACTCAAGAAGAACTTTAATCAACATTGCCCATTATAGAAAAAATAAAAATACTTCCTTCTTTATCTCTTCAATGCATAAGATAGGATAATTAAAATAGAAGTAATCTCTTTAAAAATCTCACAAAAAGATCTTCTGAAAAAGAATCTTTAAATATCCCAAAAATTTTCCTTTAAATTGGGCTAAACATAGCCTCCTTAAAACAGTTTCCAAAATAGTCACTCATAGTGATGTTCACTAGCCCGTCAAAGCAGATGCATTGAGATGAGGATCAAGGTTTGAATATTGACCATAGATATTCTATTTTGTGCTCTTCAAAATTTTAAAACTGACCATTGATATGCTTTTCTTGCCCACCGCATATAAGAGGTAATCGATGATATCGATTTGGCTAGAAATAAGGACTGGTCGTACCATGGTCTTAAACTCTTTAGAAGGTCACCTTAAGTGATGGTGACTTGTAATACCAAGTCAACATAAAATTAAAACATAAAGTGCCTTTCTTAATGATAATTAGATTTAGGATTTATGTGACATAGTTTAGGGTTTAAAAACCATAGACTATTAAAAAGAAATCTTTAGTACTAATCAACCATGCAGATCAAAGATGTTCCTATTGGAACTAGACAACTAATAGGGGGGTGAATCAGTTGTCTCACAATAACACTTTTCTCCTTTTAACCTTCTTTATTATCTTACTATCAGATTAGTGATATAAACATTAAAGCATAGATCAACAACATATGAGCAGTAACATAATCAACACATTTGACACCAAGATTTTGATGGTGAAACCTAGTTAAGGGAAAAACCACATTGGGGGTTAACCCACAAAATACTTACCCTGTTAAAAGTACTTAGTAAAATGGAAGGCACATGCCTTTGGGCGCAATGCCTAGAGCTCATTGCTCAAAAGAGAGGCTCACTACCTACTAAATTTATTTAGAAAGAATTAACTGAGAAAAAAGAACTACTCCATGCCTAATTCAGTTTCAGTGAAAGCTCAAGAACTTTCGTTCTGCCCCCAAATTCTTCTTTCACACTCTATACTTCTCTCACTCTTTTCTTCTCTGCCCTACTCCTAATCCTTTCTTTAGATTTATCTATTTTTAAACAAGGATAATTTCAATACCTCTTCAAGAAGTATTTATATACTTCATCAACCTTCGAATGATCAATAAGGTTAGCTAACCTTGATGTGAATCATCACACTATCGGCCAAACACAATTGAGACTTGAATATTCTTCTACAACCACTCCATGCTTCATAAAAATACTCTAAGGCATCCGCAACAGGCTAGGAACCTCCGGTCGGCCAAGACTAGGAAGAACATCAACCTCAAGGAGAAAATCTCCAATCAACAAGCTCAAACTTCAAAGCGTACCTCTAACATAGTAGCCATATGATCTAGAGACCTCCACAAGCACATTGAATTCACAAATAACATCCACTCTAAACCAAATTATTAGAAGCATTTGAATCTTCCTCTGGAACCTCAAGAACACTCTCTGTCATGACTGTCAAACTAGAAGGATAGATTGCAGACCTCCAAACCATGAACCACTGGTGTTGATGGTACACATTGACTTCCCAGACATGCCTTCAGATCCGTAGATCATAATCTTATACTACCAGAGCAATCTAGACCTCTTTCCTGTCACTCTATCTTTTCTTGATTATTTCAAGAACTAGTTCTACTTAGATGGCCATAACTCCTTCAGATTTTCATGTGGACTTCTCAAATCTTAACTAAGGCAATCTCTGATAATCCTCTACACAACTACATGATCTGCATGCATTGATTATCATTAATTTTCTCAATGTCCTCAACAGTCTGTTCTTCTATGTAGACAACAAAAATAGGATATAGTTGACACTAATGGCAACAAGGATATGTTGACATCAATGACAACCCACTTACGCACATATTTGCAATAATCTCCCCCTTTCTCATTGATGGCAACATATGATGTGAAAAACTAAATCTAACCATCAAGACAAGAACTTCTCCCCCTTTCTCTTCTCACTTTTGCAAGTACTTTCTTTGCCGCTCCCCCTTACATCAGCAACTAGTTTTTCACATGACTTCTCTCCCCCTTTGACATCAATGGCAAAGGGCACATATTTGCTATCTTTTCCCTTTTTGATTTAGACTGATTCCAAAATTTGCATATTGACTACTCCCACTTTGAGTAGTATCTTCTTAACATTAATCTAGATCACAAGATATGAATGTGAATTCAACCGAACTGATGCACCTTAGTGCATCTTAGTTCTGCTCAGGAGGGGCAATAACCCCTAACTTCTCTCTGAGATACTCAAAAGTATCCTTGGGAAGAGGCTTAGTGAAGATGTCTGCAATCTGATCTTTGGAAGGCACAAACTCCAACTTGACTTCATTCTTATTTACTTTCTCTCTCAAGAAATTAAACTTGATAGATATATGCTTTGTTTTTGAATGCAATACCAGATTCTTTGAGATGCTTATTGCATTAGAATTATCACAAAAAATTGTGACTAGCTCCTCAAACACAATTCTGATGTCCTTCAACATTTGCTTCCTCCACAAAACCTAAGTGAAATTATTTTTTGCTGCTATGTACTCTACTTTTGTAGTAGACAAAGATATTGCCTCTTACTTTTTGCTTATCCAAGAGACCAATCTTCTCCCCAAGAAGAATGTACCACCACCAGTACTTTTTATGTCATCCACATCTTCTACCCAATCAACAGCTGTATATGCATGAAGAGTGAAGTTATTGTCCTTTGAATACCACAGTCCATAATCAATTGTCCCCTTGAGATATCTAAAAATTCTTTTGACCACCATAACATGGGATTATTTTGAATCAGCTTGATAGCTGGCAACAAGTCCAACTACATTCATGATGTCAGGTCTAGTCTAAGTTATATAAAGTAGTCCTCTAATCATTGATCTATATCTTTTCTAATTTTCCTTGGGAGAGTCATCATCTTTTCTTAGCTTGCATCCAATTACCATAGGTGTACCCACTAGCTTTGAGTCTTCCATTCCAATTTTCTTTAGCAATTCTTTTACATACTTGGACTAAGATATGAAGATACCTTTACCTGATTGAACAATTTGCAGACCTAGGAAGAAATTCATCTCACCAAACATTGACATCTCAAACTCACTTTTCATCTGATCAGCAAATGCTTTGCTAAACCATAGCTTAAGCAAATGCTTATCCAATCTGGCATACCAAGCTCTTGGGGCTTGCTTGAGTCCATACAAAGCTTTTCTCAATCTACAAACCATATCTCCCTAATCAAACAACTGAAATCCTTCTGGTTTCTCAATGTAGACTTCTTCCTCCAAATCTCCATTTAGAAATGTTGATTTCACATCCATTTGATATACTTTAAAATCTTTGAAGGAAACAAATGCAAGAAATAATCTAACTGCATCTATCCTTGCCACCAGAGCAAAAGCTTCTTCAAAATCAATACCTTCCACTTGAGAGTAGCCTTTACATACCAACCTTGACGTGTTCCTTACTACCTCGCCATCTTCATTTAGTTTATTCTGGAAGACCCATTTGGTTCCAATCACATTTTTGTCCTCGGGTCTAGGAACTAGATCCCATGTGTGATTCTTTTCATTTTGCATTAATTTCTCTTCCATTGCTTTGACCCAGTTTTCATCATTGCAAGCTTCACTTATTGATTTAGGTTCAATCCTTGAAATCAAGCAAATGTCTTCTTGATCTTTAGACATTTTTCTCCTAGTTTGAACACCTTTAATTTTATCTCCTATGATCTAATCTTCAGGATGATTTAACCTTACATACCTGGGAGTTTTGGGGATTGTTTGAGCTTCTATTTATTGAACTTGTTCCTCATCATCTGTGTTAACTTATGGAGTTACCGATTCAAACTGAATCTAAGTCTAAACTTGAACTTGCCTTCATTGATTTTGACTTTTATCTTGATCATCTGAATCATATCCGGAGTACCTGGAATGTCCTCCTTTACTTTCATCAACTTTAACATTCACACTTTCAACAATCTTCTTTAATCTTTTATTGAAGCACTGGTAGGCCTTACTCTGAGTTGAGTATCCCAAAAATATTCCTTCATCACTTCTTGCCTCAAACTTAGCTAAATCTTCATCTCTTTTAATATAACATTTACTACCAAAGACTCTAAAGTATCTCACAGTAGGAGGATGACCAAACCAAAGTTTATAAGGAGTCTTACTAGAATTTCCTTTGATTTGTACCCAGTTAAGAGTGTAGACAACAGTACTCATGGCTTCTCTCCAATAAACTTGAGGAACATTTGTTTCCATCATCATGGTTCTAGAAGCTTCTTGAATGGTCTGGTTCTTTCTTTCCACAACTCCATTTTGCTGAGGAGTCCTAGGAGCAAATAACTGTCTTTTTATTCCATGCTTTTCATAGAAAGCATCAAACTCACTAGAGGTAAATTCTCCACCTCTGTCAGATCTCAAACATTTTAATTTCCCACCAATCTCATTTTCAACCATCATCTTGAATACCTTAAACTTGTCAAAGACTTCTGATTTTTCTTTTATAAAAGCTACCCACATCATTCGGGAGTAATCATCAATTAACAACATAAAATATTTGTCTCCTTGTACACTCCTAATTCTAGCAAGACCACAGAGATCAGTATGTACCAGTTCCAATCTCTCACTTGAAACTTGTTCCTTACTCTTGAATGCAATTTTGTTTTGTTTGCCCAATTGACACTCTCTACATATGTTATTAGGTTTCACAAGTCTTGGAAGATCTCTTATAGCTTGACTGGAACTTATTTTGACAATGTTGTCAAAATTCACATGACACATCCTCCTATGCTATAGCCAACAACTTTTCCCAAAACTACTTAAGTGAAAGAAGTTACCTCTGGTTTGAGTACCAAATGCAAATTTAGTTCTAGAGCTTTCCAAGATTCTGCATTTAGCATCCTTGAACCGAAGATCATAATTGTTGTCAACTAGCTGTCCAACACTGAGAAGATTATGTTTCAGTCCTTCCACATACAGAACATCATTGGTGCTATTTTTGCCATTAAAAGAGATGGATCCTCTGCCACGGATTCTACCAGCTGAGTTGCCTCCAAATTTCACAAGTCCTCCTTCATAGTTTTCAAAATTCACAAACTTACTCTTATCACCAGTAATATGATGAGAACATTGTCTGTTAATCACCCATTCATCCTTTTCAATAACCTGAGCAACCAAGGCACTTTCCACATTTTTAGAGCTAGCAGATTCAGTAGACACCTGATCTTCTTCTTTGATAGCAATGAACACCCAATCATTTTCAGAGGAGCCTCCATGATTAGATTCATCATCTATTACCCCTTCTCCATTTTCTTCGACATAGTAACATTTCTTCTAACCTTTATACCTGTTAGGGTTTGGTTTTGAAAAAATTTCTGGACATCTTGACGTAAAATGACCAATCTTATTACAAGCAAAACATTTGAGTGGTAATTTTCCTTCATACTTACCAGATCCTCTTGGCATTATTTTGGCAATAAGAGCTTCAAGATCTGTTGTTTCTATTTCAACATCTTCAAGATCCTTTCCTGTCTTCATAAATTTGTTTGATCTTGCAGAGGAACTTTCACCTGGATCATATCTTTGTTTTCCATATGCATTGGCCTTAAATGCAGATTCAGACTTGGGAAGAGAATCACCAAACTCACTTAATTAGAAAGCTGAAATCTTGCCAACTAGATGATCTCTTGTAACTTCTGAGACTGTCCTGATCTCTTCTATAGATGCAACTTGACGTTTGTATGAATTTGGTAAAGATCTGAGCACTTTTGATACAATTTTTGATTCTTCCAAAGTTCCACCAGCACACCTGATGCCACACACAAGTGCATTTGTCTTTTGTATGTAGATTGTGATGTTTCCATCTTCACTCATTCTCATAGTTTTAAATTTTCCTCTCAGACTTTGCAGCTTTGTACATTTGACATATTTATCACCTTCATATAGATACTCCAACTTTTTCCAAATTTCATAAGTAGTTTTTAGACCAAAGGCATTTGTCATCTCTGAATCAGTCAGGGCACTCAACAAGGCTTCTTTAGCTCGAAGATTATTTTCATCATCTTTGATTTGACAATAGTTGAAGGACCTTTCTCTGGAGGTTTATACTTGACACTGGTTATTGCCCAATAAGCATCACCCATGCATTGCAAATGACATTCCATGAGATTTTTCCAAATAGAATAATTTGGTCCATCAAATCTTGGACTACCCTTCTTGTAGGTTGACATTTTGGATCTCCTCAAGTGGTTAGGCTTTTATGAGAGGATCTGCCTCTAATACCAATTGTTGGAACTAGACAATTGAGAGGAGGGTGAATCAGTTGTCTCACAATAACACTTTTCTCCTTTTAACCTTCTTTATTATCTTACTATCAAATTAATGATGTAAACATTAAAGACAACATAAGAGCAGAAACATAATCAACACATTTGACACCAAGATTTTGATGTGGAAACTTGGTTAAGGGAAAAACCATGGTGGGGGTTAACCCACAAAATACGTACCCTGTTAAAAGCACTTAGTAAAATGGAAGGCACATGCCTTTGTATGAACTACCCAGAGCTCACTTCTCAAAGGAGAGGCTCACTGCCTACTAAATTTAGTTAGAAAGAATTAACTAAGAAATAGCATCTACTCCATGCTTGATTTAGTTTCAATGAATGCTAGAGAACTTTCACTCTACCCCCAAATTCTTCTTTCACACTCTATACTGCTCTCACTCTTTTATTCTCTACTCTACTCTTGATCCTTTCTTTGGATTTATCTATTTTTGCACAAGGATAATTTCAATACCTCTTCAACAAGTATCTATATACTTCATCAACCTTGGAATGATCAACAAGGTCGGCTAACCTTGATGCGGATCATGACACTGTCAGCCAAACACAATTGAGACTTGAATCTTCTTCTACAACCACTCCACACTTCATAAAAATACTCTAAGGCATCTGCAATAGGCTAGGAACATCTGATCAGCCAAGACTAGGAAGAACATCAACCTCAAGGAGAAAATCTTCAATCAACAAGCTCAAACTTCAATGTAGACCTCTAACATAGTAGCCATACGATCTAGAAACCTCCACAAGCACATTGAATTCACAAATAACATCCACTCTAAACCAAATTATCAGAAGTATTTGAATCTTCCTCCAGAACCTGAAGAACACTCTCTGTCATGATTGTCAAACTAGAAGGATAGCTTGTAGACTTCCAAACCACAAACCACTAGTGTTGATGGTACACATTGACTTCCCAAATATGCCTTCAGATCTGTAGATCTTAATCTTATATTACCAAAGCAATTCAGACCTCTTTCCAGTCACTATATCTTTCCTGATTATTACAAGAACTAGTTTTGCTCAGATGACCATAACTTCTTCAGATTTTCATGTGGACTTCTCAAATCTTAACTAAGGTAGTCTCTAATAATCTTCTATACAACCACATGATCTGCATGCATTGATTATCATTAATTTTCTCAATATCCTCAATAGTTCAATCTTCTATGCAGACAACAAAAACAAGATACAATTGAAACTAATGGCAACAAGGATATGTTGACATCAATGAGAACCCACTTAGGCACATATTTGCAATAGTTCTTGCTACTGACAACTAACTATCATAGCATCAAGGACATCAACTCCTTCAACAATCAACACATACCATAAGTATGATAAGCATTATTTCAAACATGATCATCTATTCACCTTTTTCAATCGAAGAACATATAACCTATCAAATCATATCTCTCAACACCACCACTCAACATGGATGTTCAACAAGAGGCAAAGAAGAGGCAAATCAACTCCTAAAGTGTTAGATCATAACATTATGATAAGGAAACTCCTTAAGAAGAAGCATGATATGAACATGAAGCAACAAATGTAGTATGTGATCTTTGTCATGTCATGAAACAACCTCCTAACCATTCCTAAAACTTGAAATACAACAAAATTTAAAACATCCCTTATGAATCTTGCATTATCACAATAGCCTTGATGTACCAAACTGCTCATGCCAACTATTATACGTATTGTATGAGATAGCATGAGAGCATGTAAACTGTATAGTCAAGTGCATATCAACATAGAGCATGTTACTGTCTTAAACCACACCAAAAACTAATCATATGTTGAAGTTTTGATTCCAATGAACTGCCACCAACATGAGGCCAACATCAAGTGAAGAAGCATGAAGAACATCATCAACTTCATGTGATTCTTTTAAAATCAAAACTCAACAACCATGAAGATCAAAACTCTTCAACATCATTTAAGTGAATATGTAGCATGACACAAAGAAGCTATCATTAACAAAGTCTTCTTACCATAACAACTCCATCAAACATTCTAACTCTGTGGTTCTTTGCAATATTAATGACAGACACCAACCACCAACTCATTAATTTGAAAGAAATCAGAAATTGTCAAGTATCAACATCACAAAGATAAAGCATCAACCTACTCACCTTTGAAGTATGATGATGCATGAAGTATGAACCTGTAAGCATTAAAGTATTTTGAGAATTCCTGAAGTACTAACTTGATCAACCTCTCAACTCTTCTCAATTCATCAACTCAACACCTGCATCATCAACTTAAACTTATATCATCCTTACATCCTTTTGACATCAATGAAAATCAATCTACATGTCTACGTGAGGATTGATCAATTTTATGCAAGATATCATGGTATTTGTAATGTTTGAAGATTGAAGACTAATTAGTGTCTATAGCTCGGACTACTTTGGCATGTTTGGGTGTGAAATAGGACCATGCCTAGCCTAAATGTACCCATTTAGATGTGTTGGAATTGTCGATTTGGCTACATGAGGAGAAGAAAAAAAGTTACACCCCTTTGCAACTTTACACTGCCTCCTTCTGATGATTTTTGGGGCAGTAGAAAACCTTTCACCACGGGCAAATGCCTCAGAGATATAAAAAATTGAGAGAGGTTATTGTAGAGGGACCCTACTACATGATCATACTACCTTATACAAAAATGTCTCTATGTGACACAGTTTTTGAGTAACAACTCGTCAAAGATTGCTGCATTTTTGCACTTTGGACTCTTCAGGGATATCACCAGTACAATGTACCTAGGACTATTTCGGCATGTTTGGTTGTGAAATAGGACCATGCCTAACCTAAATGTACCCATCCAAAAGCATTGGAATAGTCATTTTGGCTGCATCAAGAGTAGGATGAAAGTTACACCACTTTGAAACTTTACACTATCTCCTGTTGACGATTTTTGGGGTAGCAGAAAACCTATCACCACGGACAAATGCCTCAGAGATATAAAAATTTGAGAGAGGTTATTGTAGAGGGCCCCTACTTGATTGTAATACATTAGATGAAATGTCTCTAAGTGACATGGTTTGTGAGTAATAGCTCATCAAATATTTCTGCCTTTTTGCACTTTAGACTCTTCAGGGATATCGCCAGTATAATGTAGCTTGACCTATTTCAGCATGTTTGGGTGCAAAACAAGACCATGCCTAGCCTAAATGTATCCATCTGGACATGTTGGAATAGTTAGTTTAGCCACATCATGAGTAGGACAAAAGTTACACCCCTTTGCAACTTTACACTATCTCCTTCTAATGATTTTTGGCACTGTAGAAAACCTTTCACCACAGACAAACCCCTCAGAGATATAAAAACCAAGAGATGTTATTGTAGAGGGTCCCTACATGATCACATTGCCTTAGATAGAATCTCTCTAAGTGACATGGTTTCTAGGTAATATCTCGTCAAAGGTTGTTTCCTTTTTGCACTTTAGACACTTCAGGGATATCACCGATACAATGTAGCTCAGACTGTTTCATCATGTTTGGGTGCGAAATAGGACCATGCCTAGCCTAAATGTACCCATCCAGATTTTATAGACATAGTAGACCTAAGTCACCTGGTCTTTATACCTTATCATAGTCTAGACCTAAGTCATGTAGACACCTAGATTATAGTTCTACCTAAGACACCTATTATGGTAGACCTAGTTGACATATAGTACCTACCTAAGACACCTAGATTAAATTATACCTTATTCTAGTCCCTAGAGTGGTAGTTGATATATAGTATCTACCTAGAAGACACCTAGATCATTCTAGATTATACCTTATTCTAGTCTCTAGATAGGTCGTTGATATATAGTATCTACCTAAGACACCTAGATTAGACTAAATACCTTTTTTCTAGTCTCTATCTACCTAGTTGACATATAGTATATACCTAAGACACAAGTAGAGACACCTATTATCTAGTTAGAAACCAAGACACCTAGAGACACCTACTAGAGACACCTATATTTTATACATTACCTATATTTTATACATTATGTGGTTTGGTGAAGGATCTTAAAAGGTATTTTTACACCAAAAACTTGGATGATAATGATCCTAGGAAGGTCAAGTTTATTGCCAATAGAATAAAGTCACATTCTACTCTATGATTGATCCCTAAATAGAGAGGATATCCCTCATGTATGTTTCATCAACTATGAATATCACTTGACTAAGCCTTGCAATAACCTTCAAACATTATTTCTACCAATAACAATGGCTAAACATGTGATATATTTTTTTCAATAGACTTGTAACATAGAAATAAGAGCATAAGAAAGAAAATAGAATACAACAATACATTTTTATTGGCATGGGAGATTTGTCTCATTTTTCCTTTAGTATTGAATCCTCCTTAATGATAGTTGTGTAGTGATAGGCTTCTCCCATGATGTAAAAATGTGTATATGTGTAAAAATGCAACAGCTCAATGTAACATGACTTTACAAAATCAATGTGAATACTTACAAAATAATCCAACAAACCATCTGGGTCTGCACTAATCTTTATTGTGTCAAGTATTGCCTCATGGTCAGACTCACACACCTTCCACAAGGTCTTGTTCAAAGGTCTACCCCGATATTGTATGAAATGAACATTGGATGCCATGATAAGGTTCAAGTAATGAAGAATCTTCTAATGTGTGTTAAAGTCCTAAAATGGCCAAACATTAACACTCTTATGTGGGTACCTTCTAAGTCATGTTCTAGTAACAACTACTGAGCCTGTAGGGTATTCGATGTTTTCTCCATCTGTAACTAGGGCCTCTAAATTACTTTTGGTCTCAACACAATGACACAAGTAATAATATGTTCCCTCTTTGTTATCTTCATCTGCAATAACTACATATACATGCCCTACATTGATATGTGTATCAAATTAGATGAAATTAGTCAACATTACATAAACACTACAAAGTAAGACAACATTAGGAATTTCAAAAACTATGCAAATACATATATTACTTGGTTGAACTAGATCTGATATGTGGTCAAAGTCAACTAATGATTCCATCTCTATTAGTTCTAGTGTCGTCAAGAGTCTCTACGTGTCAAGTGAGCTAAGATAACTTAACTACCATTCATCAACCCACTCCTTTGACTCACACTCATCTCAGGCTTGAATTGTACATGAAGAGAAAAAGCATGACATCTTCTGCATATGGATACTCCATGAACCTGCAATTAAGCTTCTAAAAGAGTGCATCTCACTTGATCCTGTTAGTGTAGCATAGTCCTCATATGGTGCAATGTTAGTATCATCTATCAACCAAAAAAATCTATGAACTGAAGGCTTACCTTCATTACCTGGACCCATGGAAGCATTACACCACTCGACGATTGATTTTGCATCTGTCAACTTTTCATTGTCTTTATACTTTAACTCTTCTCATGCTATGGCTCTTTTGATACATTATCCTACACCATCATTCTCCCCCTTTCCATGTCTGCCCTCAAAAAAGCTCCACATATGCTAAACACCTGTAAAATTAGACTCTTTCTCAGCCAATAGAAATTCTACAAGTTCTTGAATTGTGACACATAGTTATCCAACCATATAACATGCTGACTGAACAATATGCCCCTTCTAGCCAAATCATTGTAGAACACCTGAAAGAAACCTTGCACAAACTTCATAGAATGCATGCGATCATCACTAATATAGAAATGATACTCCCTTATGATATTTATGTCATCCTCTGTACTATCATTCGCATGAATGAATGTGATGTACACAAATATAGAAACTTGTGTTAAGCTGTAATATTGTGATTACACCTCACACTATGGATGTAGACTCTAGCTCTTTGCAAAGTCGATGACTGAAACAATGCTACCAACTAGAAATGTGTCCTTGCATAACTTGAATTGCAAGTCCAAACATCGATCTCTATGGGCATTCTTGCATACTCATACACTATACTATCACAAAATATAGGTAGAAACTAATACACTACAATCTTTTCAATAACCAATTCACACCTCTTTGCTTCTTTACCATCTTTTGTATTGTATGCCATTGTTTTATACTTGTCGAACTCTACTAGTTCATTTCCAACCGCATGTGTTCTTTCCATATGTTCACATATTGGCATACGTTGCAAGCCACCGCAATGCTGACATGTTCCATCCAAGCATAATTTCCTATAGAATATTTGACCTTCCTCTCTATCACATAAAATTCTTGATATGAAGTCTCTTGAAGATGTTGGTGGGGTATGTATGCCAGAATCCTACAAAAGATTATTAGTATGCAAATCTAAACATATAAACCGATAAACATCAAAATGGTTAGCAAATTCAATATGTAATCTACAACAACAAGTAGTGCGTGTGTAATTTATCTTGACATAGAAAGGTTTTAGTATTTAAAAATATATTTGACAAATTTTAATTTGAGGATACATCTCTAGAAATTTACCAAAAAATTGTGTTTGAATCATATCCAAAAATTGCTTTGGATGTGGCTCACAGTTTTGACTACCGATTCTCCTTCTTACCACATCCCTTTGATTCGGAGATAACTTTGTGTAATTCTTCCAAAAGTCTTCAATTAGTGATCTGAATGCTTCAACAATTGGTTTATCTTTTCGTGGTAGTCTCCTCGAGAACGCCCATAATTCATTGGCATTGGTGTCCTAAATTCTTTGGCACCTTCTAATGGCTATTGATAAAGTTTTCCTATTAATTCTCAATGCTTGACTTGTCTTTCTAATGAGATGAGATTTCTTCATTTGGCTACTTACTATAGTTGATGTAATCACATGCCGTGTTGCATTACTATCTTTTGTGCATGAGGTGTTACCCACACTGTCATATGCACTCATAAGATTCTTGAAAATAGATTTTTCACTTGAAGCCTCTGATGTTCTCAACCCAAGAATCTTCATAGGGGACCTATACTTTATACTTCATATCATTTCAATGAATAGTTGACATCTTGTGGTCTCATTCAACTTTTCAAAGAACAATCTCCAAATCTTATGAGCATATCTTCTACAAGTGTGTTTTGGAATCTTACCTTCCATTGGATGCAAAATATTCTCATCAATATCAATCAAACACTTTGGCTTTCTATGCAAAATTCTAGGTGGTTTTAAGATAGGTAAATTATTAGGAATTTCATCAATATTTAAATGAGATGGGCTAGATGGCATACCTTCGATCGAAGATGGAATAGATGACATATCTTGAGGTTGAGGTGGGAATAATGGCATACATCTTTCATCACATGTGAGTTATGATGTACTCTTAACTTGAGATGTGGTAGATGGTGTTCCTACATGTTGACTTGCGGTAGAGGACGTGTCTCCAACTACGGTATTCAAATCTCTCATAGCATAAAGTTTTAACATTTGTTCTCTTTGTACCACCAATACCATATCTATTTTTGATGGTTGTGGTTCCTCTTCAATTGGAATGTCTTCATTTATCATGTCCAATTTTCTCTTCTCACCAAGTTCCCTCATAGCCACTGCTTTCTTTGCATTCTTAGCTTCTATCTCTTCCTGTGTTGGTTTAATTCTTGATCGTTTCCTCGGCATGATAGAGAATTTGTCTATAGAATGATAAAGAGACCAATATTAGTTCCTAATAAATGAATCCATACAAATAACTAAAATATATGTCATTCAACCCTTCATAGTAAATGTACATGTACAATCATCATGTAGAAGAGTAAATGTCACTCAACCAAAATAGGTACAAAGCATTATTGCAGCCATACAAAGCATTCTTGTACAGTGTTATTACAACCATACAAAGCATTATGGTACAAAGTTCACTTCAGTCCTATGAGGATAAGGTCAAAGGAGAGTCATCTATTGGGGCTACAAGTGAAGAGTACATGGGACTTCATGTTGACTACTTGATGATATCCATCTAGTCATGAAAAGATATGTGATTGAGATCGTGGGAGACATCACACTAGGGCATGCTTTGGATTAATGTAGAGGGTGAAGAAGGGATATCAAGAGACAATTATTAAAGTCAAGGATCATTAATATGGCAATGCCAAACTCATGTAGATAATCATGTGCATTTTAGAGGCAAATTATTCAAGGTTGAAAACTCATGTTTTTAGGCAATTAAGTTTCATAAGGGTTAGGGTTTGTAGAGAAACTATTTAGAAGGTGTTTGTAATGCTTGAAAAGGTTGAGGCAGACCCAATTCGACATGTTCAGAGTCTTTCTTTGAAGATTGGAAGCCTGGAGATCAAAAAAACTATAGTGACCTATTTGGACAAGCCTAATTAGGCCTCTTGTCAAGTGGGATAGTCAATTTTAAGGTCTTGTAGTACAAAACAACCACCCTTAAATTTTGGATGTGTTTTAAAACTCCCAAAAGGGTATCTTAAACAACTTTTGGATTGTGGGTTGGAGTTGTTTTCTATGAGATATACCACAAAAACCCTATTTGTTGTCCTATAAGGGAAATAGAAGATTGTGAAGGTAATCACTAAGTTGGGACTCTAGAATTTGGAAATTTGATTGTTTCAGTGTTTGTAGAAGTTCTCAACCCTACTCTACATTAGGATGTGTGTTATAGAAATATATCCTAGACAAGTTCATCACATGGAGACATGATTGTCATATTCAGATGCAAATAAGACTGTCATAGCTATGAGGGCAGTCATAGAAGTCCTAACTATCTAAGACTATCACTGCTAGTTCTAGAGACAACCATTATTGTTGATCACTTCATGCAAATGATAATAACTTTATTTGTAATGCTCTAAGAGGATTATTTTAGAGATTTTTCAATATAGACAAAAGGTGAAAGTATGAAGAAGACTGACCAAGTGCTCATAAAGGATTGTCATGCCATAACTGATTTATTCAAAAGGATAGTCACATTCATTAAATTTGGATTGAGTTTGATTTCATTTGAGGTGGTGTGATGGAGTTTAATTTTGTTCAATAAATTTCATATACGACAATCCTAACACTGCAAACGATTGAAACACACATGAAGGAAACCTAAATTGCTGAAATACATAGTGTGCAATTCATAGAGTAGTCCTAGGGATAGCCATCTAGGGTTATTATGATTAGATAATTATGGAATGATGAAACCACTATGACATGATGAATTATATCATTCATGAAGACAATTTTGGAGATCCATGGAGAAAACCAAGGAGGACAAGATAAGACACCAAATTTGTGAAGTTGTCAATGGTAACAAATTTACCACGTAGCTGTCCTTAACTAATCCATGATTACAAATAGATGTATTTGGCTTCTATTGACTAAAATTGACTCATTTATGATGAATATAATGCTCAAAATTATTTCTTGCACATCTATGAAGTTGGAAACAAGTGGACATTAGCTAGAGCTATCTTGGAAACATGAATATTTGAAGACATACCTAGGACTGTCATAAAAATCATTAGCCTAATCTCTATAATTTAGGGTATTGAATGGTATATAGTCAATCAAGGTAACCACCATCATGTGATAACAAATGATAATTAGAAAATTTTGAAATATTGATGTTGTATTATGCTTAAGGGATTGTATATTTATATGTTGTAAGGATTTATTCTTGTATAGTTTGACATCACGGTATGTTAAGGTTTGTTTTATTCATTATTACACATAATTATTAGAGAGCCCAAGTGTAGAAAATATAGAAGGCACCATGTGAGATTGTAGGCTGCTTTCTTCATCACGATTGTGTCTCATTTAATTAATGTTGACCTTTGATATTTCTTTTATTATGCATATGATGAACTAATTTAAAACATAGTCTATTATATAAACACAAAATATGTATACATAGTCTTTTTATTATGAATAATAGATACAAGTGATATAAACATGTATGATAAAGCATGATAAAGTAATTCAAATAGAATTAAGGAAAATGTAAAGAACATGCATGTAAAGAAGTTTGACATACCTAAAAAATGGAGATTCAAATGGAGACAGTACCCAATTATGTAGTGTTTTTTTCTTCTTACATCAAACTCCTCAACAATTTGAGTTTTTCACCACTTGCTTCCTTTTCAACGTTAAATTGAATAACACTCAAATAGAATTAGTAACAATAATACTATTAACCAATCTATAATGTTAAATCCCTACAATTCAATCACAATGAACATTGCAACACTACAAAAATTGAAACTTGAATTGATATATATCAAATTCAATGTGAAAAATATGTTTATTTCCTCCTTCTAAAGTTGGGAAAGTAGAAAAAGGTGGTGGAAAGTTCATGAAAAGGTGGTAGAATGTGCAAAATGTGCATGTGAACTTCCCAACATCATGAAAACACTTTTTTTGTCGCAACACGTGCATAAACAACATGAAAACAGAGTATGTGGGCCTAGATCATGGAGGTCCAGGACTTTTTACCATTTGTATAGCAAGCCAAAACACACATGTGTTATAACACGGTCACACATTTTGTCCTGTTATAGATTGATCCATAAATATTTGTGCCTATCTCACCTTTGATAGCACCTTTGCAATATCACTCACCTCTAGTTCCATTAGCTCATGTTCTATCTCTCACCTCTCTATATCTCACTTATCTCTCCCCCTCACCTCTCTACCTCTCCCCTCTCTATGTCTCTCAGTCACTCCTTGTCTACCTCTCCATCCATTTTTAACCATCTAGGTCTCACTTAACCCTAAACCCTAAAGCCTCAAACCTCAACCCTTAAACCTTAAATCCTAAACCTTATCCCTAAACCCTCAACACTTTACCTTAAACCCTATTCCCTCAACTCTCAACCCTAATCTCTCAACCCTAAACCCTACACCCTATCACTAAACCCTACACCCTTTCACTAAACCCTTAACACTCTACCTTAACCCTAATCTCTCACCCCTCAACCCTAATCCCTCAACCCTCAACCATAATCCCTCATCCCTAAACCCTAAACACTATAACTATTGCTAAACCCTCAACCCTCAACACTATTCCTTAAACCCTAATCCCTTATCCCTAAACCCTAAACCCTATCCCTCAACCCTTAACCCTTAAAACTTAAACCCTAAAACCTATCCCTAAAACCTTTACCCACGACACTATATCATAAACCCTAATCCCTTAACCCTTGTCCCTAGAGTCTCAACCCTCAATCCTTAAACCTTCAACCCTAAACCCTATCCCTAATCCCCACACCCTCCACACTCTACTTTAATCCTAATCCCTCGACCCTCAACCGTATCCCTAAACCCTCAACACTCAACCCTCAACGTCAAACCCTAATCCATCAACCATAATCCATTGACCATCAACCCTATCCCTCAACCCTCAACCCTCAACCCTCAACCCTCAACTCTCAACATTAAACCTTAATCCATCAACCCTAAACCCTATCCCTAAACCCTCAACCCTCAACACTATACCTTAAACCCTAATCCCTCAACCCTAAACCCTAATCCCTCAACCCTCAACCCTCAACCCTAATCCCTCAACCCTCAACCCTCAACCCTAATCCCTCATCCCTAAACCCTAAACACTATCCCTATTCCTAAACCCCCAAACCTCGACACTATACCTTAAACCCTAAACCCTATCCCTCAACCCTCAATCCTTAAAACTTAAACCCTAAAACCTATCCTAAACCCTTGATGCGAGACACTATATCTTAAACCCTAAACCCTCAACCCTCAACCCTAAATGCTATCCCTATTCCTAAACCCTCAACCCTCGACACTATTGGTCAGTTTACATTATGTGACTTCATTTTCATTGAATAAAAAGGTTTATCTGATTTGAAACAAGGGTTAGAGTTCACTGTCATGTGCTTTTCTAGATGAGAGGGTCCATAATGTCAAGGGTTCTTCCAAGAATGGCATGCAACAGAAATAAGTTTTTGTTATACCAATCTTCTTGGTAAAGCTACAATTCAAATGCTTGATTTGAAAGTTGAAATAAATTTAATTAGACTTACAATTTTAATTTTCTTCCATTTCTTCAACATCATTTTATTTTTTCCCCATTAGAAACCAATTCATTCAGCAACTTGCTACCCATTGGTTTACTTGAACTGTATACTCTGTTAGAAGAAGGGCATCTTTTATCTATATCAATTTTGGTATTGATAAGCTAAAGAGCATTGATATTTTTCACACACCCTGTTCTTTGAAATATCTTAACCTTAAAATATGACTTGGATATGTCCTTGAAGACAACAAAATCTCCAATCTCCAGCCCATGATGATTCACAAAAGTTTCCCAACCCTGCCTAAAATCTAGTTTATTTATGGTACCCCCTAATTGTACATCCCACTCCTAGCCACCTGGGCCTTGCAATAGCATATGTTCGTCTGTGTTATCTATAAATAGTGAAACAAATGTAGGAGGAATGCACTGCCATAAACACATTACACAATTAGATTTTACAAGTTCTTAATAGTGTACAAGAAATAAAAGAATGAAAAATAATGTATAGAGTTACCAGTTTTTGTGTAAAGTCTCCAAGCATAACTTTGAATAAGAAGGTACACCCATTAAACCAATTCATTCAACAACTTGCTACCCATTTGTTGACTTGAACTGCATACTTTGTTAGAAGGACATCTTTTATTTGTATCAATGTTGGTATTCATAAGCTGAAGAGCATTGATAGTTTTCACACACCATGTTCTTTGAAATATTTTAACCTTAAAATATGACTTGGATATGTACTTGAACACAACAAAATCTCTAATCTCTAGCCCATGATGATTCACAAAATTTTCCCACCCTACCTAAATTCTAGTTTATTAATGGTATCCCCTAATTGTACATCCCAAAACCCTAAACCCTAATCCCTAAACCCTAAACCCTAATCCCTAATCCCTAAACCCTAAAGCCTAATCCCTAATTATAATTTATGGTACCCTAATCCCTCAACCCTAAACCCTAATCCCTTACCCCTAAACCATAAATCCTATCCCTAAATCCTCAACCCTCAACACTTAAACCTTAAATCCTAAACCCTATCCCTAAACCCTCAACCCTCAACACTATACCTTAAACCCTAATCCCTCAACTCTAAAGATTTAAAGCCTCAACCCTTATCCACCCCTTTCCTCCCCTATTTACCTCACCCCATCTCTCCCCTATCTCTCAACCATTAGCCATCTAGGTCTCTCTTATCCCTAAAGCCTCAAGCCTCAACCCTTAAACCTTATATCCTAAACCCTATCCCTAAACCGTTAAGCCTCAAAACTATACCTTAAACCCTAATCCCTTATCCCTAAACCCTAAACCTTCAACCCTAAACCCTATCCCTAATCCCTCTACACTCAACACTCTACCTTAACCCTAATCCCTTAAACCTAAATGCTATCCCTAAAGCCTCAACCCTAAACCCTATTCCCTCATGGTCTAAAACCCTAATCCCTTATCCCTAAACTCTAAACACTATCCCTAAACCCTAAACCCTTAACCTTAAACCTTAATCTCTCAACCCTAAACCTTAATCCCTTAACCCTTAATCCTAATTCCTTATCCCTAAACCCTAAACCCTTACATCCGTCAACCCTAAACCCTAAATGCTATCCCTATTCCTAAACCCTCAACCCTCGACATTATACTTTAAACACTATTCCCTTATCCCTAATCCCTCAACCCTAAACCCTAATCCCTCAACCCTAAACCCTATCCCTAATCCCTCTACCCTCAACACTCTACCTTAACCCTAATCCGTTAACCCTCAACCCTAAATGCTATCCCTAAATCCTCAACCCTAAACCTTAATCCCTCAAGGTCCTAAACCCTAATCCCTTATCCCTAAACTTTAAATCCTATCCCTAAACCCTCAACCCTCAACCCTCAACCTTAAACCTTAATCCCTTAATCCTAAACCCTAATCTCTCAACCCTAAATCCTAATCCCTCTTGACCTTAAACCTTCAATCTTAAACCTTAATCCCTTAACCCTAAACCCTAATCCCTCAACCCTAAACCCTAATCCCTCTTGGCCTTAAACCCTCAACCCTTATCCACCCCTCTCCTCCCCTATCTATCTCACCCCCATCTCTACCCTCCTCTACCCTTGACACTATACATACATACATACATATAGGCATACATATATACATACATCAATACATACATCAATACATACATACATACATGCATATAGGCATACATACATACATACATACATACATACAAGCATACATACATACATGCTTAATAACCTTGATCATAAAACATTCCAATAGAGACATAATGTGAGAGCATTATAACATTCTCACGTTATGTCAAACATGACAAACATTGGGCAAACTTTTGTAACAAAAAAAAAATGTAAAACAAAACATAATGCAAGTGCGTTATAACACACTCACATTATATTTTTCTTTGGGAATCCCAAGCCTTAGGCTTGGTATTTTCTTTTGATTTCCAACCCAAAGGCTTGGAGTGCCTTCCTAACATCGACAGATGTGTTTTTGCAAATTCTACAGGATTTCACATAATTTTGTTTGCGCTAACCCTCATATTTGCACGTGTTTCAAGGTCAAACAAATCGAACACCTGGGTAATGTTAGGCTTTCTCTTAGCTATTTAATGATATAATTTTTTTCACATTTTGACAACGTTAAGCCTTTCATATTTAATTTCTTTTATTTGTGTGTCTGTTTTTGGGCAAAACCTAGTGTTTGGTCTTTTTCCATTGTAAATTAATCGTTCATTGAAATTTTAAAAAAATTACATTTTTAGAAACTAGACTTCATTCTACACATATTAAAAAAAATGATTTTCAATTAGTTTTCAAAATTTATAGGGGTAGGACGGCCAAAATTCTATTTTTAGGATGTGTCAACTTTGAAAATTAGTAAAAAATCAAATATTCATCAAAAAAATCAGGTATAATCTACATGCTGTTAGCTAATTTCTCACCAAAGTGATTTTAAAAATACTAAAAAAAGTTAACCTTTTGAGGGAGTCAGAAAACATGCTATGTTATGTTTTTTGATAGAAATAACACCAATTTTTGTGGCTCCCTCTTTTGAACCGCTTAATCTATACCATTTTTTTAAAAAAAAAAGTGGTTTAGAAAGTGGATTCAAAGCACTACGAACATTGTTTTGGTTGCATCTTCAAATTTTGAGTGTAACTATGCTCAATTTCTCATCCAAGGCCAGCATTCCTTGATTTCAAAAAAAAAGTGGCCACTTAAGACCCCTTTTTGGCCCCCATCTTCTTGCACTTACCCCCGACAAACATGTTAGATTTATATGCAGAGAATATATATTGTTTGAATAGTCAATCTAAGTGATTAAATGATTGGTGCCAACCTATATGAATCCTATTGCATATTTGTTTGGGTCCGCATTGTTGTTTTTTCACAAGATCAAGCCGACAAGGTATAACACTTGTATACACATTTCATGTTTGGGTTTCTAACTTAATTGTGGGATCAATCTTGTTGCGAGTATATATACCAAATGGATTTCGGTGTTGGAGGTGTGGTAAGATATTGTAGTGTGTGAATATTGTGTGAATTAAATGAGTATGCAACCTAAGGTAGTATTGTGATCAAAAAGTGATAGTAAAGACAAAAAAGCAGATTATATGTGAAGCAGAGAAAAAAATCAAGGCTGACATTATGAAGACCTTTGAATCTATATACTGAGCTAATTGATACTACACCACAACATTTTGTAGATGCACCTATAGCAATCCTCTCCTAGAAGTGGGCCACTTCCTTCTATATTCTTTTCTCTTCTATTGGTAGTGAGCATATTGCAGTGAGCACTTCTTTGGATAGTGAGTCCTTGGGTAGTGATCCCTAAGACAGTGAGCCTTCATGTAATTCAGTATTTTTATCATAATACATTTTGAACTAACACTCACTGTGGTTTTTACCTTTTTGGGTTTTCCATGTAAACATACTAGTGTCTATATGTTATGTCTTTATGGTTGTTTTTTTTTCTTTTTTATTTCATGTTGTTGAATATGGTAAATGGATTAATAAGTGTGTGAAACATAAGTTTTACTAAATACTAATTCACCCCCACTCTCCATATTCTTGGTGGTAAACAATTGGTATCAAAGCAAGGTTACTTGGAAGAAGTTTAACAGCTTGAGGAAGATCTGGAAACAATACTCATGGAAGCTAGAAGGTATCATGCTTCAGGAAATGACACAATTGATCAAGAATTAGAAACACCTCTTGAGGATCTTGATAAGTATGGAATAGAGATCTAGGATTTGAAGGAAAATGTCAAAGATGCAGATGAATGCATTCTGAAGCTAAGGGAGAAAGTCAAAAGGTTCAAGGAAAAGAGCAAACAACCAAGTGAACAATTGAATGTAGCAAATGAAACCTTAAACAATTTAACATTAGAAATTGAAAAGAAAGAGGAGATTGAAAAGCATCTAAATCAAGTTGTAAAGGACAAGTTTGAGGAATGTGAA
Organism: Cunninghamia lanceolata; assembly: GCA_027924645.1. Lineage (NCBI taxonomy): Eukaryota > Viridiplantae > Streptophyta > Pinopsida > Cupressales > Cupressaceae > Cunninghamia > Cunninghamia lanceolata. The sequence continues at coordinate 14,770,999 of BSBN01000388.1, read as the reverse complement.
AAATTGGCTAAAGATGTTTTGCTTCTTAAATATGATATGGAAGTAGCCAATAGCTATAAAGAAAAATTCAAAATAAGCTCTGCAAATCTTGAGGAGTTGATTGAGAGTTAGAAGAGTTCAGATGACAAATAAGGCTTGGGATTTGAAAAAGGAGAAAGTTTAAATTTAGGCCAAGAAAACATTGAGATGAAAAAAAACAAAGGCAACTGGTTCTGAAATCAAAGAAGACATAGAAGACCTTCGATCAGGAAGCCAAATGCTCAAAGGTACCCATCTTTCAATGGCTATTGTTTTAATTGCAATAAGTTTGGTCATAAGGCTACTTAATGTAGGAGTAGAGTGAATCAGAATGTTCCATCATTCTCTAGTCAATGTTTCAATTGCAATAAAATTGGTCATAGATCAAATGCGTGCAGAAGTCTAGTAAGGAATGGTTTTATCTATGCAAGGAATACTCAATCCTTTAATTGAATGTGTTTTGCATGCAATAGATTTGGGCATATGGCTAACCAAAGCAGATTAAGAATAAGTCAAATAAATAGATGGAATCAGGGATAGAGGAATGTGGTGTGCTACAATTGTAATAAGTTTGGACATGTTGCAAGATTCTGCAGAAGCAAGAATGAGAAAAGAGACTATCCTATAGAGAAGGGAAAAAGAGAGCAGAGAGAAGATAAAGGTAAGAACAAGGTTGATCCAATAGAAATGAGAAAGGTCTAGATCAAGAAGGATGTTAATGAGATCAGGGATGGATCTACACCAATCTCTGGTGCTAATACTTCCTCTAGGGAGTAAATTTTGAGCTCTAGCTCGGGGGGAGCTGCATTGAAAATCTTAATCACCTAGCCAGATAATCAGTGTTGGAATCTGGCACAAAGATATGATGGTAAGCTACATATGACAAATCTTTTGAAAGCATTTCCAGAATAAAAGTATCAAATGCAGAATAGTACAAAATAACCCTGATCGACTGTGCTTGACAGATTTGGTCTTGACAACTTTTTCAAATATAGCATTTATGGTGAATAGGTTAAGACAAATAAAAGGTTAAAAAGGAGTTTGTTTGACAGATAATTCACTTTGCATTCAAGCTACCAAGTTGAAAAAGAATGCTAAGAGACATCAAAGATTTCTAGAGATTCAAAATGAGTGATTTCATGAGAAGGAAACCCTAATTTGGCAAAAGAGGTATTTACAGCTTGAAAACCCTACTATGAAGTTTGAATAATTTTGGGAAAATGTTTACTCCTTACGAAATTGAGATAATAGAAAAGTCTCACCCCAAGTTCAAGAAACATTTCTTCAAATCACTAGAATATGATTCTGTAGGGGATTCTCAATAACTCCATATGGAATTGTGCACATGGAAGATGTTAGGGCATATATTTATACCAATCTAGACGAATACAATCACATAAATCTTGGGAAATTATACTTGGATGAACTAACTACTGTTGATGTTGAGTTGAAAGACAAATATAAAGTTCTAGGAGAAAAGAAATTGGACACCTAGTTAGATTTTCTCGTGATCTCGAATGATACATGGGTTAAGTTTATGCTAAGCAAGCTTCATGATGAGTTTATATGGCTTGATGAACCATATATGATAACTAAAGAAGCCATCAAAGTTGTAAATAGTATGACTTCCTCCAGGAGGATTCCAGGCTTAAAGAAAATAAAGACCAACTTGGTAATGCAGCTAACAAGAGCCAAATTTGATAAGAAAGCCCTCACAGTAAATGATATTAAGGATTTGGCTGTCAGATTTGCATCAATGATTATTGGATAAAAAATATATTTTTCCAACAAGGAAAGTTCTGTGTCTACACCATCTATATACACAACATATGACATGATCAAAACCAATAGAGATTGTGACCTATGTGAATTTCTCTTGAGTGAATTAATGGAGAACTTGAAAAGAACAAAAGAAACTAATCATCCTTTTAAATATGGAACATTGATCACTTGTCTACTCTTCTCCTTCTTGAGAGAGCTACCCAGTTTGGGAAACATTATCTTCCTCGATCACACACAAGTAGCAACTCAAATAAGAAATCACTTGCAGAGTTTAGGAAATGTAGACAAGTAGAATGAAATCTTATGGGGATACTTCATGAACTTTCAAAAGAAAATGTTATGTAGAGTCCGGATACATGAAAATGTAGTGATGAAGTATGAAAAGGACATTGTATTTATGGTAGACAAAGAAAAATCTTCATGGAATCTATGGAACTAAGAAATGTATGGGTCCCTGCATTAGGGTATGAAGTTGCAGAAGATATTCTGACTAAATTAGCTGATGTACTACTGAGTAAACAGAATGATCTCAAAGAAGATAGATTTGGGACATTTAAATAATTATTTATGGAATATGAGCAATTAGAGAAAATATTAGATGAACAAATAAGTGAGGCAAAAACCAAAGAAGAAGGATCAAAACCCATAAATGCTCTGGTAGAAGGGATGTCAAATACTCCAGAAAGGAAAGATGAGAAAGCTGAAAAGGAAATACATGCATCTAGCCCTAGGAAAAGAACAAGGATCTCATCCATTGTAGAAGCCACTACTGAAGTAGAGAAAGAAAATCCAGTAGAAGAGAAGAAAAGAAAGAAAGTTACACTTAGAGAAGAACAAGTGGCAAGAGACACTACTACAAATCAAGTTTCAATTGACTATGCTAGAATTTTTTTGGAAAAACAGTAAAAAGCATAGATCTTAGATTTGCCCAAGCCTCTACAAGGACCAATAAATCTAGCTTCTATGTCTCCTATGGAGAAATTCAAATTGGTATGAATCATGCAAGCTAAATATTAAGAAGAAATGTTGAAAACATATATATAGGACAATCAACTCATTGATGAAACATCCGGTATTCTGGAGAAGCTGATGCCCTCATACCAGAAAGATACATTAGTTTCATCAACTATTTAGCTCAAAGGTCTAATAAATTATGTTAGTACTCATTTTGAATCCTTTGAAAAGTCTACTAACATCAAGGTTAGAAAGGAATATGAAGACAAAAGATTAGTAGAATTAAAAACCAAGTTAGACAGTGAAAAAATTTGTTAGAAAGTAGCATCAAGAATATGGAAAATGTAGTCAAGGAAGCCTGTGATATATATAGATTTTGTTGTCATGACCTAAGATCACTAAGGAAATAGAAGAGAAAGTCAAAATCTTGGAGCTTCAACTAGCAAATATTTCTAAGGCCTTTAATCCAGTAGCTGACTCTATCAGCAACATGGAAATACAAGTTGTAAATATTCAAAACAACATAAGTAGTATGCTTAGTAAACATGAAGAAATGAAAAACATTATGTGCCAGTTGAGAGGGCTAATAAGCCCTAAAATTGAGTTCATGAAAGTCTTGTTGAAAAAGCCTTAAAGGTTTAGCAAATAACTAGCATGCCTATCAGTGCATAGAAGGTAGAGGATCAGGTGTTTCAAGTAAATGAGAACATCCAAATTTTGAATAGTACTAAGGATAGGTGGGTTGTAGAGTCAACACAATTAAAGATTGTGTACAATGATATCCTTTCTCATGCAGCTAAGTGATTTGACAGATTGTATATGTACACATGTGGTAGAATACAATAGCTTTTGCAATTTTGTTGTCTCGACAAAATTTTGACTCTTGTACATGCACCTTTGCCATTGATGTCAAAAATGGGCAAACACATAAGAGGGAGAAGAAGAACAGAGTGCATATAGTAAGTGGGAGGAGATAAGTAATTTTACTAAGTGTTGCCATCAATGACAAAGGGGGATATTGTTGGCAACATAGTCAAGAGACACTACTAGTAGAATGTTGTAATTGATGGAAATAAGGTTTGGTAAAGAGTACTTCAGTCCATACGACTAATTAGCTAGAATAACTAAGTATGGACTGTACACAAAGTGATTGACAACAATAGGAATGGTATGCCTCCCCGATTGAAGATTGGGGTATGCAGTTCTGGTATGATGTAAACAACACTTTGTTGATGTTATATTCCAATGTTCAAGTTCTGACTTGCTTTGGAAGTCATATGGTGAATTGTCTAATTTTGGGTAAACAAACTTAAGCCTAAAACAATGTAAAGCACCTATGTATTTTGGTCCACATTCCTCTGCTATTGAGTATTTTGATTTATGGATCTAGGGAAATGTAGACACATGACATAAGCATATAAATCTTGATTTGTAGCACTTGAAGTCCACCAGATCATATTTGGCAAGTTCTTCGGTATCATCTTTTAGTTTGACAGTATTTCTCTGTGACAGAACAACAGTTTTGAGATCAACATTTCTATATGAATGAATATTATGTTCCATGGTTCTAAAGGTATGCTAAGAGGTCCACAATAAATATTATCTATTATTTTTAGAGCCTCATATGGTCCATAGTGGGATTTATGATGTGACACATGAATTGGTCTAGTGTGTTCTTAAGGGACAAGCCGACAAATATGTTAGATTTATATGCGGAGAAGATATATTGTTTGAATAGTCAATCTAAGTGATTGAATGATTGGTGCCAACCTATATGAATCTATTGCATGTTTGTTTGGGTCTGCATTGTTGTTTGTGCACAAGATCAAGCTGACAAGGTATAACACTTGTATACACATTTCATGTTTGGGTTGTCAACCTAATTCTGGGATAAATCTTTTTGCGAATATATATAGACGATGGATTTTGGCGTTGGAGGTGTGAGAATATAACATAGTGTGCAAATATTGTGTGAATTAAATGAGTATGCAACCTAAGGTAGTATTGTGATCAAAAAGTGATAGTAAGGGCAGAAAAGCATAGTATATGTGAAGCAAAGTAGAAAATCAAGGCAGACATTATAAAGACCTTTGAATCTGTATACTAAGCTAACTGATACTGCATCACAAAATTTTGTAGATGCACCTATAGTAGTCCTCTCTTGGTAGTGATCCACTTCCTTCTATATTCTTTTCTCTTCTATTGGTACTAATCCTATTGTAGCGAGCACTTCTTTGGACAGTGAGTCCTTGGGTAGTGAGCCCTAAGGTAGTGAGCCTTCATGTAATTCAATATTGTTATCACAATACATTGTGAGCTAAAACTTACTGTTATGTACCAAGGGAAATGATATTATAATGTATTTAGGTGGATGGAGATGCCAACATGTGACACACATCCATTAAGTTAGTTATATTAGGCCTTATGGGTAACTTGTGTAATTAATTATATTAGGTGTTGAGTAGGCCTTCATTAGGATTACCCTCACATTATATTATTAGGAGGTGGTATATTTATATGAGGTGAATATCATTGCAAGATATGTGTACAGTATAATATTGTATTAGAGATCTCTTAGAGATATAGTGTGGAGTGGCTTCTTCCATAAGGAGTGTTGTATGGCATTACCCTACCTCAAGGGTTTATTTTTTTTTCGCATATATTTGGTATTAGGGCATATTAGCCCACAAACATCTCGTGTTGTGTGAAATCTATCTTATGCATTATATTATTTCCATTATTATATGTCTGGATCTTATCAAGTGGTATCAGAGCATGATCTTGGCACCGTGAAGGAAAAAACTAGGCGGATTTTTTTTTGATTTGGAGGTCATTTTAGAAATCGCATTACTCTTAGATTTTGGTGAATTTTTTTTCTAATTTTTAAAGGGTTTTTGAAGAATATATTGAAGCTGCTAAAATCCATAATTTGGAGCATTTGGAGTAGAATTATATGAGTTATAACATAATTAGTGTTTTTGCCATTATTTTTTGAGTAGCACATATCTCTCTTATTTTGGTAAATCTATGTAAGATTTTTTATGGGTTTTTCACAATCATATTGAAACGCCTACAGTTCAAATTTGAGAGCAACTGGAGTAGAATCAAGGGATATATTGCAGAATTAGTGTTTTCACTATTTTCCCTCCTAGGATTGAAATTCAATAATTTTTTTCCCAATTTCTATGGGGTTGATTTGAGACATAGTGATACACCTACAATTATGATTTGGAAGAATTTGGAGTTGTTTTCAGTACGTTATGGAAATTTAATTATTTTTCATAAATTCACTTTCTAGGCCGCAAATTGAGGATTTTTTCTAAGATTTTAATATTTATGGAAAGCTCGCCAAATTTTTTAAAAGACTTAATGTCTCAAGTTACTTCTTGGAACCCCATTCCTTCATGTTTTTTGTTCATCGTTCATCAGCAAAGTTTGAACTGTCGGTGAACTCTTGAACTTCACTCGTCGGGTTCAATGATTTATTGGGTTCAATGGTTCAACCGATATGCATTGGTTACTTTGATGAAGGTTTGAACTTCTCCCATTAGGTTCAATGGTTCAACTGATATGCATTGGTTACTTCGATGAAGGTTTGAACTTCGTCCGTCAGGTTCAATGGTTTGTCAGGTTCAATGGTTCATCGGGTTCAATGGTTCAACTAGTTCAACTGATATGCATTGGTTACTCCGATGAAGGTTGGACATCGGCAAGAAAAGAACCATCGACGTTGTTTGGTGATATCACTCCGATAGCTAAAGTCACTCTGATGGAAGATATCAGCTAGAGTCTCCTCAATGGACGGTGAATGGTAGACTGGTTTGTCTTGTCGACATAAGTGACGACAGTTAACATTCTTGTGGTCGTGTATATATATTACGGCTACAACTGATGTCTGGTGCATGTGAGACTAATGAGTCCTCTTGAATGTGAACAGTCAGACGACAGTTATGCGACAGTTGGAGATAGCAATGCTGAGTCAGTTGGAATGAACGGTTAGGGTAGAAGTTAAAAATGGTTTTACTCTTGAAGGCCATGTACATATATATAGATCTGGTGAGCTCGTCAGTGAATGATGATGAGATTTGATTATATTGTTCATTCTGTAAATGTGTAGAGGTTGTGAATAGTTTATATAATTTGAGAATCGATACCTAAGCAAGTGAGCTGAGATCTTTATTGTAACTGTAAAGTTTACTATAATAAAGATTGTCTCTTGTGGTGGTGGATTTTTTACCTGAAAGGGTTTTCCCACATAAATTTGGTGTCATTCTCTGTATCTTGTTTGTTTATTCTATATTTTTTGGTATATTTATCTTTGTATTTGAATTAAACGTAACCTGTTTGGATTATCCCCTTTGAATTGACATTAGGGAAGCTATATTCCACACCTCTGCTTTTTTTACAAGTGGCATCAGAGCCTAGCTAGTTTTGTTATCCTTGTTGGTAGGTTGGGTTTTTTGTGTTAGTTCTGTGAGTGGGAGTTCTATAGAGGTCTATTTTGTTAAATAAGATGGCAAGTAGATCAGAAAAAATAGACATTGAAAAGTTCAATGGCACTAACTTTGACTTGTGGAAGCATAAGGCTGAAGATTTACTGGTCAACAAAGATCTTTGGGTTACTATGTCTGTGACTAAACCTGTAGCCATGAAGCAAGAGATAGGAGAGCCAGAGGACTGATAAGATTAAGTTTAGCATATTCTGTTCTATTAAACGTTCATGAAGAGAAAACTACAAACCTTTTGTGGAAAAAGTTGAGAGATATTTATCAGGGCCTTTCCTTGGTGAATAAACTTTTCCTCAGAAAGAAGTTGTACTCTCTGAAGATGGATGAAGAAGCATCTATAGCAAACCATCTGAACTCATTTAATTTGATTGTTGTATAGTTGACGTCTGTAGGTGTAAAAATAGAAGAGGAGGACCGCTGTATGCTTCTATTGTGTTCTTTACCTGACTCATGGGATCATCTTGTGATGGCTATTGGAAGTAAAACAACCATGTTTAAAAATGAAGTAGTTGTTGCCTCACTATTATCTGAAGAGATGCAGAGGAAATATTCTGAGATGGCCAAAGAGGCCCTATTTATTTGAGGTAGATCAAAGGAAAGAGGCAACAAGAAAGATAAGAAGTCCAAGTCCAAATCAGAGGGGAGATCGAAATGTCCTGGCAAAAAGTCCAAAGTGAAGTGCTGGAATTGTGGGAAGAAAGGACAGATTAGAAGAGACTACAAAGAGGAGAAAGAGAAGAAGAAGAAGAACTTCTCTAACAACGATTCTTCTCAGAGTGATGTTGATGCCTTCATTGCTACCTTGGCAACGCCTGCATCTGAAGATGTATGGCTGGTGGATTCAGGAGCATCTTTTCATATGACATCTCACAAAGAATGGTTCACAAAGTATGAACCGTATGCCGGTGGGAAGGTGTTCCTGGGAAGTGATTCGACATTGGAAATTGTTGGCTAAGGAAGAGTCAGAATCCAGTTCCCAGATGGTAGAATAAAGGGAATGAATGGAGTACTACACATACCAGGTCTGGCTTCAAAATTTACTTTCTGTTAGTAAGCTTAATGGTGTTGGAGTGCAAGTTACTTTTGTGAATGGTGGATGTAAGATGACTAGAGGTTCTATTGTACTGGCAAAGGGAGAACGCATTGGAACTTTTTATAGGTTAGATGCTAAACTAGTGTGCTGTAATAGTGTCTCTGTAAAATCTGAAAAAGCTACTATTGTAACACATGATGCAAACTCTATGGAAGTTAAACTTCCTATAGAGAAAACAATGCTCTGGCATCATAGACTTGGTCACATAGGTCAAAAAGGTTTAAAAACCTTGAAAAACAAAACCCTGGTAGATGGGCTAATTGATTGTAATCCGGAGTTCAATTTCTGTAAACATTGTATATATGGAAAATAGAGCCATTTTTCTTTTTACTCTAGTTCTCATAAATCTTCTGGTATTCTAGACTATGTACATTCTGATGTTTTTGGTCCAGTTGATTTCCCTTATCTATCTAAATCAAGATACTATGTATCATTTATTGATGATTATTCAAGGAGGGCATTTATATATTTTTTGAAAAATAAATTTGAAGTGTTCAGTCGGTTTAAAGAATTTAAAACTCTTGTGGAAAATCAGACTGGTAGAAAAATAAAATGTCTGAGAATGGATAATGGAGGTGAATATTGCAATGCAAATTTTGATAAATATTGTGTAGATCATGGTATAAAAAGGCATAAGACTACACCTTATACTCCATAGCAAAATGGAGTTGCTGAAAGGTTGAATTGATCATTGATGGAGAAAGCAAGAAGCATGTTGAGTTATGCTAGTCTTGAACAAAGGTTCTGGGCTGACGCAGTTGCTACAACTTGTTGCTTGTTGAATCGTTCTCCTACTTCAGCATTGGTTGATAAGACACCTATGGAAGCATGGTCTAGAAAGAAGCCCTCTCTAAGACATCTTCGTGTCTTTGGCTGTGAGGCATATGCTCATATTCCTGAGGTAAAAAGATCTAAGCTAGATTACAAGGCAGTCAAATGTATCTTTATTGGCTATGGAGTTGGTGTTAAAGGGTACAAGCTTTGGAATCCTAAAACTAAAAAAGTAATTTATAGCAGGAATGTAATTTTTAGAGAGCTGAAACCTTTGATTATGGATCCTCAATCGGAGAAGACAGAAGAAAAAGAAAGAAAAGAGTGTTGTTAATATTCCTCTGACCCGTGTAAAAGAGGAACAACAAGCAGCAAGTGTAGATGATTCAGAAGTGAGTTCGAGTAGCTCTAAAGATTTAGATCCAGAGCAAGAACCTGAACCTGCACCTCAGACATTGAGGCGGTCTACACATGAAAGAAGACAACCAGATAGGTATGGATTTTCAATACTTGATTCAAGTTGTGCCTATGCTTTTATTACTAATACTGATGAACCTAGGACTGTGAAAGAAGCTATTAGTTTATCTGATTCAGATTCTTGGTTGGAAGCCATGGATAACGAAATGTCATCGTTGGAGAAAAATGTAACCTGGGATCTGGTGCCCTTGCTTGAAGGTAGAAAACCTATGGGCTATAAGTGGGTATTTAAAAAGAAGTATGGTCCAGATGGTAGTATTGATAAGTACAAGGCAATATTGGTTGCTAAGGGGTATTCTCAAAAGGAAGGTATAGATTATGGAGAAAGCTTTTCTCCTGTAGCTAAGCTAACATCCATTAGATTTCTATTGTCACTTGCAACTACATATGACTTTGAAATTGAGCAGATGGATGTGACGACAGCATTTCTTCATGGGGACCTTGAAGAAGAAATTTATATGTCCCAGCCAGAGCATTTTGTGGAAAAAGATAAAGAACATCTAGTATGTAAACTTAAAAAGTCTCTTTATGGTTTGAAGTAATCTCCCATAATGTGGTATCAGAAATTTGATATGTATGTTTTATCCTTGGGATATGTGAGATATAAATCTGATCATTATGTCTATTATAAAACTGATTGTGATCGGATTCTTATAATTGCACTATATGTGGATGACATGTTATTCATTGGCAATGGTAAGGGAATGTTCTCAGATTTAAAATATAAGTTGTCCTTGAAATTTGAAATAAAAGATCTGGGGGCAGTGAAGTACATTCTAGGAATGGAAATCAAAAGAGACGGATCTAGTAGAAAGATTTGGCTCAGCCAGAGCAAGTATATTACCAATGTTCTTGATAAATTTAATATGTCTAATTGCAAACAGTTAGTTGTTCCAGTTTTGCAGAGAACGAAACTATCTGTTGAAGATTGTTGAGAATCTTTGAATGAAATTGGCGACATGAAACAAGTGCCTTATCCAAGTGTTGTTAGTCATTTAACATACACAATGGTTTGTACCAGACCAGACATTGCCCAGGCAGTGGGAGTTTTAAGATGATTTATGGCAAATCCAAGCAAATCAAATTGGGATGCTATGAAGAGAGTTATGAGGTATCTGAAGGGAACTTCTGACTATGCTATTTGTTATCATGGGAACTCAGTTGGGTCTCAGAGATCTATCAGCATTCAGGGATATGTTGATTCTGATTGGGCTGGCGACATTGACAGTAGAAGATCCACCAGTGGATATGTATTCACATTAAATGGTGGTGCTATCAATTGGATGAGCAAGCGACAGGCTATAGTCGCTTTGTCCACAACAGAGGTAGAGTACATGGTAGCTACTCGTACATGCCAAGAAGCTGTTTGGTTGAAGAGGTTGTGTTCTGATGTTGGTTTTGATGCAGGGTAGATACAAATTCATTGTGACAGTCAAAGTGCTATCTGTTTGGCAAAAAATCCTACTTTTCACGCTAGGACAAAACATATTGATGTCTAATATCACTTTGTTCATGATATGGTGGAAGACAAAAAGGTAAAGCTGGAAAAGGTTGATACTTTGGAAAATGTTGCAAATGCCTTGACTAACCAGTGAGCACGACCAAGTTCAAATGGTGTTTAGATGAAATGTGTCTTCAGGCCCATAATTCTCAGTAATCGTATGAGGATTAAGAGGTAGCAGTAATCTCTTCAACAAGTTGGAGATTGAAGAGACTTTATGTCTCAAGTTACTACTTGGAACCTCATTCCTTCATGTTTTTTGTTCATCGTTCATCGGCAAAGTTTAAACTGTCGGCGAACTCTTGAACTTTGCTCATTGGGTTCAGTTGTTCATTGGGTTCAATGGTTCAATCGATATGCATTGGTTACTTCAATGAAGGTTTGAACTTCACCCGTTAGGTTCAATGGTTCGTTGGGTTCAACAGGTTCAATGGTTCAACCGATATGCATTGGTTACTTCAATGAAGGTTTGAACTTCGTCCGTCAGGTTCAATGGTTTATCAAGTTCAATGGTTCAACTGGTTCAACCAATATGAATTGGTTACTCTAATGAAGGTTGGACATCTGCAAGAAAAGAACCATCAATGCTGTTTGGTGATATCACTCTGATAGCTAAAGTCACTCCAATGGAAGATATCAGCTAGAGTCTCCTCGATGGATAGTGAATGGTAGATTGGTTTGTCTTGTCGGCATAAGTGATGACAGTTAACATTCTTTTGGTCGTGTATATATATTACGGCTACGACCGATGTCTAGTGCATGTGGGACTAATGAGTCCTCTTGAATGTGAATAGTCAGACGATATTTATGCGATGGTTGGAGACAGTGATGTTGAGTCAGTTGGAACGAACGGTTAGGGCAAAATTTAAAAATGGTTTTGCTCTTGAAGGCCATGTACATATATATAGATTTGGTGAGCTCATCAGTGAATGACGATGAGATTTGCTTATATTGTTCATTTTGTAAATGTGTAAAGGTTGTGAACATTTTATATAGTTTGAGAATTGATACCTAAGCAAGTGAACTGATATCTTTATTATAACTATAAAGTTTACTATAATAAAGATTGTCTCTTGTGGTGGTGGGTTTTTTACCTGAAAGGGTTTTCTCATGTAAATTTGGTGTCATTCTCTATATCTTGTTTATTTATTCTGTATTTTCTGGTGTATTTATCTTTGTATTTGAATTAAACATAACCTGTCTGCATTATCCCCTTTGAATTGACATTAGGGAAGTTGTATTCTGTACCTCTGCTTTCCTTACAATTTTATCAGGGGTCTATTGATTGTGTTTTAAATTTTGAGGTTGAAAACATTACAAAACAATTCAATCAAAGTAGGGTAGGTTGGAAAATTTTAGAAACCCTAGTTTCAATGAGGATTCCTTATTTTGATGGAAGTAGAGATGCATTAGAATGGTGGAAGCAATTTAAAAGAATTTATGGTCAAACAAAACTATGGAAAATAGATCTTAGTTTACATTTAATGGGTGAAGCTTTCAAATGGTATATACCATTGCATAAGGATATTTCTTCTTTAGATGAACTAAACAATCTTTCTTCGATAGATGGGCTTAAGAAGAAGAAGGAGAAGAAGAAGAAGGAGAAGGAGAAGGAGAAGGAGAAGGAGAAGGACTAGGAGAAAGAGTAGGAGCAGGAGGAGGAGGAGGAGGAAAAGCAACAAAAGAAAATGAGGATATAGGTACATGCACTTTAGCTTTATGGAAGGAGGATTCAATCCTTCAAATTAATGGATGTATACAAAAGGAAAAAGTTATTGTTTCTATAAATCCTAGCATCAAGTATAACTTCATCAGCATGGACTTAGCTAAGAAGCTACATGTACAAGCAAAGTACATCAAGAATTATCAAATATTGGGTAAGGATATTCAAAATTTTGAATATTTGAAGCTCTCCATGGATAAATATGTTTTGCATTCAAACTTTCATGCTTTGGATATGGATGGATTGGATATTGTTCTTGGTTATTCTTGGTTGGAATCTTTGGGAACAATAAACATCAATGTGCAAAATAAATTCATGAAGCATTGGTATAGAAGGAAAAAAGTTACATTATAGGATATTACACATAATGAATTCAAAAATAAATTCAAGGAAGTGTGAGTTCAAGAATATATTGAAGATTACATCAAAGAATTAGAGGACATGCAAGAGGAGCAAGATGTATAGAAAAAAGAGGAGACAAGTAATTCTCTTCATGAGACAACAAAACAAGTGGCAAAAAATGATGAAGAATTAGAGAGGGCTCCACTAATAGCAAAAGGTGCAATATATAAGCATCCACATCATTGTGAGAGGCAAGAATTGTTAGGGTTAGTTGGCAGAAGATATCAATTAAATGCAAATAATTATTAAACAGATGAGTGAAAAATATACAGAAATAATAACAACGAGAGACAATTTTAACGTGGTTCACCCAAACTCAGGCTACATCCACCAACAGTGAGTCTAATATTATTATCTAGTAAATCAAATCGATTACAACTAGCAATCCCTGCAACTCAATACCGCTGCAAAATGGTACAATACATCAGAAGAAACCCTAACCCTTATCCTCTTTTATCAAGCCTTATGTCGGTTAAAAAATAGGGTTTTTTATGTCAGCCAATAGAAAAATAACTCTCGACGCCTTTATAAAATAATAAAAAATTGTTTGAGGTTTCAGGGGTGCTGCCCCTAGACCCTACAAGGGGCACTGCCCCTTGACCCCGTCTTGGGAGCATTGCCCCCAAACTCCTACAAGGGGCGCTGCCCCTTGACCTTGTTAAATAATTGAGGGGGGGGGGGAAACTGTGCTGATAAAAGTGGGCTAGATTTAACCTCCGAGTCTGATTAGGCTCCATATAACAACAATCTCCCACTTGGAGACTGATCAGACTTTGCACCATATCATCTCCCACTTGGAGATTGATCATAACACGGTTGACCCTGTAGCTCCAACTAGAAATAAGCACCCTAAACTTTGTTGTTCTATTTTTGTTGTTTTCAGTCTTGAAGACCAAACGAAGCTGAAGAGGAGCTCAACTTCTCCCTTGTCACTGCCTTTGTAAGCATATCTGCTAGATTTTCATCTATATGTATCTTTTCAAGCCGTAACTATCCATCATCCAACACTGACCAAATGAAGTGATACCTCAACTGTATATATTTGGTCTTTGAATGCAAGGTAGAATTCTTCACAAGATGTATGGCACTTTGGCTATCCATAAACAAATAACTATTAGCCTGTTGTTTGCCCAATTCTTCCATGAAAGATTGTAACCATATCATCTCCTTTCTTACCTTTGTTGTAGCTACATACTCTACCTCCATGGTGGATAAAGCAACCACATTTTGTAACCATGAGATCCAACTCACCACTGTCCCACCTACAGTAAAGACATAACCTGTAGTACTCCGCCTCATATCAATATCCCCTGCCAAATCTAAGTCTACATAATCTGCTAAATCAATATTAGAGCCCCCAAAAGATAAATGTTTATTGGATGTACCTCTCAAATATCTGAGAATCCATTTGACCGCATTCCAATGCTCCAATCCAGGATGACTCATATACCTACTTATGACTCCTATAATATGTGCAATATCAGGTCTCATGCATACCATGGCATACATTAAACTTCCTACAGCTAAAGCATATGGTACCTTGGACATTTTTTCTTCCTCCTCTTGTGTCTTAGGAAACATCTCCTTAGTCAATTTCATATGACTAGGAAAAGGTGTGTTGACAGCTTTTGCATTTTCCATATGGAATCTTTGCAACACCTTTTCAACATAATCAGCTTGAGATAGAGTCAATTTTCTGTTCTTCCTATCTCTCCAAATTTTCATACCAAGGATTTCTTTTGTTGCCTTCAAATCCTTCATAGCAAATGATTGTGCTAACTGATGTTTCAACTCTCTTATGTGATCCATATTAGACCCTACTACAAGAATGTCATCAACATATAAACATAAAATAATGTAATTGTCATTATCTAACATCTTAAAATAAACACAATGGTCAGAATTACTCTGGATGTAGGCTTGCTCAGTCATAAGACTATTAAATTTCAAATACCATTGCTAAGGTGCTTGTTTCAGGCCATACAAACTCTTCTTCAATTTGAACACCAATTTCTCCTTACCTTTGACCTCAAATCCTTGGGGTTGTTCCATATATATCTCTTCCTCTAAATCACCATGGAGAAAGGTAGTTTTCACATCTAGATATTCTAAATGAAAATCTTCAGAAGCCAGAATTCTTAAAATAGTACGAATAGAAGTCATCTTAACAACTAAAGAAAATATCTCATCAAAATTAATGCCCTTTTTCTATGCAAATCCTTTTACAACTAACCTGGCTTTAAATCATTTATTACCTCTATCTTCCTCTTTCAGCCTATAAACCCATTTGTTTGGTAAAGCTTTTTTTACCTACAAGCAACTTACATAATTCCCAAGTTTGATTTTTCAACAAGGAGTCCATTTCTTCTTTCATTGAAATCTCCCACTAAACCTTTGTATCCACCTGCATAGCTTCATCATACCCTTCTAGTTCACTACCATCTATTAACAAAATAGAATACAAAGAGGGAGAAAACCTTTTAGGAGGTCTACTTAGCCTTGTTGATCATCTAAGATTCACTAGAGTTTTTGGAATTTCTTCTTGTTGTTGTGGAGCATGAGGAATCACTAGAACATCACTATTTGGAGTATCATCTAGCACCACATAATCCTTTTCTTTCTTCTCATGCTGCTGCAACTGATCTTTGTGCAACACCTTTTAATTGAATATAACATCCCTACTTCTCACAATTTTCTAATTTTCAAAATTTCAAATCCTATAACCAAATTCATGAATGCCATATCAAATGAAAGTACATTTTTTTGATTTTGCATCTAGCTTGGTTCTATTTTCAGAATCTACATGTACAAATGCTTCACATCTGAAGGTTTTGAGAAAAGAATAACTCACCTTCTTACCTATCCATGCTTCCTCTGAAATACCACATCGTAAAGGAATTGAAGGACCTCTATTAATTAAATATACATCGGTGTTGACAGCCTCTACCCACATGTTTAAAGGGAGCCTAACATGTAATCTCATGGTCCTTACATGCTCCATTATTGTCCTATTCATGTGCTCAACTAGTCCATTTTCTTGTGGAGTCCCTGGAAACATTTTCTACCTATGAATTCCATTAAAGGAACAATAATCCTCAATTTTTTTTCCTACAATACTCACCACCGTTATCATATCTGAGACATTTTATTCTTTTACCCATCTCATTCTCAACCAAGCTTCTCCATTTCTTAAATGTTTCAAATACATCAGATTTCTGTATAAGGAAATAAATCTAAACCTTCCTAGTTGCATCATCTATGAATTTAACATAATACCGAGAGCCACTGAGAGAAGATACCTAAGATAGTCCCCATACATCTGTATGCACAAGCTCCAACTTTTTATCTTTCTTTTGCTTCCCATCCTTGAGAAAACTAACTCTCTTTTGTTTGTCATATACAACTTTCACAGAAATCCATATTAATAAATTCAGACCTGGTAAAACTTTCTTAGAATGAAGTACCTTCATACCATTTTCACTCATATGCCCAAGTTTGTTATGCCATAGTGTTGTCTCAAAACCTAGAACAAGTGTTTCAGTCTCTTCCTATGAACCTATAGCAACTATCCCTGAACCTATTTGTTTTTTCTCTACAACAACTAAAGTAGAAGGAACAGTATGACCTATACAAAGATATAAGGTGCGTACTTTCACACCTTTTGCTACTATTAAGGCACCTCTTGAAACCTTCCAATTTTTATCAGTGAATGTAACAATGCAACCTTTATCAGTTAGTTACCCTACTAAAATTAAATTCCTACTCAGCCTTGAAATGTGCCTTACCTCTTGTAGTAGCCAATGATTCCCATTCTGCAACTTAATCTTGATTCTTCCCTTTCCAACAATCTGGCAAGGTTCGTTATCTCCCAAATAAACCAGCCCAAAATCTGCTTGGACATAATCAATAAAATAACTTCTATGGGGCGTAGCATGAAATGAGGCCCCTAAATCTAAAACACATGAATCATTAGCATTATCTAGGGAAAGAATCAAAGCATCACCTTTAGATTTATTACTTACCACATTTGCCTCCTTATTGCCTTCTTGTTTGTCTCCTTCTTTATTCTTCTGAGACTAGCAATCTTTCTTCAAATGACCCAATTTCCCATAGTAGCAATCCTTCTGTCCTCTAGATTGGGACCTCTTGTCCTTTGATTTCCCTCATGACTTCCCATGACCTCTAAAACCTTTTCCTCTCTTCTTTGGTCTGCCCTTGCTTTTTGCATTCAAAATGCTACCTGATGTGGACCCTCCTGAGCTTTTTCATCGCATTTCCTCGCTAAGGATAACACCAACAATATCATCAAATTTTAAAGTGTTTGAACTAGAGATAGAGTTACTTGCAACCATTACCAAGCTATTCCAACTTTCTAGCAAAGAACATAAAACCAAGAGAGCCCTCACCTCTTCATCAAATTTCACTTTTAAAGAAGTTAACTGACTGGTAAACGTATTAAACTCATTTAAATGATCTGTCATAGCTCCACCTTCAATCATTTTCAGATTAAACAAATGCTTCATGAGAAATACCTTATTTGAGGCTAAGGTTTTTCATACAATTTAGCCAAAGCTTTCATCAGTTCACTTGTTGTCTTCACTTCTATTATATTGAATACCACAGATGGTCCCAGGCACAACCGAATGGTTCCTAGTGCCTTTCTGTCTAGAAGTTCCCAATCCTCATCCATCATTCCTATTGGTTTCTTGGATATACCTTCCAACGGCCTCCATAAATCCTTCTGATAGAGATAATCCTCCATCTGTATCTTCTGTAATTAATAGTTTTGCCCATTGAATTTATCTACCTTCAATTTACCATCATCCGCCATTGCTACAACTTAACCGTGAGACTCCCACTCAACCATGTGACCTTCCTATAGATGATAATTGAACACAACCGCTTTGATACCACTTGTTAGGGTTAGCTGGCAGAAGATATTAATTAAATACAAATAAAGATTAAACAGATGAATGAAAAATACACAGAAATAATAATAGCAAGAGACAATTTTAACATGGTTCACCCAAACTTGGGCTACATCCATCAATAAAGAGTCTAATATTATTATCCAGTAAATCAAACCGATTACAACCAGCAATCCCTATAACTCAATACTATTGTAAAATGGTACAATACATCATAAGAAACCCTAACCCATAGCTACTTTTATCAAGCCTTATGTTGGTTATAAAATAGTTTTTTTTATGTCGGCCAATAGAAAAATAACTCCCGATGCATTTATAAAATAATAAAAAACCATTTAAGGTTTTGGGGGCGTTTCCCCCAAGCCCCCACAGGGGTGTTGCCCCTTGACCCCGCCCTATATCATAATAGGGAGCGTGCAAGAGGCACAACCCCTGGACTATGCAAGGGGCACTGCCCCTTAACTCCATCTTGGGGGTGCTTCCCCCAGACTCCCGCAAGGGGTACTACCCCTTGACCCCATTAAATAATTGGGGGGAGGGTGAAACCGCACCGATAAAAGTGGGGTAGATTTAACCTCCAAGTCTGATTAGGCTCCATATAACAATAAGAATCATGGAGGAATGTTACTACATGGAAACAACAATCCAATCATTATGGACCTACATGGAATCAAAGGAACAACTACAATATTTCATGGTATCATAGAAGTAAGGGTTATTCAAGGCAGCAAAGGAAGACTTACTTTGATAAGGAATGGAATCAAATGGCTGAAAATATCTATGGATCAAGGATGAGATCAAGGAACTGTCAAGATAAAACCATTGCAAAGATCAATTATGGATGGTTGGATGATTGGTCATGGTGGCACATTCATAACAACTTGCAACAATCTTACTATTTATCTTCTTCTCATATTTTAGGGATGAAACATGTCAAGGAGGGATGGCATGTTATGTACCAAGGGATATGATATTATAATGTATTTAGGTGGATGGAGATGCTGACATGTGGCACACATCACTTAAGTTAGTTATATTGGGTCTTATGGGTAACTTGTGTAATTAATTATATTAGGTGTTGAGAAGGCCTTCATTAGGATTACCCTCCCATTATGTTATTGGGAGGTGGTATATGTATACGAGGTGAATATAATTGTAAGATATGTGTAGAGTATAATATTTTATTGGAGATCTCTTGGAGATATAGCATGGAGTGGCTTCTTTCATAAGGAGTGTTGCATGGTGTTACCCTACCTCAAGGGTTTATTCTATTTCTGCATATATTGGATGTCAAGGCATATTAGCCCACAAAGATCTCTTGTGTTGTGTGAAATCTATCTTTTGCATTATATTCTTTCTATTATTATATGTTTGGATCTTATCACTCACCATGGTTTTTCCCTATTTGAGTTTTCCACGTAAAAATACTGGTGTCTATGTGTTATGTCTTAATGGTTGATGTTCTTATGTTTGTTTTTCTTTCATGCTATTGAATATTATAAATGGATTAATAAGTGCATGAAAAAGAAGTTTTATGGAATACTAATTCACCCCCTCCTCTTAGTATTCTTGGTGGTCAACACTTTAATCATGGTATAATTTATTGGGAAATTAATTATTTTTGTTGAGGACTAATAATTTGAGCTATTGGAACAACTTAAGGTTATATGGTCAAAATTAATTTATATTCATTATCTCAATTCATTTAGCAATAGTAAGGAAAGAACATGAATTAGTATGCCAACCACATACATGTGAGATAGATAATTTATGTGGGAAACTCTTTTCCAGGAAAAAAATCACCAACAAAAGGATAGTTCTAGTTGTATTGAAAATAAATAGTTCCAATATGATTGTTCTATTTTATATAGTCTTAATCTAAGACCAACATTGTACAACCTCTGCAAATAAGCATTAAAACATAGTCATAAAATTTCTAGAAGAAGAAGATACAACAAACAATTTTTCTCTTCCATTAATCTAGGAAAGAAAAACATAGAATTGTCCTCATATGCCCCCTTAAAAACCAATACAATCCTCCTAATTATATATTCATATGCACAACATAGTTCTCTAGGGCCCAAAAGAAATTCCATTAACACATGAAGTGGAATTGACAACTATTTATTTCAAATTCCGTGTTCTAGCATGTACACTATTGTTGGAGATTTCAACAACTACACTACCATCTAAGACACTTCTTGAATCATGGTGTAATGTTGGAAAATGTCCCCTTGGGAGTTTTTCCCTCATAAGGTTTAGCTCTGGGGTCTTTAGTGTACATTTAGGACATCTTACATCATAATTTGGCATCCCGATAGAATGAACCCGAAGTATCATGACAAATGGTGCCTAGGGGGACCCCTTGACCTTAACCCTACCCAAAATAGGGGGAGAACTTGGCTGCCTGCACCCTAGTCCTGCCCTATTTGGGGGTAGTCCCAAATTTTGGGTGTCGGCTTGTGACCGTTATTTGGGTCCTATGCCAACACGGTAAGTTTAAATTACAAAAATCTTGGCGAGAGTGTTTGTAGTTGCATATAAAAACATGTTTAGGTATTCATTTAGAAACTAGATGGCAATTGTTATGTTGATGCATTCTCAAGGCGATTCAAGGATTTTATTGTGTTGCAAGAGCAGATTTGTGTTGTCTATGTGTTTATGTTTGCAGATTTGAGCATCTATTGCCCAATAGAATGAAGAGATTTTTCCTCTCATGAGATCTTCACTACAAGGTGACATTATATTGTGTTTGTGATCATTATTTCATTTAGTTTTTACCTCTGCCTCCCTAGGTACACACTCTCTATCTAGCAAAGGTGTTCAGAGAATTAAGTGTCCTCTCGGGCTTGACTGAGGCAAGCCTGTAAAAACCATATCCCCCTCCCAAAGTTTTCATAGTTGCAGGTTACAGGT
This sequence comes from Cunninghamia lanceolata, assembly GCA_027924645.1. Lineage (NCBI taxonomy): Eukaryota > Viridiplantae > Streptophyta > Pinopsida > Cupressales > Cupressaceae > Cunninghamia > Cunninghamia lanceolata. Next base: position 14,749,926 of record BSBN01000388.1, on the reverse strand, counting down.
TGAGGAGATAGACAAAGTGAAGTTGCAGGAGGGCATATTGGAGTGTCAGAATTGCATATCAGTGAAGAAAAGGACAACCTGGACTTGGGCCCCCACTCCCTAGTCCCTGAAGTTCTGTAACGATATAATCTCTGAAGCAGCAGAAACAAGTTACAGACTGAGTTTACACATTGTGACAAAAAGTAGGGCCTTCTACTTAGGTGTCCACTCTTGTGTCCCTAAATTTTTTTCCTCAAAACCTCAAAAATAGGTACTATGTGATTTGACATTTTACATCCCTCTATAAGAGCTTTTTCTGTAATTCATCTGTTTACTATCGTATTTGCAAAAATAGGGTTTTAATGGTCAATTAAGCACAAGAGAAGGAAAATTGATAATTAAACACCCTAATCTAAGTTTCCTTACATCTCACAGTGACCTAGGGTATGATAGTGTATTTCCACTCAACCCTAAGATCCTTGAATGTAAAGGGTGAAAGGAGGATTCAAACATCTAACAACTAAGACATTAAACAATCCAAATTTTACCTTAAACATTATGGTGAACCCATGTTTTTGATTTAATTGCAACTTGTTGAGTGTTATTCTTCATATTTGGATTGATTTTATTCATTCATATAGTTATTCATCTTATTTCATTACGTAAATTTTAAAAAAATTGAAAAATTTGAAAAAAATTCAAAAAAATTGCATTGGTAGGCTCACTAATTTGCATCAATTCTTTCTAAATTTCCATAAATCATGATTTGTGCATCAGATCTGATATAAAATACAAAAAATTACAAAAAATTCAATATTTTGCATTACATTTTCATTATATAATTGCTAGGGTTTTGTAGAAATTTTGATACTTTTCATATAACCTAATAATTCCAAAATCAAGGGTTAGTAGGAAAAATCTTCTTTCAGATTTTTCTACTAATTTTAGAGACTCATTCAAATTATAATTTGTCTTTAGTCTTGAATTTTAGTATAAATTTGCATTTAGATTTAAAATATTTACATTTTTGCATAGAAAATTTCAACAAAAAACTAGCAATTTTCATGCATGCTCATTGGATTTGCATTGACATTTTGCATATTAAAGCTTGGAATTCATTTTCAGATCTGCATATATTTCATTTCATCATAAATCATACTTCAAAACATTCATATAGCATTTTGTGTCAGGATCTCAAACCTAGGGCTTGAAAAACGTCGATTCTCACTAGATTTGGCCTTATCGACTCTCTAAATTTGCACCATAGGTGTGTTCTAAAGGGTATTTTTGCACTAATTGGTTTTCATCAAGTTATTTATTTTTTTCCCCTCCTAAAAATCTTCACAACACCCTTTTATCAGGCTCTTGTATTGAAAATTAGGTGAAAACTATTCATTTTTGCTATTTTTGCCCTAGGGTTTATCCTAGTTTGCACTCCAAGTGTCTTGGGATAAATTTTATGGACTAAGGTGATTGATATCATTGATTGTATTTGTTGTGCCTCCTAAATTTCATTACAACACCCCTTTTTCTAGGTCTTGGAGTAGAAAAACCATGGAAAATAACCTATTTTTGCTATATTTTCACTAGGGTTTGACCTTAAGTGGCACTAAAAGCATGTTGTGATGGATATATTGTAATTAAGTGGATTTTCCTCACAACACCCTTTTTCATGCTCTTTTGCATCGAGATTTGGCAAAAAAATTGCATATTTTGACATATTTTCACTATATTTTGACTTATCATCATCTTAGATTCGCATCAAGAGTGTGTTGTGAAGGATATTATTACTTTTTTGGATTGATATCAGACATATAATTTTCTTCCTTTGATCAAAATCCTTACAACACCCTTTGTTTCATTCATTTACATTAAAAAAGTACAAAAAATCAAGCATTTAAGGCTATTTTTGCATATAGTTTGGCACTTGTATTTTGCACCAATTTTGAAAAACTTTCATTGATTAGAAAATATAAACATGGCCTCTAATCACAACAACAATGGGTTCCCTCCTAGACCATACATGAAAAGAAAGGCCCTTGAACTTGAAATTGTGTTTACACCTCATGATAGAACAATTGGAGACTATGATGGACCTCTTTATATAACTGTGAAAATAATGGGAAACCCCATGGATGGAACTCTTATTGATCCGAATTGCATGACTATTATTGCCACTGAAGAGTTCCTCTTTTCACATCAATTACTGCAAGGTTCTTATGACCCAATGAATATGATGATTAAAACACATAAGGGAACCTTTATCAAACCTCTAGGTAAGATATCATTGTTGGTAACACTATCTGGAAAACATGTCGAACAATGGTTTGATGTTGTCCTTGTTTCTGACCTCTTCCATATCAAATTGGGACACCCTTGGTTACAATAAATGAAAGCTATCCCTTCAACAATACACCATTGTCTAAAATTCCCTTTTCATGGATGAGTGATTACCATTCCTCACAATAAGTATAAACCTTTGGTTGAGAAAAAGCATTACATATTGGATTACTTTTAGGACAAAACTGAAAAGGAACTAGAGTTATGAACAAACTTTACCTTTTTGAGCTATAGAAACTACAAAGCAAAACTTCTACACCCAAACTCGATCCTTCTATGCAAGAAACAACAAAAGATAAACAACATGCATGTGAAGAGAACCTTAGACTGAAATGACAAGGTCCCTATGCTGAGGTTCCTCCCCTAAAATACCTACAAGGATCAAGAGGTCATTTTCAACAACAAAATATTCCACCATGACAAATGAGGTTTGATCCCAGTGCTTCATATTCTAAATTGCACAAACCTATGAAAGAGAAAAGACCTATCTTACAAGAGATAAGTGGTAAAACAAAACGTAAGAGAAAAGCAAGAGAAAGAAGAAGAAGACAAGCTTATGCCTTAAACCTTACCTCTCAACAAGAAAACATTGATCCTAACATTAAACCAAACAAAGATGATCCTAACAATGAACAACATGATGAAAAGGACATGAATTGGGCTATGGTACCTTATGTCCCACTTTTGGTGCAGGAGCACCCCTACAAGGCAGGACATAAGTTCATTGTTTGCATGTCAGGACATCAGTCTATTTTTAGTATGTTTGACTTCATGATGTAATAAGGTCCATTGGACCAATGCGTATGTGTTTGATCCACCTAGGAGAATGTGCAGGTAGTTAGCGTTCGTTATCAGGTTGTCTGAGCTGTCTTCTCCCAGCCGCTTGGAAGCTCCCAGCCGCTGGGAATCAAGTTGGTAGTACTCGTAGGATATTGCTATATATAGTTTAGATCAGTTAGGGTTTGGTGTGGTGTTAGTGATTGAGTTGAGATTCAGAGAGCAGTCTAGATATTAAAAAACATTGTTGTTTTACAGCATTGCAGAAGCAGAATATTTGTGATACATCTAGACAAGATCTCATCAATTGCATTTATCTGGTTTACAAGCTGTTTGTGTTTTGATTTCTATTCTAATTACAGGTTGATGGATTCTTTCAACCCTTCCACCGGTTGATTCTCTGAATCGGTGGAATGGTCATGCATGTTAGTTTAGGTTGCATTTTGGTTTTCTGTTTATGAATTTCATTGTTTGGGAGATCAGTTGGTAGCATGCTATGAATCAGCCTAGCATCCTCATGTGCTAGGGTTAGGAGGATAAATTTTTAAGTTTTGATCAGAGGGTGATCCGGCCCGATCATCATGTTTTCTATGTGAAGTTGTGAGGTTCTGTAAGTTTGCATGCAGCTGACGGATATACAGGATCTGCATGTGATTTTCCAGACTATGTGAATTGCATCGACATCTGCGAGTATATCGCTATCCAGATCAGGTTATGAAGCTGACAAAAATTGTATGTTTTGAATGCATCAGGATGATATAAGTTAGATATATACTCAGTGTGTATATCGTTGTCAGGATCATCTTTCGTGTGTATCCATCATCCGCATATCGCTATCATATGCGGGAGTAAAAATCACTTTTTGGCTAAGGACAGGAGGAGGATCTTGAAGGTCGTCATTAGGATATTTATAATATCACCTAACATTTCATTATCATGCTGCGGAGGATGTAAGAGTCTTATATCCGGGTGACATCATCATCGGGTGCATGTGACGTCATCGTCATCAGGATATTGCGAATATCACCCAATGCAGATTTATCCTGCTGTCGTTAAGTGTTTCGGCATTGACAGGAGTAATAGCGTTAGGGAGACCTTTTTCGGCTCGGCCGATAGAAGAAGTGTTGCCGATAGGCAACCTGACCGATGAAAAGAGATATTGGGGTGATATCGGACATCGGGGGTAAGTCATTTCCCCTTGGCCAATGAACCATCTCTCGCCGATAGGTGATAAGGAGGAAAATACACATCAAGGTGAAGTGGGGATCGGCGTGACCTTTTCCAAAGGTGCCGATAGTGATTGTCTCACCGATAAGGAAGTGAACAGTGGTCAGCAGGAGGATATTTCATGCTCGTCTGAAATATGATGATGCTGACAAGCTTATAGGTATACATGCTGCATGTCTAGATTTTAACATGCTAGTGGATTAATGGCTTTTCCACCCTATTTGTAAGCTTCTGTTGCATTTTCTCTGCATCATAGTGGTATCAGAGCAAAGGAAGGATCTTCTAGAAAAGATCAGGATATAGCAGGATGTCAGATGAAGAAGGAACATCAGAGATTCTGGCAAGGATGACCAACGCTGAGTTGGCAGTTCTGGTAAAGAAGCAAATTGCAGAGAGCAAGGCCGTGAAGGCTCAGAATCAGGAATTGAAGGATGAGTTAGAGAAGTTGAGGAATAGAGTAGGTTCTGGTAGAGAAGAAGATAGGGAAGAAGAAGAGATCCCTAGTTGGAACGAGGAGGTCGTTCCTGCAGACCAGAGACCACTGTTGAATGCCCTCAAGGCCATGGAGAGGAGAACCATGGATGTGAAACTGGATTTGCCAGTGTTTACAGGAAAGATGGAACTTGATTTAGTGATGGAGTGGATAGACTCCTTAAACAATTTCTTTGAAATAGAGGAGATACCAGAACAATAGAGGGTGAAAATAGCCCAGTCAAAAATGAAAGAAGCTACCCTGACATGGTGGAATTTTGTCCAAGATGATAGAGTACAGGAAGGAAAGCGTAGAGTCACTACATGGAAGAAGATGATGGCATTAGTAAAGGAAGCTTATGTCCCATTGGATTACAGTATCCAATTACACAAGAGGAAGCAAAACCTGAAGCAGAAGGAGCTAGATGTCAGCTCATATACAGAGGAATTCATGAAACTTTGTGTGAAGACAAAGGTAAAGGAAAGTGAAGAAGAGAAGGTAGCCAGATACCTTAATGGATTGAGGTTCAACATTCAGGAAGATTTAAATCTGCATAATCCAGATACAGTTCAAAAATGCTTTCAGTTGGCATTGAAAGTGGAAGAGAAGTTAAAGAGAAAATAGGAACAACACAATAGAGGAAGAGGAAGACAACAAAGGGGTGGAATAGGTCCTTTTAGAGGTAGAGGACATGGACATGGATATCAAGGAGAATCTAGTCATGACAATAGTAAGGGAAACAATAGTCAGAACCAGAGGGAAAATTATAGTCAGCAAGGAAACTTCAGAGGTAGAAGACCTTTCAGAGGAAGATCCCAGGGTAGAGGATCCATCAGATGTTATAACTGTAACAAAGAAGGCCATATAGCCAGCAGATGTCTAGAAAAGGCCACAAGCTCAACAAGAGAAAGGAGAACAAATCTGATCCAAGAACCTGATAGTCAAAGTATGATAGGCTCTAATGCTTTTCAGAGTGTGAATGCTCCTGATAATTATGGATACCCAGAAAGTGGAGAGTCTCTAATGATGAGAAGAACAATGACTATCATGAAGGTACCTGACAAAGAATCCCCTCAAAGAAAGTCTCTTTTCAGAACTATTTGCAAAGCAGGAGGTAAGGCATGTAAAGTTTTGATTGATTCCGGTTCTACTGAAAATTTTGTGTCTAAAGAAATGGTGACAAAGCTTAAGCTTAGGAGATTGCCTCACCCATCCCCATACAAAGTCTCATGGCTTACCCAAGGTCAGTAGACAATTGTAGAAGAGCAGGCTTGGGTAGAATTTCAGATTGGAGCATATAAGGATAAGTTGTTGTTTGACATTACCACGATGGATGCTTGCAATCTTTTATTTGGTAGACCATGGCAATATGATTTGAAGGCACGACATGATGGTGTTAGAAACACCTATACAATCACTAAAGATGGTAAGGTGATAAAGTTACTACCATTGACAGAGAAGGAGGAGAAATCTAAAGGAAAAGAGGTGAAGGTAATGCTGATGGAAGGTAAACAGTTCATGAAAGAAGTAGCAGCAGAAGGTGCAGTTGCATATGCCCTAATCCCATGTATGAGGGTGAATAAAGAATAGCAGCAAGAAGTCAAGGAAGAGAAGAAGCAAAGGTTCATAGACCCAGCTATCCAAGAGCTATTGGATAAGTACAAAGGTATCATCTCAGAGGGAATGCCAAGATCCCTACCACCTGTCAGGGATATTAGTCAATGCATAGACTTAATTCCAGGGTCAACACTTCCAAACAAGGCAGCCTATAAGCTAACTCCAGAACAGAATGCAGAAGTAGCCAGACAAATTGAAGAATTATTGGATTCAGGTCTGATTGGGAAAAGTTTAAGTCCATGTACAGTACCAGTTGTTCTAGCACCAAAGAAGGAAGGTACTTGGAGGCTTTGCACAGATTCCAGAGCTATTAACAAGATCACAATCAGGTATAGGTTTCCAATCCCTAGGATAGAGGATTTACTTGACTGTTTGGGAGGTGCTAAGTATTTTACAAAAATAGATTTGAAGAGTGGATATCATCATATCAGGATTAGGCCACGAGATGAATGGAAAACAGCATTCAAAACTAATGAAGGGTTATATGAGTGGAAGGTTATGCCTTTTGGTTTATCTAATGCACCTAGTACTTTTATGAGGTTGATGAATGAGGTTTTGAAAGAGTTCATTGGTAAGTTTGTCATAGTATATCTAGATGACATTCTGATTTTCAGTAACACAAAAGAAGAACATCTCAGACACATAGATTTGGTTCTCAAGAGGCTACATGAAGAGCAGCTGATGATAAATTTAGAAAAGTGTTTGTTCATGCAAGAGGAGATCACATATTTGGGTTTTGTCATTTCACAAGGAAAGTTACAAATGGATAAGGAGAAGGTAAGTGCCATATTGTCTTGGCCAACCCCAAAGACTATGAATGATGTCAGAAGTTTCCATGGGTTAGCAACCTTCTACAGGAAGTTTATAAGAGGGTTTAGTCATATTTGTGCACCCATGCTTGATACCATCAAAGGAGGACAGAAGTGCATATTTGTTTGGACTCAAAGAGCAGATGAATCTTTTGAAACATTGAAGAAGAAGGTGGCACAACAGCTAATCCTTGCACTTCCAGACTTTAACAAAATCTTTCAAGTGGAATGTGATGCCAGTCACATGGCCATTGGAGCAGTACTTAGCCAAGAAGGTAGACCTATTGCATTTTTCAGTGAGAAGCTCAATGATGCTAAAAAGAGGTATTCCTCATATGATTTGGAAATGTATGCTTTAGTCCAGTCACTCAAGAAATGGAGGCATTACTTGATGCCAAAGGAATTCATAGTATTCACAGATAACTAGGCTCTAAGTTTCATAAACAGCCAGGAAAAGCTGAACCACAGACACATGAAATGGGTAGAAACCTTACAAGCTTTTACTTTTACATTGAAGCATAAGAAAGGAGTCAAGAATAAAGTTGCAGATGCTTTGAGTAGGAGATTTCTAATAGTCAACCAGATTCAGTTGGAAAGTGTTGGCATTGATTCACTAAAGACCATGTATGAGACTGATGAAGATTTTGGTGAGATATATCATGTATGTACTTCTTTTGGAGAGAAATATCATGCTGAATTCTCTGAATTTTTGATCCAGGATGGATTGTTGTTCAAAGGTGGACAGTTATGTATTCCAAGGTGTTCTATGAGGTTAAACATCATTAAGGAGAAACATTGTGGAGCTATGGCAGGTCATTTTGGTCTAGATAAGACTCTTGATCTTGTCCGAAGACATTACTTTTGGCCTAAGTTACAATCAGATGTCAGAAAGTTTGTAGAGACATGTGTGATATGTCAAAAAGCTAAAGGCAGGTCGACTAATGCAGGTTTATATCAGCCCTTACCCATTCCTTCTAGACCATGGGAAAGCATAAGTATGGATTTTGTCTTGGGTTTACCAAGGACAAGGAAAGGGTTTGACAGTGTTTTTGTTGTAGTGGATAGATTCAGCAAAATGGCACATTTCTTGCCATGCAAAACCACTGCTGATGCTTCATACATTGCAGGTTTGTTTTTCAGGGAGATTGTCAGGATCCATGGATTGCCATTGAGCATAGTGTCAGATAGGGATGTGAAGTTTATTGGTCACTTCTGGAGAACTCTTTGGAAGAAACTTGGAACAAATTTGTCTTTTTCCTTTGCATATCATCCTTAAACGGATGGACAGACTGAAGTAGTTAACCGTTCCTTAGGAAATTTGCTTAGATGTTTGACAAAACAACATGGAGAAAAGTGGGATAATATTCTATCTCAAGCTGAATTTTCCTATAATGATACTGTTAATAGGAGCACAGGGAAATCACCTTTCCAGATAGTTTATGGTATGCATCTAAGAGGAATTTTGGAATTGAGAGATCTACCTACAGTAGACTCTGTTAGTGCAGAAGGAGAAGCTTTTGCAGAAGCCATAAAAGAGGTTCATGATCAAGTCAAGACCCAACTGCAGCAAACCACCTTGAAGTATAAGGAATATGCTAATAAAAGAAGAATGATGTACAGTTTGATGTTGGAGATTTGGTATGGGTTCATTTAAAGAAGGATAGACTTCCTAAGGGCAAATATACTAAACTCATGCAGAAAAGTTGGACCATGTCAGATTTTGCACAAGCATGGACAAAATGCTTATGAGGTACAACTCCCCCCTGATCTTGGTTTGTCCCCTATATTCAATGTATGTGATTTAACTCCCTACAAGTCTAATCCAGATGCAGACCAGGAACTCCTATAGGATACAGTCAATGATGACATTCCCAAGCATGATCCTCCATAGTTGTAGAAGGTTTTGGACACCCGAGTGGTCAAACAGACCCGGAACAAACAATACTTGGAGTATCTAGTATCTTGGCAGGGAAAACCTAATTCTGAACCAGTATGGATGACTGAAGAGTAGATCCAGAACCATGGTGTAGATCTCCATACTCTCATATCAAGTGGACTTGAGATTTCTTCTTCTGGGGAGTATGGTGCAGGAGCACCCCTACAAGGCAGGACATAAGTTCATTGTTCACATGTTAGGACATCAGTCTATTTTTAGTATGTTTGACTTCATGATGTAATAAGGTCCATTGGACCAATGCGTATGTGTTTGATCCACCTAGGAGAATGTGCAGGTAGTTAGCATTCGTTATCAGGTTGTCTGAGCTGTCTTCTCCCAGCCACTTGGAAGCTCCCAGCCGCTGTGAATCGAGTTGGTAGTACTCGTAGGATATTGCTATATATAGTTTAGATCAGTTAGGGTTTGGTGTGGTGCTAGTGATTGAGTTGAGATTCAGAGAGCAGTCTAGATATGGAAAAACATTGTTGTTTTATAGCATTGTAGAAGCAGAATATTTGTGATACATCTAGACAAGATCTCATCAATTGCATTTATCTGGTTTACAAGCTGTTTGTGTTTTGATTTCTATTCTAATTACAGGTTGATGGATTCTTTCAACCCTTCCACCGGTTGATTCTCTGAATCGGTGGAATGGTCATGCATGTTAGTTTAGGTTGCATTTTGGTTTTCTGTTTATGCATTTCATTGTTTGGGAGATTAGTTGGTAGCATGCTATGAATCAGCCTAGCATCCTCATGTGCTAGGGTTAGGAGGATAAATTTTTAAGTTTTGATCAGAGGGTGATCCGGCCCGATCATCATGTTTTCTATGTGAAGTCGTGAGGTTCTGTAAGTTTGCATGCAGCTGACGGATATACAGGATCTGCATGTGATTTTCCAGACTGTGTGAATCGCATCAACATCTGCAAGTATATTGCTATTCGGATCAGGTTATGAAGCTGATGAAAATTGTATGTTTTGAATGCATCAAGATGATATAAGTCAGATATATACTCAGTGTGTATATCATCGTCAGGATCATCTTTCATGTGTATCCATCATCCGCATATCGCTATCGTATGTGGGAGTAAAAACCACTTTTTGGCTAAGGACAGGAGGAGGATCTTGAAGGTCGTCATCAGGATATTTATAATATCACCCGACATTTCATTATCATGCTGCGGAGGATGTAAGAGTATTATATCTGGGTGACATCATCATCAGGTGCATGTGACATCATCGTCATCAGGATATTGCGAATATCACCTGATGCAGATTTATCCTGCTGTCATTAAGTGTTTCGGCATCGGTAGGAGTAATAGCGTCGGGGAGACCTTTTTCGGCTCGACCGATAGAAGAAGTGTTGCCGATAGGCAACCTGACCGATGAAAAGAGATATCAGGGGGATATCGGACGTCGGGGGTAAGTCATTTCCCCTTGGGCGATGAACCATCTCTCGCCGATAGGCGATAAGGAGGAAAATACACATCGGGGTGAAGTGGGGATCGGCGTGACCTTTTCCAAAGGTGCCGATAGTGATTGTCTCACCGATAAGGAAGTGAACAGTGGTCAGCAGGAGGATATTTCATGCTCGTCCAAAATATGATGGTGCTGACAAGCTTATAGGTATACATGCTGCATGTCCAGATTTTAACATGCTAGTGGATTAATGGCTTTTCCACCCTATTTGTAAGCTTCTATTGTGTTTTCTCTACATCAACGTTCCTCTAACATTAAGGAGTGGGAAGATGATGGTGATTTACTTGATGATAAGACTTAGCCTAGAAGACCCTATAGGTAAGTATCTCCAAACCTTTATCTCTCTTGTGATGTGCTTCCCCCATGATCTGTTATGTGTTGTTTAGGCCTCCTGGGATGACCCCTGATTCTCTTGTAAGGTCAGGGATACTAGGAGACTACCTCTATTATGAGCTTCTTCTATTTGTATCATAATTCTTCTATATTGCCCCTCTCTCTGATTTCATTGTTGTGTACTGTGTCTTATAGACATAGTGTTGTTGTTGGTGACATTGGGGGCACCCTCCTACATGACTGTCCCTAAGACACTTGTTTCTCCTCTCTTATTTATTGTTTCCCTTCCTCTAGTGTTTCTATCTAGCGGGCAGATGACGAAAAACATTTATACAGATGCATACCTAGTGTCCCTTTCGAGAGAAATCAAAAAATAGACTTAGTTCCTAATATGATGTTGGGGTTGTAATATCTTATCCGATGCTTGACTAGTGGAAGCACTTGTGCTTTCCACATAGTGACTATGATGATGTTTTTATCTCATTTACAAACCTTACCAATACTGCTGCTCTGTGCACCTTTGTTTGTCTTTGAATCTGACCTCCGTGGTGCTTGATTCAGAGAGCTTTGTGATATAGCCCAATAGTTATCCTCAAACTCCGATTTCCTAGCATAACCTTGGCTCTTTGTGTGTTTAATCATATGCATTGATGTTGTTGTTTATCATGATTTTGTAGACACTAACATGTTTCTTGCATGGATGTGTTTGTGGGAACATTTGATGATCATAAAGTACATGTCACCTCCGGGGGGCATGGGCTTTGTGAGAGATTATTTTCCCTTGTGTGTTTTCTTCCTACCTTAACATACTTGATATTGATGCCTGATATCAACCACCTTAAGGTGGGGGCATATATAAGGTAAGTTGTCTATTCTAGATGCTAGTAAAGTGTGTTTGAACAATCTTGTAATCTTGAAATCTATTGCGTATACCTCCTTTTCACCATAAGGCATCTCTGTGATGTGCGTGGGGTTGTATACTTTTGAGCTCATACCTCCTTTTCACTGTAAGGCATCTCCATGATGTGGGTGGGGTTGTACTCCATGCTTCCTTTTCACTGTAAGGTGTCTCCGTGACGCGTGTGGGGTTGTATTTTCAAAAGTCCTCTATAGAGGTGGGGAACGGTTATGTGACTAACTCAACCCTTAAGCGTGTCTTTGGCAATTTTTGTGGTGAAGTGCAATTGTCAGTGTGTGCCTATAATGTGCCTGAGATGGTACTGAGCCTAGGAAGAGGAACACTCCATCACTTGTCTGCCGTGTTTTCTTCGTGTCTTTAAGTGTGTGTGTTGGCGTGCTTTCTTTGTTTGGCATGTTTGTTGCCCCATATGCAGTCTACATTTTGAGAGGTTTTATGTGTCTTGCATGTGTGTTGCCCAATATATATAGTATAAAGACCTACATGATGAGTGCATCCTGTATTATAGGAGGTTTGTTTACTTTCCAGTACTTGCATCTGCATTTCATATATATGAGAAAAAGAAAAGAAAAGAAATCATGTCCATCTTCTATGCATTAATCTGTCTGCTATGCATTTACTATCTTCTCTGTGTTTTACGTGCTTGTTACTATTTTCTATGTGATTGGAATGTCTTCTCTGTGCTTCATGTGTTTGTTGTGTTTGCAACCATAGTTTAATGCATGTATTGGCCTCGCATTTATACATACATTAAAGTGGGTGCTAAATGTAACATCAAAAAATGTCCTCTTGGGGGCTTTTCCCTCATAAGGTTGAGCTCCCAGGGCTTTAGTATGCATTTAGGACATCTTACATCATAATCTGGCATCCCGATGGAATGAACCCTAGGTATCATGACAAATGGGGCCTAGGGAGACCCCTTGAGTTTGAACCTGCCCAAAATAGGGGCAGAGGGCTTTGGCACATGTGCCCTAGTCTTGCCCTATTTTGGTGTAGTCCCAATTTTTTGGTGTCATCTTGTGACTGTTATTTGGGTCCTATGCCAACACGGTAAGTTTGAATTATGAAAATCTTGGCGGGAGTGTTTGTAGTTGCATATAAAAGCATGTTTAGGAATTCATTTAGAAAATAGTTGGCAATTGTTATGTTGATGCATTCTCAAGGTGATTCAAGGCTTTCATTATGTTGAAAGAGCAGATTTGTGTTGTCTATGTGTTTGTGTTTGCAGATTTAAGCATCCATTGCCTCATGGAATGAAGAGCTTATTCCTCTCGTGAGATCTTCACTACAAGGTGACATTATATTGTGTTTGTGATCATTATTTCATTTGGTTTTTGCCTCTGCCTCCCTAGGCATACACTCTCTATCTAACAAAGGTGTTTGAATACTTAAGTGTCCTCCAAGGCTTGACTGAGGCAAGCCTCTAAACACCACAACCCCCTCCCAAAGTTTTCATGGTTGCAGGTTACAGGTTGAGGAGCTGGAAAAAGTGAAGTTACAGGAGGGCATATTGGAGTGTCAGAATTGCAGATCAGTGAAGAAAGGGACACCCTAGACTTGGGCACTTGCTCACTAGTCCCTAAAGTTCTGTTATGGGAAAATCTCTGAAGCAGCAGAAATAGGTTGCAAACTGAGTTTCCAGATCTTGACAAAAAGCAAGGCCTTGCACTTGGGCCCCCGCTCCTGTGTCCTCGACTTTTCCACCTCAGAACCCAAAAAATGGGTACTCTATAATTTTACATTTTACATCCATCTTTAAGAGCTTTTTCTGTAATTCATTTATTTACTGTTGTATTTGTAAAATTAGGGTTTTAATGGTGAATTAAGCAGAAGAGAAGGAAAAATGATAATTAAACACCCTAATCCACATTTCCCTACATCTCACAGTGACTTAGGGTATGATAGTGCATTGCCACTCGACCCTAAGGTCCATGAATGTAAAGGGTGAAAGGAGGATTCAAACAGCTAACAACTAAGACATTAAACAATCAAATTTTTACCTTAAACACATGGTATAATTTATTGGGAAATTAATCCTTTTTTTATAAAACTAATAATTAGAGCTATTGGAATTGAATACAGCAACTCCCAAAAATGAGCTCATTGCCAAATTTTCTAGTAGATAGGGTTTCTAACTCTTTCACAGTGTTGGAGGAGAATCGCCATGCAGTGGACAAGGGTTCTCATGGCCATGCTTCCACATACCCCACTTTTATTTTTCATGGCTCAGGGTAGCCAAATCCATGTGACTATGGTGGTCATTGCGTTGAGAGGAAGAACATTGCATAGAGGCTGGCCATAGAGATCCCTTGGTGGGGGAAGGAGAGTATTTGGGTAGAGAAAGGTTTTGAGGTGCAGGGAAAACACAAAGAGGGCACTCAGGAAAGATTAGGCCCGTAGCCCAAGGTAAGCGCAGATGTAAATTCTTTAAAGGATTCTCTCTTCCCCAATTCTATAAATGCCAAAGACCTAGTTTCATTGGTCAAACCCCTACAAAATGCAACGGACAATCCAACCACTAAGTTTGGTGATGTGCTTGGAAGGGAAGTCAAAGAAAATAAAAAATTCTTTGTTGAGAGGGGCTTAATTGGGTGATTTGTCAAGTTTTGGCCTAGCTTAGTTGTTCTACACAAGTGGATCATCGATACCTGGGGTCTAATTCTGAAAGAGGATCTCCAAATTTACCCCTGCAGCAGAGGTTTTTTCATTGTTGTCTTTGATAATATCTAGGACATGAAGACTATAAATTGTGATTATAAGTGGAGCTGCAATGAACATCTTCTTATGCTCAAACCCTGGCACCCTGAATTTAATCCAAATTCTATACCTCCCATGTCCAAACCTCCTGCTTCCAAACCTCCCACTTTAGTTTTGGTTTGAAGAATGTTTTGAAGCTATAGGCAACAAGTTGGGGAAATTCCTACTTGTTGACAAAAGCTCCTCTAATTTCTACCACACTACCTTTGCTCACATTCTGGTGGATATTGACACCAACAAAGACCTTTTGGCTGATATTTCTTTAAAAATAATGAATTACAATTGGATCCAGATTCTGGATTATGAAGGACTTCCTTTTAGATGCCACAAATGCTTCAGCACTGGCCACATAGCAGCAAAGTGCCTCAAACCTAAGTTTGATAGTCATGCATCTTGGTGGAAAGATTCCTTAATTCATCACTACTTTGTGGAAAAAAAGGCTACCTCATAGTCCCATGATTGCAAAGAAAATTCATCTATAGAGGTAAAGAAATCTCCTTCATCACTTGAGGCAAGAAGTGCTCACATTTCAGATAGGGAAGATACTAAATCAGGAAACGAACTTCCTTCCCCATCAAAGACCACAAAATCACCAGGTATTGTAGATCTTATTTATTTAGGCAACAAGGAGATTATTTCACCTTCAAGAGTGAAGGATTCATAGGAAATACCAATTCCAAAAGAGGATTTTAGGGAGGACAAGAGCTAGACAAAGGTAAAATAGAAAAAGAAAATTACTGAAAGTGAG
The DNA here is from genome assembly GCA_027924645.1 of Cunninghamia lanceolata. Taxonomy (NCBI): domain Eukaryota; kingdom Viridiplantae; phylum Streptophyta; class Pinopsida; order Cupressales; family Cupressaceae; genus Cunninghamia; species Cunninghamia lanceolata. Next base: position 14,734,534 of record BSBN01000388.1, on the reverse strand, counting down.
AAATGCAACATGAATCAACACTCTTATGCAAAAATGATTAAGCAATATTGTAGTTCTTAGGAAGTTCTTTAGATTGATGCCAGCATTATCGCTTGCTTATTGCACCCCTTTTCTTAGGTCATGCACTTAGCTTAATTTTATGTTTAATTTTTCTTATGGGGTACAGCTCCCTTATGCTTATGGATCAAAAAATAATAATTAGATCTATTGGAACACCTTAAGATTATATGGTTAAAATGTTGATTTTAGGACAGACAACTAAGAGGGGGGGTGAATCAGTTGTCACAAAAACTTTCTTTTCTTTAAACACTTAAATCCTTCTTATATTTCTATAGCATAATAATGATTCAATCATGGATGCACAATGCAATAAGTCAAGAGCATAAACACATTAACACATATGACACCAATATTTTAATGTGGAAAACTTGGTTAAGGGAAAAACCACAGGATGAGTAACCCAAGATTGCATTCTCTGTTAAAAGAATAAGAAGAAAAAATGGCACTTGCCAATTAGGGTTCACTGCTTGAGCACACTGCTCACGAGAGGCCCACTACCTATAGGAGACACACTGTCTACATAATAATATAAATATTACATACTTGAACTAGAGATTAGCATCTTCACCATGCCTGAGATAGTTCCATTTAAGCTCAACACTTTTGCTCTACTTTTCGCTCTTCTCCTCTCTACCACTTTCTCATCTTGACAAGGATACTTTGAAATGACTTCACAAATCTTATTTATACAAGACATCAACTTTGGAATGATCATCAAAGTTAGAACAACATATTCTATTACAGAGCAATTACAAAAATACAACTTGATTTGTTACATGAACTTCATGTCTATCACCACACTGTCGACCACACATATATAGGACTTCAATCTTCTTTGAGGAACACACCATGCTTCACAGAACATCTTCAACATCATCCACAAGATGTGTAAAACATATGGTCGGCCATGATTAGGAAGAACACCATCACCCGAGAGTAAATCTTTAATTACGAGCTCAATCTTCAATGCGGACCACCAACATAAACTGGACACAATCTAGAGACCCCCACAAGCTTGCCTGAATCACAAAGAACATCCACACCACTTTTGCTTACTGAAATCATTCATATCTTCATCCAGAACCTCAAGAACATAGTCTGTCATCACTGTCATATTAGAATAAATGCTTGCAGACCTCCAGACCATGAACCAATTGAGTTTTCAATTCATCTTGGCTTCCTAAACATTACACCAAATCCATAGAACAAGATATTGCATTTTTGGATCTCATCGGACGTATTTGTGTCACTCTATCACCTCTGAATAGCTACCAGAACTAGTTTTACTCATATGGCCACAACTTCTCCAAATATTCATGCAGACCTCTCAAATCTTGACTGGATCATCTTTAGATACATATCTACAAACCCTTTGATGTGCATTCTCTGATCTTCATCTAGCTGGGATCTTCACTTCATAGAGCTTCACTGTCTTCACTATTCGTGGTAGGACTAATTTTCTTAATATCCTTAGCACACAGCTCATCCAATCCTTGACATCAATGCAACATGAGTATGTTGACTCAATGACAACATTGGTTAGGCCCATACTTGCAACACAAAATGCATAAATATATCTGTTATATCAATTCATTTAGTAATTTTAAGGAAAGAACATGAATTAGTATGCAAACCACATACATGTGAGATAGATAATTTATGTGGGAAACTCTTTTCTAGGAAAAACCCACTAGGAAAAGGATAATTATTGTTGTATTGAAAAGAAATAGTATGAATACAATTATTTTCTTTTATATAGTCTTAATCTACGACCAACGTTGTACAACCTCTTTAAAAAAGCCTTCAAACATAGTCATAAATTTTCATATCACCATCATTAGTCTATTCTATCTATATGAGGAATTAGATATAGCCCTTGAGTCACTCTCCTAGAAGGATAACCAGCTCAGTTACTTTAACTTCTTATGGAATACAAATAGCCACACAATCATATCATGTTTGTATAATGACATAGAACACAATACATAATACCAAAAATGACTTCTTTGTATAGATAATCACTTTATATGATTGTTGAGTACTTGTTACTTAGATTATAGGCATCGGCTTGTGCTGCTCTTTGTCTCAGCGATGTGTTTGTTACTCCGACCATTTGTGTCTTCCTGCTAGTGGTGTTCCTATGATGTGCTATCAGCAAAATGGGGGTCTTCAGCGTAACTTGTTTTGTGTTCCAGCGATGGAGTATGTTTTACCGATGGTGTTCTGTCCATCAGCTTGACTATTGCTATTGGCCTTGTCTTAAGTTCTCTCTCTGATCGCCTGTGCTACACCGATCGGTGTAACTGTAACTATCGGCGAAGGTTTGTGTAGTCTCTACGATAGTTGGTGTCTCTCCGATGGAAAGGTGTTCAGCCTAGCTTGAACTATCAGCTATAATCTAAGATGTCACTTTGACTGTTATGTGTGTTACCAATGGAGGTTTTGTATCAGTGGGACTAATGCTATCGGTCTTCAGTGGAATTCTTACTCTGATGAGCTTGGTCTGTCCGATGGAGTTTGGCATCGCCAAAAGGAACTTTGTCGGCGAAGAAGGATGAAGTCTCACCGTAGGTCTGTCTTGGTCACTCTGATGGTTCATTGATGTTTAGTTGGCTGGGGTCGTCAGTGGAAAAAGTGTCGATAATAGTCTTACCATGTGTTCGTGGATATATACTATTGCTGTGTTTGTTAACTGATGCATGTGGGACCATTTAGTCCTCATGAATACAAATGGTTGTGAATGGTTAAAAATGAACTGTCAACCTTTTGGAAGTTGTAACGGTTTGAGATAGTAACCGATTCTTCTATTTCTTTAATGAGAGATGTGAACAAAATGTGCAAGTGAATGGGAGTGAGAACAGAGTTCGGGTGAAGGGGATTCAAGTAGAGAGGGAGATAAATATCTCTCTCTCGGTGATGTCATGTACTGTATCCTATTTGTGGCATGATAATAGTATGAAGGACTAACCCAAGTGTTGTGATTAGAACTGAGGAGAACTTTGTACAAGGTTATGCTGTTACTTATTCTCCATATGGAACAGGATGTTAATCTCCATGAAAGGCTTACTACCTGAATTGTATTGTAACTGTATATTTTGTTGCTAAATAATAAAATGGCGATCTGGTCTTTTGGAGTGTGGGGTTTTTTACTCGTAAGGGTTTTCCCCACGTAAATCTGTATTTTTGTTCTATTTTTCATGTTTAATTATTCTACTATTGAAACTGGTTAATGTTGCTTGTACTTTCCTCTAAGGGTTAATGTTGGAAATGTTCTATGTCTGTTTCCTCTTTGTGGCATAGTTGTGTGTGTTTTTTGAAGCAATCTAATGAAATTTAAATTTGTCGAAGACACCACTGTTCTTAGAAATACGTTCTGAGATGCTCTCATTTCCTTACAAGTGGTATCAGAGCCTTCTTCTAGGATCTGCTTTGTTGCTCACATATGTACGTTTGTGTGTTGCATGTGTTTACATGTAAGAGTTCCTAGTGTATAAGGTATGGGTATTCCTTTTGTGATGATTTCTTAGTGTGACAGGCTTGAGGAAATCTGAAGGAATCATCTGATGTTTGATCCTTGTTTTGAGTGAAGTCTGGTAGTTGATCTTTTCTTCATGTTGTAGCAGGCGCTTGACGAATGGTGAAGATGGAGAAACTGGAGCTGGTCATATTGAAATGATGTGATTTGAGGCTTCTAGTTGGCAGCAATATAATCTTGATGCATGGGGTGGAATATTTTACTCTATGGTTGAGATGCAGCAAATCTCTTTATTGGGTGTCTATGTGAGAGGCTCCCTGATGATATGGAAAAGCTTGGGTTGTTTTTCAGCTATGGAGAAATGTGCTTATGCTGGCTGTTTTATCCTGGTATTGGAACGCATAACTTTTTTGTTACCTTGATTGCATGTAGGCTATGGAGTTGATCATTGGATGGTCTGAGAGCTTATGAAATAGCCCATCTCCCTCAGATGCATGTGCATGTTGGTGGTTGTGGAGTTTGCCTACAAGTGGGCCTCAAGTTCCTAAACTATTGTTTCCTTTAATGGATGCTTTGTACTTGCATGTCTCAGAATCATGTTCCTTGGTTTTGAGGGGTTTCATAGTTTTTTCCTAAAATCTATGGTTATGCATATTCATGATGATCCATTTTTTCTAGTTTAACTGTTATGGTGTTTCTTGATTCATATTCTTGGTCTTCCAGATGTGAAGTGGGTATGGATGTGCATGGGTGTTTTTCAAACACAGTGGTTTTGCAGGTTTTACACAGTCAAGAGAAAAACTTGTGGTATTCTGAAGCTGCAGTTAAAGCTATTTCTAGATCCTGGCTTTTGGGGTGTTGCTGGATGATATAGTTGTAGTTTTGCATACTTCATGCTTGGTGTGAGGAGGTGAAATGCTTTCTCTACATTGGAGTGCTGGTATGTGATATGACACTCACCATTTCTATGGTAATGCTTCTAGTTTTCTAGACTATGGTGCTCAAGTTATGGACATGTTTGGCAAATCAGATTTGTAAGTAATCTGGTGCTTGAGTCATGTTGTCTACATTGCTATCTATTCCTTGAGATCTCAGTTTTGTAGTTTCCAGTGTGATAGTGATTTTGCATGGTACATTGGTTAGATCTACGAGTGATGTAGTTTTGTGGGCTGATCACCTATTAAGCTATAGTGAGATGACTCGGATGTGGACTGTCTTCATCCACAAGATTATTTCAGTGTTTATGTAGATTTGTGAGCTAGCCTTTTTTGTGGTCACTTATGCATTGGTGTGACTACTTCAGGATGAGAGGATGGATATTGTAAAGTACCTGAATAGTCGGTTATGGAGACTTGTAGCATGTGTATTACAATGTCGTGAATAGCTTGGATACACAGGTTTGTGTAAGCTACTAATAGTGATAGTGTATTTCCTTAGTTTGGAGATCTTGGTGCCACTTGGTTTTTTTGTCACATGGACATGTTAATGTGTGGACCTAGAGGATTTTTAGATTAGGAGATGTTTGGTCATGATGCTTGAAAAGATCGATTGTTACAGTTTAGTGGGAGTTGTAGCATTGACTGTGTGTTAATCACTTAGTGGTGAATGATCTTCTTTAGTGTTGTAGATGTTACTAGGAGGAGCTCTTTGATCCTATTGCTGCAGAAGGGTTCTTTTGCATTTACAAGGGCACTATTTGAGGATGTGTAACATCTTGGAGTCATGGAGGATTCATGAAATCCTTGGCTGAGGTGCTGGTGGTGCTTGACAGGTGATGTTGGTTTAGAGTTTGGTTTATTTCATGTCATTTTCTTGATTTCTGAATTTGCATTTTGGCATGATACATTGCTCTTGAGACCATGGCTATGTTCACCTGGAGCATGGAATCTCCAAAGGGGGATGGTAAGATCATGATGTCATGATAAGTTCCTGATTCAGATAATTGGAGCTTTAACAGTGGTCTGGTGATTCTTTGTGTGTTAGGTGCATTGATCTTTTGCTTGATTACTTCATGTTGGTGCAGTGATGCATTTGGAGTTTAGTATGAAATGATTATTTGCAGATGTTCATGGGTACATGGAGAATAAGGTGAGGCTGTAATTCTCTTAAGATAAGAGAAGTGTTGTTGATGGTTACTTTTGATGAAGGTTTTAGCAGAAAGTCCAAGGAGCCTACACCTTGGTTGGATGTGATTTCAACAGAGACCTATGAGGAGAATGCTCTTGGAGGAGTCATGATGGCTTGTATATCTTGGAGGAGCATTCTTATCCCTGCTCATGGTCTACTCGGTAGTTTATTACTTGAGAAGGATTGCCCATTATTTCTCTCAGGTGTTTTATGTTTTTTTTTTCATAGACATGGATCTTAAACTACTCATAGATGGTTCTAGAGGATTCATTGTGAGAGATGGATAGCATGATTAATCTCCTTATGCATTTGAATTCAAGATATCGTTCATTAATGAGGATTGTTAGGAGATGGTTTTATGGGCTAATTTCCTGAAATGGGAAATGGATTAGTTTGATCTTCTTTGGTTTGAGAGGCTTACATCCATGTTAGTTGCATGATTACATATGTTGAATTTGATCTCTTGATATTGAATGTTTGTTTGGGTGTTGTTATGCTGTTCTCTTTGGGGTTTTGAAGAAGGAGATCATATTTGACATAGTTGGCATTCAGAGGTGTATGTAGAAGGATTGTCTATAGGTATATGATGTGTAGAGTTACTCTCTATGGTCCTGGTTATCTTCCTAAATGGTTTGTTTCACACTACATTGGTTTGAGTTTTGATTGGAGCTAAGGTGATCACTAGTTTTTGGTCATGTGTTTTCACTTATGATCTTGGGTGATGACATGGAAATTCTGTTATCTCTTTCCTTTGTTGGGTGTGGAGAACTTGGGAGAGTTCTGGACTGGTGGTGAGGAGTTGTTCTTGTAGGCTATTTGGTTACAGGTGTTGCGTATCATTGTGGATGTTCCCTTGGTACTACATGATGTTTACACTTTCTATGTGAGGCTATTGGTAGACTTTGTATGCCTTGATCTTTTTCAGATCTGCATTACCCGTGCAGTGGGAGTTCTTGGATGTGTTTGGTTTTCTTCGACTAGTTGACACATGGAGCCTGTATTTGTAGTTGATGGGTGTATATGTAGGTGGCATGAGTCTGCTGATGTCAATACCTTCAAGGTATGAGTGATTGGATGTTTTAGCACTGGTTGTGTGTGCTATTTTTAGTCAAGTGGTTTTTTTGTTCAGTTGGATGGAAGCAATTAGTTTTCTGATTGTTGTTCTAGCTGATGTTCTATCTTGTTTCTGGAGGATGACTTCATGGTTGTGTTCAGGATGAAGCTTTGAAGTTGATAATATTGATGCTTCTATATAGCTTGTGAGCATAGTGAAATGGTGGCAGTGTCTAAGCTGGTACAGTGACTTGGAGCATTGATGGTTTCCTGTAATTCCTTTGTCAAGTGGGAGAATTTTGAGTACTTGTGACTCAGATTATAGGCATCAGCTTGTGTTGCTCTTTGTCTCAGTGATCTGTTTGTTACTCCGACCATTTGTGTCTTCCCGATGGTGGTGTTCCTATGATGTGCTATCGGCGAAATAGGGGTCTTTGGCATAACTTGTTTTGTGTTCCAACAATGGAGTATGTTTCACCGATGGTGTTTTGTCCATCGGCTTGACTATCACTGTTGGCCTTGTCTTAAGTTCTCTCTCTGATCGCCTGTGATACACCGATCGGTGTAACTATAACTATCAGTGAAGGTTTGTGTAGTCTCTGTGATAGTTGGTATCTCTCCGATGGAAAGGTGCTCGGCCTATCTTGAACTATCGGATAAGCTCTAAGATGTCACTCTGACTATTATGTGTATTACTGATGGAGGTTTGGTATCAGCGGACTAATGCTATCAGTCTTCAGTGGAATTCTTACTCCGATGAGCTTGGTCTATCCGATGGAGTTTGGCATCGGCAGAAGGAACTTTGTCAGTGACAAAGGATGAAGTCTCATCGAAGCTCTATCTTGGTCACTCTGATGGTTCGTTGATGTTTGACCGGCTGGGGTCATCGGTGGCAAAAGCACTGACGATAGTCTTATCATGTGTTAGTGGATATATACTATTGCTGTGTTTGTTAATTGATGCATGTGGGACCATTTAGTCCTCATGAATATGAAGGGTTACGAATGGTTAAAAATGAACTATCGACCTTTTAGAAGTTGTAACGGTCTGATATAGTAACCGATTGTTCTTTTTTTGTAATGAGAGATGTGAACAGAATGTGCAAGTGAATGGGAGTGAGAACATAGTTCAGGTGAAGGGGATTCATGCAAAGAGGGAGAAGAATATCTCTCTCTCGGTGATGTCCTATACTGTATGCTATTTGTGGCATGATAACAGTATGAAGGACTAACCTGAGTGCTGTGATTAGAACTGAGAACTTTGTGCAGGGTTATGCTATCAGTTATTCTCTAGATGGAATAGGATGTTAATCTCCATGAAAGGCTAAGTGCCTGAATTGTATTGTAACTATATTTTCTGTTGCTGAATAATACAATAGCGATCTGGGCTTTTGGAGTGTGGGGTTTTTTACTCGTAAGGGTTTTCCCCATGTAAATCTGTGTTTTTGTTCTATCTTTCATGTTTAATTATTCTCGTTTTTGATGTGAGAGGCCCAAATTTTAGAGGCCATAATTTTTTATTTGGGAAGCCAATTAATATTGTTTTATTTTAAATTTTAGGTCTTAAAGAGGTCCATTTCATTGTAACCCAGTTTCTCTAGTTAAGGCCCATTCTAATATTGTTAGGGGCCATTAGAGACTTAAAACTTGTTGCAAGTATGGGTCTAACCGATGTTGTCATTGATGTCAACATACTTCTGTTGCATTAATGATAAGGATTAGATGAGCATTATGTTGAGGATACTGAGAAAATTAGTCTCAGTCATGAACAATGAAGAACAGTGGTAACAACAAGGTAAAAGCTCAAGACAGATTGAGGATTAGAAGATGCAGATTAAAGGGTTTGTATATATGAGTCTTAAGATGTTCCAGTCAAGATTTCAGAGGTCCGTTAGAAGATATGAAGAAGTTATCCATCACTCAAGTAGAACCAATTTCAAGAAATGTTCAGAGGTGACAGAAAGATACAGGGGGATCTGAAAATGCATTGTCCTATTATGAGGATCAGAAGGTGTGTTGGGGAAGTTGTTATGTTGTGTCATCTCAGTTTGTGCATGATTTGAAGGTCCAGAAGCATCTATTCCTTTGTGACAGTAATGGCAGACTGTGTTCTTGAGGTTCTGAAAGAAGGAGAGAGAGATTTCAGTAAGTAGAGGAAGTGCGGATGTACCTGGTGATTCAGGAAAGCTTGTGGAGGTCCTTAGATCATGTTCAGTTCATGTTGTTATTCCGTAATAGAGTTGGAGCTCAAAATTGAAGTAATACCTCCGATGAAGGTGTTCTTCCTTAGGCTGGCTGACTGGAGGAGTTATTCATCTTGTAGATGTTCTCATGGATGTTTGCTGACTTAGATGTTTATTCCTAAATTGATGTCATGTATAAATAAGGGATTGCAAAGTCTTTTCAAGGAGTGACTAGTGGACATGAGTGTGTGGTAGCGAAGAGAATAGCGAAAGGTAGAGCAGTAGGTTTTAGACTTAAATGGAACTGACTCAAGCACAGTAAAGATGCTATTTACCAGTTCAAGTATGTGTTACTTATTTCTTTTGTAGACAGTGTGTCTCTTGTAGGTAGTGAGCCTCTTGTGAGCAGTGTGCTTAGGTAGTGAGCCCTAATTGGCATGTGTCATTATTCTTTCTATTCTTCTAACAAAGAATAATAACTTGGGTTAGTCACCCCGTGGTTTTTCCCTTAACTAGGTCTTCCACGTCAAAATCTTGGTGTCTCATGTGTTGATGTGTTTCTGCTTTTGGTTAATTGCTTTAAGTTTCATGTTTGATTAACTGTTATAATGCTAAGTGAATATAAGTGGTAAAAAGGAAGAAAAGTTTTGATAATTGATTCACCCCCCCCCCTCTTAGTTGTCTGCCCTAAATCTAACAAAACTCACATCTTTGTGTTCTATAGCCCAAAAATTACATATTTTATTCTTAAACTTACGATGCAAGGTTGAGACATCTTTCTTAATTGTCCTAGCATGGTAAACATGATTCTCAACTAGACAAATTACACTATCACAATTCAATACTATATAACTTAAAATCAATACTAGATTAAAAATTCTTTATAACCACACCACTTCTTTATAAGCATGTATTGCAACCATAAACTCTACTTTGATAGTGAATAGAGAAACTTCCTATTGCTTCTTACTTATCAAACTCACTATTGCTGCAAGCAAAGTTAAACTATAGTTGCTAGACAATCTCCAGTTGTCCAAATGTCAATCTCAATTAGAATCAACAAACTCATGTATGTTCAACACCTTGTCGACATCATTAGAACCATGATAACACAAACAATAATCCATAGTTTCTTTCAAGTGCCAAATAGATCTTTTCACTTGATTCCAATGTTCTCTACCAATATTTGACATGTACCTACTTAGAACTCCTATTGTCTGGGCAATTTCTAACCTTGTAGAAACCATTGCATATATAACTCTTTCTATTGCACTTGCACATGTCCTCCAAATCATCTACAAACTTAAGATACCACTCCAAACATAACTTAGTGTCTACAAATAAAGGGATGCTTAGAGGATTCGTATCACTCATGCAAAACCACAACAAAAATATTTCAAGATACTTCCTTTGGTTCAACCACAAATTCTTGGTAGCCCTATAACTATGAATCTCCATACCAATAATGAACCTTACAATACCTAAGTCCTTCATATCAAACTTACTAGACAAGTGAGCCTTGAGTTCCTTGGTTAATGTCATATTATATCCAATGATTAACATATAATCAACATATAAAGTAATATTCAAGGCATGATCAACAACACATTTATAGTACACATAGTGATCAACATTACCCCTTTTAAACCCTAGTTCTAACACATATGCATCAAACCTTTGATACCACATATGTGGTAATTTCTTCAACCCATATAGAGACCCTTTTAATTTGCAGAACAAATCTTCTTTACCCTTCACCTTAAATTCTTTAGGTTTACTTGTATAAATTTTCTTCTTCTAGATTTCCATGCAAGAATGCAGTCTTGAAATCCATTTTTCCCACTTAAAAATCTTGTTCCATGACTATAAATGATAAGATTATAATGGGATTCAACTTAGCTATAGGAGAAACGATCTCACTAGACCCTATTCCCTCAATCTTGGAATGTCCCTTTGCCACCAATCTTTCCTTTTACCTTTCAAGTGTTTTATCTACTCTAAAATCCTTTTTAAACACCCACTTATAGCCAATGGGCTTCCTTCCTTTAGGAAGATCAACTAAGTCCCAAGTCTTACAAAAGTCTAATGTCAATCTCATCTCTTTCATGGAATTTACTTAAGATTTCTTTAATTAGGAGAGAGATTCTTCTATAGACTTTAGTTCATCATTAGTACAAGTTAGAGAATAAACACACAAAAAAATATAGTGGACTACTTATCAGGTGATATGAACTAACTTGTAGACCTTATCACAACCATTGGTGGAGAACCCTACTACATCTAAGTTATATTCTTCCTCATTATTTATGCCAAATGTAGATCCTTCCTAATAAGGGTGTACTCCACCCAACACACTCACAATGACAAATTATAAACATCAAAAAACAAACATAGAGATTTATGTGGGGAAACCATTTCGGGAGAAAACCCCACCTCAAAAACTCAATATATTATTCAAAAATCTCAACAGGAATACAATATACTTGCAAAGAAATCTTCCACAATAATATATCAAACTAGATATCTGAAGACAACTCAAAATCTATCTTATTCCCACTCCAACCGCTATCTCAAGCACCTGATATATAGCAGATACAATATAGGAAACCGTTAAATGGTATTATAAAACCATGAGTTGAAACCACCTGAAAGTGGTGCCCAAATTATCTACCAATAAAAGATGCCCTATGATGTGTCAAAACACTCATAAAAACATGTAGGTTCCCTTAACAACTATTTTCTATGTCTGACACAGTTTTTCATTTTCTAATATGGGAGGCCCAACTTTTGAAGGCCATAACTTTTGATCCAGGTGCCCGATTGACGAATTGTTTGATGTGTTGGAAAGCTCCTAAAAAATGGATGCTACACAAAATATCTTTCTTAGGGACATTTTGATTTTAGGACAATTTTTGGGCTGTTATGGAACCTCTAAGTGCCTCAAAATTGATTCTTAAACTTTTCTCATGAACATCAAAAACTAAAACTTTAATATCTTGAAATCTAGACATGATCTTCGGCTAAAATTTACCAAGAATGTATTTTTGACTATTTCAAAGCTTTGGAGAAGATTTAGGACCAAATTGCTTCTTTGATATAGGGTTACTAAAAATAGTATGTCTTGGTATTCTTAGCCTTTTTGGAAATATTGAAGCTTTTGAATCATTATTCAAGCATATGGGTATCCACAAAAACCAAAATTGAAAGAAATGAAAAAGAAAATCATTTTTTTGTGATGCAAGATTTCTCTAGACACCTCTGGATGCTCTTGCATTAGATAACTAGGGTAATTTGAGAAGTGACCTTGTCACATCTCCAATGTGTGAGGTAGACCAATGTGGTCAACCTCTACTTTGGATAACCATGATGAATCTTCAACAGGCCTTCCTCTCTATTCGACCAAGTATTCTTCATACTACCTTTTTATTGTGCTCCTTCGCACATGACTATTTAAGATTTCTTCAATTTATTCCTTCTATGAAATAGGTGCTGGGATATGCCAGTATACTTATGCATATCTATTTATGTGCTTCCTTCATGATATTCTATCAAATATGCAATATTGAACATAGGAGAAATATTGATCCCACTTGGCAACTCAACTTCATAGGCATTCCCTGATTCATGTTCCTTCAAAATCTTACAATTTCTAAATTTCTTCATCTTTATTCTATTGTATGTTCCTATCGGAAATCTCTCTTTTCTAAGATGAACCATAACCTCTTCTCGAACATTGAATTATTTGAATCTTCTTTTTTGATCTTCCTTCTCCTTATACAGATTATTTATTTTATGGATATGCTTCCTTACCTCATCATGTAGATTTTCATGTGTTCTACAAAATCTTCTACATCTGCACTTCTCTCCTCCTCCTTATCTATCTTCCTTAACTCTGAAACATTTAGGTGACTACTTCCATATACAATATGAACTAGTGATTTTCTTGTACTCCTTTTAACTAAATTGTTGTATGTGAACTAAGCCTACAGAAAAATCAAGTCCCATCCCTTTGGATTTTTTCCTACCAAACATCTCAAAAGGATTCCCTAACTTATGTTTACCACTTTTGTCTAACCATTAGTTTGTTTGAAACTATACTCTTTAGTAGACCATTAAGTCTAACCACTTGAAAAATATCTATGCAATATGAACTGCACCATTTATCTTCCAACAAGGAATGAAATGTTCCATCTTGGAAAATCTATAAAGCACTACAAAAATAGAATCATGACCTCTCCGAGTCCTTGGCAAACCAAGTACAAAATCCATGGAAACATCTTCCTATGTCCTTTCACGTATAGGTAAAGGTTGATACAAACTAGTATTTTGACTTACTCCCTCAGCCATCTAACATACCCTACAACTTTGTACAAAATTTTTCACTTCCTCATACAACTATGGCCAATAATAGTTCACTTACTAATGCAATTGTCTTGTCTCTCCCAAAATATCTTGCTAATCCTCCACTATGCTTTTCTTTTATTGAATTCTCCCTCATGGAACTTAATGTAATGCATAACTAAATTCCTTTGAAGAACATGCCATCCTCGATTATGTAATCCAAACACTATGTTCTATCAATGTTGATAGACTCTAGGAAAAATTTCCATGCCTCTGAAAAATCTAGATCTTTTGGATATGAATGCTTGAATTCTTCAAACCCAACAACTTCAATTCTCATTTCCACCAAAACATTTTGCCTTGTACTCTTGAGGCATATGCAACTCTATTAGACTTCCCACTTCTATGCTTCAACATAAATCTATAGCCTTGCAAAATTTCAACCCATTTCAAATGTCTTTGATTCAACTTCACGTGTCTATTCAAATATTGTAAAGCTCAATGATTAGTGTACAAAACAAATTCCTTACGCAAAAGATATTATATCCATTTCTTCAATGCTTGAACAATAGCATAAATATCTTAATCATAAACATAGTGCTTATTCTTAGCATCATTGAGTTTTTCACTAAAATATATAATGGGTATTCCCTCCTAACTTAATAAAAATCATATGGCACTGCCACTAGCATCAAAATCTACCTAAAAGATGTTAAAATATGGAAGTGCTAAAATAGGTTGCTCTATAACTTTTTGCTTCAAAAAACCAAAACACTTTGTTGCCTCTAAAGTGCAATTTGAATTCTTTTATATCTCCTCTCATTATTTCAGCTATAGGTACACATATGCTACTAAAATTTCTAATGAACTTCCTTTAAAAAATAGCTAATCTATGAAAGGTCTTACCTCAGTAATATTCCTTGGTGTAGGTCATTTTATGATAGCCCTTACTTTCTCTAGATCCATCTTAAGACCGTCATCTGAGATCACAAATCCTAGATACACAAATTCCTTCTTCACAAAGTTGCACTTCAGATTTATCAATAGTTTCTCTTCCTTCAACCTCTCAAATACTCTACAAACATCCATCAAATGTTCCTCCTAAGTTTTTCTAAAAATTAGAATATCATCCAAATAGACAATAACAAATTTACCCATAAATTCTTTGAGTACCTTGTTTATGAGCCTCATGAAAGTGCTCGGTGGATTGGTTAGTCCAAATGGCATCACTAACCACTCATATAGTCCTTTTTTCTTGAATGTTGTCTTCCATTCATCTCCTTCCCATATCATGATCTAGTAATACCCACTCTTCAAATCTATTTTTGTAAAATATTTTGCTCCACTTAAGTAGTCCATTATATCATCCATCCTAGGCAAAGGAAATCTATACTTGATTGTAATTTTGTTGATGGCCTTGGAATCAATATACATCCTACATTTTCCATCTTTCTTAGGTGCTACTTGTTAGGAAATATGTCTCAACCTTCCAATCACAAAAGGTTTTTATTGTTCCCAATTTTTCTCTTTTTGAATACGCTTTATCTTGAAGAATGGATTAGAATTTTAAAAGTTTCCAAAAGGGGATAAAAATGGAAGGGATTACTATTTTTAGTAAATCTACATTTGAGCAAGGATGGGCCCAAAATTTTCCAAAAAGGTGTGGAACTTCCAAGTAAACATCTTAGGTGAGTTTCGACTCGAGATCATACCTGGATTGCAAGATATTAAAGTTTCCATTTTTTGAAACTCCTTGAAAAGTTTCAAACTCATATTTGATGAACTTAGAAGTCCCTAAATGCCCTAAATATTATTGTAACCAATTAAGTAAGTTATATATTGATAAATATATTTACAAGATTTCCAATGCATCAAATGGTTCATTAATCAGACACCCAGATCAAAAGTTATGGCCTCTACAAGTTGGACATCCTATTTTGGGAAATGTGAAAACGTGTTAGACATTTAAAAGAGATGTAAAGAGGAGAGCTACTCATGTTGGTGTGAAATTTGGCACATCACAAGGCATCTTTCATTGGAGATAATTTGGGCACCATTGTTGGGTTGTTTTGGCTCATGGTTTTGTAATTACCATTGACGGTTTACTGTATTGTATCTCCTATATATTAGGAGCTTGAGATAGAGGTTGTGTTTAAGAGTCATATATATGTTGAGTTGCCTCTAGATATTTGGTTGTTTATGCTCCTATCAAAGCTAGCTTTGTAATTATATTGTAATCTTCTTAATTCCTGAATAATATATTGGGTAGATTTGGAGTGTGGGGTGTTTCTTCCGAAAGGGTTTCCCCATGTAATTAGAGTGTTGCGGTATGATTGTAATTTGTGTTTATATCTGTAACTATTGTAAGGATCTAAAATATTCTACATATCCATCCCCTCAAGATTAGTGTAGAAAGTTGTTTAGCTACCTTAGCTTCTATTACATCAAAAAATGTCTCCCTAGGACTTTTTCCCTCCTATTTTTAGCTCTCGAGTCCTTTAGAAAGAATTTTAATCATCTTGCATATTCATGTTGACTCCCAATGAGAAAACCTCAAAGTTTTATGGCAAATAGGATGAAGGGGGTGCTATGAAGATTTATCCTAACTAAAATAGGGAGGGAGGACTTGGGCACCCATGCCCTAGTCCTCCCCTATTTTAGGCAGGACCTAAATTCAAGTGTCGGTTATGTTAAGGTCCTATGCCGACATCGTATGTTTGAATTATGAAATTCTTAGAGGGAATGTGTTTAGTTGCATATATAAGTATCTTTCAGGATTCATTTGTAAACTAGAGGGATATTGCAAACTTGTGATCTTATGCTAAAGTGATTCAAGCCTTTCATTGTGTTACAGAGCAATATTGTGTTGTTGTTGTGTTTGTTTGTTGCAGATTTGGCTTCATCAATCCATCTCCTCATGGCATGAAAGAGCTTCTTCCTTCTAAGAGAGCTACACCTATGATGTGACATTTGTTTATGTTTTCAATCATTTATCAATTGTTTTTTACTTCTATCTCGCATGGATACACAATCTTTATCTAACAATGATGTTTGGAAGACTTCAATGTCTCTCTAGGGCTTGACTGAGGCAAGCCTCTAAACACCACAATTGCCAACCCCCCTTTTTGTGATTACAGGTTATAGGTTGCAGAAGCGAAAGAAGTCAAGTTGCAGGAAGACATAACAGAGTATCAAAATTGTAGAACAAAGTAGAAAAGTAGGATGTGGACTAGGGTGCCCACTCACTTGTCCTTCGGATCCTAAAACACAGGAATCCCTGGAACCACAGAAATAAGTTGCAGAGATTCTTTAGAGATCCTGACAAAAACTGGTACCTTGGACTAATTCGCATGCTCATTAGTCCTCAACTTTTCTAGATATGGAATCTCAAAATCTAGTATGTATCTAGTTATCATTTGATATCTCTTTGTGTGAGCATTTGTCGTGTTTCATCTATTTGTTTATGATTTTATGAAATTAGGGTTTTAAGCGTAATTAAACTTTAATCAGTCATTTATTTAGAAAATTCCAAGTTTAGTCTTCATTGTAAGGGACACTAAATCTATAGCAGAGCCCTCTTGCAAAACATTATGGCTTGACTTGATTTATGTCCTTGAATGTAAGATGTGAAAGGAGGATTTAACCTTGAAATTGAAACCCCTCTTTTTCCACTAAACAACTTCCTTACAAGTGGTATCAGAGCTTGATCACCTTTGGTTTTAGTTGTGGGTTGTTGGGCTTTTTGAACTAATCAAATTTTGAGTGTGAGTTTATGCAGAAGATAGTTTGTGATCTTGTTGCAGGGATTTTCAGATGGTGAGAACATTAGGGAGAATGGAGGTAGAAAATTTTTCTAGTAACAATTTTGATATGTAGAAGTTGAAGATGGAGGATCTGTTAATCAATCAAGATCTGTGGAATCCTATTAATGAGAATGTTTCAAGGCCCAGAGATGCTACTTTGGCTATTGAATATGATGTTATGGATTGTATAGCTAAGGGTCTAATTAGATTGTTCTAGACAGACTCTGTTTTAATCAATGTCCATGAAGAGCCCACTATAAAAGAAACTATGGATGAAACTTGGTGAGATATATCAAGTCAAATCTTTAGCTAAACATATTTTCTTGAGGAAGAAATTGTATTCCTTCATAATGGAAGAGGGTGGATGAATCCCAGACCACCTAGAAGCATTCAATAGGTTGGTGGCTCAATTAGAATTAGTTGGTGTAAAAGTGGATGAGGAAGAGAGATGTTAGATCCTACTTTGTTCTTTTCCTAATTTGTTGGATTCTCTTGTTATGACAATTAGGAGTAATTCTATTGTCTTGAAAGTTGAAGATGATGTGGGTTCTTTACTTTCTAAAGAAATTAGAAGGAAGGCATCCATTAGTGCCAAAGAAGCCCTAAGTGTTCATAGAAGACCCAAAGAAAAAGGTAAGAAGAGTGAGAAGCGTGACAAATCCATGTCCAAAGGGAGATCTGAATCTTCTAGAAAGTCCAAAGTTATTTGATGGAATTGTGGTAACCTTAGACACTTATCTAAGGAGTGTAAACAAGAAAAGAAGAAGAAAAGAAGAAATTCAATTCTAATTCTGAGTTTGAGTTCGAGATGGAAAGAATAATTTGAAGTTTTTAGTCAATTTAAAGAATTTGAAGCAATGGTTGAGTTGCAGACTACAAAAAAAAAAATGTTTGAGGACTAACAATGGAAGTGGATATTTCTCTAATGATTTTGATAGATTCTATAAAGATTGTGGCATTTAGAGACAAAAGGCAAATCCATATTCTCCACAACATAATGGAGTTGCAAAAAGAATGAACGGGACACTAGTGGAGAAGGCTAGGAGTATGCTTAGTGGTGCTAGTTGAGAACAAAGGTTTTGGGCTAAAGATATTGCTACTATATGCTACCTAAGTAACAGGTCTCATACATCAGCTCTTGTTGATAAAATGCCTATGGAGGTGTGGTCGAGGCACAAGCCTTCACTAGGATGTTTTAGAATTTTTGGTTGCAAGGCATCTACACATGGTCCAAAGGAGAAGTGAACAAAGCTAGAGAACAAGGCTATGAAATGTATCTCCATTGGATATAGTTATGGTTTGAAAGGATACAAGCTTTGGGACCCTGTTGTATAGATCGTAATATATAGTAGAAGTGTTATTTTTAGAGAAACTAGGCCTTCTTCTATTACATTGCAGCTAGAAAAAAGTGAATAGAAAGATGTGATTCAACTCCCTTCTATGCCTAAGTAAGTTTAATTGAGGCCCCTATATAGACATGAAGTTGAGAATAGCTCATCAAGCTCTGAATCTTCAGAAGAGTATAAGGAAGCTAAGGTAGAGGATGAACTTCCTACACTAATCTTGGGAGGAGGATAATGGAAAACTTTATAGATTTTTAATAGATACATAAACTTAAAAAGAGATAAACATAGATATTAGGCATACCACAACACAATGATTTATGTGGGGAAAAACCTTTTGAGAGAAAAACCCCACACTCCAAAAGTTTCTCAATATATTATTCAGAAATCACAAATATTATAATATACTTGTAGAGAAAGCTTATCACAAGTGTATCACCACCAGAGATCGAGAAACAACATGACCACTATCAGACTCTCTAAATACATCACAATACCACAGTTGTAATACAATTCCCTCATAAAATAGGGTTACCTTCTAAGGAAAGACAAGCCAACAAAATATCTACCATCAAATCTAAAACATTATAATGAGCAATCCAGATTTACAATATATCATTAGTTTAAAGTATGTCAGTTATTTAATAATTTTTGTTAACAAAAAAATGTTAACACACATCCCAATCCACCCCATGTTCCCATTGTATATTAGACCTATCTGTGTAACTAGGAAATATATATAAATATATATATCCTCTCAACAATAAACCTTATATAATTGCAAGGTTGAGACACATTTTCCCAACAAATCTTCCACTTTTTGAATGCCTTGCAAGAGCAACAGGAGGGAGTAAACATTGTGTCTTAATTGTTAGGGCCGAAAAGTCCTATAGTCTATGAACACCATCTGAACTTTTCTATGCTCATAGGCTTAGTTAAAGAATCAACAACATTCATCAAAGTCTCTACCTTAACCAGCTTCACCTTGCCATCTTCTATCATATCTCTAACAAAATGATACTTTACATCAATGTGCTTTGTCATGGCATGAAATGTCAGGTTCTTAGCTAGACAAATTGCACTCTGAATGTCACAATAAATTGTCATTGCACCTTGTTTTATTCCAATATCTGAACATAGTCTCTTAAGCCAAATGGCTTCTTTGCAAGCATGAGTAGATTCTATATACTCATCTTCAATAGTGGACAAAGCAACCACATCATGTTGCTTGCTCATCAAACTAATTGTACCACCAATTAAAGTAAACACATAAGCACTAGAGGATAATATACTCTTAATATCACCTGCCCAGTCTGAATCCACATAACCATGAATATCAATGTAAATATTATCTTTAGTTAAACACAAGGAATACTCTGAGGTGTCGCACAAATATGTGAAGACTCTTTTAACTACATCCTAATGAACTCTACTAGGATTAGAGATGTATCTGGAAAGAACTCCCACTACTTGGGCAATGTTTGGTCTAGTACAAACCATGGCATACATCAATCTTACAACTACACTTTGGTAAGCCACTTGAAAGATTGCTATGGATGAAGGAATGATGGCTTTGACAAAGAACAATGGATGGGACCTAGTACCATTTCCTGAAGGATGAAAACTTGTTGGTTGTATTGGGTGTTAGGTAAAAATATTTGTTTAGATGGAAGTATTATGATGCAAGAGCATCCCTGGTTCAAAGCAATCTTGCATCAACCAAAAACATTTGCATTTCAGTTTGTTTACATTTCAGTTCTTTCAATTTCCAGTTCAGTTCAGGCAGTTCAATCAGTGGCAATTTTAGTTTTGTTCTAGTATTGGCATTTCACACCTTGCAGATCTAGACTTAAAATCTACATCATATCAAGAATTTAGAGCTTTTGGATTAGTTACCAGAAAGATATCGCTCTCAGAAGATCGACTGTTTTCTCATAACAAAGCATCCTGACAGCCTCAGACAATCAACTGAAGGAGACGACTTGCAGATAATTCCTTGACTTGCAGATCTCAATGACACATCACTCAATGTCCTTTGGTTCATGGCCGACCTTCACCAAGGTTTTGTACATTGTTCCATTCATTTGAGGAAGTGTTCTATGCATTTAGGTCTGACCTATCTATGAACACGTTACAACTCTTCATTGGAGTTTGTGACCTTCCTTAGCCAACACGGAGGAATCTATTAGTCCAGAAATGATATATAATGATGTAATAGATCCTTAGGAAAGTAGTTAGCAATTGATTCATAATCCTTAGTTTTAATTTTTGTGCAAAGGAGCTTCAAAGCTTTATCTTGTACATGTATGTAATCAGGCCTGTGAGCCCTAGTTATAAACCCACATGTTGCCGGGCAGATAGTATTTGAATTATTTGATATACTGAATGATTGAATCTACATTTGTTCCATTTATTTGAGTTATTTCTTTTGTGTTTGCTCTTGCTACATGATCTGGATAGTTCATTCTATGAACCCTCCTACCGTGACTACACCAAGTGGCATCAGAGAGAAAGTTTGGTTCTTTGGAGTGAATTGGTGAAGGGAATTCCGTAAGATTTTGTTGTAAGCAGATCACCGATATGAGACAAGTTACTTGTGTGCAACCGATTACCGATTTTGAGGCAGTTGTCACTTGTAGCCTGATCACCGAAATTGAGGTAGTTTGTACTTGATCCTAGGAAGATGCTGCTGCGAAGAGTTCCTCCTATTGGTACAATGGATAATAGAATGGACGAGATGATGGAATTGATGAGAATAATGCGAATTCATTTGGATGCTGTTGAGGAAGATAGATGAAGAGGATTGACACCTAGACCTAATGTTGAAAGCAATGACAAAGAAGAATTTCAAACTGTAAATCACATAGAAGAAACCCTAGGAGGTGATGAAGAAGAAGAATCAAATCAAGTCAAGATGTTGCAAGCTATCTTGAAGATTGGAAACAGACCTAGAATTGATGTGCTAAATTATACTGGTAATTTGAACCCTGAAGAATTGATTGACCAAATAAATGTTATTGAAGAATACTTTGAATATGAAGAAGTTGAAGATCTAGAAAAAGTGAAATTTGCAAAGACAAAATTGAAAGAGCATGCTACTATATGGTGGAAAGAGGTTTAGTTGGAAAGAAATAGGAGAGGAAAAGAAAAGATTACAAAATGGGATAGGATGGTGACAAAACTAAAGAATCAATTTATACCTGCTGACTATGAGTTGGAATTATTGAAAAGATTGCAAAACCTAAGACAAAAGGAGAAATCAGTGGAGTATACTGAAGAATTTCACAAGATAATCATAAGAATAGGACTTAGTGAAGCAAACAAGGAGAAAGTGGCTAGATATATCAATGGACTAAGATTGAATATTCAAGAAGAACTACGCTTGGTAAGGATGACATCTTTAGAAGAAGGATATCAGTTGTCCTTGAAAGTTGAAGAAAAGGTGAATAAGAGACATGATCAGAGGCAGAGAGAAAGAGGAGGTAAGTTTCAGAGAGGTGGGACTTATTCTGGTGGAGACAGATCACATCTAGAGCAGAACAAGTTTGACAACCCATTTAAGAAGGATGACAGAGATACTAATGTATACTAGAGGAGTGACAAAAATTTTCGTCCTAGAGGTAACTATAATTCATACTGGAATGAAGGGTATAGAAGAGAAGGAAGAGGATTGGATAAGAGAATATTTAGAGGTATTTGTTTCAAGTGTGGAGGTGAAGGACATAGAGCATTTGAATGTAATCAAGGTAGTACAAACAAGAGGACAGAGTATAGTGGAAGAGCAGCCTATGTTGAAGAAGAACCTGTTGGATCACCTGATTGAGTTGGTAAACCTGAGAAGGGAGAATCACTTATGATGAGGAGAGCACTATTTCAAGAAGAAACAAATAAGGAACCACCACATAGGAAAAGTTTTTTTCAAGACAAGATGCAAATCTGGAGGTAAGTGTTGTAAAGTTGTGATTGATAGTGGTAGTTCAGATAACCTAGTTTTAGAAGAGATGGTGAGTAAGCTGAAGTTGGAAAGATTGAAACACCCTAAGCCTTATCAGATCACATGGATTCAGGATGATCATAAGGTACTGGTAAGTGAACAATGTTTGGTGAAATTTCATATTTGGATCTTATCATGATGAAGTCTTGTGTGATATTATGCCTATGGATGTATGTCATATCTTGTTGGGTAGACCTTGGCAGTATGATAGGAAAGCTATACATTATAGGAGAAAGAATACATATAATATAATAGAAAATGGAAAGAGAATTACCTTAATTCCTTTGGAGGATGATCCTAAAGATGTGGCATGTGGAAATGCTAAAATCTGTTTGGTAGATGGAAGGAAATTTCTGGATGGTTTGAGACATGAGAATATGTGTTATGCCTTGATTCCTAAGAAGCCTGAAGCATTGAAGAAAGAGATTGAAGAATCACAACCGGAGGATATAAGGGAGTTGCTAACATAATATGAAGACATCATATCAGATAATGTACCATAAGGATTACCACCTATAAGGAGTATCAGTCATCACATGGATCTTAGATAGGGAGCAAGTTTTCCTAACAAAGCAGCACATAGAATGACACCGGCAGAGAATGAAGAACTGAATTGACAAATACAAGAATTGTTGAGGAAAGGTTTGATTAGAGAAAGTTTGAGTCCTTGTGTAGTACCTACAGTGTTAGCACCTTAGAAAGATGGAGAATGGAGGATGTGTACTGATTCCAAAGTAATAAACAAGATCACAGTTAAGTATAGATTTCCTTTACCTAGGATGGATGATATCATGGACTGTTTGAGTGGAGCAAGATATTTTACAAAGATAGACTTGAAGAGTGGATACCATTAGATTAGAATCAGAGAAGGTGATGAATGGAAGACTGCTTTTAAAACAAATGAAGGATTGTATGAGTGGTTAGTGATGCCTTTTGGATTGACAAACACACTTAGTACTTTCATGAGATTAATGAATGAAATTCTAAAAAAATTCTTGGGTAAGTTTGTGATTGTGTACTTGGATGATATTCTTATTTTTAGTAAGATAAAAGAAGAACATTTGTGGCATATTAGACAAGTTTTGTAGAAGTTGAGAGAAGAGAAATTGTTGATAAACATTAAGAAGTGTAGTTTCATGAAGGAAGAGTTGGTATATTTGGGATTTGTGATTTCTGTAGAAGGATTGAAGATGGACCCTGAGAAAGTGAAAGCAATTGTTGAATGGCCTACACTGGAGAACATTGGAGAAGTTAAATCATTTCATGGATTGGCTAGTTTCTACCAAAAGTTCATTAGAAATTTCAGTTCAGTTTGTAACCCTATGACAGAGACAATGAGAGGTGACATAAAAGATTTCAAGTGGACATCTCCAATAGATAAATTTTTTGAATTGTTGAAGCAGAAAGTGATGTAGAGGCAAATTGGATGGAGAAAGATAGATAAACTTGACAAGGTTCAACTACACCTACTAGCCCAAAAACAGAGATCTTTGTGCAAAAGTGGGAATAACAGTTAAGGATTTTGATTTCTTCTTGGAAATGGTGTTTAGACATGTACTAGAACCCATCCCATCCATTGGCAAAGGTTGATCAAACTTTAAACTAGTACTTCCTTCACAAACCTCAAAAATGGCTAGTAGCCCTAAAAACAGAGAACAACCTTGATATCTTCTTACACGGACCTTCAAAAACAAAAATAAGATAATTAAATGATACCTAATATGATCCTCTACCACATGTCCAAAAATGGGTTTGGGTTGTTTTGGGAAGTATGCCATAACCAATAACCCTCCTAGTGTTCTTAAGCCCTAATTAGGCCTATTTTATGAAGCAAGTACCCTCAAATGGCGGCTTGAACCTCCCTTGACCACTCAAACATGTCAATGACATCCCAAAACCATGGAATCTAACATTCATTTTCTATTAGAACTGACTGTTCTCAAATTCCCCATTGCTGTTACTTCTTACAAGCTTCTCCAATGGCTTAATACATGGTTTTATTAAGCCCACTCAACAAATCTTGCACAAATCAGTCCTTCTACCCTTGTAGACAATCAAAACATTCAAAATGTAAACAAACACATCCATCCCACAGGTCTTATGGATTTGGAAGACTGTGGGATGGTCAATTCTTCATTGTAGGAAGCAAAACCCTTACCTAGGGTTCTATAAGACTGTTTTTGATTAAAACCTTATAACTCCCTTATGCAACAACTTCAATACACCAAATTACATCCAAATACAAGTTAGATCAACCTACTAAAAATTCATAACATGAACAATTGAAGACTGTGTTGTACTGCCCAGAGTACGGCTTGTAGAGGACGGATTTTTAGAAAAATAGTGGTTTTAATGAGCAGTCTAGTGTTAAATGGATGTATATTGCCTTGTCTCCAATGTCAAGAGCCCAAACAGATCTTAGTTGATAGCTATCTCACCATACTCCACTCTCAAATAAATTAGACTTCATGATAGAGCCGTACAATGCATTGGTACAAACTGTTACAAGTCTTTTCTTCAGTGAAACAGAAAATTAAAAAAAAAATAGTCTTATAGAAATTGACTACAACTTCTTCCTAACACAAAATAATTGCTTCAAAACACATTTGAATGGAATATGACTCAACACTCTTCATTTCCCAATGGCATAAAAGACACAACAATTCCGTACATTAGAGGGGTACGGACTGTTCTTCGGGAAACTCAGAAAAAATAATGAAAAGACAGAAAAAATTGATTTGTATTACTTATAAGCTTCTCTCCTCCATACAAAAATCATGGCCAAGGCTATATCTACGTTCTTACCCCTTGGTAACTTCTTTGAAATAGGTTTTTGGTTGATCTTGGGGCTACAACTACTTCAAACTCCTCTGGCAGTTTGTGCACAGTTTGAAATTTCAACTAATCCTTAATGTGTTTGCATAATCATTGGTGATTATGAGTCTTCAAACCTATTGACAATGTGATTAGGGTTTGAACATGCCTTAGACTTCTTTTGAACATGCCTTGGGCTCTTGGAATATGCCTTGACAAGGCTTACAAATATGAGAAACATATGACTGTCCTCCTTGATTTTATGACAATAGTTTATAGACATATGGACATAGTCCTTTACATCATGGCACATAGCCTTATTACATCATGAGATTGGTCTCTAGGACCTTATCAAACAAAACAAAAATGAATTTCAAAGCAAGAGAAATCAAGTCTTCTTGTATCCTTGCTGCTCCGGCACCATACTCCCCGGGTGGAAAGAGAACTCAAGTCTTTTGAGGAAGTAGATCAGCAATGGTGACACCATATTTCAAGATGTCATCTTTAGTCATCCAAGTGGTATCTTCAATAGGCAAGACACTCCATTTGAAAATAAATGGATTGTATACCTTCTTCCTAGTCTTCTTAAAGACCTTGGTGTCAAGAATGCATTCCAACTTCAATGGTTGATTGGGTGGAAGACCCTTGACCCAATATTCATCTCCTGCTGCTGTCATATCTGCCTTTGAATCTGCATTAGAATCACCTTTGAAAAGGAACAAATTTGAAACATTGAATATAGGAGATATGGCCAAGCCTTGGGGAAGTTCAATCTCATAGGCATTGGGCCCAAACTTGTGCACAATTCGGCATGGTCCTATCTTCTCCATGAGGAGTTTGGTTGGCTACCCCTTAGGAAGTCTTTGTTTCTTCAAATGTGCCATGACCAAATCCCCAACCTTGTATTGTACATCTCTTCTGCTTTCGTTGGCTTTCTCCTTGTACTTGTCATTGTTCTTTTGAAGAGTTTCCTTGACATTATCATGAATGTCCTTCATGGCCAATGCAAAGTCTTCACCTTGACCACTTTTCCTTTCCAATCCATGGAGGTCTCTCAATTCAAGAACACCTCTTGGATGAAGGCCATAAACAATCTCAAATGGGCTCCTTCCTATGCTTCTATTGGTGGAATCATTATAGGCAAACTCTGCTTGAGGGACGAATATATCCCATGCCTCTCCATGTTGCTTGGTAAGACACTTGAGAAGGTTTCCCAAGGATCTATTCACCAGCTCAGTTTGGCCATCAGTCTGAGGGTGATAGGTTGAAGTAAAGGACAATTGAGTGCCCAACTTCTTCCACAAAGTGCACCAAAAATGGCATACAAAATTTGGATCCATGTCAGTCACCATGTTAAGAGGCAAACCATGGATTCTAACAATTTCTTTGAAGAACAAACCAACAATGTGAGAAGCATCATTAGTGCATTTACATGGCAAGAAATGAGCCATCTTACTAAATCTATCAACCACAACAAATATACTATCAAAGCCTCTTTGAGTCCTAGGGAGACCCAACACAAAATCCATGCTAATACTTTCCCATGGCCTATTAGGAATAGGAAGTGGCTGATATATACCAGCATTAAATGAAGTGCCCTTTGCCCTTTGACAAATACTACAACATTCAACAAATTTTCTGATATCTGATTGCATTTTAGGCCAAAAATAAAACCTCTTCACCTGATCCAGTGTTTTATCCAACCCAAAATGACCTCCTAGTCCACCACAATGTTTTTTCCTTTATGATGTTCTCCCTCATGGAACATTTAGGAACACAAAGTTGGCTACCTTTGAACAACAACCCCTGCTGCAACAAAAACTCGGAAAAATTAGAATGATAAGAGTCTGAAAATTGTGAACAAACTTCATATACCTCCTTGAAATCTTCATCATCCTAATACATATGCTTGAGAGCATCAACCCCTACACTTTGCAACTAAATTTCTTGGACCATACACACCCTCCTACTCAATGCATCTACCACTTTGTTAGCCTACCCCTTCTTGTGTTTGATTGAAAAAGTATAGGCTTGGAGTTGCTCAACCCATTTCATATGCCTATGATTGAGTTTCTCCTAAGAATTCAGAAAACTAAGTGCATGGTTGTCAGTATAAACAATAAATTCTTTTGGCAAAATTTAGTGTCTCCATTTTTTCAAAGCTTGCACCATTGCATACAATTCCAAATCATAAGTAGAGTACTTTCTCTTAGCATCATTCAATTTTTCACTAAAGAAAGCAACATGCCTACCCTCTTGACTTAGGACAGCCCCTATAGCAAGATTGCTAGCATCACATTCTACCACAAACAACTTATTAAAGTCGGGCAAAGCAAGTATGGGCTGTTGTACTACCTTTTGTTTCAGAATTTCAAAAGAGTCATTGGCTTCCTTTGTCCACAAAAACTTACATTTCTGCCCCCCTTTGATGGTATCCAAAATTGGTGCACAAATATGACTAAAACCCCTTATAAATTTTGAATAAAATGTTGCCAAACCATGAAAACTTTTCACATCACCTGTAGTTTTTGGAGTTGGCCATGATAAAATGGCTTCCACCTTTGTTGGATCCATCTTCAAACTACCCTGTGAAATCACAAAACCAAGGTAGGTGAGTTCTTCCTTCATGAAGACACTCTTTTCCATGTTGATCATCAATTGTTCGTCATGCAACTTCCTCAAAACCTGATCCAAATGTTGCAAATGCTCCTCCTTAGTCCCGCTAAAAACAAGAATGTCATCCAAATATACCACAACAAATTTACCAATGAAATCCTTCAACACTTCATTCATGAGACGCATAAAAGTACTTGGAGCATTAGATAGACCAAATGGCATCACCAACCACTCATAAAGACCCTCATTTGTCTTGAATGTTGTCTTCCATTCATCCCCTTGTTTGATTCTAATTTGATGATACCCACTCTTAAGGTCTATCTTGGAAAAGTATCTAGCCCCACCCAAACAATCCATTAGGTCCTCAATCCTTGGCATAGGGAACCTATATCTTATGGTAATCTTGTTAATGGCTCAAGAATCCATGCACAACCTCCATTTACCATCCTTTTTATAGGCTAGGACTGTTGGGACAGCACATGGGCTAAGACTCTTTCTCACCAATCCCTTATCCAACAATTCGTGTACTTGCTTAGCAATCTCTTCATTTTGTGAAGGTGTCATCTTGTAGGCTACTTTGTTTGGCAAAGTAGATCCCAGTATGAATTCAATTTGATGGCTTATGTCCCTAATAGGTGGCAACTCATTAGGCATTTCTTCTACCATAATCCCCTTGTACTTCTCTAGCAATTGTTGCACCTCATGAGGGACTTCTTCCTTACTAGGATCATGCAAACTAGGACTATTTTTAGGCCTCAAAATCAGAGCAGACCCTTGGGTTCCTTCCTCCTTAAGGGCATCTAGAAACTCTTTCCCACTCACAATCATGACACTTGACCCAACATTCTTTTCTACATGCTCATCAGGTAATGGATCCATTCTATACTTTTTACCATTCTTAGTTATGATGAAAGAATTAGTTTTACCATCATTTTGTGATTGAACATCATATTGCCATGGGCATCCTAACAACAAATGACAAGAATCCATAGGAATCACATCACACAAAATTTTATCCTTATATTCTCCTATCTCAAATTCAACCCATGATTATTCATCTACCAAAACTTGTTGTCCCTTATTTAACCTTGATACTTTATAAGGACTAACATGAGGAAGCCTTTTCAATTTCAATTTGTCTACCATTTCAATGGAAACCAAATTTTTAGTTGAACCTGAATCAACAATTACCTTGCAAATCTTACCATAGGCCTTGAATGTTGTCCTGAACAATGTCTTCCTTTGGGGGGGTTCTTGAGTTTGAGGCACCTTCAACATGGTTCTCCTCATCATCAAACTTTCTCCTTCATGGACCAGGGCTGCACTTCCAATTGGAGAGTTGACACTTTGCAATCTTCCTCTTGGATCAATTGGTTCCTTCTCTCTCCTCCATGAGAGCTTGAGGCTTGCTTTTCAGGACATTTGAAGGCTGGATGTCCCACTTGGTTGCAATTGTAGCACCTTCTTGTGAAGACATTAGGACCTCTTCCTAGTCCACCAAATCTACCTCTCCCATTAGGCCTTCTCCCTCTAAAGCCTCCTCTACAACCGGATTCTCCACTTTGCTCTTGGGAACTAGATTCCCCTTGGCTTCTTTGGGACTGATTTCTGCCCCCAAAACTGCCCCTACCTCTAAAATTTCTGCCACCTCTTCCTCTACTTTACTGCTCACCTTTCCTCTTCAACTTCTCTTCAGCCCTTAGTGCCACTTGAAAGCACTTCTCCATGGTTTTAGGGGTCAATAAACTAATTTCATCTTGAATATTGAACCTCAAATCATTTAGATACCTTGCCACCTTGGCTTTTTCATCCTCCATGTACCCACAACGAAGAGTGTATTTGTGAAACTCCTCGGTGTAAGTAGCCACATCCAAATCTCTTTGTTTGAGATTTTGCATCCTCTTGTAGATCTATACCTCATAGTATGATGGAAGGAATTGGGACTTGATCCTCTTCAACTTCCTACTCCATTAAGAGATCATACTCTTCCCATTCTTTACCCTCTCTCCTTGGGTGTAATTCCACCATGTATGGGCAGCACCTTTGGGTTTAGTTTTTGCAAACTTAACTTCTTTGTATTCAAAGTAGTTGTTTAGAGCCTCAATCCACTCCATGACTTCATCAGCATTCATCTTCCCACTAAAGATGGGAATCTCCATCTTAGCCTTCGAAGAGTCCTTGCTAATTGCCTTGATGGCTTCAAGGAAATGCTTTTGATCAGCCGGTACCTCTACCTCTTCTTGATCTTCTTCTTCTTCCTCTTTCTCTTCCTCTTCATCAAAAACCTTCATCTATCCTCTTCCCTATCCTCAATGCCTTTAACTCTGCTTGGAGTGCTTCCTTGACTCCACTCTTGATCTTCTCTTCCATCTCCTTGAACTTCTTGACCACTTCGGTGGTCATCCCCTTTGGAGGCATATTGCTAGCCTCTCCTTCACTCTCCTCTACTGACATATACCAGGCCAACAATAGAACCTTTTATAGCTCTGATACCATGATGATGTAGAGGCAAATTGGATGGGGAAAGATAGATAAACTTGACAAGGTTCAACTACACCTACTAGCCCAAAAATAGAGATCTTTATGATAAAAGTGGGAAAAGAAGTTAAGGATTTTGAATACTTCTTGGAAATGGTGTTTAGACATGTACTAGAACCCATCCCATCCATTGGCAAAGGTGGATCAGACTTTGAACTAGTACTTCCTTCACAAACCTCAAAAATGGCTAGTAGCCCTAAGAACATAGAACGGCCCTGATATCTTCTTACATAGACCTTCAAAAACAAAACTTAGACAATTAAAAGATACCCAATATGATCCTCTACCACATATCCAAGAATGGGTTTGGGTTGTTTTGGGAAGTATGCCCTAACCAATAACCCTCCTAGTGTTCTTAAGCCCTAATTAGGCCTATTTTATGAAGCAAGTACCCTCAAATGGTGGCTTGAACCTCCCTTGACCAGTCAGACATGTCAATGACATCTCAAAACCATGGAATCCAACATTCATTTTCTGTTAGAACTGACCGTTCTCAAATTCCCCACTGTTGTTGCTTCTTACAAGCTTCTCCAATGGCTTAATATATGGTTTTATTAAGCCCACTCAACAAATCTTGAACAAATTAGTCCTTCCACCCCTGTATACAATCAAAGCATTCAAAATGTAAACAAACACATCCATACCATAGGTCTTATGGCTTTGCAAGACTGTGGGATGGTCAATTCTTCATTGTAGGAAGTAAAACCCTTACCTAGGGTTCTATAAGACTATTTTTTATTAAAACCTTATAACTCCCTTATGCAACAACTTCAAGAAACCAAATTACATCCAAATGCAAGTTAGATCAACCTACTAACAATTCAAAACATGAAAAATTGAAGACTGTGTTGTACTGCCTAGAGTACAGCCTGTAGAGGACGAATTTTTAGAAAAACAAAGGTTTTAATGAGCAGTCTAGTGTTAAATGGATGTAGATTGCCTTGTCTCCAATGTTAAGAGCCCAAATAAATCTTAGTTGATAGTTATCTCAACATACTCCACTCTCAAACAAATTAGACTTCATGATAGAGCCATACAATGCATTGGTATGGACTGTTATAAGTCTTTTCTTCAATGAAATAGAAAATTCAGAAAAAATAGTCTTATAGAAAATGACTACAACTTCTTCCTAACACAAGATCATTGCTTCAAAACATATTTGAATAGAAGATGACTCAAAACTCTTCATTTCCCAATTGCATAGAAGACACAACAATTCTGTACATCAGAGGGGTACAAACTGTTCTTCAGGAAACTTAGAAAAAATAATGAAAAGACAGAAAAAACTGATTTGTATTACTTATAAACTTCTCTCCTCCATACAACAATCATGGCCAAGGGTATATAGACTTGCTTACCCCTTGGTAACTTTTTTGAAATAGGTTTTTGGTCAATCTTGGAGCTACAACTACTTCGAACTCCTCTGGCAGTTTGTGGATGGTTTGAAATTTCAACTAATCCTTAGTGTGTTTACATAATCATTGGTGATTATGAGTCTCCAAACCTGTTTACAATGTGATTAGGCTTTGAACATGCCTTGGGCTCTTGGAATATGCCTTGACAAGGCTTACAAATACAAGAAACATATGACTATCCTCCTTGATTTTATGACAGTAGTTTATAGACATATGGACATAGTCCTTTACATCATGGCACATAGCCTTATTACATCATGAGAGTGGTCTCTAGGACCTTATCAAACAAAAAAAAATGAATTTCAAAGCAAGAAATCAAGTCTTCTTGTATCCTTGGTACTCTGGCACTAGAAAGTGACAGAGAAACCTATTTTGGCATTACCAGATTTCAATAAGGTATTTCAAGTTGATTGTGATGGAAGTGGAAATGCAATTGGAGTAGTGTTAAGTCAAGAAGGTAGACCTATAGATTATTTTAGTGATAAGTTGAATAATTCAAGGAGAAGATATTTAGTTTATGATCACGAGTTCAATGACATAATTCAAGCCTTGAATAAGTGGAGACATTACTTGTTGTCGAAGGAGTTTGTGTTGTATATAGATCATCAAGCTTTGCAGTATTTGAACAATCAAGGTAAGTTGAATAAGAGATATATGAGATGGGTAGAGTTCATGCAGAGTTATACTTTTGTATTGAAGCATAGGAGTGGTAAATCAAACAAAGTTGTTGATGCCTTGAGTAGAAGAAGAAACTTGTTGACAGAGATGAGAGTTGAAGTGTTGGGTTTTGATGAATTGAAGAACATGTATCAGGGAGACACTAATTTTGCAGAACCTTGGAAAGCATGTAAGGAATATGTTGTGATAGATATGAGTAAGTGGTTGGATTATTTCATTTAGGAAGATATGTTGCTCAAAGGAAGTCAGTTGTGCATACCTAGCAGTTCAATGAGGGATAATTTGATCAAGGAGAAACATAGTGGTGGATTGGCAAGACAATTTGGGATTGATAAGACAATGGCTTTGGTAAGTGAAAACTACTTTTGGCCTCAGATACATAAGGATGTTTGGAGATTTGTGCAGAGTTGTAGAGTTTGTCAAGTTGCAAAAGGAAGTAGTACAAACACTGGATTGTATAAACCTTTGACAATACTGGAGGGACCTTGGGAAGACATAAGCATGGATTTTGTAATGGAATTGCCTAAGACATAGAGAGGACATGATTCAATATTTATAGTGGTTGACCAATTTTCAAAGATGGCTCATTTCATACCTTGTAAGAAGACAACTGATGTAGTACATGTAGCCGACCTATTTTTCAAGGAGATTGTGAGATTGCATGGATTAACTAAGAGTATAGTTTCAGACAGAGACACAAAGTTTGTTGGATATTTTTGGAAGACACTTTGGAAGAAGATGAAGATAGATTTGAATTTCAGTTCAACTTTTCATCCACAGACCGATGGACAGACAAAGGTAGTGAATAGGAATTTGGGAAATTTGTTGAGATGTTTGGTTGGAGACAAGATAGGAAGTTATGATTTGATACTTTCACAAGCTGAGTTTACATATAATAATTCAATAAACAGAAGTACTAGAAGAACACCTTTTGAGATTGTTACCAGAGTAAACCCTAAAGGAGTTACAGAATTGAGAGATGTCAGTATGGAATAAAAGAGAAGTATGGAAGCAGAAGTGTTTGCAGATCACCTGAAGACAGTACATGATTAGGTTAAGAAGCATTTGGAGAATATGAATAGTAAGTATAAAGAGAAGGCTGATGAGAAGAGAAAACATAAGGAATTTGAAGTTGGAGATGAAGTGATGGTATTTCTAAGAAGAGAAAGATTTCCAGTTGGGACATACAATTAGTTGAAGATGAAGAAGTTTGGACCTTGTAAGATACTCAGGAAATTTGATTCAGGAAATGCATATGAAGTGGAGCTACCAGAGACATTGGGTATATCACCTATTTTCAATAGTGCAGATCTCTATCAGTATCATGAAGCAGAGTTTAGTACCAGCATGGGAGAAGACTTGAAGGAATTACCACAACAGGCACCAGAACAGATAGAATTCATTTTGGACAATAGAGTTGGATGCATCACTCGAGGAAGACAATACAAAGAATACCTTGTGAAGTGGAAAGGAAGACTGGAAGAAGATTCATCATGGATTTCCCAGGCTGAGGTCGATTGTCTTGGTTCTCCCTTAGCCCCAACAAAGTGAGGGACTCACTTTTTCAATAACCCTGGGTGTCTGATGCAGGAGCATCCCTAGTTCAAAGCAATCTTGCATCAACTAAAAACATTTGCATTTCAGTTTGTTTACATTTCAGTTCTTTCATTTTCTAGTTTAGTTCAGGCAGTTCAGCTAGTGGCAGTTTCAGTTTTGGTCCAGTATTGGCATTTCACACCTTGTGAATCTAGACTTAGCATCTACATTCATTTATCTACATCATATCAAGAATTCAGAGCTTTTGGATTAGTTACCAGAAATATATCACTATCAGAAGATCAAGTGTTTTCTCATAACAGATCATCCTAATAGCCTCAGACAATCAGCTGAAGGAGAAGGCTTGCGATCATTCCTTGACTTATAGATCTCAATGACACATCATTCAATGTCGTTTGGTTCATGGCCAACCTTCCCCAAGGGTCTGCACATTGTTCCATTCATTTGAGGAAGTGTTCTATGCATTTAGGTCTGACCTATCTGTGAACACGTTACAACTCTTCATTGGAGTTTATGACCTTCCTTAACCAACACGGAGGAATCTATTGGTCTGGAAATGATATATAATGATGTAATAGATCCTTAGGAAAGTACTTAGCAATTGATTCATAATCCTTAGTTTAGATTTTTGTGTGAAGGAGCTTCAAAGATTTATCTTACGCATGTATGTAATCAGGCCTGTGAGCCCTAGTTGTAAGCCCGCATGTTGCCGACTAGATAGTATTTGAATTCTTTGATAGATTGAATGACTGAATCTACATTTTTTGCATTTCTTTGAGTTGTTTCCATTGTGTTTACTCTTGCTACACGGTCTAGAAAACTCATTCTGTGAACCCTCCTACCGTGACTGCACCATATTAAGAAGTACAAAGCATAGTTGGTTGTGAAAGGACACTCTCAGATTTAGGGTGTTGATTATAGTGACATATTATCTATTGAGGTTGAGAAAATGGATGTGAAAATGGCTTTCCTTCATGGTGATTTGGAGTAGGATATTTACATGACACAACCAAATCACTACATGGTTACAAGTAAAAGTAATTTGGTTTGTAAATTGAAAAATCTTTGTATGGCCTCAATCAAAGTCATAGGATGTGGTACCAAAAATTTGATACATATGTGTTGAGTTTGGGATTTGAGCATTCTAAATTTGATCACCATGTTTATTATAAATCTGATGGTGATCATTTCTTGTTTATTGCATTATATGTTGATGATATGTTATTTATTGGTAAATGGAAAGAAATGATTTCAGAGCTAAAGTCTCAACTTACAAGTAAATTTGAAATGAAAGATCTTGGTGTAGATAAACACATTCTTGGGATGGAACTAAGAAGAGATAAAGTGAACCTAAAACTACCACTTGTCCAGAGTAAGTGTGTCAATTTAGTTTTATAGAGATTTAACATGCAGGATTGTAGAGCATTATGTTCCTTTTGTAGTCAGAATAAAGTTATCTACTGTCCAACATCCCCATTAGAGATGGAAGACATGAGCATAGTGTCTTACCATGGTACAATTAGAAGTTTGATGTATGCTATGGTCTATACAAGACCATACTTTTCCCAAGTAGTGGGAGTTCTTTTTAGATATATGTTTGATCCTGGTAGAGTTCATTCAGATGCAATTAAAAGAGTCTTCAAATATTTGCAGGGCACCTCATAGTATTCCTTGTGTTATCATGGTAATTTTATAGGAGACATGCATTCCCTTGATATTCATGGTTATGTGGATTAATATTGGGCAGGTGATGTTGATAAAAGATAATCCACCAGTTCTTATATATTTACTTTATTTGGTGGTGCAATTAGTTGGATGAGTAAGTGACAGATTGTGGTTGCTTTGCCCAC
Source organism: Cunninghamia lanceolata (assembly GCA_027924645.1). NCBI lineage: Eukaryota > Viridiplantae > Streptophyta > Pinopsida > Cupressales > Cupressaceae > Cunninghamia > Cunninghamia lanceolata. The sequence goes on along the minus strand of BSBN01000388.1, from coordinate 14,698,688 downwards.
TACTAAAGCTGAGTATATGATAGCTACTCATGTTTGTAAAGAATCCATTTGACTTAAGAGACTATCTTAAGATATTGGAATATACCAAGGTGCATTGACAGTTTATTGTGATAGCCAGAAAGTGATATGGCTAGCTAAGAACCCAACATTTCTTGCCAAGGCCAAGCACATTGATGTATAGTATTATTTTATTAGAGATCTAGTTAAGGTAGAGACTTTGATGAATGATGCAAATTCATTAACTAAGCCTGTGAGCACAGAGATGTTCACATGGTGTTCAAAGTCTATGGGCCTCTCAACCCTAGCAATTAAAATCATGGTGTTGATACTCTCTTTTCTCTTTCAAGGTGTTTGACAAGTGGGAGAATGTTAGGAAAGGTGTCTCAACCTTGCAACTAAAAAATGTTTCTATTCTTCCCAATTTTGATCTTTTTGAATACCCTTTATCTTGACGAATGGTTTAGAACTTTCAAAGTTTCCAAAAGGGGATGAAAATGGTAGGGCTTACTATTTTTAGTAACTCTACATTTGAGCATGGATGGACCCAAAATTTTCCCAAAAGGTGTGGAACTACTAAGTAAACACCTTGGGTGAGTTTCGACTCAAGATCATACCTAAATTGCAAGATATTAAAGTTTCCATTTTTGAAACTCCTAGAAAAAAGTTTAGAACTCAAATTTGAGGCACTTAGAGGTCCCTAAATGCCTCAAAAGTTGTCATCACTGATGAAGTGGGTTATATCTTGATTTTCTCTTTACAAGATTTACAACACATCAAATGGTTCATCAAACATACACCCGGGTAAAAAGTTATGGCCTCTGGAAGTTTGACGTCCTATTTTGGGAAATGTGAAAATGTGTTGGACACTAAAAAGAGATGTAAAGGGGAGAGTTACACGTGTTGGTGTGATTTGGTAGGTCACAAGGAATATTTGATTGGAGATAACTTGGGCACCACTTTTGGGTTGTTTTGGCACATGGTTTTGTAATTACCATTGACAATTTATTATATTGTATCTCCTATATATCAGGACCTTGAGATGGAGGTTGTGTGTAAGAGTCATATAGATTTTGAGTTTCTAGATCTATAGTTGGTTATACACTTGTGAAATCTTGCACTATAAATATATTGTAATCTCCTTGATTACTGAATGATATATTAGGCAGCTTTTGAGTGTGGGGATTTACTCCTGAAAGGGTTTCCCCACGTAATTACTATGTTTTGGTATGATTGCTATTTATGTTTATTTCTATAACTGTTGTAAATATCTAAAATATTCTGCATATCCTTCCCCTCAAGATTAGTGTAGGAAGTTTTTTTTCAGTACCTTAGCTTCCTTACACTAGTACTATAAGTACTACACATAGACCCAAACTCTCTCTGATTAACCCCTTTTCAACTATTCCTAAACTTGTCTAATTAGCTCCTCATTTTATGTAGGAGTCATTCTATGAGATGCCTTATTAGGCAAACTAGCTACTGGTATCAAATCCATCTAATGCTGACTTATGCTTCTCACTGGTGAAAAACCTTTGAGTACATCATCTGAAACAATATCTTTAAATTCATCCAAGAGATCTACAATTTTTATGGGTACATCTTATCCTTCCTCTTTATTAAGTTTAGGAATCAAGTGAAAGCCCATATTTTCATGTTTCATTCCATCCAAAAAAATTATACCATCTACCAAAAATATTCTAGTAGTGTTACATACCTTTTCCTCTATTTCTCTCATAGGTTTTAGCTTGTGTCGCCCTCAATCTTTTTTCAAAGAATAGGTGTTAGCATGACCATCATGAATAGCACACCTATCATACTACTTCCACCTTCCCAATAAAAATTGACGCACAACCATTGGCATAATGTCACATAACACCTCATCATGATTATCTCCAATCTTAAACTTTACCAAGCACTGTTCATTAACCAAAGCTTTATGATCTTTTTGCAACCAAGAAATCCTATAGGGACATGGAGGCTCCATTCATTTTAAATTCAACTTTCTCACCATCTCTTTAGAGACTAGATTATCTATACTTCCACTATCAATAATCACATCACAATACTTACCTCCTGATTTACACCTTGTTTAGAATAGGCTCTCTCTTTGTGTTGGTTCTTCTTTTCCCTCTTCTTTTAGATAGGCTCTTCTGATAATAAGAGATTCTCCTCTTTCTGCATCTCCTGAATGTTTAGATCTAGCCTCTTCATCAACATGGGAAACTCTAGCACTACCCTCTAGTCTTCTATTTATTCCTCCCCAATTTCATTGAAAGTCATATTCTGTATGACCGCCTTCACCACATCTCAAATAGGTTCCTTGAAATCCTCCTTTTTGAAGCCCTGTTCCTCTATAGTACCCATCATTCTTTCCTTGAGGGTGTTATGCATTTTTACCTTTCTTATTTTGCCTGGTACATGCATCTTCATTATTCTTTTGTCATCTTGTTGTCCATGACCCCCATATGATCTTCTGCTAGTTCTTCCACAACGACCTCTTCCCCTTTGTTTGTTCTCAAATTTTTTGTTTACCATTTATTCTACCTTCATGATGCAGAGGAAAAGAAGAATCCCAAACAATCATGTTTCACAACAATGGCTTTCAATCCATTTGATACCTCAAGTTCATACAATGACCTCTACTCAAGCATATTTTTGAATTTCCAATTTCTTTAAACTAGCTAATGCTTCCAAGGTTATTTTCCACTTCAGGGCTCCAAGAAAAACCTACTCAAACTCTCAACCAAGTCCTTGCACTCCATTTACTACCTATTCCTTTACAAACTGCCTCAAACTCTTGTAACCCTGTTTTAGGATCTGTCGATGATTATCTTTCACATGATGCAGAATCTTGGCATGGAAGTAATAGTTTTGAGTACCCTTTATCCTTATTATCAACATACCAAAAAATCAACATAGCTTACTTTGGGAAGTATTGCTAAACAAAGGATTGTCAATGTGCTAATTAAGCCTATTAGGCCTTGCATACATAGGGGTCTTATTGGTTCTCCTACCTCCTGCCTCAATCTCTCTCAACCAATCCTTCAAACAATGTTTAATGGACCTATTTATGTTTATAAAACCATCAAAAGTCCAATTTTCTAAGTAGTTTATCAAACTCTAAGTCCTATACCTCTTGACTGTTCTCAAAACCCTATCTTCTTGACTGTGACACAAATTGCAGTCAATAAACTTTGATTTTTCCATTCTTAATCTTAACCATTTGGTTCAAAACCTTATAAATAAGGAAGTAGACATTGTCATGATCATTTCCACCAAGGATTAGCCATTTTCAATGAATAAAATGAGAGAAACACAGTTTCATTATCTTTGTTTACCCTAACAGAGGGTTTTGGCAGTTTTCAGGAAATTCCCAATATCTATCTCAAATAAGAGCCAAAATGCATGAAACAAAATAGAAAAGGAAGGTTATTGATTAATATTTCACTTACAAATGTTCAAACATGATTTCAAGCCCGTATAGAGCCGTACAAGGCCTGAAAACAACAAATTTCTGAAGAAGAATATAGAAAAATAGTGCCTTTTATCATTCCCTATTCAAATCTTCAGTCACCCATGAATTCTTTGAAGGTTACAAGGCTTTTTAAAGGCATTACAACTTGTCTTTTCAGTTTCTAACTACCTCCAAATGAATGAAACTAACTCAAACTACTCTATGATCTTTGGTATTCCATCCTATTGCATCTTTTTTGTATTTTTATGCACTTTTACATAAAAACATTTAATAGGACTTACAAATATAACAACATGACCACCTAAACTGACCAAAATGCATCACAAATGGTCTATTAGACCTTATTACAACATGAGATCAACTATGCCAATGCAAAAATCTAAGGTTGTCTCATAGAGGCATGTACTTGCAAGGGTGCACCTACACCATACAACCAACCAACAAAGATTTCCAAGTCCCTTGGAAATGTAACAAAAATCTTTTTCTACATCTCCTCTGGCTTTATCTTCAATCTTTTTAATTTCAATCTTCCAATCTTTAGACTAATAGGAATGGTGACCAACCAACCAACAAATCAAACTACCATCTTCATAGAGCATCCTCAGGCTCCTTCTACTCCCATCAGTGGAGTACTCTTCAGGCTGCAACATCAAGTGCTTCTTTAGTCAGGTATCCATCTCTCTACTGCTTCACAACACCAACTCACCAAACCATCCATCTTACCCAATAGCAGATCTTGGTGCTGCACCTTACCACTCTCTCCTCAGTGGTTTCTCTTTGCACCCTTATCTAGCCTAATCTCCATTGGAGAATGGTCATGACAGACCTCATCTTGTCTGCCCACACACACAACCTCAAAAACATCCTTCTACAGCTAGATAGACCAAGCACTTGCAACCAAACAACTTAACAACACAAAATAATGGTCACCAACAAACTTTAACTCCTTATCTGCCTTTAGATACACAACACTTTACCCAGAGCTTTTGTTAGCTCTGATACCAATATGATGTAGAGGAAAAGAAGAATCTCAAACTATCATGTTTCACAACAATGGATTTCAATCCATATGATACCTCAAGTTCATACAATGACCTCTACTCAAGCATATTTTTGAATTTCCAATTTCTTTAAACTAGTTATTGATTCCAAGGTTATTTCATTACAAACTAATATTCTTCTTCAATAGTTTTCAATCTAGCCATGCTAAATTCTTATTTGATGAAGGAGGTAAATAATAAAACACACAACAGCAGAAATGGAACATGGAAAATAGAATATTTCTTTATTGACCTGGGCAACTCATTACATTACAGAAGCTTAATTACAATCAGAGGAATCAATCCTCCATAGGATGCAACACACTGCAGCTACACATCCACAGGCTCTGGAATCTTCTACCTTCTGTAACCCCAAATTAGCTAGGGTTTCTAATTTCCCCCCTATTCTTAACTCTACACTTTCCACCTTAACTCTACTACTACCCAGGGTTCCCAAAAATGGTTATTAATAGCACTTTTCGTGGCCTCCAGCTAAATTTTGAAATTAACAACTCCCTCCAAAAGTAGGTCAACTTCCGAGAAGCATAACTTTTGATCTGGGTGTCCGATTGATGAACCATTTTAAGCATTGGAAAGCTTACGATGTGAACTATCGCGCTAGAAATCTGTAAATGGATTTCTATCAACTTTTTTGGATGTTATGGGAAGTTTTAGTGCTTCATATCTAGTTTCAAAAAATTTTAGGGGTTTTTCAGAAAATAGAAACTTTAATATCTCTCAGCTCACAAATGATCTTTGCCCGATTCCTTCACCAAAGGTCTTATATTTTAGTTATGAAGATTTCTCTAAGTTTTCTCTTAAATCTATGCCCAAATGCAAACTTTCCTAAAATGGTAGTTAAACTTTCCAAAACGGGAAGGTTGCTATTTTTAGCAGTTTCGAAAAAACTAAAAGTCCTACATCATTATTCAAGAGATTATGGAACTAGAAACACTCATTATGGAAAGAAATGAAAACAACTACAATGATTTTGAATCAAATTCTTTTTGGGTGATGCAAGATTGCCCTTACACCACTGGATGCTCCTGCATCAGACACCCAGGGTAATTTGAGAAGTGACCATGTGACGTCTCAAGGGTTTGTTTGAGGAAAACCCAAATAGTCAACCTCTGCCTTAGACAACCAAGAAGAATCTTTAATAGGCATTCCTTTCCATTTCACCAGATATTCTTCATATTGCCTATTCCACGTACTTCTTCCCACATGGCTATCTAAGATCTCTTCTATCTCCTCCATTGAAGTAGATGCCGGAATACTCCACTATTCTTCTGTTGGTCCATCCTCTATGCCACCTTCATGATATTATGTTAAATTAGTAGCATTGAACATAGGGGAAATATTGATCCCACTTGGAAAATCTACCTCATATGCATTTCCTGAATCATGCTTCTTCAAGATTTTGCATAGTCCAAATTTCTTCATTCTCAACTTATTATAAGTTCCAATTGGGAACCTTTCTTTTCTCTAGTGAACCATGACTTCATCTCCTACCTGGAACTCCTTATATCTCCTCTTCTAATTGGCCTTAGCCTTGTACTGAATATTCATCTTATTAATGTGCTTTCTCATCTCTTCATGCAAATTCTTCAGATGTTTTGCAAAGTCTTTGGCTTCAGCACTTGTCTTTTCTCTTTTTCGTAGCGTACTTAACTTAGAAGCATTTCTTGGGTTAATGCCATATACAATCTAGAATGGTGATTTACCAGTACTCCTATTCACAGAATTGTTGTAAGCAAATTCTGCCTGTGGTAAAATCAAATCCCATCCCTTGAGCTTATCTCTTACTAAGCATCATAGTAGGTTACCCAAACTCCTATTCACCACTTTTGTCTATCTGTCAATGTATGGATGGTGTGTAGAACTAAACTTCAAATCTATCTTTATGTCCTCCAGAAATAACCAACAAACTTGGTATCTGATCTTTGGAAGGCACAAACTCCAATCTAACTTCATTCTTGTTCACTTGCTCTCTCAAAAAATGAAACTTGATGGATATATGTTTGGTCTTTGAATGCAACACCAGATTCTTTAAAATTTTTATTACACTTGAATTATCACAGAAGATTGTGATAGGCTCTTCATACTCCACTCCCATGTCTCTAAGCATTTGCTTCATCACCAAGACTTGAGTACAACTACCTATTGTTGCAATATATTCTGCTTCTGCAGTGGACAGAGATATTGCCTCTTGTTTCTTGCTCAGCCAAGAAACCAATCTCTTTCCTAAAAAGAATGCTCCACCACTGGTACTCTTTCAATCATCTACATCTTCTGCCCAATCCGCATCTGTGTATGCATGAAGAGAGAAATTATGATCTCTGGGATACCACAATCCATACTCAACTGTCCCTTTTAGATATCTAAAAATCCTCTTGATTGCCATGACATGAGATTCTCTGGGATCAGCTTGAAATCTAGCAACAAGACCAACAACATTCATAATGTCAGGTCTAGTTTGAGTGACATATAACAATCCTTCAATCATTGACCTATACTTTTTCTGATCATCCTTAGGAGAGTCATCATCTTTGCTCAATTTACATCCGGTTGCCATAGGAGTACTCATTGGTTTTGAGTCTTCCATCCCAAATTTCTTCAACAATTCTTTCACATATTTGGTCTAAGAAATGAAGATTCCTTTCTTAGTTTGAATTATTTGTAGACCCAAGAAGAAATTCATTTCCCCAAGCATGGACATCTCAAACTCACTTTTCATTTGATTTACAAAAGTTTTGCACATACTATCTCTTCCTCCAAAAATGATATCATCAACAAACACTTCAACAATTAAGATGTTTTCATGATCAATTTTGAAATATAAATTACTATCAATAGTACCTTTGTTTAAACCAATCTTTAAAAGATGCTTATCCAATCTTTCATACCAGGCTCTTGGGGCTTGCTTCAATTGATACAGTGTTTTTTTCAACTTGCAGACCATATCACCATGATCAGACAATTGAAATCCATCCAGTTGTTCAATGTATACTTCTTCTTCCAAGTCTCCATTCAGAAAGGCAGACTTGATATCCATCTGATATACTTTGAAGTCCTTGAAGTCAGAAAAAGCAAGAAATAACCTGACTGCTTCAATTCTTGCTATCGGAGAAATAGTTTCTTCAAAATCAACTCTTTTTATTTGAGAGTAACCCTTGCAGACCAATCTGGCTTTATTTCTAATTACTTCACCAACTTCATTTAGTTTGTTCTGGAAGACCCATTTGGTTCTAATCACATTCTTATTTCTAGGTCTGGGAACAAGATCCCAAGTGTGATTTTTCTCAATTTGCATTGGCTCTTCCTCCATTGCTTTAGTCCAATTTTCATCATTGCAAGCTTCATTCACTGTCTTAGGTTCAATCTTTGAAATCAGACAATACTCTTCTGAATCTTGAGCAATCCTTCTTATTTGAACACCTTTGCTTTTATCACCTATGATCTAATCTTCAGAATGGTTTAGTCTTACATACCTAGGAACTTTGGGAGTTTCTTGCACTTCTGATTCTTGATCGGGCTCATCAAAGCTCATCTCTTCTTCCTGATTTACCGGATCAGTTTGAATCTAAATTTCAAAAGGGACTTGGGCTCTTTGAATCAAAACACCATTTTGATCATCTTCTATCACCTATGATCTTGTCTTCAAAATGATTCAATCTTACATACCTGGGACTTTTGGGAATTTCTTGCACTTCTATTTCTTAGACAGGTTCATTCAAACTTATCTCTTCTTCCTATATTTCAGGATTCTCCAGATTAGTCTAAATCTGAACTATAGAAGGGGCTAGATCTTCTTAGACTAGAACATCATTCTGATCATCACTTCATACTCATAAAACCTTGAGGGATTTTCAATTCCTTAATCAACCTTTACGTTAGTACTTTCTATAATCTTTCTTAGTCTCTTGTTATAACACCAGTAAGCTTTGCTTTGAGTAGAGTAACCCAAGAATATTCCTTCATCACTTCTAGCATCAAACTTGCCTAGATCTTCATCTCTTTTAATGTAACATTTGCTACCAAAGACTTTGAAATGCCTCATAGTAGGAGTGATGCCAAACCAAAGTTCATAAGGAGTCTTACCGGTATTGCTTCTGATTTGTACTCGATTGAGAGTATAGAGTGCAGTGTTGACATCTTCTCTCCAATAGATCTGAAGAATATTTTCTTCTATCATCATGGTCACACATGCTTCCTAGATGGTCCGGTTCTTTCTTTCCACTACTCCATTCTATTGAGGAGTCCTAGGAGCAGACAACTATTTTTTTATTCCATGTTTCTCACAGAATTCTATGAACTCACCAGGTGTGAATTCTCCACCTCTATCAAACCTCATGTTAGACTTAGGGTAGACAACTGAGAGGGGGGGTGAATCAGTTGTCCAAAACTTTCTTCCAAATCAAATACTTAACTCCACACAAGCATAATAGTAAATCAATCATGAAAGCATAATTCAATAAGTTAAGAGCAGATACACCAAGATTTTGACGTGAAAAACCTAGTTAAGGGAAAAAAACCATAGGGTGATTAACCCAAGATAATATTCTCTGTTAGAAGAATAGAAAGAACAAAATGGCACATGCCAATTAGGGCTCACTGCCTGAGCACACTGCTCACAAGAGGCTCACTTCCTACACGAGACACATTGTCTACAAAAGAATAAGTATCACATACTTGAACTGGTAAATAGCATCTTCACCATGCTTGAGTCAATTCCATTTAAGCCCAAACCTTCTGCTCTACCTTTTGCTCTTTTCCTCGCTACCACACACTCATCTCCACAAGTCTGTCACTGAAATGACTTTGTAATCCCTTATTTATACATGACATCAACTTAGGAACAAACATCTAAGTTGGCAAACATCCACAAAGACACCCACAAGATGTATAATTCATCTAGTTGGCCAGTCACAGAAAGAACACCATCATCCAGAAGTTATTCTTCATTTTTAGGACCCTAATTCTAATGCGGACCATAAACACGAACTGCACATGATCCAAGGACCTCCATAAACTTGCCTGAAACACCAAGAACATCTGCACTTCCTCTACTTACTAAAATCCTTCTCTCCTTCATCTAGAACCTCAAGAACATAGTCGGGCATTACTGTCACAAAGGAATAGATACTTACGGACCTTCAAACCATGAACCAAATGAGTTGACACACCACATGGACTTCCCCAACACTTCCTCAAATCCACAGAATGGGATAATCCATTACCGGACCTCACCGGACCTATCTGTGTCACTCTGTCACCTTTGGACACTTGTCAGAGCCGGTTCTACTTGAGTGACCATAACTTCTTTAGATATTCATTCGGACCTCTAAAAACTTGATTGGAGCATCTCAAGACTTATATCTACAAACCCTTTAAACTGCATCCTCTGATCCTCAACCTATCTTGGACTTTTACCTTGTTGTCATCATTGTTCTTCACTGTTCCTGATTGAGACTAATTTTCTCAATATCCTCAGCACACGGCTCATCCAATCATTCTCATTAATGTAACATGAGTATGTTGACATCAATGACAACACTAGTTAAACCTATACTTGTAACAATCTCCCCCTTTGTCATTGATGGCAACATATGATGTGAAAAACCATCAAGACAAGAACTTCTCCTTACTGTCATAACTCCCCCTATCAACAACAACTATTCACATGTCTTCTCTTCTTGTACTGCTTTCCCTTTGATCATCAACCACTTGTTTTTCACATGTCTTCTCTCCCCCTTTGACATCAATAGAAAAGGGCTCATACTTGCAACTTCAGAATCACACCTGCTACTCCCCCTGAGTAGCAGCTCCCCATCATCAATCCGGATCACAAGATATGACTGTGATATCCACCGGACTGATGCACATCAGTGCATCCTAGTTCATCATCGGAGGGGCAATAACCCCTAACTTCTCCCTGAGATACTCAAAAGAATCCTTGGGAAGAGGTTTAGTAAAGATATCTGCAATCTGATCCTTGGAGGGCACATACTCCAATCTGACTTCATCCTTGTTCACTTGCTCTCTCAGAAAGTGAAACTTGATAGATATATGCTTAGTCTTAGAATACAACACCAAATTCTTAAAAATATTTATTGCACTTGAATTATCACACAAAATTGTGATAGGCTCCTCATATTCTACTTTAATATCTCTTAGCATCTGCTTCATCCACAAGACTTGAGTGCAACTACCTGTTGCTGCAATGTATTCTGCTTCAGTTGTAGACAAAGATAGTGCCTCTTGTTTCTTGCTTAGCCAAGAAACCAATCTTTTTTCCCAAAAAGAATGCTCCACCACTAGTACTCTTCTGGTCATCCACATCTCCTGTCCAATCTGCATCTGTATATGCATGAAGAGAGAAATCATGATCTCTAGGATACCACAAACCATACTCAACTGTTCCTTTTAGATACCTAAAAATCCTTTTGATTGCCATGATATGAGATTCTCTGGGATCAGCTTGGAATCTCGCAACAAGACCAACGGCCTGCATTATATCTGGTCTAGTTTGAGTGAGATACAGTAATCCTCCAATCATTGATCTGTACTTTGTCTGGTCTACCTTAGGAGAGTCATCATCTTTGCTCAAATTACATCCGGTTGTCATGGGAGTATGCATTGGCTTTGAATCTTCCATTCCAAATTTCCTCAACAATTCTTTCACATATTTTGTCTGGGAAATAAAGATTCCTTTCTTTGTTTGAGTAATTTGCAGACCCAAGAAGAAATTCATTTCACCAAGCATTAACATCTCAAACTAACTTTTCATTTCATTTGCAAAGGTTTTACACATACTGTCTCTTCCTCCAAAGATGATATCATCAACAAATACTTCAACAATCAAAATGTTTTCATGATCAATTTTGAAATAGAAGTTACTATCATCAGTACCTTTGTTGAAGCCAATCTTCAAGAGATGTTTGTCCAATCTTTCATACCATGCTCTTGGGGCTTGCTTTAGTCCATACAATGCCTTCTTCAACTTGTAGACCATATCACCATGCTCAGATAATTGAATCCATCTAGTTGTTCTATGTACACTTCTTCTTCTAAATCACCATTCAAGAAGGCAGACTTGACATCCATCTGATACACTTTGAAATCTTTGAAGGCAGCAAATGCAAGAAATAATCTGACTACTTCAATTCTTGCCACCAGAGAAAAAGTTTCTTCAAAATCAACTCCTTCTATTTGAGAGTAACCTTTGCAAACTAATCTGACCTTCTTTTTTATCACTTCACCAGCTTCATTCAATTTGTTCTGGAAGACCCATTTGGTTTCAATCACATATTTATTTCTAGGTCTGGGAACAAGATCCCAAGTGTGATTCTTCTCAATTTGCATCAGTTCTTCCTCCATTGCCTTAGTCCAGTTTTCATCATTGTAGGCTTCATTTACTGTCTTAGGTTCAATCTTTGAAATTAGACAATACTCATCTAAATTTTGAGCAATTCTCCTCCTTGTTTGCACTCCTTTGCTTTTGTCACCTATGATTTGATCTTCAGAGTGGTTTAGAGTTACATTCCTTGGAACTTTGGGAGTTTCTTGCACCTCTAACTCTTGATCAGTCTCATTGAGACTTATCTCTTCTTCCTGTCTTACCAGATCAACTTGACTTTGTTTCTCAGAAGAGGCTTGGATACTTTGAATCTGAACACCATTATGATCATCTTCATCATACTCATGAATTCTTGAGGGTCTTTCAATTTCTTCATCAACCTTCACATTTATACTTTCTACAATCTTTCTTAGTCTCTTGTTGTAACACTGGTATGCTTTGCTTTGAGTAGAGTAACCTAAGAATATTCCTTCATCACTTCTAGCATCAAACTTTCCTAGATCTTCATCCCTTTTAATGTAACATCTGCTACCAAAAACTCTAAAGTATCTCACAGTGGGAGTAATGCCAAACTAGAGTTCATAAGGAGTCTTACCAGTATTGTTTCTAATTTGAACTCGATTGAGAGTGTAGACTACAGTACTGACATCTTCTCTCCAATAGATCTGAGGAACATTTGCTTCCATCATCATGGTCCTGGATGCTTCTTGGATGGTCCGGTTCTTTCTCTCAACTACTCCATTCTGCTGTAGAGTTCTAGGGGTAGATAACTGTCTCTTTATTCCATGTTTCTCACAGAAGTCTATGAACTCACCGGATGTGAATTCTCCACCTCTATCAGACCTTAGACATTACAATTTTAATCCAGTTTCATTCACCACCATGGCCTTGAATATTTTGAATTTCTCAAGTGCTTCTAATTTTTCTTTTATAAAGGTTACCCATATCATCTGGGAATAGTCATCAATTAGCAACATGAAGTATCTATCACCTTGGATACTCCTAACTCTTGCCGGACCACAAAGATCAGTATGAACTAATTCCAACAATCTGGTAGAAAACAATTCCTTATTTTTGAATGTGACTCTGCTCAGTTTGCCCAACTAACATTCTTTACATAAACTATTAGTAGGTTTCACTAATTTTGGAAGATCTCTTATAGCCTGAGTATTGCTTATCTTGATGATATTATCAAAATTCACATGACACATCCTCCTATGCCATAACCAACTCTGATCGATTTGAGTAAATAAGCAACTTTTACCAGTACCAACCAAGTGGAAGATATTACCTTTAGTTTGAGTACCAGATGCAATCTTTGTTCTGAAACTTTCAAAGATCTTGCATTTTCTATTCCTGAATCTGAGATCATAGCCTTTGTCCACCAGCTATCCAACACTGAGAAGATTGTGCTTTAATCCTTCAACATATAGTACATTACCAATTTTATTCTTTCTATCAAGAGATATAGTTCCTCTACCTCTAATTCTGCTAGCAGAATTATCTCCAAACTTTACAATTCCTCCTTCATACTTTTCCAAATTTAAGAACTTATTCTTGTCACCTGTCATATGGTGAGAGCATCCACTATCAATGACCCAATCATCCTTTGCTTCAACTTGGGCAGCCAGATCTTTTTCTTCAACTTTATGATTGACAGATACAGAGGATATTGGTTCCTCTTCTTTGATGGCAATAAACACCCATTCATTACCGGATTTGTTTCCTGTCTCTGATTCATCATCTGTTACTCCTTCATTATCATCTTCTTCATGAACATAGTAACAATTCTTTTGAAACCTTGGTCTATTAGGATTTGGTCTTGAAAATCTTTCTAGACATCTTGAGGCAAAATGACCAATTTTATTGCAGTTAAAACACTTAAAAGGTAATTTCCCTTCATACTTATTGGATCCTCTTGGCAGTCATTTTGCAATAAGAGCTTCAAGATGAGTAGTTTTAGCTTCTTCTTCTTCCAAGTCTTTTCTTGCTATTTCATACCATGATAGGTTCCTTGAAGAGTTTTCTCCTGGATCAAACCTTTATTTCCCTTTTACAGAGGAACTGGCTTTGAATGCAGATTTAGTCTTTGGAGGATCATCTCCAAACTCAGCCATTTCAAAAGAAGCCAACTTACCAACCAATTGATCTCTTGTGACTATTGTGTGAGCTCTGAATTCTTCGATTGCAAAAGCCTTGATTTTATAAGAGGCAGGAAGGGATCTGAGAACTTTACCAATGATCTCTTCTTCACTTAGGATTCCACCTGCATTTCTAATTCCACAAACTAGATCATTCACTCTTGGCATAAAAGAGGTAATATTTTCATCATCTCTCATTTTTTAGTTTTTCAAATTTCCCTTTTAGACTTTGTAACCTTGCACATTTAACATACTGGTCTCCATGCAAAAGTTCCAATTTATTCAAAATCTCAAAGGCAGTTGGTAGATCAATAACATTTGAGAGCTCTGAGTCAGATAATGCACTTAAAAGAGCTTCTTTGGTCCATAGATTGTTTTCAGCATCTGTGATTTCATTTAGGGTTGTCGGACCACCCTGTGGAGGTACATAAGCTTTTGTAACCATGGACCAGTATGCAAATCCCATACACTGCAAGTAACATTTCATGCGACCTTTCCAAAGAGTAAAGTTAGTTCCATAAAACTTCAGACTATCCTTCTTGTAGGATGACATCCTGGATCTCCTCAAGCGGTTAAGCTCCTTTTAGAGGAACTTGGCTCTGATACCAATTGTTAGACTTAGGGTAGACAACTGAGAGGAGGGGGGTGAAGCAGTTTTCCAAAACTTTTTTCAAAATAAAATAATTAACTCCACACAAGCATAATAGTAAATCAATCATGAAAGCATATTGCAACAAGTTAAGAGCAGATACACATTAACACACATAACACCAAGATTTTGACGTGGAAAACCTGGTTAAGGGAAAAAACCATGGGGTGATTAACCCAAGATAATATTCTCTATTAGAATAATAGAAAGAATAAAATGGTACATGCTAATTAGGGCTCACTGCCCAAGCACACTGCTCACGAGAGGCTCACTACCTACAAGAGACACACTATCTATAAAAGAATAAGTATCACCTACTTGAATTGGTAAATAGCATCTTCACCATGCTTGAGTCAGTTCCATTTAAGCCCAAACCTTCTGCTCTGCCTTTCACTCTTTTCCTCACTACCACACACTCATCTCCACAAGTCTGTCACTAAAATGACTTCGTAATCCCTTATTTATACATGACATCAACTTAGGAACAAACATCTAAGTCAGCAAACATCCACAAAGACACCCGCAAGATGTATAATTCATCTGGTCGACCAGTCACATAAAGAACACCATCATCCAAAAGTTATTCTTCATTTTTGAGACCCCAATTCTAATGCGGACCATAAACATGAACTGAGCACAATCCAAGGACCTCCACAAACTTGCCTGAAACACCAAGAACATCCGCACTTCCTCTACTTACTAAAATCCTTCTCTTCTTCATCTGAAACCTCAAGAACACAGTCTGGCATTATTGTCACAAAGGAATAGATACTTGTGGACCTTCAAACCATGAACCGAATGAGTTGACACACCACACAGACTTCCCCAACACTTCCTCAAATCCATAGAATGGGATAATGCATTATTGGACCTCACCGGACCTATCTGTGTCACTCTGTCACCTTTGGACACCTGCCGGAGCTGATTCTACTTGAGTGACCATAACTTCGTTAGATCTTCATGCAGACCTATGAAAAATTGACTGTAGCATCTCAAGACTTATATCTACAAACCCTTTAAACTGCATCCTCTGATCCTCAACCTATCTTGGACTTTTACCTTGTTGTCATCACTGTTCTTCACTGTTCCTGATTGAGACTAATTTTCTCAATATCCTCAACACACAGCTCATCCAATCCTTCTCATTAATGCAACATGAGTATGTTGAAATCAATGACAACATGGTTAAACCCATACTTGCAACACCTCAAACATTTTAATTTTAATCCAATTTCAATCTCTACCATAGCCTTGAATATTTTGAATTTCTCAAGAGCTTCTAATTTCTCTTTCAAAAAAGTTACCCACATCATCCGAGAGTAGTCATCAATTAATAACATGAAGTATCTATCACCTTGCACACTTCTGATTCTTGCCGGACCACACAAATCAGTATGAACTAAGTCTAGTAATCGAGTAGAAGATTGTTCCTTATTTTTGAATGAGACTCTGCTTTGTTTACCCAATAGACATTCCTTGCACAAACTATTTTTAGGTTTCACCAATTTTGGAAGATCTCTTACAACCTAAGTATTGCTTATCTTGATGATATTATCAAAATTCATATGACACATCCTCCTATGCCATAACCAACTCTGATCAATTTGCACAAATAGACAACTTTTACCAGTACCAACTAAATGGAAGATGTTACCTTTTGTTTGGGTATTGGATGCAATCTTTGTTCCAGAACTCTCAAAGATCTTGCATTTTCCATTCTTGAATCTAAGATCATAGCCTTTGTCCACCAACTATCCAACACTGAGAATATTGTGCTTCAATCCTTCAACATACAATACATTATTGGTTTTGTTCTTTCCATCAAAGGAAATAGTTCCTCTACCTTTGATTCTACCAGCAGAATTATCACAAAACTTTACCACTCCTCTTTCATACCTTCTGAAATCTATGAACTTATTTTTATCACCTGTCATATGGTGAGAGAATCCACTATTAATGACCCAATCATCCTTTTCTTCAACTTGGGCAGCAAGAGCTCTTTCTACAACTTTATGATTGATAGATTGAGAGGGCATTGGTTCTTCTTCCTTGATGGCAATAAACACCCAATCACTTCCAGATTTGTTTCTTGTCTCTGATTCATCATCTGTTACTCCTTCATTATCATCTTCTTCATGAACATAGTAACAATTCTTTTGGAACCTTGATCTGTTAGGATTTGGCCTTGAAAATCTTTATGAACATCTTGAGGCAAAATGACCAATCTTATTGCAGTTAAAACACTTAAAAGGCAATTTTCCTTCATACTTACTGGATCCTCTTGGCAGTCTTTTGGCAATAAGGGATTCAAGTTGAGTAGTTTCTGCTTCTTCTTCTTCCAGGTCTTTTCTTGCTTTTTCATACCATGATAGTTTCCTTGAAGAGTTATCTCCCGGATCTTCCTTGAAGAGTTCTCTCCCAGATCAAACCTTTGTTTACCTTTTATAGAGGCACTGGGTTTGAATGCAGATTCAGTCTTGGGGGGTCATCTCCAAACTTGGTCAATTCAAATGTAGCCAAATTACCAACCAATTGATCTCTTGTGACAGTTGTATGGCTTTGAATTCTTCAATGGCAGTAACCTTGATTTTATAAGTAGGAAGGGATCTGAGAACTTTGCCAACAATTTTATCTTCATCCAAGACTCCACGAGCACATCTAATCCCACAAACAAGCTCATTTACTCTTGGCATAAGAGTAGTGATATTTTCATCTTCTCTCATCTTTAGATTTTCAAATTTTCCTTTCAGACTTTGTAGCCTTGCACATTTAACATACTTGTCTCCTTCATGTAGAGTTTATAGTTTTTCCCAAATCTCAAAGGTAGTTTGTAGGTCAACAATATTTGAAAGCTCTGAATCAGACAAGGCACTTAGAAGAGCTTCTTTAGTCTATAGATTCTTTTCAGCATCTATGATTTCACTTGGGGATTTTGGGCCACCCTATGGAGGAGTATACTTCGTTGAAGCCATGTTCTAGTACTGCATTCCCATACATTGCAGTGACATTTCATGTGACTTTTCCAGAGATTAAAATTGGTTCCTTCAAACTTCAGACTATCCTTCTTGTATGACGACATCCTGGATCTCCTCAAGTGGTTAAGCTCTTTTAGAGGAACTTAGCTCTGATACCAATTATTAGATTCAGGGTAGACAACTGAGAGGGGGGGTGAATCAATTGTCCAAAACTTCCTTACAATTAAACACTTAAATCCACTTTGTAATTCAGCAGCATAATAATAAATTAATCATGGAAACACAATGCATTAAATCAAGAGTAGAAACACATTAACACATGAGACACCAAGATTTTGACGTGGAAAACCTAGTTAAGGGAAAAACTATGGGGTGACTAACCCAAGTATGTATTCTCTGTTAGAAGAATAGAAAGAACAAAATGGCACATGCCAATTAGGGCTCACTGCTCAAGCACACTGCTCACAAGAGGCTCATTGCCTACAAGGACACACTATCTACAGAAGAATAAGTATCACATACTTGAACTAAAGAATAGCATCTTCATCATGCTTGAGTCACTTCCATTTAAACCTAAAACCTCTGCTCTTCCTTTCACTTTTCTCCTCTCTACCACACTCTCATCTCTAGATGATACATTTGAAATGACTTTCCAATCCATTATTTATACAAGACATCGACTTGGGAATAATCATCTAAGTCGGCAAACATCTACAAGAACATCCGCAAGATGTGTAACTCATCTAGTTGGCCAAACTCAGGAAGAATGCCATCATCTGGAAGTAATTCTTTAATTGCAAACTCAAACTCCAATGCAGACCACCAAAATGAACTAGACACAATCCAAAGACCTTCACAAGCTTGCTTAAATCACTAGGAACATCCACACTACATCTTCTTATTGAAATCATTCTCTCCTTCATCTAGAACCTCAAGAACACAGTCTACCATCACTGTCACAAAGAAATAGATGCTTGCGGACCTCTAGACCATGAAGCAATCAAGTTGACACTTCTCAAGGACTTACTAAACACTCCACCAAATCTGTAGAACAGGAAAATGCATTTCTAGATCTCACTGGACCTATTTGTATCACTCTATCACCTCTGAACACTTGCCAGAACCAATTTTACTTGAGTGGCCACAACTTTAGATCTTCATGCAGACCTCTAAAATCTTTATTGGAACATCTTAAGACACCTATCTACAAGTCCTTTAAACTACATCCTCTGATCCTCATCTTAACTAGGACTTTTACCTTACTATCTTAATTGTTCTTCATTGTTCCTGAAATGACTAATTTTCTCAATATCCTCAGCAAACAGTTCATCTAATCCTTATATTAATGCAACAGAAGTATGTTGACATCAATGACAACACTGATTAGGCCCATACTTGCAACACTTTATACACCTCAGCATCTAATAATGCTCTCTCTTCTTTATTAACACAACATGATATTGAAAGAAAAGAATGCATTGCCTATTACATTAGTCAAACTCTACTTTATTATGAAGTGTGATATAACATTATCGAGAAGCAGTTCTTAGCACTTGTCATGGTGAAATTTGATCCTCTAAAACATCTGTTTTGCTAAAACTGATCTATCAGGTCACCTCGCTAAATGGTTTATGTTATTAACTAAATTTGATCTCAAATTTATTTCTTAGAAAGCTATTAAAGGACAAGGTTTAACAAAGCATTTTGTGGAAGCACCTTCACCTTTCTCTATTCAAAATCGGGAAGTATTTCCTAGTGATCAAATTTTAAATATAAATACAGATGATAAATGGGAATTATATTTCAGTGGTTTACAATGTCAAACTAGCTTAAGTTCTGGTGTCATATTAGTACCTCCCTCTTGTAAGCTGATTCTTATGTCTTACCATCTAAACTTCTCATGTACAAACAATATTGCTCAATATAGAGCTCTCATTACTGGACTTCATGCTACTTCAACTCTCAACATGAAAAATATCACTATATATGGCGACTCACAATTAATTGTGCGACAAATAACATGATCATATCAAGCTAAATAGGATAAGTTATCTCAATATCGTGATCTTGTGTTATCATTATTAAAATAATTTATATGTCATTTTTAATTGACACTATTCCACAAAAAGATAATCGACACAAAGATGCAATGGCAAGTGCAGCTTTCCTCATTTCCCTTGTTGATTCACCTGACGATTAACTCTTTATCATTCATAATCTCAAAACACCTGCACTAGGTGAGGCTGCACCTTTGGATGCTAAACTCTCTTGTAACATGAATTCTAATGAATGTTTTAGGTTAAAGGAAGAAGTTGAGTATACATTTTGTGAAAGTCTCCCGTGGATAAAAATGCCGCTTGGAATAGGTACCCATTTGAAAAAAATAGGTATCCATTTAGGATCGGGCATCCAAAGCAAAATGGGTACCCATTATAAAATTGGTACCCATTTTCAAAAAGTATTTTTTTGTTTTATTTACATGCACATGGCTAATTTTTTTATTTTTTAGAAATGAGTACCTGTTATTTTTAAAACGGGTACCCATTTCTAAAATTTTAAAATTTCAAACCCACCAATTTGCATTGGTTTTAGGCTTGGAAACCCAAGCCTTAGCTTTTGACCTACAACTAGGAGACCATGAAAACAACAATAGAAAAAGCTAGTTTCACAACTATGGCTGACGACTTTTTTTTTCAGAATATTTTAACAAAATTAAAATGCATTATAGATCTAAAAGTTTAGTTTTCAAATATGTAATTTTTTCTACTATTGAACATAATTTTCTATTTATTACTTATTTTCCAAACAAACTAACTCATAAACTTGAAATAACATAGGTTACTATGTTTTTAATAACTTTTGATTTTGAAAGTTTCTTGGAAAAAAATTATGTCTAACCAAACTAGACATCATTCTTTACATGATGAAAAAAAAAATGGTGAATTGATTAGTTTATCTCAAATTATGTTGGTCGCACATGAGGGGTTCTAAAAAACACTAATTAGGGCCATTAAAAAATTAATAAAAAATATATATATTTATCAAAAAATTACAAAACAATGTCCTGACCGAAATTCAACGTCCTAAGAATTTTTCCACAAAAGGAATTAGAAAAATACATTAATTTAGGTCAAATTATGTTGGCCACATGCATGCTTTTGCAAAAAATAGTGGACTTTTAAAAATCCACTTTTCGTACATCCAATAAAAAACCAACTTGCATCATCTAGATATTAGAAAAAATTACATATTTGAAAACTACATACAAAATCCTACATTTCTTATTTTTACATCATCTTAATATTTTATGTGTAAGTGCTTCAAATTGTCACTCCAAGTATGACAAATTTTAAAAAATAGGAAAAACACTTCCATTTTTTGGCCAAAAAGTGAACTCATCTTCTTGCACTTACCCGTTCTCCCATATATTATACTATTTGCATGATGGCACTATTCCTAACTCAAAATCTAAGAATACATTAGTTAGCCTATGAAAACTCATGGCATGTTATCATTCTACCTATTGTCCTATATAGACAAAGCTACAATGGTGTTCTTTGATGTCTTGGTGATTCAAAGATCCTAATAGCTTTAGAAGAAGCTCACTATGGTGCTTGTGGAGGGTACTTTGGAGGAAAATTATTATGTATGGGGTATTATTGGCAACGCATGGAATAAGAGTCCTTCGCATATATCAAAAAATGCCTGCAGTGTCAACAACACAAACATTTAATCTGAGCACTCGCCCAAGAACTTCGAGCCCAAGTTTCACCTTATCCATTTTCTGTTTGGGCCTTGGACCTAATTGGTAAGATCTCTCCCCCTTCTTCATAATGACATACTTTTATTATCACTACTACTAATTACTTTACAAAGTGGGTTGAAGTTGTTCCACTGCGATCCACAAGCACTGAAATAATCTGTCATTTTATATAGGACAATATCATCTCTAGATTTGGTATACCCTCTACCTTAGTTTTTGATAATGGTACACCATTTACAAACAAGGATGCGAACAAATTCCTTGAAAAATATCATATCCAACATTGCTTCTCTATGTCTTACTATCCTCAATTAAAGGACAAAGTAGAAGCTTCAAATAAGATCATTGGATAATTCTTATGAAAAATAATTAATACACATCAAAAATACTGGCATACTCAACTCTCCTATGTGTTGTGGGCCTATAGAACAAGTATTTCTATGACTACTGGAACTACACCATATCATCATCTATGGTGCCAACGTGATAATGCCTTTAGAGCTAGAAATTCCTTCATTCTGAGTTTCCCTAGAGGACATTCTTAACGATGATATGGAATGTGAAAAGAGATTACAAGAACTTGAGATGTTGGATGAGCAACATATCAATGCTCTCAAGCACCTTAAATCTCATCATAAAAGTATCGAATGATTGTACAATGAGCATGTTATACACTGTTCATTCAACATTGGAGATTTGGTACTATATGAGAATCAATATAATGTGAATGTACCTCCTAGAGAAAAAGGAAAATTCATCCCTAATTGGCTTGGACTGTATGTTATTAGTGAAGTCATTGGATCAAGAGGGTATAAATTTGCCAATGAACAACATATGCCACTTAAAGAACCTATTAATGTCATGTACCTTAGAAAATTCAGTGCTTAAGATTGTATGTTAGATGTTATTTCATAAAGAAAATTTGTTAGTTTAGTTTCAATTTCGACAAGATAGATTATTTATTCTTAATTCATTTAACATAAAATCTTGTATAGTTAATCATTGTCCTAATCTTGCTTAAACAAGTTTAATTAAGATCACCTTTGTATTAACTGAGTATAGCATAGTAATCTACTTATGTGTGAAATTCATTAATCATTGTGAGTTTTACTACATATTATGCAAAGGAGTTGCTTAGTATATAGATACCACATTAGCATTAATTAAATTTGCACATAATCATTAACATTTATCACTAGTCGTATTTCTATAAATCCCATGTGATAAATCAACAACATCACAAACATTAATAGAAAGCATCACATATATAAGCATCAGTTTGAATATACATCATAATTGACTATCCCATACATAAAAATGGGATGTCACAGTAAACAAAATACATCACATAGCTGAACCTTAGTCACCGGTTCCCTCAGGACCTGGTGGTGTGTGTGTAATGGAGGGTTGCCCATGTGTGGCCACAAACCATGAATGAATTCTAGAGACACGTCATGACCGTAGACTCTTGAGCTGCCCTCTTAGACCCAACACCTCGCCCTGTAACTCTATGCACATCTAGTAATATCAGTCTCTATCTAACTAAGCCCAACCTCTATCATCTCTCACTTGATGTAACTTAGGAAGTAAGACCTGAGTCACGATAGGATCTCTATCAGATGTGAGTGTTTCTATAGCCTAATCTCATAGCACTTGGAGCTCAACCTCCACACGCTCAACTCTCTAAACCATCTTATCTAAAGTGGTCTCCATCACCACTCTATATCTCACAAATGGCATAAAAATATCTACATGTCACCCTATGGAGTATTGTGGCGAATAACCTGTCTGCACCCATTACTCGGCCACATCACTAGGAACTATCTCTACTATAATGTGACTGACAAAATCATGCCATGCATCAAAACCAACTGCAAAAAGAAAAATGAAGCCGATATCATTATCTCATCATATATAAATATAAAATCATTAGTAATCACCAAAGAAATACATCAACATAATGTTTTCTTACATGAATTGTTATCCCGTCAGGATGGATCCCGAACCACTAGTGGTATTGTTATGTCGGAAAAAGTAACCTTGGGGGATTTTTGCTCTTAAGGTTTAGCCCTCGAGTCCTTTAGAATTCATTTAGAGCATCTTGCATGATTTTGATGACTTTTAATGAGAAATCCATGAAGTTTCATGCAAATGGAACTCAGGGGATGCACTTAACATAAATCTTGCCTAAAATGTGGGGGAGGACTTGGGTGCCCGTGCCCTAGTCTTATCCCATTTTAGGTCAGGACCTATTTCAAAGTGTCAGTTTATTACCATTATTTAGGTCCTATGCTGACACGGTAAGTTTGAATTATGAAATTCTTAGTGGGAATGTTTGTAGTTGCATCTATAAGCATGATTAGTGATTCATTTGTAAACTAGATGGAAATTAGATAGACATTTTTATTGAGAAGCATTTGTCAAAGTTATTCAAGGTATTCATTGTGTGGCAGAGAAAAATTTTGTATTGTTATTGTGTTTGTATTTGCAGATTTGGTATCCATCTCCTCATGGTATGAAGAGAATCTTCCTTCCATGAGATCTTCACTACAACTTGATATCAATTGTATTTTCTATCATTTATCATTTAGATTTTTCCTCTATCCTTCAGGGATACACACTCTTTATCTGACAACGGTGTTTGGAAGAATTGAATGTCTCTCCGGGGGTTGACTGAGGCAAGCCTCTAAACACTAGAACCCCCAACCCACTTTTCTGTGATTGCAAGTTATAGGCTGTGAAAGCGAAAGAAGTGGAGTTATAGGAGAGAAGTATAGATTGTCAGAATTGTAGATCAAAGAAGAAAATAGGGACTTGGACTTGGGTACCCACTCATTAGACCTCTGGATCCCACAACTGCAAAATCTCTAGAATAGTAGGAATAGATTATAGACAAGATTCCCAGATCTTAAAGAAAATTGTGGCACTAGACTAGGATGCCTATTCATTAGTCCTTGACGTTTTTGGACACCGAACTTCAAAATCTAATACACATGTGATTGTCATTTGATATATCTATGTGTGATCATTTTCTATAACTTGTTTATTTGTTTACGAATTTATGAAATTAGGGTTTTCAGCATAATTTGGCTTAATCAAACAACCAAATCACACAATTCCAATCTTCCCCTATGTTCCAAGTGACAAGAGATCTGTAGTAGAGTTCTCTACCTGGTTGAATGCCCTTGAATGTTTAGTGGTGAAAGGAGGATCAACATAAACCATTAAAACCAAATCTTCTTTATGTTTAACACTAAATAGGTATAACAAACTCTAGACCTAGCTCTGCGGTTGGGGGAATAGAGGTACCCGACTCCCTTCATCCAAGCCATCTCGATCTCTTAACACTAGTAGGTCCTGGACCATGATTTCTTGACTTAGGTCTTTCCTCGGTCTCCTCATCAGTGTCCTCCTCCTTCTAGTCCCACCATGGTCTTGCTCTGAAGACATAGTGTGCAGGGATCTCCTCCTCATCATCATCATCCTCATCCTCATCAAGATCATAGCATCCAGCAAAATAACTGACATCATCCTCTACTCCAGTGTCACTCCCATGACCTAACCATGATTGTGGATCACCAGTGGCATGACTGGTAGGGAAGATGGGAGTAGGTCATGTTGTCACCCACTAGGTCTGATACACTTGGGTAACACCAACATCCTCTACATTTGACAATGGCTCAACATCCTCTATGCCATCATCATCACTAACTACTACATTAGCTATCATCAATTGTGGGGAAGAATTTACCTTGATTGTGCTGCATACTGAGTGGTCATAGATTGGATGCATCCTAGGAACATCCTACCTACATTTGAACTATTATGCTACTTTATTGAAATCGAACTAGACAACTATATGATCAAGGTGACTAGCCATCATTTGATCCCTCTACATCCTCACTAGTTGTCTGCGCTGCTCCATCCATGGTCTCTAGCTACAATATAGTCTCACACAATGTCATGAGCTGTAGCCTATCAAATACCACTCTCCAGCAGAACAAGTCACCATGTCTCAAACATCTAATGAGAGGATACGCATGTGCACGTGGATAGGTCCACGTTGGCTCTATGGGGAAACCTATAGGCCATGTGCACCTGATATGCTCAAACATCCATACCTGTAACAATATTCACACCATCAAGCTCTTTGTATCATAATGGATGTATGGCCCCTAATTGTAATAGAGGTGCGCAAGCATAAATTCCGTCCCCACACATATATTGTCCTATGATGCTCCATAGACATGATAGTGTGAACAAGACCCCTGTGAAGGTGCATGCCTTGTCCATCCTATGCGACCACCAAGGAGATAGTAGAGATCATGATATGCCATACCAAGGAAATGTCAGTACATCGCTACTCTAGCCACCAAAGTATAATATGTCCTCGTCCCGCTTGAGTGACAACGTGACTCAAATAGTACAAATGGCTCTCTCAAGTGTACTCCTTTGAGAGCTTCTTTACAATCCTCACTATCTCTCTTCAGATAAGCAGTCACTAGATATGATACACATTCCCTAGAGCAACAGTCATCTCACTTGTCGATAGATGGAATGTAGACGTATTTGCACCCCACCCCTCCATGAGTGCCATTAGCATACTACAATGGAATCTCATAGTGGGCATCCTAAACACCTACCATACATCTATTGCATGTAGGAAACTCTACTCCTCATCAGTGATACTACTAAGGTGGTCTCGTAATAGCATTATAAGGCAACCACCTATATGCCCATGTGTCTCAGGGACATCCTGCACATCACACATTCAAAATTTGGATCAATTTGTATCATAGAAAAATCAAGCAAACTCTAAATTTTCATTCAGTACCATGTCCTTGGGGCCCTTATCCTTTCTAGACATGGGAACCCTAGGAGTACTTGGGTGCCCCAGGAGGACCTGGGCACCCCAGAAGACTTGGGTGCCCCACTGGGCACCCCAGAAGACTTAGATGCCCCACTGGGCATCTAGAGAGGACATGGGCACCCTGGATGGACTTGGACACCCCTTTAGAGTACCCTTATCTAGATCATCCTAAATGGCACACAAAATGATAAAAATAATGAAAACAAGAAAAGAATATTGATAGAAGTGAAGTTTAAGACCCTACCTCTAGCTCGATGCACCTATGTACAAGTTGGGAGTGGAGCATCTCCAATCTTGAAAGTTGGTATGGATGTCATGATGACATGGTTAGTCTCTTTCTCCTTCTCTTTCTCTTCTCTACACAATGAAAAAAATAATGAATGGTGAAAAAGTGAAAACTCCCTTTACATATAGTAAATGATTTAGAATTCCTATCACTATTTAGGTGCAAAACTATATAGTTTACTCATGAACCTATATCTTGGGCTATTGGACTCAAATTTTCATGTTGTTTATCGCGTTGGAATCCTAGTTCTGCCCTCCATCTAACCCAATGCTTTGTTCTTCAGTATTGTTCATACAAATGACTATCATGATGCACATCTCATCACCTTTTCTTTAAATATATGTGTGTAAATAACCACCTTATTTCTCCTCTTCAAACTAAGCGCGTAGAAACAAGGGGCATATATCTCTCTAAATTTCTCAACACATTAGTGTTTACAACTGACCTATTTGTGTGTTGGTTGCTGGTTGATTTTATTTCAATTATCTAACAAGTGTTCCTTTGTAGGATGTGATTCCTAACTTTGCGGTCTTGCAGGATTACAGACTAGGGGCTTCTTCCTCTCACATGACAACACTTCAGCTTCATCTAAAGTATCCTTTTGGGTATCCTTTTCATGATTGATGCATTTACTTTCCTTTAGTTGCATATGGCCACTAAAGTGGGGGCTAAATGTTATGTCATAAATTGTCCTCCTACATGGAATGGTACAATTTTGCATAGTTTAGTTCTGCTCTTTTGGTTTCCTCTTGCCCTTTTTGTTTCTAACCTACCTAAACCCTAATTGACCTATACCAGACTAAAGAAATGTCATATTCTAAAGTAACAATTAGCTAAACCTAAAAACAAACTTTGGATTTTGGACATTGTAGACCTCCTAAAGCCAAATCTTAAGTGAAAATTAGGAAACTAGGGCACCTGCACCCTAGTCCTACCCTATTTTTCTAGATCTTGAATTTTGGGGTGGTATTGTCTTGTTTCGTGCACCTTGGGATTTCAATTTCAAATTTTGGTTTTCACATGATGTCAGCATGTTATTTTGAATATTTGAATATCTAAGGTTAGGTATTTAAAGAAAATTAAAAATCTATTTAACACACACCATCTATATGCAAGCTTACTATGCCAAAATTATGTCACTTTCGCTATTGAAGACCAACACTTTGTTGAAACTCTTTGAAGCCATTGATATTTTCTATCATGCAAATATTTGGTGGAGATTAAGAATCAAGATCTTGAGTCTATCTTGCTCTTCCTAGGGCTTTGTCAAGCCCTTTGTATGATCGAGAGAAGGGTTGAAGCCTCCAACTTGAGCTTGTAGATCTTCCATGGATACGGCTCCTCACCTTCTTGTTCTATAAGTCTTCATTATTATCATCTCTTTGAGGTGATGTTATCATTGTTTCCTTGAGTGAAGCAATCTATTGATCTATCCTTGATGTTTGAGTCATCTAGGGTTTTATATTTCTTTATACACATATGATCTATGAGCACACACATTTCTACATCTTTATGTTGAAATGAACCATACAACTGAGAGGGGGGGTGAATTAGTTGTCTGAAATCTTAAACTAATTCTGTACCTTAAAACATTAAACACTTGTCCACTATTCGTTATGATTAAATCATGAAAGCATAAACTCAGAAACATAAACACAGTTGCAAGATCATACACAAGTGACACTAGATGTTTACATGAAAAACTCTATTAAGGGAAAAACCATGGTGGATGTTAGTCCACAAGATATATAAGTTATAACAATACTAAAAATCAAAGGCTCACTGCTAATAGGACTCACTACCTAGAAAAAGACTCATTGCTAATGGGTGACTTACTGCCAAGGGTTTTGAATTGAGATGTTAGCATCTACTCCATGCCTAAATTTAGTTCCATTGAAGCACAATACTCTTCCTCTGCTCTACTCTTCCTTCTACACTTCTTCACTTAACTTCACATTTTCACACAAGGACATCTTTTCCATGACCAAATTGCAAGTATATATATCATTCATCAATCTTGGAATGTACACCAAGGTCGGCATTACACTCATCAACCATTGGAGCGATCTCTAAGGTCAGAATCATAAACATTCACAAAATAGGTCTTAAATAAATACAAATATATGCTAAGGAAATGTAGTAAAGATGTATACGGATCACTCTACACCTTAGTTGGGACTCAAACACAATCTTCCATGCCACGAAATGTGTCTACAATCTTCAATATATCTTTGTAATAACTGGAATTAACTAAGTCGAATAAGACTGGTTACACGCTTCGTTATCTGGGAACAAACTTCAAACATGACCTCAATTCCTTAACGTGGACCAATGTAAATGCAGCAACATGATCAGGAGGTATCCAAAAGCAAATTGTAATCACTACGAGAAACCACACAAAATCTAACCACTTTATCCATGAGATTCTTCACACCGGAGCACATGAACTTCACTGTCTTCAACTATCATAAAGGAAAGATAGCTTGCAGACCACCAAATCATGAATTAACTATTTTTCTATTTATTGAAGACAAGATATGATGTCATAAAATAGAAAGCTCTTTTCTATTTCAGGAGTTTTTGGAATCAATTAGTTGACTCATGGTTTGCTTTTGCATGATTTGAGAGGAATTAAATAATTAAATTATTTAATTGTGTGTGCATGAAGAAGAAGAATTATTTTTAGAAGATTCTGGAAGATATTAGAAGAATTAGAAGAAAGCAAGGTAAATAAATAAATTTATTTAATTGTTTGTGCAAGATTTGGAAGAATTAAAAAAAATATTTGATTATATTTTATTTTAGAGAATGAGAGGATTTAAATAAATTTAATTTATTTATCTAAATTTGGAAGAAGAATTGACTTAATTAAATAATTAAGAATTATTTAATTGTTTGGAAGAATTTGGAAGAATTAAATTAAATAAAGGATTTTATTTAATTTTGATTTTAGAAGAGGTAATTAAATATTTTCATATTTAATTACTTAGAGGAATATGAATCAAATAAATAAATTTATTTATTTATTTATTGATAGAAGAATTAGAATGAAATAAATATTTAAAATATTTATTTAGATAGAGTCGTGTCATTTTTAGGTGTATACATTTTGCCCTCTTTGATGTAATGTAGTTTACAATGTTGCCTCAAAGAATAAATTCTTGATAATGATACATGCCTCAGTTTGCCCCTGGTACGAGTTATAATGACAGGATGCCCCCTCAGGAGATTGGATGGGAAGAAGGGAGAAGGATGTGAGATGGACAATCTCATGATGAAGAAGGCAAAAAATAGGTTAGAGTGAAGAAAAAAAGGTCACAGTTCAGAGAAACAGGTAGAAACGGGTCCGAAAAGTAGCCATAGTCATCACACAACTAGTTAGGGTTTGCTTGCTATATATAGCAGCTGGGTCCACAATCCTAGTCATTTGAACACTTGGCTTTTGTTGATTTGTCTTTGAGAGCTTAGGAGAGCATAGGAGAATAGAGCAGTTGGCATTGAGATGAATATTCTGTGTGAGGAGCACCGCTTTGAATGAGTTCGATGGTTCAATTGGCCAACTGAGGCAGGACCACTAGTATGTAGTTTGAAAAAACTCACCTAGAGTCATTTATTAGTTTAATGAATGCTAGGGAAAGTTAGGGAAAGAAAATGCATAGGTTTGCAGTTTGGCACATATGCCATGTGGAACTACGCATATGATATAGTTTGGTGCAATTACGGTATGAAATGATGCATTTACAAGTTCTGCGCATATATGGTATGGGACGACACATGCATTAGTAAGTGGCGCATTTGATATGGGAAGTGATGCATACGCAAAAATTATGCATACATGATATGATATAGTGCATGCGTTAAGAAGCTATGGTTTTTATATGGGACTGCACGTGTACTCAAATTATCAGTGGATTTGTCAGAAGCGGTGCATGTGCCTTCTCATTTGATGCATTTGCTTTAGATATTCAGTTGACTTAACAAAATTTGACTCGATTGGCATCCTGTTTGATGCATCAATCGATAAGTGATCTTTGAGATTGCAGGAATCTAGTCAAGAGATGTTGTATGCTTCTTTAGTCAACTTGATATGTTAAGTAAATGATATGATACTATAGATACCTTTCAGTAGTTATGTAGATTTGGTAGACACATTGCTTTGCTTGATCGCAGGAGGATATTCAAGATGTTCTTATGTCGAGGAAACAGTTTCCCTTACCGATGGTGCAGTGCTACATGCTTACAAAGATGGATCAGGAGGCTATTGGCGCGATGGGGCTAGATTATGTGTGCTTCATGCCTAAGGTTTGTGCGAACCTCGGTCTACTGACTACTATTGTGGAGCAATTTCATAGTGAGGATGGGACCTTTCACCTGCTGACTTGTGAGATGGCAATTACATTAGAGGACGTCTATAGGATTATGCACATGCTGATACAAGGCGAGCTAGTAGAGTATGATCTATAGTCGGATGCATGATTGGCGAAGTGTAGGTGAGTCTTTGATGATGCAGTGCTTGAGAGACATGTGATAGCTCGACAAGATATTCATGACTACTATGATTACATCCCAAGGATAGTGGCTAGGTTGATCGGGGGTGTTGTCTACCCTGATAGGAGGTCACACGGGTTCCGAATTGGCTGGAGTCAGGTCATGCAGCATATGATTACAAAGGGCATCCTCTATGCATGTGGTGTCTGTGTCTTGGCACACTTATATCAGGATATGCATCAGGTAGTATACCATAGGGGAGCTAGCTTATCTACAGGTGTCTGGCTTCTATAGTTTTGGTTATGGGAGCACATTGCAATTACTCGGCTAATCTATGTGTTTTCTAGGTAGAGGGATGAGCCGTATAGCTATGGGTATGGAGGAGTTATTTCCCAGCATAAGTTGGGGAAGCTTGAGTATTAGAGACATGCATTGGACAATGTGGATAGAGTTGTCTGGTGCCCCTACTTTGATTGTGAGCCTTGGGAGGATAAGGATGATGAGCTACCCTACTATTTTCAGATGTGGTGGCTCATTGGCAGCACATAGTTTATACTGGGGAGACAAATTGTTAGGAGGGTGTGGAGGCAGTTTGACAAGATACAGGGCATGCCCCAAGGACATGCCCATTTTACGAGGACACATGTAGAGAGGTTCAGATGGGGTCTAGTTGCTTCATATGAGGAGGCCCTAGCAAAGTTCCAGCAGACACCTTATGTTGCTTGGCCTATGAGGAGAGAGATTATAGATGTAGGGATGACTCTTGACTATGAGGGGTGGTTTGTTGCCCATCCATTCCTGGAGTACTCAG
This sequence comes from Cunninghamia lanceolata, assembly GCA_027924645.1. Lineage (NCBI taxonomy): Eukaryota > Viridiplantae > Streptophyta > Pinopsida > Cupressales > Cupressaceae > Cunninghamia > Cunninghamia lanceolata. The sequence continues at coordinate 14,666,830 of BSBN01000388.1, read as the reverse complement.
GACTTGGAGAGTTGGTTCCTTGCTTGGATGAGGAGGACTTGGATGATGAGGGCAGGGTAGGTAGGAGGAGGAGGAGATAGAGGGGGAGGAGAGGAGGATGGGGAGATGGAGATGATGGTGGAGATGGGAGGAGGAGGAGGAGGAGGTGGAGGACATGGAGGAGGCAGTGGAGACAGAGGAGGAGATGGAGGCTGACTAAGATAGAGGAGGAGGTCTGGGGAGGGATCCTCCCACTAGCCACAGGCTACACCATAGGTACAGGTTAGTCATTAGGTTGGGCAGTAGAGACATATGCCACCACCATAGTAGGTAGTTCAAGCGCAGGTGCCCCAGCAACAGGTGTAGGGACAAGCACAGGTTCCTCAGGCTTCTCAACCTGACTAGCAGTAGTAGGCCATTGCAACACTGTAGGATCATATTTGACAGCTTAGGGCACATCTCTGATTGACAGAGTCTCAGAGACAATCAGATGTAGGCATTATCTCAGGGCTCACTAGAGAGCGAGATGCAGCAGAGGCAAGGGTGTGGGCCTTGCAATTAGAGAGAGATGCAGCCCTAACAGCTTTGGGGATAGACAGGGCTACTACATTCTTGGTTACACAGGTGCAGTAGGGACAAGCCCAGGTTCAGTAGCTGCAAACATAACTGGCACAGGTACATGGCAATCTATCGAGGGCACAAGCCCAGACTCAATATTATAGGGGCATGTATCATGGGGCGGTACCGGCAGACTAGCGTGCACCAAATTATAGGAGCCAGTCTATGGCTTCATAGAGGGTAGGGTGTTCACAGTTAGGAGTTTCAGTGAGGGGTCCACAATAGTCAGGGGCCAGCAGAGGAGGGAATAGTGCAGGGAGCAGTGGTTCACAGCAGTAGGGTTAGCCCATAATTGCACTTGTACAGATTTTTGGCTTATGCATACACTCTTTGATGGCTCAGATAACCTGATATGTATATGTATCATTTTTGTACCAAGACATGTATCACTATTTATGTGGTACATACACTATATAAGACATTGACTTAGGGATGGGCCTTTGATATTGTACATTTGGACATGCTTTATTTGATATCTATATGATGATGTAGCTATTGATGATCTATAGATGCAGTTGTTTATGCTATATGTCATGGATGCATTTTACCCTTATTCAATGCTTTTATATGTGATGGACATGTTTATTTTGTCTATATGATGCTATGTGATGTTTATGACACTATGATGCTTTATGAAATATGATTCTAGGACTCTTTTATATGATTACAATCTAATGCTAACTTGGATGATTTCTGATATACACCTAATATGTAAATGCAAATGGTATCTATATGATTATGCAATTTATGTGATGCACTTATCTATGTTTTTTATTTTTTCTATTGACAGTATGTTATGATGCAAAATGTATATGGATGACCTAATGCACAAATGATTTAATCATGTTAATGACTATCTCATGTGATATGATATGCAAACTATATGCTATGTTATTGTATGTCCAAATGTACTCAATTGACATAGAAATGACACAATGATAGAAGACTAACTGATGGAAGAATGACTCGATGGAAGGACTGACAAGCTTTTATTTGTATTGAAACTCTGCATATGGGATATGGATGTAAAATGTAATTGGATATGTTATTGATATGGAACGGTTTTCCATCTTGATTTTTGCAAGGATTTTGAAGTTCTTATTTCATCATTGGGCATTTAAAATGTTGTAATAAAATACAAGCATCTAGGTAAAATTGAATCGAGATGACTTGAGTATCGCTTACATGGATTGTGATTCAGCAAGTTAATACAAGCATCTAGTCAAAATTGAATCTAGATGACCTGAGTATTTCTTGTGTAACAACAGACAAGGATTGCCCCCATTCATGTTAGACCTTTGAAGTCCTTGATGATTTTTGTTGATCATGTCGTTAGATAAGGCTTCACATTACTAAAGATTAATCCACAAACAACAAACAAGGAAAATGATTATGCCCCCATCATAGCATCTCTAGCTTTTGGCATCCTTGAGTAGCATAGGAAGACATAATAACAAAAATTGACACTCTGTAAGTTAACTTGATCAAACACAAAACATTCTTGCATTTAGATGTGTTATTCTTGCCATAATTTAGATAGAATCAGTTTGAGTGTTTTAGGTACTTGTTTTCTTTGTGTTGAATAGGTTGATGTCTTGCTTCAAGACTTCTATTTTGGAAGTAGGTTTTTTTTTGTGCTTGCATGGATGCCTAGATAAAATGGACCTTAAGGGACTGACCTAGTGCCTCGGGGGTGCATTTCTAAATGGCCTTTCGTACGTGATGACACAAAGGCAATGTAGTTCGAGGACCTGGACCATGAATGGGCTAGAGGATGGACAACAAGATATAGGATGGATGGGAAGGTGGAGCCTCGAGGGCACATTGAAAATTGCCTTGCCTACGTGACAATGCAGAGGCAATGTAGTTTAGGTTGACCCTATGGTACTGATGACAGACACTACGCTAGGCTAACACTGTGGATATGGTATTGGATAAAACCTTAGTTGGATAGGGTGATAAGAGAGATAGAGTATCAAGCCATGATAGGTTATCATTAGGTCACACAAGGTGCCTTATTGTGGAATAGATATGCATCAGATGAGAAATGATGGTAGGAAGAATAGACACAAGGTGATTGGTTTCCCAAAGATGGAGAAGGTGATTCATCACAAGCAGCGCCTGTTTACCAGGTTCTCACTACTTGCTTTTTATTTGCATGAAAGATAGAAGTACACATGACACCTGTTTGCCATGTTTTCATCATGGTACCTATCTAAGGTGCATGTTTGCCAAGTTTTCACCAGAGGATGATTTTTTTTGTATTTTTCTATTTTTTTTGTATTTTTCTAATTTTTTTGTATTTTTTTATATTTTTTGTATTTTATGCCCCCTTACATTGGGGTTCTCTTAGGTATATAACTGGTGAAGATGCATACTGTTGATTGGGTCATCAAACAGCTCACCCTCTGATGTTGCTAACTGATATGTTCCTGATCTGTAAGTAGCAATGATGACATAAGGACCAAGCCAATTGGGTTCAAACTTTCCTTTCTTTTCTCAATCCTGTTGATTGCGGGGATTTTCTTTGATTACTAGATCACCAACATTGAACACCCTTGGACGAACCTTATGATTGTAGATTCATGACATTCTTTGTTGATATGCCTTGAGATGGTTAAAGGCCTGTTGTCGTCTCTCTTGTAATAGCTCTAATTCTTACAATCTAGAAACTTTGTAGTCTTCATCAGTAATGAGACCTTTTAACAACACCCTTAGGAATGGTAACTCAACCTCAATGGGCAAAATACCTTTTGATCCATAGACAAGGGCATAAGGGGTAGCACCTGTGGGAGTACGTATACTAGTTTGATAGGCCCACAGAGTGGGATTCAGTTGTATGTACCAATCACGACCAGCATCATTGACTATCTTCTTGAGGATTTTAAGAATTGTTTTGTTAGATGCCTCTGCTTGGCCATTGCTTTGTGGATAGTAGAGAGTGGAGAAACGATGTTGGATTTTGAATTTGTCACAAAGCTCTTAGACATCTTGGTTCTTGAAAGGTCTTCTATTATCTGTGACAATGGATGAGGGAATTCCATATCTACAGATGACATAATTGAGGATGAATGAGGCAATCTGTTTACTTATGACATTGGTGAGGGGAACTGCTTCAATCCATTTGGTAAAATATTACATGGCGGTTATTATGAACTTGTGGCCATTGGATGATGGTGGGTGAATTTTTCCCACAAGGTCGAGTCTCCATTGACAGAAGGGCCAAGGTGTCATCAAAGGTCAGAGCTCTTGAGCTGATGCATGTATTAGGTTTCCATGTATCTAGCACTGCTTGCACTTCTTCACAAACTGATATGAATTTGTTTCCATGTTTGGCCAATAGTATCCCAAACGCATGAGTTTCTTAGCTAAAGAAGGACTGCTAGAGTGTGTTCCACAAATTCCTTCGTGTACGTCTCATAAGGTGGTTTGAGATTCTTCTCATTCTAAACATTGAAGTAGAGTACCATCCAGACCTCAGCAATATAAGGTGTCAGTGATTATGGTATAATGAGAGGTTTGGTGAATGAAAGTTTAGCGTTGGTTAAAAGACAACTTAGGTGGTAGGGTGTTATCCTTGAGGTAAGTGTAGATTTTACCATACCAAGGTGAATCGGATCTAACTAAGAGGCATATGGAGTGGGTTTCAAGAAGATCATAAGCTAGTTGCATGACAGTTTCAACCAAGAACTCATATCGTGACTCATTCTCTGGGATCTCTAGGAGCGAGGCAATGGTCACCATAGCATCTACTACTTTATTTTCAATGCGAGGTATCTAGTCAAAGGAGATGATCACAAAGTACTCCTTAAAGTCATCAACCATGTGCTTGTATGGAATAATATTGTCATCTTTGGTTTGATAATCATCATTGACTTGATTGATTACCAATTGGGAGTCACCATAGACATGTAGTTCATTTATTTTTCATTCTGCTGCCATTTTGAGACCAATGACCAAGGCTTCATACTCTGCCATATTGTTTGTGCATGGGAAAAGTAGATGATAAGACCTAGGTATGGTGTCACCATGAGGAGTGACCAACAGGATTCCTACCCCCAATCCATGGTTTGTATAGGATCCATCAAAGTAGATTTTCCATGAGTGTGTTGTGATACTAAATATGGCTTTATCAGGAAGCTCAAATGTCATTGGTGTGTTATCTTGTAATGGTGCTTCTGCTAACTTATCGGCAATGATTTGACCTTTAATAGCCTTCTGTTCTACATACTCAATGTCATATTCACTTAGAAGCATTACCCACTTAGCTAGGCAACATGTGAGAGCTGCTTTGCTTAATAGGTATTTCAGTGGATCTATCTTTGCAATAAGCTTGACTAGATGTGCTAGCATGTAATGTCATAGTTTTTAGGAAGCAAAAATCACATCAAGACACGATCTTTCTATCTGAGAATATTGTAGTTCGTAGCCCACCAATGTGTGACTGATGTAGTAGATAACCCTTTCTTTGCCTTCATAATCTTGTTGTGCTAATACAACTCCCAAAGCTGTCTGTGTAGCAGATATGTAAAGTAATAGTGGTTTTCCTTGGATAGGAGACATCAAGATAGGTGGGTTCATGAGATATTCCTTTAGTTTGCCAAATGGTTCTTCACAATTCTCATCCCATCTAAATGGAATGTTCTTATGTAAGAGATGATTGAAAGGTTGGCACTTGTCTTCTAGTTGTGATATAAACTGATGGATTGCTTGTAACTTGCCTTGTAGAGACTGCAATTGAGTGATGTTCTTTGGTGGTGGCATTTCCATGATAGCCTTTACTTTGGAAGGACCAACTTCTATTCCATTTGCTGATATGATGAAGCCTAGGAGCTTGCCTAAGGTGACTGCAAACACACATTTCTTCAAGTTCAACCTGACTCTGAATTGTTCCAATCTCTGAAAGACCTTTTCTAGTACATCCAGGTGAGATTCTCTTGTGAGTGACTTTGTAAGGATATCATCTACATAGTCTTCCATTGTGACATGCATCATGTCATGGAAAATAGTGGTCATAGCATGTTGATATGTTGCTCCTGCGTTCTTTAACCCAAATGGCATAACATTCTAGCAGAAGGTACCCCATGGACAAGTGAAAGATATTTTGTGTTGGTCTTCTAGTACTATCCTGATTTGATTATACCCAGAGAAGCCATCCATTAGAGAAAGCATGGTGTGTCCAGCTGTTAAGTTGACTATGATATCAATATTAGGCAACAGAAAGTCATCCTTGTGGCAAGCTTTGTTTAGATATCAAAAATCATTGCATAATTTGACTCTGCCATCAGGTTTTATACTGGCACTATGTTGGATACCCACTCTATGCATGAATATCAAAAGACATCAATAAGACATGTTGGACTTTACCAAAAAATGTTAGGGGAAATTATGCATGAATATCAAAAGACATCAATAATACCCATAATTCAATGGAATATAGAAATAACGAAGATCTAAAACAATGAACAATACCTCAACAAACCTCTTTACCTCATGGCTTCCATTGGTGGCCTATCGTAAATGATCTTGTGTATCAATATGCCCTCAGAAGGTGCACCTCCTTGCTATTCCAAGATGTCAAGTGAGAATGGCCATAATAGTAGATTGCAATGAAGATGAGCTTCACAACAATGGTAATGGTGATATAGTAATGAGTTGATCGCAAGCAAATGGAATTTCTACAGAGTAACAATACTGAAAGCTTGGATGAATGAAATGGAAGAAGAAGGTTCAATTTATAGACTCATGAGAGAGGAGATCAATGGTTGACAAAGGATTAGAGAATGTGCACTAGTAGAGAGAAGACAAGTGTCACGCAAAAGCTATTTTGAGTTAACTGTTTTTCTATTTATTGAAGACAAGATATGCTATCATAAAATAGAAAGCTCTTTTCTATTTCAAGAGTTTTTGGAATCAATTAGTTGACTCATGGTTTGCTTTTACATGATTTGAGAGGAATTAAATAATTAAATTATTTAATTATGTGTGCATGAAGAAGAATTATTTTTAAAAGATTCTGGAAGATATTAGAAGAATTAGAAGAAAACAAATTAAATAAATAAATTTATTTAATTGTTTGTGCAAGATTTGGAAGAATTAAATAAAATATTCGACTATATTTAATGTTTAGACAATGAGAGGATTTAAATAAATTTCATTTATTTATTTAAATTTGGAAGAAGAATTGACTTAATTAAATAATTAAGAATTATTTAATTGTTTGGAAGAATTTAGAAGAATTAAATTAAATAAAGGATTTTATTTAATTTTGATTTTAGAAGAGATAATTAAATATTTTGATATTTAATTACTTAGAGGAATTTGAATCAAATAAATAAATTTGTTTATTTATTTATTGATAGAAGAATTAGAATGAAATAAATATTAAAAATATTTATTTAGACAGAGTCACGTCATTTTTAGGTGTATACATAACTCACTCAATTCTTCATACCGGAGGCTCAAACTCAGGATTTAGCATCTTCAAACATGCCTCTAAATAACTTCCAATCCACAGATGAAGATCTTCAATCTACAAGAAATGCGGAGTAGTCTTCAGGACTGTTCTTTAGTATGCAACTCACTCTCTTCACTGTGATTCACTATTTCCTTTCTGATTCTTCCGGAGGGGCTAATTTTCTCAATATCATCAACATATAAAGATTCTAAACAAATAACAAAATAGGATACAATTGACACCAATGACAACATCAATTAGGCACATACTTGCAACAATCTCCCCCTTTGTCATTGATGGCAACATATGATGTGAAAAACCACAACAACCATCATGACAAGATTCTCCACCATTCTCTATACACATATGCACTCTTTCTCTAAATTTTTCACATGATTTCTCTCCCCCTTTGACATCAATGGCAAAGGGTACATACTTGCACTCTGATGTGCTGATCCAAATTCTCTCCATCTGACTACTCTCCCTGAGAAGTAGCCCTTACAATCATCAATCTAGATTTGGACGTAGAACTCTGAGTACCACTGGACTGATGCACTATTGTGCATCTTAGTTTAGAGTAGGATGGGTGATAACCCCTAACTTTTCTCTGAGATACTCAAAAGTATCCTTAGGTAGAGGCTTGGTAAAAATATTTGCAATCTGATCTTTTGTAGATACATACTCCAACTTGACTTTATTCTCTATCACCTTTTCTCTCAAAAGTGATAGCTTATGGATATATGCTTTGTCCTTGAATGCATTACATGATTCTTTGATATGTTTATGGCAATTGTATTGTCACAAAAGATTACAATTGGATCTTCATACACATCTCTGATGTCCTTCAATCTCTGCTTCATCCATAGCACTTGAGTGCAATTGCATGCTACTGCAATATATTCTACTTCTGTGGTGGACCAAGATATTGAGTCTTTTTTCTTGCTTAACTAGGATACTAGCCTTTTTCCCCAAAAGAATGCACTGCCACTTGTACTTTTCCTATCATCCACATCTCCAGCCCAATCTACATCAGTGTATAAACCGAGAGTGAAATCATTGCCTTTTGGATACCACAAACCATAATCCATTATGCCTTTCAAATATCTCAGTATTCTCTTGACTGCCATCACATGTGACTCTTTAGTTTCTTCTTGAAATCTTGCCCCAAGACAAACTACATGCATTGTTTTAGGTCTAGTTTGGGTCAGATAATGTAATCCTCCAATCATAGATCTATATCTTTTCTGATCTGACATTAGTGAGTCATCATTTTTGCTCAACTTACAACTAGTTACCATAGGAGTGCTTATTGGTTTAGAGTCCTCAATCCCAAACTTCTTTAACAAGTCTTTCACATACTTAGACTAAGAAATGAAGATACCTTTATCTAATTGATTAATTTGTAGATCTAAAAAGAAATTCATCTCACCAAACATGGACATTTCAAATTCATTTTACATTTCCCAACAAAAACCATGCACATACCTTTATTGCCTCTAAAGATAATGTCATCAACAAAGACTACAACAATTAAGATTTGTTCATCATTGATCTTGAAGTAGAGATTATTGTCGGTAGTACCCTTATTGAATCCTAACTGTATTAGATATTTATCCAGTCTTGCATACCAGGCCATGGGGGTTTGTTTTAGTCCATACAATACTTTCTTCAATCTACACACCATGTCACCCTAATTTGATGACTAGAATCCTTTTGGTTGTTCAATATAGACTTCTTCATCCAATTCTCCATTCAAGAATGCAGACTTCACAACCATTTGATATACCTTAAAATCCTTGTAGGCTGCAAATGCTAAAAACAATATAATTGCTTCAATCCTTGCCATTGGTGTAAATGTTTCCTTAAAATCTATTCCTTCAACTTGAGAGTATCCTTTGCATACCAACCTTGCTTTGTTTCTTACCACTTCACCATTCTCATTCATCTGGTTCCTGAAAACCCATTTGGTGCCAATTGAAAGGAAGTTAGGTGTGTGGAAATAACTTCCTACACTAATCTAATGAGGGGAGGAGAGTGCAAATTCAATTTATCCTTACTATTACAACAATGTTAAACCCACTAATTGAGATATTGCAGCAAACACATAAATAAGAAAGAGAGACAAAAGAAGAGAGACACAAGATATACGTGGGGAAAACCCTTGTCGGGTCAAAAACCCCACACTCTAAAACCTGGACAATGTATTAACAAAACATAAATGGTTTGCAATACACTTGCAATGCAAGCTCTAAGGATTCTTTGACACTCGTATCTAGAGACAAACCGATAGCATAATAGTACCTGTCAAACTTGTAATACATCTCCTCTCAAAAGCACCTATTTATATAGAATATACAAGGCAAAAATGGCTCCACATAGGGATGGGCATCCAATATGGCCTCATGCCCCAAAACCCATGCCTATGTGAAGAGAACTTGTGTCTCAATTTTACTGCTTGAACCTCGTGTTTCAAAGTTGTTCTTCATTGAACCTTTTTCATGAGTTCATTGGGCTCAATGGTTCAATGAATTGTTTAAGTGTTGAGTTCAATTGTTCATTGAACCATTTGAGAGTTCAATGGGTTTAAGGTTCATCGCTAAGATGGAACTCTCTCGGTGGGATTTCGAAGACGTTGAACATTTCACAAGTTCGTTGGGTTCAATGGTTCATTGAACCATTCGTGAGTTCAATGGGTTCATGGTTCAATGGGTTCAAGGTTCATCGCTAACTGTATCAGCAAGAGATTGTTCGTTGGAACAATGGAAAGCATTTGGACCGATGGCGAAGGTCTGTCTGATGAAGGGTGGTGAACTTGGGGATCACGGTGACTGTATATTATCGGTGAAGGAAGCGATGTGATCACCGATGGAGTAGGTTAGGCCGATAGGTCTTTAGTTTGACATCATTGGCAACAAAATTGCCGACGATAGTATGACCGAGTGCTTGGCAATATAAACTACAGAGTTGTCTACGACCCGGTGCATGTGGGATTAAACATCTCACGGGAATGTGAATAGTTATGACTATTGGATAGAAGTGACGATGGGAAATTAGATCAATCAGTTAGGGCAACAGTTGAGTAACTGTCTTTGCTCTTGCAGACTAGAGATATAAAAAACTGATCTTCTGACATCATTGTTTGATGATGAAATGATTTAATTTGTAGTATTTATTTCTATAGAATGTGTAGATTATATAAACGACTTTGTACAAATTGTAAAAAGGATTGATACCTAAACATTAGAGCTGGGAATCTTTATTGTAATCTTTCAATTTGCTGTAATAAAGATAGCTTCTATTGTGGTGGTGGGTTTTTTACCTGAAAGGGTTTTCCCACGTAAAACTGGTGTCATTCCGTGTTGTCAAATTTTATTTTATTTTGTTTTTTTCTGGTGTATTCATCTATAATATTTTGAATTGAAAACTACATGTCTACATCATCCTCTATGAATTAACATTAGGGTAGTTGTATTCCGTACCTATGCTTTTTTGACAAGTGGTATCAGAGCCTAGCCAGTTGTGTTATCATTGTTGGTAGGTTGGGTTTTTTGTGTTAGTTCTATGAGTGGGAGTTCTGTAGAGGTCTATTTTATTAAATCAAATGGCAAGTACATCAAGAAAAATAGACATTGATAAGTTCAATGGCACAAACTTTGAGTTGTGGAAACTTAAGGTTGAAGATGTGCTGTGTCTGGGGTTAAACCTTCAGACATGAAGCAAGAAGATTGGGATCTGGTAGATAGAAAAGCCAGAGGACTGATAAGATTGAGTCTAGCGGATTCTGTTCTATTGAACATTCATGAAGAGAAGATAGCAAAGGATTTGTGGAAGAAGTTGGGAGATATTTATCAGGGCAATTCCTTGGTAAATAAACTATTCCTCAGAAAGAAGTTGTACTCTCTGAAGATGGATGAAGGAGCATTTGTAGTAGATCATCTGAACACATTTAATACAATTGTTGCACAGTTGACTTTTGTAGGTGTAAAAATAGAAGAAGAGGACCGCTATATGCTTTTGTTATGTTCCTTACCTAATTCATGGTATCATCTTGTGATGGCTATTGGAAGTACAACAACCACATTTTCAACTGAAGCAGTTGTTGCCTCACTGTTATCTGAAGAGATGTGGAGGAAATCTTCTGAGACAGCTAAAGAAGCCCTGTCTGTTTGCAGTAGATCAAAGGAAAGAGACAAGAAGAAGGACATGAAGTCTAAGTCCAAATCTAAGGGGGGATCAAAATCTCCTATCAAAAAGTCCAAGGTGAAATGCTGGAATTGTGGGCAGAAAGGACACATCAGGAAAGATTGCAAAGAGGAAAAAAAGAAAAAGAAGAAGAACTTCTCTGACATTGATTCTTCTCAGAGTGATGTGGATGCCTTCATTTCTGCCTTGACAATACCTACATCTAAAGATGTATGGCTGGTGGATTTAGGAGCGTCTTTTCATATGACATCTCATAGAGAGTGGTTCACTAAGTATGAACCGTATGCTAGTGGGAAGGTGTTCCTGGCAAGTGATTCAACACTGGAAATTGTTGGCCGAGGAAGAGTCAAAATCTAGTTCCCAAATGGTAGAATAAAGGGAATGAATGGAGTACTACACATACCAGGTCTGGCTCAAAATTTACTTTCTGTTAGTAAGCTTAATGATGTTGGAGTGCAAGTTACTTTTGTAAATGGTGGTTGTAAGATGACTAGAGGTTCTATTGTTCTGGCAAAGGGTGAACACATTAGAACTTTGTATAGGTTAGATGCTAAACCAGTGTGCTGTAATAATGTCTCTGTAAAATCTAAAAAAGATACTATTGTAACACATGATGCAAACTCTATCGAAGTTAAACTTCCTATAGAGAAAATAATGCTTTAGCATCATAGACTTGGTCACATAGGTGAAAAAGGTTTAAAGACCTTGAAGAACAAAATCCTGGTAGATGGATTGATTGATTGTAATCTAGAATTTGATTTTTGTGAACATTGCATATATGGAAAACAGAACCATGTTTCATTTTACTCTAGTTCTCATAAATCTTCTGGTGTTCTCGACTATGTACATTCTGATGTTTTTGGTCCAGTTGATGTTCCTTCTCTGTCTAAATCAAGATACTATGTGTCGTTTATTGATGATTATTAGAGGAGGGCATTTGTATATTTTTTGAAAAATAAATCAGAAGTGTTCAGCCATTTTAAAGAATTTAAAAATCTTGTGGAGAATCAGATTGGTAGAAAAATAAAGTATTTGAAAATGGATAACAGTGGTGAATATTGCAATGCAGATTTTGATAAGTTTTGTCTTGATCATGGAATAAAAAGGCATAAGACTACACCTTATACTCCATAGCAAAATGGAGTTGCTGAAAGGTTAAATCGGTCCCTGATGGGAAAGCAAGAAGTATGTTGAGTTATGTTGGTCTTGAACGAAGGTTCTGGGCTGAGGCAGTTGCTACAGCTTATTACTTGCTGAATCATTCTCCTACTTCAGCATTGGTTGATAAGACACCTATGGAAGCATGGTCTGGAAAGAAACCCTCTCTAAGACATATTCATGTCTTTGGATGTGAGGCATATGCTCATATTCCTAAGGTAAAAAGATCTAAGCTGGATTACAAAGCAGTCAAATGTATCTTTATTGGCTATGGAGTCAGTGTTAAAGGGTACAAGCTTTGGAATCCTAAAACTAAAAAGGTCATTTACAATAGGAATGCAATTTTCAGAGAGCTGAAACCTTTGGTTATTGATCCCTAACCAGAGAAGATAGAAGAGAAGAAAGAAAAGAATGTTGTTAATATTTCTCTGACCCCTGTAAAGGAGGAACAACAAGCACCAAGTGTAGATGATTCAGATGTGAGTTTGGGTAGCTTTGAAGATTTAGATCCAGAGCAAGAACCTGAACCAGCATCTCAGCCATTGAGGCAATCTACACGTGAAAGAAGACAACCAGATAGGTATGGTTTTTCAGTACTTGATTCAAGTTGTGCCTATGCTTTGCTTACTGATACTGATAAACCTAGGACTATGAAAGAAGCTATTAGTTTACCTGATTCGGATTCTTGGTTGGAAGCCATGGATAATGAAATGTCATCATTAAAGAAAAATGGAACTTGGGATCTGGTGCCCTTAACTGAAGGTAGAAAACCCGTGGGCTGTAAGTGGGTATTTAAAAAGAAATATGGTCCAGATGGTCGTATTGAAAAGTACAAGGCAAGACTGGTTGCTAAGGGGTATTCCCAAAAGGAAGGTATAGATTATGTAGAAATTTTTTCTCCTGTAGCTAAGCTGACATCCATTAGATTTCTGTTGTCACTTGCAGCAGCGTATGACTTTGAAAGTGAGCAGATGGATGTGACGACATCGTTTCTTCATGGGGATCTTGAAGAAGAAATTTATATGTCCCAGCCAGAGCATTTTGTGGAAAAAGGTAAAGAACATCTGGTATGTAAACTTAAAAGTCTCTTTATGGTTTGAAGCAATCTCCCATAATGTGGTATCAAAAATTTGATATGTATGTTTTATCTTTGGGATATGTGAGATCTAAATCTGATCATTGTGTCTATTATAAACTGATGGTGATCAGATTCTTATAATTGCACTATATGTGGATGACATGTTATTCATTGGCAATGGTAAGGGAATGATCTCGGAATTAAAATCTCAGTTGTCCTTGAAATTTGAAATGAAGAATCTGGGGGTATCGAAGCACATTCTGGGAATAGAAATCAAAAGGGATAGATCAAAGAGAAAGCTTTGGCTCAACTAGAGCAAGTATATTACCAATGTTCTTGATAAATTTAATATGTTTGATTGCAAACAGTTAGTTGTTCCAGTTTTGTAGGGAACAAAACTATCTGTTGAAGATTGTCTAGAATCTTTGAATGAAATAGACGATATGAAAAAAGTGCCTTATGCAAGTGTTGTTGGCAGTTTAATGTACACAATGGTCTATACCAGACCAGACATTGCCCAAGCAATGGGAGTGTTGAGCCAGTTTATGGCGAATCCAGGAAGATCACATTGGGATGCTGTGAAAAGAGTTATAAGGTATTTGAAGGGAACTTCTGACTATGCTATTTTCTATCATGGAAACTCAGTTGGATCTCAGAGATCTATCAACATTCAGGGATATGTTGATTCTGATTGGGCAGGGGATATTGACAATAGAAGATCCACCAGTGGATATGTATTCACATTAAATGGTGGTGCTATCAGTTGGATGAGTAAGCGGTAGGTTGTAATCGCTTTGTCCACAAGAGAGGTAGAATACATGGCAGCTACTCATGCATGTCAAGAAGCCATTTGGTTGAAGAGGTTGTGTTCTGATATTGGTTTTAATGCAGGGCAGATACAAATTCATTGTGATAGTCAAAGTGCTATATGTTTGGTGAAGAACCCTACTTTCCATGCTAGGACAAAACATATTGATGTCCAATATCACTTTGTTCATGACATGGTGGAAGACAGGAAGGTTAAGCTGGAAAAGGTTGACACTTTGGAAAATGTTGTTGATGCCTTAACTAAACCAGTGAGCATGGCCAAGTTCAAATGGTGTTCAGATGAAATGGGTCTACAGGTTCATAGTTCTCAATAATTAAAAGAAGACTAAGAGGTAGTAGTAATATCTTCGACAAGTGGGAGATTGAAGAGAACTTGTGTCTCAATTTTACTGCTTGAACCTCATGTTTCAAAGTTGTTCTTCATTGAACCTTTTTCATGAGTTCATTGGGTTCAATGGTTCGATGAATTGTTCACGTGTTTAGTTCAATGGTTTATTGAATCATTCGAGAGTTTAATGGGTTTAAGGTTCATCGCTGAGATGGAGCTCTATCGGTAGGATTTTGAAGACGTTGAACCTTTCACGAGTTTGTTGGGTTCAACGGTTCATTGAACCATTCGTGAGTTCAATGGGTTCATGGTTCAATGTGTTCAAGGTTCATCGCTAACTGTATCGGCAAGAGATTGTTTGTCAGAACAATGGAAAGTGTTTGGACTGATGGCGAAGGTCTGTCTGATGAAGGGTGGTGAACTTGGGGATCATGGTGACTATATAGTATCAGTGAAGGAAGCGATGTGATCACCGATGGAGCAGGTTAGGCCAATAGGTCTTTGGTTTGACATCGTCGGTAACAAAATTGCCGATGATAGTATGACCGAGTGCTTGGCAATATAAACTGCAGAGATGTCTGCGAGCTGGTGCATGTGGGATTAAACATCTCACGGGAATGTGAACAGTTATAACTGTTGAATAGAAGTGATGATGGGAAGTTAGATCGATCAATTAGGGCAACAGTCAAGTAACTGTCTTTGCTCTTGCAGACTGGAGATATAAAAAATTGATCTTCTGACATCGTTGTTTGATGATGAAACAATTTAATTTGTACTGTTTATTTTTGTAGAATGTGCAGATGATATAAACAACTTTGTACAAATTGTAAAAAGGATCGATACCTAAACATTAGAGCTGGGAATCTTTATTGTAATCTTTCAGTTTGCTATAATAAAGATAGCTTCTATTGTGGTGGTGGGTTTTTTACTCAAAAGGGTTTTCCCACGTAAAAATGGTGTCATTCTGTGTTGTCAAAATTTATTTTTTTGTTTTTTCTGGTGTATTCATCTGTAATATTTTGAATTGAAAACTACTTGTCTACATCATCCTCTCTGAATTAACATTAGGGAAGCTGTATTCTGCACCTATGCTTTCCTAACACTATGGACACTTGTCCAACTCTGTAGGATGCTCCTGACACTTGTCATGTCATCCCATCCCAAGGAGGTCACCTATTTCCAAAATGGTCTATGACAAATGCTCTTACAACTCTTACAACAATTATAGAATATGTCATAGTTGTCATAACTTACAACTGTAAGAGAATCTGTCATACATAGGCTATAAATTGTATATTCTCTTACAACATGTCATAGTCCACCTTGGGGCACCCAAAGATACCTTTTTCAAAGATGCTCTTCGACACATGTCTTCACCTATCATAGAATCTCCTATTTCTGACTCTTACATGTCATAACTTCATCATAGGAATCTGTCATGACCATTATGGTCAATTTTCCCTTCATGCCGACACATGGCAAGATATTCCTACCACTAAGTGGGACACCTATCTCCTCATGTGAGGACAAAAATACATGTGGTCATATGCCATCTAGGATGACACTTCATCATGCAAACTCCCACAATATGAAAACATAGGATTTGTATCCAATTAATATAATAGGCAATTAATAAATAAATATAATGTAAAAATACAAGGAATTACCAAGGTTAAGACACCTTAATTCCTAAAATTCTCCCACTTGTTGAACACCTTGTAAGAGCCAATAGAATTAACAGGATTTATCTACTATAGGCTGAGAGGCCCATAGACTCTAGGAACACCATCTGAACTTCTTTATGCCCACTGGTTTCATCAATGCATCTGCAACATTCTTCAAAGTATCTACCTTCTCAAAATTTACCTTCCCATCCTCTACCATGTCTCGCATGAAGTGAAACTATACATCAATATGCTTTGTTTTGGCATGAAAAATTGGATTCTTGGCAATGCAAATCACACTCTAACTGTCACAACTGATCGTAATCTGACCTACATCAACACCAATATCTGAACACAATCTCTTAAGCCAAATGAGTTCCTTACAAGCATGAGTTGCAGCCATGTACTTAGCTTCAGTAGTGGACAAAGCAACCACAAGTTGTTTCTTACTCATCTAACTAATTGCACCACCAAACATAGTGAACACATAGGCACTAGTGGATCTCCTGCTCTCAATGTCACCTACCCAATTAGAATCCACAAATCCATGAATACAAACAAAATGCAGAGGTCCTGTAGCATTTCCATGATAGCAAATGGAATACTCGGAAGTACCCCTCAAGGATCTGAACACTCACTTAACTACATCCCAATGTTCTCATCTAGGATTAGCCATAAATCGACTAAGGACTCCCAATGAAACAGGAACACATAATGGTCTACAATCTGCCATGTTGAACCTATCCAACATGGTCTTCATATACTTACTCTATCTTAACCAAAGTTTTATGTTAGCTCTGTCTCTTCTGATTTCGATTCCCAAATTGTGGAGAATTGACAACTCACACACATACACCCACTTACATAAATGTAGCCTATTAAATAGCTCACAATTATTAAACTACCTAAACAATATTAAAACAAGGAAAATAAAATCCTACACTAAAATAAGTATGGAGGTCAAATGAACCATGCATCAAATGAGACCATAACACATATTTCAGGAGTGGAAAACCCTCATGGGGCAGAAAAACCACTCAGTAAATGCCTCACTAGCTTAATTAAAATGTGCTTCACTAGCAAATGCAGATGCCTCACTGGCCACATAAAATGCCTCACTGGCCACATAAAATGCCTCACTGGCTATTTGTGTCTCACTGACAAGTAGATGCCTCATTGGTAAAAACAAGAAAGAAAGAAAGAAAGAATAGTCTTATACAGAGAATTACTTTGTTTCTTTGCAGCACAAAACATCTTATATCTCCGTGTTCTCAACATAAAACCAAACATCTAAAACTTCACACAAACCCTTGTTCTACAATTCATGCCCTATTCAATAGATCCTGTGCACAAGTATGATGAACAAAACTCATCCTCACTATCTCTGATCAGTCAGCAAAATATTCCCTTAACAAAGTATTGCAATTCATGCTTAGATCCTCTTTCTGCACTGTTAAATTGCAAGCAGATAGTATAAAACAACATCATTACTATTGGTTCCAATCAACCTTTTCTTTGACTAATGAGGTCCTTTTAAAAATCAAGCCTTTACAACATCTTTGATTACACAACATGATTCCACTCTTACTATTCTATACATTGAAGGATCAACTTTACAATTACAAAGTCCCTCAAACATTTATACATGATTTTATAATCAAAAACATAGTGGAATAATGAAAAACTCTTTGATCAATTTAATGTGTTTGCCTCATGAAGTTCTATTAACTTAAAACAAACATCATGCACCTCAAATCAAAGAACTTATCTTGATTCATCCATCCCTGATATTCTACAAAGTCTTTTCATCTTTTTTTTGCAAGCTTCTTCTCATTGCATAATCTCCTCTCTGCAAAATGTTCTATGTATTACACTGTTGAATTTCACAGATGTTCTTCCCTTTTCTGCATTATCGATGATTACACACACGCACATATTCATTTGAATCTTCCTTATTCTTTATTATACGAAGCCCGAGTAACTACTTTTTTTATGAATATGTTCTTCCTACGCTTTAAAATATACAGATCAAACAGTTATAAAACTGTTAAAACCTAATCTTGGCACAACGAATGGCAACAACCTGTCAAAGTCCATACTCTGCCCATACCTGT
Organism: Cunninghamia lanceolata; assembly: GCA_027924645.1. Taxonomy (NCBI): domain Eukaryota; kingdom Viridiplantae; phylum Streptophyta; class Pinopsida; order Cupressales; family Cupressaceae; genus Cunninghamia; species Cunninghamia lanceolata. The sequence continues at coordinate 14,648,403 of BSBN01000388.1, read as the reverse complement.
TAGGGTTCAAATATATTTGAATATCGACCATGGATATCATGCTTCGTGGGCTAATGTAATTTAATCTCGGCCTTTGATTTTGCTTTCCCGCTACTAAGACATCTTAAAACCTCCTATGTCCAGTTAGACAAGGGGAGGAGGCCGGTTTATGAATGTGATAAAGACCCTCTAGCCAGTATCCTTTAGTGATTTGACCTGTGATTCGAGGTCAATTTCAAAACATGCTTAACTACATCCCAATGTTCTCATCTAGGATTAGCCATAAATCGACTAAGGACTCCCAATGAAATAGGAACACATAATGGTCTACAATCTGCCATGCTAAACCTATTTAACATGGTCTTCATATACTTACTCTGTCTTAACCAAAGTTTTATGTTAGCTCTGTCTCTTCTGATTTCGATTCCCAAATTGTGGAGAATTGACAACTCACACACATACACCCACTTACATAAATGTAGCCCATTAAATAGCTCACAATTATTAAACTACCTAAGCAATATTAAAACAAGGTAAATAAAATCCTACACTAAAATAAGTATGGAGGTCAAATGAATCATGCATCAAATGAGACCATAACACATATTTCAGGAGTGGAAAACCCTCATGGGGCAGAAAAACCACTCAGTAAATGCCTCACTAGCTTAATCAAAATGTGCTTCACTAGCAAATGCAGATGCCTCACTGGCCACATAAAATGCCTCACTGGCTATTTGTGTCTCACTGACAAGTAGATGCCTCACTGGTAAAAACAAGAATTCAAGAAAGAAAGAATAGTCTTATACAGAGAATTATTTTATTTCTTTGAAGCACAAAACATCTTATATCTCCGTGTTCTCAACATAAAACCAAACATCTAAAACTTCACACAAACCCTTGTTCTACAATTCATGCCCTATTCAATAGATCCTGTGCACAAGTATGATGAACAAAACTCATCCTCACTATCTCTGATCAGTCAGCAAAATATTCCCTTAACAAAGTATTGCAATTCATGCTTAGATCATCTTTCTGCACTGTTAAATTGCAAGCAGATAGTACAAAACAACATCATTACTATTGGTTCCAATCAACCTTTTCTTTGACTAATGAGGTCCTTTTAAAAATCAAGCCTTTACAACATCTTTGATTACACAACATGATTCCACTCTTACTATTCTATACATTGAAACATTGAAGGATCAACTTTACAATTACAAAGTCCCTCAAACATTTATACATGATTTTATAATCAAAAACATAGTGGAATAATGAAAAACTCTTTGATCAATTTAATGTGTTTGCCTCATGAAGTTCTATTAACTTAAAACAAACATCATGCACCTCAAATCAAAGAACTTATCTTGATTCATCCATCCCTGATATTCTACAAAGTCTTTTCATCTTCTTTTTGCAAGCTTCTTCTCATTGCATAATCTCCTCTCTGCAAAATGTTCTATGTATTACACTGTTGAATTTCACAGATGTTCTTCCCTTTTCTGCAGTATCGATGATTACACACACGCACATATTCATTTGAATCTTCTTTATTCTTTATTATACGAAGCCCGAGTAACTACTTTTTTTATGAATATGTTCTTCCTACGCTTTAAAATATACAGATCAAACAGTTATAAAACTGTTAAAACCTAATCTTGGCACAACGAATGGCAACAACCCGTCAAAGTCCATACTCTGCCCATACCTGTTAGGGTTCAAATATATTTGAATATCGACCGTGGATATCGTGCTTCGTGGGCTAATGTAATTTAATCTCGGCCTTTGATTTTGCTTTCCCACTACTAAGACATCTTAAAACCTCCTATGTCCGGTTAGACAAGGGGAGGAGGCTGGTTTATGAATGTGATAAAGACCCTCTAGCCGGTATCCTTTAGTGATTTGACCTGTGATTCGAGGTCAATTTCAAAACATAACAAAAGCAACTCTTCTAGAGTAACGGACACATTTGAAATGTAAGGTAGCTTTAGGGCTTAGGGTTTAAAAGCTCACATTTGTCTCATTGTTATTGAAAATGAATGATCACGTGCCTTCACATGAAGGACCATGTGTCTCTGCACCAAGTAGAGCTCTTCAACAACTATACAAATGACATCAGAACACCTCTTCATTGAAGATTATCATAACAACACATGTCTCTTTAAAATAATACATATCCTCACTATATGGAATCAGAGTGTTAATCTCCTCATAATGTGACTATTTGAGGATGAATGAATGAACATACACCATGCGTGTGAACCATGATTGAATGAACCCAACACAAGAAATTTTTCAAACAAATACTTTATCTTGAAGTAAAAGCATGATGAACACCAAGAGACATAACAATGATCAACATGAACACCATCCTAATCAAATGCATCTACCACTGCATGAGGATATCAACAAGATGCATGTAAACACTTGAGTAATGAAGCAACATGAATACCATAGCAAACCCTAATTCAACATGAAGTCTTCCATCCAACTAATCAAGAGAATGATATGAGCAAACAGTTGATTCACAATTCATAATGTCATGAAGAGTACTCTAAAGATGACCTCCAATCACCTGTGAACATGTCTTAGACAGCAAACTCCTCATCAATGCAAAACATGAATATGACATGATCCATGACAAAATCAAGTCATAAATGATCATGAAAGCATAATCTGACCACCCTAAAGATCAAAATCCATCTTGAAGATCAATATTACCAAATGAAAGCATTGCAAACCCTCCTTAACATCGTGAAGAATCATGAGCAAAACACACCAACCTTGTGATGATAACATGAAGATATCAAAGACATCAACACATGAAGACACATCAACAACATCAACACAACTAACTACAAGTATGAACAAATTCTTCCCTTATCTTGACATCAATGACAAACTTATCCATAGTCTCCCTGATGCAGAGTGGCACAAGGGAAGCAACACACAAAGGTTTGCTCTATTGTCCTTTGCCCACTCACCCACTTCGACTAGCCTTCAACCAACCAACCAACCAAAGGCACATTCTAGGCATATGAAGGATTTGATGTCCAGACTATTGTCCAAACCCTAAGGACTCTCCAACACCTTAAGATAGATCAACAAACACCTTCTATGTAGTTGGTTTGATCCCCAACTTCCCAAAACTCTCCAACCTATACCTTGACTAGTAAGGCTACTAGCCCTCCAAACTAGGTTTTCTCAACAAAACTTGACAAATCCCAAATGACCAGGTAAGTGAATGATGGTTTTAGATACCCCTTATGGGACCCTATCAAACTCCTAAGTCTCCTGTTCCAACTCTACTCCAGCAATCCAAAACACTCATTAGGTCTCTAGGCCTAATTGATCAATTTAGGCTAGGTTACAAAGCAAGTGCTCAAAATTGGGTGCATAGGTCAGGGGCAGGAATTTGGAATGCTTCTACCATGTCCCTACAACACAAATCCATCATTTATTTGCTCACCCTATCAGGATTCTATCATCTACAACCTCAAATAGCATGAATTTGGCCAAATACAATGAAATACTTGACCTAGGGCATCACCTTAAAAATAGAAGACTGCATTTCCTGACAAAAAGATTTTGGAATCCTATAGTACATATTCCTAGCCTGCATTTCACCAGTTTTTATGAATTTTCACCGGTGGAAATGCATTCTAGGGCCGGATTTCTATGGCTGCCCTAGAAAACAGGGTTTCTGGACCTGTTTTGAAAGAAATATCTATAACTTTTGATCCTGACTACGTCAGGACCTCAAACTAGTAATTCTTCACAACTCAAACAAGAATGACAACTTTAGTAGAAATGAGATTTACACTCCAAATAACCTTTGCATGAAAGTTAAATGAGACACACCCCAATCAACCATACATTCACTTCATTGACATAGATGTACTATTTGTCAAACCTTTGCAATCATCAAACTCAATGGATCTAAAAAACATTTTGCACCTTTGGTAAATACATTGTTTTACTTTTTCAACACTAAGAAATCATGTTTGTCATACAAACATATCAAACAAGGTTGTTCACAACAGTTGCTTGAAACAACCACTGCACTATACAACTTAGACTGCAAAAGGATATAACCTACCATCAACAATATACTACACCAACAACTATCCTGCTCTGCCTAAAACTATCTATGTCATGTCCTTTTCCCTTTTACTGTAAGCATTTGCTCCTTCATGGATAAAGCCCAAATCTAATGAGACATTTTTCATGATGTCCTTTGGTATTATTGTTACCAAATTGTGTTTGGCAGCCCAATTAGGCTGGGTTGTAGAAGTTGTTTTCTAATGCTTTCAGGAAGTAAGTGGCTTAAAATAAAATGGGAAGGAAGAGAATATCAGATCAGAAGAGTCAAGAGAGAGGCTTAAGCCTCTACATTTTATCTAACATGTTTTCTCACTGTGCAAATACATGTATTTGAAGACCATTCATCTATCTTCTATCTAAAAAAAATAAAAAATTGGCAGGGTCATAACTCCTTGCTACTTTATTAGAATCCAATGTTTTTGGACTCGTTAAAAAGATAAACCAATTATCTAGCTCGAGTTCCATAGATTGTCATGATTTCACTCTAAAGGCCTCCAAAAATGCAATTTACTAAGATGTAGAAAATATCAAAATAAAAATTAAAGAATAAAAATAATTTTTTTTGATATTTTCCCAAAAATACCATTCTGGACTTGATCAAAACTCTTTCAAGGCACACGAAAATAGGAGAGGAGTCGAACTAAAGTGCAGGGTCATGTAGGGAGATATATTTGGAGTTCTATTTTTTACATGATTATTTTTGGAAGTTTCTTGGTCAAGGACTTTGAGACGTGGAGTTTCAAGCTATTTTTGCTCATCTTGGAGGAGTTTTAGAGCCTAAATTTTAGGCTTTTCACTTGTGCTCACCCATCAACTTGGAGTTACTTTTTTGAACTCAATCATGCATATTTTTGAGTTCAGTTGAGCTGGAGTTGACTGCCCATTCACTTTTGGAGACAGTTTTGTATAAAAAAAAGCTTATGCTTTTTTTCCCTTAGTTCTTGCTTTTTTACCTTTGTATAGTGGAGAGAGGAGATTGTCTTGTAACTCAACCATTTTTTATAGTTTTATAGTAGCTACAGTTCATTATTTCTAGCAATTTATTGTTATGTTTTACAGAGATTCCTTCCATTTTCTAATACAATCAAGGGTTTTTCTATTCAAATTCAGGTGTCTTTCTTATTTTATGAGTGATTTGATAAGAGTTTTTTGTTTTTTGTTTCGAAGCATTTGGATTCTTTGTCTCATTTATTAGATGCAATTCTACAAATTTTAGTTTATTATAGGTCACAAGCTTGAGCAAGATTATTCATGCCTTTATATAAAATACTTATGTGGTGAATCTGATCAATTTGGGTTGTAAGAGCATGTTTATTGAGAATGTTTGTGAGTTATATTGTAGTTTTAAATCAAAATATTGGTGCATCACCCACTTTAGGATAGATTTTGTAGTACAATTTTTAGTTTATTAAATTTTCTTCTATCTCTTTTCTGCATCAAGTCATAGATCTAAAGGGGCTTTTAAAGGGAGTTGGCTCTTCCAGAGGTTCATTCTCGAAGTAGACAAACCCACATTTGAGAACGTTCCCATGTTGCATGGGATTGCCAAGCTTGTAAAGGCTTAGCATTTAGGGCGCAATCCTTCGTGACAACAATTACCAAAAAACATATTGTCACCACCAACTAAAGTTACCCTTCACTATTCACAAGATTCTATTTACCATAAAAAATGGTCATACCTTAAAGACTGTCTGCATAGCTACCAGGACACTTGCAACTATTACATTTGACAACTACATCTCTTGATACATAGATACAATAAGATTTAACATTGATCATCTCCTTTGACACCATGAAACATGCAGATAAACTTTGAAGAATCACAAAGATATGGGAAGATGGGCCAAAACTAATCATCTAAACCATGGAAAACATGTAGACATCATTAAACACCACTCAATTCTTCCTGATAACTCTTGATCAAAGATAAGGACCAAACAAGAGAAGGAGATAATATGATCATGCAAGCTGCCAATACACATACTAAACTTCCATGGGGTTTATGAAATGAAACATTTGATAACTCCCCCTATCTTTATGCTTCCCTTTTAAGTTGTTAAGAATGTTTCTTGTGTAGCATGCACAAGATTAGGCTCAATCTTTTCTTTCACTTGTTTTTTCTCCAAACGACCTTATGGTAACTGACTGATTTCATTTGATCATTCTTACAAAACCCAATATGTCCAAAACTATTACATCTATAGCAAATGATTAATTGTTTTTCTATTTGACCATCCAAGGATGTTCTTATTATATCCCATGTTATTTGCATGCATCCAACAATCCTTTGCTCTATGACCATAGATATGGCAAGAATAGAAATAACCATGAAACTAAGGGTAGTTGTAACTTACTGAATGATATTGCCTGAGAGATGGGAATCATGTAAACTTCATAGTTCATCTTCCTTTGTCTTCTCTCTTCTTCTTGTCCTCAGGAGCAACAACATAATATCCTAGATCAATTTTTTTCTTAGGAGCATTCCTGACCTTAGAACACTGTCCTTCTTCATAACGTAAACCTGTAGTGTCCCTGTAATGCTTTTGCTTGCTCAACATGTCATTCAAGCAGTCAATACTCTTTTCAAATTAAAGACTCTTGTGCAATTTAGAAGATGCCTTTTCTAAATCCTTTCTCAAAGAGACTATTTCTTTCTCTAGCTTTAAGAATTCACTAGTCTTAACTTCCAGATTAGATTTTGTAAAGTCAACCACTCTTTTGGCTTCTTCTACTTCTATTTTTAGACTAATAGTTAACTTGTTTAAATCTTCAATTTGACCTTTTAAATCTACAATCAACTTCCTTGGTTCTTTAAGTTCTAAAGAAACTTTTACAAAAGATGAACATACCTTGTCTTTTGAATGTTTTTCTTGGTGAAGTTGATCTTCTAGTCTCTTATTCTCTTTTTTGAGTTGCTTGATTATATCCAGGGCACATAAAGTTCACCTTCAACATCTACTTCACAATCATCTTCATCTAACTCCTGTCCATCTTCATCTACAAAGAGATCTCTTTCTTCATCATCAATCTCAACAATAAAATCATCTTTTCTTTCATCAAGTTTTTGTTCATCTATACTTACAATAAAGTCCCCCTCTTTGCCAAAACTCTCAACTACAAGACCATTCTTTTTATCACACTTTATATCAACATTCAGGGGAGACTCTTGCAACAACTCATCAAATGACTTAATTGGGGTTTGTTGTACAACCTTTTTCTTAGCATCTTTCTTTTCTCTATTTCTTTTATACTTTCCCATAGTACTCCACTATCAGGACCTACCCAAGCCTATTAGACTTCTATAGGGAACCTATGCTCCGATACCACTTGTTGGAGTACAGACAACAATGAGAGGCATGGGGGGGAGGGGGGGTGAATCAGTGTTGTAAATAAAAACCCTTCCTTTATTTTATATCAAACTTAAAAATAGAAAGTAATGATGCTGATCAAAGCAAGAAACTATGCATTAAAAAACCGAACATTCAAGTATGGAGGTCAAATGAACCATGCATCAAATGAGACCATAACACAAAGATTATAGGAGTGAAAAACCCTCATGGAGTAGAAAAACCACTCAGTAAATGCCTCACTGGATTAATCAAAATGTGCTAGATTAGCAAATATAGATGCCTCACTAGCTAATTGTGCCTTACTACCTACATAAAATGACTCATTGGTTATTAATGTCTCAGTGACAAGTAGATGCCTCACTGGCAAAAACAAGAAAGAAAGAAATAATAGGTTCATACAGAGAGTTACTCTATTTCTTTCAAGCACAAAACTATTGTTATATGGAGCCTAATTAGACTCAGAGGTTAAACTTACCCCACTTTTATCGATGCGGTTGCCCCCCAATTATTTAATGGGGTCAAGGGGTAGTGCCCCTTGTGAGGGTTTGGGGGTAGCACCCCCAAGATGGGGTCAAGGGGCTAAGGGTTAGGGTTTCTATTGATGTATTGTAGCATTTTGTAGCAGTATTGAGTTGCAAGGATTGCTAGTTGTAATCAGTTTCAGTTACTGGATAATAATATTGAACTCTCTATTGGTGGAGGTAGCCTGAGTTTGGGTGAACCACATTAAAACTTGTCTCGCACTGTTATTATTTCTGTGTATTTTTCATTCCTCTATTTAATATTTATTTGCATTTAATTGATATCTTTTGTCAGCTAACCCTAACAAGAGGTATTAGAGCGGGTTGTGTTCAATTATCATCTACAAGAAGGTCTCACGGTTGAGTGGGAGTCTCATGGTTGAGTGGGAACAATGGTAGACGAGGGTAAATTAAAGGTAGATAAATTCAATGGGAAGAACTATGAATTATGGAAGATACAAATAGAGGATTATCTCTATTAAAAGGATTTATGAATACCATTGGAAGGAATAGCAAAGAAACTGACAATAATGACTGATGAGGATTGGATTTTCTAGACAGAAAGGCACTGGGAACCATTTGGTTGTGCCTGGAATCATCTATGGCATCTAATGTAACATAAGTGATGACAACAAGTGAACTGATGAAAGTTTTAGCTAAATTATATGAAAAACCCTCAGCCTCAAATAAGGTATTTCTCATGAAGTGTTTGTTTAATCTAAAAATGATTGAAGGTGGATCTATGATAGATCATTTAAATGAGTTGAATATGATTACCAGTCAATTAACTTCTATAAAAGTGAAATTTGATGAAGAGGTGAGGGCTCTCTTAGTTTTATATTCTTTGCCAGAAAGCTAGAATAGCTTGGTAATGGTTGTAAGTAACTCTGTCTCTAGTTCAAATACTTTGAAATTTGGTGATGTTGTTGGTGTTATCCTTAGTGAGAAAATGCAATGGAAAAGCTCGGGAGGGTCCACATCAGGTAGTGTTTTGCATACAAAAAGTAGGGGTAGATCAAAGGGAAGAGGAAAAGGTACTGAAGGTCATGGGAAGTCATGAGGAAAATCAAAGCATGAGAGATCCCAATCCATAGGATAGAAGGATTGTTGGTACTATGGGAAACCAAGTCATCTAAAGAAAGATTGCTAGTATCGAAAGAATAAAGAAGGAGACAAACAAGAAGGTAATAAGGAGGCAAATGTGGACAGTAATAAATCTGAAGATGATGCTTTGATTCTTTCCCTAGATAATGCTAATGATTCATAGGTTTTAGATTTAGGGGCCTCATTTCATGCTACACCCCATAGAAGTTATTTTCTTGATTATGTCCAAGGGGATTTTGGACTAGTTTATTTGGGAGATAATGAACCTTGTCAGATTGTTGGAAAGGGAAGAATCAAGATTAAGTTGCAAAATGGGAATAATTGTCTACCACAAGAGGTAAGGCACATTCCAAGGTTGAGTAGGAATTTAATTTCAGAAGGGTAGCTAGCTGATGAAGGTTGCATAGTTACTTTTAGTGATAAAAATTGGAAGGTTTCAAGAGGTGCCTTAATAGTAGAAAAAGGTGTGAAAGTAGGCACCTTATATCTTTGTACAGGTTATATTGTTCCTTCTACTTTAGTTGTTGCAGAGAAAAACTAAACAGGTTCAGGAATAGTTGCTACAGGTTCGTAGGAAGAGACTGAAATAGTTGCTATAGGTTCTAAGACAACACTATGGCATAACAGATTTGGGTATATGACTGAAAGAGGTATGAAGGTACTTCATTCTAAGAAAGTTTTATCAGGTCTAAAATGTATTAATATGGATTTCTGTGAAAGTTGTGTGTATGGAAAACAAAAGAGAGTCAGTTTTATCAAGGATGAAAAACAAAAGAAAGATGAAAAGTTGGAGCTTGTGCATACAGATGTATGGGGATCAGCTCAGGTCTCTTCTCTTGGTGGCTCTCGGTATTATGTTACATTCATAGATGATCCAACTAGGAAGGTTTGGATTTATTTCTTTAGGCAGAAATTTTATGTATTTAAAACATTTAAGAAATGGAGAAGCTTGGTTGAGAATGAGATGGGTAAAAGATTAAAATGTCTCAGATCTGATAATAGTGGTGAGTATTGCAACAAATAATTTGATGATTATTTTTCCTTTAAAATAATTTGTAGGCAGAAAATGGTTCTAGGAATTCCACAGGAGAATGGAGTGGTTGAACACATGAATAGGACAATAATGGAGCATACAAGGATCCTAAGATTGCATGCTTGGTTGCCTTTAAACATGTGGACAGAGGCTGTCAACACCGTTGTATACTTAATTAATAGAGGTCCTTTAATTTCTTTGGGTTGTGGTATTCCAGAGGAAGCATGGACATGTAAGAAGGTGGGTTATTCTTTTCTCAAAATCTTCGAATGTGAAGCATTTGCATATGTAGATTCTAAAAATAGAACCAAAATGGATGCAAAATTAAAAAAGTGAACCTTCATTGGATATGGCATTGATGAATTTAGTTATAGGCTTTGGGATTTTGAAAATAAAAAATTTGTGAGAAGCAGGGATGTTGTATTCAGTGAGAAGGTGTTGTATAAAGATTAGTTGCAATAGCATGAGAAGAAAAAAAAGGATTATGTGGTGCTAGATGATACTCGAGATAATGATGTTCCAGTGGTTCCTCATGCTCCACAATAGCAACAAGAAATACCACAAACTCCAGTGAATGTTAGATGGTCAACAAGGCTAAGTAGACCTCCTGAAAGGTTCTCTCCCTCTTTGTATTCTATTTTCTTAACAAATGTTGGTGAACCAAAAGGGTATGATGAATCCATGTAGGTGGATATAAAGGTTCAGTGGGAGCTTGCAATGAAAGAAGAAATAGACTCCTTGCTGAAAAATTAGACTCAAGAATTATGTAAGTTGCCTGTAGACAAAAAGGCTTTACCAAACAAATGGGTTTATAGGCTGAAAGAGTAAGATGGAGGTAAGAAAAGATTTAAATCTAGGCTAGTTGTAAAAGGATTTGCACAAAAAAAGGGCATTGATTTTGATGAGATTTTTTCTCTGGAAGATGACTTCTATTCATACTATTTTAAGTATTGTGGCTACTAAAGATTTGTATTTGGAATAGTTAGATGTGAAAACTACCTCTCTACATGGTGATTTGGAGGAGGAGATATATATGGAATAGCCCCAAGGATTTGAGGTCAAAGGTAAGGAGAAACAAGTGTACAGATTGTAGAAGAGTTTATATCGCTTGAAACAAGCACCGCGACAATGCTATTTGAAATTTGATAGTTTTATGGCTGAACAAGGCTACAACTAGTGTAATTCTGACCATTGTGTTTATTTTAAGAGGTTGGATAATGACAACTACATTATTTTATGTTTATATGTTGATGACATGCTTGTAGCAGGGTCTAACATCGATCACATAAGAGAGTTAAAACAACAGTTATCACAACCATTTTCTATGAAAGATTTGGGGGCAGCAAAACAAATCCTTGGTATGAAAATTTCCAGAGATAGGAAGAATAAAAAATTGACTCTATGTCATGTCGATTATGTTGAAAAGGTGTTCCAGAGATTCCATATGGAGAATGCAAAAACTGTCAACACACCTTTGCCTAGTCATCTAAAATTGACTAAGGAGATGTGTCCAAAGGCACAAGAGGAGGAAGACAAAATATCCAAGGTACCATATGCTTCAGCTGTAGGAAGCTTAATGTATGTCATGGTATGCACAAGACCAAATATTGCATATTTTGTAGGAGTCGTAAACAGGTATATGAATAATCCTGGATTGGAGCATTGGAATGAGGTAAAATAGATTCTCAAATATTTAAGAGGTACATCTAATAAACACTTATGTTTTGGGCGCTCTAATACTAACTAAGTAGGTTATGTAGACTCAGATTTGGTAGAGGATATTGATACCAGGTGGAGTACTATAGGTTATGTCTCTACTGCAGGTGGGACAACAATGAGTTGGATCTCACGGTTGCAAAAGGTGGTTTCTTTATCCACAATGGAGGCAGAGTATATAGCTGCAATAGAGGCAAACAAGGAGATGATATGGCTGCAATATTTCATGGAAGAATTGGGAAAACAATAGGCTAGTTCAATTATTTGTTTACAGATAGCCAGAGTGCCATACATCCTGCAACAAATTCTACCTTGCATTTAAAGACCAAACACATATAGTTGAGATGTCACTTAATTCGATCGGTGTTGGATGATGGATAGTTATGGCTGTAAAAGATACATATAGATGAAAATCCAGCGGATATGTTTACAAAGGTACTAACAAGGGAGAAGTTGAGCTCCTCTTTAGCTTCAATTGGTCTTCAAAACTGAAAACAAAAAAAAATAGTAGAGTCCAGGGTGATTATTTCCAATGGGAACTATAGGGTCAGCGATGTTATGATCAATCTCCAAGTGGGAGATGATATGTTGTGGAGTCTGATTAGTCTCCAAGTGGGAGATTATTGTTATATAGAGCCTAATAAGACTTGGAGGTTAAATTTACCCCACTTTTATTGGCGTGGATTCCCCCCAAATTATTTAATGGTGTAAAGGGGTAGCTCCCCTTATGGGGGTTTGGGAAAAATGCCCCTAAGATGGGGTCAAGGGGCTAATAGTTGTTAAAATTAAGGAACACTGAAAGGGGTGTGAATTAGTGTTCTGCAAAACTTTTTATTTTGTTCCTTTATTATATTACCACATACATTCAAAAGAAAGATCATCACACATGAACACTGGGATTTTTACATGGAAACCCGGTTAAGGGAAAAACCACGATGGGGGTTAACGCACAAGATTTAATACTCTGTTAAAAGTATTACAAAATGGGAAGGCACATGCCTTCAGGCACACTACCTAGAGCTCACTGCTCAAAGGAGGCTCACTGCCTACAATATCAATTACAAGAGTTTACTGAAATGTTAGAACTAAAGAATAGCATCTAACAATGCAAGATTATAGTTTCGGTTAGGAACAATATACCGACTTCACACACTTCATCTTTCACTACCCTATTTTATTGTTCTACCATGATCCAAGTCTCAGATCTTTGCTTCACACTTGATATTGCCACACTTTGCACCTCTCATCTCATATTCACGCAACCATCCATGACAAATGCTTACACCCATCTATTATATATATCCGCTATATGAAATTTCATCAACTACAGTCAGCCTCAAGAAAACTTAGGAACTTTTCAAGATCACTATTCTGTTAGCTAAATCCATGCACAAACATCAATGCAGACCATAACTTATGAATTCAAGTCACCACACATGTTGGCCAATATCTTAAATTATTCAACCAACCACTTCTCTCAATCTTCATAAGGATCAAACACCAAGTCGGCCTGTTCTTCACCGGACTAGACTATCTAACCAAAACCTGATACTCATATGCTTGTAACTTTCAATCCCTTCATCACTGGAGGCTAAAACTCTAGATTTAGGTAGCCCTGACATCCCTTAACATTCCCTCAAATCCGTAGCACAATATGATTACCTATAGAGAAATGCAGACCAAGATGCTGAACCCTGTCATATGCTCTATTCCTGTCTATCCTGACTTACACAAATCTGCAATCTAACTTCTGGTATGATTAAATGATACAATGTGGATGTGTAATATAGATTTAGTTGCCATCGGTGAAAACACCTAACATGCCTAGTAGTGTCTTTTGCCAACAATCTTCCCCTTTGGCATTGATGGCAACACTTAGTGAATAATGACTAAGTGTTAGAACAGCTCTCACTTACTATGTACACTTGTGATTTCCAAAGCTCCCCCTTAGCTAAATTCCTCATTTTTCACTTCTTTCCACTCCCCCTTTGACATCAACACCTCTAACCATGTCAACACCATTGTAATTTAGGCACAAACACTTGATTGTTCTGTCACTACCCACCGTGGTCATGTCTACATCCGCAGAGCACCCACCAATGATCAACCATCCACATCCACAGCTACCAACCCAACATCCACTTGCAAATACAACCTCCTAGATCACCTAGGAAAGACCCTCACTCAAATATCCATCCTTAAGTTGCTTTGTACATTACCCATCCACAAAGAAATCCTTGATAAAGCCCTAACGAAAACCCAAGTTCCCACCAACCTGAATGTTGATCAATTCCAAGCCATGGCGGGTCATATCAATTCATCTCACCATCTAACATTGTTTGAAAAAGACCTTCCCACTTCTGATAGCTCACACAAAGATGCCCTACACATTGAGGTCTATATCCATAAACATATTTTAAAAAGAGTCTTAATAGATGGTGGCTCTAGCCTAAACCTTTACACTCTTAAGTTGTTAAAACATCTGGGATACTCTGATGTGGTTGTGGATGCTAGTGAGAGTATAACTATAAAAGGGTATGATGACACTGAAAGACTATCTGAGGGAACCATCAAAATCCCTATTCAAGTAGGGTAGAAAATTTTGGAGACCAAATGCCAAGTCCTTGATCTTGACCTCCCTTATAACATTCTCCTCGGTCAATCGTGGATCCACGCCATGCAAAGATGTTCCAACCAATTTTTAGCAATGCCTAAAATGCCCACATAATAGTGCAGAGGTCACTATCTATCCTGATCCATGTCCTTTCCAGTATTGTAGCCTTTTGGAAGGACATGATCTTAGTTTCTGCCTGTATAATAATGCTGCTAAGAAGCACACATCCCAAGCCAACCCTACATCATCCATATCATATGTCGACCCTTCCAAGATCACCACAACATCACAAACAACCCCTCCACTCAAGGTCAAGATCAATTTAAGTGACAGGGTGTGGAAAATATGACCTACATGGTACTTTCTATCTAGGAACACTGCCCACTCCTAAGACCTTTAGTGCCCTAAAAGTAGAAGAGGTCTCTACAGTGGTCATTAAATGCAAGACATCACCTACCTTTGGAAGGAAGCATTTTCTTGATCAAGATGTTCTTGAAGATGTTTCCTCCTGGTTATACAAGGATGAAGAAACAAAACAAAAAACCACTACCATCTTGGCTGAGGTGGTATTGGCCTCCATGGACAAAGGATTGTGGAGCCAATTCAATAAACGAGGAATCCCTACTCTCAAGGGTTAGGGTATGGGAAACAAGAGTCTATCCTCACTAATGGAAAGTGTATCTTAGGTGAGGTTGCTAAGATTTCCCCTGCAATCGATAACATTAACAAAACGGACCATCAAGATTCCTTTAGTGTCTTTGCTAAATTCTTTGAGTCTTCTATATGCACCATTTATACCATAACCACCTTAGCATCCACCTCTAATGACCTACCTCTTGTATACCTCAACCTTATAGATTGGGACCAACAAGGACCTCATATCCTTGATGTGGCATAAAATGTTGAAGCTATAGATGAAATGATGGGGGTTAGAGATCACTTTCACCTTAGAGACCACAAATCTAGGTATATCATGGAACTTGACACTTCTACCTATTTTGGTGAAACAACCCATGCTTATAGTCACAAAAATATAAAAATAAAAACAACACCCACTAGTGAAAACCACTCTATGGCACTTTTGGGTGAGGAAAAAGTCAAAATAAAGGATGTATCCCCTAGTGAAAACCTCCATGAGGCGCTAGGAGATGGGAGCATGGGCCTTTCCAAGATATAGGAAGTATATCCAGATAGATCACTGATCCTTGTGGAACCATCGCAAGAAATGAACCTTGGAATAGAGGAAGTGCCAAAGATCAAATTTAGAGTGGAATCTCTTAAAACAGTAGAATAGGAGAATTTCCTAACTTCTTTAAACAAATAAGCTGCAATTTTGCATGGAATAACACTAATATGCTAGGGCTAGATCTTGCCTTGGTTGTTCATCACCTTGTGGTACGTCATGATGCAAAACTGGTAAAATAAAACTTACAAAAAATGAATTCTCAAATTACACTCTTCATTAAGGCAGATCTAAAGAAACTCCTAGATGTGGGATTCATCCAACCAATTGACTACCTTGAATGGGTGTCCAATATTGTACCTACTGCTAAAGTCACTAGGGGCATTTGGTGCTATACAGACTTCAGAGATCTTAAGAAAGCATGTCCTAAAGATGACTTCCCACTACCCAATGTTGACATCATAGTGGATCTCATGGTAGGACATGACATGCTATCTCTAATGGACAGCTTCTTAGGATACAACTAAATCAGAATTATAGAAGAAGACCAACATAAGAATTCCTTCATATGCATGTGGGGAATATACTACTGGGTTGTGATGCCTTTTGGCCTAAAAAATGCAGGTGCAACATATCAACGTGCCATGACAATTATTTTCCATGACCGTTTCCACCACATCATGGAGGACTATGTGGATGACCTATTGGGAAAATCAAAGACCAGAGAGGAGCACTTAGATGTGCTGGCTAAAATCTTTGACAGACTAGAAAAATATAACTGGTGATTGAATCTAAAGAAATGTGTCTTCAAGGTCACTTTTGCTAAACTCTTGAGTTACATAGTCTTGTGAAGAGGAATTGAAGTGGATCCTACTAAAGTCAAGGCTATAACAAAGATTCCCCCTCCAAAAACACTGAATCAATTACGAAGTCTACAGGGGAAGCTCCAATCCATCTGCCAGTTCATACCACAACTTGCTGAACAATGTCATCCATTTCAGCATCTTCTCAAAAAGAACATAGCCTTTGTCTGGGATAATCAGTGTCAAGTTGCCTTTGATCAGTTGAAGAAGTACTTGGCTAATCCCCATATTCTCATTCCACCAAAACAAGGAGAGCCCCTCCTCTTATACATCTCAACCAAAAAACAACTATAGGGGCCTTGTTGGCATAGCATGACGAACAAGGAAAAGATAGAGCAATATACTATATCAATCGTACCTTGGTAACCTATGACCTAAACTATACTCCCATCGAATGAGTATGCTTAGCTGTCATCTTCACCTCATAGAAGTTGAGACACTACATGCTTAATCATAAAACTAAGATCATTTCCAAGATTGATCCACTAAAGTATCTACTAAATAGGGCCACCTTTACAGGACGAATGGATAAGTGGGTAATGATGTTAAGTGAGTTTGATATTGAGTACATAGAAAGAAAAGCCATTAAAGGATAGGTCATTGCTGATAAATTAGTCGAGGCACCCATCCCGACAGAACAACCCACACTTGAAGAATTTCTTGATGAGTCCATATTGACTGTAGCACCAACAACATAACCATGAAAGATGTATTTCGATGGATCTTATACGCATCAAGGCTTAGGGGCAGGCATTCTGTTTGTTACCCCTCAAGAAGATACCATCCCTAAATCATACAAGATCACATTTCCATGCACGAACAACATAGCAAAATATGAGGCTCTTATCAGAGGACTTCACATGGTGATCCAGTGGAGGATTAATAAACTCATGGTCTATAGAGATTCCAAACTGGTCATCTGATAGGTGATTAATGAGTATAAGACTAAGGATGATAAGCTCTTACCCTACAAGAGGATGGTGGATGATTTTAAAGATTATTTTGATTACATCCACTTTGAACAGATTCCAAGGTTAAATAATAAAGCAACAGATGTAATGGCCATGATAGGATCACTGGTGGACATGAAGAAAGACATCAAGAAGTGTGAATTCCTAATCGAAGAGCTCCCTATATCGGCCTTGTTTTTATATGGAGCCTAATTAGACTCGGAGGTTAAATTTTCCCCACTTTTATCAGGGTAGTTTCCCTTGAAATTATTTAATGGGGGAGTGTAGTGGGGTAGAGCCCCTCCTACAGGGCCCAGGGGGCCATCACCCTAGCGGGAGATAGGGGCAGAGCCCATAGTGGGGGTCTGGGGGCAACGCCCCCAGCAAGGGCTGCTGGGGCAGTGCCCTCGAAGCAAAAAAAATGCCTATTATTTTATAAAGGCATCAAGAGTTATTTTTATACTAGACAACATAGAAAAACCCTATATTTGTAACTAACATAAGGCTTGATAAAAGAGGTAAAGGGTTAGGGTTTTCATTGATATTGTATTGTAGCATTTTGTAGCAGTATTGAGTTGCAAGGACTATTGGTTGTAATCAGTTTGATTTACTGGATAATAATATTGGACTCTCTGTTGGTGGATGTAGCTTGAGTTTGGGTGAACCACATTAAAACTTGTCTCTTGCTGTTATTATTTCTATGTATTTCCATTCCTTTGTTAAATCTTTATTTGTATTTAATTGATATCTTCTATTGGCTAACCCTAACAGGCCTATGACATTCCCCATTCAGAACTAGTGTGTGAAATTGATGGTCCCTTATCCCCCTGGTATCAAGAGACATACTTGTACCTCCATGATAACATCATACCCCCAACCTTTCATCCTCACAATAAAAAAGATTCATCCACTGAGCCTCTCACTTCACTCTTATAGGAGATACCCTCTACAAAAGGAGTCTTGATGGTACACTTCTATGATGTTTAGACTCTAGGGAAGCCAAGTTGGCCTTACAAGAGGTACATGAAGGCATTTGCAGGGCACACTCAAGTGGACCCACCCTAGCTAAAAAGATCTTGAGGACATAATACTACTGGCCAACCATGGAGTGAGATGCTTACCGATTTGTGAAAAAGTACCTATCGTGTCAACAACATGGGGACCTCATCCATGCACCATCACAAGAATTGTAGCTGATAACAATGCAATGGTCATTTTCACAATGGGGACTTTACTTCATAGGAAAGATTAACCCACCATCATCTAACGGTCATAAGTTCATCATCACTGCCACCAAATACTTCACCAAGTGGGTTGAAGAAATTCCACTCACTTTCACTATCAGAATCCAAATAGCCAAATTCATTCTTCATTACATCATATGCCATTATGGCATCCCCATTCCAACATTATGGATAGTAGGAAACTATTTAAGAATAAGGAAGTCTACACTTTGTTCAAAAAATTCCAAATCCAACATCACTTCTCCACCCCCTATTACCCCTAAGGGAATGGTTAGGCTAAAGCTTCAAACAAAACCATTCTACATATTCTGAAAAAGATACTTAATCAAGCAAGCCGTGACTGGCACCTCTAGCTTAACCCTTCCCTATGGGCCTACTAAACAAGCATCCACATACCCATAGGAGCCACTCCGTACTCCCTAGTACTTGAATCTAAAGGTATCTTTCCTATTGAGGTCGAGCTCCCATCACTCAAATTATCTCTACAGAACATAATCACTGATGAAGAGTATCGAGTTGCAAGGTTGCATGAGCTAGAGTTATTAGATGAGAAATGCCTGGATACACTCAACCACCTACAGGCATACCAAAATCACCTACGGAGAAGATACAATAAGAAAATCAAGAACCACAAATTTGAAATAGGTGACCTTGTCCACATGGAAAACTAGAGGAATTTGCAAGAACACACTAGGAACAGAAAATTTGAGTACAATTGGTTGGGACCTTATGTAATCATAGCTAGCTATGAATCAAGGGCATATCAGCTTGCAACACCTAAAGGGTAGCCTTTGGATGAGCCCATGAATATTCTGCATCTGAAAAGGTTCTACACATAACCCATTGAGTATCCTAAAGTAAAAATACAAAAAATCAAAAAAATATAGAAAAAATCCAAAATATCAAGAAGAAAACCTGAGTGCAATAAATCCATCCAATGGTGAAAATCGCTTTGGTGATGCCTTGGATAAGTACCATGGTGAAAACCAATTACAGGTGCCATGTGTAGTGGTCTGTTCCACCATCTAATAAGTTCTTTCTCCATGATGACATCCCACACCAAACACTTCCCATGGCTTGGAATTATGAAACATTATCCACCCACCCCGCATCATCCCACCCAAGGCTAGTCCATGGAACATGGATCCTTGTAAGCTCTTGTTGTACAACTAAAATCATAAAAGCCCAAAAACACTTGAAAATTAGAAAAATCCAAAAACACTAGAAAATCCAAAAACCCCAAAAACACCAAAAAAATTAGAAAATTACAAAAGTCCCAAAAGTAATCCCACAATATCATCACAATCACCCAAATCATCTAAACCGTCATCAGTATATCCATCCCAAACCATTCCCACATCAACAAGTCTTGCCAGAACTACATATTCATCACACCCGCACCTTGAAAGTACCTTGATCATGTGGACACAAGGTATGTAGGCAGTCTAGAATATGAAGGAAGTATCTAGTACTTAGGTACATAATATGCACCCATCCAACCCATTTGGATGCCCCCTATTTACTGATCTTGCTAGATTCAACAAATGATACACATGCTAAGAATATGCCTGAAACATTGCACTTCATGCAAAAATCATCAATCCACACATCAACTACAATCATCACACATGGCCTGATTATCCTTTTTCCCACCTTGTGAAAATTATCCAACAAAATCTAACCGATTCATGTCCTAGGATATATCATTCCTACAATGGATAGAATCCATCATCCTATCAACACACATCCTGGCAAGAGAACACAATGGTTGTTTGTGCCTTTTTATTGGTCTTTTGATTATTGATTTTTATCTTCTGAATATAGGCAAGCAACTTTCTTTCAACTTGTATGATGACAACATTGACTAGATAGGTTGCACTATCATCATTGTGGTTATTAAATAACATGCAATTCACTTTGTCTGAAACTAGCATGATGATACACAATATTGACTAGACAGGTTGCACCATCATCATAGTGATTAGCTACATAACATGCAATTCATTTCTGTTTGTAGGGGTGAAATAATTACTAAGTACCATCAATCATTTCGCTCTCTTGCTTGTTTTTGTATGTTGTGGTTGTGGGTGGATTTCATTACTCCAAGAATAGTATTCATATCTTGAAGCTTGGGTCAGTTCTAGCATGTTGTGCCTCATTTGCATATACAATCATTCATAACTTATATGTACTATAAATACTCATGGCTATGAGTCCCCTTCACTTAGCTAGACAAGGTTATACTACCTTGGGCATGCATGAAATCACCCTATTGTTTTTCGGTCTAGTCCATGCAATTGTGGGATAAATGTCATTACCTAGGTCATCTCATACCTTCGTGAAAAGCATCCTAAATTGCTATAATAAATCAAGAAATGCTCTCAATTAGGCTAATGTAAATACTATAGCTAGTTCAAAATATATTTCAACACTCATCCAACCATATTATCTAGGCCTAGATTTTTTCCCCCCATCTATCCATCCCTCCCCTCAATCTTCTAACTAACCCCCCACTTCTCACCTACCCTGGTCAACCCATCCAACCAACCTAACACATCTAAACCAAAAAAATCTCCATCCCCTCAATGACATGGTACATCATGACCTAGCAACTACCTTTCCCTCTATCCCGTTCCCCTCCCTAACCTAACCATACCCAACCTAACCTTATCCAACCCATAAACCATTCCCCCTCCCTACCTTTCCCCCTACCAACAAACTCCATCACCCAGGGTTATAAAAGAACATCACATGTGTCATGACTTGATCACTTCATAAATCAGTAGATTAGGTTATTAATTGCATTATCATAATCACCTAAACCATTGCATTTCATTTTAGCCCATTTGCATACATAATATATGTTTATTAAGTTGAGCATATATTTCCATTCCATTACATTTAGCATCCATAATAAATGTTTATTAATCTTAACATTTATTCGCACTCAACGTCCACATCATATTCCATAATCAAAACATGCATACATAATATAGGCAAAACATAACATCATCTTATAACATGCATGATCCATCACCATCATAAGCATCACAAAATCAACTCATAGCATGATAATTAAGACATGAGGGATACAACTCACCAAGTACCATCTACATAAATCATGATATCATAATAAAACATCCACCCACAAGACAACAAAAATCACAATAGATATTAACAACATCAGAAAATACTTACAACAACTAATATCAGAATTAAAGTACTATTAATGTAATCATTGATCTTATCATCACATAATGCCAACATTTATCACATCATCATCATACATAAACCATACAATCATATCATATTATACAACTATGTGGTCAACATGAGGTAACAATCCTGACAAACAAATAAAATCATCCATCACATCATCATAAGTAAATTATAACATCATAACATCATCATCATACATAAACCATAACATCATATCATCATCTGCATCATCAGTATATACATTACATGTCATAAATCATCACATAAATTATAAGTACATACATCAACATGATCCATAATACATCACATTACATGATAAAAAACCATAACATCATAATATGCATAACCATCCATATATATACCATCATCATATATCATCAAGTGTCATCATACATCGCTCAAAATAATACAATTTTGTTGCAAGTATGTGCGTAATCAATGTTGTCATTGATGTCAACATATCCTTGTTGTCATTGGTGTCAAATATATCTTATTCTATTACTTGTTTAGAAGACTTGTATATTGAGGATATTAAGAAAATTAGCCTTTCCAAAAGGATCAATTGAGTTACAGAGAAGTGCAGTATAGACAGTGAGTTGTATGATGAAGAATAGTCTGGTAAATTGCTCCACATTTACTTATGCTTGAAGATCGTGCTCTACAGATTGCAAGTAAGTTAGAGGTATGACTAAGGATGCTCCATTCCAGGTTTGAAGCCTCCGTATGAAGATCTAATTGAGTTGTGTTCACTAGACTGAAACTTGGTTTTTCTGTAAGTTCAGTTGGGACAGGAAGAAAGCATTCTACTCTGCATTCCTCCGCAATATAGTATTTTTCTCTATGGTTCAAGAGGGAAGTCTGGGATGATGATAAGTGCCTATAGTTACAATGGTTTGTGGTTTGGCAGTTCGTAAGCTATGTTTCTTTTATGATAGTAGAAGACAGTGAAGTTCATGTCTTCTAGTGAGAAGATTCCTATGGATAAAGTGGTTAAGGTTCGTGTGGTTGCTCCTAATGATTACAATGTGCTTATGGATGTCTCCTAATCATGTTCCCATCTAGACTTTGGTCCACGTTAAGAAATTGAGATGGTGTTTGAAGATTATTCCCAGATTATGTAGCGTGTAACTAGTCTTGGTCAACCTAGTTAATCCTAGTATTTGTAGAGATCTCTGGAAGATTGTGGAAGCATGTTGTGGCATGGAAGATCGTGTTTGAGCCCCAACAAAGGCATCATGTGATCCGCATTTCATTTCCTTTACACAATGTTGTAATAGGTTAGGACCTATTCTGTAAATGTTTGTAATACCAACCTTGGAGATTGTTCCAATGGTTGATGATTGTGATGCCAACCTTGATCATTCCATGGTCGATGTAGTGTATAAATACTTGTAGTTGAGTCATGGAAAAAGTGTTCTTGAGTGGAAATGAAAAGATATTAAGAAAGGTCCAAAAGATAGAGCATAGAAGAGTCAGAGGAAAGAAGAGGAAGAGCAGAGTAGAGGAAAGCAAAGGAAGAGCAGACCAGGGGAATTATTATAAATCAGTCACAAATATAGGAAGGTGTTGATCATGGCAGTGAGTCTGGCAGTAAGGTGCCAGTAGGGTTTAACAACCCTTATTGTAATCTTTCTAGGTTGAGGGTTGAGATAGTGAGCCTACTAGACCTAATTGTTCTTTATGGCAGTAAGCCAGTATGTTTAGGCCCGTGGAGTGACCAAGCCTGGACATCATTATTTCAAGATTGCAATATATATATTTAAGGTTAATCCTCTCCGTGGTTTTTCCCCAACTTTGGGTTTTCCACATAAATTTGGTGTCTCTTGTGTTTGATGTTGTATATGTGGTTAAGTTTATGATTTCATGCACTCATTATTAAATCATAATAATTGTGGATAAGTGATGAATGTTTAATTGCAGAAAGTGTTTAAGTTTTTTTGACAACTAATTCACCCCCCCTCTTAATTGCTTGCCACATATCAACAATTGGTATCAGAGCCACATCCCTTTGGAAAGAGTCTAACAACTTGAGGGAGATCCTAATGGAAGGAAAAAAGATACTCTTCGATGCACCTGAATGCTCATCAAGAGTTATCAAGAGTAGATTATGCAAGGAAGTAATTCACGAAGAACATCATGTCAATGATAGAAGATGCTCTGAAGCTTGTACCAGTAATGAAGATTGTTGGGTTATTGATAGTAGCTACTCAAACCACATGATTGGTGATAGGAGTAAGTTTGTTAGTCTGGAAAAATACAATTCAGGGCTAGTCAGGTTTAGAGATGACTGCACTATTGAAGTTTACATAATAGGATCAACAAATTTTGGCATTAGATAAATTTTTGAAGATGTTCTTTAGATAAAATGTTTGAAACAAAATCTCTTAAAGTGTCAGATAGCTATACAGAAAGGGATTCAAGTTTTTGTTTGAGAATGATTCTCTTGAAATCAAAGGAAAATCTAGAGCTACAATAGCAATTGCAAAAAGAATAGACAAGAATCTCTATCATCTCAAAAAAAGTGATTTTCTTGGATACACATCTCAGACCAATGAAATTTGGGTTTGACATAGAAGACTTTTCCATACAAACCTTGATGATTTAACAAACTTGGTTTAGATTGTGAAGGACCTACCAGAGATTGATTACTCAAGCAACATTAGTTACAGGAAATGTCAAAGATGGTCAAGAAAAGCATGGCAAGATAAAGAAAGATCCTCCACTGAATGATTGGAATTAATTCATACAAACTTTTGTCGTCCTACAAAAATACCAAGCCTACATGATCATATGTACTTTATGTTTTTTTATTGATGAATTTTCTAGAATGACTTGGGTCAACTTTTTAAAGGATAAACCAGAGATTCTTGAGGCACTCAAATTTTTTAAAGAAACCCTTGAAAATGAGCTAAGCATAAACATCAAAGGCCCAATAATCGGCAAAGAAGAAGAACTTATCTCCAATGATTTCAATATATTTTATGAAACCCTTGGGATAGAAAAATAGCTCTGCAAAAATTAAGATGATGGAAGAAGCAAGTATAACTATTCAGGAGAATACAAAATTAATGATGGAAGAAGAAAACTTACTAGATATATTTTGGAAGGAGGCAATTCAAACCACTATTTATACATTAAACAGAGTTCAGGTAAGAACCAAAGAAGGAAAGACCCCTGTTGAGTTATGGTGTGGATTGATACCCACTATGAAATATTTTAAGATCTTTGGAAGCAAATGCCTAATTAGAATGGAAAAGGACAATGCCAAATATGAGGAAGGCATTTTTCATGGCTACTCATCTTGGACCAGAGCCTACTAGTGTTACAAAAATAGATTGGGAAGGATCGTGGAAACTACAAATGTTAAGGTTATTGAGAACATCCAAGAGAATTTAGTCTCAACCAATAAGGATTTGTAAATTGAAGAACAAGAAGGTTCCCAGACCACCAAATGTAATGGGGAAGATCACAAAACTGCTGAGAATCAAATGAATATGTGCATAATTTACAGTATTGATAGAGATAACTCAAGAACTAAAGATGAAGACATTGATTTGAAAGAAGATTTAAGAAGGCAAATCAAGAAGCTACAACAAACTCTAAAAGAGAACAATGAAGAAAGGACAAAAATTGAGAACTGTCTGAAACACAAAATCAAATTTTGCATGAAGCTTGAAGACTTCAAAGATGATCTGAAACATGTGTAGGCTTAAAGAGATCAATTCAGCATGAGTGCTTCCAGATATGATAGGCCAATGGCAGAACAGAAAAATGATGATGACAGAGAAGGCATAAAATTTGGAAAAGACAAAGGATTTAGAGCAAGTCAAGAAGAGGACAAGAT
Organism: Cunninghamia lanceolata; assembly: GCA_027924645.1. Taxonomy (NCBI): domain Eukaryota; kingdom Viridiplantae; phylum Streptophyta; class Pinopsida; order Cupressales; family Cupressaceae; genus Cunninghamia; species Cunninghamia lanceolata. Next base: position 14,622,682 of record BSBN01000388.1, on the reverse strand, counting down.
TAGATAGATTTAGAATCAAAGAAGTCGGAGACTATCAATTAGACAACCAAATACTCAAAGGTATTCTTCTTTCAATGGTTACTGCAATTTATGTCACAAATTTGGTCATAAGGCTAATTGGTGTAGAGATAGGGTGAATCAAAATACCCTATCATTCTCTAGTCAGAATTCCATTAGATGATATGCTTGCCATAGAATGGGACATAGAGCTAATGAGTGTAGAAGTCAAGTGAGAAAAGGCTATGACACAAATAGGACAATGGAATCCTTCAATGGCTATTGTTATACATACAATAATTTTAGGCATAAAGATAACCTAGGTAGGTCAAGGATGAATGGAAGAAACATCAAGAAGAGAAATACTATGTGCTTCAATTGTAACAAGCCTGGACATATTGTAAAATACTACAAAAACAAGAAGAAGGATAACCAATCAGAATCAAGGGAACTGGTTGAAAAACTTGATCCGACACAAATCAAGGAAGAGATGAACAAGGTTTGGGTCAAGAAGGAAACAAACGAATGAAGAGATGAGTCTTGTCCAGGCTCTGAAGTAGCTACTTCCTTTGGGAAGTAAATTGTGAATCATGGCTCAGGGGGAGCCATATTGAAGATTCTAAATCCTTCAGCTAGATAGTTAGTGTTGAGATCCGACACAAAGATATATGTTGTGGCAGTCCACATGGAAGGGTCCTGATTTAGAAATGACTAAGTATGAGCAGTATACAAAGTAAGTGACAAAAATTGAATCAGCATGCCTCCATAGTTGTAGATCATTTTATAGATATTTGGTGAACATATTTTCCAGTGTTCAAGTTCTAAACTCACATGGTGAATTGCCTAAGTCCAGATGGATAGAGTTAAGCCTAAAACATCTGAGTATTTTGGTCTGCATTCTTCAACTATTGAGTATTTTGATTTACGGTTCTGAAGGTATGTTAAGAGGTCAATGATAATTGTTGGATATCAATTCTAGAGTCTCATATGGTTTGCATTGGGAGTTATGATTTGACATATGAATTGGTCAAGTATGTACTTAAGGGACAAGTTGATAGCTCATGAATTTTGGCTAAGTATCTAACTAATAAAATCAAGTGGCAAGGCTCTGGTATTTTGGTCTACTTGGGTCTGCTATTGAAGATAATGCTCTATAGTTTTGGCATATGGTTATTGATCAGTGATTACATCTACATCCATAAGTTTGTCTAATCTTGATAATTGGCTTGAAATTAATGAGCAACAGAAGTTTAGGATTGTTTTCAATATAGAGTAGTTTTCCTTGGAAATATATGAGGTATGCAAGGATAAGTTTTCAAGCAAGGCTATGTGTAAAAGGCACTCACAAGTTGAAATAGTAGCTCTGGTGGCACAAATGGAGGCTATTAAGTTTCTTATAGTTTTTGTAGCACATAACAACTTTAAATCAGATGTGAAGACTGCTTGCTTCAATGTTGGGTTGAAGAAGACATTGTTTCAACTAGACTGATGATAAGGGAAGATTGTAGCAGAAAACTTGCAGATAGAGTTAAGTTTGAATCCTTGAGATGACAAGTTATGTTACTCTAGAAGTGATAGCATGTGAAGATTCTAATATGAGCTAGATATAGTTTGATGTGTACTCCTAAGGGGGAGTAGTCAGAGTAATAAAATGAAAATGTGTAGTAGTGCAGGTAGTAATCAAAGATGTTTTTTGAAGTCAATAGGATTATGAAGTCACCTCTCAGGGGATGCAGGTAGACGATGCTGATATGAGTTTCTAATTGTTGTTCTCAAAATCAGCTATGCTCATTTTTTTAGACAACCCCTACGAAACATGTCCATTTCATAGCCTACAATCTAAGCCCACAAATTGAGATAAGTTCTCTTAGTCTCGTGTGAAGTCATTTAACACCGAAGAATAACTTGTGACATTCCACTTAATTGATTTCTCAAAATTCATGAAGATTGACTAAGTTGCAAGCGTGTCAAAATATTAATTTTGATCATTTTAAGGTGTTAGAGAATTTTTAGTTTTCACATGCAATAGTGATCAAACTTCTGCTCTTGCATATCCTTGTTACCTCCTATGTGCGATGTTGGTCAAAGTGACCACTCATACATACGTATCTCATTTCTTTGTTAACATGCAAAGGCAGTTAAATTTGCCGCTCATGCATGTCTTTTGTTAGATTTGGCATATGTAAAAGTGTTCTTATTCACCGCTCATGCATATTGTTCCTCATATGCCTTAGCAATTTTTTTGACTGACAAAACATGATCTCGTGAATCTTGAACTCAGGGGTCATTAATGGCTCTCGTGTCACCATTAATACTTTGTTTTAAACCTTTTTAAAGCATTTTGGTCATAGTTCTTTTTTATTTTTATTCTCAACTTCTCGAATAAGTTATCTAAGCCTTCATGAAGTTGATTGAACCATGGAACTTGTGGATCGTGAAGATTTTGCGCCTGGGGTTTTCATTGTTATTTCCAGGTAGGGTGATGTTTTTCTTGTTTTCATTTTTGTTTTTCTTCCTTCTATTAGGGTTTGTTTGTAATTGAAATGTTTGTTTGGGATTTATGTAAACATTTATGTTTAGATTGAGTCGTCATTTTGCATGTTTGAGCTTAAGTTTTGAAACCCTAAGTAGAATGCTTTTGTATTTTTCTTCACCGTTTTCCTAAACTTTATCAACAAATTCTTCATGCCCTAATCTTCACACTAGCGGCTAATTTTGGATATTATCTATGAAAAATTGCTTTGTCATTATTCCTCCATATGTATTAACAGGCTTATCCACCGCCGATGCATATTTTTTGGTTTGTCTTCCCATATGAAATAGTGGTCTTTTTGACTGACTCTACATAGCTTTTTCCTCCTATATGTATTAGTGGGCAATTTTGCCACTTGTGCATACATATCAAGCTTGCTTATCCCCATGTAAGGGCAATAAAAACTACCACCCTTACACACCGTGTATTACCCCCAATATGCAATGGCGGTAGAAAGTTCTGCTTTCAAAGATAACTTGGAGTTTTAAGAGCATATGCCTTAGTGGTCATTCTAACTGACTTCGCATTAAAACTTGCTTGTTCCCTAATATATAAGGGTGGCAAATTTTTCTGCCTCTACATCAAATAATTTTTGGGAACATATGCAATGGCAGCGAATTTCACTGAGTTTGCACATACATCAAAGTTTTTCCAAGATCCAGGGTCGACAAAATTTGATAACCTAACACCTACAATTTATCCCTCTAATGCAAGGGCGACAATTTTTGCCACCCATGCATTCACTCTCTCAATGTTTTCTAACTCTGAGAGAGTCTCAACTTTGCTTTCCTGAGCCCACTTTCCTCTATTTTTTTGACCTTCTTGTGCTCTAGTCCTTTCAAGTGTATCCATGTAGTCGTGATCAGCGACATGTAATTTTCCCAGATTACCACTATTTCCCCTAATTGCATGATCATGGATTTTTGTTGTAGTTTCTTCTATAGATTTTCTCTCTTTGTCAACATCCTTTTGGTGTTATCTTTTTTAGATGACTGAGTTGTCTCCAAAGAAGTTAAAAGCAATGAAGTATAAGTATTAGGGTGTTTTTCCAATCACCTCGGTTACTTCCAATGTTGATGACATTCGGGATACATAGATTGGCCATGTAAACATGGTTGAGTTTGTGGAAAGAACTAAGACTGATAACCCTAGTTTTGTAATGAAGAATATTGTTGATAGCAACATTCACTTGGTGTCATATTTCCTGGTGGCAGCCAACAATACCGAGTTTGTTCTTCAATGTGCTTAGTTCTACAACAGAGAAACTAGGGCAGTGGTGAATACGAATGGCAATGTGATAATCATATTGGATTCAAAATTCATTGATAAAGTTTTCATGTGTCCAGCTACTACAGAAGTTGTGAAACTAGATTTTGCTGAAGCCCAAAAGGAATATGATAAGAATTATGAGAAGGCTAAGAAGACAATCAACACCAAATGGCTTAAGACTTCAAGGTCAAACTTATCTAGGTGGCCGAGGAGTTTTCCCAGGAGTGATTTTCTTGAGGAGGTTGGTGATCTCATAACACTTCTTAGCAAGATAAGGGGACTGGCTTCTTCCTCTCTTTTCCATGAGTGGATGTACCCTTTTACCAAGGTTATACTTCAAGGAAAGAAAGCCATCTTTTGGGGAGAGAAAATTAGCAATGCTCTACATGAGCAATTGAATAAGGTATCCACTACTTTCAAATTCTATATGACCTCTTACCTTGTGTATATAGCAGCCTCCATGATGATCTTTCCAGGTTTAACATCTGAAGGAGATAGGAGAGTGGTTCCTGTATACCAGTACTATCTTGAACTGACATTGAAAGGTTCTATTCACCACTTTAGGAGGGTAAATGATGCTTTCTTTGCAGTGTTCTTGTGTCTTTTTGACCCTTAGTTAGAGCAAAGAAGAGTTTCTAATGAAGCTTGGTTAGTGGTGAATGATTATGGGTGCATGTTCTTACAATTTCTAACTTTCTCATATTTAAGTGTTGGCTTTTTCCAAGGTTATCCTTATATGTTACCAAGGTTTCCTTCAGATAAACTTGTTTTGATGGAGTTATGTAGACAAATGATTGTCATACATAATAAGAAAATGGAACTCAAGAAACCAGGATTCAGATTTCCAGTAGAAGTTGGCAGGTTTTTAGTATCAACCACCACAAAGGATAGAGCCATGGAAACTGAAATGTAGCTAGTGACCATGAAATAGTTCAAATGAAGACCAAGGTTTGATTATAGAGGTGTAAAAGACAAGATCAAGAGGAAGACCTAGTTTCATGAACCAATGGTTGAAGACGTCTGGGTGGACTTGAGGACAGAAGAGGATATTAAGAAATTGGACTATAGTAGGTTATCCTTGGAATAAATTAAGTATCTGGGATTGGCTGATATTCCTGAAGACCTGGTGGATGATGAAGAGCTGATTTATTCTAGGTATAACACTAAACATGTTGTTGGTTCTCCTCTTCCTCCTATCCAATGGTCTAAAAAAGAATTTACTTCTCTAAGGAAAAGGTTTGAATCCATATTGGCTAATACAAACAAGTGGTTTAAAGGTAAGGGAATTTCTTTGAAAGAATTCCTTACGGGAGCAGAGACTAAAATCCAAGAACAAATAGGTAAGAAGGTGGAGAATAGGACAAAGAATAAGAGTGACATTCTCTCTTCTTCCAAACCACATAAACCTAGGATCAAATTTGTGACAAAGAAGTCAAAGGATGTAGAGAAAGAATCTAAGGTAGAAGAAATGGAAATTGAGAAACTGAATACTGATGAGGCAGCTACTGAGGAAATGGAGGTTGAAAACAGATCTACAGAAGGACAAGGAGATGAAGTTTTGTCCCCATAGGAGAATGTACAACAGGATATGGGAGTCTCTTCTCCTTTGTCTGGCACACCTGTTTCAGTTTCTCTGTCTGTTTCACCCATTGACATCCCCTCTTCTAAATCTCCATCACCTTCAAAAACAATTTTTGATAATCCTCAAACTACTTTTGATGGTGTTCTTCGTTCTTCTAGGTCTATTCCTAGTCTGTCCTCATCTTTTGATATTGGAGATTCTTTGATATTTGATCACTTTGTAATGGGTTTTGAACAAGTTTCACATGTGAATATGTCAGGGGCAATGTTTACTAATACTCAACCTATTGTTTCTACTTTTAGTGCTAGTACAGTTCGAGTAACACCAACAATGGAAACAGATCCTAATGTGAGTACTTCTGTGCTTCCTCCATGGTTGTCAACATATACACCTAAAAGAAAGAAACAAGCCATCTCTCCAGATGACTTTGATTTTAGTAAGCTAGTACCTCCTAAGGCTAAGACCCCAAAGAAACCAAAAATTCTTTCAAGAATGTTGGGAGACAAAGGGCACAAATTTGTGGAGATTGCAAGGCCTCAACAGGATGCTACCATTGAAAATTTTAGTATGAATGATTACTCTATTTCTAGGGTCAAGCTGGGCAAAATAACATAGGAAAGTACAAAGATTGACATGCAGTTGGCAATGGATATTTTGATACAAAAGTTTGATAAAGAAAAAGAGATGAAAGATCATTATAAAGTAATGCTAGAGCAATTGACTGTAGTGGTAAGGAAGATTACTTTGAATTTAGAATCAGTGACTCCTGAGGTCATTTCTATAGAAGATCCTATCATCCAGAAAGTTGAAAAGACTCATCTTAAGGGGAAAGTACTTCAAGAATATTTGGAAAGGATGTGCACATAGGGAATCTCTCTTTTTATAGAGTTAGCTGAGAAAACAAGCAAAATGGAGAAAATCAGGGCAGAACTTGATGATTTGATTGATGTTATTTCTCAGGATATTGAGCATTTAGAGTAGAATCATGATAAGTGGGTAGAGATGAGAAAGTTGAAAATAAGTGCTTTGATATCAATTGGTGTTATTCCAAATATGGATTCATATACTGAGACTAAGGAGGCATTGACATATCAGAGACGTGTGCTGAAGGATCTAATCAATGACCTAGAAACTACAAGGACGTTGAGTGATCAAAGTGATGTTAGTCTCTTGCACAGGTTGGAGGAGCTGCCATGCAATTTGGTGTCACAAGATAATTGATTTCTTTCTACAGAAGAGATGATCTATGAATTTGAGAATATGTTTTAGAAGGAGTTTGAGGACAAAACATTTTTAGTAGAATCCATGGATAATATTGTTAATAACTAGTCAACTTTGGATAATCTAAAAACCAAGTTAACTAGCCATGCAAAATCAATTACCACAGTCAAAGATGCAATAGTCGGAGCCTGGATGATTTTCAAGAACAAAGTTAGTCCATACATTCTTGGGATGCAAGCAACATTCACTATGTATGATTGCAGTGCAAGTTGAAGTAGCTTTTTCATTGCTTAGTTTATTTTCTATTTTTTAGATGTACTTTTGAAATAATTTTGGACATATTTATATATACTTTTCTCATATGTAATTACATGTAAAAACATAGGAAGTCCGAAATCAAAAAGGACTCCTTTGTTGAATAAGTCATAGTTAGTTGTTCTTTTCCTATTTTTGCTCTCAATTTCTCTTATAAATAAAGAGGACCCCCATTTTAATTATCATCTATTAGTTATTGAAGTGAAACTCTGGCAAATTGAAGAGTATTTTGAGACTTTGTGTTCAAATTGTAAATCATATTTTATCAAGTGAATAGAAAAGAAAGCGATCTTTCAATCTTTGCATTGGAATAACTTGTGGCATATTGGAAATTGTTCTTATGTCCTTTTCCTTATACTATCTTATCTACTTGATCAAATTGTAGTGTGAGTGTGAATAATCTGGGAGATGTTCTAAAGCTAATTGTGGAGACTTTGTGCTATAACAATTATCTTTAGCTTTTGATTTTATGTTTTGAAGTAAAAGATATTAGAAAGAATTTGAACTACTATTATCTTTTGTGATCGTATGTTTTATTGTACTATTTGGTGAAGAATTTGAGCTGCACCTTATCCTACTTAGTTCTCAATTGTAAATCAATAAAAGGAGCAACAATAGACTTTGTGCTCTCATGGGTTTGTTGGTTATTCAGATTTGTATTGTGAAAGTGCTCTTTTATATTGTAAACATCATTTCTGAAAAAAGAGAAATGAATGATATGGTCTCACCCCAAAGTTAGTATTTAGTATAAATAAGTTTGTAATAATTAATAGGGAACCTCCCCTTACTGAGAGGAGAGATTTATCTCATTACAGTGTGGTTGATATAACCATTTTACCTTAAGTTAGTTAAAGAAAAAATATTCACCAAATAGTTTTTGGTGACTCTAATAGGGAAGGAATGCGCAACTTGAAGCCTCACGCTATGAGTTGAAGCATTACAGTTATTTTCCATTGTTTCAAGATTTTTTCAAAATTTTGTTGATTACATTGCATTCTGGTAGACTCATGGTATACAAGAAGCAAGAGAGATCAAGGTATTATTGATCTTGTATTTGAGTTGATGCAACAAAATAACTTTGGTCTTTTGCCTCCACAACCTCAACTTCAGTGAACCAGGAGTTTTCCTCCCTTTAATGCTAGGTCTCCAATACCAAGTGGAGCTTCTAGTTCTAGTACTAATAGCATTTTGTCTTTTCCTATTCCATAGAGATTTGTTATCCCACCCTTTAATCGGCATGCCATGGCATCTCAAGGCCCTTGGGGTAACACTTTTGGTCCTTTGAACTTAACTCCAGCATTGCATGAACTACCTCATAGTTTGAGGAAGAATTTACCTAAATTCTATGGTGATGGGAAAGTCCACCTAGATGAACACATTGCAACTTTCCACATAGCTTGTGGTGTAATAAGTGTGGAACATGAAGATGTAGCAGTAAGACTTTTTGTGGAAACATTACAAGGTGCTGCTGCAGATTGGTTCTACCATCTCCAGGCCTAAACTATAACTGATTGGATCTCCCTCAAGACCAAGTTTGAGGCTAGGTTTAAACCTATAGAAGATGCACATGCCTTATTGGCTCATCTCACACAGATGAAGAAAGAGCTGATTGATTCTAGGTATAACACTGAACAAATTGTTGGTTCTCCTCTTCCTCCTATCCAATGGTCTCAGAAAGAATTGACTTCTCTAAGGAAAAGGTTTGAACCCATATTGGCTAACACAAACAAGTGGTTAGAAGGTAAGGGAATTGCTTTGAAAGAAATCCTTATGGGATCAAAGACTAAAATCCAAGAACAAATAGGTAAGAAGGTGGAGACTAGGACAAAGAATAAGAGTGACATTCCCTCTTCTTCCAAACCACATAAACCCAGGATCAAATTTGTGACAAAGAAGTCAAAGGCTGTAGAGAAAGAATCTGAGGTAGAAGAAATGAAAATTGAAAAAAATACTGATGAGCTAGTTACCAAGGAAATCGAGGTTGAAAATAGATCAACAGAAGGACAAGGAGATGAAGTTTTGTCCCTACCTGAGAATGTAAAACATGATATGGGAGTCTCTTCTCCTTTGTCTGGCACACCCGTTTCAGTTCCTCTATCTATTTCACCCATTGACATCCCCTCTTCTAAATCTCCATCACCTTCAAAAATTAATCTTGATAGTCCTCAAACTACTTTTGATGATGTTCTTCATGCAGGAGTCAATGACAACATTGAGACGGGCGGTGAATCCGTGTTGTGTGAATTTTCAAATCTTTTTGGAAACTTTAACTGTGAAAACACAAGGAGAGAAAGATATCATTGATTTGTCAAACACATATGCAGATGATTGAGAATGAACAAAGAGAACAAAATCTCATGAGAAAATCATACACACACAGAGAAGATCAATATACATTATGACACAAGATTTGCATGAGTGGAAAACCCTCCAGGGGTAGAAAAACCACTCCAAAACTGCCTCTCTGGCTTTGTCAAAAATCTCAATAATTAAAAAGCTTAGAAGCACCAACTTCAAGGAACACCAACCCCTAATTCATTTAGAAGCACCAACTTCAAGTAGCACCAACCCCTAATACAAAACAAACTACAAAGTGTGCAAGAAGTAATTTCCACTCAATCTGATTTCCACCATTACTCAACATGTCTTCTCTAAATTTGCAATCATATTCAATCCAATCTGCTTATCAATTTCACGATCTCTGTATAATCAAATTACCTGATACATAATACATTCTCAATGTCTTCCTCTGTATTTCATCTTCAATAAAAAACAATTTACCTGATTATCTCTGCATACTAATTCACCTGATGCAATCAATTATCTTTCTGATGATCTTGTCAATCTCTACTTGATTTGATTCAATCTGTGTCATTCAAGTTGTCTTCAATTTTTCGTATTAATTCACATCCATTTCTACTGTATTATCAAATTATTTCATCATTAATTTGCACACTAACACACACAAATCAATCCATCTGCAATATGATTAAATATGAAATGACCTTTCATATTCAACTTTTCACCTACAAGGAAAAATAACCTGTCCTTTCATATCTCTCTTTTCTCTATATAAACAATTCAAAAATCAATTCATTTTCTTTTACAAAATGATCATCTAAAAAATAAAATAACTCTTTTTCTTTCATTGTCGTTTCTCCTCTATATATACAATTCATTTTTCTCTCTTCATTCATCTTCTCTCTGCATGATACTTCATATTCTTTCTTTTCAAATTCCTTCAATGCATATTCTTGCAATCTTATTTTATCTTCAATAAAATCAATCTCCAAAAACACTTCATATTCTCTCTGTACTTCAAAGACTCTAAAAAAAGTCATCTGCAAGAAACCAATCTGCCTCAAAAAGAAATCTTCAATTTGTTTATCTGCAAAAGATCTCTCTCATTCATCTACAAGAAAAAATAAAAGGACTCTCCAAGAAAATCATGTGAGTCTTCTCACAAAGAAATCTCTCCTTAAAAAATAATACTCTTTTAAAAAAATCTTTATTATAGACTCTCTCTATATAAACTTCTTAAAATACATTTCCTTCTTTTTAGACTTATGTCTCGAGAGAGTTGAAAATAGAAAGAAATTCCTTTTAATAGTCTCACAAAAATCTTCTAAAACCAACTATAGAAATCCCCAACAAAATGCCTTTCTAATCGAGCAAAAAAACTAGCTTTGACAATAGTTTGTAAACATGTGACAATAGAATACACTTCAAAATGTATTATGTGAAGGAGAATCATAGTTTAAATGATATCCATTGATTATGTGTTTCACACTCATCCCACATTTAAATGTGACCATTGATCATGAACTTGGTGCCCCGCGACTATGGAGATCGGCAGAAATGGTTATACAGAGTAGAAGGCCAATAATTTCAATGACCTAACACCCCTTCAATAGATTAACATAAGTGAAGATAACCTGACATAACAAGTCAACATAAAAATAGAAATAAAGCTGTGACAGGGAGTCTAGGGTAAAGATGTGACTTAGAAACTTTTGAAAAGGGTTTAATACACATTAGAAGATGGACTTAGGAATATATTTAGGACTTAATGTCCTCTTAATACATAAAACCCTAATCTCCAAGAAGAATATAGACAAGTAAGATTTAGCTATGCCAATAAAGCAATCAGAGTAACTATCAATTATCAAGGTCTTAAAACTCTAAACATATCAGGAGCTTAAAATGATAAATGAATCACTATATGAATATAAGCAAGACTTCTTAAAAAAACTTTCAACTGACCTTCTTAATAGACAACTCTACCATATAACATTCTCCTGATACAAGATACTAATTGCACATATGATCATGAACTTCATACAATGAAACTACAAACATTTCAACCCCCATGCAACTACACTTGTTTGTATGAAGATCAACTCACAACTGAAGACTATGCCACTGAATATTGAGATCATACCATATCAAATGCAGATCAATTGCATACGAAACTACTCATAAAACTAGTCCTTGATACATAGTATGCCACACATAATACCAACCTTATTGTAGAGAATGCCAAACAACAAACACCTAAAAAATGCAATCATACACCTAGATATCAAATCATGATGAAGACTACTATGTTTCACTGAGATCAAATGACCAAGCCACTGCCACTGCATATCATGTCATCTGTATCAACCATACTGAACAAGCTATGATATGATAATGAAAAGAACACATAAGATGATGTACTCTTGCTCTTGTCAACAACTTCACACAACGCTTGATGAAGCATGAACACACATATGAAGCAAGTCCTTATCTTTTGAAGTATAACTTCAACTTGCATCAACCTCTTGCACTTACCTCCTGATTAGTGACCTTTAGATGTTCACTAATATCAACCCAAGATCATGCAAGACCTTTTTGACATCAATGACAATCAGTCACCATCAATCTCCCCCTTTGTCATTGATGGAAAAACTCCATAAAGCATTCTTTATTTCTCCTGCTTTTTGACATCTGATGACAAAGCCTGAATTAACTCCCCCTTTAACTTTCTCTGAAGAAATACAAGATATCACCATCCATGACATAGCTTGAAGAATTATGTCTAAAACATATTAGTGAGAAAGATCATCAATGAACCATGTGAAATTATCACACTAGAAACTTCTTAATATCTCTAGTTTATCATCTTCTTTTGACACTATCTTCAAACCACCTAAAAGCTCCAAGACACATGTCATAAAACATAACTAGAATGATCATCAAACTAACTCCTTGATATGAATTATATGAACTTGAATTTCATGCAAATACTACACTTTTTACCAATAAAAATCAATATGAATTACAATCCACGAAAACATGAATAACACACAAGAGATGTCCTTGCCAAAGACTTCCAACATGAACTATTATCCTACAACCAATCTATTCTTGCACACCATTTTTGACCTGAAAAAGAATGAAGACTATTTGATGAATACCATCCTCCTGTTCTGCACAAGACACTTTTCACAACATAAGAATTGATCCCTTTTTAACCTTGTAATTCAAATCAGCCCATCAAGACTGCACACCAAGTTATTCCTGCAACAACACTTTGCAAAACCAAATGTAGAGACAAGAATTTAACTTCTTCCATTTTCAACCTCCTCAGGCAACATAAGAAAACATCTATCCAAGATCCTTTGTGAGCACCAACATGATATGAATAGGACAAGACATTCAACATCATCAATCTCTTTGAGCATTAAATCCTTTAACAACTTATCAACACCTTGCAATCATTGAACATGTCATTGATCATGGACACCTGATACCACTCCAAAACTAGAATCTCACAATTTGTACATACCTTCATGAACCATATTAATGAGGAATACCAACAAAGAACATGTCAAATTATTACACCAATGATCACTTCTAAATGAACATTCATTCTACAACCAAGAATGAAGATCATCCTCCTGCATAAGATACCTTTTTGCAATCACAATGTGAAATCTGATATATATTCAAAACTATATCTAAAACTTATTTCAATCAACAAGAACTGATGTCTCTTTACTTTATCATTCAAATCAGTAAATCAAGATTTTCTTGCAACAACACTTTCCAAAAACACTTTAGATTGCAATACCATAACAATTCAACCTTTGTAATCATCAACATGATTAGGATCATATGTCTAACAATTTGTGCATTTGAACTCCTAAAACACCTTTTCAAAATCTTGAAAGCATAATGAGCCAATGTACATCTGTATCACTATCACATACTAAACATCAACATTGTTAGCAACACCACCATCAACTATATGGATTTAATTTCATAAGATTGGTAGGAGTAAACATGACAAGATCACCATCTCCTCCTGAAACTTCTTGGGAATAAATGATAGAACATGAATACCTCCCCCTTACTTCATGCTCTCAGTTATCCAACTAATGATGTAACTTGCACAAGTTTAGGATCCTTCTTGTCCTAACTTTGTTTTTGCTTCCACACTTTCACAAGTTTTTTCTTCCTCCAAACCTTTATACCTTCTTTTCTTTTCAACTTTTTCAAATCAAGTGAAGCATACATTCTGCAACTCTGTGCTTTGTGTCCAAGAGTGTTACAATTATAAAAAACTACATTAAAATCATAATCAAATGAATGATAGTACCTTTGAGCACTCATGTTAAGCTTCCATGCAGGATCATACCTTCTATGCACTTTACAATTTCTTTGTATGTGTCCAACATTATTGCACTTGTAACAAACAATATCAGTATTCCTTCTACAATCAACTGCTTTATGTCTAAAATGATTACAAGTATAACAATAACCATTAAATGAATAGTTATACCTGTACATGTATGCTTGTCTTATAGCAGCAGTTTTTCTAAAATTCCTTCTTTGATTGTGCACAAGTTCATCTCTAGTTTTTTGTTCAGATTCACACTTCCTTTTACCTTCTGTGGCACCAATATAATGATTTAAATCAATTTTCCTTCTAGGAGTCTCTCTTGCTTTGGAACATTCCCCTTCTTCAAATCCTAAACCGAGAGGGGAATCCGAGAGCGGAGAAAACTAAGAGACGAAGTCTAGCGAAGTAGTAAACTAGTCTATGTGATCTGGTCCATCCAGGAATTAGGATTAATGTAATTTAATTTAAAAACATAGTGATAACTCTGATTGATGAGAAACATGAAGAAAAGGCAGGATAAACATAAAGAAAACTTAGAAACCAACAGAGAGAGATTTATAAACAAAATAAACTTCAGAGAAATAGTTAAGGTGAACATGATAGAAATACAATCAAAATTAAGTTCCAGGGAAACAGAAGAGAGGGCAAATGAGTGAACTTGTTGAGAATACTAAGTCTGAAGGAGGAGTATATTTCAGGAAATGAGAAATGATAGAGATAATCATGCTAGGTTGAAAGAATGACCAAATAGGAAAGATCAATTGTAAGTTCATAATGAACAAGGCATCGTGGGAAGTTGTTAATCCGTCAGGGAACCCCGTAAGAAGTATAGTGTTGAATAATTCCCACTTACGCCATGAGGCGTTATGCTGCCGGAATCTGCCGAGATTTAGGGTTGGGAACCTTGATATTACAAAATTTGTAGCGACGTGAACGGCATCGTAGAGACCCCCTTGTTGGACCGCTTGTGTTTGGGAGAACATAATTGTACTTAGCACCCCACCGACAACTGTAGTGTTATTGCCTTGAGCGTACACCACCGAGCATGCTTACACATGCGAGGGGGTTTCTAGGGAAGCATGAGAAAATTTTTGATATCTCATGTCATAACCACATGACAGATGTGGCTATGACACATGTGATGCATGTTGTGACCACATGGAAAATGTGGGCATGACATTTGGTATCAGAGCCCCGGTTTAAACACTGGGCATATTTGGGCACGTTATTATTCCGCAACTTTGATTAATTAGTCTCTACCTTGTTTTGTAGGATGCCTCCTCGACGTGTTCTATGAGCGCGATCACACAACACAGCGTCCGCTGAGGTGCATAGCAATTCCTCAGCCGAAGGACGGGTACCCACAGTTACAGTAGCACCACCTACACCACCTGTACCACAAGCACCACTAGTATCACAGGCACCACCAGTATTGGATATAGGTCCACAGATCTTACAGGCACTGTAGGCTATGTTAGAGAGGTTACCACCAGTGATTCCTGAGCCACGTGTTGAGCCTCGTGTTGATTCGCAAGAGGAGCCACATAGGGAGCCACGTGTTGAGTCACGTGTTGAGCCACGTGAGGAGCCCTGTGTTGATCCACGAGAGGTGCCACGTGTGGAGCCTTTCATTAAGATCCCCGTCACTACAGTAGAGGAGGTAGGGTCAGCCTACTGTGCACGGAGCAGGAGTCCCCAGAGACCTTTGAGATGAGATGAGACCCAGAGGGCAGAACAGGTACATCATGGATTGTATGAGGATGGGGTGGAAGAGACAGTTGTGGGACTTAGAGACAGAGGGGACCCCATTAGAGATCTACTTAGGCTCAACCCACCCACTTTCACAGGTGCTACAGAGGGAGCTGTGGCCGAGGCTTACCTGATTAGTTTAGACAGGTGTTTTGCGTTGCGACCATATGGAAGCAACACGAAAGCATGAGTGGCAGTCCATCTCCTGAGGGATGCAACAGCTACCTGGTGGCACACTGAGGAGTGCAAGCACCGACTTTCTATGGATACACTCACTTGGGATATCTTCATAGAGCGCTTTAATGTGTGATATTTGTCAGAACATTACAGACAGCGCAGGATTGATGAGTTCCATGATTTATAGTAAAGGGGACTCACTGTTACTCAATATGAGAGCTGATTCATTGAGCTTTCTCGTTACGTGGAATACCTACATGATGAGAAACTCTTGATACACAAATTCATCAAAGGGCTAAATCACGGGATAGCAGGACTAGTTCGTATGGAAGATCCCCAGACCATGAGCGAGGTTGTTGAAAAGGCCATTATAGCAGAGGAAATTCAAGGACGAGGACAGAATTCACGCCCGCAGTATCAGGATCGTAATCCCCAACAACAACAAAACTTTTGAAGGCCTCAAAACACAATACAGAGAGGAGGATATAACTCTTCATCATTACCTCCTAGGCCTCCACAGCAGCAGCAACATCAGTAAAAATCTAAATTCCAACAGAGGGGTCAGGGAGGACAGAACCATGGTTGGTAGCAGCAGGGTCCACGCAGAGATCAGAGACAGCAGGGATCATTGGCTGGACCCTCGAGGTCTCAGCAGTCTTACAGAGGCTCACAGGGGTCCACTGGACGGACTGGGCAGCAATAGTCAGGTAGGACACAGTTAGGGTAGTTACAGGCTAGAGGACCGTGTTATGTGTGTGGTGGGGCAGGGCATTTGGCTAGAGAGTGCCCGCAGGGATTTACAGCAGGGGGACAACCCCGATCAGGAGGATCTAAACAGACTGTAGGTGACATGGGTAGATCCCACCACATGTTTGCAGCGGTTGATAACCGCTAGGCTGATTTCCAGGCCTCAGTCATCGAGGCAGCAGGTATGATTGGGGACTTCCCCATCTCTATCATTTTTGACTTGGGAGCTACTGACTCCTTTCTGTCTACATCATTAGTGGAGCGTTGCAGGCTGGTGGCTTCTAGGCAAGACATTAGGTGGGAGGTTGAGTTGGCCTCTGGAGCTAGGATGTCAGTAGATACCTTGGTTAAAGACTGCGAGATCACATTAGGAGCCTTCACTACATCATGTGACTTTAGGGTTATGCCATTAGGATCCTATGGTGTAGTTCTGGGTATGGATTGGCTTGCGGCACATAGAGCCAAGCTAGATTATCACCAGAGGACGATTAGCTATTTAGACGATCATGGTTCACCGGTTGAGATAGTGGGTATTCAAAAGCCCATGGCTGTTCGTATGATATCCACTCAGCAGCTTAAGCGATGTATACAGAAAGGATGCCAGATGTTTGCTATTACGGTCAGTGATAGAGCAGAGAATGAACCTGAGGCTACTTTAGATGATCACCCTGTCCTTAAAGAGTTTGTTGATGTATTTCTGCCAGAATTACCAGGTATGCCTCCATGTAGAGAAGTGGACTTCCACATCGACTTAGTGCCGGGTGCAGAACCGATATCCCGTGCACCTTATAGGATGACTACACATGAACTCACCGAACTTAAGCTGCAGTTAGAGGAATTACTTGAGAAGGGGCACATCCGATCGAGCATTTCACCATGGGGTGCACCGGTTATCTTCGTGAAGAAGAAGGATGGGTCTCTTCAATTATGCATGGACTACAGGCAGTTGAACAAGGTGATGGTGAAGAACCGTTATCCTCTGCCTAGGATCGATGACCTTTTTGATCAGATGCAAGGAGCCAGAGTGTTCTCAAAAATTGATCTAAAATCTGGGTATCATCAATTGCGCATCACAGAGGCGGATATTCATAAGACTGCTTTTCAAACTAGATATGGCCATTACGAATTCACGGTGGTACCTTTCAGGTTGATGAATGCCCCTGCAGTGTTCATGAGTCTCATGAATGGGGTATTCCGTACTTACCTAGACCAGTTTGTGATCATTTTTCTAGATGATATTTTGATTTATTCACGGACCGAGGAGGAGCATGTGGAGCACTTGCGTCAAGTTTTGCAGAAATTACGAGAGCAGCAACTTTATGGCAACTTGGTGAAGTGTGCCTTCTTCAGGACAGAGGTGCAGTATTTGGGACACATTTTATTAGGCGATAGCATCTCCGTAGATCCATCTAAAATCAGAGCAATTCAGGAGTGGCCGGTACCCACCAATGTGACAGAGGTCAGAAGCGTTATGGGGTTAGCCAGGTATTATCGTCAGTTTGTCGAGGGCTTTTCTAGGATAGCACATCCCATCACTTCCCTTCAGCGAAAAGGGAAGGGTTTCATTTGGACCAAGCAGTGTGAAAAGGCCTTTGGAGTCCTCAAGGAGCGTCTTACCAGTGCTCCTATTTTAGCAGTTCCAGATCCTACAGAGGAGTTTGTTGTTTGCACAGATGCATCATTAGAGGGTTTGGGAGCCATGCTTATGCAGGGTGGTAGAGCGATCGCATACGAATCGTGAAAACTAAAGACACATGAGTTAAACTACCCTACTCACGACTTAGAGCTCGCAGCAGTTATTCATGCTTTGGTCCGCTGGAGACACTTCCTCTTAGGTTGATGTTTTGAACTCCATTCAGATCATCATAGCTTGCAGTATATCTTTACACAGCCCAATTTGAACGCTCACCAATGACGTTGGATGGAATTCCTATGCGAGTATGACTTTGATGTCCACTACATTAAAGGGAAGGAGAACGTGGTCGCTGATGCTTTGAGTCGAAGACGCCACGAGATTTTGACCTTGACTTTGAGGGTTGACTTGAGAGATCACATCTTATAGCATCTGCCGGAGGATGAGTGGTTTCTTGAAGTGCAGCAGGAAATTCTAAATCAGAGGGCCGTTGAAGGCAAATTCGTAGGATGTACCCTTGAGTCTAATGGTTTGCTTCAACATCGCCAGCGCATCTATGTACCCCTTGCGGGTAATCTTCGTACCATGGTTCTATCGGAGGCTCATAGAGCAACCTACGCAGCACACTCAGGAGTGAAGAAGATGCATGCTGACTTACGACAGCTTTATCATTGGGCTGGGATGAGGTGTGACATTGCAGAATATGTTGCTCGTTGCCTAGAATGTCAGAGGGTCAAGGCCGAACATCAGCATCCAGCAGGATTGTTGTACCCTCACGAGATACCTGAATGGAAATGGGACACCATTTCTATGGATTTTATCATTGGTCTACCTATGTCATCACGTCACCATGATGCTATTATGGTGACAGTTGACAAGCTGACCAAAGTGGCGCATTTTTCACTGATATGCACAACGTACAATGCACCATCAGTGGCGAAGGTGTTTCTTGATCAGATTGTTAGACTTCATGGGGTACCTCACCGCATTATATTCGATAGAGACTCTGTATTTACTTCATCATTCTGGAGAGCCTTACATCAGGCGTTGGGCACAGCTCAACTTCAACTCAGCTTACCATCCAGAGACTGACGGACAAACAGAGAGAGTTAATCAGGTATTAGAGGACATGCTCTGCATGTACGTAATGGACCATTAGTCTAGATGAGAGGAGTACCTGTATCTAGTAGAGTTTGCCTACAATAATGGGCATCACAGCTTGTTGGGTATGCCTTCTTTCCAGGCTTTATACGGCAGACCATGCAGAACACCATTGAGTTGGGATCAGATAGAGGACAGAACGACCATTGGTCTAGAGATAGTTCAGAATATGGAACAACAAGTCAAATAGATTAGACAGACTTCAGGAGGCATAGGACAGGCAGAAGAAGTATGCCGATGCTAAGAGGACAGACCGAAGCTTCTCTATGGGTGATAGAGTATTTTTGAGAGTGCGACCGCACAAGAATCCAATCCGTTACGGGAAGGGCTCTAAGCTCGCACCTCGATTTGTAGGACCTTTTGAGATCTTGGAGCGGATAGGACCTGTAGCCTATCATCTAGCCATGCCACCTAGCCTGTCACGTATCCATGATGTATTTCATGTCTCAGTTTTACGTCAATATATCTCTGACTTATCTCACGTGTTGGATTGGAGTGCTCTTCAGGTAGAGGTAGACAGACAGCTAGCGTTGGAGCCAATTCGCATATTGGCTTGTCGAACGCTGGCCCTTCGAGGTCGAGAGCTGGACTAGGTTAGGGTCTAGTGGGACCTATATGATGAAGTCACAGTGACATGGGAAGATGCAGAGAGACTGAAGACCCTTTATCCTCACCTTTTTGATGACTTCCAGGAGGAAGTACAGTATTAGGGGGAAAGGATGTGAGGACCACCCTTTTTACTTCTATTCTTGTGACTATTTACATTACTGTTATTGATACTTTTTATATTTGTGGGATAGTAGTTCCCGGATTTGTCAAACTATTAAACTTTATTATGATAACGGAACAACTAATTGGGTGATGTTTGGATAAGTTTACATTTCAGAAAAGTTAATTAGGTGATGATGGAAAATTGTAATATGATTTCATTTATGCTATTTAGAACTATGTCATGGTAATGCATGTTTTTAAGTTGCTTCGGCTATGATGATTATATGTGAAATTGATCTTGTAATTTAGTGTGTAGGATTTACTAATTCCAGAGATCATTCCGCACCTTGTTATTGTTATTCCTTGTTAATCCGATCTCGTTCCACAAGGAACCAAGATCACTCTGTGTTTGATGTGGTGTTGTAATGTGGTCTTTCATAAGGTCGAATGGGTTAGGTTTACCCTCTTGTAACACTATATTATGATTTGTGTTGTAAAAAGATTGAATTTGAATTTCTTTCTTTTATTTAAATTTTTGAGGCCTTTTCTTGTGCTTTACCTTGACCCTGGGTGTCCTGAGTAGGTTAAAGTTGACCCTGGGTTATACCCCATGGGTCCAGGGCCCCATTTGGCATGGGTAACCCTTGAGTAACCTCCATATGGTCATCTTAACTTCCCCTTGAAGTTAAGTGGCGAAAATTGGAGGTATGGGGGGGATAGGATGGGTTGTACCAACATCCAACCCATCCCTCTTCAATCCCCAAGGTAAGAGATGACTACAAACCCATCCATTATAGAGGAATTGACTTGAAGTCACCCTCACCATTAGTGAGATTCCCCATGAGTTGTGTGGTCATCCATAATGAAGGAAGGAAGAAGAGGCATGGGTCACCTATCTTTTCCTCCTTTAACTCCTTTTATTTCTCCCATGCGTAAGAGAAATGACATGAGGAGAGGGATAAGGAGGACTTTAGGGATGGGTGAGTGACATAAGCCAACACTCATCCCTTGGGACATAATAGTGGTTTGGGGAAGAGTGAGGAGGTGACAAGTGTCACCTCCCCATTCCTCTAAACTGAGAGGATTTGGGTTATTTGAATCCCATTTTGGGATGGGGAGGGAGTTAGTTGAATTTTGGAGAGTTTAATTTTTATATTTAAAAAAAAAAAAAAATTTCTTGAAGAAGGAAAGAGAGAGAGAGAGTTGGGTGGCTTAGGTTGGAGAAGATCTCAGTGGAGCTCTACATCAGCTTCATCCTTGAAGGGCTTTGTAAGGTTGGTTTGTTATTACCTTTCTTTCGTATATCTAATTGTTGTATGAAAAGTGTGTGAAAGTTGTTTATTTGCTTGTGTTTTTGATTTGTTTTTGTGGGAACTGTTGTCGGGTTGTTGACAGAGCTTCTCCCACTTGGGAGAAATGCTCATCAAGTGTGGGGTAGGGGAGGAGTGATCCTCCTCGGGTGCATACATGGTTTCTTCTTTTGGGATGTTGAAAGCTTTGGTGATATGTGAGTGTGACTTTAAAAAAATATTGTGTCATTTGGCTTGAGAGTCCAAATACGATCTCTATGGAGAAGTTGTTATCTAATTAGGCTTGAGGCCAAGAGAAATTGCGTTGGTTATATTATCTGTAAGGGTGACACTCTGGAGTCAAGTGTGTCCACTCTCCTACCCCTTGTAAAGCTCACTGTAGTTGAGTTTTTGTGTTGTGTAATTTACCCACGAGTGTTTGTGTGTTTTGGGTTTGTTGTTGTTCCCTGTTGTGAAGTGGATTGCTTGAGTTACCCAGGTGTGAGTATGATCTCCCTAGCTTAGGGGTGACCCTCTTGCGGGTCTATGGTAGGGAGGAGAGCAACTTGTGTGGTTTTGTTTTCTTCTCTTGTGTGATTTGCAGGCTTCTGGGAGATTGTTGAGAAGTTTAGGAGGATGATACTGGATCTGAGAAAATTATGTTACTTTGTCTTTACTCTGAAGGAGAGCTGGGTCTTTAATAGCTCCTTCCCTGTAGATTGCCACGAGGAGAGATTTAACTCTCTGTTGCCGTGAAACTTGTTATTGGGAGTTGAAAGAAAATTTCCCCCCTTGATGTACTATCAGTTGTAATTCTTCATGTTATTACATTGTTACCATTTTGGTTGTAGAATTGTTTATTTCTTACAATCATGTTAGTAGAATTGAAAGCTAATTGTAAAGGAAAAATATATATATCAAGTTGTAAAATCAAATTTATGTTATTGGAAAACTAGTGAAAATATTAGTTCCTTGTAAATTATATGAAGTTGTAACTTTGTTATTGAAATAGCACTTGAGATAAAAATTATGCATTAGGAGTTTACTGAAGTTTATTTCACACCAACTGCTTTAGAGAAAAATTATTGGCTTGAAACTAAATTAGATTAGGAAAGAAACAAATTTTAATTATCCTTGTATGTAGATTACTGAATATTGTTACATTTTGGTGATGCATTGAAATTGCAATTCATTATAGATTAATTCATTCATTTTAAATTAATTCATTCATTATAAAGTTAATCCGTTATTTAACTTACAATACTTGTTACCATCAAATAATACCGTATAGATTAATTGGTGAATCAGTGAATTAAACGAATTGAATAAAGAGGAATAAATAAATAAATAAATAAATAAATATATATATATAAACTATAAATTTTAAATTGTGTATATTACATTAAATTACAAAATTAAATTAGGGATACAGAATGAAATTTAAATGAAAATAAATATACAAAAAAAATTTGTATTCGCTGTGTTATTTTTAAAATACAGAGAGGATTAAACAAAACACAAATGATAATAATTGAAATTTTTAGGGGTGGGGGTATGAACCCCCACCGCAATAGTTAGGAATGGGTGTGGGAGGGGCGGAGCCCCCACCCACACCCCACTATGTGGGGTGTGGGTGGCGGCTCTGCCCCTCCCCACACCCCCACTAGTCTTAAACCCGTAGGCCATCACTCCCCGCAACACCCTCTCCGCAACCTTTGCGTGGCCACCGCCGGAGTTCCCTGCCCGCCGCTCTCTGCGCAACCTTCACACCTCCCGTCTGTGGATCCCCTTACACCGCTCTCTGCGCAGCCTTCACACCTTCGCCGTAGCCCTCCCTCCACACTTCACACTACCACCAGCCTCCTTCCCGTGCCCCATCTCCGCTCCCTGTCCACTCCACCGTCCACTGCGACACCCCCGCCATGGCCGCCGCCGCCTCTCCTGCCCTCTGCACCAAAACACAAGCTAAAATAGTTAGGTTTTTTTTTGTTATTGTTTAACAAACAAAACAAAAAAAACAAATATAATATGATTTGGTTCCATGTAGTAGGATTTTATAAAGAGGAGAGCCTTTGTTTTTTTTTTATATACCAAAGGAATATAATTATATATATATAGTTGTATTTTTATATATATATCTAAGCGAATTATTTGCTAATAATTTCCTTATTTTAAATTAAAAAAAAAAGAGGGAGTTTTTATATTAAAGAGAATTAATAAAGACAAGGAAGAATATATTAGAAATGTAAAAAAAATAATTATTATAAACACATGTATTTTAATATAATGTAGTTTCAAAAGAGTTTCTCAGAAGTTTCTCATTTAATACAAATTAATAATCAGGAAAATGAAGAGGAACATGATGCGTCACCCTTTTAAAAGAACACTGGAAATAAACGTAAAGAAGCCATTGCAGGTATTCCACGCGTGGCCATTTTAAACTCAACTGTAGTTAGTAAATGTCCAATTGAGAAAAAAATGAAAGAGAGAAAGAAGAAGAAAAACTAACATTGGAAAACACAGAGGAGAAAATGCGCGGCATTTCCCAACTGGGATAAGAGAACTAAGTAGATTTACCCTACCGATAATCCTACTTAGGAACAAGATTAATGTGCAATTACTACAAACGTAGAGGTGAATCTGAGAGTGGAGAAAACTAAGAGACGGAGTCTAGCGAAGTAGTAAACTAGTCTATGTGATCTAGTCCATCCAGGAATTAGGATTAATGTAATTTAATTTAAAAACACAGTGATAACTCTGATTGATGAGAAACATGAAGAAAAGGCAGGATAAACATAAAGAAAACTTAGAAACCAACAGAGAGAGACTTATAAACAAAATAAACTTCAAAGAAATAGTTAAGGTGAACACGATAGAAATACAATCAAAATTAAGTCCCAGGGAAATGGAAGAGAGGGCAAATGAATGAACTTGTTGAGAATACTAAGTTCGAAGGAGGAGTATATTTCAGGAAATGAGAAATGATACAGATAATCATGCTAGGTTGAAAGAATGACCAAATAGGAAAGATCAATTGTAAGTTCATAATGAACAAGGCATCGTGGGAAGTTGTTAATTTGTCAGGGAACCCCGTAAGAAGTATAGTGTTGAATAATTCCCACTTACGCCATGAGGTGTTATGCTGTCGGAATCTACCGAGATTTAGGGTTGGGAACCTTGATATTACAAAATTTGTAGTGACGTGAATGGTGTCGTAGAGACCCCCTTGTTGGACTGCTTGCGTTTGGGAGAACGTAATTGTACTTAGTACCCCACCGACAACTGTACTGTTATCGCCTTGAGCGTACACCACCGAGCATGCTTACGCATGCGAGGGGGTTTCTAGGGAAGCGTGAGAAAATTTTTGATATCTCGTGTCATAACCACATGACAGATGTGGCTATGACACTTGTGATGCGTGTTGTGACCACATGGAAAATGTGGACATGACAGGATTGAAAGTTACAAGCATCTGAGTATCAGGTTTTTGATTAGACAGTTCAGTCTGATGAAGAATAGGACGACTTAGTGTTTGATCCTTGTGTGGATTAAGAGAAGTGGTTGGTTGAGTAATTTATATGATCCAATGCTATTGGCCAACATGTGTGGTGACTTGAAAACATAGGTTTTGGTTCACATTGATGTTTGTGCATGGATTTACCTGATAGAACAATGATCTTGAAATTTTTTTTAAGTTTTTCTTGAGGCTGACTGCAGTTGATGAAATTTCATGTTACAGATATATATGATCTATGGATTTGATAATTTTGATAGATGGATGCATGAATACGAAGTGATAGGTGTGAAGTGTGGTAGTATCAAGTGTGAAGCAAGATATCTAAGCTCTAGATCATGGCAAATCAGTGAAACAGGGTAGTGAGACATGAAGTGTGTGAATTCAGTATATTGAGCCTAACCAGAACTATAATATTGCATTGTTAGATGCTATTCTTCAGTTCAAATATTTTAGTGAACTCTTTGTAATTGATCTTGTAGGTAGTGACCTCTTTTGAGTAGTGAGCTCTGGGCAGTGTGCCCATAGGCATGTGCCTTCCCATTTGTAATACTTTTAATAAAATATAAAATCTTGTGGGTTAACCCCTACCTTGGTTTTTCCCTTAACCGAGTTTCCATGTAAAAATCCTAGTGTTCATGTGTGATGATCTTGTTGTTGTTGTTCTTAAGTTCATGCTTCTTTCTTTTGAATGTATGTGGTAAATGAAAAAAGGAACATAATAATAAGTTTTACAGAACACTGATTCACCCCCCCTCTTAGTGTTCCTTAATTTGAATAGTTGGTATCAGAACAAGGTTCCTTAGAAGATGTTTAACAACTTGAGGAAGATCTGGGAAGGTGTTTTTATGGGTTCACTCATGTATTCTGATGGCATCAATGAACAACTTCAAGTTACTTTAGAAGATCTTGATCAGTCCAGAGTATAAATCAAAGAACTGCAACAGAACCTTAAAGATACTAAGGATTTCATTGAGACTTTAAAAGGGTAACTGAGCAAATCTATGGAAAAGAGGAAGGAGCTACTTCAACAATTAGCAAATCAGAATGAAGACAATGGCATGGATGAAGCTCTAAAGGAGAAGACAAAGGAATGTGAGAAGCTAGAAAAAGAAGTTGTTGTTCTAAAACATGAGATGGAGTCTGAGGTGATGAGGCTAACTAAAGAAATTGAGGAAAGGAAGAAGACTAAAGAAACCCTGAATCAGTCTCTAAAAGAAAGAATAAAAGAGTGCTGATAACTAGATAAAATAATTGGCCATCTAGAGTATGATCTACAAGAAACTAGGTATAATGAGGAACAACTTGAAAGGAAACTTGTCATTCTCAAACATGACCTAGAAGTTGCAATGAATAAAAAGAGAAGTTCAAGATAAGCTCAGCTAAACTTGAGGTGTTGCTTGATAGTCAAAAGAGGGTAGATGATAAGCAAGGTCTTGGATATGAGAAAGGTGAAAGTTCTGGATCCAGTCAAAGAAATCTTGAATCAAGGAATCAAAGAAATAGACCTAGAAGACCTCTGGTCAGACAACCTAATGCTCAAAGCTATCCATCCTTCAATGAAAATTGTTTCAATTGCAATAAATTTGGTCATAGAGCTACTTAGTGCAGAAGTAGAGTGAATCAAATTGGTCCATCCCTCTCCGGTCAATGCTTCAATTTTAAAAGGTATGTTCATAGATCCAATGAATGCAGAAATATGATGATGAATAACTCTAACAACAGAGGAAATGTCAATTCTTTCAATGGGAAATGTTTTGCATGCAATAGATTTGGACACATGGCTAATTAGTGCAGATCAAGAGGAAATCAAGTAAATGAGCAAAGAAATGTTTCATGCTTTAATTGCAACAGATCCAGTCACATTGCAAGATTCTGTAGAAGCAAGAATGATGATTGAAAAGGTCCAATAAACATAAATTAGAATGTGTAGAGACAAGATAAAGGTAAGGGAAAAGTAGATGTGAATGAGATCTAGAATGAAATGAACAAAACATGGGTGAAGAAAGGTACAATGAATGATGGTGATGGGTCCGCACCAAAATCTAGTGCTAATAATTCCTCCAAGAATTGAAATGGGAGCTCTAGCTCAGGGGGAGTTGCATTGAAAATCAAATTCTCCCTACTAGTAAGTGGGTGCCTGAATCTAGCACGATGAATGAAAATAAAGAAGCCTATTACAGATCTCTTGAAGCAAATTCTAGAACAAAAGAAGCTAATGCGATTGATTGTGGAGCAATTAAAGATTGACTGTATTTAGAAAGTGTAACCAGATGAATTAGGGAAAAGAATTAATTACAATAGTGAATTAGGTTTTGTGGAGGATAAAAGGTCATTCACTCAACATTTGAATCACTTTTTATTCGAAGAGAACAAGGAGAAGAGCACCTGACCTGAGATCTCAAAGATTTGGAGTGCAAAAAGTGAATTTGATAGCTAACCCTAACCAGCAATAAAAGGTAATCTCTACAAAGCTCTTTGAATTTGTAATCTTTTGATATGGCTACTCCATTGGTTGTTGACATCACCAAAAGGCCCTGACCTAAATTCAAAAAGCATCCACACAAATCTATAGAGGTCAATCTGTTATGTGCCCTTTCTAATGTTCCATATGGTGTGTTACACGTAGAAGATATTAGGGCTTACATTCATGCTAGTATAGATGAGTTTGGTGCTTTAATGTTACTAGATTTGTTTAAGAATCACCCGAGGGATGAGATTCATGGTCTTAAACCTAAGTATAAGGTGCTGGAAGACAAACATTTCATTCAAGTTATAGGGTCCCCATCTTTCGATGAGGACGAGTGGGTCTTGTATGTACTGAGTCAGATGCATGATGAATTTATGTGGTTGATGAAACCCTTTAATATCACTAAAGATATCATCAAGGCCATAACAAGATTAAACTCCTTCGGTGGACTGCCGATGTTAAAATCAATAAAGATTTAGACTATAATTGAAGCTACTGGCTCAAAGTTTGATAAGAGGGCAATGACAATAAATGATATAATTGTTTTGGATGTCAAATTTGCATCTATGGTGATTGGATATAAGATATACCACTCTGATAAAGAAAACTCAGTGTCTGGTACAACCATTTATGCTACTTATTAGATGTTAAAAGAAAATGTTGACTATGACTTGTGTGAGCAGTTGTAAAACTAGCTAATGGAGAATCTAAATAAGTTCAAGAAGGATAAGAAGAATACATTCAAGTATGGTACATTGGTCTTGTGCTTGTTCTTTTATTTCATGAATGAGTTGCTTGGGATGAAAAGCTTGTGTTGGACTAGTGACAACCTATTGCCTTACAAATAAGAGAGTACTTGCACAATATTGGTGACTCCAATACCCAA
Organism: Cunninghamia lanceolata; assembly: GCA_027924645.1. Classification (NCBI taxonomy): domain Eukaryota; kingdom Viridiplantae; phylum Streptophyta; class Pinopsida; order Cupressales; family Cupressaceae; genus Cunninghamia; species Cunninghamia lanceolata. The sequence continues at coordinate 14,594,761 of BSBN01000388.1, read as the reverse complement.
AGGACTGCTCTTTGGGGATATTCCAAGAATTTCCATAATGTGATGCAATCAAGGGAATAATCCCTAAGTCTATGGTGGAAAAGTACAAGGATACAATTTGCTTCAAGGTTGAAACAGATCAATGCTTGATGGAAGCAGTTGAACAAAGGACTGTGGATCATGCCCATAGGGTATGAAGTTGAACAAATACTAGAAATGTATGCTCAACACCTTTTCAGAAAACCAAAAGATACCTCTGTTGAGAGATTCGATACATATGATGAGCTTAATTTGAAACTACATGTTGAGCTCTAGAGACCTGAAACTAAGAGAAAGGTCCAAAGGCAAGTTGAAATGTATGCAAAAATTATTGGAATAACCAAAGAAGCTGTGAGACAAAATTGACAAGGAGTAGTAGGACAAGGAATAGGGAAGTGTTCTGGTAGAATCCCTTTCTAAATAAAGGACTACTAGGAGTTTTAGTACAACCTCTGGTGCATCACCTTCTACTATTGCAGAAAATTTAAAGAAAAACCTAGCAGTAAGGAAGGAAAAAGAACAAAAGTCATGGGAAAAAGGTCATATGTTAGTGTGGAGGAGGATTAAGAAGAGACTGATTTAGATGATGAGGTTAAAGAGTTGAAGGCCTCAGGCACTAAGGCTACTAAAGTGTCTAAGGAGAAGCATTCTAGAAGCATAAAGTCAAAGAAAGTAGAAGCATCAATGGTTAACAAAGACAAGCCCTTCGGGAGTATAAAGGTGAGCAAAAGACAAAAGACTAAGACTGATGTTGAAAAATCCACCTTGTTAGTTGAAGATATTGTGAATGCAATAACTGTTCATTAGAATTTGAAGCCCACAATGGAATATTATGACAACTTTGATAATGTCAACAAGAAAATTTTGGAGGATGCTACTTTTAAGTACTTCAATACATTCAACAAAGCACTTGTGGAAATTTTCTCAGAAATCCCTAAGGGTCGAAGTTATTAGGAATTAAGGTGTCTCAACCTTGGTAATTCCTTGCATTTATTATTGTAATATAATTTATTTACTTAGCCTATGCTATAATTTTGTTGCACATCCTATTTTGTCATCTAGTGTGAAGTGGCATGATGAGTTGTCACTCCACTTGTAAGATGACTAGGATGGTCAACACACTCCATGTGGAGATAGGAGTCCCTTTTGTGTGGTAGAGGTTTTCTGCCATGTGTGAACATCTTGACTAGTGTGTAAGTGAATGTTGACCGAAACACTTATGGCAGATTCCTACGACAGAATCTATGACATGTAAGAGTTAGAAATAGAAGGTTCTATGATAGGTGAAGACATGTGTCACAAGGCATCTTAGAAGAAGGCATCTTTAGGTTCCCTAAGAAGAGTTATGACATGTTGTAAGAGAATATGCTAGTTATAGCCTATTTATGACAGATTCTCTTACAATTGTAACATATGTCAGTATGATGGATTCTATGACAGTTGTAAGAGTCGTAAGAGCATCCGTCATTGCCCAACATGGGAATAGACAACCTCTTTTGGATGGGGTGACTTGACAAGTGTCAAGAACATCCTACAATGTTTGAAAAGTGTCCATAGGCATGGTTTTTGGGTCATGAGGCCATGTTTGACACCCATCTCAAGATAGAGCCATTTTTACCTTGTATTTTCTATATAAACAGGTGCTTTGGAGAGGAGATGTATTATGTGATTGACATGTACTATTATGCTGTCAATTTGTCTTTAGATATGAGTGTTGAAGACTCCTGAGAGCTTGTATTGAAAGTGTATTATAAACCATTTTAGTTTTGATAATACATTCGGTAGGTTTTGGAGTGTGGCATTTTTCAGCAGATAAGGGTTTTCCCCACGTATATCTTGTGTCTCTCTCTTCTGTCTCATTTCTGTGTGTATATGTATTGCTGCAATATATCCATTATTGTTGTTAACATTATATAATTGTAATGGATAAAATGAATTTGCACTCTTCTCTCCTCGTTAGATTAGTGTAGGAAGTGATTTCCGTACACCTTGCTTCCTTTCTGTTAGTATCAAAGCATGGCCAGTTTTGGTTCTAGCTATTGGGTAGGGGTTTTTAGAGCTAATCTTAGGTTGAGTGGGAGTATGTTTAGAGTATTATGTATCTTGTTGCAATAAGGAGATGGTAACCACATCCAAAAAAGTAGAGGATGAGAAGTTCAATGGCACAAATTTTGAGTTATGGAAACTCAAGATGGAAGATCTACTTGTTGATTATGACCTATGGGAAACCATTGATGGCACAAAACCTACGACAATGCCACAAGATGATTGGGACCTCAAAGATTGGAAGGCTAAGGATCTCATAAGGCTCTATGTAGTTGACTTTATCCTATTGAATGTCCATGAGGAGAAGACCGCAAAATTTCTTTGGAAGAAGCTGGGAGATGTTTATCAGGCCAAGTCCTTGGTGAACAAGCTCTTTCTAAAAAATAAGTTGTTTTCTCTGAAGATGGAATATGAAGGATCTATTGTGGACCATATGAATGCTTTCAACATGATTGTTGCACAATTGACATCCGTGGGTATGAAAATGGAGGAGGAGGATTGGTGTATGACCCTACTTTGTTCTTTCCTTGATTCATGGGATCATCTTGTCATGGCCATTGGAAGCACTACTACCACCTTCAATATAGAAGTTGTGGTGTTACCACCTTCAATATAGAAGTTGTGGTGTCTTCACTATTATCTAAAGAAATACAGAGAAAGACATTCAAGTTAGCCAAATAATCTCTTGTGGTTCATGGAAGACCCAAAGAGAAAGGGAAGAAGAAGGACAAGAAAGGTGAAAAGGGTAGATCCAAATCCCATGGGAGTTCCAAATCTCTGGGAAAGTCCAAGGCTCTCTGTTGGAACTATGAAAAATCTATGGTGCATGCAAAGGGTACTTAGAGAGGTACTTTGTTTTAGCTAGAGGCATGCACTTCACAGTTTAATAGTTCTTCTAACTCAAAGAAAAGAGTTGCGGTCACTTCATCCCCACCATCTAAATAAGCAGTGAAGAAATCTGTTGGAACACATTCTAATGGTAGTGCATATGCTTTGGAAGTTAAACTTCCTGCTTAAAAGACTATGTCATGGCATTTGAGATATGGCCACATTGGTGAGAAGGGTCATAGAACCCTAAAAAATAAAAACCTCATTGAGAGGTTAAATGATTGTAATCTCAAGTTTGACTTTTGCGAACATTGTGTATATGGAAAGCAAAACCGTGTTTAGTTTTACTCTAGTTCTCACAAGTCTTTTGGTGTATTGGATCTTATTCATTTTGATGTGTTTGGTCTTAATAATGTTCCCTTGATTTCCAAATATGTATATTTTGTATCTTTCATAGATGATTATAGTAGAAGGGCATGGGTTTATTTTATCAGAAGCAAGACTGAAGTCTTTAGTTGGTTTAAAGAGTTTAAAGCCTTTGCTGAAAATTAGACTAGTAAAAAGATTAAGTGTTTGAGAACTAACAATGGAGATGAGTTTTGTTTGGTAGAGTTTGATAAGTTTTGTAAAGAGCAAGGGATTGAAAGACATAAGACAACTCCATACACTCCATAGTAAAAAATAAACTTGCAGAGACAATGAATAGGACACTGATGGAGAAGGTTAGAAGTATGCTTAGTGGAGAAAGCCTCAAACAAAAGTTTTGGGCTAAAGCTATAGCCACTGGTTTCTACTTGGTATGCATGTCTCCTACATCAACTCTTGTTGGTAAGACACCTATGGTGGTGTGGTTTGGTAAGAATCCTTTAGTTAGACATCTTCATGTTTTTGGTTGTGAAGCATATGCACATGTGCCTAGAGAGAAATAGTCTAAATTGGAGAACAAGGTTGTTAAGTGTATTTTCATTGGCTATGGTGTCAGTGTGAAAGGATACAAGCTTTGGGATCATGTGGCTAAAAAAGTGTTGTATAGAAGAAGTGTTATCTTTAGAGAGCTAACACCTTCCGTTGTTCTACAACTAGAACAAATAGAAAAGAAAGATGTGGTTTAGTTTCCTTCTACCCCTGAGAAGATTGAACCAATAGACCCTGTGAGACCTGATGATGAGGAGAGCTCTAGCAGCTCTAAAAGCTCAAAAGAAGAAGCATAACCCCATCCTTAGCCATTAAGGAGGTCTACATGAACAAGAAAGCAACCTGATAGGTTTGGTTATTCATTATTTGATTCTAGTTGTGCTTTTGCCTTACTAACACTGATGAGGCTAAAATTGTGATAGAGGCTATAGGCATGAAAGATACAGGTTCCTGGAAGGAGGCCATGGAAGATGAGATGGCTTCTTTGGAAAAGAATAAAACATGGGACTTGGTGCCTTTGCCTAAAGGACAGAAACCTGTTGGATGCAAATGGGTGTTCAAGAAGAAATTCAGTGTAGATGGCAGTGTTGAAAAATACAAGGCTAGAATTGTTGCGAAGGGGTACTTGACAAGAGTCATTGAACCTCATCATTTATTCATATTTTAGATGTCAAAATCCAAGGCTGTGTCCTTGACTGTCTGTAATTAGGGATTCTATAGTTACCAATTTTTTCTAGCTAATTCTAATGACTTTTACTAATTTAAAGAGATTGATCTATCTACTTACTAAATGAATTCAAAGATTGTTGGAAATAGGATTGAATAGTAAATTACTCAAATCAAATCTATAACTGCAACATGCATCTATCTATCAAAGTCAATAAGTATTCTATAAAGCAAAATCTGAAACAACAAAATAGTGGTACTAGCCTTCAGCCTTGGTGGTGAGAGTGGGCCCTTGCTCCACACCCTTAGGGCTGGAGGCTACAGTAAGGAATCAACACAAAAGATTGAGATCAGAACTTAATTCAATCCAATTCCATTCACTTTACATTTAGAGAAATATTGATAGCCAAATGAGATTACAGAAAATCAGAATAATAAAAGTCACCCCTTTTTTGCTACTTCTGTAAGTATATATAAAATGATTGATGACATATCACTTATCTTATCTACCAGTTCTTCTATGAGATGACATCTGTCTCTTTATTATACTAGTTGTCTAACTACGAAAAATAACCATGCAATAAAAATAGATTGAGTGGAACAGAAGTCCACTCTGAATCTAAGTTTGAGTCTTAATACATTTGGGCAGCAAGGCCCTGAAAATATGTATATTAAATCAGTTTCATCAGTAACTCATGCAAAAACTAAAAAGAGATAAAAACTCCTAGCAGTGAACTAGAGATGACCCTTAATCACTTAGGTGATGATTTGAGTAATATTAGGGGTATTACGATCACTGTTGAAAGTGCATGACTGATAGCTATGCTAGAAATCTGCTCTGCTCTAAAGAGGCGCCATAAATGTATGTCTCTGTCTGCAGCTCCGGTGATATAATTGTTACAAGTATGGCCCTAACCAGTGTTGTCATTGATGTCAACATACTCCTGTTGCATTAATGATAAGGATTGGATGAGCTGTGTGCAGAAGATATTGAGAAAATTAGTCTCAATCAGAAACAGTGAAGAACAGTGATGACAACAAGGTAAAAGTCCAAGATAGGTTGAGGATTAGAGGATGCAGTTTAAAGGGTTTGTAGATATGTATCTCAAGTTGGTCCAGACAATATTTTAGAGGTCCATATGAAGATCTGAAGAAGTTGTGGTCGCTCAAGTAAAACTAGTTCTAGTAGGTGTTCAGAGGTGACAGAAAGGTCCGGTGAGATCTGGAAATGCATTATCCTATTCTGTAGATTTGAAGGAGTGTTGGGGAAGTCCTTATGATGTGTCAACTTGATTGATTCATGGTTTGAAGGTCTGCAAGCATCTATTCCTTTGTGACAGTAATGAGAGACTGTGTTCTTGAGGTTCCAGATGAAGGGGAGAAGGATTTCAGTAAGCAGATGAAGTGTAGATGTTCTTGGAGATTTAAGCAAGCTTGTGGAGGTCTTTGGATCATGTCCAGTTCATGTTGGTGGTCCACATTGGATTTGGAGCTCAGAATTGAAGAATAACTTCTGGATGATGGTGTTCTTTCTGAGACTAGCCAACCAGATGAGTTACACATCCTGCGGATGTTCTTGTTGATGTTTTCTAACTTAGACAATCATTCCTAAGTTGATGTCTTGTATAAATAAGGGATTGCAAAGTCATTTCAAATGTGTCCTTATGGAGATGAGAGTGTGGTAGTGAGGAGGAGAGCAAAAGGTAGAGAAGAAGTATTAGGCTTAAATGGAACTGATTCAAGCATGGTGAAGATGCTACTTTCCAGTTCAAGTAGGTGATACATATTTCCTTGTAGACAGTGTGTCTCTTGTAGGCAGTGAGCCTCTTGTGAGCAGTGTGCTCGGGAAGTGAGCCCTAATTGGCATGTGCCATTTTGTTCTTTCTATTTTTTTAATAGAGAATACATTCTTAGGTTAATCACCCCATGGTTTTTCCCTTAACTGGGTTTTCCACGTCAAAATCTTGGTGTCTCATGTGTTGATGTGTTTGTGCTCTTAATTTATCGCATTGTGCTTTCATGATTGATTTACTATTATACTGCTAATTAACAACGTGGAGTTAAGTGTTTAAATTGGAAGAAAGTTTTGTACAACTAATTCACCCCCCCTCTCATTTGTCTGCCATAAATCTAACAATTGGTATCAGAGCCAAGTTCCTCTAAAAGGAGCTTAACTGCTTGAGGTGATCCAGGATGTTGTCTTACAAGAAGGATAGTCTGAAGTTTGATGGAACCAATTTTAATCTTTGGAAAGGTCGCATGAAATGTCACCTATAATGTATGGGAATGGTGTACTAGACCATGGATACAACACAGTATGTACCTCCATAGGGTGGTCTGAAAACCCAAACTGAAATCACAGATGCTGAAAATAATCTACGGACTATAGAGGCTCTTCTAAGCGCATTATCAGATTTAGAGCTCTCAAATGTTATTGACCTACAAACAACTTATGAAATTTGGCAAAAACTAGAACTTTTGCATGAAGAAGACAAGTATGTTAAATGTGCAAGGTTACAGAGTCTGAAAGGGAAATTTGAAAATCTAAAGATGAGAGAAGATGAAAATATCACATCTTTTATGCCAAGAGTAAATGAGATTGTTTGTGGAATTAGAAATGTTGGTGGAGTCTTGAATGAAGATGAGATTGTTGGCAAAATTCTCAGATCCCTTCCTACTTCTTATAAAATTAAGGTTGCTACAATTGAAGAATTCAGAGCTCACACAACTGTCACAAGAGATCAACTAGTTGGTAAATTGGCTACATTTGAAATGGCCAAGTTTGGAGATGAACCCCCAAAGACTGAATTTGCATTCAAAGCTAGTGCATCTGTAAAAGGTAAACAAAGGGTTGATCTGTGAGAGAACTCCTCAAGGATACTTTCATGGTATGAAAAAGAAAGAAAAGACCTGGAAGAAGAAGAAGCTGAAACTGCTCACCTTAAAGCTCTTATTACAAAAATACTGCCAAGAGGATCCGGTAAGTATGAAGGGAAATTATCTTTTAAGTGTTTTAACTGCAATAAGATTGGTCATTTTGCCTCAGGGTGTTCGAAAATATTTTCAAGGCCAAATTCTAACAGATCAAGATTACAAAAGAATTGTTACTATGCTCATGAAGGAGATGATAATGGAGTAACAGATGATCAATCAGAGATAGGAGACAAATCCAGAAATGACTGGGTGTTCATTGCCATCAAGGAAGAAGATCCAATGCCTTCTGAATCTATCAATCATAAAGTTGTAGAAAGAGCTCTAGCTGCCCAAGTTGAAGAAAATGACGATTGGGTCATTGACAATGGATGCTCTCACCATATGATAGATGACAAAAATAAGTTCATAGATTTGAAAATGTATGAAGGAGTGGTAAAGTTTGGTGATAATTCTGCTGGTCGAATCAGAGGTAGAGGAACTATTTCTTTTAATGGAAGGAATAAAACTGGAAATGTATTGTATGTTGAAGGATTGAAGCACAATCTTCTCAGTGTTGGACAATTGGTGGACAAAGGTTATGATTTCAGATTCAAGAATGGAAAATGCAAGATCTTTGAGAGTTCTAGAACATAGATTGCATCTGGTACCCAAACAAAAGGTAATATCTTCTATTTAATTGGTACTGGTAAAAGTTGCTGATTTGTTCAAGTTGATCAGAGTTGGTCATGGCATAGGAGGATGTGTGATGTGAATTTTGATAATATCATCAAGATAAGAAATACTAAGGCTGTAAGAGATCTTCCAAAATTGGTGAAACCTACAAATAGTTTATGCAAAGAATGTTAGTTGGGAAAACAAAGCAAAGTCTCATTTAAAAGCAAGGAACAATATTCTACGAGATTATTAGACTTAGTTCATACTGATCTTTGTGGTCTAGAAAGACTCAGGAGTATGCAAGGTGATAGATACTTCATGTTACTAATTGATGAGTATTCCCGGATGATGTGGGTAACCTTTCTAAAAGAGAAATTAGAGGCTCTTGAGAAATTCAAAATATTCAAGGCTATAGTAGAGAATGAAACCTGATTAAAATTGAAGTGTCTGAGGTCTGATAGAGGTGGAGAATTCACATCCGGTGAGTTGATAGAGTTCTATGAGAAACATGGAATAAAGAGACAGTTGTTTGCTCCTAGGACCCCACAATAGAATGGAGTAGTGGAGAGAAAGAACCGGACCATCCAAGAAGCATCTAGGACCATGATGATGGAAGAAAATGTTCCTTAGATCTATTGGAGAGAAGTTGTCAGCACTGCAGTCTATACTCTCAATCAAGTTCAAATCAAAAGCAATACCAGTAAGACTCCTTATGAACTTTGGTTTGGTATCACTCCTACTGTGAGGTACTTTAGATTTTTTGGTAGCAAATGTTACATTAAAAAAGATGAAGATCTAGGAAAGTTTGATGCTAGAAGTGATGAAGGAATATTCTTGGGTTACTCTACTCAAAGCAAAGCCTACCAGTGTTATAACAAGAGACTGAGAAAGATGATAGAAAGTACAAATGTGAAGGTTGATGAGGGAATTGAGAAACCCTCAAGGTTTTATGAATATGATGAAGATGATCAAAATGGTGTTCTAACTCAAGGAGCCTAAGCTTCCTCTGCTCAAACTAATCCAGTAAACTAGGAAGAAGAGATGAGTCTCAATGAGCCTGATCAAGAATTAGAAATGCAAGAAACTCCCAAAGTTCCTAGGTTTGTAAGACTGAACCACTCTAAAGATCAGATCATAGGCGATAAAAGCAAAGGGGTACAAACAAGAAGGAGAATTGCTCAAGAATCAGAAGAGTATTGTCTGATTTCAAAGATTGAACCTAAGACAGTGAATGAAGCTTGCAATGATGAAAACTGGACTAAAGCAATGGAGGAAGAACTGATGCAAATTGAGAAAAATCACACCTGGGATCTTGTTCCCAGACCTAGAAACAAGAATGTAATTGGAACCAAATGGTTCTTCTAGAACAAACTAAATGAAGTTGGGAAAGTAATCAGAAATAAAGCAAGATTGGTTTGCAAGGGCTACTCTCAAATAGAAGGAGTTGACTATGAAGAAACTTTTTCTCCGGTGGCAAGAATTGAAGCAGTCAAATTATTTCTTGCTTTTGCTACCTTCAAGGATTTCAAAGTATAACAGATGGATGTCAAGTCTGCCTTCTTGAATGGTGACTTGGAAGAAGAAGTATACATTGAGTAACCAGATGGATTTCAATTGTCTAATCATAGTAATATGGTCTGCAAGTTAAAGAAAGCACTGTATGGACTCAAGCAAGCCCCAAGAGCCTGGTATGAAAGACTAGATAAGCATATTTTGAAGATTGGTTTCAACAAAGGTACTGCTGACAGAAATTTATATTTCAAAATTGACCATGAAAATTCCCTGATAGTTGAAGTGTTTGTTGATGATATCATTTTTGGAGGAAGAGATAGTTTGTGCAAAACTTTTGCAAGTCAAATGAAAAGTGAATTTGAAATGTCCATGCTTGGAGAAATGAATTTCTTCTGGGGTCTACAAATCACTCAAACAAAGAAAGGTATCTTCATTTCTCAGACCAAATATGTAAAAGAATTGTTGAAGAAATTTGGGATGGAAGATTCAAAGCCAATGAATACTCCAATGGAAACTGGATGTAAGTTGAGCAAAGATGATGACTCTCCTAAGGGAGATCAGACAAAGTACAGGTCAATGATTGGAGGATTGTTGTATCTCACTCAAACTAGACTAGACATTATGCAAGTTGTTGGTCTTGTTTCTAGATTCCGAGCTGATCCTAGATAATCTTATGTCATGGAAATCAAGATGATTTTTAGATATCTAAAATGGACAGTTGAGTATGGTCTATGGTATCCTAGAGATCATGATTTCTCTCTTCATGCATATACAGATGCTAATTACGCAAGAGATGTGGATGGCCGGAAGAGTACCATTGGTGGAGCATTCTTTTTGGGGAAGAGATTGGTTTCTTGGTTGAGCAAGAAATAAGAGGCAATATCTTTGTCCACTACAGAAGTAGAATATATTGCAGCAGTAGGTAGTTGCACTCAAGTTTTGTGGATGAAGTAGATGCTAAGAGATATCAAAGTGGAGTATGAGGAACCTATCACAATCCTCTATGATAATTCAAGTGCAATAAATATATCTAAGAATCTAGTGTTGCATTCAAAGACGAAACACATATCCATCAAGTTTCACTTTTTGAGAGAGCAAGTGAACAAGAATGAAGTCAGGTTGGAGTTTGTGCCTTCCAAGGATCAGATTGCGGACATCTTTACTAAACCTCTACCTAAGGACTCTTTTGAGTATCTCAAGGATAAGTTAGGGGTTATTGCCCCTCTGGTGATGAACTAAGGTGTACTGAGGTGGATCAGTCTGGTGGATATCATAGTCACATCTTGTAGTCTAGATTGATGATGGGGAGCTGCTACTCAGGGGGAACAACAGATATGATTCTGAAGTAGTAGAATTGCAAGTATGTGCCCTTTTCCATTGATGTCAAAGGGGGAGAGAAGACATGTGAAAAACAAGTAGTTTTTGATCAAAGGGGGAGTAGGAAAGAAAGAGAAGACATGTGAATGGTTGTTACTGATAGGGGGAGTTGTGACAGTGAGGAGAAGTTCTTGTCTTGATGGTTAAAACAATTTTTCACATCATATGTTGCCATCAATGACAAAGAGGGAGATTGTTGGAAGTATGGGCCTAACCAGTGTTTTCATTGATGTCAACATACTCCTATTGCATTAATGATAAGGATTAGATGAGTTATGTGCTGAGGATATTGAGAAAATTAGTCTCAATCAGGAACAGTGAAGAATAGTGATGACAACAAGGTAAAAGTCCAAGATAGGTTGAGGATCAGAGGATGTAGTTTAAAGGGTTTGTAGATATGTGTCTCAAAGTGGTGCAAAAAAGATTTTAGAAATCTGCATGAAGATCTGAAGAAGTTGTAGTCGCTCAAGTAAAACTGGTTCTGGTAGGTGTTCAGAGGTGACAGAGTGTTACAGAAAGGTCCGGTGAGATCCGGAAATGCATTGTCCTATTCTGTGGATTTGAAGGAGTGTTGGGGAAGTCCTTATGATGTGTCAACTTGATTGATTCATGGTTTGAAGGTCTATAAGCATCTATTCCTTTGTGACAGTAATGACAGACTGTGTTCTTGAGGTTCTGGATGAAGGGGAGAAGCATTTCAGTAAGTAGATGAAGTGTGGATGTTCTTAGAGATTCAGGCAAACTTGTGGAGGTCTTTAGATCATGTCCAGTTCATGTTGGTGGTCTACATTAGAGTTGGAGCTTGGAATTAAAGAATAACTTCCAGATGATGGTGTTATTTCTGAGACTGGCCGACCGGATGAGGTACACATCCTGTGGATGTTCTTGTTAATGTTTGCTGACTTAGACGATCATTCCTAAGTTGATGTCTTGTATAAATAAGGGATTGCAAATTCATTTCAAATGTGTCCTTTTGGAGATGAAAGTGTGGCAGTGAGGAGGAGAGCGAAAGGAAGAGCAGAAGTATTGGGCTTAAATGGAACTGATTCAAGCATGGTGAAGATGCTACTTTCCAGTTCAAGTAGGTGATACATATTTCCTTGTAGACAGTGTGTCTCTTACAGGTAGTGAGCCTCTTGTGAGTAGTGTGCTCGGGCAGTGAGCCCTAATTGGCATGTGTCATTTTTTTCTTTCTATTCTTCTAACAGAGAATACATTCTTGGGTTAATCACCCCATGGTTTTTCCCTTAACCGGGTTTTCCACATCAAAATCTTGGTGTCTCATGTGTTAATGTGTTTCTGCTCTTGATTTGTTGCATTATGTTTTCATGATTGATTTACTATTATGCTGCTAATTAACAATGTGGAGTTAAGTGTTTAAATTGGAAGAAAGTTTTGTACAACTGATTCACCCCCCTCTCAGTTGTCTGCCCTAAATCTAATATTAATTGTGGCCTTCTTGCTCAGCTCTGGAGATGCTCTAGACTTCAGTCCAGCTCTAGAGATGCTTTTCCTCTTTAATTCAAAACTTCTAATGTCGTGGTATTCTGGTATTAACTTCGGAGATCATTAGGACTACCTCTGGAGATGTGCAAAATTGCCATCCTAAACATCAACACCTGTTGATTTGAAAAGAGAAGTTTTTCTGCATATTTCCATCAATTCCATGCACATTAGTCCTTTAATAAGAAATCATGATCTTAAGTAATTTATCTTCAATTAATCATTATTTAGAACAATCTTACTAGCCTATTCAGGTGTAGACATCAAGGAAAATAGGGTCAGAAAGGAAAAAAAAAGAGGTAAAAAGATGTATCTTATGGGTGTTACTTGGGACTCATCATCCCCCCCATACCTAAGGTTTAGCAGGTCCTCCTATTTCTCATAATCAATATTTATTCTAGTGGAGTAGCCTATCAGTCAAGTTGTAGTCTTGTGCATATTTAGTCCAAGTGGTGTGATTGGTATTACAATCTCCCCTGTACTGATCAACCTACTCAACCACTCTTGCAATTTCTCATCTTCCATCTACTCATCCCAGATAGGGAGTGGCTCCATTATGAGAGGGGGCCTGAAACACCCACCTATCCACTCCTGTTTATGCTTATCCATCATTTTGGATATTAACCTTGCCTTCCTAATAAATAACCTTAAGTTTGTAGGGGTTACCACCTCTCTCATTTTCTACTCTGAGGTCAGAATATTCCACCTTTTCTTTACTATTGCAAGCACTAGATTAGCTAAATTTCTCATAAAAAGACCAAAATGAATGGAACACTTGCAGATTTTTTGGGTATAATGGTAAAATTATGTTCTGACTTTCAGGATGATAGACATATGCCCTGAATTGGATCTCAAAAGCTTGAGGGTTTGGACACTCCTTTCTGATGAAAAGACTTGTTTTTCTATCCTTCTTCAGGTGAGCCTCCATTCACTCATTCCAAATCTAATGATTCCTCATCATTGACATGAATGCTTTGAGCTTGTAATCTCCTACAAAATAATTAAGAATGAAGGTCATATCATCAAGACAAAATCCATGCAGATATAACTCACACAAAATTTTTTGTCTTCATCATAACTCCTTATATAGGCTTCCATGAACCCCTCTGTTATTTTTGTGTTCTCAGGTAGATCAGACAGGACTGAAGACAACTTTCTTTGCAGGACCCTTTCTTGTAAAAACATAGCATAACTGGCACTTGGAGGTCTGCAAGATAAAAGCTCAGAAGAAATGGAGGCTATCTGAATGACTCTTTCCACTCTTTTTGTCATGGCAGTAACTATCCTCTGTAATTGCAGCATAGGCTTAGAAGCCTCATATTCTCTACATCTCCTTTCCCAATGAAACATGGCCTTAGGAATATCAATGGGGATTGGTTCGACATATGGATCTATTTCTACCTCATGTTCACTAGTTTCTTGGGCTAGCCATATCATGAATATACTCCTCTTGATCATCTATTTTGTTGTTGGCCCAAGTTAATTGTTTATCTTGGCTTTGTACTTTCTCAATTAATGCTACAATTACTATACACCATTGTCTCTAGCCTTGGTAAGATTAGAAATACTTTGTACTCCCTCTATCTCCTTTTTGTACATGACTTTAGCTACCTCTGTCTTCTGGGCTTCTAGTTCTGCTTCCCTCTCTTGAATTATTTGGTCTTTACTCTGGAGCTCTATTTGTAGTTTTTCAATTACTTGTTTTTACTCCATCTCTATTTCCATTCTGGCCTTCTTGAGGTCAGTGATAATCTAATTTTTCTCCCAAAGTAACCTTTTTAGATTATCAATTTCATCTAATAGTTTCTGCTCCTTTGAAATCTCAATATCCTCTTGATCATAAGGATGAGAGAAAGTTCCTATTTCTTCTTCTATTTGCTGCACATCAGGATCTTCCATAGCCATATGTCCTACACTATCAGCTGCATCCAATTTCTTTGTTTCATCTTTCCCTATAGCCTCCTTGTTCTAAGGTTCTTCTTTGGTTTTCTTTATTTGTGCTGGAACTGATGAAGGCCCAGCTTTCTCCTCAGAAGTTTTGAAACCCAGAAGTACTTCAGGTAGGAGAGTAGTATATTTCTCAAATTGGGAGAGCTACATTTTTACTTTTGCTTCTCCATAGAATAGGTGGAGCAAGTGCCTCCAGACCAGGTGTCTCATCCTCAGAATATGAGGAGATAGTAAAAGTTTGCCTGTGTTCTGTCTCTAGAGCAGGAGATTGTTCTAAAGTTGTACTTGAACTCAGATGGACAGATGGTTCTGGGGAAACTTCTCTTAGTCGTTTCTTTCTCACTAGAGGGATATCATCAAAATCATGGGATGCTTCTTCAGCCCAATAGTGTATTCTAGAGTCATCTTTCTTTGGGGTTTTCTTTTCTTTCTATTGTGACCTCTCCCCTGTTAGTTCCCTAGAGAAAGATTCCTTAGCCAAAGCCATTTTCCTGCTGGCCAAGTGAGTCATGTATGGAGTTTTCTCAAGAGCAAGCTCTTTAATTTCTTTGCCTTTCTTCTTCTTATCAGAAATAGGGGTTGTAGATGAAGTTGCATCTAGTGAGGACTTCTTTTCATTTTCAATAGTTGTAGAGGAGGTTGAAGGTTCTGTCTCTTCTTCTTGCTAGGTAGAGGAACCCTCACCCTCTTCCTGTGCCCTCTCCGGCTCTCTGTCCTGGGGATTTTGTTCAAGAAATGTTTTCTATAATTCTTCCCCATCAGCTTGAGACAGAAAGTGGTGTTTAAAAAAATGAGGCCATGATGTTTCATAGGACCCCTGTTTTGCTAATATTTTTCTTTAGTTTCCCTAATGGTAGAGTACAGAAAGTTAGGAATGTTTATGCTAAATTTAGGGTGTCCATTCCCATGCCTAAAAAAATCAACATTTTCATTATTCATCCTAAAACTAAGGAAAATTTACCATCACATGTGAAATATTTCATTAGCCATGTAGCTACCTATTGCCAAGGGTTTGGAAGTGAGGACCTAAGAATTCCTTTAACCTCATTTTCATTTAAATGCAATTGTATTGTAGGCTCACCTACAATAGAGAAATTCCTAATCAAATTAGCATATAAAGTTTTCAGATGATAGAACCTCACACCTTGTTCAGGTAACCCAGAAATATGATTGATAGTGGTTGTAGAGAGATTGATTTGAACTCCCCTTACAGTTGTCTAATTGCCCCTTAGGTTTCTTAGGAACTCATCTACAATATCTTCTTGAAACCCCTAAATTTTTTTTAGAAATTCTAACCATCCTGTATTCCTCATAATGTCTATTGCAACATCATCCTACAAAAGGCCTATAGCACTTTCTGGCTCTGATTTCTTCTTAACCCCCATTTCTAAATTCTTTTCCTATCCTCTATGCTTACAATCCTTCCTCATTCCATAGACTCCGGAGAACTATTTCAGCTGACTCTGTTCTTCAAGGTATGTTATAGTTTGAATGAGGATTATTATGTCAATTCATTTAACAGCTTAGGCTTATGGAGAAAGAAGTTAAAAGTAGTTAGAGTGCTTATGTGGTCATAAATGAAGCAGAGTGATGGGACACTCCATAGGCATGGTGACAGTACCGCAAAGATGGCGACATGCATGAATTTGGAAAGAAAAATGATGGCAAGAGAACATGTCATAATGACAACACCCAAAAATAGAATGACAAGACAGTTGCTAATCAATGCTTAATTAAGATAGAATTACCTGAACCATTTTAAATGATGAGCCGTGATGTACTTGGCTGAGATGTTGTGGCATTGATGAGACTAGATGCAACATGGCACATGAGCAGCTTTTTATGGCTTGAGATGATGTCAATCACCTTCATTGTCATGCAACCTGCAAGCATTCCTGCTAAGTGGTTTGAGAATCCATGTATCCTAGGTGATGTCAGTGCAGTCTTTGTAAGTACCTATGCAAACGAGAGTAATGATTTCTCACTAGATGCATGTTGATTTTAGTTTATTTTTTTTCCTTTGCCATAAAGTAGGGGATGAGTCATAAATGACATCTCTACTTTATTGCCTAGAGAGGTGGGTCCCCTCCCACTTATTATGTTTGTAAACAACTCTTTATTGGTGGAGCACCAGAGATGCTCCTAGTTTATGAAGCACTAGAGGTGCTCTTAGTTTGTGAAGTGCCAGAGGTGCTCCTAAACTGTGAAGCACTAGAGGTGTGTTTGAGTAACTCCCAGCACTTGATTACCTACGTAGTTTGATTATTCCCAACTGGCATGAAGAAGGGAACTGTCATTTTCTAGTTTTCAACCTTCTCTTTTTTCTTTTTTCTTTTTAGTCCAAAAGTGTGATAGAGGAGGTGTCCCCTGTATCAAAGCACAAATTGTTGAGGAACTCTTCTTCAGTGGATGGCCTTTTATATAGTCTGATTCGGTGGTCATTCACTAAGAATGTGTCTGTACTTCCATCAATAGGTTCCAACAGTACTGTTTCATTTTCAAAAAATTCCTTTATCTAATAAGGACCTATCCAATGAGTTCGTAATTTCCCTGCGAACTCCTTGAATTTAGAATCATAAAAAAGAACCCAATCACCTTGTTGAAATGTCCTCTTGATCTGTTGGTCATGCCATTGCTTCCTTTGACACTGAACTAGTTCTTTTTTCTGAATGGCCTCTATCTGGATTTCATCCAACTCATTAAGCTAAAGAATTCTATTCTATTGGGCTATGGACAATGGTAGATCAATATCCAATGCAGTTTTAAGTGTCTGAAGTTCAAATTCTATAAATATAATAGGCTTTTTCCCATAAACTAATTCATATGGTGAGAAATTTGTTGTGGACTTCCAAGTGGTATTGTAAGCTCAAATTGCTTCAGGTAATCTGTTAGCCCAATCTTTTCTATTCATTGCTACTATCATTGCTAGAATATTTTCAAGTTCCCTATTAGTTGCCTCTACCTGTCCATTGGCTTGAGGATGGTAAGGTGAAGATTGTCTATGCTTGACCTAATATAAATCTATGAATGCTCTGATTACCTGTGAAGTAAATTGAGGTCCTTTATTTGAAACTATGGATCTTGGGGCTCCAAACCTCAAGAAAATCTTATTATAAAGGAAATCAACAACTTTCTCTTCTCATGCAAATTACAATTCTTAAACCTTAGCCCATTTAGTCACATAGTCTGTGCATACTAGAATATACTCCTTGCCTGATGATGGTAGAGAAATTGGTCTCCCAAAGTCTAGACTCCACTGTTCAAACGGTTCCATAATGACTTGAGGATGCAGTAACATCTCCTGGGTGAAGGTTGGCTGTCGCATCCTTTGGCACTGGTCACACTGCTGCAAATAAATTTTAGTCTCCTTATGAAGAGAGGCTTAGTAGTAACTAGCTCCTAGGGTATTGTGGATAGTTATGGGGGAAAAGTAATATCCACTGGATGGTTCACCATGACATGCTCTCTATACATAAAAAATTTCATTAGTTTTCAGACACCTGCGTAAAATGAAATCAGGACCACATTTAAATAGCAATCCATTTAACCATTTGTAAGATAAGTTGTCCTTAACTAAACATTTTTTTTTGTTTTGAGGTACAATGGGATTGATACAAGCCTGTAGCTAAAAGATTAGCTATGCCAGCGAGCCAAGGTATAGTAGAGAAGATAGAAAAAAGATGTTCATCTGGGAACCTATCCTCCACTGGTTGGTTTTCTCCTCCTGTATGCAATCTTGACAGAAAATCAGCAACCAAATTAAACTTGCTTGGATTATCAACTATGGTAATATCAAATTCCTGCAATAGCAATAACCACCTAATGATCCTTGCACCTATGACTAGCTTATTCATTAGGTACTTGGTGGCTGCATGATTAGTGTGTACAAATATTTTATATCCAGTGATATAATGCATGAATTTGTTTATAGCATAGATGACTGCCAAGAATTTGTAAGGAAAGTACAAGTGTGGAATACAACTTCCCTAATGTCAATTCAAAGGGGATAATGCAGACAAGTAACATTCAATTCAAAAAACACAGATGAGCACACTAGAAAATACAAAATAAACATGTAAGATAATAGAGAACAACACCAGATGTACGTGGGAAAACCCTTTCAAGTAAAAAACCCACCACTGTAAGAGAGACGATCTTTATTTATAGTAAGCTTAGAAAGATTACAATAAAGATACCAGCCCTCTTGCATAGGTATCAATTCTCAAATCATACAAACAATTCACTTTCATTGTACATTTATAAAATGAACAATATAATCAAATCTTATCATCATCATCAATGACATCATCAGATCTATATATATTTTACAGTCTTCAACATCAAAATAGTTTTTAACTTCTGTCCTAACTTTTCATTTCAACTGACCCAACATCACTGCCTTCCAACCATCACAACTGTTCATATTCACGTAAGACTTTTAGTCCCACATTCACCAGTTCGCGTTTGATATCCTGGTTTAAATATACAAACACACGGTAAGACTATCGTCGGTAATTTTGTTGCTAACGAGGCCAATCAACACCTCATTGGAAAGACCTTTACCATCAGCCCAAAGACTGTACGCTGTGCCAATGAATATCTTCTTCCCAAACATCAAGATGATAGGCTCGTCAGTAAGAACCATTACCACTAAGCCGATAAAGCTACTCACTCTGATGGTCTTCCATCAGAGTGACTCACGTTGACCACATCATCGATGAGACATAGATCATCAATGATACTACTTCCATCTATGCTGATATAGGAAGTCTTCTCGATGGCCACTACCATTGGTGAAACACATGTCATCGGTAATCCCAACGTGGTTACACCGATAGTATTTTGTCAACTTGATGACCAAGCAAACATCGGTGAAATATATGTTGTCGGCAGAACAAGTTAAGTGTTCCCTAATGGTGTTCTGTCAACCTGATGAACAAAGAACAAGTGAATGATATGAACAAAACCAATGATTAAAAAATGAGGTTCCAAGTAGTAATTTGAGACACTAGGTCTCTTCAATCTCCCACTTGTTGAAGAAATTATTGCTACCTCTTAATCCACATACGATTATTGCTTTTTATGGGCCCAAAGACCCATTTCATCCGAACACCATTTGAACTTGGCCGTGCTCACTAGTTTAGTCAAGGCATATGCAACATTATCCAAAGTATCAACCTTTTCCAGCTTTACCTTTTTGTCTTCCACCATATCACAAACAAAGTGATATTGGACATCAATATGTTTTGTCCTAGCATGAAAAGTAGGATTTTTTTCCAGACAGATAGCACTTTGACTATCACAATGAATTTGTATCTACCCTACATCAAAACTGACATTAGAACACAACCTCTTCAACCAAATGGCTTCTTGGCATGCACGAGTAGCTACCATGTACTCTGCCTCTGTTGTGGACAAAGCAACTACAGCCTGTCACTTGCTCATCCAACTAATAGCACCACCATTTAATGTGAATACATATCCATTGGTGGATCTTCTCCTATCAATGTCCCCTACCCAATCAGAATCAACATATCCCTAAATGCTGATAGATTTCTGAGATTCAACTGAGTTTCCATGATAGCAAATAGCATAGTCAGAAGTTCCCTTCAAATACCTCATAACTCTCTTCATAGCATCCCAATGTGATTTGCCTAGATTTACCATAAACTGGCTCAAAACTCCCACTGCTTGGGCAATGTCTAGTCTAGTATAGACCATTGCGTACAATAAACTGCCAACAACACTTGTATAAGGCATTTTTTTCATGTCATCAATTTCATTCGAAGATTCTGGACAATCTTCAAAAGATAGTTTCATTCCTTGCAAAACTGGAACAACTAACTGTTTGCAATCAGACATATTAAATTTATCAAGAACATTGGTAATATACTTACTTTGGCTGAGCCAAAGCTTTCTCTTTGATCTGTCCCTTTTGATTTCCATTCCCAAAATGTACTTCTCTGCCCCCAGATTCTTCATCTCAAATTTCAAGGACTACTGAGATTTTAAATCTGAGATCATCCCCTTACCATTGCCAATGAATAACATGTCATCCACATACAGTGCAATTATAAGAATTTGATCACCATCAGTTTTATAATAGACACAATGATCATATTTAGATCTCACATATCCCAAAGATAAAACATATGTATCAAATTTCTGATACCACATTCTGGGAGATTGCTTCAAGCCATAATGAGACTTTTTAAGTTTACATACCAGATTTTCTTTACCTTTTTCCACAAAATGCTCTGGCTAGGACATATAAATTTCTTCTTCAAGGTCCCCATGAATAAATGTTGTCGTCACATCCATATACTCAATTTCAAAGTCATACACTGTTGCAAGTGACAATAGAAATGTAATGGATGTCAACTTATCTACAGGAGAAAAGATTTCTCCATAATCTATACCTTCCTTTCGGGAATACCCCTTAGCAACTAGTCTTGCCTTGTACTTTTTAATACTACCATCTGGACCATATTTCTTTTTAAATACCCACTTATAGCCCACAGGTTTTCTGCCTTCAAGCAAGGGTACTAGATCCCAGGTTCCATTTCTCTCCAGCGATGACATTTCATTATCCATGGCTTCCAACCAAGAATCTGAATCAGGTAAATTAATAGCTTCTTTCATAGTCCTAGGTTCATCAGTATTAGTAAGCAAAGCATAGGCACAACTTGAATCAAGTACTAAAAATCCATAGTTATCTGGTTGTCTTATTTCACATGTAGACTACCTCAATGGCTGAGGTACTGGTTTAGATTCTTGCTCTGGATTTAAATCTTCGGAGCTACTCAAACTTACTTCTGAACCATCTACACTTGGTGTTTGTTGTTCCTCTTTTACAGGGGTCAAAGGAATATTAACAACACTCTTTTCTTTCTTCTCTTCTTCAGCTGAGGATCAATAACCAACTCTCTAAAAATTACATTCCTGCTGTAAATTACTTTTTTAGTTTTAGGATTCCAAAGCTTGTACCCTTTAACACCGACTACATAGCCAATACAAATACATTTGACTGCCTTGTAATCTAGCTTAGATCTTTTTACCTCAGGAATATGAGCATATGCTTCATAGCCAAAGACATGAATATGTCTTAGAGAGAGCTTCTTTCCAGACCATGCTTCCATAGGTGTCTTATCAACCAATGCCAAAGTAGGAGAATGATTAAGCAAGTAACAAGCTGTAGCAACTGCCTTAGCCTAGAACCTTTGTTCAAGACCAGCATAACTCAACATACTTCTTGCTTTCTCCATCAATGATCAATTCAACCTTTCAGCAATTCCATTTTGCTATGGAGTATAAGGTGTAGTTTTATGCCTTTTTATTCCATGATCAAGACAAAATTTATCAAAATCTGCATTGCAATATTCACCACTGTTATCCATTCTCAAACATTTTATTTTTCTACTAGTCTGATTTTCCACAAGATTTTTAAAATCTTTAAACCGACTAAACACTTCTAATTTATTTTTCAAAAAAATATAAATGCCCTCCTTGAATAATCATCAATAAATGATACATAATATCTTGATTTAGACAGAGAAGGAACATCAAGTAGACCAAAAACATCAGAATGTACATAGTCTAGAACACCAGAAGATTTATGAGAACTAGAGTAAAAAGAACCACAGTTCTTTTTTTCATATATGCAATGTTCATAGAAATCAAACTCTAGATTACAATCAATCAACCCATCTACCAGGTTTTTGTTTCTCAAGGTTTTTAAACCTTTTTCACCTATGTGACCAAGTTTATGATGTCAGAGCATTATTTTCTTTGTAAAAAGTTTAACTTCCATAGAGTTTAGATCATGTGTTACAATAGTAGCTTTTTCAGATTTTATAGACATTATTACAACACACTAGTTTAGCATCTAACCTATACAAAGTTCCAATGCATTCACCCTTTTCTAGTACAATAGAACCTCTAGTCATCTTACAACCACCATTCACAAAAGTAACTTGCACTCCAACATCATTAAGCTTACTAACAGAAAGTAAATTTTGAGCCAGACCTAGTATGTGTAGTACTCCATTCATTCCCTTTATTTTGTCATCCGGGAACTAGATTTTGACTCTTCCTCGACCAACAATTTTTAGTGTTGAATCACTTGCCAGGAACACCTTCCCACCAACATATGCTTCATACTTAGTGAACCATTCTCTGTGAGATGTCATATGAAAAGATGCTTCTGAATCCACCAGCCATACATCTTCAGATGCAGGCATCGCCAAGGCAGCAATGAAGGCATCAACATCACTCTAAGAAGAATTGGTGTCAGAGAAATTCTTCTTCTTCTTCTTTTTCTCCTCTTTGCAGTTCTAATGTGTCCTTTCTACCCACAATTCCAGCACTTCACCTTGGACTTTTTGCCAGGAGATTTTGATCTCCCCTCTAATTTGGACTTAGACTTCTTGTTCTTCTTCTTGTCTCTTTCCTTTGATATACCTCGAATGGACAAGGCCTCTTTGGCCATCTCAGAAGATTTCCTCTACATCTCTTCAGATAATAGTGATGCAACAACTGCTTCAGTTGTAAACGTTGTTGTTGTACTTCCAATAGCCATCACAAGATGATCCCATGAGTTAGGTAAGGAACATAATAAAAGCATACAATGGTCCTCTTCTATTTTTACACCTATAGAAGTCAACTATGCAACAATTGTATTAAATGTGTTCAGATGGTCTGCTACAGATGCTCCTTCATCCATCTTCAAATAATACATTTTTTTTCTAAGGAAATGTTTATTCACCAAGGACTTGCCCTGATAAATATCTCCCAACTTCTTCCACAAGGCATTTGCAGTCTTCTCCTCATGGACGTTCAACAGAACATAATCTGCTAAACTTAATCTTATCAGTCCTCTGGCTTTCCTATTCACCAGGTCCCAGTCTTCTTGCTTCATGCCTGAAGGTTGAACCCCAGACACAACAACCCAAAGATCTCTGTCGACCACCATATCTTCAACCTTAAGTTTCCACAACTCAAAGTTTGTGCCATTGAACTTTTCAATGTCTATTTTTCCTAATGTACTTGCCATCTTATTTAATAAAATAAACCTCTATAGAACTCCCACTCACAGAACTGACACAAAAAACCCAACCTACCAACAAGGATAACACAACTCCACTTGTAAGGAAAGCACAGGTGCGGAATATAGCTTCCCTAATGTCAATTCAAAGGGGATAATGCAGACAGGTAATGTTTAATTAAAAAAATATAGATGAGCACACTAGAAAATACAAAATAAACATGTAAGATATTAGAGAACAACATTAGATGTACGTGGGAAAAGCCTTTCGGGTAAAAAACCCACCACTGCAAGAGAGACAATCTTTATTTATAGTAAGCTTAGAAAGATTACAATAAAGATACTAGCCTTCTTTCTCAGGTATCAATTCTCAAATCATACAAACAGTTCACTTTCACTGTACATTTATAAAATGAACAATATGATCGAATCTTATCATCACCATCAATGACATCATCAGATCTGTATATATTTTATAGTCTTCAAGAGCAAAACAATTTTTAACTTCTGCCCTAACTATTCATTTCAACTGACCCAACATTGCTGCCTTCCAACCATCGTAACTGTTCATATTCATGTAAGACTTTTAGTCCCACATTCACCAGTTCACATTTGATATCCCAGTTTAATCATACAAACATGTGATAAGACTATCATCGGCAATTTTGTTGCTGACGATGCCAGTCAACACCTCATCGGAAAGACCTCTGCCATTGGCCCAAAGACTTTATACTATGTTGATGAATATCTTCTTGCCAAACATTGGGATGATAGGCTCATCGATAAGAACCATTACCACTGAGCCAATAAAGCTACTCACTCCAATGGTCTTCCATTGGAGTGACTCATGCCGACCACATCATCTACGAGACATAGATTATTGGTGATGCTACTTCCATCTGTGCCGATACAAGAAGTCTGCCCAATGGCCACTACCATTGGTGAAACACATGTCATCGGTAAGCCCAACATGGATACATCGATAGTATTCTGTCAACTCGATGACCAAGAAAACATTGGTGAAATATATGCTATTGGCAGAACAAGTTATTAGTTCACCGATGGTGTTCTATCAACCCAATGAACGAAGAACATGTGAATGATATGAACAAAACCAACAATAAAAAAATGAGGTTCCAAGCAGTAATTTGAGACACTAGGTCTTTTCAGAATTATTTTTCAGTTGTGGTGTAATTTCTTTCTACAGAGGTAAGGTTTTTGCTAATGTAATAAATGGCGTGCATACTCTTTCCTTCCTCCTTTTGTCCTAAAACTACCCCAATGGACTCATTTGAAGCATCAATTTGTATGTGAAATGGTAAAGTCCAATTAGGTCCTCTCAAAACTGGTATGACAGTAAGCTTCTCTTTCAAGGTTTAAAATTTTGATTGATAGTCTTCTGTCCACAAAAAAATTATCTTTGTTAAGTAGGGTAAACATGGGGGCAGCTGTTCTACTAAAATTTTCTATGAATCTCCTATAGTAGCCTGCCTGACCCAGAAAACTTCTAACATCTATCTAATTTTTGGGTGAAGGAAACTATGTGATCACTTCTATCTTGTTTTGATCCACTTTGATCCCATTTGCTGAAATGTGGTGTCCCAATATAATTCCTTCTTCTACCATCATGAAGCACTTTTCATGGCTAAGGGATAATTGATTTTTCTCACAGCATTTCAGTACTTTCTCCAGGTTTGTAAGAGCTTCTTCAAAATTATCCCCATACACAGGAAAGTCATCCATATAGACATCCATGCATTCATTAGCTAGTTCAGCAAAAATGGCTAAAACAAGCCTCTGAAATGTAGTTGGGGCATTACATAGTCCAAATGGAAGAACTTTGTAAGAAAAAATTCCCCAAGAGTAGGTGAAAGTGGTTTTGTCCTATTGTTTAGGTGCTACTTGAATTTGGTTATACCCACTAAATCCATCTAGAAAAGAAAAATACTTTCTCCCAGCAAGGTTATCCAGTACTTGGTCAATGAATGGTAAGGTAAAGTAGTCCTTTTTTGTAGCTTTGTTTATCTCCTTATAGTCAATACACACCCTCCATTTCCCATTCTTTTTAGGCACTATGACTAGGGGTGAGACCCATTTACTGTCTGAGAGTGGATATATAAACCCTGCTTGCAATAATTTTTCTATTTCATTCTTAACAATGTCTTTTAAAGCAGGATTCAATCTTCTCTCAAGTTGTCTGATACGCTTAATATCCTCAGTGTATATATGATGGGTATAGATCTCAGGAGGGATGACCTTCATATCTTGGTATTCCCAAGAAAAAGATGCTGAATGGGAAGTCAGAAGTTGGATAAGTTTTTCTTCTTGACTTGCTGTTAACTAAGTATTGATATTAAGTGTTTTCCTTAGTAAAATCATGACCTGTTTTGTGATTTGATTCATGGATGTAGTTAATCCATACACTGGAGTCATGGTATTGAGGGGACAAGAATGTGGAAGTAACATGTGGTATTGGTGCCTGCACATGGAATCAAGATTTCAAGCAAAAAATTGTGTTAAGGCGAGGTTTCCATCAGACTCATATTCTTGGAGGAGGTCATATTTCATATATGACCTGATTTTCAGCTCGGGGGGTGATATTTTGAATATCAGTCATCTTAGTTTAGATCACCCCGATGTTGTTTTATCACTTCATGTTCACAAGATCACCCCGATATTGCGGATGTCAATTTTTCATGCGGGTCGATATCTGCCTGTCTAACAGCTTCATGCATCTTGCGGGGGGGTGATTTTTCCAAATATCAGTCATATTCAAAGATCACCCCAATGTCACAACAACGCTACAGTTCAACCTGATATTCTTGTGGGGGGTGATATCTACTTGTTCATCACCCTGATATTCTGCCGGGGGGGTCATATTCTAAATATCAGACGATCTTATGAATATCACCCTTGCTGCCGAATATCACCCCGATGCCAATATGACAATGATGTCATCTAAGTATGATGGGGTCATCATTGAGATTTTCAGTCTAGCATGATATTCCAAAGGAGGAGGGGGTCATATTTCTAATATCAGTCACCTTGTGAAGATCACCCTAATATTGCAACATGATGGTGACATCATCTAAGATCGGTGGGATGCATCATGTGGTCTTTAGCATGATGGTTATTATTAGCAGGTATTATGAGGATCCCGCTGATCGTTGATGAGGATATGAATATGATGATGACATGAATATGATCAGGAGGTTCATTGGTGAAGTATTTAGTATACATATGAGCAGGGGGATCTTTCTCTAATGCATCAGGTTGTGCCGATGAGGTTGGTCATCAGGGTGATATTTCTGATAAGGGTGATATTTTACATCAGGGCGATGCGAAATATTGGGGTGATATTTTGCATGACGATCATCAGTAGGAGGTTCACCGATGGCGCGGGTCATCATGATGAGGTCTAAACTGGCGTCATCGGGAGCAAAATCACCAACATCATATATGCTCATAGCCTAGTTTATAAAGTGTTGGAGAGGTCGCTGCGGGGTGAATGTGGGATAATTAGTTCTCGCATGATTTGAAAAATCAGGTCATGACTGTTGGTGGGAAAATTGCAAAACATGTTGTCCATTGCATTTCCAAAGGATTGTAGGTTGGTATGCCATTAATGGCAGATGTTACAAGGTATGGGCGATGGTGTGGATGGATCAAGTACCTGATTGAAGTTGAAAATCCCTAGGCGGCGGCATAGGGCTCGAGTCCAACCACTCCCTGCCTCCTCTCCCACCTGCTGCATTCAATGTGTTGAGCGCCATTTCTCATGTGCACTATATCTGGTGAATTTTTTATGTGCCATTGTACTAAATGTTAGGTGCACCTTCTTGCTATATCGCAGGCTGTGTGATTCATTTTTAGGGTTGTTGAAAACTGGACAAATTTTGGTGTTGTGATAAAATACAACTTCATTGGTGGCCCTGCTCTGGATGTCTTGTGAGTTTATGGGTCTCATGTTGTATGTTTCATGCATAAATTTCCTAGTTTCATGTTGACTTAAATGAGTAATGTTGTGTTGCATGTGTTCTGTCATCTGTCTCCAAATTGAATGTGTTCTTCTTCTGAATCTAAACAGCTAAGGGGTGTTTAAGATTCTAGGACATGGATTTGCTATGTTAAATGCTTAGTCTTTTACTTCTACTCAAGGGGTAGATTAAATGTTCTAGGTTAAGTGTTGGGAAGAATACATTGCAGTAAGGATGTTTGTAAGTAGAGATAATTGAATACTCAGTCTTGGGAAGTATCTGTAAGGCAGGTGCTAAACAAACCCCCTTGAAATCCAGTCTTTGGTATATGTTTATGCTAACCATTCACATGTGTATGTCTATTGACTCTGAGCCCTGGATAGGCACCAGTCTAGTCTTGTATTGAGGTTACACCACAGGTCCTAGTTTTGCATCCAAATACAAAATCAAACTTAAAACTTCAAAACCAAACCTTCAGGACATTAGAAGTAGTTTAGGACCAAAATCCTTTGATTCACAACTAGACATAGGCCCAAAGCCAGCCGCTTTGCACTTATCTTATAGTTTTGGTCTACATAAAGGAGGATTTATCTGCTTTGTGTCAACATCCCCCCAGTTCACAAGTATATCTTATGGATGTTAAATAGGGAATACCCCCCTTGGTTCTGCAGAGCCTAAAGAAGAGGAGATATCTATAGAGTCTATCTTCTGTATTGTTGGCCCCTGGCCCAGAGATCCTGTTGATCATTGATGGCTACCTTGTAGGGATAACTAGGAAAAAGCATCCAGTCTGGGGAAAAACCAACAGATTTGGCGACTCTACTAGGGAACTTTTTGTAAGAATCCTGATTTAAAAGAAAATAATTCCTAGTTGTAGGTGGCGACTCCGAAAATCTCACAATCGGTAAAGTAAAAATTTGTATGTAAGGGAGAAGGTCCCTGCGTAATCCTCTGTTTGAAGAATTACCCAAAAAGATGATGTACAGGAAAAAGGGGACTATCCCAGCCAGTCATGATGGTTCCCCCAGAAATAATGATGGTATCCAAGGTCATCCTAGGTCTTCAGAGCAACAAGCACCTTATTTTTCAAATACAGAGGCTAAGATTCAAGATATGTATGAGAGACAACAAGGTAGTAGTCTAAGAATGAGGTCAGAAGTGTTTGAAGAATGCCCTTTCTTGGATCCTAGTGATAGTTTTGAAGAGGTTGAATCTCTAAGGGATGATGATGATGATGACTAGAATGGAATGAGACCATCTTCTTCTATGCCCAATGATGAGCAATTAGCTGAAGAGATCAAGAGCCTGAGGGCTGAATTTGAGTATCTGTAGGCTATGAAAAATAGAGATGACATGAGATAGAAAGTGCAAGCTCTAAGAACTGCTCAACAAGATGCAGTCCCCACCCTTGATAATGCAAATGTCTTGAGAAACCAGCATAGAGATGAAGCCCATCATTAGCAAAATGATCAAAAATAGAATGCAAACAATGCTAGAGTACCATTAAATAATGTGAGAAATCGAAATGTTGATAGAAATGTCAATATTAACCAATTTGGTAGACGATCTATGCAACTGGACAGATTCAGACAGTTAGTTTTTGATGGTATTCCTGGTTACCCTAATCCCATTGACAAACATGTAAGGCCAAATGTGCCAAAAATTTTAGGAAATAATGTTGTATCAAGTGAAGACCACTTGAAGGCTTTTTAGAATGTCATGGACAACTTTGAGGTTGAGCATGAAGATGTTTTCATGAAATTAGTTATGTAGTCCTTGGCTAATGAAGCTAGGGAATGGTATAAAGGTCTGCCTGACTGAAGTATCTCATCATGGGATAATTTCAAAAGGATTTTTAAGGAACAGTATGGTGACAAGACTGAGCCAAGCTTTTTTGTAAATTAATTCACTAGTATCACTAAGGGGTCAAATGAGCAGGTTGCAGATTTCAATGCTAGATTCACTAAAGTGCTGAACAAATTACCACCTCACATAAGGCCTAATGAACCAATGTGCATAGTATTGTATATAAATGCTTTTGATGCCAAAACGACATATGGATTAAGAGATAAGGGTCCAAATAGCCTCAAGGATGCTTTCAGGATTGCAACAAATATTGAAAATAATAGGAAAGCATCTGGTAAGACAAACAAAAGGGATGATGTGAAGATTTTGCAAAATCCAAATAAGCCTCAAAGTACTCAACGTAATGCATCTACTTCTGAGGATAAATTAGATAAATTAGCAACTATTGTTAAGGACCTAAGTTATAGACTTGCAAAAAATGAAAAGGGAATGGGTCCTGACAGGCAGGTTTACCAAAGACAAGAAAATAGACCATCATTACATGATATGCCATATAACACAAATTGGCATAATGGTAAACCCATTCTCCCACACAACAACACTAATCAAAGAGCTCAAAATGTTAAGGAGACTCCTTATCCTTTGAAGAAAGTTGTTAATATTTTTAATGATACTCCATGGTGCATAATACGTCAAATGCCTCATTCCCAATCACAATGTATGATTGCTCAATCTCTATATAATAATGTTGTTGCCTGTGATGAATGCAACAAGCCACATTGTATGGAGGATGATAATGTCAATATGTTGTCCACAAACAGGGAGTATTCCTCTTATGATGCAGATGAAAATACAAGTTATGAGACTCAAGTTTGCTAGTAGTTTCCCTGTGATGATGATGATGGAGATAACTATGCATATGCTTAGGACTCACATTTTTCTGAATAACTCGAGGAGACCTTCTAATGAAGAGATTAGAGCTCTCACAACTATATCTCAAGTCAAAAGTAACTATAACCTTAGAGGTAAGGCTTAGGTTGGTAATCCACATCAACTAGAAGACACCTTTGTGAATCAGCCAGTGCATAATCATAAGGTGGTTGGACCACAAAAGACACAATGGAACAATAATAAGAAAAAATTTAAACAAAATGTAGGTCATGATTTTCAAAGGTCAGAAAATGAAGTCCCCCAGGATGATGATCAAAACAAGAATTCTCAGGTCATGGATGACATTCAGAAGACCACTAAAATCAAGGCTGGGTCAGCTCAGGATAAAAATAAGACCATGGATCAGGCTACAACTATTATACAAAATTATGCTCCTTTTGACATAACTCAAGTCCTATCCCAGATAAAGGTCTCTATTCCATTGATGGAGTTGATGACGGTTGAAGAAGTCAGGAATAAGGCAGTGTCCTTGATCTCAGGGGTAGCTTGTCAGGCTGATCAGAATGCTAAAACTCAACGTAAGAAACAAGCCCTATGTGTTGAAGAGGATGAGGTCCCTGAAGTTTATCTGGGAGTGACCATGACAAAATGCCCTTCACAGGTTGAGCCATTTTATGTTTCCCTTTTAATTAATGGAAAAACAGTCAGAAATTGTATGCTTGATTCTGGAGCATCAACAAACAACAAGCCTCTGG
The DNA here is from genome assembly GCA_027924645.1 of Cunninghamia lanceolata. NCBI lineage: Eukaryota > Viridiplantae > Streptophyta > Pinopsida > Cupressales > Cupressaceae > Cunninghamia > Cunninghamia lanceolata. The sequence goes on along the minus strand of BSBN01000388.1, from coordinate 14,563,886 downwards.
CTATCATGCAACAAGCTGGATTGAAAATAGACAAGGCATGTGGAAGATACTATGCAATGGATGCTAGACAAGTACCAGTTATTGGAATCATGAAGGATGTGGATTTCTTGTTAGCAGCATATCCAGAAAAAACATATAGAATGAACATAACAGCGGTTGATATAAAGCCACAATATGGTATGCTGTTATCAAGAAGATGGGCAGCACTGATTGGTGGAAGTATGTAATTAGATCTGTCATATGCCATGATTCCAATGAATGGCAAAGATGTCAAATTGGTCAGAGAAGAGAGATCACTAGAAATAGTTGAGGATCAAGATTCAGAAGAGCATGTGTGTTTTGTTGATACTGACTGTGAAAACTTCAAAGTTGTCTTAGATGATCAAGGAAATAAAGAAAAGAATTTTTGCATTCAAGAGCTTGACTGACATGGTCTATGGACCATGTATTTTGATGGAACTTGTGCAAAGGAAGGCTCTAGTGTTGGAGTTGTGTTTTTGTCTCCAGCTGGTAAGCTTCTAAAATTCTCTTTCTTGTTGAAGTTTGCCTACACAAATAATATTATAGAGTATGAAGCTTTGTTACTTGGATTGAATGTGGCTCTGAAGCATGGGATTAAGATGTTAAGAGTGTTTAGAGACTCAGAGTTAATTGTTTCCCAGGCTAGAGATAAGTATGCTTCAAAAAATAAAAGGTTAAAACAATATAAACATGTTGTCTAGGATACGATTGAATTGTTTGATGCATTTTCAATAAGTTGGATTGAAAGATCAAAGAATGTCATGGTAGATTTTTTAGCTAGTTTGGCCATAAGGACAAATGATATAACTCTATTTGATGTTACAAATGTTGAGGTTAAAATCAGACCTGTAGTACCAGAAAATATGTGCATTTGGCAAGTATTTGATGATGACAAAGATTTGTTGAGATTCCTACACTGCATAGATGAATATGAGAACCAAGAGATTGATTTTCAAAATTTTGTAGAGGTTGTAGATGGAAAAGAGACTCTTTTGGGGAAGGAAATAATTCAGCTAAAGACAAACAAAATCCCCAAAGGGTTGGTTGCTTTAGAAAGAGCATTTGACAATAGGTACCAATTTGTTACAAAGGTATCTCCTACAAACAAGGATGACTTGGAGGAGATAAACTTGGGGACATCTCATGCCCCTAAAAAGGTATATATGGGCAAACAACTCAAACCATACATTAGGAACATGCTGATTGCATTGTTGAAGAAGTATAAGCATGTCTTTGCCTGGTCATATGAGGACCTAAAGACTTATAGAGAAGACCTATTCTAGCATGAGATCCCATTGAAGCCTGGAGCTAAGCCATTTAGGCAAAAACAAAGACCTATTAATCCTACTTTAGCTCCAAAAATGCAGGAAGAACTCAAGAAGCTTAGGGAGGCTGGAATAATTGTGCCTATCAGACATTGAACTTGGGTGTCTAATCTTGTCCCAGTTAGAAAAATAAATGGTGGTATAAGACTTTGTGTTGACTTTAGAAATCTGAATGTATCTTCCTTGAAGGATAATTATCCACTGCCCAACATGGAGGCTATGATGCAAAAGGTAATTAGTTGTGAACTTCTATCCATGATGGATGGATTTTCAGGGTACAATTAGGTGAAGGTAAAAGAATTAGAACAATTCAAGACTGCCTTTACTACTCCATGGAGAACCTATGTATATGTGAGAATGCCATTTGGACTGACAAATGTAGGCGCTACATTTCAGAGGGCCATGGATGTTACTTTGCAGGATTAATTGATTGATTCAATTCTGGATGTATATCAGGATGATCTGACTGCCTATTCAAAAAAGGAAGAGCAACATTGTATGCACCTAGAACAAATCTTTGTTAGAGCATTAGAATATGGCATCTCACTTAACCCAAAGAAATCTTCTTTTGGGGTAGTGGAAGGGAAGCTTTTGGGACACATTGTTTCCAAGGATGGAGTTAGGATTGATTCTAAAAGAATTACTGCAATTGATAGGATCTAAGTTCCCAAAATAGTGAAAGGAATTCAGTCCTTCTTTGGACAGATTAATTTTGTTAGAAGATTTGTCCCTAACTTTGCAGAGATTACAAGGAACATTTCTAAAATGCTGAAGAAGGGTGAGATTATCAAGTGGGAAGGTGAAGCAGTTGAATCATTTCAGAACATCAAAGACACTATAAAAATTGGCTCATATGTTAAAATCTCCTAATTTTTCTAATCCATTTCAGTTGTTTTCATTTACTTCTTTTCATGCTATTGCTGCATGCTTATTACACAAAAATGAAGAGGGTTTTGAACAACCTATTGCTTTCTTTAGTATGTCATTGTAGGCAGTTGAGTTAAAATATGATATCATGGAAAAGCAGGCATATGCATTGGTTAGAGCAGTCAAAAGCATTAGGCCATATCTAGTAGGATCTCAGATAGTTGCATATGTGCCCCATGTAGTAGTCAAGGATATTTTTACTCAGCAGGAGGTAATAGGAAGAAGATGCAGGTGGATAAACAAATTACAAGAATTCAACATAGAGATACAAATCACAAAATTGGTAAGGGGACAGGGTTTGGCTAAAATAATGACACAGTCAAATCTGGAAGCATGCCAAGTGAATGTAGTTCTAAATGAAATTGTTAATGTGTCAAAATCTGAATGGTACAAGGACATTGTGTGCTACTTGCAAAATTTGAATTGTCCTTCCCATTTCAGTGATAGTCAGAAAATGACCTTGAAGCTACATGCAATCAGGTACATCATTATTCAAGGGGAGTTGTATTGGAAGAATCCTGATGGTGTACTACTTAGGTGTGTGGATGAAAATGAGGCTAAGAATGTTCTAAATGACATGCACAAAGGAGTGTGTGGTGGACACTATAATTCCCAGACAACAGCTCACAAAATTTTTAGGGTAGGATATTGGTAGCCAACTCTTTTCTTAGATGCACAAAAATTGGTGAGGAGATGTGATCCTTGCCAAAAGTTCTCAAGAATGTTAAAGTATGAAGGTGCATTACCCCTTAGAACTGTAACTATGGAGGCTCCATTTTAGTAGTGGGGAATTGATTTTATAGGGGAGATCTCAGAAAAATCAAGTGGAGGACATAGTTGGATTTTGGTTGCTACTGACTATTTCATCAAATGGATTGAAGCCATGCCAACTAAAAAAGCTACAAGCAGGGTGGTGATGGATTTTATTATACAAAACATTATTATCAGGTTTGGAGTACCTTTCAAAGTGGTCACAGATAATGCCATGTGCTTCAGATTTGGTGAATTTGTTGATTTTTGCAACAAATATGGGATTAATTTGTCATATGCATCACCATATCACCCATAGGGAAATGGTCAAGCAGAGTCCAGTAACAAAAGCCTCATGAAAATCATCAAAAGGATGGTAGACAAGAATAAAAGAGCATGGGATTCAAAGATGAAGATGGCATTATGGGCTAACAGAGTAACTGCAAAGAAAGCAACTGGGAGGTCACCTTTTGAGCTAGTATATGGCACAACAACTAGGTTGCCTGTGAACAATCTCTTGCCAATCTATAGATTCATACAAGAAAAAGATGAGGAGATTGAAGACCCAATGACTGAAAGGATAAATCAGCTGGTTGCATTAGATGAAGTCAGAAGAGAGGCACATAAGACAAACATCAAGCAACAACAGGGTGTTAAATATTTGTTTGATAGAAGGACTACAAAAAGAAATTTTCAGGTAGGTGATCTACTCCTTATTTGAAATGCAAAATGTCAAAATAAGGGTAAGCATGGTAAGTTTGAGCCCTTGTGGATGGGCCCATATCAGATTAGCAATACTCATGGAGAAGATTCCTATTTTCTCCAGGCCCTGAATGGTGAAATACTGGAGTTGCCTGTGCACGGTCAATTCCTCAAAGCTTATTTTTCATAAGAAACTTCTTCTGTGCACATTTATAAATTATTTGTAAATTGCTATGTATAGTCGGTGTTGTGCATTTTTTGTGTTTTTCCTAGTCTACCCAGAGGTGATATGGTTCTCGTTGCAACGTTGTGCCTGCACGCCCCCAATCAAAGCCAATGTTGGTGCCTGCACATGGAGTCAAGATTTCAAGCAAAAAATTGTGTTAAGGTGAGGTTTCCATCAGCCTCATATTCTTGGAGGCGGTCATATTTCATATATGACTTGATTTTTGGCCCAAGGGGTGATATTTTGAATATCAGTCATCTTAGTTCAGATCACCCCGATGTTATTTTATCACCTCATGTTCGCAAGATCACCCCAATATTGCAGATGTCAATTTTTCATGTGGGTCGATATCTGCCTATCTAACAGCTTCATGCATCTTGTGGGGGGGTGATATTTCCAAATATCAGTCATATTCAAAGATCACCCCGATGTTACAAGAAAGCTACAGTTCGACCTGATATTCTTGTGGAGGTGATATCTACTTGTCCATCACCCTGATATTCTGCAGGGGGTCATATTCTAAATATCAGGTGATCTTACGAATATCATGCTTACCACTGAATATTACCCCAATGCCAATATGATGATGACATCATCTAAGTTTGACGGGGTCATCGTTGAGATTTTTAGTCCAGCCTGATATTCCAAAGGAGGAGGGGGTCATATTTCTAATATCAGTCATCTTGCGAAGATCACCCTGATATTGCAACATGATGGTGATGTCATCTAAGATTGGTGGGATGCATCATGTGGTCTTCAGCATGATGGTTATTATCAGCAGGTATTATGAGGATCCCGCCGATCGTTGATGAGGATATGAATATGATGATGACATGCATATGATCAGGAGGTTCATTGGTGAAGTATTTGGTATACATATGAGCAGGGGGATCTTTCTCCGATGCATCAGGTTGTGCCAATGAGGTTGGTCATTAGGGTGATATTTCTAATAAGGGTAATATTTCGCATCAGGGCAATGTGAAATATCATGGTGATATTTTACATGAGGATCATCAGCAGGAGGTTCGCCGATGGCGCTGGTCATCATGATGACGTCTAAACTGGCATTGTCGGGAGCAAAAATTAATGACATCATATATGCTGACGGCCTAGTTTATAAAGTGTTGGAGAGGTTGCCGCAGCGTGAATGTGGGATAATTAGTTCTCAGATGATTTAAAAAGTGAGGCCATGATTCTTGGCGGGAAAATTACAAAACATGTTATCCATTGCATTTCCAAAGGACTGTGGATTGGGATGCCATGAATGGCAGATGTTACAAGGTATGGGCAATGGCATGGACAGATCAAGTACCTGATTAAAGTTGAAAATCCCCAGGTGATGGCGCAGGGCTTGAGTCCAACCACTCCATGCCTCCTCTCCCACCTGCTGCATTCAATGTGTCGAGTGTCGTTTCTCATGTGCACCGTATCTGGCAAATTTTTGATGTGCCATTGTACTGAATGTTAGGTGCACCTTCTTGCTATATAGTAGGCTATGCGACTCATTTTTAAGGTTGTTAAAAAATGGACAAATTTTGGTGTTGTGATAAAATACAACTTCATTGGTGGCCCTGTTCTAGATGTCTTGTGAGTTTATGAGTCTCATGTTGTATGTTTCATGCATAAATTTACTGGTTTCATGTTGATTTAAATGAGTAATGTTGTATTGCATGTGTTCTGTCATCTGTCTCCAAATTGAATGTGTTCTTCTTCTTAATCTAAATAGCTAAGGGGTGTTTAAGATTCTAGGACATGGATTTGCTATGTTGAATGCTTAGTCTTTTACTTCTTCTCAAGGGGTAGATTAAATGTTCTGGGTTAAGTGTTGGGAAGAATACATTGCAGTAAGGATGTTTGTAAGTAGAGATAACTGAATACTCAGTCTTGGGAAGTATCTGTAAGGCAGGTACTAAACAAACCCCCTTGAAATCTAGTCTTTGGTATATGTTTATGCTGACCATTCACATGTGTATGTCTATTGACTCCAAACCCTAGATAGGCACCAGTCTAGTTTTGTATTGAGGTTACACCCCAAGTCCTAGTTCTGCATCCAAATACAAAATCAAACTTAAAACTTCAAAACCAAACCTTTAGGACATTAGAAGTAGTTTAGGACCAAAATCCTTTGATTCACAACTAGACATAGGCCCAAAGCCAGCCCCTTTGCACTTATCTTACAGTTTTTGTCTACATAAAGGAGCATTTATCTGCTTTGTGTCAACCTCCCCCCAGTTCACAAGTATATCTTATGGATGTTGAATAGGGAATATCCCCCTTGGTTCTGCAGAGCCTAAAGAAGAGGAGGAGATATCTATAGAGTCTATCTCCTATACTGTTGGCCCCTGGCCCAAAGATCCTGTTGATCATTGATGGCTACCTTGTAGGGATAACTAGGAAAAAGCATCCAGTCTGGGAAAAAACCAATGTGGAATATGGCTAAGTCTCTATAAAAGGTCTCCCCACAAGGAATGATATTTTCTAGGGTATAATGAGTAGAAGTAAGAAGTTCTCTCCTAGAATCTTGGGCAAGCTCCATCACATCCTCATTGATTAGGATGTGGGTAATGTCTTTTATTATATCATAGTAGATTTCTTCTTCCAACTCTCCCAAATGTTTCTTGATGGTTATCATAGCTACTGAGGCACTATTGTCATTTTTATCTGGTTCATCCACCCATACTCTTCTTGTATAATGTATTAATGGTTTAGCTGGAGGATACAAAGATATTTTCTTCAAATATATCCCATTAGAAATGACCATATGCCCAGTTTGACAATCAATATATGATGCTACTGTAGCCATCCATGGTCTTCCTAAAATCAATGGATAAGTATTTCTCTAGTTTCTTAGTTCTAATACCAGGAAGTCTACTAGAAATTCTCATGATTCTATCACCACTGCTACATTAGTAATTACTCCTTTCAGAATAGGTACTGACTGGTTAGCAAGTTGAAGGATTAAAGTTGTGGATTGGATACCTGATAAAGCTAATTTGTCCATTGTATGAACTGCCATCACGTTAATTGCTGCTCCCAAATCAACCAAAACATTTGAAATTTCTACCCCTAAGATGAAAATAGTTATGATAGGATTTCCAGGGTCTCCATATTTTGGGAGGAGCATTTCTCCCATCAATAAATCTACTACTTTCCCTCCCACATGGATTGTAGAAGGAAAGCTTTTCTTCCTACCTTGTGTTTTGACACAATGATGTTGAATGAATTGATTTAGTTTTGGTACATCTATGATTGCTTGGAGGAGAGGAATTTCAATATTTAGTTGCTTGATTTCTTATAAAAGTTTTGATTCCACATTAGATTGGACTTGTTTTTGTAGGATCTTTTTCTAGGGAACATGTTGTTTGAGCCGTTTTGGGTATGGTGCTAGTTTTTCCATCTTCGAAGCATCTCTAGAGCTTTTATCAAAAGTGTGTCCAAGAATGTTCTCCAGAGTTAGTCTTTTAGGAGAAAATCTAGAGTTATCCAGGGATGATTCTTTTAGTACTTTTTCAGTAGTAATCTCATCTAGGAGTTGAGTGGATGAATTTTTAGGTTCCTCATCATTGGTTACTTCAACTATAATTGGAGGAGATGGTCTTGGGAATGCTTTCCCAAAATGCAATTGGAGATTATTTAGATATATAGCATTAATACCAGCCATGTTTTCTTTCTCTATCATGTAAACAGTTGCCTCTTATTTATTTTGTGGGTTTGGTATAGGCTGAGTTGGTAAGGGTGGTTGGTTAACTGGCTCATTTTGTGACTGACCTTGTGTGTTGGAGGGTGGAAACGTCTAGGTTGTCCTTGGTATTATTGATTATATCCCTGTTGAGGACCCCATTGAGGTTGCATGTTTTGTGATCCAAACTATGGTGGCCACTGTTGATTTCTCCAGTGCTGATTTTGCCAATTTTGATTTGGCCAATCCTATTGTCCCCAAGGAGGATTATTCTAAGGCCCATGCCAAGTTGGATTCCAATGATTATTTACCCAATTAGAAGGACCCTTGTAAGAAGGTTGGTTTGGATATTGATTATAAGGAAAATTTCTAGCCTGTTTTTGTCCCACATAGTTCAATTCTTCTTCTATTATGACATTCTTCTTACTCAACCTTTTCAAGGCTAGAAGTTGACTACATTGATTGGTGGGATGTTCCCTATCATAGATCTGTCAAATCTTTAATTTGTCTAAGGGGCATTCTCTCAATAGATGCTTATTTCTACACCTAGGACAATAGATAGAGAGTGGTTCAGTTGTTATATTTTGATCAGTTGTTCTACTTTTTTCCTGAATCCCATCTAATGTGGTATTTAATTGGACTAGAATATTTGTTTTTAGGTTTGCAATTTCTTCCATTAACTGTCCTATTTCATTCTTCCCTTTGAAGGTTTTGGATGATCTCACTCCATCTTGGATTCTAGAATAGTTCCTACAGAGTTCTTCTATAGTAGGTATATCCATTTCATTGATATTTTAGATGTCAAAATCTAGGGCTGTGTCCTCAGTTGTCTGCAATTAGGGATTCTATAATTACCAATTTTCTCTAGCTAATTCTAATGACTTTTACTAATTTAAAGAGATTGATCTATCTACTTACTAAATGAATTCAAAGAATGCTGGAAATAAGGTTGAATAGTAAATTACTCAAAGCAAATCTATAACTGCAACATGCATCTATCTATCAAAGTCAATAAGTAAGGAATTAGCACAAAAGATTGAGATCACAACTTAATTCAGTCCAATTCCATTCGCTTTGCATTTAGAGAAATATTGATATCCAAATGAGATTATAGAAAATTAGAATAATAAAAGTCACCCCTTTTCTACTACTTCTATAAGTATATATAAAATGAGTGATGACATATCACTTATCTTATCTACCAGTTCTTCTATGAGATGACATCCATCTCTTTATTATACTAGTTGTGTAACTACAAAAAATAACCATGCAATAAAAATAGATTGAGTGGAATAGAAGTCCACTCTAAATCTAAGTTTGAGTCTTAATACATTTGGGTAGTGAAGCCCTAAAAATATGGATATTAAATTAGTTTCATCACTAACTCATGCAAAAACTAAAAAGAGATAAAAACTCCCAACAGTTAACTAGAGATGGCCCTTAATCACTTAGGTGATGATTTGAGTAATATTAGGGGTATTATGATAACTGTTGAAAGTGCCTGACTGACAACTATGCTAGAAATCTACTTTTCTCTAAAGAGGCACTAGAAATGTATGTCTCTGTCTGCAGCTCCAGAGATATAATTGTGGCCTTCTTGCTCAGCTCCAGAGATGCTCCAGACTTCAGTCCAACTCTAGAGATACTTTTCCTCTTTACTTCAAAACTTTTGATGTCATGGTATTCTAGTATTATCTCTGGAGATCATTAGGACTACCTCCAGAGATGCACAAAATTGCCATTCCAAATATCAACACCTGTTGATTCAAAAAGAGAAGTTTTTCTACATATTTCCATCAATTCCATGCACATTGGTCCTTTAATTAGAAATCATGATATTAAGTAATTTATCTTCAATTAATCATTATTTAGAACAATCTTGCTAGCCTATTCAGGTATAGACATCAAGAAAGATGGGGTCAGAAAGGAGAAAAAGAGAGGTAAAAAGATGTATTTTATGGGTGCTACTTGGCACTCATCAATACTCACAATTGGAGGGAATTGATTATGGTGAAATTTTCTCTCCCATTACAAAGTTGACATCCATTTAGTTCTTGTTATCTCTTGTATTTGCTTATGACTTAGAGGTAGAATAGATGGATGTGAAGACAACTTTCCTTCATGGTGATTTGGAGGAAGAGATTTACATGTCACAGCCAGAGCATTACATAGAGAAAGGTAAAGAAAATTTGGTTTGCAAGTAAAAGAAGTCTTTGTATGGTTTGAAGTAGTCTTTGAGGATATGGTATATGAAATTTGATGTCTTTGTGTTGTTGATTAGATTTCTAGGATCAAAATTAGGTGACAATGATCACATTCTCATCATTGCATTGTATGTTGATGATATGTTGTTAATTAGGAATGGTAAGAATATGATTTCTAATTTGAAGTCTCAGTTGTCAGCATAGTTTGAGATGAAAAATCTAGGGGTAGCTTGGTACATTCTGAGAATGGAAATCAGAAGAGACAAACCTAATAGAAAACTTTGGTTAAGGCAAAGTAAGTATGTGAAGACCATTTTGGATAGGTTCAACATGGAAGATTGTAGACCATTGTGTGTTCATGTTTCATTGGGGACAAAGTTGTCTATTAACGATTGTCCAAAATCTCCTAGTGAGGTGGAGGACATGAGCAAAGTACCTTATGCTAGTGTTGTTGGCAATTTGATGTATGATATGGTCTACACAAGACCAGATATTGCCCAAGCCATGGGAGTCCTTAGTTGATTTATGGCTAATCTTGGATGGGTACATTAGGATGCAGTTAAGCGAGTGTTTAGATATTTGAGGGGTACTTCTAAGTATTCCATATGCTATCATGGTAATGCTATAGGACCTCTGCATTCAGTTTGTATCCTTGGATTCATGGATTCTGATTGGGCAAGTGACATTAACAGTAGGTGATCTACTAGTGCCTATGTGTTCACTACGTTCGATGGTGAAATTAGTTGGATGAGTAAGCGACAACCTGTGGTTCCTTTGTCCACGATAGAAGCTGAGTATATGGCAGCAACTCATGCTTGCAAGAAAGACATTTGGCACAAGAGATTGTGTTCAGATATTGGCGTTGATGCAAGATAGATTAGGATTTCTTGTGACACTCAGAGTGCAATTCACCTAGCAAAGAATCTAATTTTCCATGCCAGAACAAAGCATATTGATGTACAATTTCACTTCATGTGAGACATTGTAGAGGAGGGGAAGGTGAATTTGGAGAAGGTAGATACTTTGAAGAATGTTGTGGATGCATTAACCAAACCAGTGAGCACAAATAAGTTTAGATGGTGTTTGGAGTCTATGGGCCCCTCGGCCTATAGCAGTTAAATCCTATTATTTCTACTGGCTCTTAGAAGGTGTTAGACAAGTGGGAGAATGTTGGGAATTAAGGTGTCTCAACCTTCGTAATTCCTTGCATTTATTATTGTAATGTAATTTATTTACTTAGCCTATGTTGTAATTTTGTTGCACATCTTGTTTTCTCATCTAGTCTAAAGAGGCACGATGAGTTGTCACTCCACTTGTAAGATGACTAGGATGGTCAACACACTCCATGTCAAGATAGGCATCCATTTTGTGTGGTAGAGGTTTTTTGCCATGTGTCGGCATCTTGACTAGTGTGAAAGTGAATCTTGACCAAAATGGTTATGACAGATTCCTATGACAAAATCTATGACATGTAAGAGTCAGAAATAGAAGGTTCTATGACAGGTGAAGACATGTGTCACAAGGCATCTTGGAAGAAGGCATCTTTAGGCACCCCAAGGAGTTTTATGACATATTGTAAGAGAATATGCTATTTATAGCCTATTTATGACAAATTCTCTTATAGCTGTAAGATACGTCAGTATGACAAATTCTATGACGGTTGTAAGAGTCATAAGAGCATCTGTCATTTTCCAACTTGGGAATAGGTGACCTATTTAGGATGGGGTGACTTGATAAGTGTTAATAATATCCTATATAGTTGGACAAGTGTCCATAGGCATGGGTTTTGGGCCATGAGGCCATGTTGGATGCCCATCTCAAGATAGAGCCATTTTTGCCTTGTATTTTCTATATAAATAGGTGCTTTGGAGAGGAGATGTATTGTGTGATTGACCGGTACTATTATTCTACTAGTTTGTCTTTAGATATGAGTGTCATAGACTCTCAATAACTTTCATTGCAAGTGTATTGTAAACCATTTCAACTTTGATAATACATTATGCATGTTTTGGATTATGGGGTTTTTCACTCGATAAGGTTTTTCCCCGCATATATCTTGTGTCTCTCTCTTCTATCTCATTTATGTTTGTATGTGTATTGCTACAATATCTCCATTGTTTTTATTAACATTCTATAATTGTAAGGGATAAAATGAATTTGCACTCTTCTCTCCTCTTTAGATTATTGTAGGAAGCGATTTCCACACCTAACTTCCTTTCATAAGTGACATTTTTGAGATGAGAAAAGAAGCTACTAAAGAAAAGGATTTGGAGCTAAGAGAACATGTGTTGTCCAGTCTATGTCTGGTAATCTCTAGGAAGGAAGAAAATAAAATTTTCAAAGAAGTTAAAGATGAATTCAGAAGCAAAATCAGGATGAATAAGCTAATGCTTGGAGACACTGATGAAGTAGTCAATGAAACAGAACAAATTCTGAAGAAAGCCCTGAACAAGAATAAGTTTTATGTGGTCACTGAAGAACCTATTGATGTTGATGATACATCCATTCCAATTAATGAAGATATGGTGAAGGAAGATAATGTTGATTATGAAGAGGATACTCAAATTCCTCCAAACTAATCTAGTGAAGAAAATATAGAGATGAATATGGAAATAAATGCTCCTACTTGAGAGGAAGCTAGGTGTGTGGAAAATGCTTCCTACACTAATCTAATGAGGAGAGGGCTATACAAATTCAACTTTATCCTAACTATTACAGCAATGTTAAACCATTAACATGAGATATTGCAACAAAACACAAGAACCAGAAAGTAGACATAAGAAGAGAGATAAAGATTTACGGTGGAGAAAACCCTTATTGGGTGAAAAACCCCACACTCAAAAACCTACACAATGTATTAACAAATCTGAAAGAATGTTTACAATACACTTGCAATGCAAGATTCAATGGTCTTCGACACTCATGTCTAAAGTCAATCTGGTAGCATAATAGTACTTGTAAACCTATGATACAAACTCCATCTCCAAGCACCTGTATATAAAGAGAAGTAGTATGAATAGATGTAGCTAGAGCAAGTCACACAAGGAACTCGTCCAAATCCATGTGGCCCAATTTCTAAGGCCATAAAACATGCGTATGACACATGTAAGTGATTCTCTTTCATCCCTTACAACCCCCCAACTTGGGCACCCCAAATTTACCCAATTAAGGTATGATAGATGCTCTTACAATGCCATAAAATCTTTCATATATGACAACTCTTACAGTTGTAAGAGAATCTGTCATAATTGTCTATTAATAGAAAATTCTCTTAGAACATTGTCATAGTCAAACTTGGGTGCCTACTTCCCCATGCAAGATACTTTCATACACTTGTCTTCACCTATCATATAATCTTCCATTTCTGGCCCTTACATGTCATAGATTCTGTCATAGGAATTTGTCATAACTCTTACGCGTCATAAACCACTTAGAACACCTGAAAGATGCTGACACATGGAAAAACTCTTCTACCACAAGGTGGAACACCTATCTCCTCATATAAGGACAAAAATCCATGTGGTCACCTTCTATGTAGGACGACACATCATCATGCCAACTCCCACAATGTGACGAAATAGGATTTGCATCCAAATTATAATAATAGGCAAAATAATAAATACAATTAAATAATAAATGCTAGAAACTTGCAAAGGTTGAGACACCTTAATTCCTAACATTCTCCGACTTGTCAAACACCTTGTAAGAGCTGATAGAAAAATAGGATTTAACTGCTATAGGCTGAGAGGCCCATAGACTCTGAACACAATCTAAACTTCTTTGTGCTCACTAGTTTCATCAATGCATCTACAACATTCTTCAAAGTATCTACCTTCTCCAAATTTACATTTCCATCCTCAACCATGTCTCTCACGAAGTGAAACTGAACATCAATGTGCTTGGTTCTATCATAGAATGTTGGATTCTTTGTAAGGCAAATTGCACTCTGACTATCACAACTTATCGTGATCTGACCTACATCAACACCAATATCTGAACACAATCTCTTAACCCAAATGGCTTCCTTACAAGCTTGAGTTGCTGCCATATACTTAGCTTTTATCATGGACAAAGGAACAACAGGTTGTCGCTTCCTCATCCAACTAATAGCACCACCAAATAGTGTAAACACATAAGCACTGGTTGATCTCCTACTGTCAATGTCACCTGCCCAATCTGAATCCACAAATCCATGAATATCAACAAAATGCAGAGGTCTTGAAACATTACCATGATAGCAAATGGAATACTCAAAAGTAGCCCTCAAATATCTAAACACTCGCTTAACTGCATCCCAATGAACCTGTCCAAGATTATCCATAAATCGACTAAGGACTCTGATTGCTTGGGCAATGTCTGGTCTTGTGCAGACCATAGCATACATCAAACTGCCAACAACACTAGCATAAGGTACTCTGCTCATGTCTTCCACCTCACTAGGAGATTTTGGACAATCCTCAATAGACAACTTTATCCCCAAAGAAATAGGAACGCACAATGGTCTACAATCTACCATGTTGAATCTGTCCAACATAGTCTTCACATACTTACTCTAGATTAACCAAAGTTTTATGTTGGTTCTGTCTCTTCTGATTTCCATTCCTAGAATGTACTTGGTTGCCCCTAAATATTTCATTTCAAATTGTTCTGATAACTAAGATTTAAAATTAGAAATCATATTCTTACCCTTCCTAATGAGTAACATATCATCAACATACAATGCAATAATGAGAATATGATCACCATCAAATTTAAAGTACACACAGTGATCAGATTTGGATCTCACAAACCCAATTGACAACACAAAGGCATCAAACTTCAACTACCATCTCCTAGGGGATTTCTTCAAACCATACAAAGACTTCTTAAGTTTGCAAACCAAATTTTTTTTACCTTTCACCATGTAATGCTCTGGCTGTGACATGTAGATTTCTTCCTCCAAGTCACCATGAAGGAAAGCTATCTTCACATCCATCTATTCTACCTCCAAATCATAATTTGCTACGAGTGACAACACGAATTGAATAGATGTCAGATTTGTAACGAGAGAGAAGATCTCACCATAATCTATACCCTCCACTTGTGAATACCCCTTCGCAACCAATTTGGCCTTATACTTCTCAACACTGCCATCTGTACCAATTTTCTTCTTGAACACCCATTTGTATCTAATGGATTTCTGTCTAGGAGGCAAAGGCACCAAGTCCCAAGTTTGATTCTTTTCCAAAGAAGTCATTTCTTCCTCCATGGCCTCCTTATAGGAACCTGCATCCTTCATATCCAAGGCCTCTGATACAGTTCTAGGTTCATCACTGTTAGTGATTAAAGCATAAGCATAACTAGAATCAAGCAATGTAAAACCAACTTTCAGGTTTCTTTCTTATCTGTGTAGACCTCCTCAAGAGCTGAGGTTGAGGTTCAGTTTCTTCATCTGAGCTTTCAAAGCTACTGGAGCTCTCCTCATCATCAGGTCCAACATTGTCTTTTTGTTTAGTCTTCTCAGGGGTGAGAAGAAACTGAACATCCTCTTTCTTTTTTTTTTCTTCTGGTTGTAAAACAGTGGAAGAAGGTGTAAGCTCTCTGAAGATGACACTTCTTCTATACAACACTTTATCAGCCACAAGGTCCCAAATCTTGTATCCTTTCACACCAACACCATAGCCAATGAAGATATACTTAACAACTTTTTTTCCAACTTTGATCACTTCTCCCTAGGCACATGTGCATATGCCTCATAAACAAAAACATGAAGATGCCTTACTGGAGGCTTTCTACCAGACCACACCTCCATGGGTGTCTTTCTAACAAGAGCTGATGTAGGAGATTTGTTTACTAGATAGCAAGCAGTGGCAATAGCTTCAGCCCAAAACTTTTGTTCTAGACCAGCTCCACTATGCATACTCCTAGCCTTCTCCATCAGTTTCTTGTTCATCCTCTCTGCAACTCCATTTTGCTGCGGGGTGTATGGAGTTTTCTTGTGCCTTTCAATCCTAAGTTCCTTGCAATACTTATCAAATTCTGTAGAATAGAACTCACCACCATTGTCAGTTCTCAAACATTTAATCTTTTTACCAGTCTAATTTTCAGCAAAGGCTCTAAACTCCTTAAACTTGCTATAGACTTTAGATTTTCTTCTGAGAAAATAAATCCATGTCCTTCTACTGTAATCATCTATAGAAGATACAAAGTATATCGATTTTGATAATGAAGGAACATTAACCAGACCAAACACATCAGAATGAATAAGGTCCAACACACCAAAAGACTTATGAGAACTTGAGTAAAAATGAACACAGTTTTGTTTTCCATAAATGTAATGTTCACAAAAGTTGAACTCAAGATTACAATCATCTAACCTCTCAATGAGCTTCTTATTTTTCAAGGTACGTAGACCCTTCTCACCAATGTGGCCAAATCTCTTATGCCATAACATTGTCTTTTTAGCAGGAAGTTTAACTTCCAATGCACAATTACAACCATCAAGACTAGAAACAACAAATTTCTTCACTACTCATTTAGATGGTGGGGATGAAGTGACTGCTGCTCTCTTCCTTGAGTCAGAAGAACTATTGCATTGTGAAATGCATGCCTCCATCTGAAATAGAGTACCTCTTCAAGTACCCTTAGCAAGCACCATAGATCCTCTACTCATCTTGCATCCTTCTTTTGAAAAGATAATCTGCATAGCTGCATCATTCAAACTACTTATAGAAAGCAGGTTTTGTGCTAAGCCTGGGATGTCCATAACCCTAGAGATCCCCTTCACTCAACCATCAGGGAATTGGATAGAGACTCTTCCATGACCAACGATCTTCAGATAAGAGTCGTCACCCAGATACACCTTTCCACCATTGAACTCCTCATACTTAGTGAACCAGTCTCGGTGTGAGGTCATGTGGAATGATGTACTAGAGTTGATTAGCCACACATCATCAAATGTATGGGTTTCCAGGGCTATGATGAAAGCATCACCGTCATCTTGTGACTTGTCAGAATCTGAATCAGGAGCTTTCTTCTTTTTCTTCTTCTCTTTCTTGCATTCCTTTCAGAAGTGCCCAGTTTTGCCATAGTTCCAATAAAGAACCTTGGACTTTCCAGGAGATTTGGATCTCCCATGGGATTTGGATCTACCCTTCTCATCTTTCTTGTCCTTCTTCTTCCCTTTCTCCTTGGGTCTTCCAAGAACTACAAGGGCCTCTTTGGCTACCTTAGAATACTTTCTCCCCGTCTCTTCAGATAACAACAAAGAAACCACTTCTTCCATTTTGAATGTGTATGTGGTGCGTCTGATTGCCATGACAAGATGATCCCATGAATCTAGTAGAGAACAAAGTATGGTCATACATCGATCCTCCTCCTCCATCTTTACACCAATAGATGTTAATTGTGCAACCAACATGTTGAAAGCATTCATATGTTTAGCAACAGATCCTCCATCCTCCATTCGAAGAGAATACAACTTCTTTCTTAGAAAAAGTTTATTGACTAGGGATTTGGCTTGATACACATCCCCCAACTTCTTCCAAAGAAGTTTTATAGTAGTCTCCTCATGGACATTTAACAACACATAATTAGAAAGACTAAGACTTATGAGACCCTTAGCCTTCCGATCCTTTAGATCCTAGTTAGCTTGTGACATTGTAGCTAGTTTAGTTCCATTCACACTATCCCAAAGGTCTCAGTCAACTAGCATGTCTTCCATCTTGAGCTTCCACAGCTCAAAATTACTGCCATTGAACTTCTCTACTTCAAACCTTCCTGATGTGTCTACCATCTCCTTGCTGCAATAAGATACAAAATTCTTTGCATAGACTCCCACTCAACCTAAGATTAGCTCAAAAAATCCTACCCAACAACTAGGAGAAAAGGTGATCAAGCTCTAATACCAACTAAAAGGAAGCTAGGTGTATGGAAAACGCTTCCTACACTAATCTAATGAGGAGAGGGCTATGCAAATTCAACTTTATCCTAACTATTACAGCAATGTTAAACCATTAACATGAGATATTACAGCAAAACATAAGAACTATAAAGTAGACAGAAGAAGAGACAAAGATTTACGGTGGGAAAAACCCTTATCGGGTAAAAAACCCCACACTTAGAAACCTGCACAATGTATTAACAAATCTAAAAGAATGTTTACAATACACTTGCAATGCAAGCTTCAATGGTCTTCGACACTCATGTCTGGAGTCAATTTGGCAACATAATAGTACCTGTAAACCTGTGATACAAACTCCATCTCCAAGCACCTGTATATAAAGAAAAGTAGTACGAATGGAGGTAGCTTCTAGAGCAAGTCACACAAGGAACTCGTCCAAATCCATGAGGCCCAATTTCCAAGGCCATAAAACATACATATGACACACGTAAGTAATTCTCTTTCATCCCTTACAACCCCTCAACTTGGGCACCCCAAATTTACCCAATTAAGGTATGACAGATGCTCTTACAATGTCATAAAATCCATCATATATGACAACTCTTATAGTTGTAAGAGAATCTGTCATAACTATCTATTAATAGAAAATTCTCTTACAACCTTGTCATAGTCAAACTTGGGTGGCTACTTCCCCATGCAAGATGCTTTTAGACACTTGTCTTCACCTGTCATATAATCTTCCATTTTTGGCCCTTACATGTCATAGATTCTGTCATAGGAATCTGTCATAACTCTTACGTGTCATAAACCTCTTACAACACTTGAAAGATGCCGACACATGGCAAAACTCTTCTACCACAAGGTGGAATGCCTATCTCCTCATATGGGGACAAAAATACATGTGGACACCTTCCATGTAGGATGACACATCATCGTACCAACTCCCACAAAGTGACGAAATAGGATTTGCATCCAAATTACAATAATAGGCAAAATAATAAATACAATTAAATAATAAATGCTAGAAACTTGCAAAGGTTGAGAAACCTCAATTCCTAACACTACTAATGGTGATTCTAAGAAGAATAAAGAGTAGAAAGTACAAGAAGTTAAGGACAAGGAAGATGAAGAAGAAGAAACTGATGATGAAATTGATTCCTGCATTCCAGATGTTGAGGAATTTGATAAAAATGATGTTAATGCTGCTACTGAGGATACATGAAATCCCCCTGAAAAGATTGCAAAAGACATTTCTAATAAAGATAAAAAGAAGGATGCCTCTGTTGATGATGTAGAGAGAGCAGAATCAAAGAAAAAGAATGAAAATGATAAGCAAGGAAATTTGGTTGACTCCAGAAAGGGAGAAGATGTAGGCCCTAAAGAGCATAAAACAAAAACATCATATGGGCAAGAGACACTACAGAAGTAGTGAAAGAAATTTTGGATATAGATAAACAAGTTACAGAGGATCTAGATATAATACAAGGTTCAATCAATTTTGATATTCTATCACTGGTACAGAAGATGAAGTTGGCCTCTTCTGCACAAGCTAAGGCTAGAGAGAAAATATTGACGTTCCATATAGAAGACAATGAGTTGCTTGGTCTTGCATTTGGCATCTTGGAGAAAATTATGCCTACATTTAAGAGGGATTTATCATCATCCCCCTTCAGTCAGTTGAAGAGTCTGATAAACTTTGTAAGTACTCATTTTGAATCTTTTGAGAAGTCAGTAGAAGATAAAGTCTGGAATGAATTTAATGAGAAGAGGTTTGCTGAATTAAAGAGAATAATTAGTTATGATGGATCAGTTCTTGATACTAGTGTAAAGAGTATTCAAAATGCCCTTACTAAAGGAGGAGATGTGTACAAATTTTGTTTATCTTGGCCAAAAGTTGTAGAGGATATTGAGAAGAAAATAAAGGAGTCCGAGCAAAAATTGTCAAATGTATCTCAATCCTTTGATCCTTTGACAGTATCTACGGTGAGTCAAGAATGCCAAGTAATTAGCTTGATTGATGAAGTAAAGAAACTGGTGAAAGAAAAAGAAAACATTGTGGCAAGGATGTGAGAACTCCGGGGACTGATTTTCCCTAAGTTAGAAACAATGTTCAATGCATTGATAGAAGCTCAAGTTGTTGCTCTGACAAGTGATCCCACTGGTCTATAGAAGGCAGAGTCACAAGGATTTTTCTTCAGTGGTCATATTTCAGTTTTGGATAGCATGAAGAAAAGATGGGATAGTGAATTGGCACTATTGGAAACCATTTTTGGTGATGTGTTTAAGTTAATGTAGACAAGACACAAGGATTGTTTGTATATATGCGCCCATGTACATAGAGTTTTTACATGAATTTTGGTATGTGGTTCTCATCCTTTGCCATTGATGTCAAAGGGGGAGTGGAAAGCAGTGAAAAATGAGGAATTCATCTAAGAGGGAGCATTGGAAACCACAAGTGTACATAGTAAGAGGGAGCTGTTCTAACACTTAGACATTTTTCACTAAGTATTGCCATCAATGCTAAAGAGGGAGATTGTTGGCAAGAGACACTACTAGGCATGTCAAGTGTTGTCATTGATGGCAACTAAATCTATCTTACACATCTGAATTGTATCATTTGATCATACCGAAAGTTGAATTACAGATTTGTCTAAGTCCAGATAGACAGGAATAGAGCATATGATAGGGTTTAGCATTTTGGTCTGTATTTCTCCATAGGTAATCATATTGTGTTGTAGATCTGAGGGAATATTAAGGGATTTCAGGACTACCTAAATCCAAATTTTTAGCCTCTAGTGATGAAGGGATTCAAAGTTACAAGCATCTGAGTATCAAGTTTTTGGTTAGATAGTTCAATCTAGTGAAGAATAGGCTGACCTGGTGTTTGTCCTTGTGCAGGTTAAGAGAAGTGGTTGGTTGAATAATTTATGTGACCCAGTGGTATTGGTTAACATGTGTGGTGACTTGAACACATAGGTTTTGGTTTGCATTGATGTTTGTGCATGTATTCAGCCGACAAAACAATGATCTTGAAAAAGTTTCTAAGTTTTTCTTGAGGCCGACTCCAGTTGATGAAATTTTATGTTTTGAGAATTTTGATAGATGGATGTGTAAATATGAAGTGATATGTGAAAAGTGTGGTAGTATCAAGTGTGAAGCAAGAGATCTAAGCTTTAGATCATGGCGGATCAATGAAATAGGGTAGTAAGAGATGAAGTGTGTGAAGTCAGTATATTGAGCCTACCTGGAACTGTAATCTTGCATTGTTAGATGCTATTCTTTAGTTCAAATATTTTAGTGAACTCTTTGTAATTGATCTTGTAGGTAGTAAGCCTCTTTTGAGTAGTGATCTCTGGGCAGTGCGCCCGAAGGCATGTGCCTTTCCATTTGTAGTACATTTAATAGAGTATAAAATCTTGTGGGTTAACCCCCGTCGTGGTTTTTCCCTTAACCAGGTTTCCATGTAAAAATCTTGTTGTTCATGTGTGATGATCTTGTTGTTGCTGATCTTAAGTTCATGCTTCTTTCTTTTGAATGTATGTGGTAAATTAATAAAGGAACATAATAATAAGTTTTACAGAACATTGATTCACCCCCCTCTCAGTGTTCCTTAATTTCAACATTTAATTCATTTTCTCTTGCCCATGTGAATTTTTAATTCACATCTCATCCATCTCACCCAACCTCATTTACTTCACCACTTTCCCAAGGTGAATTTAAAATTCATCATTATTCACAACCCTCCATTTTTGGAGATCAAATCTAGGCCCTTGACATCACATTCATCCTCATCCATTGATCTCTCAAATGCATCTCAACCCTTGGATAATATTCATCTCGAAAAAGCCTATAAATACACCATCTTGTTGTGATGTTCACAACACACCCCATTTTACTCCTTTGCAAAATAAGGACCCCTGTTGTTGCTTTGATTTTTTTTTCTTTTTGTGTGTGGGTCTATTTGGTGGTAAAGGGAAAAAAGGGTGAAATTTGCAAACCTTGATAAAAATAGAGAAAAAATGCATTTTCAGTACCAAGGCATGATATGGTTGGATTCCTTGTGAAAAATGAGCTAGGGTTGCTTTTTGAACCATCTTAAAATTTGCCATATTTTGCAAGTTATGATCATTTTGCTAAAATGTACAAGGGAAGGGTTTGCTATTTGTATATACAAAGTTGTTTGTATATTGGTTTGCATATACAAGGCCCTCTGTATACAAGTCCGCTTCCATACAAAGTCCTTTGTATATCGCTTTCCATATACAAAGTCTTTTGTATAGACAAATTCATTTTATACTTAGTCGCATATGCAGTCGGGTCCATTTACAAGGTTATATGCATGATGGGTTGCTTGCATGTTGCATATACAATCCCTTTTGTATATCACTTTTATATACAAAGTTGATTGTATGTCTTTTTGCCTTGTATGCATTTTAATAAAGGTTTCATACATACATTAAAGGCAGACCCATAATGGTTTTAGAATTGAAATGAGTATTTTGTTAAATCCACCGGTTGTATATTTTGCGCTTGTATGTTTATACATACAAGCAAAATATACATTGGGCGCACCTGAAGGACTTATTAAAGAGAGTTAAGTCTTTGTATATTTGTACAATGTATATTTCATACATACATTGCGACATGCAACGTCCATATAGAAGGCAGACCTGAAACATTTATAAATTAGGATTAATTCTTTGTATGTTTCAACTTGTATGTATGTTTCGATATACATACATTTCGAAATATACAAAGCGGAGATACATTGCCGGAACCCAAAACATCATTAAATAGGATTAAATTGTTGTATTCTACGGACTTGTATGTCGAAATATACATTGCCCGGAACTAAAAATTTTATGAAACAGGGTTAATTTGTTGTATATTGGACTTGTATATTCTTATATACAAGGCCAATATACATTGCATGCATACAAGCTAGAATCCAAAGAAAGAATTAAAATCTGATTAAATGCTTGTATCAAGCCTGAATTGTATATCTAAAAAGATACATGCGAAATATGCATACCACGGACGTGATGGAAAGTTAAAATGAGTTAATTCGTTGTATGTATATCTGAATGTATATTGGATATATGCATTGCATTATATACATATCGGAATCGAAAGATTGAATAGACTATGGTCTATAAAAGGTGATGAGTCTGAATGTACATACAAATGTGTTTGTATGTATTAACTCGATATGCAAGGAGAAATATATACATGCTAGATTTGAAAGAAGGGTGAAATAGCGTTAAATCTATGTATATTTTGGGGTTTGTATATTACCGATATACAAGTTGATATGCATTGCAAATATATATTGGATAGAATTGAAAGGTTATAAAAAGGAGTTAAGTGCTTGTAATTTTTGCATTTGTATGTTGCGATATACAAACGAAATATACAAAGGATACATACAAGCCGCCGATTTGAAAAAGATTGAAATCCAATTCATATGATGTATCACGCCTGGCTTGTGTATCGGAGGATACAAAGATTTAAACGAAGAAAAGGGGCGGAAAGACAAAGCGATGGAAAATTTTTGAAGTTGATTTGGGGCCCAATTGCATATTTTTGGTCAACGATGGTTGACCTGACTATTTCAACATTGTATATGCATTTTTTGGACACATTTTTCACTATTTCAGAACCTGATATCAGTCAGAATATAGCGATTGGCTAGAAATTTTAAGGTCACCCCAACTATAGAAAATCACGCCAATGGTAAGAAAGAAATGCATGCCAACATTAATGTATACAGGAGGAGATATACAGAACATAACAGAGAGGATATGAGCAAAAGGGTGTATGCAGATTTGAACCGACTATGAAGAGGAAAGTTTGAACACGCCAATACTACAACTAAGGATCAAGTGGGAGGTGCATTAATTACTGCAACTTGCGCACCTCGAACTCTCTGACCAGGTAATTAATTAGCAAGGCAACTTGATATAGTTTTTAATCCATTTTTTTAATTTATTTATAGGTTTGAAACAAGCTAGAGCTTGATGGTGATGACACCAGAAGAGGAAATCAGATCTCAGGAGCAAAAGGAAGATAAGAATGAGGTACAAAAATGAAAGGCCTTCGAATGAGAAGATAGAATACAGCTGAAGACATCATTGCAGCAGACAACAGAAATTATTATTGAGCTGCTAGGGTTTCCAGAAAGGCAATATTTTACCCAGATTTGATATTGCTCAAGGATATTTTGGGAGACTTGTTCTCTAGCATTTATTGTTGTAACCAAGGGTTTGAACCATTACTTAACTAGGGTTTTGAGTTGTATTGAGGACCGTCAAGTCTATATATATTGTGTCTCTTTACACTGTAAAATTTGACATAGGGATTTTAGGGACACAGGGATTTTAGGTACATAGAGGCTACATAGAGATTTGTAGCAGCAGAGATTTGTAAAACATAACATTTACAATAGAGGGATCTTTTAGTTTAAAAGTAGAAGAAGGAGGTCGCCTGTGTCTACAGTAAGGAACGTGTGGAACATCCTGCTTCCTTAGTGTATCTGTAAAGCTTGTAAGCTTTCTGTAATTTGGTCATTGAAGCTAAGAGTCATTCAGACATTGTAAATCTTATATGACTGTCTATTTCTAATACAATTGAATATGGAATTCTACATCTATCTTCTGAGTGTTTTCTTGCTCTTCATTGTGTTTGAAACATTTTCTCTTAGAGCTTGCAATTTTGAGTGTATGTTTGTGAAAATGCTCAGAACTTACATTTAAAGTTTTAGTCGATGGATTTGATCAATTTGCTGTATTACTTATAAAGTGCATAACAAAACAATTAGATCCTTTGGTAGAATGAATGATGTTTAGATTAAATATTTCTAACTTTTCCAACCCATCTGAAAATACTTAGCTTAAAACACATAAATTTGAAGGAAATGTGTCTCATATGTGAAAATCATGAACAACAGAGTTGAAAGTAGACAGTTTTCATAAAATAAAAAGGAGAAAGCTGCAATAATTTAAGGAAAATCTTTTAAAGCTTTGTAGCACAGTAACACTTTTATGCAAAAGGAATGATCAACATGCTGATATTTAAGATCTTTTATATAGTTTGAGTCCAGTAAACCAACAAGAAACCCTAAATTACGTAAGGCCCCTTGAACATTTCAGCTTCACATCAACCAACTGAATTATCTCAATAGGTCAAGACCTGACCATATTAAACTTGGGATTAAGGAAATCGTAGTCAATTTATTCATATCTTTCAAGTCAGTTTTGGTTCATTTATGTGAATTTTAACTAATTGTTATGACTGTGTTAAAACAATCATCAACAGTTCTTCTTTTGGCGCTAGAAGGAGGGCCTGATCTGAGTTAGGGTTTGTTTCTAGAAAAACTAGCTCATAATAGTGGTAGAGTGACTAGGTTGAGATCTAGTTCAAAAGATATATTTGTGCAATTCCCTGATATAAGATGAAGTAAGAGTCCTCTAATTTGGAACCCTAAAATAACACACCTAGGAGGCTCATCTGGAACACCTCCTGGATCACCTTATACTATCTGTAATATCGTGAGTCCTGACCGTTCTTCATTTAGATCTTTGAATCTTGGTTTAGATACTCCTAGAGGTCCTAGTCCTCCTAGAAATCCTATCCCACTAGTCAATCCAGGTATTCCTACAAGTTTAGGTCAAGTACAAGTACCTGCAATGGCTTACTTAATGATAATTCTCCCGAACACTTCAATGATTATCATGAGATGCCCAAAAACCCTAAAAAGATATGTCCAAAATACCAGTTGCATCAGGACCCTGAACACCACATTAGAATATTAAAAGAGGTATGTTTTAGGGCCATGTTAGAACACGAGGATGTTGTGTGTAGATTGTTTCCCTACACCTTCAATGAACAGGCCTCTAACTGGTATGTAAACTTACCCAATGGCTATATTTCTTCCTGGGACCTTATGGAAGAAGCATTTCTATCTAGATTTAGAGGACCCATTGATCCTTGCATCTTGTATAATAAATTGGCTACCATTAAAAGAGGAGAGGGAGAGCTGATTGATAATTTCAATGATAGGTTTCAAAAAGCCTACTCTAGGTTGGTATACCTTTACATAGTGAATGATGAAACCTTGTTAGCTATGTACTATGCAGCCTTGGATCCTTTAACTGTCATGTTTGTCAAAAGAAAACCTGACATAGATTTAGTATCCAAAGCCTATAAAGAGGTAGCCTCAATAAACCAAGAGATGAGGCCTACGACTTATAGTCCATTTGCCAATGGAGGAAATTTTGGAATACAAAATCAAGTACAACCTTGGAATGGAATCCCTATGCATCATACTCCACCATTAAATCAAGTTCCAACATACACACCTGTGTATAGTCCTACCCCAATCCAAGCCATAGCTCCTTACATAGGTAACATTCAAAATAGTGGCCAGCCTTTCTTCCAACCTCCTAGAGATACAATTGTGGCAAAGGCAAAAGAGGAGAGGGAAGAAATTAAAGAGATCACTGCACATTTGGAAAGATTAACCACCGAAGTGACACAACTAAGAAATGAGAATCTTTATGGAAGAGGCTACCAAAACTACAATCAAAATTAGAACTATAGTTCAAATGAAAATCAACATCAAAATCAGAACTACAATCAGAGCTATAACCAAAATAACAACCAAGGCCAATGTTTAAATTAGAGCCAAAACTATAATCAACATCAAGGTCCTAACCAAGGGTAGCCAATACAAAATAGAGGGCTAGTGATAGATAATAGGGCCTAGGGTAACAATAACAAAAATCAGAATCAACCTAGGCTGCCCAAGACATGGAACACTGGACCAAACAATGGTACCCTAGCTTCTCCTTTTGAGAACATAAATAATCATGATGCAAAACAAACAGCTGGCATCCAAATGGCCAATACAACACCCAAAAATTGGTGCAGATTTCACAATACCAATGCCCATGCTGAGCTTGACTGTCCATAGTTCCACTTAGCAGCCAGCATTTTTAATATAGATGTGTAGCCTCCTACTTTTGAATTTCTCATTCCCAAGGGTAATGAGGCAGTACCCTCAGGATATGAAACAACCTTAGTCTTAGAAACGTTTACCTTTGCAACCGCAGAAGAGAAAGAACATGAATTGTTAGAAGATGAACCATACTTTTGTGAAAGTCTTTATCCTGAATCAACCTTTGTGTTAAATGCTTTTCAGTTTCCCTTTGAAATTGAAAATGAAGTGTTGACTAAAACATAAGAGGTGCAAGCCTTTCAACAGACAAATAAAAACCACACCTACAATTTAAGGAACAACACTAGGCTAGGAGGACCTTTCACCACTTCCATTCCTCCTAACAACTTCAATACACCCCCATATCAGAATGCTAGCAACAATCCTGCCATACTAAAATCTAATCAGCATGCAAATAGTGGAACAACAGTACAAAAGGCCCAAACAAGTAAAACTGAAATAATAGAGACAACAAGATTAATGAGTTACTTGTTAGAGGAAAGAAAGAAAATTAAGGTCAATATACCTCTAAGTGAATTATTGAAAACTCTAGGGATCAGAAATGCTTTTATAAAATCTCTGGATACATCCATGACAGATGAGGTTTCTACTGATATAACTGTTCCTAATAGAGATTCACCACCTAAATCTGCTAAGGTTGTCATATAGCTAGATAAAACTAAGGTTAGAGTGATAGGAGAACTAATGAACATTCAAATGCAATTAGCTTCAGACCCTAGGGTAAGCCAATTCATTGACACTCAAATAGTGGATATACCCTTGAATTATGGAATGTTGCTGAGTAGGGAAAGGTCCAAAACATTAAACGGATATATGGCCAGTAATTTTTCACATATGTGGCTACCTTGGAGAGATGTCCCAAACCAGATTAGAATAGAGGCAGAACCCAGGATGAAACACATGATAATAGAGTATAATCAAACTAACGAAATATTTTATTCTACTATTGAGCCTGGTGTCTATAAGATCGCTAACAATGGGGTAAAAATTGAAGAGATCATGATGATAAACTTCAGAGAAAACATGTCAGCAATAGAATAACATTATTCATTGAGTCTAATGGAATTTATTTGAATGAAGAAAATAGTGCAATGAATAAATTTGGTCATGCTATTAGACAAGAGATGGAAGAGTGCATTAAAAAAAATCTGCCAGTCCAATGTAAACTGTATAAGGACAGATGTAGAGTTCATGATAGGCCACATTCTGAGGAGAGTTGTAGAATGTGCAAGGACATCATTGAATATGAATACAAAAAATGCACGAAGAGGGTAGAGTTACAAGAGGGAAATGTGAATTCTGATCAACCACAAAGATACTTTCAGAGTAGTGTAGATGCCTTGATTTCAGATTTAGGAGAGGGAATAAAGGACAAGGGTAGTTGTCTTTCTAATTTACAAGCTCAAAATACACATATACAAGTTGACCAAATAGATATACCCATGAATAAATAGGTCAACACCCCACAAGTGATAGAAGAGACAAAGCATGTCAAGATAAAAGGTCAGAAAAGTAAAGATGGCATGTGGACGTTAAAATGTGACGGGTCCAAATCAAAATAGGGTGCCGGTGTAGGTGTTGAACTCATAGATCCTCAGGGTAAATCATATCTAGCAACATATAGACTGCATTTTTCTTGTACTAACAATATTGCTAAATATGAAGCCTTAATTTTGGGACTTGTCATGGCCATCAAGAAAAAGGTGAAAATGATCAGGGTATTTTTAGACTCCAAACTAGTAGTTAGACAAGTAAGGAAACTATATGCCTACAATTACAAGAAAATGATTTGTTACAGACATAGGGTATGGAGTTTAATAGATTCATTTGATGCTTTCAACATAGAGCATATCCCTAGAGAGCTAAACCATAGGCTTGATGCATTAGCAGTTGCTGCTAGCACACTAGAACCCTTGACACTGTCAGGATTGAGATGATTTGTTGTTGAATTGGTTAATATTCCCAGTATCCCAGATAATGTTACACACTTTCAGGTATTTGGAGGGGATCAACAAATTATTGATTTTCTGACTTGTAATGAGGTATTCGAGGCTCAAATCATTAATGAACAAGAAAGGCCTGAGATAACATGGGATGAAAAGGATATAATCAACTTGAAGAGCAACTTCTTACCCAAAGGGGTAATTGAATTAGAACATATTTTTGACTTTGATGGAGTAATAAGACATAAAGACTTACCCAAAACAAAAGGGGGTAAGTGTGATCTACACAACTTAGGGACAAAGCAAAGTCCACAAAATGTACTAGTTGGAAAGGCTTGCTCTGAGAAAATAAGAAAAGAAGTTTTAGGTGTCCTAAAAGAATACAAACATGTCATAGCATGGACATATGAAGACTAGAAAACATATGATACGTCCATCATAACTCACATGATACCTTTGAGACCAGAAGTTAAACTGTTTAGGTAGAAACAAAGGCCTGTAAATGCCATTTTAGAACCTTTAATCTTTGAAGAGGTAAAGAAGTTATTGTCTGCTAGGATAATTTTCCCAGTTAGACATTCAGCTTGGGTTGCTAACCTAGTACCAGTGAGGAAGAAAAATGGAGACATCAGGTTATGCGTAGA
This sequence comes from Cunninghamia lanceolata, assembly GCA_027924645.1. Taxonomy (NCBI): domain Eukaryota; kingdom Viridiplantae; phylum Streptophyta; class Pinopsida; order Cupressales; family Cupressaceae; genus Cunninghamia; species Cunninghamia lanceolata. The sequence continues at coordinate 14,534,567 of BSBN01000388.1, read as the reverse complement.
CTTTAAAAATTTGAACAAAGCATCTGAAAAGGATAATTATCCTCTGCCTCCAATAGACGAGGTCTTGCAAGCAGTAAATGGGGCAAAGATAATGTCTTTTTTAGATGGTTTCTCAAGCTATAACCAAGTCTTGATAGATAGAGAAGACAGATTAAAAACCACCTTCACTTGTAAATGGGGAAATTATGCATATAAGAGAATGCCTTTTGGTCTGATCAATGCAGGTGCCACTTTTTAGAGAGCCATGGACATTGCATTGCGTGGGTTATTAGGTAAGTGCCTTGTTGTGTATATGGATGATCTAACTCTGTATTCTAAGGATTCATCCACTCACGTTGAAGATCTCAGGAAAATACTTAAGCGATGTGAGAGGTACAAAATTTCCCTTAACCCTAAGAAATGTTCATTTGGCGTAACTGAAGGTAAATTATTAGGCCATGTCATTTCTGAAGATGGAATATCGATTAATTTGGATAGAATAGAATCAATAAAAAATTTACAAATACCAAATAGTAGGAAAGAATTAAAATCATTTTTTGGTAAGATTAACTTTGTTTGGAAATTCATCACAGGTTTTGTAGAAATTGTGCAACCGTTGAACGCTATGTTAAAGAGGGATGCACATATGGAATGGACACCTGTAGCTAGGGCTGCATTTGAAGATATTAAGAAGGCTATTTCTGATGCCCCTGTATTGGTGAGCCCAAACTACACCAAGCCATTTTACATATACTCCTTTGCATCCTCCCACTCAGTTGCGGCTGCTTTGACACAAAAGGGTGCAGGTAATGAATAAAAACCTATAGCATTTATGAGCACACCACTGAAAGATGCACAACTGCAATATATGGACACTAAGAGATAAGTGTTCACATTAATGAAGGCCGTGAAGATGTTTAGGCACTATATTCTACGCAGCCAGGTTAAAGCCATAGTACCAGATGCAGCAGTAAAGATGTTGTTGATGCAGAATGAGCCTGATGAAAAGAGGGCCAAATGGATCACCATGTTGCAAGAGTTTGACATGGAAATCATTCCAATGAAGCTGGTTAGAGGGCAGGTGTTGGTGTAAAGAATAGCAAACACAGACCCAAATTTGATAAAATAGCAGTATGTGTTGAATTCCCATGACGCATCAGACTGGTATGGTGATTTAAACACTTTTCTAATATCTAGAAAGTACCCAAGCAAGATGAAAGCTTCTCATAGGAGAGATTTGAAGATTAAAGTACAAAAATATATGTTGCAAGGAGGTATTTTGTTCAGGAAGAACCATGATGGAATTTATCTGAGATGTCTAAACAGAGTTGAGGCAGACAAGGTGTTAACAGAACTGCATGACAAGTACGAAACTGGTCATGGTTCCCATCTAGCTACAACACACAAAATATTGAGAGCGGGCTACTACTAGCCCACGATGTTCAAAGATACAAAGAGTCACATTAAGAGTTGCCACACCTGTTAGACTGCAACAGATAAGGGAAGAAATCAGGCCAATCCATTATAGCCTATGATTGAATCAAGACCATTTGCACAATGGGGTCTGGATTTCATTGGAGTCATCAATCCTCCATCTTCTGCAGGACACAAGTTCATACCGATGGTGACAGACTACTGTACAAGGTGGATTGAAGCCACATGTTGTAAGTTCTCTACAACCGAGGTAGTTATCAAGTTCCTCAAAGAAAACATAATAACCAGGTTTGGAACTCCCTATTCATTGGTATGAAATAATGGCCCTGCTTTCTCTTCTTTGAAATTTTCTAAATGGGCATTTGAATATAGGATTGTTTTAAAGTTTTTTTCAAATTATTATCCTTAAGGCAATGGATTAGCTGAGTCCACGAACAAAATTTTATTGGACATAATCAAGAAGCTAATTGCAAAGAGTCCTAGAGAGTGGAATACCTTGTTAAAATATGCATTATGGGTAGATAGGACCAAGTTTAAGATAGTGTTGGTCAGTGCACCTTATCATTTAGTTTATGGGACTGATCCCATACTTCTAGTGAATTTGAGAATACCAATCTGGATGTTCGCCAACGAGTATTTAGGCTTTGATAATCATAGAGAAGCCAGGGTAGTACAAATGCTACAACTAGATGAGAAAAGAGGTCAAGCCATCGAGAAATTTGCCAAACACCAAGCAGTAGTTAAGAAGTGGTTTTATAAGAGGGCAAGAGTCAAAACATTTAGGATATCAGACTTAGTGCTGTGCTAGGATAAAGCACATGAAAAGAAAGGACATCATGGAAAATTTGACAAACTATGGTTAGGTCCATTGCAAGTCTCAGAAATAATTGGAGACAACACATTTAGACTCAAGAGCTTGACTGGAGAAGATGTACCATTACTAGTTAATGGCCAACATTTGAAACACTACTTCCAGGCTTGAGGTAAAGGGCAGTCAGTTTCTATGTATCATAGTGTAAGTAATGTACAGTTTTTGTTTATTTTTGATTCAGTTGTTGTTTGCTTTTTGTTTTGTGTTGTTTCTATTTTGTCCTTTTGTTTTTCTTTCCTTTTGTTTGTATAGTCTGTTTCATTTTTGGTTGGTTTGTTTGTTGTCTCCTCAGTAGGGATCTTTGTTTTACTTTAGAGTATTAAGGAGCAATCTAACAACCATTCAAAACATTTAGGTTAATTATTTGCAATTTATGCATAACTTGTTGTGACTGTCATGAATGTAGAAAGTTGTTTTACATGTTAAATTTTGTATTCAATAATAGTGAGTTGAGTATTCAAGGATGTTTCTCATGATGACACACCTAAAATCCTTGGGTTTGTTGAACCTACCAGTGTAGATATTAGGTGAAAAATCTGAGGTCACCCTTGCTACCATTACAATTCTTAACTTAATTTTAGCAAGTGTTCATTCCTTGCATCATGAAGTTACAACTGCAAAATCTTATGAAACCTCTATCAAATATCAGAATGCAAAATATAAAAGTGAAAATATAAAATAAATAAAAATAATAAAATGGATTTTACTAAAAATCTAGGTTAAGCCATCTAAGTAACTCTACCAAGGCTATAGATGCTCACTGGCAGTGGGGCTCTACTTAGGAGAATTATAATGATAACCTTGACAGGGCTATGGACACTCGCTGGCAGCAAGGCTCTATTCAGTCGGCTATGAGGGAATGACATCAACTACGTAGGCTAATATTAGTCACTAATTTGTTCAACCGATCTTCAAGATGAGGATAATTAATCACGTGCACACACTTAAACTAAAAATGAAAAAATTCATGCACCCTTATTGAATACCTTAGGTCTCAAGTTGAATAATGATTTGCAGGAAAGATAGTTGGAAGTTATGAATTTATTTCATTTAGTTTTCTTTAATGCTTTGAATTTAATTGTTTTGTTTGGTTGCTAGTTGTTTTGATGTTCACAACACGCCCCATTTTACTCCTTAGCAAAATGAGGACCCCTATTGTTGCTTTGTTTTTTTTGCTTTTTGTGTGTGGGTCTGTTTAGTGGTAAAGGGAAAAAGAGGGTGAAATTTGCAAACCTTGATAAAAATAGAGAAAAAATGCATTTTCACTACCAAGGCATGATATGGTTGGATTCCTTGTGAAAAATGAGCTAGGGTTGCTTTTTGAACCATCTTAAAATTTGCCATATTTTTAAGGTTATGATCATTTTGGTAAAATGTACAAGGGAAGGGTTTGTTGTTTGTATATACAAAGTTGTTTGTATATCGGTTTGCATATACAAGGCCCTTTGTATACAAGTCCACTTGCATACAAAGTCCTTTGTATATCGTTTTCCATATACAAAGTCCTTTGTATATACAAATTCGTTTTATACTTAGTCGCATATGCAGTCGGGTCCATATACAAGGTTATATGCATGATGGGTCACTTGCATGTTGCATATACAATCACTTTTGTATATCTCTTTTATATACAAAGTCGATTGTATGTCTTTTTGCCTTGTATGCATTTTAATAAAGGTTTCATACATACATTCAAGGCGGACCCAGAATGGTTTTAGAATTGAAATGAGTATTTTGTTAAATCTGTCGGTTGTATATTTTGCACTTGTATGTTTATACATACAAGCAAAATATACATTGGGCAGACCCGAAGGACTTATTAAAGAGTGTTAAGTCTTTGTATATTTGTGCAATGTATATTTCATACATACATTGCGACATGCAACGTCCATATAGAAGGCTGGCCCACAGTATTTATAAATTAGGATTAATTCTTTGTATGTTTCGACTTGTATGTATGTTTCAATATACATACATTCTGAAACATACAAAGCGGATACATTGTTGGAACCCAAAACATCATTAAATAGGATTAAATTGTTTTATGCTGTGGACTTGTATGTCGAAATATGCATTGCCCAGAACTAACAATTTTATGAAATAGGGTTAATTTGTTGTATATTGGACTTATATATTCTTATATACAAGGCTGACATACATTGCATGCATACAAGCCATAATCCAAAGAAAGAATTAAAATCTGATTAAATGCTTGTATCAAGCCCAAATTGTATATCTAAAAAGATACAAGCGAAATATGCATACCGCGGATGCGATGGAAAGTTAAAATGAGTTAATTCGTTGTATGTATATCCGAATGTATATTGGATATATGCATTGCATTATATACATATCATAATCGAAAGATTGAATAGACTGTAGTCTACAAAAGGTGATGAGTCTGAATGTACATACAAATGTGTTTGTATGTATTAACTCGATATGCAAGGAGAATTATATACATGCCGGATTCGAAAGAAGGGTGAAATAGTGTTAAATGTATGTATATTTTGGGGTTTGTATATTACCGATATACAAGCTGATATGCATTGCAAATATACATTGGGTGGAATTGAAAGGTTATAAAAACGAGTTAAGTGCTTGTATTTTTTGCGTTTGTATGTTGCGATATACGAACGAAATATACAAAGGATACATACAAGCTGCGGATTTCAAAAAGATTGAAATTTGATTCATATGATGTATCATGCCTGGCTTGTGTATCAGAGGATACAAAGATTTAAACAAAGAAAAGGGGCAGGAAGACAAAGTGATGGAAAATTTTTGAAGCTGATTTGGGGCCCGATTGCATATTTTTGGTCAACGATGGTTGACCCGACTATTTCAACGTTGTATATGCATTTGTTGGATGCATTTTTCACTATTTTAGAACCCGATATCGGCTAGAATATAGCGATCGGATGGAAATTTTAAGCTTGCCTCGACTATAGAAACTCACGCCAATGGTAAGAAAGAAATGCATGCCAACAATAATGTATATAGGAGGAGATATACAGAACATAACAGAGAGGATATGAGCAAAAGGGTGTATGCAGATTTGAACCGACTATGAAGAGGAAAGTTTGAACACACCAATACTGCAACTAAAGATCAAGTGGGAGGTGCATTAATTATTGCAACTTGCACACCTCGAACTCTCTTACTAGGTAATTAATTAGGAAGGCAACTTGATATAGTTTTTAATCCATTTTTTTATCTATTTACAGGTTTGAAACGAGCTGGAGCTTGATGGCGATGACACCAGAAGAGGAAATCAGATCTCAGGAGCAAAAGGAAGATAAGAATGAGGTATAGAAATGAAAGGCCTTCGAATGAGAAGATAGAATGTAGCTGAAGACATCATTGCAGCAGACAACATAAGTTATTATTGAGCTGCTAGGGTTTCCAGAAAGGTAATATTTCACCCAGATTTGATATTGCTCAAGGATATTTTGGGAGACTTGTTCTTCAGTATTTATTGCTGTAACCAGGGGTTTGAACCATTGCTTAACTAGGGTTTTGAGTTGTATTGAGGACAGTCAAGTCTATATATATTGTGCCTCTTTACACTGTAAAATTTGACATAGGGATTTTAGGGACACATGGATTTTAGGGACACAGGGATTTTAGGTACATAGGGGCTACATAGAGATTTGTAGCAACAAAGATTTGTAAAACATAACATTTACAATAGAGGGACCTTTTAGTTTAAAAGTAGAAGAAGGAGGTCTCCTGTGTCTACAGTAAGGAACATGTGGAACATCCTGCTTCCTTAGTGTATCTGTAAAGCTTGTAAGTTTCCTATAATTTGGTCATTGAAGCTAAGAGTCATTCAGACATTGTAAATCTTATATGATTGTCTGTTTCTAATACAATTGAATCTAGAATTCCGCATCTATCTTCTGAGTGTTTTCTTTCTCTTCATTGTATTTGAAACATTTTCTCTTAGAGCTTGCAATTTTGAGTGTATGTTTGTGAAAATGTTCAGAACTTACATTTAAAGTTTTAGTCTATGGATTTGATCAATTTGTTGTATTACTTATAAAGTGCATAACAGAACAATTAGATCCTTTGGTAGAATGAATGATGTTTAGATTAAATCTTTCTAACTTTTCCAACCCATCTAAAAATACTTAGCTTAAAACACATAAATTTGAAGGAAATTTGTCTCATATTTGAAAAGCATGAACAATAGAGTTGATAGTAGACAGTTTTCATAAAATAAAAAAGGGAGAAAGCTGTAATAATTTAAGGAAAACCCTTTAAAGCTTTGAGCATAGTAACACTTTTATGCAAAAGGAATGATCAACATGCTGATATTTAAGATCTTTTTTATAGTTTGAGTCCAGTAAACCAACAAGAAACCCTAAATTATGTAAGGCCCATTGAAAATTATAGCTTCACATCAACCAACTGAATTATCTCAACAAGTCAAGACCTGACCATATTAAACTTGGGATTAAGCAAATCTTAATCAATTTCTTCATATCTTTCAAGTCAGTTTTGGTTCATTTATGTGAATTTTAACTAATTGTTATGACTGTGTTAAAACAATCATCAACACATCTCTCAAGCCATTTCATCATCCACAAATTGAGCAAAGTTATTATACCAAAAATCTTTCCTCTTAATCTAGTTATACTTAGTGATTTGCATAGATTGAGAGCACTTCACATTTCATTTGAGCATCTTGACAAAAGATAGAGTGTTTGGGTGCAACACTCTCCACCCTATCTTAGATTTGTGGGTCATTTTGGAGGTATAACACTTGTTTTATGCATTTGTTTCATATTTTCACTTTTATTTTGATTTCCACTAATCACATCCCCCCTTTGACATTGATGGCAACACTTAGTGAAAAATACTTGTGTTTCCCCCTGATGCAGAGCATCTAGGACAGCAGAAGCATACTTCAAACTTCAATGCAATGCCTCTCAAGATTCACTATTTTCCTTTGACAGAGATCAAACCTCTCATGAGGTAGGGTTCTAACTCACACTACACATGTTCATGACACAAGGGTGAGGGGATTTCAAGACTCTTATCCCAAGATGCCTAACTCCATTCTATATTTCATCCAACCCACTATGTAGGGTCTGTAGGACAACAGTCTTCAAGACAGTCACACATTTTTGCTTTCTTAAGGAGACAGTCATAGTGTCCTCCTTGGGATGATTTCCATTAAGGCAAACTCAATCTTATACCACAATCCAAACCAATAACATGTCAATGATGCCCTAGAACCAAGAAATACACCTTCCCTTTATGGTTTTGACTGACTGCTCCTGAAGAACCCACTGCGGTAACCTTGACAGTCACTTAGCACATGGACTTGCTAAGTGGATTCAACAAAAACCCAATAAACACAGTCTCCTACCCAAAATAATCTTACAAGACATTGAAATAGACCCTACTTGACTCATTCCACTGATTACAATGCTTGGCAGATCCGTGGAATGAGTGAAACATCATAAATTTGTTGACAAAACCCTAATTCAGGGTTATTAAACCACTTTCAGTCAAAGAGGAAAAATAGTGCTATAAAAGAGTGTCAAGGCTTCAAACAACTTGCAAGGTAGAGGTAACTCACCCCTCTAGTCATCCAACATGGACACCAACCAACTCCAGGCCGTACAGGTACGGATTGTACAGGAAAATTAGTGAAGTACTAATGGAGACAACAATTTCAAAGGGCAATATGAAGTTCCATAGTCATACTATGCTTTCTAATCAATGTTAAGGATCCAAACTTGCTTTAATGACAGTTAGTCCATTAACTTTCACTCCCAAGGATCCAACACTCCACCACAAGGCTGTACAGTACAGTAGTACGGGCTCCAATATTTAGGAATTCAGAAAAATACATAGAAAGGGCAGAAAACTAAAGTTTTTGTTATTTCCTTCAAATCCATTGAATGTCTCTCTACCATGAACCTTGGTAGGCTTCAAATAAACCTCCTATATTTGCATGAAGTCATTTGGAGTGGTTGGGGGTCGATGAAACTACCCAACCATCGAGCTTTCTTCTTGTTTCTAACTGCAACAAAATAGTAATTGTCTTCTTTTGGAATGTATCGATAGTTTTTTGTGTTTAACAATGTTTTTAACATATGGTTAACCTTTGGACAAGGTTTTAACACACCTCCATACCTTTGACATGCCTCCAACTAAGAGGATTGCCTCCTACATACTCTAGGAAGGCTTCAAACTCAAAGAAACCTATGACTGCCTCTTACCACATGACTGTCCTCATTAGGACTTACAACATGAGAATAGATTCTAGCTATTTAGACATAGTCCATTTACATGCATGGATTTCAAGCCTTATTACAACATTTAATGGTCTCAAGGACCTTATTAAACAAAACAACTACTTGAAGATCAAACAAAATCCAGATGTCTTGGTGTTCCTGCACCACCCCCCTTACTCTATACACTCTATTTTTCTAATCTCCTTAAAATGTATGGTTATTTTTCACTAGTTTTCCTCTCCCCCTTTGATATCAATGTCAAAGGTGTGTTTACAAGCAAAACTATCAAAATTGTGTCAAAAATTCTTCAAAACTATCATATTCTACCGCATATACATAGGTACACATTTCCATCTCAATTTATGGTTGAAGTTAGAATATCATTATAGATAGTCTTTATCAGATCTATCTCTCCATTCCATCTATTCCTTGCACTCTCCAAAATATGGATGTGGCTATTTATCAGAAAAAAATAACTTTTTTTGCCTTCATCACATCTAAGGGTGTATCAATTAATGCTTGTGATTCCAAGGCTTCTTCTACCGGATTAGTCATGGAATCTATTTTTGGACTTATCAGCCCCCTTAGATGGCACAACCTATCTTTTATTTCTTCCCTTTTCTTCATCAGAGTGCTCAAATCATTGTGAATATTTACAACATGTGTCTCTTTGGTACTTATTGATTCAATTACCAAATTATATGTCTTAGAGATATTAAGCAATTTGAGTTCCAAGCCCTTGATTATAACTTTTAATTCCTTTGTAATTTCTGGTCAAAATAAGCAAAATTTGTATATTTTACAAGCTTCTTCAATGGCATTCTAAATGCCTTTTATTTTATTTTCTAATAGAGTTCCATCATTTACTAACATGGTTTTTAATTTAACCAATCTCTTCTCATCAAACTCTTTTCTGACTTTTGCCTCTATAGACTTTTCAAATGATTCAAAATGTGTACTTACTGAGTTTAATAGTCCCTTGAGCTGATCAGCTGAGGATAATGAGGTATCCTTTTGAAATGTTAGCATCATCTTCTCTAGAATGTTGGATGCATCACTGATCAATTTGTTGTCTTGAATATGTGATTTTAACATTTCTTCCTATGCCTTAGCCTGTACAATTGATACTAATTTGAATTTCTACACATGTGACATTGAGGCCATCTTAATTGGTCCATGAAGAAGTTCAGACTCATCTAGATCATATTGTCTCTCCGAGTCAACTAAGACAGCTACAGTGTCTCTTGCTCTACCAGATACTTTTTCTTAACTTTACTCCAGAGGATCCATGTCAATGTTCTCTTATTGACCAATATTTTTATCCAATACAAGCCTCTCAGCTTTCTCAGGTCTTTTCTCTTCCTCTTGTTCTTCCATTTCTAGAGGAATAGTATCAGTTTGTTCTAAGCCTTGATGTGTGCTAACTTCTGGAATAGATGTATTATCTCCAAAATCAGCTTCTTCTCTATCATAAATGGTTGGAAGATGGTGTTCCTTTAGCACTCTTAGAAATATTTCCTCTATCTCCTTCACTACTATCTCAATGTCAATTGACATGAGAGTATTCACTCTTCTCTTCATCCTAGACTCATTGCTAAGTGCTTTGGAGATGTTTGATTTTCTTCCAGTGAAATCTCCAGACATAGTTTTATCAAAGTATATTCGCTGAGTTCAATGTCTTTTGCCATTGTAGCCTCTTTTCTAGTAGACATTATACTACTCAAACTATTTGGAAGATCAATTATTATCTCAATTAGGACCTTGTTGTAGATGTTTAGGAATTCTATAAGAGTAGTCTTAATGATTCTCTTATCTGGATCATTATACTCATCATACAATTGTGCAATGGGTTTCAGCTTACCATCCACTGTTATGGATTTGAGAACATTTTCAAGGCTTATAGTTGCTTCTTCTATCAGAGGCACATCTTTCTTTTGCCTTTTCTTAGGTTTATCCTTATCAGAGGGTTCCCTTTCGCTAGTTCTAGAGGCTTTTGTAGCCTCATTTTTTCATTTTCTTTACTTCTTCATCTGATTCTATTTCTTCTTTATCAACTACAATGCTTACATGCATTCTTTTTTCCTTGGTTTTCTTTCTTTTATGACTTGTGGCAGGAGTCCCCACACTTGCAGATGGTGTGGGATCAGAGGGTATAGATGCAGCTTTTGTAGAGGTGGATCCTCTGGTTTCCCTTCTTGATGCCTCTGGTTTGTCTAGTTAACCTTTGGGTTCTTCTGGAGCTCTAACTGGTTCACTTTTTCTCTTTTCTTTTGCTTCCTTTTTAGCTTGTTCCTTTTCCCTTTAATTTTCCACTTGTTCTTTTGTGAAGCCTTGTCTCAATACAAAATCCTTTGCTAGTATCCGCATTTTCTTGGAGATTTCTAGTTTTCTTACCTCAACATGGATTTTAGCATACAATTCCTCATAAGTCCCAAATCTTTCTTCAATGGGATCTCTGTTGATAATTGAGAGGGGAGGGTGAATCAGTTATCCTAATTAATTCTTCCTTTTGATCTTTCTTATTAATCAATGCAACGTTAATTCAAATAAGCAAACATTACCATGAAAAAGAAAAACACATGACATAGTACTTTTGACATGGAAACCCTGTTAAGGGAGAAAACCATGGGGTGATTAACCCAAAGATTATTCTCTATTAGAAGAATAAGGAAATACAAAATGACACTTGCCAATTAGGGCTCACTGCCCGAGCACACTGCTCACAAAGGAGGCACACTGCCTACAAGGAGACACACTGTCTACAAAAGAATATTATACAATACTTGAACTGATTGGAAGCATCCACATATGCTAGAGTTCAATTCCGGTTAGGCTCAGTACACTGATTTGCTGCACTTCATCTTTCCTCTTCTCTTATGCTACTTTCCTTTCACATACCGGACCTTCCTTACTGCTTCTGCTCTACTCTACTTTTATTCGCACACCATATTACAACCACAACACTTCTCACAACTAAATCCATCATGTATATATATCCGCACAAGTAATTTCATCACCTTTCAAGTCAGCATCCGGAATAGTCAATTCTTTTCACAAACTCTGATCTGTCAGCTGAATCCTTCCACACCAAGTAATGCAGATCAAAACTATGCTTGTATAAATCATTTATCATGTTAGCCAAGTATGATTCATGCCTTCACAACCTTTACCATCATCAGTAACACATCCAAAAAATTGTCTGATGTTCTGTCAGTCAGTTCTTCCTCTGTTCACACTATCACTCAGGAACCCAGTACTCAAGTATTCATATCTTTTACCTCATCTATAATCGGAGGCTACAACCTTGGAATCTATTACTCAAGGTAGTCCTCTTGACTTCCCCAAAACTACACTTTGCCAAGATACTTCCTCTGAGAGATCTGGACCAGTCTGTCGGACCTTGCCACATGCTCTGTTCTTGTTCACTGGACCACAATAATCTTCATTCTGACTTCTGGTAGAGACACACCATGACCTGTGGATATGTGGGATGACCTTTGTTGCCATCAACGACAACAACCATGAATCCATATAGTGTCTCTTGCCAACAATCTCCCCCTTTGGCATTGATGGCAACACTTAGTGAAAAATGACTAAGTGTTTACACTATGCTCCCCCTTGGCTGATGCTCTATCTTTATATACATTTTTTGGAGCTCCCCCTTAGTTGGATTCCTCATTTTTCACTATTCCTCACTCCCCCTTTGACATCAATGGCAAAGGGTAGGGTCCGCACACCAAAATTTTCAAAAATTTTTACTATACTTGGCCGTATATTACATATTCACATAAATTGAAGAATGTCTGCAAAGGATGTCTTCAATTGGATGAGTTCTGTAGCCCAACTTTACTTCATTCTATCCAAAATTGAAATGTGACCACTCAACAAAAATGCAAAAGCTTCCGCCCTCTTAAGATCTGTCGGATCATTGGTTTGGGCGGTAGTCTGAGCATCACTTATGGCCTCATGCATGGTCTCTAACTTAGGGATAATAATCCTTCTAAGTTCTCCCATCCGGTTAATTATATTCTTCCTTTCCTTCTCAAATTTCTTTATTGCATTTGTGATTGCAATAGTTTGACATTCTTGATTTACTATGGAGGAAGAGAGAGGATCAAAACTTTGAGACAAACTTAGTAGTTTATCCTGTTCCTCTTTTATTTTCTTCTCAATTTCTACTGTTGCTTTTGACTAGGAGATACAAAATTTGTAAATGTCACCACCATCCTTAAGAGAATTTTCTAAGCTCTTTATTCCAATACTCATATTTCTCCTATCATTAGAGATTAATCCTTGTACCTCTGAGAATCTCTTATCCAAAAACTCCTTCCGGACCTTTTCTTCAGCTGATTTTTCTAGAGAATCAAAATGTGTACTAACACTGCTGACTAAGGTTTTGAGATTACTAGAAGAGGAGGCTATGGGATCCTTTTGAAAGGATGGTATGATCTTTTCCAGCACTCTGGATGTAGCTTCTATCAACTCACAGTCTTCCCTATGAGACTTGAGGAGTTTTTCGTTTGCCTTAGCATGTGCAAATGAAGCTATCTTCATTGTTTGTATCGGAGAAAGAGAATCAAAATTGAATGGACCTTGTAGAAGCTCCGGTTCATCAATCTCTAATGTTTCCTTGCTCAAAATTTTTTGGATAGTTTGTACAGTGTCTCTTGTCGGGGACAGATGTTTCTTCTCTTCTGCAGTCTTAGAGCTGTCCTTTGGAATTTTCTCTCCCTCTACATTCCCACCACTAGCAGTTGTGGTTCTCTCTGGTGAAGTCTTCTGTCCTTCTGCAATCTTTTCACTGTCACCTTCTTTTTCCTTCACTGCTGCTTCTTTCTCCTGTAATTTCTCTTCTTCTTTGGATCTGGAGACTATAGGGGAAACCGGAGGAGAAATGTCGGTCTGTTCAGGGCCCATCTCTTCTGTCACTTTCTCAAAAGTTTCTTCTGCAACACTTGTGGATGAAGGATCAGTACCCAAGTCCTCTACAACAAGAAGATAAAATCTTTTGAAGGCCTTCCAGAGGATCTCTTCTGTATCCATGGCCACCTTGTCAGTCTCACCAAGCATGAGTTGATTCATCCTTGCTTTGCTCCTGAACTCATCTTTGCAATCTTTGAATATTATGTTCATTGTCTTGGGATCAATTTGAGGATATAGCTAAATAGCTATCTGCTCCTGGATCTCAAGATCTTTAGTTTGGGCAGTGGACTTTCTCATTTCCAACTCCTTTTCTAGACTTTTAGGAATTAAAGAGATAATTTCAATAAAAGCTTTGTTGTAAATGTTCAAGAACTTAACTGTGGCTTCCTCCAGAATCCTTTTTTCTGCTTCATTATAGCCATCATAGAATTCTATTAGGGGTTGAAGGTTGCCATCCACAGTGACTACTTTTACTATATCATCTAAGGAGAGAGTAGGTTTTTCAACAAATTCCTCTTCCTTCTCTTCTTCTCCTTGACCGGTAGAGTGTTTACCAGATGATTTCTTCTTCTATTTCTTTATCTCCTTTACCCCCTCATCTGATTCAGTTTCCTCTTCATCTTTCTGACTTGCATAAGCCCTTGTGGCTTTTATTTTAGACCTTTTCTCTCCTTTACCAGATGTCTGACCTTCCAGTTTTGATGTTTTTGAGCTTTTGGTTGTGACAGGTGTAGATCCTTTTGATGATCTGGTCTGGGTTGAGGTTTCCACTGGAGTGCTTTTCTTTCTTTTCTTTTCTACCTCTTTCTTCTCTTCCTTAGACTTTCACCTCTTTTCCCGGTTGGCATCAAGTGCCTCCTTTGGGATGCCTAGGCCTTGGGCAATATGTTCTACTTCTTTTCTCACCTTCCTTTTTATCTCAGGTTCTCTGAGTTCCAAATGGATCTTCACACTTAGCTCCTCAAAGGTTCCAAACCTTTCTGCCTTTAGATCTTTGGGCTGACTTAGCATGTGTTGAACATGCAGTTCCACAATCTATTCATCAACCTCATACCGCATGGGCATGATCCAGACTATCCTTGGCTCTACTACCTCCATTAGGCACTGATCAGTATCAACCATAAAGCAGACTGAGTCTTTGTATTTTTCAACAAGAGACTGGGGAATTCTTTCTCTTGCTTGCATCATGCTCTAGAAGTTTTTGAAGTATCCCCACAGGGCTGTATTTCTTGCTTTGGCATCCCCAAGTCCATGTAAATAATCTCTGATTTGGACTGCTATAGGTTTGTCATTCTGCCATACCCATCCACTTGATCTGAGCAGCTCATTCATGAAGTAGAAAAATAGACATAATATAAGTGTACCATACTTGAAAGAATTATTTTTGTCCTTTTTGATCTTTTGTATATTTTCCATTAATTGGCTTAAAAAGAAGTTCACAGAGATCATAATCTGCATTCTTTCTCAGCATCTCATAGGTAGTATATACTATAGTTTCGGATACAGAATTCTCCCTACTGGAGTGATAAATCTTGTATCCTATTATCATAGATACAAACTTGATATCCAGGTCAGAAATATCTTCAATGATCATTGCCCTCTTATCAAATTTTGATCCGGTGGCCTCAGTTACAATGTTATTTTTGATGGATTTGAGGATAGGTATCCCTCCAGAAGAGTATAGACCAGTTACTGCCCTAATTACCTCTTTTGTGATCTTGCAGGGTCTATCCAACCATAGGAAGTTGTCTTGCACCCTGCTCAATACGTACCGGACCCATTCATCTTCTTCAAAGCAGGGGAAATGAATGAATTGATCAAAATGTTTCTTCTAGATACCCTTATACTATGG
The DNA here is from genome assembly GCA_027924645.1 of Cunninghamia lanceolata. NCBI lineage: Eukaryota > Viridiplantae > Streptophyta > Pinopsida > Cupressales > Cupressaceae > Cunninghamia > Cunninghamia lanceolata. The sequence continues at coordinate 14,519,257 of BSBN01000388.1, read as the reverse complement.
TTTAAGCTCAAAAGCATTGTCTATCAGATGTTTGTGATAGAAATCTCTCAATTTGAATTCCCCAAATTCCTCAATACTTGCATGTATGTAAACCCTAATGTCTTCTATGTGTAAAACACCATGTGGAACACTAGAGAATGCTCCTAAGGGATCTACCTCCAATGACTTGTATGGGTGTTTCTTAAATTCAGGTCGGGGCCTATCTGAGATCTTTACTATATTCGGAGTAGCCATTTTTCAAAAGATTTGCAGTGAGATATTGAAAACGGAAAATACCTTATGCGCCTTCGGTTACACGGAGTGGTTGGATTGATTTCTGTATGTAATGACTTCTGCAAGTGATCTTCGGTGAACTTAATGAATTTTGTTGTAGAGCTCCACTTTTCAATTCTTCTTAAGTGCAGAATGAACAAGTGATTGAAGAGAAAACCTTTATATCACTCTGCAAACCCTAATATCAAGCTGCAATAAATGCTCAACCTACATTATTCTAGTTTGCCTTATTCGGATGACTTGAAGAATCGGATCTGTCCAGATCTATGAACATCATGCAAATCTTCCAAAACATGAACAAATCAAGATGACACATCACAAGGACATCCCAAACACTCTGTCCAATCCGCAAAATAGGAAAATGCACTTCCAGATCTCACCAGACCTTTTTGTAATCCTTTGAAACTCCAGAGCATCTCCCAGAACTGGTTCTACTTGATTGATCACAACTTCTTCATAACTTCATGTGAACCTTTGAAATCTTAACTGGATCATCTCAGGACTCATATCTACATACCCTTTTAATCCGTATCCTCTTCTTGTGCCAATTTCGGGACCACTTGACTGGCTGGGGGAACAAGGTTTTCTTTGTGTCTCCCCCTGTGTCAGAGCTCACTTTTTAATTTCTGGAAGGAATATCGGCACCAAAGTCTGGTGTGGATCCAACCTCTATATTCTCTGTACTTTTCTTCACCCAAATCTTGCTCATCTCACTTTTAACTTCATTCGCACTCACTTTTTGTTTACCCTTATCTTGATTCTGATTATGATATACCAGACCTCTTTTGTCCAGATTCTTGTTTCTGTAGAATTTTGCATTGTGACCTGATCTATTGTAGTTTTGGCAAACAACATTTCTTTACATATTTGACTGATATCCTTTTGATCTACATTGATTAGCCATATGGCCTATTCTATTGCATGCAAAGCGTCTACCATTGAATGATTTGTTCATTTGCATATTTCTGCATTCATGAGATTTGTGACCATACCTTTTGCAGTTAAAACACTGTCCGGAGAAGGAAGAATTAGTCTGATTCACTCTCTTTCTGCACTGATTAGCTTTGTGACCAAATTCATTACAGATGTGGCAGTATCCATTGAAAGATGGATATCTTTGAGCACTGGACTGTCTTACCGGAGGTCTTCTAGGTCTGTTCCTTGGATTTTCTGATCCAAAATTCTTTTGACCAGATCTGGAGCTTTCTCCTTTCTCATATCCCAAACCACACTTGTCATCTGCCCTTTTTTGACTTCCAAGAAGAACTTCAAGTTGAGCAGAACTTATCTTGAATTTCTCTTTATATTCATTTGCTGATTGAAGATCCCTTTTGAGAGAGACAATTTGATCCTCAAGTTTTTCTTCATTTGCTTTAGCATCTTCAAGATCAAATTCAAGATGTCTAATAATTCTCTCCATTTGGTGGCAATCTTCTAATTTCTCCTTGAGAGATTGTCTTAGATCATCTTCAATTTTTTTTTTCTCTTCAATCTCTTGGGTAAACTTTATAACTCCTGATTCCATTTCATGTCTTACCATAATGACTTCTTTTGATAACTTTTCACATAACTTGGTTTTTTTAGTCAGCTCTTCATTTGCATCATTACCTTCACTTTGTCTTGCCAATTGCTAAAGCAGCTCCTTTCTCTTTTTCATAGAGAGACTTAATTTGTCTTTTAGTTCTCTCATGAAATCATCAACCTGTTTGAGTCTTTCCTTTAATTCATTGACTTCAGAGTTTGACTATTCAAGATCCTCAAGGGCAGTCTTGAGTTGCTCCTTTAAACCATATGTATCCATTTGGATTCCTAGATCTTCCTCGAGCTATTAGACTCTTGTAGGGAGGAACTTAGCTCTGATACCAATTGTTGATAACTGAGAGGCGGGGTGAATTAGTTATCCTAATTAATTCTTCCTTTTGATCTTTCTTATTAATCAATGCAACATTAATTCAAATAAGCAAACATTACCATGAAAAAGAAAAACACATGACACAGTATTTTTGATGTGGAAACCCTATTAAGGGAGAAAACCACGGGGTGATTAACCCAAAGATTATTCTCTGTTAGAAGAATAAGGAAATACAAAATGACACTTGCCAATTAGGGCTCACTACCCAAGCACACTGCTCACAAAGGAGGCACACTACCTACAAGGAGACACACTATCTACAAAATAATGTTATACAATACTTGAACTGATTGGAAGCATCCACATATGCTGGAGTTCAATTCCAGTTAGGCTCAGTACATTGATCTGCTGCACTTCATCTTTCCTCTTCTCTTATGTTGCTTTCCTTTCACATACCAGACCTTCCTTATTGCTTCTACTCTGCTCTGCTTTTATTCGGACACCATATTACAACCACAACACTTCTCACAACTAAATCCATCGTGTATATATATCCGCAAAAGTAATTTCATCACCTTTCAAGTCAGCATCCGGAATAGTCAATTCTTTTCACAAACTCTGATCTGTCAGCTAAATCCTTACACACCAGGTAATGCGGATCAAAACTATGCTTGTATAAATCATTTATCATGTTGGCCAAACATGATTCATGCCTTCACAACCTTTACCATCATCAGTAACACATCCAGAAAATAGTTTGATGTTCTGTCAGTCAGTTCTTCCTCTGTTCACACTGTCATTCAGGAACCCGGTACTCAAGTATTCATATCTTTTACCTCATCTATCTCCAAAGGCTACAACCTTGGAATCTATTACTCAAGGTAGTCCTCTTGACTTCCCCAAAACTGCACTTTGCCAAGATACTTCCTTTGAGAGATCCGGACCAGTCTGTCGGACCTTGCCACATGCTTTGTTCTTGTTCACCGGACCACAATAATCTTCATTCTGACTTCCGGTAGAGACACACCATGACCTGTGGATATGTGGGATGACCTTTGTTGCCATCAATGACAACAACCATGAATCCATATAGTGTCTCTTTCCAACAATCTCTGGGTTTACTTAACATATGTTGGGCATAATTTTCCAATATTCCTCCATCTACCTCATATCCCATAGGCATGACCCAAACCATTCTAGGCTCAACTGCCTCCATCAAGCATGGATCTTTTGTCACAATAAAGTAGATAGTATCCTTATATTTTCAACAACTACTCTAGGGATTCTATTCCTAGATTGCATTGCCTTCTAAAATTTTTTGAAACAACCCCATAGGGCTAAATTTTGTGCATCAATATCACCTATGTTACTCAACTGATTTCTAATTTATATTGCAACTAGTTTGTCTCTAGTCTAAAAATAGTTCTTAATGCTAAGTAACTCTTACATGAAGTAGAAGAATAAATAGATAATCAACATACCATACTTGAATGAATATTTTTGGTCTTTGGTCTTCCTTAAATTTTCCATCAGTTGTTGACGGAGTAGTTCACAAAGATCATACTCTACATCTTCTTCAACCATCTCAAATGCTGTGTAGATTGCAATACTAGAGATTGAAATCTCCTAGTTTGAGAAATAAAATTTGTATCCAATAACCATGGATGCAAATCTTACTACATGGTCTTCAATGTCATTAATTGTTAGTGCCCTTTTGTCAAACTTTGCTCTGGTGGCCACCATTACTATATCATTCTTCACAACTTTCAATAATGGTACCAATTCAGTGGACCTTAATCTAGTTACTGCCCTTATAATATCTTTTGTAATCTTAAAAGCTCTCTCGAGCCACATAAATTCATCATGAACCCTGCTCAATACATACCAGACCCATTCATCCTCAGCAAATATTGGGAAATCAATGTACTGAATGAATTTCTTTGTTTCCAATGCCTTGTATTCATTCTTTAAAACATAATCCCCACCACACAAGTGATTTAGGAATAAATCTATGAGTTTTATTTTTCCATGTTCTTCTAGGGCAACATGAATATAGGTCATAACATCCTCTGCATGTAAAACTTCATGAAAAATATCTAAAAATACACCCATTTGATCAATTTCAGTTGATTTGAATGGATGTTTCTTGAATTTGTTGAAATAAGGGTGGACAACTGAGAGGGGGGGTGATTCAATTGTCACAAAAAATTTTATCACTTATTAACAAATTAATGATATAACCATGAAAGCATAAATCAACAACACATGAGTAGAAACAAAATCAACACACATAACAACATGATTTTTATGTGGAAACCCAGTTAAGGGAAAAACCATGGTGAGGGTTAATCCACAAGAAATTATACTCTATTAAAATTATTACAAATGGGGAAGGCACATGCCTTAAGGGCGCACTTCCTAGAGCTCACTACTCTAAGAGGCTCACTACCTACAGAGATGATAAGAAGATTACAGATTGTTTGAACTAATGAATAACTTCTACCAATATAGAAGTTTAGTTCTAGTTAAGAACAAAATACTAATCTTACACACTTCATCCTTATTCTACCCTATTTCACTCTTAGGCCATAATCTGAGCTTGGATCTTTATCTTCACATTTCTTCCTACCCTTTTCACACTTACTCCATCACACCTTCACAGACACGTCAAAACACTTGAATCCATTAGCTATATATATCCACATCAATAAATTCAATCAATTGTAGTCAGCTTCAAGAAAACTTAGAACATTTATTAAGAACTCTGCTCTATTGGCTGAATCCATGCACAATCAACAACGCAGACCAAAAAATCATGTTCTCAAATCCTCAATCATATCAACCAATAACACTAATTACCACAAATTGCATAACCAACAACTTTTCTTCATCCAGACCAAGATTAATTACTAGGTCGGCATGTTCTTCTTTTGACTGTACTGACTAACTGGAACTTGATACTCAAATGCTTATAACTTTTGAATCCTTCATCGTCGGAGGATAAATTATTAGATTTAGATAGTCCTAACAATCCTTATTACTCCATCAAATCTACAACACACTGTGATTTACCACTAGAGAGATCCAGACCAAGATACGAGACCCTGTCACATGCTTTGTTTCTGACTACCCATACTTAGACAAATCTTCACTTTGACTTCCGTCATGAACAAATTATGTAATGCAAATGTGTAAGATGGACTTAGTTGTCATCAATGACAACACTTGTCATGCATAGCAGTGTCTCTTTCCAATAGTCTTCCCCTTTGGCATTGATGGCAACACTTAGTGAAAAATGACTAAGTGTCGGAACAACTCCCCTTGACTATGAATACTTATGCTTTTCACTATTCTCCAGTGCTCCCCCTTTGCTAGATTCCTAATTTTTCACTTCTCTTCACTCCACCTTTCACATCAATGGCAAAGGATGAACTTTTTGAATGTAACAATTCCATAATCTCACATTCCTCCATAATGGAGTGTATATGCAATACAACTTTATAGCTAGGAGTGTATATTGCCTTATGGTTCAGTAGTTCTAATATCTGTAATTGAGCATCAAACTCGAGAGAATACTCATACTAAAATTCATCAAAAATTTTATGTACATGGGCATATATACAAACAACCCTATGACTAATTTACATGAGTTTGAACATATCACCAAAGACATTCTTCAAAAATGCCAACTCATTGTCCCAACTCTTCTTTATGCTATTTAAAACTGAGATGTGACCATTGAATAAGAATGCTTGAGACTCTGCTTTCTACAAGTTAGTAGGATCACATGACTTAACAACAACTTGGGCTTCGGTAAAATCATTGAACATTTCTTCTAATTTGGGGGAAATTAGTCCCCAGAGCTCACACATCCTTGTCTCAATGTTGTCCTTTTCCTTCATCAATTTCTTTATTTCTTCAATCAGGTTGATTGTTTGACATTCTTGGCTCACCACTGATACTGTCAAAGGATCAAAAGCTTGGGATACAATTGACAGTTTTTCCTTAGACTCTTTTATTTTTATTTCAATGTCCTCCATAGATTTAGGAAAAGATAAAGAAAATTTATATATATTCCTTCCTTCTATAAGAGCATTTTGAATACTCTTTATACTGATATCCAACACAATTCTATCTACTCTAATCATCCCTTTTAGAGCATCAAATATTTTATCATTGAATTCATTTTGAACCTTGACTAATGTAGACTTCTCTAGAGAGTCAAAATGAGAACTTACCGAGTTTATTAGATTCTTCAATTGGCTGGAGGGAGATGCTGAAGAATCCTTCAAAAAGGTGGGCATCATCTTCACCAAGATTCTTGATGCCAGATCAAGTAGCTCATTGTCTTCTATGTGAGACTTCAGAATATCTTCTCTAGCCTTGGCTTGAGCAATGGAGGCCAATTTTATCTTCTGCACTAGAGATAAGGTATCAAAATTTATTGGACCTTGTATTATGTCCAAATCTTCTTCAATTTGTTTATCTCTTTCCAAAATTTCCTTCAGTGCTTCTACAATGTGTCTTGCCCAAGATGCTGATGTATCTATTTGATTCTTACTAGTACTGTCAATCGGATTGTCCTGCTTGGGTTCTTCCTCAACCTTTGCAATCTCTTCTTCCTTTACATTTTTGTCCTTGGCCTTTTCTACTTCTTGGTCTTTAGCTTCTTTTGTTTCATGCTCTTTATTTTTCAATGAATTATCTTCATCTGTTTCAGCATTCATCTATGTATCTACTTTGCTGAATTGATCCAGAGGAGTTTGAATACCTCTCACATCATCAATTTTATCTGTCATCTTTTCATCTTCTTTGTTTATTGCTTCCTCTTCTAGAATAGAGGAGTCATCTATCTCAGTTTGTTTCTCATCTCTCTACTGCTCTTTATCATTCAGAATTTGTGTAGCCTCAGTATCAACCAGTTCTTTTGTAACCACATAGAACTTGTTTTTGTCTAGTGCTTTCTTCAAAATCTATTTTGTTAATTTAACAACTTCATCAATATCTCCAATCATCAGTTTATTCATCCTCATTTTTCTTCTAAAATCATTTTTGACCCCTTTAAAAATTTTATCTGCTTCTTTGTTGGAGATCACAGGACACAAACTAGATAACACATGTTCCTTTAGCTTCAAATCTTTAGATTTGGCAGCGTCTTTCCTCATTTTCAAAATGTTACTCAGACTCTTAGGAATTTTAGATAAAATTTCCACAAGACCTCTATTGAATGTGTTCAAGTATTTTATAGTGGCATCCTCTAAAATTCTCTTGTTTGCATCATCAAAAGTGTCATAGTGTTTTACTATGGGTTTTAGATTCCCATGAATTGTCACAGTATTCACAATTTCTTCTACAGACAAAGTGGATTTTCCAGTTTTAGTTTTAGTCTTTTGTCTTTTACTTAGCTTCATACTTCTGGAAGGCTTATCTTTTGTAGTCTTTGAAGCTTCTACTTTCTTTGTCTTTATCTCCTTTACTGCTTCATCTGATTTTGTTTCATCATCATCTTTAATACTCTCATATACTCTGGATGCTTTAGTCTTCATTCTTTTACCAACTTTACTAGATGGTTTGTCTTCTAGTTTCTCTATTTTGACAGGTTTTGTGTGAACAGAGGCAGTAATAGAGCTTCTTGTCTTTTTGGGCTGGCTGGTGGAGACTTTCGGATCACTTCCTTGTTTCTTATCTCACATCTCCTTCTCATCTTTTCCTATCCTTTCTCTGTTATTCTTTATAGCTTCATTAGTTATGCCAATGCTTTCAGCATACATTTCTACATGGTTTTGAACTTTCCTCTTGATTTTAGTTTTTTGAGCTCAACATGCAGTTTCAAACTGAGCTCCTTATATGTCCTAAATCTCTCCGTAGAATCATCCTTGGGTTTGCTCAAGAGATGTTGAGCATACATATCCAAAATTTTCTCATCTACCTCATACCCCATGTGCATGATCTAGATAGTTTTGGGTTCTCCTGCTTCTATTAAGCACTGATCGGTATCCACTATGAAATAGATCTCATTCTGGTGTTTCTCAACAGCTGATTTAGGAATTCTTTCCCTAGAATGCATCATACTCTAAAAATTCTTGAAGCAACCCCAGATTGCAGTATTATGTGCTTTAGAGTCACCAATGTTGTTCAAGTGCTCTCTTATCTATATAGCAATAGGTTTTCCATTTGTCCAACACATGATTTTCTTGCTAAGCAACTCATTCATGAAATAGAAGAACAAACATAAGATCAGTGTACCATATTTGAAGGTATTCTTCTTATCCTTCTTTACCTTATTCAAATTTTCCATCAGCTTGTTCTGCAAGAACTCACACAAGTCATAATCAACATTCTCTCTTAGTATTTTGTATGCAGCATAAATGGTCATTCTAGAAACAGAGTTCTCCCTGCTGGAGTGATAAATTTTGTAACCAATTACCATTCAAGCAAACTTAACATTTCGATCAATAATGTCATTGATTCTCATTTCCCTTTTGTCAAACCTTGAACTAGTAGCATTAGTTACTATTTGATTCTTTACTGCTTTCAACATTGGAGCTCCATCGAATAAGTTTAACCCTATCACAACATTGATGGCATCCTTGTTGATCTTGAAGGGTTTCGTTAGCCACAAAAACTCATCATGCATTCAGCTTAAAACATAATGGACCCATTCATCTTCATTGAAGGATGAAAACCCTATAATCTGGATGAAATTTTTATCATTCAGTACCTTATAATTAGGTTTAAGACCATTAATTTCATCCCTTAGATGATTCTTGAACAAATCTACAAACCTTGAGTCCCCAAATTCATCTATGCTAGCATGAATATAGGCCCTAATATCTTCAACATGCAATACACCATATTGAAAATACACCTAACGGGTCGACTTCTACTGATTTGTGTGGATGCTTCTTGAATTTGGGTCAGGGCCTTTTAGTAATATCAATAACCAATGGTGTAGCCATTGAAAAAGATTACGAGTTCAAAGCTTCACAGAAAAATACCTTTTCCTTCCATGGAATTAGGGTTAGCCAATGAATTCATCGGTCGCACTTCAAATCCTTAAAATCTTAACTCCGGTTCTATTATGTTCATTCTCTTAGAATGCAAAGTGATCGAAATGACTGAATGAATGACTTTTTATCCTTTGTAAAACCTAATTTGTTGTTGTAATAAATGTTCTTCCCTAATATATCCGGTTACATTGTTTTTGCATGCAGTCAATCTTCAATTCCTTCTTAATTAATCACATTAGCTTCTTTTCTTCTAGAATTTTCTCCAATAGGTCTGCAATAGGCTTCTTTATCTTCATTCATCATGACAGATTCAGGCACCCATTTATTGGTAATGGGAATCATATTTTCAATGCAGCTCCCCATAACCCAGAGCTCCTAATTCAATTCCTGGAGGAATTATTAGCACCAGATTCCAGGGTGGACCCATTGTCAACATTCATTTCACCTTTCTTTACCCATGTTTTATTCATTTCATTATGGACCTGATTCACATCAACTTTGCCCTTGCTATTGTCTTGTCTCTGCTTATCTAATTTTCTATTTACTAGACTTTTTTTGTCATCATTCCTACTTCTATATAATCTTGCAACATGACCAGATCAGTTACATTTGAAGTGCACAACATTTCTTTTCCCATTTGATTGATTTCCTCTTGATCTGCACTGATTAGCCATATGTCCAAATCTACTACATGTAAAATAGTATCCATTGAAAGAATTGACATTTATTTTGTTGTTAGAGTAGTTCATCATACTTCTACATTCATTGGATCTATGACTGTACCTTTTACAATTGAAGCATCAACTTGAGAAATATGGACCACTTTTGATGCAGAGGCATCCACACTAAAACCTTGACATACAGCATGGATGTCCGCAACCCATTAGCATCATCATATTTTCTCTTGCCGACCGATATCCTCCTGCAGACAAGCCTTCGCCCTTTCGCATGTCAGCAGCATCATCATATCCGACTATCGGCAGCATCATCATATTCGGCAAGCGCAAACATCCTCCTGACGTTCACTGTTCACCTTACCACCAAACTCTATCTTCAGCATCATGATGTTCAACATCATGTTCATCAGCAGGATATAAAATATCCGGTTCCCTCCATATATCCTGATGATGATACTCAACTTCACGCACCTCTCCTTCGATGCTTACGTCACCTTGATATCCTGATGACGATTATCCTGATGACGATGACGTCATATGCAGCTCCTTCAATATCCTACTGTCGGCCAAACTTAACATTATCGGCCCGCGATGGTTTTATCAACCCGATCTTCTACCTTATGCCGATACGCTCCTCCTTGGCAACACCTGATGATGATCACCCCAATGCACATTCACTTTATGCAATCGATTGCATCATGCTCACCTCCATCTATTCAGATGGTGCCCGAAGTAACTGCAGGATATACACAGAAATATCCTGATGATGCCATTGTGACGAATTTCCAAACTTAGCGAATTTTGATCCGTTGAACCTCCTGGGATGACCCGATCTACTTTCAGGGTGATCTTCCAAACTCTAACAACTAGCACGACCTAGCACATGCCCATGCTAGGGTTCTCAACACCTCTCGACTGCGATCCTGCAAACATGCACATGAACAAACACAAAATGCAAACTACATCCTAAACTACTGTACACAGCCATTCCACCGATTTGACGAATCAACCGGTGGAATGGATCAGCGAATCCATGAAACCACCAAAACAGCAACTCGATCACACAATGGAATCCAAAACAGAGAATTGACACAACGGGATCTCTTTATTGATTTCAAAAGATGCAAATACAATATTCTGTCTCTCTCTGCAACCTAACTCCTCTGCTCAATGCAATACTGTGTCTAAAACCAACCGATCCTAATGCATAAATAGGATCTGCTGCGAGTACTACCACTCGATTCCCAGCGGCTGGGAGCTTCCAAGCAGCTGGGAGGATCCAACCGAACATACAGCATAACAGCTGTCCTAACAACCTAGCTAAAAATAGAAAAGTATGGTCAACATGACCTTATTACATGCATTGGTCTTATAAGACCTTCTTGAAAACATTAACAAGACCTATAACAAACTAACTGCCTCATGGAGGCCAGCTGTCAGGTAGGTGCTCCTGCACCATACTCCCCAACAGAAAAGAACTCATGTCCCATGAGTTTGGTTGTGGAAGTCCTCCACCTTTACACTTTGCCTTTGCAGTGTCTTGACTTGTTCCAGCTTTGTCCTCTGCTGGCTCTTGGCTGCTCCAAGACTTCTGAACTGTAACTTGCTTTCTTGCAAGTGAATCCTCATGCCTGTCAATGTAGGCCCTTCTCTTACATACCTTGTGTTTGTCAGGTAGTCGGACCAGAACCTCTGTCTGAACTGCCTCTTGAACTTCTGCAATGTTCAACTCTGTCTTTCTTTCAACCTTTATAGGACAAACAATAGTCCCAACTATGACAACATCCTTGTCATTCCTCTCAACTGGTTGCTGTTTACAAACCTGTTTCTGAACCTGCTGCTGACCTCTGTCAGTCAAAATTGAAACTTTCTTCAACATGTTGTCCTTAACAACTTCTTTCCCTGCAGTGTCCTCAACTACCTTTAGGCCTGCTCTTATAGGCTTCTGCACAAATTCCTTCTTTCCCATTAAAATGATTTGGGCTGCCTTCTGTGCTGCAGCTACTTCCTGTAATGGCATCAACATAATAGTCTTCCCATCTTTCTTGATGGTATAGGTATTAGCATACCCATCATACAGTACCCTCCTATCAAATTGCCATGGTCTACCCAACAGTAGGTGACAACATTCCATGGGCAAAATGTCACACAAAACTCTATCATGATATGCTCCAATCTGAAAATCCACATATGCCTGTTCATAGACAAAAAGTGATTGACTATCACTCACCCAAGATGCCTTGTAAGGGTGTTGGTGTGGAATCCTTTCCAAATGCAGTTTATCCACCATTTCCTGAGATACCATGTTGTCTGTTGAACCAGTATCAATGACAACCTTACATACTTTACCTTTGCTCTTGCATGTGGTCTTGAAAAGAGCTCTTCTTTGCATCATATCCTTTGATGCCTGCAAACTAATTCTCCTTAGCATCAATGCTTCTCCCTCCTCAGGATACCCATAACTTTCAGAAGCTCCATTTGTTTGCTCTACTTTCTCTTCTTGCACCAGTTGTACTCTCTTGTCATTCGTTCTATCATTTCTGGATGATGAACCTTTGCTTTCTGGACATTTGAAAAATGGATGACCAAACTCACCACAGGTGTAACACTTTCCTGAAAATGGAGTAGAACCTCTACCACTTCCAAATCTGCCTCTATTACCTTTCCATCCACCTCTGAAATCAGACTGTCCCTGTCCTTTACCAGTGTCTTCTTGACCCTCATTGGTTTGCCTTGTTGTAGGGGCTAATCCTCTTCCCCTCATATTGCTGCCTCTTCCTTTCATGGACTTATCTTGTCTCCTATTCATCTTTTCTTCAATCCTGATTGCCATTTGGTAACAATCCTCCACACTCTTAGGGTTAGCTAAAACTAACTCATCCTGTATGTTCAATCTCAAACCAGCCAAGTACCTAGCCACCTTTTCTACCTCATTCTCATGATGACCAGATCTCATACTCAACTTATAAAACTCCTCAGTATATGCCTTCACATCCATTTCCTTCTGCCTTAAAAATTGCAGCTTCTTAAACATCTGAATCTCATAATCCCTAGGCAAGAATTTACCTTTTATCCTTGCTACCATTTTATCCCATGAAGTGATCTTTGACTTTCCTTGTTTCCTTCTCTCGGATTGTACATAATCCCACCATACCAAAGCATGACCTCCTAACTTGGTCTTTGCAATCTTTACCTTCTGATCCTCAGCAACATCTTCACATTCAAAGTGATTATCAAGTGCAGCAATCCAATCCAGTAACTCATCTTCATTCAAACTTCCATTATACTTGGAAACATCAACCTTTACCTTAGGTTTATCACTCTGCACTGCCTTTAATAGTTTTGCAAATTTCTGGTCTTCAGCATCCAGATCTTCAGCTACCTCTTCATACTCTTCAACAGTATCTTCATCTTCTTCAGACTCACTGTCTTCCACTTCCCTCTTTTTGTTCTTTTCTAGGGCTACAAGCCTGGCTTGAAGTGCTTCAGCAAGCTCCTTCATCTTCCTCATCTCTCTGGAATGTTTTTCCTTCATCTCCTACAATTCCCTTGCAGTACCATTACCTTTCGGAGGCATTTTGTCAACCTCTCACTCTTCTACCTCTGTCCTTTTAGTGACAGAATCAACTCTACCTTCTGCCCTTTCGGTGACAAAATCAACTCTACTTCTGCCCTTTCGGTGACAGAATCAACACACAACAGCCCAGACCTTTCGCTGAGCTCTGATACCACTATGATGCAGAGGCATCCACACTAAAACCTTGACATACAGCATGGATGTCCGCAACCCATCAACATCATCATATTTTCTCTTGCCGACCGATATCCTCCTGCAGACAAGCCTTCGCCCTTTCGCATGTCAGCAGCATCATCATATCCGACTATCGGCAGCATCATCATATTCGGCAAGCGCAAACATCCTCCTGACGTTCACTGTTCACCTTACCGCCAAACTCTATCTTCAGCATCATGATGTTCAACATCATGTTCATCAGCAGGATATAAAATATCCGGTTCCCTCCATATATCCTGATGATGATACTCAACTTCACGCACCTCTCCTTCGATGCTTACGTCACCCCGATATCCTGATGACGATGATGTCATATGCAGCTCCTTCAATATCCTGCTGTCGGCCAAACTTAACATTATCGGCCCGCGATGGTTTTATCAACCTGATCTTCTACCTTATGCCGATACGCTCCTCCTTGGCAACACCTGATGATGATCATCCCAATGCACATTCACTTTATGCAATCGATTGCATCATGCTCACCTCCATCTATTCGGATGGCGCCCGAAGTAACTACAGGATATACACAGAAATATCCTGATGATGCCGTTGTGACAAATTTCCAAACTTAGCGAATTTCGATCCGCCGAACCTCCTGGGATGACCCGATCTACTTTCAGGGTGATCTTCCAAACTCTAACAACCAGCATGACCTAGCACATGCCCATGCTAGGGTTCTCAACACCTCTCGACTGTGATCCTGCAAACATGCACATGAACAAACACAAAATGCAAACTACATCCTAAACTACTGTACACAGCCATTCCACCGATTCGATGAATCAACCGGTGGAATGGATCAGCGAATCCATGAAACCACCAAAACAGCAACTCGATCACACAATGGAATCCAAAACAGAGAATTGACACAATAGGATCTCTTTATTGATTTCAAAAGATGCAAATACAATATTCTGTCTCTCTCTGCAACCTAACTCCTCTGCTCAATGCAATACTGTGTCTAAAACCAACCGATCCTAATGCATAAATTGGATCTGCTGCGAGTACTACCACTCGATTCCCAGCGGCTGGGAGCTTCCAAGCGGCTGGGAGGATCCAACCGAACATACAGCATAACAGCTGTCCTAACAACCTAGCTAAAAATAGAAAAGTATGGTCAACATGACCTTATTACATGCATTGGTCTTATAAGACCTTGAAAACATTAACAAGACCTATAACAAACTAACTGCCTCATGGAGGCCAGCTGTCAGGTAGGTGCTCCTGCCCCAACTTTGATTCACTCTACTTCTACACTAAGTAGCTCTATGACAAAATTTATTTTAATTGAAACAATTTCCATTGAAAGATGGATACCTTTGAGCATTAGGTTGTCATACTAGAGGTCTTCTAGGTTTGTTTCTTTGTTTCCTTGGTTTAGGATTTCTTTGACCGGACCTAGAGCTTTCACCTTTCTCATATCCTAGACCATGCTTATCATCTACCTTCTTTTGACTTTCAAGTAGTACTTTAAGTTTAGCTGAGATTATCTTGAGCTTCTCCTTGTATTCATTTATAATTTCTAGGTCATGTCTGAGAATGACAATTTGCCTTTCAAGTTCCTCCTCATTATATCTGCATTCTTGTAAATCAGATTTTAGGTGGCCAATTGTTTTATCCATTATGTAGCATTCTTTTGTTTTTTCCTTCATAGTTTGATTTAATTCTTCTTTAGTCTTCTTCCTTTCCTTAATTTATTTGTTTAGCCTCATCCCCCTAGATTCCATCTCATGTTTTAGAATAGAAACTTCTTTTGTCATCTTTTCACATTCCTTTGTCTTTTCTTCCAAAGCCTCATTCATGTCATTTTCTTCAATAGAATTAGCTAGTTGCTTAAGTAGCTCCTTCCTCCTTTCCATACATTTTTTTAGTTTTTCTTTTAATATTTCAATGCAATCATCAACATTTGTAAGGTTTGATTTTAGTTCATTTACTTCTACTTTGGACTAATCAAGATCTTCTAGGGCCAATTGAAGTTGTTCTCTGAGGGAACCCATTGAAACTCATTCCAAGATCTTCCTCAAGTTGTTAGGGTTCTTCCAAGGAACCTTACTCTAATAGCAATTATTGAAATAAGGGTAGACAATTAAGAGTGGGGGTGAATTAGTTGTCACAAAAACTTTTATCACTTGCAGCAATTTATCTTCTTTATCACTTATTAAAAATTTAATGATATAACCATGAAAGGATAAATCCACAACACATGAGTAGAAACAAAATCAACACACATAACACCATGATTTTTACGTGGAAACCCGGTTAAGGGGAAAACCATGGTGGGGGTTAACCTACAAGAAATTATACTCTATTAAAAGTATTACAAATGGAGAAAGCATATGGCTTAAGGGTGCACTACCTAGAGCTCACTGCTCCAAGAGGCTCACTGCCTATAGAGATGATAATAAGAATACAGATTGTTTGAACTGATGAATAGAATATACCAATGCAAAAGTTTAGTTACGATTAAGCACAGAATACCGATCTTACACACTTCATCCTTATTCTATCTTGTTTTACTCTTAGGCCATAATCTGAGCTTGGATCTTTATCTTCGTATTTCTTTCTACCCTTTTCACACTTACTCCATCACACCTTCACCTACACACCTCAAAACACTTGAATCCATCAACTATATATATTCGCATCAAGAAATTCAATCAATTGTAGTTGGCTTCATGAAAACCTAGAACATTTGTTAAGAACTCTGCTCTGTCGGCTGAATCCATGCACAATCAACAACACAAACCAAAAACTTGTGTTCTCAAATCATCAATCATGTTGGCAAATACCACTGATTACCACAAATTGCTTAACCAACAACTTTTCTTCATTTGGACCAAGATCAAATACTAGGTCGGCATGTTCTTCTTCTAACTGTACTAACTAACTAGAACCCAATACTCAGATGCTTATAACTTTTGAATCCTTCATCACTGGAGGCTAAATTCTTGGATTTTGATAGTCTTGACAATCCTTATTACTCCCTCAGATCCACAACACACTATGATTTACCACCGGAGAGATCCAAACCAAGATACTAGACCCTATCACATGCTTTGTTTCTGACTACTTGGACTTAGACAAATCTTCACTTTGACTTATGGCATGAACAAATTATGTAATGCAGATGTGTAAGATGGACTTAGTTGCTATCAATGACAATACTTGTCATGCATAGCAGTGTCTCTTGCCAACAATCTCCCCCTTTGGTATTGATGACAACACTTAGTGAAAAATGATTAAGTGTCGGAACAACTCCCCCTTACTATGTACACTTATGCTTTTCACCATTCTCCAGTGCTCCTCCTTTGCTAGATCCTCATTTTTCATTGTTCTTCACTCCCCCTTTGACATCAATGGAAATGGCTAGACCTTTTGGATGTAACAATTCCATAATCTCACCTTCCTCCACAATGGAGTGTATATGCAATACAACTTTATAGCCAGGAGTCAATATTGCCTTGTGGTCCAATAGTTCTAATATCTATAATTGACCATCAAACTTGACAAAATCTGCATACAAAAATTCACCAAAAATTTTATGTACATAGGCATATATACAAAAAACCATTGACATTAATTCTAAACTTTAATTTTATAGCTAATTTGATATCTATAATTTAGTTTTAATCATTCACCATATTATTTATTTAATTCTTTGTTATTCATTTTCAACATATTTTTAGTTCTAATTCTCATATTCTTGTATATTTTTTTGCATTTCAAATTTACATATAATAATAATTACAATGTTTTGTTGTTTTTCTTCTCTTAATATTCCCTTAACTTTATCATAAAATTTTGTTCCTTTACACATTCTCTATTCCCGTCCCTTTTAATTTCTTGTATTTTCTCTTTTTATTATTATTTTATCCTAGGTTTGCTTGTGCATCTTGTCTCTTCCTTCTAATTCTTGTTTTGCATATTCTTTAAGCCCTCTTCCTCTTTTTATAAACTTAATTATGCAATCTATCACACTATTTTCTCTTCTTCGTGGTAAAAGATCATGAAATGTGTGATCCAAAAAGTTGATTAAAAAATTCTATACATTTTTATTAAAAACATCCAAATCTATTCACATGAACTGTAAACATATTATGATTCTATCTATTCAATAAAAACGTGTTTTATTAGATATATAATATTTTTTAACCCTACTTTAATTTGAAACAACCCTATGACTTATTTACATAAGTTTGAACACATCACCAAAGACATTCCTCAACAATGCCAACTCATTGTCCAACTCTTCTTCATGTTGTTCAAAACTGAGATGTGACCACTGAATAAGAATGCTTGAGACTTTGCTTTCTGCAAGTCAATAGGATCACTTGACATAGCAGCAGCTTGGGCTTCAGTCAAAGCATTGAACATTGCTTCCAATTTGTGGGAAATTAGTCCCCGAAGCTCACTCATCCTTGCCTCAATGCTAGATTTCTAGAATTATAGTCCTGACAATTCTTATCACTCCCTCAGATCTGCAACACATTGTGATTTACCATTGGAGAGATTCTGACCAAGATACCGGACTCTGTCACATGATGTATTTTTTACTACTTGGACTTAAACACATCTTCACTTTGATTTCCAATATGAACAAATCATGTAATGCGGATGTGTAAGATAGACTTAGTTGCCATCAATGACAACACCTGTCATGCATAACAGTGTCTCTTGCCAACAATCTCCCCCTTTGGCATTGATGGCAACACTTAGTGAAAAATGACTAAGTGTTGGAACAACTCCCCCTTACTAAGTGAAAAATGACTAAGTGTCAGAACAACTCCCCCTTACTATGTATACTTATGCTTTTCACTATAATCCAATGCTCCCCCTTTGTTGGATTCCTCATTTTTCACTGCTCTTCACTCCCCCTTTGAAATCAATGGCAAAGGCTAGACTTTTTGAATGTAACAATTCCATAATCTCACATTTCTAGACAATGGAGTGTATATGCAATATATCTTTATAGCCAGGAGTGAATATTACCTTATGGTCCAATAGTTCCAATATCTGTAATTGAGCATCAATCTTGACAAAATCCTCATACCAAAATTCATCAAAAATTTTATGTACATGGGCATATATACAAACAACTCTATGACTTATTTACATGAGTTTGAACATATCACCAAAGGCATTCTTCAATAGGGCCAACTCATTGTCCCAACTCTTCTTCATGTTGTTCAAAGATGAGATGTGACCACTGAATAAGAATGCTTGAGACTCTACTTTCAGCAAGTCAGTAGGATCACTTGACTTAGCAACAGCTTGGGCTTCGGTCAAAGCATTGAACATTGCTTCTAATTTGGGGGAAATTAGTCCCCGAATCTCACACATCATTGTCTCAATGTTGCCCTTTTCCTTCATAAATTTCTTTATTTCTTTAATCAGGCTGATTGTTTGACATTCTTGGCTCATCACTAATCCTGTTAGAGGATCAAAAGATTGGGATACACTTGACAGTTTTTCCTTAGACTCCTTTATTTTTAATTCAATGTCCTCTATAGCTTTAGGAAAAGATAAAAAAATTTAGATACATTATCTCCTTCTATAAGAGCATTTTGAATAATCTTTATACTGGTATCCAACACAATTCTATCTACTCCAATCATCCCTTTTAGAGCATCAAATCTTTTATCATTGAATTCATTTTGAACCTTGACCTTTGTAGACTTCTATAGAGAGTCAAAATGCAAACTTACTAAGTTTATTAGATTCTTCAATTGGCTAGAGGGAGAAGCTGAAGAATCCTTCTAAAAGGTGGGCATGATCATCTCCAAGATTCCTAATACCAGACCAAGTAGCTCACTGTCTTCCATTTGAGACTTCAGAATATCTTCTCTGGCCTTGACTTGAGAAATGGAGGCTAATTTTATCTTCTGTACTGGAGATAAGGTATCAAAATTTATTGGACCTTGTATTATGTCCCAATCTTCTTCAATTTGTTTATCTCTTTCTAAAATTTCCTTCACTGCTTCTACAATGTCTCTTGCCCAAGATGTTGATGTATCTATTTGATTTTTATTGTTACTATCAACCAGATTGTCCTACTTGGTCCCTTCCTCAACCTTTGCAATCTCTTCTTCCTTTTTAGTTTTCTCCTTGGCCTTTTCTACAGCTTGGTCTTTAGCTTCTTATATTTCATGCTCTTTATTTTTCAATGAATTATCTTCATCTGTTTCAACATTCATCTATGTATCTACTTTGTTGGATTGATCCAGAGGAGTTTGAATACCTCCTGCATCATCATTTTTATCTGTCATCTTTTCATCTTCTTGATTTATTGCTTCCTCTTATGGAATAGAGGAGTCATCTATCTCAATTTGTTGCTCTTTATCATTCAGAATTGATGTATCCTTAGTATCAACCGGTTCTTCTGTAACCACATAGAACTTGTTCTTGTCCAATGCTTTCTTCAAAATAAGTTTTGTTTCTTTAACAACTTCATCAATATCTCCAATCATCAGTTTATTCATCCTCGTTTTGCTTCTGAAATTGTTATTGACCTCTTTAAAAAATGTATTTTCTTCTTTGTTGGAGATCATCGGACACAAACTAGATAACACATGTTCCTTCAGCTCTAAATCCTTATCTTTTTCAGCCACTTCCTCATTTCCAAAATCTTACTCAAACTCTTAGGAATTTTAGATAAAATTTCCACAAGAGCTCTATTGAATGTATTCAAGTATTTTACAGTGGCATCCTCCAAAATTCTCTTATTTGCATCATCAAAAGTGTCATAGTATTTTAGTATGGGTTGCAGATTCTCATGAATTGTCACAGTATTCATAATATCTTCTATAGACAAAGTGGATTTTCAGTTTGGGTTTCAGTCTTTTGTCTTTTACTTAACTTCATACTTTCAGAAGGCTTATCTTTTGTAGTCTTTGAAGCTTCTACTTTCTTTGTATTTATCTCATTTACTACTTCATATAATTCTGTTTCCTCATCAAATTCAATTCTCTCATATGTTCTACATGTTTTAGTCTTCATTCTTTTACCATCTTTACCAGATACTTTGTCTTCCAGTTTCTTTGTTTTGATAAGTTTTGTGTGAATAGAGGCAGCAACAAAGCTTCTTATTTTTCTAGGCTACCTAGTGGAGACTTCTAGAGCACTTCCTTGTTTCTTATCCTACATCTCCTTCTCATCTTTCTCTATCCTTTCTCTATTCTGCTTCACAGCTTTCTTAGTTATGCATGCTTTCACCATACATTTATACTTGTTTTTGAACTTTCCTCTTGATTTTAGGTTTTCTGAGCTCAACATATAGTTTCAAACTGATCTTGTTATATGTCCCAAGTCTCTCCATAGAATCATCCTTAGGTTTGCTCAAGAGATGTTGAGCATACATATCCAAAATTTTCTCATCTACCTCATACCCCATGGGCATGATCCAGACAATTATGGGTTCTACTGCTACCATTAAGCATTGATCAATATCCACCATGAAGTAGATCTCATTCTAGTGTTTCTAACCAACCGATTTAAGAATTCTTTCGCTAGAATGCATCATACTCTAAAAATTCTTGAAGTAACCCCAAATTGTAGTTTTTTGTGCTTTAGAGTCACCATTGTTGTTCAAGTGCTCTCTTATCTGTATAGCAACAAGTTTGTCATTTGTACAACACATGCTTTTCTTGTTGGGAAACTCATTCATGAATTAGAAGAACAAACATAAGATCAGTGTACCATATTTGAAGGTGTTCTTCTTATCCTTATTTATCTTATTGCAACTCACACAAGTCATAATTAGCATTCTCTCTTAGGATTTTGTATGCAACATGTATGGTCATTCCTAAAATAGAGTTCTCCCTGCTGGAGTGATAAATTTTGTAACCAATTACCATTGAAGCAAACTTCACATCTGGATCGATAATGTCATTGATTGTCATTACCCTTTTGTCAAACCTTGAACTGGTAGCATCAGTTATTGTTTGATTCTTTACTGCTTTCAACATAAGCAATCTATTGGATGAGTTTAACCTTGTCACAGCCTTGATGGCACCCTTGGTGATCTTGAAGGGTTTCATTAGCCACAAAAACTCATCATGCGTTCAGCTTAAAACATACCGGACCCATTCATCTTCATGGAAGGATGGAAACCCTATAATCTGGATGAAATGTTTATCATGCAATACCTTATACTTAGGTTTAAGACCATGAATTTCATCCCTTAGATGATTCTTGAACAAATCTACAAACCTTGAGTCCCCAAATTCATCTATGCTAGCATGAATATAGGCCCTAATATCTTCAACATGCAATACACCATATGGAACATTTGAAAATGCACCTAACGGGTTGACTTCTACTGATTTGTGTGGATGCTTCTTGAATTTTGGTTGGGGCCTTTTGGTAATATCAACAATAAATGGTGTAGCCATTTCAAAAGATTATGAGTTCAAAGCTTCACAGAAAAATACCTTTTTCTTTAACAGAATTAGGGTTAGCTTATGAATTCACCGGTCGCACATCAAATCCTTGAAATCTTAACTCAGGTGCTCTTCTACTTGTTCTCTTTGAATGCAAAGTGATTCAAATGATTGAATAAGTGACTTTTTATCCTTTGCAAAACTTAATTTGTTATTGTAATAAATTCCCTACCCTAATACATCTGGTTACACCATTTTTTGCATGTAGGCAATCTACAATTGCTTCGTAATTAATCACATAGGATCTATTAACCCTAGATCTTCTAGTCAAGTTCTATCTTGTCCTCATAACTAATATTATGAATTAGACAATGGACTTTTAAAATGTGAAAAATGCTCTTTGATTTTCCATCTACTAGTTGGTAATGTTAGAATGATTTTTGGTAGGTCTGCCTCTATTCCTGAACAAGAAATTAAAGAGACTAACAAAAATTCCATATCTACAACATCTAGAACCTACACAGTACCTAGTAAAATTCCCCCTTTTAAATATTTTCTGTTACGAGATTTATGAGGACACTTCTAGGTAGATTTCTGGCCATTGTATGTCACCCCTATAGGTGAAGTTCAAGGATCTAGCTAGAGTAAGTTGCTAAATTGGACAAATCTTTGTCTTAGGAAAAACATCCTTCTTCTCCATGATTGAAAGACCTCGGAAGAAATTCAAGCCTTAAGAATAGAAAAATAGTTACTTGGTGTTCAAGAGAATCTTCATACTACCATAGCCTCTCTTGATAAGCTTGAAAAGGATCTTCATAAGCAACTTCAAGATGAAATCCGTGAAATGAAACAGTCTTATGATCAGTTCAAATCACATGCAGAAACGCGGTGGGTCACTCATCAAAAAGTAGCTGACCAACAAAGAGAAATGCTGCAAAAAGTCAGAGCTAAGAATAAGTTAGATTGTGATATTATAAGTTCTTAGTTTTCAAACTATAGAATTCAGATCAAGCACACTGAAGATAAAGTAGACATGGTACAACAAGAAATCCAACGTGTGTCTGAAAATGACATGCTACTAAAAGATGCTATAACTTACATACAAACAATTGTTATGACTCTTAAGCAGTCTCAATCTCAGCACACCAAGGTGTTAAAGTTCCCTTCAAATGCTAAAAGCTATTTACAGGAACAATATGAGGGTCCCAAACTCTCTACTGTAGTTAAGCAACATGTTATTGAAAAAGTCTATGATCCCTCTACTGGTAAGTATAAAGAAACCACTACTAAAGAAAGAGCCTCAGGGAAATTCCAAATGGCTCGTGGTCAAGGACATAACCCAAATGGATCCAGTCTAGTAGATCCCTTCAAAAACATCCAGTCCTATAAGGCAGACACTCCACCACTTGTCAATTTTGACAATTTTGAAGATGTGGCTAACATGAGAGGAATTGATGCCATGCATGCATGGATCGCAAATTACAAGGACACCAATACTAGAGTAGAAGAAGCCAAAGCCATTAAGAAAGCTCTTATTTCCATGACTAGAGTGGCACCTAGTGTATGGGATAGACTTGAACACTCCTTTAGAGATAACCTGATAGCAAGAGGTACAGATCAGGTTTGTGCACAACTCACACATCTATTTGTTGGAAGAATAGACACAAGAGAAAAACTTGCATGAATAAGTTCATTAGAAGCAAGTACAAAGACTTGAAGTATTTCAAAGAATATTGTGAAGAGTAATATAAGAACTTCTATCAGTCTAGCCATGAGCAGAACCATGAGTTCATGTTCACAACTTTTCTTAAAAGTTTTGGTGATATTGTAGGAGAATTCTATCATAAAAGAGTTCTTGAAAATTTGGTAACTGATGGTAGTGAGATGAAGGAAATCATGTTCCCTTAATTGGTTCAATTTCTAACCAAGATAAATGAAGAAGCTTGTTAAGAATCTCAGAAAAGAAAGGAAATGAAAAAGGTGAAGCCTCTGTTGTCTTCATTAGCTTGTTACCAAATCATGCCATCTAATCAATTTCCTAAGAAGGGTAAATCTTCTTCTAAGTGTTATTCTTTTGAAAAATCTGATAAGCCTTATTACAAGAAGAAGAAGAAGAAGCACAACAAGTATTCTTAAAAGAAAGGACACTTCAGGAAAAAGGATAAGAAAAATTTGGGTTCAAAAAAGTGGGAACCCACATGCTATATTTGCAAGGGAAAGTGTTATGCTAAGAAGTGCCCTGAAAGAAACAAGAAAAAGAACAAAGGTAAGGTCCAAGCTGCAAGAGCCGCAAGCCTTGATGATATCGATGAATTTGAATTCATCGATGAATATCCCTTAGATTCAAAAGATATCATTCTTTCAGAATTAGAAGAAGAATCTAAAGAGGAAGAAAATTATGAGTCTGCTTATGAGCAAGCATCAGTTCAACAAGAAGCCTCATCTGAATCTTTTGATGATTCAGAAAATTTAGCCTTTTGCAGGATGCTTTAGCGAGATACTAGAGCTAAATTGGATAAGGGAATTGAAGAAATTATCCAAGTTGAAGCCCACCTTCAAAAAATGGATTTTGGTTAGGAAACCTGGAAAAAGTTGTTGGGTAAATTAGAGCAGCTTAATGCAAAGAAAATCTTTCTCCTAAAGGAGAATGAGAAATCCTCCAGTTCTTTTGGAAGGAGAACACCTGTCCGACACTATGGTCAACCTGTAGTCTCCTCTCTGTACTCACCAATCACACAAAGAACTTCTGAGGAAGCACCCACTGTAGGTAGCATGGGCAGAAGACTCTGGTGAAGACAAAGAAAAAACCTTTCTAGAAAAGGTTATTGTGTAAGCTCGGGAAGAAATAGTTGAAATTGATGATGAAGAAAATGTTTAGCTAATTGATGAAATGGAACACTCTCAGGAGCTAGATAAATATGTTAATAAATTTAATGCTTCTAGTTCTTTTTAGCTTCCACATTTAGTTACTTCAAGAGAAGAACAACTTTATTGTGAAGAAAAGTCATATAGTCCTCTCCATGAAGAAGCTATAGCTGAGCCTTTATTGGCCCTTCCTGGAAAGATAGCACCCTATGTATTGGGTTCTCTTTTAGATCCTTCCTTCACTCTAGACCCTACATTTGAAGAAGGAAGTAGTAGCCACCATCAGGTAAAATCCTACCAAAGAAATAAGAAGACCACCACTTGTCCTAGTGTAATCTTCACCATTCACATTCTAGGGATTAAAATGTATCCTCTTGCATTCTTATGGGATACTAGAGCAGATGTCAACCTTGCAAGGTACAATTGTTTCCTTGTTGATGCCTAGATAGAAGGTTCTACTAATTTAATCTTTGGTAATGGTAAACATGAATCCAATTGATATGTAAAATACCTATTCAGTCAAGTAACGGATTCCTTGATGAACTAACATTTATCCACTATGAAGTGGATGATTATGATGGTGTGATTGGAAGTAGAGAAATGCAGCATTGGGAACCAATCACAATCGATTCCACCTTCATCACCCTGCAAGAACATTTTTCAGGTACCCAGACTTCATCAAGACTTGGCATTCACAAAAAAGAATAAAATGCTAAAGAAAAAAGAGATAAATACTATCTGGATTGCCAGGCAAGTGGCAACAACTAAAGAACCACTGCAAGCATTAGAAGCTGAATTTGTAGCTTCTGTTCTCACAAAGGATCTTAAAAAGCATAAGCGAGATTTGGTCTGCAGTTTGCCACTTAAGTGAGATCCTTCAGGTAATGAAATTCACCCTAAAGCTAAGGCTAACTATTTCTTTCTGGGCCGAGTAGAAACAGAAATGTGTTGTAAAGAAATAAATGAATTGTATGCTTTAGAACTAATAAAGAATTTAGATTCTCCATTTTCTTGCCATGCCATGTATGTACCAAAATATGCCTAAGATGGTTCTAAATTACTAGAAAAAAGATTGGTTGTGAATTATAAGCCATTGAATGAATGTTTGCTTGATAATCAACATCCATTGCCTAGCAAAGATAATATTTGGCAAACTATACAAGGCAGCCATATCTATTCTAAATTTTATCTGACTGAAGGGTTCTGGTAGATTGGTGTTAAGATAGAGGATTTCTATAAGACCACTTTTTCTATGCCACAAGGGATCTATGAGTCGAAGGTTCTTCCTTTCGGCATCAAGGTAGCACCTTCCATTTTTTAGCAAAAAATGGATATTATTTTCTGCCCTTATGCTAAATTTATTCTTCCTTACATTGATGACATCCTTGTCTTTAGTCAAGATATGCAGCAACAACTTCACCATCTGCACCAGTTTCTTACTAGTTATCGACAACATGGTTTAGTAGTCAATCCCTCCAAGTGCCACTTTGCACAAGAACAAATTATTTTTATCAGCATCAAGCTTCTTCCGAGGGGGCAAATGGAGGCGCAAACACATATTCTTAGCCACATCCAAAATCTTCAGGTAACCAATGTAAAAGAACTTCAAAGATTTTTGGGTTTAGTCAATTATATTGCTAGTTTTTACCATA
Organism: Cunninghamia lanceolata; assembly: GCA_027924645.1. Taxonomy (NCBI): domain Eukaryota; kingdom Viridiplantae; phylum Streptophyta; class Pinopsida; order Cupressales; family Cupressaceae; genus Cunninghamia; species Cunninghamia lanceolata. The sequence goes on along the minus strand of BSBN01000388.1, from coordinate 14,492,757 downwards.
AATTGGCTAAAGATAGGCTTGAGCTTAATGCCTTATTAGGAAAGAATCCACCTCCATGGACCAAGGAACAAAATGCTATTATTTCTAGAATAAAGTCTAAATGTGCTAACCTCCCACCTTTGACGTTACCAGGTGATGGTACTAAAATTGTTGAGATAGATGCCAGTGAAGGTGCATGGGCAGGAATTCTGAAGGAAAAGACACCGCAAGGGTGTGAAGAAATTGTTAGATACATTTCTAGAAGCTTTAAGAATAGTGAATTAAACTATCATAGTACCCATAAATAAATTCTTGCTATCATTAATACTCTTAAAGCTTTTCAAATGTTTGTGGGTGATAAAAGATTTCTGATCTATAGTGATTTGTAGAATTTAAGGGGTTTCTTTAAAATGGAATCCAAAGATAAAGTGATCAAAGGCAGATTGTTAAGATGGGCTCAATTTTTAAATACTTTTGAATTTGATATTGTTCATCTTCCTGGTGCTAAAAATTTGGTTGCAAACTTCCTATCTTGAGAAGGACACATTGCACCTAACATCGAACACGATTTGCCTGTCACAATGCCAAAAGTTGACACAGGGAAAGTTCATGTCATCAGAGTCTGAGAACAAAGATGGTATGAGCCAAGTTGCCTAGAATGGAACACTAATCCATTCGCTCGAAGAAATTGCCACAATTTTCAGATGGCCAATTATTTCTTGTTTGATAGGTTCAAGATGATAACTGTAAAGTTCCAACTTACTCAAGATAGTCTCTGGACTGAACATCCATTCTTTGAATTATCTACCAAAGTTGAACCTATTAATCCTAAAGTAGGACACGTTTTCCAGAACTGGTGTGGAGACTTTGTTCTTCTAGTCAAGTTCTTAAATCCATCTGTGCAATATTCTGAAAGATGGCTTAATGAAGAAAAGGGCAAAGAGCTAATTAGAGATTTGTTGCAAGGACCTTATCCACCTGCAAATGAATTGGAATTCCTAGGAACCAGTTCCTATACAGGTTGCATCTTCAAACTCACATTTGACTCAGCTAGAGAAAATCCTATCAGCCATCATATGTGTCAAACCTATGGACCTTAGGGACATGGATCTTAGTATGAATATTAGAATATTCCTAGCAGACTGCACATGCTCCATCGAGACCAGACTCCCATCTAGATACACACCAAGACCTATTGAATGGAGGTCATAGAGCACCGCACAAGGGAACAAGGAATCTATGGTCCTTACAAATTAAAGACAATGAGCATCATTTGGAAAGAACCTGATCCAAGTGAACCTCAATCACCTGATTCCTAGCTTGACCAACCAAGAGCAGCTAGCTGCATTCCTCATGCTTCTCACATGACATGTGCCAACTATGAATACGACCCAAATGATGATCCTTGAGTTGCATATGATAGTATGGGTCCAAGTTCTAGTTAGTGGATGGGCTTGTCATCCATCAAAGGAATCTATCCCTTTGTTTCAACCGACAGATGTGGGCCACACCACAGTAAAAGGGGAAAACATACGTGCCATATAGTATGCATGGGTTATTCTTCCCGTGACCAAAAAGATGCATTTGTATAAAGTAGATTCTTTAGGGGTCTTGTCTATCCCTCTTTATTCCTTTTTCACGGGTTATTGGGATCCACCAGAGGAATTCTATCCTTAACTGGATAACCCTTCGGATAAAGAGTTGCTACATGTCGACTTGGTATGGTCAAACTTGAAGCTTGGACTTAATCCATGAGGTAAAAGATCTACCTTGGCTCCCTATAAAAGGCAAGAGATGCTGCCTCATTGATCATCGAGTCTTGAGTAAGTTCTCCATCAAGTCTAGAAGAGTCTTACGAAGTGTGAAAGTCTATCAAAGTCTTTAGAAAGGCTTAACAAATCAGAGTAGTATGCTCTTTCTATAGATGCAGAAATTAGAAACTCAGAAGTCGTGAAAGCTTTATAGTTTGTTCAATTTATTTCCAACAAACATTGTAATATGTTGATATTGTAATCCTTATCTTGATATGATAAAATATTTGACCTTATGGTTCTCATTTGTAGTTGTGTCTTCATTCAGAAATCTATAAAGATGTCCCTAGAGGTTTGACTAAAATGTTTGCAAAATCTAAAGGTCTATTGAATTTCTTTAGTTATAAGTCTTGGCAAAAATGTCATGTAGCCACATTACAGCATACTGTAATAGGTGGATATGAAGGAAAGCTTAATTTGTTTAATGATGCTGAAATAAGTAAGTAGAGAAGCTAAGCCATAGCTAATCCTGACAATCCACAGTATATGCATCTTTCTTATGTCCGCATCGGTATAACATGATACTATAGGCAAGGTCTGCCTATTATAATTTTCATGATGCTCAAAGATGCAAGGTTTTAAAATTTATCCCATACCCTATTAGGATGTGCCTGTGACTCCATGACTGAAGGATTGCTTTATATTGATTGTCTGTTAGATTTCATAGTTAGTCTAAAGGATGCCAATTTGAGTGATGTTCTTACTTATCAATTCAGAATAATGAACCTGTACATGAAACAACAGTCGATTGATCATTCCTTAGTCTTCCTTGCCCATTATTGGCTCTATAATAGAGGCATGCATTTAATTATGAATCCAAGAAAAGCCCAAGGACTCAAAGTTCTTTCAACTGTGTGGAAATCTACTAGTGAGCACACCCAACTGATAGCACCCAAAATTGTTAGACACAAGGATATTCAACTTCCTAAAGAATGGGCACTAGATCTTTGGCATAAAGATTGTCAACCTTCACCATAGAAACCTCCTCAGGTTCATGGAGTTACTCTTGAAGAAATAGATGATTAGGCTGTGATAAGGTTCTCCTCAGGTCATACTCCCTCTGTGAGTCATATACCCTCTATGAGGTTCAAACGCGCTTTCAATTATAATAAATTTGGTCCATCTGTGAATCTTAACCTAGGTCCTTCTATTTCAAGGTTTTAGAGTGTTCGTCTACAACCCTCCAAGGGTTTTGAAAATTTGTTCAATTTGCTTGTTGCAAATAGATCCTCTAGTTCTTTAGGATCTAGTAACCCTAGATCTTCTAGTCAAGATCCATCTTGTCCTCATAACTAATATTCTTAATTGGACAATGGACTTTTAAAATGTGAAAAATGCTCTTTCATTTTCCATCCACTAGTTGGTAATGTTAGAATGATTTCTTGTAGGTTTGCCTCTATTCGTGAACAAGAAATCAAAGAGACTAACGAAAAGGCCATATCTACACCATCTAGAGCTTGCACAGTACCTGGTACAATTCCCCCTAAAACAATTTTATGTTACGAGATTTATCAAGACACTTCCAAGTAGATTTCTAGCCATTGCATGTCACCCCTATAGGTGAAGTTTAAGGATCTAGCCAGTGTAAGTTGCTAAACTAGACAAATCTTTGTCTCAGGGAAAACATCCTTCTTCTCCATGATCGAAAGACTTGGGAAGAAATTCAATCCTTAAGAGCAGAAAAATAGTTACTTGGTGTTGAAGAGAATATTCATACTATCATAGCCTCTCTTGATAAGCTTGAAAAGGATCTTCATAAGCAACTTCAGGATGAAATCCGTGAATTGAAACAGTCTTATGATTAGTTCAAATCACATGCAGAAACATGGTGCATCACTCATCAAAAAAGTAGTTGACCAACATAGAGAACTACTACAAAAAGTTAGAGCTGAGAATAAGTTAGATTGTGATTTTATAAGTTATCAGTTATCAAACTGTAGAATTCAGTTTAAGCACACTGAAGATAAAGTAGACATGGTACAACAAGAAATCCAATGTGTGTCTAAAAATCACATATTACTAAAAGATGCTATAACTCAAGAGTCAACTGACATACAAACAATTGTTATGACTCTTAAGCAGTCTCAGTCTCAGCACACCAAGGTGTTAAATTTCCCTTCAAATGTTAAAAGTTATTTACAGGCACAATATTAGGGTCCCAAACTCTCTATTGTAGTTAAGTAGCCTGTTATTAAAAAAGTCTATGATCCCTCTACTGGTAACTATAGAGAAACCACTGATAAAGAAAGAGCCTCAGGGAAATTCCAAATTGCTCGTGGTCAAGGACATAACCCAAATGGATCCAGTCCAATAGATCCCTTCAAAAACATCCAGTCCTATAAGGAAGACACTCCACCACTTGTCAATTTTGAAAATTTTGAAGATGTGGCTAACATGAGAGGAATTGATGCCATGCATGCATGGATCACAAATTACATGGCCACCAATACTGGAGTAGAAGAAGCCCAAGTCATTAAGCAAGCTCTTAATTCCATGACTGGAGTTGCATGTAGTGTATAGGATAGACTTGAAGACACCTTTAGAGATAACCTACTAGCAAGAGGTACAAATCAGGTTTGTTCACAACTCACACGTCTGTTTGTTGGAAGAACAGACACAAGAGAAAAACTTGCCTAGAATAATTTCATTAGAGGCAAGTGCAAAGACTTGAAGTATTTCAAAGAATATTGCGAAGAGCAATATAAGAACTTCTATTAGTCTAGCTGTGAGCAGAACCATGAGTTCATGTTCACAACTTTTCTTAAAAGTTTTGGTGATATTGTAGGTGAATTCTATCATAAAAGAGTTCTTGAAAATTTGGTAACTGATGGCATTGAGATGAAGGAACTCACCTTCCCTCAATTGGTTCAATTTCTGACTGAGATAAATGAAGAAGCCTGTCAAGAATCTCAGAAAAGAAAGGAAATGAAAAAGGTGAAGCCTCTGTTGTCTTCATCAGTTTGTTACCAAATCATGCCATCTAATCAATTTCCTAAGAAGACTAAATCTTCTTCTAAGTGTTATTCTTGTGAAAAATATGATAAGCCTTATTACAAAAAGAAGAAGAAGTACAAGTATTCTAAAAAGAAAGGATACTTCAGGAAAAAGGATAAGAAAATTTTGGGTTCAAAAAAGTGGGAACCTACATGCTATATTTGCAAGGGCAAGCATTATGCTAAGAAGTGCCCTAAAAGAAAAAAGAAAAAGAACAAAGGTAAGGTCCGAGCTACAAGAGCCACTGGCCTTGATGATAATGATGAATTTGAATTCATCGATGAATATCCCTCAGATTTAGAAGATATCATTCTTTCAAAATCAGAAGAAGAATCTAAAGAGGAAGAAAAGTATGAGTCTTCTCATGAGCAAGCATCAGTTCAAAAAGAAGCCTCATCTGAATCTTCTGATGATTCAGAAAATTCATTCTTTTATAGGATGCTTTGGCAAGATACTAGAGCTGAATTGGATAAGGTAATTGAAGAAATTATCCAAGTTGAAGCTCTCCTTCAAAAAATGGATTTTGGTCAGGAAACCTGGAAAAAGTTGTTTAGTAAATTAGAGCATCTTAATGCAAGGAAAATGTTTCTCCTAAAGGATAATGAGAAACCCTCCAGTTCTTTTGGAAGGAGAACACCTATCTGACACTATGGTCAACATGTAGTCTCCTCTCTTCCCTCACCAATCACACAAAGAACTTCTGAGGAAGCACCCACTGCAGGCAACATGGCTAGAAGACTCTGGCGAAGACAAAGAAAAACCTTTCTAGAAAAGGTTATTGAGCAAGCTCGAGCAGAAATAGCTGAAATTGATGTTGAAGAAAATGTTCAGCTAATTGATGAAATGGAATGCTCTTAGGAGCTAGATAAATATGTTAATAAATTTAATGCTTCTAGTTCTTTTCTGCTTCCACATTTAGTTACTTCAAGAGAAGTACAACTTTATTGTGAAGAAAAGCCATATAGTCCTCTCCATGAAGAAGCTATAGCTGAACCTTTATTGGCCCTTCCTAGAAAGACAACACCCTATGCATTGGGTTCACATTTAGATCCTTCCTTCACTCTAGACCCTACATTTGAAGAAGGAAGTAGTAGCGACCATCAGGTAAAATCCTACCAAAGAAATAAGAAGACCACCACCTATCCTGGTGTAATCTTCACCATTCATTTTCTAGGGATAAAAATGTATCCTTTTGCATTCTTTTGGGATACTGGAGCAGATGTCAACCTTGCAAGATATAATTGTTTCCCTGTTGATGCCTGGATAGAAGGTTCTACTAATTTAATCTTTTGTAATGGTAAACATGAATCCAAGTTGATATGTAAAGTGCCTATTTAGTTAGGTAATGGATTCCTTGATGAACTAACATTTGTCCACTATGAAGTGGATGATTATGATGGTGTGATTGGAAGCAGAGTAATGCAGCATTGGGAACCGATCACAATTGATTCCACCTTCATCACTCTGCAGGAACATTTTCAGATACCCAGACTTCATCAAGACTTGGCGTTCACAACAAAGAAAGAAATGTTGAAGAAAAAAGAGATCAATACTATCTGGATTGCCAGGCAAGTGGCAGCAGCTGAAGAACCACTGCAAGCATTAAAAGATGAATTTGTAGCTTCTGTTCTCACAAAAGGATCTTAAAAAGCATAAGCGAGATTTGGTCTGTAGTTTGCTGCTTAAGCGGTATCCTTTAGGTAATGAAATTCACCCTAAAGCTAAGGCTAACTATTTCTTTATGGGCTAAGAAGAAATGGAAATGTGCTGTAAAGAAATAAATGAATTGTATGCTTTAGATCTGATAAAGAATTTAGATACTCCATTTTCTTGCCATGCCATGTATGTACCAAAATATGCTAAAGATAGTTTTGAATTACCAGAAAAAAGATTGGTTGTGAATTATAAGCCATTGAATGAATGTTTGCTTGATAATCAACATCCTTTGCCCAGCAAAGATCATATCTAGAAAACTATACAAGGCAACCATATCTATTCTAAATTTGATCTGACTAAAGGGTTCTGGCAGATTGGTCTTAAGATAGAGGATTTCTATAAGACCGCTTTTTCTATGCCACACAGGCTCTATGAGTGGAAGGTTCTTTCTTTTGGCATCAAGACAACTCCTTCCATTTTTCAGAAAAAAATGGATATTATTTTCTACCCTTATTCTAAATTTATTCTACCTTACATTGATGACATCCTTGTCTTTAGTCAGGATATGCAGCAACACCTTCACCATCTGCGCCAGTTCCTTACTATCTGTCAATAGCATGGTTTAGTAGTCAATCCATCCAAGTGCCACTTTACACAAGAACAGATTGTTTTTATCATCATCAAGCTTCTTCTGGGGGAGTGAATGGAGGTGGAAACACATATTCTTAGCCGCATCCAAAATCTTCAGGTAACCAATGTAAAAGAACTTCAAAGATTTTTGGGTTTAGTTAATTATATTGCTGGTTTTTACCATTAATTGGCTAAAGATAGGCTTGAGCTTAATGCCTTATTGGGAAAGAATCCACCTCCATGGACCAAGGAACACAATGCTATTATTGCTAGAATAAAGTCTAAATGTGCTAACCTCCCACCTTTGAGGTTACCAGGTGATTGTCCTAAAATTGTTGAGATAGATGCCAGTGAAGGCGCATGGGCAGGAATTCTAAAGGAAAAGATTCTACAAGGGCATGAAGAAATTGTTAGATACATTTCTGAAAGCTTTAAGAATAGTGAATTAAACTATCACAGTACCCATAAAGAAATTATTGTTGTCATTAATACTCTTAAATCTTTTCAAATGTTTGTGGGTGATAAAAGATTTCTGATCCATAGTGATTTGTAGAATTTGAGGGGCTCCTTTGAAAAGGAATCCAAAGATAAAGTGATCAGAGGCAGATTGTTAAGATGGGCTCAATTTTTAAATACTTTTAAATTTGATATTTTTCATCTTCCTGGTGCTAAAAATTTGTTTGCAAACTTCCTGTCTTGAGAAGGACACATTGCATCTAAAGTCAAACAAGATTTACCTATCACAATGCTAAAAGTTGACACAGGGAAAGTTCATGTCATCAGAGTCTAAGAACAGAGATGGTATGAGCCAAGTTGCCTAGAATGGAGCACTAATCCATTCACTCGAAGAAATCACCACAATTTTTAGATGGCCAATGATTTCTTGTTTGATAGGTTCAAGATGATAACTGCAAAGTTGCAGCTTACTCAAGATGGTCTCAAGACTAAACGTCCATTCTTTGAATTCTCTGCCAAAGCTGAACCTATTAATCCTGAAATAGGACACGTTCTCCAGAATTGGTGTGGAGACTTTGTTCTTCTAGTCAAGTTCTTAAATCCATTTGTGCAATGTTTCGAAATATGTCTTAATGAATAAAAGGCTAAAGAGCTAATCAGAGATTTGTTCCAAGGACCTTATCAACTTGCAAATGCATTGGAATTCATGGGAACTAGTTCCTATACAGGTTACATCTTCCAACTCACATTTAACTCAGCTGAAGAAAATCCTATCATTCGTCATATGTGTCAAACCTATGGACCTCATGGACATGGATCTTAGTATGAATATTGGAATATTCCTAGTAGACTACACATGCTCCATTAAGACCAGATTCACATCTAGATACACACCAAGACTTATCGAATGGAGGTCACAAAGCGTTGCGCAAGGGAACAAGGAATCTATGGTCCTTACAAATTAAAGACAATGAGCATCATCTAGAAAGAACCTGATCCAAGTGAACCTTAATCACCTGATTCCTATCGTGATCGACCAAGAGCAGCTGGTTGCATTCCTCATGCTTCTCACATGACATGTGCTAACTGTGAATATGACCCAAATGATGATCCTCGAGTTGGATATGATAGTATGGGTCCAAGTTCTAGTTAGTGGATGGGCTTGTCATCCTCTGAAGGAATCTATCCCTTCATGTCAACTGACAGACGTTGGCCATGTAAGGAAAGCACAGGTGTAGAATACAACTTTCCTAATTTCAATTCAAAGGGGATAATGCAGGTAGATAACGTTTAATTCAAATATATAGATGAACACACTAGAAAAATAGAATAAACATACAAGATAAATGAGAACAACACTTAATATATGTGGGAAAACCCTTTCAGGTAAAAAAACCCACCACCACAAAAGAGACAATCTTTATTTATAGAGAACTTAAATGTTACAATAAAGATCACAGTCTTTCTCTCTCAGGTATCGATTCTCAAATCATATACACTATTTAATTCCACTATACATTTTATAGAAAGAACAATATGATTGAATCTTTTTTTTCACCCAACACAGACGACCACATAAAATCTATATTTACATAGTCTTCAAGAGCAAAAGCCATTTGAACTTTTACCCTAACTATTAGATCCAACAGAATAAGCATCACTACCTTCCAACCATCACAACTGTTCATATTCATGTGAGACGTTTAGTTCCACATTCACCAGTTCACATTTGATATGCCAGTTTATATCCACAAACAGTCAATAAGACTATCATCAACAATTTTATTGCTGATAATGCTAGACTAAAGGCTCATTGGAATAATCTACACCATCGGTGAACACTTCAACACTCACTCAATGGTTCCTTGTCCACCGACGCCAACACAACACCAACTCTTCATCGGAGTGACCTCTGCCATTGGCCTTAAGGCTTTATGTTGCGTCTACAAACATCCTCTCACCGATCATCTAGACAAACCACCATCAGTGAGATTGTTAGCATTGGAGGGACTTATCAAAACTAGGCCAATAGAAGTTCTCACGCTGATACATTCATATCGGTGAAACCTTGCATATCGGCCAAGTGCTTCTCACTCCTGCCGATAGTAAAAGTCTAGCTGATAGCCCACTACCCTCGGTGAGACCTTGCAGATTAGTGTAGGACTCCAAACTCCCACCGATAGTGAAAGTCTTTCTGATGGTCACTACCATCGGTGCAACGCATGCCATCGGTAGAGCCCAATATGGATATGCCAATGGTGTTCAGTCAACCTAATGAATGAAGAACATGATATGAATAAAACCAATGATTAAATAAATGAGGTCCAAGCAGTAACTTGAGACATTAGGTCTCTTCAATCTCCCACTTGTCGAAGAGATTCCTACTACATCTAAATCCATATTCGATTACTGAGAATTATGGCCCTGAAGACCCATTCCATCTGAACACCATTTGAACTTGGTCGTGCTCACTGGTTTAGTTAAGGCATCAGCAACATTTTCCAAAGTGTCAATCTTTTCCATTTTCACCTTCCTATCTTCCACCATATCACCAACAAAGTGATATTGGACATCAATATGTTTTGTCCTAGCTTGAAATCTAGGGTTCTTCACCAAACATATAGCACTTTGACTATCATAGTGAATTTGTATTTGCCCTACATCAAAACAACCATTAGAACACAACCTCTTCAACCAAATGGCTTCTTGGTATGCACAAGTAGCTGCCATGTACTCTGCCTCTATTATGGACAAAGCGACTACAGCCTACCGCTTGCTCATCCAACTGATAGGACCACCATTTAAAATGAATACATATCCACTGGTGGATCTTCTACTATCAATGTTCCTTACCCAATCAGAATCAACATAACCCTGAATGCTTATAGATCTCTGAGATCCAACTGAGTTTCCATGATAGAAAATAGCATAATTAGAAGTTCCCTTCAAATACCTCATAACTCTTTTCACAGCATTCCAATGTGATCTACCTGGATTCACCATAAACCAACTCAAAACTCCCATTGCTTGGGCAATGTCTAGTCTGGTACAGACCATTGCGTACATTAAACTGCCAACAACACTTGCATAAGGCACTTTTTCCATGTCGTCAATTTCATTTGAAGATTCTAGACAATCTTCAATAGATAGTTTCATTCCCTGCAAAACTGGAATAACTAACTGTTTGCAATCAGACATATTAAATTTGTCAAGAACATTGGTAATATACTTGCTCTGGCTAAGCCAAAGCTTTCTCTTAGGTCTGTCCCTTTTGATTTCCATTCCCAGAATGTACTTCATTGCCCCCAGATTCTTCATTTCAAATTTCAAGGACAACTGAGATTTTAATTCTGAGATCATCCCCTTACCATTGCCAATGAATAACATGTCATCCACATACAGTACAATTATAAGAATCGGATCACCATCAGTTTTATAATAGACACAATGATCAGATTTAGATCTCACATATCCCAAAGATAAAACATACGTATTTCTGATATGACATTCTGGGAGATTGCTTCAAACCATAAAGAGACTTTTTAAGTTTACATACCAGATGTTCTTTACCTTTTTCCAAAAAATGCTCTAGCTGGGACATATAAATTTCTTCTTCAAGGTCCCCATGAAGAAATGTTATTGTCACATCCATCTGCTCAATTTCAAAGTCATATGCTGCTGCAAGTGACAACAGAAATCTAATGGATGTCAACTTAGCTACAGGAGAAAAGATTTCTCCATAATCTATACCTTCCTTTTGGGAATACCCCTTAGCAACTAGTCTTCCCTTGTACTTTTCAATACGACCATCTGGACCATATTTATTTTTATATACCCACTTGCAGCCCATAGGTTTTCTACCTTCAGGCAAGGGCACTAGATCCTAGGTTCTATTTTTCTCCAATGATGACATTTTTCTATCCATGGCTTCCAACCAAGAATCTGAATCAGGTAAACTAATAGCTTCTTTCACAGTCCTAGGTTCATCAGTATCAGTAAGCAAAGCATAAACACAACTTGAATCAAGTACTAAAAATCCATACCTATCTGGTTGTCTTCTTTCATGTGTAGACTGCCTCAATGGCTGAGGTGCTAGTTTAGGTTCTTGCTCTGGATTTGAATCTTTAGAGCTACCCGAACTCACATCTGAATCATCTACACTTGGTGCTTGTTGTTGCTCTTTTACAGGGGTCAAAGGAATATTAACAACACTCTTTTCTTTCTTCTCTTCTGTCTTCTCTGGTTGAGGATCAATAACCAAAGGTGTTAGCTCTCTAAAAATTACATTCCTGGTGTAAATTACCTTTTCAGTTTTAGGATTCCAAAGCTTGTACCCTTTAACACTAAATCCATAGCCAATAAAAATACATTTGACTGCCTTGTTATCCAACTTAGATCTTTTTACCTCAAGAATATGAGCATATGCCTCACAGCCAAAGACACAAAGATGTCTTAGAGAGGGCTTCTTTCCAGACCATGCTTCCATAGGCATCTTATTAACCAATGCTGAAGTAGGAGAATGATTAAGCAAGTAACAAGCTGTAGCAACTGCCTCAGCCTAGAACCTTTGTTCAAGACCAACATAACTTAACATACTTCTTGCTTTCTCCATCAATGATCGATTCAACCTTTCAGCAACTCCATTTTTCTATGGAGTATAAGGTGTAGTCTTATGCCTTTTTATTCCATGATCATGACAAAATTTATCAAAATCTACATTGCAATATTCACCACTGTTATCCGTTCTCAAACATTTTATTTTTCTACCAGTCTAATTTTCCACAAGATTTTTAAATTCTTTAAATCGACTAAAAACTTTTGATTTATTTTTCAAAAAATATATAAATGCCCTCCTTGAATAATCATCAATAAATGATATGTAATATCTTGATTTAGACAGAGAAGGAACATCAACTGGACCAAAGACATCAGAATGTACATAGTCCAGAACACCAGAAGATTTATGAGAACTAGAGTAAAATGAAACATGGTTCTAGTTTCCATATATGCAATGTTCGCAGAAATCAAATTCTAGATTACAATCAATCAACCCATCTACCAGGTTTTTGTTCTTCAAGGTTTTTAAGCCTTTTTCACCTATGTGACCAAGTCTATGTTTTCAGAGCATTATTTTCTTTGTAGGAAGTTTAACTTCCATAGAGTTTGTATCATGTGTTACAATAGTAGTTTTTTCAGATTTTACAGAGACATTATTATAGCACACTAGTTTAGCATCTAACCTATACAAAATTCCAATGCGTTCACCCTTTGCCAGAACAATAGAACCTCTAGTCATCTTACAACCACCATTCACAAAAGTAACTTGTACTCCAACATCATTAAGCTTACTAACAGAAAGTAAATTTCAAGCTAGACCTGGTATGTGTAGTACTCCATTCATTCCCTTTATTCTGCCATCCGGGAACTAGATTCTGACTCTTCCTCGGCCAACAATTTCCAGTGTCGAATCACTTGCCAGGAACACCTTCCCACCAACATATGGTTCATACTTAGTGAACCATTCTCTATGAGATGTCATATGAAAAGATGCTCCTAAATCCACCAGCCATACATCTTCAGATGCAGGTGTTGCTAAGGCAGCAATGAAGGCATCAACATCACTCTAAGAAGAATCGGTGTCAGAGAAGTTCTTCTTTTTCTTTCTCTCCTCTTTGCAATCTTTTCTGATGTGTCCTTTTTGCCCATAATTCTAGCACTTCACCTTGGACTTTTTGCCAGGAGATTTTGATCTCCCCTCTGATTTGGACTTAAACTTCTTGTCTTTCTTCTTGTCTCTTTCCTTTGATCTACCTCGAATGGATAGGGCCTCTTTGGTCATCTCAGAAGATTTCCTTCGCATCTCTTCAGATAATAGTGAGGCAACAACAACTCCAATTGTAAATGTGGTTGTTGTACTTCCAATAGCCATCACAAGATGATCCCATGAGTTAGGTAAAGAACATAACAGAAGCATATAGCGGTCCTCTTCTATTTTTACACCTACAGAAGTCAACTGTGTAATAATCGTATTAAATGTGTTCAAATGATTTGCTACAAATGCTCCTTCATCCATCTTCAGAGAGTACAACTTCTTTCTAAGGAAAAGTTTATTCATCGAGGATTTGCCTTGATAAATATCTCCCAACTTCTTCCACAAAACATTTGCAGTCTTCTCCTCATGGACGTTCAATAGAACAGAATCCGCTAAACTTAATCTTACCAGTCGTCTAGCTTTCCTATCTGCCAGGTCCCAATCTTCTTGCTTCATGCCTGAAGGTTTAGTCCCAGACACAGCAACCCAAAGATCTCTGTTGACCAACATATCTTCAACCTTAAGCTTCCACAACTCAAAGTTTGTGCCATTGAACTTTCCAATGTCTATTTTTTCCTGATGTACTTGTCATCTTATTTAACAAAATAGACCGTTATAGAACTCCCACTCACAAAATTGACAGAAAAAACCCAACCTACCAACAAGGATAACACAATTGGTCAGGCTCTGATACCAGTTGTAAGGAAAGCACAGGTGTGGAATACAACTTCCCTAATGTCAATTCAAAGGGGAAAATGCAGGCAGGTAACGTTTAATTCAAATATATAGATGAACACACCAGAAAAAAAGAATAAACATACAAGATAGATGAGAACAACACTGAATATACGTGGGAAAACCCTTTTGGGTAAAAAACCCACCACCACAAGAGAGACAATCTTTATTTATAGTAAACTTAAATGTTACAATAAAGATCACAATCTTTCTTACTCAGGTATCGATTCTCGAATCATATAAACTGTTTAATTCCACTGTACATTTTATAGAAAGAACAATATGATCGAATCTTTTTTTTCACACAACATAGACAACCACATCAAATCTATATTTACAGTCTTCAAGAGCAAAAGCTGTTTGAACTTCTGCCCTAACTATTTGATCCAATAGAATTAGCATCGCTGCCTTCCAACCATCACAACTGTTCATATTCATGTGAGATGTTTAGTCCCACATTCAACAGTTCATGTTTGATATTTCAGTTTATATCCACAAACAGTCAATAATACTGTCGTCAAAATTTTTTTTGCCAACAATGCCAGACTAAAGGCTCATTAGAATAATCTACACCATCGGCAAACACTTCAACACTCACTCCAATAGTTCCTTGTCCACCAATGCCAACACAACGCCAACTCTTCATCGAAGTGACCTCTGCCATCGGCCCAAAGGCTTTACGCTGTGCTGACGAACATCCTCTCACTGATCGTCTGGACAAACCACCATTGGTGAGATCGTTAGCATCGAAGGGACTTATCAAAACTAGGCTGATAGAAGTTCTCACGCTGATACATTCATATCAGTGAAACCTTGCATATCGGCCAAGTGCTTCTCACTCCCGCTGATAGTAAAAGTCTAGCCGATTGCCCACTACCCTTAGTGAGACCTTACAGATTGGTGTAAGACTCTGAACTCCCACTGATAGTGAAAGTCTTTCCAATGGTCACTACAATTGGTGCAATGCATGCCATCGATAGAGCCCAACATGGATACGCAGATGGTGTTCAGTCAACCCGATGAATGATGAACATGATATGAACAAAACCAACGATTAAATAAATGAGGTCCAAGCAGTAACTTGAGACATTAGGTCTCTTTAGGCCACACCATGGTAAAAGGGGAAAGCATATGTGCCATACAATATGCATGGGTTATCCTTCCCGTGACCAAAAAGATGCATTTGTATAAAGTAGATTCTTTAGGGGTCTTGTCTGTCCCTCTTTATTCCTTGTTCACAGGTTATTGGGATCCACCAAAGGAATCCTATCCTCAACTAGATAACCCTTCGGATAAAGATTTTCTACGTGTTGACTTGGTATGGTCGGACTTGAAGCTCTAACTTAATCCATGAGGTAAAAGATCTACCTTGGCTCCCTATAAAAGGCAAGCAAGGCCACCTCATTGATCATCAAGTCTTGAGTGAGTAAGTTCTCCATCAAGTCTAGAAGAGTCTTAGGAAGTGTGAAAGTTTGTCAAAGTCTTTAGAAAGGATTAATAGATCAGAGTAGTATGCTCTTTCTGCAGATACAGAAATCAAAAACTTAGAAGTCCTGAAAGCTTTATAGTTTGTTCAGATTATTTCCAGTGAGCATTGTAATATGAGAATATTGTAATCCTGATCTTGATATGATAAAATATTTCACCTTATGGTTCTCATTTGCAGCTGTGTCATCTGAAATTTTCTCCAATAGGTCTACAATAGGCTTCTTTATCTTCATTCATCGTACCAAATTTAGGCACCCATTTAGTGGTAGGGGAATCAGATATTCAATGCAGCCCTCCTAAACCAGAGCTCTTGATTCAATTCCTAGAGGAATTATTAGCACCGAATTCTGGTGTGGACCCATTGTCAACATTCATTTCACCTTGCTTTACCCATGTTTTATTCATTTTATTTAGGACCTCATTCACATCAACTTTACCCTTGCCTTTTTCTTGTCTTTGCTCATCCAATTTTCTATTTACTAGACATTTTTTATCATTCCTACTTTTGGAGAATCTTGCAATGTGACTGGATCAGTTACAATTGAAGCAAACAACATTTATTTTCCCATTTGATTGATTTCCTCTTGATTTGCACTGATTAGCCATATGTCCAAATCTATTGCATGCAAAATAGTAGCCATTGAAAGAATTAACATTTCTTTTGTTGTTAGAGTAGTTCATCATACTTCTGCATTCATTAGATCTATGATCATACTTTTTACAATTGAAGCATTGACTAGAGAAAGATGGACCATTTTGATTCACTCTACTTCTGTATTGAGTAGCTCTATGACCAAATTTATTGCAATTGAAATAATTTCCATTGAAAGATGGATACCTTTGAGCATTAGGTTGTCTTACTGGAGGTCTTCTAGGTCTATTTCTTTGATTCCTTGGTTTAGGATTTCTTTGACCGGATCTAGAGCTCTCGCCTTTCTTATATCCCAGACCATGGTTCTCATCTGCCTTCTTCTAACTTTAAAGTAGTAGTTCAAGTTTAGTTGAGATTATCTTGAACTTCTCCTTGCATTCATTTGCAATTTCTAGGTCATGTCTGAAAATGACAATTTGCCTTTCAAGTTCCTCCTCAGTATATCTGCATTATTGTAAATTAGATTTTAGGTGGCTAATTGTTATGTCCATTCTATATAATTCTTTTGTTCATTCCTTCAGGGTTTGATTTAGGTCTTCTTCAGTCTTCTTCCTTTCCTCAATTTCTTTTGTTAGCCTCATCACCCTAGATTCCATCTTATGTTTTAAAATAGAAACTTCTTCTGTCAGGTTTTCACATTCCTTTGTCTTTTCTTCCAAAGCCTCATTCATGCAATTTTATTTAGTAGAATTAGTTAGCTAATGAAGTAGATCCTTCCTCCTTTCCATACATTTTTTTTGTTTTTCTTTTAACATCTCAATGCAATCATCAGCATCTTTAAGGTTCACTTTTAGTTCATTTACTTTAGCTTTGGACTGATCAAGATCTTCCAGGGCCAATTGAAGTTGTTCTCTAAGTGAACCCATTGAAACTCCTTCCCAAATCTTCCTCAAGCTGTTAGGCTTCTTCAAAGGAACCTTGCTCTGATACCAATTATTGAAATAAGGGCAGTCAACTGAGAGGGGGGGTGAATTAGTTGTCACAAAAACTTTTATCACTTGTAGCAATGTATCTTTTTTATCACTTATTAACAAATTAATGATATAACTATGAAAGCATAAATCAACAACACATGAGTAGAAACAAAATCAACACACATAGTGTAAATGGGGAAAATGGATTGATCAATAATGATAAATAAAACCCAAACATCAATGAAATATGCGAGTAACAACAATAAACAAATGAAAGCACAAAACTTACAAACTTGTTACCCTATGGCTTCCATTGTTCGCCTATCTGTTCTTGACCTTGATGCTGAAGAAGATTGACCGTCAGGGAGCTTGCTTCTTTGCTTGTTGACAGTGACAAGAACAGAATGGCTGAGATACAAAATGTGATTGAAGATGACCTTCAACAGACTAATGATGGAGGATATGGGATGACTAGAAAGAGGAGAAGAAATTGGGCATGATGAGGATGCTAGAAGAGATCTTCCTAGAGGAAATTAGTCATAGATTTGATGCAAGAATGAATCTCTCCTAATGGTTTAGAGACGGGTCTTATTTATAGAGTTTCTGAAAAGGGAATGGAGGGTGAGGATCAACATATGAGATCAATGGCTAGGAATAAAAGTGAATCTTTTATTCATAGTGGATGAATTAAAAATTCATTTTTTGGGAAGAGTGGAGGATAATGGATGAATTAAAAATTTATTTTTGGGAAGAGTGGAGGATAGTGGATGAATTAAAAATTTATTTTTGGGAAGAGTGGAGGATAATTGAATTTCAAATTCAATTAGTGGAGGATAGTGGGGGACAATTGAATTAAGAATTCAATGAGTAGAGAATAGTGGGGGACAATTGAATTAAGAATTCAATGAGTGGAGAATAGTGGGGGACAATTGAATTAAGAATTCAATGAGTGGAGAATAGTGGAGGACAATTGAATTAAGAATTCAATTTTGGAGAATAGTGGGGGACAATTGAATTAAGAATTCAATGAGTGGAGAAGAGTGGGGGACAATTGAATTAAGAATTCAATTTTAGAGAATAGTGGCTAACAATTGAATTAAGAATTCAATTTTGGATAATAGAGGATATTAGCTAATTAAATATTAAGAATATTTAATTATATGTGCAACATGGTGAGGTGGAAGAGATAAGGTGGATTGATGAAGTGGATTTTGTGAGGTGGATTTTAGGACTTAGGACATTAGAAGGATTTTGAGATTTTAATTGAATGATGTGGGATTATTAGACATTTAGAAGAATTTAGGGAACTTAATTAAATAAAATACATTTATTTGATTATAGGATAATGAATCAATCAAATAAACTTATAATATTTATTTAATTGACAGAAGAAAATATGAATTAAGATAAATATTAGAATATTTACTTAATTCGACCTGAGCCAATTTTAGGTGTATACATTTTGCCCCTCTTTCAAGCAATGTGTTTTATCATGTTGTTTCAAAGAATAAATAGTCTGATAATGATACATGCCCCAGTTTGCCCCTGGTGTAGGTTATGATGATAGGATGCCCCCTCGAGAGATTGGACGGGGAGAAGGTGGAAGGCGTGAGACGGACAATCTCATGATGAGATAGGTTGATAGGAGATGAAATGGTTGGATGCAGAAGAAAGGGATGAATGATATGGAATGCAAGATAAAAAGATGACACACACCAGCAAGTAAGCAAGTATGCACAAATGACACAAGCACAAACAAGGTATTGCCCCTGTCAAGCAGTAAACCAACGATATAGGTTGATGATGTCTGGTTTCAGGAATGAGATATGTCGTATAAGACTCCGGGTCTAGTTTCGACAATATAACATCATGTCTAAGACATTTGATATGATAGTGTTGTCATGGCGGGGAACAATATATCCCTAGACCAACACGGCAGGCGTGTTGTCATGGCGGGGAATGATGGATCCCTAGAGCAACATGAAGGATAGTGTCTGGTTTCAGGAAATGAAACATGTCGTATAATACTCGTGTGTTGGTCTAGTTTTGATAATGCAACATCTTGTCTGAGATAATTGATTGATTAACTGATCGAGTTGGTTTACGACCAGACAAGGATCAAGACCACTGATTGTGATTGGATCATTTGACAAGATTGATTTGACTTGATTGGCATGGATTAAGGATAGACTTGCAATTGGATACGGTATGGATATGAATATGGATATAGATATGAGACATAATTTGATATGGTATAGATATGGAGAACTACAGTTGGATACGGTATGGATATAGATATGGATATTTGCCACCTTGATATAGCAAGTATTTTGAAGCACTTTCATCATTCGGCTTTATTATATTGTAAGAAAATACAAGCATCTAGGTATAATGGAATTGAGATGACCTGAGTATTGCTTACATGGATTTTTCAACAAACAAGGATTGCCCCTTTTCATGTTTAGACCTCAGAGTCCTCGATGATCTTTTGTCGATCATGTCGTTAGACAAAAGTCATCACATTACTAAAGTTTGATCCACAAGCAGTAGAAAAAGAAAATAATCATGCCCCCATCATAGCATCTCTAGCTTTTGGCATCCTCGAGTAGCATAGAAAGGCATGATAACATAAATCAAGACTATGTTAATCTAACCAACAGAAAATAGTCATGCATTTAGATGTGTCTTTTTGCCATAATTGATATGAGATTTAGCTTGAGTGTTTCGGTATGGTGCTCTGTTTTGCCTTGGATAGGTTGATGTTTTGCATCAAGGGCTTTGCTACGTGTGCTTGTCTAAAGAAACGTGCAGACACAGACAGGAGGGATGGATGATAAGACATGGTGATGGACAGGAAATGGAGCAGACTCAGACAGATAGAAGGACTAGACATGGGATGGATTGGAAAGTGGAGCCTCGGGGGTGCATTGATAATGGCCTTGCCTATGTGACAACGCAGAGGCAGCATAGTTTGGGGCTTGGAAATGGATGGACTAGAGGATAGATGACAAGATATGAGATGGATAGGGAAGCAGAGCCTCGGGGGCGCATTGATAATGGCCTTGCCTACGTGATTACTCAGAGGTGACATACTTCGGGGCTTGGACCATGGATGGACTAGAGGATAGATGACAAGATATGAGATTGATCAATTAAGATAATTAAACCCAAACATCAATGAAATATGTGAGTAACAAGAATAAACAAATGAAAGCACAAAACTTACAAACTTGTTACCCTGTGGGTTCCATTGTTCGCCTATCTGTTCTCGACCTTGATGTTGAAGAAGACTGACCCTCAGGGAGCTTGCTTCTTTGCTTGTTGATGGTGACAAGAACGGAATGGATGAGATACAAAATGTGATTGAAGATGAGCTTCAACACACTAATGATGGAGGATATGGGATGACTAGAAAGAGGAGAAGAAATTGGGCATGATGAGGATGCCAGAAGAGATCTTCCTAGAGGAAATTGGTCATGGATTTGATGCAAGAATGAATCTCTCCTAATGGTTTAGAGAGGGGTCTTATTTATAGAGTTTCTGAAAAGGGAATGGAGGGTGAGGATCAACAGATGAGATCAATGGCTAGGAATAAAAGTGAATCTTTTATTCATAGTGGATGAATTAAAAAATTATTTTTTGGGAAGAGTGGAGGATAATGGATGAATTAAAATTCATTTTTGGGAAGAGTGGAGGATAGTGGATGAATTAAAAATTTATTTTTGGGAAGAGTGGAGGATAATTGAATTTCAAATTCAATTAATGGAGGATAGTGGGGGACAATTGAATTAAGAATTCAATGAGTAGAGAATAGTGGGGGACAATTGAATTAAGAATTCAATGAGTGGAGAATAGTGGGGGACAATTGAATTAAGAATTCAATTTTGGAGAATAGTGGGGGATAATTGAATTAAGAATTCAATTTTGGAGAATAGTGGGGAACAATTGAATTAAGAATTCAATGAGTGGAGAATAGTGGGGGACAATTGAATTAAGAATTCAATTTTGGAGAATAGTGGGGGACAATTGAATTAAGAATTCAATTTTGGATAATAGAGGATATTAGCTAATTATATATTAAGAATATTTAATTATATGTGCAACATGGTGAGGTGGAAGAGATAAGGTAGATTGATGAGGTGGATTGATGAAGTGGATTTTGTGAGGTGGATTTTAGGACTTGGGACATTAGAAGGATTTTTGGATTTTAATTGAATGATGTGGGATTATTAGACATTTAGAAGAATTTGGGGAACTTAATTAAATAAAATACATTTATTTAATTATGGGATAATGAATCAATCAAATAAACTTATAATATTTATTTAATTGACAGAAGAAAATATGAATTAATATAAATATTAGAATATTTACTTAATTCAACCTGAGCCAATTTTAGGTGTATACACATAGCACTATGATTTTTACGTAGAAACCCAGTTAAGGGAAAAACCATGGTGGGGGTTAAGCCACAGGAAATTATACTCTATTAAAAGTATTGCAAATGGGGAAGGCACATGCCTTCAGGGCACACTACCTAGAGCTCATTGTTCAAAGAGGGTCACTACCTACAAAGATGATAAGAAAATTATAGATTATTTGAACTAATGAACAACATCTACCAATGCAAAAGTTTAGTTTTGGTTAAGCACATAATACTGATCTTACACACGTCATCCTTATTCTGCCTTGTTTCACTCTTAAGCCATAATCCAAGCTTGGATCTTTATCTTCACACTTGTTTCTTCCCTTTCCAAACTTACTCCATCACATCATCACACCTTCATACATACACCTCAAAACACTTGAATCCATTGGCTATCTATATTTGCATCAATAAAATCAATCAACTGTAGTCAGCTTCAAAAAAACTTAGAACATTTGTTAAGAAATCTACTCCGTCGGCTGAATCCATGCACAATCAACAATGTGGACCAAAAACTTATGTTCTCAAATCATCATTCATGTTAGACAATCCCACTGATTACCACAAATTTATTAACCAACAACTTTTCTTCATCCGGACCAAGATCAAATACTGGGTGGGCCTATTCTTCTTCTGACTGTAGTAACTAACTAGAACCTAATACTCTAATGCTTATAACTTTTGATTCCTTTATCATCTGAGGCTAAATTCTTGGATTTAGATAGTCCTAAGAATCCTTATTACTCCCTCAGATCTGCAATGCACTATGATTTACCACCAGAGAGATCCAAATGAAGATACTGGACCATGTCACATGCTCTATTTCTGACTACCCAGACTTAGACAAATCTTCACTTTCACTTCTGACATGAACAAATTATGTAATGTGCATGTGTAAGATGTACTTAGTTGCCATCAATGACAACACTTGTCATGCATAGATGTGTCTCTTGCCAATAGAATTCTAGTTTGGATCGCTCGGTGATATCCACTACTTGTGGTTTTTCCATTTCTACGAATAATCAAACAAATTTGTGAAAGGGTTTCAAGTAGAAAATACCTCTTTAACCAGATTAGGGTTGTTCTTGGTCTTGACTTGAAATGCTTGGAGAAAATTGTAGTCACTTTGAATCTTTCTTTAGTTCACTTTAATCACTTGAGAGCATGGAATGCAAACTAATTTTTCCTTCTGATACAACTCATTTTAAGCTACGCATACCAAAAACTAAGTGTCATTAACATGTCATCTTTCAAAAAGTTGTCAAGCACTTTTTTGACAACCACAGACACTCTAGATTACTCTAAAAATCTTCGTAATTGATCCTTTTCTTGTAGAAGTTCCTTCAAAAGATCTATCATTTGATTCTTTTCATCATATCTTCATGTCAAATTTCAGCACTAACTGACTGCTGGGGATTTGAATTTTCAATGTAGCTCCCCTTGAGCTAGAACACCTAATTTACTTCCCAGAGGAAGTATCTGCACCAGATGCTGGTGCAGATCCATCCTTGACTTCAATTACTTCTTTATTGATCCAAATCTTGTCCATTTCTTTCTTAGTTTAAACTAGATCAACATTTTCTTTTCCCTTATCATTCCTCTACTATGTTTTCCTTTCTTTAGCATAGTAGTTTCTTTTCATATTCTTGCTTCTATAAAATCTTGGAACATGTCCAAACTTATTGCAATTACAACACACAATATTTCTCTATCCTTGATTCCTTCTTCTAAATGAATTCACCTTTGGTCTACATTGATTAGCCATGTGTCCAAATCTACTACAAGAAAAACATCTTCCATTGAATGATTGAGTATTCCTTGAATTGTGAGAGCCATTTGTTACCAAACTTCTAGATTCATTTGATCTATGACCAATTTTCTTGCAATTGAAACATGGACCAGAGAATGATGAAACATTCTGATTCATTTGATCTATGACCAAAACTTTTGCAGTTAAAACAATGGTCATTGAAACATGGGTACCTTTGAGCATTTGGCTATCTGACTGGAGGTCTTCTAGGTCTTCTTCTTTGATTCCTGAATTGGTTTCCTTTTTTTTGCTTCATTTGAAGGTTTTCTTGTCCCAATTTTGGACTTTCTCCTTTCTCAAATCCTAAGTCTTACTTGTCATCCGAACTCTTTTGACTAGAAATCATCTCATCAAGTTTTGTAGAACTTATCTTGAACTTTTCTTCATAGCTCTTGGCTTTTTCCAATATTATTTTCAAACTTACAACTTCTTTTTCCAATTTGACACATTCTTCTATCTTTTTTTTTATTATCAGATTTAGATCTTCCTTTGCTTTGGCTCTTTTTATAACTTCCACTTTCAAGTCATCTAGGGTCTCATTTGCTGATACCAATTGTTCACTAACATCTCTATATTTATCCTTGAATGTTTTGACTTGTTCTTTCATCTTTAGAATGCATTCATTAGCCTCTTGAATGTTATCCTTCAAATCCCTAAATTTTGCTTCAAATTTTTTAAGATCAACAAGGGCCACTTCTAATTCATCATTATTTTCATATGAAAAGTTTCCATACATTCTGGCTGCCATGAATTAACTTTCCTAGATCTTCCTCAAGTTGTTACGCTTCTTCCAAGGAACCTTGCTCTAATACCAATATTTGATAGTAAGGAATACTTAGAGGGGGGGTGGATCAACATTCCACAAAACCACTTCTTAACAAGTTTATTAATCCAATCTCCAAAATTAATACTATGAAAGTAGAATAAATATAGGAACATTAGCCATAAAGACATAACAAATGAACACCAGGAATTTTACGTGGAAAACCTAAAAAGGAAAAAACCATAGTGAGTGTTAGCTCACAATATATTATGATAGCACAATGCTAGATTACAGGAAGGCTCACTGCCCTATTAAGAAGTGCTCACTGCACAAAGGATCACTTCCAAGAGAAAGGAAGATACAAGAGAAGGTTTGGCTCACTACCAAGATATGACTACTGAAGATGCATCTAAGAATGTTGAGGTGTAGTTCCCTTAAGCTTAGTAAACAGACTCAAAAGTCTTCATAATGTTTGTTCTACTATTTCTTACTTTGCTTCACATATGGTCTGTTGTTTTGTCCACTATCTTCTTTAGATCACAAAACCACCGTAAATCAAATTCACACTTGTATCATAATATATTCTCTACACAATAATTCCTCAATGCCAAAATCCATCGAGTATATATATCCGCAACTAGATTTACCACACAAATAGGTTGGCCACCCAGACATGAAATGTGTAGCCAAGTGTTTCACCTTGTCGGCTCAAATTCAAGTACAGACAATAATGTAGACTCAAACAATCATATAGTATTCTTCATATGGGTTGTCATCAATGATTCAATCACTTGAATTGATTGTTCAAACAATATAAATTCTCCACAAATCGATCTATCATGCCTGTTGTCTTGTTCCTCATGAACACACTTGATCAATTCAACTGTCACAACATAACTTCCATTGTGGATGAAATGAGACTCTAAAAATCATATTCAACATCCATCATTGATCTCTTAGCATACCTTCAAATCCACATGGCATAATAATCAACTACCGAGAAATGCAGAATTCAAAATTGTTACCATGTCACTGTGAAACACTATCAGACTACAAGCCGGTAAAGATAATCTTGTAGAATGAAACCAAAGAAACTTCAAAAGCTACAACTCTAGATTTAGGTATCCATGATATGTATGTTTACTAATCCAGAACCATAAGACAAAATTTTTCATAGAGAAGGAATGCAGACCATTTTGCTTTTGGACTGTACACTATTTTTTCTTTAACTTTGTTTACCCAGACTTAAACATTTCTTCATATGACTACCGGAGGAAGTCAAAACCTAGAGACTTAAACAAGTGACCACTAGGTATTTTTTAACAACATACCTAAACTACATACAAATGCCATTAACTGCGGAGGCATACCACCACAAACACTATTACTCTGCATACTTCCCATACTTAGTCAAATCTTCCGGAGTGAGGTCTCTTTGTCATACCGGTACACTTTGTCTTGTTGCCATTAATAACAACAATCAAACACCCATCAGAGAAATGTCTCTTGCCAATAGAATAATGCTACCTTACTTGTTTGACTACCAACTCTGAATCACCAAATACTTGAATCACTTTAACATTTTTCTAAAGTGCCAGTAACAATCCATGCACTAAGGGCTCATACTCCACAACATTGTTTGTGTAGGGAAATTGAAGTTTGTATGCAGCCAGATAGGATTCCCCCATAGGGATGATCAACTCAAAACCTACTCCAAATCCTTACCTAGACCTTGACCCATCAAATCTTAATGTCCAAATTTTAGAACCTTCTTTCTCCTTTTCAAAAGTGAGCTCTTTTCAATCATGTGGTGTAGTCTTCTGGGCAGGTCCAATTTTCTTCTTTATCTGGACAAAGGTTACCTTCAAATGTTTTTGGACTTGATATATAGCTTGTTGACATAAAGAATAGGTGAATTCTAAATGTGATGCCTCATGAATACGACACCAGTTGGGTAGAAGTAGCTCTTGCATTTGTATCTTTCTCCCAACTGCTAATTGATCAGACAAAAGCTTGGCTATGAAGCTCCTAAACCCCTCAAAAATCATAGGTTCATCATCAGAGGAAGATCATTGATCAGATTAAACACAAGCCTCTGTACTATCTTGGAATTAGGTCAAAGGTGGGTTAGCATACCTACTACAGCTCAACATAATTATTTTTTCTACCTCGTTTGAATATGAGGAAGATATACTCCAAGGTCTACTTCTGAATATAAGATTCTATTGGTCTGGTTATACTCTGTTATCATATGTTTCATCTTAGGCTCTCTCTCGATTCAAATTTGATTAGATAACCCTTTCCATGGTAACCAAATGTGCAAAAAGTTAGTAGCCATATAACCGTTCAATGTCTTCAACTAGTCTCTACTCAACAACATGCCATATGTGTCAGGAATATCAACCACTTGGATATCTATGTATTGTTGCACTCTCAGGTCTAATGCTAATTGTATATGAATTCAATTCAATTCCTATTGCAAATATGTGCCTAAGTGGTGTTGTCATTAATGTCAACATATCCTTGTTGCCATTGGTGTGAACTATATCCTATTTTGTTTTCTGTATAGAAGACTAGATTGTTGAGGATATCAAGAAAATTAATGACAATCAGTGCATGTGGACCATTTGGCTATGTAGAGGATTGTCAAAGGTTGCTCTAGTTAAGAATTGAGAAGTTTGCATGAATATTTGAAGAAGTTATGGCCATGTAAGTAGAACTAAATTTTACAAACCTCAGAAGAGACAGTGTGATAGTAAGTTGGTCCAGATTGCTCGGCAGTGAAATACTATGGTTTGTGGATCTAAAGGCATGTTTGGGAAGTCAGTGTGTATCATCAACTCTAGTGGTTTGTGGTTTGGAGGTCCGTAAGCTAACTTTCTAGTCTAACAGTCATGGCAGTTAGTGTTCTTGAGGTTCTAGAGGAAGATACAAATGATTCTAGTAATTTGGTTTAGAGTGAATGCTATTGGTGATTTCAATGTGCTTGTGAAGGTCTCTAGATTATGCAACTACTATGTTCAAGGTCGGCATTGAAATTTGAGTTTGTTGATTGAAGATTTCTTCTTTAAGGTTGATGTTCTTCCCAGTCTTGGCTGACCAAATGATCCTATCATGTTACGGATGATCTAAGATCATTTTTATGAAGTATGGCATGGTTGTAGAGGACGATTCAAGTCTCAATTGTATTTGGCTGATACTATAATGATCTGCGTCAAGTTTAGCCGACCTTGTTGATCATTCCAAGGTTGATGAAGCATATAAATACTTGTTGAAGAGTTGTTTAAAAACATCTTTGTATACAATGAATTAAATATGAAGAAAGGATCAAAAGCCATGTAGAGAAGAAGAGGAGTGAAGGGAGTATAGAGTGAAGAGTTAGTGAAGAAGAATTTCAAGATAAGAGTAGAAGTTTTTGAGCCTTCAAAGGAACTAATTCAGGCATGAATGTAGATGCTATTTCTCAGTTCATTATCTCTATGTAAACCATAATTTCTTATAGGTAGTGAGCCTCTTCTTGAGCAGTGAGCTCTGGGTAGTGCGCTTGAAGGCATGTGCCTTCTATTTTCTTAAGTACTTTTAATAGGGTATGCATTTTTGTGGGTTAACCCCCACCATGGTTTTTCCCTTAATCGAGTTTTCCACATCAAAATTCTGGTGTTATGTGTTCATGTTGTTTCTGCTCATATGTTGACTTATGCTTAAATGTCTTCATCATTAATCTAATTATAAAAAGATTTAAAAGGTATAGAACAGGTTAAAATTTAGGGACAACTGATTCACCCCCCCTCTCAATTATCTGGACTATTTCTAACAATTGGTATCAGAGCCAAGTTCCTCTAAAAGAAGCTTGAACACTTGAGGAGATCCAAGATGTTGATCTACAAGAAGGAAAGTCTGAGATTTGATGGAACAAATTACTGCCTCTAGAAGGTATGCATGCAATGTCATCTAGAATGTATGGGTGATGGCTTTTAGACAATAACCAAGAATGTGTATAAGATTCCAAAGAAAGGACCTTCAAATATAGATGAACTCAGAGATGCTAAACACAACACTCAAGCCAAAGAAGCATTGTTGAGTGCCATGTCTGATACCGAGTTGGCAAATGTCCTAGATTTGCAAACTACTCATGAAATTTAGAGTAAATTGGAAAATTTGTATGAAGGTGACAAATATGTTAAATGTGCCAAGCTATAAATCCTGAAGGGTAAATATGAAAGATTGGTAATGAGTGCAGATGAAAACATTACTTCCTAAATGTAGAAAGTAAATGAACTTGTGACCGGTATCAGAAATGCAGGCAGAGTATTGGATGAATCAGAAATTGTTGCCAAAGTGCTCAGATCCTTACCTGTAGCCTACAAGCACAAGGTTGCATCCATTGAAGAAATTAGGATGGTAACAATAGTCACAAGGGATCAGTTAGTTGGCAATCTTTCAGCATTTGAAATGAGTGAGTTTGGTGATTCTCTCCCTAAGTCTAAATCTACATTCAAGGCCAGTGTGTATGGAAAGCAAAGATATGATCTAGGTGAAAGCTCTTCTATAAGATCAAACAGATTTGTGAAGACAAGGAAGGATCTTGAAGATATTGAAATAGAAACTGTAGACCTTGAAGCTCTCATTACCAAACGGATGCCAAGAGGATTCGGTAAGTATGAGGGAAAGTTGCCACTCAAATGTTTTTCTTTTAATAAGATTGGTCATTTTGCTTCAAGATGTTTGGAGAGGTTTTCAAAACCAAACCCTAATAGGGAAAAGGGTTAGAATAATTGTTACTATGTCCAAGAAGCTAGAGAAGAAGGAGTCACAGATGATGAATCTGATCATGGAGAAGGTAATTGGGTGTTCATTGCTATTAAAGAAGAAGATCCAATGTCTACGAAATCTACTAGCTATACAAATGTGGAAAGTGCCTTGGCTACTTAGGTTGTTGAAAAGGATGAATGGGTGATTGATAGTGGATGTTCTCATCATATGACTTGTGACAAGAGTAAGTTTGTGAGTTTTGAGAATTATGGAGGACTTGTGAAATTTGGAGACAACTCAGCTAGTAGAATCCATGATAGAGGATCCATCTCTTTTGATGGTAAGAATAGGACCAATAATGTAATGTATGTGGAAGGACTGAAGCATAATCTTCTTAGTGTTGGATAGTTGGTTGACAAAGGTTATGCATTTCAAGGATGGAAAATGCAGAATATTGGAAAGCTCCAGAACTGAAATTGCATCCAGTAGTCAGACTAAAGGTAACATCTTTCACTTAAGTAGTTGAGGTAAAAGTTGTTTGATTTCTCAAATAGATCAAAGTTGGTTATGGCATAGGAGGATGTGTCATGTGAATTTTGATAACATTGTCAAAATAAGTTCCACTCAAGCTGTAAGAGATCTTCCAAGACTTATGAAACCTGATAGTATATGTAGAGAATGTCAATTGGGTAAATAGAACACAATTTAATTCAAAAGTAAGGAACAAGGTTTAAGTGGGAGATTGGAACGGGTACATACTATCTCTGGGGTCCTGCTAAAATTAGGAGTGTGCAAGGAGACAGATATTTCATGTTGTTAATTGATGATTACTCTCGAATGATGTGGGTAACTTTCCTAAAAGAAAAATTAGAAGTTCTTGATAAGATTAAGGTGTTCAAGATGATGGTTGAAAATGAGATTGGTAGGAAATTGAAGTGTTTGATATCTAATAGAGGTGGAGAATTCACTTCTGTTGAGTTTGATGTTTTTTGTGAAAAGCATGGAATAAAAAGACAATTATCTGCTCATAGGACTCCTCAGCAAAATGGAGTTGTGGGAAGGAAGAACTAGACCATTCAAGAAGTTGCCAGGATCATGATGATGGAAACAAATGTTCCTCAAGTTTGTTGGAGGGAAGATGTGACTACTGTTGTCTACACTCTTAACCAGGTATAGATCAAAGGAAATTCTGGTTAAATGCCTTATGAACTATGGTTTGGTCATCCTCCTACTGTGAGATATTTCAAAGTTTTTGGTAGTAAATGCTATATCAAAAGAGATGAGGATTTAGGCAAGTTTGATGCAAGAAGTGATGAAGGAATATTTTTGGGATACTCTACTCAAAGTAAGGCTTATCGGTGCTTCAACAAGAGGTTGAAAAAGATTGTTGAATGTGCTAATGTTAAAGTTGATGAAAGTAAAGAAGGTCATTCCAAGTATTGTGGATATGATTTAGATGATCAAGATGAAAGTCAAAGTCAAGGAAGGCAAGATAAAATTTAGACTCAGATCTAGATTGATCTTGTAAGTCCAATAACTCAAGAGTTTGGTGCAGAAGGTGAGGAACAAGTTCAAGAAACAGAAGTTCAAACAATTCCCTAAACCCCCGGGTATGTAAGAATGAATCATCCTGAAGATCAAATCATAGGAGATAAAAATAGAGGTGTTCTAACAAGGAGAAGAGTTGCTAATGATCAAGAAGAGATTTGTTTGATTTCAAAGATAGAACCTAAATCGGTAAGTGAAGCTTGCAATGATGAAAATGTCATGCCCACATTTCCTATGCGGTCACAACATGCATTCACGCGTGTCATGTCCACCTGCGTCATGTGGTCATGATACAAACTATCAAAAAAATTTCTTTACTACCCTGTAAACCCCCTCGCATGCGTAAGCATGCTTAGCATCGTACGCTTAAGGTGAAAACAATATAGTTGACGACGGTGTACCAAATACATGTGCGCACACCCTAGACAAAGAAATGTGTAGTTCCTTGACTTAGGTTAATCTCACGAATTATATTTGAACAATAGTTGGTTTAGGAGATAGATCATTTTTCAGTAAAGCACGGTCATTTGTTCTTCTTTCCATTTTCTGGAATTTAATACTAATTTCTCCTCCTTTAGACTTAGCATTTTCAACCAAGCATGTTCATTTTCCCTCTCTTCCCTTTCTTGGAATTTAATATTGCTTGTATTTCTATCACGTTCATTTTACCGTTTCTCTAAAATTTAATTTAAATATATATATACTGCCATTATCTCAGTTCACTTAACTCTCAATTTCATTAATAAGTTCCTTAACTATAAAGACAGTATAGAATAATTCATTAAAAATAGAGCAATGAGTTAATTTTGTTTTTGCAAATATAAACATTGTATTTCTGAATTGCAACTCTGAGTTTAAGCATCTATTCAATTAGTATTATACATTATGCATAAATAAATAACACTTTCCTTGATTTAAGATTTCTATTTCAAGTCAAATGTTTTAAACTACATATAGTTTGCCTTCAAATGAATAGTGAAAAGTGAATAATAAAAGTAAATAGTGAAAAGTGAATAGTGAAAAGTGAATAGTAAAAGTGAATAGTGATAGTGAATAGTGAATAGTAAAAGTGCATAGTAAAAGTGAAAAGGTCCCCATCCTAGGAAGAGACCCTCAAGGTGGTAGTAATTTCAAAAGCAATACTGCAACCCAAATTTCATTTATTTCATGGTGGGGATATTTCTTAATACTTTTACAAACTTAATTAAAACATCAACTAACTCACAACGTTACAAGTAGAAGAAGAAGGAATTAGATAATTTTAATATTCTTTTAAAAACAAATTTTCTTTTCCTTTTCTTATTTCTAAATGGTAAACTTAATGAACAAGAAAATTACAACTATTAGCCCAAGAACAGAGAGGATTTCCTCACAACTCCAAAAATAACAATTTATACAACAATAGGGAGTTAATTTTCTCCTTTTGGAAAATCGACAAGGAAAGAGCTATTAAAAGATCAGGCTCTCCTTATGACTTAAGGAAAATAAAATATTTTCTAAGATCCAATAATCTTCTCTAAGCTTTACAATAAGCTCCAAGAATCCCTGCATAACACACAAAGAAAGAAACACCACACAAGCTGCTCTCCTCCCTACCGTAGACCCACAAGAGGGTCACCACCAAGCTAGGAAGACCATCCACATACCCAGGGTACATTATACCAAACACATCACAACATTGAACAAAAACAACAATTCAAATAACACACACACACCCATGGTATACTCACATTACAATGAACCAGCTTAGGTGAGTTCAGGAGGGTAGGGGAGTAGACAATCTCTACCTCTAAGTGTCATCATTTACACATTTTATCACAAGGCCTCAAGCCAACAATATATCTTTCTACAAGGCCTCAAGCCTTCTAATTAATCAAATTACCTGAGATTTCCCAATAGGCTCTCAAAGCCATAAGCCCTCTAGGCTAAAAAAATACCAACATGCCCTCAAGATATTTCTTACAACAAGAACCACAATGACACCCGAGGAGGGTCACACCTCCCCTTCCCTATACAAGATGAGCAATGCCTTCCAACTGGAAGGAGCTCTTTCTACACCTAACACAAACCCTAAAACAATAACAGAATACTCATAGAAGACATTTGCAAACTCATTCAACAAGCAAGAAATAAATATACATATAAAACAAGAGATACACAAGAGAGTAGACTTGATTCACCAACCTTCCAAACCCCAATTATGGAATGGAAGTTGATGAAGAGCTCCACTCTAGCCTCCTTCTCTAAAATTCTCCTTCTTTCCACAATATTCCAACCCCAAAAGTAATTCTCTCTATAATCACAAGCAAGGGCTAATGAATGGAGGATATAGGATGGCTACAATAATTTCGGCATTATGAGATTATGAAGAGAAGAATAGAGAAAGAATTGGGCATTATGAGGATGTCAGAAGAAGATTTCCTAGAGGAAATTAGGCATGATAAGAATGAAAGAATGAAGTCCCCCTACAAGAATGAAGTCCTCTCCTGCAAGAATGAAGTTCACCTGCAAAAATTCTATGTTTCCAATTGCTTAGAGAAGGGTCTCATTTATAGATTTTCTGAGAAGATGATGGAGGGTGAGGATCAAGAGTTGAGATCAAGGGCTCACATTATTTGTGAATTTTAAATTCATAGTGGATGAATTAAATTTTTTTTTTTAAAAGATTGTAATATTTAAATAACCCCACTATCCCAAGTGGAATTAATAAAATATCCCCACTATCCCAAGTGGAATTAAAAAAATTATCCCCACTATCCCAAGTGGAATTAATAAAATATTCCCACAATCCCAAGTGGAATTAAAAAATATACCCACTCATGAGGTCCCCCACCATAGCCCACATGTAGAATTAAAATAAATAATTAAAATACAATTAAGGAGTGAATGGTTGACACACCACCCTTTTAATGGGGCACTCCCACCAAAAGAGAGGCACAAAGAGATAAAACACTCCATTAATAGTCAATCATGGAGTCATTCCATGACTTAGAAGTGGGCTTGAGTGTGGATTGCACTCATCCCATTGTCCCCATGCTTCCAAATTCGTCACTTAACTTCACCCTAAAGTTGAAGTGACCATATGGAGGTTATCCCAAGGTTATTCTAGTCAAAAAGGTCCCTAGACCCATAGGGTATAACCTAGGGTTGATTTAAACCTAGTTAGGACACCCAGGGTCTAGTTAAGATACAAGAAAAGGGTCTAAAAGAAATAAAGTTTAAGCAAAATTTAAAACAATATTTCTTACAACACTTATCACAATATAATTAAATCAGAAGATAGACCTAATTCCTTTGACTTCATACAACATTAACACATTACAACATTACAACATTTCTCCAAACACGAGGTTGATCTTAGTTCCTCGTAGAACTAGATCGGCTCACAAGGGATACAACATAGGGTATGGGATGATCTCCTGTATTTGTAGTTTTGTTAGCAATACCTGCACACTCAAACTCGAAGTCAATTACACATAAAGATATCATAGCTGAAACAACTTTAATACAAGCATACCTAAATATCCTACCATATAATCATACTAAAATTACAATAAAGTTTCATATTCATTCATCATTTTCTTAAAAGTAACATCTAATTATCATTGCACAATTATCAATTAGGTTTAACAAACAAGATTCAAGATCAATAGTCTCTCAACATAAAAATAATAGCAATATCACTGTAAATAGTCTCATGAACAGTAGTGAAAAAGTATAGGCCTCACATACTCCCCCCTAAGACTGGACTTCCTCCTGGAAGTAATCAAAGAGGTGAGGATAAAAGGAACTCATAAGATTTTAAAGTATGATACTAAATGTTATAAATGCATAATCCTATTCACAAAGCACACTGTATTGATTTAAATCAACATAAGGAAATTCATGTTCATCAATCATTATCACACATGCATAAGGAATTCACATATCGTACAACTTGTTTATATAGAACATCAACTCATATACAGATACATCAATTACAGATCCTACATCTAAACACATATTTTCATTCATCCACATTACAGGGATTAACTTCACAAAGCTCACATAAAGGTTTAGGGGGATGTCATAGTCTCATGATAGAACCAAGTAACCAATAACCAATGCCAAGTAACCAAAGATCAAGAACTAGGTAGAATGATGGTCTTAGGGCCACGCACCTGGGACCTCGCCATACATTCCCACAATGGCCTACCTCTTGTTTGTATAAGGGTTTAGCCTCTAAGAGATAACCAATATAAGAACAAGATCACTAGAAGGTAAGTGGATAATGACCAGCCCATACTAGTCCACACTTACCCCCATCCTCATAAGTTTCCCACGTCTACTTCCTTATATACACTCCACCAGAGGTCGCTCCATCGACATGGCGAGAAGAACAACACAACACAAGACCAGCACTAGAAAATAGAAAGAACCTAGCTTAGCCAACACAAATATCTAGAAAAGCCAAGAGGAGAAGTCTCCAAAACCCAAATTACAATAAATATATAAATGAATAAATGCACGCAATTTCAACATTAAAACAACATAACCATAGGAGTTACGTGA
The DNA here is from genome assembly GCA_027924645.1 of Cunninghamia lanceolata. Classification (NCBI taxonomy): domain Eukaryota; kingdom Viridiplantae; phylum Streptophyta; class Pinopsida; order Cupressales; family Cupressaceae; genus Cunninghamia; species Cunninghamia lanceolata. The sequence goes on along the minus strand of BSBN01000388.1, from coordinate 14,457,780 downwards.
AAAAGGAAGAATCAAAAGTTGTGGCTAAGCTACTTTTAGACAAGATAAAATAACAAGGCTGGTCCACACAACCAAGATACAAAAAGGTCACCAAACAACCGAAAGAAATAATCGCAATCTAAGAAAGTGCACATTACATCACTACACTCCACAAGATACACAAGGGCGAGGAAGAGTCCAATGCAACCCTCACCACCTAGACCAACTAACTTAAGAGGACAATCAACCAAGAGGATCACAACCACCACAAAAAACAAGCGGAAGACTTTGATACTCATGTGACAAGGCCATCATGATGACAAAACAAAAGGATGGGTATTCCTTCAAGGTGAAGGTTAGTCGTCAAACCACCACCTCTCTCTCTATCATAGCTACACGGAGTAGGACAAGGGTCAAACCACACTCAACCCACTCCATGTCCGTCCAAACAACATGCAAACCCTAGAGCTCCCAATGTTGAAACTTGGCTCTGATACCAAATGTCATGCCCACATTTCCCATGCGGTCACAACATGCATTCACGCGTGTCATGTCCACCTACATCATGTGGTCATGATACGAACTGTCAAAAAAATTTTATTACTACCCTGTAAACCCCCTCGCACGCGTAAGCGTGCTCAGCGGCGTATGCTTAAGGCAAAAGTAATATAGTTGAGGACAGTGTACCAAATACATGTGCGCACACCCTAGACAAAGAAATGTGTAGTTCCCTGACTTAGGTTAATCTCACGAATTATATTTGAACAATAGTTGGTTTAGGAGATAGATCATTTTTCAGTAAAGCACGATCATTTGTTCTTCTTTCTATTTTCTAGAATTTAATACTAATTTCTTCTCCTTTAGACTTAGCATTTTCAACCAAGCCTGTTCATTTGCCCTCTCTTCCCTTTCTTGGAATTTAATTTTTCTTGTATTTCTATCACGTTCATTTTACCGTTTCTCTGAAATTTAATTTAAATATATATATACCGCCATTATCTCAGTTCACTTAACTCTCAATTTCATTAATAAGTTCCTTAAATATAAAGACAGTATAGAATAATTCATTAAAAATAGAGCAATGAGTTAATTTTGTTTTTGCAAATATAAACATTGTATTTCTAAATTGCAACTCTGAGTTTAAGCATCTATTCAATTCATATTATACATTATGCATAAATAAATACCACTTTCCTTGATTTAAGATTTCTATTTCAAGTCAAATGTTTTAAACTACATATAGTTTGCCTCCAAATGAATAGTGAAAAGTGAATAATAAAAGTAAATAGTGGATACTAAAAGTGAATAATGAATAGTGAAAAGTGATAGTAAATAGTGAAAAGTGAATAGTAAAAGTGAATAGTGATAGTGAATAGTGAATAGTAAAAGTGCATAGTAAAAGTGCATAGCAAAAGTGAAAAGGTCCCCATCCTAGGAAGAGACCCTCAAGGTGGCAGTAATTTCAAAAGCAATACTGCAACCTAAATTTCATTTATTTCATGGTGGGGATATTTCTTAATACTTTTACAAATTTAATTAAAACATCAATTAACTCACAACGTTACAAGTAGAAGAAGAAAGAACTAGATAATTTTAATATCCTTTTAAAAACAAATTTTCTTTTCCTTTTCTTATTTCTAAATGGTAAAACTTAATGAACAAGAAAATTACAACTATCAGCCCAAGAACAGAGAGGATTTCCTCACAACTCCAAAAATAACAATTTATACAACAATAGGGAGTTAATTTTCTCCTTTTGAAAAATCGACAAGAAAGGAGCTATTAAAAGATCAGGCTCTCCTTATGACTTATGGAAAATAAAATATTTTCTAAGATCCAATAATCTTCTCCAAGCTTCACAATAAGCTCCAAGAATCCCTGCATAACACACAAGGAAAGAAACACCACACAAGTTGCTCTCCTCCCTACCTTAGACCCGCAAGAGGGTCACCCCCGAGCTAGGGAAACCATCCACATACCTAGGGTACATTATACCAAACACATCACAACATTGAACAACAACAACAATTCAAATAACACACACACACCCATGGTATACTCACATTACAATGAACCAGCTTAGGTGAGTTCAAGAGGGTAGGGGAGTAGACAATCTCTACTTCTAGGTGTCATCCTTTACACATTTTATCACATTTTATCACAAGGCCTCAAGCCAATAATTTATCTTTCTACAAGGCCTCAAGCCTTCTAACTAATCAAATTACCTGGGATTTCCCAATAGGCTCTCAAAGCCATAAGCCCTCGAGACTAAAAAAATACTAACATGCCCTCAAGACATTTCTTACAACAAGAACCAAGATGACACCTAAGGAGGGTCACACCTCCTCTTCCCTATACAAGATGAGCACTACCTTCCAACTGGAAGGAGCTCTATCTACACCCAACAAAAGCCCCAAAACAATAACAAAATACTCATAGAAGACATTTGCAAACTCATTCAACAAGCAAGAAATAAACATACATATAAAACAACAGATACACAAGAGAGTAGACTTGATTCATCAACCTTCTAAAGCCCAATTATGGAATGAAAGTTGATGAAGAGCTCCACTCTACCCTCCTTCTCCAAAATTCTCCTTTTTTCCACAATATTCCAACACCAAAAGTAATTGTCTCTATAATCACAAGCAAGGGGTAATGAATGGAGGATATAGGATGGCTAGAATAATTTTGGCATTATGAGATTATGAAGAGAAGAATAGAGAAAGAATTGGGCATTATGAGGATGCCAGAAGAAGATTTCCTAGAGGAAATTAGGCATGATAAGAATGAAAGAATGAAGTCCCCCTGCAAGAATGAAGTCCTCTCCTGCAAGAATGAAGTTCACCTGTAGAAATCCTGTGTTTCCAATTGCTTAGAGAAGGGTCTTATTTGTAGATTTTCTGAGAAGATGATGGAGGGTGAGGATCAAGAGTTGAGATCAAGGGCTCACATTATTTGTGAATTTTAAATTCATAGTGGATGAATTAAATTTTTTTTTTTTTTAAAGATTGTAATATTTAAATAACCCCACTATCCCAAGTGGAATTAATAAAATATCCCCACTATCCCAAGTGGAATTAAAAAAATATCCCCACTATCCCAAGTGGAATTAATAAAATATCCCCACTATCCCAAGTGGAATTAAAAAATATACCCACTCATGAGGTCCCCCACCATAGCCCACACGTAGAATTAAAATAAATAATTAAAATACAATTAAGGAGTGAATGGTTGACACACCACCCTTTTAATGGGGCACTCCCACCAAAAGAGAGGCACAAAGAGATAAAACACTCCATTAATGGTGGATCATGGAGTCATTCCACGACTTGGAAGTGGGCTTGAGTGTGGATTCCACTCATCCCATTGTCCCCATGCTTCCAAATTCGTCACTTAACTTCACCCTAAAGTTGAAGTGACCATATGGAGGTTATCCCAAGGTTATCCTAGTCAAAAAGATCCCTAGACCCATAGGGTATAACCTAGGGTTGATTTAAACCTAGTTAGGACACCTAGGGTCTAGTTAAGACACAAGAAAAGGGTCTAAAAGAAATAAAGTTTAAACAAAATTTAAAACAACATTTCTTACAACACTTATCACAATATAATTAAATCAGAAGATAGACCTAATTCCCTTGACCTCATACAACATTAACACAATACAACATTACAACATTTCTCCAAACATGAGGTTGATCTTAGTTCCTCGTGGAACTAGATCGGCTCACAAGAGATACAACATAGGGTATGGGATGATCTCCTGTATTTGTGGTTTCGTTAGCAATACCTACACACTCAAACTTGAAGTCAATTACACATAAAGTTATCATAGCCAAAACAATTTTAATACAAGCATACGTAAATATCCTACCATATAATCATACTAAAATTACAATAAAGTTCCATATTCATTCATCATTTTCTTAAAAGCAACATCTAATTATCATTGCACAATTATCAATTAGGTTTAACAAACAAGATTCAAGATCAATAGTCTCTCAACATAAAAATAATAGCAATATCACTGCAAATAGTCTCATGAATAGTACTGAAAAAGTATAGGCCTCACAGAAAACTAGGTTAAAGCAATGGAAGAAGGATTGATGCAAATTGAAAAGAATCACACTTGAGATCTTGTTCCTAGACCCAAGGACAAAAATGTGATTGGAACCAAATGGGTCTTCTAGTATAAACTAAATGAAGATGGTAAGGTTGTAAGAAATAAGGCAAGGTTGGTATGTAAAGGCTATTCTCAAGTGGAAGGGATTGATTTTGAAGAAACTTTTTCTCTGGTGCCAAGGATTGAGGTAGTTAGATTATTTCTTGCTTTTGCTGCTTTCAAAGATTATAAAGTTTATCAGATGGATGTCAAATCAATATTTCTAAATAGAGATTTGGAGGAAGAAGTCTACATTGAACAACTAGAATGATTTCTATTGTCTGATTAGGGAGATATGGTCTGTAGACTAAGAAAAGTATTATATGGACTTAAGCAAGCCCCAAGAGCCTTGTATGCACAATTGGATAAGCATTTGGTCAAGGTAGGATTCAACAAAGGTACGGCTAATAGTAATCTGTACTTCAAGATTAATCATGATGACATTCTAATTGTTGAAGTCTTTGTTGATGATATCATTTTTGATGGAAATGAATGTATATGTGTAATGTAAGAAAATCTCCCCTTGGGGGCTTTTCCCTCATAAGGTTTAGTTCCTGGGTCTTTAAAGTGCATTTAGGACATTTTAGTTCATCTTTTTGCATCCTGATGGAATGAGACCTAGGTTTCTTAGCAAACTAGGCCTAGGTGGACCCCTTGAGTTGTACCCTGCCCCAAATAGGAGGAGGACTTAGGTGCCCACACCCTAGTCCTACCCTATGTTGGGGCAGCCCCAATTTCTGGGTGTTGGTTTGTGACCGTTATTAGGTCCCTTTGCTGACATGGTATGTTTGAATTTCAAATATTTTGGCAAGAGTGTTTGTAGGAGCATATATAAGCATCTGTAGGCATTCATTTGTAAACTAGATGATTACTAGTAAGCTATTGTGTTCTCAAGGTGATTCAAGGCTCTCATTATGTTGCAAGAGCAGACTTGTATGTTTTATGTGTTAATATTTACAGATTTGAGCATTAATCTGCTCATGGCATGAAGAGCATCTTCCTCCATGAGAGCTTCAGTATAAGGTGACATATCATTGTGTTTTTATCATTGATTCCTTTAATTTTTGCCTCTGCCTCACAAGGGCATGCACTCTTTATCTGACAATGGTGTTCAAAGACTTAAGTGTCCTCTGGGGCTTGACTAAGGCAAGCCTCTAAACACCACAACCCCCAAACCAAGTCTTGTGATTGCAGGTTATAGGTGTCGCATTTGGAAAAAGTGGAGTTGTAGGAAGGAGTGGCAAGCATCGAGGATTCAGGATCTGAAGAAGAGTTAGACAAATGATTACTTCTAGGACTAGGGCACCCGTAAAAGTGTCCTCTGTAGACAGATCTCAAAAAATAGAAGTTTCAGGGCAGCTCAGTGTTGGAAGGAGGTCAAGATTCCCTGAAAAAGTAGTTACCTTAGACTCGGGTGCCCGTACCGATGTCCCCGACTATTCCACCTCGGAACTCTGAAAGCATGTATTTTGTGATTTGTCATTTTACTCCCGTCTGTAAGATCTTTCTCTATCTTTCATCAATTTGTTGTTGTATTTGTATAATTAGGGTTTTAATAGTTAATTAGACATAAGAGAAGAAAAATTAATAAATAAATTCCCTAATCAAAGTTTCTCTACATCTGCAAGGGACCTAGGGTATGATAGTGCTCACCACTCGACCCTAGATTCTCTAATGTATAGTGGAGAGGCGGAGTTTAACATCTAAACATTGAAACATTGACAAATCCAATTTTCCACTAAACATTTTGGTGAACCTGTGCTTTTGGACTTAAATTACAACTTGCTAAGTGTTTATCTTCAGATTTGGTGTGATTTCATTCATTCATTTAGTTATTTACTTTATTCCATTGAGGAAAATTTAAAAAAATTAAAAATTTGGAAAAATACACAAAAGTTGCATTGTTGGGATTACTAAATTATGTCAATTCTTCCTAAATTTTCCTATTTCATGATTTTTACATCAGATCTGCTATAAAATACAAAAATTCAAAATCTTGCTTTGCATTTTCATTATTTAATTGCTAGGGTTTTGTAGAAATTTTGTCAATTTTATATAACCTAGTAATTCCAAAATCTAGGGTTTGTAGGAAAAATCTTTTATCATATTTTTATACTAATTTTAGAGGCTCATAAAAATTTTCATTTGGCTATATTCTTGTATTTTAGTGTGAATTTTCATTTATATTTAAATTATTTGCAATTTTGCATAGAAAATTTCAATAAAAACTAGCAATTTTGGTGCATTTTCATTAAATTTGCATGGGCATTTTACATGTTTAACCTTGAAAATCATTTTCATATCTAAGAGTATTTAATTTCCATCATAAATCAGACCTTAAATCATTCAAATAGCTTTTTGTCCTAAGATCTCAAACCTAGGGTTTCAAAAACAATAATTTTCGCTAAATTTGGCCTTATCGACTCTCTAAACTTGCACTATATGTGTGTTGTGATAGATATTTTTACATTAATTTTCCATTATCAAGGTAATCATTTTCTTCCCCTCATAATAAGCTTCACAAAACCCTTTAATGGTCTTTTGTAATGAAAATTTAGCGAAAAACTACACATTTCAGCTATTTTGGCCCTAGGGTTTGACCTAGTTTGCACTCCAAGCGTGTTGTGATTAATTTATTGATTGAGGTGACTTATATTACTAATATAATTCACTATACCTACTAAAATTCTTTACAACAGCTCATTTTCTAGGTCTTGGAGTGGAAACACCGTGAAAAATAACCTATTTTTGCTATATTCTCACTAGGGTTTGAGCTTAAGTGGCATCAAAAGCATGTTGTGTTGGGTATTTTTTGGCATAAAGTGGCTCCAATAACTTATATTATTTTTTTTCCATCATCATTTTCCTCACAACACCCTTTTTTATGCCCTTTCACATTGAATTTTGGCAAAAAAAGTGCCTATTTTGACATATTTTCACTATATTTTGACTTGGCATTATCTTGGATTTGCATTAAGAGTGTGTTGAGAGTAATTATATAGCTGTTTTGGACTAATATCAGACATATAAATTTCTTCCCTAATTAAAATCCTTACAACACCTTTTGTTTCATTTATTTGAATTGAAAAAGTACTAAAAATCAAGCATTTTAGGCTATTTTTACATATAGTTTTGCACTTGTCTTTTGCATCAAATTTGAAAAGATTTTAAAATCTAAGTTTACATTGAAAAAAATGCAATGGCACCTTCATGTCATTTTTCTATGCTATCTCTACATGCATTTATCAAAGATCTTGATTTTGAAGTGTATGGATAAAAATTGGATTAATCAAATTGAATAATAAAAACCCAAATCATCAATGGAATATGAAGATAAAAGGAGATTTAAAATAAAGAGAGAAGATTACTCACAACCTTTTACCTTTCTACTTCCATTGTTCACCTACTCTTTTTTGATCCTTTGGTGATGAAGATTGTCCTCAGGAAGCTTGCTTCCTTGCTTCGATTCCTCAAGTTGACAAGAAGAGATGGCTAGGATACTTGTTGTGTTGAAGATGAGCTTCAACACAATATGTAATGGATGGATGATGAATGCTATGAAAATGGGGTGCCAATGGCATGCTATGGTTTTTGCAGCATAAGTTTACTTGAATGATGGATATGAAAGATAGAAGAAGAGGGTTGTATTTATAGAGTTGTGTGAGGGAAGATCAATGGTTAAGAAGAAATAAGAAGATCAATGGAGGAGAATGTTCGAGAGAACATGTGCGAATAGAAGAAGGGCATGTGTCATTCAAAAAGAAGATTTATTGAGTTAACTGCTTTCTTGATGAGGATGAGTTTTTATTTTTCTTAAATTAGAATATATTTTTCTAATTTAAAAATAAAGTTGTTTTAACTCAGCTTTTGCTTTTGCGTGACAAGAAGAATTTATTTTTAGAAGATATTGAAGATTTTTTAGAAGATAAGAAAGCATAATTAAATAAATACATTTATTTAATTACTTGTAGATAATTTGGAGGAATAAATAAAATATTTAAATATATATATTTTTTTGGAGATTTAAGATTTTATTTAAATTTGGAAGAATAAAAAGATTTAATTAAATAATTAAAATTATTTAATTATTTAGAAGAATAAAGTTAATGTAGATGGAATTAATTAACTAATTAAATGTAATTTATTTAATTAAATGGGAGGAAGTGAATCAAATAAATAAATAAATTAATTTATTTATTGATAGAAGAATACAAAGATGAAATAAATATTTAAAATATTTATATAAGTAGAGTCATATCATTTTTAGGTGTATACATTTTGCCCCTCTTTGATGCAATGTGTTTTATCATGTTGTTTCAAAGAATAAGAATTTTTGACAATGATACATGCCCTAGTTTGCCCCTGGTACAAGTTTAACGACAGGATGCCCCCTCAAGAGATTGGACGAGAAGAAGGTAGAAAGCGTGAAACGGATAATCTGACGAAGAAGTAGGTGGAAGAATGGGTTAGAATGGAGAAAAATAGGACATGGTTCAGAGGAACAGATATGGGAAGTAGTCACAGTTGTCACACAGTCAGCTATGGTTCACTTGCTATACATAGGAGCTAGGTGCACAAGTTCTATTCATTTGCACACTTGTCCTTAGTTGATTGATCTTTGAGAGCTTAGGAGAGTATGGAAGCTAGAGTAGTCAATAGAGAGATGGATATTCTGAGGAGCACCAGTTTGAGCGAGTCTGATGGTTCGATCGGCCAGCTAAGGTAGGACCACCGGTATGTAGTTCATCAAAACTCACTAAAAGTCATTTATTAGGGAAATAAATGCTTAGAGAAAAAAGCTAGGACAGATGCGCCGAACTGTCGTTTGACATATATACGCTCTGAAATGGCGCATTTGGTGCTAAGTTGCGCATATAGGCTATGAATTGGCACATTCATTAGGGAACGACGCATGTGACACTAGAAGCAGCGCATATGCTAGAACGATGCATACACATCAAGAATTGGCACATTCACGGCGAAGAGGCACATATGATATGGATCAGTACATTTGCACCTAGATCAGTGCATTTGCACTAGGAAAATTAGTTGACTTAGCAAAATTAACTCAATTGGCATCTTGATCGATGTGTCAATTGATAAGCAATCTCTGAGATTGCTGAGAATCTAGTCAATGGATGATATACTATTTTGATTAATTTGATGTGTTAATTCAAGATTTCTTTGACGCTATGCTTTGCTTGGTTGTAGGATGATATCTGGGATACCCTGATGTCACGAGAGTAGTTCCCTTTGCCATTATTGCAGTGGTACATGTTGACAGAGATTGACTACAAGGCTCTTGGTGCTATGGGTTTGCATTATGTTTACTTCATGCCTAAGGTTCATGTGAACCATGGTATGCTGACTGCAATGGTGGAGCGATTCAACAGCGAGGATGGGACATTCCATCTACCGACAAGGGAGATGGCGATTACCTTAGAGGATGTGCACAAGATTATGCACCTCCCTATTCAGGGAGAGTTGGTCGAGTATGACTCACAGCGTGATGCTAGATTGGCCGAGTGTAGACAAGTGTTCGATGACTCAGAGTTGGCTGAGCAGGTGATTTCATTGCAGGACATTCATGACTGCTATGACTACTTCCCGAGGATAGTGGCAGGACTGATCGGTGGCATAGTATGCCCCAATAGGAGGTCACACGATTTTTTTATTGGCTGGGGAAGGGTGTTAGAGAGCATGATTACTTATGGGACTCAGTATGCATGGGGTGTGTGTGTGCTAGCACACTTATACAGGGATATGAACTAGGTTGTGTATCACCGAGGAGCTAGTTTATCAGCAAGTGTCTCTCTTGTAGTTTTGGTTGTGGGAGCATATAGCTATCACATGACTGATATGTATTTTTTGTAGGAAGAGGAGTGAGCCTTATAGTTATGGTTATGCAGGCATGATTTCCCAACACAAGCTGGGGAAGCTCAAGTATTGGAGACACACGTTTGATAATGTAGATCAGGTTATCTTGTGCCCATACCTAGACTACGAGGTATGGGATGATGAGGTGGACAAGCTTTCGTATTGCTTCCAGACTCGGTGGCTCATTGGTAGGATGAGATATATATTAGAGAAATAGATTGTGAGCACGATACAGGGGTAGTTTGGTTGAGTATAGGGTAGGCCATAGGGGTAGGCGCATTTTGCGAGGACCCATGCAGAGAGATACAGATGGGGTCTTGTGGCATCATATGAGGAGGCCTTGGCAGACTTTCAGCAGATTCCTTATGCAGGTTGGCTGATGAGGAGGGATATAGTGGATACAGGCATGACACCAGATTATGAGGAGTGGTTTGCTATTCATCCATTTCCTAGATATTTAGGACCTGGAGAGTTGGCTCTGCATATAGACGAGGAGGATTCAGATGATGAGGGTGGAGCTGGAAGGAGGGGAGGATGGAGGAGGGGGAGAGGAGGTCAGGGGGATGATGGAGGAGATGGAGGAGGAGGTCTAGGGAGGGACCTTCGGGTCAACAGGTAGTTGCACAGCTACAGGCTGCAGGATAGGTGTAGGCACAGGTGCCAACACAGCTGGTGGCACTGCAGAGGTAGATGTCACCACCACAATAGGTGGCACAGTAGTAGGTATAGGGGCAGGTGCTAGCACAACAGGCTCCGCAGCCTGACTTACAGTAGCAGGGTATTGTGACATTACAAGGTCAGATTAGGCAGCTGAGGGCCCATCTGAGAGTAACAGAGTCTCAGAGAGATGTAGATGTAGGATGGATATCAGAGATATCAACAGAGAGAGATGTAGCCTTGGCTAGCATGCGGGCAATGAGAGCAGAGAGAGATGCGGCCATGGCAGCTATGGGTACAGATGGTACTTCTAGCTTTTTGGTTTCACAGGTGTAGTAGGCATAGACACAGTTAGCCTAGGTTCAGAGTGAGCTTGCTAGAGCACAGGCTCAGGCCTAGTATTACAAAGGTTTATACCATGGGGCAGTGTCAATGGATCAACATGCACCAGCTTCAGGAGCCAATCTGTTGCATCCCAAAGGGAAAGTGGGTCTTAATCTATAGGATCAGTGAGGGGCCCACAACAGTCAGAGGGAGACAGAGGAGAGGGCAGCACTGGGAGTAGTGCTCCACAGCAATAGGGTTAGCCAGACCTAGACACTTGTACCATTTTTTGATTTTATGTACACATTTCTGATGCTTGAGATAGCTTGTATATTTATTATTTTTTCCTTGAGACATGTATCACCATTTTGTTGTACTTTGTATACACTTTATGATATGACTCTGAGAGATGGACAGATATTTTGATATGTTGTACATTTGGACATATTATATGCTTTATATGATAATGCACTTATTGGTGTTTTACATGCATGTGCTCTATGTTTATATGTTATGGATGCAATCTATTTTATGATACTTTGAATATGTGATTCTTACTAGATGGATTTTGATATGTAAATGCAAATTTTTATGGATATGATTATACAACTCTATATAGATTTGTCTATGTTTTTGAATTTTGATATGATATGTGGATGCAAATATATGTAGATGACCTAAAATGTGTGGAAATGATCTAATGTACTTTATTATGTATGTAAATGATTTAATCATGTGAATGACTATCTCATGTGATATGATATGCTATTTATGCTATGTTTTTGATATGTCCAAATGTACTGAATCGACACAGAGATGATATAGATGTGGAAGAGAAGAGATGAAGAAATGAGGGTTTTGTTTGATATGCTGCCAGATTTTCTTATTGCATGGTTGATATGGATATTTGGACATGGGATGAATGTGGATTGTCATCTTGATATTGCAAGTACTTTGCTTGCATCTTTGGGCACTTTTTGTTTCTTTTCTCTTTTTGAAATGTTGTAAGGAAATACAAGGATCTAGGTATAATTAGACCGAGATGACCTGAGTATTCCTTACATGGATTTTGATATGGCAAGTTGATACAAGCATCTAGTCAAACTTGAATCTAGATGACCTAAGTACTTGCATTTCAACAGACAAGGATTGCCCGTTTTCATGTTTAGACCTTTGAAGCCCTCAATGATCTTTTGTTGATCATGTCGTTAGACAAAAGTTGTCACATTACTAAAGTTTAATCCACAGACAATAGACAAAGAAAAAGATTATGCCCCCATCATAGCATCTCTAGCTTTTGGCATCCTTGAGTAGCATAGGAAGACATAGTGACAAAATTCTAAGACTTTGTTAAGTTAAACTATTCACAAAAGCATTCTTGCATTAAATGTGTCATTTTGCCATAATTGATATAGAGTTAGTTTGAGTATTTCAGTATGGTGCTCTGCTTTCAACAGGTTGATGTTTTGCATCAAGATTTTTTGTTTTGGGAAGCTTGCTTTTGCTGCACTTGCTTGTCTAATGAAAAGTATCACAATCCTTTATTGGTATCCTCTTAGAAAAAGTGGCATTCAAGAATCCAATTCCACAACTAGGTCAAGGAGTTGCCCCCAGTTTAGGCAAAGGATTGACTTATTATGGGTGATATGACAAATAGACATGGAGAGATGGACCCTAAGGGACTGACCTAGTGCTTTGGGGGCTCATTGCTAAATGGCCTTGCCTACATGACGACGTAGAGGCAATGTAATTCGAGGTGAACCTGGTGGACCTAAGACCTAGGCAATGGCAAAGATGCAGGACTGGTATGGACAGAAGGACAGATGACACTCAAAGGAAATTGAGAGGAAAGAGATGGAGTGCAGTGGAGCGGAGCCTCGGGGGCACATTGAGAATGGCCTTGCGTACGTGATAGCTCAGAGGCGATGTAGTTCAACAACGGTTCAAAGCAGTGGTTCAAGATGAATGATATGATGGACATAAGAGACATGAGGTCACAATAGATGGAGGAAATGGTTTGTCATAGATAGTGCCTGTTTACCAGGTTTTCACCAATTGCTTTTATTTGCACGAAAGCTAAAAAGTACACATGATGCATGTTTGCCAAGTTTTCACCACTTGCTTTTGTTTGCACAAAAGCTAAAAAGTACACATGATGCCTATTTGTCAGGTTTTCACCATGGTACCTATCCTAGGTGCCTATTTGCCAGGTTTTCACTAGAGGATGATTTTTTGTTATTTTTCCATTTTTTTGATTTTTTTGTTTGTTTTTTATCATTTTTTCAATTTTTTTTTTTTTGGATTTTTTCTAGACTCCCTTGGATTGGGGTTTTAGGTGTAGATCTTGTGAAGATGCATGTTGTTGATAGGATCATCAAACAATTCATCTTTAGATGTAGCCAATTGATATGCTCCTGACCCATAAGCTGCAATGATGACATAGGGACCTAGCCAGTTGGGTTCAAACTTGCCTTTCTTTTCGCGATCTTGCTGATTTGTGGGATTTTCTCTAAGGACTAGATCACCAACTTAGAATACTCAGGGTTTTACCCTATGGTTGTAGCTTTTGGACATCCATTGTTGATAAGATTTTAGGTGGTTAAAGTCCTGTTGCCTTCTCTCTTCGAGAAGCTCTAACTCTTGAAGTTTGGACACTTTGTATTCTTCATTAGATATGAATCCTTTTAATGAAACTCGCAAGGATGGGATCTTGACTTCAATGGGCAAGATAGCTTTAGATCCGTAGACCAAGGACTATGGTGTTGTACCTGTGGGTGTGCAGATACTTGTGCAATAGGCTCACAATGCAGGATTTAATTAGACATGCCAATCACAGCTGGCATCATTGACAGTCTTCTTTAGGATTTTCAAAATGGTTTTATTTGATGCCTCCACCTGGCCATTGCCTTGGGGGTAATAGGGGGTTGAAAAGCAGTGCTAGATATGGAATTTGTGACATAGTTCTCTGACATCTTGATTTTTGCAAGGTCATCCATTATCTATGATAATGGACGAAGGGACACCATAACGACAAATGATATAGTTCAAGATAAAGGAGGTAATCTGCTTGCCTATTATATTGGCTAAGGGCACGACTTCAATCCACTTTGTAAAGTACTCAGTGGTGGTGATTATGAATTTATGGCTACTGGATGAAGAGGGTGTTGATAACTGAGAGGGGGGGGGTGAATCAGTTATCCTAATTATTTCCCTTATTGAACTTTCCTTTTAATTGATGCAGCATAAAATCAAACACAAAAACATTAACCATGAAATAAGAAACACATGACACAGTATTTTTGACGTGGAAACCCTGTTAAGGGAGAAAACCACGGGGTGATTAACCCAAGAATTATTCTCTGTTAGAAGAATAGGAAATTACAAAAATGGCACTTGCCAATTAGGGCTCACTGCCCGAGCACACTGCTCACAAGAGGCCCACTGCCTACAAGAAGATACACTGTCTACAAAGTGATGAGAATCACAGTCTTGAACTGATTGGAAGCATCTGCATATGCTGGAGTTCAGTTCCGGTTAGGCTCAGTACACTGATCTGCTGCACTTCATCTTTCCTCTGTTCTTTATTCTGCTATCTTTCACATACCGGATCCTTTTTTTGCTACCTCTTCTCTTTATCTGGACTTATTCGCATATATCTCCACAACAACACACCCTTCACAACTAAATCCATCCTCTATATATATCCGCACAAGTAATTTCATCACCTTTCTAGTCGGCATCCGGAACAGTCTAGTTTCTTACAAACTTTCATTCTGTCAGCTGAATCCTTCCTCACCAAGCTATGCGGATCAAGCATATACTTGTAGATATCATTAATCATGTCGGCCAAACATGATTCATGCCTTCACAACCTCTGTCATCAACAGTAACACATCCGGAAAGCAGTCTGATACTCTGCCAGTCAGTTCTTCCTCTGTTTTCACTGTCTCTCAGAAATCCGGTACTCAACCATTCATATCTTTTTCCTTGTCCATCACCGGAGGCTAAATCCTTGGAATATACCACTCAAGGTAGTCCTCTTAACTTCCCCAGATCCGCACTGCACCAAGACACTTCCTCTGAGAGGTCCGGACCAATCTGTCGGACCTTGCCACATGCTCTGTTCTTCTTCACCGGACCACAACATTCTTTATTCTAACTTCCGGTAGAGGCACATCATGACTTGCGGATATGTGGGATGACCTTTGTTGCCATCAATGACAACAACCATGAATCCATATAGTGTCTCTTGCCAACAATCTCCCCCTTTGGCATTGATGGCAACACTTAGTGAAAAATGACTAAGTGTTTTCACTATGCTCCCCTTTTGCTGATGCTCTGTCTTTATATACAATTTCTGGAACTCCCCCTTAGTTGGATCCCTCATTTTTCACTGCTCCTCACTCCCCCTTTGACATCAATGGCAAAGGGTAGGGTCCGCACACCAAAATTTTCAAAAATTTCCTATACATAGCCGCATATTTACATACTTACATATACTGAAGAATGTCTGCAAAGGATGTCTGCAATTGAATCATTTCTGTAGCCCAACTTTGCTTCATTCTATCCAAAATTGAAATGTGACCACTTAGCAAAAATGCAAACGCTTCTGCCCGCTTGAGATCTGTCGGATCTTTTGTTTGGGCGGTGGTCTGAGCATCACTGATGGCCTCATGCATGGTTTCCAATTTAGGGATTATAATCCTTCTAAGTTCTCCCATCCGGTTAGTGATGTTCTTCCTTTCCTTCTCAAGATTTTTTATTTCATTCAAGACTGCAATGGTCTGACATTCTTGATTTATTATAGAGGAAGAGAGAGGATCAAAACTTTGAGATAAGCTTTGTAGCTTATCCTGTTCCTCTTTTATTTTCTTGTCAAATGCTGCTGTTGCCTTTGACCAGGATATACAAAATTTATAGATGTCACCGCCATCCTTAAGAGCATTCTCTAAGCTCTTTATTCCAATGCTTACAATCTTCCTATCTTTAGAGATTAATTCTAATATCTCTGAAAATCTTTTATCCAAAAATTCCTTTCGGACCTTTTCTTCAGCTGATTTTTCTAAAGAATCAAAATGTGTATCAACACTGCTGACTAAGGTTTTTAGATTACCGGAAGAGGAGGCTGTCGGATCTATCTGGATTGATGGCATGATCTTTACAAGTACTCCGGAAGCAGCCTCTATCAACTCACAGTCTTCCATATGAGACTTCAAGAGCTTTTCATTTGCCTTAGCATTTGCAAATGAAGCTATCTTCATTGTTTGTACCGGAGAGAGAGAGTCAAAATCAAATGGGCCTTTTAGAAGCTCCGGTTCATCAATCTCTAGAGTTTCTTTGCTCAAAAATTGTTGAACAGTTTGTGCAGTGTCTCTTGCCAGAGACAGATGTTTCTTTTCTTCTGCAGTCTTAGAACTGTCAACCTCTTTGTCTTTCACCACTGCTTCCTTCTCCTGTAATTGCTCTTCTTCTTTGGATCCGGAGACTGTAGGGGAAACCGGAGGAGAGATGCTAGTTTGTTCATGAGCCACTTCTTCTGGAGCAGAGAGTCCCAAGTCCTCAGCTGTTTCTGTACCTAAATCCTCTACAACCGGAAGATTGAACCTTTTGAAGGCCTTCCGGAGGATCTCTTCTGTTTCTTGGGCCACTTTGTCAGTCTCGCCAAGCATGAGTTGATTCATCCTGGCTTTGCTTCTGAACTCATCTTTGCAGTCTTTGAAGATAATGTTCATTGTCTTGGGATCAATTTGAGGATATAGCTGAATAGCTATCTACTCCCGGATCTCAAGATCTTTAGCATGAGCATTATTCTTTCTTACTTCCATTTCCTTTTCTAGGATTTTAGGAATAAGAGATATTATTTCAATGAAAGCCTTATTATATATGTTAAGATATTTTACTGTGGCCTCCTGCAGAGTCTTTTGGTCTGCCTCACTGAAGTCATCATATGATTCAGTCATTGGTTGAAGGTTTCCATCCACCGTGACCGACTTGATTATGCTCTCTAAAGACAGAGTGGGCTTCTCAACAGATGCCTCTGCCATTTCCTCCTTGTCTTGGCCTGTGGAGGGCTTACCGGATCCTTTCTTCTTCTGTTTCTTTACTTCTCTTACTCCCTCATCTGATTCTGTTTCCTCTTCATCCTTTTGGCTTCCATAAGCTCTTGTGGCTTTTGTCTTGGATCTCTTACCGGATGCCTGAACTTCTGGTTTTGAACTTTTGGTTGTGGGAGGTGCAGGTCTCTTTGATGATCTGGTCCGGGTGGGAGCTTCAACCGGAGCACTTTCTTTGCTTTTCTCTTCTTCCTCGGCCTTCCTCCTCTTTTCCCGGCTGGCATCAAGTGCCTCCTTTGAGATACCTAGGCCTTGAGCAATGTGCTCTACTTCTTTTCTTACCTTTCTTTTAATCTCAGGTTCCCTGAGTTCCACATGTATTTTTACACTCAGCTCCTCAAAGGTTCCAAACCTTTCTGCCTTAGGATCTTTGGGCTGACTCAGCATGTGTTGAACATGCAGCTCCACTATCTGTTCATCCACTTCATACCCCATGGGCATGATCCAGACAGTCCTTGGCTCCACTGCCTCCATTAGGCACTGATCAGTGTCAACCATAAAGCACACTCATTCCTTGTATTTCTCAATGAGAGACTGGGGAATTCTCTCTCTTGCTTGCATCATGCTCTGAAAGTTTTTGAAGTATCCCCATAGAGCTGTATTTCTCGCTTTTGCATCCCCAAGTCCATGCAAATAGTCTCTTATCTGGACTGCAACAGGTTTGTCATTCTGCCATACCCATCCACTTGTTCCGGGTAGCTCATTCATGAAATAGAAGAATAGACATACAATAAGAGTACCATACTTAAAGGAATTCTTCTTATCCTTCTTGATTTTCTGTATGTTTTCCATTAATTGGCTTAGCAGTAGTTCGCAGAGATCATATTCTGCATTCTTTCTTAACATTTCATAAGCAGTGTATATTGCAGTTCCGGATACAGAATTCTCCCTGCTGGAGTGATAGATCTTGTATCCTATTATCATTGATGCATATTTGATATCCGGATCTGAAATATCTTCAATGGTCATTGCCCTCTTGTCAAATTTTGATCCGGTGGCCTCAGTTACAACGTTGTTCTTGACAGATTTGAGGATAGGTACCCCTCCGGAAGAGTATAGACCAGTTACTGCTCTAATTGCCTCTTTTGTGATCTTGCAGGGTCTATCTAGCCATAGAAAGTTGTCATGCATCCTGCTCAGTACATACCGGACCCATTCATCTTCTTCAAAGCAGGGGAAATGAATAAATTGCTCAAATTGTTTCTTCTGGATATCCTTATACTCTGGTTTAAGCTCAAAAGCATTGTCTATCAGTTGCTTGTGATAGAGGTCTCTTAATTTGAATTCCCCAAATTCTTCAATGCTTGCATGTATATAAACCCTAATGTCTTCGGTATGTAAAACTCCGTGGGGAACACTAGAGAAGGCTCCTAGTGGATCTACCTCCAATGATTTGTAGGGATGTTTCTTGAATGAGGGGCGAGGTCTATCAGAGATCTTAACTATGTTTGGAGTAGCCATTCTTCAAAGATTTGCAGTGAGGTAATGAAAAACGGAGAATACCTTATGCGCCTTCGGTTTGCACGGAGTGGTTGGATTGATTTCTTTATGCAATAGCTTCAGCAGGAGATCCTTGGTGTGCTTGATGAACCTTGTTGCAGAGCTCCACTTTTCGCTTCTTCCCGAGTGCAGAATGAGCAAATGACCTTTGAGAAATCCTTTAAATTGCTCCGCGAACCCTAATATCTGTCTGCAATAAATGCTTCACCTACATCATTCCAGTTTGCCTTGTCTGGATAGCTTGGAGTATCTCGGATTAGTCCTGATCTGTGGATATCATCCGGATCCTTCAATCATGAATAAATCGAGGTAACATATTACAAGATCATCCCAAACACTCTGTCCAATCCGCAGAACAAGATAGTGCATTTCTGGATCTTTCTGGACCTTTTTGTAATCCTTTATCATACCGGAGCATCTCCCTGAACAGGTCTTATTTGATCGATCACAGCTTCTTCATAACTCCATGCGGACCTCTGAAAACTTGACTGAAGTATCTCAAGACTCATATCTACAAACCCTTTTGATCCGCATCTTGTGCCACATCCGGCACCACTTGTTTGGCTGGGGGAACAAGATTTTCTTTGAGTCTCCCCCTGAGCCTGAGCTCACCTTTCAATTTCCGGAAGAAATATCAGCACCAGGGTCTGGTGCGGATCCGACCTCTACATTCTCTAAACTTTTCTTTACCCAAATCTTGCTCATCTGATTCCTAACCTCATCCGCATTCATCTTTTGTTTACCCTTGTCTTGATTCTGATTATACACCGGACCTCTTATGTCCTGATTCTTGTTTCTGCAGACTTTAGCATTATGACCGGACCTATTGCAGATTTGGCAAATAATATTTCTTTGCAAATTTGACTGATATCCTCTTGATCTGCATTGATTAGCCCTATGACCTATTCTATTGCATGTGAAGCATCTACCTTTGAATGATTTGTTTACTTGCATAATTCTGCATTCATGGGATTTGTGTCCATACCTTTTACAGTTGAAGCACTGTCCGGAGAAGGATGAATTAATCTGATTCATTCTCATTCTGCACTGATTAGCTTTGTGACCAAAGTGGTTGCAGCTGTGGCAGTATCCATTGAAGGATGGATATCTTTGAGCATTTGGCTGTCTTACCGGAGGTCTTCTAGGCCTGCTCCTTGGATTTTCTGATCCAAGATTCTTCTGACCAGATCCGGAGCTTTCTCCTTTCTCATATCCCAAACCATACTTGTCATCTGTCCTCTTTTGACTTCCAAGAAGAACTTCAAGTTGAGCAGAACTTATCTTGAATTTCTCTTTATATTCATTTGCTGTTTGAAGGTCTCTTTTGAGAGAGGCAATTTGATCCTCAACTTTTCCTTCATTATCTTTGGCATCTTCAAGATCAGATTCAAGATGTCTGATAATCCTATCCATCTGGTGGCATTCTTCTGATTTTTCTTTAAGAGATTGTCTTAGATTGTCTTCAGCCTTTCTTTTTTCTTCAATCTCTTGAGTAAACTTTATAGTTCCTGATTCCATTTCATGTCTTAACATAATGACTTCTTTTGATAACTTTTCACATAACTTGGTTTGCTCAGTCAATTCTTCATTTGTATTGCTTTCTTCACTTTGTCTTGCCAACTGTTGAAGCAGCTCCTTTCTCTTTTTCATAGAGAGACTTAATTTGTCTTTTAATTCTCTCATGAATTCATCAGCCTGTTTGAGTCTTTCCTTTAATTCACTGACTTCAGAATTTGACTGTTCAAGATCCTCAAGAGCAGTCTTGAGTTGCTCTCTTAAACCATATACATCCATTTGAAATCCTAGATCTTCCTCAAGCTGTTAGGCTCTATTAGGAGGAACTTAGCTCTGATACCAATTGTTGATAACTGAGAGGGGGGGTGAATCAGTTATCCTAATTATTTCCCTTATTGAACTTTCCTTTTAATTGATGCAGCATAAAATCAAACACAAAAACATTAACCATGAAATAAGAAACACATGACACAATATTTTTGACGTGGAAACCCTGTTAAGGGAGAAAACCACGGGGTGATTAACCCAAGAATTATTCTCTGTTAGAAGAATAGGAAATTACAAAAATGGCACTTGCCAATTAGGGCTCACTACCCGAGCACACTGCTCACAAGAGGCCCACTGCCTACAAGAAGATACACTGTCTACAAAGTGATGAGAATCACAGTCTTGAACTGATTGGAAGCATCTGCATATACTAGAGTTCAGTTCCGGTTAGGCTCAGTACACTGATCTGCTGCACTTCATCTTTCCTCTGTTCTTTATTCTGCTATCTTTCACATACCGGATCCTTTTTTTGCTACCTCTTCTCTTTATCTGGACTTATTCGCATATATCTCCACAACAACACACCCTTCACAACTAAATCCATCCTCTATATATATCCGCACAAGTAATTTCATCACCTTTCTAGTCAGCATCCGGAACAGTCTAGTTTCTTACAAACTTTCATTCTGTCGGCTGAATCCTTCCTCACCAAGCTATGCGGATCAAGCATATACTTGTAGATATCATTAATCATGTCGGCCAAACATGATTCATGCCTTCACAACCTCTGTCATCAACAGTAACACATCCGGAAAGCAGTCTGATACTCTGCCAGTCAGTTCTTCCTCTGTTTTCACTGTCTCTCAGAAATCCGGTACTCAACCATTCATATCTTTTTCCTTGTCCATCACCGGAGGCTAAATCCTTGGAATATACCACTCAAGGTAGTCCTCTTAACTTCCCCAGATCCGCACTGCACCAAGACACTTCCTCTGAGAGGTCTGGACCAATCTGTCGGACCTTGCCACATGCTCTGTTCTTCTTCACCGGACCACAACATTCTTTATTCTGACTTCCGGTAGAGGCACATCATGACTTGCGGATATGTGGGATGACCTTTGTTGCCATCAATGACAACAACCATGAATCCATATAGTGTCTCTTGCCAACAGAGGGGTGAATCTTGCCCACTAAGTTGAGTCCCCACTGACAAAAAGGCCAAGGAGTCGTTAATGGTTGTAGTTCTTATGCTGGTGCATGTATCAAGTTCCCATGGATATGGCACTTTTTGCACTTCTTTACAAAATGATAGGAATCTTGTTCCATGGTAGCTAGTATTATCCCATGCATATGAGTTTCTTGGCTAGGGTAGGGCTACTAGAGTGGGTCCCGCATATACCATTGTGCACTTAGCTCAGGGCAGTTTTAAATTCCTCACTATCGAGACACCTAAGGAGAGTACCATCGAGACCTCTGCAATATAGGGTATTGGCAACAATGGCATACCAGGATGCCTGACGAATGAAGGTTCATTTTTTGTTACTAGAGAGATTAGGTGGGAGGGTATTCTCTTTAAGATAGGCAAATATTTTTCCATAGAGGGGGGAATCAATTCAGACAATGTGGTAGATGATATAGGATTTGAGGGTGTCATATGCAGGACAGGATATTGGTTCTACCAAGAACTCATAATGTGACTAATTATCTGGTTTATCGAGGAGAGATACAATCGTTGCCATGGCATCTGCAGCTTTGTTCTCAATCCTTGGTATCTGCTCAAAAGAGATCTTGACAAAGAATTCTTTGAAGTCATCTACCATTTGTTTGTAAGGGATCAATTTCTCATCTTTTGTCTGGTAGTCATCATTTCCTTGATTTATGACCAGCTATGAGTCACCATATACCTAAAGTTCTTGGATATTCCATTCAGCTGCTAGCTTGATGCAAATGACTAGGGCTTCATACTCTGCCATGTTGTTAGTGCAGGGAAAGAGTAATCTATATGATTTAGGAATGGTGTCACCACTAGTGGTGATCAACAAGATACCTGCCCCCAATCCATGCTGAGTATATGATCCATCGAAGTACTTTTCTAGGTTGTTGTAGTTATGTGAAAGATAGATTTGTCTAGAAATTTGGAGCTCAAAGGGTTATCATCTATTAGAGGTGCATCTACTAGTTGATCTACAAGTACTTGGCCTTTTATTGATTTCCTGTCTACATACTCGATATCAAACTCACTACGAAGCATGACCCATTTGGACAATCTACCTATTAGGGCTACCTTGTTGAGTAAATATTTAAGCGGATCAATCTTTGCTACCAGTTTGATAGAATGTGATAGCATGTAATGTCTCCATTTTTGTGAGGCAAAGACTACAACAAGACATGCTCTTTTGATTGGTGTGTATTGCAGTTCATATCCCACGAGTGTTTGATTGATATAGTAGATCGCTTGTTCTTTCCCGTCATAATTTTCTTATGCAAGGAGAGCTCCTAGAGCTATTGGTGTGGCTGAGATATACATTAGCAGAGGTTTTCCCTGAATCGGTGGCATCAATACAGGTAGCTTCATGAGGTACTCTTTTAACTACTGAAATCCTTGCTCACATGAATCATTCCATTTGAAAGGGACATTCTTATGTAGAAGGTGAGAAAATGGGTGACACTTGTATACCAATTAAGAAATGAACCTTCTGATAGATTATAGTTTTCCCTGTAGAGACCTTACCTGAGTGAGATTCTTGGGAGGTGGCATTTCCCTGATGGCCTTCACTTTATCTGGGTCAACTTCGATTCCATTGGCAGACACTATGTATCCCAATAGATTACCTAAGGTAACTCCAAACATGCACTTCTTTGAATTGAGGTGCACATTAAACTATTCCAGTCTTTTGAAGATCTTGTCCAATACTACCAGGTGTCCTTCTCTTGTGAGTAATTTTTTCAAAATGTCATCAACATAATCTTCCATTATAGTGTGCATCATGTCATGGAAGATTGTGGTCATAGCTCTCTGCTATGTTGTGCTAGCATTTTTCAAACCAAATGGCATGATACACCAACAATAGGTGCCCCAAGGACATGTGAATGCAGCCTTGTGTTGGTCTTCAAGTGTAATTTTTATCTAGTTATATCTGGAAAAACCATCCATTAGTGATAGTATGGTGTGCCCTATCATGAGATATACAATCATGTTAATGTTTGGCAGGGGGAAATCATCTTTCAGACAAGCTTTGTTCAAGTCCCTGAAGTCATTACATATTTAGACTCTGCCATCTAGTTTGGCAACTAGTACTATGTTTGAAACCCACTTAGGATGGTCTATCAGTCTGATGAATCCAACATCTAATAGTTTCTTTAGCTCTTCTTTCACCATTAGGGCCACATGTGGGTGCATCTTTCTAAGTTTTTTCTTTACTAGTTTAGCTCCTAGAGCTACAGATAAGTGATGCATTATGAGATTCAGATCTAACCCTGGCATGTATGCATATGTCCAAGCAAAGTTGATTTGTTTTCTTTTGAAGAAGTCAATGAATGCTAGCTTTTCTTGTTCTATTAAAGATTGTGCCATGTGGATCATTCTGGGATTATCACCTATGCTGACATTGATTAGCTCTACTAGTTCTATCAAGATTGAAGATCTCTCTTGATGTGTAATATTGGGTAGAGGGTCAAGCCTTCCATCCTTCGGTGCCTCAGAGAGGTTTTCACTATTGGATATGTCTATATTTTTACTTTTCTCATGATCTAACAATGCCGTAGAATGATTTTCACCATTAGATCTTTCTTTCATTTTGACATTTTTGAGACTGAAAGGCTTGGTACTCTCACCAAAATAGGCCTTCTCATTGAGTTCTATAGCATAGCCAGCTCTGTGGTCCCCTGCAAGTATATGATATCTAATCTCAAGATAATCTATGATGGCTTCATCATTCTCAAGGGTATCGAGCTCAGGGGTAGTACCTTGTAAATCCCAATCTATGAGTTTAGGGTGTACCAAAGGTAAGGGGTCATTGGGTTGGTCTGGTTCGATGGTGTTGATGGTTAGGATAGAGTTGTTAAAAGCATGGACAAAGTGTGCAATGGTACTCTCTATTAGCAGATCCATCAAGGGAGGTATCATTCTTTCCTCACGACATTCACTATCGTTATTATGTGTGTCAGACTCTAGTGGTCTAGCCCTTGGACTTTGTCTCTCATTTGCATGGGTTGGGTCATACTCATGGACAACCTTGATATCTTTTTCATCACAAGGTAGCTCTGAGAGACTATCCCACTCATACACATTAGAATCAGTCTCACTCCCCAGTTGTAGTTGTTGAATTTGATCAACCAAATTACTAGTAGATGTTTCTAGTTGTTTTCCCTTAGTCTTATTTTCTCTGTTGGTTCTTGATGTGCCAGTGTAACCTATCCCTGTAGTGTCTTGGGCTCTCAAGGTATGAGGTTGGATGGGTTCAGTGATACCATCCTTTCTTGAACCGAGTGGACCGTGTCCTTCATATCCCATTCTTTGTAGCATTTGGAATCCTTGACCATATTGTTCAGTTTGTATAGTGTGATGGTCTTGTTGTGTTGATGAACTGCCTTCATCCTTATATAACCATTGCAGGATATATTTTTCATCACTCTCATCTTCGAGGCTTCCCCATTTGACAAATAGACCTTTGGTAGTTTTATCTGCTTTTGATTTGTTCAGAGTAGGTCTTCCATATGATCTGGGAGATAGGGGGAGTTGTGCCAAATAGAGGGATTGGGAGATTATGTACTCACCCAAACCCTTATGTTTGAGTCTGAGGTCAGGTTGGGACACCTTTGAAGAGGAAGCAAGTGTAGCTAGGTCAACCTGAGATGAAGATGAAGTAGAGGTACAGTTGTTAGGGATCACAACTTCAGTTTTATATTGAATGGAGTTACAATACTAAAATGGATTGGGGTCACCTTGGATGGTGATCTCTTGACCTTCATAGGGAAATTTAATGCATTGATGGTATGTTGACGGCACTACTTTCAGAGCATGTATCCATGGTCTCCTAAGAAGAATGTTATACACTAGCTCCATATCGAGGACTTGGCAAGCCACATCTTTTACTATAGGTCCCACTCTGAATGGTAAAGTAACAATTCCCTTGGAAGTTCTCTCCTCCTCATCATAGGCTTTGATAGTTATTTTCTTTTTTGGATCTATAGCCTTCTCCAAAAACCCCAATGTAAGGATTAGCTTCAAGGTGAAAGTATTCAAACCAACTCCTCTATCGATTAGAACCCTGTTTATCTTGTGTTTGTGGATGAAGGCTTCGATATGAAGAGAGGTGTTATGAGGTTGGGTGATTGACATATCATCCTTTTCAGTGAATGATAGGGAGTGAGGTGAGGTAATGTGACCTACCATGGTTTGGAACTGTTCTTTAGCAAGGTTCATTAGGATGGAGGCTTCTGCTAAAGCTTTGTCAAGTATGGCCCTATGAGATGGGGATAGACGCAAAAGTTCCAGAATGGAGATATGTGCAGGTGTCTTATGTAGCTAATCCAAGATATTGTATTGATTAGCCGGAGGGGTGGATGCTCCTCTAAGAGTGACTCTATTACTATGGGTGGTAACATTGCAATCCAGATCTTTGTTTATAGTGATCACATTGATGTGTGAATCACTTTCTGAGATATGGTTAACAACATAGTCAAAGCTGATGTTTGTGTAATTTGCATTGTTAGATCCACTATTATTTTGGTTGGAAGGTCCTCCCTATTTAGAGTTGGGAAGAGGATCCTTGAATGCCTGATGATCATTATTAGAGGTATGTCCATCAAGTGACACTTTGTTTTGTTTGATCAAGTCTTGGATAGTGTGTTTAAGGACAATGCAATCATTGGTTTTGTTCCCCCTATTTCGGTGGAACTCACAAAAGTCGTTGTCATTCCACCAAGGAGGTTTGACTTTTGGTTCATATTCTTGCACAGTTGGAAGCGTTATGATCTTACTTGTGACTAACTTCCGTAGGGAGGTTTCCAATGATTCTCCCAAAGGTGTGAATTTTCTCCTAGGTTGAAAATTTGTAAACGTTGATTCAGTGTTTCTTGGTTTGTTTTGTCGGGGGTTGTTTTGAGGAGTCGATAAGTTGAAGATTGGTTGTTTAGGTGCCACATTCTTGGCATCTACCACCCCATCGTTAACAATGTTTTTGTTCTTTGTCCATAATCTTAGTTTATCTATGTTGGTATTGGTACTAGGAGTGTCCTTATATAGCTTTATTTGACCCTTTGTGATTAAAGCTTTTTCGATGATTAGGCCCATCTCAATGACCTTACTAAAGGAAGTAGTACATTGGATTTGTATCTAATAGCATAGGTTGGTTTGTAAGTTATGGACAAACATTTCCAACATTTCTTTTTCAGGCATTTGGTGTGGGCACTTACTTGCCAACTGTCTCCATCTTTGTAGGAAGGCAGTGAAAGATTCTCCACCTTTTTTCTTGGTGTTACAAAGATCTAAGATTGAGGTGTCATGCTCATTATTATAGGAGAAGTGTGTGACAAATTTGTCCACAAGTTCATTAAATGTTCTAATGCTAGGTGGTAGTCTAGAAACCACTCCATGGCTTGTCCTCCTAGGCTTCGTAGAAAGAGCTGCATAAGGTAAGTATCATTGTGTGCAACTTCAAGACAAGCAGCGTTGAATTCCCTAATGTGGTCCCTTGGATCACTCTTTCCTTGATATTTATCAAATTTTGGCACCTCAAATTTAGAGGGGAAAGGTATCATGATCAAGGTTCTATCAAAAGGATATGGTGAAATATCCTCTGGGGAGTAATTCTTAGTTGATGCTCTTGTTTGTATGTCTGTGAATTTTTGTTGTAAAGCTTGGATTTGTTGGGTCACTAAGCTTAAGGCATCTGTAGAATCAATGGTTGATTTGCTTTTGTCTGTGGGTATTTCCTCATGTGTGCTTCCCTCAGGGTTTCTTTCTTCCTCAAGTTCTTTTAGAGCTTCTACGTCAAAATCTTTAGGGAGCTTGACTCCTAGATGTGCTAAGTGTAGAAAGAATTTGGTAGGATCTTGGGCAAATACCTTATCCATTAAGTGTTGAAATCTTTGGTCTTGCTACATTTGGAGGACTTCTTCCATAGAAATTTCCTCATCACTTTCATGAGAGTTTGGAATAGTTTTCTCAGCCATTTCAATCTATTTTTGTTTTTGTGACCTCGTTAAGACCATGCAAGGTGACAAGAGATGGGATGGAGAGAGTTTGAAAGTTTTGAGAAAGGGGTGCTAGAATGTGACAAGATTTTGAGCAAGGTTCTTCTTAGATCTAGTTGGTGTCAAACAAGCTGGGTGAACAAAATGATAGTCGAAGTAAGGATGATAGAAATCTGTTTACTTGATGTGGACTAGTTTTACACAAGCCACTAGTGGAGTTTTGAGAGAAAAGGATAAGTGATCCTTGATAGTGGAGACTCGCTAGGTTTGTTTGAGGTTTTTGATGTGATCAAGAATAGCTTGGTTCTAACCTTGTTTGAGTTTTGGAAGAATTTTGTGAGATTTTGGATGATGTAGTGTGGGAAAAGAAGCTATGGTGTGGAAGAAGAGTGAAATGGTTGACTTGCATGATTCTAATCAGGTTTTGGAATAACTAAGATAGATTTGAAATGGTTTTTGAAAAGTTGAAAATTTTTCTCTTAGAAGGTACGGAATAGCTCTATATTTTGGATGCACAACAGTAAATGCACCGAAACAGAGTGTAAATGCACCACAAGTCGAATGAAATGTGCAACTTTGGTAATTTTCAAAAGCGCCACAATAGGGTTCAAATGTGCAACAATTCTATGGAAATGCACTGCAGGTCACAGCAAATGTGTTATTCTAGTTTTTAGCTTGGTTTTTTAGAGTTTTTGGAACCTTTTTTAAAAAAATTCTATTTTTGGTTTGAAAACTTGGTCTTTTTGGAAATTTTTATTTTCAATTATGGAAAAGACATAGAAAATGTATAGAACTTTTCATGATTTGTATCTTTTGTTATTTTTTTGTATTTTGGACTTTTTGACTCAAGAACAAGTACAACCTAGGCTGGATAGGACAGTATTTGTTGAATCCCCTAGTTGTGCATATTCAAAGTGTGTAGCTTCAGGATCTGGTAGCACTAGCTCCCCTCCACAACACTCACTTCTCATGCATACTTGATCTAGGTTTCCTTAGGCTCATACCCCCACCAAACCATAGGATTGTCCCTGCTACCTCTACTAAGAATCACATGAATCGAGGCCACTTTAAAGGCTCTGCCTTTTGTATCAACAAATAGGGGTTTTTGGTATACTAAACAAGTGGCTAAGTAGTCAAGGTAACTATTTGAGTGGTTACACGTTCGGCGGCACTACTCTCCATTATGGAGTCCCCTAGCCTCCAAGGGTTATGTCTTGGAGGGTTTTGGGGGAGGTTGGCCATCAGTGTAACACAACAACACTCATTGCAAGAAGCTTTTGCTTCAAGCATAGTTTATTTAAAGTGGATCGGTAGGGCTTGGCTTTAGCCTATTTCCACTTAGGGTCATTCCCACTTGGATAGTCCGGCATCCAAGGGCAAGCCCCTCTAAAGGTTATACAGATGGAATAACAAGTCTGGCATTCTAGTCACCTAGTGAAGGGGAGAGCATAAGCCTATTGTCATTCAACAGACACAGAATACACTGATTAATCCAATCCTATATAAAAGGAAAAAAATTAAATGTGCTATCTACTTGGGCACTCATTCATTTATTAACTTTGAAGTGTTTAAAAGATAGCAATGTTCATTTCCTGTTTGTAAGATAGCAATGTTCTAAACTAGGAAAGAAAGCAACAATGTAAAGACAACAGTGGTTCAGTTACTATCCTCCTAATTAAAGACTATGTGAAATTTGCATGCATGCATTTTTAAAAAAATTTCCCTTAATTAATCTAAGTGAATTAATTAATGTAGCTAAATGATCTATCCAACCTCTAATCTTGTAAGACAAACATTAGTCTAAATCTAAGAACCACAAGAAAATCCTAAGACCACAGTGAAAAACAAATGCGTCGCTTGACAGTCTATATGCACAGAAACAGAGACCGCAAGCGCCATTGTATAGATGCGCTAAGATAGATGTCAAAAGTGTAGGAAGATGAGACAAATGCATTAATCTAATAAATGCACCATAAAACTATATAAAAGCATCGTGTATTGGGACGTATGCGCCAGAATTACGTAGGTGCCAGAATAGGAGGTAAAAGCGCCAGAACAGGGGATGTATATGCCATAGTTGTAAAAGTGCTATAACAATGATCAGATGCGCTGGCTTGGAAGATGTATGCGCCAGAAGACTATGTGCACCAGAACGGGTCATATATGCGCCATGAGATTGCTCAGATGCACCGATTGGGCCTGTCAGAAACCTGTACCAAAACCTGTATGGAACCTGTCACTAAGAAACTCAAATTTTTGGTTAGATTAGGGGTAAGATCTCCACGGTGGGTGCCAAAAATGTATGGGTAAAAATTGGATTAATCAACTAAATAATAAAAACCCAAAACATCAATGGAATATGAAGATAAATGGAGATTTAAAATAAAGAGAGAAGATATACTCACAACCTTTTACCTTTCAACTTCCACTGTTTACCTACTCTTTCTTGATCCTTTAGAGATGAAGATGGCCCTCAGGAAGCTTTCTTCCTTGATTCGCTTCCTCACGATGACAAGGAGAGATGGCTAGGATACTTGTTGTGTTGAAGATGAGCTTCAACACAATATGCAATGGATGGATGATGAATAATATGAAAATGGGGTGCCAATGGCGTGCTATGGTTTTTACAGCATAAGTTTACTTAAATGATGGATATGAAAGATAGAAGAAGAGGGTTGTATTTATATAGTTGTGTGAGGGAAGATCAATTGTTAAGAAGAAATAAGAAGATCAATGGACGAGAATGTTCGAGACAACATGCATGAATAGAAGAAGGACATGTGTCATTCAAAAATAAGCTTTGTTGAGTTAACTGCTTTCTTGATGAGGATGAGTTTTTGTTTTTCTTAAATTAGAATATATTTTTCTAATTTAAAAACAAAGTTGCTTTAAAGTTGCTTTAACTCATCTTTTGCTTTTGCATGACAAGAATTTATTTTTAGAAGATACTGAAGATTTTTTAGAAGATAAGAAAGCATAAGTAAATAAATGTATTTATTTAATTACTGGTAGATAATTCGGAGGAATAAATAAAATAAATAAAATATTTAAATATATTTTATTTTTTTGGAGATTTAAGATTTTATTTAAATAAAATTGCATTTTATTTAAATTTGGAAGAATAAAAGATTTAATTAAATAATTAAAATTATTTAATTATTTAGAAGAATAAAGTTGATGTAGATGGAATTAATTAATTAAATACATGTAATTTATTTAATTAAATGGGAGGAAGTGAATCAAATAAATAAATAAATTTATTTATTTATTGATAGAAGAATACAAAGATGAAATAAATATTTAAAATATTTATTTAAGTAGAGTCATGTCATTTTTAGGTGTATACATGAAGAATTCCTAATCCTCCTGAGTGAACATCCTTTGATATTAGAGGATTTAACTAAATTCATCTCTAGGAACACTCATGAGAAAGATGAGAGAGAAAATCCCTTTTCCACCATAGAGTATGATGATGATGGTGATGATGTACCCTCCTCTCATCCCACTGCTCTCCCTGGCCAAGATGTAGCATTAGTGGATGATAAAAGATCTCTCACATTAAATCCTCTAATGATGGATATTGGGTGCAATCAAGAGGAAAACAATGTTAATTCAATAATCGTTAATGGCCTTCATAGCAATATTCCTAAAATGATTGTTTGAGGGGTAGTTATTACACCCTCTTGCTTAAAACCGATGATTATGGTTCAAGGTGTTCAAAATGTGTTACAACAACAACACCACAATGTGATTACTCACACATACAACTATCATAATAACAAGCAAAGTAACCAAGCACTACATGTGCCTGTCTCTCTTCCATGTTTTCAACCTATGCTCCCTTAACCACCTTGTCTTACAAATAAAAGTGGTCAAGAGTATGATCTTGTGAAATAGCTTCACGCTACCCTAGCTAAGATCTCTCTTTGGGATTTAATACAAACATCACCTACATACCATGGAATGCTCCAAGAAGCTTTGCAAAAGGTTATTATCCCACCTACTGCTAAGCCTAATGATGTAGCAGCTGTTCTGGATAGTATGCATGCAACAAAAATAGATATTCTTTTTCAACCACAGGAATTACTGTCAATTGAAGTTCAAAATCAATATGATCGTCTTGTAATCTTTGTTACAATAAACAAAACATTAGTTAAGAGAGTTATGATTGATAATGGATCAGCTCTTAATGTTTGTGGCATTGACTTATTACATAAGATTAAAGTGGATACATCTTCCATCAAGCTAGAACCACTAAGTATCTGTGGTTTTGACAATGTTGGATGACAATCCATAGGTACTATAACTTTACCTATAAAAATGGGACCTGTGATGGTGCCTACCCTTATTCATGTCATGCCTAGTTCTTTACCTTACAACATGATTCTTGGTAGACTCTAGATTCATGCATTGGGGGTAGTCTGTTCCACTCTACATCATTCAATCAATTTATATTCAAAGATAAACTTCATACTATTCATGTTGATCCTGAACTACATAACTATTTACACATTGAAATGCAAAAACAAGTTTACAATCATATGAGCCTTACGATGTAGAGGAATATAAACTTAATAACCTCAACACATCAAAAGCCACATCAATTTCATCAGGGCAGTCTTTCAAAAGATCTAATAAAAATAAAGTCTCCTTGGTTGAGGATAAAGACAATACCCTCACTTATACTACAAATTATGACACCTATGAGGCTTCACCTTCTTCTAATCAAATGACATTCCTTTATGGTAAAGGATTTAAATTCCTTTATAGAAATTGTGAATATGAAGGTAAGGGATGTGGTGTAAATCAACAAGGGATTTAAGTACCTATAGAATTTGCTTCAACACATTACTCAAGTGGCATTGGATATAATCTTTTTAAAGAAAAGAAAGCCTCTCATCATCCTACACTTAATGTTAATTTAATAACATCAAAACAACATGACAGATATTCTAGATATGTAGGTTCTTAACAATGATACCCTAATAGGTAAGTATCTTTAACCCTTTATCTCTCTTGTGATGTACTTCCCCCATGATGTGTTATGTCTCGTTTAGGCCTCCTTGGATGACCTCGGATTCTCCTATAAGGTGTGGGATACTAGGAGACCACCTCTGTTGTAACCTTCTTCTATTTGTATCATCATTCTTCTATATTGCCTCTCTCTCTGATTTCCTTGTTGTGTGTTGTGTCTTACAGACATAGCATCGCGGTTGGTGACTTGGGGGCACCCTTCTACGTGATTGTCCCTAAGAGACTTGTTTTCTCCTCTTTTATTTATTGTTTCCATTCCTCTAGTGTTTCCATCTAGCGGGCAGATGACGACAAAGATTTATACTAATGTAGACCTCGTGTCCCTTTTGGGAGCAATAAAAAAATGGACTTTGTTCCTAATATGACGATGGGGTTGTATATCTTATCCAATGTTTGGCTAGTGGAAGCACTCATCCTTTCTGTATAGTGAATTTCATGATGTTTCTATCACATTTACAAACTTTAACAATACTACTGCTCTATGTACCTTTGTTCATCTTTGAATCTAGCCTTAGCGGTACTCGATTCGGAGAGCTTTGTGATATAGCCTAAGGTTATCCTCGAACTCTGGATTCATTGTATAACCTTGGCTCTTTTTGTGGTTAATCATATGCATTGATGTTGTTGTTTATCATGATTTTGTAGACACTAACATGTTTTTTTCAGGGATGTGTTTGTGGGAACATTTGGCGATCGTAAAGTACATGTCACCTCCGGGTGGCATGGGCTTTGTGAAAGTCAGTGTTCCCTTGTGTGTTTTCTTCCAACCTTAATGTGCTTGATATTGATAACTGATATCAACCACCTTAAGGTGGGTGCATATATAAGGTAAGCTGTCTGTTGTAGATGTTAGAAATTGCTTGTCCTCATATGTAGGCTAGTACGATGAGTACTTCCTGTATCTTGAGATTTTTTGCAACCAATCATTCTATCTATTGTGTATACCTCCTTTTCACCGTAAGGTGTCTCTGTGATGCAGGGGGGTTGTATAATTTTGAGCTCATACCTACTTTTTATTGTAAGGCATCTCTGTGATGTGGGTGGGGTGGTATGTCATGCATCCTTTTCACTGTAACGCGTCTCTATGACGCAGGTGGGGTTGCATTTTTCAAAGTCCTCTACGGAGATAGGGAGCGGTTCTTGATGGTACTTGATTGTCATTGATGTCAAAAAGGTGTTGTGTTGATGATACAGATACATCATATGGCAGGAATCATCAGGTAATGGTGTCAGTTCATCTTCATAAGTTTGGAATTAAGTTGTTATGATGTCTTGGGAGATTGTCTTACGTTCATCAAAGGTTTGTATTTAATTATAAGGAGCTTGAATTCGGAGGGGAGCACAAATATTTATCTGAAGACCCATATTTAATATTATAAAGGAGAAATTATTTTTCAAAGAGGAGTTTGCCATCAAATGTCTTTGAAATTTAATACATATTTAAAAAGGGGGAGCAAGTAATTTAAGAAAAGCATTCATTTGCTTTTATCAAATAGTTAATAATTCTAAAGGAGGAAAGATTTTTAAGTTTTTAAAAAAGCATGGTATGGATTTATGAGTGAAAAGCTTTATTCATTAAAAAGGCTTCTATAAATTAGAAAAGGCATCGAATTTTTAAGGAGCATGGTATATATTTCAAGGAGGGAGCCCGATTAAATTAAATTTGAAGACCATGCTTGAATTGAAATATTTTTGTGGCATTAAAATATGCTTTAAGAAAGAAATTTTAAAAGCATTAAAAATGCTCTATAAAAAAGAAGAGATAGTTTCACGTTTAAATGGGGAATATGCATATATATTTAAATGGAGAAAAGCATCATTTTAAATGGATGGTGATGAAGTTAGAAACTTTTTATTTCTTGGAGGATAAGGAGATTTTTTTTAGTGCTTTTAAATAAGGCAATTTCCTTGTGGAGATTTTTCATGACAAAAAGGCTAAAACAGATTTATTTCCTTTTTAAAGTGCAAAGAAGTCCAAGAGTGCTTGAAAATAGAATTTTTTTATTAAAAGATGATTTTGTTTTTTTGCTTTTCTCAAATTGAAAGAGAATATTTTTTTTTAAGAGGATAAAGATATTGAAGATTGATTTTTGAGGAGATTTTTTTAAGGCAAATATTTATGGAGAATTGAAGATATATTTTTGAAGAATAGATTTCCCACAGGGAATGAAGAAAAATGAAGACATTTTTTATGGTGGACATTATTTATTTTCTTTTGCAAAAAGATGAATAAATATTTGCAAAGAGAAATTGAATTGCTTTTTATTTATGCTCAGAATATGAAGAGTCTTGTTGAAAAGAAAATGAAGGATTTGAAGAAGATGAAAAAGATTTTTGTTAGAGAGAAGATGAAAAGATTGAAAAGTCTTTGAAGTAATTATGCACAGATTACTATGAAGATTTTTATTCTTGCAGGAAAATAGTTTTTGCAGATTGAAGAATACAAAAAGAATATTCAAGATGATGAAAAGTTATACAGAGAAAATAGGAAATTGATTTTATTTTATAGAGGTGTAATTTGTTGGTTCAGGATTTCTTGCAGGTGGATATGAAGAGGATACAAATAAAAGAGTTTTTATTTTCTCCTACATGACACTGATTGAAATATGAAAGGCCATAAAAGATGAATTTGATTTTGCAGAGAAGAGGAACATCAAGAGTCTTTTCATTAACAATAATTTTTCAGGTGCATTGATGCAACTTTATAAATAGACAAAGATGAAACATACAGAGTATGAAGTGTTGTTGCGTGGATCAGCATTCTAGGTTGAATATATTTTGAATATCCTCTTGAAGAGAAAATTCAGATGATGACAGAAGTATGGTCATATGACAGACACATGTGAAAGAAGAAATGATTTGTATCGAAACAGAGAATCCCTCTGAGTTCTTGATTTTGAGTATATGTTAGGGGTTGGTGCTCCTTGAAGTTGGTGCTTCTAAATGAATTAGGGGTTGGTGCTCCTTGAAGTTGGTGCTTCTAAACATTGTAACCAGTTAGGTTTTTACTTAAGCCAGTGAGGCATTTTGAGTGGTTTTTCTACCCATGGAGGGTTTTCCACTCTATAATTTTCTTGTGTCATAATCTCATGTCTTGATGTCTTCCATAGCTTCATTTACCGAATATGATTTATGTGATTAATCATTTGTTGATTAATTGTTCAAGTAAATAGTAGTTTAATTCTGATAAATCATATTTGTCAATTTTGGAAAATTGTAAAAATAATACAACACTAATTCACCCCCCCTCTCAGTGTTGTCCTGGACTCCTACAATTGGTATCAGAGCCAAGTTCCCTGTTTGAAGTCTAATCAGCTCGGGTAGGTTCTGGTAGTGGAGTAAAATGGGTAAGAAGAATAGAATTAAGGTCTCAAATAGAGAAAAGAAAGATGCTGATCAAAATATGGTAAAACATGCCTTAGTTAAGCCTAGCAATGATTTGTTGCATATGTCACCCCTGATGATTGATACACAGAATGGTCCTGTAGTTGAGAATTTTGATGAAGATGATTGTGAAGTTGATTTAGAAGGTGAATTATTGTGTGCCCTGGATACAATCAAGCAGCTCAGAAAAGAGAATAAGAAAATAGAAGATCAGCTTCAACATGAAAAAGTCTCTAAGGACAAAGTTGTTTCAGAACTTGAAGAGGCAAGAAATCTGGTTATGAACTTGAGAAGTCAAGTTGGTGAATCAGACAAATTAATTATCAATTTGCAGGTTGAGGTTGAGGAAGCTAAAAGGATAGCCAATGTAACAAAGTCTGAGTTGGAAACTAAAGTAGCTGAATGTCATAGGCTTGAAGGAGAACAATTCTATTTAAGAAAAGAACTTGAGGATATTAAGAAGCAGTTTGAAAAAAATCTCAAACTTGAAGAGATGCTAAGTAAACAAAAACAACATAGAGACACTATTCCACTTGGTTATGACGAAGGAGAGTGCTCCAAAGCTAGTGAAATTCCAAGAAGGAAAATTGATTTAAGTCATGCTGTTGCTCCTGAAGGTAAAAAGAAGTGTGAAGATGAGAGAAGATATTTCAGAAGAACTGCTCATGTAAGACAAGCATACATGTACAGGTATAACTATTCATTTAATGGTTATTGTTATACTTGTAATCATTTTGGACACAAAGCAGTTAATTGCAGAAGTCTTATATGTTACAATTGCAATAATGTTGGTCACATACAAAGGAATTGTCAGATGCATAGAAGATATGATGATCCTGCATGGAATCATAACATAAGTGTTCAATGGATGTCAAAAAGGTATCATCAGTCATTTGATTATAACTGCAGTATAATTTGTTATAATTGCAACTCTCTTGGTCATAAAGCACATAGTTGCAGAAATACATCACCTGATTTGAAAAGGTTGAAAAGGA
This sequence comes from Cunninghamia lanceolata, assembly GCA_027924645.1. Lineage (NCBI taxonomy): Eukaryota > Viridiplantae > Streptophyta > Pinopsida > Cupressales > Cupressaceae > Cunninghamia > Cunninghamia lanceolata. The sequence goes on along the minus strand of BSBN01000388.1, from coordinate 14,420,776 downwards.
CAGAAGCTGAAAAAGTTTGGAGGAAGAAAGAAACAGTGAAAGTGTGGAAACAAAAACAAAGTGAAAAGAAGAAAACTCCTAAACTTGTGCATCTTGCATAGGTTACATCATCAGTTGAATAATAGTTAGCATGATGTGAGGGGGAGTTGTTCTTGATATATCAATTATCCCCAAGAAGTTTCAAGAGAAGATGATGATCTTGTCATGTTGATTCTTGAAATAAAATTTATGATGGTATTGCTAACTATGTTGATCTTCAGTGCTTTTTAGTGATACAGGTGATCTTTGGTTTTGTATGCAAACAAGATATTGAAAGAATGATCAGGAGTTCAATGCTCAAAGAGTTTGTTGAATAACTTGGTTGAGTTGATATGATTTTGCAGTTCATTGGGATCTTGATATGGTGAAGTATTTGTTATCATGCCAAAAAGAATAAGATGTTTCCAAAAAGCTCTTATCAGATATTAGCATGTAAAAAAAATTCAATTCATAGCAAATATCTTTGTATTTGATTTGTGCAAAGTGTTGTTAATGCAGATTGGTTTGAGTGTGCTCAGGGATGTCAAGTCAAGTTTATATGGAAGTGAGATTGTGAAGTTCAAATTCAATTAAGATGTTCTCAAGGTGCTTTTTCATATGTTTGAGCTAAGGAGGTTACAAATGGAAGGAATCAAATCATTATTTTTGTCTCTGCATTAGGTTTTTGCAAAGGGGTGTTGCAGGAAGTACTTGATTAGTTTGATGATGTATAGTCTTAATGGACTGATTTGAATTACAAGGTTAAAAAGGGATCAGTTCTTATGTTGTGAAGAGTGTCTTGTGCAGAACAGGAGGATGGTATTCATCAAATAGCCTTCATTTCAGATAATCTTCACTCTTTATCATATCAAGAAATGTGTGCAAGAGTAAAGTGTTTGATTGTTGTAGATTTATTGTCATGGAAATCTTAGCAAGGTTCTCTCTTGAGTGGTTGTCATCTCATCTTGAGTTGTGAATTTTGTAATGAGTAGTCTTCATGTGGTTATCAGATTTTTGTTTGTTAAACCTACATTGTTGTTCATCATAAGTATTGATGTGATTATGGTATCTTTTCATGAAGTTCAAGTTCAGATAAGTCATATCAAAGGAGTCAATTTTTATGATCATACATCATGCTTTATGCTTTGGGAGATCTTGGAGATTTGTTATTTCAGGTCAAAAAGTGTTGGTGATTGTTGAAGAAGAGTGATGTCTTCAGAAGTTTGTTAAAGGAAGTAATCAAGGATCTCATTGCTGTCAGTCTTCATCTTCATAAGTGATTTTGTTACAAGAAGTGCTATTGTGCAGAATATGGTACAGTCATTGGGCAAGTTATAACAATGGTTTGATGCTTTGGTTGGTGTGCCTTACATGATGTTGCTTTCAGGTCCTATGCTTCATGATTTCTTATTACTCACAAGTTGAAAAGTTGTGCAGTATGCAGATGTGCAAGAACAGAGCTTTCAGAATAACATGTAAATATGATTAGTGCCTTAAATTTTCAAAGGCTAGTGATATCAAAGGTTTGAGTAAGTGATTTTTTTCAATTTCTTGGTTGGTATGAAAGATAACAAGGTCAGTGATAGTGTTTGTGATCCAAGAAATGTGTAAACAGTTGATTGATATCTTTCTCATGATTTATATGAGTTATTTTTCTCAGGGGGAGATAATAGTCTTTGTCATCAATGTCAAAAAGGGGGAGAAAAATAATGCATCATGGAGTTTTGCCATCAATGACAAAGGGGGAGTATTGATGGTACTTGATTGTCATTGATGTCAAAAAGGTGTTGTGTTGATGATACAGATACATCATATGGCAGGAATCATCAGGTAATGGTGTCAGTTCATCTTCATAAGTTTGGAATTAAGTTGCTATGATGTCTTGGGAGATTGTCTTACGTTCATCAAAGGTTTGTATTTAATTATAAGGAGCTTGAATTCGGAGGGGAGCACAAATATTTATCTGAAGACCCATATTTAATATTATAAAGGAGAAATTATTTTTCAAAGAGGAGTTTGCCATCAAATGTCTTTGAAATTTAATACATATTTAAAAAGGGGGAGCAAGTAATTTAAGAAAAGCATTCATTTGCTTTTATCAAATAGTTAATAATTCTAAAGGAGGAAAGATTTTTAAGTTTTTAAAAAAGCATGGTATGGATTTATGAGTGAAAAGCTTTATTCATTAAAAAGGCTTCTATAAATTAGAAAAGGCATTGAATTTTTAAGGAGCATGGTATATATTTCAAGGAGGGAGCCCGATTAAATTAAATTTGAAGACCATGCTTGAATTGAAATATTTTTGTGGCATTAAAATATGCTTTAAGAAAGAAATTTTAAAAGCATTAAAAATGCTCTATAAAAAAGAAGAGATAGTTTCACGTTTAAATGGGGAATATGCATATATATTTAAATGGAGAAAAGCATCATTTTAAATGGATGGTGATGAAGTTAGAAACTTTTTATTTCTTGGAGGATAAGGAGATTTTTTTTAGTGCTTTTAAATAAGGCAATTTCCTTGTGGAGATTTTTCATGACAAAAAGGCTAAAACAGATTTATTTCCTTTTTAAAGTGCAAAGAAGTCCAAGAGTGCTTGAAAATAGAATTTTTTATTAAAAGATGATTTTGTTTTTTTGCTTTTCTCAAATTGAAAGAGAATATTTTTTTTTAAGAGGATAAAGATATTGAAGATTGATTTTTGAGGAGATTTTTTTAAGGCAAATATTTATGGAGAATTGAAGATATATTTTTGAAGAATAGATTTCCCACAGGGAATGAAGAAAAATGAAGACATTTTTTATGGTGGACATTATTTATTTTCTTTTGCAAAAAGATGAATAAATATTTGCAAAGAGAAATTGAATTGCTTTTTATTTATGCTCAGAATATGAAGAGTCTTGTTGAAAAGAAAATGAAGGATTTGAAGAAGATGAAAAAGATTTTTGTTAGAGAGAAGATGAAAAGATTGAAAAGTCTTTGAAGTAATTATGCACAGATTACTATGAAGATTTTTATTCTTGCAGGAAAATAGTTTTTGCAGATTGAAGAATACAAAAAGAATATTCAAGATGATGAAAAGTTATACAGAGAAAATAGGAAATTGATTTTATTTTATAGAGGTGTAATTTGTTGGTTCAGGATTTCTTGCAGGTGGATATGAAGAGGATACAAATAAAAGAGTTTTTATTTTCTCCTACATGACACTAATTGAAATATGAAAGGCCATAAAAGATGAATTTGATTTTGCAGAGAAGAGGAACATCAAGAGTCTTTTCATTAACAATAATTTTTCAGGTGCATTGATGCAACTTTATAAATAGACAAAGATGAAACATACAGAGTATGAAGTGTTGTTGCGTGGATCAGCATTCCAGGTTGAATATATTTTGAATATCCTCTTGAAGAGAAAATTCAGATGATGACAGAAGTATGGTCATATGATAGACACATGTGAAAGAAGAAATGATTTGTATCGAAACAGAGAATCCCTCTGAGTTCTTGATTTTGAGTATATGTTAGGGGTTGGTGCTCCTTAAAGTTGGTGCTTCTAAATGAATTAGGGGTTGGTGCTCCTTGAAGTTGGTGCTTCTAAATATTGTAACCAGTTAGGTTTTTACTTAAGCCAGTGAGGCATTTTGAGTGGTTTTTCTACCCATGGAGGGTTTTCCACTCTATAATTTTCTTGTGTCATAATCTCATGTCTTGATGTCTTCCATAGCTTCATTTACCGAATATGATTTATGTGATTAATCATTTGTTGATTAATTGTTCAAGTAAATAGTAGTTTAATTCTGATAAATCATATTTGTCAATTTTGGAAAATTGTAAAAATAATACAACACTAATTCACCCCCCCTCTCAGTGTTGTCCTGGACTCCTACAGTTCTGTGACTAACTCAACCCTTAAGAAAATTTTAGTGATTGTTGTAGCAAAGCACAATCATCGATGTGTGCCTATAATGTGCCTAACATGGTGATGAGCCTAAAAATAGGGAACACACCATCGCTTGTCTAACATGTTTTCTCTGTGTCTTCAATTGTGTGTTTTGGCATGCTTGTTTTGTTTGGCATGTTTGTTGCCTCATATGCAGTATGCATTTTGGGAGGTTTTGCATGTATTGTGTGTGTGTTGCCTCATATATAGAGACTAGCACCCCTGGGTAGTGCTTCATGTATTATGGGAGGTTTGTTTACTTTCCAGTACTTGCATTTGCATTTCATATATATGAGAAAAAAAAAAGAAAAGATATCAATTCTGTCTTCCATGGATTAATGTGTTTTCTATGCATTGACTGTCTACTCCGTGTTCTACATGACTATAACTATATTCTCCATGTTTTGTGTGCCTGTTACTATTTTCTATGTGATTGGCATATCTTCTCCGTGCTTGATGTGTTTTCTTTTTTTGTGACCTTACTTTAACAGATGTATTGGCCTTGCATTTATATATACATTAAAGTGGGGGCTAAATGTAACATCAGAAAATGTCCCCTTGGGGGCTTTTCCTTCATAACATTTAGCTCCTAGGTCTTTAGAGTGCATTTAGGACATTTTAGTTCATATTTTAACATCCCAATGGAATGAGACCTAGGTTTCTTGGCAAACTGGGCCTAGGTGGACCCCTTGAAATGTACCCTACCCAAAAGAGAGGGAGGACTTGGGCGCCCGCACCCTAGTCCTGCCCTATTTTGTGGTAACCCCAATTTTTGGGTGTTAATTTGTGACAGTTATTAGGTCCCTTTGCTAACACAGTAAGTTTGAATTTCAAATATCTTAGAGGGAGTGCTTGTAGGTGCATATATAAGCATGTGTAGGCATTCATTTGTAAACTAGATGATTACTAGCAAGCTATTGTGTTCTCAAAGTGATTCAAGGCTTTCATTGTGTTGCAAGAGTAGACTTGTATGTTTTATGTATTGGTATTTGCAAATTTGAGCATCAATCTCTTCATGGCATGAAGAGCATCTTCCTCCATGAGAGATTCACTACAAGGTGACATATCATTGTGTTTTTATCATTTATTCCTTTGGTTTTTGCCTCTGCCTCACAAGGGCACACACTCTTTGTCTAAAAATATTATTCAGAGACTTAAGTGTCCTCTAGGGATTGACTGAGGCAAGCCTCTAAACACCACAACCCCCAAACCAAGTCTTGTGATTGTAGGTTACAGGTGTCACATTTGGGAAAAGTGGAGTTGCAAGAAGGAGTGGTAGGCATCAAGGATTTAGGATCTAAAGAAAAGTCAAGCAAAGGAGCACTTCTAGGACTGGGCACCCACAAAAGTGTCCTCCATAGAGAAATCTCAGAAAATAGAAGTTACAGGGCTGATCAGTGTCAGAAGGAGGTCTAGATTCCCTAAAAAAGTAGGTACCTTGGACTTGGGTACCCACACCAGTGTCCCTGACTATTCCGCCTCAGAACTGCAAAAGCAGGTATTCTATGATTTGTCATTTTACTCCCGTTTGCAAGAGCTTTTTCTGTATTTCATCAATTTGTTGCCTTATTTACATAATTAGGGTATTAATGGTTAATTAGACATAAGAGAAGAAAAATTAATAATTAAATTCCCTAATCCAAGTTTCCCTACATCTGTAAGTGACCTAGGGTATGATAGTGCTTGCCACTCAACCCTAGATCCTTCAATGTATAGTAGAGAGGTGGATTTTAACATCTAAACATTAAAACATTGACAAATCCAATTTTCCACTAAACAATGTGTAAAGCATTTGTTGATCAGATGAAAAGTATGTTTGAGATGTCAATGTTTGGTGAGATGAACTTCTTCCTAGGTCTATAAATTGTTTGGTCAGATAAAGGCATCTTCATATCTCAGTCCAAGTATGTGAAGGAATTGTTGAAGAAGTTTAGAATGGAAGATTCAAAGCTAGTAGGTACTCCTATGGTAACCGGATGCAAGCTAAGAAAAGATGATGAAACCCCAAAGGCAAATCAGAAAAGGTATAGATCAATGATTTGAGGATTGCTCTATCTGACTCAAACCTGACCTGACATCATGAATGCAGTTGAACTTGTTGCCAGATTTCAAGCTGATCCAAAAGCATCCCATGTTGTGGTAGTCAAAAGAATTTTTTAGATATATCAAGGGGACAATTGATTATGGACTATGGTATCTAAAGGACAATGATTTCACTCTTCATGCATATATAGATGCTAATTAGGTAGGAGATGTGGATGATAGAAAAAGTACTAGCGGTAGTGCATTCTTCTTGGGAAGAAGATTGGTCTCTTGGATGAGCAAAAAACAAGAGGAAATTTCTCTGTCTACTGCAGAGGTAGAGCATATAGCAGTAGAAAATAGTTGTTCTCAAGTTTTGTGGATGAAGCAAATACTAAAAGACATCAGAATTGTGTTTGAGGAGCTAGTCACAATTTTCTGTGATAATTCAAGTGCTATAAGCATTTCCAAGAATCTGGTATTGTACTCAAAGACAAAGCATATATCTATCAAGTTTCACTTGAGAAAGAAAGTTAATAAGAATGAAATCAAGTTGGAGTTTATGTCTTCCAAAGATTAGATTGCAGATATCTTCACTAAGCCTCTTCCCAAAGATACTTTTGAGTATATCAGAGAAAAGTTAGGGGTTATTACCCCTCTTGATCAGAACTAAGATGTACTAAGGTGCATCAATTTGGTGGAATTCACATTCATATCTTGTGATTTGGATTGATGTTAAGGAGGTACTACTCAAAGGAGGAGTAGTTAGTATGCGAATTTTGGGATCAGTCTGAAGAAAAAAGAGAAAATATAGCAAATATGTGCCCTTTTCCATTGATGTCAAAGGGGGAGAGAAGTCATGTAAAAAAATAGTTGCTGATGTAAGGGGGAGTAGTTGTAGAAGTGAGAATAAAAAGGGGGAAAAGTTCTTCTCTTGATGGTTGAATTCAATTATTCACATCATATCTTGCCATCAGTGACAAAGGGGGAGATTGTTGCAAATATGTGCCTAAGTGGTGTTGTCATTGATGTCAACATATCCTTGTTGTCATTTTTGTCAACTGTATCCTACTTTGTTGTCTGTATAGAAGACCAAATTGTTGAGGATATTGAGAAAATTAATGACAATAAATGCATGCAAACCATATGGCTATGTAGAGGATTGTCAAAGGTTACTCTAGTTAAGAATTGACAAGTCTGCTTGAAGATTTGAAGAAGTTATGGCCATCTAAGTAGTGCTAGATTTTACAGTATTCAGAAGAGATAGTGTGACAGTAAGTTGGTCTGGATTGCTCCATAGTGAAATACTATGGTTTGTGGATCTAAAGGTGTGTTTAGGAAGTCAGTGTGTATCATCAACTCTAGTGGTTCATGGTTTGGAGGTCCACAAGCTATCTTTCTAGTTTGACAGTCATGACAAATAGTGTTATTGAGGTTTCAGAGGAAGATACAAATGATTCTAGTAATTTGGTTTAGAGTGAATGTTATTGGTAATTTCAATGTGCCTGTGAAGGTCTTTGGATCATGTGGCTACTATGTTGAAGGCCAGTATTGAAGTTTGAGCTTGTTGATTGAATATTTCTTCTTTGAGGTTGATGTTCTTCCCAGTCTTGGCCAACTGGATGATCCTAGCATGTTGCAGATGATCTAAGAGCATTTTTATGAAGCATGGTGTGGTTGTAGAAGAAGATTCAAGCCTCAATTGTATTTGGCCTACAGTGTAATGATCCATGTCAAGATTAGCCGACCTTGTTGATCATTCCAAGGTTAATGAAGCATATAAATACTTCTTGAAGAGTTGTTGAAGAGCATCCTTGTATACAATGAATTAAATCCAAAGAAAGGATCAAAAGCGGAGTAGAGAGGAAGAGGAGAGAAGGGAGTATAGAGTGAAGAGTAAATGAAGAAGAATTTCAAGATAAGAGTAGAAGTTTTTTAGCCTTCAAAGGAACTGATTCAGGCATGAATGTAGATGCTATTTCTCAGTTCATTATCTCTGTGTAAATCATAATTCTTATTGGTAGTAAGCATCTGCTTGAGCAGTGAGCTCTGGGAATTTTACCTGAAGGCATGTACCTTCTATTTTCTTAAGTACTTTTAATAGGGTACGCATTTTTGTGGGTTAACCCCCACCATAGTTTTTCCCTTAACAAGGGTTTCCACATCAAAATTTTGGTGTTATGTGTTCATGTTGTTTCTGCTCATGTGTTGATTTATGCTTAAATGTCTTCATCATTAATCAAATTATAAAGAAGATTTAAAAGGTACATAAAAGGTTAAAATTTAGGGACAACTGATTCACCTCCCCTCTCAGTTGTCTAGACTATTTCTAATAGTTCCCCCATGACATTAATTGCTATTTTGTCTCTAGTTCGCTAACCTTCCTAGAAGATTTGGTAGGAGTCAAACCCAATGCCTTACAAACTGATAAAAGCATCACATTGGTGGAGGCCCCTGAATCTACCAAACAATTGTGGAGGTTTCTCCCAAATATCCAGAGGGTTAGCAGAAAAGGAGGGGACTCTCTCTTTTTCTTATAAAACGTCACCTTTTGTTCAGCATCCGTAACATGGACTCTATCTTTTCCTTTGTTAATATTTTCATTTTGTGGAATCTCTTTGGGGTAAGGATTAGTCTGAACACTTTCCCCAATATCTTGAAGGAATGTTGTCCTAACCTCTAGGACTTTCATTAACTCAAAAACTGACAAAATGACCTTCATCTTTTTAAGCTCATCTACCACATACTATTATAATTTAGCCACTTCAGACCTCTAGGAGGACTCAACTAGTTGACTTTGATTTGTAGCCTAAGATACAACATTAGGTGGCTCAGGGTTATTGGAAGTCTTTGGGTCAGGTGGGACTTGATAGTTATTCGGGGGTATGGATGTAGTGAAAGGAACCTGTGGTTTCTTACTTCAAAGATTATATGGGGTTCTATTATACTGCTGATAGGCATGCACTTCTTCATCCTCTTCTTCCTCATGTTGATTTTCATCTTCCAAAGGGAAGATGTAACTATCTAACATAAGGGCAGTATCATAACTTTGAGTGGCTACCAGTTCATATCTTGTAGGTGGAGTCTCTTGGCCTTCTACATTTTGGACCTCCCTCTGAAAAATACTGGATGCTATCTGAAATTTGTGACAGTCTAACTCGGAGTGTACATTCATGTTATGGAGCCTACACCATGAAGATAACACTACTTCTGCCAACATCACCTAACCAGATGGACAGTTCTCTATGTTTTGATTCTCCAGTGGTAAAGGTACTCCACCATTATTCGACCACGTATTCCATGTTTGATTGGGCCTTTGATAGTTCTAATTTTGATTCTCGATCGAACCCTAGTTTCTTTGTTGTAGGTAGGCATTCTAATTCCTTTAATGTGTCACTTCAGCCATGAGTTTCTTCATTTTTTCTGCCAACTCCTTGATATTGTCCTTGTCATCTTTGGGTTTTGCAGAGTCAACCGATTCAAGGAAAGGCATTTGTATAGGTGGTAGTTTTGAGATTGGTGCTCTAGGATGAACAACTACGGCTTGGGTGGATGAAGGAATTGGAATGGGGTTCAACATTGGGGTTTGGTTGGTTAAAGCATGATTAATTAGAGGTATTTGGTTTGGCATGGCTATAGGACCCATATGATTCAGTGGCCTTGTTGTAGCTTTCCCTAATTGTGTGTTTACCATAACAACTTCAACATAGGCCTTAGCTAAAGTTGTTGGGGCTGGATTAGCCCTCCTCACAAACATGGATGTTAGTTTGTGTAGTGCAACATAGTAAATAGGTAGGGTTGTTGGTTGAGCAAGGTCAAAAGGAGCCTGAAGGCAGTTGTATGCCTTTTGAAACTGATTGTTGAAGGAGCTTATCAGTTCTCCTTTGGCTCTGTGAATCTCCACAAAGGACCTATAAAGGTCTACATGGGTGGTGGCCATCTAGAAGCAGTTCATAAATGCATTTTTTAAATTTAGCCCTAAATAAATGGAAGCTGAAGGGAGGTTAGAAAACCAATAATAGGCTTCATCCTGCCATGAGTAGGGGAAGAACCTGCAGACCACATTCTCATGTTGTACCTAAAGCATGAACATACTTCTCTCAAAGATCTTAAAGTGTTCATCAGTAGTTCTATTAGGGTCATTAGTGTGGAACTTTGAGTAGAACTTATTAGGGTTTTTGGGCATGTCATGGTAATTGTTGAAATTAAGTGGAGACTGATTATTGGCAGTGAAAAAAGCCATGTTTGGGCTATTGACTTGAACTGTAGCTGGGTCTCTTGGGGCAAACTATGCCCTTGGAGTTATGGGCACTCCTTGATCCCTTCCGGTTCTTCTAAACTAGGTTAGGGATAACAAATCTTCCCCAAATGAACTAGATCTAGTATGTCTTTGTCTAGTCCCCAGTGTTTCTCTCTAGAACAGAAGGGTTTATATAACGTTTATGCTCGCCCTCCTTCTAGTACCAATTCTGTTGATGGAGGTTTTAGCACACAGTAACATAGGTGAAATATAGGGTACCGCACCTCTCTTAAAAGGAATCTTATCCCAACACTTCAGAATATGACTGCCCCAAGGTTTATACAGCTAAGTCTTAGCTTGCAGGATAACTTAGTGGATGTGTGATTAGTTGGACAAACAAGGGGACTTACATGCAATTATATGGTTTGATGAAACTATGACAGCAAAGTGTGAAAAACCCTATGATGATTTAAGTAGATTTAGAATATGATTACTGCTCAAAAAACCTAAATCAAATAAAGCTTGATTAAATAAAATGCAAAAGGATTAAGGGTTGAGAGGGAAAGTAAAATCCTAAGTGACAATCATAATGAAGGGAATGTTGTTGAAGGACAAATGCTTTCAATAAACTACTTCCCACTTTACTAGGTTGTAGAAAGCATAATTTTGAAGAAAATGATGCAATCACCAAAGGAATCTTAAAATTTTCAAATCACATTCATTCATTAAATACCCTAACAATGGCGTAATTTAACTCATGAAATGTAATCGAACTAAATTCAATTGAAGGGCCCAGGCTAACTATGCACAGTAACTTACAATCAACAAACAACAATAGTATGGACCAAAGCACTCATTAGATATATTCAACATTCATCTAATATTGCAATAGCACATTTAATTAATCTCATATTTGAAGTAAACCATGAAAACCAAAATAGACAACACAATATGCAAATTCTAGTAACCTGCAAAGCTTGCTTTGTATTAATTAGAATTTTGGCATAGTCTCAGCAATTTACTATCAAGAGTCTTTTACTATGAGGAAAAGGATGGCCCTTTTTATAGAGGAGGCACCATAACAAGTTTTCAATGGATAGTGGAGTTTACTCAACACTAAAGGCCTAGATTTACATTGCATTGAATGAGATACAATAGTTTGTTGTATTTTCATGTTTACATTTGTCCTCTAGTAAAAAGACAAAATACAACCTTAAAATACATTGAATATAGACAAAATGAATAACTATTTGGCTATACAAGACAAAGAGCCAATTTTCATGACAAAATAAAGTAAAAAGAAAGCCATGTGACTTTCAAAAATTGTAGTTGAAGTGGAGTGACGGGATTTCAAATTTCTGTTATAATATTTTATTGATCCTCCTCATCTAGGTTGACTTTATTTTTCTTAGCTTCTCTATTGTTGTATGTTGTAAGAGCTGAAAATGCTAGATTTATGTCCATTGGATCTAGATCCTTGATATAATCTTTTTTGAACCTTAGCCGATCAACTTCCTGTGAGAACTTGCAATAAACCGCATCTCTTGATCTCTTGTCTCTTCTAAATTCTACAAATGTAGCTATGATATCACTAACCTTTTCCAATTTCCCAATCATATTAAGTGGGAAATCCCAATAAATAAATTGGTACAACTTATCTTTACATTCCTGCATATTGATTGGAGCCATATCATCAAGATCATAATTCATACAAGCTCTTAATACATCATTTATTTTATAAATCACTTCCATAATTTGGGCTTTGGTGGTGCCAAAAGAATCTCTAGCCTTATCAAAAACTTCCTTTCTCAATCTAATTAATTTTAACCATTGCTCTAGCTTATCCAACCTATCCTGGGTAAAAATGCCTTCTTCTAACAAAATTTCATTAGCGAGATTAGCCATGGACTACACTCTAGGATGTATATGGGAGTAATAGTCTTCATAAGTAGTACACTCAGTATTAATCTCCTCCCATTTGGACTTCAATATGAAAAAATCCTTATGTAATTCAGTCGCAAAAAGAATCACTTCACAGCCTTCTGCATAAACCTTATGAAACCATTCATCTATGGCTGTTGTAGTGGTCTTAATTTTATCAAAATTTATCAGCTCCTCTTTGGAAAGAAGAGGTGATGCATTTGGTTCTCCATCCGCATTCATTGATTTCATCAAGAACTTGATACAGGCTCTAAGCTCTTCATTTTGCTGCTTTAGTTGTTGTTTGGTCACCTTGTCTTTATTTAACCTGTCTAGAATGCTAGATATCGACCCTTTGAATTCATCAATTTCCTACTCCCTTGATGTAGGGCCCAAGTTGATGGTTTTGATTGTGTAATCCTCATGTCTTACAGCTTCTGTGCTAGCATGTGTTAGTGGAACTGCCACTTTTGCAATGTGGGAACCTATGGCATCATTGTAAATTTTAGGCTGGACTTTGGCCTTCTATTTCTTTAGTTCCTCCAATCTAGACAAGAAAGTGTCCAAGTCTAATAACACTACCTCTACCTCAGGAGGTTTATTTCTCAATCTTTGTTGTAACTAATTTGGTGTAGTAGAAGAATGTTTAGGAGAGTCAATGTGACTATCTCCCTTATTGAAACAATCATCCACACTAATATTTTCTCCCCCCAAGGCCTGATCTATGGGTAAGTGCAAGAAGATTGGGGGCCAAAAAGGGGTCTTAAGTGGCCATTTTTTTTTCTAAAATTAGGAAATGCTGGCCTTGGATGAGAAATTGAGCATAGTTACACTCAAAATTTGGAGATACAACCAAAACAATGTTCGTAGTGCTCTGAGTCTACTTTCTAAACTACTAATTTTGTTTTAAAATGGTATACATTAAGGGGTTCAAAAGAGGGAGCCACATAAATTGGTGTTGTTTCTGTCAAAAAACATAACATAGCATGTTTTGTGGCTCCCTCAAAAGGTTAACTTGTTTTTGTTATTTTTAAAATTGCTTCAGTAAGAAATTAGCTAACAACATGTAGTTTATGCCTGATTTTTCTGATAATTTTTTTGATGAATATTTGATTTTTCACTAATTTTCAAAGTGGACAGATCCTAAAAAATAGAATTTTGGCCGTGCTACCCCTATAAATTTTGAAAACTAATTGAAAATCATTTTTTTTTTAATATGTGTAGAATGGAGTCTAGTTTATAAATATGTAATTTTTTTGAAATTTCAAAGAATGGTTAATTTACAATGAAAAAAAGACCAAACAATGGTTTTTGCCCAAAACTAGACACAAAAACAAAAGAAATTAAAGATGAAAGGCTTAACATTGTCAAAATGTGAAAAAAATTACATCGTTAAATAGCTAAGAGAAAGCCTAACATTACCCAGGTGTTCAATTTGTTTGACCTTGAAACATGTGCAAATTTGAGGGTTAGCATGAACAAAATTATGTGAAATCTTCTAGAATCTACAAAAACATGTCTGTGGATGTTGAAAAGGCACTCCAAGCCTTTGGGTTGGAAATCCAAAGAAAATCCCAAGCCCAAGGCTTGGGATTTCCAAAGTACAACATAATGTGAACGTGTTATGTTGTGCTTTTTTTACTTTTTTGCATGTTTGCCGGTATTTTCCTAGTTCGACATAACATGAGCACATTATAATGTGCTCGCATTATGTCTTCCTTTGAAAGAGATATGTTCAAATTTCATAAGTATGTTTCATGGATGTTTAAATCTATTCTTATAGGTATGTATGCATGTACATGTATGCATGCTTGTATGTATGTACATGTATGCATGCATGTATGTATGCATCTTTATATGTATGTATGTTTGTATGTATGCATGTATGTATGTATGCATGTATGTATGTATGTATGTATGTATGTATGTATGTATGTATGTATGTGTTTTGGGTTTAGTGTATATAAGGACCTAAGCTTGTATAGTTTTGAGGGTTGAGGGTTGAGGGGTTAGGGCTTAAGTAATAGGTAGAGGGTAGAGGGTTGAGGGTTATAGTTGAGGGTTAATATTCAGGTTGTTGAGTGTATAAGATTAGGTGTGTAAGGTGTGGGGATTAGGGTTTAGGGTTTATGATATGGATTAAGGGTATATAAGGCATAGGGTGACTTGGGTCAAGAGAACGTATGGTTTAGGTTTAATTTAAGTATAGGTTTGAGGCACAATATTCAAGTTTTAGGATATAAGAGTGAGGTTATATGGTCTAGGAATGAGGGTTTGAGGGTGTAGGCTTCATGTTTAAGGTATAGGGTTGATGATTGAGGTATTAGGGCTTAAGTATATTGTTGAGGGTATAGGGTTGAAGGGTTAGCTATAGGTTTTAGGGTTTAAGGTTTAAGGGTTAAGGGTTGAGGGATAGGGTTTAAGGTTTAGGGGTAAGAGATTAGGGTTCAAGGTTTAATGTCTTGGGTTGAGGGTTTAGGAATGGGGATAGCATTTAGAGTTTAGGGATGAGGGATTAGGGTTGAGGGTTGAGGGATTAATGTTTAAGGTATAACTTACTGAGGGTTGAGTGTCTAAGGATAGGGTTTAGGGTTTAGGGTTGAGGGATCAGGGTTTAGATTTGAGGGATTATGATTTAAGGAATAGTGTTGCGGGTTGAGGGTTTAGGGATATGGTTTAGGGTTGAGGGATTATGGTTTAGGATTGATGGATTAGGGTTTAGGGAATATTTGTGAGGGTTAAGGGTTTAGGAATAGGGTTTAGGGTTAAGGGATTAGGGTTTAGGGTTGACAGATTAGGGTTTAATGTTGAGAGTTGAGGGTTGAGGGTTTAGGGATAGGGTTGATGGTTAAGGGATTAGGGTTAAAGTGGAGTGGTTAGGGTAGAGGGATTAGGGATAGGGTTTAGGGTTAAAGGTTTAATGATTGAGTGTTGAGGCTTTAGGGCTGAGGGTTAAGGGATTTAGGTTTAAGATATAGTGTTGAGCGTGGAGGGTTTATGGATAGGTTTTAGGGTTTATGTTTTAAAGGTTAAGGGTTGAGGGATAGGGTTTAGGGTTTAGGGATAAGGGATTAGGGTTTAAGGTATAGTGTCAAGGGTTGATGGTTTAGGAATAGGGATGACATTTAGGGTTTAGGGATGAGGGATTAGGGTTCAGGGTTGAGGGATTAGGGTTGAGGGTTGAGGGATTAGGGTTTAACGTATAGTGTTGAGGGTTGAGGGTTGAGGGATTAGGTTTTAGGGTTGATGGATTAGGGTTTAAGGTATAGTGTTGAGGATTGAGGGTTTAGGGTTGATGGATTATAGTTTAGGGTTGAGAAATTAGTATTTAATGTCAAGATTAGGGTTAGAGTGTCTAGGGTAGAGAGATTGGGGATAGGGTTTAGGGTTGAGGCTTTAGGGATGAGGGTTTAAGGCTTAAGATATAGTGTCGAGTGTTGAGGGTGTAGGGATACGGTTTAAATTTTAAGGGTTAAGGGTTGAGGGATAGGGATTAGGGTTTAAGGTATAGTGTTGAGGGTTGATGGTTTAGGGATAGGGTTTAGTTTTGAGGGATTAGGGTTTAGGTTTGTTGAATTAGGGTTTAATGTTGAGAGTTGATGGTTGAGGGTTGAGGGTTGAGGGTTGAGGGTTGAGGGTTGAAGGTTTAGGGATAGGGTTGATGGTTAAGGGATTAGGGTTAAAGTAGAGTGTTGAGGGTAGAGGGATTAGGGATAGGGTTTAGGGTGGAAGGTTTAAGGATTTAGGGTTGAGGCTTTAGGGATGAGGGTTAAGGGATTAGGGTTTAAGATATAGTGTCGAGTGTCGAGGGTGTAGGGATAGGTTTTAGGGTTCAAGTTTTAAGGGTTAAGGGTTGAGGGATAGTATCAAGCCCGTTGAGGGTTTAGGAATAGGGATAGTGTTTAGGGTTTAGGAATGAGGGATTAGGGTTGAGGGTTGATGGATTAGGGTTGAGGGTTGACAGATTAGGGCTTAGGGATAGGGTTTAGGGTTTAGGGTTGAGGGATTAGGGTTTAAGGTATAGTGTTGAGGGTTTAGGGATAGGGTTTAGGTTTGAGGGATTAGAGTTAAGGGTTGAGGGATTAGGGTTTGACATTGAGTGTTGAGGATTGAGGTTTTAGGTTTAAGGGTTTAGGGATAGGGTTGAAGGTCGGGGGATTAGAGTTTAGGGTTGAGGGATTAGGGTTTTACGTTGAGGGTTGAGGGCTAAGGTTTGATGGTCGAGGGTTTAGGGATAGGGTTGAGGGTCAAGGGATTAGGGTTAAAATAGAGTGTCAAGGGTATACGGATTAGGGATAGGGTTAGAGGGTTTAGGGATAAGGGATTAGGGTTTAAGGTATAGTATCGAGCCTATTGAAGGTTTAGGAATAGGGATAGTGTTTAGGGTTTAGGGATGAGAGATTAGGGTTGAGGGTTGATGGATTAGGGTTGAGGGTTGACAGATTAAGGCTTAGGGATGGGGTTTAGGGTTTAGGGTTGAGGGATTAGGGTTTAAGGTATAGTGTTGATGGTTTAGGGATAGGGTTTAGGGCTGAGGGATTAGATTTAAGGGTTGAGGGATTAGGGTTTAATGTTGAGGGTTGAGGGTTGAGGGAATAGAGTTAAGGGTTGAGGGATTAGGGTTTCACATTGAGGGTTGAGTGTTGAGGTTCAAGGGTTGAGGGTTGAGGGATTAGGGTTAAAGTAGAGTGTCAAGGGTATAAGGATTAGAGAAAGGGTTGGAGGGTTTAGGGATAAGGAATTAGAGTTTAAGGTATAGTATGGATCCTATTGAGGGTTTAGGAATAGGGATAGCATTTAGGGTTTAGGGATGAGGGATTAGAGTTGACAGTTGAGGGATTAGGGTTGAGGGTTGAGGGATTAGGGTTTAGGGATAAGGTTTAGGGTTTAGGGTTTATAGTTGAGGTAGACAAGGAGTGACTGAGAGACTGATGCAGAGGTGTCAGGTCTCTAGAGCTGATTTAACAAGATCAAAAGATTTAAAACAATAGTGGGCTTTAACCAATAAGACTCACTAGTCTTCTTCTTGCCCTGAACTCCACCAAAAGGGCTCAAACTTGTTTCCAACTTCTAAGATACAATCTTAGACCTTCTAGGGTCCCAAAATACCCCAATCAACAAGATTTAAAAGGTTTGAAAAATCAATTTGACTGGTTCTTGACAACTCCTCTTAACTAGGCCTAATCCTAGTAGCCCTGTTCAGTGACTAATTTGCACTTTTCTCCAATCTTTTCCAAATTACTTCTAAAAAAAATGACTAATCTAAATACCCTTTACCAAGTTCTATAACATACCCAAGATTCATATACTATTGTTTTGGACCAAACTGACTGTCCTGACACCCTACAGCCTTCCTACAAGGCCTAATTCACTCACTTTTCAAAGGAACCCTATTGGATACTTGTCATACTCACCCCAAACCTTAAAAAAGTCTTAGGTAAGGATCTAAAATAGAGGATTTTCAAGGTTTTAGAAAATACTTTGTTCATTTAAGTGTTTAAACACCAAACCCCCACTTCTAGGATCCAAAACCTAAGGTTTACTAGATCTCCTACTTCCAATCACTTCTAGACTTCACTCAAAGGTCTAAAACCATCTCCTTGACCATATCAAACAACATCAAACATAAAACCATTACCTTGTTAAGGTAGATCTTCTGGTGTTATAACTGTGCCAGCATTCCAATGCTCTTCCACATGCAATCTTGACTTCCAACGGTGATCACCTCCCCATTTACACTCCTCCTACTTTGCAAAGGTTAGAAATCATATTGTACAAGTTAGTTAGGACCTATTCCATGAGAACCAGGATCTTACATTCATGGAAAGGTCCTATGATGCATTGTAACCTCTCAAAACTCACAGGACAGTCTGCTGTTCCTTTTAACAGTCAGATGAACAATAGTAAAACCACCTACAAAACCTTCTCAGAGCATGAAATAGGATCTACTATTGTTATATGAGGACTTAAAACATTTTCCAACCAACCAACAATTAAAAGATCAACAGAAATGAGAAGAGGATGTAATAAAAAACTAAATTTTAATGTTATTTTCAGTCTGCCGTACAACCTAGTCTTCCAATTGATTCCTCCGTACCATCAAATGTCTTGCACATGTTTACATAACCTCTGCCCCAACTTCCACAACCAATTCCAATCAGTTGGAGTTGGTTCAACCACCAAAAATAGTTCAAAATGATTTTCCCGCCTAAATGCTTATTACAAAAATTTGAATTTTAAACTTTGTTTTAATGGACTTTTATCCTACCAAATCATCATGTCTGATCTTCTTAGGATCATTATACCTCATTCCTAGTCTTAGACACCTATATTTGACTCTAGAGGCACTATTGGCCCAACTTACATCATTTTTGGTCCTAGGGTCCTTACCAGGACCCTCAGGACATTTGATCATTACATCATTTTGCCCAGTATAACATGTCATCATTGGTCTTAGGATGTTCCAGTTGACTTGATTTGCTCCATGGGCTCCTCTCTTAGTCATTGGTGTCTCCTTATTCTAAGATATTCTTTTAGGTGCTTCTGCACCATACTCCCCAGCATGATGAAAACTCTTGTCCCAAGAGTCATGTGATCTGCTCCAAACATTCTGCAATCTTGAAGAGTCCCTCTGATTTGTTATTGGGAACATGAATTCTCCAAGGGTTATCCTCCTCCTTCTCCAACCTGCATTACTCTTACCAAAAGTGTTAGTATCATAAAAAATATTTTGATGTCCTTACCTAGGACACTACTGTTTTGATGCTTCTGCTCTTCCCATCTTGAGGTTTTGATCTATTTTTCCCTATTGATTGCCTTCCTTTTCTTGCCTCCCTATAGGGCAATCAATGTCCCCAATCTTGATGCAATTTAAGTCCCAAACTTGCTATTCTTTAGGACTATCATAAACCTTCTTCTGGTGCAATTGTTCCTTCTATTTCCAAACGTTGTTAACCTGCACATTCAACTATAATTTCTCTCCAAAACAAACAATAACATGCTCCTTCTTGTCTCCATGAGGTAAAGGGATTAGTTTAAACTTTTTACCATCTTTGTGCACCAAATAACTATTTGTATAACCATCATGAACTGTCCTTCTTAAATGTTGCCATGGTCTTCCCAAGATTATATTCCCACATGTCATTGAAATAACATCACGCAAAACAGAATCATGATATGGACCAATTGAAAAATCAACATATGCCCTCTGATTACCCCTTACTTGCTACTCTTGACTTACCCAAGTGGCATTGTAAGGACTGGGATGATCAAATGTCTTCAATCCCAATTTGTGTACCATATCCCAAGAAATTAAATCATGTGAACTTGAATCTATAATCAACTTGCACATTATTCGATGGCTTAAATAATTAGTTTTAAAAATGGATACCTGTGGTGCTTGTTGTACCTTGCCTTTTTTCACCATTAGCAATTCTCCATCTATTTCTGGATAGGCTGTTGCTGGTTCTTGGTCTTCTTTCTTTTCCTCTTCTTGTGCCAAATGAACTCTTCTATCCTTTCTCTTATCAACATCATCCCTCTTAGGACATTTGAAAGATGTGTGTCCCACTTCATTGCAATGATAACATTTGCCTGTGAATACTCCTCTACCTGATCCAAACCTACCTCGACCTCTATATCCACCTCTCTGATCTGCATAAAACTCTTTGCCTTTCTCATTGCTGCTTTGTCCTTCATTAGTAGGTCTGCCTCTACCTCTATATCCTCTACCACTACCTCCTTGTCTTTCTTGCTTCCCCTTCACCCTCTCTTTAGCCCTTATGGCTAATTGAAAACATTCTCCAAGTGATTTTGGTATGCTTAAATCAATTTCATCTTGCAGGTTATACCTAAGCCCATTGAGGTATCTGACCACTTTCTCTTCTTCATCTTCCAATCCTCCTCTAATACTAAGCTTATGAAATTGCTCAGTATAGGACATAACATCCATGTCCTTCTGCTTCAAATTCTGCCTCATCCTCTTTGTTTGAATAGAATAATCAGATGGAAGAAACTAATCCTTCACCATATCCTTCATCCTACCCCAAGAAGTGATTCTTGTTCCACCTCTAGCCACTCTTTGTATTTGTACACTACTCCACCAAGTAAGTGTTGTCCCTCTCAACTTTGTCTTTGCAAATTTAACCTTCTTGTCATCACTTATTTCCTCATACTCAAAAACGTTTTCAAGGGCATCTATCCACCCTAATACCTCTTCACTATCCATTTTCCCCTAATAGATAGGCAACTCTACATTTGCCTTTGTTCCACTACCTTGAACTGCCTTAAGCAATCTCAAAAATCTTCTTTCTTTAGGTTCCAATTCATCCTCAGGAGGGTTCTCATTTGCCTCATCATCTCCTTCTTGATCATCTTGTTCATCCCTTTGTAGGATTCTTCTCTAATGCTTCCAACCTTGCCAAGATTGATGCATTCTCTCTTCTCACTTATCTTAACTCTCTTTCCCTTGTAGCATCCTATTCTTTTCTCTCCCTCAACGCTTTTTCTCTTGCCTCTAACACTTCCCTCAATTCATTATTCTCCCTAGCCATCTGATTCTTAGGGGGCATCTTTACAACTATTACCAACCCTTAACTCTTTCACAAGATCCTACTACTACCTCAAGGACCTACTTGCTACTCTGATACAACTATGATGTAGAGGTGTCAGGTCTCTAGAGGTAATTTAACAAGATCAAATTATTTGAAACAATAGTGGGCTTTAACCAATAAGACTCACTAGTCTTCTTCTTGCCCTGAACTCCACCAAAAGGGCTCAAACTTGTTTCCAACTTCTAAGATACAATCTTAGACCTTCTAGGGTCCCAACATACCCCAATCAACAAGATTCAAAAGGTTTCACAAACTAATTTGACTGGTTCTTGACAACTCCTCTTAACTAGGCCTAATCCTAGTAGCCCTATTCAGCGACTAATTTGCACTTTTCTCCAATCTTTCCCAAAGTACTTCTAAAAATAATGACTGATTTGAATACCCTTTACCCAGTTCTATAACATGCCCAAGATTCATATATTGTTGTTTTTGACCGAACTGACCGTCCTGACACCCTGCAACCTTCCTACAAGGCCTAATTCACTCACTTTTCAAAGGAACCCTATTGGATACTTGTCATACTCACTCCAAACCTTACAAAAGTCTTAGGTAAGGATCTTAAATAGAGGATTTTCAAGGTTTTAGACAATGGTTTGTTCATTCAAGTGTTTAAACACCAAACCCCCACTTTTAGAACCCAAAACCTAGGGTTTACTAGATCTCCCACTTCCAGACCTCATTCAAAGGTCTAACACCATCTTTTTGACCATATAAAACAACATGAAACATGAAACCATTACCTTGTTAAGGTAGATCTTTTGCTGTTATAACTGTGCCACCATTCCAATGCTCTTGCACATGCAATCTTGACTTCCAACGGTGATCACCTCCCCATTTGCACTCCTCCTGCTTTGCAAAGGTTAGAAATCATATTTTACAAGTTAGTTAGGACCTATTCCATGAGAACCAGGATCTTACATTCATGGAAAGGTCCTATGATGCATTGTAACCTCTCAAAACTCACAGGACAGTCTGCTGTTCCTTGTAATAGTCAGATGAACAACAGTAAAACCACCTACAAAAAGTTCTCAGAGCATGAAACATGATCTACTATTGTTAGATGAGGACTTCAAACATTTTCCAACCAACTAACAATTAAAAGATCAATAGAAATGAGAAGGGGATACAAGAAAAACTAAAATTTACTGTTATTTTCAGTTTGCCGTACAGCCCAGGCTTCCAATTGATTCCTCTGTACCATCAAATGTCTTGCACATGTTTACATAACCTCTGCCCCAACTTCCACAACCAATTCCCATTGGTTGGAGTTGGTTCAACCACCAAAAAAAGTTCAAAATGATTTTCCCGTCTAAATGCTTATTACAAAAATTTGAATTTTAAACTTTGTTTTAATGGACTTTTATCCTACCAAATCATCATGTTTGATCTTCTTAGGATCATTATACCTCATTCCTAGTCTTAGACACCTATATTTGACTCTAGAGGCACTATTGGCCCAACTTACATTATTTTTTGTCCTAGGTTCCTTACCAGGACCCTCAAGACATTTGATCATTACATCATTTTGCCCATTATAACATGTCATCATTGGTCTTAGGATGTTCCAGTTGACTTGATTTTCTCCATGGGCTCCTCTCTTAATCATTGGTGTCTCCTTGTTCCAAGATATTCTTTTATGTGCTCCTACACCAGAGACATAGAGAGTGGAGAGGTAGAGAGGTGAGGGGGAGAGATAAGTGAGATATAGAACATGAGCTAATGGAACTAGAGGTGAGATATTGTAAAGGTGCTATCGAAGGTGAGATAGAAACAAATATTTATGGATCAATCTATAGAAGGACAAAATGCGAGCGTGTTATAATGTGAGCGTGTTGTAACGCTAGTGCATTATTATGTGCTCACGTTTTGTCCTGCTATAGAAATGGTAAAAAAGTGTTGACCCCTTTGATCCAGGCCCACATGCTCTGTTTTCATGCTGTTGGGAAGTTCACATGCACATTTTACATATTCTACCACATTTGCATGATCTTTCCACCACCTTTTCTACTTTGCCAACTTGAGAAGGAGGAAATAACATAGTTTCCACACCAACTTTGATATATATCTATTCAAGTTTCAATTTTTGTAGTGCTGCAATGTTAATTGTGATTCAATTTTAGGAATTTAACATTATAGATTGGTTAATAGTATTGTTGTTACTAATTATATTTGAGTGTTATTCAATTTAACATTGAAAAGGAAGCAAGTGGTGAAAAACTCAAATTGTTGAGGAGTTTGATGCAAGAAGAAAAAAAACTACATAATTAGGTACTCTCTCCATTCGAATCTCTGTATTTTAGGTATGTCAAGTCTTTACATGCATGTTCTTTACATTTTCCTTAATTCTATTTGAATTACTTTATCATGCTTTATCATACATGTTTAAAATAGACACATTCCCAATCAAGAAAGCAGCCTACAATCTCAAATGATGCCATGTATATTTTCTACACTTGGGCTCTTTAATAATTATGTGTAATAAATAGACCTTAACATACCATGATGTCAAACTATACAAGAATAAATCCTTACAACATGATAAAAATACAATCCCACTATTATCTTGTCATATTAACAAGTTAAAATACAAATGAATAGGTGCCAAGATCATACAAGTATGCACATGACATGATGACTTGTATGCACATGTATTGGGCTAGGACAATCATTATGCACCTATTCATGTGATTTGTACATGCACATGACACAACAATATTTCAAAATTTCATAATTGTCCTTTATTAGCACATGATGGTGGTTACCTTGATTAACTATATACCATTCAATACCCTAAATTACAGAGATTAGTCTAATTATTTTTATGACAATCTGAGGTATGTGATGCAGAGGTAGGGTTCAACTCAATCCAAAGGGATCATACCAATAGTTTCTTCAAATTTCATAAGCTTTCCTCTCAAGCAATCTCCCTATACAAAGGCACAAAGAGGGTCTTCAATACTTCAAAACCTAACAAGGCTACTAGAGGTCTTCTTTCCCCTCAGGAACTTAGACACAACCATTCTAAACCCTTACTAAAGTCTACACTCTTCAATTATTGTCTATTCCTTCACAAGCCACCCAAATCCTAGTATTCCTAGTACCAACAAAACACCTTCTCAATTCCAAATCCTAGTAGCTCTTGTAACAACAAACATGTCAAATTGGGTTTACCTTAACCTTTTCAAGCATGAAGTCCCATGTACTCTTTTCATGGCTGCAATAAATTGCTTTGTATGCTTTACACCTATTTTGGTTGAGTGACATTTACTCTTTTACATGATGATTATATGTGCATTTACTATGAAGGGTTGAATGACATTTATTTTAGTTATTTGTATGGATTCATTTCTTAGGAACTAATATTGGTCTCTTTATCATGCTATAGACAAATTCTCTGTCATGCTGAGGAAACGATCAAGAATTAAACCAACACAAGAAGAGATAGAAGCTAAGAATGAAAAGAAAGTAGCGACTATGAGGGAACTTCGTGAGAAGAGGAAATTAGACATGATAAATGAAGACATGCCAATTGAATAGGAACCACAACTATCACAAAGAGATGTGGTATTGGCATCACAAAGAGAACGAATGCAAAAACTTTGTGCTATGAGAGATTTGAATACCATAGTTGGAGACAGGTCCTCTACCACAAGTCAACATGTAGGGAGACCATCTACCACATCCCAAGTTGAGAGTACATCATCACTCACATGTGATGAAGGAGGTACACCATCATTCCCACCTCAACTTCAAGGTATGTCATCTATTCCATCTTTGATCGAAGGTATGCCATCTAGCCCATGTCATTTAAATATTGATGAAATTCCTAATGTTTAGATGAATTTACCTAACTTAACACCACCTAAAATTTTGCATAGAAATCCAAAGTATTTGATTGATATTGATGAGAATATTTTGTAGGAAATGAAAGGTAAGATTCCAAAATGAACTTGTAGAAGATATGCTCATAAGATTTGGAGATTGTTCTTTGAAAATTTAAATGAGACTACAAGATGTCAACTATTCGTTGAAATGATGCAAAGTATAAAGTATAGGTCCATCATGAAGATTCTTGGGTTGAGAACATCAGAGGCTTCAAGTGAAAAATCTATTGTCTAGAATCTAATGAGTGCGTATGAGAGTGTGGGTAACACCTCATGCACAAAAGATAGTAAGTAATTACATCGACTATAGTAAGTAGTCAAACAAAGAAAGCTCATCTCATTAGAAAGATGAGTCAAGGATTGAGAATTAATAGGAAAACTTTATCAAGAGCCATTGGAAGATGCCAAAGAATTAAGGACACTAATGCTAAAGAATGATGGACATTCTCAGGGAGACTACCATGAAAAGATAAACCAATTGTTGAAGCATTGAGATCACTAATTGAAGACTTTTGGAAGAACTACACAAGGGTATCTCTAAATCAAAGGGATGTGGTAAGAAGGAGAATTAGTAGTCGGAACTGTGAGCCACATCCAAAGCATTTTTTGGATGAGACTCAAATGCAATTTTATGGTAAATTTCTAGAGAAGTATCATCAAATTAAAATTTGTCAAAGATATTTTAAAATGCTAAAACCTTTCTATGTCAAGATAAATCACATACGCACTGCTTGTTGTTGTAGATTACATATTGAATTTTCTAACCATTTTGATGTTTATAGCTCTATATGTTTAGATTTGCATACTAACAATGTTTTTCAGGGTTGTGCCATATGTGCTCCACCAACATCTTCAAGAGACTTCATATCAAGAATTTTATATGAAAGAGAGGATGGTCAAATATTCTACAAGAAATTATTCTTGGATGGCACATGTCATCATTGCAGTGGCTTGCAACATTTGCCAATATGTGAACATATGGAAAGAACACATGCAGTTGGAAATGAACTAGTAGAGTTTGGCAAGTATAAAATAGTGGCATACAATACAAAAGATGGTAATGAAGCAAAGAGGTGTGAATTGGTTATTGAAAAGATTCTAGTGTTTTATGCCTATATTTCATGACAGCATAGTGTATGAGTATGCAATACATGTCCATAGAGCTTGACGGTTCGACTTGTAATTCAAGTTATGCAAGGACACATTTATGGTTAGTAGCATTGTTTCAATCGTTGACTTTGCAGAGAACTACAGTCTACAGCCACAGCGTGAGGTGCAATCACAATATTACAACTCTACACAGGTTTCTATATTTGTGCACATCGCATTCATTCATGCGAATGATAGTATAGAGGATGATAGAAAGATCATAAGGGAGTATAATTTCTATATTAGTGATGATCGTATGCATTCTACGGAGTTTGTGCAAGGTTACTTCTAGGTGTTCTACAATGATTTGGCTAGAAGGGGCATATCGTTCAGTCAACATATCATATGGTCAGATAACTGTGTGTCACAATTCAAGAACTCGTAGAATTTCTATTGGTTGAGTAGGAGGTATAATTTTACAGGTATTCAACATATGTGGAACTTTTGTGAGTCTAGCCATGGAAATGGGGAACATGATGGTGCAAAAGCATGTATCAAAAGAGCCATAGCACAAGAAGAGTTAAAGTATAAAGACAATGCAAAGTTGACAGATGGAAAATTGATTATCGAGCTGTGTAATGCTTCCATGGGTCCAAGTAATGAAGGTAAGTCTTCAGTTCGTAGATTTTTTTGGTTGATAGATGATACTAACATTGCACCGTATGAGGACTGTTCTACACTAACATGATCAAGTGAGATGCACTCTTTCAGAAGCTCAATTGCAGGTTCATGGAGTATCCATATGCTAAAGATGTCATACTTTTGTTCTTCCTGTACAATTCAAGCCTGGGATGAATGTGAATCAAAGGAGTGGGTTGATGAATGGCAGTTAAGTTATCTTAGCCCATTTGACATGTATCGACCCCTGATGACACTAGAACTAACATAGATAAAATCATCAGTTGAATTTGACCAATATCAGATCTAGTTCAACTAGATAATATATCTATTTGCATAGTTTTTGAAATTCCTAATGTCATCTTACTTTGTAGTGTTTTTGTAATGTTGACTAATTTCATCTAATTTGCTACACATATCAATGTAGGGCATGTATATGCAGTTATTGCAGATAAAGATAATGAAGAGGGAACAAATTATTACTTATGTCGTTGTGTTGAGGCCGAAAAGAAATTGGAGGCCCTAGTTACAGATGGAGAAAACATTGAATACCCTACAGGCTCAGTGGTTATTACTAGAACATGGCTTAGAAGGTACCCACATAAGAGTGTTAATGTTTGGTTGTTTCAGGACTTTGACACGCATCAGAAGATTCTTCATTACTTGAACCTTGTAGTGGCATCCACTGTTCATTTGATACAGTATCAAGGTAGACCTTTGAATAAGACCTTGTGGAAGGTGCGTGAGTCTGACCATGAAGCAATACTTGACACAATAAAGAGTAGAAAAAACCTAGATGGTTCATTAGATTAATTTGTAAGTATTCACATTGATTTTGTAAAGTCATGTTACATTGAGTTGTAAGTATACACATTAATTTGTAAGGTTTGTCTTTTTTTATTTGCTACTACATTTTTACATCATCATGTTATGCTTCATGGGGTTAGACCTAAGTGATGGATGAAGTTGATCATAAGAATAATGTATAAAATATAGGTGTCTTGGTTTCTAACTAGATAATAGGTGTCTCTAATTGTGTCTTAGGTATATATGATATGTCAACTAGGTAGATAAAGAATAGAAAATAGGTGTCTTAGGTGTCCTACATCTACTAAACTACATGTGTCTTAGGTCTTAGGTGAGGCCACATGAGCTTCCACCTTCACGTGGTTGGCCTTGTCAGTATATAATATTTATATTTCTTGAAGCTAAGGGAAGCTCTTTTTATTAATAGGAAAACTTTTTTGACTTCAGTTGCACTAATGGTGTAGGGGCACCTAGGTTGTCATCCCTCCAAGAGGGGTCAAAAAATTAAATTTTGTTTTGATTGAGTCAATTGTATGTAATAAGGTCTTCTAAGACCATT
Organism: Cunninghamia lanceolata; assembly: GCA_027924645.1. Taxonomy (NCBI): domain Eukaryota; kingdom Viridiplantae; phylum Streptophyta; class Pinopsida; order Cupressales; family Cupressaceae; genus Cunninghamia; species Cunninghamia lanceolata. The sequence continues at coordinate 14,393,012 of BSBN01000388.1, read as the reverse complement.
TCATTTGTTTTTAAGTCACTTTGAGTCATTTGGGGTCAGTTTGAGTCTTTGAGTCCTGTTGCAAAAAACTGTTAATGTTGTCAAGTTGCACAAAGAAACTTTTATATTTTTGGTGTCTTGCTCCTAATGCGACCAAGATGACAGTTCCAATGCATCTAGATGGGTAGGTTTAGGCTAGGCATGGTTCTATTTTTCACCCAAACATGTCGAAACAGTCTGAGCTACATTGTACCGACGATATCCCTGAAGAGTCTAAAGTGCAAAAAGGCAGCAATCTTTGACGAGATGTTACTCAAAAACTATCACTTAGAAACATTCCATCTAGGAAACACGATCATGTAGAGTGCCTCTACAATAACCTTTCTTAGTTTTTTATATCTCTGAGGTGTTTGCCCGTGGTGAAAGGTTTTTTGTTGCCCCAAAAATCATCAGAAGGAGGCAGTGTAAAGTTGCAAAGAGGTGTAACTTTCATCTTGCTAATGATACGACCAAACTAACTATTCCAACACATCTGGATGGATACATTTACGCTAGGCATGGCCCTATTTTTCACCCAAACATCTCGAAACAGTCTGATCTACATTGTACTAATGATATCCCTAAACAATCTAAAGTGCAAAAAGGCAGCAATCTTTGATGAGATGTTCCTCAAACACCGTGTCACTTAGAAACATTATGTCTAAGGCAACGTGATCATGTAGGGTTCCTCTACAATAACCTCTATCATTTTTTTATAGCTCTGAGGCGTTTGCCCATGGTGAAAGGTTTTCTATTGCCCCAAAAATCGTCAGAACGAGGTAGTGTAAGGTTGCAAAGGGGTGTAACTTTCATCTTGCTCCTGATGCAACCAAACTAACTATTCCAACATGTCCATATGGGTATATTTACACTAGGCATGGTCCTTTTTTCACCCAAACATGCCGAAACAGTCTGAGCTACATTGTACCGATGATATCCCTGAAGAGTCCAAAGTGCAAAAAGGTAGCAATCTTTGACAAGATGTTACTCAAAAATCATGTCACTTAGAAATATTTTGTCTAAGGAAACATGATCATGTAGAGTCCCTCTACAATAACCTCTTTCAGTTTTTTATATTTCTGAAGCATTTGCCCATGGTGAAAGGTTTTCTGCTGCCCCAAAAATTATTAGAAGGAAGTAGTGTGAAGTTGCAAAGGGGTGTAACTTTCATCCTGCTCCTGATGTGACCAAACCGACTATTCCATTACATTTGGATGGGTACATTTACACTAGGCATAGTCCTATTTTTCACTCAAACATGTCAAAATAGTTCGAGCTACATTGTACCAACGATATCCCTGAAGAGTCTAAATTGCAAAAAGATAACAATCTTAGACGAGATATTATTCAAAAACTATCAATTAGAAACATTCTGTATGAGGTAATACAATCATGTAGAGTCCCTCTACAATAATCTCTCTTAGTTTTTTATATCTCTGAGGCATTTGCCCAGGGTGAAAAGTTTTCTACTGCCCTAATAATCATCAGAATGAGGCAGTGTAAACTTGGAAAGGGGTGTAACTTTTGTCCTGCTCTTGTTGTAACCAAACTAACAGTTCTAACACATTGGGATGGGTACATTTAGGCTAGGCATGGTCCTATTTTTCACCCAAACATGCCAAAATAATCTGAGCTACATTGTACCAGTGATATCCCTAAAGAGTCCAAAGTGTTAAAAGGCAGCAATCTTTGGTGAGTTGGTATTCAGAAATGGTGTCACTTAGATACATTCCATCTAAGGTAATGCGATCATGTAGGGTCACTCAACAATAACCTCTCTCAGTTTTTTATATCTCTGAGGCGTTTGCCCATGGCGAAAGGTTTTCTGTTGCCCCAAAAATCGTCAAAAGGAGGAAGTGTAAATTTGCAAAGGGGTGTAACTTTTGTTCTTCTCCTTGTGTCACAAAACTAACAGTTCTAACACGTCTACATGGGTATGTTTATGCTAGGTATGGTCTTGTTTTGCAATTGAACATGCCGAAACATTCGGAGCTACATTGTACCGGTAATATCCCTAAAGATTCTAAAGTGCAAAAAGGTAGCAATCTTTGATGAGCTGTTATTTAGAAACTGTGTCAGTTAGATACATTCTATCTAAGGTAAAGTGATCATGTATGATCCCTCTACAATAAATTCTCTTAATTTTTTATATCTCTAAGGCATTTGCTCGTGCTGAAAGGTTTTCTACTGCCCCAAAAATCGTTAGAAGGAGGTAGTGTAAAGTTGCAAAGGGGTGTAACTTTTGTTCTTCTCCTTGTGTGGCCATACTAACAGTTCCAACGCATCTGGATGGGTACATTTAGGCTAGGCATGGTCTTGTTTTGCATCCAAACATGCCAAAATAGTTTGAGTTACATTGTACCGGCGATATCCCTGAAGAATCCAAAGTGCAAAAAGGTAGCAATCTTTTACAAGTTGTTACTCAGAAACTGTGTCACTTAGATACATTATGTCTGAGGAAACATGATCATGTAGGGTCCCTCTACAATAACCTCTCTCAATTTTTATTTCTCTGAGGCATTTGCCTGTGGTCAAAGTTTTTCTGCTGCCCTAAAAATCGTTAAAAGGAGGTAGTGTAAAGTTACAAAATGGAGTAACTTTTGTTCTTCTCCTCTTGTGGCCAAACTGACAATTCCATCGTGTCTAGATGGATACGTTTAGGCTAGGTATGGTCCTATTTCACACCCAAACATGCCGAAACAGTCTGAGCTACAAACACTAACTAGTCTTCAATCTGTAAACTCTACAAATACCATGATATCCTGCATAAAGCTATCTTTTAGCCTTTTATAAAGGCATGCTTATCAAATTCAACTACATAGAGATGATTATTTGTATTCCAAATTCCTTTTAAATACTGACCTTCCAATCCTTTTTCCTACCCTCATATCAATTAAATATGACCTTCGATTATGATATGGCACTCGAGCTTATGAGAGTTTACCAAAGACGCCGATTGAGTTAGGTTGAAGGGTCAGTGAACTAATGACTTAAAGACCCTTTAGTAGGTTGATTTAAGTGATAGTAACTTCTGATTATAAGTCAATATTAAATTAAAACAAAAGTGCACTTTACACACGATAAGCAATTGAGGGTTTGAAAGTCTTACAAAAAGTAGATTCTTTTTAGGGTTTAATGCCCAATATGCAAACCCTAACTATCAATAAGATTATGATTATAAAATCTTGTGTCTTCTCTAACTTCCTATTGCATGAACAAAACCACATCCACCATGAATATGAACCTTGCATCATATCAACCTTTCAAGATATACCTTATCATGAAAACCATATTCACAAGAAAACTTTGCATGAACAAAACCACATCCACCATGAACATGAACCTTGCATCATATGAACCATGTTTGTCTTGTGCAACATTAACATGAATTGAGATACCTTATCATGAAAACCATATTCACAACATCATGCACCTCATGACCATCACCTACCTTAAATCACTATATCACCTTATCAACATCATGACATCAACCTTGACATCAATGACAAACAACCTTGACCCTTTGACTTCAATGACAACCTTGAACCTTGATTTTTTATGACTTATGGGAGCCTATAGCCCCAAGTTATGTTGCATACTAAAATTAGGTAAGGCTCAATGTAATGTCATAACCTCACCTTATATGCAAGAGGAATTACATTTAATAACCACAATAGTCATTAGGTGCTCATAAGCATATGATTTTGACTATCTTATTCAATATAACAAACATACTCTTTGCATCCCAATATGGTATAATAACAAGAAATTAAGAAATATTTTTAGTTGACCAACTCATAAAGAATATGGATTAGCATACTCATTTGAATATTTTCAATTGAGAAACTCATAAAGAATATGAATATTTTCTATTCAACATGATGATTCATTTTTATATTAAATACAACTTTTATCTTTTAGTTCCAAAATGAGGTTTAGGTGATATTTTAATAACAATAGCTGGCTTATTGGATCAACAAACATCCTATGTAATACAAATGGACTTTAAATATTTGAAGTAGCCATCTACAAATATCCATTCAAATGTGGATTTATAATGCAATTATGGACGCCATCAATAAAAAAGATTTGTATTAACCAAATATCCATATAGGCATATATCAATATATGTCAATATAAGTATAACATATATACAAAATAGCCATATAGGCTTACAAGAATGCCATATAGGCATATAATGTCAACTATATGCAATACAAAATATATGTCCACAAATGCCATATAGGCATACAACAAAGGAACACAATAAAAAGTCATTCCCCTTTGGCTGGTGAAGAGAATAGATCACAGGGAGCCTTTGATCTTCTAGGGGATGGAGACGTGCATGTGGGTGGTCTACTACAAACCCGAGGGTTGCTCCTCCTATTTAGTTCTTGTAACTGTAGCTATTACAATAAAAATTATAGACATTAATATATAGAAATTACATGTTATAAAAATGAAATACTTAACAAAATAATCACTTATCACTACCATATAATCTATCTCCTCACTTGCCTTAGTAGCAGGATTAGGTTGTGGTGATGTCATGTCCTATATAAACTATCTAGATAAAAATTAAACTTCAAATCAATAATCTTATGATTTTTTAAAAATAAACAATTATAACAATGAATGTAACTTGAAATTTACTAATCTGCCTCATACCCCTGTCAATGGCATGGAGCTACAAATCACAAAGGTCACACCATGGTCCATTGCCTTATGAACATTGGGAGGTGTCTCTGTAGCCTGCATCATCTGAAAATAAAACAATATTATCAATTACAAAAATTATAATAGTGATGCAAATCATGGCTCCTAACATACACATGTTCACCTAAACATGGAAGTACACATAATAAAGCACACAAGTCACATACAAAAATCTAGTAAGTACAATTCATTCATTAAGCTATTTATTTTATTACCTCTGTGAAGCTTTGAAGTCCACCACCGCTGGCAGGTGTTGCCATGAAATCTCCAATATTAACCTATTCAACATCCAAAATCAGATATTAGAATACTATTCATATAACGATGCTATTCACATGTAATATTTATAATTGTTTACTAGTTACATACTCTGACAATAGATGATGTAGTGTAATATGCAGGTGGAGAACCATTGAAAACTACATCAATGCTATGACCCTAAAATTTTATTAAAATCATCAAACTAAATTAGTTAATCTTGCATTTCAAAAATAAAATTTAATAAATTAAATTCAATGAACTTGCTAATATTTACTTGAGTATCAAGGCTAAAAGTCTCACTCAGGAGGGTATTTGTCATCATCATTTGCTTAGCTACAGATGTAGCCTTTGCACCTGCGTCCTAACCATCCATGGGCTCATAACCACAGGCTGACCCACAAGTCTGACAAGTATGGCATGGGACCCTACTCCTCGTACTATCTCCCAACCCACGATGTGTTACAAGACTGGCATGCTCTATGATGCTCTGGGTCAAGGTACTAATGGACTGAAGTGTATCGACCTCAACACTCTCCTTCACAATGGAAGGGATAGACACATGCTCATGTGCTGGTCTGTTGATTACTTGTCTCACTGGCTACTGTGGGTCAATACATGCCCCTGGTCTATCTTGTGCTGACCCCCCACCTCTACCATGGAAGTCCCACTTATCAAAATAGCTTGGCACTTTATTGAGGACAAACTTGCAGTAGAGTTTCCTCAAAAAGTATTACAAGACCTCATTATTATTGCATGGAGGATGGTCAAAAACCATCCACCACCTATGCCCAAAATTGTCCCTTATCACTTGGTTCTTGCACTAATGGATAGGGAACCTTTTGCATGTAATGGATGGAGGTTGATTTGTTTGTGGGTTTGTGAAAATGGAACACAAGTCCAATTTTGTAATTTGTAACTTTGTCACATCTTCATATGATAGCTTGTCTGCATAATACTCTCTAAACTCTCTCCTCTTATCCAACCAACTAGATATTTCCTTGCTAATTAAATCTACATTTGATAACATAGATTCAAGAGATTGAGCAAGCGTAGACCTATCCAAGGTTGAAGTTCAAGGATCTTTCAATCATGCAATTATGTCTTCAATTTCTTTTTTATTGTTTTTAATTTGCCCCATTAGATTTTCCTATGTTCTAGGGGCATGTCAAGGAATGGATGGAGGAGTTTGTTGTTCAGGTTGTTCTTCAGCAGGTATTTTCTCTTTAGGATTTTGTAGATTTTGAGGAGGAGGAGGAGGAGGAGGTACATTAACATTTCCTAACAATTAAGGAAATTTACATCAAAAATCAACTCAAACCTACCTATTTAGAAACAAATTTAAACAAATAAACAAATAAAACTCACTCGTTTGGCCTGCTCGACGTCATGGCAGTATTTTGGTGATTAATCAGTGAGATTTTGGTGTCGAATTAGGTCTTCAAAAATGTGAGTGCTCTCCTTAGGGTTTGCAAGCCATGGGTGTAGAGGAAAATAAAGAAATCAAATGAGTAGAAATGCTCTTATATATATATATATAATTAAACATAATGCGCTCGTGTTATAACACGAGCGCGTTATGGTTTGGTTTTGCCGAGCCTTAGGCTCTTCATTACCAAACCATAACGTGAGCGTGTTATAATGTGCTCATGTTATGTATTAATTTTTTTTTGAAAAAATTTTGGCCACTTTCTGGCCCCCCAACTTTTTGCACTTACCTGTATTCCTATGTCCTCATATTCATTTTGATCTAGTACTTGTTCCATCTGTTCATCAAATTCAACATCTTTAATTGGTGATTCAATCTGCTCCAATTGTTGTAATTTTTCTGTTATAGCCTATTGTGTAACCTCTAAAATGGAATCACTAACCTCCTTGTCAGGGTTGTCCTCTATGTTTACAATATCTACAACTCTAGGATCTGTAAGGAGGGTTTGTACAATGTCATCTTTATTTATGTCTCCCTATGAATCTAATTCTGCACATATTTTCTCAATGCCTGGTAGTGAGGGAACTAGAAAAGGTGTAGGCATTGGCACTTTTGTGGGGTCATTGAATGGTTTAGTCAAAGAATCATTAATAGCCATTAAAGAGTCAGTTGCAGCAGGAGGTAGATACAACTTAGAAATATTGGAAAATGATGCAAAGCTAGTAAAAGGAGAGGGAGGTGGAGATGACATCATAGAAGAAATGGAAAGTAGAGTGGAAAGACCAAGAGATGGAAAGGTGAAATTTGATGGTGACAAGATGGTAGAAATGGGAGGTAGGGATGAAGATGATAAAGAAAGAGAGAAATGAGAGGAAGTGAGAGCAGGAAGACTTAAGGATGTAATGGCAAGAAAGGTGGATGGAGCAATAGATGAGATGGGAATAGCAGAAATGGATGGTAAGGATGATATGGAGGGAACATATGAAGATGAGATGACCTGATAGTTGTAATGGTGGATGTAGGAGTGGAAGACGCTGGTATTGGAATATTTGCAGCAATTGATGAGGGAGGGGTAGTTGTGTCCACAATAGAGGCAATTGTGGATGCAATAGTGGTTGACACTTTTGGCTTCTTCACCTTTGAAGTTTCTCCCTTTCCACTTGGTATATCCTTTCTTTTAGCTACCCTTGTTCTTGTGGAAGGAGGAAGTTCTTTCTTTTGTGGTTAAGGGCATGTTTCTTAGCCTTTCCTTTCTCTACCAAGGGAATATTTTCATCACTATCTACATCAATTTCTTTGGTTGTTCACTGACCTGCAACATCTTCTGTTTCCATAGATTGATCTTCCTCATTGCTGCTAACCTTTTCTTGTTCTTTCTCTACATAGTTTAGAGCTACTCCGTTTTGATTCAAGGTTGCAACTTGAGCTTGTACCCATGCTCTACTAAACCTAATTGGTTCTTTGATTGTCATATCTAGAGAGCTTTCCTCTGAATCTTCCTAGTTTGGAATGGAATAGGCTGATTGAATAAAGCCTCCTAGGAGCCTCTTTGGATTACATCATTATCCTCTATCAATTGGTCTGGAACTCATACAATGTTAAACCTTTTGATAAAGACAAGAGACAACATAGAATACTTTCTTCTCAACACATCATAGTCATCTTTACAGTTAGCTCAGAAGTCCTCCAAGTGCTCCTTGTGAAACAAACTTTTGCTTACATACCTTTCCATTACACCAAAGGGGTCAAAGTGTCTTCTTCTATCATTATAGTACAGATTCAATAGTTGTAGTTTTGTATCTGAATGCTCTGCTTACCTAGAGTGATGCAAGAATAATTACCCCTTCCTAGAAGTATGGGAAACTCGATTGATGCTCTATGCAAGTGTTTCAAACTCTCTACGTAAGTGAACAGTTGCCTTGTGAGTTCTAGGAGTACCGCTTTATCAGTTGGGTACCTTGGGAGTTTGTATGGTACCCCAGTGAAATCTTGTATCCTTAAGTAAGTGAATTTTTGACACTGGATGTACCATCTTCTATATGTTTGCACAATAGCCATACCCTCAGGGGACATCCTTCTTGCCATAGTAATATGCATAGTAAATGCATCATTAACTCACTTATGGTCCACCAAGGATTGAGAGACTTCTAATTGAGCATAACATTCATAAACCGTCAGTTGTCCATCTCCATTACCAAATCTTCCCAACTTAGATAGACCGGGATATACTACAGTTCTGGCCAAAGCATACATAATATATGAAATCCATCTAAAGGTTTCATCTATCTAGAAGTTGATGAAGGCCTCATGAATATTGTTACTTAAAATATGGGCCCAATGGATTTTCTTGCTTCCATGTAGAATTTCTTCAATATATGCAAACATCCATCCCTCAATGTTAAAAGTAGTTGGAAGTCCCATAATCCTACTTAAGAGTGTCACCAAATCTCCAACCTCCTCTTTGAAATCACTTTTGTACAATGTATGGGGCAGTTTTGAAAAGGCTAACCTCTTATACTTCATCCACTCATCATTTATCTTATTTTTACAAGTCTCTAGGACCTTCTTATACATTTTTTTAGCCTCTTCCTTGTCCATTATGGAGAGCTTTGGGAATGGGGGAATGCCAAATATTTCTTCTAAAGAGAGGGCACTAAGGTCTACCAAAATCTACCCACCTAGAGCTTGTACAGTCCTAGTGGCTTGATCATAACTGTTAGCACAAGCTACAATCAATTCTAGACATTATACTAAAGTAAGGAAGGCAACAGCTTTTGCTATCCCATTGTCTCTAATCCTCCTAGCCAATGGAGTTGGGTTTGAGCCTAGGACTCTAATCCTGAATTCTTCTATGTCTATGTGGCCAAGGTCTGTATCTCCAATGTTCTGCAATGTTGAGGTGATCTTTGTTACTGGAGGGATTCCCTTGAAATCGTACTTCATGTTGACTATATGGGAAGACATCTAACCTACAAGACATGACCTAATAAGTATATCTTGTAGTTTGTTGTCCTAGGAGTTCTAGACTTAGGTTTCTAGATAGTTGGATGATTATAGTTTATATCCTAAGTCAAGAATTATCAAAGAAAACCATTGTTCATGCCTAAAAGACCTTAAAATTTATTTGAGAAGATCAAGATATGCATGATATTCCATCTTCTAATATTTACTACACAAACTTACCAAAAGAAACAGTGAAAAGCAGTCCAGTGGGATTTTAGGGCCTCACTGGATGTGTAATAAATGCTATTTAAAGTACATAATTTCCCAAATTCAAACAAAATATGCAAATTATCAATGTCTTCATGCACCTCATTAAATCATTTGACAAAACATGCCCTTTTCCCCTTAGAAGAATCTCCAAATTTGCTTATTTACATAGTTAGCGGGGGTTTGCACCTTCACTAGACCTAGTAAGATTTTGAGTCATCATAAGACATCGCAGAGCATTTGTGGGTCACATGATGTGTGCAAAGTGCATGAATTTTAGTGTAACTTCTCTTTAATATCTCCAGTAGGGTTGTTGATACTTAGTGGACATAGCGGTGAAATCAGCTGACACGAGATCGACAAAGTTTTCATAGGTCATAGGATGTATCCAGAAGGCATTGATTCTAGAGCAAGGGTTATGCAATGTCCTTGGCAGGAGTTTATCACTTGATGGGAAAAGCGAGGATTCATAAGATCACAGGACATGTCATGTGAAGGACACTTTTAGTGTAGATCAGGTAATTTTTACTTTTAGCACAAACCTAGCTTAATACCTTAGTGGGGAAATTGATCGGCACAAGACTAGCGGGGCTTTCGGGTACTACCAGACATGTCCAGTGAGAGCGCATTTTTGCGTCGATCAAGTGATGAGGTCTTTTACATCTTACTTATGAGTATCTCAATTTGTAGGGTTTTGAGGGTTGATAGGACTTGTGGAACTTTTGCCACTCACTAGATATGTTCGGTGATGTCTCATTTTGGTGCAGATCCAATGACATCCCTTTTAAGCGTTTAAGTTTCAATTTTACTTCATTTTGCTTGAAATTGACTAAGGTTGTGTTTTGTAGAGTTTTAAGTGATATGGGATGTCTTGTGAGGGTAGGTTTTCGTCCAAATCACTTGATGAAAATTTTTAGTGCCAAACATTTTTTCTAGCTCAGTGGGGTTTCCAAAGTTTACTAGATATATGCAGTAGTCAGCAATTTTTGTGCAAATCAAATGGGGATAGATTTTAGCACTAACTTAACTCTAGATATTATTAGAGTCAATAAAGTTATAAGTAGTTGGAGGATGTGTCTAGTGCTATTTAAATTTAGCACAAATGCAATAGAGTTATGTTTCAGCGCTAAACTCACTTGAATATTTCATTTTACACAAAATTTGGTTAAGGGTGCCTGCAAGAAACTAGTACATATAGAATATATCCTTAAAAGTCAGTTTCCACACAATTTCATTTTAGGGTTCTAACGCAGTGTGTCTTAAATCAAATTTCTAGGGTTTTGAATGCTTCTTACTCTATGATTTTATTCAAGGCACAAACTAAGGATTTTTGGGCGAAGTACTCAACTAAAACATTTGCACCCTTGAGTGGAAATCCTAAACTAGCATACATACATTTGAATATATATTTGTACCAATTCTAAACTCAAAGCTAACAGTCCAAAAGATATCAATGAAAACTAACAAAGTAAACAAAAGACCCTAAGCATGGATGTTCAACCCAATTAAAACCCTCAATCCACAATGTTAAAATGTAAAAGTAGTGTAATGATGATGCTAACCTGAGAAATGTGGAACTAGGCAATGGTGACTATGTGAGATGCCTTCCAATGATTAGAAGTTACCTTGAAATCTATAGGAACCACAACTAATTACTTAGAGGAAGGCTTGAAATTGTTATATATGCTGCAAGGATACAAAAATATTGAAGATTTGAGCATGAAATAGATTGAAATGGGCTATTCTAAGCATTTTATTACACCGAACAACAACCATTAATGACGGAGTACAATGATAGCGTGTCACACACCTGTCATTTGTGGAGTTTGGTGCTATATGGATCTTGCAGGAATCTCACTGGAGACTGGACATATCCGGCAAGACAGTTTTAGTGTAGTTCTAGTCATCTTTAGTTTTAGTACAAACTTCGAATGAATACTCTTCAGTAGAGTTTTTGGCACTCATCTGACTAGCGGGGTTTTTATGGTTGATCGAATCCATCTGGTGAAGGATGATGTTTGCACAAGTCCGATGTCTTAAGCTTTTAGCACAACTTGGTTTATTGAACATTAGCACAGATATCCGATGTCACTTGATATTGGCACAAAGTGCAGTGACAACCTGTTTTAGTACAAAGGCCTTAAAGCCTTAGGATTTGGTGGTAAAGGGACTTGTCCTAGCCTAATCAGACTTCTTTGAACATTCAAAGCATGTTTTCACTAGATAAACAAAAATTTGACCCTCTTCTGGACATATTTGACCTTGTAAATTCAACATTACCCTAAAAGGAACTGATTGAGACTAAGCCAAAGATTCAAGTAAAACCAAACAAAGGGGGTCTCCATTTGATCAAATGGGGTGTGTGTGCAAGGCACAACAACCACAAAAGATTGAGTAGCTCTCTTTAGGTATTTTTCTCATGTCTACCCTTAATGCAAGAGTTGTTTTTTTCTCCTATCTTTTTAGGGCACTCATTGCTTAGGTGTCCTTCTCTAGTACAATAAGTGCACCATATATTCAGCCTACTATTATCTTGTTTTTCTAGTATTTCTTGTTTCAATTTAGATGTTCTAGTTCTAGTTTTAACTTTTCTACTTTTGTGTTTTCCTTATCTTTTTTTCCCTTCTTCATGTTTGATTCTCAATGCAACAGGCTAAGCTTACCACCTTTGAATAAGTGTTTAATGCTTTACTATCTAGTGTTGTCCTTATTTTAGGAGCTACTCCTAAAACAAACCATTCAATTATTTTTTCTCTATTGGTGGCTTCTCTAACTTTCTAGAAACTTCTTTAAATATTTTATCAAAATCCTTTATTGATTCATCTTTTCTTTGTACCAAATCTCTCATTTTGATTACTAATTTTATTTGTACCTCTAGATATTCAAATTTATCTAAGAACTATTGTCTTACTACATCACACTCTTTTTCATGTTGTAGATAGGTTTTTCTATACCAATATAAAGCATCATTTTGCAGTGTTCTTAGAAAATCAAATAATTTTATTTGGTCTCTTGTAATGTTCTTTCATTTCTAGATTGATTCTAGAACAAATTTATTTTCTATTACCTTAGTTGTGTCTTTCCCAAATAGTATCAATTTGATTGGTGAGTCCATCTATCTCTTTTTGGTTTTCATGTTTGATGTAAGATTTTTTGTCTTTTTCTTTTGTTTTTTCATTTGTTTTCTATTATAGGGGTTTGTTCTCCCTTTTTATCTCTATGCAACTTAATATTAAAGTAATATTTTCCCAATACTTTTTCACAATCCCTTAAAATCCCCTCTTCTATGTCTTTTTGGTTGTCCATTTCTTTGACTTCATTATCTACTAAAAATTTTCACCACATATATATAGTTGATGGTCTTACCTAGGCTATACAAGACTTCTATGGTCATTCTTGACATATGCAAGGTATGTAAGGATTATATCTATAAAATGGATTCAATATGTAAGCATGTGTTCATGGGAAAGCCCAATCCCACTTCACCTTGCCTCCTTATAGGTGACAAGGTTGTGCTGGACATGATGATGACTCCTTTGAGGTAAAAATTTTGCTCTTCCCCTTTGTATACCTAACCAAAATGTGTGGTTTAGGTCATCCTCTAAATTTATGAAATCTTTAGGTAATCCTACTAAATGGAAATGAACTTGGGTGCTTTTGATTCTCAAGACAACCCTGTAGTATGAGAAAATAACATACACGTAAAAGACCTTAGGTTGAGAATAAAAAGATAGATAAAACTTAATATTTTGATCTCCAAGATCACCTAAAGGTGTGAGGAGAGAACATATGCTTAGATTTTATCAAAAAATATGGCATACAAATGTTAATTCCCTTAAGAAATTGAAATGTGCCTAGATTAGTGATAAAATGATAAGTCCTTCGATAAATGATGCTACAAATAAGACATTTGTAGTTTGATAATCTCTTAGAGAAATGATTTTCTACACGAAATGATGTAAGCTCACAAGCCACAACAAGAAAATGACTAGTCCAAGAGTTAGAAAGGATAAAATCCCAAGAAAATTGATTAAATCTATTATAGACATAGAAATGACTAAACAAAGCTACAAATGCTTAAGTATGAATAGAAATGCTTAATTATAGAAATGACCAAATATAGCTATAGGAACCTAAGTATGAATAGAGGCATATGATTATAGAAATGCCTTAATAAGTGTTACAAGTTCCTATGTATGAATAGAGGTATCTGGTTGTCAACATAGGCACTCAACCATGTTGTGACAAAAGTTTTTGGACAAAGACCTCAAAAAATGATGTCAAGTCTACAAAATACATAGGTTGAGTTGAAAATGGTTAGCATAACACCTTATAAGATTAGCTACTATTAAAAATTGAATTTAAAAGGTGTGAAAGATGGTAAGAACGTTATTTGGAGGTTTGAGCACACACGTGTTGATTTGTGCATAGAAATGCTCATTTATGTCACACAATTGCCTAAATGTGTTTGGGGCCAATAAAAAAGATATGGACCTACAAAAATCAAGGTTAATCTATAGCAAGAGGGAATTAGGATGAGATAAAAAAAATTAAAATTAGATACCCCTACAAAAGTTCCACAAGATTTTAGTCCTAAAATCTTGCATAAAAGACCCAAAAAATAAGATTTAGGGCTCAACATGACATGCTTCTAGGTATCAAAAATAGAGATTCTTAAGTATGTACAAATGTACCTAAACATCATATATAGGCACCTAAGCATGCAAAAAAACACCTAAGCATGAAAAATGATTGAATATGATCTACAAGTGCTTAAGTATGCATAGAAATGCCTATTCATGAATGCAGGTGCTAAAACAAGCCTAAAGGCACCGAATTGTAACCTGCCAGTCTAAAATGGATAAAAATGCCAAAATATAATTAGATAAGGGACATTGGTCTTGCCAGGCATGCCAAGAATGTCTACAAGTAAATGCAAACATGAAAGAAGAAGCTAAACTAATTTAATCCATTCATTTACATGTACATGTAACCTCATGATTAAACTAAGGACTAGTTAAGCTAATAAAAATAAAAAAAGTTCTCACCAACACTAATACTTGTTGCACCAAGCTATGGTGGATGTGCTCAAGGATTATTGATTGGAGATGTGGGTCCTACTACTAATAGCATTACTTTGCATTTCAAGGAGGCTTGATAATGGATGAGGTTCTGTTTATATTTTTTTGGACAGATGGTCAATGGCTTTACGATTGATTTAAAGGATGCATGACTCTCATTTCATGAAAGGATTGAAGTGATGAGAAGCCTCCAAATGGCACCATGTGATTGGTGCACATGGAGGGGTTCAAGATTCAAGGAAAATCAATGGTTGAGGATTCCCTTGGAGAAATTGGAGGGTGATGATCAAAAGGGTACCTTAGGGGTACTTTAGAAGTATGGAAAATATTTGACCTGTGCCTTTGTACAAATCAAATGACCTATGTACACTTTTGGAGGTTGTGCAAGTTTTGAATGAGTTGATTGTGTTTAGGATTGTGTAAGTGGAGGATTAGTTGAAATATTTTATTTTAGCCAACTTAATTAAAAGTTGACAAAATAGGGAATTAAATAAATAGGATATTTATTTAACTTTTGGGATGGGGATGAGTAATTTAGATAAATAAATATTTGAATTTATTTATCTAAGGTTGGACTATCGATGAAGAAGGATTAAAGGGATTGATTATTTAAATAAATGACTAAATTTATTTAATTATTTTTTGAATGAAGGTTGAATGAATAGTGATGAATTGTGATTTTACTAATTAAATAATAAATATCATTTAATTAATTTTGGGATGAAAATTAGATAATAAATCAAATAAATAGGAATTTAGTCAATTAATTATAGAGGAAATGTTCAAGTGATGTATTGATGGTGGCTAAAATATTGATGAGATGATTTTAGGTGTCTACAAGGAATTCTTAGGGCATTTTCACTTTATGTCCTAAGTCATAAGATTAAGACACATATCATAATCTCATGTCATCCTATGTCTCACCTTGGGCTATGTAACCAATGTTTTCTCATTGTAATCTCATTCACATATTCATGGATTCATGTCTTCATTATATATTTACATTCTTTGATAGAATTTAAATATTCTTTCATGTTGGGGACATCTCTTGTACTTTCATTGAATCTCCTAGATCTTCGGTGGATATCTCCATAGCCAAGTCTTACTTGGTGTTAGAAGATTCTATACCAACTCTTAAATGGTATGAAAGATTGTAGGATTGCTATTTGTTAGTCTTTTAAGAAATCTAGCTTGAAAGTATTGGTTGTTCTTAAAAAGTTGAGCATACTTTTCTCTTATATCAAATTATGACCTAGAGAATAAAAAAACTTGATAGAAATATCAAATTTGTAAGGGTTTATTCTTTGTGGCTTTATATTTTATGTTGCTTTATGAGATTCTTAGAGTAAATATGAGCTTAACATTGAGTTCAAGGTGTCCAAGAAAGTCAGTTTAGATATATCTAAATTGGGAATTGGAGGCTAGATCCACAAGGGTTTGAAATTGGGAGGTGCTTATTAGATCTAGAAGGTAACCATATTTTTAAAGCATTTAAGGTCAAATCTAACCTTGTCATCACATCCAAAAGGGCCAAGAACCTATAGATTGACTATGATTTTGTCAAAATTGGACACTTTTGCCTTGAGCCATTAGAGAAACTTTTCCCCCCTTCATTTCAACATACATACAACAAAGAATATTCTCTGCACACTTATAATATTTAGTCAGATCTTCATCGATGCAAGAAAGTGTTCGCCAATATTTAACACACTCATTTATTCACTAGTTTGTGGCTTTGGCTATAGTTTTTCAAGTGTTTTTGTAGGTTTTATTAAGGCTTATAGAGTACAAGGTGCATGTACCTATGAAAACCATAGGTGTACCTATTATATTTTGGGGCACCATGTGGCACTGGCTCTATTAACTAAGCCACCACAAATCAAAAAACTAGCTATGGGTGATCCCATAATATTGTGTCCCACTTTTTGGCTGAAGTAGGACATTGAAATCAGCATTTTAAACCAAAATTTCATTTTCTAACACCTATAGCAACTAAAATGTTAATAATTTAAAGTTGATATGAAATAGTGATGTTTGAGATTTTGTGTGTAGATTATAAATGTATTTTTTAAAAAAATTTAAGAAATAATTTGTAATTTTTTTTACGTAACTTTTAATAACTTATTTTTTATAGATAACACCATTGTTAAAAAGTGACTTTTATACCATACATCATAACTTTTTTTGTAGAAAATCAAATTATAAGATTTTAAACATAGGTTTGTAACACCAATATCTAGTGCATAGATATTTTTTCATAATGTTTTCTTACATATATTTTTTATTAATTTTTGAAGTGAGATTAATTATAATTCAAACCTAGGTTTATACCATACAACATAAATTTTCTATATGGATCCAATTTTATTTATTTTTGTTGAAACAAAGACAAAAATACCTAGTGTGCACATATTTTTCATAAATTTTTTCTTTATTTTTTATTTTTCCATGTGTGTGGAATAGAGACCTTGATGTTTAGTAAAAAACCTTTGTTCACTAGAAAATAGAAAATAAATATAATAATCAAATGAAATATATTCAAAATCATACTTTTTAGAAAGTTTATACTAAGGGATAAATACTTACATAATAGAATTTCTAAATGAATTCTTTTGATCCCCCAAAAGGTGAAGCAAAATTGGTTTTTGGTCACCATTTTATAGGTGTAGAGGAGACTCCATTGAGGTTTTGATTTAAGACTAGGGGGCTCTTTCCAAGCGGGTTTTATCTAATCCCCTTCAATTAAACCCCTTTAAATGGAACCCCTCAAGGCTAAAATCATTAATTTTTCTAAAAAATATGTGATTTTAGACAAAAATCAAGATGTCCCAAGTTTGGGACTCAGTATTGTGGGATCACCCCTATCATACCACTTATAGCATAAAACAGGTAATATTCCCCCACAAAATAATTCTTCTAGTCATGAAACAAACCTCCACTGCCTAAAACCACCATCAATTCCTAAATAGTGGTTTCCCATGCTAAAATTAGTGGTTTTGTTGGTAGTTTTGGCATATAGACTGTTGATAACTGAGAGGGGGGGGTGAATTAGTTATCCTAATTATTTCCCTTAATGAACTTTCCTTTTAATTGATGCAGCATAAAATCAAACACAAAACATTAACCATGAAATAAGAAACACATGACACAGTATTTTTGACATGGAAACCCTGTTAAGGGAGAAAACCACGGGGTGATTAACCCAAAATTATTCTCTGTTAGAAGAATAGGAAATTACAAAAATGGCACTTGCCAATAAGGGCTCACTGCCCGAGCACACTGCTCACAAAGAGGCCCACTGCCTACAAGAAGACACACTGTCTACAAAGTGATGAGAATCACAGTCTTGAACTGATTGGAAGCATCTGCATATGCTGGAGTTCAGTTCCGGTTAGGCTCAGTACACTGATCTGTTGCACTTCATCTTTCCTCTGTTCTTTATTCTGCTATCTTTCACATACCGGATCCTTTTTGCTACTTCTGCTCTTTATCTGGACTTATTCGCATATATCTCCACAACAACACCACTCACAACTAAATCCATCCTCTATATATATCCGCACAAGTAATTTCATCACCTTTCTAGTCGGCATCCGGAACAGTCCAGTTTCTTACAAACTTTTGTTCTGTCGGCTGAATCCTTCCTCACCAAGCAATGCGGATCAAGCATATACTTGTAGATATCATTAATCATGTCGGCCAAACATGATTCATGCCTTCACAACCTCTGTCATCAACAGTAACACATCCGGAAAGCAGTCTGATACTCTGCCAGTCAGTTCTTCCTCTGTTTTCACTGTCTCTCAGGAATCCGGTACTCAACCATTCATATCTTTTTCCTTGTCCATCACCGGAGGCTAAATCCTTGGAATATATCACTCAAGGTAGTCCTCTTGACTTTCCCAAATCCGCACTGCACCAAGACACTTCCTCTGAGAGATCCGGACCAATCTGTCGGACCTTGCCACATGCTCTGTTCTTCTTCACCGGACCACAACATTCTTTATTCTGACTTCCGGTAGAGACACATCATGACTTGCGGATATGTGGGATGACCTTTGTTGCCATCAATGACAACAACCATGAATCCATATAGTGTCTCTTGCCAACAATCTCCCCCTTTGGCATTGATGGCAACACTTAGTGAAAAATGACTAAGTGTTTTCACTATGCTCCCCCTTTGCTGATGCTCTGTCTTTATATACACTTTCCGGAACTCCCCCTTAGTTGGATTCCTCATTTTTCACTGCTCCTCACTCCCCCTTTGACATCAATGGCAAAGGGTAGGGTCTGCATATCAAAATTTTCAAAAATTTCTTATACTTAGCCCGCATATTTACATACTCACATATATTGAAGAATGTCTGCAAAGGATGTCTGCAATTGGATCATTTCTGTGGCCCAACTTTGCTTCATTCTATCCAAAATTGAAATGTGACCACTTAGCAAAAATGCAAAAGCTTCTGCCCGCTTGAGATCTGTCGGATCTTTTGTTTGGGCGGTGGTCTGAGCATCACTGATGGCCTCATGCATGGTTTCCAACTTAGGGATTATAATCCTTCTAAGTTCTCCCATCCGGTTGGTGATGTTCTTCCTTTCTTTCTCAAGATTCTTTATTTCATTCAAGACTGCAATAGTCTGACATTCTTGATTTATTATAGAGGAAGAGAGAGGATCAAAACTTTGAGATAAGCTTTGTAGCTTATCCTGTTCCTCTTTTATTTTCTTGTCAAATGCTGCTGTTGCCTTTGACCAGGATATACAAAATTTATAGATGTCACCGCCATCCTTAAGAGCATTCTCTAAGCTCTTAATTCCAATGCTTACAATCTTCCTATCCTTAGAGATTAATTCTAATATTTCTGAAAATCTTTTATCCAAAAATTCCTTCCGGACCTTTTCTTCAGCTGATTTTTCTAAAGAATCAAAATGTGTATCAACACTGCTGACTAAGGTTTTTAGATTACCGGAAGTGGAGGCTGTCGGATCTATCTGGATTGATGGCATGATCTTTACAAGTACTCCGGAAGCAGCCTCTATCAACTCACAGTCTTCCATATGAGACTTCAGGAGCTTTTCATTTGCCTTGGCATTTGCAAATGAAGCTATCTTCATTGTTTGTACTGGAGAGAGAGAGTCAAAATCAAATGGACCTTTTAGAAGCTCCGGTTCATCAATCTCTAGAGTTTCTTTGCTCAAAAATTGTTGAACAGTTTGTGCAGTGTCTCTTGCCGGAGACAGATGTTTCTTTTCTTCTGCAGTCTTAGAACTGTCAACCTCTTTGTCTTTCACCACTGCTTCCTTCTCCTGTAATTGCTCTTCTTCTTTGGATCCGGAGACTGTAGGGGAAACCGGAGGAGAGATGTTAGTTTGTTCATGAGCCACTTCTTCTGGAGCAGAGGGTCCCAAGTCCTCAGCTGTTTCTGTACCTAAATCCTCTACAACCGGAAGATTGAACCTTTTGAAGGCCTTCCGGAGGATCTCTTCTGTTTCTTGGGCCACTTTGTCAGTCTTGCCAAGCATGAGTTGATTCATCCTGGCTTTGCTTCTGAACTCATCTTTGCAGTCCTTGAAGATAATGTTCATTGTCTTGGGATCAATTTGAGGATATAGCTGAATAGCTATCTGCTCCCGGATCTCAAGATCTTTAGCATGAGCATTATTCTTTCTTACTTCCATTTCCTTTTCTAGGCTTTTAGGAATAAGAGATATTATTTCAATGAAAGCCTTATTATATATATTAAGATATTTTACTGTGGCCTCCTGCAGAGTCTTTTGGTCGGCCTCACTGAAGTCATCATATGATTCAGTCATTGGTTGAAGGTTTCCATCCACCGTGACCGACTTGATTATGCTCTCTAGTGACAGAGTGGGCTTTTCAACAGTTACCTCTGCCATTTCATCCTTGTCTTGGCCTGTGGAGGGCTTACCGGATCCTTTCTTCTTCTGTTTCTTTACTTCTCTTACTCCCTCATCTGATTCTGTTTCCTCTTCATCCTTTTGGCTTCCATAAGCCCTTGTGGCTTTTGTCTTGGATCTCTTACCGGATGCCTGGACTTCCGGTTTTGAACTTTTGGTTGAGGGAGGTGCAGATCTCTTTGATGATCTGGTCCGGGTGGGAGTTTCAACCGGAGCACTTTCTTTGCTTTTCTCTTCTTCCTCGGCCTTCCTCCTCTTTTCCCGGCTGGCATCAAGTGCCTCCTTTGAGATACCTAGGCCTTGAGCAATGTGCTCTACTTCTTTTCTTACCTTTCTTTTAATCTCAGGTTCCCTGAGTTCTACATGTATTTTTACACTCAGCTCCTCAAAGGTTCCAAACCTTTCTGCCTTAGGATCTTTGGGCTGACTTAGCATGTGTTGAACATGCAGCTCCACTATCTGTTCATCTACTTCATACCCCATGGGCATGATCCAGACAGTCCTTGGTTCCACTGCCTCCATTAGGCACTGATCAGTGTCAACCATAAAGCACACTGAGTCCTTGTATTTCTCAATGAGAGACTGGGGAATTCTCTCTCTTGCTTGCATCATGCTCTGAAAGTTTTTGAAGTATCCCCATAGAGCTGTATTTCTCGCTTTTGCATCCCCAAGTCCATGCAAATAGTCTCTTATCTGGACTGCAACAGGTTTGTCATTCTGCCATACCCATCCACTTGTTCCGGGTAGCTCATTCATGAAGTAGAAGAATAGACATACAATAAGAGTACCATACTTAAAGGAATTCTTCTTATCCTTCTTGATTTTCTGTATGTTTTCCATTAATTGGCTTAGCAGTAGTTCGCAGAGATCATATTCTGCATTCTTTCTTAGCATTTCATAAGCAGTGTATATTGCAGTTCCGGATACAGAATTCTCCCTGCTGGAGTGATAGATCTTGTATCCTATTATCATTGATGCATATTTGATATCCGGATCCGAAATATCTTCAATGGTCATTGCCCTCTTGTCAAATTTTGATCCGGTGGCCTCAGTTACAATGTTGTTCTTGACAGATTTGAGGATAGGTACCCCTCCGGAAGAGTATAGACCAGTTACAGCTCTAATTGCCTCTTTTGTGATCTTGCAGAGTCTATCTAGCCATAGAAAGTTGTCATGCATCCTGCTCAGTACATACCGGACCCATTCATCTTCTTCAAAGCAGGGGAAATGAATAAATTGCTCAAATTGTTTCTTCTGAATATCCTTATACTCTGGTTTAAGCTCAAAAGCATTGTCTATCAGCTGCTTGTGATAGAGGTCTCTTAATTTGAATTCCCCAAATTCCTCAATGTTTGCATGTATGTAAACCCTAATGTCTTCGGTGTGTAAAACTTCGTGAGGAACACTAGAGAAGGCTCCTAGTGGGTCTACCTCCAGTGATTTGTAGGGATGTTTCTTGAATGAGGGGCAAGGTCTATCAGAGATCTTAACTATGTTTGGAGTAGCCATTCTTCAAAGATTTGTAGTGAGGTAATGAAAAACGGAGAATACCTTATGCGCCTTCGGTTTGCACGGAGTGGTTGGATTGATTTCTTTATGCAATAGCTTCGGCAGGAGATCCTTGGTGTGCTTGATGAACCTTGTTGCAGAGCTCCACTTTTCGCTTCTTCTCGAGTGCAGAATGAGCAAATGACCTTTGAGAAATCCCTTAAATTGCTCCGCGAACCCTAATATCTGTCTGTAATAAATGCTTCACCTACATCATTCCGGTTTGCCTTGTCTGGATAGTTTGGAGTATCCCGGATTAGTCCTGATCTGTGGATATCATCCGGATCTTTCAATCATGAATGAATCGAGGTAACATATTGCAAGAACATTCCAAACACTCTGTCCAATCCGCAGAACAAGATAGTACAATTCCAGACCTCACCGGACCTTTTTGTGATCCTCTGTCACCTCCGGATACTTGCCGGACCCGGTTCTATACCGGCAGCCACAACTCCTTCAGATCTTCATGCGGACCTCTGAAATCTTAACTGAAGTATCTCAAGACTCATATCTACAAACCCTTTGATCCGCATCTTGTGCCACATCCGGCACCACTTGTTTGGCTGGGGGAACAAGATTTTCTTTGAGTCTCCCCCTGAGCCTGAGCTCACTTTTTAATTTCTGGAAGAAATATCAGCACCAGAGTCTGGTGCGGATCCAACCTCTACATTCTCTGAACTTTTCTTCACCCAAATCTTGCTCATCTGATTCCTAACCTCATCTGCATTCATCTTTTGTTTACCCTTGTCTTGATTCTGATTATACACCGGACCTCTTTTGTCCTGATTCTTGTTTCTGCAAACTTTAGCATTATGACCGGACCTATTGCAGATTTGGCAAATAACATTTCTTTGCATGTTTGACTGATATCCTCTTGATCTGCATTGATTAGCCATATGACCTACTCTATTGCATGTGAAGCATCTACCTTTGAATGATTTGTTTACTTGCATACTTCTACATTCATGGGATTTGTGTCCATACCTTTTGCAGTTGAAGCACTATCCGGAGAAGGATGAATTAATCTGATTCATTCTCATTCTGCACTGATTAGCTTTGTGACCAAAGTGGTTGCAGCTGTGGCAGTATCCATTGAAGGATGGATATCTTTGAGCATTTGGCTGTCTTACCGGAGGTCTTCTAGGCCTGCTCCTTGGATTTTCTGATCCAAGATTCTTCTGACCGGATCCGGAGCTTTCTCCTTTCTCATATCCCAAACCATACTTGTCATCTGTCCTCTTTTGACTTCCAAGAAGAACTTCAAGTTGAGCAGAACTTATCTTGAATTTCTCTTTATATTCATTTGCTGTTTGAAGGTCTCTTTTGAGAGAGACAATTTGATCCTCAAGTTTTCCTTCATTATCTTTGGCATCTTCAAGATCAGATTCAAGATGTCTGATAATCCTGTCCATCTGGTGGCATTCTTCTGATTTTTCTTTAAGAGATTGTCTTAGATTGTCTTCAGCCTTTCTTTTTTCTTCAATCTCTTGAGTAAACTTTATAGTTCCTGATTCCATTTCATGTCTTAACATAATGACTTCTTTTGATAACTTTTCACATAACTTGGTTTGCTCAGTCAATTCTTCATTTGTATTGCTTTCTTCACTTTGTCTTGCCAACTGTTGAAGCAGCTCCTTTCTCTTTTTCATGGAGAGACTTAATTTGTCTTTTAATTCTCTCATGAATTCATCAGCCTGTTTGAGTCTTTCCTTTAATTCACTAACTTCAGAATTCGACTGTTCAAGATCCTCAAGAGCAGTCTTGAGTTGCTCCCTTAAACCATATGCATCCATTTGAAATCCCAGATCTTCCTCAAGCTGTTAGGCTCTATTAGGAGGAACTTAGCTCTGATACCAATTGTTGATAACTGAGAGGGGGGGGTGAATCAGTTATCCTAATTATTTCCCTTAATGAACTTTCCTTTTAATTGATGCAGCATAAAATCAAACACAAAACATTAACCATGAAATAAGAAACACATGACACAGTATTTTTGACGTGGAAACCCTGTTAAGGGAGAAAACCACGGGGTGATTAACCCAAAATTATTCTCTGTTAGAAGAATAGGAAATTACAAAAATGGCACTTGCCAATAAGGGCTCACTGCCCGAGCACACTGCTCACAAAGAGGCCCACTGCCTACAAGAAGACACACTGTCTACAAAGTGATGAGAATCACAGTCTTGAATTGATTGGAAGCATCTGCATATGCTGGAGTTCAGTTCCGGTTAGGCTCAGTACACTGATCTGCTGCACTTCATCTTTCCTCTGTTCTTTATTCTGCTATCTTTCACATACCGGATCCTTTTTGCTACTTCTACTCTTTATCTGGACTTATTCGCATATATCTCCACAACAACACCACTCACAACTAAATCCATCCTCTATATATATCCGCACAAGTAATTTCATCACCTTTCTAGTCGGCATCCGGAACAGTCCAGTTTCTTACAAACTTTTGTTCTGTCGGCTGAATCCTTCCTCACCAAGCAATGCGGATCAAGCATATACTTGTAGATATCATTAATCATGTCGGCCAAACATGATTCATGCCTTCACAACCTCTGTCATCAACAGTAACACATCCGGAAAGCAGTCTGATACTCTGCCAGTCAGTTCTTCCTCTGTTTTCACTGTCTCTCAGGAATCCGGTACTCAACCATTCATATCTTTTTCCTTGTCCATCACCGGAGGCTAAATCCTTGGAATATACCACTCAAGGTAGTCCTCTTGACTTTCCCAAATCCGCACTGCACCAAGACACTTCCTCTGAGAGATCCGGACCAATCTGTCGGACCTTGCCACATGCTCTGTTCTTCTTCACCGGACCACAACATTCTTTATTCTGACTTCCGGTAGAGACACATCATGACTTGCGGATATGTGGGATGACCTTTGTTGCCATCAATGACAACAACCATGAATCCATATAGTGTCTCTTGCCAACATAGACAACGGGTTTGGAAAATCAATGGTAGTTCTAAGCATATGTGAATATTTCTTCCTCTAGGAGTATATTCCATTGTATGTAAATTTGTTGATGTCAGTGTGATGTTAGCATTTTTTTCCCCCAAATAGCCCCCTACTCCATTGGTATTTTGGTTTTGACACTCGATCTTTGTATGCTCCACTCTCAATTGTATTGGCTCTTTTTCTAAAGTTTTGTAGTTTGGTAGAGAATTTCATAAGATTCATGGTGGTGTAGAAAGATTTTTATTTTGCAAAAATTGTAGAGTTTCACAATTTTTTCTAAGTATTTTTCATTTTGGGAACTTTTGGCACTCCATTTAGGCTCATATAGTAATATTTTTTAGTGCATGGCTATGAGCGAGAATGGACTGGCATTTAGTGAGGAAGAATCAGAAGAAGGTGATGGCAACAATGACTTAGATGAATGGGTTTCCTTCTAGTCCAAATAACGATTCATTGGGGGCAGATTTATGGAGATATTTCCAAGTGGGAATGGGAGAAGCTAGGAGTAATGTGATGGGGCTTTGGTGGAGACATTGTAGGTGTAGTTGAAGGATAGCGTCGGTGTTGGTGGAGGCTCGGTGGTTGGATGGTGAGGGCGAATGGGATGATGGTTTGGATTAGGAGAGTTAGAAGGTGTGGTACTGGGTTTGGTACTGGGTTTGGTAAAAGGTGCTAGAGGCTATAGTTATGGAGGTAGAATAGTTGTTGACCTTGGTAGTAGTTCCAGTGGTTGCTTCTACATGGCTTTCAGGTTTGGAGTTTTTCTCACTGGAGTTTTTCAAGAATCAGAAAGATTACAATATACTTGCAAAGCAAGATTTTACAGGATTATATCCAACTAGAGATCCAAGAGGTAATTAGACATCTATAAGATTATTAAATACAACCTCCATCTCAAGTTCTTGATATATAGGAGATACAATACAGTACACCGCCAACGGTAATTATAAAATCATGAGCTAAAACCATCCAAAAGTGGCACCCAAATTATCTCCAATCAAAGATGCCTTGTGATATACCAAACCACACACCAAAACATTAAACTCTCCCCTTTATAGCTCTTTTATGTGTCCAACACATTTCTACATTTCCCAAAATGGAAGGTCCAACTTCTAGAGGTCATAACTTTTGATCTGGGTGTCTAATTGATGAACCATTTAATGCATTAGAAAGCTCATGAAGAGATCTATCACCCTATAATCTTCTATGCTAGTTATCACCAGTTTTAGGACATTTAGAGAAGTTTTAATTTTGGTAATTGAGTTCAAAGACTTTTTCCAGCTGTTTCAAAAAACAAAAACTTTAATATCTCACAGTCCTGATATGATCTTGAGACAAAACTCACCTAAGATGTTCACTTAGTTGTTCCACACCTTTTGGAAATTTGTTTAGGTCAATCTAAGCTCAATCGAAGGACTTACTAAAAATAGTAAGTCTTGCTATTTTTAGCTTGTTTGGAAAATTTGAAGGTTCCAGACAATTCTCCAAGATAAAGGGTATTCAAAAAGACCAAAACTAGGAAGAATAGTAATCTTTCGAAGTTGCAAGGTTGAGACACATTTCTTAACATTCTCCCACTTGTCAAACACCTTGCAAGAGAAAAGTGAGTATCAACACTAGGATTTAATTGCTAGGGGCTGTGAGGTCCATAGACTCTGAACACCATCTAAACTTCTCTGTGCTCATAGATTTTATCAAGGAATCTGCAACATTCATCAAAGTTTCAAAATTTTCCAAGTTTACCTTCCCATCCTCTACCATGTCATGAACAAAATGGTACTATACATCATTATGCTTAGTCCTTGTGTGGAAAGTAGGATTCTTCGCTAAACATATGGCACTCTGACTATCAAAAAAATACTAATCTTCCCTGCATCAAACCCAACATCAGAACACAATCTCTTTAGCCAAATGGCTTCTTTACAAGTATGAGTTGCTACCATGTACTCATCTTTAGTACTAGACAAAGAGACCACAGGTTGCTGCTTACTCATCCAACTAATAGAACCACCAAACATAGTGAACACATAAGCACTGGTAGATCTCCTGCTATCAATGTCACCTACTCAATCTGAATCCACAAATACAAAGTGAATGCCGAGGTCCTGTAGGATAACCATGATAACATAAGGAATACTTAGAAGTATGCCACAAATATCTCAACACTCTCTTCACTGCATCCCAATGTACCCATCTAGGATTAGCCATAAATTGACGAAGGACTCCCACTGCTTGGGCAATGTCTGGTCTTGTGTAGACCATCACATACATCAAATTGCCAACCACACTAGCATAAGGAGCTCTGCTCATATCCTCTGTATCAGAAGGAGACTTTGGACAATCTTCAATAGATAAATTTGTCCCCATTGTAATAGGAACAGTCAAAGGGGCACAATCCATCATGTTGAATCTCTCCAACATAATGTTAATGTACTTACTCTAGCCTAACCAAAGTTTTTTGTTTTCTCTGTCTCTTCTAATTTCCATTCCTAGAATGTACCGAGTTGCCTCTAGATTTTTCATCTCAACCTGTGCTAACAACTGAGACTTCAAATCAGAGATCAAACTTTTACCATTGCAAATGAGTAACATATCATCGACATACAATGCAATAATGACAATGCAATCATTGTCAAACTTGTAGTAAACACAATGATCTAATTTTGATCTCCGAAATCCAATACTCACACAAAGGCATCAAACTTCTGGTACCACATCCTAGGAGACTTTTTCAAACCATACAACAAATTTTCAACTTGCAAACTAGATTTTATTTACCTTTCACCATGTAGTGCTCTGGCTGTGACATATAGATTTCCTCCTCCAAGTCACCATGAAGGAATGTCGTCTTCACATCCATCTGTTCCACTTCTAGATCATATGCTAGTGCAAGAGATAACAGGAACCGAATAGATGTCATCTTTGCAATAGGAGAGAAAATCTCACCATATTTAATTCCCTCCACCTAAGAATATCCCTTTGCAACCAATCTATCCTTATATTTCTCAATACTTCCATCTAGACCAAATTTTGTTTTGAACACCCATTTGCATCCAACAGGTTTTTGTCCTTCAGGCAAAGGCACCAAGTCCCAAGTATTATTCTTTTCCAAAGAAGCCATCTCCTCTTCCATGGCCTCCTTCCAAGAACCTACATCTTTCATACCCATAGCCTCTTTCATAGTTCTAGGCTCATCAATGTTAGAAATCAAAGAAATTTAAATACAACTAGAATCATGCAATGAATAACCAAACCTATCAGGTTGCCTCCTTATCCACATGGACCTCCTCAAAGGTTGAGGTTGAGGTTCTTCATCTTCTTCTGAACTTTCAGAGCTACTAGAGCTATCCTCATTATCAGGTCCAATAGATGTTTTTGGTTCAACTTTCTCAGGGGTGGAAGGAAGCTGAACCACATCATCTTTCTTCTCTTCTTTCTCTGGCTACAAGACAACAAAAGAAGGATTGAGCTCTCTAAAGATCACGTTTCTTCTATATAGAACTTTCTTAGCTACTAGATCCTAAAGCTTGGACCCTTTCACACTGATGCCATAATTGGTGAAGATACACTTTACAGCCTTGTTCTCCAACTTAGACTTCTTCTCCTTAGGCACATGCACATATGCCTCACAATCAAATACTCAAATGTGTCTTAATGAAGGCTTTTTACTAGACCATACCTCGATAGGTGTCTTATCAATGAGAGATGATGTAGGAGACCTATTAACCAGGTAACAAGCAGTAGCAACAACTTCAGCCCAGAACTTTTGTTCAAGACCAACAGCACTTAGCATATTGCTTGCCCTCTCCATCAATGTTCTGTTCATCCTTTCTGCAACTCCATTCTGCTAAGGGGTATATGGAGTTGTGTTATGCCTCTGAATCCCTTGTTCTTTATAGAACTTGTAAAAATCTACTGAACAGAACTCACCACCATTGTCAGTCCTCAAACACTTAATCTTTCTATCGTTCTGATTCTCTACAAGAGCTTTGGACTCTTTAAATCTATTAAAGACTTCATATTTACTTCTAAGGAAATACACCCATGTCCTTCTACTATAGTCATTAATAAATGAAACAAAGAAAATATATTTTGAAATTGAAGGAACATTAACATGACCAAACAAATCAAAATGAATCAAGTCTAACAGCTCAAAAGATTTGTGAGAAATAGAATAAAACTAAACACGGTTTTGCTTTCCATAAATGCAATGTTCATAGAAATTAAACTCAAGATTACAATCATTCATACCCTCAACAAGATTTTTATTCTTCAGGGTCCTCAAACCCTTTTCACCAATGTGACCAAGCCTTTCATGCCACAACATTGTCCTCTTAGCTAGAAGTTTCATCTCCATAGAATGAGCACCCTTAGGTATCTAGAAAGCACGAGCATCAGAAGTAGATACAACAGTCTTTTTTGCTATTGGTTCCAATGGTGAGGATGAAGAATCTGAAACTCTCTTCTTTGAAATAGAGGCACTCTTGCACTGAACTACACATGCATCAAGTTGAAACAAAGTGCCAATCTGAACACCCTTAGCCAACACCATGGATCCTTTAGTCATTTTGCATCCTTCATTCGAGAAAACAACCTACATACTCACATCATTCAATTTGCTTACAGAAAGAAGGTTCCGTGTCAAACTAGGGATATGCAAAACACCATTGATTCCATTTACTCGTCCATCAGGGAAACAAATTAAGACTCTTCCACAGCCAACAATATCTAGGTGAGAATCATCATCCAAGTACACCTTTCCACCATCATATTCTTCATACTTCAAAAACCAACCCCGATGCAAGATCATGTAAAAAGATGCACCAGAGTCAGTAAGCCACACATCCTCAGATGCATGTGTTGCCAAGGCAATGACAAATGCTTCTCCTTCATCCTGAGAGGACTTGTTAGAATCTGAACCATAATTTTTCTTATTTTTCTTTTTCTCCTCCTTGCACTCCTTGAGGAAGTGACCAGGTTTGCTGCAGTTCCAACATAGGTCCTTGGACTTTTCGGGAGACTTAGATCTCCCACGAGATTTGGATCTTCTTTCTTCTTCCTTCTTCTTACCCTTTTTCTTTCCCTTATCTTTAGATCTACCACAAATTGCAAGAGCCTCCTTAGTTGATTCAGAAGAATTTCTCTGCATCTCTTTAGACAACAACAAAGAAACCACTTCATCCATCTTGAAGGTGGTAGTGGTACTTCCAATGGCCATAACAAGGTGGTCTCACGAATCTGGTAAGGAACACAGTAATGTCATACATTGATCCTCCTCCTCCATCTTCACACCAACATAAGTCATCTGGGCAACAAGCAGATTGAATGTATTCATGTGATCAGTGATAGATCCTCCATCTTCCATCCTCAGAGAATATGATTTTTTTGCAAGAATAACTTGTTCACCAAGGATTTAGCCTGATAAACATCTCTAATCTTCTTCCAAAGTTCCTTTGTAGTCTTCTCTTCATGAATATTCAGGAGCACTGAATCTGCCAAACAGAGTCTTATCAAACCCTTAGCTTTTCAATCTTTGAGATCCCAGTCTTCTTGAGACATTGTCATTGGTTTTGTACTAGATACGGCTTCCCATAAATCTCGATCTACAGTTTGGAGTTTTTCTCACCATTGATAGAGCTATTGGAGCTTTTGGTGAAGATGATGTGGGAGTCCCTGGAGGAATCTAAGGGCTAGATCACATTAAGGGAGAGAGACTTCTATGGAAAAGCATAGAAGTAGTGGTTCTAGTAGAGGTGTTGGAGATTTTGGCCACCTAAGGAGCTAGCCTCCCTCTGGTGAAGGAATTATATGTGTTGAAGAAGGCTTAAACTTTCTTGCATCATCTCATGTGATGGCGTTAAAAGTGGTTCAAGTGGTGGCCCTATTTATTAGAATGGAGAGGGAGGACAGTCAGGTGGTTGTATTGGTGGTAGGGT
The DNA here is from genome assembly GCA_027924645.1 of Cunninghamia lanceolata. Taxonomy (NCBI): domain Eukaryota; kingdom Viridiplantae; phylum Streptophyta; class Pinopsida; order Cupressales; family Cupressaceae; genus Cunninghamia; species Cunninghamia lanceolata. The sequence continues at coordinate 14,361,924 of BSBN01000388.1, read as the reverse complement.
CGGCATCGGTTGAGGTGTCTGAAAGGAAGCAAGGTATGCAGAAAATGCTTCCTACACTGATCTACTGAGGAAAGATTTATGCAAATTTTTTATTTTATAGTTATAGATTAAGATGTACATTAATAGAAAGATAATAACAATTTCCAAATGCAAACACAAAACTCACAACACATGATATATATGGGGAAAACCCTTTCAGGTAAAAATCCCCACACTCCAAAGCCACCCAATATATTATTCATGAATCATGAAGATTACAATATACTTGCAGAGTAAGATTTTATAGGAGTATATCCAACAAGAGATCCAAGAGGTAATTTGATATCTATAAGATTCTTACATACAACCTCCATCTGAAGTTCCTGATATATAGGAGATACAATACAATACATCGCCAACGGTAATTACAAAACCATGAGCTAAACCACCCAAAAGTGGCACCCAAATTATCTCCAATCAAAGATGCCTTGTGATGTGCCAAACCACACACCAACATGTGTAACTCTCCCCTTTATATCTCTCTTATGTGTCCAACACATTTTTACATTTCCCAAAATAGAAGGTCTAACTTTCGGGGGCCATAACATTTGATTTGGGTGTTCGATTAATGAACCGTTTCATGTGTCAGAAAGCTTGTGAAGAGATCTATCACCCTATAATCCACTATGCCTATTATCACCATTTTTGGGATGTTTATAGAAGTTTTGATTCTGGTAATTAAGTTCAAAGATTTTTTGTAGTAATTTCAAAAAATAGAAACTTTAATATCTCGCAATCCTAATATGATCTTGAGATGAAACTCACCCAAGATGTTCACTTAGTTGTACCACACCTTCTAGGAAACATTTTAGGTTGATCTGAGCTCAATCGAAAGACTTACAAAAAATAGTAAGTCTTGCTATTTTTAGCTTGTTTGGAAACTTTTGGAAACTTTGAAGGTTCTAGACCATTCTCCAAGATAAAGGGTATTCAAAAAAATCAAAACTGGGAAGAATAGTAATCTTTCAAAGTTGCAAGGTTGAGACACTTTTCATAATAGTGTCAAGCTTGGAGGAGGTGGATCATTTGGTATATGGCCTTGTCCAAGTAAGGATACCTTTCTATTGGCTCCTAGATGTCAATGGAGCCGGAAGCTTAGGAGCTACTTAGATTTAGTGCCATTGGTGGCTCCTTTTGATGGTGCAGGCACTATAGCCATTGAAGATGCTTGTTCACTTAGGTGTTGGAGTTAGAGGTGGGGCTAGTGGTAGTGTTATATTTTGTGAGGGAGATGGTGCTTTTGTGGGATCTACAAGAGGAGTTAGTCCTAGTAGATGTCTTGGTGATGTTTGGGTTGTTCTACTATTGGTAGGTCCATAGGAGGTGGTGGTGTCTAGGATGGAGAGGATGTGTCTTGGATGATGCCCTAGACTGAGCTAGGAAGTCTTTCTATTGGCTCTTGTGCACCAATGGTGCTTGAGGCTTTCCTCCATTGTTGGCATGTTTTCCCCCTTTGGGAATGCATCCTACAGATGTCTTGCAAATTGTAGATGGTTCATTTTTCTCTTTCCTCATGCATGAGTGGAGGAGTAGGTGGTCAGTGGAGGTGTCAGAGATGTTCCTGGTATTGGTTTCAAGGGAGGGGTAGTTGAGGACCTAAGCTTTGGAGGAGGGGAAGCGTAGATGATTGAGTTGATGAAGCTTTCTAGAACCAGTGGCTAAGTCGTGGTGGTTTAGGTAAGAAGTTTTAGCTTCGAGTACAAGTTGGCCTTGGTGGTGGTGTTGAGTGAGGCCATGGCAGACATGATTGAGACATCTTGGTTGGTGGAAGTGACCTAGGTGGTGGAGTGGAGTGCTAGTGTTGATCTTGGAGGTGACTTTGGTGGCAGTTGAAGGCTAGGTGGTGGGTTGGTTTAGTTGTGATTATGGACTTGTGCACTAGAGATTTTTCAAATCTCTGCATTTATGGATATGGTCATGGTCATGTCCTTTTCTGTCCCCAACAGGCAGATCCTGGTGGGTCATTTCAGTAATTCCTGCTAGATGTTGTCAGATGTCTTGGGTCACTTGTTAATGTGTTCCACATTAAAAGCTTCCGGGTGTCTGATTATTTTCCCACTTGGCGAGCACCATTTGGTTGCTTCATTAGTTTGTAATCATGACATTTCACCTACTATCTGGTGCTTTTACTATCTGTCATAGCGACCACTTTTTCTAAATATTATTTCTTGGCCACTTCCTATTCATCCTCATTCCTTTTTAAGGGATGTTGTGTCATTTTCCTTATCTGGGACCCCAATGTACTTCAAATTTGGACTTTTGTATTTTCATTATGGGTCCTTTGCACCTTTAAAAAGAAAAACATTTTTAAGTGCATTTTTTTAAAATGCATAATTTTTCATGTACTTCTCATTGGTGTTGTTCACTCTATCTCACACTATATCAAAATTATACTTTTATCTATGTGGCCTAATTTTACATCTATAATGTACTAAGATCATGTCCATTTTGTTGATTTGGAAAGTTGTAGTTGTAATTACACTAAGTATAAGTTTCCAAAATCATATATTTCTAAGGGGATCATTAATTGAGTGAATTTCAAGGGGTAATATTGTGCTTTTTTTGGATTAAGTCTCTTGATCGGTCTATTGTGTGACTAAAATTGAAGAGTTTACCACGGGTATCAAAAGTCATCTTGTTGTAACAAGAATAAAGAGGTGGAATTATAAGTCCTAGCAAGATGAAATCCTAGCACATTTTATGTGGCTTCATATTTTCCCCATCTTTATAGAATAGTTCTTATATATGCATCCATTTGGCTAAAATTTTATGGAAAGACAAGAATGAATATGTGCTAAGATTAATTGGTTGTTGTGTCAATAATGACAACTAGATGGCTATCACTCACATTGAGTTTCCTTATTACCTTTGGACCATACTTTGGCAAATGTATGGAGACTTAAATGAATCTCCTTTCCTAGACGATGTTGTTGTAGATTTTCCTATTCCACTTGGTGTTTTTGACCATATGATCATAAAATAGTTGTAGTGTTTGATGATTGGGAAGATCTTGAATGGCAAGATGATATAGAGACTTCTACATATTCCCCTTCTCCTCCTACTTAGATTTCTATTGAGACTTTGGTTTCTATTTGACTCCTAAGCTAGATTTAGAGGGTTCATCTTCTTTTGGAGGTTGAGGACTCTTGTATTCCAACATTGACAATGTCATCTAGTGTTCACACTTAGGCACCTTGTGTGGACACATCATATAGGGATGATTAGTATAGTGATATGAAATGCACTAATATTTTCTCTTCATCTCCTAATTCTTTAGAGTTTAGTGTTGTTTTGAATGGGGCTCCCAACATTTCAATGTAGAAAGATCATCATCATCTAGATATAGCTACTTGGGATGAGTACTTGATAGATGTTGTAGGTTTCTTTTGTGAGTCCCATCTTGCAGTCTAAGAGGACACTTTTGAATACATTCATCTCCTCTTTAATGTTACCTCTTATGGAGTTGTAACATCTTCTTTAGATGTTATGAGGATATCTTCAAACCCTTTTGTTCTTTCTCCACCTAGAACAACTTTTTTAGTTATATATTCTATAGATATTCCTGAGGCCACATATCTAACTCAGCCTCATTCATGTTGACACCCTCTACAAGAAAACCAAATTCAATCACTAGTCTAGTTGTGTTGCCTATGGTAAGCACCATACATCCATGGTTATTGTAGCTAAATCTTTTATGTCACTTGGTTCATTTTATTAATATCATAGTTTGAAATTGGTTTATAGATCCTTGAGTAGCATTCAACCTTGGACTCATCTTCATCATCTTTGGATCATGTTCTACAACTATTTCCATTAGGTTTTGGATTGTCACTTTCATCAGTTTGGCATGGGACTCTTGATTTGATTCTGGCACCTTTGACATTGACATGGTGACACTTGAGCAAAGTTTAGACACATCATTCGCCTTGTATTTTCTTCCCTCATATTCCTTTCAAAAATGGGAAGGATTATTGTATACATCCTTGGCTTTGTTTCTTCATAATGGGAGGAACGCTGTTCAAAAAATTTGGATCATCTTTAACATTCATTGTTAAGTATTTACCATAAGTGTAGGATATTCTACATTAAGGGCACTACTTGATCTCTCTTTTTCTTTTTTTCTGGGAGGGAGTTTTTCCTCATAGGGGGTTTTATCCTTCTCATACTTTGGAGAGCATCTTATGTTTTCTCTCTTTGGAGAGGGGGTTTTATTTATGGTTTTTTCTCCTTTTCTCCATTTTGAGAGTTTGTTTTGTATGTGGGTGTCTCCTCAGGCCTAATAGCCAGGATCCACCATTGCATCTTTGCATGTTTACACATTCTCCCTAAGTTGCACTTAAGGGGGTGTTGGTGTGAATGGGGTTTATTATCTAACTAGTTTCTCTCTTGGGTCCTTTTCACTCCTTATCATTCAAGTTTACTTATGACATTCTTAAAGTATTTTCAATTTCTCTCAAGTCATAAGATTAAGGAACATTTCACAATCTTATATTGTCTTATGGCTCACCTTGGCCTATGTAACCAAGGGTTTCTTGTTGTAATCTCATTCACATATTCATGAGTTCATGCATTCATTGTATTATTGCATCCTTTGATATATATAGTTATTCTTTCATATTAGGTCTCTATTGTGTTTTTATTGAATCTCTTGGATCTTGGGTGGCTATCTTTGTAGAAAAAAGATTGTTGGTATTAGAAGATTCTATACCAACTCTTACACTAACATACTTCAAAATATCACCAGTTTATAGAGAAGAGAAAAATGTAGAGAATATAGAGGCAAACTAGGTGAATCAAAGACCAAAAGAAGACATTTAGCAAGATTAGATCTACATGGTATAGGATGAATCCACAAATGTCAAAAAGATCCATACCCATAGGTCTCATTTATTGTAGCAACAAACAAAATCCTAGAATCTACATCAAAGACAATCATTCTTTAGTCATTGAACTAAATACCTTTATCCTCCTAACATTCAATTTCCTAGAATAGTATTTATTTCATAATTACACAAACCCAAAGATTGCAATTAATTCATCTAGAATAATATATATTTATGTCTTTGGTTTTGATTGGATTAACCTATATTAATCTTAGGGAGTGCTTGTTTTCCTTTACAATTAATTATGTGCATTTTATATGTTAAGTTTTATTTAAGTTAACATATAGCCTTAAGTAAACTTTCTTTTATTGTTTATAAAATTTTACTTTACTTTTAATTATGTACATTTATGTGTAAAGTTTTATTTAATTTAGCACATAGACTTAAGTAAACTTTCTTTTAGGGGAATGTTTATAAGAACTTTAACTCAACTAATTACTTTTGAATAATAATTTACCTAAGACTTGAGTGAGTTTCTATAATTTTGTTTCAGCTACTTTTTTACTAAAAAATTACTTAAGACTAGAGCTAGTTTCTATAACTTTGTCTCATCTATTTCATTTTGACAAAGAGTTGTGAAATATTAAAGGAGGATCGATTGGTTAATTACATAAGTCTCCTTGAAAACTTCTAGCAAGTCTTTCTTAGACATCTCACCCACTTAGACTATTTATTTTGTAATTGAAATGAGTGTTAGTCAAATTCATTGTAATAGTTTATTGCAATGTTTTTGTGAGTGACTTGGTAAGGAAATTTTGATCATGTGACTTTAACAAAAAAAAATTAATTTAATATAATAATTTGAGGGAAAAATGTTCTTTCGTGTTTACAAAAATATTTCAGTATTAAGATTAAAGAACGAGAACATATATGTGACTTCAACAATCTTAAAATAAAAGACTAAAATATTTTATAATGTGAGAAAGTTTTAAAGGGTTCTATGGAGGGCTAAAACTTATATTTCCAAGATAATCTATAAATTATATAAGTGTAATAGTTATTTTTGTTGATTCAAATGTTTGAGCAGTGAATTGGACATGGACTAGATGTTTGGAATGGTACCTAACTTTTGTTTTCTCAATTTTAAAGTAAACCTTTCTTTCAAAGAATTGTATTTGTATAGTATTGAATTAGGAGAACATGTCCCCTAGCAATATATCGACAATCCTCCAAAGATACTTCTAAATATAAACACTCTTTAGAGAAGAGAAAAATGTAGAGAAAATAGAAGCGAACTAGGTGAACTAATGGAGAGAAAAAGTGCCCATTTAGCAAGATTAGATCTACATATTCAAAAAGGCTCGTACTCACAAACTCAACCTGAGATAAAGCATAAATCTTATGTAAAATTTGAAGAGTTACATAGACAAAAAAGTCTCATTTAGGATAGACCAAATTCTATAATCTACATCAAACATAATCATTCTTTAGTCATTGAACTAAATGCATATGTCCTCTTTGCATTTACCTTCCTATAATAGTATTGATTTCATAATTACACTAACCCAAATATTAGCATTTATTAATCTAGGTTAATATATACTTATGTGTTTCTATTTTATTGGATTAACCTATATTAATCTTATGAAAAAAATTATTTTCCTTTACAATTAATTATACACATTTTATATGTAAAATTTTATGTTTGCACATAGATTAGAGTAAACTTTCTTTTATTGTATACAGTAATATTTAAAAAATTCCATTCATCTAATTAAGAGCGGTTATTTACTTGAGAATGAATGAGTTTCTATAATTTTATCTCAACTACTTACTTTTGACTAAGAATTTACTTAAGACTTGAGTGACTTTTTATATCTTTGTCTTAACTACTTATTTTTTACTAAGAATTTATTTAAGATTTGAGTGAGGTTTTATAACTTTGTCTAACTACTTAATTTTGACTAAAACTTGAGTGAGTTTCTATAACTTTGTCTCAACTACTTACTTTTGACTAAGAGTTGTGAAATATTAAAAGAGGATTGATTGGTTAATTACATGGAGTCTCCTTGAAAACTTCTAGCTAGTCTCTCTTAGACATGTAGCCCTCTTAATCTCAAGATTTATTTTGTAATTCAAAGGAGTTTTAGTCAAATTTGTTGTAGACATGCAGTCATCTTAATTTGAGGATTTATTTTGTAATTCAAATGAGTGTTAGTCAAATTTGTTGTAATAGTTTATTGAAATGTAAAGTGTTTGTGAGTAAGTTGGTTAGGAAATTTTGATCATGTGACTTTAGCATAGCCTGTCTAGAAGTCTTTATGTAATTTTTTGGGGTTTCTTAATTAATATATTTATCCTTTTTACCAAACAAAAATTAAAAAATTTATAGCATGAAAAAGTTTTAAAGGGTTCACCGTTGTATGGAGGGCTAAAACTTGTATTTCAAGGATTATTTATAAAATTAAATAAGTGTCGTAGTTATTTTCGTTAATTCAAATGTTTGAGATTTGAGTGGGACAGGAACTAGATGTTCAGAATGGTACCTAACTTTTGTTTCCTCAATTTTAAAGCGAACCACTCTTCAACCTCTGTGAAAAGCTTTCTAATTTTTTTAAGCGGCACCTGCTAACAGCCCGAGACGAAACAAGCAACTCTTTTTACAGAAATTCATTCCTAAAATCATTCCTGAACACCTGCTGATAACCTTCCATGGAGTCACTATCTTGAATCATTTTGATTCTACCGTTTGCTGACTGACGATTTGGAAGGAAAGTAGCAGTCGCCAGAATCAAGGAGTTAACCAATTTAGAAAGTAAAGCCTGTTTTTTAATTTGACTTCCTTTACCGCCATTGAAGGGAGGTTTTGTTGGCTAACAACTTTAAATATTAGGCGAGGTTTGGTGAACAGAATATCTTCTAGCCTTTCGTGTGCCATTAATCTAAACCTCCGAATTTCTTCTCCAGCAAGATTTTCACGCTTTCTTATTTATAAAATCCTAACAATATCATTTTTCCACCGTGTATTTTCTTCTTGTTGGTAAAGCTTTAAACGGAGAACAGGCTTTGAGTTACAGAACGGTCATCCATGGCGGGAGGCTCGTTTATTTCAGTAATAACCGTGCTTCTTATCCTAGCTGGAGCTGGAATTAACGACGTGGCAGCCCAGTCATGTTTCAGCTCAGCGCTTTCTCTGACGCCATGTTTAAACTACATCACGGGAAGCAGCAATGGCAGCCCCACTGGAAATCCGAATAAGCAGTGCTGTGATGCCGTTGGCGTAGCTCTCAACGGCGGAGTGGAATGCTTTTGCCAGATCATTACCACCAGTAATCCTCTCGGATTTGTTAACCGTACCCTGGCGTTAACCATTCCAGGCTTGTGTAGGATCAGAACGCAGCCTCTCAATCAATGCGAAGGTAAGAAAATATTTTCTTTCCCTTAAACGAAACCCTAGAATGGCAGATAAGCATGGATATTTTAATGGAGTTCTTTAAGAGGTCAGGTAACTGAACAGAATAAGGTGTAGGTTCATTCTGCAGAGCTTAAGGGTAAAGTGGAGATTCATTCCCTAGAGCTTGGAGTGTATGTACACCGTCTGTACAAGAGTTGTTTCAGTCTTTAAATTTATATTTAAAGATCTGCTTGAACTGGAGCAAATTTTCTGTCAAAAATATTGTATGGACGGTGTACATGCACTTCAAGTTCTACGGAATACACTCCAAGTTTTGTTTTTTTATGAATCTCCACCTTACTTGTTTGGAAATTTGTACTGTTTTTATGAACGCCTAAGGGTTATGTTTGGAAATTCGTACCGTTTTAATCAACGCGTAGACGTTATGTTTGGAAATTTGTACCGTTTTAATGAACGCCTAAAAGTTATGTTTGGAAATTTGTACCGTTTTAATAAACGCCTAAAAGTTATATACTGTAAATTTGAATGTTTTAAGATTTAACTGTTTGTAATGTCTGAGATCATACTCTGTGATCTATATTTATATATTGTAAATTTGATTGTTTTAAGATTTGACTGTTTGTAATGTCTCAGATCAGACTCTGTGATCTACATTTATATATATTGTAAATTTGAATTTTTTAAAATTTAACTGTCTGTAATGTCTCAGATTATCATACTCTGATCTACATTTATATTGTAAATTTAAACGTTTTAAGATTTAACTGTTTGTAATAATTTTTCTGTCAATATCTCAGATCATAATCTGTGATCTATCATAAGATGTAGAGACCAAGAGAAGGCCATTGATTTTTTTTTTGGTTTTTTTTCCAAACCCATTTCATGTAGTATTATCGTTTAATGTCTGTGTTCGTTTTTTTAATTTAACAGAAAACGCAGGCGTTCCGTTCTTGCCTACTCCTGGTGTGTATAATTTGTAAACCCATTCATTTTTCTTTTCGTGCAGTTGACAGAGAAAAACAGACAATTGATTTTTATGTTTTTGAGAATTACAGAGGCAAGCCCTGCGCCGTCACCAGGGGGATTTGAGGAAGGTTCTCCGCCGGCATATTCTCCTGCGCCGGAAGATTCTTCCGCGGTAGATTCCCACCCTGCAGAAACCCCGACCGAAGCTATTTCTCCTACCAGTCATCCTCTCAGTCCAGGGAAAGAAGCCAGTGGAAGTTACCGCGCCGGAACAGATTTTTTACTGTCAGCAGTCGGAATTTTAGCAGGACTGATTTCTGCCATCATTCTAAGCTAGAAGTTGCAGGAAATCGCGAGACCTATGAAATTACCATTTTTCACATTGTTTCAGCGATGTTACGGGAGAAAATTTAGTTGATTCAATGGCTCTCTCTGTTTTAAAAAAATAAGCAGCTCATTTTGCTCGAATGTTTTTTCTCTTAATTTAATGCCTCTTATTTTTCTGTATACACTGCATGCTATGTTTATTGTTGCCAATGCCATTTCTGTTGGATAACTGATGGCACTGTGCCAGATGTGCAGTTTCTATTTATTGGCAAACTTACAGTCATCCAGAGAGAATCTACTTAATACATTAATAAATTTCCTAATTAAATTTAGCGAATTACAGAAGTCTACCTAATAATTCCTTGGATAGAAATTTATATATATAATATAGATATTGAATTAACTTGTAGCCTTTCTCTGTACCAACTTTGGCCACCTAAATTTGCAGAGGATGACGACGTGTTTGGCAAGATTTGGTATACTAACCGATTCGGTTGATGAAGTTTCTTTTACTGTCGTGCTGAATTTTGTTTTCGTGAATTTATGAGACATTCCTTCTACTACACTCAAGCCAATATTTTCGTTTATAGTTTATAGCTCTTACAGTATAAAATATACAATTACCAGTATAAAACTAGTTAAAAGAGAAATGAATTTTAATTTGAAAGAACAGAAAGCAAAAAGCAACGGTTGTTGGAAACTTTAAAATCAATCCTCATTCAAACTCAACGTCTCCAAATTTCAATGTTGGAATCTAAAAGTCAATGGTGAAATTGTATTAACGAAGTCTCTGCGCACTAACTTGTTGCGGATCGTTGAAGACGTTATACGCTTCGAAGGGAGTTTATTCTGTACTTTTGTGTGTTTTATTCCATTGTTAGCACGTTTACAAAAATTCTGATGTTCTCAGTTGAAAAAGAGTTTTTAGGTGTAGGTTTTCTTCCCCATACTCCAAGAGTCCAAACTAGTTTGTTTTTATGGTTCAAAAAAAAACTACGTCACGTTTTAAAATCTCATCTATGTAAAATTAAAAAGGGACTTTGCTGGACGCTCTCTTTTTGCCCTTCGTCGCCGCCTTTTTCAAATGCTTTTTTATTGGACGCTTCCTTGTATGCCATAGTGCCTTTTTGGGCATTCTGGGCCCCTTTGTACTTTCTGACTTTGGATTTAATACATATCTGGTACCCACTTTTTTCTTCAAAAAAATTGGTTTATGATACATTAATTTGTGTTTTACTTGAAGATTATTTTTAAAAATTTAATAATTTATTGGAAGAGTGTACATCCTATCCTTCCCAAATTGTTAAGTAAAATATTAAAATTATATTATATAATAGTAAAGGTTATAATTAGGCTAATTATATATATAATCAATCTAGGTTAATTTTTTATATAATTTTAGAGTTTTTAAAATGAGAGCTTAGAATTAAGTGTTATTTAGGAAAGTAAATGTTATGTATAAGAAGTGCTCAGTTTTAAGTTTAATGATGAATATTTTTATTGTAATTTTTATTAAAAATTGATCTTCTTTCTTGCCTAAGATCTATATCTCTATTTTTGCAAGCTTGGATCTACTTTGATGGCCATGGATTTGATCCTACAATTTTTGAGAGTACTCTTTGGTTTGTCAAACTCACTATTGTCTTCTTTGCTTTGAGGACTAGAGGTATTCAAGAATGCCCATAGAGGATTGCTAGATCACTAGTATACATGTTCTCCTTGGTCAACTCCACCAAAAAAGACTAGCTTTATGATCATGCTAATGATTGAAAATAGAAAGCAATCATATAGATGTCCTCCATGATAATTATGTAGATTCTAATTTGTTTTAGTGCATCAAATCAAAGTGTTCTAATGATTGCTCCTTGAATGCTCAAATAATTTAGGATGAGAGAGGATATTCCTAGATATTAGATCATCAAATGAGTGCAATTAAATGCCTTTAAATATAAGTACATAGCAATTATTCACACAAACATGTATTTACTTACTATTCAAATTTTAATTTTAATTTTGAAAGTTCAAGGGTCAATCCATGAATGTGGGATTGATAAATGGAATAGTGAAGTATATGTAGTTTGTGTAGGGAATAAATTCTAGGATATAGGGGTAAATAGATGTGGAATGTATGGAAAATGTGTAGGAATCAATAAGTGTAAATAGAGATAGGTGAAGGTTATAAGAATGAGGTCACACACACACACACACACACACACACACACACACACACACACACATCTAGTGAAATATGTAGTGAAAATAATGGCACCCTACAATAAACAGTCTAAGTTGAACTTTGGAAATAAATACATAGATTTATTTTTGCAATGAAAAAGTCTTCATAGATTCATTCATCCAAACACATGGTCAATAGGTGTAACATTGGGTATCTCCTTTTTTATCCATATTTCTTATTCCATAAATTGTGATTTTTGTGGAATAATAGATATTTGATGTACCAAAACTTCTTGGTTTAGTTTCCAAGTGGTCTTTTGTACATGAAACTTAAGGTATTTAAGAAGCTTTTAATTTTGTGTCTTTCTATTGTTCTTTCTTTGTCTCATCCAAGTTTCTTTCTTTGTACCATCCATTTTTTCTCATTTTGGCACAAATTTTTCAACGTAACAATCTTTTATGTTATTGGAGAATAAGCTTATTGTTTCCATTTCTTTGAAATTTGTTCTATTTCATTCAAATGCATCTTATATCTAGATCATGTATGAAATCCTTCCTCTCATATGGGACATACTTTTAGTTTCATCACAAATACATCCAATTTAATGTGAATTGCAAGAGATATTCACTTGTAATGAGCCCTTTAAATCTTTATGAGCCAACTCTCAATAGCAAGATAATTCAACCCACTATGTTGATCATCATTATGTCAGTCATTTTCAATGCCATCTTGGAATGTGCATATTTTTGTTGTCTAATACGGTTGGCAAATAAAAAATCCTTAATACATATCTTGTATTAACATATGGGATTAATGAGAAATTGAGTGTGTGATGTGTTTTTTAAACTACCTGATCATGTACAATAGACTATAAAATATTTTTATAGAATTTCCTCATCAAAGGATTGAGCTTTAATGGTGTAAAAATTTAATTGTAATTAATACAAACTTGGGTCTATTTGGTGGTGGAGTTTTTCCCACAAGGATTTCTCCATGTATATCTAGTGTTTTTATTATAGAAAGCAAGAAACAAGGGTCATGACCCCTTACAAAAACTACCTTAAGGCATAGAGAAATAGGCCCAGCTTGGCCAGAAATAGGAGTTCAACAACACAAAAAAAGCTAATAAAAAATAGATAGAAAACACTAAAACCAAGAGAAAGACATAGAGGCCTCTCAAGGAATAACTCCTATTTGAGTGTGGTTAGAGAAGTCATGGAAAGAACATCTTCTTTGGAGATTAAAATTTTTTAATAGCTATAGGTATGAGCTATGGAAACTAAAAGTGCAAAATCTCTTGTAGAAAAGATATCAATGGAGAGTTCTAAAAATTAAAGAGAAAGCTATTGGTGTATTAGATGAAGATTGGAAGAAGCTTGACAAGAGGGCTTGAGGAACAATATGGTTATGTCTCTCTAACTCCATCCTTCTTAATGTCTCTTAGGAGGTTAGAACACATAGTTTATGGAGAAGGATAGGTAAAATCTACCAAACCAAGAGTCTTTTTTAATAAATTATATTAAAAATGAAAATTAAATTCCTTAAAAATGAAGGGGACTCATTATCAAGCATTTGAATGCTTTTAATATTATATTGAGTCAACTAGGAAGTATTGATTTTAAGATTAATGAGGAGAATAATTGTATTTTGTTGCTTTTATATTACATGAATCATAGGAGAACCTAATAGTTGCAATTAGTGGTGCTACTTAAGAGTTCAAGATGGGTCATCTTGTTTCAACTTTGTTTAGTGAAGAGTTGAGTCCATGGATGTGGGTATGAAGGATGCACTACATGCTTGAGGTGGAACCAAAGAGAAAGGTGGTAAGAAAAGGAGGGATAAGGACAAGGATAGACCTAAACCTAAGGGTAGATTGAGGATCCCAAGAAAGGGTAGGCTCAAATTTAGGAACTATGGGAAATGTGATCATTTAAAGAAGGGATGTAGAAATAAGAAAAAGACTTATAATTTCCTCTAAGAAAAAAATATTGGTTGATGATTTAATGATGCTCTATTCATTTATGTTAACATTTCTAGTGATGACTTGCGTCTTATTGATTTAGGTGCCTTATATTGCATAACTCTTTAGAAGGAGTGGTTTGCTCATTATAGAGCATGTTGGCTCTTGATGTTGCAATCCACAAGTCCTGGATGGAAGACACAATGCTCAAGATCATGGATACATGCCAATATGAGTATAGGACTAGGAGTTAGCAATAAGTAGTGAACACCAAAGGGCCAATGCTTAAGGTGGGGTAGTTCTTCTCTTTAGGCTAGCTAGGTTTGGGAGGATGTTCCTTAAGGTTAAATAATTGAATAGAAACAATGTAATAGATCTTGTATTGAACATAAACCATACCCTATGGACTAGTAGAATCCAAAATTTTTCACTAAGCATCAATGTGTTGGTTTATTGATGTCAAGATAATGTAAACTCATCTAACCAAATGAGGAAGGTATGTATGCAACCGAATTATAAGTATAATCTATCTTGAATGGTGTTTACGTTTTAGGAGCTTACTTCACACATACTTGCAAGATTTGATAGCAATACATTACCCCTCAAAGATCTAATCACAAATATTGTTTCTCTTAGTATTTGCAAGTCTTATGGGTTATTAGTTATGTATGTTGAAATTGCAACTAAATTTAATTTAATGAAATAGAAAATGTGTTCTGTTATTCTTAAGATTCGTGGGGCAAGAAAATAGAATACAAGAGATTAGTACCTTTATCCATTGGGGGAAAGAGTCAAATTTAAAGCTTAAAGTGTAAGGATATATGCATAGTTCATGCCTATTTGCATGATAGAATCATATATTAGAACAAAGAAAAAGTTGTGCGTTTAACCCATCTAAGCATAGTTGTGTATTTGTTAAATGCAATGCAAATAAACTATAGTTCTTATAAATCAAGTATAGTTGAAATAATCCCTAAATCATCATGTACATCCCATATAGTGTGGAAAAAGAGCCTTTATGAAAGCTTCAAAAAGAATTTTACAACCTTATCTTAATCAATTAATAGCACAAAACATTCATATTGTCAAATGTAACATTAGATATAAATTATCCTTTGAAAGTACAAGTAATTCATGGAAAGACTCCGACAAGACGAGAAAGCTATGCCAAGTGAATCCTCTTCTTAGAAACATGAACTAAATATATACGCTTGATAGAAATTATGGGCCTTAATTGACACTTGAGACTTTAAAAAGTCAAAGAAAACAACTATTTGCTTTGTAATACTACCTCAAATAGCTAACAACCATCTTACTCATGAAAATATATAGAGCCCTTTTTGGAGTGTCCCTAGACGTAGCAGGATGATGACACATGGACAAATCTTGTTCAATTAGGTGCTGGACAAAATCAAATCTTATTCTCCACCATGAACGCTTAGTTTTGGACTCGAAGAGATGTCAAGCAAAAACATATAATATTTGAAGAACTTATATTTGTACACTTGAACCTAGGAAACCTTGCTACTAGCACATTTTGAGATTATCATTTTGATAACTAGGATAAAATATATATCCAAACAAAATTTGTAACAACATAAAATCAAACCGACACAAAAATTGGGAACATACTATCTATAGTAAGATAAACCGTATTACACAAATAACCACAATCAACCAAATAAAGAGAACAAAATTGAATATAATTTAGATAATCCCCAAAACTCACTATAAGCAACAATCAAAACAAATATACCTTAAATAATAGTTACGGCTTGTTTTCATATAAATATTAGATCTATATGGCTAAAAATAAACAAATCATATGCGTATGAATGCATTAATCAACACCCAAAGCCTATTTTGCTACATCTTCATCCTCTCATTAGTGTCAACCCCAAAAATATACAAATGCTTGCAGTCTCCTCTCCAATGTTGTCGTTCACAAGGTAAATTAAAAGAAGGGGTGCAACCAGGCAATGCATGCAAGACATTTACCAAGCCCAAAAACGTGTAAAGAAAATTAGACATGTCTCATGCTAAGTGCTAGGCATAAACATTAAAAATGACACATGGTGGGCCGCCACACATCCTTTAATTCCGACGCTTCCCTCGTAGAAATTGAACGCCAGATATGCAAATCCAAAGGGGCCTCCATATATGATGAGTAGAACAAGCTAACATGACATGGCATTTTACACTTGTGAAAGCATTAGACAAATAAGACAAAATTTTAGTAATGGCGCTCCCTTTCCTTACACATCATGTGAGACAAAACAAAGCTTTTTAATACCATTTCCAACTCCCTCACATGCCAGCAGTGTCTGATGGCGCTATGCGTTTACCCATGTCCCCATACTGCTGCTTAAGTTAATTTTCTACTTAAATTTAAAGCAGTTTTACGCAGTGGGAGTGGCCCCGTGCAAATTTATAATTGTGGGAAAAGTATAATATAGAATCTTTCCTATTTTTGTGGAGTAACTACTGGTTAGGAATTTCAAATAAGCTTGGAAAAAAAGACGCCCTGGAAATAAGCAGCCACTACATAATGAAAAATATGCCATGTGGCTGCATATAATTCCTTCCCTATTTTTTTAAAAAAATTTTTCTATTATTTTTTACTTTTTATATAATAAAAATTCCAAACTAAGATAACTGCTTAAAATAAACAGAAAAATAAAATTTCATGGGGTCATTGGGTCCACAAATATCTGCTAAAAAATTACGCAGTGGCTGATAGCCAAAATAAGCTAAGCAGCAACATGGGGACATGCCCATATCATATAAAATAAAATTAAGAAAAAGGGAAATGGAAATAGAATCTACGGGATTTTGAGTCTACATTTAAAAGTGACACGTTTTTTTTAAGAGAGGTCACCACATAAAACAAAACAAAGAGCTCCACACATATGCTTAGTTGTCATATAAGACAAGAAAATCCGCCCTCACTTTTTAGCGCCTAGGATTTTAATATTAAGAAATAGAAATAAGATTAAAAGTGGTGCCTAGTTTTTGGTGGGCTGCTTACCTTATAACACATTTTAAAATAATAAAATTTAACCTTCAAAATTTCCTTTGTCTTCTTGAAAGAGAGGTCACAAGTTCAATCTTGAAGGGGTAGGCTATGTATGTCTCATATTAGAAGCGCCCACCGTAAACAACCGACACGTTGACATGCGGGCTGTGTACGGATTTTTCGATAGAGAACATTGTCGAATTTTACCTTCAACAAATCGATTTATCTACTTTCAACCAGTATGTCTGCACTGTTTGTCAACAGCGTTTCCGTCGCCATGTTTTTGACTAGCCGGTTGTTTTACAATGCACAAGGTGGTTAAGCTTTACCTATTAGAAGCAGAATTAGGTGCCTCCTAAGAATATGAGGTAGTCTCATATGTTATAAGCCACATATAGACCCAAAATCAGGGCGCCCCACATCGTAGATTCCATTTCCATTTCCGTTTCCATTTTCTGCTATGTGCTTTCTTATAAAAGTGGGCCCACCAATTATAGACATCAAAATGAAAGTCGTCAACTCGTCACTTATTGGACGATAAGAAACATCATTGTCCATGTGCTCAATTTTACTTTGTACGTCAACCATAGGGGTTACTTCAATATCAAACATGAAAGCCTTACAGAGGCAAGCCCTGCGCCGTCACCAGGGGGTTTTCTGGAACCTTCTCCGCCGGCATATTCTCCTGCGCTGGAATAATCTTCCTCCGCAGACTCCCACAATTTAGAAACCGCGTACGCCGTTATTTCTCTTACCAGTACTCATCTCAGTTCAGAGAGAGAAACTACCGGAAGTTACCGCTCCGGAACGGATTTTTTTACTGTCAGCAGTCGGAATTTGAGCAGGACTAATTTCTGCCAGCATTCTAAGCTAAAAGTTGCACGAAATCCCGAGACCTAAGGAATTACAAATTTTCACATTATTTCAGTGATTTTACGTGCGAAAGTTTAGCAGATTCAATTACATTATTTCAGTGATTTTACGGGCGAAAATTTAGCGGATCCAATGAAAACCAGGCATACACTGCATACTATGTCTATTGTTGCCATTTTATTATGAACACGATTCGTGAACCCCCCTATCAGAACTTAAATTTGACAGTTGTATAGCTGTATTTAGGCATTTTTTTCTGTAAAATACAATCAAAATTTTAAAAAGACTGTATGATATGAAATGAGAGTTTTTGCACAAACCGTCATAATTTATATAGGATTATGATGATATATATATATTTGATTTCTATATGATTTACTTATACTAAGACATGTCATAGTATGTGAAGGACACCTTTGAATAGATAACTGTCATAAAAAAAATTGCACCTTGACTGTCAAATTTAAGCCATGCGCCCTATTGGCGACCCTACAGTCTTTTACAAAGATTCCTCTTAATACAATAATGAATTTAAGTAAATTTGGCGACTTACACAAGTCTAATTAATAATTCATTGTATAAAAATTTATATATATAATATTGATTTAACTTGTAGCCTTCCTGTGTACCAACTTTGGCCACCTAAATTTGCAGAAGATGAAGACGTGTTTCACAAGATTTTGTATACTAACCATTCAGACACTAATTTGCTGTTTAGTTAAACAAGGGATATTTTTTTAAAATTCATAAATTCTTGGAAAAGTGCACATCCTATCCTTCCCAATATGCCAAAGTACAAAACTTCAAATTATATTATATAATTATAAAGGAAAATAACATTTCCCTCATGTTTAACTAAGCTATTTTGATTAGATGTATACATATAAGTATAATTCAACTTAGATTAAATAAATGAAAGCTATAGTTGCAATAATTTAGAATTAAAACTTATATTAAAAAAGTAAATGCCGTGGATGAGATGTATTTAGCTCAAGGCTTGATGATGAAGTTATTATGCATGTATGATGACCAATAGGTAGTTTTGTGGACACATCTTCATTCTCTTAGGAGTTAGTTCAACTAGTTAACTCTCTAGTCTTTGCAACCCACAAAGTTGAACACATCATTGGCATGTCTAGGTGGATTCACTCGGTGGTATTCTAAATGACATGATGTAATGATGTTGTGGATTGCAATTGACCTAAAAATGCATGATAGTTTGTGGTGGGCCCATAGAGAATATATTGGCACATTTATATTTAAACTATCTAAAGGAGTGATGTGACATCTTTTGGTTGGCTAGGGGCAAGAGACCCCACTTTAGTCAAATGGGCCATTTGATCTTACCAAATGTGACATCTCACTATAGTCAAATGGGCCATTTGATCTTACCAAATGTGACCAATAGCCATTCAATCAACAATGAGGCATGTGGTGTTTGACTACAAGTGTCAAAATTGAGGGAGGTCATTTCAATGAATATGTGGCATATGTGTCCTATTTCTATTGGCCCAATAGTATATGTGTAGACAACTCATGTAGGTCTACTTGATGTGGACCAATATTATGTGTCCATGCGGTTATTGTTGTTAGATGTCTAAGGCCTTGCTTATATTATATGCTCATAGGTTTTCTAATGATTGAGTGTTTGCCAAAGCTAGTAAAGAGATAGTTTGGGGTGGTCGATTCATGGTTAATTGTTTAGTTCTGTGTGTCAAATATGGTGGGCCCACATGAGTATGTTAGAACATTATGGAATTGGTTGTGCACAAAATGGGTGACATGGAAATGTTCCATTGGAGGTGAATTGTGTTGCCACTTACCCATGACTTATGTAAATGCTTTATTTTGGATTGACTACTGGAAATTATTTTTTAAGGAATGAGTATGCTTTGTGGTAAGAAAACAGTCAATCATCTGCACCTCTCTTTAGCCTGGAAAGATACACATCATTAGCTTTCAAGAGACGTATGTAGGAGATAGGTGGCAAACATGTAATCATTTCATATTGGTTCGAGACCAATGAGTGAAACATATAGGTGGATTTCCATGTTCAATGATAAATGATAAAGTGCCATGAGTAACCTATTAATCAAGAATGGTGGATTTGAGTGAGGATTTATCCTAAATGTATGCATTAGGGTTCATTTGTGGTGTTATTTTGTTAGTTGCATAAGTATTTTAATGTGCCTTGGTGGCATAGTGGTCCAAGTAGAGAGTTTAAGCATAGATAAGGAAGTGCCATGTGGCTCCAAGATGGTGGACCCCACTTGCATATATCATGAGGCTCAAATAACTCTTAAGTTGCATAAGAAGTATTAATGTGGTGATACATGCTCAAATTAGATTGTGTCCTATATTTTTATGCAATAGAGATCTATGTTGCATTCAAATTGACTATATAGTGAACTAATTCAAGAAAGAATTGATGTGATGCATGAGATCTAAGCACATAAAATTGTATGGTTGTCATGTAGATTTATGAGTTGATAGTGTGTCATTCAATGTAACAAATTTGCTATAGTTCATGTGTCATTTATAGGATGAATTTGGAAAGCTTTTAATTGTTACAAATATGTACTTTCCTCACATGAATGGGTATTTTCTCAATCATTTTATAAGGCAACCTAAGTATATTTTAGGGGATCAACTAACATATAACTTAATTTCTAAGGGTTGAGGGATCATTTCTTTTAGACATAGACGACATTGTATTGTAAAGACCTCTCCATAGTTCGATGTATCCATCTTTAGTTAAAATTTCTTAGGGGATTTTGTAATAGATCTTTGAGGTTGCATTTTCTAACCTATTGCATTATTGATCAATTGGTTGTAACAACAACTATAAAACATTTTGAAAGTCTTTGAGAATAAACATTCATGATTCATATGGGGTGTTTCTAAGTAAGAATGAATCCTTAAAGAGATATCATTGCATGTTTGTCTCTTGTTTCTTTGATTTGCACAAATGCACGCCTAGTTCTTTATATCAGATTCACATAGATATCTCTCTTTTTTAATTTTTGACTCTATTTTCCAATAAATAAGCATCATTCTTAGATGGTCAAATAATCAATCTTTTATTCATTTGCATTTGTTTTTTCTCCTTGGTAGTTTAGGAGTACTCTAAGCCTTGCTAATATGCATAGTTTAGTTTTATGAATTGTGTTAAACCTCATACAATCTCATAGCTAATACACCTCAAGAGGACTATGTTTATTGGGTTCCACCCACTTGTATAATCTAATTTTATAATTTCTACCAAACCCTTTGTGAGCTTAATTCTAATAATCATTTAAAGGGTTATACTTGTGTGGATTGTAGATTATACACAGAGTAAGAAAGGTTAAAATGAGTTATATCTAGTGAAGTAAATTCTATTATATCCTTAGTTGCATATGCAATCAATTATTTGTATTTACTTATTAGAGGTTTGTAGGTCTTATTATCCACACCTAGTATAGTTCAATGCTTAGTGACAAAAAATAAGGGTATTAGTGTGCATAGGGTATTACTTGTGAAAGACTAATTGTGTTATTTGTATTTCTATTTATTTTTCCGATTAAATACCTATATGATTACCCTTCATGATTTTGTAGAGCTAGAAGTGCAAATGACCTAGCCACTCCTATCAATTGGCCCATCATTGCCTACAACCTAATGATGAATCATGCCCTTATATTTGGATCAACATATATCCTTGGGTATAGGTCTTGTGTGCATTTTCTATGGTTGAAGGATATATGTAATTTTGATCACTAACAAGTAGGGTAATGAAGTTGATCTCAATATTCTAGACTAACTTCCCTATAGATATGAGATAGTCATGAGCTCTATTTTTATTGAAGTCTCACATTTGCAAGATAGAAAACATTGATATCCAAAAGCCCTTAATAAACATAAAAAACTGGGATTTTTATATTATGTAATTAGTCAAGGAGCTCCTGTCTGGTAGACTTGGGATTCATTTAAACCTCATTTAATCTTAAATCTCACAATTAGTATATAAAATGTTAAACCCAATACCTACTAAATAGCTATATCCATGTGTCCAACTCCTACTTTCATACAATTGGGGGTTATGCCCACCACATACCTTATTATGTGTTAAGATGTCTTCTCATAGGAAGGAAACACAAGCTTAATGACTAGTAAAATTTGAGGACTAATTTTTTTCAAAATATTTTGTGACTCAAAGATAAACTTGACAATTAATTGTTTGATGGAGATAATTTAAGGGCTAGCTTTCTAGCTGAGTACTAATTGACTAATCCGATCGTAGAGATTCATTTGATGATTATAATCATATTGCTTTAGCAATAGTTATGAAAAATCTAATTTTATTTTGTCATGTGTAGTACTACCATTGTTTAATATTGACTTAGAGCACTTCGACTTCGACAAACTTTGCTGCTAACTATAGAAATGATAGTAGTTGTGCAGTTTTGCACAGCAATTAAAACTTTTACTTGTTTGTATAGGGTGATGGAGAGAGGCAAAGAAAGTCAACAATGGCTATTCTCCATACAAATTTGCAGTATGGTCACCAATTTGCATGTATGCTCATTTCGTTTGAAGTGTGTTGAAATACATGTGTATTTCAACATGTAATTATGTAAATAAACATGATTCAAATTCATGACCTACATTTTATTAGTGTATGTGTAACCAATTATATTGCATGGTCAGCAAGATTTCTATAATGACTCACAGTAAATGATATTTTGATTTTTTTAATCAGAGATTAGCATAGCTAATAAGAGTTTGCACAAACACGAAAACTTAATTGAGCTTCGGCGGAGGTGTCGAAAGTCCCTGGGTGTCCCCAAGTGAGATGTCGGGCGTACGTGAATTCATAAGAGATGTTTTGAACCACCACAAGTTTAGAGAGAAGAGCAACAGCACATGGGTCTTATGAGGAAGCCACAGCCACATTGAATTGAACCGCATGTAAAGGTATAAAACAAGGCTGCGTAAGAGAGTTTTAATAATCAGTATAACAGTCTAGATGATGGGGTGGCACACAGGAGGCCGCACTTATTAAGAAAATGAGGGAGCTATGTTGAATTAAATGTAAATGCTAATGACAACTGTTTGATACAGGTATGATGTGTAATGGCCAATCAAGCATTGAATCCTACGCAGCTATGAAAGAGGTGAATCAAGCATACCTTGGTGTGCCAAATCACAAGGAACATGGCACAGCCTATGGGTATGGCGCCGCCATTAAAAGGGTTTGGTGCTGCATTCAGAGCTATGGCACAAACAATATAGAAGGTACGGAGTGTATGTCAGTGACGTTACAACAGGTGTTTAGATGCCTATGTTATTTTTATGGCATGATGTGGAAGATATACAGGGGCTGTGGGCATGTGAATAATAGTGCACTCGAGAATAGCAATTGAATCTATGTAGCCAAAGGAAATATATGCGAGGATGGATAAGGTAAGAGTTAGCAAAATACTACAAAATAGTTTTAATCATATTTTTTTGGTTTAACCATAATTTTCTATTAACCCAATCACTGCAGATTTTTATACCTAAAATATACTTTTTTTTTTTAAATAAAAAGTGCAAGGAACTCATACTTATATATTTAAACTGAATTGAAAGTTACGAAGGGGCCCTAAGGCAAAAAGGCACATCGGTCAATAAATCCCAACCTGTTCACAAGGAAGAGTCCCCATCAAATGACTAAAAAGTGGCCAACAGGGAATGGAGTTGAAGAAACCAGATGATGGATAAATAGTCAAAAGTAAAGTAGCACAGACATAGCCATAAAAATTCCCCACCAGATCGTCTATCATTTGGAGGAGCCACACATGCTTCTAATGTAAAGACATTAAAAAAAGCTACCCAACAACATCTGCCAGCTGTCCTTGTAGGAATAAATGATAGCATCCACCAAGAATCTAACCATTCGAAACAAAGGGCAATAGTTTATCATTAATGTGACTGCCTTGGGGGGACGTATGCCCAAAATCATAAATTTTGAGATTTGAAAATCCTTAGCAACTGCCATCACTACCACTCGATCAACAATCAACTCCATGACCGCCATGAAAAAGCACCACCACCACCCATCGTCACACCTAGAACACTTGCATCACCAACAAGGAGCCAGCTCCACCACAAAATGTAACCACCAACATAGGCCCCTTCAGTTCCATGTCCACCACTCCACCAAAGATGGAGCAACCCTATCACTAGCATTCATCAGGGCCTCCTCTCAGCACCATCAGAGCCACCTCCAGGGCTGGATCTACCTACAACTCCCTCGAGATCTCCATCCTCCACTCCTGGCTTATAGCCTGAAGCTCCTCTAGAGCTTAGGCGCCAACAAATGGGCCAAAACTACACCAAACCACACACTCTCCATGATTGGCTCCACCCTCCTCTATAGCACTTGCACTAGTGCCAACACCATGTTCATCATATAGTCTAGTTCCCCCAGATCTTGTGACACCAACAATGCCACCTCTGACTCTGTCATCTATAACGTCCTCACCACAAGGAGGCCAAGACACTCTAGTGGAAAACATCCCTGATGTCTCTAAATAAATGATCCTTCTTCAACATCTATAGCACACTCACCATAAGGAGGCTAACTCCACCAGTGTTCAAAATCCTTGACATTAGCTGCAAATGCCTCCATACCCCTTCCACCCTACCAAAGAAAAACTACAGGAACCATGTCTAAAATCCTCCAATGCCTTTACGTCCTCAGCGAGTCTACAATGTTGGACCACCTCCCTATCCATCCATGCCTTTGAAGGGCCAACATCACCACCAGTGACCCCTCCATATGCCCCTACTAGTTATCCACCCACGCTAACTCCATCCCACCCAAAGCTCCTCAACCTTCAACAGTCCTCCACTAGCTCCTCTGCCACTACAAGCTATCTTTGGCTCAATTATAGGCACTATTGGGAATTAAGATGTCTGAACCTTGGTAATTCCTTTAATTTCTTATTGTAATATAATTTATTTACTTAGCCTATGTTGTAATTTGTTGCACATCCTGTTTTGTCATTTAGTGTGAAGTGGCACGATGAATTGTCACTCCACTTGTAAGATGACTAGAATGGTCAATACACTCCATGTGGAGATAGGCATCCCTTTTGTGTGGTAGAGGTTTTCTACCATGTGTCGACATCTAGAAATGTGTGTAAGGGAATATTGACCGAAACGGTTATGGCAAATTCCTATGACAAAGTTATGACATGTAAGAGTTGGAAATAGGAGATTCTATGACAAGTGAAGACATGTGTAGAAGAGCATCTTTGAAAAAGGCATCTTTGGGCATCCCAAGGTGGACTATGACATATTGTAAGAGAATATGCTATTTATAGCCTGTGTATGACAGATTCTCTTATAGCTGTAAGTTATGATAGCTATGATAGATTCTATGATGGTTGTAAGAGTTGTAAGAGTATTTGTCATAGCCCATTTTAGAAATAGATGACCTCCTTGGGATGGGGTGACTTGACAAATGTCCTGAGAATCCTACAGAGTTGGACAAGTGTCCATAGGCGTGAGTTTTGGGCCATGAGGCTGTGTTGGACGCCCATCTCAATGTGGAGCCATTTTAGCCTTGTATTTGTTATATAAATAGGTGCTTTTGAGAGGAGATGTATTATAGGTTTGACATGTACTGTTATAATGTTGGATTATCTCCAGATACAAGTGTCAAAGACTCCTACAAGAGCATTGGCTCTGTGATTGTATTGTAACCTTCTTTGTTTACAAAATACATTTGAGTTGTGTTTTAGAGTGTGGGGTTTTTCACCTGTAAGGGTTTTTGCCCACGTATATCTTGTGTCTCTCTTCTTCTGTCTCACTTTCTTGTGTATGTGTTTTTTGTAATATCTCTGTTAGTGGGTTAACACAGCTATAATTGTAAGCATAAAAGTGAATTTGCACTCTCCCCCCCTCATTAGATTAGTGTAGGAAATGATTTCTGCACACCTAGCTTCCTTTCAGTTGGTATCAGAGCCTAGCCAGTTTTGCTTCTAGCTACTTGGTAGGGGTTTTTTGAGCTAATATTAGGTTGAGTGGGAGTGTTGTGTAGAGCATTTTGTATTTTGTTGCAGCAAGGAGATGGCAACCACATTCAGAAGATTAGAGGTGGAGAAATTTAATGTCACTAAATTTGAGTTGTGGAAACTCAAGATGGAAGACTTACTAGTTGACCGTGACCTATGGGAAACTGTTGATGGAACAAAACCTACGTCAATGCCACAAGATGATTGGGACCTCAAAGATCAGAAGGCTAAGGGTCTCATAAAACTCTGTTTAGCTGACTCTGTCATGTTGAATGTCCATGAGGAGAAGACTGCTAAAGAACTTTGGAAGAAGTTGGGATCTATTTATAAGGCCAAGTCCCTGGTGAACAAGCTCTTTCTGAAAAAGAAGTTGTTTTCTCTAAAGATGGAAGAGGAAGGATCTATTGTGGACCATTTGAATAATTTTAACATGATTATTGCACAATTGACATCTATGGGTGTGAAAATGAAGGAGGATCGATGTATGACCCTGCTTTGTTCTTTACCAGATCCGTGGGACCATCTTGTCATGGCTATCGAAAGCACTACAACTACCTTCATGATGGATGAAGTAGTATCTTCGTTGTTGTCTGAAGAAATGTAGAGAAAGACATTTGAATCAGCCAAAGAGCTCTTGTAGTTCGTGGAAGACCCAAAGAGAAAGGGAAGAAAAAGGACAAGAAAGGTGGAAAGGGCAAATCCAAATCCTATGGGAGATCCAAATCTCTTGGAAAGTCCAAGGCTCTTTGTTGGAACTATGGGAAAACTGGGCATTTCTGAAAGGAATGCAAGGAGGAGAATAAAAAGAAGAAGAATGCTCCTGATTCATATTATGACACGTCACAAGATGATGGTGATGCCTTCATTGTAGCCCTGGCCACCCATGCATCTGATGATGTGTGGTTGATTGATTCTGGTGCATCATTCCATATGACCTCGCATCGAGATTGGTTTACAAAATATGAAGAGTTCGATGGTGGAAGAGTATGCTTGGGTGACAATTCTCATCTAAAGATTGTTGGTTGTGGTAGAGTCTCAATCTGATTCCCTGATGGATGAGTGAAAGGGATCACTGGGGTTATGCACATCCCAAGCCTTCACGGAACCTACTTTCTGTAAGTATGTTGAATGATGCAGGTGTGCAGGTTGTCTTTTCAAAGGATGCATGCAAGATGACTAGAGGATCTATGGTGCTGGCTAAGGGTACTCGAAGAGGTACTCTATTTTAGCTGGAGGCATGCACTTCATAGTGTAATAGTTTTTTTGACTCGAAGAAAAGAGCTGTAGTCACTTCATCCCCACCATTTGAATGAGCAGTGAAGAAATTTGTTGTAACACATTCTAATGGTAGTGCACATGCTTTGGAAGTTAAACTTCCTGCTGGAAAGACTATGTTATGCATTTGAGATATGGCCACATTAGTGAGAAGGGTCTGTGTACCCTGAAAAATAAAAACCTTGTTGAGGGGTTAAATGATTGTAATCTTGAGTTCAACTTTTGCAAACATTGCATTTATGGAAAGCAAAATCATGTTTAGTTTTACTCTAGTTCTCACAAGTCTTCTGGTGTATTGGATCTTATTCATTTTGATGTGTTTGGTTCTATTAATGTTCCTTCGATCTCCAAATCTATATATTTTGTATCTTTCATAGATGATTACAGTAGGACTTGGGTTTATTTTATCAGAAGAAAGACTGAAGTCTTTAGTTAGTTTAAAGAGTATAAAGCCTTTGTTGAAAATCAGACTAGTAAAAAGATTGAGTGTTTGAGAACTGATAATGGTGGTGGGTTTTGTTCAGCAGAGTTTGACAAGTTCTATAAGGAGCAAGGGATTGAAAGGCATAAGACAACTCCATACACCCTATAGCAAAATGGAGTTATAGAGAAGATGAATATGACACTGATGGAGAAGGCTAGAAGTATGCTTAGTGGAGCAAGCCTTGAACAAAAGTTTTGGGCTGAAGATGTAGCCACTACTTGTTATCTGGTAAATAGATCTCCTACATCAGCTCTTGTTGGTAAGACACCTATGGAGGTGTGGTATTGTAAGAAGCCTTTAGTTAGACATCTTCATGTTTTTGGTTGTGAGGCATATGCACATGTGCCTAGGAAGAAAAAATATAAATTGGAGAACAAGGCTATTAAGTGTATCTTCATTGGCTACGATGTCGGTGTGAAAGGACAAAAGTTTTGGGATCCTGTGGCTAAAAAAGTGTTATATAGCAGAAGTGTTATCTTCAGAGAGATAACACCTTCTTCCATTGTTCTACAACTAGAATAGACAGTAAAGAAAGAGGATGCGGTTTAGTTTCCTTCTACCCTTGAGAAGACTAAACAGATAGACCCTATGAGACCTGATGCTGAGGAGGGCTCTAGCAGCTCTGAAAGCTCAGAAGAAGAAGCAAAACCTCAACCTCAGCCATTGAGGAGGTCTAAACGAATCAGAAAGCAACCAGATAGGTTTGGATTTTCATTGCTTGATTCTATTTGTGCTTTTGCTTTGCTTGCTAACACTAATGAGCCTAGATCTGTGAAAGAGGCTATGGGCATGAAAGATGTAGGTTCCTAGAAGGAGGCCATGGAAGATGAGATGGTTTTTTTGAAAAGGAATAAAGCATGGGACTTGGTGCCTTTGCCTAAAGGACAGAAACTCATTGGATGCAAATAGGTGTTCAAGAAGAAATTTGGAGTAGATGCCAGTGTTGAAAAGTACAAGGCTAGATTGGTTGTGAATGGGTACTCACAAGTGGAGGGAATTGATTATGGTGAAATTTTCTCTCCCATTGTAAAGCTGACATCCATTCATTTCCTATTATCTCTTGCAGTTGCTTATGACTTAGAGGTAGAATAGATAGATGTGAAGACAACTTTCCTTTATGGTGATTTGGAGGAAGAGATTGACATGTCACATTGGGTAAAATTACAAACTTGTGTCACACTTTGGGCCATCTAAATAATTTCAGCCGAGTGAAATTCAGCCGAGTCAAATTCGGCCGAGTTACATTCGACTGAATCCACATGCCACTTGTTTGGCACTGACGTGGCCCAAAAATTTAAGAATGTTTCAGTCGAGTAGGTTTCAGTCAAATCCATGAATATTAAAAGAAAAAAAATAGTGGGCGCAGGTATTTTGTCTATTCAATTTTTTTTTTTTAAAAAAAAGCACTCAAATAGTTTCGGCCGAAACCCATTCTACTGAAACCCATTCTATCGAATCTATCCAGGTGGCATCCTACTTGGCAGCCAAATCACCATTTTTTCAAATTTTCTGAAACTTCCAACTTCTGCTAAATATTTCTGTAATCAAAATTATTTAAAAAGGAAAAAGAAAAATACCCTTTTGTAGAGCTTGCAATGCTAAATCCAAAAATATATATATTATTGTATTTTGAGTAATTTTAGGATATAAATATTTTAAAATAACACAAGTAGGTTGTTCAAGTTCAAAAAGAGGTTGATTTGAAATTAAAAAAATAGTAAAACACGATAAAAAAATTGGAAGATATATGATGCCCTAAACGAGAGAATCCTCTTCAAAAGGGTATAATTTGTTTTTTTTAAATGAAAAAAAAAATTAAATAATAGTTGATGTCAACAAAAAACTATCAAATTTAGGTAAGTTTGACTTTAAAACATTATTACAATAAAAATATAGATCAAAAATTTGATTTTTTTTCCCATGCCCTAGATATTGAAGTCACCTATTTGGAAAAAAAAAATCAGGAGAAAATGCAATTTTTTTCTATTTGTTTCTTGATGTCAACTGAACTTCACTTTTTCTTCAAATTTTCAACATTACAAAATCTTCTCTTAAATTGATAAAAAAAATATCAAAACAATTTTTAAAAATTCTAAAAAATTACAAGAACAAGGTTCAACAAGATATCTACATTTTCTTAGTTTACATCATTTCGAAATTCAAAACATAAAGACCACTTTTATGTGGTTGAAGTTGAGATTTTTTTTTTTATGTTGGCTAATTCCTTTATTAAGTGTGACATAGGTTTGTGCTTTTACCCAGCTAGAGCATTACATAGAGAAATGTAAAGAAAATTTGGTTCGCAATTTAAAGAAGTGTTTGTATGGTTTGAAGCAGTCTCCTAGGATGTGGTACTTGAATTTTGATGCTTTTGTGTTGTCAATTAGATTTTTGAGATTGAAATCAAATCATTGTGTGTACTACAAGTTAGACAATGATCACATTCTCATTGTTGCATTATATGTTGATGATATGTTGCTAATTGGGAAAGGTAAAAATATGATTTCTAATTTTAAGTCTCAGTTGTTAGCATAGTTTGAAATGAAAGATTTAGGGGCAACCAGGTACATTCTGAGAATGGAAATTAGAAGAGACAGAGCTAATAGAAACTTTGGTTAAGCTAGAGTAAGTATGTGAAGACCATGTTGGATAGGTTCAACATGGCATATTGTAGACCATTATGTGTTCCTATTTCCTTGGGGACAAAGTTGTCTATTAATGATTGTCCAAAATCTTCTAGTGAGGTGGATGACATGACCAAAGTACCTTATGCTAGTGTTGTTGGCAGTTTGATGTATGCTATGGTCTGCACAAGGTCAGACATTGCCCAAGTAGTGGGAATCCTTAGTCGATTTATGGCTAATCCTAGATGAGTTCGTTGGGATGTAGTTAAGCGAGTGTTCAGATATTTGAGGGGTACTTCTAAATATTCCATATGTTATCATGGTAATGTTTCAGGACCTCTGTATTCTATTTGTATTCATGGATTTGTGGATTCTGACTGTGTGGGTGACATTGACAGCAAGAGATCCATCAGTGCTTATGTGTTTAGTATGTTTGGTGGTGCCATTAGTTGGATGAGTAAGCAACAACATGTGGTTGCTTTGTCCACGATAGAAGCTGAATACATGGAAGCAACTTATGCTTGCAAGGAAGACATTTCACTTAAGAGATTGTGTTCAGATATTGGTGTTGATGTAGGATAGATTACGATTTGTTGTAATAGTCAAAGTATGATTTGCCTTGCAAAGAATCCAACTTTCCATGCCAGAACAAAGCATATTGGTGTATAGTTTTACTTCATGCGAGACATGGTAGAGGATGGGAAGGTAGATACTTTGAAGAATGTTCCAGATGCATTGATGAAGCCAGTGGGCATAGAGAAGTCCAGATGGTGTTTGGAGTCTATGGGCCTCTTGTCCTATAGCAGTTAAATCCTATTTTTCTATTGGCTCTTATAAGGTGTTCGAAAAGTCAGAGAATGTTGGGAATTAAGGTGTCTCAACAAGGTAATTCCTTGCATTTATTATTGTAATGTAATTTATTTACTTAGCCTATGACGTAATTTATTGCACATCCTATTTTGTCATTTAGTGTGAAGTAGCATGATGAGTTGTCACTCCACTTGTAAGATGACTAGGATGGTCAACACACTCCATGTGCAGATAGGCATTCCTTTTGTGTGGTAGAGGTTTTCTGCCATGTCTTGGCATCTTAGAATGTGTGTAAGGGAATATTGACCGAAATGGTTATGATAGATTCCTATAACACAGTTATGACATGTAAGAGTTGAAAATAGGAGATTCTATGATAGGTGAAGAGATGTGTCGAAGAGCATCTTTGAAAAAGGCATCTTTGGGCACCCCAAGGTGGACTATGACTTGTTGTATGAGAATATGCTATTTATAGCTTGTGTATGATAGATTCTCTTATAGCTGTAAGTTATGACAACTATGACAGATTCTATGATGGTTGTAAGAGTCGTAAGAGCATATGTCATAGCCCATTTTGGAAATAGGTGACCTCCTTGGGATGGGGTGACTTGACAAATCTTCTAAGCATCCTATAGAGTTAGACAAGTGTCCATAGGCTTGGGTTTTGGGCCATGAGGCCATGTTGGACGCCCATCTCAATGTGGAGCCATTTTTGCCTTGTATTTGTTATATAAACAGGTGCTTTTAAGAGAAGATGTATTACAGGTTTGACAGGTGCTGTTATGCTGTCAGATTATCTCCAAGTATGATTGTTGAAAACTCCTACAAGAGCATTGGCTCTCTGATTGTATTGTAACCTTCTTTGTTTACGGAATACATTTGAGTTGCATTTTGGAGTGTGGGGTTTTTCACCCGTAAGGGTTTTTCCCCACATATATCTTGTGTCTCTCTTCTTCTCTCTCACTTTCTTGTGTATGTGTTTGCTATAATATCTTTGTTAGTGGGTTAACATAGCTGTAATTGTAAGGATAAAAGTGAATTTGCACTCTGCTCCCCCATTAGATTAGTGTAGAAAGTGATTTCCACACACCTAGCTTCCATTCATGCACCTCCACCATATCGCCTCCTCCTCTCCTGACAACCACCTCTCCTACAGTGCCCCTCCACCAGTGTAGATTTTATTTCAACAACTAACTAGGGATGCACCTATTCCACCTTCATCGCCTCTTCTTTCGACTCCTTCACTAGGCTCAACTCCCTGACGTCTCTCCTGCTAATCACATCACCACCATGCTCCCTCAACCTCCTCTCACCACTTTGGCTCTCTCAGACTCCTTACCAAAGTCTCCTCTCACTTCCATCAAATTCCATGCCTAGCATGAGAACTCCACTCACCCTACATAATCTTGATGTACTACCAAATTTGTCAAAATGACTCCCATCAACCTACTGGTGACCACCAACACCATGTTCACCACTAACTCCACTGCCAATGCCTACATCAAATCTTGGGAGTAACCAAACCATGGAAGACACCTCTTGGGGCTTCCAACCAAAGTGGTTGAGATTTACTACTACCACCTCCCTTGAAGCAGGAGCTCAATGCTAATACTTGCACCCTTCATACAAAGAGGAGAAGCCCCCCTCTGGTTTTTCAACCAGAGAGCAGGAACCCAACACCAAAATCCACCATGGGGCTAAATACAAGAACTAATTTGCACCAAAATTTGTGGCCTATAGCTTAGCTACTTCTCTCTAGGGGCCAAAATTTAATGAAAAGGATACATGAGAACCCTATTTAGAGCCTCCTGTTTGGTGTCCCTTCCATCTGGGTCATTGTTATCACCATTTTCACCTTCCTTGGCACTTACTACCATCTCGCTCCCATTCCCATGAAGAGCCATTATCTCTTTCCTCTTTATAACAAAAATATAATTAGCAGCTCTTAAATTTTTCATATCAAAAGTATCAGATAACTAATTTTTAAACTCCTTAATCTTCTCCATGTTGTTCTCAATAGATAACATATCATCCATATAGAAGACAATGATTAGTAATTGATCATCAATTAATTTGAAATAAATACACAATGATTTGCTTGGCTTCTAACAAAACTACATTCCAATGCAAAAGAATCAAATTTTTGATACCACATATGTGAAAATTGTCTCAATCCACACAATCTGCAATCCAATTTCTCCTTTCTCTTCACAAAAAAAATTGTCAGGTTGTTTCATAAATATTTTTCTTCAAGGCTCCCATCCAGAAATGTAGTTTTAACATCTATTTTCTCTACCTCTAAATCATAAGCAACAATGATATATAAAAAGAATCTAATGGAGGCTAAATTAGCAACACAAGAGGATATCTCACCAAAATCCACTCCCTCAACTTGGGAGTAATGTTTAGCCACTAATCAAGCCTTGTACATTCTAACCTACCATCTGCTCCAAATTTCGTTTTGAATAGTCACTTACAACAAATGGGCTTCTTCCCCTCAGGCAAGTCTACTAGATCCCAAGTCTCACATTTGTCCAAGGCCTTTATCTCATCTTCCATGTCCTCCAACCAAGACTCATGCACCTTTGAAGATATATATTCCTTCATAGAACTTAGTTCATTGTCAGGACATGATAATGCAAAGACACGACAAAAATTAGATGGGCTGCATCTATATCTATCAACTAGTTTCCATTATCTTTTGGATCTTCTAAAAAATGTAACAAGATGCTATGGTTATTTCTCTTTAGATCTCTCTTTTGAGTCTTCTTCATCCTCCTATCTATCCTATTGTTGTTCTACATGTGCATCTTCTTGTGGTTGTTCTTTGCATGCATCCTTCTGTAGTTCAACCTTAGTTTCAAAATGCACTATTTTCTTTGGCTTTTCTTGAGTTTATTTAATATTTAAAAATACTTTAAGCTACTTGAAAAACACATCTTAGAATGAATTACTTTTAGTGTTATAGGATTCCAAAGTTTATAACCTTTAATATTCTTTCCATAACCCATGGAAACACACTTGTAAGCCTTGGAATCAAGCTTAGATCGTTTCCCTTTTGGATCATAAATGTAGGCATCACTACCAAATACTCTAAAATGAGATGCCAATGGTTTTTTACATGTCCATACATCATAGGGTGTTTTGTCAAATAGAGAAAAAATAGGAGATCTATTTACCAAATAACAAGAAATGTGTATAGCTTCAACCCAAAAATGTTGTTCAAGATTAGCACCACATTGCATGCTTTTAGCTTATCTATAAGCGTTTTGTTTATATTTTTTGCTTCTACATTCTATTGTGGATTGTATGGAGTTGTTTTCTATCATATAATACCTGCATGCCAATAGTAATTTTCAAACTTCATAGAGGAGTACTCATGACCATTATCTAACCTCAAACCTTTACTTTTTTTTATGCCTATTTCTCTACAAAATCTTTAAACTCTTTACACTTAGGGAGTACAAGAATATTATTCTTTAGAAGGTAAACCCATGTAAATCTAGAGAAGTCATAAAAAAATGTAACATAGAAACATGATTTTTCAATGGAAGGTACATAGATAGATCAAATACATCATGATAAATTACTTCCAAAATATGCCTAGCTCTAGTAATAGCAAATTAAAAGATACTCTATGTTGTTTATCATACACATAGTGTTCATTAAAATCAAAACTAGTAGTATGCCTACATAGATCATTGACTATTATTATTAATGAGGGTTTGAAGAACCTTCTCACTAATGTGGCCTATGAACTATGATGCCATAGTTTACAAGAATCTAAGTTTTTAGTTACATTTACATAGTTACAAAAGGTTGATGATTCTAGCCTAAATAGGGTTTCACACGATATGCTCCTAGCCAACACCAAGTTTCCTTTTCTTAACTTGCAACCACCCTTCTCAAAAATTACATGCACTCCAAAATCATTCATTTAGGAAATATAAATTAAATTATTTGATAAACTAGGGAAATGCAATACATTTGTGAGATTTTTCACTCTCCCATCACTGAATAACAATTTTACCCCCCCTCAGTTGATAATTTTGTGAGTATGATTATCTCTGAGGAAAACTTCCCCACCATCATATGCGTTCTAAGCTAAAAATGACTCTTTGTGAGTAGTCATATGGTAGGATGCACCCAAATCTATCAACCAAGAGTTATCACAAATTGTGTTCGATTAAATTAAAAGAGCATATGTAGCCTCATCATTAAATGATATATGAGTAGAGAAATCATCATTATTGCTTTTGTATTTCTACATTCCTTCTTAAGGTGTCCTTATTTACCATAGGAAAACACCTTAACCTAATCTTACTTTCTCCTCATCTCCTTGCCAAGAAAATTTGCATCAAGGGCATCAATTTTTGGATCTTTCATAGAACCACTCAGTGCAACAATTATTTTTTTCCATTATTTAGGTAATCATAAGAGTATTAAAACAAATTTATCCTCTTCTTTCATCTTAACATCTATCAACTATAACCAACTCAAGATTAAATTAAATACATTTAGTATTCTACAACCAAGTCTCTATCTTTCATTTTTAATGAATATAATTTTTTAAGATACAATTTATTGACGAGACTCTTAGTTTGATAAATCTCACCTAATTCTCTTCCACAAATTATATGTAGTACTTTCATTAGAAACATCCAAGAGAAAATAAGAAGAAAGATATAACATTATAGTACCTTAGTCTCCTAATCAAGCCAACCAAGCTTTGATACCAAATGTTGAAAGCCAGCTAAAAAATAAAATCAAAACTTATTGTTCCTTAGTGCATCCAAATTCATTAACATTGATAAATCATATAAGATATATAAATAATAATAGTGCAATAGAGAAAATTCAAACCACAACATTTTTTAATAACACATGATATATATGTGGAGAAACCCTTGTGACAAAAAAATTGACTACTAAAAAGACTCAAACTTATATTAATATTCAAACAATATAGTACATCAATACAATATGCTTATGTCTATAGTAATCCTATCACATAAGTGTACCTACAAATACATCACATTATCCTTCTTGTTTTCTTCCTTCAATTTATGAATGTTTCTAAAACCATGAGATAAAAGTGGTGCCCAAATCTTCATGTAAATCCCAACATCCTAATTAAGAAGAGTGAAACTAAAAAGTTCATGTTTCAACTAAAGTGCTCCACTTGTGATCTTATCTTCCTTTCTAGTAATATGCATCTACAAACTAAAGATCCTCCTTGGGGTATGTGCATGGAAATGGGAGACCAAAAGGGGGTCATAAGTGGCTACTTTTGTTTTCGAAATCAATAAGACTGATCTTAGATGAGAAATTGAAGATAGCCACACTCAAAATTAGAAGATGTGTTATGAACAAGATTTGTAGTGCTCAAAATCTAG
Source organism: Cunninghamia lanceolata (assembly GCA_027924645.1). Taxonomy (NCBI): domain Eukaryota; kingdom Viridiplantae; phylum Streptophyta; class Pinopsida; order Cupressales; family Cupressaceae; genus Cunninghamia; species Cunninghamia lanceolata. The sequence continues at coordinate 14,325,695 of BSBN01000388.1, read as the reverse complement.
TTTTTTAACTACTATTTTTTCTAAAAATGTTGGAGATTAACAGGTTCAAATAGGACAAGCACACAAAGTGCTCTTGTTTTTTTCAAAAAATATAACATAGCATTTAGTGTGCTCGCCCTAAAATGTTAACTTTTAAAAAGTATTTCACAAATTGTTTCGGTGGAAAGTTAGCTAACATCATGTACTTTATCCTTGATTTTATATTAATTTTTTAATGAATATATTTTTTTATGAATTTTCAACATGGACGCATCCTAAAAAATGAAAATTTGAGTATGCTCCCCGCTAATTTTTTTTAAAACTAATAAAAAATAAATTAAAAAATTTAGTGTGTATAGAATAGAGTCTAGAATCTAAAAATGTTTTTTTTTTCAAATTTCAACAAACGTCTAAAAAAATGACACCAGAAATACTACACGTAGGTTTTCTACAAAAAAATACTTTAGAAAAATAAATTCAAGATGGAAACATTAATATTATCAATTTTTAGAAAAAAAACACAGGGTTAGAAAGATAATAAAAAAATTGAAGTTATCTTGGAACTTTATTGTATTAACGTTGAAATACATGTAAACCTAATCGAGAGCACACTCAAGATTTTATTGATTTTCTATTTTTTGTTAAAAACATGTCTTTGGCATCAAAAAGGTAGGTCCAACACTTTGAGTTGGATTCTGAAGGCAAATCCAACCCTTAGGATTGGAATTTCCCAAAGAAGGCAAAAATACACTTGTGTTATAATGCGAGCGTGTTTTATATATGTTGAAATCCTTTGGATGTTTAGTTAATATGTTTTACAAAATTAATGTTACCCCACTATCTTCTTTTCCCTTACAGTAGCCTCATGTCTAGGAAGAGATAACTATTATATTATTAGGTGATGAGGAGGAGGAATATATCTCTATCTCCCTCTCTCTCTCTCTCCCTATCTCTTGTCCTCCCTATATATCTCTATCTATATCTTTCTCTCCATCCCTCTACATCTCTCTCAATATCTCTTCCACACACACACACACTCTCTCTCTCTCTCCCTATCTCTCTCTTCCCCTCTCTCTATCTCTATCTATCTCTCCCTCTCTATATCCCCACATGTCTCCCCTCTATCTCTCTATCTCTTTGTCTCTCTATATCTCTCAATCTCCCCTTCTCTCCTGTTGGTGATTGTTTTGATGCAATCATAACAATTAGTTAAAATTCACATAAGATGAACCAAAACTGACTTGAAAGATATGAAGGAATCGGTTAAGATTCGCTTAATCCCAAGTTTAATATGGTCAGGTCTTGACTTGTTGGGCAAATTCAGTTGGTTGATGTGAAGCTATAATGTTCAAGGGGCTTTACGTAGTTTAGGGTTTCCTGTTGGTTAACTGGACTCAAACTATGCAACAAGGGATTGTGAATATCAGTGTGTTTTTCATTCCTTTCTTGCATAAAAGTGTTACTAGATTTCAAAGCTTTAAAAGATTTATATTGTAGCAAGCTTTCTTCTTTCTAATATTATGAAAAACTGTTTACTTTCAAATCAGTAATGCATTCTTCTTTCATATATGAGACAATTTCCTTTAAATTTCTACGTTTTTAGCTAAGTATTTTAGATGGGTTGAGAAAAGTTAGAAAGATCTAATCTAAACTTCATTTAAATCTACCGAAGGATCTAATTGTTCTGTTATGCACTATATAAATCATACAGTGACTTGATCAAATCCACAGACAAAAAACCTTAAATGTAAGTTCTGAGCATTTTCACAAACATACACTTAAAATTGCAAGCTCTAAGAGAAAATGTTTCAAAACACAATGAAGAACAAGAAAACACTCAGAGGATAGATGCAGAATTCCAAATTCAATTGTATTAGAAACAGACAATCATATATAATTTACAATGTCAGAATGACTCTTAGCTTCATTGATCAAACTACAGAAAACTTACAAGCTTTACAAATACAGTAAGGAAGCCAGATGTTCCATGCATTCCTTATTGCAGACATAGGTGACCTCCTTCTACTTCTAAACTCAAAGGTCCCTCTATTCTAAAAAATCCCTGTGTTAAGTTTTACAATGTGGTGAGGCACAATATAAAGACTTTGATTGTCCTCAATATAGAAAAAACCCTAGTTAAGCACTGGTTCAAACCCCTAGTTACAGCAATAAATGCTGGAGAACAAGCCTCTCAAAATACCTCTGAGCATACATCAAATCTGGGTGAAAAAATGCCCTTCTGGGAACCCTAGCAGTTCAATATTAACTTTTGTGGTCTACTGCAGTAATGCCCTCAGCCGTATTTTGTCTGCACTAGTGAAGACCCTTGACTTCCTCATCCTTTATCCTTATCTTCTCCTACTCCTAAGATTGGATTTCCTCCTCCATGATGTCACTGCCATTAAGTTTTAGCTCCTTCAACTGCAAACCTGCAAAAATAGACAAGCAATAAGTATCATTTAACTTAATAAACAGTAGGAAGAAAAATAACTGCCAATTCTAGTCATGACTATGTGAACACATCAATTGGGTCTTGAATCTGCAAAAAAAATGCGAGTCAAAAATGCATATATAATGCTTAAACCAGTTAGGTTAACCATCGTTGACCGAAAATATGCATTCATGCTTCAAAATGCCCCAAAACCCTAACGCTCTATTCTTTTCCCGCCCATCGGCGTGAGCTAGAAGTTTTACTCCGATTACTAATGTTATGCCGATCGCCTTCGATATCAGCATGAGTCTTCCCATCAACGAAGGCTTAGAATGTTACTTTGACTATTACTTGTTTCACCGATCGCCTTTGTATCAGCATGAGTTCCTCTCTATCAGAGTGAGTTTAATACTTTGTTCCGATCGTTGTTGTTATGCCGATCACCTTATATCCTTCTATCGGCATAAGTCTCGCCGATGCCATTCCTTCTTCCTTCCATCGGCGTAACACTACCTATCAGCGAAGGTCTTAATGCTTAGTATGATCGTTATTCATTTCGCCGATCGCCTTTGTATCGGCGTGAGTTCCTTCATTGGCGTAGGCCTAAAATGTTGCCCCGATTGTTATTCATTTCATCAATCGCCTTATATCGGCATGAGTTCCTTCATCAGCGAAGGCCTAAAACATTGCCTCGATTGTTATTCGTTTCACCGATTGCCTTATATCGACGTGAGCTTGCTCTATCAGTGAAGGCTTAAAGTTTCACTCCGATTTCTATTGTTTCACTGATAGCCTTATATACAACTTGGACGTGAAGCCCTATATACCGCATTTCGATTTACCCTGAGTTCCGCGTTGTATGCTACTCAATGTATAATGATTCTGTATGCACAAATATATTAATCATGAGATACAAAGTGGAATCCAAAATAACATTATACTTTAACCTAAAACCACTTCAGGTCCCTCTCATATGTGTAAATCAAAAACTTTAACCAAATGCATACAAGGAAAAAAAGACACACAACTGGCCTTGTATTATGCAAAGTGATCTACAAACCTAAATGTTCATTTTACCGAAATAATCATAACTTGCAAAATATGGCGAATTTTAAGATGGTTCAAAAAGCAACCCTAGCTCATTTTCCACAAGGAATCCAACCATATCATGCATTGGTACTAAAAATGTATTTTGTCTCTATTTTTAACAAAGTTTGCAAATTTTGACCCCCTTTTCCATTTACCACCAAGCAAAACGACACACACAACAACAAAAAAAGGCAAAGCAATAGCAGGGGTCCTCATTTTGCTAAGGAGTAAAATGGGGCATGTTGTGAACATCACAACAACTAGCAACCAAACAAAATAATTAAATTCAAAGCATTCAAGAAAACTAGATGAAATAAATTCATAACTTCCAACTGTCTTCCTACAAATTATTATTCAACTTGAGACCTAAGGTATTCAATAAGGGTGCATGAATTTTCATTTTTAGTTTAGGTGTGTGCACATGATTAATTATCCTCATCTTGAAGATCAGTTGAACAAACCAGTGACTGACATTAGCCTACGTAGTTGAGGATATTCCCTCATAGCCAATCAGATAGAGCCTTGCAACTAGTGAGCGTCCATAGCCCCGACAAGGTTATCGTTACAATTATCCTAAGTAGTCCCACTGCTAGCGAGCGTCTATAGCCCTGGTAGAGTTAATTAGATGGCTTAATCTAGATTTTTAGTATAATATACTTTATTTACTTATATTTTCAGTCTTATATTCTATTGCTTTCGATATTTGATAGGAATTTCTCAAGATATAGCAATTTGTAACTTTATGATGCAAGGAATGAGCACTTGCTGAAATTAAGCTGAGAATTGTAATGCTAGCAAGGGTGACCTCAGATTTTTCACCTAATATCTACACTGGTAGGTTCAAACAACCCAAGGATTTTAGGTGTGCCATCGTGAGAAACCTCTCTTGAATCCTCAATCACATTTATTGAATACGAAATTTCAGAAGATACATAACTCTCTACATTCATGACAGTCACAACAAGTTATGCATAAATTGCAAATAATTAACCTGAATATTTTGAATTTTATACTATTTTGAATGGTTGTTGGCTTGCCCCTTAATACTCTAAAGTAAAACAAAGATCCCTGCCGAGGAGACAACAAACAAACCAAAAAAATAGACTGTACAAAAAGCAAAGGAAGACAAAATTGTACAAATAGAAACAAAACAACAGACAGAAAGAAATAGAAAACAAAACTATACAAACAACTAACCCAAAAAGAAAGAAACATCAAAAGAAAAATAGTACATTACTTACACTATATTACACAAAAATGGACTACCTTTGCCTCAAGCCTGGAAGTAGTGTTTCAAATGTTGACCATTAACTGGTAATGGCACGTCTTCTCCAGTTAAGGTATTAAGTCTAAATGTGTTATCTCCTATTATTTCTTAAACTTGTAATGGGCCTAACCATAGTTTGTCAAATTTTCTATGACTCCCCTTCTTTTCATGTGCTTTATCCCAGCACAACACTAAGTTTGATATCCTAAATGTTTTGACTCTTGCCCTCTTATCAAACCACCTCTTAACAACCTCTTGATGTTTGGCAAACTTCTTGATGGCTTGACTTCTTTTCTCATCCAACTGTAGCATTTGTACTACCCTTGCTTCCCTATGGTTATCAAAGCCTAAAAAGTCATTGGCAAACTTCCAGATTGGTATTCTCAGATTTACTAGAAGTATGGGATCAATCCCATAAACTAAATGATAAGGTGTACTGCCTAAGGCTATTTTAAACTTGGTCCTATCTACCCATAATGCATATTTTAACAAGGTATTCCACTCTCTAGGACTCTTTGCAATTAGCTTTTTGATTATGTCTAATAAAATTTTGTTCGTAGACTCAGCTAATCCATTACATTAAGGGTAATAATTTGAAGAAAACTTTAAAATGATCCCGTATTCAAATGCCCATTTAGAAAACTTTAAAGAATAGAAAGTAGGGCCGTTATCACATACCAATGAATAGGAAGTTCCAAACCTGGTGATGATGTTTTCTTCAAGAAACTTGATAACTACCTTAGTTGTGGAGAATTTGTAGCAGGTGGCCTCAGTCCACCTTGTACAGTAGTCCATGACCGTCAATATGAACTTGTGTCCTACAGAAGATGGAGGATTGATGACTCCAATAAAATCCAGGCCCCACTGTGCAAATGGTCTTGATTCAATCATAGGTTGTAATGGGCTAGCTTGATTCCTTCCCTTATCTACTGCAGTTTGACATGTGTGGCAACTCTTGATGTGACTCTCTATATCTTTGAACATCGTAGGCCAATAATAGCCTGCTCTCAATATTTTGTGTGTTGTAACTAGATGGGAACCATGACTAGTCCCGTACTTATCATGTAATTCTGTCAACACTTTATCTACTTTAGCTTTATTCAAACATCTTAAATAAATTCCATCATGGTTCTTCCTGAATAGAAGACCTCCTTGTACCATGTATTTTTGTGCTTTAATCTTCAAAGCTCTCCTTTGAGAAGATTTCATCCTGTTTGGATACTTTCCAGCTATTAGAAAAGCATTTAAATCTCCATACCAATCTGATGTGTCATGGGAATTCAGCACATACTGTTGTTTTAGCAAATCTGGGTCTATGTTTGCTATTGTTTGTACCAACACCTACCCTCTAACCAGCTCATGGGAATGATTTCTATATCAAACTCTTGCAAAGTAGTGATCCACTTGGCTCTCTTTTCTCCAGGTTCATTTTGCATCAGCAGCATTTTCACTGCTGCGTCCGGCACTATGGCTCTGACCTAGCTGCGCAGAACATAATGTCTAAATTTTTTTATGGCCTTTATTAACACGAATGCTTGTCTTTCAGTATCCAAATATCTTAGTTGTGCGCCTTTCATGGGTGCGCTCATAAATGCGATGGGTTTTTCTTCATTGTTTGCACCCTTCTGTGTCAAGGCAGCCGTGACTGAATGAAAGGATGCGAAGGAGTAGATGCAAAACAACTTTGTGTAGTCTAGGCTCGCTAGTACAGGGGTGTCAGAAATGGCTCACTTGATATCCTCGAATGCAGCTCTAGCCACTGGTGTCCACTCCATCTATGCATCCTTCTTTAACATGGCATTTAACGGCTGCACGATTTCTGCAAAACCCATGATAAACTTCTTAACAAAGTTAATTTTAGCAAAAAATGATTTTAACTCTTTCCTACTGTTTTGTATTTGCAAATATTTTATTGACTCTATTCTATCTGGGTCAATCGATATTCCATCTTTAGAAATGACATGCCCTAACAATTTACCTTCAGTTACCCCAAATATACATTTCTTAGGGTTAAGGGAAATTCTGTACCTTTCACACCGCTTGAGTATTTTCCTTAGATCTTCAGTGTGAGTAGATGCATCCTTGGAATACACAGTGAAATCATCCATAAACACAATAATGCACTTACCTAATAATCCACGGAATGCAATGTCCATGGCTCTCTGAAAAGTGGCACTTGCATTGATCAGACCAAAAGGCATTCTCCTATATGCATAATTTCCCCATTTACAAGTGAAGGTGGTTTTTAATCTGTCATCTCTGTCAATTAAAACTTGGTTATAGCCTAAGAAACCATCTAAAAAAGACATCATCTTTGCTTCGTTTACTGCTTGCAGCACTTCATCTATAGGAGGCATAGGATAATTATCCTTTTCAGATGCTTTATTCAAATTTCTAAAATCTACGCATAATCTCATGTCTCCATTTTTTTTCCTTACTAGCACTAGGTTAGCTACCTGGACCAAATGTGTGACTGGGAAAATTATTCCAGCGGACAATTATTTTTTTACTTCCTCAAAGATTAAAGGCTCTAGGATAGCGTTCACAGGCCTTTGTTTCTATCTAAATGGCTTAACCTCTGGCCTTAAAGGTATTACGTGAGTTATGATGGACTTATCAAATATTTTCAAGTCTTCATAGGTCCATGCTATTATGTGTTTATAATCCTTCAGAATGTCTAAAACCTCTTTTCTTATTTTCTCAGAGCAAGTCTTTCCAATCAGCACATTTTGTGGATTTTGCTCTGTCCCTAAATTATGTAAATCACACTTACCCCTTCTATTTTGGGCAAGTCTTTCTATCTCATTACTCCATTGAAATCAAAAATACGTTCTAATTCTATTATTCCTTTGGGTAAAAAGTTGCTCTTCAAGTTGATTATATCCTCTTCATCCCATGTTATCTCAGGCCTTTCTTGTTCATCAATGATTTGGGTTTCAAATACCTCATTACAAGTCAGAAAATCAATAATTTGCTGGTCCCCTCCAAATACCTGAAAGTGTGTAACATTGTCTGGGATATTGGGAACATTAACTAACTCAACAACAAATCATTTCAATCCTGACAGTGTCAAGGGTTCTAGTGTACTAGCAGCAACTGCTAGTGCATCCGACCTGTGGTTCAGTTCTCTAGGGATATGCTCTATGTTGAAAGCCTTGAATGAATCTATTAAATCCCATACTCTATGTCTATAACAAATCATTTTCTTGTAGTTGCACGCGTATAGTTTCCTCACTTGTCTGACTACTACTTCAGAGTCTGAAAATACCTTAATTATTTTCACCCTTTTCTTGATGGCCATGACAAGTCCCAAAATTAAGGCTTCATATTCAGCAGTATTGTTAGTACAAAAAAACTACAATCTATAGGCTACCAGGTATGTTTTACCCTGAGGATCTATGAGTTTAATACCTGCACCCGCACCCTATTTTGATTTGGACCCGACGCATTTTAGTGTCCATAGGCCATCTTTACTTTTATGACCTTTTATCTTGGCATGCTTTGCCTCTCTTAGTACTTGTGAGCTGCTAGTATGTTTTTTCAAGGGTATCTCTGTTTGGTCAACTTGCATACATGTATTTCCAGCTTGTAAATCAAAAAGACAACTACCCTTGTCCTTTATTACTTCTCCTAAATTTGAAATCAGAGTGTCTACATCACTCTAAATGTATCTCTGTGGTCAATCAGGATTCACATTTTCTCCTCGTAACCCTACCATCTTCATGCATTTTTTGTATTCATATTCGATGATGTCCTTACACATTCCGCAACTCTCCTCAGAATGTGGCCCATCGTGAACTCTACACCTATTTTTATATAGTTTACATTGGACTGGAAGATTTTGTTTAATGCACTTTTCCACCTCTTGTCTAATGGCATGACCAAATTTACCTATTGCACTATTTTCTTCATCCAAAGAATTTCCATCAGACTCAATGAATAATGTTGTCTCCTTGCTAGCACCCCCTTTTCTAATGTTTAACATCAAAATCTCTTCAGTTTGCACCCCATTGTCAGTAATCCCATAAACACCAGGTTCAATAGTAGTATATAATACTTCATTCGTTCGATTATACTCTGTTATCATGTGTTTCATCCTGGGTTCTACCTCTATTCTAATCTAGTTTGGGACACCCCTCCAAGGTAGCCACATATGCAAAAAATCAGTGGCCATATATCCGTTTAATGTTTTGGACCAATCCCTGCTCAGCAACATTCCATAATTACTAGTGTATCCACTATTTGAGTGTCAATGAATTGGCTTAACTTGGGGTCTGAAGCTAATTGCATCTAAATGTTCATTAGTTCTCCTATCACACTAACCTCAGTTTTATCTAACTGTGTGAAAACCTTGGTAGATTTGGTGGGAGTCAGCCCTAGAGTTTTACATATTCCTAAGGGCATAACGTTGGCTAATGCACCAAAATCTACCATGCAATTGTGTATGTTCTTCCCACACATTCTAATAGTTAACAAGAAAGGAGGAGCATCCTTCTTATCAGCATACATTACCACATTTGTATTGGAAGGCTGCTCAACTCACTTACTTTTCTCTTTAGGCGGTGAATCTCTATTAGGAACAGCTATAGTAGTAGGAACTTCACCTGTCATGGATGCATCCAGAGATTTTAAAAGCATTTCTGATCTCTAGAGTTTTCAATAATTCATTCAAAGGTATACTGACCTTAATTTTCTTTATTTCTTCTGACAAGTAACTCATTAATCTTGTTGTTTCTATCATTTTCGTTTTACTTGTTTGGGCCCTTTGTTCCACTGTTCCATTATTTGTATGATGATTAGCTTTAAGTATGGCGAGATTATTGCTGGCATTCTGATCTGGGGGAGTATTGAAGTTTGGAGGAATGAACATGGTGAAAGGTCCTCCTGGTCTGGTGTTGTTCCTTAAATTGTAGGTGTGGTTTTTATTTGTTTGTTGAAAAGCCTACACCTCTTTTGTTTCAGTCAACACTTCATTTTTAGATTCAAAGGGGAACTGAAAAGTGTTTAACACAAAGGATGATTCAGGATAAAGATATGCACAAAAGTATGGTTCATCCTCTAACAATTCATCCTCTTTCTCTTCTATGGTTGCAAAGTTAATGGTTTCTAAAACTAAAGCTATATCGTACCCTGAGGGTACTACCTCATTACCCTTGGGAATGAGAAATTCAGAAGTAGGAGGGTGCACATCTATATTGAATATGTTGGCTGCTAAATGGAACTGTGGATAGTCAAGCTCAGCATGGGCATTGGTATTGTAAAATTTGCACCCATTTTTTAATGATGTACTGGCCATTTCGATGCCAGCTGTTTGTTTTGCATCATGATTATCTATATTCTCAAAAGGGGAAGCTAAAGTACCATTGTTTGGTCCAGTGTTCCATGTTTTGGGTGGCCTAGGCTGATTCTGATTTTTGTTATTGTATCCTTGTTTGCCTCTATTGTCTATCACTAGTCCTCTGTTTTGTATTGATTGCCCTTGATTATGACCTTGATGCTGATTATAGTTTTGGCTCTGATTTGAACATTGGCCTTGGATATTATTTTGGGTATGGCTCTGATTGTAGTGGTGATTTAGATTTGCACTATAGTTCTAATTTTGGCCTTGGTTGTAATTCTGATTTTGATTGTAGTTTTGGTTGCCTCTTCCATAGAGGTTCTCGTTTCTTAGTTGTGTCACTTCGGTGGTTAATCTTTTCAAGTGTGCAATGATCTCTTTAATTTCTTCCCTTTCCTCTTGCGCTTTTGCCACAATTGTATCTCTAGGAGGTCGAAAGAAAGGCTGACCATTGTTTTGATTGTTATTAGCAGTGTTACATGTGTAGGGAGCTATGGCTTAGATTGGCGTAAGACTATACATAGGTGTGTATGTAGGAATTGGATTTAATGATGGAGTGTGATGCATAGGGATTCCATTCCAAGGTTATGCAAGATTTTGCATCCCAAAATCTCCTCCATTGACAAATGGACTATAGGTAGTATGTCTCATCTCTTGGTTTACTGAGGCCACCTCTTTATAGGCTTTGGATATTGAATCTATGTCGGGTTTTCTTTTGACAAACATGGCGGTTAAAGGATCCAAGGCAGCATAATACATAGCCAACAAGGTATCATCATCTACAGTGTAGGGGGCTACTAGCCTAGAGTAGGCCTTTTGAAATTTGTCATTGAAATTATTAATCAATTCCCCCTCTCCTCTTTTTATGGTAGCCAATTTGTGATACAAGATGCAAGGATCAATGGGTCCTCTAAATCTAGATAAAAATTCTTCTTCCATAAGTAACCAAGAAGAAATGTAGCCATTGGGTAAGTTTACATACCAGTTAGAGGCCTGCTCATTGAAGGTGTAGGGAAACAACCTACACACAACATCCTCGTGTTCTAATCTGGCCCTAAAACATGCCTCCTTGAATATTCTAATGTGGTCTTCCAGGTCTTGGTGCAACTGGTATTTAGGACATTTTTTCTAAATTCTTGGGCATTTCATTATAATCAGGGAATGCTATGGGAGAGTGGACATTGAAATAAGCCATTGTGGGCACTTGAGCTTGACCTGGGCCTGTAGGAATGCCTAGATTTTCTATAGGATTAGGATTTCTAGGAGGACTAGGACCTCTAGGAATATCTTAACTAAGATTCAAAGACCTAAATGAAGAAATGTCAGGGTTCACAATGTTATGGATAGTATAAGGTGATCCAGGGGGTGTTCCAAATGAACACCCTGCTTGCGATATTTTGGGATTCCAAATTAAAGGGATCTTACTTTGCCTTATGTCAGGTAATTGCACAAATATATCCCCTAAACTCGATCTAGACCTAGTCACTCTGTTGTTGTTATTAGCCAGTTTTACCTGAAACAGACCCAAACTCAAATGGGCCCTCCTTCTAGTGCTAGAAAAACTGTTGGTGATTGTTTTGATGCAATCATAACAATTAGTTAAAATTCACATAAGATGAACCAAAACTGACTTGAAAGATATGAAGGAATCGGTTAAGATTCGCTTAATCCCAAGTTTAATATGCTCAGGGCTTGACCTGTTGGGCAAATTCAGTTGGTTGATGTGAAGTTGTAATGTTCAAGGGGCCTTACGTAGTTTAGGGTTTCCTGTTGGTTAACTGGACTCAAACTATGCAACAAGGGATTGTGAATATCAGTGTGTTGTTCATTCCTTTCTTGCATAAAAGTGTTACTGGATTTCAAAGCTTTAAAAGATTTATATTGTAGCAAGCTTTCTTCTTTCTAATATTATGAAAAACTGTCTACTTTCAAATCAATAATGCATACTTCTTTTAGATATGAGACAATTTCCTTTAAATTTCTACATTTTTAGATAAGTATTTCGGATGGGTTGGGAAAAGTTAGAAAGATCTAATCTAAACTTTATTTAAATCTACCAAAGGATCTAATTGTTCTATTATGCACTATACAAATCATACAATAACTTGATCAAATCCATAGACAAAAAACCTTAAATGTAAGTTCTGAGCATTTTCACAAACATACACTTAAAATTATAAACTCTAAGAGAAAATGTTTCAAAACACAATGAAGAGCAAGAAAACACTCAGAGGATAGATGCAGAATTCCAGATTCAATTGTATTAGAAATAGACAGTCATATATGATTTACAATGTCAGAATGACTCTTAGCTTCATTGATCAAACTATAGAAAACTTACAAGATTTACAGATACAGTAAGGAAGCCAGATGTTCCACGCATTCCTTATTGCAGACACAGGCAACCTCCTTCTTCTACTTCTAAACTCAAAGGTCCCTCTATTCTAAAAAATCCCTGTGTTAAGTTTTACAATGTGGAGAGGCACAATATAAAGACTTTGATTGTCCTCACTATAGCAAAAACCCTAGTTAAGCACTGGTTCAAACCCCTGGTTATAGAAATAAATGTTGGAGAACAAGCCTCCCAAAATACCTCTAAGCATGCATCAAATCTGGGTGAAAAAATGCCCTTCTGGGAACCCTAGCAGCTCAATATTAACTTCTGTGGTCTGTTGCAATAATGCCCTCAGCCGTATTTTGTCTGCACTAGTGAAGACCCTTGACTTCCTCATCCTTTATCCTTATCTTCTCCTACTCCTGAGATTGGATTTCCTCCTCCGTGATGTCACTACCATTAAGTTTCAGCTCCTTCTTCAACTACAAACTTGTAAAAATAGACAAGCAATAAGTATCATTTTACTTAATAAATAGTAGGAAGAAAAATAGCTGCCAATTCTAGTCGTGACTGTGTGAACACATCAATCAGGTCTTGAATCTGCAAAAAAAACGTGAGTCAAAAATACATATACAATGCTTAAACCAGTTGGGTCAACCATCGTTGACCGAAAATATGCCTTCATGCTTCAAAATACCCCAAAACCCTAACGCTCTGTTCTTTTCCCACCCATCAGCATGAGATATGCCGTCAGCGTGAGCTAGAACTTTTACTCCGATTACTAGTGTTATGCCGATCGCCTTCGATATCGGCATGAGTCTTCCCATCAGCGAAGGCTTAGAATGATACTCCGACTATTACTTGTTTCGCCGATCACCTTTGTATCGGCATGAGTTCCTCTCTATCAGTGTGAGTTTAATGCTTTGTTCTGATCATTGTTGTTATGCCGATTGCCTTATATCCTTCTATCAACGTAAGTCTCACCGATGCCATTCCTTCTTCCTTCCATTGGCGTAACATCACCTATCGGCGAAGGTCTTAATGCTTTCTCCGATTGTTATTCGTTTCGCCAATCACCTTTGTATCAGTGTGAGTTCCTTCATCGGCGAAGGCCTAAAACGTTGCCCTGATTGTTATTCGTTTCGCCGATCGCCTTATATCGGCGTGAGTTCCTTCATCGGTAAAGGCCTAAAACGTTGCCCCAATTGTTATTCATTTCGCCGATCGCCTTATATCGGCATGAGCTTGCTCTATCGGCAAAAGCTTAAAGTTTCACTCCGATTTCTATTGTTTCACTAATAGCCTTATATACAACTTGAACGTGAAGCCCTATATACTGCATTTTGATTTACCCTAAATTTTGCGTTGTATGCTACTCAATGTATAATGACTCTGTATGCACAAATATATCAATCATGAGATACAAAGTGGAATCCAAAATAACATTATACTTTAACCTAATACCACTTCGGGTCCATCTCGTATGTGTAAATCAAAAACTTTAACCAAATGCATACAAGGAAAAAAAGACATACAACTGACCTTGTATTATGTAAAGTGATCTACAAACCTGAATGTTCATTTTACCGAAATAATCATAACTTCCAAAATATGACGAATTTTAAGACGGTTCAAAAAGCAACCCTAGCTCATTTTCCACAAGGAATCCAACCATATAATGCATTAGTACTGAAAATTTATTTTTTCTCTATTTTTAACAAAGTTTGCAAATTTTGACCCCCTTTTCCCTTTACCACCAAGCAAAACAACACACACAACAACAAAAAAAAGGAAAAGCAATAGCAGGGTTCCTCATTTTGCTAAGGAGTAAAATGGGGCGTGTTGTGAACATCACAACATCTCCCTCTCTTCATGTCTCTCTCCCCCTATCTCTTTCCCCTCTCTATCTCTCCCTCTTTATCATATCTCTCTATCTCCCTTCTCCCCCATCTCCCCCCCTCTATCTCCCCATCTCTCTATCTCTCCCTGTCTATCCCTATCTCACTATCTTTCCTCTCCCCCATCTCTCCCTCTTTCTTCCCCCTCTATCTATCTCTTCCTTTCTAATACTATCTCTCTATCTCTCCTCTCCCCCATCTCTCCATCCCTCTCCCCCCTCTTTATCTCTCCCTATTATGGAGTAAAAAGTATCCACATGTCTTTTTAGGTCTCCTTATTTAGATCCTAGGTCCCATTGATTGTATTATTCATTCAAAATGTTTCTCCCAACACAAAATTACCTGACACCAATGTAAATTTGGAATATGGGCCCTATGTTTTATCTTTCCATGGGCCCAAAAGAAGTTGATGGACCTACATGGTACCACCCATGCCCCCCCTTATTAGGCCAGGGCTAATTTAAGGCTATGTTATCTTGGGACCTTTCAAAATGTTTCTCCTTATCAACTCTTTTGGTTTAATTTCACAATTATGAAAGAGAAAGCATATATAAGTGTGTTTTGAAGTTCATTTGTAATCTAGATGGAGATAGACAAACTTTTGATTTTGAAGTGACAAAAATAAGGGCATTCATTGTGATTCTAGAGCAAATTTGTGTATTGTTATTGTGTGTTTGTTGCAGGCATGGAGCTATCATCTATTCCTCTTAGGAGTTGAAGGATATTCATCATTCTAAAGGATCATCACATAGGTGTTATCATTATTATTTATCATGATTTTATTCATCATTATCATCATTGTTTTCAGTCTCTACTCCTACGAGGGCATGCACTCTCTATCAATCAATGCGATTGGGAAGCTTGAATTCTATCTCGTGATTTAATTGAGGCAATTCCCTAAACATCATGACCCCTAAACCCTTCTTATTTTCTTGTGTGTAGGTTACAGGAGTGAGATCTATGAAATATATAGCTATAGGAAGATTGTGTGAAGAGCAGGGTTATAGGATCCTAAGATAGTTTCAGAATATTTCATCATCTAGGACCTAGGTGGTACTACCCATGCCCTCCATCCTTTCTAAGTTTAGATCTGGCATCAGGACATCATTTGCAACATCTTTCCACTTTACAGTTCTGGCATATTCCTCTCGTTAGGACCTGGGTGGTCCCGAATTGGTCCTCTTACACCTCTATTTTTAGGAGATAGGTTCTATCATTCCTCTAATTAGACCTATGCATTGAGTTTCTAGATATTTGTTGTATTTATTCTGTTATAATCATATCATTGTAGAAGTAGGGTTTCATGCATTGTTAACCTAGATTTTGATAAAAAGGGCTAAATTAAATATGATCAATTTATAGTATACCTGAGTACAAGATCAATAGCTAGGTCCACCTTCATTTCGTAGTGATTTGGCTTAGTCTTGTCCTTGAATGTTATATGGAAATGAGTTTGATCTATTGCACATCCTAGTTGTCATCATTCTTCTTTTTCATACTTAACAATTTGGTGAACACATAGCTTCAAGCATTTGTATCTTTTTGATTGTTCAAATAATATCTTGCATTGATTTATTGCATATTTATCAAATATTTCATCATTTCTTATCTTTGATTTGAAAAATCACATTAAGTACATTTCAACAAGATAACTGCCTTAATATTCATAGTCATATTGATAATATCCTTGGTTACTACATTGAGTATTATTAAACTTTGCATGAGTTTTATAACTCACTGCCCTAACATGAACACCTCAGTAAGAAGAAGTTGTAGATTGATGTGTTCTAGTGCTTTCAATATCATGATGTACAAGCATTGGAACATCAATTACATAACAACTTTACAAAAGATGAATCAACATCTTTGCAAAATGTCACTAATGCCAACATGTCATAAGAGATAACATTCCATCACTCTGAAGACATATTTGACATAGTTGGACATGTACTTGGAGATCAAATCAAGAAACTAGACAAAGAACTAGCTGATTTTCAAGAATTTATGGGGAATGAACATCTAGCTCAAGAAGCAGTACCTCTTGTTGATGGTATAAGAGGATTATTACAAGAAAGATAAGGTGTTGACATACTCCGTGTAATAGCCCATATAGTGGATAAGAAAATTATGTTAGCAGCTAACTATGCAAATATCATAAAAAATGTGTCATCATTGAGAAAAACACAAGTATCGGTACACATGCAAACTACAGGAGTATCCACATATACATCATCAATTCTCACTACCACTACACAAGCTTGTAATAATGCTACAACTGTTATGGGAACATCTAATGGAAACAATTACAAAAACATGCATTATAATTACCAAAACTCATTACCCCATGTGTCCATACCCATGATTAATGTAGAGTTAAAACTCTACATTTTGTTTCAGCTTGGTTTTGTGTCAGTATTTTCAGTTGCTATTTCTTATTCGTGGCTATATGTTTCCTGTGCATGGATTGCACCATGTGTCAATACATAGTAATGGTAAAAATGTTCAATGTTCTATGGAGGTTGCCGCATGTTTCTTTCATATGCTTCTCTTCCTTTCATTGTTATCAGAATTTGCCATGTATCTATGGCGTAGTTTCTTTTATAAAGTTGCTTGCTTGCTTTGGATCATGCCACGTGTTGTTTTTGGAAGCTATGACAAAAGTTTCTTTTGATACAATGAGCCCATGAGTATTGCCAAGTGTCTTTTTGAAGTGTCCGTGGAGGTCGCGTGTGTATGTCTTTTAGTAAGCTTTATTAGTATCGGTGTATATGGTGGGCCACAATATTGCAACACAGTTTCATAGGTTGCTACAAAGTGTGCCACATGGTGAAAGCGGGGGATTGAACTATTTCATTTTGAGACTTTCATGTTGAGACACATATATTTTCTTTAATTTTCAATTCCTGCCGGAGCTCGACAGGTGTGATCTCCACAGAATTCCAAGAGACCTTTCTATAAAGTTATTGATAATATCAGAGGATGCCACATTTCAAATTTTACATTAAGTGGGAGGCATCAGGTGTCATAATATTGTTTCTTTGTGTAGGGATTAAAGAAGTATGTGGTGGGTCCCATATAATAATGTCATAGTTTCTAATATCAGTGGAAGGTGCCAAGTGTTGTAGCCATAAGTACTCAGAGTTAAAGATAAAGAAGTTTTGAGATTCTCAGAAGTTGCCAAGTGTCTCAAGTTTGTTTCTCTAAGGCTATCATGTATCATGTTCAAAGACTTGTGGATGGCAATAGGTGGCACTTTTCTGTGTATTCCTTTCTGAAGCAAAAGAGGCTAAGCTTTGTGCAGATGTTCCCACATGTTACATTTTTGAATTCTGTCGGCATTACCATGTGTCTAAATAGAACTACAGTTAAATATGCCACATATTTCATCGCTCGACCAATGAGCACATAGAGGAGGATGGTTACAGTTGTAGTTCTATTGAGGCCATTAAGATCTAGGTGGTTGAAAGTGATCTTCGGGTAGATTTTGTGGCTATATATATACAGACATGTTGTAACACAAATATACTTTTTTAGATTGAGAATTTAGAATTTCTTGACTAAGGATCAGATTGTCATTTGCCATAATTTTATTGTTTCTGATAAGGAAGCTATTATACCTATGCATGTATCTATGCCTTCTATATTTGCTGAATTGTTAATGGAAGGAGCTTTGTTCTGTGCTATTACTGATATTATCTTTGTCTTTGTGTCAATCTCCTGAGTTTAGCCTTTGATCTTTTTATTCATTTACAATCTATTTATATTGAACATGCAACATTTTCTCTTTAATATAACTGAATCTTAATAATTTGTTCACTGTGCTAGTTAAAGAAATATGTTTCATTCAGGTGCATTGCCATAGAGTTAGGATTTCACTTATTGTATTTTTAATCTTGTTTCTCCCCATTGAAAATAGGAAGAGCCAGCTTCTGTAAAATCTAGAGGTTGTTTCAAGTAGCAAGCCCCACATTCTTGAAACTTCCCATGTTGGTGTTGGAACTTGCATAGTTTTATACAACAACATTTTTTGGCACACCCGGTGGGACCTTTCTTGAAATTCTGATTGAGATCGTATGAACTAGAGAGCAACAAGAAGTTAGAGTTGTGGACCAACAACAAGAGCTTAGTCTACTGCTAATCCGGGGAGTTTGTTGCCACCATTAGTTGCCACCCCAAGAAGAAGGGGAAATCAAGTTGCAACAACAATAGCAGGTACAGTCATGGCAATACCTAGTCCACCATGAACCTATACGAATTGGAACAATAGTAGCCCCCTCATTCTGCCAACACCACCAGATACTTGGGATCTGATACCATCTAATGGCTTGAAAGCTTTACCTAAGTTTAGTGGAGAAGATTTCAAGACAGTGAGGGAACATCTCGAAGATGTATCAGACGTGTGTGCAGTACATGTCATTACTAAACAAAACGTAGCAATCAGACTATTGGTGGTTTCTTTCAAAGGGAAGGCCATAGACTAGTATAGATCTTTGATCCCAAATTCAATATCCACTTGGGACCAACTTGGGGATGCCTTCTTTGCAAGATTTAGTGAAAAGGGTGACAAATCTTCACTATTGCAACAATTAATCACTATAAAGAGAGCACCACAAGAGGCTATAACAGAATTTAACACTAGGTTTCAAAAAACCTAGGATAGAATACCTACTATAGCTAGGCCACCATTAGGTATGGTGATTGTTTTCTACCTCAAGGCTTTCAA
Organism: Cunninghamia lanceolata; assembly: GCA_027924645.1. Classification (NCBI taxonomy): domain Eukaryota; kingdom Viridiplantae; phylum Streptophyta; class Pinopsida; order Cupressales; family Cupressaceae; genus Cunninghamia; species Cunninghamia lanceolata. The sequence continues at coordinate 14,306,635 of BSBN01000388.1, read as the reverse complement.
TTTTTATATATCTATGATGATTCAGTCCCTAGGTGGGTAGACTCTTCCAGAAGCATCTGATTTGGTTGTTATGGCTGAAAACAATCTGATAGATGCTGAAAAAATGCCAAGGTCTCCCATTCATATGTTCCTAGAAATCTCTATTCCCCTACCACATGAACCCACTAATCCTATAGGTACACCTATGTCTATGTATACCTTCCCAGCATCTCAACAACCTAATGTGTCAACACCTTTTGCCATTCCATCTGAAATGGATGATATGAAAAACATTTTTAGAACCTTTTCAAATGAGATTATTAATCTCAAGAGGCAACAAACTTCTTATCAAAAGCCTCCTTATCAAGGTTTCCAAGGAAATAGACCCCCATATCAATCAAATCAGTACCAAGGTTTTCAAAGGCCAAGTAACCCTCAACCTTCAAATCAATTAGTCACAGTTCCCACACCTTTACAAATTGTTCCCCATAACCCAAATAGAGAAATAGTTTCAGGGCAAAATAATTTAATAGAAGATATCAATGCCTGGTGCTTTCCTTCCAATAATGCCCATATGCCCAAAGATTGTCCTAGAGGCAATTTGTAACAAAAGATAACAGAATAAAGAAAGGTAGAAGGCCAAGTTGTGGTATCAAATGCTCCTCCATACTAGTCACCTAGTGTCCAGAATGCAGTAATGATGGATCAGATGCAAGGGATGTCTATTCAATAAGAGGAAGAAATCGCCCCTCAACATGCTTTGTTTTCTTGGATTGAAGATGAAGATTCAGTATTCTTGAATGAAGCATCTACTTACAAGAAACCCTTAGTGCAGTCTAATTATTATACCAGATCAAAGAGAAGGATGATGAAGCAACCTGAAGTTACCAACAATGAGACTGTTGGAGATCTTCCTTTTAAGACTCACTATAATCTAGCTTTAAAGCAAGAAGTGACTTAGCCAGTCCAGAATCAAATAACCTCTGGCCAAGTGCTAGAAAGACCAAGGTATGCTTACTACCCAAAGGCACAAACACTAGGACCCATGAATGTGGTAGAGTAGCTGAAGAAGACCCCTGGACGTGTATTAATATGGGATATGATGGCTATTCTTGAGCAAAAGACGATGTTACAAGAAGCACTATAGATTTAGGTTGATCTTAAATATGTCAATACAAAGGAAGGAGGTACTGGTAAAGGAAAGGCGCAAAGCAAGGACACTTCAACTTTGCAAACTACAGCTTTGTTGAACACTACACCAGAGGTGAGAAAATCTAAGCCATATCCATTTTATTTGACTTTAATAGTGGGGAAGAAATAATTGCATAACTCAATGGTAGATTCAGGAGTGAGTACTGCAGTCAGGCCAAAACAGATAGCAGATGCTTTAATGATAAAATATGATCCACTTGCTAGAGGAATCATGCAATAAGATGGGAAATCTATCCAAACTATAGGAAGGATTAAACAACTCCCATTACAACTATACACCTACTCGAACATAATTGTCAAACAAGATTTAGTGATTATAGGGCATTCCCCCTATATTTGGTTTATGCCTATCTAGAGATTTCATAGCTAAGCTAGGAGGATATCTGTCACTAGATTGGGTGTATCTGATTTTGAGAATCAAATTTGGGACAAAGATGAAGGTATTATGTAAACCTTTGTCCAAAGATCATATCACTGATGAACCAGCCCCAAGGATTGAAGCATCTCATGCCATGATGAATAAAGAGGAGAGAGTCTTTGTTGAGGAATTAGGTGACTAGACTAAACATGATCAATAAGAAGAAGAAAATAGTCAACTGATGACCATGATGCAAAGTGATCCTTATGGAAATTATGAAGATATAGTGGTTATAGGAGGATATATGTCACTAGATTGGTCGCATCTGATTTTGAGAACGAAATATGTGACAAAGATGAAGGTATTATCTGAACATTTGTCCAAAGATCATATCACTGATGAATCAACCCCAAGGATCGAAGCATCTCATGCCATGATGAATAAAAAGGAGAGAGTCTTTGTTGAAGAATTAGGTGACTAGACTGAACATGATCAACAAGAAGAAGAAAATAGTGAACTAATGACCATGATGCAAAGTGATCCTTATGGAAATTATGACTCCACTAGTTTGGGTACTTATGTTATTTTTGAAGAAGGCCAAGAAATACCAAATGTTATGAGAAAAGAAGTATCTAAAAAAGAACATGACAGAAGCTCAGAAATCTGGACCTTAAATTTTGATGGGGCTAGGAGCAAAAATGGTGCCGGAGCTAGTATATGTCTCACTTCCCCAAAAGGAGAGAAGATTTTTAGAGCTATACATTTTTAGTTTGCTTGTACTAATAATGATGCTGAATATGAATCTCTGGTACATGGTCTTATGCTGGCCAAGAAGAAAGGAATTAAGAATTTGATAGTTAAAGGTGATTCAGAATTGGTTGTAAAACAAATCAAAGAGAAAGTTGTGGCAAAGAATGTAAGAATGAGATCTTATCACCATAGAATTTGGGATCTAATAAATGGTTTTGATGCTTTCAATATAAAAGTTGTCCCTAGAACCTGAAACATTGAAGTAGACTGAATGGCACAAATTGGTTCCCAATTTGAACTAGCAAGTGACCTGCTCATAAACAGTGAGGCAGTAAAAGTGATAGTGAGACTGACAATCCTAGACAATGACTAGAACTAGCAAGTCTTTGATAATGATCTCCAAGTACTTATGTTTCTATGACAATCAAGAGAGTTTGTTGACCAATTACAACCTAAGATTGAAGAAGCTTATGGTTATCAAATTATCCAACTGAAGTCTAATAAGCTCCCAAAAGAATTACTCACACTAGAAAATCTATTTGACCCTGATGATGTAACCCTAGACAAGAGGAAGTTTAAGGCAAATAAAGATAATTATTTTGAAATTCAAGTTAGTGAAGGGAGAAAGCTGAAAGTAGGCAATGCTACTACCCAAGAGGAAAAGGATAAGCTGATCTATTTGTACAACAAGTATGATAGGGTGATTGCTTGGACCTATGAAGATCTTCATGGATATAATAGAGATATCATTGAACACACTATAGAACTTGTTGAAGGGTCAAAACCAGTCCATCAGAAACAAAGACCAATGAATCCTAGATTTGAGCCTTTAATGGTAGATGACCTACAAAAGCTTTTAGAATCCAAGATTATTTTCCCAATTAAACACTCAACTTGGGTGTCTAACTTGGTGCCAGTAAGAAAAAAGAATGGAGACATTAGGCTCTGTGTAAAATTTAGAGACTTGAATAAAGAGTCACTAAAAGATCACTACCCCTTGCCATCCATGGAACAAATTTTGCATACAGTGGCTAGATCATAAAGGTTTTCCTTGCTTGATGGTTTTTTAGGATACAATCAGATATGGTTGGCCAATGAAGACCAACATAAGATAACATTCACTACAAAGTGGGGAACATTCTCATATGCCAAGATGCCTTTTGGTCTTTCAAATGCTGGAGCTACCTTTCAGCATGCCATGCACTTAGAATTTGGAGATCTTATAAACAATCTAATTCTGATCTATTTAGATGACCTGACTATATTTACCAAAGATGCCAAAGATCACTTTGAGCACTTGGAAGCTATTTTTTAGAAATATTAGGAGTTTGGGATTTCCCTGAATCGTAAGAAGTGCATCTTTGCTATGTGCCAAGGGAAACTATTGGGACACATTATTTCAAAAGATAAAATCTCCATAGATCCAGAGTGGGTTACAGCTATTTTAAATCTATCTTTTCCAGTCAACAAGAAGGTGTTGTGATGTTCACAACACGCCCCATTATGCTCCTTAGCAAAATGGGGACCCCTGCTGATGTTTGCTTTTTTGCTTCTGCTTGTGTTTTTTCTGCTTTCTGGCGGTTTGGTAAAAATGAAGGTCAGGTGCATCATCATCATGATATTGCATGAGGCAGGTCATCATCATGAGGTCAATTTGTCAAAGTTCATATTTTGTTGCTGTGACCTCATATTTAGAAAGAGCTTGAAATTCCATGCAGGTTTGCCTTTTACTTCACTTGAAAATTCTTCCATATGTGAAAGTTATGCACAGTCAAAGTTTTGGTCAAACCTGATATTTGCAGAAGGATCATCATATTTTTTATATCTTAAGTCATGTTGACAGGATCATCATGATCTTGGTCTATCACCCGATAAAAAATCATGCAGTCGCAACATCCGGACGTCAATCTTAGGTGGTAGTGCTTTTTACCCGTCAAATGGCCTTATGCGCATTATACATCATCATCATGATATTTGAACGCCCCCCCTCGATAATATCCTGAGGTTAGAATATCATGATGACATCGGCTTTAGGTCAAGGTAGGTTCCCCGTTGGGCAGTCTTTGTATCGCAAAGCATCATCATGATATCTTTGCATTACCTAATCTTATCATATCATGCTGATCAACCTTAGAAAATTCATCATCGGCATATTTGCATGCGCATGTTATAAACCTATCGCAAGGTCGTCATCATGATATTTGCTGAAGTTCGAAATATGATGATGACGACTTCATATCATCCTGTTCGTTCACGAGGCTCATATTCGCTGAAATTCTCTAAGTGATCGAGACATCATCATCATAATTCGACGAAGAGGATCATCATCTTCATATCCTCCTGATCGCCTTTTTTTGCAATATCATGATGATCACCCTATCTATTCAGAAGAAGTCGATATTGCATTCCTCAACAACATGATCATATTTTACAATATCACCCTAGTGCAAATATCATGATGACCTCAACTTATCCTTGTGCTCCGAAAACAAAGTATGATGATGACGTCATCATCATATTTTTATCCTGTCCTATTGTCAAGATCATCATGATCTTGTTTGTTCACCTGATATTTCGCAAAGTCCTCCTGCCGATGAAATACAACCTTTTGCAAAATCCTGATGATCCTCATCATCATCACATTTTCCCTTCGGCAGGATATTTCCCAAACATGATCCGGTTGGCAAAATATCATGATGACGTCATGTTCTCAATTTAACGAAGGCCCCGGATATCATGATGACGTCATCCCGATCTGATAAACGAAGAAGCTAATATCCTGATGATGATTATCATTATCACATTTTTCCTTGCAACAGGATATTTTTCAGGCACGATCTGGTTCGCGAAATATGATGATGATCTCTTATTCTATGTTCGACAGAAGCCCCAAATATGATGATGATCCTCATCATCCTGATCTTTCGAGAGGGTTACCTTGGCCGCAAAAAGGATCATATTACATTCATCATCCTGATCATGCTCCTTAGGTAACCCGATATCACAGTTATCCCCTGATCTTAACGAATATGACGATGACGTCATCCTTAGCATTTCAATGAAGCCCGAATATCATGATGACGTCACCATCATCTTCCTTTCCTCGACAACATGACCATATTCATATCCTCCCATTCTTCTTCAACATGATGATGATGACGATGTTGTTCTTTTCCCCGATATGCAGAAGCCGAATATCATGATGACATCATCTGGACCTTCAGGAGGGAATGCATCATATTTCCAGAATATCATGATGATGAGGTATATCGACCAACCTATTTTTTTTGACGCGCCGACAGCGATGATCATGCCGATGGGCGGGAAATGAGGCGGTCGAGTTTTAAAGTGTTTTTTTTGGCGCCTCTGGCATTTTTCAGTCAGCGATGGTTGACCCGTGAAGTTTGAGCTGTCTGAATGCATTTTGACGCGTTTTGAGCTGATTTCTGGATCCGATTTCCACCATCTTACGCAGTCACCTGGATTTAAACGGTTATTTTATTTTCCTGCTGTTTTTATGATAAATGTGAAACTTATTGCTTGTTTTGTCTTGCAGGCTTGCAGTTGAGGAAGCAGCTAGAAAGTCAACACGGTAACCTCATGGAGGAAGGAAATCTGATCTCAGGAGCAAGAAGATAAGGATAAAGTGCGAAAAGTCAAGGCCATTCAAGTGAAAGACAGAGTTGCAGCTGGAGGCATTACTACAACAGACCAAACAGAAGTTATTGCCCAGCTGCCGGAACTTCTCAGAAGGGGCAATATTTCGCCCAGATTTGACACTGCTCAGAGATATTTTTTGAGAGCTGGTTCACCTGCATTTATTGTTGTAACCAAGGGTTTGAACCAGGGGTTCAGTTAGGTTTTTGCTGTAGTGAGGACAATCAAAATGTCTTTATAGTGTGCCTCTCTACACTGTAATACTTTACAACAGGGGCTACAACACAGGGATTCTAGAGAAACACAGCAAGTTAGCTTAGCATAGTTTAGAAGTAGAAGAAGGAGGTCGCCTGTTTGTCTGCAGTAAGGTGCGCGTGGAATGTCTGGCTGCCTTACTGTATCTGTAAAGCTTGTAAGTTCTCTGTAGTATGATCAATGAAACTAAGAGTCATTCTTACATTGTAAATCATGTATGGCTATTCATTTCTAATACAATAGAATCTGGAGTTTTGCATCTATCTTCTGAGTGTTCTCCTGCTCTTCTTTGTGTTTTGAAATATCTTCTTTGAGAGCTTGCAATTTTAAATGTATGTTTGTGAAAATGCTCAGAACTTACATTTAGGGTTTTTACTATGGATTTGATCAAATTACTGTGGTATTTACATAAGTGCATAACAGAAACAATTAGATCCTTCTGTAGATTAGATGAAGTATAGAGTAGATCTTTCTAACTTTTCCCAACCCATCTAAAATATTTAGTTGAAAATGTAGAAATCCAAAGGAAATTGTCTCAAATTTGAAGAAGCATGCATAACAGAGCCATAAGTAGACAGTTTTCATAAGTACATGAAGAAGAAAGCTGCAATAAATCAAGAAAACCCTCTGAAACCTACAGCACAGTAGCACCTTTATGCAAAGGAATGAAGAGTATTGACATATCTCATGATCTTTTTGCATATTCTTAGGCCAGTAAACCACAGAACAAACCTAAACTACGTAAGGCCCCTTGAACATTACAGCTTCACATTGACCAACTGAACTTGACCAACCGAACCATTGTAGACTTGGGATTAGTTGAATCACCAAATGATTCCTTCTTGTCTTTCAAGTATAGTTACAGTTCATGTCATGTGAATTTTAACTTATTGTTATGATTGCATCAAAACAATCATCAACAGTTTTCTAGCGCTAGAAGGAGGGCCTTCCTGAGTTAGGTTTCATTTCAAACTGGCTAACGACAGTAACAGAGTGACTAGGTCTAGGTCCAGTTCAGGAGATATCTTTGTGCAACTACCTGATACAAGGCGAAGTAAAAGCCCTTTAATTTGGAATCCAAAGATATCGCAAGCAGGAAGTTCATCTGGAACACCTCTTGGGTCACCTTTTAACATCCATAGTATTGTAAGTCCTGATAGATCGCTGTTCAGATCTTTAAATCTTGGATCAGGCACTCCTGGAGGTCTCAATCCTCCTCTAAATCCTAATCCACCAATCAATCTAGGTATTTCTGCAAGTTCAGGTCAAGCTCAAACACCTGCAATGGCTTATTTCGATGTCAATTCTCCCATATTCTTTAATGATTATCATGACATGCCAAAAAATCTGGAAAAGATATGTCCCAAATACCAGTTGCATCATGACCCAGAAGATCATATTAGAATATTTAAGGAAGCATGTTCTAGGGCTATATATGAGCACGAGGATGTTGTGTGTAGATTGTTCCCTTACACCTTTAATGAGCAGGCCTCTAGCTGGTACGTAAACTTACCCAATGGTTGCATTTCTTCCTGGCCACTTATGGAAGAAGCATTTCTGTCAAGATTTAGAGGACCCATTGACCCTTGTGCTTTGTATCATAAATTGGCTGCTATAAAACGAGGTGAGGGAGAGCTAATTGATAATTTCAATGACAGATTTCAAAAGGCCTATTCTAGGCTAGCAGCCCCTTATACCATAGATGATGCTCCCTTATTGGCTATGTACTATGCTGCTTTGGATCCTTTAACTGCCATGTTTGTCAAAAGGAAACCTGACATAGATTCAATATCCAAGGCCTATAAAGAGGCAGCCTCAGTGAACCAAGAAATGAGACATACAACTTACAGTCCATTTGGAGGAAATTTTGGGGTGCAGAATCAGGCACACCCATGGAACGGAGTCCCTGTACAGCATGCTCCACTAGTAAATTCGGTTCCTTCTTACACACCTGTGTATAATCCTACTCCAATCTAGGCTATAACCCCTTACACGGCTAGTACTTCCAATAACAGTCAAAATAATGGTCAGCCTTTCTTCCAACTTCCTAGGGATGTAACTGTGGCAAAAGCACAAGATGATAGGGAAGACATCAAAGAAATTACTGCACATCTGAAAAGATTAACAACCGAAGTGACACAGCTAAGAAACGAGGGCCTTTATGGAAGAAGCAACCAAAACTACAATCCCCATCAAAATCACAACCAAGGCCAAAATCAGAATTATAGTCTCAATCAAAATCAGCAGTACAATCAGAACCAAAACTACAATCAGCATCAAGGCCCCAGTCAGGGGCAACCAATGCAAAATAGGGGGCCAGTGATAGATAATAGGACCTGGGGCAATAATAACAAAAATCAGAATCAACCTAGGCCACCCAAGACATGGAACACTGGGCCCAACAACGGTACTCTGGCTTCTCCTTTTGAGAATACAGATAATCATGGTGCAAAACAAATAACTAACGTACAAATGGCCAATACAGCACCCAAAATTTGGTGCAGATTTCACAATACCAATACCCATGCTGAGCACGACTGTCCACAGCTCCACTTGGCAGCTAGTATTTTGAACGTAGAGGTACAGCCTCCTACCTCTGAATTTCTCATTCCTAAGGGTAATGAGGTAGTACCCTCAGAATATGACACAACATTAGTCTTAGAAACGATTACCTTCGCAACTGCAGAAGAGAAAGAGGATGAATTGCTAGAGGATGAACCATACTGTTGTGAAAGTCTTTATCCTGAATCAGCCTTTGTGTTAGATGCTTCTCAGTTTCCTTTTGAATCTGAAAACGAGATATTAAATGAAACAGAGGAGGTGCAGGCCTTCCAACAAACAAATAAAGGCCACACCTACAATTTGAGGAACAACCCTAGGCCGGGAGGACCTTTCACCACTTCCACTCCCCCGAATAACATCAATACACCCCCAGATCAGAATGCTAGCAACAATCCTACCATACTTAAAGCTAGTCAGCACACAAATAACGGAACAGCAGTACAAAAGGATCAAACAAGTAAGACAGAAGCAATAGAAACAACAAGATTAGTGAATTACTTGTCAGAGGAAATAAAGAAAATTAAGGTCAGCATACCTCTAAATGAATTATTGAAGACCCCAGGGATCAGAAATGCTTTTTTAAAATCCCTGGATACATCCATAACGAACAAGGTGTCTGCTGATATAACTGTTCCTAATAGTGATTCACCACCTAAGGAGAAAGGTAAGAAAGTTGAGCAGCCTTCCAATACAAATGTGGTAATACATACGGATAAGAGGGATACTCAACCTTTCTTGTTAACTGTTAGGTTGTGTGGGAAGAATATACACAATTGCATGGTAGATTCTGGTGCTTCAGCCAACGTAATGCCCTTAAGAATATGTAAAACTCTCGGGCTGACTCCCACCAAATCTGCCAAGGTTGTCACGCAATTAGATAAGACCGAGGTTAGTGTGATAGGAGAACTCATGAACATACAAGTGCAATTAGCTTCAGACCCTAGGGTGAACCAAATCATTGACATTCAAGTAGTGAATATACCCGTAAATTATGGAATGTTGCTAAGTAGGGATTGGTCCAAGACATTAAACGGATAGATGGCTACTGACTTTTCACACATGTGGTTACCATGGAGAGGCATCCCAAACCAGATCAGAATAGAGGCAGAGCCCAGAATGAGACATATGATAACAGAGTATAATCGAACTAATGAAATCTTATATGCTGCTGTTGAGCCAGGTGTCTATAGAATTACCAACAATGGGATGCAGATTGAAGAGGTTATGATGTTAAACATTAGAAAGAAGTGTGTCAGCAATAGAACAGCACTATTCATCGAGTCTGACGGAAATTCTTCAGATGAGGAAAACAATGCAATAGACAAATTTGGTCTTGCCATTAGACAAGAGGTGGAAGAGTGCGTTACACACAATCTCCCAGTCCAATGTAAGTTATATAAAAATAGGTGTAGAGTCCATGATAGGCAACATTCTGAGGAGAATTGTGAAATATGCAAAGACATCATTGAATATGAATACAAGAAGTGCATAGGGAAGATAGAGTCACAAGAGAAAAATGAGCATCCTGATCCAACACAGAGATATGTTCAGGATAATATAGAGGCCCTGACCCCAGATTTAGGAAAAGAAATAGAGGACAAGGGTAGTTATCTTTCTGAGCTGCAAACTACAAACACACATATGCAAGATAACCAAATGGAAAAACCCATGAATAAACAAGACAACACCCCACAGGCAATAAAAGGGACAAAATATGCCAAGGTAAAAGATCAGAAAAGTAAAGATGGCATGTGGACGTTAAAATGTGATGGGTCCAAATCAAAACAGGGCACAGGTGCAGGTATTGAACTCATAAATCCTCAAGGTAAATCACATTTGGCAGCATATAGATTACAATTTTCCTGCACCAACAATATTGCTGAATATGAGGCCCTAATTTTAGGACTTGTCATGGCCATCAAGAAAGGGGTAAAAACCATCAGAGTATTTTCAGACTCTGAATTAGTAGTCAGACAAGTGAGGAAACTATATGCCTGCAATTACAAGAAGATGATTAGTTACAGACATAGAGTTTGGGGTTTAATGGATTCATTTGATGCTTTTAACATAGAGCATATTCCTAGAGAGCTGAACCACAGACCAGATGCGTTAGCAGTTGCTGCTAGTACATTAGAACCATTGACACTATCAGGATTAAGACGATTTGCTGTTGAGCTAGTTAACGTGCCCAGTATACCAGACAAAGTTACACACTTTCAGGTATTTGGAGAGGATCAGCAAATTATTGATTTTCTGACTTGTAATGAGGCATTTGAGGCCCAAATTACTGATGAACAAGAAAGGCCTGAAGTAACATGGGACGAAGAAGATGTGATCAACTTAAAGAGTAACTTCTTGCCCAAAGGAGTAATTGAATTAGAACACATCTTTGACTTCGACGGAATAATAAGACAGAAGGACTTACCCAAAACAGAAGGGGGTAAGTGTGATTTACATAACTTAGGGACTGAGCTAAATCCACAAAATGTACTAATTGGGAAAGCTTGCTCTGAGAAAATCAGAAAAGAGGTTCTGGATGTTCTGAAAGAATACAAACATGTCATAGCATGGACTTATGAAGACTTGAAAACATTTGATGAGTCCATCATAACTCACGTCATACCTTTAAGAAAAGAAGTCAAACCATTCAGGCAGAAACAGAGGCCTGTAAATGCCATTCTAGAGCCTTTAATCTTTGAGGAAGTTAAAAAATTACTGTCCGCTGGAATAATTTTTCCAGTCAGACATTCTGTCTGGGTAGCTAACTTAGTACCAGTGAGGAAGAAAAACGGAGACATCAGGTTGTGCGTAGACTTTAGAAACTTAAACAAGGCATCTGAAAAAGATAATTATCCTTTGCCCCCAATAGACGAAGTACTGCAAGCAGTAAATGGCGCAAAAATGATGTCTTTTTTAGATGGTTTTTCAGGTTATAACCAGGTTTTAATTGACAGAGAAGATAGACTAAAAACCACTTTCACTTGCAAATGGGGAAATTATGCGTATAAAAGAATGCCTTTTGGTTTAATTAATGCAGGTGCCACTTTTCAGAGGGCCATGGACGTTACTTTTCATGGATTATTAGGTAAGTCCATTGTTGTGTATATGGATGATTTAACTGTGTATTCCAAGGATGCATCCACCCACGCTGAGGACCTCAGAAAAGTACTCCAGCGATGTGAAAGGTATGGAATTTCCCTGAATCCTAAAAAATGTATATTTGGCGTAACTGAAGGTAAATTATTAGGCCATGTCATTTCTGAAAATGGAATTGCAATTGATCCGGATAGAATAGAATCCATAAAAAATTTGCAAATACCAAACAGTAGGAAAGAATTGAAATCATTTTTTGGTAAAATTAACTTTGTTCGGAAGTTTATAACAGGTTTTGCAGAGATTGTGCAGCCGTTGAATGCCATGTTAAAGAAAGATGCACAGATGGAATGGACGCTAGTAGCCAAAGCCGCATTTGAAGATATCAAGGAGGCAATTTCTAATGCCCCTGTATTGGCAAGTCCAGACTACACATGCCCGTTTTACATCTACTCCTTTGCATCTTCTCATTCTGTCGCTGCTGCCTTGACACAGAAAGGTGAAAATAATGAAGAGAGGCCCATAGCATTTATGAGTGCGCCTCTGAAGGATGCACAGCTGAAGTATCTAGATATCGAAAGACAGGCATTCGCATTAGTAAAGGCTGTGAAAAAATTCAGACACTATATTCTGCGCAGCCAGATTAAAGCCATAGTACCAGACGCAGCAGTAAAGATGTTGCTGATGCAAAATGAGCCTGGAGAAAAAAGAGCTAAATGGATCACCACACTGCAAGAATTCGACATGGAGATCATTCCCGCAAAGCTGGTTAGAGGGTAGGCGCTGGTACAGACAATAGCAAACATGGATCCAAATCTGATAAAATAGCAATATGTATTGAACTCCCAAGACGCATCAGGCTAGTACGATGATTTAAGCACCTTCCTGATAGCTGGAAAGTACCCAAGCAGGATGAAGGCTTCTCAGAGGAGAGCTTTGAAGATTAAGGCACAAAATTATATGGTGTAAGGAGGTCTTCTATTCAGGAAGAACCATGATGGAATTTATTTGAGATGCATAAACAGAACTGAAGCTGATAAAGTGTTGACAGAACTACATGATAAGTACGGAACCGGTCATGGTTCCCATTTAGCTACAACACACAAAATATTGAGAGCGGGCTATTACTGGCCCACTATATTCAAAGATACTAAGAGTCACATCAGAAGCTGCCACACCTGTCAGACTGCAGCAGACAAAGGGAGAAATCTGGCCAATCCACTGCAACCTGTGATCGAGTCCAGACCATTTGCACAGTGGGGCTTGGATTTTATCGGAGTCATCAATCCCCCATCTTCTGCAGGACACAAATTTATATTGACGGTAACAGACTATTGTACAAGGTGGACTGAGGCCACCTGCTGCAAGTTTTCCACAACTGAGGTAGTTATCAAGTTCCTTGAAGAAAACATCATCACCAGGTTTGGAACACCCTATTCATTGGTATGTGATAACGGCCCTTCTTTCTCTTCTTTAAAATTTTCTAAATGGGCATTTGAATATGGGATCATTCTAAGGTTTTCTTCAAATTATTATCCTCAAGGTAATGGACTGGCTGAATCAACAAACAAAATTTTATTAGACATCATCAAGAGGTTAATTGCCAAAAGTCCTAGAGAGTGGAATACCCTATTGAGATATGCACTATGGGTAGACAGGACCAAGTTCAAAACAGCTTTAGGAGCACACCTTATCACTTAGTTTATGGGACTGATCCCATACTTCCGGTTAATCTGAGAATACCAACCTGGAAGTTTGCCAAACACCAAGCAGTTGTTAAGAGGTGGTTTGACAAAAGGGCAAGAGTCAAGACATTTAGGATATCAGACTTAGTGTTGTGCTGGGACAAAGCACATGAAAAGAAAGGAAGCCATGGAAAATTCGATAAATTATGGCTGGGTCCATTACAAGTCTCAGAAATAATAGGAGATAACACCTTTAGACTTAAGACCTTGACTGGAGAAGATGTGCCATTACCAGTTAATGGCCAGCATTTGAAACACTACTTCCAGGCTTGAAGGTCAGGATGAGGCAGTCCTTTCTTTCTTAATGTAAAATGCTGTAGATAATGTACAGTTCTTCTTTTGCTGTGTTCTTTTTAGGTTAGTTGTTTGTATAGCTTGTCTTCTGTCTGTTTGTTTTTGCTTTTTGTGTTGTTTGTACAGCCTGTTTGTTTGGTTTGTTTGTTGTCTCCTCAGCAGGGATCTTTATTTTACTATAGAGTATTAAGGAGCAAAACTAGCAACCATTCAAAACAGTATAAAATTTAGGATATTCAGGTTAACCATTTGCAATTTACACATAACCTGTCACTGTCATGAATGTAGAGAAGTGTTCATCTTCTGAAGTTTTGTATTCAATAAATGTGATTGAGAATTCGAAGCAGGTTTCTCACGATGACACACCTAAAATCCTTGGGTTTGTTGAACCTACCAGTGTAGATATTAGGTGAAAAATCAGAGGTCACCCTTGCTACCATTACAATTCTCAGCTTAATTTCAGCAAGTGTCCACTCCTTGCATCATAAAGTTACAAATTGCTATATCTTATGAAATCTTTCAAAATTAGAAAACAAAAAAAAAATAAAATAAATAAATAAATAAATAAAGCGGATTATACTGAAAATCCAGATTAAGCCATCTAAGTAACTCTACCGGGGCTATGGACACTCCCTGGCAGTGGGGCTCTACTTGGGAGAATTGTAACGATAACCTTGCCGGGGCTATAGACGCTCGCTGGCAGCAAGGCTCTATCTGGTCGGCTATGAGGGAATATCCTCACCTACGTAGGCTAATGTCAGTCACTGGTTTGTTCAACCGATCTTCAAGATGAGGATAATTAATCACATGCACACAACTAAACTGAAAATGGAAATTCATGCATCTTTATTGAATACTTTAAGTCTCAAGCTGAATAGTAATTTGCAGGAAAAGATAGTTGGAAGTTATGAGTTCATTTCATCTAGTTTCCTTGAACACTTTGAATTTAATTGTTTTGTTTTGGTTGCTAGTTGTTGTGATGTTCACAACATGCCCCATTATGCTCCTTAGCAAAATGGGGACCCCTGCTGATGTTTGCTTTTTTGCTTCTGCTTGTGTTTTTTCTGCTTTCTGGCGGTTTGGTAAAAATGAAGGTCAGGTGCATCATCATCATGATATTGCATGAGGCAGGTCATCATCATGAGGTCAGTTTGTCAAAGTTCATATTTTGTTGCTGTGACCTCATATTTAGAAAGAGCTTGAAATTCCATGCAGGTTTGCCTTTTACTTCACTTGAAAATTATTCCATATGTGAAAGTTATGCACGGTCAAAGTTTTGGTCAAACCTGATATTCGCAGAAGGATCATCATATTTTTTATATCTTAAGTCATGTTGACAGGATCATCATGATCTTGGTCTATCACCCGATAAAAAATCATGCAGTCACAACATCCGGACGTCAATCTTAGGTGGTAGTGCTTTTTACCCGTCAAATGGCCTTATGCGCATTATACATCATCATCATGATATTTGAACGCCCCCCCCCCCCCCCCCCGATAATATCCTGAGGTTCGAATATCATGATGACATCGGCTTTAGGTCAAGGTAGGTTCCCCGTTGGGCAGTCTTTGTATCGCAAAGCATCATCATGATATCTTTGCATTACCTAATCTTATCATATCATGCTGATCAACCTTAGAAAATTCATCATCGGCATATTTGCATGCGCATGTTATAAACCTATCGCAAGGTCGTCATCATGATATTTGCTGAAGTTCGAAATATGATGATGACGACTTCATATCATCCTGTTTGTTCACGAGGCTCATATTCACTGAAATTCTCTAAGTGATCGAGACATCATCATCATAATTCGACGAAGAGGATCATCATCTTCATATCCTCCTGATCGCCTTTTTTTGCAATATCATGATGATCACCCTATCTATTCAGAAGAAGTCGATATTGCATTCCTTAACAACATGATCATATTTTACAATATCACCCTAGCGCAAATATCATGATGACCTCAACTTATCCTTGTGCTCCGAAAACAAAGTATGATGATGATGTCATCATCATATTTTTATCCTGTCCTATTGTCAAGATCATCATGATCTTGTTTGTTCACCTGATATTTCGCAAAGTCCTCCTGCCGATGAAATACAACCTTTTGCAAAATCCTGATGATCCTCATCATCATCACATTTTCCCTTCGGCGGGATATTTCCCAAACATGATCCGGTTGGCGAAATATCATGATGACGTCATGTTCTCAATTTAACGAAGGCCCCAGATATCATGATGACGTCATCCCGATCTGATAAATGAAGAAGCTAATATCCTGATGATGATCATCATTATCACATTTTTCCTTCCAACAGGATATTTTTCAGGCATGATCTGGTTCGCGAAATATGATGATGATCTCTTATTCTATGTTCGACAGAAGCCCCAAATATGATGATGATCCTCATCATCCTGATCTTTCGAGAGGGTTACCTTGGCCGCAAAAAGGATCATATTACATTCATCATCCTGATCATGCTCCTTAGGTAACCCGATATCACAGTTATCCCCTGATCTTAACGAATATGACGATGACGTCATCCTTAGCATTTCAATGAAGCCCGAATATCATGATGACGTCACCATCATCTTCCTTTCCTCGACAACATGACCATATTCATATCCTCCCATTCTTCTTCAACATGATGATGATGACGATGTTGTTCTTTTCCCCGATATGCAGAAGCTGAATATCATGATGACATCATCTGGACCTTCAGGAGGGAATGCATCATATTTCCAGAATATCATGATGATGAGGTATATCGACCAACCTATTTTTTTTGACGCGCCGACAGCGATGATCATGCCGATGGGCGGGAAATGAGGCGGTCGAGTTTTAAAGTATTTTTTTTGGCGCCTCTGGCATTTTTCGGTCAGCGATGGTTGACCCGTGAAGTTTGAGCAGTCTGAACGCATTTTGACGCATTTTGAGCAGATTTCTGGATCCGATTTCCACCATCTTACGCAGTCACCTGGATTTAAACGGTTATTTTATTTTCCTGTTGTTTTTATGATAAATGTGAAACTTATTGCTTGTCTTGTCTTGCAGGCTTGCAGTTGAGGAAGCAGCTGGAAAGTCAACACAGTAACCTCATGGAGGAAGGAAATCTGATCTCAGGAGCAAGAAGATAAGGATAAAGTGCGAAAAGTCAAGGCCATTCAAGTGAAAGACAGAGTTGCAGCTAGAGGCATTACTACAACAGACCAAACAGAAGTTATTGCCCAGCTGCCGGAACTTCTCAGAAGGGGCAATATTTCGCCCAGATTTGACACTGCTCAGAGATATTTTTTGAGAGCTGGTTCACCTGCATTTATTGCTGTAACCAAGGGTTTGAACCAGGGGTTCAGTTAGGTTTTTGCTGTAGTGAGGACAATCAAAATGTCTTTATATTGTGCCTCTCTACACTGTAATACTTTACAACAGGGGCTACAACACAGGGATTCTAGAAAAACACAGCAAGTTAGCTTAGCATAGTTTAGAAGTAGAAGAAGGAGGTCGCCTGTTTGTCTGCAGTAAGGTGCACGTGGAATGTCTGGCTGCCTTACTGTATCTGTAAAGCTTGTAAGTTCTCTGTAGTATGATCAATGAAACTAAGAGTCATTCTTACATTGTAAATCATGTATGGTTATTCATTTCTAATACAATAGAATCTGGAGTTCTGCATCTATCTTCTGAGTGTTCTCCTGTTCTTCTTTGTGTTTTGAAATATCTTCTTTGAGAGCTTGCAATTTTAAATGTATGTTTGTGAAAATGCTCAGAACTTACATTTAGGGTTTTTACTGTGGATTTGATCAAATTACTGTGGTATTTACATAAGTGCATAACAGAAATAATTAGATCCTTCTGTAGATTAGATGAAGTATAGAGTAGATCTTTCTAACTTTTCCCAACCCATCTGAAATATTTAGCTGAAAACGTAGAAATCCAAAGGAAATTGTCTCAAATTTGAAGAAGCATGCATAACAGAGCCATAAGTAGACAGTTTTCATAAGTACATGAAGAAGAAAGCTGCAATAAATCAAGAAAACCCTCTGAAACCTGCAGCACAGTAGCACCTTTATGCAAAGGAATGAAGAGTATTGACATATCTCATGATCTTTTTGCATATTCTTAGGCCAGTAAACCACAGAACAAACCTAAAATACGTAAGGCCCCTTGAACATTACAGCTTCACATTGACCAACTGAACTTGACCAACCGAACCATTGTAGACTTGGGATTAGTTGAATCACCAAATGATTCCTTCTTGTCTTTCAAGTATAGTTACAGTTCATGTCATGTGAATTTTAACTTATTGTTATGATTGCATCAAAACAATCATCAACAGAAGGTAGTTCAGTCCTTTTTGGGTAAGATCAATTTTGTTAGCCACTTCATATCTGATTTTGTAGGGCTAGTCAGACCCATTGCTCTATTGTTGAAGAAAGATCTAGCTTTCAAATGGACTGCTGAAGGGAGACAAGATTTTGAAGAAATCAAGAAAGCCATTTCTACTACACTTGTACTAATAAATCTAGATTTCTCCAAGCCCTTTATTATGTATGTATATGGAGGAGAACATAGTGTGGCAGTTGTTCTAACTCATAATAATGATAAAGAAGAAGGAGAACATTCAATTGCATTTTTCTCCAAAACAATCAGGGAGTATGAATCAAGATACAATTTTGTTGAAAAGCAAGCTTATGCTATTGTAAAAGCCCTTAAGAAATTTAGGCATTTAGTAAAAGGAAATAAGATCCTAATATTAGTAGGCCACCCTAGTGTAAGGGAATATATCATGGAGGGTGAGATTATTGAAAAGAGAGCCAATAGGATAACTAAGATTTTGGAATATGATGTAGAAGTAAGACCTACCAAATTGGTAAGAGGCAAGGGACTATGCCAATATATGACTCAAGACATAGAAGAATCAATGCCCGAGGAAGCAAAAATTGAAATAGTGTTGAGACTCCAAGAGATTGATCAAGATTCTTGGGTAAGTGATAGAATATAGTTCATGAGAACTAGGGTCTTCCCAAGTGAACTCTCCCTTGATAATAAAAGATACTATAGGAAACAGGGAGTTCATTTTTACTTAATTGATCATGTTTTGTTTAGAAAAAAGTGTTGATGGGATAATGTTAAGATGTGTAGAGAGGGATGAAGCCTAGAAGATAATGTACGAGTTTCATCATGGAACTTTAGGGGGACATTTTTTAGCAAGGACTACTGCAATTAAAGTGACACAGGCTGGCTAGTTCTAGCCTACACTATTTGCAGATTGCTATCAGATGGTTAAAGACTGTCAACCTTGGCAATTCTATACTAGAAATAGAAAAAATGCAACATTGCCTCTAACTCCCATAATAGTGGATGAACCCTTTACTCAGTGGGGTTTAGATTTTATTGGCATGATTAATCTAGTGTTAAACATGGGATACAAATGGATCCTTACAACTACAAATTACTTTACAAGGTGGCGTGAAGCAGTGTCACTTAAGGAAGCTACTAAAAAAGTGATCTTAGAGTTTCTAGGAGGGATAACTTCCTAATTTGGCCCTCCTCATGCTATGATATTAGACAATGCTAAGGCATTTTTAGGGACCAATTTGTCTGAATTTGCCTTAAAAAATGGAATATATGTGAAGACTTCTTCTAATTACTATCCATAAGGCAATGGCTTGGTAGAGTCTACCAATAAGAATCTGATTAGAATCATAAAGAGAATAGGAGCTGATCATCAGAGAGACTGGCATAAGTCCCTTAATTCAACATTATGGGCTAATAGGATTACACCAAAACAAGTGACTAAGGTGTCTCAATATGAGTTAGTCTATGGTAAACATGTAGTAATGCCACTAAGTATAGAGATTCCCTCCTTACAGTTGTTGAAACAATTGGAAATTGAGGAAAATGGCTTGATGCAAGTCAGACTTGCTAAGTTACTAGAGGTCTAGGAGAAGAGAGAAAAGGCACATGAGTCACTATTAAAGCATCAACAGATTGTTAAGAATTGGTTTGACAGGAAGACTTCTAATCCAAATTTTGAAGTTGGGTCACTTGTTCTTAAATGGGATGAGAGAACTGCTAAACTAGGCCAACATAGTAAGTTTGACTCACTATGGACATGTCCTTTTAAGATCCATTATTTTAAGTAGAAAAATGCATTTGAACTAGAAACTATGGATGGAGAGCCTAAGGAGATTCCTATGAATGGGATCTTCTTGAAGCATTTTACCTAATTCTTGAAACTCGCTATGTATCATAGTTAGTTAGGTGTCTTTATTTCTTTTCCTGCTTTTGTCTTGCCTTCCTACATTTTCTCTTTTTAAATAAGTGTTCAAGGACCATGTGTCCATAGCACAGAGGTCCCTTCCATTACTAATTACATTTATGAAGGTTATCTTAGCAATTCCTTAAATTGCAGGAAAAGGTACCTATCTTTTCAAAGATTACCACTTTTAATACGGATCTGACACTTCGTTCCTTATGGGTTTCCAAAAGATACACTAGCTGTCTTTAGTATTAATGCCATTAATAAGACATGATGTGTCATTAAATGTTTCATTAAGCCCATTGAGCTAAGTGTTAAAACTCTTAGATTGTTGTACTCGCTTTTCCATTTTGCATTCTCTGAGCTTTTCTTTCTACATCTAAGCCTTGTTTCTCACCTACATTCCAGCTAAGTTTAGTATTATTTATAATCTCATACTTTTTGTGTCAAAGTGTTTGAAGCTTTGATAATAGCTATCAAGATGTCGAAGCCACAATCACCATAGGAAGGGTTGGGTCTCTTTGAACAATCTAATAAATTGATCAACAACAAATCATATGCATCTACTCCAGTGCAACCTAAGGCAAGTTATCCAAGGACAAGGATCCTAGAGTCAAGGGTAAGTGCACATTCAAGATAGGTAACAGATTATACTAATGGCATTTCTAACACCCATATGTAAAAGAGTCTCAAGAATCTTTGAGAAGGAGCTCACCAAAGGTGCCTTGTCTGTGCATCAAAAGGGTAGTGGGAAATTTTTGGGATGAGAGTATGGATGTCGCAATTGGTACAGTTTGTAGTTCTTAATGTCCACCCTTATCTAGAACCGGTCGACCTATGCGCAGAATTGTTTCATTTCCTCACTGCTACTATTCAACGTGGCCCATTTATGGTTCAAATTACCCCTATGGCAATTAGAGATATGATGGATTTACAACATGATAGAATAGCCATATTTCCTACCATCTCCAAGTTGCAGGCCACCTAGGCAAATCTTCATAATAAGCTAAAGTTTCTCAACATAGAGATGTAGCTAGGAGATGAAAATCCCCTAATGCCTTCATTGCCTACAAGTCGAGCCTAGTTTCGTCTGGATGCCCAAGATGCCCTCACTATGTTGGCTTCTATTTTTGGTCAATATGACGATTTGACGGTGCATGACTGGAAGCTTGCAGTAATCTTCAAATTGAAAACTGTGGACCCCACCACCTTGACTTTTTAGAGAAAATCACTCAAGACATGGTGAGTCAACTTGCAAATTTTGCTCAGAGTCGTGTTTTTAGATATTCAGCCTATTTGTTCCATCTAATGCTGTATCAAAATTATGGTCTTTTCCAAAATTATATGAATTTAAATATGGACACCCCTGAGTCTAGTGACAATAGAGCCATTCTTGTGTCTGCATGGATCCATGTTCTATCAAACACTTCCAAGCCATATGAATTTGTAGAATGTTTTGTTGCACCTATTTTTAGTCAGTTGAATTCTAAGCTTATTTTAAATAGAATGACAGAAAGCCTTAGAGTTTTCTTGTTGAATCTAAAAATTCCCTATGACTATTTCTTTGGAGCCCACACAACTATCATTAGACTCCATGGCTTTTCTGGAGAACGTATTTTGTTGCCAAAGGTTTTGACTCCTAGGGTTACCTTTTTAGAAGTGGCTCAATATATATTTGTTATTGAAAGTGATTTTGGTAATAAGAAGAAAAAGAACAAAATCTATGACGCCCCATGGACTAGAGAGAAAATAACAATTGAAAGGAGGGAGACTGACAACCTTTTGTTGAGGAAGTTAGCTGCTTATGGTTTCCTGATTGTTGAGGATAAATGGAAATATGGTCTTGATAGTTTCTTATTTTCCTAGATTACCAGTAATAAAGTTTTTGCTAAATTTGTTCTAAAAAATGTCCCTTTTGGGAGAAGAGAAGATCTCCTAAGAAAGATGATCCTACAATTTATGTTGACTTAAAAGACTTGCCAAATGAAGGCCCTAGGCACTGGGAAATGTTTTATAGGAAGGTACAAGAGTATGATCCTAGAAGATCAATGAATGCAAGCATTAGATCTACATTGAAGAAGAAGGAATGGAGTGCAAAGAAGATTGCAGCTTATTGGAAGTACAGACAAGAGATTTCTGAGTTGACTCACACATTTGGTAATGTTGAAACTGACAAAAAATGGGAAATAGTATGGGATGAATTCCATATGACCCTAGTTTCTAGCCCCGACACAAGCAACATTCCAAGTGAGTCTCATAGAGATGAGGTAGAAGACACATCAGAGGAAATTTAGAAACTTCCTAAGATTGGACAAACATTAGTTGCAGCCCCAAAAGTGTAATGGCCTCCATCTCTTAGTACATTGTAGAAACAAAAGGAGACTATATCATCGTCGTCTCTCAAGATCTAAACAACTTCGGCATCTGGGGGTCTCAGAGCGACACCATTACAACAAACATTAATTAGTGTTGATGAAGAAGACCCTATAGAGGTATCAAATAAGCCTCATAAGAAAATACACAAATTGAAACTATAAGAAGAGGACACAGATGAAGAAGTATTGATGCCCCAACAACAAGTTCCTATCATCTCTACAGTGGTTCAAGTTAGTACTTCTTCTCTCTTTTCCCCTCCTACTTCTCATTTAGGAGTGACAACCCCATTATCCCAATCTTCCATGTCTCCTATCACTTTTGTTGTACCTTTACAATCTTTTTCCCTGGTTGCTAGTTCACCAGCCATGTCATTACAGGCCATTTCCCTACCTCTATTTTCCCCATCCATTCCCAAGCAGGCCTTGCCACAATTTGATCCTTCCCAACAAATAACTACCATCCCCTATGGTCTGCCTCAAGGTCATCCATTTGCTAGAGGCTATATTTCATCACCTCCTACTTTCCAAGCCCAGGCTGACACAGCCAGAAAAACAAGAGAGGCTCAGTTGGAGAAGAAAAGAAAGAAAGAGAATAAGAGCCATGTTGTGCCTCATATCAAATCTTTGTTTGATCCCATTCAACGATCTTTGACTATCACACATTTGGCTCCTAATGTAGTTAAACCTAATGAGAAAATCCATCCACAAGACTATTCAATGAATGTGGTAGCTATGGATATGTCTCTTTTCAGGCCATAGGATTAAGTTGAACTAATGAATGAAACTGCTTTAGCAGTTGCTACTAATTATTTGAAGGTGTTCAAGAAATTACAAAAGGTTGAAGCTGAGTTGACTTAGGAGAAGGCTAATAGTAGTAGCTTAACTTGGGAGCTACAAGCCAAGATTAAAGAAATTGACACCTTGAACAAGGAATTGTAGTCTACTGTTTCTCTTCAAATTCATCAAGCAACACAAGCTCAAGTTGTAGCCTTGAAAGTTGAGTTGGCACAGGAGAAAGTTGCTATTGCTACTTTGAGACAGGAGAAGGTTATTATAGAAACGAAATACCAAGACAAGTTGTAAGAGGTATCCCAACTACAACATGCCCTTTCAAAGGAGCAAAATCTAATTAGTGTAGCTCAAGCACAACTTATGGTTGAACATCAAAAGGCAAAGCAACTAACAATTGAGTTATCACAGAGACCACAACCTGTAGGGGTTTTTGAATTTAGTAAAGGAGCTATATGCCTCCATGTGGAAAAGCATCTTTGAGGCTATTGAACAACTTAAGCCATCTTTTATAGTCTTGTTAAATGCCTAGAAGCTATGTGAGAAAGTAGAGTCTTCTGTACAAGCAACTTTGTCTATTGTTTCATTGAGCATTTCAGATTCTCAAATTTTGTTACAAAAACTATATGATACTTCTGATGAGACTTTGATTGCAGCTTGTATAAGTGATAGAATGGTGGCCGCCAAAAGAGTGAATGAGGTTTTGAGTTGCAACTCCATTCCTATGAACTGTCAGGAACTTTTGGATACAATTATGGAAGGAGTTAAGAACATGAAGAAATATATTGAGGATTTAGTGCAGCTGGGTTTGCCTTCACCTTTTCTTGATAGTAACACTGTGTTAATGATTGATGAAATAAAGTCTTTGCTGTTAACAAAACAAAAGACTCATACTATTTTTCAAGGTCTGAGTGATTCCTCCAGTGTGGGAGAGGTGGAAGTTGTCTTGGTTCTGATGGCTCATCTTGAATTCCAATTACATGCTGTCATTCAGAATTTGCAATCTTTTTCTCACAAAGATATCATCAATTTAGATTTTGCTTTTTAAGATTAGCAGAGAAGACAAGGATTGTTAGATTTAGAGTGGTCTATGTATCAAGCTACATTGTAAAATTTATGATGAGGTTTTCATTGGTTGTGGCAGTACATTTTTGTTTCTCTTTTTGAAGTTCTTTCTGAGTAGGCCCAGAAGTCCTTGTAGTTGCCATGAACTGTAGACCTAAAACTCTACATTTTGTTTTAGCTTAGTTTTGTCTCAATATTTTTAGTTTTGGTTTCTTATCTGTGGCTATATGTTTCTTATGCATGGATGGCACCATGTGTCAATACGAAGTAATGGGTAAAAATGTTCAGTGTTCAATGGAGGTTGCCATGTGTTTCTTTTATATGCTTCTTTTCCTTTCATTGTTGCCAAAATTTGCCACATATCTATGGCATAGTTTCTTTTATAAAGTTTCTTGCTTGCTTTGGATCATGCCACATGTTACTGTTGGGGACTGGAATAAAATTTTCTTTTCATACAGTGAGCCCTTGGGTATTTCCAATTGTCTTTTTGAAGTGTCTGCGGAGGCTACCGCATGTATCTCTTTTAGTAATCTTTGTCAGTACTGGCGTATATGGTGGGCCACAATATTGCGACATAGTTTCATAGGTTGCTACAAAGTGTGCCACATGGCAAAAGCAGAGGATTGAACTATTTCATTTTGAGACTCTCGTGTTGAGACATATATTTTCTTTAATTTTCAATTACTGCTGGAGCTCAATAGGTGTCATCTCTGTGGGATTCCAAGGGACCTTTCTATAAAGTTATTGATAGTATCGAAGGATGCCACATTTCAAATTTTGCATTAAGAGGGAGGTGCCATGTGTCATAGTATTATTTCTTTGTGCAGGGATTAAAGAAGAATGTGACAGGTCCCATATAATAATGTCACAATTTCTAATATCAGCAGAAGGCGACAAGTGTCATAGCCATAAGTACTCAGGCTTAAAGATAAAGAAGTTTTGAGATTCTCGGAAGCTGCCAAGTGTCTTAGTTTTGTTTCTCCAAAGCTACCACATATCATGTTCAAAGATTGGTGGATGGTGACAGGTGGTTCTTTTCTATGTATTCCTTTTTGAAGCAAAAGAGGCTAAGTTTTGTGCGGACATTACCGCGTGTTACATTTTTGAATCATGTGGGCATTACCATGTCTCAATAGAACTATAGTTAAATGTGCCACATATTTCATCACTCGACCAATGAGCACATAGAGGAGGATGGTTACAGTTGTAGTTTTGTTGAGGTCGTTAAGATCTAGGTGGTTGAAAGCAATCTTCAGGTAGATTTTGTGGCTATATATATAGACATGTAACACAAATATAATTTTTTAGATTGAGAATTTAGAATTTCTTGACTAAGGATCGGATTGTCATTTGCCTTAATTTTGTTGTTTCTGATAAGGAAGCTATTGTACTTGTGCATGTATCTATGCCTTCTATATTTGCTGAATTGTAAATGGAAGGAGCTATGTTCTATGCCATTACTGATATTATCTTTCTTTGTGTCAATCTTTTGAGTTTAGCCTTTGATCTTTTTATTCATTTACAATCTGTTTATATTGATCATGCAACATTTGCTCTTTAATATAACTGAATCGTAATAATTTGGTCACTGTTCTTGTTAAAGAAATATGTTTCATTTAGGCTCATTTCCATAGAGTTAGGATTTCACTTATTTTATCTATAATCTTGTTTCTCCCTTTCCCCTTTACTCAAAACCCCATTGACAATAGGAAGAGCTAGCTTCTATAAAATCTAGAGGTTGTTTCAAGTAGCAAGTCCCACATTCTTGAAACTTCCCATGTTGGTGTTGGAACCTACGCAATTTTAAACATCAACAAGTAACAAGTAGAAAATATGACCACTACTTCATCTCAACCCGTATACCAACATATCATGATCATAGTCCTTTATCTTACAAAATCTTAAGATCTCAAATGCCTGATAAATTTGAGACTCCCTACTTTGAAAAGTATAGTGGCAAAGGTGATCCTAACAATCATGTGGTAGCATTCATAGCAATGTGTAGTGATTTCTTCTTTGATGAGGCATTGTTGGCAAAAATCTTTCCTCGATCTCTAAAATATGTAACTTTGCAATGGTTTCTCTCTTTACCTCCTAAATCAATATATTTGTTACATCCCATGTGTTTCTACCATTTACTATTTACCTAGGTTGTTTAATTTGTTTAATTAATGAATGTGTGTGGAGAAGAATGCTGATGAAAATTGTTAATAATGTCTTCACCATGCATCCCACATCATTCCACTTAATGGTCATTTGATGTGAAGCAAAAATCCTTAGTGAATGCTCTGAAAAGAAATCTTATCACAACTTCATTCTCCAACGATTTCTCTAATTAATGATGGGAGATATGAAGGAAACTGTCGCTTCACAAACTCATTGCTTGCCACCTTTGCAATTCCTCATGATATAACTAGCACATATGTTAGAATAATCATAACTTGCCATCTTGAACTCTTCTCACCCTGCTAGCTAATCGGCCCTTCTAGTTGGGAAGGGCGCCCGCCCTACTACCCCCTTAAAATAAATAATTTTAATGCTTTTGGAAAAATGATATTGTTTTGCTAAATATTATCCATTTATATATATATGGGTTATAAAGTTTAAAAAGGCATGTAGCCCTTAAAAGAGGAGAAGTAGTTTATTAAGCGCTTGGTGGGGCAATTTTAATATTATTAAAACATATCTAAAGTGCCTTATGAAAATATGACTTTGAAAACTAATAGAATGGTGATTAAATAGTCTTAAGACTATGCAAGCGGTCCCCTTAAGCCATTAAAGGCAGCGCATAAAGCACATACCTTGATTGCATGTGGAAGGCCATTAGGAGGCCAAGGTATTAGTGGAACATGGCATATCCTTAGGCCTATGAAAGTGCTTAAGACCTGGACCATTGGTGAATTTCTTTTAGAATTCTAAACAAACTCATTTTTGGAAAGTTTGACTTGGTCTTGAGCCCGTGGGGAATTGGAATTAGTTGCGGATTTTTATTAAGCCTTTCATTATTATTTCATTGTGATTTTTGACTATTTCCTTTGAAAACAATTTTACTATATTTTAGGAAATGTGATTTAATAAGTGGCAATTTTATGGAGAGTATGATATGAAATAGAAGTCTGATTTTTATTAGGAATGATTATGGGTCTCTTATGTGTCATGCAATTTCATTATTCTTTTGACACCTAAGAATTTATTGCAAATTAAGTGGAAAGGTGGTAATTTTCCTAGCTAGTTTGTTGCTAGATCTCTACTTAGGTTTTTGTATAAAAGGGGTGCTCTCCATCATTTTTACACACACAATTTCCAATCAAGAGCCTTCTCTTCTTGTTTTTGAGTTTTGAGTTAGTTTCAAGAGCTTTGTCATATTGCTTTTGTGAGTTGTTTTATTTGGAGGAGTGATCTAGAGTGTTGGAAGGGCTTAAGCAAAGGAGTCTTTGATTCATTTGGAGCTATTATCACAGGCATAGGGGTTTCTCTTTTATTATGCTTTTCTATTTTGAAGGCATTTTGTGTTGTTTTTTACTGTGGAATACATTGTTGTTTATCAACATGATTATCTACTTGATTATATAATAGCATATATATTTATATATTTCTAGTAAATGAAAATTGTGTTGTGAAAGTGAAATTAATCTCATAATAGATATTTGTGTCTAAATGGGACTTTATGTATATTTTTTGGTTTGAGTATGATTAGTTAATTGTATAAGGGGGAAAGATAGTGAATTATAGTTTGCAAATGGTGTTACTTCTAAATAGGTGTCATAATGAAACTTGGGTTATGTGATCCATGGAAGAGGGAGATAACCTAGAATAGAGTTTGATGTAATTGTTAAGCGGGGATATTCCTAGGATTTGTTGATCCATGGGAAAGGGAATATCCTATAAGTAGAAATTGGGGCATTTGTTAAGTGGAGTTATTCCTAGGATTTGTTGATCCATGGGTAAGGGAATAACTTTTGTATAGAGATTGTTGTCTTTCCAAATCGAGATAGAAGGGTGGGTGAATATGAGACAAAGAAAACTTTAGCCAAAGTGGTGTAAATAGCCAACATTTACACTGTCTCGGTTCACTATGATCCAAGTTTGTATTTCTAGTAGGGATTTTATATTTTGATGGTTGTAGCCATAATATGATACTAGTTAATGTAGGACACAACACCTGCTCAAATTAGGCTTAACTTTGAGGTTGCTATACCAATCCCTTCTGATGCAGAGGTAGGAGGACCAAAACTATCCTCAATAACATTAACAAATAAAAGAATTAATTCAATTGCTTTGTTCAGATTGAAGATAACATTAATACAGACTTTTCATCCAATTTTCATGAAGATCCAATGGTAGGAGAGAAAGTTATGACTCTTTTCCCAAAACTACAAACCCTAGGCAGCGTTCAGACCTGCCCTCACTAAAATTATAATATCTCTCACAAAACTTAATGAAATTATACCAAACCAAAAGAATTGTAAACTAGAAACACATATATTTTTATCCATCTATAATATGGATCAATGTGAGGCCGTACCAAGTCGTACCATGCATATTTTCAGACTGTATTTTCAGAAAATTAAACTCGACAGACCTACCCTCAATAAAAATGCCATAACGTATTCAAATATTAATGAAATTTGATGCAACAAAAAGAAATGGAACGTAGACTCAATAATATTTCCAACCATATATAGATTTCTCCTGTATATTTCTATACAAAACCGTACCAAACGCTGCAACAGGACTATTGCAGGAAAAATCAGAAAATTACAGTCCATAAAACACTCATATCTTTCACAAAACTAAATAAAAATGCATGGGACAAGAAGAAAATGGAAGGTGGTTGAAGGATATAACATTTTCAATCCATTAGACATCCATTCAATTCCATACAGGGCCATACAATAGCAAAAAATAACAAATTTCTGAAGGAAAATACAAGAAAACATTATTTTTTCTCATTCCATGCTCAAATCTTCAACCACGCACCAATTCTTCATGGTTACAAGGCATTTTAAAGGCATTAAAACATGTCTCTTCAGTTCATAACTGATTTGGAGTGAACCAAGAGCCAAATGACTCTTCACCTTCCAAGTTTGCATCTTTTTTCCAATTTTACATTAACAACCTTTACATGGTTTGCAATATTTTGCATTTTTGAAACTCCTAATGACCTAAACACATAAAAATAACTTCATAAACCTCATTACAATGTGGAAGCATAAGAAATTAATCAAACTCAAAGATTTGTCCAGGGCAATATTAATTTGCCAAGGTGCTCCTACATCACCTTCGTTGAAGGGTAGGGTCATTTAGCAATTTGGTAAATGTGTGGGGGACCATAGTTAGTCTGTGGCTAGAGGTAAATCTCTTAAATGATGCTTCCCCTCATGCAGTTAGCATGTAGTTGGTGGCTAGGAATATTGAAGGCAGACAAGTATACAATCATGTGTTACTATTTTTTAGTTAAGCTCTTGGTGCTTGTATGTATTTATTTTATGAAAAAGTTGTAAAGAGAAATATTCAATTATTTTATTGAGGAAATGTAATTTGATTATGCAATGGAAGTTTGGAATGTGTTTCAAATATGCATTTTATCAAATAAAGGAAGGAAAAAATTTTATCACTCATGTATTCGTTTCATGATTTATTTACTCTTGGGTTAAAACTTAGTAAATCTTAGTTGGTAGAACAAGTGACATGTTACACATCGTATTAGAGATAACTAGGTTCAACTCTGGAACCTATGTGCTTACTATGCTATGAGAGTCTAAATCAGAAACTAGTTTTATGCAAGAATGGCATAGTAGACTAACCAAGAAAATTGTCAGAAGGACTATTATTCAACACTTACCAAGTCAGTGGTTAAGATAGAATCAACTGAGCAGTTAAGAAATCCAAGAGTTAATTTAACTTTGTTGAGAATATGTAATGGAAAGATTCTAAGGTTTTGACTAGAAAGGTAAAACCTTGGTCAGTTGCTTATTAGCCTAAGAGCTCAAGAAGAGAAATGTATATATGAATTCAAGATCACTTTTATATCTCAAGAAATTAAGGATGGGAAAATCTGGAAGTAATCAACTAGGTGCAGGAGCAACCGAGTATTAAAGATTCTAGAAATTGTATCAAAGATAAGTAGATAATTAGTGTTCTTGTCTAAACCCTAGATGGATTGGAATGAAAGGATCAATAAAGGACAAGTAGTGATGTATTGGCATAAGATGCTTGGAAAAATAGTATAAGACATGGAAATTCTTTTGTTTACTAAAGATTCATGAGGAAACCAGTTGCCATATACAAAGAATTATGCCTAATTAGAGAATAAGAGTCCCATAATAACTCATGAAGTCTATTGGAAAAAGGTGTCAATGTGTAGATGAGGACGTAAATAAAGAGGACCCTCTCGGGCAATATTTTGATGAAACGATTGGGATTAGTATCATTCTTTTGTTAAGATTATGCATGAAGTTGCAAGATAATTTGTAACATTTGCAAGGAGAAGTTATTAGTTATTTTCATAGCATTTTTGGACAAAAGTTGACAACTATGTATTTTGTCTCTTGGTGGAGATAGAAAGTATAATTGCAATGATGAATGTGATCATTACCAAGATATTTAGACAAGTTGATTAACTAAACTATTCTAGGTGGTAGGGAATAGAGTTTTGTAAACAAAGGGAAGAAGTGTGTGTTCCAACTGAAGTTCAGGTGTGTTGTATCACCATCTTAGAATATTGTCTAGGTGACAAGAGATAGATATTCCATGATGTAAGTGTGGATGTGTTTTAATCTTTTTATTTTTGTGTAAAATGAAAGTATTAAGGGACTTATTTATTATTATTCTAGTATCATGGTCTCTACACCATTGTAGGTTTTTGGAAAACTTGAGTGCAATACAACAATGTACTCCCTTGTTAGTGACTCAGTCACTCACATAGTGCATAGTCAATGTATCTTTTGCTTTTGACACTTCTTGAATTTTTGGTAAAATTCCTTTTTAAATGGTTGTAAGAATTTCTCATTGTTTTATGCCTTTATTCTAGAATGGTCTAGCCACCAAATTTTGAAGATTATTTATTTTATGACCAGTTAGTCAAAATTTGATTTATTGAGCTCAAATGCTTGACTTATTGTTGGAAATGAAATTGCTTATTCCTTGTTATTGATTTAAATTATTGAGGTGGCTATACTAGAATATTTTTGGTTATTTTGTTTAATGTTCGCCTCTATCATGTCTTGGATGGGCCTCTCATGGATTGTATAAGGGAATAATTTGTAGAAAATGCACTTAGTATATTCTTAACTTTATGGATTTTAGAAACCTTGTGAGGTAAGAATTTTTTTTTAAATCATAATTGGGTCATCTAGGAGTAACTAAATTCCTAGTCGATGTGAAATCTCTTTATTTCTGAAAGAGAATGAAAAGTGATAGCAAGTTGTCTAGAATGTGATAGAGTCGGGGATGATTAAAAGAACCCTGTAGGGAATTGGTATCCATATGATATTCCAAGAGTGGAAGTGGCAAATCATTAGCCTAAACTTTGTAAAGTCTTTAGCACTAGAAGATTAGCTTTTTATAACTCAACTTATCACTCTAAGAGAGGCTGTGAACTTTAACTATCTACATTTTGGTCTCTCCAACCAAATCAGAAGCCTTACAACTTTCTAAGGATATGTCCTCAGAGTATACTATGAGCTCCACCATGTTGTTTAGGAATCTTTATGTTCCTCCTTTGGTAGAAGAAATTATAATTTCTTTGAGTGATGATTTAGAGGAATATATTCCCCGAAATTATGTATCTGAGGATAAAGTTGAGGGTTATTACCTATTCGAGGATAATCATAGACTAGAATCTAAGGGATATACTCCACTCAGTTGTAGCTAAGAGGGTATTCAAATCCTTTGGTATGTAAAGGAAAGTAAAGTGTTTTATTAGAAGCTTATGTATATGAAATATTTCTTGGGAAAAAGTTTTGAATAAGAATGAGAGATTCTATTTGGAAATGTTAAATGTTTTTAGAACATTGGGTAAAATTCATAGAATTTGAATCTTTATGGAAACCCACGGGGTGAAATATCTTGTTAAGATGGTTAGAACAAGGATTAATTTAGGGGGAAATGAAGAAGTAGGACAAGGAGTTGAGAGTTAGATCAAATTCTAGCGGTGTTGATCAAGACAAGAGAGAGTCAAAATATTGGAACATGGAAAGGATTAAGAGGAGGAGAATGGAAAAAGAGTTATTCCAGGACATGGGGAAAATTACACCTCCGAAGTTTGAAGGAAGTACTAGATGCCTTAGGTGAAGGTTTGGGTGGAGTTTTAAATCAGAAAGGGCAAATCATAGCCTATAAATCAAGAAGAAAAAACCCTATGAATAAAAAATTAAGTTCGTATGATTTGGAGTTAGCAATAGTTGCTCATGCATTACAGATATGGAAGCACTATCTATTGGAAAAATATTTGAATTGAAATCAAACCATGATGGTGTAAAGAATCTATTCTTTCCAACCCATCTAAATGCAAGGCTAAAGAGGTGGTTAGAACTGCTATTTGTTAGATTTCCAAAATCATTTGCATGAAAACTTCTATAAGAGAGAGTTGCAAGAAAATATTGTAAAAGCCAAATGCATGAATTAGTTCTTCCCATTCCCCTTGCTTTATTCAGATATAAATACAAAGGATATACACAACCACTATCCAAGAATAGACAAAGTGGGGAAAGAAAGCATAAAGAAAGCATGTGACACACGTCACAATGCTTTCAAGAGAAAAGAAAGCCTATGATACATGTCATGAGGCTCAAAATAGAAAAAGAATCTCCCTAATTAACTTATGTAAAAGTGAAAATATGATTTTTCAACAACACCCCCTGCATAAATGCAACTTAGGGAGATTGCACAAGCTAAAAAGAAAGAAAGAAAGATGGGTCCTAACAACAAAGCCATGTTAGGAACCCATGAACAACAAGGATCTCTCATAAGGTGGAGAAAAGGAGAAAAACCTAGTGGGAGAAAACTCCTTTCCAAAAGAGAGAAAAAAAAACAAAAAGAAAGTACAAGAACATGTGATGGAAGAAGGACACTAAGACCCTTCATGGAATGAATCCATCACAAGAGTACAATCATGAGTGCCCCCCATAAGAGAGAGCAAAGAGAGAAGGTCTGATGACCCCCCCAGAAGTGAGAAGGATGAAACCCCATGTGAGGAAATGCTCCCTCCCAAAATAGAGATGAGAAGAGAGACCATGCAGCCACTCCTCAAGATGACTCCTACAGTGTTGGAAGATGCTTGACATAGAATAAATATGAAGACCCATGAACATTGAACAACATTCTTGCCTTTGGGAAGAAATAGAATTGTAGATGTGTGCATAATGTCTTCCCATTCCAGATAGGAATATATAGGAAGAAGGACAAATGTCTTAGAACTTTGCACATGATCCAAAGAGAACAATGATGCTCCTGAAAACTGCTCAAATGTCTCCAATCCACTGCCAAACTGTGACTAAAGAAGAGGAGGATGAAAAACAATCTCTGAAGTAGATGATGGTGATGCAACTCCATCGAAGCTGTCATCAAATAGAAGACAAATGTCCTCAATGTGGTCCTCCAAATATGTAGAATGGGACTCTACAAACAAAGATGATATGTTTGTAAGATAGGAATCCCAAGGACATGGATTAGGAAGACTAATATTGACCTGCTGCACAGAATCACTAGAGGTCAATGATGATGCAACATTGAACTTTGAAGTAGTAGTAGGTGGTGGTGGATCAATGATCTCATTAGGAGAAGAAGTGATCGAAGCAAGCATTTCAAAAAGATGATGTGAGAAATGAGGACACATCTCTTTCTCATGTTGATTACTTCCACAATATCTACAACCACATTTATGTTGATGGTAGAATCCCATCTCCTTAGATGATTATAGATCAAAACATGCAAATAGATTTATGTTGATAATAGAAGTCTATCAAAGCAAATAGAACCTTTCTAAGAGGCAGCATGTCCAGGATATCTAAAAGAAGCCATAAAATTGACAAATTGAAGAAAAGATCCCTGGGGTAGAATCTGAAAAAATTACATAGATGGTTGTGTAGAGCTTGCTGGTACCTTTCTAATGCCTATTCTTTTTTTAAAAATGAAGATTCTGGGCGCAAGAATGGAGCTCGAAAGTGAAAAATGATGCTTTGACTTCAAATAGAAAAAATAGGTTTCAAACCAAAAAGTCTGGAAAAAAGACAAGCATTACTGGATAGTGCTCAGAACCAGCTTTCCAATGCTTTTTTATTTTCCAATTTTCTAGTTTGTATACTCAAGTTATAGCCTCTAGAAGAAAACTACCTTTTTAGGCCTGCACATGAACGTGACACGGAAATCAACGCAGATTCAGAGATTGAGCGGCATGGACATTGAGGCAGACAGAAATCAAGAGGCACGAAAATCAAGGCAAATTTGAAAAAATTTTGACATGCAAATCGAGGCAGCTTGAAAATCAAAATAAGTTCAAAAAAATTGACACGAAAATTGAGGTGGCTATACAAAAAAATCTGGCATAGAAATCGAGGTGGCTGTACGGATTTTTCTTACACAAAAACCAAAACCCCAAAAAATGCCCAAAAGTTTTTTTTCAACAAAATATAGAGTGCCTATATGAAAATAGGGGTTTTGACACCTTCTAAGCATAACCGTGAGGTCTGTTTTGCTCTAGGATTTATAGATTATTTGCTCATGGCTAAAACTCTCTCTAATTTGAGAAGAAACTGACAGATCTAGAGTTCTGATACCATGTTAGATTCCAAAAATCATCTACAAGAAAGCTTCTACAAGAGAGAGTTTTAAAAAAATATTGCAAAAGCCAAATACATGAATTAGTGCTTCCCATTCCCCTTGCATTATTCAGATATAAATGCAAAGGATATACACAACCACTATCCAAGAATAAACAAAGTGGGGAAAGAAAGCATAAAGAATGCATGTGACACATATCACAATGCTTTCAAGAGAAAATAAAGCCTATGATACATGTCATGGGGCTCAAAATAGAAAAAGAATCTCCCTAATTAACTTATGTAAAAGTGAAAATATGATTTTCGACCAACACTATTGGACTAAGATTTCAACCTTAACTATGCCAAGGGAAATGAGAATAGAGTTGCTAATGCTTTTAAGTTGAGGAAGGAATATATCTTCATTGGTAACTATCCAAACTAACTTTAAAAGTTAAGTATTGCAAGGATTCAAGGGTGATGAGTTCTATAAACAACTCGAGCAAGCACTCGTGGATAAATTATAAGGTATGAAGGTTTTTTGTTTTGAACTCAATGGGTTATTGAGGAATAAAGGATGAATTTATGTACCTGATTATGGAGAATTAAGGAATTTGGTGTGGGAGGAAGTACACAATGCACCATATTCAAGACATCCTGGCGTCACTAAGATGTTAGCAGATGTAAAGCCGTTATATTTTTGGAAGGAAATGAAAAAGATACCGCAAGAGTTATGACAAGTTGTTTAGAATGTTAAAAAGAATAAAGGTAACACATTTTATATCAAAGAATTTATTTGGTGGAGCACAGTGTTAGCTCAAAAATTCTGTAGGAAGTGTTTATATTACACAAAGTTCCTAAGAAGATTATCTCTTATAGAGATGCACACGTAACAACAAGGTTTGGGTAAACCTTATTTTCAGCACTAGAAATTAAGCTAATGTAAGTATAACTTATCATTCTGAGAACACATGGTTAAACTATGAGAGTTAACCAAGTTTTGGAAGAATTGTTTGAATATATTATATGGATCAACAGTATAAGTGGAAATAATATCTACCACTGGTGGGTTTTGATTATAAAAATTCTTATCTTTTTTCTTGAAACATTGGACAGAAGAAGATGACAATCTCCTATAAGATGGGTAACCTAAAGATAGGATTAGCATTAGCCCAGAAATGTTGTTAGAAATGGATGAACAAATCATGCCGACCAAAAAAGATTGGCAGAGAACTAATAAGGAATAGAAAAGTTATGTTGATGCTAAGTGTATACTTAGACAATTCTCATTTAGAGAATAAAGGTTCTATTGAGGGTCTAACCCAAGAAAAAGTTTCATTATGTTTGGAATGTATTCCAAACCATTCTCCTAGCTATAAAGAGCTCTACAAAATTCTCAAAATTAACAAATCAATTGATTGCAGAATCATTTTGATAATAGTCATTGCTAGGAGGCACAATGTTTTTAATGATTCAAATTCGATATATATATATATATATATAATGTTCTTAGAATGCTTTTTACAGAACCTAGGAATGGTTTTGATCAAGCTTCTTAAATGCTTGAAATTCGCAAGCTCTGCTTGCATAATAGAAAGGGTATGTTGTATAAAGATCTAATGGGATCAGTATGTAGAAGATTCTGCCACTTGGAAAGATTATGCTAAGATGAAGCAAAAGTTTCCATAAGTTAATTTTGAATTATGAAATCTCTTGATATCAATATGTTTTGTGATATGATACTCTTTATGTTTTATTGTGATAATACTTGGTACTTAAAAATCATCGAGGACGATGATTCACAAGACGGGGAGTATGTTACATCCCATTTGTTTCTACCATTTATTGTTTACATTGGTTGGTTAATTTGTTTAATTAATGAATGTGTGTGGAGAAGAATGCCGATGAAAATTGTTATTAATGTCTTCGCCATGCATCTCACATCATTCCACTTAATGGTCATTTGATGTGAAGTGAAAATCCTTAGTGAATGCTCTGAATAGAAATCTTATCACAACTTCAGTCTCTAACGATTGCTCTGATTAATGATGGGAGATATGAGGGAAACTGACACTTCACAAACCCATTGCTTGCCACCTTTACAATTCCTCATGATATGACTAGCACATATGTTAGAATAATCATAACTTGCCAGCTCAAACTCTTCTCACCCTGTCAGCTAATCAGCCCTTCCAGTTGGGAAGGGTGCCTGCCCTACTACCCCCTTAAAATAAATAATTATAATACTTTTGGAAAAATGATATTGTTTTTCTAAATATTATCCATTTGATATATATATAAGGGTTATAAAGTTTAAAAAGGCACATCGCCCTTAAAGGAGAAGAAGTAGTTTATTAAGCACTTGGTGGGGCAATTTTAATATTATTAAAACA
Source organism: Cunninghamia lanceolata (assembly GCA_027924645.1). Lineage (NCBI taxonomy): Eukaryota > Viridiplantae > Streptophyta > Pinopsida > Cupressales > Cupressaceae > Cunninghamia > Cunninghamia lanceolata. Next base: position 14,269,081 of record BSBN01000388.1, on the reverse strand, counting down.
TATCTAAACTATCTTCTAAAAACATGACTTTGAAAACTAATAGAATGGTGATTAAATAGTCTTAAGACTATGCATGCAGCCCCCTTAAGCCATTAAAGGTAGCGCATAAAGCACATACCTTGAGTGAGTGTGGAAGGCCATTCGGATGCCAAGGTATTAGGGAAACATGGCTTATCTTGAAGCCTATGAAAGCACTTCAGACTTGGACCGTTGATGAAATTCTTTTAGAGTTTTAAACAAACTCATTTTTGGAATGTTTGACTTGGTCTTGAGCCCATGAGGAATTGGAATTAGTTGTGGATTTTTATTAAGACCACCATTATTATTTCATCGTGATTTTTGACTATTTCTTTTGAAAACAATTTTACTATATTTTAGGAAATGTGATTTAATAAGTGGTAATTTTGTGGAGAGTATGATATGAAATAGAAGTCTGATTTTTATTAGGAATGATTATGGATCTTTTATGTGTCTTGCAATTTCATTATTCTTTCGACACCTTAGAATTTACTACAAATTAAGTAGAAAGGTGGCAATTTTCCTAGCTAGTTTGTAGCTAGATCTCTCCTTAGGTTTTTGTATAAAAGGGGTGCTCTCCCTCATTTCTACACACACATTTTTCAATCAAGAGCCTTCTCTTCTTGTTTTTGAGTTTTGAGTTAGTTTTGAGAGCTTTGTCATCTTGCTTTTGTGAGTTTCTCTTTTTGGAGGAGTGATCAAGAGTATTGGAAGGGTTTAAGCAAAGCAGTCTTTGATTCATTTGGAGCTATTATCACAGGCATGGGGTTTTCTATTTAATTATGCTTTTCTATTTTGAAGGCATTTTGTGTCATTTGTTATTGTGGAATGCATTGTTGTTTATTAATGTGATTGTCTACTTGATATAATATAATAGCATATATATTTATATATTTCTAATAAGTGAAAATTGTGTTGTTAAAGTGAAATTAATCTTAGTAATAGAGATTTGTGTATATATGGGACTTTATGTATATTTATTGGTTTGAGTATGATTAGTTAATTGTATAAGGGGGAAAGATATTGAACTATAGTTTACAAATGGTGTTACTTCGACATAGGTGTCATAATGAAACTTGGGATATGTGATCCATGGAAGAGGGAGATAACTGAGAATAGAGTTTGATGTAATTGTTAAGTGGGGATATTCCTGGGATTTGTTGATCCATGGGAAAGGGAATATCCTATAAGTAGAGAATGATGCATTTGTTAAGTGGGGTTATTCCTGGGATTTGTTGATCCATAGGTAAGGGAATAAATTTTGTATATAGATTGTTATCTTTTGCAACCAAGATAGAAGGGTGGTGAATATGAGAGAAAGAAAACTTTGGCCAAAGTGGTGTAAATAGCCAACATTTACATTGTCTAGATTCACTATGATCCAGGTTTGCATTTCTAGTAGGGATTTCATATTTTGATGGTTGTAGCCATAATATGATACTACTAGTTAATGTAGGACACAACACCTGCTCAAATTAGGCTTAACTTTGAGGTTGCTATACCAATCCCTTCATTGAAGACTAGCGCCATTTACCAGTTTGGTAAATATGTGGGGGATCATAGTTAGTTTGCAATTGGAGGTAAATTGATTGAGTGATGCTTCCCCTCATGCAGTTAGCATGCAGTTGGTGGCTAACAATATTGAAGATAGACAAGTATACAATCATGTGTTACTATTTTTCAGTTAAGCTCTTGGAGCTTGTATGTATTTATTTTATGAAAAAGTTGTAAAGAGAAATATTCAATTATTTTATTGAGTAAATGTAATTTGATTATGCAACGGATGTTTGGAATGTGTTTCAAATGTGTATTTTATCAAATAAAGGAAGGACAAAATTTTATCACTCATGTATTGGATTCATGATTTATTTACTCTTGGGTTAAAACTTAGTAAATCTTAGTTGGTAGAACAAGTGGCATGTTTCAACATTCATTCTCATAGCTAGTTGATTAATTTTTGCAACATTTACAAGCAAACATTGGACCTCCTATCTCATTGATGGACTTGGTCCATTGTAAACAAGGTCCGAAAGAGAAGTTAACAAAATTTATTAGTTGATATCAAGCTCTCTTTACACAAATATGATATCCAATTATAGATGAGGATGTCCAAAATGTATCATTATGAATCTACAACTGAACATACCTAACAAGATATTGTTGATGAAGTATATTTATTTTCAACATTTATGCACAACTTTCTATGATTACCAACTTTTAGCTAGTCAGTATGAGAATCATAACTCATTGACTTGGGTTGGTCAATCTGAAGCTGGAACATCTCAACAATCATTCAAGAAGCATAATAAGAGTTTCAACAAGATCAATGGGCAATAGATAAAAAACTTTCAATCACAAGTGGCAACCATTTCAAATTGGACCGCATTCAAACTTAGGCAGCAACAGAGACAATTCACCCCATTATCAGATTCTCTTCATTCGATAATGATTCAAGTGTTAACCAAAAATATTTTGAAGCTTCCTCCTACTCATCCAATAGATAGTAGCAAGATGAAAGGACATTGATTCAACGCTAATGCATTTTTCTAGTACCACCACTCAGCTGAAACACAAAATTCAATACCTCATCAATTCTAACATAATATAGGTGACTAGTGTGAATGACAATGGAAATAAGTTGGTTTCTCCTCCAAATAAGAATCTAAGAATCTTCACTAATCTTTTTCTTAAGCATAATATCAACAACGTGGTGGAACAACAAAATAAAATGTAGCCTGAAGTTGAAGTTCTTGAATATGACAAAATAGTTGGCATAATAGAACAAGATAAGGTGGAAAAAGAAGATTGGTCTAAATTCAAAGATCCATATCATCTAGGAGTAAAAGGTATTTACACTGAGGTTCCTCCTCTGTTATCCCTTCAAGGATCGAGAGATAACCATGATGCACAAGATAAGCAAATGGAATAGAATATAGGTAATCACAATCAGGGAATGAAAGTTATAACAATGAAAAGTATCCCACTTCATCACAAAAAGCTTATTCACCAAGCAAAGAAGAATAAGAAATGAAAAGAAATGAAAAGAGAAAGGCATGAGTCATCAAAATACGCTGAAAGAGGTAATGATTCACCTCCCCGCAAGCATCAGAAGATTTCAAACATAAAAAAGTGGTGTATCAAACATCGTGCAACTGTTGTAAAAACCAAACAGGTATGAATTTCTCATCCATTCTACCACACTTGATAGAGCACCTCTCCAAGATGCTCGCAAGTTTGGCCTCCTCTTATATATATATATATATATATATATATATATATATATATATATATAGTTTTTATGGTAAATTTTGATGGAGGGTTGATGTTTGCTTTAGTTTTTATCCTCCTTTCCACAAAACATTCCAAGGGCTTTTCAACTAAGTGCTTCTCCTATCAAGAGGAGAGTCAGCTATCAAGTTTGAGTTGCCACTTGGTTTTATGTTGGGAAATTCAGATGTGATCACACAAGAATGCTAATTAAAGATTTTATGCCCTTAGAACTTTAATTTAAGAAAAATAGTAATCAAATCTACAAATTACAAAAAATGCTACAGGAAATAAGCAGAGGGAAGAGAACCTTAACTCACTATTTTTTGCAGTTGGAAAATGAAAAATTTGGGGACAATGGTGATGGCGCCCTAGTCCAATGTGCTACTTTTTCCACAAAGTCCCAATCTCCTTCTGGCGCTAATCTCTACTATATCTTCTATTTTTCATGATCTAAAAATGGAGGACAAGGTTGATGGCACCCTTGTCCCAAAATGTTGAACATTGTCTGCTTCTTTTTAGATCTAGAATCTTCAATGTCTGCCTACCTTCTCTATAACTTTACTTTCTCTAGATCCGATACCTATAACTTGCAATCACAAGGAGTGTGGGAGGGGGTTGTGGTGTTTAGAGGTTTTCCTTGGTCAAGCCCTAGAGAGACATTGAAGTGTTTCAAACATTGTTGTCAGAGAGAGAGTGTGTGCCTTTGGGAGGCAGAGGCAAAAATTGAATGATAATGATTGATAAAGCACAATAAATGATACCTTGATGATGAAGCTCTCATGGAAGGAAGAAGCTCTTCAATGACATGAGGAGAAGGTGTAATCCAACCTACAAACAAACACAATAACAATGTTATGCTCTGCAACACAATGATGATCACAAGTATGCCAAGTATGCCTCAAGTTCACAATTACCATCTAACATAATAATCTTCTAATCTGTAGATGAAACCCTAATCATGCTTATATATGCAACTATTAAGATACCCACCAAGAATTTTGAATTTGAAACTTATGATGTCGGCCTAAAGACCAAATAATGGTCACAAAACCAACATTAAAAATTAAGCTAGACCGAAAATAGGGCCAGATTAGGGTGCTAGTGCCCTTGTCCACCCCCAGTCGTTTCTCAAAATTTAATAAAGTGCAGCCCCGTAGGTCCTGTTTGCCACAAGACCCATGGATTTTCTCATCGAGAGTCTCATTTAACATGCAAAATACTCTAAATACAAATCTAAAGACCTGGGAGCTAAACCTTTAGGAAAAAGCCCCCAAGGGTACATATTTTTGACATAGCATTTAGCCTCCACTTTAATGTATGCATTAAATGCAAGGCCAATATATGCATTAACGTAGGTCAACAAACACAACAAACATGCCAAGCGTGGAGAAGACATGCAAAACAAATTGAAGACAATGACATGCATGCAAAACACAGAGAAGACAATTACAAGCATGCAACACATAGAGAAGACAACATTGAAGACATGCAGAGCACAAAGAATACAATGAATGCAGTGATTATGTTATTTTTTGATTTTTCCATATGTATGCATAATGCAAGTTCAAGGAAAGTAAACAAACAAATCCCAATAAGTGTAGAGGAGTTGTTCACCACCGGTCTTGCACTTTTAGAGAATAGACATGCCAAATAAAATCCCAAGGTGTAGAGAAGCTATTCACCACCGGTCTTGCAACTTGAGAACAAATGCACCAAAAAAATCCCAAAGTGTTGAGGATATCATCGCCACCGGTCTTGCACTTTAAGAACAAGCACACCATATACACACATGTTGAAGACATGGAGAAAACATGGCAGACAAGTGATGGAGTGTTCCTATTGCTAGGTTCATCACCATCTTAGGCACATTACATGCACACATTGATGATTGGGATTTGCCACAACAACAACTAAAAACATGCTTCAGGGTTGAGTTAGTCACAGTATCGCTCCCTGCCTCGCAATGAGGACTTTTGAAAATGATAGGATAATGCAATCTCTCTGAGAAATACACCATCCCCACCTCACGACAAGGGCTTAAGATAGAAAATGATATGGTTGATATCCCACCTCCAGAGAGGGCTTACATGATTGTGATTGATTTTCAAATTGTTCAAACACACTTTACTATCATCCAAAGCAGACAACTTACCTTATATATGCCCCCACCTTAAGGTGGTTGATATCAAGTACGTTAAGGTAGGAAGAAAACATGCAAGGGAACATGAGCTCTCACAAAGCCCATGCCCCCTAGAGGTGACATGTAGTTTACAATCGTTGAATGTTCCCACAAACACATCCCTACAAGAAAAGTGTTAGTGTCCAAATAATCATTATAAACAACAATGCATATGATCAACTACATGAAAGAGCCAAGCAAGGTGATATCCATGATAAACAAAATGCACAGAGCAACAGTATTGTTAAAGTGTTATTAGAAAGATAAGATAACATCAACATCAACATCAAGATAGAGAAATAACGGAGTGATTCCACTAGCCAAGTGTCGAATAATTTGTTCCAACCCCATCATCATGTATGGACTAGGTCCATCTTTTGATTACTCTTGAAAGGGACACTAGGTCCACATCAGTATAATATGTTTTTCATCATCCGCTAGCTAGATGGAAACACTAGAGGAAGGTAAACAATAAATCAGAGAGCAAAATAAGTGCCTTAGGGATAGTCATGTAGGAGGGTGCCCCCAATTCACCAACTACAATGCCATGTCTGTAAGACCAAACACACAACAATGAAATCAGAGGAGAGGAGATATAGAAGAATGATAATACAAATAGAAGAAGATCACAATAGAGGACGTCTCCTAATATCCTTGACCTTATGGGAGAATCAAGGGTCATCCTAGGAGGCCTAACAACACATAATACATCACCGGAGAAGCACATCACGAAGAGATAAAGGGTTAGAGATACTTACCTATAGAGAGGCCCATGCTAGAAGTCATCATCGAGGAGGTCATCATCCTCCCAATCCTGAATGCTAGATGAAAGTGGTGTGTAAGGTACCAAAGCCCAACTATTGTTCTTGTTTTCAACTTGTTCATCTTTAGGCTCTTCTTGATTCTCAATGTTAGGTTGAATGTTCTCTTGTTCATTTGCAATCTATTGGGAATAAGCTTGCCTTCTCCTCCTTCTTTCTTTTTCTAGTCTATTTCTTCTTGTCTTATTGCTTATTTCATCATGTTTTTCCATTGTTTGCATAGTAGAGGAGGAAGCACCATGTTCAAATCTCATTGGTCTAGGTGGAATATTTTGTTGTCAATGAGCCTCTCGATTCATTTAAGGATAATGAGGGAGGAACATCAACATAGATTCCATCTCTCTGTGGACAAGGTGGGTCATGAGACCTTTCCTTATCCACATTTCTCTTGTCAAAAATTTCATAAAAGCTATAATATTCTTGTTTTATGCTTGTTCTTGTTCTTCTCTTATTGGATGCAAAGGAGGCCTGGCCACTCAAGCTAGTTCTTTTTCTTTGTATTTTCTATAATCTATGAAAGTTATATCTCTTCATGTCTTAGGATCTATCTCAGGTTGCAGACAAAAGTAATCAAGAATAAATTTCTTTTCCTTAGCCAGAGGTTGGTAATCATTACGACAGATAGTATGAATCTCCCCACAAAAAGGAAATTTCATGCATTTATGAATAGTGGAACAACATTCATAGCTTTAAGCCAAGGATGTCCAAGTTTTACATAGAATAGGTCCAATAAGGGGATTATGTAAAATGACTAATCCACAGCTTTATCATAGACTGAGACCATTAGAGTTATCTTGCCAATTGGTTTCATGAAAGCTCCATTATGTGTTTTACTTCTCAAATCTAATGGTTCATAAGATTCTTGTGCCATTTCATGTTTAAGGAGGAAATTTTCTCTAACCACATTTGTCAAGCAATTAGGATCTATGAGTGTTCCATGCATAGGTTGTTCCATTATCTTTACTATTATATAAAGAGGTGCTTTGATATTTACCATTTCTTTGTCATGAGGTGTGAATGTTATTTCAAGATTAGGGGCTCCTCTTTTCAAATGAGGCGTAGCAATAAACCTAGAATTATTATTATGTTGAGAATCCATTTTTGAGTTTGTAAAGGAGTGTCAAATCAAATTTTCAAGATCTTCCAAAACTTATGCAACAAAATACAAAAGTGATGTCAAAATATGCTCTAAAATGCTTCATATTTTCAATTTTTCTCAATGTAAACAATTGAAAGAAGAGCTATTGTAAAGATTTTAAAGAGGGACATAAAATGATATACCTAAAAATAGTCCACTAAGGTAAGAGTACCTTTCACAATATGCTTTTGAAGCAACTCTAGAAAGTCGATAAGCCAAAACCTAGTGAAAATAGGCCAAAATATGCAATTTTTCACCAAATCATAATGCAAACGGCTATGGAAGTGGGTGTTGTAAGGAAAATGATGATAGACAGAAACTTATACCAGTACTATCAGCCACCTAATCCCAAAAAATCTATTGCAACACACCTATAGTGCCTCTCTAGACCAAACCCTAGTGCAAAGATAGTAAAAATATGCCGATTATTCCAAAATTTCAATGCAATAGCCCAAAAGAAAGGGTGTTGTAAATAAATTGAGAAGGGGAAGAAAATGATAAAGCTAATAATAACAGATAATTAATGCAATAAAATCCCTTACAACATGCTTGGAGTGCAAACCTAGCTAGACGATAGGCTCAAATCTAGTGAAAATGCAAGTTGTCAAACCCTAGGCATGAAATTTCACAAGGAGGCCACTATGGTGCAACAATAAAATTAGAAATCATACCTAATGAGTGTTTTGACAAGGTAGTAAAATCTGAAACAAGATTTTCACTACAACCCTAGTTCATGCAAAACTAGGTTTTCATGAAAAAAGCAAAATTTCAAGCAAATTTCAACAAATCAAAAATTCAAATGCAATGCAAATGATAAATTTCTATATTTTGGATCAGATATAATGTAAATGACATAAATTAATTTAAATTAGATGCCTATTAATTCACATTTCACAAAAATGCAAGCTTAATATGCCAAATTTTGCAAATATTCTAATTTTTTCAATTTTTTTGTATTTTTTTTAATGCACTACTGGAAATAATGAATTGAATACAAATAAATTTCAGATCTGATGTAAAAATTAGAGAATTAATTAAATGTAGTTGAATGAATGCAAAATATGTCAAAAATCAAACCCTAGAATGCTTTTTTATTTTATTTTTTGAAATATATCTATTTTTTGTAGATTTTCGATTGCATTAGAACAAATGAATGCAAATCTATCAAACAACACTCATCAAGGTGCCAAAAGTCCAATAACATGGGTTCCCAAAAATGTTTTTATGGTAAATTTTGATGGAGGGTTGATATTTGCTTTAGTTTGTATCCTTTCCACAAAACATTCCAAGGGCTTTTCAACCGAGTGCTTCACCTATCAAGAGGAGAGTCAGCTATCAGATTTGAGTTGCCACTTGGTGTTATGCTGGGAAATTCAGATGTGATTACACAAGATGGCTAATTAATAATTTTGTGCCCTTAAAACTCTAATTAAGCAAAATAGTATTCAAATATGTCAATTACGACAAATGCTACAGGAAATAAGTAGAGGGCAAAGAACCTTAACTCACTATTTTTCTCAATCAAAAAACAAAAAAATAAGTGAAAATGGTGATGGCACCCTAGTCCAATGTGCACCCTTTTTTGTAAAGTTCCAATATCCTTCTGGCATTGATCTCTGTTATGTCTTCTATTTTTTGTGATCTAAAAATGGAGGACAAGGTTGATGGCACCCTTGTCCCAAAATGTTGAACAGTGTCCACTTCTTTTTGGATATAGAATCTTTAATGTCTGCCTACATTCTCTACAACTTCACTTTCTCTAGATCTAATACCTATAACTTGGAATCACAAGGAGTGTGGGAGGGGGTTGTGGTGTTTAGAGGCTTGCCTCAGTCAAGTCTTAGAGAGACATTCAAGTCTTCTGAACACTGTTATCAGAGAGATTGCATGCCCTTGGGAGACAGAGGCAAAAAATGAATGATAATGATTGATAAAGCATAATAAATGATACCTTGATGATGAAGCTCTCATGGAAGGAAGAAGCTCTTCAATGCCATGAGGAGAAGGTGTAATCCAACCTGCAAACAAACACAATAACAATGCAATTCTCTGCAAGACAATGATGATCACAAGTATGCCAAGTGTGCCTCAAGTTCACAATTGCCATCTAACATAATAATCTTCTAGTCTATAGATGAAACCTTAATCATGCTTATATATTCAACTATTAAGTTTCCCACAATGAATTTTGAATTTGAAACTTATGATGTCGACTTGGAGACCAAATAACGGTCACAAAACTAACATTAAAAGTTAGGGCAGACCTAATATAAGGCTGGACTAGGGCACTAATGCCCTTATCCACCCCATTGTCTTTGCTTAAAATCCAATAAAGTGCAATCCCCTATATCCTATTTGCCACAAGACCCATGGGTTTTCTCGTCGAGAGTCTGATTTAACATGAAAAATGCTCTAAATGCAAATCTAAAGACCTCGGAGCTAATCCTTTAGCAAAAATCCCCCAAGGGTGCATTTTTTTGACATAACACACAAATATATATATATATATATATATATATATATATATATATATATATATATATATATATATATATATATATATATATATATATATATATATATATCCCCCAAGGGTGCATTTTTTTGACATAACACACAAATATATATATATATATATATATATATATATATATATATATATATATATGTATATATTGTCTTTTGTTGTGTTTTATTCACCCATATAGTGTTTGTTTAGGTCTCCTTAGATGACCCTTGATACTCTTGTAAGGTCAAGGATACAATGAGACTACCTCTGTTGTGACATTTCTTCTATTTGTTTCTCTATTCTTCTGTACTCTCCTCTTGTTACAATTGTTGTGTGGTGCCTTGGGAGCATAACATTGTGGAAGATGTCTTGGGAGCATCTTCCCATGTTATGAACTTAAGTCACTTTTGTCCCGTCTCTCATTTTTTAGGTTTTCATTCTTCCATTGTACTTGTGGCTCTACTAGTCAATAGATGATGAAAAAATATTTCCACTTTTGATAAGGACTGTGCATCCTTGAAACAAGAAAACAAAATGGACCCAATCCATATGTGAAGATGGGGTTAATTTGTTACTAACATTTGACTAGTAGAATCACTTGTGTGTTGTTGTAACAAACCTTTACAATACTGTAAATCTTCTTCTATGCACCTTTGGAATGCTTATATCTTACCTTGCATCTACACTCAATTCTAAGATACCTAAAGTATAACCTCATGACTATAGTCAGTTTAGAACCTATAAGTATAGCCTTGGTTTGTTAAGTAGTATGTTGCCTTATTTCTGTATTAGTTTAATGAAATAATTTGGTTGTTATCTTAGGTTAGATTTTCTAGCCAAAGCTTATATATTGTGGATTAATGGTTGTTAGCAAAAGATATTAATGTGTTTCTATTGTGATTGTTGGAAACAATTTGGGGATTGTAAGCACATGTCACTTTGGGGGATGGGCTTTGCAAAAGCTCTTGTTCCCTCGCATGTTTTCAACCTTACCTTAAACATAATTGCTACTGACAAGAGGGAGCAACCACTTTAAGGTGGGAGTATATATTGTGGTAAATGCTTGGATATATTAGATGTTGTGATATAGTGTGTTGCATATACTTCCTTTTTGTTGTTATATGGAGCCTAATCAGACTCAGAGGTTAAATTTTCCCCACTTTAATCGACATGATTTCCCCTCAAATTATTTAACGGGGGAGTTCTTTTTCTATTAGCCAACATAAAAACAAACCCTATTTTGTAACCAACATAAGGCTTGACAAAAGTGGCTAAGGGTTAGGGTTTTGGCTGATATCATATTGTAGCATTTGCAGCGGTATCGAGTTGCAGGGATTGTTGGTTGTAATCAGTTTGATTTACTGGATAATAATATTGGACTCTCTATTGGTGGATGTAGCCTAAGATTGGGTGAACCACATTAAAACTTATCTCTCGCTATTATTATTTCTATGTATTTTCATTCCTCTATTTAATTATTATTTGCATTTAATTGATATGTTATGCTGGCTAACCCTACCAAGTGGTATCAGAGTGAGGTTGTGTTTAATTATCATCTGCAAGAAAGTCTCATGGTTGAGTGGGAGCAATGGTGGATGAGGGTAAATTGAAGGTCGATAAATTTAATGGGCAGAACTATCAGTTATGGAAGATACAGATGGAGGATTACCTCTATTAGAACAATTTATGGAGGCCATTGGAAGGAGTATCCAAGCAACTAATAGGAATGATGGATGAGGATTGGGATCTTCTAGATAGAAAGGCACTAGGAGCCATTCGGTTGTGCCTGGCACCATCTGTGGCATTCAATATAACAGAAGTGAAGACAACAAGTGAACTGATGAAAGCTTTGGCTAAATTCTATGAAAAATCTTCAACCTCAAATAAGGTATTTCTCATGAAGCGTTTGTTTAATCTAAAAATGATTGAAGGTGGATCTATGACAGATCATTTGAATGAGTTCAATACGATTATCAACTAGTTAACTTCTGTAAAAGTAAGTTTTGATGAAGAGGTGAGGGCTCTCTTGATATTATGTTCTTTTCTAGAAAGCTAGAATAGCTTGGTAATGGCTGTAAGTAACTCTGTCTCTGGTTCAAACACTTGAAAATTTGATGATATTGTTGGTGTTATCCTTAGCAAGGAAATGCGATGGAAAAGCTTAGGAGGTTCCACATCAGGTAGTGTTTTGAATGCAGAAAGTAGGGGTAGATCAAAGGAGAGAGGAAAAGGTTCTGGAGGTCATGGGAAGTCATGAGGAAAATCAAAGGACAAGAGGTCCCAATCTAGAGGATAGAAGGATTGCTGATACGGTGGGAAACCAGGTCATCTAAAGAAAGATTGCTGATCTCAAAAGAACAAAAAAGGAGACAAACAAGAAGGCAATAAGGAAGCAAATGTGGTAAGTAATAAATATGAAGATGATGCTTTGATTCTTTCCCTAGATAATGAAAATATTCATAGGTTTTAGATTCAGGGGCCTCATTTCATGCTATACCCCATAGAAGTTATTTTCTTGATTACGTCCAAGGGAATTTTCGGGTGGTTTATTTGGGAGATAACAAACCTTGTCAAATTGTTGGAAAGGAAAGAATTAGGATTAAGTTACAGAATGGGAATCATTGGCTACTACAAGAGGTAAGGCACATTCCAAGGTTGAGTAGGAATTTAATTTTAGTAGTTAATGAAGGTTGCATTGTTACATTTACTGATAAAAATTAGAAGATCACAAGAGGTGCCTTAGTAGTAGCAAAAGGTGTCAAAGTAGGCACCTTATATCTTTGTACAAGTCATACTATTCCTTCTACTTTATCTATTGTAGAGAAAAACCAAACAGGTTTAGGAATAGTTGATGCAGGTTCATAGGAAAATACTAAAATAGTTGCTGCAAGTTCTGAGACAACATTGTGGCATAATAGACTTGGCCATATGAGTGAAAAAGGTATGAAGGTACTTCATTCTAAGAAAGTTTTACCAAGTCTGAAATGTATTAATATGGATTTATGTGAAAGTTGTGTGTATGAAAAAAAAAAGAGAGTCAATTTTCTCAAGGATGGCAAGTAAAAGAAAGATGAAAAGTTGGAGCTTGTGCATACAGATGTATGGGGACTGGCTTAAGTATCTTCTCTTATTAGCTCTCAGTATTATGTTACATTCATAGATGATGCAACTAGAAAGGTTTGAATTTATTTCCTTAGGCAAAAATTTGATGTATTTGAAACATTTAAGAAATGAAGAAGCTTGGTTGAGAATAAGACAGATAAAAGATTAAAATGTCTCAGACCTGATAATTGTGGTGATTATTACAGCAAAGAATTTGAGGATTATTGTTCCTTTAATGGAATTGATAGGTAGAAAATGGTTCCAAGGAGTCCACAGGAGAATGGTGTGGCTGAGCGCATGAATAGGACAATAATGGAGCATGCAAGGACCATGATATTGCATGATGGCCTGCCTTTAAACATGTGGGTAGAGGCTATCAACACTTTTGTATATTTAATAAATAGAGGTCCTTCAGTTCCTTTGGGATATGGTATTCCAGAGGAAGCATAGACAAGTAAGAAGGTGAGTTATTCTTTTCTCAAAACCTTTGGATGTGAAGCATTTGCACATGTAGATTCTAAAAATAGAACCAAGCTAGATGCAAAATTAAAAAAGCGTACCTTCATTGGATATCACATTAATAAATTTGGTTATAGGCTTTGGGATTTTGAAAATTAGAAAATTGTGAGAAGCAAGGATGTTGTATTCAATAAGAAGGTGTTGTACAAAAATTAGTTACAGCAGCATGAGAAAAAAGAAAAGGATTATGTGGTGCTGGATGATACTCCAAATAGTGATGTTCTAGTGGTTCCTCATGCTCTGCAAGAGTAACAAGAAATAACACAAATTCCAATGAATGTTAGACGGTCAACAAGGCTAAGTAGACCTCTTGAAAGGTTTTCTCCCTCTTTGTATTCTATTTTGTTAATAGATGCTGGTGAACCGTAAGGGTATGATGATGCTATGCAGGTAGATACACAGGTTCAGTGGGAGCTTGCAATGAAAGAAGAAATGGACTCCTTGCTGAAAAATCAAACTTGGGAATTATGTAAGTTGCTTGCATGTAAAAGGGTTTTACCAAACAAATGGGTTTATAGGACGAAAGAGGAAGCTAGAGGTAAGAAAAGATTTAAAGTCAGGCTAGTTGTAAAAGGATTTGCATAGAAAAAGGGCATTGATTTTGATAAGATTTTTTCTCTGGTTGTTAAGATGACTTCTATTCGTACTGTTTTAAATATTGTGGCTGCTGAAGATTTGCATTTGGAACAACTATATGTGAAAACTACCTTTCTCCATGGTGATTTGGAGGAGGATATATATATGGAATAGCCCCAAAGATTTGAGGTCAAAGGTAAGGAGAAATTGGTGTGTAGATTGAAAAAGAGTTTATATGGTTTAAAACAAGTACCTCGGCAATGATATTTGAAATTTGATAGTTTTATGGCTGAACAAGGCTACAACTGATGTAATTCTAACCATTGTGTTTATTTTAAGAGATTGGATAATGATAGATACATTATTTTATGTTTATATGTTGATGACATGCTTGTAGCTGGGTCTAACATGGATCACATAAGAGAGTTAAAACATCAGTTAGCACAGTCATTTGCTATGAAGGATTTGGGGGTAGTAAAACAAATCCTTGGTATGAAAATTTACAGAGATAGGAAGAATAAAAAATTGACTCTATCTCAGGTTGATTATGTTGAAAGGTGTGAAAATTCACATAAAATGAACCAAAACTGACTTGAAAGATATGAAGGAATCGTTTAAGATTCGCTTAATCCCAAGTTTACTATGGTCAGGTCTTGACCTGTTGGGCAAATTCAGTTGGTTGATGTGAAGCTATAATGTTCAAGGGGCCTTACGTAATTTAAGGTTTCTTGTTGGTTTACTGGACTCAAACTATGCAAGAAGATCATGAATATCAGCAAGTTGTTTATTCCTTTTGCATACAAAATGTTACTGTGCTGCAAAACTTTAAAAGGGTATTCTTGAATTATTGCAGCTTTCTTCTCTTAAATATTTATGAAAACTGTCTACTTTCAACTCTATTATGCATACTCCTTCAAATCTAAGACAATTTCCTTTAAATTTCTACGTTCTCAGCTAAGTATTTTCAAATGGGTTGGGAAAAGTTAGAAAGATCTAATCTAAACTTTATTTAAATCTACCAAAGGATCTAATTGTTCTGTTATGCACTATATAAATCATACAGCAATTTGATCAAATCCATAGATAAAATCTTAAATGTAAGTTCTGAGCATTTTCACAAACATAGACTTAAAATTGCAAGCTTTCAAAGAAAATGTTTCAAAACACAAAGAAGAGCAGGAAAACACTCAGAAGATAGATGCAGAATTCCATAGTCAATTGTATTAGAAAAAGACAGTCATGCATGATTTACAATGTCAAAATGACTCTTAGTTTCATTGATCAAACTACAGAGAACTTACAAGCTTTATAGATATAGTAAGGAAGCTAGATGTTCCATGCACTCCTTACTGCAGACAATAGGTGACCTCCTTCCTCTACTTCTAAACTATACTCAGCTAAATTGCTAAAATCTTTGTGTTCCTAAAAAATCTTGTGTTCCTAAAATCACTGTGTAAAGTATTACAGTGTAGAGAGGCACAATATATAGACTTTCTGATTGTCCTCAATACAACCTAAAAAACCCTAATTTAAACCTTGGTTCAAACCCCTGGTTACAACAATAAATCCAGGTGAATCAGCTTCCAAAATACCTCTGAACATACATCCAATCTGGGTGAAAAATTACCCTTCTGAAACCCTAGTAGCTCAGTAATAACTTGTGTGGTCTACTGTAGTAATGTCCTCAGCTACATTTTGTCCTCATCAATGAATGGCCTTTGACTTCCTCGCCCTTCATCCTTATTTTCCTCTGTTGTGAGATCTGCTTTCACCCTCTTTCTGTGATGTCACTGCCATTAAATTCCAGCTCTTCCTCAACTGCGAGCCTACAAATAGACAAATCAACAATAAGTATCATCCTTTAATAAACAGCAGGAAGAAAAAGCTACCAATCTGGTCGTGGTTGTGCATAACACATCAATTGGGTCCCAAATATGTGAAAATCATGCATGTTTAGAATGCATTTTTAATGTTTAAACTAGCTAAGTCAACCATCATTGACCAAAAATATGCACTCGGGCCCTAAATGCCCCTTTAAATTTCTACTGTTTTGCCATTTCCCACCCGTCGGCATGACAAACACTATTAGCGAGTCCAAAAATTGACTGGCTGACCACCTTCGCTACACCGATGAAACCCTTCTATTCAGCTTGTATGTTTCTTTTCCTATCATCGACGTGATACTTCTTTATCGGTGTGTGTTTAAAGTTCTGTTCCGATTGTAATTGTTACGCCGATAGCCCTTCACGTTTCTATCGGCAAAAGTCTTACCAATGCCATTCCTTCATCTTTCCATCGGCATGATATTGCCCATTGGTGAATCAAAAACTCCCTCCACCGATGACTTTACTCTAGCCGATATGACCCTTTCAATGTTCTCTTTCCATCGGCATGACCCTGCCTATTGGGGAAAGCCAAACTTCCTCCGCCGATGGTTCTTTGTTATACCGATGACTATACCACTCTTCTATCGGCGTAAGTTTCACCGACACCATCATTTCATCCTTCCATCGGAGTAACACTTCTTATCGGCGAAGGCCTAAATGTTCACTCCGATTGAATTTGCTTTGCCGATGACCTTTTATCAGTGTATGTGTCGCCGACGTCGCTTCTCTTATGTTCTATCAGTGTAAGTCCTGCTATCGCCAAGACAATTTCAAGGCACTCTAATATTGAGAGTTATGCCAATAGGCATCCTTCGGCGTGAAACCTCCCCTCGGCGAGATAAAACCAAACTTGGCCGATCACCCTTGTTACACCGATGACCAAACTACATCGGGGAGACGCGGCCTGTCGGAGAGACTTATCCAAAGCACTCCAATGGTGAAAGCTATACCGATTGCAAAAGGCCATCGGTGAGAGACACCCCTTCGGCAAGACTTATCCAAAACACTCCGATGATATAAGTTAGGCCGATGGAAACCTCCTACATCTGCATTGTTGTATGTTTTGATGTAATGTTATAATGCATGCATGAAATATACATTATGCCAAATACAAATGTATTAACATTGTATCATAACCCCCTGGGTTTGCCATTTTATAAATGCACCTGTGCATTTTTCCTGCCAAACAGACAATCGTGAGAAACAAAGTGGGTCCAAAACATCAATTCATTTTAACCTAAAACCACTTCAGATCCATCTTGTATGTGTAAATCAAAAAACCTAACCGAATGCATACAAAGAAAAAGACATACAACTGAATTTGTATTATGCAAAACCTGATTGTACATTCTACCAAAATGATCATAACTTGCAAAATATGGCAAATTTCAAGACGGCTCAAAAAGCAACCCTAGCTCAATTTTTATAAGGAATCAAACCATATTATGCCCTGGTACTGAAAATGCATTTTCCCCTATTTTTAACAAAGTTTGTAGATTTTTCTCTTTTCCCTTTACCACCAAGCAGAACAGCAGACCAAAAGCAAAAAGCAGAACAATAGCAGGGGTCCTCATTTTGCTAAGGAGTAAAATGGGACGTGTTGTGAACATCACAACAAGGTGTTGCAGAGATTCCATATGGAGAATGCAAAAGTTGTCAGAACACCTTTGCCTAGTCATTTGAAATTGACTAAGGAGATATGCCCAAAGACACAAGAGGAGGCAGATAAAATGTCCAAGGTACCATATGCTTCAGTTGTAGGAAATTTAATATATGCCATGGTATGCACAAGACCAGATATTGCACATGCTATAGGAGTCGTAAGTAGGTATATGATTCATCCCGGTTTGGAGCATTGGAATGCACTATTATGGATTCTCAGATATTTGAGAGGAACATCTAATAAACATTTATGTTTTAGGGGCTCTAATACCAATTTGGCAGGCTATGTGGACTCATATTTGGAAGGGGATATTGATACAAGGTAGAGTACTACAGGTTATGTCTTTACTGTAGGTAGCACAATAGTGAGTTGGATTTCCAGGTTGCAAAAGGTGGTTTCTTTATCCACCACAGAGGTAGAGGATGTAGCTGCAATAGAGGCAAGCAAGGAGATGATATGGCTGCAATATTTCATGGAAGAATTGGGAAAACAACAAGCTAACAGTTATTTGTTTATAGATAGCCAGAGTGCCATACATCTTGCAAAGAATTCTGCCTTGCATTCAAAAACCAAACATATATAGCTGAGGTACCACTTCATTCAGTTAGTGTTGGATGATAGACAATTAAAGCTAGAAAAGATACATATAGATGAAAATCCAGCAGATATGTTTACAAAGGAAGTGACAAGGGAGAAGTTGAGCTCCTCTTTAGCTTCGATTGGTCTTCAAGATTGAAAAACAATAAAATCAGAACAATAGAGTCCACGGTGTTTCATTCCAGTGGGAGCTACAAGGTCAGCAGTATTATGATTAGTCTCCAAGTGGGAGATGATATGGTGTGGAGTCTGATCAGTATACAAGTGGGAGATTGTTGTTATATGGAGCCTAATCAGACTCAAAGTTAAATTTTCCCCACTTTTATCGGTGCGGTTTCCCCCCCAAATTATTTAACAGGGGAGTTATTTTTCTATTAGCTGACAAAATAAAACACTATTTTTGTAACTGACATAAGGCTTGATAAAAGTGGCTAAGGGTTAGGGTTTTGGTTGATATTGCATTGTAGCATTTGTAGGGGTATTGAGTTGCAGGGATTGCTCTTTGTAATCAGTTTGATTTACTAGATAATAATATTGGACTCTCTGTTGGTGGATGTAGCCCGAGTTTGGGTGAACCACGTTAAAACTTGTCTCTCGCTATTATTATTTCTTTGTATTTTCATTCCTCTATTTAATCTTTATTTGCATTTAATTGATATCTTCTATCGGCTAACCCTAATACTTTTCACTACAAGGCATCTCCGTGATGCAAGTGGGGTTGTATACTTTGTTTTATGTGTTGTGTATGATTCATTTTCACTATATAGCATATCCACGATGTAGGTGGGGTTGTATACTTTGTGCACATGCTTCCTTTTCACTACAAGGCATCTCTATGATGCAGGTAGGGTTGCATGATTTTGAAATCTCTTCTGTGGAAGGTGGGATTGCATCTTCCCTTGAGTTGGTTGCACATCCTTTTGAAAAAGTCATCTCACAAGAGGCAAGGTTGGGTCTTGAGTTAGTCATGCTTAAGCATATTTTTGGTGTTTGTGGTAGCATAGCTCAACTATTAGATGTGTTTGGCATGTCTTAGATGGTGGAGCATAGCAATGAGCTCCTCCTTATTGCCCATGTTTTCTATGTATAAGACATATAGTGGGTTGATGGCACACTCTATGACACTAGTGTATTCTGTGTGTTTTCCACATTTTTTCCCTGTGTGTCTTGCATATTTTGTGGAGGTAAATAGAGATGAGCTCCCCTATGTCATGTGCCTTGCGTATTTTGTGGAGGTGCATAGTAATGAGATCCCTTTGGTGCATAGTGATGAGCTCCCCCCATCACCCTTTAGTATAGAGCAATTGTTTAATCATGTCTTCTCTTCATGTATGCTTCATGTATTGTGTGAGTGCTTTCATTTCTTCTCCATGTATTGCATTCTTATTTACTATCTTCTCTATGTTTTGTATGTTTATCATGTGTCTTCTTGTGTTTTCCTAACCTTGGGGCCTAGAGATATTCCTTCAAACTTAGGGTGTGCTTTTGGCTCTAGTGTCTAACATGCTTGATGTGTTTTGACCATACTTTAATGCATGCACTGATCATAAGATCATACACACATTAAAGTGGGGGCTAAATGTAATGGAGTAGTATCCACATGTATTTTCACCTCCTTGTTTAGTTCATAGGTTCCCTTGATTGTATTATTCATTCAAAAGAGCCCGACACAAAATTACCTGACACCAAAGAAAAATTAGAATATGGGCCCCATGTTTTATCTTACCCTCGCCCCAAAAGAGGTTGATGGACCTAGGTGGTACTACCCATTGTTACACATATGTTCCCTAAGGTTGTCACTAATGTGGTTGTGTGGTTGTCATTGATATCAACACTCAGCTTGGAACACTTAG
Organism: Cunninghamia lanceolata; assembly: GCA_027924645.1. Classification (NCBI taxonomy): domain Eukaryota; kingdom Viridiplantae; phylum Streptophyta; class Pinopsida; order Cupressales; family Cupressaceae; genus Cunninghamia; species Cunninghamia lanceolata. The sequence continues at coordinate 14,248,950 of BSBN01000388.1, read as the reverse complement.
TTTGGACTATCACTGATATACTACAATATCTGCTAGTAGTGGTGTTGCTAATGTTCATGGTCGGATGTCATTCCTTAATTAATGTTAAGTAAGTTTGTATTGAGCATTTTTGTGTTTAGTAGTGATGATATCATGATGATATATTAAGATGGGAATTAGAAGCACTAAGATGGAAATTAGAAGCTTCAAGATGATGATTAGGAGTAATGCTGATGTTGAGAAGATGTTGTTGATTCTATGTAGCATGTTGTATTATCCTTCTTGTTGTTCCTAAGGGTGTATATGCTATTACAAGAAGATTCTAGTCTCTAGATGTTGTGAAGGTTTCTGCTATAGGAAGTTGCCTTCAAGACTGGTTGGTAAAATGCTCTACATTCCTCTGCATTTGAAGATATGGTCATGTAGCTCAGAAGTTAAGTTAAGCATGTTGTACAAAGGTGCTAAATCCAAAGCTTTATATCATTTTCTCCTTCGTAGTGAAAGTTATAAGTGACAAAGTTTCAATCTGTGCTCTGGTAGAATAAAATGATGATGAAGGCTAGTTGGCATGCTTTGTATTCCTCTAGAAGTGAAGATTTGTCCATGCAATTTTGTGGAAATGTTCAAGGATGTTCAATATATGCTACATTATAATTGTTGATTGTAAAATTTGCATTTGATACACAACAATGGGAAATCTCATAATGTGGGTCATGCTACTGAGATAACCTCCAGTTATTGAGAAGTCAACTCTTCTTAATCTCTTTGGGATTTGATGAAAAGGGATAGAGATAAAAGAATTATACTTAAATAACTAAAACTATTCTAAGGCGATACACCAAATCAGATTCAGACTTTCTGCGAAAGAAAAGACTCACTTTCTCCTTTACTGATAACTCAAAATAATAATCACAACTAGTCAAAAGAGTATAAATGCATGGTTTTATAGTAGACTGTATCTTACTACTTCATAAAATAGATAGAATGAATCACAATACTATGAATATCACATATAAAAGACTCAATATTTAGCATAGAATGTTATTTCTCTTCATTGGTGAAAGGAGAATAGAGTATATAAGTCTCTTAAATAAATGCATAGACATGCAACATTCAGAATTCCTTTTGAGAAACATCCACTAAGGCTTAAGTCTTCTTTTCTATTGTATTCAAATAATTTCTAACTCTTAAAATAAAAACTCACGCTCTTTAATAGACTACTAAGTGGAGAAAACTCGAGAGAAACAAAAGATAACTAAAACAAAAAGCTCTCCAAAGCCTGAGTTACACCACAACACTACCTATAAAAGAAACTTGAATCACTGCATGATGTTTGCATGAAGAGAAAAGCTACCGTATAGTCAATCTGACCAATAGCGCAATAGAAAGGAACTATTAAAAACTTGCACTTGCAAAAAGTGTGTCTCTACCAAATGTCCATCCTTATCTAAATCTGCTAGGACCCACCACTTTTATGTTGTTTCTCCTTAATGAATCTTATATCTAGCGTGGAATTGCCACGCCTCATAGCCATCCAATAACACACCAAAAAGAACTGTCAGAAACTAAAGACTCTCAAGATATGCAGAGAGGTGACATGTGGATCCTACTACCTTTTCTTCAATAAACGATGCAACTATAGAAATATGTCATAAATCAGGGGCATGCTAGTACCAAAATTGTGTTGCATGGATCCAATGACCAATGATGCAATAGAAAAAGGATGTCAGAACTAAAGGCTCTCAAAACATACGTGGAGGCAATAAATGGATTCCCCAGCCAATTTCACACCATAAAGAACTATTAGAAATGTTACTACCCCAAAGAAGTACCATTCTGACACATGGTAACCCTCAAATCCTCCTTGAAACAAAGAAAAACATGTATAACCCTAAATAATAGAAATATTATGTGTCTCCGACACCATCCTTGCTATACTAACAATCAACGATTATTTCTATTGATGCTTCTTCTCTTGAATCAAAATGAATCTACCATGAACTTTGATAAACCAAAATGTAGAGTTTTTACTCTACAGTTCTTGGTGACTCACTAGGGAATCTACGCTTGCATAGAAGAACCCAAAAGACAGAAACATAGAAAAGGAAAACAAAAAGAAACCAACAACTATCTACTTTATAACTTATAGAGAGCTTGCTATAAAGAGGTCCAATCAGCTTTAGATGGTTGTTCTTTATTCTTCAAGGCCTCAAACACCCTATCCAAATCAAGAATTTCTTTGTAAGAAAAACTTTGAAGGCTATCAATGGCGGCTTTAGTCTAGAATTCGAGTTGTGTGTAAGAGGTTGCAACACTATTTCAACCTCTGTGATACTTGGTGTTTGGCTCAAACCTACAAATGACATTTGATCATTCTGTGTATTCACTGACAGGGTCTTAATTTGGTCCTTGGAGAGGACAGTTGAATCATAGAGAAAATGAAAGGGGAGTCCTAATTGGACCAAATGTTCAATGTGTCCCTTCATCTCTTGGACTACCTTCTTTAAAGCCTCCAAATGGGATTTGCATTTTAAAGATATCTTATTCTAACTCAGGAATTCATTTACTTTCACTATGTTAATCCTCCTATTGTCCACTTTGTTTGCTAAAAGAGATTCTCGGAAAGATTTATAAATCTTGTGTGCTAGCAACTAGGATTCAGCAACCTTACTAGTCACCAAGAATAAAGTTTGTTCCACTACAACCTTGAGCTCTACACTAAGACCTTGGGCATCTAAAATGAACTTAAGTGCCAACTTAAGCTTAGTGGTCTCCTATAAAATAAACCTCTGGAATGAAATATACAATTCTTGAATAAGAGGTAGAACATTCATCACAGGGGCTGCTATGTGAGCTCTTGCTTGAGCTGAAAAAGTTGTTGATCCTTGGCCTGTACCTCCTCCCTCAACTGTTTATTTTCATCTTGCTCCTCAGTGAGGCTCTTATTCACTTGTATCAATTCACTCCTCTTGTCACTCAGCCATTTTTCAAGCTAACTCTTCTCCTATTTCAGAGTATCTAGCTGTGACTTTATTGTCTCCAACTCTGTGCCGAGACCAACACTCCTACTCTACTCTACTTTTAATGTTTCTTTGGAGACTAAACTCTACATTTTGGAGTTTAGCCTAGAGACCTGTACATATTTGGCCTTAGATTCCACCCTCAGCTGGTCCACTATTTTCTTGACCCGAACCAATTCTTGCAACTATTTCTCATACTTTTATCTCATTTTGATGTAGTCTATCATGACAGACTTCTAGATCTCTTCCATCAATTCCACCTTATTGTGTGGCCTGGATTGTGGAAGATTTAGACCCACAACATGGATGGAGTAATCATATGGCTTCTTTTTCTCCTAAGGCTTTATAACATTTGGGGTCATATGAGTGATCATCAAGGCCTACTGCACATGGTCATATAGAAAATGGATGTAAGGAATTGTAGAGGTGCAACCTTCTTTAGCCCTTTGTTTGTCTAACTAGGCCTCCTGAACCTTTCTTGTAGTCTCCACCTATTGGTGAAATGCTATTGGATATTTTGGTACCACATTATGGAGAACTATTTTAAACCATAGAGAGACCTTTTGAACTTGCATACACAATGTTTTTTGCCTTTTACCTCAAAACCTATAGGTTGTTACATATAAATTTCTTCTTCTAGATCTCTATGCAAAAATGTAGTCTTAGCATCCATTTTCTCAATTTCAAAATCATAGGCTATAGCAATGGATAAAAGAAATATAATAGAAGATAATCTAGCAATAGGAGAGAAAATTTCACCAAAATCAACTCCCTCTCTGGGAGTAGCCCTTGGCTACCAATCTAGCCTTGTACTTCGATAATGAACCGTCTGCACCAAACTTCTTCTTGAAGACCCACTTACATCCTATTGCCTTTCTTCCTTGGGAAAACATACAAAATCCCAAGTGTCACATGATTCTAAATCCATCATCTCATCCTACATGGCTAGCTGCCAAGACTCACTATCATATGCATCAGTAGCTTCCTTGTAGGATCTAGGTTCATCGTTAGTACTCAATAAAGCAAATAGATAATGGAAATATGGTGGGATATACCTATAAAATGGATTCTATTGTCTTGTGGATCTTCTCAAGGGTGGAGTAAGAGATTCTTACTCATGTTCTTCTCTATGTTCAACTTTTCTATAACAATAAAGTCTTCCTCATCTAAACTTTAACTTGAATCTTCTTCTTCTTCTCCATCCCCTAATCCATCATTTTGTTCTTCCTAATGTGCATTTTATTGATGTAAATCAAAATGCACTGTCCTCTTCCTTTCTTTTTCTTTTGGCTATACAAGATAGAAAATAGCTCTAAGTTCCCTAAAAATCACATCTATAGAATAAATAACTTTTTTGGTTAGAGAATCCCAAAGATTATAACCTTTTACATTTTCACCATATCCAATAAAGATGCATTTCTATGCTTTTGGATCCTACTTAGATTACTTTTCCTTAGGTACATGAACAAAGCCTCACAACAAAAAACTGTTAAATGTGAAATAGAAGGTTTCTTAGCTATCCACACTTCATAAGATGTTGAATCAAGAGCCTTACAAAAAGATCTATTTAACAAGTAACAACTGGTACTCATAGCTTCTACACAAAAATATTTCTCCAATTGTCCATCACTTAACATACTTTTGGTTCTTTCCATTATTGTTTGGTTCATCCTTTCTGCATCACCAATTTGTTGTGGTGTCTATGGAGTTGTCTTTTGTATTATGATACCTACATGCTTACATAACTCATCAACATCCTTAGAGAAATATTCCCCTCCATTATTAGATCTTAATATTTTTATCTTGAGTCTTGATTAATTCTCTACTAAGACTTTATACTCCTTAAACTTAGTGAAAACTTTAGATTTATGCTTCATAAAATACATCCATGTGAATCTAGATACATCATCAATGAAGGTATTGAAATAACAAGATTTTCCAATAGAATCATTAGCCATAGGTCCATACACATCTAAATGAATAATTTCTAATTTCTCTTTCACTCTATTGCTTCCTAAAGGAAAATAATTTATCTTCTATTTACCAAACACACAATGCTCACAGAAATCAAAGTGCTCATCAGAATAGGAGAAACCATCCTACAACTTTTTATTCATAATTGTTTTAAAAACATTTTCATTTGTGTGGCCCAATCTGTGGTGCCACAACATACATGTATTTTTAGTTGTTTTAGTTACATTAGTGGATCTACAAACTATAGTGGCCTCAATCCTAAACAAAGTTCCCATCCTTATTCCCCTGGCTACCAACAAGCTTCCTCTCACCAATTTGCAACCATGCTTATTAAATGTTACATGCATGCATTCTCGAGTCATTTAACTTTGAAACAAAAATAATATTTCTAGCCAATCTAGGAATATGTAAAACACTATGGAGGGATTTAATCCTCCCATCACTGAAACACAATTGTACCTTTCCCCAACACATACTCAAATATGTAGAGTTGACTCCAAGGTAAACATTACCTCCATCATATTTCTCATATGTAGAGAACCATTCCTCATGAGGAGTCATATGATACAAGCAACCTAAGTCAATAAACCACTATTCATTAGACATAACATTACATGTAGAAGGTAAAACTTCATCACCTACATTTGAGGAATTTTCAGTAGAGGAATCCCACTATTTCTTTAGATTTCTGCATTCTTTCTTAACATTCCCCATTTTACCATAGTTCCAACACTTAACTCTGTTCTTCTTCCTAGGAGTTTTAGACCAACCTTTTGATTCCCTACGCTTCTTATGATCTCCTTTTGGTCCTCTTTCCTTAAACATTCCCTTGATGTTAAGAGCATCCATTGAGCTATCCATATCCTTCTTCCTTATTTCTTGTGATAGCAAAGTTGCAACAAGGGTATCCATCATTGGATCTTCGAGGTTAGAAGTGATAGCAAGAATGAAATTCTCCCAAGAGTCAAGCAAAAAATAAGGAAGAATAATATACTTATCTTCCTCATCTAGCTCAACATCCATAGAAGCTAACTAACTCAGAATCAGACTAAATGTATTCAAGTTCTCAGCTACCAAATCACCCTCCTTCATTTTAATAGAAAATAACTTTCTTTTGAGATATAGTTTCTTTACCAGGCTCTTGGCTTGAAAGATTTCACCCAACCACTTCCATAACGCATGTGTAGTCTTCTCAGCAGAGACATTCAATAGGACAAAGTTTTCAAGGCATACCATATTATACCTTTTGCCATTTTGTCCATCTTGTCCCACTCATCCTGACTAATAGTATTAGGGTTCTTCTCTTTTGTCGCAGCCAACCATTGATCTCTTTGTTAAAGGATATCCTCTATTTTTTGCTTCCAAAGCTCATAACTCATTCAATTGAATTTTTTATGTCCAATCAGAATGAGGGTACAGCCATGACTTCTACACAAATCTGCAAAATAAAATCAACCAGAACTCCCACTACACCTCAAGAAACCCTCACACTTCCACCCAAGACACATAACTGGCAAGGCTCTGATATCAAATGTTAGAAATTAAGGTAAACAACTATCAATAAAAAAATGATTACAATTATAATGTAGATATTCAACTATGCAGACCAAAATGGAAATGATATGAAATCAACACAAAGAAACAATGAAACAGAAGATCAAACACATAACATAGTATTTACATGGAGAAACCCTTTCGAGAAAAAAAACTCCACACAATAAGAGATGCACCAATTTGTATTAACTTCAATAGAGTTTACAATACAACACTAACAATATCCTCTTCAGTCTTCAATCCTGTAGCACTTGTACTACTCTCCCACAACTGTAATACAATATCCTCTTAAAAGAGTGTTGCCTTCTAGGGAAAAACCCTAACATAACCTCCACCGTCATATCTATGACCTAATAATGAACGACCCAGATTGACTATGAAATTATAATATTTTACAAGACAATTTTCTAAAAAAGTTCTCTTCGGGGGGCATTGCCCCCAAACCCATGCCACGGGGCTAGGAAGCTCTCATTGCCCCTCTTGACCCCCAGTGACATTAGTGGGGGGGCAAGCCCCGCACATGCCCCGACGAGTACAAGGATCTAAAGTACGACTGAAACAAGATCACTACTAGGTGAATACTTCATCCCTTATGGATGATCTACAAACAATATTATGAGTAATTAAATACATATGATTTACAAGGTTGAACGCACCTTAATCCTAACATTGATCAATTACTAGGACATGTATTTGTCAAACAAACTATATGTGATTACATATGTTTCCTATATTATAGAGAAAAATGATAAAAAAGAATAAAAGTGCACTTTGAGCTATGGCATTTTTCCCTTGGCTATTGATCTTGAGTAGATAAGCATGAACAATCATGTTTGATTGCACTTTAAGGAAGTAGGTTGCACATCAAAGGATGAGCTTACAAATTGTTATGATTTCCAACCTAGACTTGTTTCATTTTCATTGGTTTGGATGGACACATAAGTATGCTTTAGGCTTGTGGAGGCTCTTTTTTAATATATGGTGGGCTTGATTTACCCAATCCAAGAATAATTGAAGTGGAGTGTATATTATATCTTGATTCCACATGTTCATTTCTCATTGCGTAGAGGTGAAATGATAAAAGGTTGTGGTATGCATCTTTGTCCATGGCATTTAACTCCTTGCCTTGATCTTGAGATGATTGGCATTGATTGTTAGATCTATTAACTCTTTAACAAAGTTCAAGGTAGAGATGTATGCGAAATGGTCACATTATATCTTGATGTCACATGTTCATTTCTCATTGCATGGTAGTTAAGTGACAAAATTTTGTGACACACATGTTTGGCTATGTTATTTATTTCCTTTCCATTGATCTTGAGAAGATTGGTGTAGATTGTTAGTTTTCTTAACTCTTTAATAGACTTGGTGGTAGAGATATAAAAAAACTAGCCACTTTTAATGCACATTGGCCTAAGGTCATTGAAACAAATTTATTGAATACTCAATTACGATGAGATGTGATGATAGGCAGAAAAGATTGTAACAAATGTCAAGTGCATATCAAGTTTAGGGAAACATCAATGTGTGTGTGTGTGTGTGTGTGTGTGTGTGTGTGTGTGTGTGTGTGTGTAGACATATTGATGAAGTTAGGGCTAAAAGGATCTTTATCTATTAAAATCAACTAAGCGTGTCCTCTAGCTCATTCATAATTTTGTGTGCCTAGCATGTATGTAAAATCTAGAGAAGGTACTTGGATGCAAAAATCTCTCCATGATTTGAATGTATCCATAACTCGGTGAGGATTTTAGGGGATAGAGACATATCTCTAAAGCTTCATTTTCTAGTGTGTTGTATTTTGATTAGTTAATTGTCACAAAGATTATAAAACTTTAAAAAATTAGTTGTGATTCTTTTTATGATAGCATATGGAATATATTTTCTACTAATTGTTGAAGTTTGCTAGGTTGTATGAAGTCTTTGGTAGATTTAGAAGTGCATTTTGATAAAATTGTAAATAGAGTTATGAGATTCTAAAATACATCTCTAGTTATTTGTTTAATATTGATTCATATCTTACTAATAGAATAAGACTTGCCTACATGTTTGCATTAGATTTCAAAGGTTGACTCTTTTACCAAATATTGATTCATATCTTGCTAATAGAATAAGACTTGCATACATGTTTCATTAGATTTCAAAGGTTGACTCTTTTACCAATAGATTAGGGAACTAATCTCTTCTTAATTGATCATTCCACCATTCAAAAATTTTCATTTCCTTCATTGGATTATTTTAGTGATGCCCTGTTAGTTCTCATAATACAGTAGTTTTGAATTTTACAATATCGTATGAGAAACTATGATTGTTAATAATATCTAGAGGATTATGTATGAAGATTGATTCTCTAAATGATATTATATTTGGGTATACATGATAGGAGCACTAGGAATCAACACTAGTTTCCGGCATAGATGTCCACATCATCCATCTTGCAACATTATCTAACACATCATCCATATGCACAGCTCTCCATCCACATCAATTCCAATGTCCAAGTCATTGATAATTCCAACCAGCAACACATAGTCACTTTAATGTTATATGTGTATTGCATTAATAGGCTCAAATCCAGATAGGAGTGGGTTAACATTAGCAAATCTCTCCCTAAGGATGTCCGGCTCATCAAACATTCACTTAAATTTTCATACGGTTCTATTAGGGGAGCAATTATGAGATTTTAGGTGGATTGCCTCCAAAATTGGGGAAGTTAATTTTTAATTTTTTTTAAAGCAGAAAAAGGTGACTGGGCACTCATAGATTAATTAAAAAGTTTTGTACATAAAGTATTAAAATGTCCAGAACTGAAACATAGCCAAAATAAAAATAGAAAACCCTGGCCAGATCTAACAATAGAAAGACAACAGAAAAAGGGAACCACAAACTCCACACATCCAGACAAGAAACCAGAAGACCGCTTCACGACCGACCACCAAAAACACCCGACGCCCATGCCATTGAACACCAGCCAGGAAGAGGACTGTTCATCCCTGGGAGCCGTCCAAAACAGAGACATTAACCCACCACCACTAACCGCCTTCAGAAGAAAACCATGCACGTCCAGACCTCCGCCGACGGCCAAAACACAGCAGAAAAACGTCCACATCACGCTGCTGCAGGAGCTACAGGAAGATTCTGCACGTCTAAGTCCACAGCCGCGATTGGTTGAGCTCCCTCATCAGACTATCTATGCAATTATATTCTGGTAACTATCCCCTCATTATTGCACTTTGAGCTGGTGCAATTATATTCTGGATTGCCTCCAAAATTGGGGAAGTTAATTAATGCAATTATATTCTGCTACCTCTCCTCATTATTGCACTTTGAGCTGGTGCTATCTATCCCACATTAACTCTTCCCACCCATCTAATCCTATTTTAACAACCTACCTACCCTTTGCTCGTTTCACTAGTTGTTCTTCCCTTCCCGTTCGTCTTGCCTCTCTGCTGTATGCATGGATTTCGTCCAAGACGCAAAGTTTATTGAAATGGTGGATAATGGTTATGTGCATGAATACTTTGATATCCTCATAAAGGCTAAAGAACGCTCTAAACAAATATGTTATGCACATGGGAGAAGCTCCTTTTGGTGGACTAATCATAGTTGAAATGCTTCACTCCTTTTCTGTGGTTGAAATGCCTATGTTTTTCATGCGATACAGAAAGGATTAGCCAGTGGTTGTGCCAATACTCTAAACAATGCCTCGGAAGCACATCAATTCTGGCTTCCATGGGTTGGATATTAAAGAAAAAAAATGTATGGTGTCATTTAGTTCCTTAGGTTGCATGTGCCGATCAGGCCCCTCTCCACAAGTTATGGTTCCTCCTGCTCCTACTACTGCTCTTCCAGTTCTAGGAAAATTATGTGATTCCTGCCCTAACTGCGTTTATCTTAAGTGTTTTGGTTTATTTCCTATTGATGCTCTACATCTTTTATACGTGTTTGGCCCTGCTTTAAGTAATCCTTCAGGCAATTTTATTTATATCAGGCCTTCTACTGATTGCAAAATATGTATTACAAACTTTCTGTTAATATATGTATAGGTGATTCTTCACCTTTTTATTAAAAAAAAACAAAACACTCTTAAATACATCTTTAGTTGCATACATAATTGGTTATAATCTGCAAGTTGTAAAAATGTCTATCTAATTTAAGCTATCTAATTTACGCCCTGGTTATGCCCAAGATCAAATTTCCCTCTTTGTCAACAAATGTTTCTATATGTTATATATAAATCAATTAAGAAAAACTTTTTTTTTTTTGGGATCTCTAAGGTTATTATTATGTGGAGAGGCATTCTACTTTTACCTATTTTGAGCCACACATTCACATATGCAAATTCCTCTAAATATGAATTAAATATGAAAACAATTTTTTTAAGGCAACCCTAGGATTATAATTATGTCAAGAGACACTTGTTATGACTAGTTGACATATATTTATAAAAACTAGAATTATAAACTAACTCTTAACTAAATAAAAATAGTTCTTCCATCCCAGAGCAACAAATGATTGGGGGACATGTTGATCAGCTCAAAGCACAAAAAAAGGAGAATATTATCCTCAAGCTAATTGATGTCAGAAATAAATTGCTCTCTCAAGGTAATTCTGGGGTCAATACTCAGTAAGCAACTATTGCCAAGACTTTAGTTTACCTGGATACTCTTGGATGGTTTTACTAAGCCCTTTGTGTGGTTTGTGTTTAGCAGCTTGTTATTTGTAGCCTTTTATCTTAGGGAGATTTGGTTTGTGATTGTACTGACAGATCCAAGTAGGAAAGAAATTTGCATGGGTCTGTATGTCAAGGGACGATCTAATTAGATGTAATTTTGAATCCATGGGGATGGGATCTGGTGCAGGAACACCCAATCCACAGTGGCCTCCTTAAGGCATTTAGTTGTTTTATGTTTATTTTATTGTTTTCAATAAGGTCGTAAAATGGGCATTTAATGTAATAACGTCTGTTGACCAATTTATGTTATTGTAATTTGTTTGTAAGACACTTGTCAATCTGTAGATGACAAGGCTGTTAGATTGTTAGAGTCTGTTAGTCAGTTACATCTCCCAGCCGCTTGGGAGCATCTCCCAGCCGCTGGGAATCATTTTCTATACTACTCTGTAAGGGGATAAATACCCAAGATCTGATCGTCAAATACATAATAGAATAGAAGAGGAGATAGGTGTAATAGCAGGACAATTGAATCAATCATCTGTGTGTATTTCTGAGAGCAATAAAATGATTCTACTTTGTTTTAGTTTTCTGGTGTTTGATTTACTGGTGAATTCAATTTTCTATTTTGTGGTCGATATGGGAACTTAGCCCATTCCACCGGTTGATTTCTTCGTAATCGGTGGAATGCTTGTAAATAGTAGATTAGTTTTGTTTCTATTTTGTGTTTGTTCCGTACAAGTTGATAGGATCATTTATAGCAGACTGAGATGAACCCTAACATCTGCATGTGCTAGGTGAAAGAGTTGAGAAGTTTGGCCGATCGCGGGAGAAATCGATCTCTGCGATCACAAAGGGTTGAGAAAGCCTGTCAGAAAAAGGGAAAGAGTTAGTGTTTTAACCAATTTTCAAAGGTTCAAAAGGTTCCCCAAGTTCAGCACAGCCAAAGTAAGAAAATCAGCATCAACATGTTTAAGTTTTGAAGGAAGAAGCTTTTGGTTGAACTTTTGAACTGGTTCAGTGGTTCAAAGGTTCAACGGGTTCATTGGTTCATCGATAGTGGCTGAAAGAATTGGAGTTAAGACGAGTTCCTCCGATAGTTGAACCCGACGTTTGAACTGATTCTAAGGTTCAATGGTTCAATGAAGTGTGGTGGTTCAACAAGGTGGAGAGGAGTTCGAGGAGTTCGACGGTTCAATAGTCACCAGTAGCGAAGGTAGTGTTGGTCAAGCCTCCGATTGAACCAATTCGATGGTTCAGAGGTTCAGTGAGTTCAACGAAGGGAGAAGATTCGTTGAGGCACCAGTTCAATAAAGCAATGTGATAGGTTCAAAGGGTGTATGTGATTCAAAGGTTCAGTCACAGTTCAAGGAAGTTGACTGTCAAGCTCGAATGCGGCAGGGTGACAACTGAAAGTGTCATCGAGAGATAGTTTGTCGATGGAGATGGTCTTGAACACATTAGGGAAACTGAAAGTGTTGGGTGTTGTCAAATGGCAATTGTAAAATAGTCGTATATAAGAAAAAGACTGTTAAGGATTAGGGAAATGCAGGCTAGGGGAGTTGGCTCTACATCATAATGGTATCAGAGCTCAGCAAAAAGTCTGGGCTGTTGTGTGTTGATTCTATCACTGAGAAGGTAGAAGTAGAAGGATTGAGAGGTTGACAAGATGCCTCCAAAAGGTAATGATACTGCCAGAGAGTTGCAGGAAATGAAGGAAAAATATGCTAAAGAGATGAGGAAAATGAAAGAGCTTGCTGAAGCACTTCAAGCCAGGCTTGTAGCCTTGGAGAAGAACAAAAAGAGAGAAGTGGAAGATAGTGAATCAGAAGAAGAAGTTGATGGTGAAGAATATGAAGAGGTAGTTGAAGATCTGAATCCTGAAGATTAGAGATTTGCAAAATTGTTAAAGGCAGTTCAGAATGATAAACCTAAGGTAAAGGTTGATGTTCCAAAGTATAATGGAAGTTTGAAAGAGGAAGAATTACTTGATTGGATTGCTGCATTAGACAATCACTTTGAATGTGAGGATGTTCTTGAGGAGCAGAAGGTAAAGATTGCAAAGACCAAATTGGGAAGTCATGCTTTGGTATGGTGGGATTATGTCCTATCAGAGAGGAGAAAGCAAGGTAAGTCAAAGATTTCTTCATGGGATAAGATGGTAGCAAGAATTAAAGGTAAATTTTTACCCAAGGATTATGCAGTTCAAATGTTTAAGAAACTTCAATTTTTAAGGCAAAAGGAAATGGATGCGAAGGCATATACTGAGGAGTTTTATAAATTGAGTATGAGATCTGGTCATCATGAGAATGAGGTTGAAAAGGTTGCTAGATATTTGGCTGGTTTGAGAATGAACATATAGGATGAGTTAGTTTTGGCTAATCCTAGGAGTGTAGAAGATTGTTATCAAATGGCAATCAGGATTGAGGAAAAAATGAAAAGGAGATAGGATAAGCCCATGAGAGGAAGAGGCAGTAATGTAAGGGGAAGAGGATCAGCCCCTACAACAAGGAAAACAAATGAGGATGAAGAAGAGACTAGTAAAGGATAGGAATAGTCCGATTTCAGTGGTGGCTGGAAAGGTACAAGAGGCAAATTTGGAGGTGGAAGAGGTTCTAATACATTTTCAAGAAAGTGTTACACCTATGGTGAGTTTGGTCATCCATCCTTCAAATGTCCAGAAAGGCAAGGTTCATCATCCAGAGATGACAGGAAGAATGAAAAGAGGGTTCAACTTGTACAAGAAGAGAAGATAGAGGAAAGTGTGCAAAGCTCAAACGCTTATCAAAGAGGGAGAGCTCCTGATGGTGATGGATATCATGAGACAGGAGAAGCATTGATGCTAAGGAAAACTATTTTCCAGACATCCAAGGAGATGATACAAAGGAGAGCACTTTTCAGGACTAATTGTAAAAGTAAAGGCGAGGTATGCAAGGTAGTAATAGATTCTGGTTCTACAGATAATATGGTATATCAAGAAATGGTGGATAAGCTGAAACTAGAAAGGATTCCACATCCAAATCCTTACAAAGCATCTTGGGTAAGTGATTGTCAATCACTTTGGGTATATGAACAGGCCTATGTTGATTTTCATATTAGAGAATATCAGGATAGAGTTTTATGTGACATATTGCCCATGGAATGTTGTCACCTACTATTGGGTAGGCCATGGCAATTTGATAGGAGAGCATTGTATGATGGGTATGCTAGTACCTATACCATCAAAAATGATGGTAGAACTATTGTGTTAATACCATTGCAGGAGAATGCTGCAACATAGCAGACAGCCAAAATCATTTTAGTGGGAAAGAAAGAGTTTGTGGAGATGCCCACAATAGTAGGCATAAATGCAGTTGAGGATACTTTAGGGAAAGGAGTTGATAAGGATCACAGTTTGAAGAAGATTTCAGTTCTGACTGACAGAAATCAGCAGCAGGTTCAGAAACAAGTTTGTACACAGCCACAGGCTGATTGGCAAGACAAGGATGCAATCATCTAGGGACTATTGTTTGTCCCCTAAGAGTTAAAAAGCAAACCCATTCTGCCATAGCAGTAAATGAGGTTTCCACTATCCATGTATAGATAGAAATGATGGTAAGAAAGAATGACTGGCAAGGTGTGAGAAGAGCTTACAGTTTTAGGCATGAATTTTTGCCTCCATGGCAGCAGATTGCAGTATAGAGATCATGGGGTAGATATGTGACAACAGAAGATACAAGTGGATTCAGTCAAAGACTTAACTCATGGGACATGAGTCTTTTCAAATTGGGGAGTATGGTGCAGGAGCACCCAATCCACAGTGGCCTCCTTAAGGAATTTAGTTGTTTTATGTTTATTTTGCTATTTTCAATAAGGTCCTAAAATGGGCATTTAATGTAATAAGGTCTGTTGACCAATTTTTGTTATTGTAATTTGTTTGTAAGACACTTGTCAATCTGTAGATCTCTGTTAGTTAGTTACATCTCCTAGCCACTTCGAAGCATCTCCTAGCCATTGGGAATCATTTTCTATACTACTTTGTGAGGGGATAAATACCCAAGATCTGATCAATTTCAGATACATAATAGAATAGAAGAGGAGAGAGGTGTAATAGTAAGACAATTGAATCAATCATCTATGTGCATTTCTGAGAGCAATAAAAGGATTCTACTTTGTTTTAGTTTTCTGGTGTTTGATTTACTAGTGAATTTAATTTTCTATTTTGTGGTCGATATGGGAACTTAACCCATTCCACCGGTTGATTTCTTCGTAATCGGTGGAATGGCTATAAATAGTAGATTAGTTTTGTTTCTATTTTGTGTTTGTTCTATATAGGTTGATAGGATCGTTTATAGCAGATTGAGATGAACCCTAGCATCCGCATGTGCTAGGCGAAAGAGTGAGAAGTTTGGCTGATCACGGGAGAAATCGATCTGTGCGATCGCAAAGGGTTGAGAAAACCTGTCGGCAAAAGGGAAAGAGTTAGTGTTTTAACCAATTTTTAAAGGTTCAAAAGGTTCCTTGAGTTTAGTGCAGCCAAAGTAAGAAAATCAGCATCGACATGTTTATGTTTTGAAGGAAGAATCTTTTGGTTGAACTTTTGAACCGGTTCAGTGGTTCAAAGCTTCAACGGGTTCATTGGTTCATCGGCAGTGGCTGAAAGAATTGAAGTTAAGATGAGTTCCTTCGATAGTTGAACCCGGCAATTGAACTAATTTTGAGGTTCAATGGTTCAACAAAGTGTGGCAGTTCAACAAAGTGAAGAGGAGTTCGAGGAGCTCGATGGTTCAATAGTCACTAGTAGCGAAGGTAGTGTTGGTCGAGCCTCCGATTGAACCAGTTTGATGGTTTAGAGGTTCAGTGAGTTCAATGAAGGGAGAAGATTCGTTGAGGCACTGGTTCAATAAAGCAATGTGATAGGTTCAGAGGGTGTATGTGATTCGAAGGTTCAGTCACGGTTCAAGGAAGTTGACTGTCAAGCCTAAATGCGGTAGGGTGACAACTAAAAGTGTCACCGAGAGATAGTTTGTTGATAGAGATGGTCTTGAACACATAAGGGAAACCGAAAGCGTTGGGTGTTGTCAAATGGCAATTGGAAAATAGTCATATATAAGAAAAAGACTGTTAAGGATTAGGGAAATGCAGGCTAGGGGAGTTGGCTCTGCATCAGGATCCCCCTTCTGTCTCACCTGGTGCGGGCCAGGCTAATTTCCCACATTAATACAAAACTCACCTCTTACGAATCAAGTAGTGGCAAGTACATGCCTTGTAGTGTTGTTATTATAGTATTTGTTTAGTTGTAATTTTTTTTGTTGATTAGCTATTGGTTGTATATAGTATTTATTTAGTTGTATTTTTTTGTTGATTTGGTATTGGTTGTATAGACAAATTGCATTCCAATAATTGAAAAATTAATTTTTGAAGAGTGTTAAATGTCTTCCGTAAGTAAAATTGAAATCTCAAAAATAATCTAATTTGGTAAAAATAAAATAGGACTAAAATGTTTCCTTAACTATAAACTAAACTTTACGAAGCCTATTAAATAACACAAATATTTCCTTAAAATATAATAATACTAATACTTTTATAATTTAAAATGCATTAAAATATTATATGTTTGAAGAATAAAATAAAAATTGTAATAACATGATACTGTAGATAGATTAATAACTAGATAAGTGTGAACTCATTCCAATAGGTTGGTGAAATATTTTTCGTGATACTGTAGATTTTTAACTTTTGACTAAATAAAATTGAAATCCTGGATTTTTAACTCTTGAGTAAATAAAATAGAAATCCCAAAATTAATCTAATTTCATAAAATAAAATGTGTAGAACCCTAACCCTAGTTAGATGTGGAGATATTTGAAATGTCTGTGTAAGATATTAAAATGTAATAATATTGAATACTATTACAATTTAAAATGCATTAAAATATTCTAAGTTTGAAGAATAATTACACAATATAACAATAACAACAATAGTATTTTATCTATTTTTTTTCCTAAAGATAAAGAATTGTTTATCATTTCAAATTTGTAACTATTATATTTCTAGAACTAAATTTATAAGGAAAATTTTATGTGAACTCATTTTGAAATGTCTTCCGTAAATAAAATTGAAATATGTAAAAATAAAATAGCACTAAAATATTTACTTAGCTATAAAACTAAACTTTACAAAGCCTGTTAAATAAAACAAATATTTCCTTAACTATATTGCCCTAGTTGAGTGTATAGAGATTTGAAATGTTTGCTTAAGATATTAAAATGTAATAATATTAATACTATGATAATTTAAAATGCATTAAAATATTGTATGTTTAAAGGATAAAATAAAAAATGTAATAAATGGCAAAATATTTTTCATGATACTATAGATTTTTAACTTTTTAGTACTAGATTTTTAGCTCTTGAGTAAATAAAATTGAAATCCCAAAAATAATCTAATTTCATAAAATAAAATGTGTAGAACCCTATATTTTTAATAGTATTATTAATATTATAAGTTTGTCCCTTTGACAAAAAGTAATTTTTATGTTTATGTAATGAAGTAAAAAAATTAAATTCATAAAAACTGATGATTCTTCCATCTCATAATTATCGCCATCCATTTAGACATGACTTAACTAGTGGGAGATTTGAAATGTTTGCTTAAGATATTAAAATGTAATAATATTAATACTTAAGATAATATTAATACTATAATAATTTAAAATGTATTAAAATATTGTATGTTCGAAGAATAAAATAAAAAATGTAATAACATGGCAAAATATTTTTCAAGATACTGTAGATTTTTAACATTTTAGTACTAGATTTTTAACTCTTGAGTAAATAAAATTGAAATCTGAAAATTAATCTAATTTCATAAAATAAAATGTGTAGAACCCTATATTTTAATAGTATTATTAATATTATAACTTCGTCCCTTTGACAAAAAGTAATTTTTATGTTTAGCTAATGAAGCAAAAAAAATTAAATTCATAAAAACTGATGATGATTCCCTCTCATAATTATCGCCATCCATTTACACATGACTTAACTACTGGGAGACAACATTTGTGTTCATAATTTGTTTACTTGCCACATCCTCCCCTCAAACCAAAATTCTCTCCGCATTTATAGCTTTTTTTGGACAATCCACAGAGAAGAGGTCATTTTTTTCAGCCAATGACAATATAGATAAATCATTTTTCAATAATTTTTTTGTTAAAAAGTTATCATGTTGACATTGGAAAAGTACAAATTTAAATCAAATTTCCTCACAAGAAAAATAATCCTGTCTTGGTTTACAATCAATAGATTAATAACTAGATAAGTGCGAACTCATTGCAATAGTTCTAAAAACAAACAATGTAAATAAAATAGAATAATTCTTAATAAATAAAACTAAAAATAAGTAAACAATGTTAAATAAAATAAAACAATTTTTAAATTATTTTAATAACTCTAAAATAAATTAATTAATTTTTTAAGTAAATAAAATAACTTTTAAGTAAAAATTATTCTTCTATTAAGTAAATTAAAATAATTCTAATCAATAGATTAATAACTAGATAAGTGCGAACTCTTTACATTAGTACTAAAAATAAACAATGTAAATAAAATAGAATAATTCTTAATAAATAAAACTAAAAATAAGTAAACAATGTTAAATAAAATAAAACAATTTTTAAATTATTTTAATAACTCTTAAATAAATAAATTAATTCTTTAAGTAAATAAAATAACTTTTAAATAAAAATTATTCTTCTATCAAGTAAATAAAAATAATTCTTCAATAAATAATATAATTAAAATAGAATAAAAATCAATAGTTATAAATTAGGGCCTAAATTTGATGGCCGCATAGTTATATTTAGATATTTTTGTGATAAAATATAATTAAACTTTTAAAAAGGCTGTATCACAAGAAAGCAGAGATTTTGGAGAGATTGTCAAAATTTGTATAGTATTACAATGATTTATAATTGTGATTTATATATAATGTTACTTACACTAAAGTATGTCATAATATTTTAAGGGCACCTTTGAATGGATAACTATCATAAATTATTTTTTAAATGATGGACCATATTCCTTAAACCAGATAATTGTAATTACAGAGAAATTAAAAAACTCTTATACCACTCAATATTTAACATAAATAACAATATACAGCCAAAATAAACTTTAACAAACAGCACTCATGAAGCTGGGCATGTAGCAGAAAGTAGAAGACCATTACTGTTTTATCCATTCTAAAATTACTATCTTCTATCATTAAATGAACTGCAAAGAGTTGCTGTTCTATATAGTTTCTAGCAGTCTTATTAAAACAATGAACATGGGCGATTAGCGATATTACAGCCTATTAAAAAAAAAAAAAAAAACTAAATAAAAAAGTGGACTATAGATTGACAAGAAGTTTTAGTTTTTGGAATATGTATTTATAAAAAGCTCTGTACAGTATTTGTCTTAGAAGTTTTAGTTCTTCTGAATAATTTCTGATCTCTTTAAGAGAAATTGAGTAATGTGTCGAAATGCAAAGTTAATGTTTCAATGGATGTTATTTAATGTTATATCCAAAGTTATTTTGGCTTATGTGGTCGCAGGATCGAAACCCCAGCGTCCTCCAAGTCCAACTCCGTCTCCTGCTAAAGAGCCTTTCTCTATCAACATGCCAAGAATGAGCATGGGATTTCCACCACCTAATATTTCTCCAGCTCCAGCTCCATCTTCGCACAAGCGGAAAACTACTTTCCGGTTCCACTATAGGAGCGATTATCGTCTTTTTAATTTTTTGCAAATCTGCATGATGGTCATTTCCCTGATCGCCTCGCTGTTTTCCTTGACCATGGTTATAACTCTTTCTCTTGGGATCGATCTTCTGGCCATAACTGCTGGTCAAAAAAGTTAGGGATCGATTGGTTCTGCCCAATTGTGTCTTCGTTGTTGGTTTATCCTTTGATTTAGTGATGCTCTTGGAATTAGGTCTTCTATTTTAATCTGTTTTATAAATATCATTGATAAAACTCTTACAAGTTACAGTGAATCAATCGAATGTATCTTATTTCATGAATAAACATTTTGGAGTACAATTCGTGATGAGGTGAGAATATCCAAAAACGTTGGTGTAAGATACTCTTACATAGTTTTTTATTTAGAAGCTTTCATGTGGTGTAAGATACTCTGACATAGTTTTTTATTTAGAAGTGTTAACCCTGTTTCTACATTGTAAAATTTAAACTTTTTGTGATTCCAAAACTACCGATGGAGGCTTAAGCAAATGTAAAAAAAAAAAGAGAAAAGTTTGCAAATATGCATTGACGCCGACGGTGGACAACTTCTTAATTTACTCCATGAGAGATAAACTTGCATATTGGATAAAATGAAAGGTTTGGAAACTAATTCTAAACGCCGAAAAGACAAGGTTTTGAGCTTTTTATTTGTCGCCGATGTCATCGGCATTCTTGCAAGGTTGTGAAAGCACCCAAAAACTCAAACAAAGGAAGTTGCCTGAAATTTAGGAGGAAGTAGTTTCTAATAACTACTTAAGGATTCAGTTACTGCGAAAATAAAACATTCTTGTTTTGTATTTCCATAACCTTCTCCAACATACCAGACTCCACAAACGTTTTCCAGCTTCCTCCCAACCCGTGCTATGTGAAGAAGGGTTTTTATCAGAAATTATCATTGTAAATTCTCTAGCAGATTCATGTACCAAACAAGCAAATGAAATACTTGAAAGAACACCTTTCAGAGACGTAATCTCATGGACTGCTATGATTGCAAGGATATGCAAAAATGAGCTAGTTAAAAAAGGCAATGGAGACCTCTGAAGCAAATGCAACTGGCTGTTGTAACGCCCAACCATCTTCCTCTCGCTCCATGCCAAAATGGAACTGTCAAACAAGGTTTGGACATCCATCAAAGTATAATTGAAAGTGAATTTATGTTACAAGCAGCATTTGCAAATGCTCTGGTAGACACGCATGCAAAATACAAAGACATACACAGACAAGGCATGCGAAGGGTTTGGCATAGCATTCAAAGCAAATTTGGTCGCATGGATTGCCAAGATTGCAATATGTCCACAATATGGTTTTGTTGAAAAACACACAAAACATTTCAAGAAAATGTAATTTGCAGGTGAAAATCCTAATTCTACAGCCATCGCCATCATCTTCTCAGCCACAACTTGCTAAATGGGAAATTTTGAAACTTTATCATTGCATTTACTCTGGTAAACATGCATGACCATGAACTATTTGATAGAATGCCCTAGCAAAGATTATGCCATGAATGCAAGATATGTATAGATGGGATTTGATCGAGGCATCTACAAATTTTTAGTTAAATGGAATTCCACTCAATGTAGACAAAGTGTGTGAAGGATTTGACAAGAATCTTGAGAAAGTTGAATCTCATGGAATATTATTTCAGGCTGAATCCCTTCGTACCTACACTGAATGAAATTTTCCAGACAAAGCATGATTGAAATTAGATTTTAATGAGTTGTTGTGAATATAGGCACCCTGGCAGACATATCTATAAAATGTGGAAGCTGGACATGGCACGTTAGCTATTTGACAAATTGCCTCGAAGAAATGTCATCTCATGGACAACATTGACTTCAGATATATGTATTCGGCTATTGAAAATTTGTTCCACAACCTTTACAAGTATCTTCCAAGACCTACGCCGGCATCATCTCCAATAACACGAAAATTGGAAGCTTTGGAATTGGCATTCGAAAGATTGGTAGTAAGGATCTAGACCTCTATTTATTATACAGGGAAGTAACTGCTCGTGGAGGACTACAAATGGTCATAAATGAGAGAAAATAGAGGGAGATCACAGTTGTGCTTAATATTCCTCGCACTACCACAAGTGCTTCATTTATTCTTCACAAGTACTACATTAATTTGCTCCACCATTTTGAGCAGTTCACTTCTTTCAAGTCCAAGGGCCCTTGGTTCATCCTAACTCTTTCTTACAAAGTAGTTATTTCAATTGCCTAAGCAAGGTAGTTACCCTAAGCGACTAGCTTTGTGAAAGAAAGTTAGTTATTCAAAATTAGGGCACTTATGAAGGTAGTTAAGTCAAGTAGTTATCAAAAAGTGGTTGAGGTAGTTACTCTAAGTGGTTACTAATCTCACCTATAAATATATCATTGTGATTCAATCAAGGGGGTTCCACTTTTTCACACATGACAGTGTATGAAAGACTCGAATAGTGTTATTCAAGTTTGAAAGCAATAAATAAATGTTTTGAATGTGTGTTCAACTCGATTTCATATGTTGTTATTGGTATTCGTATGTTTAATCAATAATGATCGTATGCTTTCCTTTCAAAGTTGCATTGTGAGAAAGATATTTTGCATCAAGTTTTGGTATCTCTACTTGGATGCATGGAACTTAAATTCATAAGTTTAACTCTTATTTCATCATTAGTGTTTGTTATTTCTTTGTTTTTGTTCTTATAATTCCAGAAAATCCAAATACCCCTATCATACGAGGGAGCTGCCCCTCTTAAACGCAGAGAGGAATTGACAAGACTTGTGATTCTTCAACTGTTGTGAGCAGGTTGTTGCTAATAAAAAGGGCGAATAGAGTTACTCAAGAAGATTATTTTCAAGCAACAAATCTGTTTACCAACAGAATTTTGGCGACTCTACTGGGGAAACGAGCTGAAGTGTTGGTGCCTTTTTATTCTTCAAGAAAATACAAGTATCTCCCCAGAAAAGAAAATTGGCGACTCTATCTGAAAGAAGAATCCTAGAAGATGGTTTGGTATCGAAGAACCCAGATACATAACATGCAACTTCTTGAATCAGACAGTGATAGTGATGATGAAGATTATCCTTCTCCTACATCCTCTACTCAACAAAATCAAGTTCTTGATGACCCTAAGCAAGTCGAGTTTTTGAAGAATTTCTATGGTGGCATGCAACTCGATTTTAACCAGATTCATCCTTCTTTGCTTCAAACATTACAGAAGATTGAAAAAAAAGATGGGAAGGAGACTCATTTTCTTGCTTGTGATCAAAACTCCCTATCAAAAGAGATTCATGCACTAGAAGATGAAAAAAATTATGCTAAGATATATCATTCGCATGATGAGGACAACAATGAAAAGGCAAAGATTTTTCCTACAAATGAACCTGTATTGAAGGAAGTGTTCGAAAGAGACTCATCGGAACATGCATGTCCACTTAAGGAAGACCAAGAAGAAGAAGTGATGAAGATAGAAGAAAAAGATTGTATGGAAACATGCAATGATGAAGAAGAAATCTATCCAGATGATGACATGTTCTTAGCTTCTTTGAAGAATGTCACTCCTCTTGTGACAACTTGCTCCAGTTTGACAACTATGTCTTCCGAGGAAGGTTTCCATGACAAGGTTATTGTTCAAGGAAATGTAGAAGAAATTTTTGACCAAAGTGCAAACAAAGATCACGAAGATGAGTTGCAAAGTGTTCTCTTGACAAGCATGCGATCTGAACAAGAGAAGAATGATGAAGAAATAGTACCGCAAGATCTCTCTCATGAAGTTTTGATCACAAACTGGTGTCTCAAGACTCCTAAAGATGATTTTCTTTGTGAAGAAGATGTCATCCTCTCTCCTTTATCACCTATTAAAGAAGAAGTCTTCCATGAACCAGAAAACAAGGATCTTAAAGGAGAAGTAAATAATTTCAAGACTTCCATGCAGCCCAAGCTTCAAGAAAATGATGAAGAAGAGAAGAATAAAGATGAATATCATATAGTTTTTGTCCCAAACTGGTGTCTTAATACTTCTGATGATGACTTTCTATATGGACAAGATATTCCTACATCACCAATTGCTGAGGTAGAAAGACCAGTTGATGAAATTAAAGATATAACGTCTATTGGACAACTTTGTACTATTATAATCAATGGAGAGGAAACCATAAGTGAGCCCTTGCAAATATCTTCCTTAGCTTCAGAAATGGAGACCTATACCTTTGAAGATATTGATAGAGACTTAATTAGTGGTGCAGCTAATACAAAAGTTAAAGATCAACTTCAAAATGAAGATGAATCATCAAGCATTCACTCTTTATCATACATGCAATTGTAGTATGAAATTTTTAGATTTCATGAAGAGTTCCATGGAGAAGAACCACCGAGTCCAAAGAATATTCAGCAGGTTAAAATTGAAAGCTATGTAGATACATTAACAAATGTCCATGTCATGTTGGAAGCGTAATCTTTGTCTTATGGAGCATATAAAGTTCAAAGCAATCATCTTTCCAAATCTTTAGATCAAGAAGACACCCCTATTTCAGAGGATAGTTGTGGGACTTGTGCCAACAATGAAGCAAGGAATGACGTAATGGATGATCCAATGGAGGAATTCAATAAAGTTAACTCTCATGATGTTTATGTCCCAAGTTGGTGTTAAAAAAGTTTAGACAATGAATCCCTCTATAGCCAAGGTGTCTACTTCAATCCTTTATTTGTGAATGAGTGCATTTCCACAGATGATTCTCAAGTTGATATTCAAAAGCATGATTCAATGGGTGTGTCTACACGAATTTCTTCACATCACAAATTGTATGAAGGTTGTCCAATTTGTGGGATAATTTGTTGCAAACTAGATTATCATAAAGATCTTCAGATAGACGATATTGGTGTGCTCGACATGATGCTGGAAGATATGTCTGAAGCTCCACAGAGCAACACTAGTTCAATTTGGAAGGATCCAGATGCTTATGACAAGAAATGGTTGTTTGGTGTACGATTCAAAGAGTCCTCACATTTCATGTATTTTATTTTTCTCATCATCCTAAAATGTCTACTGAGTCTGCAGGTGCCTCATCTATGTACATCTCTTTTTCATACAGGTGCTTATTTTTCTCAGCCCGTTAATGGTTTCATATGATCATCCTGAAAAAGTTTGAGGTAGGAGTCACCTACGATGTATATAGGTTAATTAGGAATTTTTGTTTGTGTCTATCTTGTTTTAGTTTCTGTTGGTTTTTGTTGCTTGCCTCATCTATGTGTGTCCTTTGTCCTTTTGTCTCCTTTTGTCTCCTTGTTCTCCTTGAACATCACATCATCTCCTGACTCTATTTGCCCAATGGATTTAAGGCACTATTCATTTCCAGAGATTCTAGGTTCATCCTGCATCCACAGGGTCCTTGTCCCCAGTTAGAGCCAGCTGTTAACCCTATTTCTACATTGTAAAATTTAAACTTTTTGTGATTCCAAAACTACCAATGGAGGCTTAAGCAAATGTAAAAAAAAAAGAGAAAAGTTTGCAAATATGCATTGACGCCGATGTGGACAACTTCTTAATTTACTCCATGAGAGATAAACTTGCATATTGGATAAAATGAAAGGTTTGGAAACTAATTCTAA
This sequence comes from Cunninghamia lanceolata, assembly GCA_027924645.1. Taxonomy (NCBI): domain Eukaryota; kingdom Viridiplantae; phylum Streptophyta; class Pinopsida; order Cupressales; family Cupressaceae; genus Cunninghamia; species Cunninghamia lanceolata. The sequence continues at coordinate 14,223,404 of BSBN01000388.1, read as the reverse complement.
ACGCCGAAAAGACAAGGTTTTGAGCTTTTTATTTGTCGCCGATGTCATCAGCATTCTTGCAAGGTTGTGAAAGCACCCAAAAACTCAAACAAAGGAAGTTGCCTCAAATTTTAGAGGAAGTAGTTTCTAATAACACTTAAGGAGTCAGTTACTGCAAAAATAAAACATTCTTGTTTTGTATTTCCATAACCTTCTCCAACATACCAGACTCCACAAACATTTTCCAACTTCCTCCCAGCCCGTGCTATGTGAAGAAGGGTTTTTATCAAATATTATCGTTGTAAATTCTCTAGCAGATTCATCTGCCAAACAAGCAAATGAAATACTTGAAAGAACACCTTTCAGAGACATAATCTCATGGACTACTATGATTGCAAGGATATGCAAAAATGAGCTAGTTAAAAAAGGCCATGGAGACCTCTAAAGCAAATGCAACTGGCTGTTGTAACGCTTAGCCATCTTCCTCTCGCTCCATGCCAAAATGGAACTATCGAACAAGGTTTGGACATCCATCAAATTATAATTGAAAGTGAATTTCTGTCAGAAGCAGCATTTGCAAATGCTCTGGTAGACACGCATGCAAAATACAAAGACATACACATACAAGGCACATGAAGGGTTTGGCATAGCATTCAAAGCAAATTTGGTCGCATGGATTACCAAGATTGCAATATGTCCACAATATGGTTTTGTTGAAAAACACACAAAACATTTCAAGAAAATGCAATTTGCAGGTGAAAATCCTAATTCTATAGCCATCACCATCATCTTCTCAGCCACAACTTGCTAAATGGGAAATTTTGAAATTTTATCATTGCGTTTACTTTGGTAAACATGCATGACCATGAACTTTTTGATAGAATGCCCTAGCAAAGATTATGCCATGAATGCAAGATATGTATAGATGGGATTTGATCGAGGCATCTGCAAATTTTTAGTTAAATGGAATTTCACTCAATGTAGACAAAGTGTGTGAAGGATTTGACAAGAATCTTGAGAAAGTTGAATCTCATGGAATATTATTTCAGGCCGAATCCCTCCTTCTTACCTACATGTGAATGAAATTTTCCAGACAAAGCATGATTGAAATTAGATTTTAGTTAGTTGTTGTGAATATAAGCACCCTGGCAGACATATCTATAGAATGTGGAAGATGGACATGGCACATTAGCTATTTGACAAATTGCCTCAAAGAAATGTCATCTCATGGACAACATTGACTTCAGATATATGCATTCGGCTATTGAAAATTTGTTCCACAACCTTTGCAAGTATCTTCCAAGACCTACGCCGGCATCATCTCCAATAACACCAAAATTGGGAGCTTTGGAATTGGCATTTGAAAGATTGGTAGTAAGGATCTAGACCTCTATTTATTATATAGGGAAGTAACTGCTCATGGAGGACTACAAATGGTCATAAATGAGAGAAAATAGAGGGAGATCACAGTTGTCCTTAATATTCCTCGCACTACCACAAGTGCTTCATTTATTCTTCACAAGTACTACATTAATTTGCTCCACCATTTTGAGTAGGTTTACTTCTTTCAAGTCCAAGGGCCCTTGGTTCATCCTAACTCTTTCTTACAAAGTAGTTATTTCAAGTGCCTAAGCAAGGTAGCTACTCTAAGTGACTAGCTTTGTGAAAGAAAGTTAGTTATTCAAAATTAGGGCACTTATGAAGGTAGTTAAGTCAAGTAGTTATTAAAAAGTGGTTGAGGTAGTTACCCTAAGTGGTTACTAACCTCACCTATAAATATATCATTGTGATTCAATCAAGGGGGTTCCCAAGGGGGTTCCACTTTTTCACACATGACAGTGTATGAAAGACTCGAATAGTGTTATTGAAGTTTGAAAGCAATAAATACATGTTTTGAATGTGTGTTTAACTCAATTTCATGTGTTGTTATTCGTATTCGTATATTTAATCAATAATGATCATATGCTTTCCTTTCAAAGTTGCATTGTGAGAAAGATATTTTGCATCAAGTTTTGGTATCTCTACTTGGATGCATGGAACTTAAATTCATAAGTTTAACTCTTATTTCATCATTAGTGTTTGTTATTTCTTTGTTTTTGTTCTTATAATTCCAGAAAATCCAAATACCCCTATCATACGAGGGAGCTGCCCCTCTTAAACGCTGAGAGGAATCGACAAGACCTACGATTCTTCAACTGTTGTGAGCAGGTTGTTGCTAATAAAAAGGGCGAATAGAGTTACTCAAGAAGATTATTTTCAAGCAACAAATCTGTTTACCAACAAGAAGCTTTCACGTGTAGAGTCAAGTATTGTGTTATTAGGATGGCCATTTTTATTGTAACATCATTACGTTGATGTACTAATGATGTGTTTGGCTCTAAAATATTTTTATTTCTTGAACAAATTTCTAAGTACAATTATAGTTATGTTTGTTGCAAAAAAAATAATTAAGTTGCTTGCTGATTAACTTCCCCAAAAGAAGAGAATCCAAATATTCATTATATCTAGCTATGTAAGGTTTAAACTATCATGTTAAAGATCCTGTTTATGACTCTTGTCATAAGCTAAAGGTTTCTAAACTTTGGTGGGAAACATGTTGGACCAAATTCATATGCTATTATTTTTCATGAAAAGTCTAGTAAGGAACCAGAGGTAGTAAAATCAACTTCCTAACACTAAAATCAACTTCCTAATAGTAAACTTAGCACAAAAATTAAATAAAACAACTAGAGCTTGAATTGTATTGCAGCATAAGAATGAAAGCCCAACCTTTATTTCTAAATGGAGCCCTTCTCCAATGAAATGATGTATGTCCACAACAAACTTGTAAGGCACTCTAAACAATATTAAAAACCTCTTTTTTCTAATGGTGTAACTCACAAAAGAAAGAAAAATAGCATAGCACCACTACTGAGTATTATTCATATTAAATGGAGGTAATTGATTAGTTGTGCCAATATCAAATGCCATTTAGGTGAATTAAAGATTGTTGTGCCATATTGCAAGTTGTAATTGAAACCTCAATCTTACACTTTACTGCCCTTGGCCAAAAATAAACATATTAGATATTTGTGTGGCTTACTTTTTAGAGGGATATGGTTATGGAAATTTTGTCTTCTTTCTAGCATTGGCGACAAGTAGATATCAAGAAAAATCCTTTCTTTAATTGGTATCAGCTGAATGAAATGAAATGGATCTTTTTTACACAATATGATTTATATTAAGCAATAAGATCTTCTCGTACAACAATTATGTTGGTGATTGTTTTGATGCAATCATAACAATAAGTTAAAATTCACATATAATGAACTGAAACTATACTTGAAAGATAAGAAGGAATCGTTTAAGATTCACTTAATCCCAAGTCTACAATGGTCTGTTGGTCAAATTCAGTTGGTCAATGTGAAGCTGTAATGTTCAAGGGGCCTTACGTAGTTTAGGGTTTCTTTTGGGTTTACTGGACTCAAACTATGCAAAAAGATCATGAGATATGTCAATACTTTTTCATTCCTTTGCATAAAAGTGTTACTATGCTGCAAAAGCTTTTGATGGTTCTCCTGAATTATTGCAGCCTTCCTCTTTATGTATTTATGAAAACTTGTCTACTTTTAACTCTGTTGTTCATGCTTATTCAAATATGAGACAAATTTCCTTCAAATTTCTATGTTTTCAGCTAAATATTTCAGATGGGTTGGGAAAAGTTGGAAAGATCTAATCTAAACTTCATTTAAATCTACCAAAGGATCTAATTGTTTTGTTATGCACTATGTAAATCATACAGCAATTTGATCAAATCCACAATAAAAACTTTAAATGTAAGTTCTGAGCATTTTCACAAACATACATTTAAAATTGCAAGCTCTCAAAGAAAATATTTTAAAACACAAAGAAGAGCAGGAGAACACTTAGGAGATAGATGCAGAACTCTAGGTTCTATTGTATTAGAAACAAACAGTCATACATGATTTACAATGTTGGAATGACTCTTAGTTTCATTGATAAAACTACAGAGAACTTACAAGCTTTACAGATACGATAAGGAAGCCAGATGTTCCATGCACTCCTTACTGCAGACACAGGCGACCTCCTTCTTCTACTTCTAAACTAAAAGGTCCCTCTATTGTAAATGTTACTTCTACAAATTCCCGCTGCTATAAATCTCTATGTAGCCCCTGTGTAAGTATTACAATGTATTAAGGCACAATATATAGACCTTCTGATTGTCCTCAATACAGCTCAAAACCCTAATGGTTAAGCAATGGTTCAAACCCTAGGTTACAACATTAAATGGTGCAGAACCATCCTCTAAAATATCTCCAAATATGTGTCAAATCTAGGCAAAAATATGCCTCTTTCTGAAACCCTAGCAGTTCAGAAGTAAATTATGCAACCTACTGTCATTATGTTTTATCTGCATTTTGGGTCTTCTCATTGATGTCCCTTGACTTTCTGCACTTCATCCTTATCTTCTCTTGGCTTCTGATATCAGATTCTCCTTCCGGGACGTCACTGCCATTAAGTTTTAGCCTCCTCTTCTAGCTGTAAACCTACAAAAATAGATCAGCAATAAGTGTCATCACTATTAAACAATGAGAAACAAAATACCTGTAAGATCCAAGTGGGCTGAGCAAAAAAATCATGGCTATCAGGTCAAAATCTGCAAAAAACACGTTCATACGTTCATACTGTGCCAAAAAACTTACCGGGTCAACCATTGCAGACTAGAAATGACACAAACGCAGGGTCAAAGTGTGTCAAAAACCTTAAAAAAAACCCTATTGCTAAATGTTTCCCACCTATCAGTGCCTGGAAACCACATCATCTGCGGGCCTCAAAAAATGACCCTTTATCTCCTTTTAAAGAAACGGTGCCCTCAGAGACTGACATGTGGCATGTTCTGCGTGAGGGGCTTTGAAACTTTGCTTTATGCAGAAGAAGACACATGTCTCTTTCCACGTCTCTGTTAGGCGCCACCGAGAGCAAGCGGAAGCTCTCCCGAAACCATTTGAAACTATCGTGGAAAGTGACACTTGTCACTCTCTGTGCCACTGTTGCAACATTTAGAAACTGTTGGGACACTTTAAAACTTGTTCGTGGAAGGTGCCACGTGGCGTCTTCCGCGCAGCCACTGAGATACTTGGGGCTCAGTGGGTCATCCTTCGGAGTGTGACACTTGTCACGCTCCGCAGAGCCCTTGAAACTTTTAGAAACTATGGCGGAAGGCGCCATGTGGCGTCTTCCACGCAACCATTGAAACTGTTAAGAAACATTAGCAGAACCCTACAGAGAGTGATACTTGTCACGATCCACGCAACTCTTAAAAATTTTAGAAACCATCGCAAAAGGTGCCATGTGGCATCTTCCACACAACTTTTGAAACTGGTGAGAAACTATAAGGGGCCCCGTGGAGAGTGACACATGGCACGATCCGCGCTACCCTTGCAACTTTTGGAAACCTTCGTGGAAGGCGCCACATGGTGTCTTCCGCACAAACTTTGAAACACTTTGAAACTTGTAGAGACTATGGCAGAAGGCGCCACGTAGCGTCTTCTGCGCAGCCTTGAAATTTAAAGAAACTATGGTGGAAGGCAACACATGTCATCTTCCACGCAGCTTTTGAAACTTTCAGAAACTTTGCGGAAGGCGCCACGTGGCGTCTTCCGCATAATCTTGAAACTTTTGGAAACTTTACAAAGTGTGACACTTGTCATGCTTCGCATGATTGTTGCAACTTTAGGGGCTACTATAGAAGGTGACAAGTGGCATGCTCCATGCGACTCTGGAAACTATTAAGAAACTTTAACGGGACCCGTGGATGATTTAAATTTTAAAGGGGCTAATGCAGAAGGTGACAAGTGGCACCTTCGGCGCAACACTGGAAACTCTTTGAAACCGCTGTGAAACTCATGAAACCATTATAGAAGGCACCACGTGGCGTCTTCCACACAATCTTGAAACTTTTGGAAACTTTTAAGAAACATTTGAAACTTTGAAATATTTAAACCCTTGTAATGCATTTTACCAAAATGGGCATAACTTGAAAAATATGGCAAATTTTTAGATGATTCAAAAAGAAACCCTAGCTCATTTTTGACAAGGAATCCAACCATACTAGGCACTAGCACTCAAAATGCATTTTCTCACTAATTTTATCAGGGTTTGCAAATTTAACTCTCTTTTCCCTTACCACCAAAGACAGACCCACAAAACAGAAGCAAAAAACAAAGCCACAGCAGGGGTCCCTATTTTCTTAAGGAGTAAAATGGGGTGTGTTGTGAACATCACAACAACTAGCAACCAAACAAAACAACCAAATTCAAGGCATTCAAGAAAATTAGATGAAATAAATGCATAACTTCTGACTATCCATCTTGTAAATTATTATTCAATCTTGAGACATAAGGCATTCAATAAGGGTGCATGAATCTTTATTTTTAGTTTAATTATGTGCACATGATTAATAAGCCTCATCTTGAAGATCAGTTGAACAAACCAGTGATTGACATTAGCCTATGTAGATGAGGATATTCCCTCATAGAAGACCGGATAGAGCCTTACTGCCAGCGAACATCTATAGCCCTGGCAAGGTTATCGTTATAATTCTCCTAAGTAGAGCCCCACTGCCAGCGAGCGTCTATAGCCCCGGTAGAGTTACTTAGATGGCTTAATCTAGATTTTCAGTATAATCCACTTTATTTATTATTATCTTTTTATTATTTTTTAATTTTCTGATTTTGAAAGAGATTTCACAAGATATAGCAATTTGTAGCTTCATGATGCAAGGAGTGGACACTTGTTGAAATTAAGCTGAGAATTGTAATGGTAGCAAGGGTGACCTCTGATTTTTCACCTAATATCTACACTGGTAGGTTCAACAAACCCAAAGATTTTAGGTGTGTCATCGTGAGAAACCTGCTCTGAATTCTCAATCACATTTATTGAATATGAAATTTTAGAAGATAAATAACTCTCTACATTCATGACAGTCACAAAAGGTTATGCACAAATTGCAAATATTTAACCTGAATATCCTAAATTTATATTATTTTCAATGGTTGCTAGGCTACTCCTTAATACTCTAAAGTAAAATAAAGATCCCTGCTGAGGAGACAACAAACAAACCAACCAAACAGACTGTACAAAAAGCAAAAAGCAGAAAAAATTGTACAAATAGAAACAAAATAATAAATAGAAAACAAAACTATACAAACAGCCAACCCCAAAAAAGAAAACAACAAAAGAAGAACCGGACATTACTTACACTATATTACACCAAAATGGACTGCCCTTTACCTCAGGCTTGGAAGTAGTGTTTTAGATGTTGGCCATTAACTGGTAATGGCACGTCTTCTCCAGTCAAGGTCTTAAGTCTAAATGTATTGTCTCCTATTATCTCTGAGACTTGTAATGGACCTAGCCATAGTTTATCAAATTTTCCATGGCTTCCTTTCTTTTCATGTGCTTTGTCCCAGCACAGCACTAAGTCTGATATCCTAAATGTTTTGACTCTTGCCCTTTTATCAAACCACCTCTTAACAACCTCTTGGTGTTTGGCAAACTTCTCAATGGCTTGACCTCTTTTCTCATCTAATTGTAGCATTTGTACCATTCTGGCTTCCCTATGGTCATCAAAGCCTAGATACTCCTTGGCAAACTTCTAGGTTGGTATTCTCAGATTTACTAGAAGTATGGGATCAATCCCATAAACTAAATGATAAGGTGTGCTACCTAAAGCTATTTTAAACTTGGTCCTATCTACCCATAATGCATATCTTAACAGGGTATTCCACTCTCTAGGACTCTTTGCAATCAACCTTTTGATTATGTCTAATAAAATTTTGTTCGTTGATTCAGCCAATCCATTTCCTTGAGGGTAATAATTTGAACAAAACCTTAAAATGATCCCATATTCAAATGCCCATTTAGAAAAATTTAAAGATGAGAAAGCAGGGCCATTATCACATACCAATGAATAGGGAGTTCCAAACATGGTGATGATATTTTCTTCAAGAAACTTGATAACTACTTCAGTTGTGGAGAATTTGCAGCAGGTAGCCTCAGTCCACCTTGTACAATAGTCTGTTACCGTCAGTATAAATTTGTGTCCTGCAGAAGATGGGGGATTGATAACTCCAATAAAATCCAAGCCCCACTATGTAAATGGTCTTGATTCAATCACAGGTTGTAGTGGATTGGCCTGATTTCTCCCTTTATCTGCTACAGTCTGACAGGTGTGGCAACTTTTGATGTGACTCTCAGTATCTTTGAACATCGTGGGCCAGTAATAGCCCACCCTCAGTATTTTGTGTGTTGTAGCTAGATGGGAACCATGGCCGGTTCCGTACTTGTCATGTAGTTCTGTCAACACTTTATCTGCTTCAGCTCTGTTTAGGCATCTCAGATAAATTCCATCATGGTTCTTCCTGAATAGAAGACCTCCCTGCACCATATATTTTTGTGCTTTAACCTTCAAAGCTCTCCTCTGAGAAGCTTTCATTCTATTTGGGTACTTTCTAGCTATCAAGAAGGTGCTTAAATCATCATACCAGTCTAATGCATTCTAGGAATTCAATAAGTACTGCTGTTTTATCAAATCTGGATCCGTATTTGCTATTGTTTGCACCAATGCCTACCCTTTGACCAGCTTCATGGGAATGATTTCCATGTCGAACTCCTGCAGCGTGGTGATCCATTTGGCTCTCTTTTCTCCAGGTTCATTCTGTATCAGCAATAGCTTTACTACTGCGTCTGGCACTATGGCTTTGATCTGGCTGCGCAAAATGTAATGTCTAAATTTTTTCATAGCCTTCATTAATACAAATGCTTGTCTCTCGGTGTCTAGATACCTCATTTGTGCATCCTTTAGAGGCGCGCTTATAAATGCGATGGGCCTTTCTTCATTTTTTTCATCTTTTTGTGTCAAGGCAGCCACGACAGAATGAGAAGATGCAAAGGAGTAGATGTAAAATGGGCTTGTGTAGTCTGGACTTGCCAATACAGGAGCATTAGAAATTGCCTCCTTGATATCTTTGAATGCAGCTCTAGCCACTGGCATCCATTCCATCTGCACATCCTTTTTTAACATGGCATTTAACGGCTGCATGATCTTTGCAAAACCTGTAATAAACTTCCGAACAAAGTTAATTTTAGGTCAAAAAATGATTTCAACTCTTTCCTGCTATTTGGTATTTGCAAATTTTTTATGGATTCTATTCTATCTAGATCAATTGAAATTCCATCTTCAGAAATGACATGGCCTAATAATTTACTTTCAGTTACGCCAAATATACATTTCTTAGGATTAAGGGAAATCCCATACCTTTCACATTGCTTGAGTATTTTCCTGAGATCTTCAGCATGAGTGGATGCATCCTTGGAATACACAGTCAAATCATCCATATACACAACAATGCACTTACCTGATAACCCATGGAATGCAATGTCCATGGCTCTCTGAAAAGTGGCACCTGCATTGTTCAGACCAAAAGGCATTCTTCTATATGCATAATTTCCCCATTTACAAGTGAAGGTGGTTTTTAGTCTATCTTCTCTATCAATTAAGACTTGGTTATAACCTAAAAAACCATCTAAAAAAGACATCATCTTTGCCCTGTTCACTACTTGCAGCACTTCGTCTATCGGAGGCAGAGGATAATTATCCTTTTCAGATGCTTTGTTTAAATTTCTAAAGTCTACGCATAACTTGATGTCTCCATTTTTCTTCCTCACTGGTACTAAGTTAGCTACCCAGACTGAATGTTTGACTGGAAAAATTATTCCAGCAGATAGCAATTTTTTAACTTCCTCAAAGATTAAAGGCTCCAGAATGGCGTTCACAGGCCTTTGTTTCTGCCTAAATGGCTTAACCTCTGGTCTTAAAGGTATTACGTGAGTTATGATGGACTCATCAAATATTTTCAAGTCTTCATACGTCCATGCTATTATGTGTTTATAATCTTTCAGAGCGTCTAAAACCCCTTTTCTAATTTTCTCAGAGCAAGCCCTTCTGATTAGTACATTTTATGGATTTTGCTCTATTTTGGGCAAGTCCTTCTATCTCATTACTCCATCGAAGTCAAAGATATGTTCTAATTCAATTACTCTTTTGGGTAAGAACTTGCTCTTTAAGTTGATTATATCCTCTTCGTCCCATGTTATTTCAGGCCTTTCTTGCTCATCAATAATTTGAGCCTCAAATGCCTCATTACAAGTCAGAAAATTAATAATTCGCTGATCCCCCCAAATACTTGAAAGTGTGTAATGTTGTCTGGTATACTGGGCACATTAACTAGCTCAACAATAAATCATCTCAATCCTGACAGTGTCAATGGTTCCAATCTGCTAGCAGCAACTGCTAGTGCATCTGGCCTATGGTTCAGCTCTCTAGGGATATGCTCTAAGTTGAAAGCATCAAACACATCTATTAAACCCCATACCCTATGTCTGTAACTAATCATTTTCTTGTAATTGCAGGCATATAGTTTCTTCACTTGTCTGACTACTAATTCAGAGTCTGAAAATACTCTGATTGTTTTCACCCTTTTCTTGATGGCCATGACAAGTCCTAAAATTAGGGCCTCATATTCAGCAATATTGTTAGTACAAGAAAATTGTAATTATATGCTACCAGATGTGATTTACCTTGAGGATCTATGAGTTCAACACCTGCACCCGCACCCTATTTTGATTTGGACCCATCACATTTTAACATCCACATACCATCTTTACTTTTCTGACCTTTTATCTTGGCATGCTTTGTCTCTTTTATCGCCTATGGGGTGTTGTCCTATTTATTCATGGGTTTTTCTATTTGGTCAACTTGCATATGTGTATTTCCATCTGGTAAACCAGAAAGACAACTACCCTTGTCTCTTATTTCTTGTCCTAAATCTGGAATCAAGGCATCTATATCATCCTGAATGTATTTCTGTGTTTGATCAGGATTCTCATTTTCCTCTTGTAATTCTACCCTCCCTATGCATTTTTTGTATTCATATTCAATGATGTCTTTGCATATTTCACAACTCTCCTCAGAATGTTGCCTATCATGGACTCTACACCTATTTTTATACAATTTACATTGGACCGGCAGATTGTGTTTAACGCACTCTTCCACCTCTTGTCTAATGGCATGACCAAATTTGTCTATTGCATTATTTTCTTCGTTTGAAGAATTTCCATCAGACTCAATGAATAATGTTGTCCCATTGCTGACACATTTTTTTCTAATGTTTAACATCATGATCTCTTCAATCTGTACCCCATTGTTGGTAATTCTATAGACACCAGGTTCAACAGCAGCATATAATATTTCATTAGTTTGATTATACTCTGTTATCATGTGTTTCATCCTGGGCTCTGCCTCTATTCTAATCTGGTTTGGGACACCTCTCCAAGGTAGCCACATGTGTGAAAAATTAGTGGCCATATATCCTTTTAATGTCTTGGACCAATCCCTACTTAGCAACATTCCATAATTTACGGGTATGTCCACTACTTGAATATCAATGATCTGGCTTACCCTAGGGTCTGAATCTAATTACATTTGAATGGTCATGATTTCTCCTATCACGCTAACCTTAGTCTTATCTAATTGTGTGACAACCTTGGCAGACTTGGTGGGAGTCAGCCCGAGAGTTTCACATATTCCTAAGGGCATCATGTTGGCTGAGGCACTAGAGTCTACCATGCAATTGTGTATATTCTTCCCACACAATCTAAAAGTTAACAAGAAAGGGGGAGTATCCCTCCTATCTGCATGTATTACTACATTTGTATTGGAAGGGTGCTCAACTTTCTTATTCTTCTCTTTAGGTGGTGAATCTCTATTAGGAATAGTTATATTAGCAGAAACCTCATCTGTCATGGATGTATCCAGAGATTTTATAAAAGCACTTCTGATCCCTGGGGTCTTCAATAATTCATTTAGAGGTATACTGACCTTAATTTTCTTTATTTCCTCTAACAAGTAACTCATTAATCTTGTTGTCTCTATTGTTTCAGTTTTACTTGTTTGATCCTTTTGTACTGCTGTTCCATTATTTGTGTGCTGATTAGCTTTAAGTATGGCAAGATTGTTGCTGGCATTTTGATCTGAGGGTGTATTGAAGTTATTCAGAGGAATGGAAGTGGTGAAAGCTCCTCCTGGCCTAGGGTTGTTCCTCAAATTGTAGGTGTGTTTTTAATTTGTCTATTGAAAGGCCTGCACCTCTTCTGTTTCAGTTAATACCTCATTTTCAGATTCAAAGGGAAACTAAAAAGTAGTTAACACAAAGGCTGATTAAGGATAAAGATTTTCACAATAGTATGGTTCATCTTCTAGCAATTCATCCTCTTTCTCTTTTGTAGTTGCAAAGGTAAACGTTTCTAAGACTAATGCTGTGTCATATCCTAAGGGTACTACCTCATCACCCTTGGGAATGAGAAATTCAGAGGTAGGAGGCTAGACATCTATATTAAAAATGCTGGCTGCTAAGTGGAACTGTGGGCAGTCGTGCTCAGCATGGGCATTGGTATTGTGAAATCTACACCAATTTTTGGGTGCTGTGTTAGCCATTTGGATGCCAGCTGTTTGTTTTGCATCATGATTATCTATGTTCTCAAAAGGAGAAGCTAGAGTACCATTGTTGGGCCCAGTGTTCCATGTCTTGGGTGACCTAGGTTGTTTCTGATTTCTATTATTATTGCCCCAGGTTCTATTATCTATCACTAGCCCTCTATTTTGCATTGGTTGTCCCTGGTTGGGGCTTTGATGCTGATTATAGTTTTGGTTCTGATTATACTGCTAATTTTGATTGAAACTATAGTTTTGATTTTGGCCTTGGTTGTGATTCTGATGTTGATTGTAGTTTTGGTTGCCTCTTCCATAGAGGTTCTCATTTCTTGGTTGTGTCACTTTGGTGGTTAACCTTTTCAAATGTGTAGTGATCTCTTTGATTTCTTCCCTTTCCTCTTGTGCTTTTGTCACAGTTGTATCCCTAGGAGGTTGGAAGAAAGGTTGACCATTATTTTGATTGTTATTGGAAGTGCTACCCGTGTAAGGAGTTGTAGCTTGGATTGGGGTAGGACTATACACAAGTGTGTAAGAAGAAACTGAATTTAATAGTGGAGTGTGATGCATAGGGGCTCCATTCCATGGTTGTGCCTGATTCTGAACCCCAAAATTCCCTCCATTAACAAATGGGCTATAAGTTGTATGCCTCATCTCTTGGTTCACTGAGGTTGCCTCTTTGTAGGCTTTGGATATTGAATCTATGTCAGGTTTTCTTTTGACAAACATGGTAGTTAAAGGATCCAAGGCTACATAGTACATAGCCAACAAGGGATCATCATCCACGGTATAAGGAGCTACTAGCCTAGAGTAGGCCTTTTGGAATCTATCATTGAAATTATCAATCAGCTCTCCCTCACCTTGTTTTATAGCAGCCAATTTATGATACAAAGCGCAAGGGTCAATGGGTCCTCTAAATCTTGATCGAAATGCTTCTTCCATAAGTGACCAGGAAGAAATGTAACCGTTGGGTAAGTTTACATACCAGTTAGAGGCTTGTTCATTAAAGGTGTAGGGAAACAATCTACACACAACATCCTCGTGCTCTAACATAGCCCTAAAACATGCTTCCTTAAATATTCTAATATGATCCTCTGGATCCTAATGCAACTGGTAATTGGGACATATCTTTTCTAGATTTTTGGGCATCTCATGATAATCATTGAAGAATATGGGAGAATGAACATTGAAATAAGCCATTGCAGGGGTTTGAGCTTGACCTGAACTTGTACAAATACTAGGATTGATTGGTGGGATAGGATTTCTAGGAGGATTAGGACCTCCAGGAGTGTCTGAATCAAGATTTAAAGATCAGAATAGTGATCTGTCAGGACTCACAATACTACGGATGTTAAAAGGTGACCCAGGAGGTGTTCCAGATGAACTTCCTGCTTGTGATATTTTAGGATTCCAAATCAAAGGGCTCTTACTTCGCCTTATATTAGGTAGTTGCACAAATATATCTCCTGAACTAGATCTAGACCTGGTCACTCTATCACTATTATTAGCTAGTTTGAAACAAACCCTAACTCAAGTCAGGCCCTCCTTCTAGCACCAGAAAACTGTTGGTGATTGTTTTGATGCAATCATAACAATAAGTTAAAATTCACATATAATGAACTGAAACTATACTTGAAAGATAAGAAGGAATCATTTAAGATTCACTTAATCCCAAGTCTACAATGGTCTGTTGGTCAAATTCAGTTGGTCAATGTGAAGCTGTAATGTTCAAGGGGCCTTACGTAGTTTAGGGTTTCTTTTGGGTTTACTGGACTCAAACTATGCAAAAAGATCATGAGATATGTCAATACTTTTTCATTCCTTTGCATAAAAGTGTTACTATGCTGCAAAAGCTTTAGATGGTTGTCTTGAATTATTGTAGCCTTCCTCTTTATATATTTATGAAAACTTGTCTACTTTTAACTCTGTTGTTCATGCTTCTTCAAATATGAGACAAATTTCTTTCAAATTTCTACATTTTCAGCTAAATATTTCAAATGGGTTGGGAAAAGTTAGAAAGATCTAATCTAAACTTCATTTAAATCTACCAAAGGATCTAATTGTTCTGTTATGCACTATGTAAATCATACAGCAATTTGATCAAATCCACAATAAAAACCTTAAATGTAAGTTCTGAGCATTTTCACAAACATACATTTAAAATTGCAAGCTCTCAAAGAATCAAAACACAAAGAAGAGCATGAGAATACTCAGAAGATAGATGCAGAACTCCAGATTCTATTGTATTAGAAACAAATAGTCATACATGATTTACAATGTTGGAATGACTCTTAGTTTCATTGATCAAACTACAGAGAACTTACAAGCTTTACAGATACAATAAGGAAGCCAGATGTTCCACGCACTCCTTATTGTAGACACAGGTGACCTCCTTCTACTTCTAAACTGAAAGGTCCCTCTATTCTAAATGTTACTTCTACAAATTTCCGCTACTACAAATCTCTATGTAGCCCCTGTGTAAGTATTACATTGTATTAAGGCACAATATATAGACTTTCTGATTGTCCTCAATACAACTCAAAACCCTAATGGTTAAGTAATGGTTCAAACCCTAGGTTACAGCATTAAATGGTGCAGAACCATGCTCTAAAATATATCCAACTACGTGTCAAATCTGGGTGAAAATATGCCTCTTTCTGAAACCCCAGCAGTTCAGAAGTAAATTCTACAACCTACTATCATTATGTTTTATCTGCATTTTGGGTCTTCTCATTGATGTCCGTTGACTTTCTGCACTTCATCCTTATCTTATCTTGGCTTCTGAAATCAGATTCTCCTTCCGGGACGTCACTGCCATTAAGTTTCAGCCTCCTCTTCCAGTTGCAAACCTGCAAAAATAGATCAGCAATAAGTGTCATCACTATTAAACAATGAGAAACAAAATACCTGTAAGATCCAAGTGGGGCTGAGCAAAAAAAATGTGGCTATCGGGTCAAAATCTGCAAAAAATGTGTTCATACATTCATACTGTGCCAAAAAACTTACCGAGTCAACCATCGCAGACCAGAAATGGCGCAAATGCAGGGTCAAAGTGTGTCAAAAACCCTAAAAAAACCCTATTGCTAAATGTTTCCCGCCTATTGGCGCCTGGAAACCACATCATTGGCGGGCCCCAAAAATTGCCCACCGACCTCCTTTTTCTGGCCAAAAAATGACCCTTTATCTCCTTTTAAAGAAACGGTGCCTCTAGAGAGTGACACATGGCACGTTCCATGCAAGGGGCTTTGAAACTTTGCTTTATGCGGAAGAAGACATGTGTCGCCTTCCACGTCTCTATTAGGGGCCACCAAGAGCAAGCGGAAGCTCTCCCGAAACCATTTGAAACTATCATAGAAAGTGACACTTGTCACTCTCCGCGCGACTGTTGTGACCTTTAGAAACTATTGGGACACTTTGAAACTTGTTCGCGGAAGGTGCCACGTGGCGTCTTCCACGCAGCCACTAAGATACTAGGGGCTTAGTGGGTCATCCTTTGAAGTGTTACACTTGTCACACTTCGTGGAGCTCTTGAAACTTTTAGAAACTATGGCGGAAGGTGCCACGTGGCATCTTCTGCGCAACCATTGAAACTTTTAAGATGCATTAGCAGAACCCTGCGGAGAGTGACACTTGTCACAATCCGCGCAACTCTTGAAACTTTCAGAAACCATCGCAGAAGGTGCCACATGGCATCTTCCGCACAACTTTTGAAACTGGTGAGAAACTATAAGGGGCCCCGCGGAGAGTGACACATGGCACGATCCACGTTGCCCTTGCAACTTTTGGAAACCTTCGCAGAAGGTGCCACGTGGCATCTTCTGCACAACCTTTGAAACACTTTAAAACTTGTAGAGACTATGGTGGAAGGTGCCACGTGGCGTCTTCTGCGCAACCTTGAAACTTAAAGAAACTATGGCGGAAGGCGACATGTGTCGTCTTCCGCGCAGCTTTTGAAACTTTCAGAAACTTTGCGGAAGGCGACATGTGGCGTCTTCTGCACAATCTTGAAACTTTTGGAAACTTTACGGAGTGTGACACTTGTCACGCTCCACACGATTGTTGCAACTTTAGGGGCTACTACAGAAGGTGACAAGTGGCGCGCTCCGCACGACTCTGAAAACTATTTCAAAACTTTAACAGGACCCGCGGATGATTTAAATTTTAAAGGGGCTAATGCGGAAGGTGACAAGTGGCACCTTCTGCGCAACACTGGAAACTCTTTGAAACTGCTGTGAAACTCATGAAACTGTCGCGGAAGGTGCCACGTGGCGTCTTCCGCACAATCTTGAAACTTCTGGAAACTTTGAAGAAACATTTGAAACTTCGAAATATTTAAACCCCTATAATGCATTTTACCAAAATGGGCATAACATGAAAAATATGGCAAATTTTCAGATGATTCAAAAAGCAACCCTAGCTCATTTTTGACAAGGAATCCAACCATATAGGCACTAGCACTCAAAATGCATTTTCTCACTAATTTTATCAAGGTTTGCAAATTTCACTCTCTTTTCCCTTACCACCAAAGACAAACCCACAAAATAGAAGCAAAAAGCAAAGCCACAGCAGGGGTCCCTATTTTGCTAAGGAGTAAAATGGGGCGTGTTGTGAACATCACAACAGATTAGAACACCCAAAGAGAAATTAAACTCTAGTAACATTAGCTATGACCAATATTTGGAATATTCAACCACAATCAATTTGATATGGGCAATAAACTATTCCATGCAATTAGACACCCTTTTTCCCATTTGTACAGCCAACAATAGCCTAGAAATTAAGTGGCTGCGTAAGATGAGGAGGTGCAGTTTGTGGTCTTTGTTGAGATAACAAGTGTCTCAACCTGTTAGTCAGCGGGAGTTAACTAAAACCGTTGATCGCATGAAGGAGATTTTAACATGCAACGCATTTTGCATGTATGCAGTTAGCGGTGGATGATTGACTGTTGAGCGCATAATGGAGGCCTTTCACATACAATGCATTTACATGCATGCAGACCTGCCACATGAGTGGTTTCTCCTCCAGTTGCTGCGTTGTTTTTGTTCGCATGAAGTAAAGAGTCCGGTCAACGCTTCTATGCATTGGTTTTAACTCAGCTTTACATTTTAAGTTTGCTTCGAATATTGCATGGTAGATGTTATCTTTTCATTGCCGTTGATGATACTACATCCTATGCCTTAGTGTATTTTGTACTAAAGTTGATAATTTTTGAGACACTGTTATGTTGTCAAAATTATCCTAGATTTTTATTAAAGATTGGTGAATCCCTGGAGGACCTTACTGTTGATATTGTATTCTAAGTGTTTGTTACTGATAATACAAAGGATTGAGCTTTTGGTGTGTGTAGTTTTTTACCTGGAAAGGTTTTCCCCACGTAAATTTGTGCATTTTGGTATTATTATTTTATGCGTATATTTAAATGTGTTTCTTTCACTATAACAATTTAATGATTTGTATGAATTTGCACTATTTCTTGCACATAGATTAGTGTTGGAAGCATTGTTCCACACCTTTGCTTCCTTTCAGTTGGTATCAGAGCCTGCTCAGTTTTGGTCCCATTGTTGGGTAGCGGGTTTTTTGTGTTGATCTTTGTTTGAGTGGGAGTGTTTGCAGAAGTATTTCAAAATCTTGTTGCAAGAAAAAAGATAGTAGGCACATCTAGTAGAATCAAAATGGATAAGTTTAATGGTAGCAACTTTGAGTTATGGAAGTTGAAGATGGAGGATATGCTTGTGGATAAAGATCTGTGGGCTGCAATATCTAAAAAAACTAACCAATATGACTTAGGAAGAGTGGGATCTGAAGGATCGAAAAGCCAAGGGTTTGGTTAGACTCTGTTTGGCTGATTCAGTGCTCCTGAATGTCCATGAAGAGAAGACTACAAAATCTCTTTGGAAGAAGCTTGGAGATGTTTATTAGGCTAAATCCCTAGTAAACAAGTTATTCCCATGAAATAAATTGTATTCTCTAAAGATGGAAGATGGAGGGTGTGATGCAGATGACCTGAATGCATTTAACATGTTGATTGCTCAATTGGGTTATGTTGGTGACAAGATTGAAGATGAAGATCGTTGCATGCTTCTATTATGTTCTTTTCCAGACTCATGGGATCACCTGGTTATGGATATTGGAAGTACCACCACCAGTTTCAAAATGGATGAGGTGGTTGCTTCGCTGTTGTCTAAAGAGATGCGGAGGAAATCTTCTGAGATGGGCAAGGAAGCCCTTGTTGTTCATGGTAGACCTAAAGAGAAAGGCAATAAAAAGGACAAGAAGTCAAGATCAAAATCTTTGGGGAGATCTAAGTATCCTCACAAGTCCAAGGCGAAATGTTGGAACTATGGCAAATCTGGTCATTTCTGTAAAGATTGTAAGGAGGAGAAGAAAAAGAAAGGTAAAAAGAACTTCTCTAATTCTAACTCTAATAAATCCTCTCAGGATGATGTAGATTCTTTTGTCACAGCCTTGGCAACACATGCATTAGAATATGTGTGGTTAATAAACTCAGGTGCTTCTCTCCACATGACCTCGCATAGGGGTTGGCTCTCAAAGTATGAAGAGTATGATGGTGGGAAGGTATATCTAGGTGACGACTCTCATCTGAAGATTATTGGCCTTGGAAAAATCAAGATTAGATTCCCTGATGGTAGAGTGAAGGGGATCGATGGTGTGCTGCATATCCTGAGTTTGGCACAAAACTTTCTTTCTGTGAGTAAGTTGATTGATGTGGGTGTGTAGGTTGTTTTCTTGAGTGGAGGATGCAAGATGACTAGAGGAGCTATAGTGTTGGCTAAGGGTGTTCAGATCGGCACTCTATACAAGCTGGATGCATGCACTATTCAGTGCAATAGTTGTTCTAATATGTTGAAGAAAAGGCCTTTTGATTCTTCATCCTCACCATCAGATCTAGCAATGAAGAAGTCTATTGTTTGTACATCTGATGGTCGTGCTTTCTGGGTATCTAAGGGTGCAAATGCTTTGGAGATGAAGCTTCCAGCAAAGAAGACAATGTTATGGCACCAGAGTCTTGGTCATATTGGTGAGAAGTGTCTTAGAGCCCTGAAAAATAAAAGCCTTGTTGAAGGCCTTGATGATTGTAATCTCGAGTTTGACTTTTGCAACATTGCATATATGGTAAACAAAACCGTGTTTCTTTTTATTCCAGTTCTCATAAGTCTTCTGGAGTTTTGGACTATATTCATGTAGATCTATTTGGTCTTGTGAATGTTCCTTCGTTAAGAAATTCCATATATTTTGTCTTTCATAGATGAATATAGTAGAAGGACATTTGTTTATTTCCTTAGGAGTAAATCTAAAGTCATTAATCGGTTTAAGGAGTTTAAGGCTTTGGTTCAAGAAAATCAGACTAATAGAAAGATTAAATGTTTGAGGACTAGCAATGGTGGTGAGTTTTGTTTGGCAGAATTTGACAGGTTCTATAAGGAGCACAAGATTGAGAGACATAAGACAACTCCATACACCCCACAGCAAAATGGAGTTGCAGAGAGGACATGAATAGGACATTGATGGAGAGGGCTAGGAGTATATTGAGTGGTGCTAGTCTTGAGCAAAAGTTTTGGTCTGAAGCTATAGCCACTACATGATATTTGATCAACATATCTCCTACATCATCTCTTGTTGAAAGGACACCCATGGAGGCATGGTCTTGTAAGAAGCCTTTGATGAGACATCTTAGAGTTTTTGGTTGCAAAGCTTATACTCATGTTCCGAGTGTAAAGAGGTCTAAGTTGGAGAAAAAGGTAGTTAAGTGTATCTTCATTGGCTATGGTGTCGGTGTGAAGGGGTACAAGCTTTGAGATCCAGTGGCTGAGAAGGTTCTCCATAGCAAAAGTGTAATATTTTGGGAGATGAAACCATCCATAGTTGATATGCAGCTAGAGAAAGAGAAGAAGCAGAAGGAGGTAGTTCAGATTCCACTTACTCTGATGAAAGGTGAACTACATACTCCTATTGGAGCTAGTGATGAGGAGAGCCCTAGAAGATCTGAATGTTCTAAAGAAGAAGAACTTCAACCTCAGTAATTCAGGAGTTCTACACATGTTAGGTGGCCACTAGAAAGGTTTGATTATTCATTGTTGGATTCCAGTTGTGTTTTTGCTTTGATTGCTAACATTGATGAGTCTAGGACTTTTATAGAGGCTATGGGTATGAGTGATGCAGATTCCTGGATGAAAGCGATGGATGAAGAAATGGATGCTTTGAAGAAAAATAGTACATGGGATCTAATACCTTTTCCTAAAGGACAGAAACCTGTTGGATGTAAAGGGTGTTCAAGAAGAAATGTGGTCCTGATGGCAGTGTTGAAAAGCACAAGGCATGGTTGGTCACGAAGGGGTATTCTCAGGTGGAGGTAATTGACTATGATGAGATATTCTCTCCTTTTGTGAAGCTGACATCTATTTAGTTCATGTTATCACTTGTAGCAGCGTATGATCTAGAAGTGGAATAGATGGATGTGAAGATAGAGTTCCTTCATGGTGATTTGGAGGAAGAGATCTATATGTCATAGCTAGAGCATTTCATGGTAAAAGGTAAAGAAAATATGGTTTGCAAGTTATAGAAGTCTTTATATAGTCTTAAGAAGTCTCCTACAATGTGGTACCAGAAATTTGACACCTTTGTGTTGTCTTTGGGATTTCTGAGATCTAAATCTGACCATTGTGTATATTACAAATCTAATAATGGTTACATTCTCATAATTGCATTGTACATAGATGATATGTTATTTTTTGGGAATGGTATGAGTTTGATTTCAGATCTGAAGTCTCAATTGTCAATATAGTTTGAGTTGAAGGATCTAGGTGTAGCAAGGTATATTGTGGGGATGGAGATAAGAAGAGATATAGCTAGCAGAAAGCTTTGGGTAAGCTAGAGCAACTATGTTAATTTAGTGTTGGAGAGATTCAGCATGGCAGCTTGTAGGTAGTTAGTTGTTCCAGTGATGCAGGGGACGAAGCCTTCTATGGAGGATTGTCAAAAATCTCCTACTGAGATGGAGGACATGATCAGAGTACCATATTCAAGTGATGTTGGTAGTCTAATGTATGCGATGGTTTGTACGAGGCTAGACATTGCCCAAGCAGTGGGAGTCCTTTGTCAGTATATGGCTAATCCTAGATGGGTACATTGGGATGCAGTAAAGAGAGTGTTCAAATATCTATGGGGTACTTCTGAGTATTCCCTATGTTATCATGGTTATCCTATTGGTTCTCAACATTCTATAAGTATTCATGGATATGTGGATTTAGATTGGACTGGTGACATTGACAACAAAAGATCAACCAGTGGATATGTGTTCACGATGAATGGTGGTGCTATAAGTTGGATGAGTAAGTGGTAGGTTGTGGTCACTTTGTCCACGATAGAAGCAGAGTACATGGAAGCTACTCATGCTTGCAAGGAAGCCATTTGGCTTAAGAGGTTGTGTTCAGATATTTGTTTTGATGTAGGATAGATTACTATCTATTCTGATAGTCAGAGTGCCATTTTCTTAGCAAAGAATTCCACATTCCATGCTAGAACAAAGCACATTGATGTTTAGTTTCATTTTGTTCATAATATGGTAGAATATGGAAATGTGATATTGGAGAAGGTTGACACTTTGAGAAATGTTGCAAATGCACTGACAAAGCCAATGAACATAGAAAAGTTCAGATGGTGTATTTTTTCCATGGGCCTTTGGGCCCTGAGCAGTTGTTTACAAATGACTCATGACAAGTCTTTGACAAGTGGGAGAATATTGAGATAACGAGTGTCTCAACCTGTTAGTTAGTAGGAGTTAACTCAAACCGTTGATCCTATGAAGGAGATTTTAACATGCAATGCATTTTGCTTGTATGCAGTTAGCAGTGGATGATTGACTATTGAGCGCATAATGGAGGACTTTCACATACAATGCATTTACATGCATGTAGACTTGCCACATGAGTGGTGGTAGTTATTTCTCCGCCAGTTGTTGCATTGTTTTAGTTCACATGAACTAAACAATCCTATCAATGCTTCTATGCATTGGTTTTAACTTAGCTTTATACTTTGAGTTTGCTTCAAATATTGCATGTTAGATGTTATCTCTTGAATTCTATTGATGATAATACATCTTATGCCTTAGTGTATTTTGTATTGAAGATAATTTTTGAGACATCATTATGCTGCCAAAATTATCCCAGATTTTTGTTGAAGATTGATGAACACCTAGAGGAGCTTAGTGCTGATATTGTATCGTAACTCTTTGTTACTGATAACACAAAGGACTGTGCTTTTGGTGTGTGGGGTTTTTTACCTAGAAAGGTTTTCTCCACATAAATCTATGCATTATGGTATTATTAATTTATGCATGTATTTCAATGTGTTTCTTTCACTATAATAGTTTAAGGATTTGTATGAATTTGTACTATCTCCCCCACATAGATTAGTGTTGGAAGCATTGTTCTACACCTTTGCTTCCTTTCAGCCTTTGATTATAATTGGCAAGAGCACAAGAAGGGAAATAGATACTAAACTAGTAATTCAGCTCTGAAAGAAATTTACATAAGACAAAGGGTTTAGCCAAAAAAAACCAAGGAAATATTCAGCTTAAATCTCAAATAGAGATCATCGTAATCATAAATAGAGAACATAAACTAAATAACATTTCACTCAAATTCCAAAATATGAACAACTCTAAAAACACCCATAGAAATCATTGGAACTCCACACCAACTAAAACTCAATCCTATGAAGAATATCTACAAACCACACACACTAAAAGCTATAAAATCTTCTACAAACCACTACCAAAAATATTGATGAAGCTTTTGTTGGGATAAGTTGTCATTACCTTTGCAATCCTCACCAGATTCATGTGTCTCCAAAGTTATTGGAAAGTGTTCTCCAACACATAGGAACTTGAGAGATAAAATAATAATTAATTATGCCACTATGACATGTTATTGATAACTCCTATGAGGTAGGACCCAATTTAGGTGTCCACTTTTGAAGTGGAGTCCATGGAGACTTGTAGTTGACTCTTTGATGTCTACCTCAAGATTTGGTAATACTTCTTAGGAAGTGAGAGCTAATTTGGGCGCTCACTTTGGAGATGTTTCCAATGAAGACTAGGAGTTTGTTTTTTGTGTGCATGAGTGGATAATGTTGATACACTTATGAACATGATGCAACAGTTAACAATGGAGTTAGAGATGCATGATATTTGCATGAATATGATGTGGCATTTAATAGTGAAGGTAGAGATGCATGATATTTGCATATTGCTTGTATGAACTCATAAAAGCTTGTATGGACTTACATGTTGTTGCATCTCACTTGTATGAGTTTGCATGTGCTTGCATGTGTTGCATGTTACTTGCATAGACTTGCATGTTGTTGCATGTTACTTGCATGTACTTGCATGTTGATTGCATGTCACTTATATGAACTTACATGTCCTTGCATGTTATTGTATGTCACATGCATGTGCTTGTATGTTGTTGCATGTTATTTCATGTCAGCTATATGGACTTGCATTTTATTGCATGTCAGTTATATGTGCTTGCATGTTGTTGCATGTCAATTATATGGTGTTGCATGTAACTTGCATGACACTCTAACTCAAGATCAGTTCTAGATAACTCTTACATGGTGCTATAGGTGGTTACATGACTCTTGCATGTTACAAAACAAGTTGTTATAGAATAATGTTGGGGACATCAATGATGCATGTTGTTTGCATGACATTGGTGTGTGTTGGTACTTCAATGATACTTCAGTTGACTATGTCCAATTGGGAGTTACTATGTGCCCATGAAGAAGCTTTTAATTCAACATTGTTATTGTCACATAACACTTCCATTTACTGAGTTTGAGTTTGAATTCTTGGGCACCCATGTTGAGACTAAGTTTGATTGGGACTTCTAGGGCATCTATATTTGAGACTTATAGTTAACAATTGATTTCTACCATGCAACTTTAGAGTTCACTATATTGGGCACTTGAATTTGCATGACGTTTCTTCTCATGTCATTCAATACAGTTTATTGTATGTTTAAGATCCATGGCTTCTATATAATGATGCCTTGAGTTGGTAGAAGGAATGAGAAACATTACATATTAGAGACAAGTAATGACAAGAAGGACATGTATTTGAATATTGAAGAAGTAATGGAGTGCTGGTAGAATCTAAAGAAGATTTTAGTATTATTGTAAAATCAATTATAGGAATTAATACAAGGAAAAATATCTTTGTGTATGGAGGTTTTTCTCGCAAGGGTTTCTCCACATAAATTTTTTGTGTTTACATTTATCATGTTTTTTTCTTCTACTACATTGATTAAATTGGAGAAATATTATTACATTTAAATTGAAAGTAATTTTAAGATTTACCCATGCCTTTATTTCAGATTTGAAAACATTTAAGAAATACATAGCTGCAACTTTACCTTGTTCTCTCTCCCTTTTTCTAGTATATGGTATCAGAGTCAATGGTTCTAGTGAGAGAGAGATGTTTTTTCTTCAGTGTTGAAGGTATTTTGGTTGAAGGAGAAGTACTATGTGTTAACATTTTTCTATTGATCTATGAGTTTGGAAGCCACTAGTTCACTCTTAGATGGACATTTTTAAAAAAATCTTCGTTGGGCACTTGAGGCTCAATTTTATGGATCTTTATGGAGTTGATTTTGTGGTAGTGATTTGGTGCTCCATTTTCACAATATGTGTATATTCTCTTATTTGGTGGTTTTATTCCTTTACCTTGTGGTCATGTATAATGAAAGGTTGTTTATATTCGATTGTTGCTTGTACTACTTTGACCACATGGAAAAACACTCACTATTTGGACTACAATTTGGAGTGCTTATGTTGGGTTCATGGTTTTAATCCATGGTTAGATGAAAGCAGTGGATGATTTGTCACTAATTATATGTAGGTTGTGGAGTTGATATTTCTATGATATGGACACTTTTGAACAACCTGGGTTCTCCTTTCTCATATTCATATTATTTTGAATATGTAGGTTTCATAATTTTCATGTTTCAAAAGATAGTGAGTTTATAGATCTATGATTTTCTATTATTTTAGATGACATATTTGATGGTGTACATTGGTTTGAATGTTTGGATGTTTAAATGGTTTCAGATTTATAGAGATATGGTTTTACATGTTAACTAAAATGTGTGTTTTGTATATCTGTGGAGAAATTGTGTATAGACTCTTTCTGGATGGAAACAATTTCATATTTCCAAAGCTTCTTGTTGGGTTCTTATGATCTATGGTTATTCCTATATGGATTTGTTTGGAAAATCAGATCTAGAGTTGATGATGGTGTTTGAGTCTTAGAAATTGACATGTTATATCTGGTACATTTGTTCTACATGTTACTGATGTGGGGTAGAATCTATTTTTTCATTTATTAGAGGTTGAAGCACTAATCATGTTTTTTCTCCTATAAGATGTTGCATGTGTGCAGGTCTTGTGAATTAGCTGATATGTATTCTATTTGTTAGGCCTCTTCTTGGTCACCTTGATTACATCAGTATTCTTTGTAGTGAGACAAAGGGATGGTTTGGAGTACCTAATTTAGTTGTTTATAGGAATCTATAGCAGTAAGTTATGTTGCATAAGAATATTTTTCAATTTTAGTAGAGTTTTGGTAATGATGTTGATCATGATACCATGCATAACTTGATATCACTTTCAGTGGGAGGTTTGTGTAGCTACATAATGTGTTCTATCTTCTTTGTTTCAAGATATTGGTTCTAAACTATTGTTGTTGCAGTGTTGTGAGCCATGCATAATCTTTGATTAGAAGATGGATGATCTTTTGTAGTGATTGTTGGTGTCATAAGGAGCTCTTGGATTATGCCTTTAGTTTGCAGTGAGGGTTCATTGACATTTTTGGTTCTATTGACATAGGATTCTAGATCTTCATAATTATTTGAAGAGGTGTTGACATCTTGGTTTTCCATGGATGACACTTCGAGTCTTTGGTGAGGTGTTGAGTTTTTGACTTATCAATTTTTATATATGATCCTTGGTTTAGAGGATGTATACTATTATATCATGATGAACTCTTGATCATGAGATAGAGTTTCTTGTATGATACAAGTGCTCTTGGGAGTAGAATATGTTCATTGGAGCATATGATCTTCTTTTGAGAAGATATTTGTATAATCCCACCCCGCAAGCCCCGAAGGGTAAGGGCCAAAAGGGAACAAGATAATTTTTTTTTTTGAATAACAAGTGATAACATACATAGATATGGTTCCTGATTCAATAGATCAACAACATTCATGGCCAGGTATGGCCGAATGCGCAACCTGAAGGAGAGGACTAATTCACCCTCTAGAGAAAACATTATAAAACTACATTTATTTTAAACACCAAATCAAATGTTCCTAATCCCACATCTAATATAAACATGAATCTAAAAGCATCATAATACAAGTGGATCTGATACCCACACCAAAATCTATAAACCAAACATAAAACATCTCATTTCTTCTCATTAATTTACATGATTACATCCTCTCTGGTAAGAGAGAACAATTACATAAAGAATATATAATGTAATGGCATAGCCATTAATATGATACAATAATTGAATAAGTACAATAGATAGGATAACAAAGAGTGAGAACATCTCCAATCTAGTGCACCAATAACCTGTTCACCAGTCCCCAATGGTGGTGGAAATGCCTCCCAACCATGTGGACTCATAAGGGACCACCCCACTGTGCTCAAAGATAGTCACAAGGTGCAAATAGAAGAATAAAGGTAAGGAATACAATGGTCAACACTCACATCAGTCACGGAGCAGACATGACACACAAAGCGTAGTGCAAACATGATAAACAATCCCACAAGCACACTGGACCCGAGGGGTCTCTAACCACTCCTCAGATACTACTCATGGTACCACAGTAGGGATAGTGTGAAAAATAGCCAACTACAACATGGAGAATGGGCATCTATTAAAGCATATCAACTGCTAGAAGTCATAACAATTGAAGTTTTTCTTTCCAACACAACTTGATTGGGTATGAGAATATCAAGAAGGGCTCTAGATGTATCCTATTATATACTAGATTATCCTTACTATTAACCATACCCTCATAATTCCAACCACATACATATAAATACATCTAGTAATTGCATGTACCAACATGCTAGAATGTCCACCTTATCATATAATATTCTTTGATATAGTTACCAAATAGGGACAACTCATGTTTAAAACTCCTCCACTCTGCTTAGCTCAAACTTAGGGAAACAAAACTTCCTATCATATACCATTGTCTTTTAAGTAATGTTAGTAAGCACAGTAAGACTTGTATCGTAATCTTTCGAACTATCCTCTTCACAATAACTACACCATGTAACTATGATACAATATTCAACTATAAGGAAGCATTCTTATCCTTGTTAATTACACAAAATAACATGACATTCACATCAAGTGATATCAATAGTGTTGAATATTTAGTGATCCCTAGTGTCATTAGCACTTAATGACCATGACTAGCATATAACAATTGACCTACTACCATGTAGTAGAATATTAAGATCAGCAATCAAACTCTAATTTTACCATCCATTATTGCTAATAAAGGAACATCCCCGTCAAACACTCAACATCAATTTCAAAACTGACAAGAAGGTACAGGATCCTATGACTATATAAATTGCCAACTGGCAAAACTTGCATACGCGTACTGTCATCATCATACATAATCCCCTGCTTACATCCTTCAGACATTTTGTCAAATAGTTTCTACACAATCATTCACATTCTCACACAAGAATTTTGTCTTACAATTTGTGCTTACTCATGTGTTTTTGTCAAATAGATTGTCCTCAAATATTCAAATTTTCTCTTGGACATTTTATCAAACAATTTGGACTTAAACATTCACAGTCAGGCAATTGTAGAGGGTTAAGGATCCAAACGTAATAGATAGAGAGACAGAGACAGAGATAAGGTGCAAGACACTCAAAGAGAGAAATTACTAACCATGTTTGAGTATACCTGAGGCAGATCTATCTCTCAGGGTTATAATGAAAAAGGAATTTTTTTGTCAGATATTTTAGCTAGAAATGCTCTAGTAGACTTCTATGTCAAAATGAGGAAGCAAAGACCAAGCACATAACTATTGAGAGAACACCTGAGAGAATGTGGTCTCATGGAATAGAATGCGTGGAGGTTAAGCACATAATGGATTTGTTGAAATGGCTTAAGAAACTTTTGAGCAAATGCAACTGGTGGCATAAAGCCAAATCCCAAAACCTTTGTAAGCATCCCCACTGATCGTGCCAAAATGGAATCGATAGAATGGGATATGGATATCCATTAAAGCATAATGGAATGTAGATTTCAGTCAGATATTATAGTTGGAAATTCTCTGGTATACATATATGCGAGATGTGGAAGCCTAGACCAGGCACATAACTATTTGATCACACGTCTCATAGAGATGTAATCTCATGGAATGCACTGATTGCAGAATATGCACAAAATGGGTTTGTTGCAAAGGCTTAAAGATTTTCAAGTAAATGTGACTGGCAGTGTGATGCTGACTCCATATTCTAGTGCCCACATCCTCCACACACGTGCCAGCATGGGGCATATGAATAGGGATATGGATGTCCATAGAAACAAGATAAAGCGATACATTTTTCTAGATCGTGTAGCTGCAAATGTCTTGGTATTCATGTAAGAGGACGTCGAAACAATGATACAGGATAATCATAAAAAAGGATTCATTTTAAAGACTAATAAATTATTAAACAATGCAAAACTTAGGTGTAAATCTAGAGTCCATGACCTGCATGAGCAGGCAGCCTAGACAGCTTATAGGCATCCAAATCATGTCAATAAGAAACTTATATTTAGATTCAATAGATGAAAAATACTTTGTAGACCTGTATGCACATGCATAAGTAGAGAGAAGGCATGCACTAATTTGGAAAGGAGTTTGAAAGAGGGGTCTCAAGGACCAAAATGCTCACAGACTAGGTTTACACTAGGATTGTTAGAGAGGACTTTGAATCTTACCTACAATTTGTGTATTATAGAGAGTGAAAGCCACTCCCAGTTGCTCTCTCCTCTCCTTTGTGCCCTCTCAAATCCTCGATTCTCCTCTATCCTCCTCTTTTACCCCAATTTCTAGAGCATCCCCATTCGTGTGTGAATCAATAATATTCTCTTAAACAAGATAGGTCAAAGGCACATAAATTTGTTCACCCACCGCCAGATATTTTCCTCACTGCCATTAACCTCCTCACCAACCTTTTCTCCCCAAGAGCCCACATAAGGCATGGAGAAAATACTAAAATAAAAGAACTGACTTAATCCATTAATAAAATGAAATCACTATGCAATCGCTAATACAGGTGGGGTTGTTACATCCTACCCCGTAGGACTAGGCTTACTCCTGGAAGCCTACAAATGTAAGATGCTGCTAAAGCACACACTAGTCCAGGAAACTTGATACAATAATAAAAATTAGGTTATCACATGCACAAATACATGCAATCAGTTCCACAAAATGTGTAAGGAATCAGAAAGGCACTTATTCCTACAAAATATACATTGGTAAAAAAAAATTCTCCAATCAAAATAAAGAATGATGCCAAGGAAACCACATCGAACAATCTTCAAAAACCAAGGACAAAAACCTCAACCACCTCACTGGCAAATGACACATGACAATAAGGGGCAATCCAAACATTACCATTAGGTAATCGGATGATAAGACAACATGGGAACACTGTACTAATAGGGTACATTAGGCTAGGCTAGGGTATAGGGCCTGTGACTATCTCTAGTAACCACCATTAGGGATAATAAGAGTACGCTCAAGCCTGTGAGTCTAGGCAGAGTTAATACCCAATACCTGCATCACTCCGATCACATGTCAAAGCACATGTGCATATAACATATAATAGCTGAAGCATTAATGGATATCAGGAAGAGAGTCATGACATCATAAGCCTCTTAGATACGATTGTTACGACATCATCCCTTTCCTGTCCATGATCATCTAAAAGTAATGATATCAGTATATAAACATATAAGCATGTAATCCAGCATGATACCTAATCATGTCAACATCATAATAGTATCAGAATCTATCAAGGAAAAGAAACAACCATCAATTTACACATTTACATTAAAATAAATCACATAGTTTTCTCATAATTTATAGAAATTGCACTTTCAAGGCATAAAATTTTCAATTATCTAACTTTTCATATGCAAATCTATAAAATGGAGCACACAAACACACATTAACATAATTTCAACCTTTGATTTCATAGCATGCATGACATATCTTTACATATAATTCAATAGTTTGTCACTTTTCAAGGCATAATGATGCAAATTTTGTTCTCTTCTATATTTTAATATGCAACTACATACATGAGAATTGTACCACCTACATATACATACACATCACAAGGCTACATTAGGGGTTCACATTGATGTCATAGTACCATCCATATCCAACATATCCATGAGTCCATAACTATGTGTCTTGATGGCATTGACCCACCTAGTGAACCCTTCCATACAAGCCATAATGACATATCTCTTGTTTGTGTAAGGTTTTTAGCCTCCAAGAGATAGTCAAATAATAGGAAGGTAGTGACTTAGAGCTTAAAAAAACTCACACATACTCCCATCCTCAAGGGTTTCCCTACGTCTACTTCCTCATATACACTCAAATGGGTAGATCTCACCATACCTAATGAGAAATCACATCACAACAAAAGACCAGCATTCGAAAATAGAAAGGCCAATGAGTTGAGCCACCAAAATATAAATTAGATAGAGTAAATCTCAATTTCAACAATAAGGTAAGAAAATGCACATAGTTTCAACAATAAATCAAATGTAACCACAAGAGTTACATGTCAATGAAAATCATCCATGGATAAACTAATACAAGCAAGATAACCAAGGTGCCAGTCCACATAAGTAAAGTAAAAGTCACCAATAACTGAAAGAAGATTCACAGTCTTCAAAATATACACATTACAACACTACGTGACTATTGCTAGCCACCACATGAGGAAGGAGAGAAATAAGCATGACTATCTCAACAATCCTTCATGTGGGTGCAGCCTACTCACACAACCCTCACATGGAAAAGTAATGTGCCGGCCACCCAGGTCACATACTTCATGCGGCGCAACCGCGCCTAGTATACGTCAAGCAGAGAAAGCACGCAAGCTGAATATCGCATGGAAATGTCTTACTCATAGGAACATCCTGCATAGTGTGTACCCAGAGAGAAAACACATGCAGTAACACATCGAGCTAGAGGTGCACATGGCTAGATTCCACTCGCATGCCAACCAATCAGAATTGAGGCCCTCTTGAGCAAACCCTCTACTCTGTGTGAGCAACCACTCCTCTCAGTACAAGTAGGAGCACAACATATATACTACGCCTTCATGCATCTAGGTGCGTGGCATCGTGTCCTTGAGCTCGGCTTACTACCATCAGCGACACGGCATCCTCACTAGCACTATGTCAGAACACCAGTGGGGGGGTGGCATCATATCTAAAACAATCACATCAAGGTAAGATCATAGCTCAGACAGGTGCTCATACCATAAACTAATATTATCCTCAAGAACTGAGGGGATTAGGCTAACACTGTATGAACCAAGTATCTTGTCCATTAATAAGAGGAAGTAGTGAGTACTTTCCTGGGAGGTTGAAACAATCGTCGTCATTTCATGCTACCATTAGACATATGCCATGTAATTCCCTCCCAAGGAACTTTGTTGTTGCTACTACCCCTCCACATATAGACTTATCAACAACCCTTGGGTTGGTAGTCAATAGGATGACAACAAAAAAAACACATAGGTGGTATGGTTTTCCCCCATACACATAATCCAAACATATTCTCCATGGATGGGTACACAGTATCACCATCCCATGAGCACGCATCTCAAGCACTGGCTATTCACAACACTAAATAGGAATACATCAATGGATTCTCATAACACAAGGAATACAATCACAATTTCTCTTACACAGGCATAGCCATAGCCCACACATGACTATGCAACATGATGCAAACTATACAACTTTACACAAAATTAAGTATTCCCAAACATCCATACCAATTTTCTCTTTTCACAAGGGCAACTCATTTACCCATAACATCATAGATTCACTATTTTCAGTTTGCATTAAAGTACAAGTGTTCACCTATATGATCTCATTAAAACTGTAATGCAATTGAGAAGATCAAATTTCTTCAACAAGATATACCCACTAAACAATTACCATTCTCATGTAAACTCAAAGTAAGGAGGCACTACAAAAACATGGAATCATTCTCAATACATAACCATAACAAGCATAAGTTATTCTTCACTAATTCTTTTACTCATTGCAACTTTCACATACTAATTAAATCCATAAGCCATCAGTCTAACATCTTGTCAACTATTGACAACTAAGAAGAGGAGAGTAAGATATGTTTCATCTCAAGTCAAGACATTACATGCCATCCAATATTCATCATATGTAAACATGAAAATTCTACTAAGGGATAGTTTAAGACACCATTAGTATTCCAATGACTTCAATATGTTATCAAGGGTGATAAATGGTAGCAACTCAAGCACATTAAGAGGTGACAAGAAAAATCAGCACTCATCCCACACTTACAATAGCTACATCCTACATCCTTTACATCTATAGCACAAAGCTTACAAGAGTAGTCCAAACAAGGGTATTTAGGCAATCTAAGTTACCTTTAACCCACAAACATAAAGGACTCAACACTCTAGTCACACTAAGTAAGGTAAGGCCAAGGAGGCTTTTTCCTCCATGATTTCAAAAAAATTGGGTTATAACTTAACCCACTAATGCCATGCTAAGGCATGAAAGCAATCAGGACTATAAAGACAATATAACAAGCTCATGCCACACATGCCAAACATAGTGAAACATAGAAGGCTCAAGTATCCTAGAGCTCCCAGTCTATGAACTTGGCTCTAATACTAGATGTCACATCCCACCCCACGAACCCCGAAAGGGTAAGGGCCAAAAGAGAACAAGATAATTTTTTTTTTTGAATAATAGGTGATAACATACATAGATATGGTTACCGATTCGATAGATCGACAGCATTCATGGCCAGGTATGGCTGAATGTGCAACTTGAAGGAGAGGACTAATTCACCCTCTAGATAAAACATTATAAAACTACATTCATTTTAAACACCAAATCAAATCTTCCTAATCCCATATCTAATATAAACATGAATCTAAAAGCATCATAATACAAGTGGATCTGATACCCACACTGGAATCCGTAAGCCAAACATAAAACATCTCATTTCTTCTCATTAATTTACATGATTACATCCTCTCTATTAAGAGAGTACAATTACATAAATAATATACAATATAATGGCATAGCCATTAATATGATACAATAACTGAATAAGTAAAATGGCTAGAGTAACGGAGAGTGATAACATCTCCAATCTGGTGCACCAATAACTTGTTCACCGGTCCCCAATGGTGGTGGCAATGCCTCCCAACCATGTGGACTCATAAGAGACTACCCCACTATGCTCGTAGATAGTCACAAGGCCCAAATAGAAGAATAAAGGTAAGGAATACAATGGTCAACACTCACATCAGTCACAGAGTAGACATGGCATACAAAGCGTAGTGCAAACATGGAAAACAATCCCACAAGCACACTAGACTCGAGGGGTCTCTAACCACTCCTCGGATACTACTCATGGTACCGTAGCAGCGATAGTGTGAAAAATAGCCAACTACAACATGAAGAATGCGCATCCGTTAAAGCATATCAACTCCTAAAAGTCATAACAATTGAGGTTTTTCTTTCCAACACAACTTGATTGGGTACTAGAATATGAAGAAGGGCTCTGGATATATTCTAGTATATACTAGATTATCCTTACTATTAACCATACCCTCGTAATTCCAACCACATACATATAAATACATCTTGTAATTACATGTACCAACATGCTAGAATGTCCACCTTATCATATAATATTATTTTATATAGTTACCAAATAGGGAGAACTCATGTTTAAAACTCCTCCACTCTCCTTAGCTCAAACTTAGGGAAACAAAATTTCCTATCATATACCATTGTCCTTTAAGTAATGTTAGTAAGCACGGTAAGACTTGTATCGTAATCTTTAGAACTATCCTCTTCACAATAACTACACCATGTAGCTATAATACAATATTCAACTATAAGGAAGCATTCTTATCCTTGCCAATTACACAAAATAACATGACCTTCACATGAAGTGATATCAATAGTGTTAAATATTTAATGATCCCTAGTGTCATTAGCACTTAATGACCATGACTAGCATATAACAATTGACCTACTACCATGTAGTAGAATATTAATCAACCTCTGATTTTACCATTCATTATTGCTAATAAAGGAACATCCCCATCAAACACTCAGCATCACTTTCAAAACTGACAAGAAGGTATAGGATCCTACGACTATATAAATTACCAACTGGCAAAACTTACATATGCATACTGTCATCATCATACATAATCCCCTATTTACATCCTTCAAACATTTTGTCAAGTAGTTTCTACTCAATCATTCACATTCTCACAAAAGCATTTTGTTTTGCAATTTGTGCTTACTCACGTGTTTTTGTGAAATAGATTGTCCTCAAACATTCAAATTTTCTCTTGAGCATTTTATCAAACAATTTGCACTTAAACATTCACAGTCAAGCATTTGTAGAGGGTTAAGGATCCAAACATAACAGACAAAGAGACAAAGATAGAGATAAGGTGTAGGACACTTAGAGAGAGAGATATTACTAACCATGTTCGAGTATACATAAGGTAGATCTAGCTCTCAGGTTTATAATGAAAAGGGATTTTTTTTTGTCATATTTTTTTTGTCATAAGTTGCTACAATTGAAAGAAAAAATATAATGGATGACATTTTAGCAAAAGGTGAAAAAATCTCATTATAATCCAACCCACCAAAAGGTGAAAAAATCTCATTACAATTAGAACTAGTTTTCTTTTGAAATACCCATTTGCAACTAGTAGGTTTATGTCATTTGGGTAGAGGCACAATGTTACAATTGTTATTCATTTTAAGTGTCACCATCTCTTCATCCATTATTATTTTCCAAGATTCTACATCATGTATACCTAAAGTCTCTTACACAATTCTTGGTTCATCAATGTTAGTATTTAAAATCACAAAATGAAGAAGATTCAATCACTTAGAGTATTACCTAATATACTAAACTAGATGAAGCAAGAAGATTAGCATATGAAATAAATATAGCACATCAAAGAAAGGTCAAGTTTATGTTTTTTAAGAAAGAAAATTAGAGAAAGTTTCAAGTAGGTGCCCTAGTTTTAATGTGGAATACTAGGTCTAAAGATAAGGGCAAGCATAGGATGTTTGATTTTTTATAGTTGGACCCATACATCTTAGAAAATCATTGTGGGTAGGAAACATTTTATTTGAGAAGTTTTAATGTTAAGTTCCTAGAGATGATTGCTCATGGCCAATATCTAAATCACCACTTCTCATAATGGATCTTTCTTGTGACTTTTATGTATTTGTATAACTCTTCATATTCCTTTGTGAAAGTATGATTACTTGTATTCTCATAGTGTAATGTTTTTTTGTTCTCTTGTTTGTGTTTTCTTGTTTTTATTTATGGCCTTGTCACCTATTTTCTATATTTGGTCTTCTTTCTTCAAGACTCTTCATGTATTCTTTATAGACTTGGAAGAAATTCATGTCTTGATCCAAATCCATTATTGATACCCAATCTAAGAAATTATTTTTCTAGCTATATATGTCAACATTTTACCTTTTGCACATATAGCTAATCTAAGAAATGTTAATTAGGGTTTTATGTTGTGCATACAAGTTGTTGCACTGAAAGGTTCATTCAAAGCCTTGTGTTATGTCCATTCATGGACTTCTTAACTTAATGTGATCATCATACTTTTCCAAGAATGATTTAGTTAAGCCTCTCTATAGATCTCTTGGTGACTATGTGAATTTTCCATCAATGCACCTTATTCAAGCTCTATGTTTGTAGTCATTATGACCTAGTTCTAAGAAGATTAAGTATTTCACCTTTGGCTCATGCACTTTATAAGTTTCACTGATCAATAACTTGTTAGTGGTTACATGTAACTCAAGTGGATGTTTTATGTATACACATTGATCAACTACTAGGACCTCTATTTGTCACACAAACTATATGTGATTACACATGTTTCCTATATTATAGAGAAAAATGATAAAAATAATAAAGATCTACACTTTGAGCTATGGAATTTTACCCTTGGCTATTGATCTTGAGTATATAAGCATGCACCATCATATTTTATTGCACTTTAAGGAAGTAGGTTACACATCAAAGGATGAGCTTACAAATTGTTATGATTTTCAACCCAACTTGTTTCATTTCATTAGTTTGAATGGACACATAAGTATGGTTTAGAAATGTGGTGGCTCTTTGTTAATATATGGTGGGCTTGATTTACCCATTCAAATGAGAATTGAAGTGGATTGTCTATTATATCTTGATGCCACATGTTTATTTCTCATTGCATAGAGGTGAAATGATAATAAAAGGTTGTGGCATGCATCTTTGGCCATGACATTTAACTCCTTGTCTTGATCTTGAGAACATTAGCGTTGATTGTTAGATCTATGAACTCTTTAACAAACTTCATGGTAGAAATATATGTGAAGTGGTCACTATAGACACCCAAAAATGTCCATGTCTTGCAACACCTTATCACTAGCGTGTTTTTCCCTCGATATCCATGTCATCACCTAATTAGTTAAATAAATTTTATTTATTTGACAAATTTATTTTATCCCCTTTCAATCCCATAATCCTATCTTCTATAATTAAATAAATTAAGATTTATTTAATTATTCATGGCCATTTAATCCTCTCTAGTTAAATAATTATTTTTAATCATTTAATTAGTCATTTATCTAGTTTCCTATAATTAAATAAATTTTTATTTATTTAATTATCTTTCCACATCATCTCTCATCAGAATCCAAATTAATTAAATAAATCAAATATTTATTTAATTAATAAAATCCTAATAAAAATCCTCTTGCTTTCTTTCTAAAATTGCAACTCATGCATATCTAATTTATTTATTTAATTAGATATTTCTTCTATTATTCCTCTCATATTTTTAGGATTTATTTCCTTTAAAGAAAAAAATCAATCTTTCTATCTTGATTTATTTCCTCTTTTGTTTAGTAAAGAAAAAATCAAATCAAATCTTATCTCATCAAATCTTTTTCCCTCCACAACCCTAATCAACCTTGCCTATAAATATGGCTTCTCACAAGCCATTTGGCATGCATTTTTTTTAAGAAATCTTACTCTGCATGAATCATTATAGCATGCCTTTGGAAAATATACCATCCATTTGCATTCACACAACCTCATTTCCACAATCCTCATCCAATCATGTCTCCATCAATCCGTATCCATTAGTATTGTATTTGTAGTGTCATCTCCATTGCATCATCCACCTACAACCATTCTACTCTAGTCATCTTCAACAACAAGGAAGTACACACTTCTAAGAGCTCCATTACCATCAAGATCAAGAGGAGATAGGTGAACAATGGAAGTTTTGAGGTAAATCAGTTTTCAAGGTAATATATCTTTGTTTATTTGGTTTGCATCATATTTCATTGAGTTATTGGATTTTAGTTGTTTAATACTATTGTTCACATTTTCTGATAACAATCACATTATATCTTGATGTCACATGTTCATTTCTAATTGCATGGTAGTTAAATGACAAAATTTTGTGATACACATCTTTGGCTATGTTATTTAATTCCTTTCCATTGATCTTGAGAAGATTGGTGTGTTAGCATTGTTGGTTACTCGGTTATTACATTGTTGATTACTGATGTTAGTTATACTGTCAGTTACAACTACACACACCTTCCTTATAAATGTGTTTACTACCACCGAATAATACAATCAACCATTTACTATTTATTATTTGGTATTAGAGTGCATCTAACAGATCTTGTGCAATGTGAGGTGTGCGGAAGCCTATGCTAGAAGAAGTTGCAGAAGAAGGCATTTCAATCATTCCAAATATGCTACACATAATCCATCTATGGAAGCCATTGGAAGAACATGTTGTATAAGGCATGGAAGAATATTGTTCAGTGTACATTCATTCCTGATGACATTTGAAGTTTGTACCATATGTTGCAGTGAAGAGGAAAGATTGTTTGAGAAAAATCTAGATGAAGATGTATTGCAATCATTCATCTATATTACTTGCAACATTCCTCATGCATGAGAAGTCTATGTGAAGCTGTGGTATGTGCTAAGGAGAATTTAACGAGTTAATATTCCCAATTTTTGGCACTACTAGTTTGCTGCCCATTTGTATGAAAAAGGTGAGTTTGAAGGTTTATGAAGGCGTTAAATATAATTTGCATTGGTTAATGTTTTGTTGCATGCCATGTAAACGGAAGAGCCATATGCTAATGAAGAAAATATGCGTGCCAAGTAGAAGGACTTAAGCCATATGTTGTTGAAGAAAATTATATTTAATATAGATTTCATTGAAGAAAATATTATAGTAGTGATAAAAATGAGATTTGGTATAGAACGTGTATGTTGAAGAGAAGAGGAGCATCCATCACTATTGCAGATTCATAGAGATTATTGCATTGTTTTTATCCCATTATGTTGAAGACTAGCGTAAATAATTGTTGTGGCAGATGATGTAGATTCATTGTTGGACATTTTGAGTACATCTACAATATGGTATGATTTGAGAGTTTATTAATTTTAAAAGATTTTATTTTATTGGTTGTTAAACAAAACAATGAGATAAGAGTGGTTTCAAGGAACTAACTAGCGATTCATAGGTGTTGCCCAACTATTTGTTGTTGGAGATATAAGGATTTGTTATAAAATTAATTAGTGTATGGGTCTATCATTGGTTCAAATTGACATTATCATCATGAATGCACATATGTCAAAGACAGCTTATGCTTTCAAGGCCATCTTTTCTATTCCTGATGAGGACTCCAAAGACTCACCCAAGACATCAGTTGGTTAAACTGTAACAAGGTCATATTGGAGGTAGGCGGCATCAGAGGATGGAGGATTTCCCATCATCTCAAGTGAGCTTCTCGCTTTGAGATGATGCTTTGCATGAGAAGCATTTTTGGTTTTGGTTGTTTTTCTTTTCTTTGTTCATGCTAACAGATTTGAAGAATGTATGTTCTGTGAAGATTTTGTTTTGGAGACAGGTTTGGGATTTGGTGTTGAGCTCAATATAGATTTTTGTCCAGCAAGCTTCAGAGTATATGATCGAGAATTATACCCTTTCGTGGTCACTAGACAATGATAGAGATATGTCGTATCTCTTAGGGATTGTTGTCAAATAATTTAAGACTGTGATTTGAGAGTTTGACACTAAAGAGCTCAAGAACACAGCTCGAAGGTATGCCTTTCCGAGGGTAGACGAGATAGCATGATCGAGCCCTACTTGGTTCATGATTTGTTCTTTGGGAGAAGATCTTCTATAAAATATGTATTCATATTATGTAATCAGCTTTGTTGAGTTTATTAGCATTCAGGGGGGGTACCTTGGTACTATTGCAGGAACAATGTAATAAGGGGGGAATGTTAGCATTGTTGGTTACTCAGTTATTACATTGTTGGTTACTGATGTTAGTTATACCGTCGGTTACAACTACACACACCTTCCTTATAAATGTGTTTACTGCCACCGAATAATACAATCAAGCATTTACTCTTTATTATGGTGTAGATTGTTAGTTTTGTTAACTCTTTAATAGACTTGGTGGTAGAGATATAAGTAAACTACCCACTTTTAATGCACATTAACATAAGGTCATTGAAACAAATTTAGTGAATACTCAATTAAAGTGAGATGTGATAATAAGGAACAAAGGATTGAAACAAATGTCAAGTGCATATGAAGTTTAGGGAAACATATATATATAAACTTATTTCGATGAAGTTAGGGCTAGTAGGATCTTTGTTTGTTAAAATCAACTAATGTGTGTCCTCTAGCTTAGTCTTAATTTTATGTGCCTATCGTGTATGTAAAATCTAGAGAAGGTACTTGGATGCAAAAAATTCTCTCTACGATTTGAATGTATCTATAGCTAGTTGAGGATTTTAAAGGATAGAGACATATCTCTAAATCTTCATTTTTTAGTGTGTTGTATTTTGATTAGTTAATTGTCAAAATATTTATAAAACTTTTTAAAAGTATGTTGGAATTTTTTTTTTGATAGTATATGGAATATATTTACTACTAATTATTAAAATATACTAGATTGTATGAAGTTTTTGGTAGATTTAGAAGTGCATTTTGATAAAATTGTAACTAGAATTATGGGATTCTAAAATGCATCTATAGTTCTTCTTTTAATATTGATTCATATCTTGCTAATAGGATAAGACTTACATACATGTTTGCATTAGATCTCAAAGGTTGGCTCTCCTACCAATAGCTAAAGGAACTAATCTCTTATTAATTGATCATTTTATCATTCAAAAAATTTCATTTCCTTCATTGGATTATTTTAGTGATGCCCTTTTAGTTCCCATAATACAATAGTTTTGAATTTTACAATATCGTATGAGAAACTATGATTGATAATAATCTCTAGAGGATTATGAATGAAGATTGATTCTCTAAATGATACTATATTTGGGTATACATGATAGGAGCACTGGGAATCAACACTAGTTTCTAGCACAGATGTCGACATCATCCATATGCACAGCTCTCCATCCACATCAATTCCAATGCCCAAGTCATTGGTAATTTCAACAAGCGATACATAGTCACTTTAATGATATTTTCTATATGTGTATTGCATTAGTAGGCTCAAATCCAAATAGGAGTGTGTTAATATTAGCAAATCTCTCCCGAAGGATGTCTAGCTCATCAAACATTCACTTCCTTCCTTAAATGTTCATATGGTTCTATTAGGAGAGCAATTATGAGATTTCAGGTGAATCGCCTCCAAAATTGGGGAAGTCAATTGATGTAATTATATCCTACTACTTCCCCTCGTTATTGCACTTTGAGCTAGTGCTATCTATCCCACATTAACTGCTCCCACCTATCTGACCTATTTTAACTACCAACCCACCCTTTGCTCATTTCATTAGTTCTTCCTCCCTTCCCCTTGGTCTTGCCTCTCTGCTGCATTCATGGCATCCTGGGTTAAAAATCTTCGAGTGTATCTCCCACCTCAGAAATGGGAGCTGACAGAGTGTGGACCATATGACTCGGGAAAGCTGGCACATGTTTTTGATATAGATTGTCCTCACATCAAATTTTCCATCAAAATAATCACTGGTGAATCCATGCTACATGCTTGCTTCTAAGTGTTGATGTTTTCAGATGTGGCTTCAATATTTCTATCCAATTTCATGGATAGGGTCCAAGACGCAGGGTTTATTTAAATGCTGGATTATGGTTATGTGCATGAATACTTGATATCCTCATAAAGGCTAAAGAATGCTCTAAACAAATATGTTATGCACATGGGAGAAGCTCCTTTTGGTGGACTATTCATAGTTGAAATGCTTCACTCCTTTCCTGTGGCTGCCTATGTTTTTTATGCGATACAGAAAGGATTAGCCAGTGGTTGTGCCAATACTCTAAACAATGCCTTGGAAGCACATCAATTCTAGCTTCCATCTGGGTTGGATATTAAAGCAAAAGAGATATATGGTGTTATTTAGTTCCTTAGGTTGCATGTTCCAGATCAGCCCCCTCGTCCACAAGTTATGGTTCCTCTTGCTCCTACTACTGCTCTTCCAGTTCTAGGAAAACTATGTGATTCCTGCCCTAACTAGAGGTTTAAGTGTTTTGGTTTATTTCCTATTGATGCTCTACATCTTTTATACGTGTTTGGCCCTGCTTTAGGTAATCCTTCAGGCAATTTTATTTATATCAGGCCTTCTACTGATTGCAAAATATGTATTACAAACTTTCTGTTAATATCTGTATAGGTGAGTCTTCACCTTTTTATGTGGGAAAAAAAATGCAAAAACAAAAAACTCTTATATACATCTTTAGTTGTAGACATAATTGGTTATAATTTGCAAGTCGTAAAAAAGTTTATCGAATTTAGGCCCTGGTTATGGTCAAGATCAAATTTACCTCTTTCTTAACACATGTTCCCATATGTGACTTCTTTTTAATATAAATCAACTAAAAACACTTTTTTTTTTTGGGAAACCCTAGGGTTATTATTATGTGGAGAAGTATTCTACAATTCCCTCTTTTCAGCCACACATTCCAATAGGCAAATTCTTCTAACTATGAATCAAATAAGAACATAATTTTTTTTTGGAAATCCTAGCAGAGATTTTTTTCATGGCGAATATTCACCAATTGGTGAATATCACCGATTGGTCAACTCGGAATTGGCGAATAAATCACATCCAATAGGGTGGTCAAATTGCCCGATTTTTATGTATTATCCATCGAATCCATATCCATTCGCCATCGATTTAGTTTATGAGAATCAATGAAGTAAGATTTTTGCCATAACAAACTACGCATTTCAAATGGGCCGACAAATATTTTCTCCTGGAATTTCG
The DNA here is from genome assembly GCA_027924645.1 of Cunninghamia lanceolata. Lineage (NCBI taxonomy): Eukaryota > Viridiplantae > Streptophyta > Pinopsida > Cupressales > Cupressaceae > Cunninghamia > Cunninghamia lanceolata. The sequence goes on along the minus strand of BSBN01000388.1, from coordinate 14,180,186 downwards.
GAAGCAAGTACAAAATAACCTATATATTCGTCAATACTATTAAAACAACATTGTGTATTGGGACATGTTTTGCCAACTCCATTAAATGGTTGTTGCGCATAAGGACCCATTTCGCGAACCCCATTACATGATCACTGTGTATGAGGACCCATTTCGCCAATTAAAATTTACAAGTAGTTGATAATGAGGGGCCATTTCGCCAATTTCCATGACACCTCCATGCTAATCTTAGGGCCATATTTGCCTTGGAAATTTCAATGTATGTAGTCCGTCGAGGTTTGATTCGTTGACACTTAAATGTATTCCTTATATAATCATGCGGGATTCGCCAAATCTTTTTGATATACCATATAGAATTCCTGTGGAATTTGCCAAATACGGATTGATATAAATACAATTGAAACTCTGATTTATTCTTACACATTTTGTTTAATTAAGAACTTGTGAGCTCTCGATTCGGATTTCAGAATTTGGAGTTGGCACCTTGAAGTTGATCATAGGCAAAGTTACAAACTTACAACACATGCATTCCTGCATTAGTGAGTAGCAAGTTAGTGAAAACCTAAACTTAAATGTGAGTAATCATTTCTTCATAGTATTAGTGTTTTAAGATTTTTTTATCTCTCTTCCATTCTTTATTCAATCTTAAAGAAGATATTTAGTAGGGAATGGGATCTATATTCTATGAGTATGTCCTTAAACAAGAAGATTTTTTTTCCATCTTTTATTCCATTTGGGAGATCAAGATGTCAAGCCGCAAGTGCAACAAGGGTAAGACTCCTCAGGGTGGTGAAGGGATTGGGAGGCCATCAAAATACAAAAAAGGTGGAGTTAGTATATAGTCTTACTTTAGAACTGACAATGTTTCTGATTCATCAAATCAAGATGGAGCTATACCATCAACTCTTGCACCAAATAATAATGAAGGAGCCATACACAATACCTCACCACCACCAGAAGGTGGGATTGCCATTGAGTTAAATGAGGATGGAAATACCATAGAAGATATTCCAAGGGATACCCTGGTTAGCCAGAATGAGGATGGAAATACCGCAGAAGATGTTCCAAGGGATACCTTGGTTAGTCAGACTGAGGACGAGAATACCGCAGAAGATGTTCCAAGGGATACCCAGTTAGCCAGAATGAGGATGGCAATACCGCAGAAGATGTTCCAAGGGATATCCCAGCTAGCCAGATTGAGATAATTGACTTGGATGAAAAAGAAAATGCTGGCGTTGTAGATGATGTTGGTAAGAATAAAAGAAAAGGCAAATCAAAAGATTCAAACTGGGGCGCGAGTGGGAAGTGTCAAGGAATTTTCAGCTTGATTGGGTGTCAAAGTACCCATTCATTGAACCAGTGGAGAAAGAAAACAAAGATGAACAACCAACATAATGCAAGTGTGTGATTTGTAGTTGGAAATGTAAAAGAGATAAGAAATTGCAGCTAAAGCTTGACACTATAGAAAAGCATATAGGTAAAGTTTATGGAAAACAAATCATAGATGGAAAGGAAACATCAGTAGTAGGATGGAAATCAAAAGAAGAATGTCTTCATTTGAAGTATACCATGGAATATGATGAGCACAAGAAAAGAATGATGAAGCTTGTTGCAAGTGGAGGTACAATCAAGGCTCAATTTGGAAAAGCAATGGAAGGAGCACAACTCGCAAAAACTATTCAGATGAGTGTTGTTTTTCATATTTTGTCTAGAAGGCATCATATGACAGATTACTCAGAGTATAATAATTTATTATCTTTTTTGAGTGTTCCTCACTATCCTAGCACACATTGGTCAATAAACGCTGGATGGGAATGGGCAAATTTTTTCACTGTGGTGGAAAAGTAAGATTTAAAGGAGAATGTAAAAAAGTCAAACTTCATTGCATTATCTTTAGATGAAGTTACTATGGTATATAATACTTCTTGGGTCTGTATGCATGTGTATACTATAACAGAACATGTACACCAATCTCATGTACTCTGTGTTCATAAAATGAAGGATAGTTTGACATCACAAAATATATTTGAATTAGTTAAGAAGTCTTTGAATGAAATTACAGGTATAGATGACTTGACAATTGCCAAAATGTTGGTGTGTGTAGGAGCTGATGGAGTTGCAGTAATGAAAGGTTAGAGGACCGATCTTTTCACAAAATTACAAACTACTTGTGCACCATACATGCTTGCAATTCATTGCATGGCCCATAGAATGAATTTAGCATTTAAAAATGTAAGCAATTTTGGAGCTGATTGAGCTGCAGTAATGTAAGATCAGAGGACCAGTCTTTGCACAAAATTACAAACTACTTGTGCACCATACATGCTTGCCATTCACTGCATGGCCCATAGAATGAATTTAGCATTTAAAAATGTAAGCAAGTTTCCTAGGATCTCCTTGCATGGACCAGTTCAACGAGTTCTTTTAGAATATCCATCCTTGATTGGAACAATGTACGAGCATCGGAACATAGTAGACAAAGCTCCTAACTTCTTACATAGGTTAAGTGATATAGAGACACTCTTAACTTTAGCTAGTCTTCTCCCCATGCTGGATGAAATGAACAATCTTGTGAAGAAAGCCCAAGACAGAACTATGTATATCTATGAGTATAGCAAACTACGTAGAATGACATGCATGGCCCTCGATAATCTATATCTAGATCTAACTTCTCAAAGCCCAAATTTTTATAGGTGGTAGATAATTACAGATTTGAATCATCATGAAAATTACTTATAGTTTAATGCAAGCAGGGAGTTATGTGTCTTGGTAAGTGGATTTGAGATACCAATGCACCATTGTAAGATAGTCAGGTGCTCTATCAGAGAAGTACCTATTACAAAGGATGATTTTGATGGCATTGTTAAATTTGTTAGTAGTAATTTGAAGGAAATTACAAGCAATCTTTCAATAGAGATTATAATCGATTCCCTTGAGATGAAATACTTGATGCCATGCCTATTGTATATCCTTAATTTTGGGTTCAAGGCTACCGAGATAGCCCAAGCTTTTTTCATCAAAACGTAACTACATTGATTGCATACTTTTTGAAAAGTGTAGAATGCAATGGACAGCAAATAGAAGGAATTATAGATGGAAATAAGCTTAAAGGACAATGTAGTTAGTTTGCAAGAAGTATGATAGACCAGTTTAATGCCATGGAGAATCCCTTCGAAACGGGATCAATAACAAAGGCCTGGAAAAACTTGGGTCAGAGTGAAATATTGCGTGATTCGATATCAGAATATTTCAAACTTGCTGATTTATGTCAAACATTGATATTGGGTTCGGTGGAAGATGAGAGAGTTTTCAGTGCATTGGGGTTTTTGAAATCAAAGATAAGAAACAAACTAGACAAGAATTTGGAAAATTGATTGAGGGTGTTAGGAAGTGTATATAATGTCAAAAATTTTCCTTATGAAAAGGCACTTACAATCTAGAAGTCCATATGTGAAAGAAGAGGGTTGTACAACACTTAAAGTTCAAACGGTGGTAGTGGTGGGACAAATGACAGTGACACAATGACAGATGAATTTGACTTTGGGACTCAAAATCAAGACGACTCTTTTTCTTTATCCGAATGTTAGTTTGAAGACCCTTACTCGATTTGGGAAATGGAAGTGAATTAGCATTTTTTAGGCATTTATACTGCATTTCATGAATTATATTCTAAAATTATAGTTGATGATATTTTAAATTTGTATTCCTTGAAATTGTGAATCAAATTGAATACATTAACATATTATTAATTATTTCATATTTTAATTGTGTCATACTGATAAGTTTTACATGTACTCAGTGATTCATCATTCAACTCAATGCTTAATATTTCCTTGCTAGAGTTGATTTGTGCATAAAACATAAAATTTGTAGTAAAGTAGAATTTTGGTTTTTGATTTAATATGGTAAATAAAATTAGTTTAACATATTAACAATAGTAGGATATAGAACAATGAACATCAGCAATAGTTGAATGTGTATTTAATAGTTGAAACTAGAGTTTATTTTCAATTGATAAAATAAATAATACAGATAATTGAACATCAACACATTACTGAATTTGAATTTTCTATTGATTTTCAAATGAAAGAGTACATAGAGGCAATGAAAAATCTTGCTCAAAGACAACTCTGCAAAGAGCTGAGTTGGAACTCAGAAAGTTGAAACTCATAATATCAATATCAAATCATTCTAACAACTTTTTTAGCAAATTCCACTGTGCAGGTGGTAGAATTGTCATTTCTTCTAGCTGATGTTGTCTGACTTGAATTTTTGTTAATAATATATGATCAAATTTCAATTTAGATCCTGGGTCTGACTTGAATGTTTCAGCCAAAGATACATTCAAGAGTATCAGTTATTTGATGAAATCCAAAAAGTTCACCTCATCTAGGTTCCCAAGAAACTGGTCCAAATCAATCTTCCTTGCATCCTCCATCTTCTTTCTAAAATTATCCTTTGCAATGAATCGGTCATTTGTGTCAAAACCTTATGGAAAACCAATCTTTGTCAAGTTCCTTAACTTTTCATCCTCCTTAATCTTTGTTGCAGCCTCAATCACAAATTCTATTGTTTCACGCTTTCTTGAGCACTTTTTAATGATAGATGTCACCTTCATTACAGCTTCAATCTGATTAGTAATACCTTTTGAAATCAATTCATTGTCACTGGCTTTATAGACTGTTTCTAGAACTTGATTTGCAGATTTCTCATCTGCCTGCAGTTGCAGATTTGTGTTGTCCATTAAATATTTGCTCAGCTTATCAAGATGTAGTTTCATGGCATCAATCAATTGAAATAATTCACACAATTCATCAAACCTGTGCATTATTTCTTTCCAGATCTTTTGTTTCATGTGCCTGATTGTTTGTCTAGAAAATTCAATTAACTTTTTTTGACAAGATTTTATTTTATTTTTTGCTTCCATAAGCTCTGCAGCCAATGTCTCATTTTTTTGCCTCTCTTTCTCCAATTTTTGTTCCCACTGTTCATTTGCTTTGCCAATGCTTTGTCTTAATTTTACTGAAGTGGATTTTTCCTCATTATATTTCTTTTTTATCTCATCTAACTCTTGCTTCAGTCCATTCAATTCCACCTTTGTTTGTTTATCCTCTTTGCTTATTGATGTAGAGGCAAATTTTTTTATTCTTTTTTCTAATTCATTGCTCTTGTTATCGGCTGCTTTCCTCTTTGCTTTGTCATTTTCTAAATCTACCTGTGATTTTTCTATTTGATTCTAGAACTTTTTTTTCTCTCTATCATTCTTTAGCAATGATGTGTGCACCAATTCATTGTTCTTCTTTGATATATTAATTTTGCCAGTATTTTTTAATCTAGAAAAATCAAACTGCAAACTGTTCACCTGAAATTCAGATCGATCCATCTGATTTTCTAGTTTATTTTGAACTGTGGGAACAACAATTGTGTACTCCATGATTTCTGTATTTGTGTCAAATGTGGGTAATATCATGGTTGTTGCAGGATCTGAAGTTACAGCAGACACACTCTCCATCAGTTGCTTCTTTTCCTTTTTATACAATTCTGATTTCTTTTTAAACTCTTGAATGTAATCAAAACCTAGGCATGCAGGAATAAGGGAATGCTTGAATGGTGAAGGAATAGGAGTACTTGCAGTTTCTGTTATAGCCACACTAACTGGGGGAGTGCTTGGAAATAATTCCTTTGTAGTGGAACTGGTAGTTGGACTTGGACCTGTCATAATCCATTGTCTCTTCCGTGTCCCTTGATCACTGAGTGTTTATGTGGTGTCTTGTATTGGTGTCCTCTTATGTGTAACTTGTTGTTGGACTTGTTGTTGTAGCACATGTTGACTAAGTTCTCCACTAGCGGCAGTGCCAGTAGCACTAGGCTCTCCACCACGGGCATGTCCAAGTTGTTTTGCATCTGACCATGAGGATTAGGATTTGAATCTCTAACAAAATCAATTCTTTTAGTTCTACTTGTATGACCTTGGTGTATTTTATTAGTTGATTCAGCTCCAAGGCCTCATTTATCAAATGTTTTCTGGCAGTGGTGACTACATCTATTGGATTCCAAATGCCTAGTCCTTGGGACCCCAAACCACCACCTCGATAACCCAACTTTTCAGCTATGACTGCTCCTGAGTTATATAATTTTTTTGTGTCCTGACTTAAACCAGGTTTGTAAATTCTTTGGTCATCCCTATCATCATAGAATTCATCATCTCTATCACTTTCAGTTTCTTCATCTTCACATTCATTGGGATGCTCTATATTCCACAATTTGCTAAATTCTTCATCTTCATCGATTTCTCCGTAGTCTGCATCAGTTCTCAGTTCACCTAGATCCTTCATAGACCAAAATGCAGCAATTTTTTATCATGTCCAAGATTTTTTTGTAATAGACTCATCTAGAAAATCTAGCATTTTTGCTCTAATAGATGGTTTATCACTTTTTCTATAAAAATTGTCGTACCTCTTGATTTCATTCTCTCCTTGTGCTCCTGTAATTTGGACCTAGTGTAATGCCATAATTTCTACTGACAACTATTCAAAAGAAATACCTTTCTCAGTAGCAGTTTTCTCCATTGCTATTTTGACCTCATCCTAGGAATCCTTGTTTCTCAAGTTTTCAAGCAAGGGTTTACTTTGATGTTGAATTCTACTTGCAGCATTCCTATTGGCCACAATCATTATTTTAATGGTGTCACATGGATCATTCTACCAATGACAGACAACATCAAAATTAAAAAATTTCAAAAGATCTTCTGCCACCTTAAATGGTTTTCTCTCAAATGTGAACCCTCCACATGAAAAAGGTAAAGAAGGAAATTAGGTCTTCTTTTACTAACTGAAAAAGTGTAGTTCATTAGTACTCTACATTTGCCTTACATATTCCAATGCAAAATCCCTTTCTGTCACATGTATTGGAAGTCTATATGGCTCTACTCCTGATCCATAAAATCTTAGCACAGTATATTCTTCCAATAAGTACCAATCAACCAATTGTATTTATTTTCCTAGTTGAATGAAATCTCTACATGATATAGGCAATCTAGGCATTGGACTATTTGTAATTGCTTGATGCAATGGAGCCTAAAAGTAGTCTACAAAATGATTGTAGTTCCCTCGAGAATCATGCATCCTTATCTTAGTGGTCCAATCATATACTGGAGCCATTTTATTTTCTTTAGCATTGCTATAGGGTTGAATCTGAAGCTTGTTGTTCTAAAACGTTCCACTAAATTTGAATAGAAAAAATAGCATAAGTAGGTTGTGAACCTAAATGTCTTGGTGGAACCTCCTTTAATCATAAAAAAATGTTTATGCATGGATTCTACAATGTGCTCAATAAATTTATATTTGACATGTACACCATTACCATAATGGATATTATATACCATTTCAAGGAGGCTTGCATCCACTTCCCAATTGCTCTCTAGTCCGAGGTAAAATGCCAGCATGGAAATAGTATCATGATTTAAAAATTTTCAAAGGATAAGGAGGCTTATGGTTATCTTTCAAGATGTTTTTTTCTTCAACTATTTTATTTATGAAAGATTTTTTTCTCCTTTCATCTACTGCTTCATAATCACTAGCAATCTTTTCTAGGTCAATGTGGATGTCTCCAAATTCATGGGTTGTAAACCCCAACACTTTTCCAAATTCTTCTACATTAATAGATAAAATTTCTTCTTTGGTATCCTTATTTTACAATTTCTCTTTTGTTACCATCATAATTGTTGGCATAGACCATGATAAATTTTGGGCAAGGGAAAACCTCATGTAACATCATGCACCCTAATCCAGTTACCCATGGTGCATTGATACTATCAACTTTATTTTTCTTGGCAGCCTTATTATCACATGAAAATCTAAGTTCTGAGGTAAATCTACCATACATGTTAAGATCATAAATATCATGGTATTCATCAGTCAAACTTGAGGTTTTAAGCAATTTAAAATAATCTATTTTTTTTATCTATACTTGCTCTGCCTTTTCCAAAAACTTTGTCTGGTCTACTAGTGGTGGTAGACATGCTTATATAGTGTGAAATTTTTCTTAAGTCTCTCAACCCTAAACACAAAGTTTGACAAAATAAGATTTTAAGAAACAATGAGACGTAACCTAGGGATTCTATGTTTTGTCTTACCAGCTTTGTTGGAAATGGCACTGCAATGAGCAATCTGAAATATCCCTGGTGCACTGCAATGAGAAATATGAAATCTCCCCCACACCCTATGTGTTGACCCTCTCGGCTCTAACTTAAAAATAAAATCACTTAGCAGTAAAAAGTAGAAACTAGAAAGTTTTTTTTATGAAGTGAATTTTTTATTGAATGAAATGTCAAGTCAAGTTTCAACGTGTCGCTATTAGTACATGTCTGACAGCTATCCTGCATTAACAACTGACATCAATCTCTAAACTGTTAATCTTTGTAAATCTAAGGGTTTAGGGTGATTTCAGAGATTTAAGTTCGCAAGCCTAGCATTCTGTGCATTTCATTCCGGAATGCAACTAGAACCATCCATCAAATGTTCATCGAATGGTTGAGTATTTTATGATATAAACAATAAGCATAATCTACATTTCTTCATTCATTTAATTACAGTCACACTTATCGTTCAATTACATTCTATTTAATATTAATAAAAAAATGATTCACAATTTTTTGGTCTCGTGGACGTCAACATTCATTCATTCATTCATTGATATTAATTCAAAGAAATTGTTACAGCTAGGGAATAGCTATGTGCCTACGCCCCTAGCATATCATTATATTACAAAAAATTCCCATACATATTCTTTCCCATGATAATATAATATATTACATCAAAATTAAACATTAAACACAAAAAGCCCATGTTCTAGAATCCTGAATAACCCTTAGCTATTTAGATTTAGAAGAAAAACACACACAACGTAGAGATAAATAACCATATACATGCAACAAAGCATTAATCATTTAAAAACAACATGAAACTGGTAAATTTATGCCACCTAGCAAGACTGTATCTTATTATTCCTTCAAAATTTGCCAATTCTTCAACAACCAACCCTATGAAATGACTCAATGAGCAAGACAGTTCCTTTATAGATTAGGGACGTGCTCTCAGCATTGAATACATTGTACTTCAAATTGTTACAGATATAGAGAACAAAAATTTGTCAATCCTCAATTCCATATTTGTCATTCCACTCATTGTATGTCTCCTCTATCGGCCAAGGGAATAAAAGTATTTCTCAATCTGGCCATTATGGCTGACATACCTGGCATCCAGGATACTTTTTACATGGTTATAGAACGTATAAAAATTCCTTTCAAGAGTTTTTAGATTGTCCAACGTTAATCTTAGTACTTGCATATTCATAGTTGGATCACTTGCAATTACATCACAAGAAGTGGGAATTAATTGATAAAAATTGTCTACAATCTCCTTTATCCACTTGTCCAAGTCTTTTGTTTTGCCATCACCCTCCCAGATGGGAGGTGGCCACTTAGTGTACAACCTTTCAAAACCCTGAAACCTCTCTTTCACAATTGAATCAAATTTCAACTGGAAAGTGGTCACATCCTGAAAACACTTCAACATGTTAAACACCTTCTATAAGTCAGGAGGTGCATTTGAATCATACTTGGCACACCTCAGAAATTCTTTGACTTTTTCAGTTCTATGTAACCATTTTTTTTAATCTTAATAGTCTCTGTTTGTCAGACTCATGATTTTCATAGGCTGGTCTCAATTGTGAGTAGGATTTCCAAGTCTCATCAACTCTGGTCAAAATGTTTGTCACCTTGTTCTTGATCGAGTTGCTAACCACCTCTATAACCTTGTTATCCTTTTCCTCCTTCAATCTCTTATTATCCTCCTTCAACTCTCTAATCTCTGCAAGGAGAGGCTCTATATCCACTGGAAGAGATTCTATAGTTGGGATCACTAGAGGAGGGGCTGAAGTACTAGCTACCAATGACAACTACTGCTTCAACATGTTTAGATCTGCAACTACCTGAGAATAATCAAGTTGTAGCTAATTGTAATCCTTTTGCAATTTGTTAGTAGTTGCTTCTGCAAATTGTGTAGTTTGTACATTTAGGCTTGGAGCCTAAGGAGTAGGGGTATCAGATACTCTTTTTATAATGCATGCCCTATCAACTCTCCTAATATAACCCTAGGCTTTTTGTTTTTTGGGGCTAGAGGCCATATTGCCAATGTTTCAAATTTAGGGTTGAAGGCTGCACCAAAGAGGGCTTTTTCAATCTCTTCCCCTATCACATCTGAATCATCTCTAGTGATTCTATCAAATGCAATGGCATCTGATAGAGTCCAATGAGGTAGAAGCAGAATATTACTTTTTACCACCAGTGCTCTCCCTTCCTTTGGAGTCATTGCACTTACAGACTATTGTACTTATTTTAGGACCCTCTGAGTAATAACATCATACTCCTTGGGTCTGCTTCAGCCTTGGCATCTTCAATTTTCTTCTAAAATTCCTCACTCTTCACTTTCAAAACATAGCTCCTAAATTTAGGAGTGTTGACAAATTCATCATCCTCCATAAACTTGTCATAGGCCATCACCCTAACATATTCAATATCAATAGTAGGGTTTCTCATTACTCTCACTTCCCTATTCTCTAGGGATGAATAAGGTCTCAGTCTATCAGGTGAACAAGGGCCAGTTTCTTGTGCATGTTCCTCCTCCCCCTCTAGGTCAACTACCTCTATTTGCTCTAGGTTCTCCAAATCGATAATCTTGGCCCTTTTGGCAGGGGAGGGGCCAACTGATTCCCTCTTTACATCATACTCTTCACTTGATCTGCCATGCTCATAAGCATATCTCTATTCTCCTGTAGAGGCAGAGGAAATCAATTGTTCTACATTATCCAACATTTTCTCAATTCTCTTGATTGGGTCTTACACTTCTACAAATGCACCCAGATATGTAGGATTCATGTTACTCTTCATATTCTCACTGGCCATTATAGTATCCCACTTGATTTGAGTCAAGTGGTAGACTTCATTCATTGTAAAACAATTCCTGGCAATGTCCTCATCCTAATCCACTTGATGAAAGTACTTGAGCCTTCCCTTGTAGTTGTTGACTCTGAATCTAGTTTTGCTGATGAAGCCCTTAGGGTCAAAAGACCTTGGTTGTTCCAAATACATTCCAAAACATTGCATAACTGAATAAATTTGGTCCAACCCACTCTTATCAAGGATCAAGAAATCACAAAATTTGATGGAAGAAGGGAAGAATGAACCTTTCTTGCAGTTCCTAAAGTGCTCTTTGTCAGAATCATTTAACTACCTTATAACTTCTAAAAATGCCACCCTCTTTGGCACATATTTGGGCAGTATGTGAGGTGCAGTCTAGCATCCATAGACCCTTATGCAAGTAGTATGTTCATGATAGAACTAATCACCCCAATTGTGATCAATTCCAAGGCGGGGAGTTCTGTCCAGAGGTCGTAAGAAATCCATTACATCAGGATGCAACCTTTCACCCTCTGGATCCAAAAATCCAAGCATTCTCCTCACAAAATATTCTTCAAAGATGACATAATTTGATATGACATAGTGCATATCCAGCATACATGTCCATACTTGCACTAGCAGCTTGTTCCCTTGAGCATCTGAATCCTTAACATGCAGATTCTGGTGCCACATCCCTGATAAAGAAAATACATACATAAGGCACAACAAGGAGTACCATGTGAATTCAACATGGACATCTAGTTTAGACAAATTATTTTTGATCTTTTTCATCTGATCATGCATATGATCAGCTATGAAAGTGGCATAGTCATATGGTTCCTTGACATCTGGGTTCTGAATATCAATAGCCATCATCATCAAAGAAACAGACATTCTATCTAAAGCATCTCTGCCTAATACTTGACACAGACTATGATAGGTTCTGACAAAATATTTATTAAACATACTACAATGAAAAGGCTCCTCCTCATCATCTGAAATCTTTACCAATTTCCCATCAACACCCCTTGGCATGTGCTTTTGTAATTTATATTCCTTGTACTATCATTTCATAGTCTGGTATTTTTTCTTGAAAGCCATGAGGTTAATTTGTTTGCTAGCTTTAGGGTCCAAGTTGAATATAGTGGCAATGTATCCTTTGGTTAGCTTGATCAATGTTGAACCATTTCCATCTATTATTGTCCTAGTGGTTGGATTATACTTTAATGTTGTTGACCTAATTAAGTCAAGGTTGGGGAAAACATTGGAACAAATGAACTTAGCTAAATCATATCTCTAGGCATGATAGATAGGGGCCTTATAGTCCATCCTCTTATGCCAATGTTCAAAGAGGACCCAACCTAGGATAGTTAATTTGGTGTCTTGACAATTATAGCAGTAGTCAAAAAATTTATTGTGGGGTCCGCCTAGGCCATGCCATTTCAAAATTGTTCTAGCGAAACCAGGGAGTTGGATCATAAGATCCTCATCTAAGCTTTGTTTTGAAGTGGAAGGCTGGCCTAACTGACTCATTTTTCTTTTATGAAGGTAGATTAGGGTTTTTATGGTTGACAATGGCCCTAAAAGTTTCAGAATTAACCTACAGTTGGAAAAACTAGGCACAAAGGAGGAATAGTTACTTACTATTTTTCCACACTTGTAGAAGATTGAGATTACTTTTTCTTGCTTGTTCTGATGATTTCTTCTGAATGCAGTCGTGCTCTTGAGAATACTTTAATCCTTGAATTCCTGCACAATTATCTATATTAATGAACTTCATGCTGCAAGAATTCCTGCACAATTGTATTAATGCACTTCATGCTACAAGCACTTCGAAATCTCTCTCTTTTGAAACTTTGAATTTGGCCCATTGATCTCTTCCTTACATTCTAAAATCCACGATCCTGATTGGCTGACTAGATTTGACAATCTTCGCTGCCATTCAGAATATGTATGGATCGGATACGTGGTAGCACCTCGCAGCATAACAACCTATGATGGCCCACCTCTTACCTACCCCACGCCGGCACGCCTCACTTTTCAAAAAAGAGAATGCCACGTGTCGCGATGTCACAATCGTGCAATTTTGATTCCATCCTATGAGATTCTCCTTGTGACGATGTGCAACCATTGCATCAAGTCTTTTTCCATCTTAGACTTTTTGACATGTGTCGTTCTGTCGTAGCCGTGCAGTGAATATTTTCTCCTGACAGATTCCTCATGTGCCCTTGCGCGACCATTAGATTTCACCCTTCCTGCAACCGTTGGATCAAGTCTTTAGTGGGATAGGATGCTAGCTTAGATTTTTTTACATGTGTCATTTTTGTCACAGCCACGCAATGAATATTCTCTCATGACAGATTCCTCATGCGCCCTTGTGCAACCATTAGATTTTTCCCTTCCTATAACCGATGATAGCAGGTAACTTCTAGAATACTAGATTAAGAGGCCGGTCAACTTATGAATATTAGGACATGAAGTCATGACTTAATTGACCGACAATTGGCTCGCATATTAACTTCTTAAGCCATCTGATGTTTGCTTAAATTCTTCAACATTGCATGGCTAAGATTAAAACATCTTGCCAAGGAATTTCCCATGTGTCTTAATTAAATCTATAATAGGCTAGTAGCTGACCCTTTAAGTCTCTTAGGGCTGCTTCAAAATATTTTCTAAAGCATTTAAAAAGTGGACCCTCCTAGCCTGCTAGGTTAAATCGTTCCCCACCAAGCGGTGACCAACAAGATTAGGTATAAGGGGCCAGTAAACAACATGGTTATGATGGCTCAGGTTTCAACTTAGACAACCAACAACTGGAGGTAGCAAGTCAACATAAGATTATGTAGAGGGTTTCTTGTATGAAATGTCAACCATTGATATTTGGAAATCTAATGGTTCAAGTGTCAAAACCTAATTATGCAAATATTTCAAGCATCATGCATGTAGATGAACTACACTATCAATAGAAAGTGTAATTTTACTTCTGCATATAAAATTTCATGATTAATTCTATCTAAAAACAACCAAATTGAAATCAAATTAAATCCAAAAAGATTGAGAGTTCACATATATTATAGCTCTCTTAGCTGTCTCAAGAGTCAAAAAGAAAACAAATGCCAAGAAACATTAGAAACCTCTAACCATAACAGAGACCAAATCCATGTCAACATATATAAATTAAAGAAAACATATGAGAAGCAACATTAGAAACCTCTAACCATAATAGAGACCAAATTATATTAATATAAAAAGTAGAAATTATATTAGTACAAAAAATATTTACACTTGGGTAATTATAATAATACAAAAAGATTTACACTTGGATAATTATATTAATACAAAAAGATTTACACTCAGGAAATTATATTAATACAAAAACCACTCCAGCAGCCAGCCCAGGCTCCAAAAAATACACGGCAACAAAGAGGCTGCCATAGTACCATAGAAATCCCTAGCCCCTTGACTGAGCGACTCCTCGAAAACTTGCCACCCTACCACCCCAGCATGGAATCACCAAAAAAGTTGCCCTAAGATCCTGACCACTCCTACGGCCATTGCGAGTAGAATCCCCCCACATTCATAATGGTTGCGAAGTATTGAAACCATACTAGAGTTTCGTCTGTGTCCATTCTAATTGCCCACCAAAGAAAGTGTCTCCCACGAGCTGACCAAAGCCTGTGCCTTCTGAGTTGTTGCTCATTCATGTTTAGGAGGAACCTCTACCTAGCTACGCCCTCCTGTCCCTCCCGTAGCTTCTCTAGGTCTCTCGGCCATGGGATACCGACCCCTAATTCTGGACCAATCAATATGTGTATGTCATCAAAAATAATATCTGGAGTGAATACGCCCCATAGAATCATCAGTGCATCCACCTTTGCCTCTCCTAGGTCCAACAAAGAAGTCAGAAAGCATGAGGAAATGTCTAAATTTACCCTATATCTATCCTCATAGACCAAGAAGTCTTTACCGAGGACCATTTGAATTGCCTCAAGGAATAATAGGTTTTGCTGGTTACAAATGTTCATCAGTCTTCCATCTTTGGTATGGCCCAGAAAGGCGACCTAACACTTATTGCAGTGGAGCCTTATGGGAGTCTCTATGCTATATTTTGAGCTAGCCAACCAAGTGCCGTTTTACTGGAGACCTCCAGGATTTAAATGAAGATCATTAATGAACACACGCTTCAACTGACATGCATTTATTCATTGTCCAAATTTTTTGTAGCATCAATTTTCAGCTCGTGTAAGGATCAACCATTACCAGAATCTATTTAATAACTTGTCAGAACTATTTAATAAATTAAAAATCAATGCTTGGGAAAAGTATTTTGTAGGCTACCAAATGAAATTGATATCAATGATTCAATATATAAATTTATAATAATATCATATTTTATATAGTATAATATATAATTTTATATTGAAAATTTCATTCTTTGAAACATCTATGCCATGTATACATTGCAATTTGCCATTAAACTCATGTCAATTTCAAACCGTAATTACTTCTATATTATTTAGTAAAATTTAACATCACCCTTCAAAAAGATTGGGGAATTACATTGTACATGAACCTCTAACCAACCTCATAGTTACAAACAAAACTCCTATCCTTCAACCTTCAAACCTTGCTTTGATCCTCCAAAATTTTTTTGGTTCCTCTTTTCGACGATGTGTAATGAATATTTCATTGTAGTCCATAATTATCCTATTAATAGGCAATGGATCCATTACATTTATTTAATTATGTGCTCATTCACAATGACAGTCAATGATTCACTATAGAACCTTGCTTTATATGTACAAGAAACCACTAGGCATGGGTAACAATAAGGCCAGTAAAGGAGAATTAATTTGATTTTCTTGAGGTCACTGGCAATTGAGTTGGAATACCAATTCTATATGTCAATTCAAATTTCTAGTTTCTCATACATGCATGCATGTGTGGGAGATTCAACCCACCACCCATAATAGAATGCATCATTTGCAAATGTTAAAAGTGTCGATTCTTGACACGATTTATTCCACTTGACGAATTCTCATATTTCTTCATTCTGAGACATGCAAAGGAATAACAACCTACATAGCCACACACAAAAAAAACTTTCCATCATCTTAGATTCTTATTACTATTCTATATCTATGAACTGGGAACTCTATCACACAGTTAAAATCAAAATTATGAATGATCACAAAATGAATACTTGGTAACTTACTTTCTTTGCATAGCTGTTGTAATGAAAGCCATTACTTTGAACTTTTACAATCTATTGATTCTTGACCTATCTAAAACTTAGTAATATAATATAATTTCGAAACACTAAAGACTATCATATATACATTACATGTACTTCCATGACAAATGGGTAATAAATAACAGGTAACTCCATTTAATTGCCTCTGTTGTACCGTAGAAATTCGTATTGGCTTATCTGTGCGGTTTGTCATGACTCAGTACTCACTTTCCATTAATGAACTTAATTGAGCATTGACTAATCTATGTGGTTGATTGTGTTCAATCAAATCAACCATACAACCACTGACCATTTTATGAACCCTAGAACGAAAGATGAACGGTTGTAGTTCAATTCTGGAAGGTAGATCTCCAATGCTACACATTGCTAACAAAATCCTCCAGAATCAACTATTAGCCGTTAGATATTATTAGATCAATGGTTGACATATATATAAAATATATAATATATTTTATTGATTATTGTACAAAGGTCAAGGTGGCAGTGCTGCGGACTGCAAAGCGTAAGTCCTCTACTGTACAACTACAAATTTGAGAAATTGGATGTTTCAAATAGAACTTATGCCATCGATTTGTGATCATCTGACAACCAAAATCTATTAGAATATTTTCCATTTAATGACATCCACGCTAGAAGTGACCTCTGTTCTTTCGTAATAAATAAGGAATGTCATGAAAAACAAACTTGCACATTTTTGGAAGGCAATTTACGTAGCTCAATTAAATAATTATCTATTAATTTTCGTTAATCAAGATTCAAAATCATTGTTATTTGACACTTGTCTTGATTCTGGAGACTTTATGTAGAAAGATGGGTGTGTCAGAACTGCAACCCAGAATCGAACTTCAACTAAGTCTGATTGTATAATTGTTTATTGGCATAACAGTTTATTTCGCCAATTAATTTTTTATTGGTTTGAAACTATATTTAAATTCACCAATGAATTTTTTATTGCTTTGAAAATTGGTTTAATTCACCAATGTAAATATATTTTCTAGTTTGAGATTAGATTTGAATCGCCAACAAAAATATTTTCTTATTTAGAAAAAAAGGTTTAATTCGCCCACAGAAAAATTTATTGGTTTGAAAATAGGTTTTAATTCGCCAACGAAAATATTTAATTGGTTTGAAAATAAGTTTTAATCGCCAATGAAAATATTTTATTTGTTTTAAAAAAATTACAATTCGCCAGGATTTTCCATAGACCTCTAGTGATTACAAAAGATTCGCCAAATAAGATTATTTGTTTTCCCGGAAAAATGAAAAAAATTGCCAATAAAATTAATATTTTTCTTCGGAAGTTTATACACCTTCTCCGAGGGGGGTTCTTAAAGTTATCCCTGAACCCTAGAATTATAATTATGTCAAGAGACACTTGTTATGACTAGTTGACATATATTTAAGAAAACTAGAATTATAAACTAACTCTTAAATAAATAAAAATAGTTTGTCACATAAAAATAAATAACCTATTTATAAAATAAAATAATTCATAAGTAAATAAAAATAAAAATAAGTAAACAATGATAAATAAAATAAAACAATTTTTAAATTATTTTAATAATTTTTAAATAAATTGATTAATTCTTGAAGTAAATAAGTAAACAAAATTAATTCTTCAATAAATAATATAATTAAAATAAAACAAAAATTAGTTGTTGTAAATTAGGGCCAAAATTTGATGGCCAATATAACCGTATTTAGACATTTTTAGCTAAAATACAATTAAAATTTTAAAAAGACTATCACATGAAAGAGTAGATTTTGGATAGATTGTCAAATTTTCTTTAATATTATGATGATATATATAATTGGTGTATATATAATTTTACTTAACCATCAGTAAAAAAAATTACTTAATACTAGATAAGAAGGGTTGACCGTCAAATTTAGGGCCGTCAAAATGTAGAAGATCATTGCTATTTTATCTATTCTAAAATTACTATCTTCTATCATTAAATGAACTGCAAAGAGTTGCTGTTATATATAGTTTTTAGCAGTCTTAAAAGAGCAATGAACATGGGCGAATCGCGATTCGCGATACTACAAGCCATTAAAAAAGACATATAAAACTAAATAAAGAAATCCTAAAAAAAACTTTAAAGCTGTGCTATAAATCTTCAACTCCTAAAAAGATATCCACTGCTAATGCTATAAATCATCTTAAATAAAAAACTGACTTAGGCGCTGTTTCAAAACAAAACGCAGCATCAACTATCGAATAGAGACAACGATGGCCGCTGTAAAAGAATGCAGGTTGTTCATTGCTCTAATCATGGTATTGGCATTTCTCATCACGGATGGAACAGGCGCTACAAACAGTAAGATGTGATGTCCTTCATTCGTTTTTCATTTCACATTTCCCCAGTTTTGAACAGCTGATCTCTGGGCAAAATATAAACTAATGTAATATATTTTGCTGCAGGGAAACTCTCTTTGGAGCATGGTGAATATTAATTATTCCATCTTCTTTCTTGCTTGCTTCATTTAAATTGTTGCAAAGTTGGCTTGCTTTGAATATTTCTTATGAAAATATGTATTTATAATTTAATGTGAAGTTATTTTGGCTTATGTGGTCGCAGGATTGAAACCCCAACCTCCTTCAAGTCCAACTCCATCTCCTGCTAAAGAGCCTTTCTCTATCAACATGCAAAGAATGAGCACGGGATTTCCACCACCTAATATTTCTGCACCTCCAGCTCCAGCTACATCTTCTTCACAAGCTAGATTATCTTCTTATTAAAGTTTTGCTAATCTTGCTGATCATCTGCGTATTGGCCTTGATCGTCATTTTCGTGATTGTCTTGCTGTTTTCCTTGATCAATCTTCTAGACATAACTGTTTCTGTTTGCTGTTAGGGATCGATCTTCGAGCCATAACTGTTGGTCAAAAAAGATAGGGATCGATTGGTTCTGCCCAATTGTGTCTTCATTGTTGGTTTATCGTTTGATTTAGTGATGCTCTTGGAATTAGGTCTTCTATTTTAATCTCTTTTATAAATATAATTGATAAAACTCTTACAAGCTACAGTGAATCAATCGAATGTATCTTATTTCATGAATAAACATTTTGGAGTACAATTCGTGTTGAGGTGAGAATAGCCAAAAACGTTGGTGTAAAATACTCTTAGTTTTTTATTTAGAAGCTTTCATTTGCAGTCTAAGTATTGTGTTATTAGGATGGCCATTTTTATTGTAACATCATTACGTTGATATACTAATGATGTGTTTGGCTCAAAAATATTTTTATTTCTTGAACAAATTTCTCTAGTAAAATTATAGTTATGTTTTTGAAAAAAAAATTAAATTAAGTTGCTTGCTGATTAACTTCACCAAAAGAAGAGAAGCCCAATATTCACTATATCTCGTTTTGTAAGGTTTAAACTATCATGTTAAATATCTTGTTTATGACTTTGGTCATTAGCTAGAGGTTTCTAAAGTTTTGTGGGAAACATATTGGACGAAATTTATAAGCTATTATTTATTTTATTTTATTTTAGAAAAAGGTGGTAATCCACCCATGGCTAATATTGAATAAAGAGTTTTTACAGAAAATTTATAAGCTATTATTTTTCATGGAAAGTCTTGTAAGAACAAAAGGTAGTAAAATCAACTTCCTAATAGTAAGCTTAGCACAAATTTTAAATAAATTAAGTAGAGTTCAAATTGTATTACAGCATAAGAATGAACGCACAACTTTTATTGCTAAATGGAACCCTTCTCCAATGAAATGATGGTCCACAACAAACTTGTAAGACATTGTAAACTGTTGAGACATGGACCAGGTAGGACTCGAAACTAGGACCTTCCATTTGCTATTGGAGTGCTCTACCAGTGAACTACTGGACCCATTGTCGGTCTGGGTGTGGCTTATTTCCAACACCAACACCCCCCCTTAAGCCACACCTCTCATGTGCTTGGGGCTCCTAGCCTAGGCCTGGCTCTGATACCATGTTGAGACATGGACCTGATTTCCAACACCAACACCCCCTCTTAAACCACACCTTTCGTGTGCTTGGAGCTCCTAGCCTGGGTCTGGCTCTAATACCATGTTGAGACATGGACTAGCTAGGACTCGAACCTAGGACCTTCCATTCGCTGCTAGAGTGCTCTACCATTGAGCTATTGGCACCTCTTGGACTAGTCCATCATTGGTCTAGGTATGGCTTATTTCCAACACCAACATAAACAATATTAAAAACTTCTTGTTTCTAATGGTGTAACACACAAAAGCTAATACAACAGCGTTGAACCACTAGTGAGTATTATTCATATTTAATGGAAGTAATTGATTAGCTATTGTAATCTCAAATGCCATTTAGGTGAATTAAATATTGTTGTGCCATATTGCAAGCTGTAATTGAAACCTCAATCTTACACTTTAATGCCCTTGGCCAAAAATAGACATATTAGATATTTGTGTGGCTTACTTTATAGAGGGATATGGTTATCAAAATTCACCAATGTCTTATTTCCAGCTTTGGCCACAAGTAGATATCAAGAAATTATTCAGAGTTAAATCTAAATGTTTTCTTTAATTGGTATCAGCTAGAATGAAATGAAATGGATCTTTTTTACACATAGTATGATTCATCTAGAATGAAATGAAATGGATTTTTTTTATACATAGTATGATTTGGATTAAGCAATAAGATCTTTCCCTACAACAATTATAACACCCAAATAGCAATTAAACACTAGTAACATTAGCTATGACCAATATTTGGAATATTCAACCACAATCAATTTGATATGGGCTATAAACTATTCCATACAATTAGACACCCTTTTTCCCATTTGTACAACCAATAATAGCCTAGAAAAAATGTGGCTTGCTAAGAGGAAGTGCGCTTTGTGGTCTTTGATTATAATAGGCAAGAGCACAACAAGGGAAATAAATACTAAACAAGTTATTCCATTTTGAATGAAATTTACATAAGACAAAGGGTTTAGCCCATATAAACCAAATAAATTTTCAGCTTAAATCTCCAAAATAGTCTCAAACAGAGATCATCATAATCATAAACAAAGAACACAAAATGAATAACATTTCACTCAAATTTTAGAATATGAACAACTTTGAAAACATTCATAGAAATCATTAGAACTCCACAACAACGAAAACTAAATCCTATGAAGAATATCTACAAACCACATACACTAAAGACTAGAAAATCTTCTACAAACCTCTATTGAACATGTTGATGAAGCTTTTGTTGAGATAAGTTGTCATTAACTTTGCAATCCTAACCAAATTCATGTCTCTCCAGAGTTACTGGAAAGTGTTCCCCAACACATAGGAACTTGAGAGACAAAATAATATTTAATTATGATACTATGACATGTAATTGATAACTCCTATGATGTAGAGCCCAATTTGGGTCTCACTTTGGAAGTGGAGTCCATGGAGACTTGTAGTTGACTCTTTGATGTCTATCTTGACTTGGTGATACTTCCTAGGAAGTGGTAGCTGATTTGGGTGTAGACATTGAAAAATTGCCCTAATTATCCATCATTATTCCTATCATCCCCTAATTATCTTTATCATTAATTAATCCCTAATCTACCCTCAATCCTAAGATTTAATTAATTTTAATTAATTAATTAAATCTTGCATACCATCTACCATAAATATTAAATTCAACTGAACAAAAATAATTTATTATTTACCTAACCTAAAATCTCTCGTTAATAAAAAATTATATTTAACAACTTTAATTTATTATTAATCTAACCCAAAATCCATTAAAAACATGTTCAACCAACTTTTTTCCATTCAACCACCCTATACCATTTTTACCAAAACATTATAAAAATCAATTTAATTTTCATTTACTATCCCTTGGAGGATTATCACCAGAATATTATGAGAAAATTATACTCACACCCCTGGAAAATTTCATAGTGGACTTATGGAAATATTTAAGCAACCTAATGTTTGATATAGCACCTGACATTATGCACCATGATATAAAAACCAAGGTGACAATATGTCAAATGTGGGAAAGACAGAAAGTCACTAGCAAACATATGCCTAAGCCAGCATGATATGAAAGACCATGATGACAAAGTGGTAGGTATGTTGCAAGGCCCGATAATAGACAGACGCAATTACACACAGAGAGAGACTTTGGAGATATGTTGGAAACTTGAGCAACCACATCTTCAAACATTTGGTAATATTTATTTGATTTATATAGTTAATATCTTATCATTATGGTGCATTTGATATAATTTTTTTAGGGTTTGCAAATAGTTTCATACCTTTCAAAAAAAATTATATATTGGTTCCATACATTGGACACTCACTTTGGAGGTGTTTCCAATGAAGAATGGAAGTTTCTTTTTTTGTGTGTATGAGTGGATAATGGTGATACACTTTGCATGAACATGAAGTAGTAGTTAATAGTGGAGTTAGAGATGCATGATATTTGCATGAATATGATTTGATAGTTAACGGTGAAGTAAAAAGTGCATGATATTAGTATATTGTTTGCATGAACTCATAAAATCTTGCATGGACTTGCATGTTGTTGCATGTCACTTGTATAAATTTTTGCATGTGCCTGCATCTGTTACATGTTACTTGCATGGACTTGCATATTGTTGCATGTCATGCTTATACATGAACTTGCATGTACTTGCATGTTGTTGCATGTCACTTGCATACATGCTTGTATGTTGTTACATGTCAGTTATATGAACTTGCATGTTGTTGCATGTCAGTTATATGGACTTGTATGTCATTGCATGTAAGTTATATGGACTTGCATGTTATTGCATGTCATTTATATGGTGTTGCATGTATCTTGCATGGCACCCTAACTCAGGAACAATTTTAGATAACTCTTGCATGGTGCTACAGGTGGTTACATGACTCTTGCATGTTACATAACAAGTTGTTATAGAATAATTTTGGGCACATCAATGATGCATGTTGTTTGCATAGCATTGGTGTGTGTTTCTACTTTAGTGAACTTCAGTTGACTATGTCTCATTGGGAGTTACTAGGTGCTCATTAAGAAGCTTTCAATTCAACATTGTTATTGTCACATACCACCTTAGTTGACTAAGTTTGAGTTTAAATTCTTTGGCACCTATGTTGATACTTTTAGTTGTACCTTGTTACATTGTCACATAACACTTCAGTTGACTAGGTTTGATTGGAACTTCTTGGGTGCCCATGTTTGAATCTTGCAATTAATAGTTGATTTCTACTATGTAGCTTTAGAGTTCACTATATTGGGCACTTGGATTTGCATGAGGTTTATTCTCATGTTATTGGATACAATTTATTGTATGTTTGAGATCCATGGCTTCTATATAATGATGTCTTGAGTTGGTAGAAAGAATTAGAAATATTATAGATTACAGATAGATGATTTCTACCAGGCGACTTTGGAGTTCATTATATTGGGCACTTGGATTTGCATGGGGTTTATTCTCATATTATCGGATACAATTTATTGTATGTTTGAGATCCATGACTTCTATATAATGATGTCTTGAGTTGGTAGAAGGAATGAGAAACATTCCAAATTACAAACAGATAATGATAGGAAGGACATTTATTTGAAGATCTAAGAAGTAACATAGTGCTGGCAGAATCTAAAGAAGATTTTAGTATTATTGTAAACTCAATTACAAGAATTAATACAAGAATAAATCTCTTTGGGTGTGAAGTTTTTTCCCACAAGGGTTTCTCCACATAAATTTTGTGTCTACTTTATCATGTTTTTTTCTTCTACTATATTGATTAAATTGGAGAAATACTATTACATCTAAATTGAAAGTAATTTTGAGATTTACACATGATTTTATTTTAGATTTAAATAAAAATTAAAAGATACATAGCTACAACTTTACCTTATTCTCTATCCCTTTTTCTAATAGCTTTGTACAATCCCTGAACTAGAATCACTAACAGAGGCCAAGAGTTTTCATTCTTGAATCCCAAAGACCTCAAGGGTTTTTGTCCTTGGATCTACAACCACAAGGGGTTTCATCCTTGGATTTTATTTCAAACATAGATGCTCAAAAATTAATAATATCAAATTTGTATGCTCTTGTATAGCTTTTTCTCCACCTTTATCTAGAGATATTTCTTTCCTTTTCTATTATCTTCTACTACCAAAGATTCTCTCCTAGTTTAGATTGTAACACCCACTCCTTGATAAACAATTAAGATAATGGCCATAAGACATCACACCCTCAAATATGGCACCCAAATTAGGTATGAAATATCTAAAGCCTAGTATGGAGAATCAAATCTACCTTTAAAATAAGAAGTTACTCAAGCACTTCTTAAATCATAACTAACTCTCAAAACATGGTGCTCCATTTTTTGGTCCTAAAATTATGCTTCCACAATCTCTTAAAAGCATTCTTGTCAAGTTTCTAAGGTAACTCCCTCTTACAAGGTCTTTCAATTCTAGCTATTGCGAATTAAGGTGTCTCAACCTTGGTAATTACTTACATTATTTATGTTTGTATTTATTAATTCATTGCCTATGTTGTAAATAAATTGTAAATTCCATATTGTCATGTTGTGGGATGTGGCATGGTGATGTGTCATCCTACATGGAAGATGACAACTTGTAATTTTGTCCTCACATGACGAGATAGGTGTCCCACTTAGTGGTAGGATAATTTTTCCATATGTCAACATCTTGGATGTTGTGTAAGTTAATGTTGACCAAAACGGTTATGACAGATTCCTATGACAAAGTTATGACATGTAAGAGTTAAAAATAGAAGATTGTAAGATAGGTGAAGACATGTGTAATGAAGCATCTTTGAAAAAGGCATATTTGGGCACCCCAAGGTGGACTATGACATGTTGTAAGAGAATATGCTATTTATAGCACGTGTATGATAGATTCTCTTACAACTGTAAGTTGTAACTGCTATGACAGATTTTATGATGATCGTAAGAGTCGTAAGATCATCTATCATATCCATCTCATTTTGGAAATAGGCGACCTCTTTGGGATGGGAGCTGTCGACAAGTGTCAAGAACATTCTACAATGTTGTCCAAGATTCCTTAGGCATGGTTTTTAGGCCATGAGGCCAAGTTAGATGCCCATCTCAAGATAAAACTAGTTCTGCCTTGTATATTCTATATAAATATGTGCTTGGAGGAGGAGATGTATTATGTGATTGGCAGGTACTATTATACTGCCAGATTGACTCTAGACATGAGTCTCAAAGACCATTAAAGCTTGCATTACAAGTGTATTGTAAACAATATTCAGTTTTGTTAATACATTGTGCAGGTTTCTGAGTGTGGGGTTTTTCACTCGATAAGGGTTTTCCCCACCATATATCTTGTCTCTCTTCTTCTATCTTCTTTTTGGTTCTATGTGTATTTCTACTATATCTCATGTTAATGTGTTAATGTTACTACAATTGTAAGGATTAATTTTAAATTGTATAGCTCTCCCCTCATTAGATTAGTGTAGGAAGCGATTTCCACACACCTAGCTTTCTTTTAGTTGGTATCAGAGCTTGATCACCTTTGGTCCTAGTTGTTGGGTAGGGGTTTTTTGAGCTGATCTTAAGTTGAGTGGGAGTATGTGTAGAGTATTCTGAATCTTATTGCAGCAAGGAGATGGCAAGCACATCTAAAAGGATAGAGGTGGAGAAGTTCAATGGCACTAATTTCAAGTTGTGGAAGCTCAAGATGGAAGACATGCTTGTTGATCAAGACCTCTGGGAAACTATCAGTGGCACTAAACTAGCTGCAATGTTAGACGCTGAATGGGATCTCAAGGATCGGAAGGCTAAGGGTCTCATAATACTTAGTCATGCTAATTCTGTTCTATTAAATGTCCATGAGGAGGCTACTACAAACTTGCTTTGGAATAAATTGGGAGATGTGTATAAAGCCAAATCCTTGGTTAACAAACATTTTCTAAGAAAGAAGTTGTATTCTCTTTGAATGGAGGATGGAGGATCCATTTCCGAACATATGAATGCTTTCAACATGCTGGTTGCACAATTGACATCCATTGGTGTAAAGATGGAGGAGAAGGATCGTTGTATGCCCTTGCTTTGTTCTTTGCTAGACTTGTGGGATCATCTTGTCATGGCTATTTGAAGCACCACATCCACATTCAAAATTGATGAAGTGGTATCTTCGCTATTATCTGAAGAGATACGAAGAAAGTCTTTTGAGGTAGCTAAAGAGGCTCTTGTAGTTCATGGAAGACCCAAGGAGAAAGGGAAAAAGAAGGACAAGAAAGTTGAGAAGGGTAGATCCAAATCCCGTGGGAAATCCAAATATCCTAGAAAGTCCAAGGCTCTCTGTTGGAACTATGGTAAATATGGGCATTTCTGAAATGAATGCAAAGATGAAAAGAAAAAGAAGAAGAAGAACCCAGATTCAGATTCTGACAAGTCACAAGATCATGGTGATGCTTTCATCACTACCCTAGCAATCTATGCATCTGATGATTGTGGCTAATTGACTTTGGTGCATCATTCCACATGACCTCTCATCGAGATTGGTTTACCAAGTATGAGGAGTTCTATGGCAGAAAGGTGTATCTGCATGATGACTCTCATTTGAAGATTGTTGGTCATGGAAGAGTCTCTATCTGATTCCCTGATGGATGAGTGAAGGGGATCTCTGGGATTATGCACATCCTAGGATTAGTATGGAGCCTACTTTTTGTAAGTATGTTGAATGATACAGGTGTGCGGGTTGTCTTTTAAAAAGAAGGATGCAAGATGACTAGAGGAGCTATGGTGCTTGCTAAGGGTACTAGGAGAGGTACTTTTTATCCACATCCCAGGATTAGTACGGAACCTACTTTTTGTAAGTATGTTGAATGATATAGGTGTGCAGGTTGTCTTTTCAAAAGAAGGATGCAAGATGACTAGAGGAGCTATCGTGCTTGCTAAGGGTACTATGAAAGGTACTTTTTTTTCAGATGGAGGCATGCATTTCACAATGCAATAGTTCTTTTGACTCAAGAAAGAGAGCAGAAGTCACTTTATCCCCACCATTTGAATAAGCATTGAAGAAATCTGTTGTATCTAGTCTTGATGGTTGTAACCATGCATTGGAAGTTAAACTTCCTACTTAAAAGATAATGTTATGGCATAATAGATTTGGCCACTTCAGTGAGAAGGGTCTGCATACCCTAAAAAATAAGAACCTTGTTGAGGGGTTAGATGATTGTAATCTTGAGTTCAACTTTTGCAAACATTGCATATATGCAAAATAAAACTGTGTTCAATTTTATTTGAGTTCTCATAAGTCTTCTCGTGTGTTGGACCTTATTCATTTTGATGTGTCTAGTCCTGTTAATGTTCCTTCATTTTCAAAATCTATATATTTTATATCTTTTATAGATGACTACAGTAGAAGGACATGGATTTATTTTCTCGGAAGCAAATCTGAAGTCTATAGTAAGTTTAAGGAGTTTAAGGTCTTTGCTGAAAATCAAATTGGTAAAAAGATTAAGTGTTTGAGAACTAACAACATGGTGACTTATGTTCTATAGAATTTGATAAACATTGCAAGGAACTTGGGATTGAAAGATACAAGACAACTCCATACAACCCGCAGCAAAATGAAGTTGCAGAGAGGATGAACAAGACACTAATGGAGAAGGCTAGGAGTATGCTTAGTGGAGCTGACCTAGAACAAAAGTTTTGGATTGAAGCTATTGCCACTGGTTGCTATTTGGTAAACAAATCTCCTACATCATCTCTTATTGGTAAGACACCCATGGAGGTATGGTCTGGTAGAAAGCCTTCAGTAAGGCATCTTCATGTTTTTGGTTGTGAGGCATATGCACATGTGCCTAGGGAGAAGCAGTCAAAGTTGGAAAACATGGTTGTTAAGTGTATCTTCATTGGCTATGGTGTCAGTGTGAAAGGATACAATCTTTGGGAATCAGTGGCTGAAAATGTTTTGTATAGAAGAAGTGTCATCTTTAGAGAGCTTACACCTTTTTCCACTATTTTATAGCTAGAAGAAAAAGAAAAGAAAGAGGATGTTGTTTAGTTTCTTACTACCCCTAAGAAGACTAAACATAAAGACAATGTTGGATGTGATGATGAGGAGAGCTCTAGCAGCAAGGGAAGATCAGATGAAGAAGATGAACCTCAACCTCAACCCTTGAGGAGGTTTACACAGATAAGAAAGCAACCTGAAAGGTTTGGTTTTACATTGCTTGATTCTAGTTGTGCTTATGCTTTGATTACTAATAGTTATGAACCTAAAATTGTATCAAAGGCTATGGAAATGAAAGATGCAGGATCTTGGAAGGAGGCCATGGAGGATGAGATGGCTTCTTTGGAAAATAATCAAACTTAGGACTCAGTGCCTTTGCCTCCTAAACAGAAACTCGTTGGATGTAAATGGGTGTTCAAGAAGAAAATTGGTGCAGATGGCAGTGTTGTGAAGTATAAGGCTAGATTGGTTGCAAAGGCGTATTCACAAGTGGAGGGTATAGATTATGGTGAGATCTTCTCTCCCATTGCAAAGTTGACATGCATTAGATTCCTGTTGTCTCTTGTAGTATCTTATGACTTAGAGGTAGAATAGATGGATGTGAAGAAAACATTCTTTCATGGTGATTTGGAGGAAGAAATCTACATGTAACAGCTAGAGCATTACATGGTGAAATTAAAGAAAATTTGGTTTGCAAGTTAAAGAATTCTTTGGATGGTTTGAAGCAGTCTCCTAGGAGGTGGTACTTGAAGTCCAATACCTTTGTGTTGTCAATTGGATTTGTGAGATCAAAATTAGATCACTGTGTGTATTGTTAGTTTGATGGTGATTATATTCTCATTCTTGCACTGTATGTTGTTGATATGTTGCTTATTAGGAAGGGTAAGAATATGATTTTTGATTTCAAATCTCAGTTGTTAGCATAGTTGTAAATGAAAGATTTAGGGGCAATGAGGTACATTCTAGGAATGGAAATTAGAAGAGACAGAGCTAACATAAAACTTTGGTTAAGCCAGAGTGAGTATGTGAAGACCATGTTGGATAGGTTCAACATGGTAGATTGTAGACCATTATGTGTTCCTATTTCTTTGGGGACAAAGTTGTTTGTTGAAGATTGTCCAAATCTCCCAATGAGGTGGAGGACATGAGTAGAGTACGTTATGCTAGTGTTGTTGGCAGTTTGATTTATACTATGGTCTGCACAAGACTAGACATTACCCAAGCAGTTGGAGTCCTTAGTCGATTTATGGCTAATCCTAGACGGGCTCATTGGGATGCAGTAAAGTGAGTGTTCAGATACTTGAGGGGTACTTCTAAGTATTCCATATGCTATCATGGTAATGTTACAGGACCTTTGCATTCTGTTGATATTTGTGGATTCTGATTGGGCAAGTGACATTGACAGCAGGAGATCCACCAGTGCTTATGTGTTTACACTATTTGGTGGTGCTATTAGTTGGATGAGTAAGTGACAACCTATGGTTTCTTTGTCCATGAAAGAAGTTGAGTATATGGTAGTAACTCATGCTTGTAAGCAAGCCATTTGGATTAAGAGATTGTGTTTAGATATTGGTGTTGATGTAGGTCGAATTATGATCAGTTGTGATAGTCAGAGTGCGATTTGCCTTGTGAAGAATCTAGCTTTCCATGCTAGAACAAAGCATATTGATGTACAGTTTCACTTCATACGAGACATGGTAGAGGATGGGAAGATAAATTTGGAGAAGGTAGATACTTTGAAGAATGTTGCAGATGCATTGATGAAACCAATGAGCACAAAGAAGTTCATATGGTGTTCGGAGTCTGTCAGCCTCTTGGCCTTTAGCAGTTAAATCCTATTATTTTATTGGCTCTTACAAGGTGTTCGACAAGTGAGAGAATGTTAGGAATTAAGGTATCTCAACCTTGGTAATTCCTTTCATTATTTATGTTTGTATTTATTAATTCATTACCTATGTTGTAAATAAATTCTAAATTCTATATTGTCATGTTGTGGGATGTGGCACAATGATGTAGCATCCTACATGGAAGATGACAACTTGTAATTTTGTCCTCACATGAGGAGATAGGCATCCCACATAACGGTAGGAGAATTTTTCCATGTGTTAGTATCTTGGATGTTGTGTAAGGGAATGTTGACCGAAACGGTTATGACGGATTCCTATGACGAAGTTATGACATGTAAGAGTCAGAAATAGAAGATTGTAAGATAGGTGAAGACATGTGTCATGAAGCATATTTGAAAAAGGCATAATTGGGTGCCCCAAGGTGGACTATAACATGTTGTAAGAGAATATGATATTTATAGCATATGTATGACAGATTCTCTTACAATTGTAAGTTGTAACTGCTATGACAGATTCTCTAACGATCGTAAGAGTCGTAAGAGCATCTGTCATAGCCCATTTTGGAAATAAGTGACCTATTTGGGATGGGAGCTATGGACAAGAGTCAAGAACATTTTACAATGTTGACCAAGTGTCTTTAGGCATGGATTTTGGGCCATGAGGCCAAGTTGGATGCCCATCTCAATATAGGACCAATTCTACCTTGTATATTCTATATAAATAGGTGCTTGGATGAGGAGATGTATTATGTGATTGATAGGTACTGTTATGCTGTCATATTGACTCCAGACATGAGTCTCAAATACTATTGAAGCTTGTATTGCAAGTGTATTATAAGCAATATGCAATTTTGTTAATACATTGTTTAGGTTTCTAAGCGTGGGGGTTTTCACCCGATAAGGGTTTTCCCCACTGTATATCTTGTCTCTCTTCTTCTATCTTCTTTCTGGTTCTATTTGTATTGCTGTTATATCTCATGTTAATGCATTAATGTTGCTACAATTGTAAGGATTAATTTGAATTTGTATAGCTCTCCTCTCATTAGATTAGTGTAGGAAGCAATTTCCACACACCTAGCTTCCTTTCACTAGCAACTTTTACACACATAACACATTGTCATAAATACAAATTTCCAAAATACATACAAGTGAAACCTAGTGCCACTCCAAGTGGGATGCCTAAAATAGTTGCATGCATAATAAATATAAATAAATAAATAGTTCAAATATTAGGACTTGCAAGGTGTATGAAACATGTAATCCCAACAACCCTTTCATCTTTGACTAGATCTCTAACAAAGTGGTACTGCACATCTATGTGCTTTGTGCTTGCATGAAAAATTAGGTTCTTTGCTAGGCAAATTACACTCTAATTATCAGAATAAATTGTAACCACTCCCTAATTCAATCCAACATATAAACACAATCTTTCTAACCAAATGACTTCTTTATAGGCATGATTAGCTACCATATATTTTACCTCAAAAGTAGACAAAGTGACCACAACTTAATGCTTTCTCATCCAACTTATGGCACCACCAAATAAGGTAGACACATATGATTTGGTGGATATGTTGTTATCCATATCTGCAATGCAATTTGAGTCCACATATCAATGAATTTTAAATGAACATCTATCTCCTCTCATATTAGAATGATAGCACAAGGAAAACTCTAATGTACCCCATAAGTATTTAAAGACTCTTTTTACTACATCACTATTGAATACCCAAAGTACTAAGAGGGGGGTGAATCAGTACTGTATTAAACTTCTTGTTTATTAAACTAGTAATCCATTTACTGCATGCAATAACAAAGCAAATTAAACATAGAATAAACAACCTCAAATCATCACACATGAACACCAAGATTTTAACATGGAAAACCTCAAAATGGGAAAAACCATGGTGAGTTTTTATGTAGGAATAATACCGAATTACAATAAAGGATCACTACCCAGGGCTCACTACCCAAAAGAATTGGTCACTGCAAGAAGGCTAACTGCTAGGAGAAATAAAGAAGAAAGGAGATGGCCCACTACCAAAATGAACCACTCAGATTGTATCTACACATCCATGAATGCAACTCTAATAAATGTTCAAAAATACTATCTCAAAACTCTTCATCTTGATTGCTCTGTTTCACTGCTCCGCTTTTACATTAGACAAGATTTCTCTTCTTCTGCTCTTGTCACCTACTTTGGAATTTTACATATTCCTCACATTCAGATTCTCTAATCACCACTCAAACACTAAATTAAATCTCATATTTATATCCACAACAAACAAAATCTTCATCTTAGGTCAGCCTACTAAAGTGTACCATGTAGTCATGCATTATGTACTCTTTCGACCATTTGAATTCATTCTCTAAAATCTATAGCGGACCAAAATAATATTGGAAACACCTTCAAACATGTTGGTCTCAACTATTTCACATCTTAGGATTAAGTTCCAAACACCAAATCTTACTACATATTCATCATACTGTCATGTTACCCTTATCCACAGACTATTCACTGGTTCAGTTCAACTGTCAGACAACATCTTCCACTGTGGACCACAAGACTTTCTCAAATCCATATCAAAGACTCTTCACATGTCATAAATCACACCTCTAGAACTACAAAACAAGATGTTCTTTTGTGGTAGAATGTGTACCTCTGGAACACATACCCTATCATAGTTAAACTACACCATACCAAGTAGCAATACTTAGACATTCATAACTGATTCTTCTATGGGACTCAGAACTTGTAACTCTAGATATAAGTACTTTGTACATGTGTTTACAACACCTCAAACTACATACCAATATATGTCATAATAGAGGAATGCAGACCAATTCAGTTGAATGTTCTATTATGATTTCGTTTGTTTATTGCACTACAAGTGTTAGACTTCTTGAAGATGGACTTCTGATACTCATCAAAGATTGAAATCTTGGACAATTGATCATCTAAGGACTATGAACAACATACCTGTTCTACATGATATGATCTTTTATTGCGGACCAATGTCATCCATTATACTATTTCTCTATTGCTACCTCTTGTATACTACTAACACTTAGCCAAAATAGCTAAGTCTTCTTCTCTTGATCAGAACACTGTTCCAATCTTGTTGCCATCAATGAAAACATCTTTAGACATCATACACAAGTTTCCAACAATGTCTCCCTTTGGCATTGATGGAAACACTTGATGTGAAAAACTATTACAACTCCCCCTTTCTCTGTATACACTACTCCCCCTATCTTCATGCTTCTTTTATTATTTTTCAAAATTATTTTTCACATGCTTCATTTCTTCTCCCCTTTTTACATCAATGGAAAATGTGTATGATATAGAGATATGTACAAGTTGCCAAAAATTCAAAACTATTCTCGTATTTTGCTGCATATATACAAGTGATATATATAAAAATAATGCTTACTGTTATTGTTGTTCTAGGACAACATCTTTAAAGATATGTTTCAGCTACACTATTTCTTCATTCCAACTGGTCTTAACATCACTCAACATTAGTATGTGCCCATTAATCTGGGATACCAAGTCTTATATTTTTTTCACTATATCAGGGACTTCAGTGGTTTGCCTTGTTTTTTCTGCAACTGCTATTAACTTGGTTAAGGATGCAATTTTGAAACTTGCTACCTCTTGGAGCTTTCCCATTCTATGCTTTGTGTTATCCTTCTGAGTCTGCAACTTATGTATGTTAGAGTGAATGGTTTCAACTTGTGCCCTTTGATTGCCAATAACATCTTTTGTCGAGTCATAGGTTTTAGATATCCACATTATTTTAGCTTCCTATTTATCTATTTTATCCTTTATCTCCTTGGTCTTGTCTAGCCATGTAAGAAAAAATCAATATAGTTCACTTGATTCTTTTAGGGCTAACTGTGCAAACTCTACACTTTTATCTAACAAAATTTGTGTTGAGAAGCTTTATCTTTCAGCTTAACTAATCTCTTATCATCTATTTCAGCTCTCACTCTTTTATCAGCAGCTTGCTCAAAGAATTCAAAATGGGAATTCATAGATTCATAAGCCTTTTTATTTGTACTATGGGAGAGAGTGTTCTATCTCTCTAAACTCTCGGCCCATGATCTTCTCAAAAATATTTATAGCTTCACCAAGTAATTCACTGTCTTCCAAATGGGATTTCAGCACTTCTTCTTGTATAGTAGATTGAAAGATTGTTCCGAGTCTTAGCTTCTGTAGAGGGGACATTGAAACAAGTTTGATAGGTCCTTCTAGAATCTTGGGTACAATCAAAATTTGAGCTTCCTTCTACTTCTCCAAAAACTCTCTCAAAGAGTTAATAGTGTCTCCATTTCTCCAACTTGAGATGTCTTAGCATCTTGTCTCTCCAGAGGATGCCCTTGAATGTGCTCTTGTTCATTTCTTTCTAGTTTCAGAGAAGGGTGGTCTAACATTTGTTCATCTATTTCTTCTCTCTGCTCTTCTAAAACTATCTTTGTTTCTTTGGACCTCTTTTCTTCCTTAGTTTCTTTCATCTCTTCTACTGGTTCTTTATTCCTTTCTTCTTCATTTCTTATGTCTACTGAAGGAGTAACTGTGCTTTGCTCCAAGTTTTATTCCACATTTGTTTCCAAAACTATATTATCTACACCAGTCTCTTGTTCATCTTCATCATCATCAACAATAGTTGCGATTTGCAGCTCATTTAACACCGTAAGTGTTATTTCCTCTATTTCCTTGACTAATTTCTTAGTCTCACTAGACATTAGAGAGTCTATTTTCTTCTTGGTTCTAAATTCTTCATTGAGCATCTTAGTGGCTTTAGTTCTTTCCTAAGGGGTGATGTCTAGACAAAGTTTTAACAAGACATATTCTTTGATCTCAACATCTTTGGCCATAGCTTCTTCTTTCCTTGCTGACATTATACTGGCCAGATTATCTGGTAGCTCATCTATTACTTCAATCAAAGTTTTGCAAAACATATAGATAAGTATCTTACAACTACAATTTCAATGATTACCTTGTCTGCATCTGATCTCTCATCATACATGTCAACAATGGGTTTTAGGGTACCATGTTGCGAAAATGAATTGACCATGGCCTCCAAGGATATACTAGCTTCTTCTTCTCTATTCTCAATCTTCTTTTCTTTATTGTTCTTCTTCTCCTTAACTTTTCTAGATGTCTTTTTAGTAGTAGCTTCATCTAGTTTTGCCCTTTTTGCTTTGAACCCCTTATCTATTTTTGTTTCTATTTCCTCTTCTTCTTCTCCCTCACTAAGGATCACATACACTCTTTTTGTAGCCTTAGCTTTATTTTTTTATTCTTTTCTTCTAGCTTCTCCTTTCGCATTTGCTCTTCAAGATTTATCTTTTCTTTTTCAACCTCAATGGTAGCTACTGCAGAGAATGAGGCTCTTGTTCTTCGCCTAGATCTAGGTGCAAGTTTTTCTTTTCTCAGATTTCTCCTCTTTCTTCTCTAGAGTTTTTGATGTTTGTCCTTTTGGAGCACTTGATGCCTTTTCTACTAAAACAATTGTAGCCTTTGAATCCTTTGCTTTGGCTCTTGCTTCAGAATTTGTTCATCTATAAACCCTTGGCCTTTGACAAACTCCTTTTCCTTTTTCTTTACATTCTTCTTGATTTCTAGTTGCTTGTGT
The DNA here is from genome assembly GCA_027924645.1 of Cunninghamia lanceolata. Lineage (NCBI taxonomy): Eukaryota > Viridiplantae > Streptophyta > Pinopsida > Cupressales > Cupressaceae > Cunninghamia > Cunninghamia lanceolata. The sequence goes on along the minus strand of BSBN01000388.1, from coordinate 14,144,522 downwards.
TCCATAAACACTTTAATAGACAATTCTTCAAAAATTTTAAATCTACCCTCCTTAGGGTCTTAAGGTTTGCTCAACATGAAATCAACTAATCCAGTCAAAACTTCCTCTAAAACTTCATATTCCATGGCTGGGACCCATACAATTCTCAGTTCAACAACCTCCATATAACACTTATCTTTGTCTACCATGAATACAATATCTTTTTCATACTTTAATACCTTTTTATAGATCCAGGCCCTTTCCTACATTTTCTTTTGAAAATTCTTGAAATATCCCCATAAGTCTCATTTTGTTTATCTACATTCCCAGACTCTGTAGATGATTTTTGATTTGTGCTGCAACAAGTGACTACCCATGTAACCGATATTCCCTATACCAGGTAAGTCCCTTAGAAAATAGAACAATAAATAGATAATCAATGTTCCATCCTTGAAGGGATATTTTGAATCCTTTGTCTTTTTCAAATTCTCCATAAGTTGTTGCCAGAGTAATTCACATAGGTCATAGTCAATGTTGTTTTTTACCATGTCATATACTATGCATATAGTTGTTGTAGAAACATATTTTTCCCTATTGGAGAAATAAAGCATATAACTAATGACTTTTGATGCAAATCTCACACTTTTATCCACAATATCATTTACAGTTAATGCTCTTTTATCAAATATTGCCGCTTTCAACTGCATTACTATGTTGTTCTTCATAGCCTTCAGTTCCAGAACTTTGTTGGTGGAACACATGCTAGTAATTGTTTTAACGATATCCCTTGTTATCATATAGGGTTCATCAAGACAAAATAATTCATCATGAATATGCCTCAAGATATATCTAACCCAGGCATCATCTGAGACCACAACAAAATCCAACTAGGTGTCTATTTTCTTCTCAACTAGGGCACTATATTCTTCTTTCAACTAAAATTTATCATCAGTCAATACCTTTAGATAAATGTCCCCTAATTTTTTGTGATCATATTCATCTAGGTTTGCATGAATGTAAGCCCTAACATCCTCTATATGCAAAATACCATGAGGAACTTCAAAAAATGCCCCATCTAGATCAGTCTCTAGGGATTTAAAGGGGTGCTTCTTGAACTTGGGTTGAGGCCTCTCAGTTATCTCTATTACTTGAGGAGTACACATTTTTCAAATTCAATATAGAGGATTTTCAAGAGAGATAATTGATAAATACTTTTTGCCTCCATTAAGGTTTCTTCACTAGATGATTGGATTTGTCATAGCTTGCTTCTTAGGTCCATTTAGTCGCTTGAGAGTTTGAATGCAAAGTAATTTATTTTTTAAATCAACCCCTTATATTCTCCTTTAATAACAATAAGTTCTTCATTCAAAAATCTATCAAACCCTTTCACTGCTACTCATAGTCGACCAAGATTGCTTGCAAGCAATTTACCACATTAGCTTCTTTTTTTCTGAAATCTTCTCCATGAGCTCTGCCATTTAGTCTTATACCGTTTGCTCTTTGTGCTAGATATCAACACCACAATTCTAGCTTGAGGATTAGGCTTTTGCATTAAGCTCCCCTTGAGCAAGAGCTTTCAATTTACTTCCTAGAGGAAGTACCAACACCAAAGTCTAGTGTGGACTCATCCTTAACTTCTTGCACTCTCTTCTTCACCCACATCTGATTCATCCATTTCTTGATCTCTACTAGATCTACCTTTTGTAGTAGTTTCTTCATTTCTGGCTAATTATCCTTCTTCATATTCATGCTTCTTCAGAATCTTGCAAAATGTTTAGGCATGTTGTAGTTGAAGCATACTATAGTTCTTTGTCTATTGTTCCTTTAATTCATCCTTGATCTACATTGGTTAGCCTTGTGACCATATCTATTGCATGCAAAACAATTCCCATTAAAAGATTGAATATTCCTTCCATTATTATAGTTGTTCCTTATCTGACTTCAGCATTCACTAGCTCTATGACCAAACCTCTTGCAATTAAAGTAGCTACCTTTGAAAGTTTGAACATTCCTTCCATTGTTGTAACTATTTCTTATTTGACTTTTGCATTCATTAGCTTTGTGACCTTCTTTGTTGCAAGTAAAACACTTACTAGAGAATGATGGAAAATTTTGATTTACTCTGCTCCTACATTGAGTAGCCTTATGACTAAATTTATTGCATTTATTACAGTAGCCATTGAAAGAAGGGTACCTTTGAGCATTTGGTTGCCTGACTAGTGGTCTTCCAAGTCTATTCCTTTGATTCTGAATCTATTTTCCTTTGTCCTTCTTGATCCCAACATTCCTTTCCTGACTAGTTTTGGATCTTTCACCTTTCTCAAATCCCAAGCCTTCTTATCATCAAGACTCTTCTGACTGGAAAATATTCTATCAAGTTGGGCAGCACTTATTCTAAATTTTTCTTCTTGACTTGAAGTATGTTTCAGATCAGCTTTCAGATTCACAAATTCTTATTCAAGCTTTGTGCTGCTTTTCACCAAGTGATTTAGGTCTTCTACTTTTTCTATTTTTACAACTTCCATTTTTAGATTGCTCAAGGTTTATTTTGCAGCTATCAATTGTTCACTAACCTCCTTGTATTTTTCTTTAAACTTCTTGACTTGCTCCCTCAATTTCTTTATGCACTCTTCTGCTTCCTTGACATTATATTTTAGATCCCTATTTTCTATTTCAACCTTTTCAAGATCTGCTAATGCAAGTTTGAGTTCTTCTTCATTGACAAGTGTGCATTATTCTTCAATCTCAGTTGCATCAATTTCTTCAGGAGGAGTGGGATGTTTTATACCCACCATGTGTTCAATCTCCAAGTTCTTCCTCAAGATGTTAGACTTCTTCTGAGGAACTAGACTTTGATACCAATTGTTGAACACCCAAAGTACTAAGAGGTGGGGGGTGAATTAGTACTGTATTAAACTTCTTGTTTATTAAACTAGTAATCCATTTACCACATGCAATAACAAAGAAAAATAAACATAGAAGAAACAACCACAAATCATCACACATGAACACTAGGATTTTTACATGGAAAAATCAAAACTAGGAAAAACCATGATGAGTGTTAGCTCACAATATATTATGTAGGAACAATGCTAAATTACAATAAAGGCTCACTACCCAAAAGAAGTGCTCACTGCAAGAAGGCTCACAACCTACAGAAAGAAAGAAGAAAAGAGATCACTCACTGCCAAAATGACCATTCAGATTGCATCTACACATGCATGAATGTAGCTCCAATAAACGTTCAAAGATACTGTCTCAAAACTTTTCATCTTGACTGCTCTATTTCACTGCTCTGCTTTTACATTAGACAAGATCTTTCTTCTTCTACTCTTTTTTCCTCCTCTGCACTTTTACACATTACTCACATTCACATTTGCTAATCACCACTCAAACACTGATTTCAATCTCAAATTTATATCTGCAATAAACAAAATCTTCATATTAGGCTAGCCTACTAAAGTGTACTACGTAGTCATGCATTATGTACTATGTTAGGCCAAATTCATTCTCTATAATCTATAGAGGACCCAAACAATATTTGAAACACCTTCACACATGTCGGCATCAAATTTTTCACCACATAGGATTAAGTTCCAAACACCAAACCTTACCGTGCATACATCATACTGTCATGTCAACCTTATCCACAGACTGTTCACTAGTTTAGTTCAATTGTCAGACATCTTTCACTACAGACCACAAGACTTTCACAAATCCATATCAAAGACTCTTCACATGTCATAGATCACACCTCCATAACCACAAAGCAAGATATTCTTTTGTGGTAGAATGTAAACTTCTGGAACACATACCCTGTCACAATGAAACTGCACCATACCAAGTAGTGATACTTAGACATTCATAATTGATTATCTAGTGGGACTCAGAACTTGTAACTCTAGATATAAATATTTCATACATGTGTTTACAACACCTCAAAACTACATAATAATATATGTCATAGTGGAGGAATGTGGACCAATTCAGTTGAGTATTGTGTTCTAATTTCCTCTATTTACTACACTACCAGACTTAGACTTCTTGAAGATGGACTTCTATTACTCATCAAAGACTAAAATATTAGATAATTGATCATCTGAGGATTGTAAATAACATACCTGATCCGCATGATATGATCTTTTACTATGGACCAATGCCATCCATTATATTGTTGCTCTATTGCTATCACTTGTATATTGCCAACACTTAGGTAAAACAACTAATTCTTCTTCTCTGGATCAAGACACTATTCCAATATTCTTCCTTTGCTTGTTTCCATCAATGAAAACATCTTCATACATCATAGACAAGTTGCGAACAATCTCAATGTATCAATCTACGATTTGACATAAATTTACTCAAAACTCCCACTGCTTAGATAATGTTTGGTCTATTATAGACCATAGCATACATAAGACTACCAACTACACTCTAATAAGGTATCTTTCTCATGTATTTCATCTTTCAAGAAGAAGGAAGACATTATGTAACATATAATTTCATTCGTAAAGTAATATGAACACATAATGGTCTAGAACCCCACATATTAAAATAATGTAAAATTGAATTCACATAATTTGACCAAGCCAAAGCATTGAAGTTAGGATTTTAGTTAATAAATCAATTCTTTTCCATTTCCAATAAATAACATATCACCAACATAAAATGAAATAAACAAGAAATAATTACTATAAATTTTGTAGTAACCATAGTGATCTTCTTTTCACCATTCAAACCCCCAGCTCAACACAAAAGTATCATTTTTTTGGTATGACATTATAAGATATTGCTTGAGGCCATACAATTATTTCTTGAACTTACAGACTAAATGTTCTTTACCTTTCATCAAAAACCACTTAGTCTATGACATATAAATCTCTTTCTCCAAATCACCATAAAGGAAAGTAGTTTTCACATCTATTTTCTTGATTTCCAAATCATAGTTTTCTATAATTGAAATAAAAAAATATAATGGATGACATTTCAGCAAAAGGTGAAAAAATTTGACTACAATCCACCCTATTGACCTAGGAGTAACCTTTTGCAAGCAATCTCAATTTATGCTTTTCAACATTACAATTAGAACTAGTTTTATTTTTAAATAGTACCAATTTACAACCAGTAGGTTTGTGTCATTTGAGTTGAGGTACCATGTTACAACTATTATTCATGTTAAGTGTCAGCATGTCTTCATCCATTGCTATTTTCCAAGATTCTACATCATGTATACCTAAAGTCTCTTGCAAAATTCTTGGTTCATCAATGTTAGTATTCAAAGCAACAAAATGAAAAAGATTCAATTACTTAGAGGATCACCCAATATACTAAACTAGATGAAGCAACAAGATTTGCATATGAAATAAATATAACACATTAAGGAAAGGTTAAGTATTTTTTTTTATGAAATAAAAATAGAGAAAGTTTCAAGTAGGTAGCCTAGTTTTAATGTGGAATGCTAGGTCTAAAGATAAGGGCAAGCATAGGAAGTTTTATTTCTTGTAGTTGGACCCCTATCTTAGAAAATTATTGTAGGTAGGAAACATTTTATTTGAGAAGTTATAATGTTGAGTTCCTAGATATGATTGCTAATGGGCTATAATTCTTCACATTCCTTTGTGAAAGTATGATTACTTGTATTCTCATAGTGTAATAATTTTCTATTCTCTCTTCTTTGTGTTTTCTTGTTTTTATTTATGGCCTCGTCACCTATTTTCTCTAGTTGGTCTTCTTTCTTCAAGTCTCTTCATGTATTCTTTATAGACTTACAAGAAATGCATGTCTTGAGCTAAATCCATTATTGACACCCAATCTAAGAAATTGTTTTTATGGCTCTATATTTCACCATTTTACCTTTTGCACATGTAGCTAACCTAAGAAATGTTAATTAGGGTTTTATGTTGTGCATACAAGTATTTGCATTGAAAGGTTTACTCAAAGCCTTGTGTTATGTCCTATCATGCACTTCTTAACTTAATGTGATCATCTTACTTTTCCAAGAATGATTCAGTTAAGCGTCTCTATAGATCTCTTGGCCACTATGTGAATTTCCCATCAGCGCACCTTAGTCAGGCTCTATGTTTGTAGTTGTTATGATCTAGTTCTTACAATATTAAGTATTTCACATTTGGTTCATGCACTTTATAAGTCTCACTGATCAATAAATTTTTAGTGGTTACATGTAAAACAAGTGGATCTTTTATGTATACACATTGATCAGCTAATAGGACCTCTATTTGTCACGTGACCTATATGTGATTACATATGTTTTCTATATTATAGAAAAATTTGATAAAAAGAAGAAACATGCACTTTAAGCTATGGCATTTTTCCCTTGGATATTCATCTTGAGAATATAGGCATGCACCATCATATTTTATTGCACTTTAAAGAAGTATGTTACATATCAAAGGGTGAGCTTACAAATTGTTATGATTTTCAACCCAACTTATTTCATTTCATTAGTTTTAATGGACACATAAGTATGCTTTAGGAATGTGCTGGCTCTTTATTGATATATGTGGGTTTGATTTACCCATTCAAAGGAGAATTGAAGTGGAGTGTATATTATAGCTTGATGCCACATGTTCATACCTCATTGCATAGAGGTGAAACGATAATGAAAGGTTGTGGCATGCATCTTTGGCCATGGCATTTAACTCCTTGTCTTGATCTTGACAACATTGGCATTGATTGTTAGATCTATGAACACTTTAACAAAATTTATGGTAGAGATATATGCGAATTGGTCACATTATATCTTGATGTCACATGTTTATTTCTCATTCAATGGTAGTTAAATGAAAACATTTTGTGATACACATCTTTGGCTATGTTATTTAATTCCTTTCCATTGTTCTTGAGAGGATTGGTGTAGATTGTTATATTTGTTAACTCTTTAATGGACTTGGTGGTATAGATATAAGCAAACTAGCCACTTTTAATGCACATTCACATAAGGTCATTGAAATAAATTTATCGATTACTCAATTAAAGTGAGATGTGATAATAGGCAATAAATGATTGAAAAAAATGTCAAGTGCATATGAACTTTAGGGAAACATCAATATATATATATGTATGTGTGTGTGTGTGTTTGTGTGAAACTTTGGCCAAAGTAATGCAAAAGTCACTACTTGTATTGTCGGTTCATGATGTACCGGATAGTTGAATAATCATAATGGGTAAGACATAACTAGAGCTAGACTAGATTTGTAAACCCAATTGTCTTTAGCTAGGACACATCTCTAGTTTATAGACATAGTATATAGAATCAGTTGATTCCCATTATCTATTAACCTTGTGAAGGGAATGGCCACTTCTAGAAAGGAAGGTGAGCGGGGGACTGCCAGTCTCTGGTTTGAGGAAAAGAATCATGATGATGGTCTCTCTCTCATGCAGTTGACTATTGAAGACTTGTGAACAAGAATATGTTTCTTATTTTGTAATTGATTTTGATAAGATTGAAAGTTGTAAGGAATATAACCATTGTAATCTGTGCATTTGTAACTCGCATGCAAAGCGACCTCCTTTTGAAATATGTATATATTACACTTGGATATTGTAAATATATTACTTATGGATATATGTTTCTCTTCTCCTTAAAAGAAAGTGTGAAGATTTTCTTAATTTCTGTTTGAATTTTTCTAATACTCCTGTTGGGATGTTACAAAGCAACATTAGGTGAAGGTACAAGGCCATCAAGACTAGATGATTGATGACACGAACTGGAGGAGCCACATCTAGAACATGTAAGCATAGGAACTTAATAGCATTGAAAATATCCATTACTTTATCCCCAAAACCATTTGAATTTGAAAGCAATGCATCTCTAGCACCAAACCATAGACATTTACACAACCATTGTGCATGCTTTCTTGAAGGGTGTTAAAAACACATGTGCAACTGCAAGAGAGTTTTCAAGAAACTCAATTGAGAACAAACCCCCTAATGGTGTCTCTCCTATGAACATGTCATAGTTTTCTATAGCTAGCTTCAACTTTTCTACATTCAACAAGAATGCATTTTCATATGAGAAAGCCATCATCTCCATAAACTAATCATCCTAGATGAGATCCATAACTTATGGAAGAACTATTGACATAACCTCAGAATAAAGTAGTGCCCTTGGATGTCTACAATAAAACATCACTAACAACAAACAAAGAGCAAATTCTATATAAGAAAAGTTAAAATAATAAAACTTGAAGCAATTTAGGAGAGTCATTGACCCCAACTTCAATGGGTTTCTATTTCAAGGGCTAAATGAGGACCTGACAATTCTTACAAATCACTTTTCATGGTGACAGGGATGGATAGTAGCAGCTCAGGTATTATCAATAGAGGGCAGATGGAATTATTGATGTCAATGGTTGTGAGGCCTTAAATAATAGCAAGGTAATAAATGAACATGTGGAAGCCAAATCTTCCCCAAGCAAGATGATATCAGGAGGGAAGATTTGATAAATAAATTCATAAATAATAATAAATTGAAACTAAGTATAATGACATGTGAATAAGAGAAGCCATGAAGGGGGGAGCCATGAGGACATGAAATCAAACACCACAATGTAAAGAGGAAGTCGAAAAGTATTTACACTTGCCAATGGGTTTACTAGTATCATACAATGGAAATGGGAATTATTTTCTTAATAATTAATGAGGAGTTTGACATGATGGAATTTCAATTTAGATCATGTTAGAGAGGGGTGGGAATTCCATACTAGTCACCTTATCAAAGAAGGTAGTGTTGGTTTGTGAGTCAAATGCCACATTAGAAACAAAATATTAGGCCTTGTTTACCTCATAAAAGAAAAGAAAAATTAAGGATTGATCATATTGATCAAGCAGATCCCATAGTGCTTTATCAATATGGCATCTAGTTTATCATATTAAATCTCTATTGTGGTAATATTTTGATTGTGTCATTTGCCGTATTAATTAACATGTGATTTTCATGAGTTTGTTTCAAAATTTATTAAATATGAGAAATTTAAATAAATGAAATGGGAAAACAAAAAATTGAATGATATTTTATCATCAAAATAAATAAGTGGATAACATTTACCTATTTTCTTGCATGACATTATCAAAATGGTGATTATGAGGTAAATTGGGCTTTAATTAGATTGTAAAACGTGTTCATGTTATTATACTATTTTCAATTTTAGGGAAACAAAATGGAAGCCTTAGCCATGATTGCATATGCTTTTTTATGTTGATGAAAAATGACATTTACATTTTATGTCTTCATAAGAAACAATCCATAATGCATATGCATTATAGCTTAATAAATGGGTATCTATGACATGTGTGCATTAATGCTTGGTTGGACTTTATGAAGCATGAGTGCATTCTAGCTTATAATACATTTTTGTCCACATTTTGGTTCCCCTTTGTTGTGCACTTACCCAATATTTATTTTTCATGTTTGTTGACAATGTTGATATACTTTAAATACATGCTCATTTTATAGTTGCATGCACCTCAAAGTGGGGGCAAAATGTAATTGTGCAATTTGAAGATCTATCGTAGTTCCTATTTAGATTTTAGACCATTTTGATTGAAGGTCTCAATATAATTATATATTGACACGTGGCACAATCTTGTCTTCTGTTTGGTTCATTACCTGATACCATTCCCTATCCTTGTTTTTGCCTATGCCTAAACCTTCAATCTTACTTCATCCTAATTTGTGCAATGTCCATCTAATCAAAATTTTCACCTAGTTCAATTACATATAACTCATTATTAAACTTGGTTCAATCACAAGGAATCTAGGATTGAATCTCAATTCAAATATTAGAACTCAAATGTTAAAATGCGTTCCCATTTGTGCTAGTTATTGTGAGCTAATTTGCTACACATTTTTGTGAACTAATATTATGTATTGGTACTTAAAGTTATTCATTGTGTACTTAATTTGTATATAGAATATGGAAGTAACAAGAAGAAATCACTATAGCACATTTTTTTTTCTAAGGGAAAAAAATCATAATTTGCATTAGAAACATATAGGCCATTTGCACGGATGTCCATGTCATCTTTAATCATTTTCTCATAATTGTAAAGTCAGTCCATACAAGGGTTGACCTAGGAGAACACAACCTTATCAACAATCATACCTAAGGCATATTTAAACAACACCTCGAAACATTTAGACACAACAAAGTTGAAGGCAAATATATTTTTGCACATGCATTATGTTAGTTTATTCTTGTGAGGCTATGTTCATTGTTGTGCATTAACTCAAGGCCACACTGTTTCAGTTTGAACTCAATGGATTTGACTCTAAATTATAGTGACTTTTGAGCCTCCACAAAGTCCAAGACATCTTCAAGATTGAGAGTATCAATTTATATACTTACAAAAAATATTTCATCCTAACATTAACAATATTTCTTCATTATTCTCAATATTATTTCCATTTGTCCTCCTATTTAATTTTTTAAAATGTATTATTATTTATCAAACTAACTCTTAATTAAATATAAATTAATTGTATTAATATTCTTAATATTTATTTATTTACCCAAATTGAAAAAATTATTTGAGTGCTTTAGAATAATAAAAAAATTAAATATAAAATTATTCAAGGTTAGATTTCCTAATGATTTATCCATCTCATTTCATTTATGGAATTATTTAAATTGTAATATGTGAACAAGGTTAAAAGAAAAATGTTAACATCTATTTATTGTTAAAGGTTCTAGAAAAATAGTTTGAACATTTTTTAATCATCTTTTAGACCACAGTTCATGATCCATCATTAGGAAAAAGAGGACTTTGAATGTTAAATTGGGTCAAACTAGAATATGGCAGGGCTCAATCAAAGGGATAGGGATAGGGTTGTACTCACAATAGACTCCAAGGTAAGGAAATGTTGTACCAGTTTGAACCATTGAGAGAGAGTGGTGGTTGATTGATGGGTACAAGGCTAGGGGTCAATTCAAGTGCCAAAAAAATGAATTAAAGACTATGTACATGTGCTTAGAATATCTATACAAAATGAGTGTATAACAAAAATGTAAAAGTATAAAGTATATAACTTTCTGCTTACAATTTAGTATCTTAAAGCACATTCACATTCATAAATTATACCTTAAATTTGTTAAATACTAAATAAATTATTTATAGTAATAACTTTTTTTTATGCATAATAATATGGCTATATTGATATTCCCAAAAAACTTTACATTGTCTATTGCCAAAATGACTATCTGATATTGCAATGCCCATAGGCTACCACCCTACTATGACCGTGTAGGGTCATTATATTTTTCAGAGACCTCGCAAGGTCTATTTTGTATACATCTAATTTACTGTTGCTATCTGTGACCATGAAGGGTCTATATTGTATATCCTTCTTCATCTAGCTTCTGCTATCTCAAAATGAAGCTAGAATCAAAACCAAAACATAGGAAGCATCATCGAGGAAGTAATAAAACTATTAACAAAATACAAATTAGTTGAAAACTCACACCATTGTATAATTAAAAAAATATTATATATTAATATTAATTATAAAATATATCTTAAATACTTAAATTATATTTTTTAAAAATAATGTGATAAAATAGGTAAATGAGCATGTTGGATGACACTTTAAGTTTAAATTTAATTTTATCGTTCTAAGTTATTTTAAAGTATGTTAATCTTTTTATTAATAGTTAAAGGGTTTTAGATAATTTTAAATCTTTTTGATAGGGACTAAACCATTTAGATGTTTTATTAAATTGGCAATCCATGCACTATTGTATGGTATATAATTATGAATCCATGCAAACAAAAAATATTGCCAATGCTTTATTAAATATGGAACACATATGTTCATGATTAAGTCCATATCTGTCTATTTATACTTTTTCCACATCCTTCTTTCTATCACTTCCATCTTCTCATTTTTATTACTCCAAGGGTGCACTTAGAGATTGAATTAATTGCACAGAATAGGCATGTTGTGCTAGTCTTCCTGAGGGTGGCCAAGCCTTGAATTATGGTCACCCTCATTAATCTTTTCCTAGCCATAGCTTGGCCCCTATGAATCCTACGCACCTCCTATGATACGTTTTGCTTCTTTGTTTTCTTTCTTCTATTTTTTGTTTACTTTCCTCTTATATGATTCCTTTGATTATATTTTATATTTTTTTCATTTACTTATTTCCATCAATTAGTTTGAATTGACTTTCATAATAATTTATATCATAATTGTTGATAATAAATAATAATTATAATAATTTTTTTATTTAGTAATTTAACACTCAATATATTCAGAATGTAATTGATAAAATAATAATAATTATTTCTTTATTAATATTTATAATTGGTTTCCTAGATACATATTTATATTTATATTGACATTTATACAAACTCACAGGTGAAGTCAAGGAGACATATGGACTTTGAAAATTCACAATTGAGACTAAGTACGTGTTGGATGAACATATCAATTACTACTTCAAACAAACCTTAAGTTAAGCTAGTGTATATGCTCCAAGTTATAGTTGAAATATGCTCAAATACATTTATATAAATCAATGAATAACATAACTAGATTTTCATTATGCATACATCAATATCAACCATCAAAACTTCATTACTTAAGTATACACACTCATATAGACACTTAAACAGACACACACACACACACATAGATTTAATATTACATTTCAAGTCCCCATTGCTAGTCCAAATTATATCCAGACAATGGGGCCTTATAATGGGTTCATATGGGGACGTAACATCCTGACCTAGGAAAACATGTCCCCTTACAACATACTGGTGATCCTCTAAAGGTATTTGTAGGTACTATCAAGTTGTAGAGGAGAAGAGAAGGATAAGTAGACAAGGATAAATTCTATTAATTAGAGAGATAGAATGTAGAACCATGGATATCAATAGCTCCATACTCCCCATTATCTTTTACATGTAGAGAGTGAGAGAAAGCCATGTGGATAAGGAGATTGTGGTGTAATGGTGCTTTTAATGATGCACCATAACTTGGAGTGGAGGTCCCTTTAGAAAGAAGAGGTGTGTGTTTTGGAAGATAACACAACACTTGGTAAAACTAGTGAAGGAAGAAAGAGAGTGAGAGAAAGGAATGAAGGATGCAACAAAACTATGTTAGCGTGGTGCCTGTAGCAAAGAATAGGCTGTTGGTTTTAAGACAGACAACTGAGAGGGGAGGGGTGAATTAGTTGTCACTAGAATTTCTATTCTTTAAATATTTAAAGCCTTCTTATGTTTGTATAGCATAATAATGATTCAATCATGGAAGCACAAGGCAATAATTTAAGAGCAGAAACACATTCAATGCATATGACACCAAGATTTTAATGTAGAAAACTTGGTTAAGGGAAAAAACATGGGGTGCCTAACATAAGATTGTATTCTTTGTTAAAACAATAAGAAGAAAAAATGGCATTTGCCAATTAGGCCTCACTGCTCAGAAGATACCCAATGCCTACAAGAGACACACTGTCTACAGAATAATATAAATATTACATACTTGAACTAGAGATTAGCTTCTTCACCATGCTTGAGATAGTTCCATTTAAGCTCAACAATTCTTCTGTACTTTTTGCTCCTTTCCTCTCTAACACTTTCTCATCATGACGAAGGATACTTTGAAATGACTTCACAAATCTTATTTATACAAGACATCGACTTTGGAAAGATCATCAAAGTCCACACAACACATACTTTATTTTATTATAGAGCAATTAGAAATACAACTTGACTTGTTACAAAAACTTTATGTGCGCCACTATCTTGTTAGCCACACATATTTGGGACTTCAATCTTCTTTGAGGAATACACCATGCTTCCTAAAACATCTTCAGGATCATCCACAACATATGTAGAACCTCCAGTCAACCAAAATTAGGAAGAACACTGTCACTCAAAGGTAAATCTTCAATTACGAGCTCAATCTTCAATGCGGACCGCCAACACAAACTAGACACAATCTAGAGACCTTCATAAGCTTGTCTGGATTACCAAGAACATCCACACTACTTCTACTTACTAAAATCATTCACATCTTCATCTAGAACCTCAAGAACACAGTCTGTCATCACTGTCACATTATAATAATTACTTGCGGACTTTCAAGCCACAAACCAATTGAGTTGTCAATTCACATCAGCTACCTAAACAAGTCACTAGATTCGTAGAACAAGATATTGCATTTCTAAATTTCACTGGACCTATTTGTGTCACTTTGTCACCTTTGAACAATTGCTAGAGCCTATTTTACTCATATGGCCATAACTCCTTCAAATCTTCATGTGAACCTCTCAAATCTTGATTGGATCATCTTTAGACACATATCTATAGACCCTTTAATGCGCATTCTCTGATCTTCATCTAGTTGGGATCTTCACTTGATAGAGCTTCATTATCTTCACTATTCTTCTATGTTTCTGATAGGACTAATTTTCTCAATCTCCTCAGCATACAACTCATCCAACCCTTGACATTAATGCAATAGGAGTATGTTGACATCAATGACATCACTGGTTAGGCCCATACTTGCAACATTCTTCCCCTTTGTCATTAATGGCAACATATGATGTGAAAAACTATTTTCAACCATCAAGACAAGAACATCTCTTCACTGACTGGCATAGCTCCTCCTATCAACAGTAACCACTTTTATTTTTCACATGTCTTTTCTCCTCCTTTGACATCAATGGCAAAAAGGGAACATACTTGCATCAATACTTTAGAATCATACAGACTACTCCCCCTGAGTAGCAGCTTCCTATCATCAATCCAGACCACAAGATATGACTGTGAGATCCACCAGACTGATGCAAATCAGTGCATCTTAATTTAGAACTGGAGGGGTAATAACCCCTAACTTCTCCCTGAGATACTCAAAAGAGTCCTTAGGTAGAGGTTTAGTAATATGTCCGCAATCTGATCCTTTGAGGGTACAAATTCTAATATGACTTCATTCTTGTTCACCTGCTCTCTCAAAAAGTGAAACTTCATGGATATATGTTTTGTCTTTGAGTGCAACACTAAATTTTTTTATATATTTATTACACTTGAGTTATCATAGAAGATTGTGGTAGGTTTGTCATACTCCACTCTGATGTCTCTTAGCATTTCCTTCATCCATAATACTTGAGTGCAACTACCTGCTACTACAATATACTCTACTTCTGTAGTGGACAAAGATATTGCCTCTTTTTTTTTGCTCAGCCAAGAAACCAATCTTTTCCCCAAAAAGAATGCACCACCATTGGTACTCTTCCAGGCATCCACATCTTCTACGCAATCAGCACCTATATATGCATGAAGAGAGAAAACATGATCCTTAGGATACCATAAACCATACTCAACTATTCCCTTTAGATATCTAAGAATTCTCTTGATTGCCATTACATGAGATTCTCTAGGATCAACTTGGAATCTAGCAACAAGACCAAAAACATTCATAATGTCAGGTCTAGTTTGATTAAGATACAATAGTCCTCAAATCCTTGACCTATATTTTTTTTTATCAACCTTAGGAGATTAATCATCTTTGCTCAGTTTACATCTGGTTTCCATGGGAGTATTCATTGGATTTGAATCTTCCATCCCAAATTTCTTCAACAATTCTTTCACATATTTGGTCTGTGATATGAAGATTCCTTTCTTTGTTTGAGTGATTTGTAGATCCAGTTAGAAATTTATTTCCCCAAACATAGACATCTGAAATTCACTTTTCATTGATGTGCAAAAGTCTTGCACATACTATCTCTTCCTCCAAAAATGATATCATCAACAAATACTTCAACAATCAAGATACTATCATGATCAGTCTTAAAGTACAAGTTACTATCACTAGTACCGTTGTTGAAACCAATCTTCAAAAGATGTTTATCCAGTCTTTTATACCAGGCCTTTGGGGCTTGTTTTAGTCCATACAATGCTTTCTTCAACTTGTAGACCATATCACCATGATCAGACAATTGAAATCCATCTGGTTGGTCAATGTACAATTCTTCTTCCAAGTCACCATTTAGGAAAGCAAACTTGACATCCATTTGATATACTTTGAAGTCCTTGAAGGCAGCAAAAGCAAGAAATAATCTGACTGCTTCAATTCCTACCACCGGGGCAAATGTTTCTTCAAAGTCAACTCCTTCTACACTAAGAAGATTATGCTTTAGACATTCAACATATAGTACATCATTGGTTTTTTCCTTTCCATCAAAAGAAATAGTTTCTCTACCTTTGATTCTGCCAGCAGAATTATCACCAAATTTTACAACTCCTCCTTCATATCTTTCTAGATTTATGAACTTATTCTTATCACCAGTCATATGATGGGAGCATCCACTGTCAATGACCCATTCATCCTTTTCTTCAACTTGGGCAGCCAGAGCTCTTTCTACCATTTTATGATTGACAAATTCAATGGGCATTAGATCTTCTTTCTTGATGGTAATAAACACCCAGTCATTTCCAGATTTATTTCATGTATTGGATTCATCATCTATTACTCCTTCATCATCATTATCTTCATGAACATAGTAACATTTCTTTTGGAATCTAGAGTTATTAGGATTTGTCCTTAAAAATCTATGCGGACACCTTGAAGCAAAATGACCAATCTTGTTGCAGTTGAAACATTTGAAAGACAATTTTCCTTCATACTTACTAGATCCTCTTGGCAGTCTTTTTGCAAAAAGGGCTTCAAGTTGAGTAGCTTCTACATCATCTTCTTCTAGATCTTTTATTTCTTTTTCATACCATGATAGCTTCTTTAAGGAGTTCTCTCCTGGATCATACCTTTGTTTTCCTTTTATAGAGGCACTAGCTTTGAATGCAGATTCAATCTTGGGGGGTGCATCTCCAGACTCAACCAATTCAAATGTAGCTAATTTTCTAACTAATTGATCCCTTGTGATAATTGAAAAAGATTTGAATTCCTCAATAGCAGCAACCTTGTGTTTGTAAGTAGGAGGTAAGGATCTGAGAACTTTGGCAACAATCTCATCTTCATCCAAAGTTCCACTAGCACATCTAATGCCACAAACAAGCTCATTTACTTTTGGCATTAATGTAGTGATATTCTCTTCTTCATTCATCTTCAGGGTTTCAAATTTTCCTTTCAAACTTTGTAGCTTGGCACATTTAACATATTTGTCTCCTTCATGTAGAAGTCTCAGCTTTGACCTAATTTCATATGCAGTTTTTAACTCCATAACATTTGTCAGCTCTGAATTAGATAAGGCACTTAGTAAGACTTATTTAGCTTGAAGATTATCTTTAGCATCTCTTATTTCATCTATAGTTGTCAGACCATTCTTTGGAGGAACATACTTCTTTGTAGTCATGGTCAAATATTGAATTCCCATACATTGCAAGTGATATTCCATGCGGCTTTTCCAAAGAGTGTAATTTGTTCCATCAAACCTCGGACTATCCTTCTTGTAGGAAGACATCCTATATCTACTCAAGCAGTTAAGCTCTTTTAGAGGAACTTATCTCTGATACCAATTGTTGGTTTTAGGATAGACAACACTAGAATTTATGTTCTTTAAACACTTAATTCCTTCTTCTATTTCTACAACATAATAATGATTCAATCATGGAAGCACAATGCAATAATTTAAGAGCAGAAACACATTCAATGCATATGACACCAAGACTTTAACATGGAAAACCTGATTGAGGGAAAACCCATGGGGTGACTAACCCAAGATTGTATTCTCTGTTAAAAGAATAAGAAGAAAAAATGGCACTTGCCAATTAGGGCTCACTGGCCGAGCACACTACTCACAAGAGGCCCACTGCCTATAGGAGACACACTATCTACAGAATAATATAAATATTACATACTTGAACTAGAGATTAGCATCTTCACCATACTTGAGATAGTTCCATTTAAGCTGAACACTTCTCTGCTTTTCACTCCTTTCCTCTCTAACACTTTCTCATCATGACCAAGGATACTTTGAAATGACTTCACAAATCTTATTTATACAAGACACCAACTTTGGAAAGATCATCAAAGTCAGCACAACACATACTTTATTTTATTACAGAGCAATTACAAATACAACTTGACTTGTTACAAAAACTTTATGCGTGCCACTACCCTATTGGCCACGCATATCTGGGACTTCAATCTTCTTTGAGGAATACACCATGCTTCCTAAAACATCTTTAGGATCATCTGTAACATGTGTAGAACATCCATTCGGCCAAAATTAGGAAGAACACCATCACCTAAAGGTAAATCTTCAATTACAAGCTCAATCTTCAATACAAACTGCCAACACAAATTGGACATAATCTAGAGACCTTCATGAGCTTGCCTAAATCACCAAGAACATCCACACTACTTCTACTTACTAAAATCATTCATTTCTTCTTCTAGAACCTCAAGAACACAATCTATCATCACTGTCACATTAGAATAATTACTTACGGACCTCCAAACCATGAACCAATTGAGTTGTCAATTTACATCAGCTTCCCAAACAAGCTACCAAATCTGCAAAACAAGATACTACATTTCTAGATTTTACCAGACCTATTTGTGTCACTCTGTCACCTTTAAATAGCTGCCAGAGCCAATTTAACTCATATGGCCATAACTCCTTCAAATATTCATGTGGACCTCTCAAATCTTGACTGGATCATCTTTAGACACATATCTACAGAACCTTTGATGCATATTCTTTGATCTTCATCTAGTTGGGATCTTCACATGATAGAGCTTCATTGTCTTCACTGTTCTTCTCTGTTTCTGATAGGACTAATTTTCTCAATATCCTCAGCATACAACTCATCCAATCCTTGACATTAATGCAACATGAGTATGTTGACATCAATGACAACACTAGTTAGGCCCATACTTGCAACATAGGCAAGTTTATTATTACATTGTTGAACATGATAATATGTATGTTTGTATTCCTTTATATTTGTTAAAATTATAAGTAGACATGCAGAAGATCTATTGTTGATTGTTTTCAT
Source organism: Cunninghamia lanceolata (assembly GCA_027924645.1). Classification (NCBI taxonomy): domain Eukaryota; kingdom Viridiplantae; phylum Streptophyta; class Pinopsida; order Cupressales; family Cupressaceae; genus Cunninghamia; species Cunninghamia lanceolata. The sequence goes on along the minus strand of BSBN01000388.1, from coordinate 14,125,559 downwards.
CTGAGGTTTACATCTGCATGTGTAAATATTTTATCTCATTGGAGAATGTTATGAGAAGGATACCTAGATTAAGAGAGTTGCATATCTCTTATATACCATAGTGTATTCTTTATAGATTGTTGTAAATATATTAGAAGGATAGAATCAGTCATATAACTATATGAGTAAACCAAGTTATCATATGGCCAAGGCTATCTATTATGATGGTCAACTAAGTACATAACAAGGCAATACATTATGCATAATGGCTGTTATATTACAATATAAAATCATATTGAGGCTGAGAGTTATGAAACATCTCAGGAAGATAGTAAAATCATATAGAGGATGTGTGTTATGAAATATCTTAGGCCAACTATGAAACTATATTCATGCCAAGGATCATAAAATTAGAGGCTGATTGTAATAAAATATCAGAGGCTAACTGTGATCAAATATCAGGGGTCAACTGTGATCTTGATATCAAAGGCTAACTAGGATCATATTATATGAGGTTGACTGTAATGATAAATTATTTAGTTGGCTATGATATTATATAAAGGTTGACAAAGTAATAAAGTCAAGTCAACTATGTTTTTACTTAGGCCAAATATGTTACAACATGAAGGCCTTGGGGGAAAAGTTTAACCCAAATATTTTATGAGATTGATTGATATTGAAATCTATTCTTAGGTTTAGTAACCAAAAAGGGTCAATAAAAAGTATATAGAAGGTTCTAAGAGAAGATCATTTGTGAAGTATATTTCCTTTACTAGTAGTGGTTTAAAAAGATTGAGAATGTGTTTTTGAAAGCTTGAAGAGTTAGTATAAAAGACAAAATCATACTGTAGAAACACTTGACATTAGATCTACTCTATTATCTATCTTAGGCAATGTATAGCCACAATAATTTCTTAAGAAAAAAGCTTTATGCTAACGATAATTCAAGATTTAAACTATTGTGATATTTGGAGTTCTCTCTTTGATATACATAAAGCAAAGTATTTAATTCATATGATTATGTATTTATAGCTTAATATCGATAGATTAAGAGTTGAATATTTGTTAAGACAGATAGAGTCTTTATTTAATAATTTATATGGCTTAAATGTAAACCTTGTATGCATAGATGACTATGGATGAGCCTAGGAGTAGGCAAACAAGTCATTCAGTAAATGACAGGATGTAATGGACCCATGATTGCAAGGATGCAAAATGGGACTCAATATATATTCACACCAGTCATCTAAGATTTCACCCTAGACTTGTCAAGAATGACTTGTATATAAGGGTATATGTGTTTACGACTAATGTGGTATAAGTAAGACCAAGAGAGAGTTGTTATGCATAAAGAAAATAAATGAATAATAAGAATATTATCTCCAAGTTGAGAAAAGAATGAGAGAACATATGACTTTTATATATATGAAAATTTGGCGAAAGTAATGCAAAATTCACTGCTTGCATTGCCGGTTCATAAAGTACCAGATAGCTAAATAATCATAATGGGTCATACATAGCTAGAGATAGACTAGAGTTGTAAAAACAATTGTCTTTACCTAGCACACTTTACTAGCTCTTAGACATGGTGTATGGAATCAATTGATTCTCACTATCTATTACCCTCATGAAGGGAAGGGCCACTTCTAGGAAGGAAGGTGAGAGGTGGACCATTGGTCTATAGTTGGAGGAAAAGCACTAGGGTGATGCTCTCTCTCCCTCTCATGCAGTTGATTGTTGAAGACTTGTGAACAAGAATAAATTTCTTATTTTGTAAATAATTTTGATAAGATTGAAAGTTGTACAGAATATAACCATTGTAATTTGTGCAATTGTTTGTCGCATTTGAAGCAACCTCCTTTTGAAATATGTATATTATACTTGGATATTGTAAATATATTGATTATGTATATATTTTTCTCTTCTCCTTAAAAGAAAGTGTGAATACTTGCTTAATTTTTGTTTGAGTTTTTCTAATATTCTTGTTGGGATGTTACAAAGAAACATTAGGTGAAGGTACAAGGCCATCAAGACTAGATGACTAATGACATGAGGTTGAGGAGCCACATCTAGAGCATGTAAGCATAGAAACTGAATAGCATTGAAATATCCATTACTTTATCCTCAAAGCCATTTTGAATTTGAAAGAAATGTATCTCTAGCACCAAACCATGGGCATTGGACAACCATTGCGCATGCTTTCTTGAAGGATATTAAAAACACATGTGTAGCTACAAGAGAGTTTTCAAGAAACTCAATGTATAAAAAACCCCCTAATGTTGCCTCTCTTATGAACATGTCATAGATTTCTATAGCTAGTTTCAACTTTTCTCCATTCACCAAGAATGCATTTTTGTATGAGAAAGGCATTATCTCCACAAACTCAGCATCCTAGATGTGATCCATAATGTTTGAAAGAAATATTGACACAACCTCATAATATAGTAGTACCCTTGGATGTCTTCAATAAAACATCACTAACAACACAACGGAAAGAAAATTCTATATAAGAAAAGTTAAAATAAAAAACTTGAGCCATTTTAAAGTAGAGTCATTGACCCCAACTTCAATGGGTTCCTTTTTCAAGGGCTAAATGAGGACCTGGCAATTCTTACAAATCACTTTTCATGGTGACAAGAATGGATAGTAATAGCTCAGGTATTATCAAGAGAGGGTCGATGGAATGATTGATGTCAATGGTTGTGGGTCCTTAAATAGTAGCAAGGTAATAAATGAACACATGGAAGCCAAATCTTACCCAAGCAAGATGATGTCAGGAGGGAAGATTTGATAAATAAATTCATAAATAAGAATAAATGGAAACTGAGTCTAATGACATGTGAATATAACAAGCCATCAAGGGGGAGCCATGAGGACATGACATCAAACACCACCATGTAAAGTGGAAGTCAAGAAGCATTTGCTCTTGCGAAATGGGTTTGCTAGTATCATACAATGGAAATGGGAATATTTTTCTTAATAATTAATGAGGAGTTTGACATGATGGAATTTCAAATTATATCATGTTAGAGAGGGGTGGCAATGCCATACGAGTCACCTTATAAAAGAAGGTAGTGTTGGCTTGTGAGTCAAGTGCCACATTAGCAAGCAAATCTTAGGCCTTGTTTACCTCACAAAATAAAAGAGAAATTGAGGATTGATCATACTGATCAAGCAGATCCCATAGTGCTTGTTCAATATAGCATCTACTTTATCATATTAAATATCTATTGTGGTAATATTTTGATTGTGTCATTTACTATATTAATTAACACAGGATTTTCATGAGTTTGTTTTAAAATTTAATAAATATGAGAAATTTAAATGAATGAAATGGGAAAACAAAAAATTCAATGATATTTTAACCTCAAAATAAATAAGTGGATAACATTTACCTAGATTTTCTTGCATGACATTATCAAAATGGTGATTATGAGGTAAATTGGGCTTTAATTAGATTGTAAAACACATTCATGCTATTATACTATTTGCAATTTTAGGGAAACAAAATGGAATCCTTGGCCATGATTGCATATGCTTTTTTATGTTGATGTTCAAAATAACATTTACATTTTATGTCTTCATAAGAAACAAGCCATAATGCATATGCATTATAGCTTAATAAATGGGTATCCATGACATGTGTGCATTAAGGCTTGGTTGGACTTTAAGGAGTGTGAGTGCATTCCATCTTATAACACATTTTTGGCTGCATTTTTGTCCCCCTTTATTGTGCAATTACCCAATATTTACTTTTCATGTTTGTTGACAATGTTGATATACTTTAAATACATGCTCATTTTATATTTGCACGCATCTCAAAGTGGGGGGAAAATGTAATTGTGCAATTTGTTGATTTATGGTAGTTCCTATTTAGATTATAGACCATTTTGATTGAAGGTCTCAATATAATTATATACTGACAAATGACACAATCTTGTTTTCTATTTGGTTCATTACCTTATACCATTCCCTATCCCTATTTTCACCTATGCCCAAACCTTCAATCTTACTTCATCCTAATTTGTGCAAAAGCCATCTAATCAAAAATTTCACCTATTTCGCTTACATACAACTCACGATTGAACTTGGTTCAATCACAAGGCATATAGGATTGAATCTAATTTCAATTATTAAAACTCAAATGCTAAAATGTGTGCCCATTCATGCTAGTTATTGTGAGCTAATTTGCTACACATTTTTGTAAACTTTTGTTATGTATTGGTATTTAAAGTTATTCATTGTGTAGTTAATTTGTATATAGAAAAAGGAAAAAACAAGAAGAAATCACTAGAGCACATTTTATTTTCTAAGGGACATATAATCATAATTTGCATTAGAAACATATAGGCCATTTGCACATATGTCCATGTTGTCTTCAGTCATTTTCTCATAATTGTAAAGTCGGTCCATACAAGAGTTGACCTAGGAGAACACAACCTTAGAAACAATAATACCTAAGGTGTATTTAAACAACACCTTGAAATATTTAGACAAAACAAACATGAAGGAAAATATATTTTTGCACATGCATTATGCTAGTTTATTCTTGTGAGGCTATGTTCATTCTTGTGCATTAGCTCAAGGCCACATTGTTTGAGCTTGCAATCAAGGGACTTGACTCTAAATCATAGTGAATTTTGAGCCTACACAAAGTCCAAGACATCTTCAAGATTGAGAGCATCAGTTTATGTACTTACGAGAAATATTTCATCCTAACATTAACAATATTTCTTAATTATTCACAAACCTATGTCCATTTGTCCTCCTATTTAATTTTAAAAAATGTATTATTATTTATCAAACTAACTCTTAATTATATATAAATTAATTGTTTGAATATTCTTAATATTTATTAATTACCTAAATAAAAAAAAAATTGAGTGCTTTACAATAATAAAAAAATTAAATATAAAATTATTCAAGGTTAGATTTCCTAATGATTTATCCATATTATTTCATTTATAGAATTATTTAAATTGCACTATGTGAACAAACATAAAATAAAAATATCAAGATCTATTTATTGTTAAAGGTTCTAGAAAAATAGTGTGAACTTTTTTGAATCATGTTCAGACCACACTTCATGATCCATTGTTAGGAAAAAGAGGACTTTGAATGTTGAAATTGGGTCAAACTAGAATGTGGCAAGGTTCAATCATAGGGATAGGGTTGTACTCACAATAGACTCCAAGGTAAGGAAATGTTGTAAGCAGTAATTAGTTTGAACCATTGAGAGTGAGTAGTGATTGATTGATGAGTACAAGACTAGGGGTCGATTCAAGTGCAAAAAAAATTGAATTAAAGACTATGTACATGTGCTTACAATATCTATACAAAATTAGTGTATAACAAAAATGTAAAAGTATAAAGTATATAACTTTGTGCCTTATAATTTACTATCTTAAAATACATTCACATTGATAAATTATACCTTAAATTTGTTAAATACTAAATAAATCATTTATAGTAATAAAAGTACTGATAAAATACAAATTAGTTGAAAACTCACATCATTATTTAATTAAAAAATATTATATATTAAACACTAATTATAAAAATATCTTAATTATTTAAATAATTTTGTAAAAAAATAATGTGATAAAATAGGTAAATAATCTACATTAATTATTTGAAAATGTATATACATTCTATTTAATTACCCTAGATCAATCTCAAAGAATGCTCAAATAATACAGTGAGACCTTTTATAGTTATTTTGTATAAACAATATGCAATATTAAATATATTTTACAAAAATATCTTAATTATTTTAGTAATTTTGTAAAACATCTCAAAAGTAATGTGAAAAAATAGGTAAATAAGAATTTTTGATTGACACTTTAAAATTATAATGCGGGCATTATTCTTGATGTCACTGTAATTTACTTTATCAATGCGTTTAGATTTTCTTGCTTGGAAAATTAGAGATTTTTTTCTGAAGGACCAAACATCGTGAATGCATGGGACACCCTAGTTCCTGCGCCGCTCATTTTTAAATGCAGATTTTTTCACATAATTCCAGCAGCCTTAATGCATTGAAGTTCAAATTTAATTATTGTTTTATGTCGTGCTAATCTTTTTATTAGTAATCCACCGGTTTAGATAATTTTAAATCTTTTTATTAGGAATCCAACGGTCTATATAATTTTAAATTTTTTATTAGGAATCCAACTGTCTATATAATTTTAAATCTTTTTATTAATAATCCAACAGTTTAGATGCTTTGGCAATCCATGCACTGTTGTATGGTATATAATTATATAATTATCAATCCATGCAAACAAGAAATATTGCCAATACATACCTCCATGATTAAGTCCATACTGTGTATTTATACTATCTTCAAATATCACTTCCTACCAATTTTCACTTGCAGAGATTTTATTTATCACGGGTAAGAGAAATCTAGACATAAAATATGTGAAGGAAGGTTGCATGCGCCACAGTCATTTTAACAAGAGGCTGAAAGGACTTTTTAAGAAAACTCACAAGCTCTCTGTGCTCAGCGGTGCAACCATTCGTTTGGAAGTTACAATTGAAGACCAGAAATCTTTCTATTATCTCAACAATGGTGAGGGGTCAAGTCAAGTTGATCCAATTATTGCAAAGCCTTCTGACAACTTGGCAGAGGAGATATAGGCACAGCCTTCGTTGTTTCCAAGCTCTTCTACTGGGAATAGCTTCAACGAGTCCTTGACAAAATTACAAGATTCAGACGATGTTCCAGAGCATGCTCCAAATTTCTCACTTTCAGTCATTGACGTCTCAGACATAGAACTTGTAAGTTCAGGATTTCTTTCAGATGTCTTATGTGATGAAAAGTCAGCTAGCAATGGAGATAAAGATAACAAGATATTAGCAGAGGAAAAGGGGGAATACCCATTAGTGCATTCAACTTCTTTGAATATGATAGAATTGGCAGTTGATGTTTCAGAGCAGTGGACAGATTATTCAGATTTCTCCCTTTCAGCTGTTGAGAATGTTCCAGAGCTGTGGACAGATTTCTTACTTTCAAATACTGAGGGGTCATATCAAGAACTTTACAGTTCAGATTTTCTTTGAGATATTTTATGTGATGAAATGTCAGCTGGGAATGGAGATAAAGATAACAAGATTGTATAAATTTCGGGAAAAAAAATAGTTTTGGTGAGAGAAGTTTTATGTAATTGTTGTGATTAATAAAAGATACAAACTCCCCCTCCCTGTGGATGTAGCCATTTATTGGTGAACCACTTAAATCTGCTTTGTCTATGTATTTTCTAGTATCTCTGTTTATTCGCTGTTAATGATATGTTTTCTTTTAATCTGCTATTTTTTATTTATTTTTAAACAGAAAAGAGTGCAAAGAACCCATACAAATTATATTAAAAAAGTAAAAGAAAAGTAAAATAATGGCCCCCAAAAAGCCAATATACGGTGCCATGATCCCCAATCAAGGCGCAAAAGGGTCAAGACAAAAAAAAAAACCGTCAGTCAAATGACCAACTGCTGATATGAGCAGTGCCAAAACCAAAGGAGGTCCATAAAACTACAAAGGGGAATTCAGCAACCAAAAACCAATAAAAGCTACTGAAGGGGAAGCTGTCAGATCCTCGTGGCCAGCATAGATCAAAAGGCAATATGAAATTTCTGACAGAAAGACCATTGATCCCCAACTGTACTAATAGATGTTACCAGGGCCCTAAAAATTTTGAAAGGGCCAAAAGGGGATAATAACCATTTGCAACCAGAACTGAACAATTTGAAAAATAACCGTTGCCAGCTCCCATGAATTCATGTGCCATTCAAATGGATTGGTGCAACACCAACCTTATCTGAGAAAGCATTCACATATAGAATCATCCCAAATGTACTTCTGAAAAACTCAACAAAAAAAACACGGCACACATAGCTGAAAGCCTTTTGGGGATGCTAGAAAAGACTTCCTTCATGACCGGATTTGTTTCCAAAATTTCTGCCTAGCATTCCATACAAGGCCGCAAGGAATAGCAAAGAGAAAATGCTCTGCCATCCACACAAGATGACCTTACAAATCCTCTGGTGTAGTGGAGATTTTAGGCACCAGAATCCATCCATGTCATCCTATCACTCCTATATCATAGGCGCTGTTCCTCCACTTTCAGGCTCTACCCACCAACTCCACCCATAAACAAATCATGCACTAAAAAAACTTCCTTCCATAAAAACAGGGCACCTCAAAGACAGCAGAAAACTCCACAAAAGTGAACAACACTAAAAACCTCTAGAAAGGACTAAGCAGTCACAATACCATTCGATAAAACAAAGAGAAAAGCACCTAGCATTAACCCCCGACAACCATCAATAGCCAATAAACAGAAGCACCCTTTTCAGAAAGTTGATCACAAGTAAAAAACATGCCCTTATTCTTGGCGAGACGGCAATTATTAGGAGCTTACCAGCTCCTACCTTGCTTGAGGTGAAAAACTTTATCAAAAGATACAAGGAGAGCACACCACTCTCCTTGATCTTAGGATTTTCTCTATCGTATTTTGGACGCCAGTAATTGGTTCCCCCTCATGCAAGACATTCAAAGATTTGTTGGACTTCTTGTCCTGACATGGTGTAGAGAAGCCAACTTTCTTGACTAGGTTTGTTTGGGAGATGCCTAACATTGGAGAATTTGTTGTCGCAATGTCTTCCTGAAGCACCTCCTCTTCAAAATCTAAGTCTTCTTCAATGTCTGAATGTGCAAAAGCAAAACGATCTGGGAATTCATCATCTAAAATGTCTTGAAAGGCTGCCTCTGCCAAGGCACCAAAGGCATCTTCTCCCATGGATTTCTGAATTTCATCTGCTAGGCCAAGAATTGCCTTAGTTGTCAACTCATGCGTGGTATCTTGAGACTCTATATGATCCAAAGAACATTCTTCTCCTCTGGAATTTCGGAGATCTATAGAAAAATCCTCTTCATTATGGAGATCAACTTGTAGGAGGATTTCTTGCGAGGCCCTATCCACAAGCTCTTGCCTAGGAGGGATAACCTCCCCTACATTAGGCAAGCCATCATATGAGACTATTGTCTGGGAAAAGTCTATGGAACCCGCATGATTTGAAAAAGCATGATATTCCAAAATGGAATTTTCTGTCTCTTCTAACAAAGAGACTCTACCACTGCAACCATCTGTATCCAGTTCTACCCTCCCTGAGAGGGTCACTTGTAGGTTTGTTGATCTATCCAAATCAGTCTCAATGGGAAGACCTTTTATGGCAGTTGCTTTTAGAAAAAGTCCTCCTTCGTCCTTATCCTTGTCTAATATCTCCTTACGAGCCAAATTGCTTAAGGGTTCTGGCTCTTCTCCTGAGATCCCACCTTCCAAATTATTATTCAAATCTGTGTAGATTCCTCTGTTTGTCTCTGCCGAAGAAAGAAAAGTGCTAACGATTGGAACCTTAAGAGAGACCTTTTTTGTGCTTGACTTGGAGATGGGGTCTAAACTGCTTTTATGAAGGACAAGACCCCCACTAGTTATGCCTTTGGATTCCAAATTCTCATAGCAAATTTCTTGCTCCCATTCTCCTTCAGAGGTTTGTAATTTGATGTTTTTGGGGAATCCCTTCTTTATATCCAGGAGCATACAAATCCTGATATAATCCTTTGTCATTGAAGGCTGAGACTTCTCCATGGATTTGAAAACACTAATCGAATCCCCAATCATCTTCAATACTGTCTCATCTTTGTATTCTAGAGGTAAGTTTCTCAGACTTACCCAAGAAAGAACATGAGATATCTCCACATACGATGATCTGAAGTTGGGTTGCCACGACTGTAGATAAACTTCAATACCCTCAAAAGACCAAATACTCTTTTGGAATACAAAATCTCTGTGTTTTTTATTCTTAAAAATGACACGAAAAAAACCTTCATCAAGCATAATAGCTTCCTCAAACTCTGGCCAGGTCATTTTAAGCCATGCATACAAATCAATCTTAGAGAAGGGGCTCTTCCAGGGTTTACCTATAACAGCGGTTTACCTATAATCTGCTGTTTTTTATTAACAAAGATATCATCAAAGGAAAAGGGAATGGTGTAGTCAAGTTTAATTAGATTGATTGCATGGACATAAAAAATGCAATACATAGGCACAATTGAAGCACCAAGATTCAGGCTAGCATTTAACACTCTTTTCTCTGTTGCATGTTATGTTCATCTCGTACATCAAATTAAGCATACATGAGAATGTTAATGCTATTGCTAATGCCGCCACAGATGCCAATACAGATGCCATTTCTTTTTTTGTATTATGAAGTCCTCCTTTCCTCAAATTTTCTTGTTTCCTCAAAAGCTATTGTTTGTCCTTGTAATAAAGGAAAAGTGTTATATAGTGTATCACATTGAACTCGCCAATCCTTAAGGGCAATCTATTGGCTGCACACCACCACCAATCTTTTTTTTTTTAAAAGAAAAAGGTGGTAAACCACCCATATCAGAAATTATATTACAGAAATAATCAGGTACATGAGAAAGGGAGGCAAAAAGCCTCAACCCCAAAAATCATACAAGTCATCTCAGCACAACAAAGCCACTGACACCAGTCATGTCTCATAAAGGATCTGCCAACGGACATAAGAGCTACACCAAATCCTTCAAGCATCCACCCATTAAAAACATGGAAGTTCATGAATGTGCCCAAGACAACTATTGAAGGAAGCATTGTAGTAACACTCATTTAAAGCAGGAATTTGAATTCAAGTTTTCACCTACTCTTGAATCTATCCCAAAAAGCCCAAAAAAAAAGTAAAATACCATGAGAGGATAGAGCACTAGCCAAAAACAAGTGCTCACACTAATAATAGAAAACACAACATATCACCACTCAAATAAACAAGAGATTGGAATCTAAAAGCAACTTGGGCTGGCCACTGAGAGCACCATGAAACTAAGAAAACTTAGGGACACTTTATCGATCAAAATGTCCGCTTGATCTTGCTGAAGACTAGAGGCCAAAACAATCAACGTAAAGAAGACACCAAACATCCTCCCATAATGCTGGTTCAATTCAACTGTTACCAAAGAGCAATGCAAGGACCCCAATGATTAGGTCCAATTAACGAACATGCCAAAAGAAAAGGAGAGGTAGAATACATAGCCCAAGTCAACCGAGATCAGAACCTAGGACAATGATTGAAGCCCTCTTAAAACAAAACAATGCTAAAACAACCCTGAAGCCATCTTGAAAGGAAAGTAACCCTCAACATCCACTAAAAACCCAAGAAAAGATAGCAGCAAAAGGGAACCAATACAGAGCCAAAAGCTTTCTTCTACACTATCGGCGAGACATCACCATTGGCGAGCTTAAAGATCCATTAGCCAATAGGCCAATGCCACCATGACTATGACATCTTGTTTCTGATCGACCTTCCCTCGTTGTTGACTCCTATCGGTCAGGCATACCCCGTCGGCCACCTTGTTATTTATCTCGCCGATCTCATGAGTCTCCCTGATGCAGGACTCTACTTTCTGCGCCTGTCGGAAAGACTTTGTTCATCGGCAAACACTTAAGAACCTTGGGTGATATACCGATGGCACCTTCAGACCACACTCATCAACTCAAGTCAATGTGCCGATACACTTGATTTCGGTGTGACCACTCCCTTTGGTGAACTCTTTATATATCCTTCCGATATGCTGATGACAAACATCATCGGTGTAACTCCAACATCGAAAAGGACTTAAATACATTCAGTGATATATCGATGCGCTATGTGACTTTAGTGAGACTTAAACCATTCTCCACCTATGCACCTTCTGTCGGTTTGACACTGTTGATCAGTGTAACTTCACAAAGCTTCCCCAGGGCTGTTTCACACTGAGACACTTTGGACACAACAAAATATGCATGGAATCCTCCTAATTCTCAGGTCTCGATGTGCTCTTGCACCACCTCAAACACCCCAAAAAGCTGCAGAGAAAACTTAGATCCACAAACAAAGATACCAATACCACCCTGGATCATCACCCCCATATTCCATCTCCACATTCTTAGCTCTTGTTGGGGCATGATAAGGGCACTTTACCCTTAACAGTCAGAGGAGAAGCTATCATTTTTTGGGGGAGAGAAATCCCCCCTCTTTGCCCTCAAGCCTTCCATATCATATTTTAGAGTGTTCACACGCTGACATGGCAAATCTCATTGACCTGGAAAGAAGACCTCTATGTCTGATAATTGATCAATAGCCAAATTTACTAAGGTGTCTGCCACCCAATTTCCCTCTCTATAAGTATGTGAAATAAGGTAGTTATCAAAATTTGTTAAGGAAGAGACAACCTGCTATAGGATGTAATTGACTTTCCAAATATCAAAACCCTTGGACTTCAAAGCATTGATAATTATAAGTGAGTCCCCCTCGATCCAGACGTCTTTAATATCTAATGCAATGGCCATATGAATACCATGAACAAGAGCCCAGAATTCAGCTTCATTGTTTGTTCCTTTGTTTATTTTTATGCCTTCGCTGCCACGAGGGAGCTATCCTCTCACTTGATGACTTAGCCTGTCCCAGAGGGGCCTGGGTTGCCTCTACTTGTCCCATCAAAATTTAACTTAAAGGAGTCGCGGGTAGGGGGGATCCATTTGATCAATTTAAATCCTTTTTGCATCCTTTAACTCTATCTCTGATCAATTTGAGGGAACTCCAATTCCTTGTCACCTCATCATCCCATTTGGACCAGCCATCCATCTTAATAGATTTCCTAGAAATCTTGGCCTTGGCAACTTCTACAATGGCTTCCTCTAATTTGACACACACTTCACTACAAGAAAGAGCCTGCTTCTTAAAAATTCTAAAATTCCTCTCTCTCCATAGATGCCAGACTATTAGAGAGGGTGTTGCAAGTATGGTTTTAACTGGTGTTGTCATTGATGTCAACATACTCATGTTGCATTAATGAGAAGCATTGGATGAGCTATGTGTAGAGGATATTGAGAAAATTAGTCTCAACCAGGAACAGTGAAGAACAGTAATGACATAAGGTAAAATTCTCAGACAAGATGAGGATAAGAGGATCTAGATTAAAGGGTTGTAGATATGTGTCTTAAGATGTTCTAGTAGAGATTTCAGAGGTCTGCATGAAGATATGAAGAAGTTATAAAAGTTCAAGTAAAATCAGTTCCGACAGATGTTCAGTGATGACAGAGTGATAAAGATAGGTCCAGTGAGATCCGGAAATGCATTCTCTAGTTCTACGGATTTGAGGAAGTGTTGGGGAAGTCTATGTGGTGTGTCAACTCATTTGGTTCATGGTTTGAAGATCTGAAAGTATCTATTGCTTTGTGACAGTAATGGCAGACTGTGTTCTTGAGGTTCCAGATGAAGGAGAGAAGGATTTCAGTAAGTAGAGGAAGTGTGGATGTTCTTGGTGTTTTAGGCAAGTTTGTGGAGGTCCTTGGATCGTGCTCAGTTCATGTTTATGGTCCGCATTAGAATTGGGGTCCTAGAAATGAAGAATAACTTCCAGATGATGGTGTTCTTTCTATGACTGGCCAACCAGATGAATTATACATCTTGCGGATGTTTTTGTGGATGTTTGCCAACTTAGATGTTTGTTCCTAAGTTGATGTCATGTATAAATAAGGGATTGCGAAGTCATTTCAGTGGTGGACTTGTGGAGATGAGTGTGTGGTAGTGAAGAGAAGAATGAAAGGCAGAGTAGAAGGTTTGGGTTTAAATGGAACTAACTCAAGCATGGTGAAGATGCTATTTACCAGTTCAAGTATGTGATACTTATTCTTTTGTAGATAGTGTGTCTCTTGTAAGTAGTGAGCCTCTTGTGAGAAGTGTGCTTAGGCAGTGAGCCCTAATTGGCATGTGCCATTTTCTTCTTTCTATTCTTCTAATAGAGAATATTATCTTGGGTTAATCACCCCATGGTTTTTCCCTTAACCAGGTTTTTCACGTCAAAAATCTTGGTGTTATGTGTGTTAATGTGTATCTACTCTTAACTTGTTGCATTATGCTTTCATGATTGATTTACTATTATGCTTGTGTGGAGTTAAGTATTTGACTTGGAAGAATGTTTTGTACAACTAATTCACCCCCCCTCTCAGTTGTCTACCCTAAGTCTAACAATTGGTATGAGAGCTAAGTTCCTCTAAAAGGAGCTTAATTGCTTGAGGAGATCCAGGATGTCATCCTACAAGAAGGATAGTCTGAAGTTTGATGGAACTAACTTTGCTCTTTGGAAAGGTTGCATGAAATGTCACTTGCAGTGTATGGGATTTGCATACTGGTCCATGGTTACAAAAGCTTATGTACCTCCACAGGGTGGTCCGACAACCCTAGATGAAATCAGAGACGCTGAAAACAATCTGCAGACCAAAGAGGCTCTTTTAAGTGCATTATCTGACTCAGAACTCTCAAATGTTATTGGTCCACCAACTACCTTTGAGATTTGGAATAAAATGAAACTTTTGTATGAAGGAGACCAGTATGTTAAATGTGCAAGGTTACAATGTCTAAAAGGGAAATTTGAAAAACTGAAAATGAGAGATGATGAAAATATTACCTCTTTTATGCCAAGAGTGAATGAGTTGGTTTGTGGAATTAGAAATGTAGGTGGAACCCTGAGTGAAGAAGAGATCATTGGCAAAGTTCTCAGATCCCTTCCTGCCACTTATAAAATCAAGGCTTTTGCAATCGAAGAAGTCAGAGCTCACACATTAGTCACAAGAGATCAATTGGTTGGTAAGTTGGCTGCTTTTGAAATGGCTGAGTTTGGAGATGATCCTCCAAAAACTGAATTTGCATTCAAAGCCAGTGCCTTTGTAAAAGGGAAACAAAGGTTTGATCCAGGAGAAAACTCTTCAAGGAACCTATCATGGTATGAAAAAGAAAGAAAAGACTTGGAAGAAGAAGAAGCTGAAATTGCTCATCTTGAAGCTCTTATTGCAAAAAGACTGCCAAGAGGATTCAGTAAGTATGAAGGGAAATTACCTTTAAAGTGTTTTAACTGCAATAAAATTGGCCATTTTGCCTCAAGATGTCTGGAAGATGTTCAAGACCAAATCCTAATAGACCAAGGTTTCAAAAGAATTGTTACTATGTTCATGAAGAAGATGATAATGAAGGAGTGACAAATGATGAATCAGAGACAGGAAATAAATCCGGTAATGAATGGGTGTTTATTGTCATCAAAGAAGAGGAACCAATATCCTCTGTATCTGTCAATCATAAAGTTGAAGAAAAAGCTCTAGCTGCCCAAGTTGAAGCAAAGGATGATTGGGTCATTGACAGTGGATGCTCTCACCATATGATAGGTGACAAGAATAAGTTCTTAAATTTGGAAAAGTATGAATGAGGAATTGTAAAGTTTAGAGATAATTCTGCTGGTAGAATCAGAGGTAGAGGAACTATTTCTCTTGATGGAAAAAACAAAACCAGTAATGTACTATATGTTGAAGGATTAAAGCACAATCTTCTCAGTGTTGGACAGCTGGTGGAGAAAGGCTATGATCTCAGATTCAGGAATAGAAAATGCAAGATCTTTCAAAGTTCTAAAACAGAGATTGCATCCGGTACTCAAACTAAAGGTAATATCTTCCACTTGGTTGGTACTGGTAAAAGTTGCTTATTTGCTCAAATTGATTAGAGTTGGTTATGGCATAGGAGGATGTGTCATGTGAATTTTGATAATATCATCAAGATAAGCAATACTCAGGCTGTAAGAGATCTTCCAAAATTAGTGAAACCTACTAATAGCTTATGCAAAGAATGTCAGTTGGGCAAACTGAGTAGAGTCACATTCAAAAATAAGGAATTATCTTCTATCAGACTGTTGGACTTAGTTCATATTGATCTTTGTGGTCTGGCAAGAGCTAGGAGTAACCAAGGTGATAGATACTTCATGTTGCTAATTGATGACTATTCCCAAATGATGTGGGTAACCTTTCTGAAAGAAAAATCAGAAGCACTTGAGAAATTCAAAATATTCAAGGCCATGGTGGAGAATGAAACCGGATTAAAATTGAAATGTTTGAGGTTTGACAGAGGTGGAGAATTCACATCCGGTGAGTTCATAGACTTCTGTGAGAAACATGGAATAAAGAGATAGTTGTCTGCCCCTAGAACTCCATAGCCAAATGGAGTAGTTGAGAGAAAGAACTGGACCATCCAGGAAGCACCCAGGACCATGATGATGGAAGCAAATGTTCCTCAGATCTATTGGAGAGAAGCTGTCAGCACTGCAGTCTACAGTCTCAATCGAGTTCAAATTAGAAACAATACCGGTAAGACTCCTTATGAACTCTAGTTTGGCATTACTCCCACTATGAGATACTTCAGAGTTTTTGGTAGCAAATGTTACATTAAAAGGGATGAAGATCTAGGAATGTTTGATGCTAGAAGTGATGAAGGAATATTCTTGGGTTACTCTACTCAAAGCAAAGCATACCAGTGTTACAACAAGAGACTGGGAAAGATTGTAGAAAGTGTAAATGTGAAGGTTGATGAAGAAATTGAAAGACCCTCAAAAATTCATGAGTATGATGAAGATGATCAGAATGGTGTTCAGATTCAAAGTATCCAAGCCTCTTCTGAGAAACAAAGTCAAGTTGATCCGGTAAGACAAGAAGAAGAGATAAGTCTCAATGAGACTGATCAAGAGTTAGAAGTGCAAGAAACTCCCAAAGTTCAAAGGTATGTAACTCTAAACCACTCTAAAGATCAGATCATAGGTGACAAAAGCAAAGGAGTGCAAACAAGGAGGAGAATTGCTCAAAATTTAGATGAGTATTGTCTAATTTCAAAGATTAAACATAAGATAGTAAATGAAGCCTACAATGATGAAAACTAGACTAAGGCAATAGAGGAAGAACTGATGCAAATTGAGAAGAATCACACTTGGGATCTTGTTCCCAGACCTAGAAACAAAAATGTGATTGGGACCAAATGGGTCTTTCGGAACAAATTGAATGAAGCCAGTGAAGTGATCATAAATAAGGCCAGATTAGTTTGCAAAGGTTAGTCTCAAATAGAGGAGTTGATTTTGAAGAAACTTTTTCTCCGATGGCAAGAATTGAAGCAGTCAGATTATTTCTTGCATTTGCTGCCTTCAAAGATTTCAAAGTGTATCAGATGGATGTCAAGTCTGCCTTCCTGAATAGTAACTTGGAAGAAGAAGTGTACATTGAACAACCGGATGGATTTCAAGTATCTGAGCATGGTGATATGGTCTACAAGTTGAAGAAGGCACTGTATGGACTAAAGCAAGCCCCAAGAGCATGGTATGAAAGATTGGACAAACATTTTTTAAAGACTGGCTTCAACAAAGGTACTGTTGACAGTAACTTATATTTTAAAATTGATCATGAAAACATTTTGATTATTGAAGTATTTGTTGATGATATCATCTTTGGAGGAAGAGACAGTATGTGTAAAACCTTTGCAAATCAAATGAAAATTGAGTTTGAGATGTCAATGCTTGGTGAAATGAATTTCTTCTTGGGTCTGCAAATTACTAAAACAAAGAAAGGAATCTTTATTTCCCAGATAAAATATGTGAAAGAATTGTTGAGGAAATTTGGAATGAAAGATTTAAAGCCAATGCATACTCCCATGGCAACCAGATGTGAGTTGAGCAAAGATGATGACTCTCCTAAGGTAGACCGAACAAAGTACATATCAATGATTGGAGGATTAATATATCTCACTCAAACTAGACCAGATATAATGCAGGCTATTGGTCTTGTTGCGAGATTCTAGGCTGATCCTAGAGAATCTCATGTCATGTTAATCAAAAAAAATTTTAGGTATCTAAAAGGAAAAGTTGAGTATAGTCTTTGTCTACAACTGAAGCAGAATACATTGCAGCACCAAGTAGTTGAACTCATGTTTTGTGGATGAAGCAGATGCTAAGAGATATTAAAGTAGAATGTGAGTATTAAAGTAGAATGTGAGGAGCCTATCACAATTTTTTGTGATAATTCAAGTGTAATAAATATTTCTAAGAATCCACTGTTGCACTCTAAGACTAAGCATATATCTATCAAGTTTCACTTTTTGAGAGAGCACGTGAACAAGGATGAAGTCAAACTAGAGTATGTGCCCTCCAAGGATCAGATTTCAGATACCTTTACTAAACCTCTTCCCAAGGACTCTTTTGAGTATCTCAGGGAGAAGTTAGAGGTTATTTCCCCTCCGATGATGAACTAGGATGCACTAATGTGCATCAGTCCGGTGGATATCATAGTCATATCTTGTGATCTGGATTGATGATGGGGAGCTGCTACTCAGGGGGAGCAGTAGGTGTGATTCTAAAGTTGCAAGTATGAGCCCTTTGCCATTGATGTCAAAGGGGGACAGAAGACATGTAAAAAACAAGTGGTTGATGATCAAAGGGGGAGCAGTAAAGGAAGAGAGGACATGTGAATAGTTGTTGTTGATAGGAGGAGTTGTGACAGTAAGGAGAAGTTCTCGTCTTGATGGTTTTTCACATCATATGTTGCCATCAATGACAAAGGGGGAGATTTTTGCAAGTATGCATTTAATCGGTGTTGTCATTGATGTCAACATACTCATGTTGAATTAATGAGAAGGATTGGATGAGCTGTGTGTTGAGGATATTGTTAAAATTAGTCTCAATTAGGAACAGTGAAGAATAGTAATGACATAAGGTAAAAGTCCAAGACAAGATGAGGATAAGAGGATGCAGATTAAAGGGTTTGTAGATATGTGTCTTAATATGTTCTAGTAGAGATTTTAGAGGCCCGCATGAAGATATGAAGAAGTTATAGAAGTTCAAGTAAAACTTGTTCTGGCAGATGTTTAGTGATGACAGAGTGATACAAATAGGTTTGATGAGATCCAGAAATGTTTTCTCCGGTTTTGTGGATTTGAGGAAGTGTTGGGGAACTCTGTGTTGTGTGTCAACAAATTTGGTTCATGGTTTGAAGGTCAAAAAGTATCTATTCCTTTGTGACAGTAATGGCAGACTGTGTTCTTGAGGTTCCAGATGAATGAGAGAAGGATTTTAGTAAGTAGAGGAAGTGTGGATGTTCTTGGTGTTTTAGGCAAGTTTGTGGAGATCCTTGGATCATGCTCAGTTTGTGTTTATGGTCTGCATTAGAATTGGGGTCTTGGAAAAGAAGAATAACTTCTGGATGATGGTGTTCTTTCTGTGACTGGCTGACTGGATGAATTATACATCTTGCAGATGTTTTTGTGGATGTTTACCGAATTAGATGTTTGTTCCTAAGTTGATGTCATGTATAAATAAGGGATTGTGAAGTCATTTCAGTGGTGTACTTGTGGAGATGAGTGTGTGGTAGTGAGGAGAAGAGCGAAAGGTAGAGTAGAAGGTTTGGCTTAAATGAAACTGACTCAAGCATGGTGAAGATGCTATTTACCAGTTCAAGTATGTGATACTTATTCTTTTGTAGATAGTGTGTCTCTTGTAGGCAGTGAGCCTCTTGTGAGCAGTGTGCTCGGGTAGTGAGCCCTAATTGGCATGTGTCATTTTGTTCTTTCTATTCTTCTAACAGAGAATATTATCTTGGGTTAATCACCCCATGGTTTTTCCCTTAACCGAGTTTTCCACGTAAAAAATCTTGGTGTTATGTGTGTTAATGTGTATCTGCTCTTAACTTGTTGCATTATGCTTTCATGATTTATTTACTATTATGCTTGTGTGGAGTTAAGTATTTGATTTGGAAGAAAGTTTTGTACAACTGATTCACCCCCCCTCTAAGTTGTCTACCCTAAGTCTAACAGAGGGTCAAATCAATCTTTTAACAGAAAAAATTAAGCAAAGTCCTTGTGATGGAGGGAATGTTGGAGATGTTTCCTCGTCTATTGATTTGGTTTTCTGATTTAGACAATGCCTTTAATGTATGATATGTTGAACTCAATATCTACATGATCTATTTGCTAGGTAATTAACATACATCAGAGTTCTTGGAAAATGACAAATCCTCTAAGTAAGCAGGGAAGGCATTTTTTTTAATTAATTTCTGAAATCTTTAATACGACCTGTTCCACCTTTTGCATGGCAGAAAATACAAGTACATTCTTAAAAATAAAGATATAGAAATTTTTTATTATAGTGAGGGATTAAAATCCCCTACATATAAATCTATGCTAATTAAATAAATGCAGACATAGAATTAACCTAAATTTAATTAGATTTAGTTAGAGTTAGTAGTTGAACTAAAAATGGTATTTTTACAAATTAAATGTAATAGAAGAGAGTATTTAGCTTTGGTAATAATGGTGAAGAATTAATGGTGATATACATGAAAGCTATAAAAAGTTAATGTTCACATTTTGACGAATGTTTTGAGATCAATTAGTCAAAAAAATTTCTACGGGTTGAATCAAAGTCCCTTAACATTGAACCTTAGTACTATGTGAATGATTTGATTGCAGGTATGACCTATTAGAATGATTTGATAAAAAATTGTAGTAGAGATCTCTTCACCTTTGCCTATCCTTTGTTTTACTTTGTCAAGATAGTGTTTTAAAACCCCTGAGGGGAGATTACCAAATCATTAGGGTGAAGTTTTCTTGGGTCAAACCCCTATTTAAATTAGCTGAAACATTCCAAGCAAATGATCAAAGATAGCATGCAAAAAATGTGCAAATGACCTATATGATTATGATGCAATGGGGTCCTTTTAAGCTCCAAATTCAAATGTTCTTTTTCATGAATTGTCTTATCATTCCATTTATTAAGAAATGACACAAATGAATGCCTTTAAATATCAAGTATTTTCTTTCCATGGGACATGAATACATTTGCTTGCATTGAAATTATGTGTTCACATGATCTGGTGTATTAGAAACACCTGCATCTACAAAGCATTTTTACATACCTTTGAACATTTATTTGATGCTTTACATATTTACTCAATAGGGAAAGAGATAAGCTTATTCTTTGTCACATTATAAGAAAGGCATTTTTTATGTCCATGCAATCAACTAATTAAAATACTAGGAAAATGGAATGTTGGCAATGGTTTTGTATAAAATATGATATCTTCATGTTTTGTTTTTACTTTGTAATTGTGTTTTGCATTAGTTCTATTACTATTTTAGTTGTTCATGTTAAACTAAAACATATAATTACCTATGAACAAATCCTACTTGCATTCACACAAAAACCCCTGCACTCACAATCTCTACCAATTGTATATAATATTAGGGTCTTTCATTTTCATAACAATGTCAACCATATACTTCCTATTCCATCATGGCTTATCCGAACAACATCTGTAGACTCTCCACATCCTATTTCACATCTTCAAAGAAATCAGTTATTATATACAAAAGCATATCCACACCAATTTTCAAGAAGACACCTCACATCAAAACATCTATCACACTCAAAATTTCATCTTTATCATCATTAATCTATCACAGCATATTGGTTTTCACCTAAATCACCTTAACACACATGAAGGAATAAAATCTATTCACAAGAAAGCCTTTGATTATTCTTTGTTTAAAAACACTGCATTTAAAATCTTTTTGATCATTCTAATATGTATTCTTAATCATATTCATTCCTACATACATAAATCTGTATTTTTCCCTTCAAGAAAAACCCTGAGCACCAACTCTTTTAGAGATTTTAATCCTCATCTAATGGGGAGGGAAGAAAGTAGTTATCAAACTACCTCAATGTGCATTTCACTGTGAAAACGTACAAAAACTTGTCAAAATAATAGCCACAAGGAATAGTTGTTGCCTTTTAAAAGAGAAATAAATCTCTACCTTTGATCCTTGACTTCACACCCACATAGGGTTAAATGAAGGCCTTAGATTTTCTTTTGGCGCCCAATACACTAACTCTAACTAGATGGAACTGGTGTCCCTTGATAAGGGGCTTGTCAAACTATGTTGATGAACCATTCAGAATATAACCTAAGTTGTTTATAACACATGATAGGAAGTCACCAGTCAAATATAACAAAAGTGATCACCTGTCATGAAAGGGCTTTAATAACTCGTAACTTAGGGTTTTAGAAATGTGGCACCTTAGATGTTCAAAGGAGTCACAAACCCTTACCACTATGTTATAACTTTAATTTAGCCAAACCTTACCATGAAGCACTCCAACTCTTTGCACTATATTAATGACTTTATGACGAAGTAAGGACCATTTGCATGTACCTTTTGCATTACCTTTCACTATGCAGCAACATCAATATACCAATACCATCTCAACATCATAGAGATGAGCATGCACGAAGAGATGATTAACAGTCATCAATAAAAAGCAATATTATCAAGGATGAAAAAGAGGACATCATGGATGTGCATCAATAATGTGACACCAAGAATCACCAAGTCAATGCAAAGGCATTACCACCACTAAAGAGGACATCATTGACAAATATTGTTAACCAATAACTTTGGCATGCAGTAGCCCCTGAAGCAACACTTCTGACACAAATCGTGTGGTCTACAAATACAACTCCATCTCCTAAAGCAAGAACATCAAAAGCCAACACTTCTGACCTGAGGCATCATGATGGCATATATGAGATGAACACAACTCAAGGCAACTCCTATCACATGACAGTAACTTCTGAACTCATAACATTTTTACATCCTGATGATGAATTTTGATCCAACTAACCATCAACATCAATGACAAACACTGACAGAATGACAAACATCAACATTTGATGCATATAACAACTTATTTGGGCTTGAGGGCCTATATTAGAATATCACAATTATAGGATTACTATTGGTACCAAAGAATTTAATGTTTGTGATAATTATGGAATATATGTGAAGACACATTGTACCAATAGGAGAAAACACTCAACACCACAAATTTATTTTCTATTACCTTTATTTGTATTAAAGAATTAGCTTGTATTACCTGACTACATGTTTTACAAAGTATTGAACTTTATTCCACCTTACAATGAATGCAAATCATTAAAAAGGTTTGAGATTAATATATATTTATTGTCACAATCATTTGAAATAATTGGAAAGAGATAGGAGAAATCTAAGATATGAGCTAGTGATTCAAGTACGATAATGAGGATGAGAGTTGAAGATGGTGTTTGAAGAAGAAGTAGAAGATGTAGATAGGGGTGAGTGTATTAGGTTTCATTTGAATTCATTAAATTCCATATTAGTAATCAAATTACCATGACCTAACATATAAGAATCCATTGCAATAGATTGTAACTTTGGTCAAGAAATTAATAATATAATGTGGAATCTTTTGGAGGTTAAGTTTTATTCCTCTTGAGGTCCTTTCCAGAGTATGTCTTGTGTCATTTTGTTGTCAGTTTTTGCTATGTGTGTGCATGATATTTATTTTGTTGCATAGTTGGATAGTCCTTCATTATACCCTCATATTGTAACTACGTCAATTGTTATCAAAGTATAAGGTTTAAATCTTAAGGAAAGTAAATTGTGCTCCATGGGTTTAGTTTGTGAAAAGTCTACAAAAATTGAGTTTGCCTATTAAAAGTTTGTCAATAGATTTTCAAGGAGAGGTAGTTGAAATGAGTGGTTTAGGTAGATTACTAACTTGAGGTAGTTTACACTAGACATAGGAAATAAGTCTCTGTAAAGAGTCCAAGGTGTTATTAACATAGATGGAAAATTAGACAAAGTTTTCAAAAAGAAAAGGGAGAAATCAATTTAGTTGAAAGCCTTAAGTGGAAGATAGAATAGCCTGACCAAAGCCTAAGGGATGATGATTACAGTAATGTGGAGGAAGATTCTAGAAAAGATGTGCAAGATCTATAATATCACGAAGAACAATCAAAATAGGTGAAGTTGTTAAAGACCATTTCTAAAGTAATTAAAAGGTGTATATGGATGTTCCTAACTCCTATGGCAATTTAAATCCAAAAGAATTGAATGATCAATTGGATAAATGAGATGAATGAGTATTTTGAGTATGGTTAAATATCTTGACAGAGTTAGGTTTACAAAGACCAAGCTAAAGGGACACATTGATGTTTGGTGGAAGGAGGTACAATTAGACATAAATATGAGGGGAAAGGAAATAATAAAAAATAGGAGATGATGATTGTAAAATTAGAAAGGAAATTCACACCAATGGACTATGAGCTAGAACTAATGAAGAAGTTATAAAGTTTAAGACAAAGGGATATGATTGTGCAAGATTACACCAAATATTTTTACAAACTGATTATCAAGATAGGGCATATGAGGTAGGTAAAGAAAAGGTTACAAGATACATTAATGGGTTGAGATGAATTATTCAAAAATAGCTAAGTTTGTTTAGTTTAATGACCATATAGGAAGCATACCAATTTGTAATTAAGGTGGATGACAAGTTGATCAAGAGGTTTCAGAACTTCTAAAATCAATTAGAGAGTAAATGAGGAGAGCTGCTATAGGGAGAGATCATGGTGCAACAATAGAAGACCCTAACTGGAAGATAGGAGAATAGATAATTTCTAACACAAAGATAGTGATACCTACAACAATAAAGAGGATATTCATGAGACTACACAAAAGCTGGGAAGATAGCAGCTACTTTTGTAACATCATAAAATGTGTACACCACTATTTTACAGCTTGTTTATCTCCTAGATGGGCCTAAAATATTTACCCTTATTTATTAGGACTTATTTTAGTACATTTTTGAGCATCAAGTGTGTGATATTTGATCCCGATGCATGAAATTTATAAAAGAACAATAAGGTAGGACTAAGCATGCTCTAAGTGCCCCTTTTTTGGAAGTGCCTCACTAAAGGACTCGGGAACCCAAGTACCCTAGGCCCTCCATTAACCTTCCCCAAAATTTATGCCTTATTCTCTGAGGCCCTTTAAAAAATTCCTAATGTCAGCCTTATGTGGTTTGATTCTCTGGAATTCAATGAGAATGCATATAAAACTAAATTAAATAATTTATTTTAAAACAACTATGCTCTTTTTAACCTCTTGGAATATTCTTATGTTCTCCTATGTTCTCCATTTTGCTATCAAGCTCTCTCTTGTGGATTATTGTCATGACAGTAACATATTGTAGGTCTTGTGCAAATCTTTGGAGCCAACATCAACTTCTTGAGTCAAGTTGTGACTCTATCTACAAGCATACAAGGGACTCCATGGTCATGGTGACTTCCTTCCTACATGATTTTAGTTAGCAGTCCATTCTACTTCAGATTTGCCTCTGCCTTCCTAGGGAAAACACTCTTCATCAATCATCTTTGCTATTGTGGAGCTGGGAGCACCATTCATGGGCCTTGATTGAGGTAAGATCCTAAATTAAACCCAACATTTTCCCTCTTTTCATGTGTGCAAGTTAGATGGATAGGTTTCAGAAGGTGGCATTCGGGAAGAATGAAAAGCATGTTGTTATAGACCTAACAAAGTTTGCAACTTTTGGAAGTCCTAATTCAGGACCAAGGAACCCAAGTACCCTTGTCCTAGGATTTCTAACATTTGAGAAAGGTTTTTGAATTGTTTGTACATCTCTACTATCCATTTGGATGCTGGGTTTTAGGTACAAACAATATGTTTTGTTCTAATCTTTGTTAACTAGGGTTACTAACATGAAAGCGAAAGGTCATCTAACATTTTCCTATACTAGGAATAACATGCTTTATGGTTAATTTAGATTTACTAGAATGGATTACAGTATAGACAAGTTTATGTCTAGAGTTAATTTTTGAAGAAAAACTGTAGGATGAGATAGTGTCCAAGTTGAGTCAAAGGTGTGTGAACTCATGACTACGTTCCTTGCGAAATATCTATTTATATTGATCAACCAAAGTGATGCATCTATCTCTGCACACATTAGTCGATTCACTATGCTCCAAATTTGCATCACCATCTAGTATTATCATACTTAGTTAGAAGTTGTCTATAGTGTACATGACCGTGTTGGTTATGTAAGACACAACACTAGAGACTCACAATGTTTATTCCATATATCTGGTGAAATAGGTTTGTTATTGATGTCAAAAGTTGGAGGTTGTTGTGTTCTTTGAGTTGATGTTTCTCATGCTTCAAGAGTTGCTTCATGGTATAGTGTTCATGCTTCATGTCAATATTCATGGTATGGTGTTCATGATTTAGGAGTTGCTTTAGAACACTACCCTTGTTGATCATCTATGTCAGTATGATGTTGATTGATCATCTATATTAGTATGATTTTCATCATCTTAGTGATCATCTTAGATAGTTGAGATGTTAAGATGTGAAAGTGTCAAAATGGTGTTGATAGCAATCGTATTGGTGCAAAGTGAAAGGTTTTGATGCAAAGGTTGATGGAAAAGTGTCGATGCATTCCGTGGTTCTTTCAAGTTTCTAAACCCTAATGACACATACTTCATCAAATCTTATCTTCTCTGTCAATGTCTAAGGCACATTATTCTGCATCAAAGGTATATGGTGAATATCCGAGGTTATAG
This sequence comes from Cunninghamia lanceolata, assembly GCA_027924645.1. Lineage (NCBI taxonomy): Eukaryota > Viridiplantae > Streptophyta > Pinopsida > Cupressales > Cupressaceae > Cunninghamia > Cunninghamia lanceolata. The sequence goes on along the minus strand of BSBN01000388.1, from coordinate 14,099,202 downwards.
GAAAATCACATGGTTTCAAGTTCATAGAGGTTTCGAATCTGATTAGGGTTCTTACATTATTTTAGTTCATTTTGTTCTAAAACCCTAAAGGAAGCTCTTTATACCCAATTTACGACATGTTTTACTTTTGTTATGTCTTCTTGGTGACTTGAGATAGCCAGTGACATGTCTCTTAAGTTGTGACTCAAAAGGGTCACCCTCATTGAGTATCCAACTCTCTTACCTAGAGACACTGGCTCCTCTCAAAACATCTTTATACTTAAGTGGGAATATGTGATCTACGATGGACGTCACTACTCTCGGTGGCATGAAATTGAAGATCAATGGTGGTAGTGTGAACTCATTTTAAAATCTAATGGTTATCTTCCTTCAAAAACCTTTGATAGGCATATGGCTGTCCACTATATAATGTAGTTATTCTGTTAGGTTTGTATTAGCTTCATTAAGCCTGTGAGCCTATGGATTGGGAGTTTTAAAAACATATGTGGAGGTTGGTTTTTTGTTGATGAAAGTATGCATTCCTGAAGAGTATACCACCATGTATTTGCGAATGGATATTTTCATACAGTATATATAGATATATCATTGTGCAATGTAAAAGTGTGTGATGCAGTGAAGTATTATTCTTTGCATGAGAAGAGGAGAGATTAGATTTTTACTATCATGAGATATTTTGTTGTAAGAGATATGTAAAGAAGATATTATTTGTGATCTATATAAGAAAAGTATTTTTTTGTCTTTATATTTTCTTTAAGAGGAGTGTATTGAATTGGGTGCTTCAATTAGTAATGTTTTTTTATATGAGGCTTGATTGTAACTAGTGAGATTTTGTTGTCAGTGAGACAATAGTGAATTCTTTGAGAAGAATGAACAATGCTTTTTCCCTTTAGGGGTTTTCCACTTAAATTTTGTGTTCGTGTACTTGTGTTGTAATGTGTCATTCTTAGTATTTTAAATGCTCTATGTTGCTGTCTTGATTCCCTGATTTATGTTAAATCTAAAAGAACTTCATATAATCTCTTAAGTGGTTTATTTTGTGGAAAGAAGTTGATATCTTCAAGGTTTTCAAAAATTGTTAAAAGTCAAGATTCCTCCTGAATCACTAATTCACCCCCCTCTTAGTGATTATGTATTCCAACAATTCATATCAGAGCCATAGGTTCCTTGCAATAAGTTTAACTAACTTAGGTGATCCTTGTAGTGGAATACAAATTATGGCTAATCAGGAGGGTTATTCTACTTCTAAAGAACCTCTCTTTGATGGGTCAAGTTATTCCTTTTGCAGTTTTTGAATGGAGTCCTATTTGTCCTCTCTAGGTTATGATGTTTGGGTAGCATTAGAGAATGGGTATGTTGTGCCCTCTTAGCCACCTTCCACTACTGATGAAAAGAAATCCTATGAGTGCAATGCAAAGGCTAAGAATTCCATTTGTTGTTGGTTGACAAATGAAATACTAGTCAAGGTTATGCATTGCAAATCTAGAAAGGAAGTTTGGGACAAGTTGGCAAGCATCTATAAAGGTGATGACAAGATTAGAGAAGCAATGTTGCAAGCCTTTAGAGAAAAATTTGAAGGGTTAAAAATGAATGAAGAAGAGAATATTTCTGATTACCTTCTTAGGATACATGAAATAGTCAATTCAATCTGTGGTTTTGGTAAAACCCTAGATGAAAAATTGGTGGTCAAGAAGGTCTTAAGGTCTTTAACATCGCAATATGATTCTAAGCTATCTATTGTTGAAGAAAGAGATATGAGAAAACTTACCTTGGATGAATTACATGGCACATTCACTGCTTATGAAATGAGGATTTGTAATGATGAATCAACAAGCAAAGAGGTATCCTTTAAGACTGAAACAAGAAAGAAAGAGGTAGATTCAAATTCAAAGGATTTGGATATCAAGAGTCTAACTTTGTTAGGAGATTCAAGAAAGGATCAAGTAAGTACAAAGGGAAGCTTCCATTCAAGTGCTTTAATTATGGTAAGATAGGACATTTTGCTACTAAGTGTCCCTATAAAGATCCTGAAAGTGATGAAGAAGATAGTAGAAGACAAGGAAAGAAAGATCAATATAATCCTAAAAAGAAAAACTCTTTCAAAAATAAGAAAACTTTATTCATTAAGGATAATGATGTAACTAATAGTAGTTTTGAAGATTTTTTTGAAGAAGGAGAGGAAACTTTGTTTATGATTATTGTTAGTCTAAGTGAAAACTAGAAAGAAAAGGGTGAAAATTAATCTGATAATAATGAAGAAAATGATGAAGAAGAGGTTGATCTTGAAGGAGAATTGATATGTGCACTTGGTGAGATAAAAAGACTAAAAAAGGAGGTAGTTATGAAAAGAAATCAGACCATAAAAGACACTAAAAATCTGATTAGCAAGGTTAATGAGTCTCAAAAGTTAGTTACAGACCTAAAACTTCAACTTGAAGAGAGCAAAAGTATTGTAGAAGTCACCAAAATGGAGATAGATTGTTTTTGGGTGTTAGAATTTTTTCAGGTTTATATGCATTGGCAGTGAAATCCACTACTCTTGCATGCTTTAATATTGTTTTGATATGCATAGTCAGTTTATTTCACCGTTTGTGCATATACTTGTGCTTTGGGTCATACATGTAATAGCGGCAGTTTTCACCACTTGCACATATTTTAAGTCCTTTTACATTATATGCTCCATTGGTCTTTTTGCCTACCCATGGATGTTGATCACCTGGTGTGGAGACAATGAAATCCACTGCTTAGGCAAAATCCTAGAGAATAAATGAACTTAAAGTTGCATTAATGGCACGCGTGCCATGTTTAATGCAAACTTTAAAACATCTTTAATCATTTTTGATTCATTTTATTTTGTTTATTTTTTATTACCAAACCTTCTAATCAACTGGTAAACCCATTTTGAGATCATTTGATCTTGTCGACTATGGATTCAAGTGGATTTTGTCATCTGAATTTGCGACTAGGGTTTTAGGTCGGCCTTTTTAGGTAAGCCTTTGTTTTCCATTTTTTCTTTTGTTTTCTCCTTAAGATTCTTCCTGCTTGGAAATTAAATGTATGTTTGTATTGTTATTGTTTATTTTCATTTCATTTTTGTCAAAATTTCATAAATCTAGTTTCTCTGTGTGTGAAAGGATCTTTTATCGCCATGTTAAACTTAGGTTTTAGTTTCCTAACATGTATGAGAGGCCTTTTTCACTGCCGATACATGTTCCTACCCTTGAACTTTCATTAACTTTACGTGTTTCTACTTTTTGGTATGTAGTAGCAGGGTTTTCCCCCACCTTCACATCCTTTACATGTTTGGTCTTTCCCATATGTAAGGGCGGTTAAAACCACCACCCTTACATGATCCTTATGTATCTCCCAATGTGTAGGAGCATCTGAAACTCCTGCTTTTACACACATAAATTAGAGTTTTTTTTTTTTAAACACCTATAGTAGTAGTCAATTTGACTGACTATACATAATTTTTTCTTTCAAACATGCACTAGTGATCCTTTTCACCGAATTTGCATGTGCCTCAAAACTTGCAATTTTCCCAAATGTAAGGGAGGGCCTTTTTGCCGCCCATACATGAAAACCTCATTTTGATCCCACATGCAAGAGTGGGCCTTTTTGCCACCCTAACATGAGATACAACCTTCTCACATGCAGGAGTGGTCATTTTGACCCCCCATGCATGAATTTCTACAAAATTTCCTAACACTAGGAGATACGTGCAAATGATGCCTTTAGCCCGCTTTCACCCAATTTTTTGACTTGTGTACATTCTAGCCCTTTTAAGCTTATCCTTTTAATCATGATCATCGACATGCAGTTTCCCAGTTTATCCATTTTTCCCCTAACTGTGAGATCATGGTCTTTTGTAGTTTTTAACAAACATTCATGGTAGATATGTTTTCCAGAATTCTCTCTAGAGCTCATGTCAGAGCTGTGTCCATCCAAAGCCAAAATCATGAAGTACAAATACCAAGGGGTCATCCCTGTCACTTCAGTATAGTCAAATGCTGATGAAATCAGAGATATAGAAATAGGGCATATAGATATGATAGAATTTGTGGATAGAACTAAACAGACAAATCCTTCCAGACATATGCAAAAGATCATTGATAGCAACATTCCCTTGGTTGCCTCTTTTCCAGTTTTTGCCCATAACCCCAAGTTTGTTCTTCAGGTGGCTAGCCATTACAACAGGGATACTAGGGTTGTGATAAATTCCCAAGGGAATGTGATCATGAGGTTGGATGCAAAATTTCTTGATAAAATCTTCATGTGTCCACCTATTGAAAACATTGTACAAATTAATTTTGGTCAAGGGCAAAGAGATTATGATATAGATGTGGAGGCCACAAGAAGGTACATAAACAATAAATGGTTGAAAATTCCTCGAAGGAATTTGACTAGATGGCTCAAAGATCTCTTGAGGAGTGACTTTGTTGAGGAAGTTTGTGACTTGATCACACTTTTGAGTCATATCAGAGGACTCCCTTCTTCCTCCAAATTTTAGGAATGGATGTACACATACATCAAGGTGATTCTTTGGGGCACACAGAAAATATTATGGGGAGAGCAGATTAGTAATGCTTTGGATGAACAATTGTTGAGGGTCAACACAACATTCAAATTCTATATGACCTCATATCTTGTATATGTTGCTGCTAGCATGAGGAGCTTTCCTGGTCTTACTCAGGTTGGCAATAGGAGATTGGTCCCAGTATATGAGTATTATCCTCAAATCACTCTGAGAGGATCAATTCATCATTTTTGTAGGGTTAATGATGTTTTTTTTAGTATTTATGTGCTTATGGGACAATGAACTTGTTCAAAAGAGGGTTTCAGATGAAGCTTGGGAAGTTGTGAATTCTTTTGGCTGCTTCTTCTTACAATTCCCTACTTTTACATATCTTAGAGTAGGGTATTATCATGACTACCCTTATATTCTTCCACAATATCGCAGTGACCAACTTATTCTCATAGAATTATGTAGGTAGCTGATTATAGTACATAATAAAAAAATGGAGCTGAAAACGTTAGGGATAAAGTTTCCCATATAAATTGGAAGGTACTTAGTTTAGTCAACTAACAAGGAAAAAACAATTGATTTTGAATTGTAGCTGGTCACCATGAAAACTTTCAAGAAAAGGGACCATTTTGACTTTAGAAGGGTACAAGATAAGATCAAAAGAAAGTAAACTTTCCATGTGCCTATGGTGGAAGATATTTGGGCTGATCTCAGGACACAAAATGAAATCAGGAAGTTAGACTATTGCAGACTTCATTTGAGGTAGATAGAAGAGCTGGGCCTTGCTGATATTCCAAATGGAACGCAAGATGATGGGGATGTTCTAGATCCCAAATATAACACTGAGAATGTTGAAGTCTCACCTATTCCAGAGGTGAAATGGTCAGTTAAAGAGGAAACTTCCATAAGGAAAAGATTTCAACTAATCCTAGGTAACACAAATATATGGTTGGAAATCAAAGGGATCTGTTTGAAGGAATTTCTCATAGGGTCGGAGACTGAAACTCATGAGCAAACAAGCAAGAAAGTAGAAAATAGGACCAAGAATAAGAGTGACACCCCTTCTTCCTCTAAAATGCATAAGCCAAAAATTAAGTTTGTATCCAAGGGAGGGAAGAAGAAAGAGGTTGTAGAAACCTCTAACATCATTGAATCAGGTATCAAAGACACAAATGTTGAGAAAATTGAGGTTGAAACTAAAAAGAAAAATATTGAGAAACCTAAGAATGCCCAACAAATAGAAGTGTCTGATAAATCTAATGAGGAAGATGAAACAGAACAAGATAGAGATGAGAATGTAGAGTAGGAACAAACTGGTGATCTATGTCAGTCTCCTAAGAAGGATCCTCCAACTAAATCACAAGTTTTTACACCCCTTCCTCATGCTCGTATTTCTAGTGTTTCTCCTATAGTTTCAAATATTCCCATTTCTCCTATTTTGGTTGTTTCCTCAAATAATACTCGCCCTTCTCTAAGAACCTGTTTTGGGACTATGTTTGATTCCTCTGGTTCTATTCTGAGTTTATCTTCTCCATCTTTTCATATAGGTGAACAACTTGTGTTAGAACATTTTCTAGATAGTTATGAAAAGTTGTTGATACTACTATTATTTTTACTCCTACCAGTCCCATTGTTACAATAACAGGAATAAGCATGGACCTGGCAAAGCAAGTGATTGATTCTTCTCCTAATGTGGGTGCTTCTGTATTTCCTCCTTGGTTTTCTGCATATACCCCAAAGAGGAAAAAGAAAGCAATTTCACCAGATGAAATTGATATTGAGAAGTTGTTACCTATGAAATCAAAGACTCTAAAGAAGAAGCCTAAGACTGTTTCTAGGCTTATCAATGAAAAAGGGATTAGATATGTAGAGATTGATAAGCCACCAGAGGATGCTACTATTGACAATTTTGACATGCATGATTATGTCATCTCAACGGTTGAGTTAGGTAAGCCAACTCATGAAGGCATAAAAGCAGATTTTCAAACTACTACCAGCACCTTACTTCAAAAATATGATGAAGTCAAAAAGGAAAAAGAACAGTATAAAGCTAAAGTAGAACAACTTGCTATTGTTCTTCCAAAAAATAGTAAAGTCATCCAAAATTGTGGAACCCATGGCTATGACTATAGAAGATCCTCTGATACAAAAGGTTAAAAAATTCAGGCTAGAGGATGAGTGGTAGGAGATATTGTGGAACATTTGGTAGCTCAAGGGCAAATTCTACTAAAGACCACTGTAGAAAGAAAAGAAAATATGGATAAAGACAAAGCTGAGCTTGATAACATGGTTGACTTACTCTCCCAAGAACTGCAAGATCAGGAAGAGAGCTTGGAGGAGTGGATAGAGATGAAAAAGATTAAGATAAAGAATATGACCACCATCAGGGTCATCACAAATAGGGAATCATATATTAAAATTAAGGAGTCTCTGGTTTATCATATCCATATAATAAAAGGTTTACTTGAGGATTTATGTCAAGCTTGTGAAACCAGTGAAGATAGTGATGTCACACTTCTACACAAGCTGGAAGAACTCCCATGCGCCCTCACAGGTGTAGATCATAAGTTCCTTTTAGCAGATGAAATGATAAGCTCCTTCAAAAAGATGGTTCAAAGGAAATTTGAAGATGAAGTGCCCTTAGTACTTTCCATGGACAATCTTTATGATCAACATTCAACTTTTGAGAACTTGAAGGACAATCTTGACAAACATGAGAAGGCAATAAACATATTAAAAGATGCAATTCTTCGGGCCCACACAATCTAAAAAAATATAGCTAAGCTAGATGCATGTGAAATGGCATCTATACATGCCATGTACCAGAATTTTCTAAAGAAGAGTGATGGAGGAAGCTGATACCTTGGTTTATTTTATTCTTGTATATGTAATTTGAATTTTGTTGTGGACATATTCATATGTAATTTTTGAAAATGTAATTACATGCGACACAAAGGAAGTCCTAAGTCAAATAGGACTCTTCTATTTGAATAAGTCAAAGTAGTTAGGATTTTCTTATTTTTTTTCTTGTTTTCTCTTATAAATAAAGAGGACCTCCATTGTAAATATCATCTTTTATCTATTGCAAAGAAACTCTACTGAATTGGAAAACATTTCAAGACTTTGAGCTTTCTTATGTTTATCATATTTTTCAAGTGAATATCAATATAAGCAGGCAATTTGAGTATCAAACTTTGAGTTGAATCATATTGTTTTATGATATTAGTGTTCTTATATCATTGGTGATATATTATATTGAATCATTGTTGAAATCATGGAGTTTATTGAAATTTGAGAGGAGTGTTCTTTTTTTGGTTGAATAGACTTTGTGTTGTCTTTCTCATTGTGGGAGTTCATGTTTATTTGTGGGAATGGAATTGTTTAGAGGCTTTGTGCTATAAACTATTGTGTTCAAATTAGTTATATCATATTGGGTGAAAGTGGAGACTTTGGGCTGCATTTGAATTCAATTAAGTTTGTTTGTAAGAAATAAGCCAAATGATAGAAAACTTTGCATTTCTATGGTTTGTCTCAGTTCAAGAATTATCAAATATCATCTATTGTGAAGTTGTTATTCTGTAAGAGAGAAACATCTATTTTGAAAAAAGAGAATAGGATGCAATGGAAACACCCCAAGAATAGTTTTAGTTGATTTAAGTATTAAAAGTTGTTTGTTAGAAAGAGCTCATTATTTAGAGGGAACCTCCCTTTGCTAAGAGGAGAGACTCAGTCTCATCATAGTTGTGGTGATATAACAATTTTGTCATTAGTTAGCTAAATGATAAAATATTCACCCAACAATTTTTTGTCGATTCTATTGGGGAAGGAAGTTGTAACTTGAGCCCCACGCTCTGAGTTGAAGCACTATAGTTCTTTTCCATTGTTTTGAGATTGTTTTTGAAATTTTGTTTAGTACATTACATTTTGCCAGACTCACGGTATACGAGAAGCAAGAGAGCTCAAGGAATTATTGATCTTGTATTTGAGTTGATGCAGCAAAATAACTTTGGTCTTTTGCCTCCACGACCTTGACTTTAGCGAACCAAGAGTTTTCCTCCTACCAACACTGGGTCTCCAATACTAGGTGAAGCTTCTAGTTCTAGTACTAGCAAAGTTTTGTCTATTCATATTCCACAAAGGTTTGTTATCCTAGTCTTTAATTAGTGCACCATGTTAGCTCAAGGCCCTTGGGGTAACACTTTTGGTCCTTTGAATTTAACCCCACCATTGCATGAACTACCTCATAGTTCAAGGAATAATTTACCTAAGTTCTATGGTGATGGGAAAGTCCATCTTGATGAACACATTGTAGATTTTGGCATAGCTTACAGTGTATTAGGTGTGGAACATGAAGATGTAGCAGTAAGACTTTTTGTGGAAACATTGCAAGGTGCTGCTGCAAATTGGTTTTACCATCTTCAAGCTCAAACTATAACGAGTTGGAACACTCTTAAGACCAAGTTCGAAGCCAGGTTCAAACTTGCAGAAGATGCACATGCCTTGTTAGCATAGCTAATATAAATAAAGAAAGAACCACATGAACCCATGTGTGATTTCATTGCTAAGTTCAATAAGCTGACAAACATGATTCCTACAACCACTGAGCCAATAGTGGAGAATCTTAAGTGTTTCTTTATCAATACTCAGCTTCTTGAGGTGAGCTTTTTGCTAAGGCAAGATGGCCTCACAGATCTTCCTGCATTTCAAATTTTGGCTACTGAAGTTGAAGATGATATTATCCTTGTTAGTAAGATAAGAAAAGATTCCAACAAGAATAGAGGTCAATCCTCTACTAATAATCCTGCCACAAGCACCACAAATCCTATGGTGCAAAAGTAAGCAAATGAATTGCTAGCTCTAAAAAGGCAAATGTCACAAGGTATGTCTACCCCTCCTTATAGGGATATACCAAGGAGAACATTTCCTAACCATTTGTATCAAGGCAATGCTACTCGAAATCAAGGGAAACAAAATCAACTTCCACCCACACAAGGGAAGCTAATATGAAACAAAACATGACCATTCTTTCCAACTTGAGTTGGACAGGGTGAATGCTTCTAATCTTTTTACAGAAGGAGAAGAAGAATTAGCTGGCGACTCTACCATTGGCTTTCTGAATTACCAAGATGAAGCCAAAAAAGAGGGAGAAGTATATGATGGAGCATATGCTATTTTTACTAGGTCTCAGCATCAGTCAAATCAGCAAGTTGATAAAGGAAAGGCAAGAGAGGAACCTCATCCAGTGATCTCAATTGCCAAACGGGGAACTCCGTTGCCTTTTCAGTAAAAGGACCCAGTTGGCAATAAGCAAGTACATCTAACAATCCTGTATCTTCTACTTTTGTCCCTCAGACCAGTACCACCCTAAATAAAACCTAGCATGATGGATCTCCTTCCTCTATCCCTAGTTCATTTCACCTATTTGATATAATAGATCATGCTAGGAAGAGAAAAATCCAAATGTCTGAGGTTGAGTATTTACAAGTTAATCCTGAAAAGTTTGATAGGTTAACAAAATACGTCAAAAACAAGACTATCCCTATAGGACAAGACCTTCCAAAACTTGTCCATGATTCCTCAAAGAACAAATCCACCCAAAATAATCTTGTCTCCCCTTATTGCCCTAGGAAAAATAGAACCTTTATATGTTTCTCTATTGGTAAATGGTCACAAGTTGAGCAATTGCATGATAGATTCTGGGGCCTCTGATAATGTCATGCCTGCCAAAGAGGTGGATGCCCTTGGCCTCACCTTAACTAAGACCTTTGGCAGATGTTTCTCCATGAAAAATAATCAAGTGCCATTGTTGGCCCAAATCAAAGATGCCCAATTTGCATTTGTAGCCTTTCCAGACAAGAGGATTAAGATGACCGTCCTATTGGCTGATGTTCCAGCCTCTTATGGTATTCTACTCGGGCGTAATTTTTGTAAAGATGTGGGTGGAGAACTAAACATGGACTTGTCTGAAGCAAGGATACCTATTAAAGGCATCATACAAAGGTTGTTTCCTCAGAAAGAAGCAAAGTATATTGTTACCCAAATGGCAAATCCCAAAGTCCAAATTTTGTTTGAATCCTCAGGAATGGGTAATTATTTCTTGTCTACTGAAGATACTTCTAGTTCATTAGACAAGAGCTCTGACATTTTAGATATAGAATCAGAGGATATTTCTAGTAAATCAGATGACAGTTCAAATGAGATCATAGTGATGCCAGAATCTTCTCTTTCTGATAATGAAGACTCTACTAGTGACGCAAACATCAAAGTATGAAATTCAAATGATGTTTGGGTTTTAGAATTTGATGGTGGTTGTTCCTCTACCAGTTTTGGAGCTGGAGTTGTTTTGATATCTCCACAAGGTGATATGTTTTGTTTCTCATACAAGCTGCAATTTGACAATACCAATAACACCGCTGAATAAGAGTCATTATTGCTCAGATTGGAGGCTACTCATGCTAAATGTGCTAAAAATCTTCATTCTCAAGGAGATACTAAATTTAGTGGTTTTCCAAGTGAGAAATTTATATCAGACCAAAAATGAAAGGTTGAGGCATTACTATAACCGTGTTTGGGATTGCATTGAATGTTTTGATGCTTTCAACATTTTTGTTGTGCCTATAGAGTTTAATGAGCATGCAGATTCATTAGCTATCTTCACAACCCTCATGGTTCCCCATAAAGACTTCTAAGATAACAAGTACACAATTGACTTGGTTTTTTGACCAGGTGTACCAGATAATGCTGACCATTGGTCAGTGTTCAATGGTGATAATCAAATCATAGATTTCTTGGAAAAGATGGATAGCTTTGATGAGCTCTATTTTGAAGGTAGTGAATCTCCACCACAAGAATATGTTTTCAAAATAGATTCACAAATTGGTGAAGAGTTTCTTTAGCTAAAAGGGAATAAGATTCCAAAAACTTTGGTTTCCCTGGAAAAGCTATTTGATAAGAATGACAGATATATTAAACAACAACAACTTGATTCATGTTCATCTGTGGAATTTGAACAAGTAAATTTGAGTTCTGAGGTAGATCCCAAAATGGTCAACATTGTGAAGTGTTGTACCACCGACGAGAAATTCAAAGTCACTACACTCCTTTGCCATTACATTGATGTTTTGGCATATTCTTATGATGACCTGAAGTCTTTTAGGCCTAAGGAGATTCAGCATGAAATTCCTCTCAAAGTTGGGTCATTGCCTCACAAGCAAAAACAAAGGCAATACAATCCCAAATTATCAGGTACTATTCTTTATGAGATTCAAAAAATGTAGAATGCAAGAATAATCTTTCCTATTCATCAATCTACCTATATCGTGAATATATTTCTTGTAAGAAAGAAGAACGGAGAAATCTGTATCTGTGTTATTTTAGGAATCTCAACCAGTCTTCTCTAAAGGATAATTTACCCCTACCCATCATGGACTAAGTGTTGCAAACTGTAACTGGTTTAGAAATGCTATCAATGTTAGACAGATTTTTAGGATATAATCAAGTAGAGGTCAGCGAAGTAGATCAGTACAAGACTGCTTTCACAACACCTTGGGGCACGTTTACATGTCGCAGGATGCCTTTTGGTTTGATCAATGCTAGCACCATGTTCCAAAGAGCAATGGACCTTGCCTTCAGAGATGAGATGGGCAAATTCATTTTGGCATATCTTGATGATTTGACTATTTTCTCCAAACAATGTCATGATCATGCGTATCATTTGTGACAGGTGCTAGAAAGATGTCAAAAAAATGGTATCTCTCTCAACCCTAAGAAATTAGTTTTCAGGGTTACAAAAGGTAAACTTCTTGGTCACATTGTGTCCCGAGAATGCACTAAAATTAACTTAGAAAGAGTCAAGTCCATCCAAAGTCTTACTTTGCCTACTAGTAAGACTGCAATTCACTCTTTCTTGAGAAAGGTAAATTTTCTACGGAGATTTATTCCAGAATTCGCGGAGAAAACCTGCCACATTGTCAACATGATTAAGGGTAAGGCTACATTCTGTAGAAGTGCAGAAGGTAAAGCAACATTTGAGGATATCAAGAAGGCTATAGCTCATGCTCCTGTCCTTGTTTATCCTAATTATACCAAGGATTTCATAGTATACAATTATGCTTCCGAGCATACACTTTCATCCATCCTTGTTCAGTAGAATGAAGAAGGTGTAGAATCTCCCATTTCATTTATAAGTTATCCTCTGAAGGCTCATGAATTAAAATATTCAAATATGGAGAAACATTCTTATGCCATGGTTAAGGTAGTAAAGCATTTCTGGTTCTATATTTTGAATTCACACACTATTGTTTTGGTGCCTAATACAACAGTAAAGTCAATTCTTACTCATCAGGAGTTTGGAACCAAAAGAGGCAATTGGATTGTGAAGATTCAAGAGTTTGATCTTGATATCAAACCTACCAATCTTGTGTGTGGCAGAGGTTTGTGCCAGTTGATTGGTGACAATGTACCAAAAGAGACAGAAGATGAAGAAGAAGTTGAGGACATGCTGACTATTCTTTTTGTCCCTACTACAGATGAGTGGTATTCAAATATTGCTCATTTTCTTACCTATGGTGAGTTTCCTTCTCATCTATCCTATAAGGAAAAGAGAACAATCATATTGAAGGCCACTAACTATGTCCTATGAGACAATGGTTTATATAAAAGAAGCCTTCATGGAGTTATTCTCCGTTGTGTGGATAAAACACAACAAAACAAACTTCTAGAGTCTTTTCACAATTTAGCTTGTGGAGGACATTTTTATGCACTTGTGATGGCTCATAAGATTCTGTAGGCTAGGTACTATTGGCCCACACTATTTTAGGATGCGTACAATTGGGTACGTAGGTGTGAGTTATGTCAATAGTTTGTTGGAAAGCCTAAGTTGGCTGCACTACCTCTCAAGCAAGTTGTAATTAAAGAACCTTTTCAGCAATGGGGTATTGACTTTGTTGGTGCTATGAACCCACCATCAAGTGTGGGTCACAACTTTGTTCTCACCGCAACTGATTATTTTACCAAGTGGGTGGAGGCTATCCTAGTTAAGCATGCCACTTCTGAAGTGGTATGTAATTTCCTTAAGGAAAATATTATTTCCTAGTTTGGAGTTCCAAACAAGGTTGTACCAGATAATGCTACTTGTTTCTCTTCCAACAAGATTAATGGCTTTTGCTATGAACATGGGATCATTTTTTCCCACTCTTTAGACTATTATCTACAAGGAAATGGTCTGGCAGAATCTAGTAACAAAAATATGGTTACTATTATTAGGAAACTACTAGAAGATAATCAGAGAACTTGGCATAAAGTATTATTTGATGCTTTATGGGTAGATAGGATTACCCCTAAAAGGGTGATAGGTATGTCACCATTTCAGCTTCTGTATGGTCTAAATATAGAGACCTATTACTTTGGAGTTTTCGGCACTGATGTTGGAAAAGATAGTAGAAGATAGAACTTTTGAAAGTTCTATTGAAAAAATAATCATGTACCTCACTGAACTTAAAGAACAATGAACTATGGTAGTAGACCATATTGCTAAACATTAAAGTCAAGTGAAGAAACTCTTTGACAATAAAGCAAGGGCTCATGAGTTTCAAATTGGAGATCAAGTCTTGTTATGGGACAAGAGGAGAGAATAGAAAGAAATGCATGGGAAGTTTGATTCCTTATGCAGAGGCCCGTTCATCATTCATCAACTTTGTGGTAAAAATAGCTTCTTGTTGGAGTATCTAGATGGAACACCATTCTTGCTACCTCACAGTGGACAACATCTGAAGCACTTCAATCCTTGAAGTATTAGATAATTTCATTTGTACATTTGTATAGTTTTGTGTTTTTATTTTTGTCATTTTGTTTACTGTTTTGTGTCTGTTTCTTTTTGGTAGCTTGACTCTATGGCCCAATGGCATGGATGAAGGCACTTAGACACTATATTCTTCTCCCTTCAATCATTTCAAAGTTCAATTGATGAAAGTTCCCTAGTTAGAGCTAGTTGTTGTTCTCAAAATTAGCTACACTCATTTTTGTAGACAACCCCTACGAAACTTGTCCATTTTGTAGACAACACTCTAAGTTCACAAATCAAGACAAGTACTCTTAGCCTCATGTGAAGTCATTTGACACCCTATAATAGCTTCTAACATTCCCCTAGGTCATTTCCTTGAAGTTCATGAAAACCAACTAGGTTACAAGCTAGTCAAAATATCAATTTTGACAATTTTTAAGGTGTTAGAATTTTTTCAAGTTTATATGCATTGGTGTTGAAATCGACTGCTCTTGCATGTTTTAATGTTGTTTTGATATGCATAGTTGGTTGATTTCACCCTTCATATATATACTTGTGTTTTGGGTCATTTGTGTGACATTTGTGTGACATTTATCTTCTTTCTATTCACTCACATTCTCTCAAGTTTTCTATACCATTGATCTTCTCATTCTTTCTATACCGTTGATCTTCTCTCTCAAGTCTATAAATTGAACCCTATTCTTCCATTTCAATCATCCAATCTTTTAGTATTGTTACTCTATAGAATTAACAGCGTGCCTTTGGCACCCAAGTCATTCCATTTGCTTGTGATCACCCTTTTATTGTATTGAAGCTCATCTTCATTACAAAAAGTATCATAGCCATCTCTCCATCATCATCTTAAAAAACAAAGAAAGGAAGTATGCTTCTTAGGGCTTCAATTGACATACAAAGATCGATTGAGACTAGGCAAACAATGGAAGCACAAAAGTAACAAGGTTTACATGGTTTGTTCTTTTGTTATTTAATCTTTGTTACTTGCAATTTCTATTGATATTATTGGTTTATTGATTGAGTTTGATAAGTTTGACAATATTTATGGTAACATTTTTGGTGCCCGTCATGGGGCCATGCACCAATTTAACCTAAAACCTAAGTTCTTTATGCTAAGGTTTCATACACAAGAGGATTTGATGCATCTGACCAATTCTATCATGCATTTAAGCTCTGTTTCGATGCATTTGATCTTTCAGTGCATTTACCTCCTAAAGTTGTACATCTATGTTTTGTTATGGCACATCTACTGACTTGCACACATGCTCTTTGTTTCCATACTTTTGACCTTTATCTTAGTGCTTTTGTAATAGCTACGCATATGATCTCTATCTTTGCACATCTAATCTCTATTTCTATGCTTTTAAAATTTCTGGGCTTCTGAACTCTATTTCTGTGCATTCAAGCTCTGAAGCTAGGCATCTATTTTGAATAGTTATTTTAGAGTATTTTTGGTGGTTTTACTAATGCTGACACTTTTTTGCAGGGATATTCTCTCATCTACTTGCAGGGTTAAGAGCTGGTTTATAAGTTCTAGCTACATTGTTAACACATCATCTTTTTCAAGGATAGTAATCGAATGTTCATGCAAAATCACATCTAGATCTAACTAGGAATGGAGTAACTTGATCTTGTTGCATCAACAAATTGAACCTAGTCCCAATGCTAGGAGGATAAAATTGAACCATTGCTATCTTGCTTTTAAAGTTAACAACTTGCGTGTGTACCCAAGTAGCTAGCTCATTTAGTCTTTTTCATTTTAAAATTAGGGGGAAAAGAACCACTGTCTTTCATGTTTTTCGGATTGATTCTAGGCATCTGCTCTTCCCTATTTTGGGTGATGAAAATGCTAGACATATCATTTTGCATGTGTTGAACCTTTAGAGAGGCCTACCCTTGGATATTGTTCCATCCAAGTGGGAACAACGTTAAGTGGTAATAGGCTAAAGCCAAGCCCTACTAAGCCACTATAAATAAATTGTGTTTGGAGAGAAAGCTTCAAACAATGAGTGAAGTTGTGTTATACTGATAGCCAATCACCCCCAAAACCCTCCAAGGTGCAACCCTTGCAGGCTGGGAGACTCCATAATGGAGAGTAGTGTTGCCGCATGTATAACCACTCGAACAGTTGCACTTACTAATCATCCTTTGTTTTTAGTAGCCAAAATCGGCTATAAGCCGGTGCAAAGAAGGGTGAATATCACCTTTCGAAGCTGCCTCATCTAGAAATAGTGAGAATTTAGTTTATATTCTCTTAGCCAGCCTAGGATTTGTACTTGCTTTTGAGACAAAAAGAGTCCAAAAATTACAAAAAAAATAAAAACCATGAAAATTTTCTTTGTGTTTGTTGTGTCTTCTTGTCATAATTGAGAAAATTAGATCAAAAAGACCAACTTGTAACCAAGAAACCAAAAACATTGAAAAACATGTCAAAAAAAATTTGTAAAAACAATAAAAAAATAGAACTGTGCATCTATCCTACATAGCTACGTATCCATTTCGACCTGCTATGCATTTACTGTGACTTCCTATGCATCTATCATCTATTACAATGCTTTTAATATTTATCGAATCTATAGATTTGCACTGACCTATTATGCATATATCCTCTGTTTCAGCACATTTAGTGTTGTGCATCCGCAATAGTGAGTATTTCCACATCTTTTGAGGGAAAATTTTCAACATTTTTGGATACCCATTTCAACCTTGTTCTTGTTTCTAAGATCAGATCTACTGTGCAGTCACCTTTTTCATCTACTTCCATAGCATACCCTCCCTTTTGTCAATCATCTTTTCCACCTTCTACCAGGTCTCTCCATAAACAAGTCAAAGTTCCTATATCAGATTAGTACAAGACCTTTTATATTTAGATCATTTCAAATTCATGTAACCCTAGTAGGTCACAAAATTTCACTAGTGGTCTCGGTGCATGACTAGTCTCTACATAGTAAATGGGTACCGACCATCCTTACTTATGGCTATTGTCTTGTGTCGACCAACTTACTTGGAATCATTGATCAAACAGTCCCTTGTTTGAATCTTTTCACTACAAGTATCCTCTTCTCAACAATCTCCACCAACACCTTAGCAAAGTCTCTAGTGTCACCGTACTTCTTCCCACATCACCTTGCATGGTATTAACCAGATTACAAAAGAAAAAACAACTCAAAATGAATGGAACATCAAAAAGAATTATATCCCCTCATGATAGTGATGAGGAAATCTCCTATGAGGACTACCAAGGAACCCTCCAAGATCATAAATTTCAATGCATGCTAGAAAATGTGCTCAAAGAGGACCCTCAAAGGTACTTTCTTCATCTTGTAAACCTCAGACTCAAACTCCCCTTGGATTTTGATCTCAACAAACCGAAAGAAACCGTAGTAGAAGAAACTCATGAGGATCATGCAAGTGGAGATAAAACCATTGACCAAGATAAATGAAAAAAGCTAGCAGACCCCAACATACCTCTGGACATATTATAGCAAATCAAGAGCCTAACGCAAAAAGTGGTGGATCTCCAAATGGGGCCACCCACTAAAACTTACTCATTGGAGGACATCACATCATATCCATTTGACAAAAGATTGAACATGATACCCTTCCCCTTTCAGTTTGAAGTTCTTTAGTTTGACAAATACAAAGGAAAAGGAGACCCAAGAGATCACATGAGGGAATTTAACATCGCATGCCTAGAAGTAGCTCACAACAAAACTTTCCTAATGAGACTATTCCCTAGATCTCTAGGTGGTCAAGCCATGGAATGGTTCTCAAGACTTCCCCCAGGTATCAAAACTTTTGATGACTTAGTCAACAAGTTCATCTAACACTTCTCATATAACATTGAGCATGAAGTTTCCATGCTTGATCTATGCAATACAAAGCAAAAGGGAGGTGAATCCTTTGTTGCCTTCTTACAAAGGTGGAGACAACTCATGAGAAAATGCTCATATCACATGTCTGAGAAATAAATGATGGAGATGTTCATCCACAACCTTAACCTTGATCTAAGTTAGCAAATCCAAATTCAATGCCCTACCTCATTTATGAAAGTCATCAAGATAGGATTATTTATTGAGAAATCTATGATTGCCAAGGGGAAAATAAAGTTGTACAAGGACACCCCTAACTCTAACTACACCATAGACAAGTCTAAGTTTTGGACAAAGAACAAAAATATCATCAATCATGGAGTAGTTGATGCCAAAGTGGTGGCTCCCAAACAACAACCAATCTTCACTCTCAAAGGAGAAGAAAGCAATGCTACACCAAACAAAACCTTCTCTCACGAGCAAAAACCATGGTTTACCTCCAACCCTAGATGAAAATTCACACCACTAGGGGAGTCCCAAGAGTTTCTGTTGAGAAAACTGCTAGCCAACAATGAGATCACTCTTCCACCCACTAGTGACTATGAACCTCAAATAAAACCTCACTATTGGAAAGATACTAATTTTTTTGAATATCATAGAGAAAGAGGCCATAAGACCAATGATTGTATCCATCTCAAACACCTCATTCAAGACATACTTGACCAGAATCAGGTAGGCACTCAACAACATACCTCTAATGAGACACATGTGGCATACAAGGATCCATTCCTTAACTACGACAGGATATACGACAATAACAACAACCGCAACAGGCAGAGTCAAAATAGTGGACACAAGATTGCTAACTATGTGAGCATGTCATTTGATTATACTATCAACTGCATATCAGAGCACATCCCACAAGTTAATGTGATCACATTCACCCAACAATCAGGGCCCAACAAAACTAATTGTAGCATCATCACTCGTAATAGTAAGGTCACATTAAATACACTTCGCCAAAGGTCATCACCTTCTCCGTCTAACTCCCATATGTATAGTGTCATAGACCAACTTCAAAAAACTTCTACCCACATATCTATCTTAGAGTTGTTGTGTCTATCTCCCTCCCACAAGGAGATTCTTGATAAAGTCTTAGTGGAAACAACTGTGCCCACAAACCTAGTCCAAGATAAGTTTCAAGCCATGGTAGGAAATCTAACCTCTTCAAGCACCATCTTGTTTACCGAATAGGATGACCTTTTAGTGTCTCAGCCCCATAACACACCCTTGCATATCATCACCTTCATTCATAAACACCATATCAATAGAGTCCTCAGTAATGGAGGAGCTGGTTTAAATATTTGTATGCTCAAGCTAGTGTTTACATTGGGGTTCTTTGAAACTACAATGGATCCTAAGAAAAAGATCACTATTAAGGCCTATGATGAAGAAGAAAGAACTACTAAAGGAATAGTGGTGTTAGCAATACAAGTTGGAGTAGTAATAAAGGATGTTGTTTTCCAAGTCCTAGATAGGGAGCTATCCTATAACATTCTCCTAGGTAGACCCTGGATCCATGCCATGAAAGATGTGCCTTCTACCTACCACTAATGCATCAAATTCCCTCATAACAACAAATAGATCACCATCCAAGGTGATCCAAATCCTTTTCAACATTGTAATTCTGTTCACTCAAAGCCTGATTACATCATTCCCAACAATAGAGCTTCTACATCCCCTATCTCATAGCATGATTCTACCTCTGAAGCTTCCTCGTCCAAACCTAAAGAGCAGAAAATCACAATCAAGGAAACATGAGTAGGAGAATACAACATCGAGCACAACCTCAACCTAGCCAAAATGCCTCTATCTCCAAGATCCTTTGGGTGACCTACACCTTTTCAAAATCCATCTACTCCTCCCAAACCTCCCACAACTCCCTTTGTAAAATGGAGGACCCTATAAGATGAAACAAAAGAAAGAGATGTCTTGCAATGGCTCTACACAGAGGAAGATAACACACAACAAGAACCACCTAAGTTCCCAATGGAAATTTATGGGAATGGTGAGTCTATCTTCCATAGAATGGGTTATGAAGGACAAGGTCCCATTGGCCTAAGAAATGAAGGAATCATAGAACCTATCCAACCCTCCTCATCCTCATTGGCAAGAAATACAAAAGGGTTAGGGTAGAAGGACAAAGGGAAAGCTAAGGCTAATGCTTGTTTTGTGGAATAAATCCATGCCCTCTAGGATGATAGTGACACAAACTCTAACAAGTATCAGTGGGATGAACTCAAAGAGAAATCTTATGAGGATAAGGGAATTGACACCATTCATACCTATATCCCCTACCATGTAGGACAAACGCTAAAACATAGACCATTAGAGTGTGATTTTCCAACTCCTGAGAGTATGACTTTCGAGGAAGGTCAGAGTTCCATCGCGATAAATAATCTTGAGGAAAGTACCATTCTAGATCCTATCCCTATCAATCTGAATCCTATATCTATCAAAACTATCATACCCAATGAATCAGATCTACCCTTCGATCCCCTCCCCCTTGTGCATCCTAAACTTATCAATTGGGATTTATGAAGAATTCAACAACTAGACATGTTCCAAAATGATGATGCCTTTTTTACTACATGGAACTTAGGGACCACCTACCTATGAGAGATCATAAATCTAGCTTTGCCATTGAACTCAACATAGTAGCTTATTTTGGAGAGGGTGTTAAGCCTTCCAGTCACAAAAGCATAAAAATAAAAATTGGATCTGATGGTGAAAACTACTTTGTGACAGTATCAGATCCCAAAATAGTAAAAAGAAAGAACACATCGGATGGTGAAAACCTCTTTGAAGCACTAGATGATGGGAGGCTTGACACTCTCCCCAATGACATGTACTAGGAGAAGTGTCAGATTGTTGTGGAACCTACAGAACCTGTCAACATTGGAACAGAGGATAATCCTAAGATCATTCACTTTGCAACGTCTCTATCTCCACTAGAAAAGACAAATTTTGTACCATTGTTCAAGAAAAAGCAAGTCAACTTTGCTTGGTCATATGCAGATCTACCTAGTTTAGATCTAGATTTTATTCTGCATCATCTTCCACTAGATCCTCGGGTCAAACCAGTCAAATAGAAGCTCAGGAAGATGCATCCCCATATTGCATTACTAGTCAAAGAGGAACTCAAGAAACTACTAGACATAGGGTTCATTAGGGCAATAGACTATCCAGAGTGGGTATCCAACATAGTGCCAATGTCCAAACCTAATGGCAGAGTCAGATTATGTAAGGATTTATGAGATCTCAACAAAGCTTGTTGCAAGGATGATTTTCTCTTGCCCAATATTGATATCATAGTTGACTTGACAACAGGACATACCATGCTTTATCTTATGGATGGCTTCTCTAGATATAATCAAATTAGGATAGCACTAGAAGACCAACATAAAACTACTTTCACTTGTCCATGGGGCACCTTTTGCTGGAATGACATGCCATTTGTGTTAAAGAATGCAGTGGCAACATATCAACATGCCATGACCACTATCTTCCATGATATGATGCATGTCACAATGGAGGACTATGTAGATGACATCCTTGCAAAGTCACTCACAAGAGAATCCCACCTAGATGTACTAGAGAAGGTATTTCAGAGATTGGAACAATTCAAAGTCAAGTTGAATCCAAAGAAATGTGTGTTTGGAGTCACCTTCACCAAGCTCTTAGGCTTCATTGTATCAACAAATGGGATCAAAGTAGACCCTGTCAAAGTCAAAGCTATCATGGAAATGCCACCACCAAAGAAAATCACTCGACTGCGGTCTCTATAGGGCAAGTTACAAGCAATCCATCGGTTCATATCACAATTAGAAGTCAAGTGCCAACCTTTTAGTCATCTCTTACATAAAAACATTCCTTTTAGATGGGATGACAAGTACAAAGAAGAATTTCACAACCTAAAGGAATATCTTATGAATTTGCCTATCTTGATGCCTCCTATACAAGGCAAGCCTCTATTACCTTACATATCAGCTACACCAATAGATCTTAGAGCCTTCCTAGCACAACAGGATTATGAAGGCAAAGAAAGAGCTATCAACTATATCAGTCACATATTGGTGGGCTACAAACTGCAATATTCTCAAATACAAAGATCGTATCTTGTTATGGTTTTTGCTTCTCAAAAAACACAACATTACATGCTAGTACATCCAATCAAACTTATTGCAAAGATGGATCCACTGAAATACCTATTAAGTAGAGCTACTCTAACATGTCGCCTAGCGAAGTGGGTAATGCTATTAAGTGAATATGACATTGAGTATGTAGAAAGGAAGGCTATCAAAGGTCAAATCATTACCGATTAGTTAGAAGAAGCATCATTTTAGGATACCACACCAATGACATTCGAGTTTCTAGATGAAGCCATATTTAGTATAACAACATAATCATGGAAACTCTACTTTGACGGATCCTATAAAAACCATGGATCAGGGGCAGGAATCTTATTGCTCACTCCTCACGGCGACACCATACCTAAGTCTTATCATCTGCTATTTCCATGCATGAACAATATAGCAGAGTATGAGGCCTTGGTCATTGGTATCAAGATGGTAGCAAAATGGAAAATAAAAGAGCTACATGTCTATGGTGAATCCCAACTGGTAATCAATCAAGTCAATGATGACTATCAAACCAAAGATGACAAGTTAATTCCATACAAGCGTATGGTCAATGAATTTAAAGAGTACTTTGTGATCATCTCCTTTGAACAAATACCTTGCATTAAAAACAAAGTAGCAGATGCCATGGTAACCATTGCCTCACTCCTAGAGATCCCAGAGAATGAGTCACAGTATGAGTTCTCGGTGGAGTCAATTATGCAACCAGCTTATGATCTTCCTAAAACACAGTCCATATGCCTATTAGTCAGATATGATTCACCTTGGTATGGTAAGATTTACACTTACCTCAAGGATAACACCCTACCACCTGACTTATCTTCCAACCAATGCCAAACCTTCATTCACCAAACCTATCATTACACCATTATCACCGATACCCTATATCGACGAGGTATGGATGGTACTTTACTCAGATGTTTGGAATGGAAAGAATCTCAATCTTCCTTATGAGACATGCATGAAGGAATTTGTAGAACACACTCTAGTGGTCCTTGTTTAACTAAGAAACTCATTCATTTGGGTTATTATTGGTTGAACATGGAAATGGATTCATATCAGCTTATGAAGAAATGCAAGCAATGCCAGATACGTGGAAACTTGATACATGCACCAGCTCAAGAGCTATGACCTTTAATGACACCTTGGCCCTTTTGTTAATGGGGACTCAACCTTGTGGGTAAGATTCACCCTCCATCATCCAATAGCCACAATTTCATCATAACTGCCACTAAATATTTTACCAAATGGATTGAATTCGTTCTCCTCACAATTGTCACAGGCAAATAGATTGTCTCCTTCATCTTTAATTACCTCATCTACAAATACATAATTCCCTCATCCATTGTCCTGGATAACAAAAGCCCTTTCAAGAACCAATATGTCCAAGAGCTTTGTGACAAATTCAAAATCCGACACCATTTCTCCACTCCCTAATATCCACAAGGCAATGGCCAAGCAGAGGCATTTAACTAAAAAATCTTAAAAATCCTCAAGAAGACTCTCAATGATGTTGGGTGTGATTGACACATGCAATTGAATCCCACTCTATGGGCCTATCAAACTAGTATACGCACTCCCACAAGTGCTACCCCTTATGCCCTTGTCTATAGATCAAAAGCCATTTTGGCCATTAAGGTTGAGTTACCGTCTTTAAGTTTGTCATTAAAAGGTCTTATTACTGATGAAGACTACAGAGTTTCTAGACTCCAAGAGTTAGAAATGTTGGAAGAGAGAAGGCAACATGCCTTTAACCATCTCAAAGCCTATCAACAGAGAATGTCACGGAGCTACAACCACAGGGTCCATCCAAGTGTCTTCAATGTTGGTGATCTAGTACTTAAGGAAAATCCTTGCAATCAACAAGATTAGGAAAAGAAAGGCAAGTTTGAGCCCAACTGGTTTGGTCCTTATGTCATCATTGCTGCCTATGGATCAAGGGCATATCAGTTACCAACATCAAAGGGTGAGCTGTTCGATGACCCAATCAATAGTATGCATCTTTTCTGGTTCTATACCTAAGGGAAACTGAATGTAAGGGGGAAAAAATTAAAAAAATTAAAAAAATATCAAAAAAATGGAAAAACAACAAAAAAATTATCCTTTGGTGAAAACCTAGCAAACAGTAGCCTTGGATAGGTACCGTGATGAAAACCTGGAAAACAAGCATCATGTGTACTTTTAGCTTTGATGCAAATAAAAACAAGTGGTGCAAACCTGGTAAATAGGTGTTACTTGTGATAAACCAGCTCCTCCATCTTTGGGAAACCAATCACCTTGTGTCCATTCTTCCTACCATTTTCCAGTATCCAATCGTGTCAATTTCATAATAAAACACCTTGTGTAACCTAACAATGACCTATCATGGATTGATACTCTATCTCTTTTTGTTGCCTTATCAACTAAGGTTGTCAAAGTACCATATCCATAGTGTCAACATGTCTTAGTGTCCATTGTTAGTATCATAGGGTTCACCCTGAACTATGTTGCCTTTGTGTTGTCACATAGGCAAGGCTATTTTTCACTGTGCCCCCAAGGCTCCACTTTCTGTCCATTCCATATATTGTCATCTATCCTCTAGTCCATCTGCCTCCATGGTCCAAGCCCTGAACTATGTTGCCTCCGTGTCATCACGTAGGCAAGGCCATTTTTCAATGTGCCCCCAAGCTTCTACTTTCTATCCATCCCATATCTTGTTGTCTATCCTCTAGTCCATTCACCTCCATGGTCCAAGTCTTGAACTATGTTGCCTCTGCATCATCACATAGGTAAGGCCATTTTCAATGTGCCCCTGAGGCACTAGGTCAACCCCTTAGGGTCCGTTTCACCAATAAGGATTGTGGATCCTTTCACCAAGCAAGCAAGCACAAGAAAAACCTACTTTCAAATGTAGAAGTTTGGACGCAAGACCTCAACCTATCCAAGGCAAAGAAAACCAGTACCTAAAACACTCTAAATGATTCTATCTAAATTATGGAAAAAAAAACACATCTAAATGCAAGAATGTTTTGTGGTTGTGATCAGGTTAGGTTATGACATCTTGATTTTTTGCTATCATGTCTTCCTATGCTACTCAAGGATTCCAAAAGCTAGAGATGCTATGATGGGGGCATGATTATTTTCTTTGTTTGTTGTTTCTGGATTAATATTTAGTAATGTGAAGCCTTGTCTAAAGTCATGATCAACAAAAGATCATTGAGGACATCAAAGGTCTAACAGGAAAGGGGCAATCCTTGTCTATTGATATGCAAGAAATACCCAGGTTATCTCGGTTCAATTATACCTTGATGTTTGTATTACCTTGCTAAAACAAAATCAATGTAAGCAATACTTAGGTCATCTTGGTTTAGTTATACCTAGATGCTTGTATTAAATTACAACATTCAGAAAAAGTACCCAAAAAAATTGCCCAATGATGAAATAAGTACTTCAAAATACTTGCAATATCAAGATGACAAAAATCCATTCACATCCACAATGCATCTATTTACATCCATATTCCATACAATAAATGTTCTATGTAGAGTATCAATGAAAAACAGGTAAACCTTTCATTCATATTTCTTCTATCAGTTCTTCTTCCATCTATCTTGTGTCATTTCTGAGTCAATTGAGTACATTTGGAAATAACAAAAACATAACGTAGTTTGCATATCATATCACATGACATAATCATTAATATGCTTAGATCATTTGCATACATAACAATTGCATTAGGTCATCCATATACATTTAGATCATCATAAAATAGTGTCAACAAAAAAACCAAAAACATATACAAGTACATGTCGACCATCACATAAAATCCATAATCATAGAGAGAACATTTGCATATTAGATCATCATGAAAACATCTAAGTCTACATTAGAATCATATCTCATAAAACATCACATAGCATCATATAGACATCATCAACATGTGCATCACATATAAACATCAACATGCAAAATGCATTTATGACATATAGCATAAACAACTGCATATAGAGAACATGTAGCCGCATCATCATATAAGTATAAACAATAAAACATGTCCAAATGTGCAATATATGAAATGTCTATCATATCTAAGTCAAGTCATAAATTGTATACATCACATAAATAATAGTACATGTCTCGATACAAAATGATACAAGTATATACATATCAGGTTATCTGAGCCATCAAAAGTGTATACAAAAGCCAAAATTGGTACAAATGTGATAGCTAGCCCTACTATCGTGGGACACTGATCCCAGCATTGCCCTCTCCATCCCCTCCTCTGCTAGCCCTAGACTATTGTGGACCCATCATAGACACTGTTGATGGTGACCCCCTTGCTCTCTAAGTTGTACCTACCATAGACTAGCTCCTATAGCTGGGTGCCCTCTAGTTTGTTGACACCACCCCATGGTACAATCCTCTTTAATACTGAGTCTAAGCTTGCACACTGGCAAGCTAATCCTATATCTATGTAATCTACATTTGTAACTATTGTACCTAGGCCTATCCCTACTTCAATCTTCTCTCTCTCATGTCTATAAATTGTACCCTATTCTTCCATTTCAATCATCCAAGCTTTTAGTATTGTTACTCTATAGAATTAACAGCGCGCCTTTGGTACCCAAGTTATTCCATTTGCTTGCAATCACCCTTTTATTGTATTGAAGCTCATCTTCATTAAAAAAAGTATCATAGCCATCTCACCATCATCATCTTGAAAAACAAAGCAAGGAAGTACACTTTTGAGGGCTTCAATTGACATACAAAGATCGATTGAGACTAGGCGAACAATGGAAGCAACAAAGTAACAAGGTTTTCACAATTTGTGTTTTTGTTATTTGATCTTTGTTACTTGCAATTTCTATTGAGATTATCGGTTTGCAGACAATGCCCCTGATCAATCCAGCCACTATACCTAGGAAGTAGTCATAGTAATCATGAATGTCCTACGAAGAGATCACTGGACCCTTCAGATCTATGTCATCGAAGACTTGCCTGCACTTTGCCAATCCGGCATCACGCTGAGCCTCATACTCCACAAGCTTGCCCTGTATTGGTAAATGCAGAATACTGTAGACATCTTCTAGAGTAATCATCATCTCACTAGTAGGAAAGTGGAAGGTCCCATCCTCGCTATGGAATCACTCGACCGCTATGTTGGTGATTGTTTTGATGCAATCATAACAATTTTAGTTAAAATTCACATATAATGAACCAAAAACTAACTTGAAAGATATGAAGGAATCGGTTAAGATTTGCTTAATCCCAAGTTTCATATGGTCAAGTCTTGACCTGTTGAGCAAATTCAGTTGGTTGATGTGAAGCTGTAATGTTCAAGGGGCCTTACGTGATTTAGGGTTTCATGTTGGTTAACTGGACTCAAACTATGCAACAAGGGATTGTGAATATCTGTGTTGTTCATTCCTTTCTTTCATAAAAGTGTTACTAGATTTCAAAGATTTAAAAGATTTATATTGTAGCAAGCTTTCTTCTTTCTAATATTATGAAAACTGTCTACTTTCAAATCAGTAATGCATGCTTCTTTCAGATATGAGACAATTTCCTTTAAATTTCTACGTTTTTAGCTAAGTATTTTAGAAGGGTTGCGAAAAGTTAGAAAGATCTAATCTATACTTCATTTAAATCTACCGAAGGATCTAATTGTTCTATTATGCACTATATAAATCATACAGTAACTTGATCAAATCCACAGATAAAAAAACTTAAATGTAAGTTCTGAGCATTTTCACAAACATACACTTAAAATTGCAAGCTCTAAGAGAAAATGTTTCAAAACACAATGAAGAGCAAGAAAACACTCAGAGGATATATGTAGAATTCTAGATTCCATTGTATTAGAAACAGACAGTCATATATGATTTACAATGTCAGAATGACTCTTAGCTTCATTGATCAAACTACTAAAAACTTACAAGCTTTACAGATACAGTAAGGAAGCCAGATGTTCCATGGATTCCTTATTGCAGACACAGGGGACCTCCTTCTTCTACTTCTAAACTCAAAGGTCCCTCTATTCTAAAAAAATCCCTGTGTTATCCTCTACAAAATCTCTGCTTCTACAAATTTCTAAGTAGCCCATGTGTAAAGTTTTACTGTGTATAGAGGCACAATATATAGACTTGGGTTGTCCTCAATACAACTCAAAACTGTAGTTATGCAATGGTTCAAACCCTTGGTTACAACAATAAATGCTGGAGAACAAGTTTCCCAAAATATCTTTGAGTATACATCCAATCTGGGCGAAATATGCCATTCTGGAAACCGTAGCAGCTTAATAATAACTTTTGTGGTCTGCTGCAATAATGTCTTCAGCTGCATTTTGTCTTCATTAGTGAAGACCCTCGACTTCCTCGCCCTTTGTCCTTATCTTCCTCTGCTCTTGAAATTTGATTTCCTCCTCCATGATGTCATTGTCATTAAGTTTCAGCTCCTTCTTCAACTGCAAACCTGTAAAATAGACAAGCAATAAGTATCATTTTACTTAATAACCAACAGGAAATTGAAACACCTATTAAATTCAGTTGTGACTATGTGAATGCATCAATTGGGCCTTGAATCAATGAAAAATCACATCTAAAATGCATAAACAGTGCTAGAAAATGGTCTGGTCAACCACTGTTGACCCAAAAAATGCTATCAGGCTCCAAAAATGCCCTCAAAATTTCATCGCTTAGCCCTTTTACTGCCCATTAGCGTGATATTCCTTATCAACGAGCCTAAAAATTACTTGACCAATGTCCCTTTTGCTATTCGACATGTCCCTTTCACTGAAATAGCCCTAGCAGCTTATGTTTCCTTCCTATCGGTATGATACTGCCCATCGGTGAAAGTTTGAAATGTTGTTCCAATTGATGTTTGTTTCACCGATAGCCCTGTATCAGCATGAGTCTCACTGAAACAACCCTATCAGCATGACATCGCTCATTAGCGAGTCCCAAAAATGATTGGCCGATGCATACTGTTTGGCCGATACCCCCTTTGCTTTCGACATACATTCCTCATCATCAGCAACACCTACCCCCATTGGCACCGGCAAAAAGAACCCTATCGATGCCTTATCTCTAGCCAAAATGCTCCTTAATCGACTAAGTCTTTTCTTCCCCTTTGGCCCTATCATCAGCATGAGTGTCCTCTATCGGCGAAGGCTTAACACTTCACTCTGATCACTATTGTTATGCCGATCGTGCTATATCCTTCTATCAGTGTAAGTCTCGCCAATGCCATTCCTTCTTCCTTCCATTGGCGTAACACCGCCTATCGGCGAAGGCCTTAATGCTTACTCTGATCGTTGTTCGTTTCACCGATGGCCTTTGTATGGGTGTGAGATATGCTGTCGACGAAAGCCTAAAATGTTACTCCGACTGTTATGTTACACCAATATCTCATATCTGTGTGACTCCCTCTGATATACAACGAATTAACCTCCTTTATCAACTGCCTTAGGTTTGCAATGTATATTTCAATGTATGTTGATCAATGCATATTTCGATATACATTTTGGACATGATCATTGGTTCAATCGGATTCTAATCCTTTTTGGATTTCGGCTTGTATAATATCCATGCATATTGGTTTGTATGTCGAAATATACAAGTCAAAATTTATACCACGAATTATCATTGTTTAATAACCACTTGGGGTCCGTGTTGTGTATATGTGTTTGTATATCCACTTGCATGTTTCTTTCAAATATGTATTTTCTGATATACACCTGAATTTGATACAAGTACTTAACCAAATTTAATCCTCCATTGAGATCCATTTTGTATAAGCACAATGTATATCGGTTTGTATATAAGAATATACAAATGTGAAATATACATCGAATTAGCTCTTCTTCATGAAATTTTCAAATCTGTGTTGTATGTATATTATTCTTGTGTGCGCCAATATGCATGCCAGAACATATACATGGATTTTTCTCTTTCTTTTATAAATCCTGTCAGGTCCGCATTGTATAATGGCAATGTATGCACAAGTATACAAACTAGAATTTATACATGGATTAACACTATTTGATAACTTTTTCGGGTCCGCGTTGTATATATGTGCCTTGTATATTTCACCTGCCAAACATACAAACACGAGATGCAAAGCAGAAATCAAAACATCAATTCATTCTAACCTAAAAAACACTTCGGGTCCACTTTGTATGTATGAAACGAAATACAACCGACCTTGTATATGAACCTGAATGCAAAAAGTGACCAAGCATAAAATGACTTTGCACATACAAAGGACCCTATATATGCAAAGTGATATACAAACTAGAATGTACATTTTACCAAAATGATCATAACTTGCGAAATATGGTGAATTTTAAGATGGTTCAAAAAGCAACCCTAGCTCATTTTTCACAAGGAATCCAACCATATCATGCACTGGTACTGAAAATGTATTTTTTTCTATTTTTAACAAAGTTTTGCAAATTTTGACTCCCTTTTCCCTTCACCACCAAGCAAAACAACACACACAAAAGCAAAAGCAATAGCCACAATAGGGGTCCTCATTTTGCTAAGGAGTAAAATGGGGCATGTTGTGAACATCACAACAACTAGCAGCCAAACAAAACAATTAAATTCAAAGCACTTAAGAAAACTAGATGAAATGAATTAATAACTTCCAACAGTCTTCCTGCAAATTATTATTCAACTTGAGACCTAAGGTATTCAATAAGGGTGCATGAATTTTTATTTTTAGTTTAGGTGTGTGCACGTGATTAATTATCCTCATCTTGAAGATTGGTTTAACAAACCAGTGACTGACATTAGCATACATAGTTGAGGATATTCCCTCATAGCCGACTGGATAGAGCCTTGCTGCAAGCGAGTGTCTATAGCCCCGACAAGGTTATCGTTACACTTCTCCTACGTAGAGCCCCACTACCAGCGAGCGTGTATAGCCCTAGTAGAGTTAATTAGATGGATTAATCTAGATTTTTAGTATAATCCACCTTATTTATTTATTTATATTTTATTTCTTTTGATATTTGATAGAAAATTTTCAAGATATAGCAATTTGTAACTTTATGATGCAAGGAATGAGCACTTGCTGAAATTAAGCTGAGAATTGTAATGGTAGCAAGGGTGACCTCAGACTTTTCACCTAATATATACATTGGTAGGTTCAACAAACCCAAGGATTTTAGGTGTGTCATCGTGAGAAACCTCTCTTGAATTCTCAAGCACATTTATTGAATACAAAATTTTAGAAAGATAAATAAGTCTCTACATTCATGACAGTCACAACAAGTTGTGCATAAATTGCAAATAATTAATCTGAATGTTCTAAATTTTATACTGTTTTCAATAATTGTTGGCTTTCTCCTTAATACTCTAAAGTAAAACAAAGATCCCTGCTGAGGAGAAAAAACAACAAACCAAACAACAGACTATACAAAGAAAGCAAAAGAAGACAAAACTATACAAACAGAAATAAAACAACAAATAGAAAGAAACGGAAAATAGAACAGCACAAACAACCATCCCACAAAGCAAGAAACAACGAAAGAAAACCTAAACATTACCCACACTATATTACACAAAAATGGACTGCCCTTTGTCTCAAGCCTGGAAGTAGTGTTTCAAATGTTGACCATTAACTGGTAATGGCACGTCTTCTCCAGTCAAGGTCTTAAGTCTAAATGTGTTATCTCCTATTATTTCTAAACTTGTAATGGGCCTAACCATAGTTTGTCAAATTTCCCATGACTCCCTTTCTTTTTATGTGCTTTATCCCAGCACAACACTAAGTCTGATATCCTAAATGTTTTGACTCTTGCTCTCTTATCAAACCACCTCTTAACAACCGCTTGGTGTTTGGCAAACTACTTGATGGATTGACCTCTTTTCTCATCTAATTGTAGCATTTGTACTATCCTGGCTTCCCTATGATTATCAAAGCCTAAAAACTCATTGGCAAAATTCCAGATTGGTATTCTCAGATTTACTAGAAGTATGGGATCAGTCCCATAAACTAAATGATAAGGTGTACTGCCTAAGGCTGTTTTGAACTTGGTCCTATCTACCCATAATGCATATTTTAACAAGGTATTCCACTCTCTAGGACTCTTTACAATTAGCTTTTTGATTATGTCTAATAAAATTTTGTTCGTAGACTCAGCTAATCCATTACCTTGAGGGTAATAATTTGAAGAAAACTTTAAAATAATCCCGTATTCAAATGCCCATTTAGAAAACTTTAAATAAGAGAAAGCAGGGCCGTTATCACATACCAATGAATAGGGAGTTCCAAACCTGGTGATGATGTTTTGTTCAAGAAACTTGATAACTACCTCAGTTGTGGAGAATTTGCAGTAGATGGCCTTAGTCCACCTTGTACAGTAGTCCGTGAGCATCAGTATTGTTACCCTTTGAGTCGCCCTTATTTATTTATTGGGAATATTTCTTGAACAAGAGCCGGTTTACTGTGTTGTATTTTGGGTCATACCCTTGTTTCTTAATCGACTCTTGATCCTTCAAATTTTACCCGTTTACCATCTTTGTAGGCAAGGTTACTTAAGGTTTGAATCTTTGAACCCGAACCATTCTCAAAGTTCAAAGTTCAAATGGTTCGATATGTCCAAAGTATCTCAAAAAGCAAGTTGTTGTTATGTATTTCTTAAACATCTTCAAACTTTTAGTTTGAACTTGAACCCTTTTGTCAATAGTTCAAATGGTTCTACAATCCAAAGTTCAACATTCATTTCCTTGTAACAAGTCATGTCATGTAGTTACCTTGCTTAAATAATGTATCGTTGAACCATCCGCTCGTACTCTATAGCAAAGTTCAATGGTTCAAGGTTCAATGGTTCGCTGTCTCATAGTTGGAAGCCTTTTACAAAAGTCACGTGATTTCTGTTGGTCTACATAACCCTTGCATCTTTGAACCTTCGTATTGAACCATATCTTTACAAGTTCAACGGTTCATGAGCTTAAGTTCCATATTTCCATAAGTGAATCCTTTGCTCATCTATGTGATCCAATTGGTATGGTCGAACCACCATGTTGAACCACATCCTAAAAGGTTCAATGGTTCAATAGTTCAAAGATTTGGTGACTTTGGTTTCATTTATTCCCATGGATTTCTAAGTCAAATTTAGCGGGAAGGTTGGAGGAAAATATGTCAGAAACTCATTATGAAATCGAGAGCTATAATTTCGCAGAGGATATGGATAATCATTATACATCATGATGGCACGTGAATAATACTTGCTATTAATGAAGAAGTCAGAATTCATGTCTTTTCAAATATTTTTGGCACGTATTGTTCCGAGCGATAATTATTCAATCTGGTTAGTGCCATTCTTAACTAAGAATAAGCCAAGTTTAGCTAGTGAACATACTGTGCAGCGTGGAGGAGAATAACGCCAGAAGTGTAAGGTTCTTGTTATTCAAATTTTTGTAGTGAATTCAGATATCTTGAAGGTGAGTTCTATTTTTCCCATGTGCTATTCCTAGTTCTTATGCTGGAAAGAAGAATCTCTTGAATTTCTGTTATTTTTAAAATTCAAAGTGTTCTTATTGTAATCCTCCAATTATGGCTTTGAAATCTACGTGTTTGGGGAATGAACATGGTCCTGGTCTTACCTATTCTCACTTAGAATTTGGAGATACTGCGCTAGTACAATATGATTTAGAAGAATTTATAGAAAGAACTAGAAACCCTGTTCAAACCCCTACGATGAAGAAAATAGTAGACAGTGGTTTAGTCTAAGCTGCAACTTTTCCCTAGGCTATACAGTGCCCAGAATTGGCTCAAGAGTGTATGAATTGGTATGACCCCCAAAACAGATGCATTAGAAATGCAAATGGTGATGTGTTATTTCATGTCAACAGACAAACCCTCATGTCTGTAATGAAGATACCACCTAAAGAGGCATATTCCAGCCTTGATATTACTTCCTCCTATGGGCATTTCTTGGAGAAGAAATTGACTTACAAAAGTGTAATAGCGAGAAATTGGCTGCTGAAATTTCAGAAGGGTGGTTCAAGGTTGCCCAGGCCACTTACTAGGGATTATTTGATTAAAGAAGTGAGGGATATTGTGGTATTATTACACAGACTGAAGGGCAGTCAGCATGTGTATTATTGGGAAGATTCGATGTACTTTTTCATACAAGTCATCCTTCAAGGGGAACAATATTTAGATTGGGCCGAAATAGTGGCTGATTGTCTACATCACGGTTTGAGTAATTGTCTGGGTGACAGAGATTTTTATATGTCTTCGTACATGTTCTATTGTCTAGCATCTACAAGAGAATGGTTTGACCTACCTCATGCACCCTTAGCTGAGAATAGTAAGATTTATGAATATTATTCACAGTTGCAGAGAAGGAATTGCTATGAAAATTATAAAAGGGTTAATGATGTCTTCACTGGGAAAATGACCTATGAACTAGCAGGTAATTTGGGTAAAAGAATGTCCAGTGAAGCAATGCAACTAATTAGCATCTATGGTAGCTTCTTCATTCAATTTTCTAAGTTCACTTACATCAGAGTTGGAGGATTTGATGGTGAACCTGTTAAGTTGCCTAGATATGTGTTTGACCATTTCGTGCTGATGGAGGAATGTAGACAACTAGCACATGTAGATAAGAAATTCTCAACAAAAAAGGGTTTTGGTATTTCTTTTCCCATCAAACTTGGGCATTATTCATGCCAGTCAAAATCTGATGCTTTGAATTTGGAGGTGAACCTTAAAAGGTTCAATTTTTAGTTCTTCACTGCCAGGCCTCAATTCGACAGCAAAGGATTTGTCAGAGATAACCTAGATCCTGGAATAGGGATTTCACACATTCCTAAGCTAGAGGATTACTAGGAAGATTGTCCAGATGAATTTGAGGTTAGGAGAAGGCTACGGTGCAGGTTTTCTTTGGGGCAGATAATTGCTCTCAATTTAAACATGGATATTTCTGGAATTATTGATGATGAGGAACAGGTGGTTGACCCATAGTTTGAGAGAGTAGAACAATTGCCTATTCTAGAAGTTGATTGGAGTAAAAAGGAGGAAGATAGAATTGAAGTTAAGACTCTTCCAGTAATAAGGAGAACCGAGAAATAGTTGAGGGAAAAGAGACAAGAAGGGCTTCAGGATAAAAACATCCAACAATTTACCTTAATGATTGGATCATCACTTCCCATAGACTCTTCTAACCGACCTATTGCTATCTGTGGTGCAGGTGCTTCCAAGCCATCAACTGAAAGAAGCCCTACCACTAAAAGGTCTAGAAGAGTCCTCACAGATATTCTACCCTCTCGTGTTACCAGGTTGAGGACCAAAGGTAAAAGAAAGAAACAGATTTCTGAAACAATAGTTGTTGATCTGAACTCAGAGGAAGAGTCAGGGGAACCTATGGGTGACAAGGAGCTAAGTCCACACAAAATAGAGGAAGTTGACACCAAGCCACAGTCAGAGGCTATTCTTGAGACCCCTAAAATATTAATGATTTCAAATGTATCCACTGATGGATCGAACCCTGAGAAGACAACCTCAACCCCTGCACCAAAGTGGCTAGAGAGTTCTATCTCTAACAAGAAAAAAAAATTCCTTTTGTTGTCCCTTTAGAGGACATGGTGAGCAAATAATTAGGGAAAACACCTAAACCTAAGAAGCTAAAGGTGACATCTAAGTACTGGAAACTAGAGTGCTGAGATAGCCAAACTAGTGACTGAGGAAGAAGTGCAAGATCCAACAGTGTAGGATTTCACTGTTGAGAGAGTGGATCTCGGTGTTGTGTCAAGAGATGCGGATGTTCATCACCTCGAAGCATCAACCAAAAGGATAGTTAGTCAGAGTTGGAAAGATGAAAAGGACAAGAGGGAATTGAAGCAGACTCTGCGTTCAATGGTAGAGTACATCAATGCTATACATAATCCCAACCCACAGCTGGTTTCACAATTCTCCCTATCTTTCAACCCTAAATCACCAGTCAACCAAAAGATGTTAGATCAGGTTCACAGAAACAAGATGGTGGCGGAGACATTTGACAGTTGGTTGGATAGCATTGAGCAGAAAGGAACTGAATACATTTGTGAACTCAAGAGCATATATGATCTGACTGCTGCCACCACTGAGGACCTTAAAGCACAGGTCACTGTTTGGGTGAAAGATGAAGGTAAGTGGGTGAATGTAATAAACCAAATAGATGAAGTTTAGAAATATGGGCTGGTGAAGTTTTTGATAGAAAAGAGCCTGACTAGTTTGGAAGAAGATTTATTATATGTCAATAAGAAAAATATTGAATGGAGGAATTCCATATCACGACAAGGATGCTTTGAACTTACAAAGTTAATTAAGGAGATAACATAGTTCACTCAATCACTGCAGTGTGATTTGCAATGCATTGATGTTAAATACATAGAAGATGATGGGAAACCAGTGGAAGATGTCGACACAGTGGTCCAATCTTTCAAAGATAAAATCAGCTTTGTCAGAGAATATGACAATATCTTAATTGAGGATTTCTCTCGGATCTCTAAAGTTGAGTCATTACTTTACCTTTGTATTGACGCACTTCCAGAACACAAAGAAAAATTTGGGAAAATGCGAAGGGAAAAGGAAGTTTGAAAGTCCAGAATGAAACATATAGGTATTCCCAAATTCCTAAAGATTCAGGAGTTCGTTGCAGCTTTTCAGGAATGGAAGACTCAACGTGCTTCCTCAGCCACCAATGACAAATCTAGAGATGCAAATCCGTTGTCCCAGTCATGATCTGATTGGCTTACTTTCTTTATTTCAATTCCTCTTTTATGTTATTTCCGCATCTTGATATTTAAAATCAGTTGTTATAAGCTAAATCTCGTACGGGTCAGAGTTATGTTAACTCTGGGTTTGATTTAATCGAAGATATGATTAAGGCATTCATATATATAGGTTTTTAAAAATCTTTTGATATATAGAAAAATTGGAAAAGAGAGAGGGAGAAAGAATGTTTAGATGAACTATTTTTCTTATGGTTTTACATTATATGATGATTGTCTGAGAAATTTTTCATCTGTGAATGAGAAGAAGAAACAATTACTGCTTACTTAGATCTATGCGTTTGAGTGTTTGGAATTAGATTTTCTGTGTGAAATCTCCTTTCACCTGGTAATTGCTCTTTCTTTGGACAACTCGTCATATGTGTTCTATTATTTGTTAGTTCAGCAAATTCATATGTATGTGTTCAGGTATTTGAATGTGTCAAAAGTAGAATCTGTGCATCCTATTAATTATTGTTACTGCATAAATTTACCACATTCATAACATATTTATGTATGAATGTTAGTTTGCCTTAAGCATTTTTTTGTTAAAAGTGCGTTTGATTAGTTGAATAGATTAAATTCATTAGAAATCTTAAAGGGAGCTGTACCTAAATTCAGAGGGGAACTAATTTAAAAAGTTCACCCATTTGTTGTTTAACTCGTTTGTTCTTCAAAGAAGGGTATAGAGTCAGAATAAAACATTTTCAGAACAAGGACAAATCTGTTAGCCAACAAGTATGAAATTGTGTCCTGCAGAAGATGGAGGATTGATGACTCCAATAAAATCCAGGCCCCACTGTGCAAATGGTCTTGATTCAATAATAGGTTGTAATGGGCTAGCTTGATTCCTTCCCTTATCTGCTGCAGTCTGATAGGTGTGGCAACTCTTGATGTGACTCTCTGTATCCTTGAACATCGTAGGCCAATAATAGCCTGCTCTCAATATTTTGTGTGTTGTAGCTAGATGGGAACCATGACAAGTCCCGTACTTGTCATGCAATTCTGTTAACACTTTATCTACTTCAGCTCTATTCAGACATCATAAATAAATTCCATCATGGTTCTTCCTGAATAGAAGACCTTTTTGTACCATATATTTTTGTGCTTTAATCTTCAAAGCTCTCCTTTGAGAAGCTTTCATCTTGTTTGGGTACTTTCCAACTATTAGAAAAGCGTTTAAATCTCCATACCAATCTGATGTGTCACAGGAATTCAGCACATATTGTTGTTTTATCAAATCTAGGTCTATGTTTGCTATGGTTTGTACCAATGCCTACCCTCTGACTAGCTTCATGGAAATGATTTCTATATCAAACTCCTGTAGCGTGGTAACCCATTTGGCCCTCTTTTCACCAGGCTCATTCTGCATCAACAGCATCTTCACTGCTGTGTCTGGCACTATGGATTTGACCTGGCTGCGTAAAATATAATGTCTTCACTACCCTTATCAATGCAAATGGTTGTCTCTTAGTATCCAGATATCTTAATTGTGCATCTTTCATAGGTACGCTCATAAATGCAATGGGTTTTTCTTCATTGTCTTCACTCTTCTACATCAAGGTAGCCATGACTAAATGGGAGGATGCAAAGGAGTATATATAAAATAGCTTTCTGTAGTCTGGGCTTGCCAGTATAGGGGCATCAGAAATGGCTCGCTTGATATCCTTGAATGCAGCTCTAGCCACTGGCGTCCACTCCATCTGTGCATCCTTCTTTAACATGGCATTTAACGGCTGCACAATTTCTGGAAAACTCGTGATAAACTTCCGAACAAAGTTAATTTTGCCAAAAAATGATTTTAACTCTTTCCTACTGTTTGTTATTTGAAAATGTTTTATTGACTCTATTCTATCTGGATCAATCGATATTCCATCTTTAAAAATGACATGCCCTAACAATTTACCTTCAGTTACGCCAAATATACATTTCTTAGGGTTAAGGGAAATTCTGTACCTTTCACACCACTTGAGTATTTTCCTGAGATCTTCAACGTGAGTGGACGCATCCTTGGAATACATAGTCAAATCGTCCATAAACACATTAATGCACTTACCTAATAATCCACGAAATGTAATGTCCATGGCTCTCTGAAAAGTGGCACCTGCATTCAACAGACCAAAAGGCATTCTCCTATATGCAGAATTTCCCCATTTACAAGTGAAGGTGGTTTTTAATCTATCATCTCTGTCAATTAAAACTTGTTTATATCCTGAGAAACCATCTAAAAAAGACATCATCTTTGCTCCATTTACTTCTTGCAGCACTTTGTCTATAGGAGGCATAGGATAATTATCCTTTTCAGATGCTTTATTCAAATTTCTAAAATCTACGCACAATATGATGTCTCCATTTTTTTTTCTTACTGGCACTAGGTTAGCTACCCAGACCGAATGTCTGACTGGGAAAATTATTCCAACGGATAACAATTTTTTTACTTCCTCAAAGATTAAAGGCTCTAGGATAGTGTTCACAGGCCTTTGTTTCTGTCTAAATGGCTTAACCTCTAGCCTTAAAGGTATTACATGAGTTATGATGGACTTATCAAATGTTTTTAAGTCTTCATAGGTCCATGCTATTACATGTTTATAATCCTTCAAAATGTCTAAAACTTCATTTCTTATTTTCTCAGAGCAAGTCTTTCCAATCAACACATTTTGTAGATTTTTCTTTCTCCCTAAATTGCATAAATCACACTTTACCCCCTTTAATTTTGGGTAAGTCTTTCTGTCTCATTACTCCATTGAAGTCAAAAATATGTTCTAATTCTATTACTCCTTTGGGTAAAAAGTTTCTCTTCAAGTTGATTATATCCTCTTCATCCCATGTTATCTCAGGCCTTTCTTGTTCATCGATGATTTGTGCCTCAAATTCCTCACTACAAGTCAGAAAATCAATAATTTACTGATCCCCTCCAAATACCTGAAAGTGTGTAACATTGTCTAGGATACTGGGAACATTGACTAACTCAAGAACAAATCGTTTCAATCCTGACAGTGTTAAGGGTTCTAGTGTACTAGTAGCAACTGCTAGTGCATCCGGCCTGTGGTTCAGTTCTCTAGCGATATGCTCTATGTTGAAAGCCTTGAACGAATCTATTAAATCCCATACTCTATGTTTGTAATAAATCATTTTCTTGGAGTTGCACGCGTATAGTTTCCTCACTTGTCTGACTACTAGTTTAGAGGCTGAAAATACCTTAATTATTTTCACCCTTTTCTTGATGGCCATGACAAGTCCCAAAATTAAGGTTTCATATTCTGCAGTATTGTTAGTACAGGAAAACTGCAGTCTATAGGCTACTAGGTATGTTTTACCCTGAGGATCTATGAGTTCAATACCTGTACCCACACCCTGTTTTGATTTGGAGCCGTCACATTTTAGTGTCCATAGGCCATCTTTACTTTTATGACCTTTTATCTTGGCATGCTTTGTCTCTCCTATTACTTGTGAGGTGCTAGTCTGTTTATTCAAGGGTATCTCTGTTTGGTCAGCTTGCATACATGTATTTCCAGCTTGTAAATTAGAAAGACAACTACCCTTGTCCTTTATTCCTTCTCCTAAATTTTAAATCAGAGTGTCTACATCACTCTGAATGTATCTCTGTGGTCGATCAGGATTCATATTTTCTCCTCGTAACCTTACCTTCTTCATGCATTTTTTGTATTCATATTCGATGATGTCCTTGCACATTCCACAACTCTTCTCAAAATGTGGCCCATCGTGAACTCTACACCTATTTTTATACAATCTACATTGGACTGGAAAAATTTGTTTAATGCACTCTTCCACCTCTTGTCTAATGGCATGACCAAATTTACCTATTGCACTGTTTTCTCCATCCAAAGAATTTCCATCAGACTCAATGAATAATGTTGTCTCCTTGTTGGCACCCCCTTTTCTAATGTTTAACATCATAATCTCTTCAGTTTGCACCCCATTGTCAGTAATCCTATAAACACTAGGTTCAATAGTAATATATAATACTTCATTCGTTTGATTATACTCTGTTATCATGTGTTTCATCCTAGGTTCTGCCTCTATTCTAATTTGGTTTGGGACACCTCTCCAAGGTAGCCACATATTCAAAAAATTATTGGCCATATATCCGTTTAATGTTTTGGACCAATCCCTACTCAGCAACATTCCATAACTTACAGGTATATCCACTATTTGAATGTCAATGAATTGGCTTACCGTGGGGTTGGAAGCTAATTGCATCTGAATTTTCATTAGTTCTCCTATCACACTAACCTTAGTTTTATCTAACTGTGTGACAACCTTGGCAGATTTGGTGGGAGTCAGCCCTAAAGTTTTACATATTCCTAAGGGCATAACGTTCGTTGACACACTAGAATCTACCATGCAACTGTGTATGTTCTTCCCGCACAGTCTAACTGTAAACAAGAAAGGAGGAGCATCCTTCTTATTAGCATACATTACCACATTTGTATTGGAAGGCTGCTCAACTCACATACTTTTCTCTTTAGATGGTGAATCTCTATTAGGAACAGCTATAGTAGCAGGAACTTCACCTGTCATGGATACATCCAGAGATTTTATAAAAGCATTTCTGATTTGTAGAGTTTTTAATAATTCATTCAAAGGTATACTGACCTTAATTTTCTTTATTTCTTCTGACAAGTAACTCATTAATCTTGTTGTTTCTATCATTTCTGTTTTACTTGTTTGGGCCCTTTGTTCAGTTGTTGCATTATTTGTATGATGATAAGCTTTAAGTATGGCGGTATTATTGCTGGCATTCTGATCTGGGGGAGTATTGAAGTTGTTTGGAGGAATGGACGTGGTGAAAGGTCCTCCTGGCCTGGTGTTGCTCCTTAAATTGTAGGTGTGGTTTTTATTTGTCTATTGAAAAGCCTACACCTCTTCTATTTCAATCAACACTTTGTTTTCAGATTCAAAGGGAAACTGAAAAGAATTTAACACAAAGGTTGATTCAGGATAAAGATTTGCATAAAAGTATGGTTCATCCTCTAACAATTCATTCTCTTTATCTTCTGTGGTTGCAAAGGTAAAGGTTTCTAAAACTAAAGCTATATCATACCCTGATGGTACTACCTCATTACCCTAGGGAATGAGAAGTTTAGAAGTAGGACGGTGCACATCTATATTGAATATGCTAGCTGTTAAATGGAACTGTGGACAGTCAAGCTTAGCATGGGCATTGGTATTGTGGAATCTACACCCGTTTTTTAATGATGTACTGGCTATTTGGATGCCAGCCATTTGTTTTGCATCATGATTATCTATATTCTTGAAAGGGGAAGCTAAAGTACCATTGTTTGGTCCAGTGTTCTATGTTTTGGGTGGCCTAGGATGATTCTAACTTTTGTTATTGTATCCTTGGCTTTCTCTATTGTCTATCACTGGTCCTCTATTTTGTATTGATTGCCCTTGATTATGACCTTGATGCTGATTATAGTTTTGGCTCTAATTTGAACATTGGCCCTGGCTATTATTTTGGGTATGGCTCTAATTGTAGTGGTGATTTAGATTTGCACAATAGTTCTGATTTTGGCCTTGGTTGTAATTCTGATTTTGATTGTAGTTTTGGTTGCCTCTTCCATAGAGGTTCTCGTTTCTTAGTTGTGTCACTTCGGTGGTTAATCTTTTCAAGTGTGTAGTGATCTCTTTAATTTCTTCCCTTTCCTCCTACGCTTTTGCCATAGTTGTATCTCTAGGAGGTCAGAAGAAAGGTTGACCATTGTTTTGAATATTATTACCAGTGTTACCTGTGTAGGAAGCTATGGCTTGGATTGGAGTAGGACTATACACAGGTGCGTATGTAGGAACTAGATTTAATGCTGAAGTGTGATGCAATGGGATTCCATTCCCAGGTTGTGCAGGATTTTGCATCCCAAAATCTCCTCCATTGACAAATGGACTATAGGTAGTATGTCTCATCTCTTGGTTTACTGAGGCTACCTCTTGTAGCTTTGGATATTGAATCTATGTTGGGTTTTCTCTTGACAAACATGGTGGTTAAAGGATCCAAGGCAGCATAATACATAGCCAACAAGGTATCATCATCTACAGTATATGGGGCTACTAGCCTAGAGTAGGCCTTTTAAAATTTGTCATTGAAATTATCAATCAATTCCCCCTCTCCTCTTTTTATGGTAGCCAATTTGTGATACACGATGCAAGGATCAATGGGTCCTCTAAATCTAGATAAAAATGCTTCTTCCATAAGTAACCAAGAAGAAATGTAGCCACTGGGTATGTTTACATACTAGTTAGAGGCCTGCTCATTGAAGGTGTAGGGAAACAATCTACACACAACATCCTCGTGTTCTAATCTAGGCCTAAAACATGCCTCCTTGAATATTCTAATGTGGTCTTCCGGGTCTTGGTGCAAATGGTATTTGGGACATATCTTTTCTGGATTCTTGGGCATTTCATTATAATCAGGGAATGCTATGGGTGAGTGGACATTGAAATAAGCCATTGTGGGCACTTGAGCTTGACCTGGGCCTGTAGGAATGCCTGGATTTTTTGTAGGATTAGGATTCTTGGGAGGACTAGGACCTCTAGGAATATCTATACCAAGGT
This sequence comes from Cunninghamia lanceolata, assembly GCA_027924645.1. Taxonomy (NCBI): domain Eukaryota; kingdom Viridiplantae; phylum Streptophyta; class Pinopsida; order Cupressales; family Cupressaceae; genus Cunninghamia; species Cunninghamia lanceolata. The sequence goes on along the minus strand of BSBN01000388.1, from coordinate 14,055,556 downwards.
TCAAAGATTTGAATGAAGAAATGTCAGGGTTCACAATGTTATGGATAGTATAAGGTGATCCAGGGGGTGTTCTAGATGAACTCCCTGCTTGCGATATTTTGGGATTCCAAATCAAAGGGCTCTTACTTCGCCTTATGTCAGGTAATTGCACGAATATATCCCCTGAACTAGATCTAGACCTAGTCACTCATTGCTGTTATGAGCCAGTTTTACATGAAACAGACCCAAACTCAAATGGGCCCTCCTTCTAGCGCCATTTTAAACTATTGGTGATTTTTTGATGCAATCATAACAATTTTAGTTAAAATTCACATATAATGAACCAAAAACTGACTTGAAAGATATGAAGGAATCGGTTAAGATTCGCTTAATCCCAAGTTTCATATGGTCAGGTCTTAACCTGTTGGGCAAATTCAGTTGGTTGATGTGAAGCTGTAATGTCCAAGGGGCCTTACGTGATTTAGGGTTTCATGTTGGTTAACTGTACTCAAACTATGCAACAAGGGATTGTGAATATCTATGTGTTCTTCATTCCTTTCTTGCCTAAAAGTGTTACTAGATTTCAAAGCTTTAAAAGATTTATATTGTAGTAAGCTTTCTTCTTTCTAATATTATGAAAACTGTCTACTTTCAAATCAGTAATGCATGCTTCTTTCAGATATGAGACAATTTCCTTTAAATTTCTACGTTTTCAGCTAAGTATTTCAGAAGGGTTGGGAAAAGTTAGAAAGATATAATCTAAACTTCATTTAAATCTACTAAAGGATCTAATTGTTCTATTATGCACTATATAAATCATACAGTAACTTGATCAAATCCACAGACAAAAAACCTTAAATGTAAGTTCTGAGCACTTTCACAAACATACACTTAAAATTGCAAGCTCTAAGAAAAAATGTTTCAAAACACAATGAAGAGAAAGAAAACACTCAGAGGATAGATGCAAAATTCTAGATTCAATTGTATTAGAAACAGATAGTCATATATGATTTACAATGTCAGAATGACTCTTAGCTTCGTTGATCAAGCTACAGAAAACTCACAAGCTTTATAGATACAGTAAGGAAGCCAGATGTTCCACGCATTCCTTATTACAGACATAGGCTACCTCCTTCTTCTACTTTTAAACTCAGAGGTCCCTCTATTCTAAAAAAATCTCTGTGTTATCCTCTACAAAATATTTGCTACTACAAATTTCTAAGTAGCCCCTGTGTAAAGTTTTACTGTGTATAGAGGCACAATATCTAGACTTGGGTTGTCCTCAATAAAGCTCAAAACTCTAGTTAACCAATGGTTCAAACCCTTGGTTACATCAATAAATGCTGGAGAACAAGTTTCCCAAAATATCTCTGAGTATACATCCAATCTAGGTGAAATATGCCATTCTGGAAACCCTAGCAGCTCAATAATAACTTATGTGGTCTGCTGCAATAATGTCTTTAGCTGCATTTTGTCTTGATTAGTGACCCTTGACTTCCTCGCCCTTTGATCTTATCTTCCTCTACTTCTGAAATCTGATTTCCTCCTCCATGATGTCATTATCATTAAGTTTCAGCTCCTTCAACTACAAACCTACAAATACAGACAAGCAATAAGTATCATTTTACTTAATAAACAGCAAGAAATCGAACCACCTATTAAATTCAGTCGTGATTGCGTGAATGCATCAATCGGGCCTTGAATCCATGAAAAATCACGTCTAAAATGCATACACAGTGTTAGAAAATGGTCCGGTCAACCACTGTTGACCCAAAAAAATGCTATCGGGCTCCAAAAAATGCCCTCAAAATTTCATCGCTTTGCCCTTTTACCACCCATCAGTGTGATATTCCTTATCGGTGAGCCTAAAAATTACTTGGTCAATGTCCCTTTTGTTATTTGGCACGTGCCTTTCACCGAAATAGCCCTAGCAGCTTATGTTTCCTTGCTATCGGTATGATACTGCCCATCAACGAAAGTTTGAAATGTTGTTCCGATTGATGTTTGTTTCACCGATAGCCCTATATCGGCGTGAGTCTCACTGAAACAACCCTATCGGCCTACACTTTATTTCTATCAGTATGACATCGCTCATCGGCGAGTCCCAAAAATGATTGGCCAATGCATACTATTTGGCCGATACCCACTTTGCTTTTGACATACATTCCTCTTAATCAGCAACACCTACCCCCATCGGCACCGACAAAAGGAAACCTACCAATGCCCTATCTCTGGCTGAAATGCTCCTTAATCGACTAAGTCTTTTCTTCCCCTTTGGCCCTATCATCGGCGTGAGTGTCCTCTATCGATGAAGGCTTAACACTTCACTCCAATCACTATTGTTATGTTGATCGCCCTATATCCTTCTATTGGCGTAAGTCTCACTAATGCCGTTCCTTCTTCCTTCCATTAGCGTAACAACACCTATTGGTGAAGGCCTTAATGCTTACTCTGATCATTGTTCGTTTTGCCGATGGCCTTTGTATCGGCATGAGATATGCCATCAGCGAAAGCCTAAAATACTACTCCAACTGTTATGTTACACTGATATCTCATATATGCATGACTCCCACTGATATACAATGATTTAACCTCCTTTAACAACTGCCTCGGGTCCACAATGTATATTTCAATGTATGTTGATCAATGCATATTTTGATATACATTTTGGACATGAGCATTGGTTCAATCAGATTCTAGTCCTTTTTGGATTCCGGCTTGTATAATATCCATGCATATTGGTTTTGTATGTCGAGATATACAAGTCAAAATTTATACCATGAATTATCATTGTTTAATAACCACTTCAGGTCCGCATTATGTATATGTGTTTGTATATCCATGTGCATGTTTCTTTCAAATATGTATTTTATGATATACACCTAGATTTGATACAAGTACTAACCCAAATTTAATCCTCCGTTGAGATCTGTTTTGTATAAGCACAATGTATATCGGTTTGTATATAAGAATGTACAAATGCGAAATATACATCAAATTAGCTCTTCTTCATGAATTTTTCAAATCCACGTTGTATGTATATTATTCTTGTGTGCGCCAATATGCAAGCTGGAACATATACATGGATTTTTCTCTTTTTTTTATGTCTTGTTGGGTCCGCGTTGTATATTGGCAATGTATGCACAAGTATACAAACTGGAATTTATACATGGATTAACACTGTTTGATAACTTTTTTGGGTCCGCGTTGTATATATGTGCTTTGTATATTTCACCTACCAAACATACAAACGCGAGATGCAAAGCAGAAATCAAAACATCAATTCATTCTAACCTAAAAAACACTTCGGGTCCACTTTGTATGTATGAAAGGAAATACAACCAACCTTGTATATGAACCCGAATGCAAAAAGTGACCAAGCATAAAGTGACTTTGCACATACAAACGACCCTCTATATGCAAAGCGATATACAAACTAGAATGTACATTTTACCAAAATGATCATAACTTGCGAAATATGGCAAATTTTAAGATTGTTCAAAAAGCAACCCCAGCTCATTTTTCACAAGGAATCCAATCATATCATGCACTAGTACTGAAAATATATATATTTTTTATTTTTAGCAAAGTTTTGCAAATTTTGACTCCCTTTTCCCTTCACCACCAAGCAAAACGACACACACAAAAGCAAAAGCAACAGCCACAGTAGGGGTCCTCATTTTACTAAGGAGTAAAATGGGGCATGTTGTGGTCATCACAACAACTAGCAACCAAACAAAACAATTAAATTCAAAGCATTTAAGAAAACTAGATGAAATAAATTCATAACTTCCAACAGTCTTCCTACAAATTATTATTCAACTTGAGACCTAAGGTATTCAATAAGGGTGCATGAATTTTTATTTTCAGTTTAGGTGTGTGCACGTGATTAATTATCCTTATCTTGAAGATCAGTTTAACAAACTAGTGACTGACATTAGCCTACATAGTTGAGGATATTCCCTCATAGCCGACCAGATAGAGCCTTACTGCCAGCAAGTGTCTATAGCCCCAACAAGGTTATCATTACACTTCTCCTAAGCAGAGCCCCAGTGCCACCGAGCGTCTATAGCCCTAGTAGAGTTACTTAGATGGATTAATCCAGATTTTTAGTATAATCCACCTTATTTATTTATTTATTTATTTATTTTTTATTGCTTTTGATATTTGATAGAAATTTCTCAAGATATAGCAATTTGTAACTTTATGATGCAAGGAATGAGCACTTGCTGAAATTAAGCTGAGAATTGTAATGGTAGCAAGGGTGACCTCAGATTTTTCACCTAATATATACATTGGTAGGTTCAACAAACCCAGGGATTTTAGGTGTGTCATCATGAGAAACCTCTCTTGAATTCTCAATCACATTTATTGAATACAAAATTTCAGAAAGATAAATAACTCTCTACATTCATGACAGTCACAACAAGTTATACATAAATTGCAAATAATTAATCTGAATGTTCTAAATTTTATACTATTTTCAATGCTTGTTGGCTTGCTCCCTAATACTCTAGTGTAAAACAAAGATCCCTGCTGAGGAGAAAAAACAACAAACCAAACAACGGACTATACAAAGAAAGCAAAAGAAGACAAAACAATACAAGCAAAAACAAAACAACAAATAGAAAGAAACAGAAAATAGAACAACACAAACAACCAACCCACAAAGCAAGAAACAACAAAAGAAAACCTGTACATTACTTACACTATATTACACAAAAATGGACCGCCCTTTGTCTCAAGCCTGGAAGTAGTGTTTCAAATGTTGACCATTAACTGGTAATGGCACGTCTTCTCTAGTCAAGGTCTTAAGTCTAAATGTGTTATCTCCTATTATTTCTGAAACTTGTAATGGGCCTAACCATAGTTTGTCAAATTTCCCATGACTCCCTTTCTTTTCATGTACTTTATCCCAGCACAGCACTAAGTCTGATATCCTAAATGTTTTGACTCTTGCTCTCTTATCAAGCCACCTCTTAACAACTATTTGGTGTTTGGCAAACTTCTCGATGGCTTGACCTCTTCTCTCATCTAATTGTAACATTTGTACTATCCTGGCTTCCTTATGATTATCAAAGCCTAAAAACTCATTGGTAAACTTGTAGATTGGTATTCTTAGATTTACTAGAAGTATGGGATCAGTCCCATAAACTAAATGATAAGGTGTACTGCCTAAGGCTGTTTTAAACTTGGTCCTATCTACCCATAATGCGTATTTTAATAAGGTATTCCACTCTCTGGGACTCTTTGCAATTAGCTTTTTCATTATGTCTAATAAAATTTTGTTTGTAGACTCAGCTAATCCATTACCTTGAGGGTAATAATTTGAAAAAAACTTTAAAATGATCCCATATTCAAATGCCCATTTAGAAAACTTTAAATAAGAGAACATACTAATGAGTAGGGAGTTCCAAACCTGGTGATGATGTTTTCTTCAAGAAACTTGATAACTACCTCAGTTGTGGAGAATTTGTAGCAGGTGGCCTCAGTCCACCTTGTACAGTAGTCCGTGACTGTCAGTATGAAATTGTGTCCTGCAGAAGATGGAGGATTGATGACTCCAATAAAATCCAGGCCCCACTGTGCAAATGGTCTTGATTGAATCACAGGTTGTAATGGGCTAGCTTGATTCCTTCCCTTATCTTCTGTAGTCTGACAAGTGTGGCAACTCTTGATGTGACTCTTTGTATCCTTTAACATCGTAGGCCAATAATAGCCTGCTCTCAATATTTTGTGTGTTGTAGCTAGATGGGAACAATGACCAGTCCCGTACTTGTCATGCAATTCTGTCAACACTTTATCTACTTCAACTCTGTTCAGACATCTTAAATAAATTCCATCATGGTTCTTCCTGAATAGAAGACCTCTTTGTACCAAATATTTTTGTGCTTTAATCTTCAGAGCTCTCCTTTCAGAAGCTTTCATCCTATTTGGGTACTTTCCAACTATTAGAAAAGCGTTTAAATCTCCATACCAATCTAATGTGTCATGGGAATTCAGCACATATTATTGTTTTATCAAATCTAGGTCTGTGTTTGCTATGGTTTGTACCAATGCCTACCCTCTGACCAGCTTCATGGAAATGATTTCTATATCAAACTCCTATAGCGTGGTAACCCATTTGGCCCTCTTTTCACCAGGCTCATTCTGCATCAGTAGCATCTTCACTGCTGTGTCTGGCACTATGGCTTTGACCTGGCTGTACAAAATATAATGTCTGAATTTGTTCACTACTCTTATCAATGCAAATGCTTGTCTCTCAATATCCAGATATCTTAATTGTGCATCTTTCATAGGTGCACTCATAAATGCAATGGGTTTTTCTTCATTGTCTTCTCTCTTCTGCGTCAAGGCAGCCGCGACTGAATGGGAGGATGTAAAGGAGTATATATAAAATAGCTTTGTGTAGTCTGGGCTCGCCAGTATAGGGGCATCAGAAATGGATCACTTGATATCCTTGAATGCGGCTCTAGCCACTGGTGTACACTCCATATGTGCATCCTTCTTTAACATGGCATTTAATAGCTACACGATTTCTGCAAAACTTGTGATAAACTTCCGAACAAAGTTAATTTTGCCAAAAAATGATTTTAACTCTTTCCTACTATTTGGTATTTGCAACAGTTTATTGACTCTATTCTATTTGGATCAATCGATATTCCATCTTTAGAAATGACATGCCCTAACAATTTACCTTCAGTTACCCCAAATATACATTTCATAGGGTTAAGGGAAATTCTGTACCTTTCACACCGCTTGAGTATTTTCCTGAGATCTTTAGCATGAGTGGATGCATCCCTGGAATACACAGTCAAATCATCCATAAACACAATAATACACTTACCTAATAATCCATGAAATGCAACGTCCATGGCTCTCTGAAAAGTGGCACCTGCATTGATCAGACCAAAAGGCATTCTCCTATATGCATAATTTCCCTATTTACAAGTGAAGGTGGTTTTTAATCTATCATCTTTGTCAATTAAAACTTGTTTATACCTTGAGAAACCATCTAAAAAAGACATCATCTTTGCTCCATTTACTGCTTGCAAAACTTTGTCTATAGGAGGCATAGGATAACTATCCTTTTCAGATGCTTTATTCAAATTTCTAAAATCTATGCACAATCTGATCTCTCCATTTTTTTTCCTTACTGGCACTAGGTTATTTACCCAGACCGAATGTCTGACTGGGAAAATTATTCCAATGGACAGTAATTTTTTTACTTCCTCAGAGATTAAAGGCTCTAGGATAGCGTTCACAGGCCTTTGTTTCTGTCTAAATGGCTTAACCTCTGGCCTTAAAGGTATTACGTGAGTTATGATGGACTTATCAAATGTTTTCAAGTCTTCATAGGTCCATGCTATTACATGTTTATAATCCTTCAAAATGTCTAAAACTTGATTTCTTATTTTCTCAGAGCAAGTCTTTCCAATCAACACATTTTGTGAATTTTTCTCTATCCCTAAATTACATAAATCACACTTACCCCCTTCTATTTTGGGCAAGTCTTTCTGTCTCATTATTCCATTGAAGTCAAAAATATGTTCTAATTCTATTACTCCTTTGGGTAAAAAGTTGCTCTTCAAGTTGATTATATCCTCTTCATCCCATGTTATCTCAGGCCTTTCTTGTTCATCGATGATTTGTGCCTCAAATTCCTCACTACAAGTCAGAAAATCAATAATTTGCTGATCCCCTCCAAATACCTGAAAGTGTGTAATGTTGTCTAGGATACTAGGAACATTGACTAACTCAACAACAAATTGTTTCAATCCTGACAGTGTTAAGGGTTCTAGTGTACTAGCAGCAACTGCTAGTGCATCTGGCCTGTGGTTCAGTTCTCTAGGGATATGCTCTATGTTGAAAGCCTTGAATGAATCTATTAAATCCCATACTCTATGTTTGTAATAAATCATTTTCTTGGAGTTATACACGTGTAGTTTCCACACTTGTCTGACTACTAGTTTAGAGTCTGAAAATACCTTAATTATTTTCACCCTTTTCTTGATGGCCATGACAAGTCCCAAAATTAAGGTTTCATATTCAGCAATATTGTTAGTACAGGAAAACTGCAGTGTATAGGCTGCTAGGTATGTTTTACCCTGAGGATCTATGAGTTCAATTCCTGCACCCACACCCTGTTTTGATTTGGACCCATCACATTTTAGTGTCCATAGGCCATCTTTACTTTTATGACCTTTTATCTTGGCATGCTGTCTCTCCTATTACTTGTGAGGTGCTAGTCTATTTATTCAAGGGTATCTCTGTTTCATCAGCTTGCATACATGTATTTCTAGCTTGTAAATTAGAAAGAAAACTACCCTTGTCCTTTATTCCTTCTCCTAAATTTTAAATCAGAGTGTCTACAACACTCTAAACGTATCTATGTGGTCGATCAAGATTCACATTTTCTCCTCGTAACCCTACCTTCTTCATGCATTTTTTGTATTCATATTCGATGATGTCCTTGCACATTCCATGACTCTTCGTAGAATGTGGCCCATCGTGAACTCTACACCTATTTTTATACAATCTACATTGGACTGGAAAATTTTGTTTAATGCACTCTTCCACCTCTTGTCTAATGGCATGACCAAATTTACCTATTGCACTATTTTCTTCATCCAAAGAATTTCCATCAGACTTAATGAATAATGTTGTCTCCTTGCTGGCACCCCCTTTTCTAATGTTTAACATCATAATCTCTTTAGTTTGCACCCCATTGTCAGTAATCCTATAAACACTAGGTTCAATAGCAATATATAATACTTCATTCGTTTGATTATACTCTATTATCATGTGTTTCATCCTGGGTTCTGCCTCTATTCTAATTTGGTCTGGGACACCCCTCCAAGGTAGCCACATATTCAAAAAATTAGTGGCCATATATCCATTTAATATTTTGGACCAATCCCTGCTTAGCAACATTCCATAATTTACAGGTATATCCACTATTTGAATGTCAATGAATTGGCTTACCTTGGGGTCGGAAGTTAATTGCATCTGAATGTTCATTAGTTCTCCTATCACACTAACCTCAGTTTTATCTAACTGTGTGACAACCTTGGCAGATTTGGTGGGAGTCAGCCCTAAAGTTTTACATATTCCTAAGGGTATAACGTTGGATAACCCACCAGAATCTACCATGCAATTGTGTATGTTCTTCCCGCACAGTCTAACTGTAAACAAGAAAGGAGGAGCATCCTTCTTATCAGCATACATTACCACATTTGTATTGGAAGGCTGCTCAACTCGCTTACTTTTCTCTTTAGGTGGTGAATCTATATTAGGAACAACTATAGTAGTAGGAACTTCACCTGTCACAGATACATCTAGAGGTTTTATAAAAGCATTTCTGATCTCTAGAGTTTTTAATAATTCATTCAAAGGTATACCGACCTTAATTTTCTTTATTTTCTTCTAACAAGTAACTCATTAATCTTGTTGTTTCTATCGTTTCTATTTTACTTGTTTGGCCCTTTGTTCAGCTGTTCCATTATTTGTATGATGATTAGCTTTAAGTATGGTGGTATTATTGATGGCATTCTGATCTGGGGGAGTATTGAAGTTGTTTGGAGGAATGGACGTGGTGAAAGGTCCTCCTGGCCTGGTGTTGCTCCTTAAATTGTAGGTGTGGTTTTCATTTGTCTGTTGAAAAGCCTACACCTCTTCTGTTTCAGTGAACACTTCATTTTCAGATTCAAAGGGAAACTGAAAAGAATTTAACACAAAGGTTGATTCAAGATAAAGATTTGCACAAAAGTATGGTTCATCCTCTAACAATTCATTCTATTTCTCTTTTGTGGTTGCAAAGGTAAAGGTTTCTAAAACTAAAGTTGTATCATACCCTTATGGTACTACCTCATTACCCTTGGGAATGAGAAATTCAGAAGTAGGAGGGTGCACATCTATATTGAATATGCTAGCTGTTAAATGGAACTGTGGACAGTCAAGCTCAGCATGGGCATTGGTATTGTGGAATCTGCACCCATTTTTTAATGATGTACTAGCTATTTGGATGCCAGCCATTTGTTTTGCATCATGATTATCTATATTCTCGAAAGGGGAAGATAAAGTACCATTGTTTGGTCCAGTGTTCCATGTTTTGGGTGGCCTAGGATGATTCTAATTTTTGTTATTGTATCCTTGGCTGCCTCTATTTTCTATCACTGGTCCTCTATTTTGTATTGATTGCCCTTGATTATGACCTTGATGCTGATTATAGTTTTGGCTCTGATTTGAACATTGGCCCTGGCTATTATTTTGGGTATGGCTCTAATTGTAGTGGTGATTTAGATTTGCACTATAGTTCTGATTTTGGCCTTGGTTGTAATTCTGATTTTGATTGTGGTTTTGGTTGCCTCTTCCATAGAGGTTCTCGTTTCTTAGTTGTGTCACTTCAGTGGTTGGTCTTTTCAAGTGTGCAGTGATCTCTTTATTTTCTTCCCTTTCCTCCTACGCTTTTGCCATAGTTGTATCTCTAGGAGGTTAGAAGAAAGGCTGACCATTGTTTTGACTATTATTAGCAGTGTTTCTTGTGTAGGGAGCTATCGCTTGAATTGGATTAGGACTATACACAGGTGCGTATGTAGGAACTAGATTTAATGCTAGAGTGTGATGCATAGGGATTCCATTCCCAGGTTGTGTAGGATTTTGCATCCCGAAATCTCCTCCATTGACAAATGGACTATAGGTAGTATGTCTCATCTCTTGGTTTACTGAGGCTACCTCTTTATAGGCTTTGGATATTGAATCTATGTTGGGTTTTCTTTTGACAAACATGGTGGTTAAAGGATCCAAGGCAGCATAATACATAGCCAACAAGGTATCATCATCTACAGTGTAGGGGGCTACTAGCCTAGAGTAGTGATGCAGAGGTAGGAGGACCAAAACTATCCTCAATAACATTAACAAATAAAAAGAAATAATCTAATTGCTTTGGTCAGATTGAAGAGAACATTAATACAGAATTTTCATCCAATTTTCATGAAGATCCAATGGTAGGAGAGAAAGTTATAACTCTTTTCCCAAAACTACAAACCCTAGGCAGCGTTAAGACCTGCCCTCACCAAAATTGCCATAACTTATTCAAATCTTAATAAAATTTGATGAAACAAAAAGAAATGGAAAGTAGACTCAATAATATTTCCAACCATATATGGTTTTCTCCTGTATATTTCCGTACAGAACTGTACCAAATGCTACAATGGGACTGTTGCAGGAAAAATCAGAAAATTACAGTCCATAAAACACTCATATCTTTCACAAAAATAAATAAAAATGCATGGGACAAGAAGAAAATGGAAGGTGGTTGAAGGATATAACATTTGTAATCCATTATACATCCATTCAATTCTATATAGGGCTGTACAATAGCAAAAGACAACAAATTTCTAAAGGAAAATACAGGAAAACATTGTTTTTTCTCATTCCATGCTCAAATCTTCAACCACCCACAAATTCTTCATGGTTACAAGGCCTTTTAAAGGCATTAAAACATGTCTCTTCAGTTCATAACTAATTTGGAGTGAACCAAGAGCCAAATGACTCTTCACCTTCCAAGTTTGCATCTTTTTCCCAATTTTACATTGACAACCTTTACATGGTTTGCAATATTTTGCATTTTTGAAACTCCTAATGACCTAAACACATAAAAATTACTTGATTGACCTCATTACACTATTGAAAGATTTAAAATTTAATCAAACTCCTATAGAAGCATCAATTTATGAAGGTGCTCCTGCACCATACAACCAACCAACAAAGATTTCCAAGTCCCTTGGAAATGTATCTGCAAAACAAAACTCTCTTTTCCTGCATCTCCTCTAGCTTTATCTTCAATCTTCTCAGCTTCAATCTTCATACCAATAGAAAGGTGACCAACCAACCAACAGAACAAACTACCATCTTCATAGAGCATCCTTAGGCTCCTTCTACTCCCATCAGTGGAGTATTCTTTAGGCTACAACATCAAGTGCTTCTTCAGGTATCCATCTCTCTCACTGCTTCACAACAAACCAACTCACAAAACCATCCATCTCACCCAACAGCAGATCCTGGTGATGCACCTACCACTCTCTCCTCAGTGGTTTCTCTATGCATCCTTCTCCAGCCAAATCTTTATTGGAGAATGGTCATGACAGACCTCATCTTGTCTGCCCACACACAACCTCAAAAAACATCTTTCTGCAGCTAGATGGATAAGCACCTGCAACCAAACAACTGAGCAACACAAAATCCAAAAGGTGTAGATTGCCTCCCTCAGTGATCTATCTACACAATCAAGATCTTCTTGCTCTTCACCTGCCTTCTCAGTGACAGGAAAAAAAAAATACACACCACCCAAATCTTTCGCCAACTCTGATACCAATATGATGCAGAGGTAGGAGGACCAAAACTATCCTCAATAACATTAAAAAATAAAAAGAAATAATCTAATTGCTTTGGTCAGATTGAAGAGAACATTAATACAGACTTTTAATCCAATTTTCATGAAGATCCAATGGTAGGAGAGAAAGTTATAACTCTTTTCCCAAAACTACAAACCCTAGGCAACGTTTAGACCTGCCCTCACCAAAATTGCCATAACTTATTCAAATATTAATAAAATTTGATGCAATAAAAAGAAATGGAAATTAGACTCAATAATATTTCCAACCATATATGGTTTTCTCCTATATATTTCTGTACAGAATTGTACGAAACGCTACAATGGGACTGTTGCAGGAAAAATCAGAAAATTACAGTCCATAAAACACTCATATCTTTCACAAAAATAAATAAAAATAAATGGGACAAGAAGCAAATGGAAGGTGGTTGAAGGATATAACATTTGTAATCCATTATACATCCATTCAACTATATATAGGGCTATACAATAGCAAAAGACAACAAATTTCTGAAGGAAAATACAGGAAAACATTGTTTTTTCTCATTCCATGCTCAAATCTTCAACCACCCACAAATTCTTCATGGTTACAAGGCATTTTAAAGGCATTAAAACATGTCTCTTCAGTTCATAACTAATTTGGAGTGAACCAAGAGCCAAATGACTCTTCACCTTCCAAGTTTGCATCTTTTTCCCAATTTTACATTGACAACCTTTACATGGTTTGCAATATTTTGCATTTTTGAAACTCCTAATGACCTAAACACATAAAAATTACATGATTGACCTTATTACACTATTGAAAGATTTAAAATTTAATCAAACTCCTATAGAAGCATCAATTTATGAAGGTGCTCCTGCACCAAGTAGGCCTTTTAAAATCTGTCATTGAAATTATCAATCAATTCCCCCTCTCCTCTTTTTATGGTAGCCAATTTGTGATACACGATGCAAGGATCAATGGGTCCTCTAAATCTAGATAAAAATGCTTCTTCCATAAGTAACCAAGAAGAAATGTAGCCACTGGGTAAGTTTACATACCAGTTAGAGGCCTGCTCATTGAAGGTGTAGGGAAACAATCTACATACAACATCCTCGTGTTCTAATCTAGCCCTAAAACATGCCTCCTTGAATATTCTAATGTGGTTTTCTGAGTCTTGGTGCAAATGGTATTTGGGACATATCTTTTCTGGATTCTTGGGCATTTCATTATAATCAGGGAATGCTATGGGTGAGTGGACATTGAAATAAGCCATTGTGGGCACTTGAGCTTGACCTGGGCCTGTAGGAATGCCTGGATTTTTTGTAGGATTAGGATTCTTTGGAGGACTAGGACCTCTAGGAATATCTAAACCAAGGTTCAAAGATCTGAATGAAGAAATGTCAAGGTTCTCAATGTTATGGATAGTATAAGGTGATCTAGGGGATGTTCCAGATGAACTCCCTGCTTGCGATATTTTAGGATTCCAAATCAAAGGGCTCTCACTTCACCTTATGTCAGGTAATTGCATGAATATATCCCCTGAACTGGATCTAGACCTAGTCACTCTATTGCTGTTATCAGCTAGTTTTACGTGAAACAGACCCAAGCTCAAATGGGCCCTCCTTCTAGTGCCATTTTAAACTGTTGGTGATTGTTTTGATGCAATCATAACAATTTTAGTTAAAATTCACATATAATGAACCAAAAACTGACTTGAAAGATATGAAGGAATTAGTTAAGATTCACTTAATCCCAAGTTTCATATGGTTAGGTCTTGACCTATTAGGAAAATTTAGTTGGTTGATGTGAAGCTGTAATGTTCAAGGAGCCATACGTGATTTAGGGTTTCATGTTGGTTAACTGTACTCAAACTATGCAACAAGGGATTGTGAATATCTATGTGTTCTTCATTCCTTTCTTGCCTAAAAGTGCTACTGGATTTCAAAGCTTTAAAAGATTTATATTGTAGTAAGCTTTCTTCTTTCTAATATTATGAAAATTGTCTGCTTTCAAATCAATAATGCATGCTTCTTTCAGATATGAGACAATTTCCTTTAAATTTCTACATTTTCAGCTAAGTATTTTAGAAGGGTTGGGAAAAGTTAGAAAGATATAATCTAAACTTCATTTAAATCTACCAAAGGATCTAATTGTTCTATTATGCACTATATAAATCATACAGTAACTTGATCAAATCCACAGACAAAAAACCTTAAATGTAAGTTCTAAGCACTTTCACAAACATACACTTAAAATTGCAAGCTCTAAGAAAAAAGGTTTCAAAACACAATGAAGAGCAAGAAAACACTCAGAGGATAGATGCAAAATTCTAGAATCAATTGTATTAGAAACAGATAGTCATATATGATTTACAATGTCAGAATGACTCTTAGCTTCATTGATCAAACTACAGAAAACTTACAAGATTTATAGATACAGTAAGGAAGCCAGATGTTCCACACATTCCTTATTGCAGACACATGCAACCTCCTTCTTCTACTTCTAAACTCAAAGGTCCCTCTATTCTAAAAAAATCTGTGTTATCCTCTACAAAATCTCTGCTGCTACAAATTTCTAAGTAGCCCCTGTGTAAAGTTTTACTGTGTATAGAGGCACAATATCTAGACTTGGGTTGTCCTCAATATAGCTCAAAACTCTAGTTAAGCAATGGTTCAAACCCTTGGTTACATCAATAAATGTTGAAGAACAAGTTTCCCAAAATATCTCTGAGTATACATCCAATCTAGGTGAAATATGCCATTCTGGAAACCCTAGTAGCTCAATAATAACTTATGTGGTCTACTGCAATTATGTCTTTAGCTGCATTTTATCTTCAATTAGTGACCCTTGACTTCCTCACCCTTTGATCTTATCTTCCTCCATGACGTCATTGTCATTAAGTTTCAGCTCCTTCTTCAACTGCAAACCTACAAAAACAGACAAGCAATAAGTATCATTTTCCTTAATAAATAGCAGGAAATCAAACCACTTGTTAAATTTAGTCATGACTACATGAATGCATCAATCAGGCCCTAAATCCATGAAAAATCGTGTCTAAAATGCATACACAGTGTTAGAAAATGGTCTGGTCAACCATTGTTGACCCAAAAATGCTATCTGGCTCCAAAAAATGCCCTCAAAATTTCATCGCTTTGCCCTTTTACCGCCCATCAGCGTGATATTCCTTATTAGCGAGCCTAAAAATTACTTGGCCAATGTCCCTTTTGTTATTCGGCACGTGCCTTTCACCGAAATAGCCCTAGCGGCTCATGTTTCCTTGCTATCGGTATGGTACTGCCCATTAGTGAAAGTTTGAAATGTTGTTCCGATTGATGTTTGTTTCGCCGATAGCCCTATATCGGCGTGAGTCTCACTGAAATAACCCTATCGGCCTATGCTTTATTTCTATTGGCATGACATCACTCATCGGCAAGTCCCAAAAATGATTGGCCAATGCATACTGTTTGGCTGATACCCCCTCTGCTTTTGACATACATTCCTCTTCATCAGCAATACCTACCCCCATCGGCACTGGCAAGAGGAAACCTACTGATGCCCTATCTCTGGCTGAAATGCTCCTTAATCGACTAAGTCTTTTCTTCCCCTTTGGCCCTGTCATCGGCGTGAGTCTTCTCTATCGGTGAAGGCTTAACACTTCACTCCAATCACTATTGTTATGCCGATCACCCTATATCCTTCTATCGGCATAAGTATCACTGATGCCGTTCCTTCTTCCTTCCATCAGCATAACACCACCATTTTGGTGAAGGCCTTAATGCTCATTCTGATCATTGTTCGTTTCGCTGATGGCCTTTGTATCGGTGTGAGATATGCCATCGACAAAAGCCTAAAATATTACTCCAACTGTTATGTTACACTGATATCTCATATCTGCATGACTCCCACTGATATACAACGATTTAACCTCCTTTAACAACTGCCTCAGGTCCGCAATGTATATTTCAATGTATGTTGATCAATGCATATTTCGATATACATTTTGGATGTGAGCATTGGTTCAATCAGATTCTAATCCTTTTTGGATTCTGGCTTGTATAATATCCATGCATATTGGTTTTGTATGTCGAAATATACAAGTCAAAATTTATACCACGAATTATCATTGTTTAATAACCACTTCGGGTCTGCGTTGTGTATATGTGTTTGTATATCCACTTGCATGTTTCTTTCAAATATGTATTTTCCGATATACACCTAGATTTGATACAAGTACTAACCCAAATTTAATCCTCTGTTGAGATCTATTTTGTATAAGCACAATGTATATTGGTTTGTATATAATAATATACAAATGCGAAATATACATCAAATTAGCTCTTCTTCATGAAATTTTCAAATCCACGTTGTATGTATATTATTCTTGTGTGCGCCAGTATGCAAGCCGGAACATATACATGGATTTTTCTCTTTTTTTTATAAGTCATGTTGGGTCCGCGTTGTATATTGGCAATGTATGGACAAGTATACAAACCAGAATTTATACATGGATTAACACTGTTTGATAACTTTTTTGGGTCCGCGTTATATATATGTGCCTTGTATATTTCACCTACCAAACATATAAACGCGAGATGCAAAGCGGAAATCAAAACATCAATTCATTCTAACCTAAAAAACACTTCGGGTCCACTTTGTATGTATGAAAGAAAATACAACCAACCTTGTATATGAACCCGAATGCAAAAAGCGACCAAGCATAAAATGACTTTGCACATACAAATGACCCTGTATATGCAAAGCGATATACAAACCAGAATGTACATTTTACCAAAATAATCATAACTTGCAAAATATGGTGAATTTTAAGACGGTTCAAAAAGCAACCCTAGCTCATTTTTCACAAGGAATCCAACCATATCATGCACTGGTACTAAAAATGTATTTTTTTTTTCTATTTTTAACAAAGTTTTGCAAATTATGACTCCCTTTTCCCTTCACCACCAAGCAAAACGACACACACAAAAGTAAAAGCAACAGCCACAACAGGGGTCCTCATTTTGCTAAGGAGTAAAATGGGGCATGTTGTGAACATCACAACATGCTATAGTCAACAAACCAAGGTTTTCAGGAACTTCAGGCATGAAGCACACATAGTCTAGACCCATAGTGCAAAGAGCCTCTTGATCAATCTCCATAAGCATGTACCACTACAACAACGGCAGGGGAAACTTGGTGCAGGAGCACCAAGATATCTATGTTTTGCTTGTGGTTTTGTTTTAGTTCAATAAGGTCCTTGAGACCATTCTCCATGTTGTAATAAGCCTTGGATGCCCTAAATGTAAGGGACTATGTCCAAATATCTAAAAACTACTGTCATGTAATAGTCAACCTTGTAAAGGACAGTCCTATGAGTTTTCTTGTTTATGAGAATTGTCAAGACATGACAGGTAGCTTCAAAAACTATCAAGGAGTTAGAAGGTTGTCAAGAGGTCTAGTACCTTACTCAAGGCCTAATCATTTGTAATCTTGTTTAAAGACATCAATATGCAAACACATTCACTGCTGCTCAAGTAGGACAGTTGTTGAAGGTAGTTTGGTGGTTCCACACCTTCCATCGACCCCAACTACCTTACAACCAATCCAAACCATTAGGAAGACTTCTTAATACCTCAAGCATGAGGAATGTATGGGGGTAAGAAGTTTTAAAGCAATAAAAACATATAGTTTCCTGCCTTTTTTAATATTTTTGTGAACTTTCTGTGCATTCAAACCGTACTGCTGTGTAGTATGGATTTGTTGTGCAGTGTTGGATGATTGGAAGTGGAGAATGGTGGATTGACTCTCCCTTGAGATAAGTCTAGGCCTTGGAAATTGAATAGAAGATATACTATGACTGGAAAATACCAAACTGCCCTTTGAAACTGCTATCTTCTACGAAAATTCACTATTTTCCTGTTTAATCCGTACTTGTCTGGTCTGGTGGTGGTTGGTGCTTATGATGGATGGTTAGTGTGGTGAATGGTCTACCCTTTGTAAGTTATTTGAATCCTTGACACTCATTTGTAGCATTGTATTTCCCTTTTTTTTTAAGGTGGTCTGCTAACCCTGAACTAGGGTTTTGACATTAAGACTATGATGTTTCCCTCATTCCACTGAACTACTAAACCTTGTAATCAATGGAATGAGTCCTATAGGGTCTATTTCAATATCTTATAATGTGTTTTTGAGTAGGGGATTGTGGATGTTGGGTTCTTGTTGAATTCACTTAGCAAGTCCATGTGCTAAGTGACTGTCATGAGTTACCATAGTGGGGTTTTTTTGGAATAGCCAACCTAAACAGCAAAAGAAAGTTGGATCTCATGGTTTTAGGGTGCCATTAACATGTACAAATGGTTAGGAGGGCTCCAAACCAATATCTGAGGGTACTTGCTTCACAAAATAGGCCTATTTAGGGCTAAAAGACACTAGGAGGGTTATTGGTTAGGGAAAACTTTCTAAAACAACCTATACCCATCCTAGAGTATGCTGTAGGGAGGAATAATGGGTATCTCTTGCATGTCTTATATTGGCATTTGAAGGTCTGTGCAAAAAGATAAGAGAACTGTTCTCTTTTTCTAGGCCTACAAGCCATTTAGAGGATTTGTGAAGCAAGTACATGTCCTGGGAGTAATCTGCCTTAACCAATGGGTGAGATGAGTCATTTGGTACCCCAATCCAACCTTTCCATGAGAAAACAAAGATTCCCTTCTATTGTTCCCACTTTTCCATGAAGGACTTGGTTTTTGGACCTATAGGAGTGGTTGAGCCTTGTTGAATCTATTCCTCTTCTTGCATCCCAATTGCCTCTACATCAAAATTGCTCCCATAAAATAAGTACATCCTAGATGTCCTCCTACAATCAAGCAAAGCAATGCGTCAACCATAACTTCTCAAACCTATCTAAAGTATCATATCACTTTCTTAACATATCAAATTGATCAAAACAAGATACATCTCTTGACTAGATTCCTGTAATTTCAGAGATCTCTTATCGATTGATGCATCAAGCAAGATGTGAATCAAGTCAATTTTGTGAAAGTAAACTGATTATCTCAAACATATGCACAGAACTAGAAGGTAGATGCACCATTTCACACTAAATCCACCATTTCTAGTAAATGAATCGCCAAATTGAGTAAAAGTGCAGTCCCATGTCAAAAGCTCACCTTCCGAGTGCATGCACTGGAACAGCTGTCCCATGTGTGACTTCTACACATGCGCCACTTCCCATGTTAAATGTGCAAAATCCTAATGTATGCGCTGACCCATATCGTATATGTGTAGAACTTGTAAATGCATCGCTTCATATCACATATGCACCAAATTTTATCATATGTGCAGATTTGGAGTGCATATTCGTAGAAACACAGAATGGTGCATCTATCTTGCCTAACTTTCCCTAGCATTTATTAGCCTAATAAATGATCTTAGGTGAGTTTTTACAAACTATATACCAGTGGTACTGTGTCAGATGGCTGATTGAATCGTCAAACTTGCTCAAAGCGGTGCGCTTCGCATGGGATATCCATCTCTATGTCAACTACTCTATGCTCCTCTGCTCTCTTAAGCTCTCAAGGACCTATCAACAAAATCCAAGTGTGGAAATGACTTGTCTTGTGGACCTAGCTCCTATATATAGCAAGTGAACCCTAACTAGCTATATGGCGAACCTGACTACTTCCCAAGCCCGTTTCTTCCTATTTCTGTAAACTGTAACCTATTTTCTTCATCCCTAATATGTTTTTTCTCCTTCTTATTCGTGAGATTGTCCGTCTCACATCCTTCTACCTTCTTCCTATCCAATCTCCCAAGGGAGAATCCTACCATCATTAAACCTATACTAGGGGCAAATTGGGGCATGTATCATTATCAAACAATCTATTCTTTGATACAACACTATAAACTGCATTGCATTAAAGAGGGGCAAAATGTATATGCCTAAAAATGACATGACTATGTCTAAATAAATATTCTTAATATTCATTTCATTCTAATTCTTATATCAATAAATAAATAAACAAATTTATTTATTTGATTCATATTCCTTTAAAGTTAATTAAATATCAAAATATTTGATTACCTCTTCTAAAGTCAAAATTAAAAAAAATCCTTTATTTAATTAAATTCTTCCAAAAAGTTAAATAAATCAAATCAAATTTATTTAAATTCTCTCAATCTCTAAAAATAAAATACAATCAAATATTTTATTATTCTTCTATCTTGAACACACAATTAAGTAAATTTTTTTATTTAATTCACTTTCTTATCTTCTAAATTCTTCTAAATATCTTCCAAATCTTCTAAAAATAAGTCTTCTTCTTCATGCACATAAAATTAAATAATTTATTATTTAATTCCTCTAAAATCATGCAAAAGAAAATCACAAGTTGAGTTAACTAGCTCAATCAACCTTGTTTTTATCAATAACTCTTAAATTAGAAAAAAACATTCTAATTTATGAAAGCAAATCTTAACTTTATAAAAGAAAGCAATTAACTCAAACAAAACAACTTTTTGTGTGACACTTGTCTTCTTTCTATTTACGCACATTCTCTCAAGTTTTCTATACCATTGAAATTCTCATTCTTTCTATACCATTGATCTTCTCTCTATCAAGTCTATAAAGTGAACCCTATTCTTCCATTTCAATCATCCAACCTTTTAGTATCATTACTCTACAGAATTAATAGTGCACCTCTAGTACCCAAGTCATTCCATTTGCTTGCGATCACCCTTTTATTGTATTGAAGCTCATCTTCATTACAAAAATTATCATGGCCATCTCTCCATCATCATATTGAAAAATAAAGCAAGGAAGTAGGCTTCTGAGGGCTTCAATTCACATACAAAGATCAATTGAGACTAGATGAACAATGGAAGCAACAAAGTAACAAGGTTTGCATGGTTTGTTCTTTTGTTATTTTATCTTTGTTACTTGCAATTTCTATTGAGATTATTGGTTTGTAGACAACACTCTCGATCAATCCAACCACTATACCTGAGAAGTAGTCATAGTAACCATGAATGTCCTACCAAGAGATCACTTGTCCCTCTAGCTCTGCATCATTGAAGACTCGTCTGTACTTTACCAATCTGGTATCACGTTGAGAAAAATACTCCACAAGCTCACCCTATATCAGAAAATGCAGAATCCTATAGACATCCTCTAGAGTAATCGCCATCTCACCAGTAGACATGTGGAAGGTCATGTCCTTGCAGTGGAATCAATCCACCACTGTAGTCAACAAACTGAGGTTCGCACAAACCTCAAGCATGAAGCCCACATAGTCTAGACCCATAGTGCCAATAGCTTCTTGATCAATCTTCATAAGCATGTATCAGTGCAACAACGGCAGGGGAAACTACTCCCATGACATAAGTACATCCTAGATGTCCTCCTGCAATCAAGCAAAGCAATGCATCAACCATAACTACTTAAACCTATCTAAAGCATCATATCACTTTCTTAACATATCAAATTGATCAAAACAACATACAACATCTCTTGACTAGATTCGTACAATCTTTGAGATCGCTTATCGATTGGCGCATCAAGCAAGATGCCAATCGAGTCAATTTTGTTAAAGTAAATGGACTATCTCAAGCATATGCACAGAACTAAAAGGTACATGCACCATTTCACAGTAAATGTGCCACTTTAGGTAAATGTGCCACAAAATTGAGTAAAAGTATAGTCCCATGTCAAAAGCGAACCTTCCCAGTGCATGCACCAGAATATTTGTCTCATGCGCGACTTCTACATATGTGCCACTTCCCATGTCAAATGTGTAAAATGATAATGTATGTGCTAACCCATACTGTATATGTACAGAACATGTATATGCATAGTTTCATATCACATATGCACTGAGTTTTATCATATGCACAGATTCGGAGCACATATGCACTAAAACATAGAATAGTGCATCTATCTTGCCTAACTTTCCCTAGAATTTATTAGCCTAATAAATGACCTTAGGTGAGTTTTTACAAATTACATACTGGTGTTCCTATGTCTACTGGCCGATCAAATCATTAGACTCACTCAAAACGGTGCTCCTCGCATGGTATATCCATCTCTATGCCAACTGCTCTATGCTCCTCTGCTCTCCTAAGCTCTCAAGGACCTATAAACAAAAGCCAAGTGTGCAAATGACTTATCTTGTGGACCCAGCTCCTACATATAGCAAGTGAACCCTAACTGGCTATGTGGCGACCATGACTACTTCCCAATCCCATTTCTTCCTGTTTATGTAAACCTTAACCCATTTTCTTCATCCCTAACTTAATTTTTCTCCTTCTTCGTGAGATTGTCTATCTCACGTCCTTCTATCTTCTTCCCGTCCTATCTCCTGAGGGGGCATCTTACCATCGTTAAACCTATGCTAGGGGCAAATTGGGGCATGTATCATTATTAGACAATCTATTCTTTGACACAACGCTGTAAACTGCATTGCATCAAAGAGGGGCAAAATGCATACACCTAAAAATGACATGACTATCTCTAAATAAATATTCTTAATATTTATTTCATTCTAATTCTTCTATCAATAAATAAATAAACAAATTTATTTATTTGATTCATTTTCCTCTAAAGTTAATTAAATATCAAAATATTTAATTACCTCTTCTAAAGTCAAAATTAAATAAAATCCTTTATTTAATTAAATTTTTCTGAAAAATTAAATAAACTTTTTTATTTAATTAAAGTCAAATTCATTCTTCCAAATTTAAATAAATCAAATCAAATTTATTTAAATTCTCTTAATCTCTAAAAATAAAATACAATCAAATCTTTTATTATTCTTCTATCTTGCAGACACAATTAAATAAATTTATTTATTTAATTCACTTTCTTATCTTCTAAATTCTTCTAAATATCTTCCAAACCTTCTACAAATAAGTCTTCTTCTTCATGCACACAAAATTAAATAATTTATTATTTAGTTCCTCTCAAATCATGCAAAAGCAAATCACAAGTTCAGTTACCTGGCTCAATCAAAATTGTTTTCATCAATAACTCTTAAATTAGAAAAAAAACATTCTAATTTATGAAAGCAAATCTTATCTTTGTAAAAGAGAGCAGTTAACTCAAACAAAACAACTTTTTTGTGTGACACTTGTCTCTTTCTATTCGTGTGCATTCTCTCAAGTTTTCTATACCATTGGTCTTCTCTCTCTCAAGTATATAAATTGAACCCTATTGTTCTATTTCAATCATCAAAACTTTTAGTAATGTTACTCTGTAAAATCAAGAGTGCACCTTTGGCACCCAAGTCTTTCCATTATCTTACGATCACCCTTTTATTGTATTGAATCTCATCTTCATTACAAAAAGTATCATAGCCATCTCTCCATTGTCATCTTGAAAAACAAAGCAAGGAAGTACGCTTCGGAGGGCTTCAATTCACATACAAAGATCGATTGAGACTAGGCAAACAATGGAAGCAGCAAAGTAACAAGGTTTGTACGGTTTGTTATTTTGTTATTTGATCTTTGTTACTTGCAATTTCTATTGAGATTATTAGTTTATTGATTGCATTTGATAACTTTGACAATATTTCTAGTAATAGTGTCAAGTGGGATCCCACAAGGGTTGAGCCGAGCATGTTGTCCCCTTAATCTCAAAGGAGATGGAATGGAAAAGAGAGATCATTATTCATATTGTTTAAATTGAATGACAACAAAAGGAGTATAAATTAATCAGATGCATTGGTTTCTAGAACAGGACATATTCATGATTGAAGCTCAAAAAAATGAAATGAAGCCATAAAGATGAACTGGATTCATTAGGGAAAACATTTAATGCATAAGGATAACTATCATTGTTTGGTTCAATAGTTATTGGAGAAGTGAGAGTTACAAATGAACATTGAGACAACTCAATAATATCTAAAACTCAATATAGGAAGCAACATGTGTACAGATGAAACACAGCACACATTAAATATATTGCCATTTCAAATAGAGTTTTTTGTTGCTCTTGTCTCAAGAGTGCAAGAAAAGAATCAAGTAAATAATTTTCCTTTTCATTTCATATTCTTTTCAAGAATCAATTATATGTTAACCTCTGTTCATCATGAGTATCAAAGAGATGCATATATGGAATAGCTATGACAACCATAGTGATGAAATAGAATGCAGATTGCATTATATATTGATGATCAAATGGACATTGTCAAAGTATATCAACTTCTATGGAGTAGCAAATGATTATCTTTGTCATGTAGCAAGAGAACAGTCAACTAATACAATCATCATACCATGCTACAATAAAGGAATAGTGTTGTCATTTAAAATGGCATATGATATAATTGCCAAGTGTATGTGGCATGTTATAGAAATAACCATATAAAGTATGCAGAGGTGTATGTAGATATCATATATAGTCACAATAAAGAGCATCTACAGGTGAAGCAAACAAATATGAACTTATTTTGTATATACAGAGGAGGCAGAGAATGATACAGAATGGAAATGAAATATTTGAACTCATAGCTATAGGTCGCGACCTTATGAATAAAAGCCTATAGAAAGGAGCCATTTTGTTCATACCCTTCTGAAGCTTTAATGAGAAAGTTGTAGATCTGAGACAAAGGTAAGAGTTTTTGAATGAAAAATACACAGCATCAAGCTAGTCGTGGCCTTAAAGAGAGCATGAATAGGAAAGACTATGCTATAGTAAAGTGAATATTAAATGAAACCTTCGTTACTTTTCAAAGAATGTAGAGATATAAATTACTAGCTGCGGCCTCAAAGAAACAAGCCAAGAAGGACATTGTCTCAACACATTTTCTTATGTTCAAACATCTGTATTATGCCTGAGAGGATTTTTTTTTGTAGTTTGCATGAAGTCATAGCTACAACAGTGGTCAAAGGATCAAGTGCATATTTATTTCCATGACAAGATAACCCATTAGGGTTTCAACTAAAACAAAGTGCTCAAAAATAATGCTACACAGCCTTTCAAGAGAAGTAAACACAAATCAAGCACAAAGTATCATGTATAAGCTCAATATATAAGAGATGAGGGTTTTCAAACCATGTAAAGGATAGTAAATTTCACCAATGGTCAGATAGAGGATAGCACACCAAAGGTTTTAAACCTTCATTCGTAGATACAAAACCATGCTAAATATCAAAGCTTTCAAGAAAATATAAAATCTTGCTCAGAATGATTAAGCCTAGCAACAGCCTTGCAAATATATGAATACAAAAACATGTGTATCTAAAACACAAAAGATCATATCCATGAAACAATCAAATAATAGAACGTGCAAAGATGAAACGTACCTTGTCAGGAGGCCAAAATAATTTTTTTTCTATTTCAGTTTGCTTTCGAAATAACCTCGCAGGTGCAGTCATGGCAGCTGAAATACAGAAGAGAGAATGATAGTGAAGCAATGAACATAAACAAAACAATCAAATATGTAGAGGCCATAGTTGTAGAAGCCATTATATCTCATAAATTGAAAGGAAATTTAAAATATAAGTCACATATGCCTAAGACAAAGTCTTACCCTTTGAAATCTGCAAGAAATCCAATGGAAATCATACTTAGAATGCTAGAAGGTTGAAGATTCTCAAGGTGAAACCCTAGGGTTTTATGTTAGCTGCAGAGCCCATTCCATGGAAGTTGCAAAATTGGAAATGATCCAAAAGAATAGGGAAAATGAGTTTTGTCTTAGGGTTTTGATGGAACCCTAACTCAATTGGCATTTTTATCACATTCTTTTAAGTTTGAAAATTGTGACTAATACCCTGAGGGTGTTAAGGCCCTAAGTCACCATGACTTAGAATGAATATGCAAAGAGCCCTTAATCACTTGGGGTAAATCATAAATAAATGTCCCACCTTGAAAACTCATGCCTTATACATTCTTTTACCTAATATACCTTCAAAATTCATGCAAACTATCTAAAGGATGAGTAATGCCTCATGTTCCCTTAAGAGATTGATAGGTCATATGGAGATAGCCCACAAGGCTTTTATTTTTGCAAATAATATATAATGCCCTTGATATTTTTTATGATTTTTTATATAAAAAACAATTGATATGTATTGTAAAGACTTGGTGAAATTATAATCCATGTGTCACTATTTTTTGCAAAAAATCAAATCGAATAGGGATATAGATTAAAACTGCAAATATTGTAAAGGTTTATTTTAAAGCAATAGTTTATAAACTGCTTTAAAATGAAAACTATTTTTAAGTCGTTAGAGACAAATAAAGCAAATGAAATCTTGTTTTCTTTATTTTTCTTTCTCTTTATCAGATATGGACAAAAATTGAGATTACTTGGGCAGATAAGGAAAAATTTTGGTGGGGCCACAAGAGAGGATCTTTTTGGAAGTTTACTTTCATAGTTTGAAGACATTTTGAGGGATTTATTTTTGTCTTTTCTGAGGAGCTTGAAAATGGAATTGGATGTCTATTATTAGGAGCTTTTTTCCATCTTTCTTTTGGGGAGATTTTTCACAGGATATATGGCAGAGATATACTTCCTTTTCAGAAGTTCTAGTTGGAGTTTTAGCAGTAGAGTAGAGATTAGAGTTGAAGATATCAGAATCTTTCTCTCACACCAAGAGTGTTATATTCTAGTTCATGTACTCATTATTCCTTCAGTTTATAGAGCAACAGTTTTCGTTCACTTTTGCCTCTACTTTTGCAAAATTGATTTGATATTGCACTGTGCTAAGTACTTATCCTCTATTTTGTCTTAATTTTGTGATAGTTATGCAGTTATTTTGCTTGATTCACATTGTATGTCATGTTTTGATTAAACCTTCATGTGAAATATTTATGAATTAGTTAGAATCAAAGTGTTGTGAAGATTAAAGTTTTGTAGTCTGATTGTGAGTAAGATCTGATAGGAGTTTAGTATTGGTGCATCGCCTTAGAGATTTATCAAAGTTGTTTATTTTAGTACACTTTTCTCATCCCTTTTCTTAGACAAACCATTAGATTAAAAAAAATCATAAGGAGAATCAGCTCACTTTGGAGATTCATTCTCACTATAGGTCACCCACAACCTGAGAGTATTTCCATGTGTAAACAGATAGCTAAGTCTTTTGTAATCTTAGCAAAGGGTGCATATCTGATTGATAATAGTTTTTGGCACACCTGGTGGGACTCTGAAAGTATTTTTAGAGAAGTTTTTCAATCTTCAAGGTACTATTCTAGCATATGTAGTAGTGTTCCAGCCTTTGGAGACTTTTTACAAGTATAACTAGCGACTCAATCTTCTGGTCTTTCATGTAGAGCTAGTGCATTCAGATTGTGAAAAATAAGATCAGGATATATTAGACTATTTCAGTCTAATAGAATGTTCATCTATCTCTGATATTTTATGTGTGTATCAGTGATCTCAGCCTTTTTAGGCAAGAAATCAAACACATCTGGTGACTCCAAATCAAGATCTACTGGTTTCGGTATGATCAAGTACTGGTATGTTATAAAATTCATCTATTCATTCCATTTTCTACCTTTCATATGAATAAAAATGTCAAATTTTCATAGGAAGTGTGAATATCCACCACCATACTATGAAAATGTTGTCCATAGGGCCACTTATCAGCCATTTTAGGCCAATTATGGTGTTGTTTCCAATTCCATGGCTCTTCAAAACCAACATGCATGATATAATTAGGATGCTTATCGCATGCCCATTCCTACCCAATCTCCTAGTCAACCATCTTACCAGATAAAACAATCTAAAATTAATGATATTAAAGACATTGTGTTAGACCTCAACAAGCAGATGGAGGAGATTAGAAGACAACATAAGTATAATCAGTACCAAGAGCAACTGGCTTATGAAGCCTATCTTCATGAGTAGGAGTTGGAGGCACAAAGAGGACAGTATGAGCAGGAAATTATGAGTATAAAGGGTTATTAGTATCAACAAGGAGAGGGATTTCAAGCAAGGTAGTATGAAGAATCTGATTTGCCACTGCAAGAGTTGAATCAACAAGTTTACTTTCAATAGCTAGAGCAACCACCTTGTCAGACCTTTGTTTCTTATCAGGAGTGGGAAACACAAAAGGGACAGTTTGAAGAGAATCTTGAGAGAGAGGTAGCTACACAAATAAAGCTTTTATTTTCTCGAGCCCAAGTAGCTCCCATTGTTCCAGAATAGCCTTCTCAAGAGGAGGTACGTAAGTATAAATTTCCAAGTTTTAGACAAAATGAACCTCTTAGTGTTGTTAAAGTTTGGAATCCAAGTTTTGGGTAGAATAAGGTCCTTGATTCCCCAAACTAGCCTCTCAAGCTAGAAATCCCAAGTTTTAGAAGCCTTCATCCCTTGTACATTGGGAAAAATAATCATAATCAGCCTAGTGTAGTTATAGATCAGCCACTTGAAGAGTCTCTTTTCCTCCAAGAAATCCAAGAAACTCCCCATGTTTCCCAACTAGACAAATCTGATTGCCCTATCACTATTCACCTTTGTAAAGATGGACCGACTATCTTACAAAATGACTCATTCACCATGAAAGAAACTAGAAAGGTAAATTTACTGCATATAGCTACGAAGCAACATCGATTAGAGTAGTGGAAGATCAAAGTAGAAAAGACTCCTCATGATGAACCTTCTGATATTTTCATTACTGATCCTCCTTGTTTGGTAAAAGATGATAATTTTTTTTAGAAAGTCATGTAGTGTAAGAGGCTAATTTACATGAAATGGTTGTTGTTGTTTGTGTAAAGTAAGTTGATTCAAAGATGACCTTGAATCCTCTGCATTTTGATTCTTTTGAAAAAATTTCTAATGTTGTTCATAAGATGCAAGAAAGCAGGGTACAGAGCTTGCAAGGTGAAAGTCTGAAATCACAAAGGAAGAATGCTCAAGTTGTAAAGGCAACAGTTTTAGAATAGTAAGAATATAAACAATATAAGGAGTTGCTGATTGAAGCCAAGCAGTCTAACAGTAAGGTCTTGGATCAAGAAGAATGGTGTAAGCCTATCATGGGACTTGCACAGCTGGCCGGAAGTTGTCATGAGGTAAAGGACACCCCCTTGTCATTAAAAAAATAGAAGGATTGTGAAGAAATTCTAGTTAAAGACTTTGTTGTAGACTTAGATAATGTGTAAAAGGAGGGTGTTGAACCTTATTTTTCAGTTAACCTATTTGA
This sequence comes from Cunninghamia lanceolata, assembly GCA_027924645.1. Lineage (NCBI taxonomy): Eukaryota > Viridiplantae > Streptophyta > Pinopsida > Cupressales > Cupressaceae > Cunninghamia > Cunninghamia lanceolata. The sequence goes on along the minus strand of BSBN01000388.1, from coordinate 14,026,067 downwards.
TGAGCTTCCTAACTTCATGCATGAAAGTGAAAATGGTATATTCATGCTAGGCTTTGACCACCACAGTGATGAGGACCAATAATAGATGTGTAGAAACAACCTTGATTTGAAAAGTATAGAGCTTGAGGAGGATCCATTTCAAGTAAAATTGAGCTTTTTTCCTCACATTTAGAAGTTATGCCAACATTTGTGGAAGAAGGTTACTCAGAACAGCCAAACCAAGAAGTAGAAGTGGCTGTTCTCCTGACAAAATCATTGGTTAAGGAACAACATGACTCACAACAGAATGAATTAGTGGTTATGAAGCAACCTAATCTCAACTAGTTAAAAGAGTTGCCTTACTATCACATAGAGGAATTTGAAGTTGATGTGCCAATTGATGGTATGTTGAAAGAGATTAGTTCATCATTTAAAAACTTGCCTTCATTTATTGAAGAAAAAATTTCTATTTTCAAATGTTCTTCCTTGGTTAATAATGTGTATTTTGAGCATAGCCCAACTCTTACTAAGAGCCTACTAAGTTTTGATAGCTTTGATGAGCTACTATCTACTCTAATGGAGGAGAATGACTTATTAACCGAAGAGGAGGAAGCCACATCGAAGACTATCATGCAAGATGTAGATAATCTTGTTGTTTCTAGTCCAAAACCTTTGAGAGAATGTCCTATTAGATATTTGGCTAGTTTGGAAAGCAATAGAGGGGGACAACCTCATAGTGGCATTAATTTGGCTCATCAAGGAGGGTATTAGATGGATCAATTAGCAAAGGAAGTCAAGTGGGTAAGTGACTATATTTTATTTCTTGGAGAAGTGTTATAGTATTTTTCTGAAGATTTGATTGTTCTCCACCTTTTTCTTTTGATTAACAACCTCATGGACTATTGCAGACTATAGAGGAAGGGAAGTTATTTTATTGAGCCAATGAATGGTTTTGTTTGATCATTCATTCTGACTGATTAGAGTAGGATAGGGTAGAGTTAGTATTAATAAGTGCTTCATGCCCATTTACTTTCAATTAATTTTGTTTCCCTAAGTACTTATGCATAGGTTTTCTTGCCACCAGGGCCTTCTAGTTTGTTGTTAGTTTAGTTTTTTTTTTTTTTTTTTGTTGTTGTTTGGACCGGTTGGTGTCCTAAGTTTTAGTGTTTTCTAAGTTTGAGAATAACAGAGTATGAGTCAATACCAAATGGATATTCAGGGCAACTAATTCGATGCTTAGTAGGCAAGCAAATAGTAGAAGTCACTAGAAATGTTACCATTTTTCACTTACAGCTCAAACTGGTAGAGCTAGTTTAGCAGGTTCATTTTAAGGTGAAGGTTTTAACATTTTTCTATTATAAGTTATTTGCATAGTTGGAATGTTCAGTGACATTACAGTTTAGTTGTTCAACAAAGGAAAAAATTGCAGGTCATCATTCATAGTAGAAGGAGATTTAGTTGTTTCATTTCACTACCATGTTTATTTGTTTTACAAATGAAGCACATAAAAAGAAATAAACATTGCATTAAATGAAAGATTGATAGATCAAATGTCCCACACAAGCCATGGGAATAGATGAACAAATGCAAATATAGGAAAAATACTATGCATCTAAAGATAGGGGAGAGAAAGTAATAGCCATCATTTCCTTTTAAAGTCTTCAATCTCTTAGGTTGCCTTCTGTCCTTGCTCCTGATCTTTGACAAGAACCTGCAAAAATTTGTAAAAGGTCATGTTAGAGCTCTGGTTATGAGTTCTCTATGTCCTATCAAAAGGGGCATAACACATTGCCTATAATGCATTGATCAAACGAACATCATTAACATACGAGAGGAACTAAAAGAGAAACAATCATTGAACCTCATTATTTTTATCTAATTTGTTTGTTTCATGTGTAGGTATAGGATAAGTCAAGTAGCTAATTGAAGACATATCAACATGTCGTATCAAGTGGGCTCCCATAAGGGTTGAGCCTAGCATGCTGCCCCCCTTAATCTCAAAGGGGATGGAATGGAAAAGAGATGTCATTATTTGTATTGTTTAAATTGAATGACAAACTGAAGGAGTATAAATCAATTAGATGCATTGGTTTCTAGAATAGGACATTTTCATGATTGCAGTTCAAAAAAATGAAATGAAGCCATTAAGATGAACTGAACTCATTTGGGACAACATTTAATGCATAAGGAAAGGTATCATTATTGCTTCAATAGAAATTGGAGAAGTGAGAGTTACAAATGAACATTGAGACAACTCAATAGTATCTAAAACTCAATAAAAGAAGTAGCATGTGTACATATGAAACATAGCACACATCAAATATTTTTCCATTTCAAATAGAGTTTTTGTTGCTCCTATCTCAAGAGTGATAGGAAAAGAATCAAGTAAACAATTTGCCTTTTCATTTCATATTCTTTTCAAGAAGCAGTTGTATGTTCACCTCTGTTCATCATGAGTATCATAGATGCATATATGGAACAACTAAGATAGCCACAATGATGAAATACAATGCATATTGCATCATATATTGCAAATCAAATGGACAAGTATACCAGCTTCTATAGAGTAGCAAATGGACATCTTTATCATGTAGCAAAAGAATAGTCAACTGATACAATCAACATGCCATGCTACAGTAATGGACAATTGTTGTGATTCAAAATGGCATATGATATAATTGCCAAGTGTATGTGCCATGTTACAGAAATAACTATATAAAGTATGCGGAGGTGTATGTAGATATCATATACAGTCACAATAAAGAGCATCTATAAGTGAAGCAAACAATTCTGAACTTGTTTTGTATAAACATAGGAGGTAGAGAATGATACAGAATGGAAATGAAAGCTTTGAAGTCATAGCTACAGGCCGCGACCTTATGAATAAAAACCTACATAAAGGAGCCATTTTGTTCATACCCTTCTAATGTTTTAATGAGAAAGTTGTAGATCTAAGACAAACCTAAGATTTTTTGAATGCAAAATACACAACATCAAACTAGTTGTGGCCTTAAAGATAGCTTGAATACGAAAGAATATGCTATGGTAAAGTGAATATTAAATGAAACCCTTGTTACTTTTCAAAGAATGTAGAGTTATAAATCACTAGCCAGGGCCTCAAAGAAACAAGCCAAGAAGGAAAGTGTCTCAACACATTTTCTTATGCTCAAACCCCTGTATTGTGCCAGAGAGGAGGTTTGTTTTACAGTTCTTATTAAGACATAGCTACAGCTGCAGTCAAAAGATGGAGTGCATACTTCTTTTCATAACAAGATAACCCATTAGGGATTCAACTAAAACAAAGTGCTAAAAAATAATGCTACAACCGTGGCCTTTCAAGAGAAGTAAACAAATATTAAGCACAAAGTATCATGTATAAGCTCAATATATAGGAGATGAGGGTTTTCAAACCATGGAAAGGAGAGTATATTTCACCAATGGCTAGACAGAGCATAGCACACCAAAGGTTTTAAACATTCACTCACAGATACAAAACCTTGTTGAGTATCCAAGATTTCTAGAAAATATAAAATCTTGCATAGAATAATTAAGCCTAGTCATGGCCTTATAGAGATATGAATACAAAAACATGTGTATCTGAGACACAAAAGGTCATATCCATGAGACAATTAAACAATGGAAGGTGCAATGATGAAACTCACCTTGTCATCAGGCTAAAAGATTCTTTTTTTGTTTCAGTTTGCTTTCGAAAGAACCTCGCAGGTGCAGTCATGTCAGCCAAAATACAGAAGAGAGAAGGACAATGAAGCAATGAACACAAATAGAACCATTAGATATGTAGAGGACATGGCTATACAAGCCATTATATCTCATAAATTGAAAGGAAATTGAAAATATAAGTCACATATGCCTAAGGCAAAGTCTTACCCTTCGAAATCTATAAGAAATCCAATGGAAATCATGCTCAGAATGCTAGAAGGTAGAAGCTTCTCAAGCTGAAACCCTAGGGTTTCATGTTGGCTAAAGAACCCATTCCATGGAAGTTACAAAATTGGAAATGATGCGAAAAAATAGCGAAACTAATTTTGTGTTAGGGTTTTAATTAAGCCTTACTCAATTAGCATTTTTATCACATTCTTTTAATTTTCAAAATTGTGACTAATACCCTGAGGGTGTTGAGGCCCTAAGTCACCATGACTTAGAATGAATATGCAAAGACCCCTTTATCACTTGGGGCAAATTATAAATAAATGTCCATGGTCACCTTGAAAAGTCATGCCTTATGCCTTATTTTGCCTAATATACCTTTGAAATTCATGCAAACTATCTAAAGGATGAGTCATGCCTCATGTGCCCTTAGGCAATTGACAGGTCAATGGAGATATCCCACAAGGCTTTTATTTTTACAAATAATATGTAATGCCCTTGATATTTTTTATGCCTTTTTATAGAAAAATCAATTGATATGTATTGTAAAGACTTGGTGAACTTATAAGCCATGTACCATTATTTTTTGCAAAAAAGCAAATCGAATAGGGATATAGATTAAAACTACAAACATTATAAATTTTTATTTTAAAGCAATAGTTTATAAACTACTTTGAAATCAAAACTATTCTTAAGCAATTAGAGGCAAATTAAGCAAATGAAATATTGCTTTCTTTATTTTTCTTTCTCTTCGTGAGATATGGACAAAAATTGAGATTACTTGGGTAGATAAGGTAGATTTTTTGTGGGGCCACATGAGAGGATCTTTTTGGTAGTTTGCTTTAATAGTTTGGAGACATTTTGAGGGCTTTATTTTTGGCTTTTCTAAGGAGCTCAAAAATAGAGTTGGATGTATATTATTAGGATCTTTTTTCTAGCATTCTTTTGGGGAGATTTTTCAGAGGATATATGGTAGAGATATGCTTCCTTTTCAAAAGTTCTAGTTAGAGTTTTAGCAGAGTAGAGTGTTGGAACTGGATATGTTAAAGAAAATTTTTCAAAAAATGCTCACCTTGTATGCACTTTGAGATCAGTTTGCGAAATTGTTGCCCTTGTTTTATCCTCATTATTCTCCCTTGGGTAGGCATCGTCATCCCATTCCTTTCTATTAATTAGTACGTCCATTTAAGTCTTTTTCTTTTACCTTCATGTATTAAGAAATTGTCAGTATTGAACCTCTGATCTTGAACTTTCACCTTGGTTCAAATGGTTCATTAGTTCAAATGGTTCATTGGTTCAAATGGTTCATTGGTTCAAATGGTCCATTAGTTCAAATGGTTCATTTTCTTTTTTGTCCTCCAAAACCACTTATGTTTAGCTCCTTGTCCAACTTACACCATATTTTTGAACGCCTTGGTTGAACTTTTATCGAAGTTCAAGAGTTCAACGGTTCGTCAGGTTCATAAGTACATAATGCTTGGAGTAAGTTAGTTAAGACAAAATTTTCACATCATGCCGATCTTATACTCTTGCTGTCAGGCAGATACATGTGATCGAAGTAAGTTTTAGAAATTGTCGCAACTACATGAGTTATACCGATCATGGAAGCTAGAGAGCCTTCGATGACAATAGCGAATAAAACAGATCGACAAGGACCTTGTTTTAATATATGAGAAACTACAAGAAATGAAAGTTAGCGTTAGAATGACGATCAGTTAGAAGATATTAGGAATCACCAATGAATAAATTCACACCAATGACCTTTCATCATAAAGAGATTGCGTGATCATAATTATCGGCGTAAGAAAAGTATATCAGAGAATATTCCAAAGATTACCCTGATAGTGTAAGCTATACCGATGGACACAATTGACTTTGAGGACTGTCTCCAACACTTTGGCGTGATTCCCTCATCAACGAGCTCTTTTTATGTCCTCCCGATGTGCCGATATACCAACTTGTATATGCATTGCTTGACTTGCTATCACTGGTAGACTTAAAGTATCTTTAGTCTGGTTTCACTGTTATGGCCGGTCACCCTTTGCATCTGACAAAAGATACATTCTAAAGATACATTCTTGATATGCTTTTGTGATATATGTATGCAATGTACATTTGGCGAAACAATGCAAAACTCATGCTGATACACAGTAACATACAACACAATATGCATAGCACAGAACTGAAAGATTATGAAATGCGGTGAAATTGTTGTATGTTTTGCATCTTGTATGTTTCAGGTTATATAAGGCTAATATACATACCATGGATTTGAAAAAATATGAAATAAAGTTAAGTTGTTGTATCAAGTTTTGTATATGTATGCTTTCAGAGACATACATTTTAGTATACATACATTGTGATATGTATTGCACTTATACAAGTGATGGAACCAAAAGTGATATTAAAATTGGTTTTATCCTTGTATCTTTCAGGCCTTGTATATATGTTTTGGATACATACATTATAGTACATACAAGCTAGAGCTCAAAAGAAGTTAAAATGTGGTGTAAACGATGCATCTTGACTTAAACTATATTAAAAGATGCATTTCTTTTTTATACATGTCACGTACCTGAAAGTCAATAAACAAAGGGGCTACAAATTGTGATTTATAAAATAAGAAGACCAAAGCGAAGATACAAGCCGAATGTCTAGAAAAGTTTTTGTATGTTTAATGCATGTATACAAGATACAAGAGCAAATGTATGTGAGATACAAAGGAAATATACAAATGCATGAAACACCATGTGGGCCCCATCGCTAATGGATATACAAGTTTATACAAGCCCAGGTTTGAATGACATATCAAATATTGTGAATTTTAGCTTGGTTCCGCGCTTGTATATGAAAAGAAATATATTCGACATACAAGGGAGACATATTGGTGAGAGAGATGAATCAAGATAAAGCCTGCTAGTCTCACCGACACAATAGTCACAACTATGTCTAGGACATGTTGTGAAAGGTCTTGTTGATACAAAACTTAGAAACCCTAAAATGACACTAAAATTTGAACGATTAAGATATTCTTCTAACATTTGAAATATGGGTTTTTTGCAGGATATATACAACGGGGATCAAGTTATATAAACACCCATGAAAGGATTTTGAGCAACTGACAAATCGTTGATAAGGGAAGTAATTATTTGAGTAAATACATATGTTTAAATAAATTTGTTTTGATCATTTGATCAGAAATTAATTTGTGTTTTATCTGGTCTTTTTAAGATAATAAAGAGATCCTCGAAGAAGATTAAGTAGAACTACAGTTAAAGAGCTTTATTTGATCCTGAAATGGTTATCCATTTGGTGATTAAAGATGAGTATTAATTTTCCTGAATTTTTTTATTAAGACAAATATTGTTGTTCGGTTATCAACCGTCACAACTATTGTAACTGGTCTGAAGCTTGTATGCCTCTCTTTATAATAGATGACCAAGACCAAAATGAGGATATAGGATAAAATAAAGAGATAAGATAGATAGAAGAGTAAGAGATTACATAATAGAACATGGGATACTATAGATTAGATTTGAATAGCAATGCTAGTTCATTTTTAATATATTTTATTTTTGGTAGACCATGTGCAAGCATTCTCTAATGGAGTCAAGTCTATAAGCATGAAGTAGTGACTACAAATTTCAGTATCAATTATCTGTTAAATTTATTCAATTATATGACTGTCTCCTTCCAAAGTTTTCTCTGTTATTCAATTTGAGTTATCGAGTATATCTTCAAGTTGTCTATGCACATTTGTTGTTAGTGTGATAAGATTAATTGGTTTCTGCTTTCAGAATTAAATCCTTTAAATTTGTCACAGTAACTATGAATACATTGTCATGGATCTATAAGAAGAGTCATATAGTTAGGGTTTGTATTTTGTCTCTAATTTTTGATAAATCTATTACAATTGTATTATTATTCTGATTGGTTCCTTCAAAGAGGGATTAAATCCTTTTAGATGAATGCAGGTAATTTGATTTTGTCAATTGGATATATATAAGTATGGAATATTAACTACTTCCTTGAAAGGTTGTACAAGTTACATACCTATTCTTTCATGCCAGACAGTTCAAGTTTTTACCAAACAAACAATTATTTATTTCATGATCATACTGACTCTATATCCAATAAGGCACTAGTCTAGTATTTTCATTATCACATATACAAATTCATTTTAGATTTACTTAGTTAGATTGCATTATTATTATAGCATTACAATTTACATTATTTAGAATTAATTGGCTCTTTTTATTTGTTTTTTGCCATTATCAATAGTTAGATTAATTCTAATTAAAGTAGTGATCATCTCTTTATCTACTTTGTTAATTAGAGGTTTACCCACCTACGTCTAGCAGAGCTTGAAGTGAAGGGGGTTTAGCCATATCTACCCCATGTCAGTTAGCCAAAAACATCAAGAGAGCCTCGCAACCTCTTAGGGCTAACGACTTGCATTTTTGAGACCTAACATAGAGTAGAGATTAGAGTTGAGAATATCAAAATCTTCCTTTCACACCGAGAGTGTTGTATTCCAGTTCATGTACTCATTATTCCTTCAATTTATAGAGCAACAATCTTCCTTCACTTTTACCTCTACTTTTGCAAAATTGATTTAATATTGCACTGTGATAAGTACTTATTCTATTTTTTCTTAATTTTGTGATAGTTATGTAGTTATTTTGCTTGATTGATTTGCATGTCATGTTTTGATTAAACCTTCATGTGAAATATTTATGAATTAGGTAGAATCAAAGTGTTGTGAAGATTAGAGTTCCACAGTCTCATTGTGAGTAAGATTTGATAGGAGTTTAATATTGATGCATCACCTTAGAGATTTATGCCAGTTATTTATTTTAGTACACTTTTCTCATCCCCTTTCTCAAACAAGTCATTAGATTAGAAATAATTATAAGGAGAGCCAACTTACTCTGGAGATTCATTCTCACTATAGGTCACCCACAACATGAGAGTGTTTCGATGTGTCAATAGATAGCTATGTCTTCTATAAGCTTAGCATAGGGTGCATATCTAATTGATAACAATATGCACACACACACACACACACACACACACACACACACACACACACACACACACACACACACACACACACACATGGATTTATATTACTTGATTAAGTGTTTACCTTAATTGGAGAATAGGTTCAATATGATGAAAAAAAATTTATCTATTGACTCATATGATTCATTATTGGATTGAATGGATAAAATGTTTGTGCTATTATAAACTCCTTGTTCCTTTTAAGCTTCTTTTGCAATTGAAATATATGATGTTATGGTGTTTGCAAGACTAAGAATTTGCTTAAGGGCCTATTATATGGTTTGTAGAACCTTGTTAATGAATGCATCTTTTGGATACATTGTATGATGGTTGCAATTACATAGATTTTTGTTTAGTGATTAATATTTTCTAGATTTGGAAAATAGTTAAGATTACTTGCCCATACTTTATTATGAATATATCTATCTAATTTTCAAGTAATATGCATTATAAATTCATATCTAGAGTCAAATTGCATATATATTTTAAAAATTTCATTGTTGAAAAATTAACACATTCCATATAGTTTAGATCATATTCATAATAAAGTATGGGTAGGTAATTTTAACTATTTTCCAATTCTAGCAAATATTAATCACTAAACAAAAATCTATGCAATTGCAACAATCATTCAATGTATCCAAAAGACGCATTCATTAACAAGGTTCTACAAACCATATAATAGGGCCTTAAGAAAATTCTTAGTCGTGCAAACACCATAACATCATATATTTCAATTGCAAAAGAACCTTGAAAGGAACAAGGAGTTTATAATAGGACAAACATTTTATCCATTCAATCCAATAATGTATCATAAGAGTCAACAGATAAAACATTTTTCATCATATTGAACCTATTCTCCAATTAAGCTAAACACTTTATCAAGTAATGTAAATCCTATGATTTGAGTGTGAGAACACCATGATAGTAAAGTCTAGTCTGATTTGAGAACCTAAGCTGAGAGAGAGTCATTGGAATCAGTGTTGACCTTTGAGAAGTTTGAAACCCATAGTTTGTGTCCTTGAAATAGGAAATTGCCTTGAGAGGATTGCTTGTGAAGTTTGTAGAAGTGCTTAGTTGAGCCCATTGTTGTGAAATAAGCCTCCTTGGGATTGAGTTTGAAACCTTGTTTGACATCAGATTTTCTTCTAAGTCTCTAATCACCAATTCTCTAAGTATTTTTCCTTTCTTAGATTTAAGTCGCAATTCGTCCCTTACTAGGAGGAGACAAAAACCTAAGGTCTAATGTCTCATACTTAGGTTTACACAAGATTTCATGTAGAACTTAAGTAGAAGAACATCTAGCTTAGAATGATAGAAAAATTCAGTATAATACTAATAATGCAATATAATGTTGACTTCGTAAGAAGATCATATTCTCCAAAATCTAACACCAATTAATGGTAGGTAATTTTAACTATTTTCCAATTCTAGTAAATATTAATCACTAAACAAAAATCTATTTATTTTTTAATAATTATTCAATGTATCCAAAAGATGCATTCACTAACAAGGTTCTACAAACCATATAATAGGCCCTTAAGCAAATTCTTAGTCTTGTAGACACCATAACATCATAGATTTCAATTGCAAAAGAACCTTAAAAAGAACAAGGAGTTTATAACAGGACAAACATTGTATCAATTCAATCCAATAATGAAGCATATGAGTCAATAGATAAAACATTTTTCGTCATATTGAACCTATTCTCCAATTAAGCTAAACACTTTATCAAGTAATATAAATCCTATGATTTTAGTGTAGGAGCACCATGATAGTAAAGTCTGGTTTGATTTGAGACCTTGAGGTGAGAGAGAGTCATTGGAAGCAGTGTTGGGATTTGATAAGTTGGAAAGCCATAGTTTGTGTCCTTGAAATAGGAAATTGCCTTGAGCAGATACCTTGTGAAGTTTGTGCATGTACTTATTTGAGCCCATTGTTGTTAAATAAGCCTCCTTGGGATTGAGTTTGACACCTTGTTTGACATCAAATTTTCTTCTGAGTCTCTAATCCCAATTCTCTAAGTATTTTTCAATTCTTAGATTTAAGTTGCAATTCCTCCCTTACTAGGAGGAGGAAAAAACCTAAGGTCTAATGTCTTATACTTAGGTTTACACAAGATTTCATGTAGAACTTAGGTAGAAGAACATCTAGCTTAGAATGATAGAAAAATTTAGTAGAATACTAATAATGCAATATAATGTTGACTTCCTAAGAAGTTCATATTCTCCAAAATCTAACACCTATCATTTACAATTCTTCAACTCAAGATATTAATTATATAAGACTTTACGATCTACACTTTCTTGTGAAACAATCTAGACTAGATGACTTTGCAAAAGTACTTTAAGATAAATTATCCTAACACTAGTAATAACCATAACGTATACTTGCCATGTATCAAATGTATAAGATACAATTGAACAATTTTATAAAATGTGGTTCATAAAAGACAATTTGTATAAGATAAAATTGGAACAAGATATAAAAAGTGATTTATAAGTTCATTGAAGTTCATACATCTAACAAACATATATAATGTATATTGATGTTTAATACAACTATATTGATGTTGAAACATATGTGCATATAAATACAATTAAAGCTTATCTACTTTTAGCTCAAGACCACAAATTGATATTTACATAATTTATATGATGAAATTTTTTTATAGTGACAATGGTAGATCGACTTGATGGGAACCTGCAAAATAATTAATGTAAGTAAAGAAACTATATTTTATGAGTCATGTAACTAGATAATTCATATGAGAAAAGAACAATACATACTAAACCTAGATATCCTAGATATAGATTATATGAGTCATGCATCTCATGAACCCTACAAATCCTAGAAATCCCAGATATAGATTAGTTATTCTAAGAGGATGGCTTAAGGGGAGCTAAGAGATGTACCCTAAACCCTTAACCCATAATAGATTTCCTATTCTAACCATCTTGTGAAGCCTATAAACCCTTAATCGTAGGACTTAAAGTCTAGGATATGAACCCTTAACCCTTATCCTATAATAGATTCAAGTTATTCGAATCATTGCATGAACCCTAGAAATTGTAAACCCTTAACCATAGGACCTAAAGCCTAGGACATGAGGAGGGATTAAGGGTAGATAGGAAGATATGGCTTAAGGGGTCCTAAGAGGATGGATTAAGGGGATGCAAGAGGATAGATTAAGGGTAGATAGGAGGATATGGCTTAAGGGGTCCTAAGAGGATGGCTTAAGGGGTCCTAAAAGAATGGATTAAGGGGATACGAAAGCAATTATAAACTTTTTATAAAATGACAATGAATTATGTAGTTTTATATTTTGACTATCAATTAAATGTATCTAGAATTATATATAGTTACCTGTATCTAGATTCGAATTCCATTGTAATATATATGCATGAGCCCTCTCTTTTTTGTAATGCATCTAGTTTTGGGAGACCTAAAACAAAAAATGATTTAAAACTATAATTAGTAAATGACTAAATACTAATATATATATATAGAAATGTATATGCGATAAATTTATTAACTATATATATACAACTATATACTTACCTATATTTATTTACTCCATTGTACCATCTGTATCCTCTCTTTTTTCTAATGTACCTATGATTGCATCATGATCATCTATTGAAAGTGTCCATAACACTTTATTAGTAGGTCTCCCTTTATATCTAGCTAGTTTTATATTGGCTGCCAAAATCAAATGTGAGTAATGTATAATCTTCTTGTGTCTTTCATAGTCTTCAAATGCAGGCAAGCCATTCTTTCTTATTAGATATTTTCGAAGCCAGATGCCAACAAAAACCATAGAACTAGTTGGACACTCAAAGTTTTCATCATCTACTCTAGGATGTACCAACTTATGTTTTTTTTCAACACATCTAGCCAACCAATACTTCGTCTCCTCATTCCTCTAAGGTCAACAACAGCATACACATGTCATGCAAAAAAAAATTAATTCAATGAAGAGTGACATATGTTTAATTCACATATAAAATGCATACATATATAATTGAATTCAATTTTTAATGTACCTTCTTGTACAAGGTTTGAAACATGATCATAATCATCTAATGCAAACAATTGATTATCTTCATTTGTCATTCCATGTTGATCGTGTGTCGATGTAGGTGTTAAGGCTCTTTGTTTCCATTCTTTGACCCATTCTATATTTTCATACGCCTCCCAATAAACTGTAATACAAAATTGATAAAAACATGCAAGCTTCCTTGTCCATATTGTCCATGTGTTTGCATTGGAACTCTTAAAGGAATGCCATTTTGCAGATCCATTAATTGTTTCATAATCTTGTCGAGTAAGAATATGATTTTCTTCAACTAACCAAAAGAAGCATGGAATTATTGTGCTGTCACTTGTTCTTGTAGATAATTTTTAATTGCACCAATCTACAATTGCACATGCATCTTTGAATTTCGATGCATCCTCAAATTTTAGTTGCTCTCTAGTAAGAGCTCTTTTCACACATGCACCTACTCCATCATGTTCTCCTTTACCATGTCTAGCTTCAAAAAATCTCCACATGTGCCAGATATTATTTACCTTATGAACTCTATACAACCAATAAAATATTCTAGCATTCTTGAATTGACCCATGTAATTATCTAACCATATGAGATGTTATCTCAATTGAATTCCTCTCTCTTTTCATTTTTTATAAAATGTATCAAAACAATATTAAAGAATCTTAGGTGAATGTAGTTGATTATCACTCACATAAAAATGATACTCTCTCAAAAAATTTCTATTATCTTCTCTACTATGATCTGCATGCCTATATACAATATTAACAAATATGGCTACTTGCACTAAACTATAATATTGTGGTTGAATTTCTTCTTGTGGACTAAGAGTATAGTTTTCAACAAAATCAACAACTGACAATATAGTTCCAATTGGGAATGTGTTTTTATATGTACGAATTTGACCATCAAGCCAATGAGCATTTTGAGAGTATTTTACATATTTAGGTACAATCTTATCTTTAAATTCTTTAATAAATGCATGCAGACTATGTTTTTGCACAATTAGCTCACAATGTTTTCCAAATTTTCTATCTTTTAAAGAATATTCAACATTTTTTAATTTTTTTACATCCACTAGTTGTCCAAATTCATGTAAACTAGTTTCATGCATACATTCTCCTAATAATAAAAAATTGCTACATCTATCGCATTGTCCAAAAATACATGCATTTAAATAAAATAAGTTTCCATTAAGGGGTTCACAAAAAAAATCTGCTATAAAATCTTTGATTGTTTCAGGTGGCATATTAATACCACAAATATACTGCATAATTTGGTTAGCATTCAAAGTACAATTTATATAATGAAAAATATCATAATAATAAGGAAATTGTACATGAGTTTTACAACAATAGGAGATTCGTGGTTTATTAATTCTAACATACCAAGGTTTACATTTTTCAAATGATCTTTGACTTATGCTAATATTTGGTAAGATTGAATCATCTAAAAAAAGATATATATAATTTAGTTTGAGTCATATCTAATAGATGCTTTCGATGAGGGTCACGTATTTTTTGTCCCACCCTTGATTTTAAAACATCTCTAATATTAGGTGATACTCTTGTATTATCATGCTAAAATTTTTCAATTAAAGATTTGATTTCATTAGTTACTTTCATATCTAACCTTGGGAGTCTACCACTAAAACTCCAACATTGATTAATTGGATCTTTTTCAATACTTTCTCTTCTTTCAGCCTCTCTTATCAAAGTTTTAGGATTTACTTTTATATATTTACTAATCTTACTTAACATTCTTTTATTTGAAGTTGATTTATTAACTATAATAGTTGTTATTACACGACGAGCTACATTCTTATTTTTAGATCGACTTTTCTTTCCTATAGAATCAATAGCATTGGCAACACTAGATATGACTTGTTCTACTAAATCATCTTTCTTTTTTGTTTTTAAAAATGCCTAATTTTTTCATCACTTTTCGTATTTTCCACACTTTCATCAATTGCATCATAAGTTGACATTGGAATCATAATTTTTTTCTATAAAAACATTTTATATAATCTATTTCCATGAGTTCTCATTTGTCTCCAAGAAACATTACCAGGAAGGTTATCTAACACATCTCTTTCAATTGTAAAAAAAATCTTTTCATTTTCATCCATTCAAGTGGTTTCATTTTCATTGAACATGCAAGGGTTTTCATTTTTATTTTCAAACATACAAGGGTTTTCATTCTCATTTTCATCAATATGAGGGATTTCATCATTATTTTGTTTTTGCATTGTTTCAAAACTAGAATTATTGGTACCATCAATGGTGTATCCACCTTAAACTAAATAACTAAGATCAATATTATCAACACTTGAGTTTGAAGACATACATGCATAAATTGTTTCAATACATGCATTTTCCATATAATTGGGAGGTGGATTTGAAGACATATATGAAGGTGTTTACATAGGTACTATTTCCGTATCATTCAAAGTTGAAGTTGAAAGCATAGTTGGGTTTGTCTCCATAATTGCATTTTCTTCCATATTCATCATCTCCACATTTGCATCATCTACATTCATCTTAGCCTTCATGGTTTCCTCTTCAACATTCATGGAATTAGATGCTTCCAAATTTTTTATTTGGAGGATTATTTCTCTTCTATCCCTTTGTCTTTTTGCCTCCATTTCTCTATTTGCTTCAATTTATTCGGGTGTCATTAACTTTCTACATCTTTTTCTTTGTCTTTGCTTTGATCCCATGACTAGAAAACCCTCTTGATAGAAACACAAATGAATCTTAATAGGTATTTCCCAATTGCAACCTCCTTCAAATATTCAAATAAAGCTATATACCATGGAGATCGTTTCTTCTATAAACTTTCAAGTACAAAAACATGATGAATACATTCAAAATCTTTTTTTTTAAGTATTCTTGTAAAAAGGACTTGTACTTGATTCCACTTTAGAAAATTCAATTTACAGTTGTCTCTTCCAAAAATTTGAATAGAATATGACTTGTTAAGAGATTGTACAAGATAAGAATGCAATAAAATATGTAGAAACTAGCACTTTTGGTTTTTACTACAAAAATAGAATGTTGCAGGGAAAAGTGCTCGGTTGGCTTTTTTGCAAATCAGGGAAAAATAGATCTATTAGAAATGCATACATGTTATAAAATGCATACATCTTATAAAATGCGTACGTGTTATAAAATGCATATGCATTCTATTTTATAAACGAATACACATTATGTAATGCGTACACATTTATAAAATGCTTATGCATTTTTCTTAAGAACGAGTACGTGTTTCTTCTAGTAACACATACATGTTTCATAACGCATACACATTTTTAAAAATTTAAATTCCTAATCCACATTCAACCTTAGTTTTAGGCTTGGCAAGCCGACCCTTAGCCTTTGACCTACAACTAAAAAACTAAGGCAAGTTCAAGAGAAATGTCAAACTTTGATGATATAGTTGATGGACCTTTTTTATCAATTAATCTATGAAATTAAAACCCATTATAGGACACGATGTCTAGTTTCTCAATATATAAGTTTTGTTAAGATTAGTTTATGTTTGATATTTTTAAATTATTTTCTAAGTAAATTGGTCCATAAACTTGAAATATCAGGTTTTTTTTGTTTTTTAATAACTTTTTTTTAGTTGAATTTTTTGTAAAAAAATTATATGACAACAATCTTCAGACAATTCTCTACACAATGAAAAAAAAATTCAAAAAATGTTTAGTTTATGTCCAATTATGTTGTTTGTACACATTCATTTTTAAAAATAGCAATTAGGGCCAATAACAATTTAATAAAAAAATATTCAGAAAAAATTACAAAAAAATAGCCTCATCAATCTTCATGTTGTTAGGTATATTTTCCCAAAAGAAATTAGAAAATACTTTCATTGAGGTCAGAAAGCTGTGTCCATAGACGTGTATGGTATGGTAAAAAAAAATGACTTTTAAAAAGTGGTTTCTATACATACCTATCAAAATTAAATTTCTGTCATCTGGGTTTTTGAATAAATTACATATTTGGAAACTAGATTCAAAATACTAAATTTCATATTACTAAATTTTTTCAAGATTCATTGTGTAAGTGCTTCAAAATTTCAGTCCATGTGTGACAAATTCTGAAAAACAGCAAAAACACTTCCACTTTTTGAGCTTTTTGTGGACCCAACTTCTTGCAATAGCCCATAGGTTTAATCTTATGTTTCCAACTTACACTTAGAGAGATAATTGATTATGTTGGTGTATATGTTTGATTAATACAAGCTTAGCTATCTTTGGTGGTGGAGTTGTTTCTTGCAAGGACCTCCCCTCATAAATTTGTTGTTATGGTTTGAATTTATTATGTTTGCCTCTTCATTAGTTCATAAGTTTTGTTTTTTTTTTACTAAGTAAAATAAGATAAAAAAATACAATATTAAAATATATATAAAAAAATTACATCTTGTGTGTAGGCATCATGATTACATCAAAGTAATCCCTAAAATTCTACATGCTTATAGCTATAAAACTATACATACAAGACCGAAATTAGAAAAAAACATGGCAAATGTATACAAAGCAGAAGATGATTTAAAGTAGCTAATGACCTTAAAGTAGAATTATTAACTTACTAAAATAAGCCAAAATTATAGCTAATGACCTTAAAGTAGAATTATTAACTTACTAGAATTATAGCTAATGACCTTAAAGTAGAATTTATATGCAAGAGGTAATTGTATATGATGTCATAATTGAACATGTGGTTAAAATGATGAAATAGACTAACTACCATTATGTAATTGAGGTGGATGGAGGAACAATGTTGTTTTCCCTAAGATATGAGGAGAGTATATCACCATGCATAGGATGATAGATCGCATGAATGCAACAATCCTTATGCCATCTAGAAACACACACATATACTTAGTAGAGAGAGCATGTTTTTTCTTTTCAACCATGTCATCGTTAAGATAAAGGTTATTAAATCCTTTTCGCTATCTGATAGAAACTTGGTATATGTTTTTCAAAGATAATTCAATGTGTGTAAATTGACTAAACATGATTAGTTTTGTTCTCAAGATCTTATTCGATGGGTGAAAACTCTCTGTCCATAATTGTGCTTTAGATGAAAACATTTAGTGTTTGAAAGTACACAATATCGACAATCAATTCAGATGTATGTTATGTCCTTTTACAAAGTTATTATTATGATAATTATTGTTTATACTATTATTATTATAGTTAGTAATTATGTTAGGATGGGAAGTCTCCTTATTCTTCTAGCAAACTCCCTAGATGATTGGGAGTGGAGGAGGGAGCATAGCTCCATACTCCCCACTATCTTCTACATGTAGAGAGTGAGAGAAAGCCATGTGCATAAGGAGATTGTGGTGTAATGGTGATTTTAATGATGCACCATAACTCAAGTGGTGGCCCCTTCATAAAGCAGAGGTGAGTGTTTTTGAAGATAACACAACACTTGGTAAAAGTATTGAAGGAAGAAAGAGAGTGAGTGAAAGGAATGAAGCATGCAACAAAACTATGTTAGCATGTTGCTTGTAGCAAAGAATATGCAAGTTCATTATGATACTGCTAAAAGTGATAATATGTATGTTTGTATTCCTTTACATTTGTTGAAATTGTGAGTAGACATGTAGAAAATCTATTGTTGATTGTTTTCATCTAAGGTTTACATTTGCATGTGTAAATTTTGTATCTCATTGGAGAATGTTATGAGAAGGATATCTAGATTAAGAGAGTTGTATAACTCTGATATACCATAGTGTATTCTTTATAGATTGTTATAAATATATTAGAATGATAGAATTGGTCATATAACTATGTGAACTCATAAACCAAGTTGTCATATGGCCAAGACTATCTATTATGATGGTCGACTAAGTATATAATAAGGCCACATATTATGCTTAATTACTAGTTGTATTATGATATAAAATCATATTGAGGCCGAGAGTTATGAAACATCTCAAGTTGAATATTAAATCATATTGAGGCTATGTGTTATCAAATATCTCAGGCCAACCGTGAAACTATATTTAGGCCAAGGATCATAAAATCAGAGCTTGATTGTGATCAAATATCAGGGGTTTATTGTGATCAAATATCAAAGGTCACCTGTGATCTTGATATTAGAGGTTGACTGGGATCATATTATAGGAGGTTGATTGTAATGAGAAAGTATTTGGTTGGCTACATATGATATTAAATAAAGGTTAACTAAGTAAATAAAGTCAAGTCAACTATGTTTTTACTCAGGCCAAATATGTTACAACATGAAGGCCATGTGTGAAAATTTTAACCCAAATCTTTTATGAGATTGATTGATATTGAAATCTATTCTTAGGTTTAGTAACCAAAAAGGGTCGATAGAAAGTATATAGAAGGATCTAAGAGAAGATCATTTGTGAAGTATATTTCCCTTACCAGTAATGGTTTAAGAGGATTGAGAATGTGTTTTCGAAAGCTTGAAGAGTTAGTACAAAAGGAAAAGTCATAGTGTAGAAACACTTGACATTATATCTACTCTATTATCTATCTTAGGCCATGTATAGCCACAATAATTTCTTAAGAAAAAATATTTATGCCAACAATAATTCAAGATATAGACTATTGTGATATTCGGAGTACTCTCTTTGATATACATAAAGTAGAGTATTTAATTCATATGATTATGTATTTATAACTTAATATCGACAACTCAGTGTTTGAATTTTGAATTCGTGCTGGGAAGGAATGGAAGGAGATAGTTTGGGGTGGGGGTGGCGTGATGCAGTCCCCTCCCTTGACTCCAGTGGTGTAGCTGATGGCACAGGCTATCAGAACATTCACGTGGCCTCATCTTCGAAGTCAAATCCCAAGAAGTAGATAGAAGCTCTTGTGGGTACTGTCAATGGTACCATTAAAACTTTAAGTAGTCAACCGGTTGTTTCAGAGGTGGATGGTGCTAAGGCACTTAAACTACTGGTACAGATGGTCTTGTGGGTTTTGGCATCAATGGACAATACCTTGGTGGGGAAGTTTTCTTGCTTCAGGCCCAATATTGACTTGGTTTGTCGCTAGATGATGACCAAGTGGTCTCTTAAGGGGAGTGTCTCAGCTAGTTCTATGGAAAGAGGTATGTTTTTATTTAAATTTACCTCTCAGGAGGACATGCTGTCAATTTTACCTAGTGGTCCATGGCTTAATGGGAAGCATTCCGTTTGTCTGTGCAAATGGAAGCCTGATTTTGACCCCAAGGCTGACCTTAATCAGTCGGCATCAGTGTGGGTTCACTTTCCGGGTCTTCCCCTAGAATTTTGGGATGAGGAAATCTTTGCCTGGATAGGCAACTCCTTCAGAAACTATGTCAATATCGATAAAGTTACGAAGGCTAAGGTGAGACTAGTTTATACCAAATTTTGTGTTAATATGGACATTTTGAAGGCTCTCCCCACTTCCATTATACTGGAATCCTAATTTGGAAAGTGGACGCTAAGTATTCAGTATGAAAATGCTAGGATGTTCTACAAAAATTGTATGAAAGATAGTCATGTCTTTACCCAGGGCCAAGCTCCAAAGTGTAACCCTCTGTTGGAGTCAAAACAAGTGCTGGATGACTTGGAGGAGTACCCCTTCAAGGAGGATATTTTGAACATAGTTGACTCCCCCCAGCTTTGCTGGGGAAGGAAATAGTTCTGGAAACTCTTGTGGAAGATACCCAAATAGACCAGTCTGCACCAGCCTCCCATCATTAACCTCAAGCTTCTCCACTATAGGTGGAGGAGAACCTGGCTGTTGAACTTAGAGTTGTTGGGGAGGAGGAGATTCAAAAGTTGAAAGATACAGAGATGGGGAATCCATCTGATGTCCAAGAATCAGTTTTAACTGAGGAGGGTCAGGGAACCATGCAAGGAGAGATAGGAGTGGATCTTAGCCCATGGAAAAGTGCTCTATCACTCTAGAGCAGGGTAAATGGAACCAGTAGTCCTGGGGACCTTTTGCGGTTCCTCAAGTCTAATATGAGGTCATTGATGAAGAATATCTTGCTTCCCCAGGGGCAAGTTCAAGTGAAAACTTGGAAGATAAGAAAGGATGGACTATTGCGAAGAAGAAGGGGAAAAGTAGTAGCTGTAAGACAGCTGATGTGGGGGGAGTTAGTAAGGTCGATAGGCCAACCCACATGAAGATCAGACTAAAGGAGATGGAGCAGGAGATTGTTAGTGGGAAGTAGTCCACCTTGGTGGATCCCTCTAGAAAGACAAAGAAATGAAGATAATCTCTTGGAACATAAGAGGGTTAAACAACCCTCATAAGAAGTTGCTTGTTCGGAACTGTGTTTTTGATAATAAAGTTGATATCCTTCTTTTGCAAGAAATAAAAATGACTGAGGAAAGCTTCAAATCTACCCTTAAATATATTTGGCCCAATGTGAAGTATGCTATAAGTGAGGCTACTAAAGGATCAAGAGGAATTCATACTCTTTGGAGGCAAGATATTACTGGCAACCTCATATCATGTTCTAAGAATCATGTGGAGGTCGCATTTTTCTCTCCTTTTGAATGGTGGATGTTGATTAATGTTTATGCCCCCAATACTCGTAGTAGCTGAAAGGAATTTTGGGAGAGTCTGAAGAACAAAATTAGGAAAAATAGAAGTGTCAATTGGATGGTGGTGGGAGACCTTAACTGCCCTCTTTTCCCTTTAGAAAAAAAGGAGGGGTTAACTAACTATTCTGATAGCATGTTGGATCTTTCTGATTTTCTTGGAAATGTAGGTCTTATGGATGTGGAACTGTTTGGATAGGCCTTCACCTGGTCAAATAGAAGACAAGGGAGTAATCTAATTTAGGTTAAATTGGACAAATTCCTAATCTCTTCCTACTAGACTATTATGAGTGGATTGCATCTATCTACTCTCCCCAAGCTTGGTTCAAACCATAGCCCTCTCTTGCTTAACTAGACTAGGAAGGGTAACAAAGGTCCTTTTCCATTCAAATTTGAATCGATGTGCGTCCTTCATCCTGATTTCAAAGATTTCTTGTTAAGTTGGTGGATGATTCTGGTTCAAGGGCCAGTTATGTTTAGGTTGGTTAAGAAATTGGCCAATGTGAGAAACACGGTGAGGGGCTAGAATAAATTTACTTTTGGAAATGTTTTGAGTAGGAAGAAAAGTATTATTGAAAAATTGAAAGAGGTTCAGAGAAAAATTGATTAGGGAGACATATCTGAGGATCTACAATTGATGGAGAAGAATCTCTCCAAGGAATGGACCCAGACTATTAAGGAAGAAGAGGTCTACTAGAAATAGAAATCTAGGGTTCAATGGCTTAGAGAAGGGGATAGGAATACCTCCTTTTTCCATCAATCTACATTAAGACATAGGAAGAGAAATACCATCATAGTGCTTAGAGATGAACAATGGAGACTGGTGGAGGAGGAGGAAGAGATTGGTAATATGGTGATGGAGTACTTTGAAGCTTTTTTGGTAGAACAAAAATCAAGTGTGTTGGAGAAAGATACGAGTCCTCTCCTGGAGGTGATTCCTAATATTCTCTCTAAGGAGGATAACTACTTGTTGACCAAACCCATTACCCTGGAGGAGGTTAGTGGTTGTGTTCTCCATGGGAGCTTACAAATCCCTGAGCCCTAATGGGTTTCCCTTGGAATTTTTTCAAATGTTTTGGGAGATTGTTGGTAATGATGTCTTTCTGGTGGCACAGGATTTCTTTAGGAAAGGGAGACTTCTATGACAGCTAAACAACACTTTTATAGCCCTTATCTCGAAGAAGACCAAAGTTCATACCATGGCAGATTTTAGACTAATCAATCTTTGCAACATGGTTTATAAGGTCTTCACTAAACTGTTGGTGTTCATATTGCAACCCCTGTTGGATAAACTCATCACTCCTACCTAGAAAGGCTTCATCCTAGGGAGCCAGATTATGGATTTAGCAATCACCACCCATGAAATAATTCATTCTATTCAAAAAAGAAACACCCCAGGTATGATTTTCAAACTGAATATCTCAAAAGCTTATGATAGGGTTAGTTGGAACTTTCTTTTGAGAATTCTCAGGAAATTTGGATTCAATGAAAAAATCATTCACATAATTAAAGAGCATATATCTACAACCAAATTCTTAGTTCTTGTTAATGGATCCCCAAAAGGTTTTTTCCCTTCTAGGAGAGGCGTTAGACAAGGTGACTGTCTTTCACCTTACTTGTTTATCCTGATTGCTGAAATTTTGGGAAGGAAAGCTTGTAATTTGTTAATGTAGGGGACTCTTCATGGGATAAAACCTATTCAATAGCCCAAAATCTGGTGATACAACAATTTGTGGATGACACTATACTATTTGGGTTAGCTTCGGTGGTGGAAGCTAGAAGGTGGAAGGAACTCTTAAAGAACTATGAGACAGTTTTAGGTTAGAGTGTCAATTTTGAGAAAAGTGATATCTACTTCTTGAATACTCTGCCAGACCTTCAGCAGAACATTACTAGAATTTTGGGTTGCTCAAGTGAAAGTCTCTCAGCTATGTATTTGGGCCTTCCTCTCACAATTAACAAATTTTCTATGGATTTCTAGAAGGTGTTGGTGGAAAGAATTCAGAGAAAATTGGCAGAATGGAAGGGTGCTCTCCTAAGCTAAGCTAGAAAGTTTCAGCTTCTCAACGCTTCTTTACAGGGGATGCCCAATTATGCATTATGTCTCTTCAAAATTACTAGAAATGTGGTTGATAAGATTGTATAGATCTAGAAGAAGTTTCTTTGGATGGGGATTGAAGAGAAAAAAAGAATTGCCCTTGTGAGTTGGGAGAAAGTATGTGAGCCTAAAAGACAAGGGGGTCTAGGCCTTAGAAGAATTCATTTGATGAACAAGGTGCTCTTAGCCAAGATAGGGTGGAATCTTATCCAGAACAATACTAATTAGGGTGGTATCATGAGAGCTAATTATCTCAATGGAGACCAAGGTAGAAGTCTTATAGCGAAGGAGTGCCTTCCCAAGTGCTTGGTTATTTGGAATGGGACTATTAAAACTAGAGGCCTCATATGACAAGGTTTGAGATGGAGGATTGGGGATGGTTAAGAGGTTGACTTCTGGAAAGACTGGTGGATGAAGGATAAACCCCTAATAGAGATAGATTATGGTAGGATAGTTGGAAGGACTAGCAAGGTGCTTGGCACCAAAGTGGCTGACTACATAAAGACTTGTGAAGGTCTTTAGAGCTGGAAAAAAATCTTAGGTTATGCCCAAGATAATAGTGAAAGGGTAAACATGGTTCAGATTCAAAAACCTTTAGAAGAATACAGATTATCACTTTTTATCAAGAGGGACAAGATGGTCTAGGATAAGGATAAGAGAGTGTTGTTTACTGTCAAAAGTGCATATAATATGATGTTAAACCATGGAGAAGGAGTTTGGAGTAAAATCTGGTTTCCTAAACTCATTCTAAAGATTAATTTATTTTTGTGGACTTTAATGCACAATAGGGTCTTGACCCTAGACAATCTAAAAAAGAGAGGATTCCTTATGCCAACCAGATGTATACTGTGTGAATCTAAGAAGGAATCTTTGGCTCATCTCTTTCTTCATTGCAATTTTTTTTGGGAGGTCTAGGGACTCACTCTCCAAAAGATGAATGTTAATTGGATCTTGAATACTAAAATGGAAATGTTGGTGTCAAAATGGAAGTGTTGTGATGTTCACAACACACCCCATTTTACTCCTTAGCAAAATGAGGACCCCGCTGTGGCTGTTGCTTTTGCTGTTGTGTGTGTCGTTTTTCTTGGTGGTAAAGGGAAAAAGGGGTTAAAATTGTAAACTTTATTAAAATAGAGAAAAAATGCATTTTTTAGTACCAGTGCATGATATGGTTGGATTTCTTGTGAAAAATGAGCTAGGCTTGCCTTTTGAACCATCTTAAAATTTGCCATATTTTGCAAGTTATGATCATTTTGGTAAAATGTACATTTTGGTTTGTATATCGCTTTACATATACAGTGTTCTTTGTATGTGCAAAGTCATTTTATGCTTGCTCGCTTTTTGCATCAGGTTCATATACAAGGTCGGTTGTATTTCTGTTCATACATACAAAGTGGACCCAAAGTGCTTTTTAGGTTAGAATGATTTGATGTTTTGATCTATGCTTTGCATCTTGTGTTTGTCTGTTTGGCAGGTGAATTATACAAAACACATAGATATAATGCGGACCCGAAAAAGTTATCAAACAATGTTAATCCATGTATAAATTTTAGTTTGTATATTTGTGCATACAAAGTCAATATACATCGCCAATATACAACGCAGACCCGACGGACATATCAAAAAGAGAAAAATCCATGTATATATTCCGGCTTGCATATTGGCGCACACAAGAGTAATATACATACAACATTGATTTGAAAATTTCATGAAGAAGAGCTAATTTGATGTATATTTCGCGTTTGTATATTCTTATATACAAACTGATATACATTGTGCTTATACAAAACGGATCTCAATGGAGGATTTAATTTGGTTAAGTACTTGTATCAAATCTAGGTGTATATCGGAAAATACATATTTGAAAGAAACATGAAAGTGGATATACAAACACATATATGCAACGTGGACCCGAAGTGGTTATTAAACAATGATAATTCATGGTATAAAATCTAAATTGTATATTTCAACATACAAACCAATATGGATGGATATTATACAAGCCGGAGTCCAAAAAGGATTAGAATCTGATTGAACCAATGATCATGTCCAAAATGTATATCAAAATATGCATTGATCAACATACATTGAAATATACATTACGGAACTAAGGCAGTTATTAAAAGAGGTTAATTCGTTGTATATCGGAGGGTGTCACGCAGATATGATATATCGGTGTAACATAATAGTCGGAGTAACATTTTAGGCTTTTGCCAATGGCATATCTCACATGGATACAAAGGCCATCAGTGAAATGAACAACGATTGGAGTAAGAATTAAGGCCTTCACCGATAGGCGATGTCATGCCGATAGGAAGGAAACACAAGCTGCTAGGGCTATTTCAGTGAAAGTCATGCCAATATAGGACATCGGCTAAACAATGGAAATCGACCCATCATTTTTTGGACTCGCCGATGGCATATCTCAAGCTGATGGGCAAGAAAAGAATAGAGCAATAGGGTTTTTTTGGTGTTTTGAGGCCCAGATGAATGTTTCTGGTCAACGATGGTTGACCTGATGGTGTTTTGGACATTGTATATGTTTTATTTAATGCATTTTTTTAGGGCATTTTTGGGCCCGATTTCTACATTTTGCACAGTCATGCCTCTATTCAACAAGCGTTTAAGTTTCCTACTATTTTTAAGTGAAGTGATACTTATTACTTGTCTATTTTTGTAGGGTTGCAATTTAGGAGGGAGCTGAAACTTAATGAGAATGACATCATGGAAGAGGAAATCTGATCTCAGCAATAGGAGAAGATAAGGATAAAGGATGAGGAAGTCAAGGGTCTTCACTAGTGAAGACAAAATACAGCTGAAGGCATTACTACAGCAGACCACATAAGTTAATATTGAGCTGCTAGGGTTTCCAGAATGGCATATTTCACCCAGATTGGATGTATACTCAGAGATATTTTAGGAAACTTGTTCTCTAGCATTTATTGCTGTAACCGGGGGTTTGAAACAGTGCTTAACTAAAATTTTTGCTGTAGTGAGGACAATCCGAGTCTTTATATTGTGCCTCTCCACATTGTAAAACTTTACACAGGGGCTACTTAGAAATTTGTAGCAGTAGAGATTTTCTAGAGAATAGCATTTAGAATAGAGGGACCTTTGAGTTTAGAAGTAGAAGAAGGAGGTCGCCTGTGTCTGCAATAAGGAATGTGTGGAACATCTGGCTTCCTTACTGTATCTGTAAAGCTTGTAAGTTTTCTGTAGTTTGATCAATGAAGCTAAGAGTCATTCTGACATTATAAATCATATATGATTGTCTGTTTCTAATACATTTGAATCTAGAATTCTGCATCTATCCTTTGAGTGTTTTCTTGCTCTTCATTGTGTTTTGAAATATTTTCTCTTAGATCTTGCAATTTTAAGTGTATGTTTGTGAAAATGCTCAGAACTTACATTTAAGGTTTTTTGTCTATGGATTTGATCAAGTTAAGTTATATGATTTATTTAGTGCATAATAGAATAATTAGATCCTTCGATAGATTTAAATGAAGTTTAGATTAGTTCTTTCTAACTTTTCCCAACCCATCTAAAATACTTAGCTGAAAACATTGAAATTTAAAGGAAATTGTCTCATATCTGAAAGAAGTATGCATTATTGATTTGAAAGTAGACAGTTTTCATAATATTAGAAACAAGAAAGCTTACTACAATATAAATCTTTTAAAGCCTTGAAATCCAGTAACACTTTTATGCAAGAAAGGAATGAAGAACACACTAATATTCACAATACCTTTTTCCATAGTTTGAGTCCAATTAACCAACAGGAAACCCTAACTCACGTAAGGCCCTTTGAACATTATAGCTTCACATCAACCAACTGAATTTGCCCAACAGGTCAAGACCTGACCATATTAAACTTGGGATTAAGCGAATCTTAATCGATTCCTTCAGATCTTTCAAGTCAATTTTGGTTCATTATATGTGAATTTTAACTAAAATTGTTATGATTGCATCAAAACAATCATCAACAGTTTAAGATGGCACTAGAAGGAGGGCCCATTTGAGTTTGGATCTTTTTCAATTAAAACTAGCTAATAACAGTAATAGAGTGACTAGGTCTAGATCCAGTTCAGGGGATATATTCATGCAATTACCTAACATAAGGCGAAGTAATAGCCCTTTGATTTGGAATCCCAAAATATCACAAGCAGAGAGTTCATCTGGAACACCCCCTAGATCACCTTATACTATCCATAACATTGTGAACCCTGACATTTCTTCATTTAGATCTTTGAATCTTAGTTTAGATATTCCTAGAGGTCCTAGTCCTCCTAGGAATCCTAATCCTACAGAAAATCTAGGCATTCCTACAGGCCCAGGTAAAGCTCAAGTGTCCACAATGGCTTATTTCAATGTCCACTCCCCCATAGCATTCCCTGATTATAATGAAATGCCCAAGAATTTGGAAAAGATATGTTCCAAATACCAGTTGCACCAAGACCCAGAAGACCACATTAGAATATTCAAGGAAGCATGTTTTAGGGCCAGATTAGAACATGAGGATGTTGTGTGTACATTGTTTCCCTACGCCTTCAATGAGCAGGCCTCTAATGGGTATGTAAACTTACCCAGTGGCTACATTTCTTCTTGGTTACTTATGGAAGAAGCATTTTTATCTAGATTTAGAGGACCCATTGATCCTTGCATCTTGTATCACAAATTGGCTACCATAAAAAGAGGAGAGGGGGAATTGATTGACAATTTCAATGACAGATTTCAAAAGGGCTACTCTAGGCTAGTAGCCCCCTACACTGTAGATGATGATACATTGTTGGCTATGTATTATGCTGCCTTGGATCCTTTAACCGCAATGTTTGTCAAAAGAAAAACTGACATAGATTCAATATCTAAAGCCTATAAAGAGGTAGCCTCAGTAAACCAAGAGATGAGATATACTGCCTATAGCCCATTTGTCAATGGAGGAGATTTTGGGATGCAAAATCCTGCACAACCTTGGAATGGAGTCCCTATGCATCACACTCCATCATTAAATCCAGTTCCTACATACGCACCTATGTATAGTCCTACTCCAATCCAAGCCATAACTCCCTACACAGGTAACACTGCTAATAACAGTAAAAACAATGGTCAACCTTTCTTCCGACCTCCTAGAGATACAACTATGGCAAAAGTGCAGGAGGAAAGGGAGGAAATTAAAGAGATCACTACACACTTGAAAAGATTAACCATCAAAGTGACACAACAAAGAAACGAGAACCTCTATGGAAGAGGAAACCAAAACTACAATCAAAACCAGAACTATAGTGCAAATCTAAATCACCACTACAATCAGAGCCATACCCAAAATAATAGCCAAGGCCAATGTTCAAATCAGAGCCAAAGCTATAATCAGTATTAAAGTCACAATCAAGGGCAATCAATACAAAACAGAGGACCAGTGATAAACAATAGAGGCAACCAAGGATACAATAACAAAAATTAGAATCAGCCTAGGCCACCCAAAACATGGAACACTAGACCAAATAATGGTACTTTAGCTTCCCCTTTTGAGAACATAGATAATCATGATGCAAGACAAACGGCTGACATCCAATGGCTAGTACATCATTAAAAAATGGGTGCATATTTCACAATACCAATGCCCATGCTAAGCTTAACTATCCATAGTTCCATTTAGCAACCAGCATATTCAATATAGATGTGCACCCTCCTACTTCTAAATTTCTCATTCCCAAGGGTAATGATGTAGTACCCTCAGGGTATGATACAACTTTAGTTTTAGAAACCTTTACCTTTGCAACCACAGAAGAGAAAGAGGACGAATTGTTAGAGGATGAACCATACTTTTGTGCAAATCTTTATCCCGAATCAGCCTTTGTGTTAAACACTTGTCAGTTCCCCTTTGAATCTAAAAATGAAGTGTTGACTGAAATAGAAGAGGTGCAGGTTTTTCAACAGAGAAATAAAAATCACACCTACAATTTAAGGAACAACACTAGGCCAGGAGGACCTTTCACCACGTCCATTCCTCCAAACACTTCAATACTCCCCCAGATCAGAATGCCAGTAATAATCCTACCATACTTAAAGCTAATCATCATGCAAATAATGGAACAGAGGAACAAAGGGCCCAAACAAGTAAAATGGAAACGATAGAAACAACAAGATTAATGAGTTACTTGTCAGAAGAGATAAAGAAATCAAGGTCAGTATACCTTTCAATGAATTATTGAAAACTCCAAAGACAGAAATGCTTTTATAAAATCTCTAGATGTATCCGTGATAGGTGAAGTTCCTTCTACTATAGTTGTTCCTAGTAGATAGTCACCACCTAAAGAGAAAAGTAAGCGAGTTGAGAAGCCTTCCAATACAAATGTAGTAATGTATGCTGATAAGAAGGATGCTCCTCCTTTCTTGTTAATAGTTAGACTGTGCGGGAAAAACATACACAATTGCATGGTAGATTCTGGTGCATTAGCCAACGTTATGCCCTTAGGAATATGTAAAACTTTAGGGCTGACTCCCACCAAATCTACCAAGGTTGTCACGCAGTTAGATAAAACTGAGGTTAGTGTGATAGGGGAACTAATGAACATTCAGATGCAATTAGCTTCAGACCCTAGGGTAAGCCAATTCATTGACATTCAAATAGTGGATATACCCATAAATTATGGAACGTTGCTAAGCAGGGATTGGTCCAAAACATTAAACAGATATATGGCTACTAATTTTTTGTATATGTGGCTACCTTGGAGAGGTGTCCCAAACCAGATTAGAATAGAGGCTGAACCTAGGATGAAACACATGATAACAAAGTATAATCAGACGAATGAAGTATTATATTCTACTATTGAACCTAGTGTTTATAGGATTACTAAAAATGGGGTGCAAACTGAAGAGATTATGATGTTAAACACTAGAAAAGGGGGTGCCAGCAAGGAGACAGCATTATTCATTGAGTCTGATGGAAATCTTCAGATGAAGAAAATAGTGCAATAGGTAAATTTGGTCATGCCATTAGACAAGAGGTGGAAGATTGCATTAAACAAAATTTTCCAGTCAAATGTAGATTGTATGAAAATAGTTGTAGAGTTCATGATGGGCCACATTTTGAGAAGAGTTGTGGAATGTGCAAGGACATCATCGAATATGAATACAAAAAATGCATGAAGAGGGTAGGGTTACGAGGAGAAAATGTGAATCCTGATCGACCATAGAGATACATTCAAAGTGATGTAGACACTCTGATTTCAAATTTAGGAGAAGGAATAAAGGACAAGGGAAGTTGTTTTTCTAATTTACAAGTTGAATATACATGTATGCAAGTTCACCAAAAAGAGATACCCTTGAATAAATAGACTAGCACCTCACAAGTAATAAGAGAGACAAAGCATGCCAAGATGCGAGGCCATAAAAGTAAAGATGGCCTATGGTGTAACATCCATATCTGAATTGACAAGAAAAACTAGGTTTTCACAAAGGTAATTTTTTTTTTTTACTAGGTAGTCAAATACAAAAGAAACTTATCTACTACCAATTATAACATGTTTCACTTTAACATAAACATGATCTCATTTTCATAAAACTAAAAGAAATGATATACAATAAACATTTTGTTTTCTAACAATCTGAATTTTCTTGAAACAAATAATATATTGGAAACATACCATTAACATGCATCTCGATTGACGACCCATCACATTCAAGACTCAGCAATCCTCAGTATTTGGAAGAGAAAGTATCTTCAAGGAGCTTAACCTCCAACCATAGACCATCAGTCTCCCGCACTCCTTCCTAACTGGAAGTGGCCCTACCCTACTCAAGAGGATAGACTTAGGATAACCATCCATGTTTGCCATCTGAGCTCTGGTGTTGTAACTTACGTGTCTTGTTATTGTGCAGATCCCTGGATACCCTCTAGTCGTGCATGAATCTCCACAAGAAACACCATCTAGTCACAGTGAACATTCGATGCACTTGAGGATCGTGCACCACCTTGGCCAAAGGATTTGTTTTTAAATAGCGTTCTAAGAATGCAAGAAATTAGTTCACCCACCCTACTCAACTTGAACTAATCGAAATCCTACAGTTTCCTATTTGTAAGGTTTAAACAAATGTCAACCTCGATGACCTCAAGGTTTTAGGATTTTCTCCTGCAATAGCGCATGGCGCAACATTTACTCTAATCCCTAGTTCATAGTTTCATAATCCCATATTCGTATAAAACATTGTTTAATAACACCCACTCTTAATTGAATTCAAACTTGGTTGCTCGGTTCCCATGTTTGGATAACATACTCAAGTATCTAAAACAATTTCCCGTTATCCTAAAATTTAAGGGTTTTAGACTCATAAGGTCTACAAAATAAAACGATACTAGAACCATCACATGCAACATAATCTAGACTCAAAATGCAGGTTTTTCCCAACCTATTTGTTTATTACAATTCCATGACAGCTTTTAACCGAGAATAACTACTTAACCTACAACTTCACACCTCTTACCAAAATAAATAGATTTACGAGGTTCAAAGAGTTAAGAATTAAATAATAAGGTTAATAAAGAACTTGGAATCTCTCTATGACACTAGAGATGATCAAGCTTATATGTTGACCTTTATTTGAAAATCTAAACCACATAAGAAATTAGATAAAAGCATTTGTCGACATCCAATGTCTTATTTTTGGGATTGCTATGCCGTATAAGTTGTTGAGTGTGGACATCTGGCATCAAACAAAGAGAGGAAATATTTCAAGTATTCAGAGACATTTTCGAGATAGAAACACAATCATGTAAAATGCTTGCCAAAGGTAAATGAAAGCAATGCATTTCAGTAATAGGTTGTGGTTTACATTATGACCACTACAATAACATGCATACGAGGACGTTCTCACAGTAGGTATAGAGATTTAGGTTTGCACCAAATACTTCAAAGTTATCCTTCATATTCTGATTATTGTTCATTTCTTACTTCCTACATGTAGCTACCTTGGTGTTTACAAATGTGAACCTGTGTTCTACTATTGCAAAGGCAGTGTTCATGATGGACAAAGATTACATATTCTGAGTAGACAAACTCTATTCATTTTATATAGAAGAATGCATTGTTTTCACTAACTTCTATAATGTGGAACAAAACACATACATAGCCAGTAATAACAAAACCACAGGCTATACAATGCACTCAACCTATGTCAGAACAGGTGTCAAACTGAGTTAATACTCCTACACAGTGGCGTAGGGCTGAATGATTCTTACTCAGAAACTATCATTCACATTGAGGACAACCCTCACCCTAAGTTTATAGAAGAAAAACGTTATATGCATTAATCTCTACATTGCATGAAACACCCAAAACATTGCCTGAACAAAGCATAAATAGTGCGCATAGACTACGTAAAGGGAAAGGATAGAACCTGGTGAAATACTTGTAGAGTTTCGCTCTTGGATGATAGACCTCACTACTACCTTAGCATCGTCCTTCCTCAGGCGATAACCCACAGCACTCTCCACGTCCTCTCTGGTTTTCCAAGTTCTTAACAACATAAACTCCTTCTCCAAGACTCTCTACGGCAAGGAAGAATGTTTGCCTATCTCTGTCTACCTTCCATGGTGAAGAAACTTAGAATGCATTTCCCTCTCATTTCAATTTCTTAACAACCGAATGCTTCCTTCCAAGCTGTGCACAGCGAAGAAGTTATGATGGCATTCTACTCACGTTATCACTTCTTCTTAATAGAATTAACCACCTCCCAACTACCCACTGTGATGGAAGATAAATGGCATTAAACTATTGCCGATACATGCCTAAACACAAGGAGGTCGAATAACTGTATTTTACCTGACTTCTTACTTACTACGACCATAAACAAGATGGTGGCTCCTTCAGCAACGTGGCTGTTAGTGGACATAACAACCCTGCCCACACCTTCGAGCATTAAATCTTCTAATCCTCAAAGTTGCAACTAAAAGCTAAATTGAGGAGTTAAACTCAACAAGGTAGCGGATAATAAATGCCTAAAGCATCTCTATGGTCGAATAGGAAAAAGAGATAAAGACCACTTTAGAAAAGAGACTCAAGGTTAGATCAATAATATCTCGTGGTCAAAGCTAGAAGAAAAGACTCATGCTAAACAATGACCAAAACAAATTATTACACGCTATGGCTTCAAATTCAACATTCATCGATTTCCAAAAAGGAATAAATTCACAACACTAGATCAACGCGTTTCTACGGCAATCACAATAGATTGGTCATAATGCATCACAAGGTTTCTAAATTGTTAGATGCACAAAATGACTTCTCACATCCTTTGACTACAAGATGTGATCTGTAATCCGCCACAAGTAGGTTCATTTAATTACCTACAAACGAAATAATAATTTTCTATATAAGTCGACTCACTTTGGAGAAATTACAACAACATCGTTGATTCCAAGATTCTATATGACGACTTATGAAAAGGATGTTACACCTTATCTTCAGATGTTGACATCTAGTCTTAAACTATCCCAGTCGAAAAACAAGACTAAATTGATGGCTTCAAGGTTTATCTACCTATTTGGCGTTCTCATTAACAAACACCTATGGTTAATTTCCAGAGTCTATACTCTCTCTCAAAGATACTTTCTCTTCCCATTGAACATGGTCCACCTGTTCCTGAACGACAGTCTCATATATAATTTTGTGGTCAAAGCACCTATGTTCCAAATCAAAGCATAATATATCCAAAACATCATTTCTCTTAACAAAAATAACATTTAGTCTACAATATCACATTGATCATAATCAATAGATTCTAAAATTTCATATAACTAACTTTGTATAATAAATCATCAGTTTCCATGTCATCCACAACATATTATATTACTAAAATTTGCAAGAAAGTAAATAGCATATTTGATTCCAAAAGAGGGATGTAACATATCCTTCCCCTTTAAAAATCATCGTCCCCGATGATTAAGTTTATCAAGCAAAATTAAACTTAAAACAAACTTTTTATAGTTCAACATTAATGTCTTTGAAAAGTTTAGGAAATCTTTGGTAAATGTCTTTATTGTCTTCCCAACTGGCGCTATCCTCGCCATATTGGTCCCACTAAATTTTGCATTGCAAAACTTCTCGATTACGTAAATGAAGTTTACGCATTTCGAGCACCTTGAGTGGCTCGATCACAACCACCCCGGGTTCTTGCATCTGTAAGGAATTCCAGTTAAGGATGTGGTTATTACCTACAAAATATTTCTTTAAATATGAAACATGAAAAACATTATGCATCTTAGATAAGGCTGGAGGTAGAGCAACTTTGTAGGCAACTGGATTGATAATCTCAAGAACTTTGAAAGGTCTGACATAACGAGGAGCCAATTTTGAAGATTTACCAAATTTTATAGAACTCTTTTGGGGTTTTACTCACAAAAGCACTTTCTCACCAACAGAGAAGTGTCTAGGCACTCGTTTGCGATCCGCATAACTCTTTTGCCTGTTATTGGATTCTGCCAACCTCTTCCTAATCATTTTTACTTTTTCTTCTGTATCAGCAAGCATTTCAGGTCCAATGCTTATCCTATCTTCCAGGTTATCCTAGCTTATAGGAGTTTTGCATTTCCTTCCATATAATGCTTCAAATGGCACCATCTTAATGGCTGAATGATAGGAGTTGTTATAGGCAAATTCGACAAGAGGTAGATATTCCTCCCATCTGTATTGTTGATCCATGCAATACATTCTCAAAAGGTCTTCTAATACCTGATTCACTCTTTCTGTTTATCCATCAGTTTTGGGATGATAAGCAGTACTCACATTAAGTTTAGTCCCTAATGCAGAAAATAAGGTTTGTGAAAACCATGAAGTTATCCAAGCATCTCTATCAAATATAATCTTTTCAGGTATGCCATGCAATCTGAAAATTTCTTGCACAAATTTCTGAGCCAAAAGATGAGCTCCATCCGTCAAATTTCTCAGTATGAAATGTGCGACCTTGGTTAGTTTATCCACAACAACCAATATTGCATCATGCCTATTCTTAGACATTGTTAACCCCTGGATAAAATCCATACTAACAACTTGCCATTTCCATTCTGGAATATCATGCGGGTATAACAATCCAGCAGGATGTTGGTGTTCTGCCTTAACTCTTTGACACTCCAAACAACTAGCTACAAATTTTGCAGCATTGCTTTTTATTCCCTTCCAAAAATATAGCAGCTTGACATCCGCTAATAGTTTTGTTTCACCCAGGTGTCTAGAGTAAGGAACACAGTGAACTTCCTTCCACACAAGGTTTCTAAGTTCTACTGAATCAGGAACATAGATTCTTCACTTAAATCTCATCAATCCATTGGATTCAAAACTGAATCCATCATATCTTGGGTCCTTAGGGTTTTAGGGCAGAGCCTGTTTCACTTGTTCATAATACTTATCTCCAGATAAGTTTTGCATTACTAAGTCCTTAAATTTAGCATGTATCGAGATTATAGAAGCTATGTGCCTTCTTTTGCTTAAGGCATCAGCTACTTAGTTTTCCTTGCCTTTGATATAAGAAATTTCAAAGTCATAATCTGATATTAATTCCAACCATCTCCTTTGCCTTGCATTGAGATTAGGTTGTGTAAATATGTAGCGAAGGCTTTGATGATCAGATTTTAGAATAAAAGTCCTTCCCAACAAATAATGTTGCCACATCTGAAGGGCATGAACCACTGCTGCCATCTCTAGGTCATGAGGAATGTAGTTCTGCTCATAGTTTTTCAACTTCCTTGACTCATAGGCTACTACCCTGCCATCTTGCATAAGCACACCTCCCAATCCTTCCCCCGAGGGATCAGTGATAACCTCAAACTCTCCCTTAGGATCAGGAACTTTCAGTATTGGAGCGGTTGTTAATTTCTCTTTTAACAAGTCAAAAGCCTTTTAACATTCATCCGTCCAAACAAACCTTTTTTGTTTTCTCTGCAAGGAGGTAATTGGGCTAGCAATGCTTGAGAAATTCAATACAAATTTCTTGTAATATCCTACCAATCCCATGAAACTTCAGACCTTTGACACATTGGAAGGTTCAGGCCATTCCATAATAGCTTTTATTTTGGCCGGATCAACTGATATCCCATTAGCTGATATTATGTGCCCCAAATACTGTACTTCTTTCTAAAAGAAGGTGCACTTTGAGAGTTTCACATACAATTTGTGTTCTCTTAATCGTTACAAGACTATTTGAAGATGATGTCTATGCTCTTCATTTTTGGAATAAATTAGAATATCATCAATGAAAACTAGCACAAACTTATCAAGACAATCTCTGAAAACACTATTCATGAGATTCATGAAAGCAGCAGGTGCATTGGTCAATCCAAACGGCAACACCGTGAACTCCTAATGACCATACCTCATTCTAAATGCTGTCTTGGGAATATCTTCATCTTTCAACCTTAACTAATGGTATCCAGATCTTAGATCTATCTTAGAAAAGACCGATGCACCATGCATTTGGTCAAATAGATCATCAATACGTGGCAAGGGATACTTGTTCTTTTATGTCGCCTTGTTAAGCATCCTATAATCTATACACAGCCTTAGAGTTCCATCTTTCTTTTTGACAAAGATAACTGGGGCTTCCCATGGTGATACACTTGGCCTAATTAGATTCTTAGACAATAGCTCTTACAACTAAGCTTTTAATTCCATAAGTTCAGTGGTAGTCATATAATACGGAGCTTTAGAGATTGGCTCCAACCCTGGTTTATATCTATTCCAAAGTCAAATGTTCTCTTCGGAGGTAAGCCTGGTAACTCCTTGGGAAATATATCCCTGAAGTTGCATAGATATGGATATATTTCCTCAAATGTTTTTTCCTCCAAGGTTTCCTCTACTAGGTCCATTTTGACTGCAAAGAGTTGACATCCCTTTCACCTAGCCCATTTTAGTTATTTTGATGAAATGGATCTAACCCTTATTTCTCTTTGAATTCCTTGGAGATTTACTATTTTGTCCATCTCATCCAGACACTCAATGGTTTTATAAAAACAATCTACCTTGGCTCGATGTTTCCACAACCAATTCATTCCTAGGATAACATCGTAGGACCCTAATGGTGCTACGTATAAATTTGCCTTAGTGGTGAACTTAGAAACATCAATCTTAGCTTCAAACAAACATTGCTCTACCTAAGCCTTTGAGTTATTTGCAGACTCTACTATCCATGGTTTTGACATAAAACTAGCTTTTCTAGAAAATTTGCTTAAAACTCTAGGTGACACAAAATTTTCTGTTGCACCAGTATCAAATAGAATAGAAATAGGAACTTCAAATAAGGTACCTATCATCTCAATAGGAGTGATCTGATACTCTGCTTGTCGATTGTCAAGAGTGACATGAATCCTTTGCTGAAAGGCTTCCTGTTGTGAAGGAAGTTCTGTGTTCCTAGGCTTCCCATTCTGCTTCTTGTTAGGGCAATGGTTGGCATAATGATCTCCTCCACAAGAAAAGCATCCTCCTATAGGTCCTCACTTCTCAGATGGCCTACTTGCAGAATCATCATTCTTCTTATAATTAGCATTTCTCTTATAATCTTCACCTCTTTTCTCATTACCAAATCCCCCTTGATTCTTTTGATTTCCCTTATCAAACCTCCTGTTTCCATATCCCTTCTCATTTTTCCTTTTATAAGACTGATCATTGTAGTTCTTATCAAACTTCTTACGTTTCTTATCATGGTAAGCAGAGATAGATTTGATCTTCTGCTCTTGTTTAATTGCCCTTTCATAAACTTGATCCATTGTGCTTGGACCATGCACCTCCACCTCACCACTGATCTGAGGATTGAGTCCCATGATAAATTTTTTGATTCAAAACCTTTCATCCTTTTGGTATTGAGGAACATACTTCAGTAGTCTAGTGAATTTTTCTGCATACTCAACCCCAGATAGTTCACCTTGCCTGAGGTTTTGGAAATCTATTAACTTTTGATCAAAATATAATTGAGGTAACCACCGTTTTCAGAATAATTCTATGAACTCATCCCATGTCACCTTCAAGGACTTAATTCCAGCTCCATTTTCTTATTCATCCACCAAGTGGATGCTTCCCCAGATAGCTGATATGCTCCCCACATGGCTTTAGTAACCTTAGAGTAATTTCTGATCTCAAAATATTTCTCCATCTCCGTTAACCATGCTTCTGCTGTATCTCCAGTTTTTGTTCCATCAAACTTTGGAGGATTAACCTTCTTCATATCCTTAGATAACTCTAATGCAAGTTTATCCTTGGTTTTTCTTTGGAATTCACTGTCATCAGGATTTTCACTTGACATGCCATTTTCCCAATGTTTACTCTTGCTTGTATAATGTGAGTTCTCGTTTTCACCCTCTATGTTGCCAGTTTCACCCATTTTCTTTTCTATTTTGTTCAACCTTTCCTTAGTTTCAGTAAGCATGTTTAGAATCCTATCCAACTTGTCAGTGGAGTTTTCCCGAGAGTTATGACCTTCCCGATCCTCCCCCTCATTAAACTCTAATTGGTTGATGATAGTTTAGTTTCTCACCTGATTAAACATATACTAATCAGTTTTGTGCTTATCATATTATAAATCATCATAAGAAAACAACAATTGATCATAATCATAATTGTTCTCAAACCAAAATTTTGTCTTTATTCATTTTGCAAAATTATTTCAACATCATTAGAGATAGACATATCTTCATGTTTTTACTCAGTATTTTCTAGTGGAGTGTAACCTTTGGATTCATTGTTTGACACATAATCACGAGGTGTATACCCCTCAGACTCACTATCAGAAGATAGCTCAATGATCTTAGCTCTAGGTACTACACGAGGATCCCTAGTGATCATGGGTATACTACTAGGTACACTCTCAGGTACACTAACAGGTACACTATTAGGTACAATACTGGGGCAGTAGTTGATCATGATTTGAGCTACTATCGTTGCTCCCTCTAGGAGTTCTCTCCTCATTCGTTTAATTTGTGACATTGCATTGGCTAAGGTTTCCACATCATCAAGCCAAATGTCATTTTCATCATTAGTTTTCTCAATGGTCTTGATCATTGCAAGCCGTTTCTTCTTAGCTTGCAGATAACGCTTCTTACCCGCGAAGGATTTTCTTGTGATTTTCTTGATGTATACCATCCTGGCATAATAAATCAAACCATTAGCTACCCACATAATGTTGATTTCCTAATTAGGTTAGTGGACTCATCAGCCCTAGTGCTGAACTTGGATAGCTCTAATACCATATGTAACATCCATATCTGAATTGACAAGAAAAACTAGGTTTTCACAAAGGTAATTTTTTTTTTTACTAGGTAGTCAAATACAAAAGAAACTTATCTACTACCAATTATAACATGTTTCACTTTAACATAAACATGATCTCATTTTCATAAAACTGAAAGAAATGATATACAATAAACATTTTATTTTCTAACAATCTGAATTTCCTTGAAACAAATAATATATTGGAAACATACCATTAACATGCATCTCAATTGTTGACCCATCACATTCAAGACTCGGCAATCCTCAGTATTTGGAAGAGAAAGTATCTTCAAGGAGCTTAACCTCCAACCACAGACTGTCAGTCCCCCACACTCCTTCCTAACCAGAAGTGGCCTTACCCTACTCAAGAGGATAGACTTAGGATAACGATCGGTGTTTGCTATCTGAGTTGTGGTGTTGTAACTTACGTGTATTGTTATCGTGCACATCCCTAGATACCCTCTAGTCGTGCATGACTCTCCACAAGAAACACCATCCAGTCACAGTGAACATTCGATGCACTTGAGGATTGTGCACCAACTTGGCCAAAGGATTTGTTTTTAAATAGCATTCTAAGAATGCATGAACTTAGTTCACCCACCCTACTCGACTTGAACTGATCAAAATCCTACAGTTTCCTATTTGTAAGGTTTAAACAAATGTCAACCTCGATGACCTCAAGGTTTTAGGATTTTCTCCTGCAATAGCGCATGGCACAACGTTTACTCTAATCCTAATTTCATAGTTGCATAATCCCATATTCATATAAAACATTGTTTAATAACACCCACTCCTAAATGGTTTCAAACTTGGTTGCTCGGTTCCCATGTTTGGATAACATACTCAAGTATCTAAAATAATTACCCGTTATCCTGAAATTTAAGGGTTTTAGACCCATAAGGTCTACAAAATAAAACGATACTAAAGCCATTGCATGCAACATAATCTAGACTCAAAATGTGGGTTTTTCCCACCCTATTTGTTTATTACAATTCCATGATGGATTTTAACTAAGAATAACTACTTAACCTACAACTTCACACCTCTTACCAAAATAAATAGATTTATGAGGTTCAAAGAGTTAAGAATTAAATAATAAGGTTAAGAAAGAACTTGGAATCTCTCTATGACACTAGAGACGATCAAGCTTATATGTCGACCTTTATTTGAAAATCTAAACCGCATAAGAAATTAGATAAAAGCATTTGTCGACATCCAATGTCTTATTTTCAGGATTCCTTTGCCATATAAGTTGTCGAGTGTGGACATCTGGCATCAAACAAAGAGAGGAAATATTTCAAGTATTCAGAGACATTTTCGAGATAGAAACACAATCATGTAAAATGCTTGCCAAAGGTAAATGAAAGCAATGCATTTCAGTAATAGATTGTGGTTTACATTACGACCATTACAATAACATACATACGAGGATGTTCTCACAGCAGGTATAGAGCTTTAGGTTTGCACCAAATACTACAAAGTTATCCTTCATATTCTGATTATTGTTCACGTCTTACTTCCTACATGTAGCTACCTTGGTGTTTACAAATGTGAACCTGTGTTCTACTATTGCAAAGGTAGCGTTCATGATGGACAAAGATTACATATTCTAAGTAGACAAACTCTATTCATTTTATACAGAAGAATGCATTGTTTTCACTAACTTCTATAATGTGGAACACAACACATACACAGCCAGTAATAACAAAACCATAGGCTATACAATGCACTCAACCTACATTGGAACAGGTGTCAAACTGAGTTAATACTCCTACACAGTGGTGTAGGGCCAAGTGATTCTTACTCAGAAACTATCATTTGCATTGAAGACAACCCTCACCCTAAGATTACAGAAGAAAAATGTTATATGCATTAATCTCCACACTACATGAAACACCCAAAATGCTGCCCAAACAAAGCATAAATAGTGCGCATAGACTGTGTAGAGGGAAAGGATAGAACCTGGCAAAATACTTATAGAGTTTCACTCTTGGATGATAGACCTTGCTGCTCCCTCAGCGTCGTCCTTCCTCAAGCGATAACCCACAACACTCTCCATGTCCTCTCTAGTTTTCCAAGTTCTTAACAACATAAACTCCTTCTCCAAGACTCTCTATGGAAAGGAAGAATGTTCACCTATCTCTGTCTACCTTCCATGGTGAAGAAACTTAGAATGCATTTCCCTCTCGTTTCAGTTTCTTAACAACTGAATTCCTCCTTCCAAGTCGTGCACAGCGAAGAAGATATGATGGCATTCTACTCATGTTATCACTTCTTCTTAATAGAATTAACCACCTCCTGACTACCCACTGCGATGGAAGATAAATGGCATTAAACTACTGCCGATACATGCCTAAACACAAGGAGGTCGAATAACTGTATTTTACCCGACATCTTACTTACCACGACCACAAACAAGATGGTGGCTCCTTCGGTGACGTGGCTGTTAGTGGACATAACAACCCTTCCCACACCTTCAAGAATTAAGGCTTCTAATCCTCAAAGTTGCAACTAAAAGCTGAATTGAGGAGTTAATGTCAACAAGGTAGCAAATAATAAATCCCTAAAGCATCTCTATGGTCGAATAAGAAAAAGAGATAAAGACCACTTTAGAAAAGAGACTCAAGGTTAGATCAATAATATCTCATGGTCAAAGCTAGAAGAAAAGACTCATGCTAAACAATGACCAAAACAAATTATTACACGCTATGGCCTCAAATTCGACATTCAATGATTTCCAAAAAGGAATAAATTCACAACACTAGATCAACGTGTTTCTATGGCAATCACAACGGATTGGTCGTAATGCATCACAAGGTTTCTAAATCGTTAGACACACAAAATGACTTCTCACATCCTTCGACTACGAGATGTGATCCACAATCCGCCACAAGTAGGTTCATTTAATCACCTATAAACAAAATAACAATTGTCTATACAAGTCGACTTGCTTTGGAGAACTTACGACAATATCGTCGATTCTAAGATTCTATATGATGACTTACGAAAAGGATGTTACACCTTATCTTCAGATGTCGACATCTAGTCTTAAACTATCCCAGTCGAAAAACAAGACTAAATTGATGGCTTCAAGGTTTATCTACCTGTTTGGCATTCTCATTAACAAACACCCATGGTTAATTTCCAGAGTCTATACTCTCTCTCAAAGACTTTTTCTTCCCAT
Source organism: Cunninghamia lanceolata (assembly GCA_027924645.1). NCBI lineage: Eukaryota > Viridiplantae > Streptophyta > Pinopsida > Cupressales > Cupressaceae > Cunninghamia > Cunninghamia lanceolata. Next base: position 13,982,984 of record BSBN01000388.1, on the reverse strand, counting down.
CGAACATGGTCCACTTGTTCCTACAACGACAGTCTCATATACAATTTTGTGGTCAAAGCACCTATGTTCCAAATCAAAGCATAGTATATCCAAAACATTGTTTCTCTTAACAAAAAGAATATTTAGTCTACAATATCACATTGATCATAATCAATAGATTCTAAAATTTCATATAACTAACTTTGTATAATAAATCATCAGTTTCCATGTCATCCACAACATATTATATTACTAAAATTTGCAAGAAAGTAAATAGCATATTTGATTCCAAAAGAGGGATGTAACATATGGACACTAAAATGTGATAGGTCCAAATCAAAACAAGGTGCAGGTGTAAGTATTGAACTCATAGATCCTCAGGGTAAAACATACCTAGCAGCCTATAGACTACAATTTTCCTGTACTAACAATACTGCTGAATATTAAGCCTTAATTTTGGGACTTGTCATGGCCATCAAGAAAAGGGTGAAAACAATTAAGGTATTTTCAAACTCTGAACTAGTAGTCAGAGAAGTGAGGAAACTATGCGTGTGCAACTACAATAATATGATTTGTTACAAACATAGAGTATGGGATTTAATAGATTCGTTCGAGGCTTTCAACATAGAGCATATCCCTAGAGAACTAAACCACAGGCTAGATGCACTAGCAGTTGCTGCTAGTACACTAGAACCCTTGACACTGTCAGGATTGAAATGATTTGTTGTTGAGTTAGTTAATGTTCCTAGTATCCCAGACAACATTACTCACTTTTAGGTATTTGGAGGGATCAGTAAATTATTGATTTTCTGACTTGTAGTGAGGAATTTGAGGCACAAATCATCGATGAACAAGAAAGCCCTGAGATAACATGGGACGAAGAGGATATAATCAACTTGAGGAGCAACTTTTTACCCAAAGGAGTAATAGAATTAGAACATATTTTTGACTTGAATGGGGTAATGAGATAGAAACACTTGCCCAAAATAGAAGGGGGTAAGTGTGATTTACATAATTTGGGGACAGAGCAAAATCCATAAAATGTGCTGATTGGAAAGACTTGCACTGAGAAAATAAGAAAAGAAGTTTTAGACATTCTAAAGGATTATAAACACGTAATAGCATGGACCTATGAAGACTTGAAAACATTTGATAAGTCCATCATAACTCACATAATACCTTTAAGGCTAGAGGTTAAGCCATTTAGATAGAAACAAAGGCCTGTGAATGCTATCCTAGAGCCTTTAATCTTTGAGGAAGTAAAAAAATTGATGTCCACTAGAATAATTTTCCCAGTTAGACATTCAGTCTAGGTAGCTAACCTAGTGCCAGTAAGAAAAAAAAATGGAGACATCAGATTGTGCGTAGATTTTAGAAATTTGAATAAAGCATTTGAAAAGGATAATTATCCTATGCCTCCTATAGACGAAGTGTTGCAAGTAGTAAACGGAGCAAAGATGATGTCTTTTTGAGATGGTTTCTCAGGCTATAACCAAGTTTTAATTGATAGAGATGACAGATTAAAAACCACTTTCACTTGTAAATGGGGAAATTATGCATATAGGAGAATGCCTTTTGGTCTGATCAATGTAGGTGCCACTTTTCAGAGAGCCATGGACATTGCATTCCATGGGTTATTAGGTAAGTGCATTATTGTGTTTATGGATGATTTGACTGTGTATTCCCAGGATGCATCCACTCACACTGAAGATCTCAGGAAAATACTCAAGCGGTGTAGAAGGTACAGAATTTTCCTTAACCCTAAGAAATGTATATTTGGGGTAACTGAAGGTAAATAGTTAGGGCATGTCATTTCTGAAGATGGAATATCAATTGATCCAGATATAATAGAGTCAATAAAAAAATTGCAAATACCAAATAGTAGGAAAGAGTTAAAATCATTTTTTGGTAAAATTAACTTTGTTCGGAAGTTTATCACGGGTTTTGCAGAAATCGTGCAGCCATTAAATGCCATGTTAAAGAAGGATGCATAGATGGAGTGGATGCCAGTGGCTAGAGCTGCATTCGAAGATATCAAGTGAGCCATTTTGACACCCCTATACTGACGAGCCCAAACTACACAAAGCCATTTTGCATCTACTCCTTTGCATCCTCTCATTCAGTCGCAGATGCCTTGACACAGAAGGGTGCAAACAACGAAGAAAAACCGATCGCATTTATGAGTGCACCCCTGAAAGACAAGCATTCACATTAATAAATGCTGTAAAAAATTCATACATTATGTTTTGCACAGCTAGGTCAGAGCCATAGTGCCAGACATAGTAGTGAAAATGCTGCTGATGCAAAACAAGCCTGGAGAAAAGAGAGCCAAGTGGATCACTACCCTATACGAGTTTGATATAGAAATCATTCCCATGAAGTTGGTTAGAGGGCAGGCATTAGTACAAACCATAGCAAACACAGACCCAAATTTGATAAAATAGCAGTATGTGTTGAATTCCCATGACACATCAGATTGGTATGGAGATTTAAACGCTTTTCTAATAGCTGGAAAGTACCCCAACAAGATGAAAGCTTCTCAAAGGAGATCTTTGAAGATTAAAGCACAAAAATATATGGTACAAAGAGGTCTTCTATTCAAGAAGAACCATGATGGAATTTATTTAAGATGTTTGAACAGAGTTGAAGCAGATAAAGTGTTGGCAGAACTACATGACAAGTACAGGACTGGTCATGGTTCCCATCTAGCTACAACACACAAAATATTGAGAGTAGGCTATTATTGGCCTATGATGTTCAAGGATACAGAGAGTCACATCAAGAGTTGCCACACCTGTCAGACTATAGTAGATAAGGGAAGAAATTAGGCCCATCCATTACAAACTGTGACTAAATCAAGACCATTTGCACAGTGGGGCCTGGATTTTATTGGATTCATCAATCCTCCATCTTCTGCAGAACACAAGTTCATACTGACAGTAACAGACTACTATACAAGATGGATTGAGGCCACCTACTACAAATTCTCCACAACTGAGGTAGTTATCAAGTTTCTTGAAGAAAACATCATCACTAGGTTTGGAAGTCCCTATTCATTGGTATGTGATAATGGCCCTGCTTTCTCTTCTTTAAAGTTTTCTAAATGGGCATTTGAATACAGGATCATTTTAAAGTTTTCTTCAAACTATTAGCCTCAAGGTAATGGATTAGCTAAGTCTATGAACAAAATTTTATTAGACATAATCCAAAAGCTAATTGCAAAGAGTCCTAGAGAGTGGAATACCTTGTTAAAATACACATTATGGGTAGATAGGACCAAGTTTAAAACAGCCTTAGGTAGTACACCTTATCATTTAGTTTATGGGACTGATCCCATACTTCCAGTAAATCTGAGAATGCCAACCTAGAAGTTTACCAATGAGTTTTTAGGCTTTGATAACCATAGGGAAGCAAGGGTAGTACAAATGCTACAGTTGGATGAGAAAAGAAGTCAAGCCATCAAGAAGTTTGCCAAACATCAAGCAGTTGTTAAAAGGTGGTTTGATAAGAGGGCAAGAGTCAAAACATTTAGGATATCAGATTTAGTGTTGTGCTGGGATAAAGCACATGAAAAGAAGGGGAGTCATGGAAAATTCGATAAGCTATGGTTAGGCCCATTACAAGTTTTAGAAATAATAGGAGATAACACATTTAGACTTAAGACCTTGACTGGAGAAGACGTGCCATTACTAGTTAATGGTCAACATTTGAAACACTACTTCCAGGCTTGAGGCAAAGGGCAATCCATTTTTGTGTAATATAGTGTAAGTAATGTATAGTTTTTTCTTTTTGCTTGTCTTGCTTTGTATGTTAGTTGTTTGTATAGTTTTCTTTTCTTTGTATTTGTTTGTTGTTTTGTTTCTGTTTGTACAGTTTTGTCTTCTTTTTTTTTTCTTGTACAATCTATTTTTTGGTTTGTTTGTTGTCTCCTCGGTAGGGATCTTTGTTTTACTTTAGAGTATTAAGGAGCTAGCCAACAACCATTCAAAATAGTATAAAATTCAAAATATTTAGGTTAATTATTTGCAATTTATGCATAACTTGTTGTGACTGTCATGAATGTAGGGAGTTATTCTACTTGTTAAGATTTGTATTCAATAAATGTGATTGAGAATTCAAGAGAGGTTTCTCATGATGACACACCTAAAATCCTTGGGTTTGTTGAACCTACCAGTGTAGATATTAGGTGAAAAATCTGAGGTCACCCTTTCTACCATTACAATTCTCAGCTTAATTTCAGCAAGTGCTCACTCCTTGCATCATGAAGCAACAAATTGCTATATCTTGTGGAATATCTACCAAAACATCAAAATAAAACAAAATAAATAAAGTATAGAATATAAAATATAATAAAGCGGATTATACTAAAAATCTAGATTAAGCCATCTAAGTAACTCTACCGGGGCTATAGACGCTCGCTGGCAGTGGAGCTCTACTTAGGAGAATTGTAACGATAACCTTGTTAGGGCTATAGATGCTCACTGGCAGCAAGGCTCTATTCAGTTGGCTATGAGGGAATACCCTCAACAACGTAGGCTAATGTCAGTCACTGGTTTGTTCAACTGATCTTCAAGATGATGATAATTAATCACATGCACACACCTAAACTGAAAATGAAAATTCATGCATCATTATTGAATACCTTAGGTCTCAGGATTGAATAATAATTTGCAGGAAAGATAGTTAGAAGTTATGGATTTATTTCATCTAGTTTTCTTGAATGCTTTGAATTTAATTATTTTGTTTGGTTGCTAGTTGTTGTGATGTTCACAACACGCCCCATTTTACTCCTTAGCAAAATGAGGACCCCTGCTGTGGATGTTGCTTTTACTGTTGTGTGTGTCATTTTGCTTGGTGGTAAAGGGAAAAAGGGGTTAAAATTGCAAACTTTGTTAAAATAGCGAAAAAATACATTTTTTAGTACTAGTGCATGATATGGTTGGATTCCTTGTCAAAAATGAGCTAGGGTTGCTTTTTGAACCGTCTTAAAATTCGCCATATTTTGCAAGTTATGATCATTTTGGTAAAATGTACATTCTGGTTTGTATATCGCTTTGCATATATAGGGTCCTTTGTATGTGCAAAGTCATTTTATGCTTGGTCGCTTTTTGCATTTGGGTTCATATACAAGGTCAGTTGTATTTCCTTTCATACATACAAAGTGGACCTGAAGTGTTTTTTAGGTTAGAATGATTTGATGTTTTGATTTCCGCTTTGCATCTTGCGTTTGTATGTTTGGCAGGTGAATTATACAAAACACATATATACAATGCGGACCCGAAAAAGTTATCAAACAATGTTAATCCATGTATAAATTTTGGTTTGCATATTTGTGCATACAAAGTCAATATACATCGCCAATATACAACGCGGACCCGACGGACATATAAAAAAGAGAAAAATCTATGTATATGTCCTGGCTTGCATATTGGCGCACACAAGAATAATATACATACAACGTGGATTTGAAAATTTCATGAAGAAGAGCTAATTCAATGTATATTTCACATTTATATATTCTTATATACAAACTGATATACATTGTGCTTATACAAAACAGATCTCAACAGAGGATTTAATTTGGTTAAGTACTTGTATCAAATCTAGGTGTATATCAAAAAATACATATTTGAAAGAAACATGCAAGTGGATATACAAACACATATACACAACGCGGACCCGAAGTGGTTATTAAACAATGATAATTCGTGGTATAAAATCCAACTTGTATATTTCGACATACAAACCAATATGCATGGATATTATACAAGACGAAATCCAAAAAGGATTAGAATCCGATTGAACCAATGATCATGTCCAAAATGTATATCGAAATATGCATTTATCAACATACATTGAAATATACATTGCGGAACTGAGGCAGTTGTTAAAGGAGGTTAATTCGTTGTATATCAGAGGTAGTCACGCAGATATGAGATATCAGTGTAACATAGCAGTCAGAGTAACATTTTAGGCTTTCGCCGACGGCATATCTCACACCGATACAAAGGCCATCAGCGAAATGAACAACGATCAAAGTAAGCATTAAGGCATTCGCCGATAGGCGATGTCATGTTGATAGGAAGGAAACACAAGCTGCTAGGGCTATTTTAGTGAAAGCCACGCTGATATAAGACATCGACTAAACAACGGAAATCGGCCCATCATTTTTTGGACTTGCCAACGGCATATCTCACGCCGATGGGTGAGAAAAGAATAGAGCAATAGGGTTTTTTGGGTGTTTTGAGGCCCGGATGAATGTTTCTGGTCAACAATGGTTGGCCCGATGGTGTTTTGGACATTGTATATGTTTTTTTTGAATGCATTTTTTTGGGGCATTTTTGGGCCCAATTTCTACAATTTGCACAGTCATGCCTCGATTCAATAGGTGTTTAAGTTTCCTACTATTTTTAAGTGAAGTGATACTTATTGCTTGTCTATTTTTGTAGGGTTGTAGTTGAGGAGGGAGCTGAAACTTAATGACAATGACATCATGGAAGAGGAAATCTGATCTCAGGAGTAGGAGAAGATAAGGATAAAGGATGAGGAAGTCAAGGGTCTTCACTAGTGAAGACAAAATACAGCTGAGGGCATTACTGCAGCAGACCACATAAGTTAATATTGACCTGCTAGGGTTTCCAGAATGGCATATTTTGCCCACATTGGATGTATACTCAAAGATATTTTGGGAAACTTGTTCTCTAGCATTTATTGCTGTAACCAAGGGTTTGAAATAGTGCTTAACAAATTTTTTGGCCATAGTGAGGACAATCAGAGTCTTTATATTGTGCCTCTCCACATTGTAAAACTTTACACAGGGGCTACTTAGAAATTTGTAGCAGCAAAGATTTTGTAGAGAATAGCATTTAGAGTAGAGTGACCTTTGAGTTTAGAAGTAGAAGAAGGAGGTCACCTGTGTCTACAATAAGGAATGCATGGAACATCTAGCTTCCTTACTGTATCTGTAAAGCCTGTAAGTTTTCTGTAGTTTGATCAATGAAACTAAGAGTCATTTTGACATTGTAAATCATATATGACTGTTTGTTTCTAATACATTTGAATCTAGAATTCTGCATCTATCCTCTAGGTGTTTTGTTGCTCTTCATTGTGTTTTGAAACATTTTCTCTTAGAGCTTGCAATTTTAATTGTATGTTTGTGAAAATGCTCAGAACTTACATTTAAGGTTTTTTGTCTGTGGATTTGATCAAGTTACTATATGATTTATATAGTACATAACAAAACAATTAGATCCTTCGATAGATTTCAATGAACTTTAGATTAGTTCTTTCTAACTTTTCCCAACCCATCTGAAATACTTAGCTGAAAATGTTGAAATTTAAAGGAAATTGTCTCATATCTAAAAGAAGTATGCATTATTGATTTGAAAGTAGACAGTTTTCATAATATTAGAAAGAAGAAAGCTTGCTACAATATAAATCTTTTAAAGCTTTGAAATCCAGTAACACTTTTATGCAAGAAAGGAATGAACAACACACTAATATTCACAATACCTTGTTGCATAGTTTGAGTCTAGTTAACCAACAGGAAACCCTAAATCACGTAAAGCCCCTTGAACATTACAGCTTCACAACAACCAACTGAAATTACCCAACAGGTCAAGACCTGACCATATTAAACATGGGATTAAGTGAATCTTAATCGATTCCTTCATATCTTTCAAGTTAGTTTTGGTTCATTATATGTGAATTTTAACTAAAATTGTTATGATTGCATCAAAACAATCATCAATAGGAAGCAACCCTATAACCTGGTTCTACCAATTTTGAAAGAACTCTAGAACCAGATACCTCCCCATTTAGTTTGGAGTTTGTGGAAGGAACGTAATAATAGAATCTTTAGGGAAAAGAGCATAACCCCTTTGGAGGTCCTTCAATGTTTTGTCAAGTTGTTGGCTAAAAACGTCAATTCTTGTTAGTTTAAAGTTGTGGATAGCCACCTGGGGAGAGAAGAACTAAACATGATAAAGAAATGGAATCTAAACTCATACAAGGTGGAAATGACTAAGAAGTTAGCCTGGGATAGAATCAAATGGACTTCATCGCAGCAAGGGTGGGTTAAGTTGAACTTCGATAGTGTGGCTATAGGGAACCTAAGTGCTGCTAGTGGTGGAGCTATCTTAAGAATGGATACTAGAGAGTGTGTTGCTACTTATGCTGGAGGGATTGGCATTAAAAGAAATAATGAAGTGAAAGCCATGGCTATGCTATGGGGTATCAAGTTAGCTATTTCCATGAATATCAAAGGGATGCATATTGAAGGAGACTCCTACCTAATTGTGAATGCTGCCCTTGGTCATTCTCAGATAGGGTGGAACATTGAGGATATCATGGGGGACATCAAGATCTTTCTTAATGGTTTTGAGGAATATAGGATTTCTCATATCTACAGAGAAGGAAACGTTGTGGCCAATGCCTTGGCTAATGTTGGAAGTGGGAAGGATGGATGGCGATGCTAGAGAAGTATCTCAAATTTGTCTCAAGGAATTCGTAACCTGATTGAGCAAGATGGAAAGAGATAGGAAATATAAGTGATGGGTGATGGTTATTGTTCTTTGGTATCACCAGGGTGTGAGATGGGTGAGAGTTCCTTTGTTTAGGGAAAGTGGGACCAACAATTCAAATTTTCAAATTATTTCTAGTAGGATTGTCAATAATCTCTTGCAGGATGAGGTGGTAGGGTCGTGATGGAGTCAACCAAGTCCTATCAGTAGTAGTTGGGGTAAAGGGGTCCACGGGGATATAGGGGATGGCATAGATGATAGTACTACAAGGAGATTGATGGGAAAGCTTGATTGGCATGCTAAAATGCATAAGGACTTTGGTGTTGGCAAAGATCTGGGGTCAACATTTCATAATTTGAAAAGGACAATGAGTGGATAAGTGGCTAGGAGATGGAGGACATATGTGATGGCTAATTTTATGATTCATCATAGTTAGTTTAAGACAGAGGCTAGCATCACCTATCTTCACATGAGGTGGTGGCTAAATACTTCCCTGATGAGATGCATCTAGGTGGTGATATTAGGGATTTTAACAACAATAATTGTAGCGTCATCTTTACTACAACTTAGCATAATTGCTATTTTGGTAGTCCCTTTCCTAAATTCAAGGCTATGAATTGTGATTATTTCCCTTTTGAACAAATCAAGTTTAGTTTTCTGAGCCATTCTCAGACTAGTAAGATGGGAGGAGACATCATGAAAATCAAACCCATCTTGGCTTAGGAATTTAAGCAAGACCTTATTGTTTGGCATATTATCCAAGAGGGTGAGGTGGTGCCTTTTCTTGAAGGGATGATAGGTCACAATGAAAATTTGTCAAGATAGTTTGTGGAGACGTGGGTTGACAAAACCAGGGAAGTCAGAATTGGGAAGATTTGATTCCAAGTTTCTGAGGAGGTCATTGGGCAAGCAATTGGTTTACCCACGTAAGTCAAAAAACATTCAAGGAAAAGCAAAGTAGCTGACTGGTATGGAGCACCTACAAAATCATGTTTTTGCTTGTAATAAGGTCTATTTGACCAATGCATTTTCATTTCAGTTTGAAGCTAGGTCTATTTTGTAAGTCCCAAGTGACTTAGGGGACATTTGTCAAGTTGTAATCGCATAATGCTAAAAATAGGAATAATGCCAAAATAAGGCAGTAGGGTAGTTTTGGTCGGTGGTCTCCTAGCTGCTTGGATTGTTCTCCCAACCGCTTGGAGCTAGTGTGGTACTACTCAGAGCGGGTTGATAAATGCCCAGAGGAATGATCAAATGATCATCGAATGTAATCAGATTAAAGAAGTGATCGAATGGGATTGTGTTGTGTTCAAGACAAATTAAGCATTTCTGTTCTTTCCATTTGATTTCCATTTTTATAACTACAAATCATGCGATTGTAAATTTCTATTCGTTTTACATTTTTCATTATTGCTATATGACGTTGTGAAGCATTCCACTAGTGAGATTTTTGTCAAAATCAGTGGAATCATTTCAATGTATCAGTATTCATTTAGTTCTTTATTTTGTATTTCCTATTCGATAGTGTAGATGACCAGATCGAGGGTTTTGTGCAGTAAAATGACCTAGCATCCCCATGTGCTAGGTTTGTAGGAGGAAAGCTATGCACTCATATTTTTGGTGAATCGGCATAGCAAACCCTAGGTGGCCAATGGTAAAAATTCCACCGAAAAAAAAAGATCGCTAGAGGTCCATCTAGAGAGATCTGAGAATCGACAGCTTTGGAATAAGTCTCACCGAAGGAGTTTGGACTTCTAGTGCAATGGCCAAAATTTACAAGTGTTTGCCGATGAGTTGAGTCTCACCAAAATGTGTGCTACAAATTGAAGAAGTTAAACTCTGATCAGTTGTGCATTTCTGTTGTGCACTCCTCATCATATAGGTGCTAGGGGAGAAGAATGCTTCCTCATTGCAAAAGGATGGTATGACTTATAGGATAAAATCATTGGCAGAAGAGGATCCATAACATGTAGGGTCTAGTGTAATGCTGGTAGGAGAAAAAGAATTCATGGGCACATTATAGGAAGGTGATGGAGTCAGTTTTTCTTTGATTGTGAAGCCTAAGCGGGAAAGGAAGCAAAGTGTGAGAGAAGTAGGGCCTAAAGAGGTCAGAGATTTGCTTGAGAGTTACAAAGGAGTGATTGCAAAGAATATGCCTGATTCCCTACCACCAATCAAAGACATTAGTCATCAGATAGATCTCATACCAGGAGTAGTACTTCCTAATAAGACAGCATATAAAATGACCCCTCAACAAAATGAGGAGATATCTAGGTAGGTTCAAGAACTTTTAGACAAGGGGTTAATAAGAAAGAGTTTGAGTCCATGTACAGTCCCCACCATTTTAGCACCAAAGAAAGATGGAAAATGGAGATTGTGTACTGATTCTAGGGCCATAAATAGGACAGCCATCAGGTATAGGTTTCCTATTCCTATAATAGAAGATCTAACGAATTATTTGGGAGGTGCTACCTATTTCTCTAAGATAGATTTGAAAAGTGGGTACCATCAGATAAGGATAAGAGAAGGCAATGAGTGGAAGACAACTTTCAAGATCAATGAAGGGTTGTATGAGTGGTTTGTGATGTTGTTTGGTCTTTTAAACACCCCTAACACCTTTATGAGGCTGAATAATGATGTGTTGCTTTTGGACTTCCAATGCAATGACCAGAATTTGTAGGTGTTCACCGATGAGTTGAGTCTTAGCAAAATGTGTGTTGCAAATTGAAGAAGTTAAACTCTGATCAATTATGCATTCTTGTTGTGTGTTCCTCATCATATTGATATCAGAGCCTGAAAAAAAGATTTGGGTGGCAAGTCAAGTTGAGGACTTGTAGGATTATTGGAATTTGGGTGTTGTCTGTGAATGTTTATGTCAGACAGAGATAGTAGAAAAAAGGCAGAGAGGATGACTCCCAAAAGTATGTCACAAGACACCGTTACGAAGCTGATCAAGGAGATGCTTGCATCCAAGTTGGGAGAGTTCAAGCAGTCCAAAGGCAAAGAGAGGGAAGCTGAAAGTGACAGTGATGAAGGTGATGCAGAAATTGCCAAAACCAGTAAAAAGATAGAGGAGATACCAGCAGACTAGAGGGCATTTTTAAATGCATTGGAGTCAGTCAATAGGGACACCATAGATGGGTTGCCTATGTATAGTGGAAGTATGGAAGCTGAAGAGGTGATTGATTTGATTGAGGCATTGAACAATCATTTTGAATATAAAGAAATCCCTAATGATAAGAGGGTTAAGTTGGCAAAGGCAAGATTGCAGGGATCTGCTCTTGCTTGGTGGAATTATGAACAAGAAGAGAGGGTCAAGGAGGGGAAAAATATGATAACCTATTTGGAAAGGATGAAGACTAAACTTAAGGAATAGTTTTTACCCCTGGATTATGATGTGTAGTTGTATAAGAAGCTACAAAACCTCAGATAGAGAGATCTTGATGTGAATGCATACACACAACAATTTCATGAACTCAGTCTCAGATCAAAGAGACAAGAAGATGAGTCAGAAAAGGTGGCTAGGTATTTGAATGGCCTACAGATGAACATTCAAGATGAGATCAACATCCTAGCACCAAACACAATGAACAAGTGTTTCCAGATGGCCTTAAGGGCTGAAGAGAAGATAAAGAGGAAGCGTGAGAAGAACAATAGAGGTAGAGGTGGAAGGAATTTCAGAGGTAGAGGCCCTAACTAGAGGCCTAGTGGTAAGTCTATCCAAGAAGAGCAAGTTGGGGACTCAAGTAGCAGAGGAGGCTACCAAGGAAAAAGGCCTAATGGAAGAGGTGGGACAAATGAATCAGGTAGAGGATCCAAATTCTCCAATATGAGATGTTATAACTGCAATCAGATAGGGCACCCAGAATAAAAGTGTCTAGAGAAGGCCTTAACTTCTCATGGTGGTGAGAAGAGAACCACTTTGATTCAAGAAGATGCAAGGAGCGTGACATCTCTTGAAGTGAATCTAGCATCAGAAGTAGAAGAAAATCTGATGATCAAGAGGGCGCTGCTCAAGGAATCAATGTAGACAGAACCATCACAAAGAAGGGCTTTCTATAGAATCAACTGCAAGATCCAAGGTAAGGTTTACAAAGTTATTATTGACTCTGGTTCGACAGATAATATCATATCTTTGGAATAAGTAAATAAGTTGAATTTGGAAAAGATACCCCATAGCAGTCCATATAAAGTTGGTTGAATAAGGGGCATCGCATACTCATCAATGAACAAACATGGGTAGAATTTAGTATTGGGGGGTATAGATACAAGATTTTGTGTGACATCCTTCCAATGGATGCTTGCCACCTTTTCTTAGGCAGACCATGGCAGTTTGATAGAAAGGCTCAGCATGATGGAGAGAAGAATGCTTACTCATTCCAAAAGGATGGTATGACTTATAGGATCATTGGCAAAAGAGGATCCACATCATGTAGGGTCTAGTGTAATGCTGGTAGGAGAAAAAGAATTCATGGACACATTACAAGAAGGTGATGGAGTAGGTTTTACGTTGATTGTGAAGCATAAGGGGGAAAAGAAGAAAAGTGTGAGAGAAGTAGGGTCTAAAGAGGTTAGAGATTTGCTTGAGAGTTACAAAGGAGTGATTGCAAAGAATATGGCTAATTCCCTACCACCAATCAAAGACATTAGTCATCAGATAGATCTCATACCAGGAGTAGTACTTCCTAATAAGGTAGGATATAAAATGGCCCCTTAATAGAATGAGGAGATAACCAGGCAGGTTCAAGAACTTTTAGACAAGGGGTTAATAAGAAAGAGTTTGAGTCCATGTGCAGTCCCCACCATTTTACCACCAAAGAAAGATGGAAAATGGAGATTGTGTACTGATTCTAGGGCCATAAATAGGATAGCCATCAAGTATAGGTTTCCTATTCCTATAATAGAAGATCTAATGGATTGTTTTGGAGGTGCTACCTATTTCTCTAAGATAGATTTGAAGAGTGGGTACCATCAGATAAGGATAAGTGAAGGGGATGAGTGCAAGATAGCTTTCAAGACTAATGAAGGGTTGTATGAGTGGCTTGTGATTCCATTTGGTCTTTCAAATGCCCCTAGCACCTTTATGAGGTTGATGAATGAGCTGTTGTAGGATTTCATAGGAAAATTTGTGGTAGTCTACCTTGATGATATTTTGGTGTTCAGTAAGAGAAAGGAAGAGCACTTGAAACATTTGGAGATAGTCTTGAAAAGGCTGCAAGATTAGAAGTTCCTAATAAATTTGGAAAAATGTGACTTCATGAGCAAGAATTGGTCTACCTAGGTTTTGTCATCTCTAAGGGTGATTTGAAAATGGATCCTTCCAAGGTAGAAGCTATTTTGAATTGGCCTACACCTAGGATAGTAGGAGAGGTCAGAAATTTCCATGGTTTGGCCACATTTTATAGGAAATTCATTAAGAACTACATTGACATCTATGCACCTATGTTGGAGACCATCAAGGGCAGAGGTAAGATGAAGTTTGCATGGATGAGAGAGGTAGATGAGAGTTTTTAAAGTCTCAAACACAAAGTTGTTGAATTCCCTATTTTGGTGTTACCTGATTTTAATAAAGTTTTCATAATTGAATGTGATGCAAGTGGATTGGCCATAGGAGTAGTATTGAGCCAAGAAGGCAGACCAATAGCCTTCTTCAGTGAGAAATTAAATGAAGCCAAGAGGAAATACTCCTCTTATGATTTAGAGTTGTATGCTATGGTACAATCTCTAAAAAAATGGAGGCACTACTTGCTTCCTAAGGAATTTATTGTATACATTGACAATCATGCTCTTAGTTTTTTGAATGGACAAGAAAACCTCAGTCATCGGCACATGAAATGGGTGAAAAGTCTTCAATCCTACACCTTCATCATCAAACATAAGAAGGGAAAAACAAATAAGGTTGCTGATGCTTTAAGTAGAAGAGTGTTGACAGTGCAAGAAGTGCAAATACAGAGTATGGTTGTTCAGTCACTCAAAGGATTGTATGAAGATGATGCAGGAGCATCCAGGGCATAAGAGCAATCTTGCATCAAGAAAAAATAATAATAATAATAATAATAATAATAAAATGTGTTGTTTCTTTTCAATAAGGGCTAAATTTGGTAGGGTTACTATTTTTAGTAAGTTTGCATTTGTGCACAGTTGGATACAAAATCTTACACAGACCTCTAGAATGGTGAATTGAATCTAATGGTGAAGAAATCACTTAAATATCATTTGTCATTTGTGAGATATTAAAATTTCAAATTCCAAAAATCCTATTGAAATATTCAAAGTCAAATTTGAGGCACTTAGAGGCTCCGGATGGGCCCGAAATTTGGTGGGAACCCCAAGAGTCTACCTATCGTTACTACTTATTACACCATCATCTTTTCAAGAGCTTTCTGAAAAGTATTATAATTGAAAATCCAACGGTCGGATCAAAAGTTATGGCCCCACGAAGTTGACCTATTTTTGGAGGGAGATGCAAATTTTGAAATTAAGCTGGTGGTCACCAAAAGGGCTATATATAAAGGGTATTAGAGTTAAGGGGGAAGGTGTAGAGTCAAGAAAGGTGGGAAATTAGAAACCCTAGTTGATTTGGGGATTACAGAAGGCTGAAGATTCCAAAGTTTTGAGAGAGGGAGCTATAATGTGTTGTAGTCTGTAGGGGATTCATCCTCTAATTGTATTTGAGCTTCTGTACTGTAATATTTTTCTCATATTAATAAAATATCATTCTATTTTTCATGTGCAATTTCTATTATTGTGCGTTTTATGATTTACCCCCTTCATCAAAAGAGGACCTCGATTTTAAAGAAATTTATAGGGTACGTAGTGAGTTTGCCAATGATTTCCACAGTGAATTTTTAGATTATACATTGTAGGATGGACTTTTTTTTAAAGGTAGTCAACTATGTATCCCTAAGTGCTCAATGAGGGATAATATAATGAAGGATAAACATAGTGGTGGCTTAGGAGGACATTTTGGACTCAATAAGACCTTAGATCTTGTAAGAAGGTTTTACTTTTGGCCAAGGATGCAATCTAATGTCAGAAGGTTTGTTGAGAGTTGTATTATTTGCCAGCGTGCAAAGGGAGTCTCAACCAATGTAGGACTGTACCAACCTTTGCCCATACCAAACAGACATTGGGAAAGTTTGAGTATGGATTTTGTGATGGGATTGCCCAAGAGAAGGATAGGTTATGATAGCGTGTTTGTTGTGGTAGATAGATTTAGCAAAATGGTGCACTTTGTTCCTTTTAAAACCACCAATGATGCTAGTTACATTGCAGGTTTGTTCTTTAAGGAAATTGTTAGGATTCATGGATTGCCTTTAAGTATTGTATCTGATAGAGATAGAAAATTTGTGGGACATATTTGGAGAACCTTGTGGAAAAGATTGGATACAAGTTTATTTTTTAGTTCAGCATATCATCCTCAGACTGATGGCCAAACTAAGGTTGTGAATAGGTCATTAGGCAATCTGCTATGATGTTTGACAAGAGAACATGGCAGTAGTTGGGATGTGGTACTCCCGCAAGTAGAGTATGTCTATAATGATTCTACAACTAGAAGTACAAGTCTAAGTCCTTTTGAAGTTGTTTTTGGTAGTCATCCTAGAAGAATTTTTGAATTGTGAGATGTTTAAGGATTGGACAAAAGGAGTGGACATGTTGATACATTTGTAGACGCCATGCAAGAGATCCATCAACAAGTCTGAGATACTCTTCACCAGAACAATCAGAAGATCAAAGCTCGAGTGGATCAAAGAAGAAGGGATGTGCAGTACCAAATAGGAGATATGGTCATGGTTCAACTCAACAAGACCTAACTACCTAAGGGAAGCCACGGCAAGTTGATGATGAGGAAAATTGGACCTTGTCAGATTCTGATAAAATATAGTTCTAATTCTTACAAAATTGAGCTCATTGATGACATTGCTATTTCACCTATTTTCAATGTTGCTGATCTGACATTATATAGGAGTCCTAATACAAGCGAAGGTATAACAGACCTATTCTATTCAAGACAATGCAGAGTGGGTGCAGTCTTTACCACCCAAGGAATCACTAAAGATGGAGTGTATTTTGGATAGCAGGATAGCTAAGAAGTCCAGAAATTAGACCTATTTTGAGCACCTAGTTAAGCGGCAAGGACTTCTAGACTCAGAAGCCACATGGCTACTAGAAGAAGACATCAAAACCCAGGGTGGTGATTTGCAGTAGTTAGTCTCTAAGAGGACTTGAGATGACTTTCACCCGGGAAGTATGGTGTGGGGCACCTACAAAATCATGTTTTCATTTATAATAAGGTCTATTTGACCAATGTATTTTCATTTCAGTTTGTAGCTAGGTCTATTTTGTAAGTCCCAAGTGACTTAGGGGGCATCTATCAAGTTGTAATCACATAATGCTAAAAATAACAATAATGCCAAAATATGGCAGTAGGGTAGTTTTGGACGGTGGTCTCCCAACCACTTGGATTGTTCTCCCAGCCACTTGGAGCTAGTGTGGTACTACTCAGAGTGAGTTGATAAATACCCAGAGGAATGATCAAATGATCATCGAATGTAATTAGATTGAAGAAGTGATCGAATGGGATTGTGTTGTGTTCAGGAGAAATAAAGCGTTTCTGTTCTATCCATTTGATTTCCATTTTTATAACTACAAATCACGTGACTATAAATTGCTATTCATTTTACATTTTCCATTGTTGTTGTATGTCATTATGAAGCACTCCACTAGTGAGATTTGTATCAAAATTAGTCGAATGGCTTCAATGTATCAGTATTCATTTTTTTCTTTATTTTTTATTTCTTATTCAATAGTGCAGATGATCTAGATCAAGGGTTTCACGCAGTAAAATGACCTAGCATCCCCATGTACTAGGGTTCACAGGATGAAAGTTGTGCGCTTGCATTTTTGGTGCATCAGTGTAGCAAACCCTAGGCGGCTGATGGTAAAAATTCCACTAACGAAGAAGACCAGCAGAGGTCCATCGGGAGAGATCTAAGAATCGACGACTTTGGAATAAGTCTCACTAAAGATTAAGATTACACTAAAGGAGTTTGAACTTCTAGTGCAACGGCTAGAATTTGTAGGTGTTCACCGACGAGTTGAGTCTCACCAAAATGTGTGTTGCAAATTGAAGAAGTTAAACTCTAATCAGTTGTGCATTCCTACTGTGCGCTCCTCATCACCGACCTAGAGCACATGAATCTTTTCTTCCACAAGGGTAATGCTCATGTGAAACTTTATGGTGGGTTCACAAGAAAGGAATTGTTGGAGCCTTGAGGACAAATCTATCTGATGATAATGAAGTTTTTCACACTTGAAGGACGGTTACAGGTATACTATAACTATCACATTGCTCTTTTAAATCATTTTAGGAACAAGGTTGAGATTAGCTTTCCCTTCTTTTTACTCTCTTCACTGGATAATTCCATTAAGTCTATTAGGGAGATTAGGGCCAAGAATGCCAATCACCCTCTCATTCCAATACATCAAGGCCTTATGTTTAAGCTGTATCATTTCCATCTTGCCCTATGTCTACCTAAACCTATTCAAGTTAAGATTCTGGAGGACCCATAGCTAGGTAGTTCACACAAGGGTAAGGGCAAAGTGAAAACTTGCATTGGGACTCCTATAATTAAGGGTGGTCCCAATGCGGTGGAAGGGAATCTTGTTGAGATCCTAATTTCTACAGAAAATGCAAAACATAAGAATGTCACTCTAGCATAGGGAAGGAAATTTGCCAAGAGAGATAGGGTGGAGGAAATGGAGAGAACTATGACAAAGAAGCAGAAGGAAGGGAAGGATGCTACCACGGAGGATGTTCCTGTGAAAATTATGGAATTAGACACTATTTTGGAAACTAAGGGTAGAAGTGAAGGTGGGGAGACTACTCTTTTGAGAATTCACCCTTCTAACAGGATTGTTGGAAAACCACTGGTTAGTTATGTTGTCAATTCAAGGATGCACCCTTGTTAAGCTTTGTGAAAACTTAACTACTTACTGAAACATGGAATCATTCTCAGATGTGGGTCTCCTTTCATGAGAACAAATCTGCAGAGTGAGTTGGTTCTCTTGTAACTTCTAAACGATTGACTTGAGGGGAAAATGGATAGAAGGATGTAACTAAAATAGAAACTAACTCTAAAATCTAAACTAGATGAATTTCTATCACTGATAAGTAGATCCTTTAACATAAATCCTCATAATTCCACTCATAGTTACTCCTTAAGTAATTTGCACCAAAGTTTGGTGTCAAACACAAACTTTAACCAAGAAGAAACTAAATTTTAATAGCATTGAGACATACCAAAGGACTGAAATGGTCACAATATAACATCAGGTCAAGACTGCAAAATAAGTGAAACAGGATGATTTTCTATTAGAACTAAAAGGAATACAATGCATAAAAAATAAAATGTGTGAGCCAACTGATGTATACAACTCTGTAAGAGAGAAGAAACTAATGCTAACTGACTAAGAAAAAACTTAGTTTTTCTCCTATAAATGTCTCCAAATGATCTCTAGTGAAGAAAGCTAAAAAAGCTCCTAAAAATAGACCCTAAGTCAATTTTTGAGCTACTCATGAAAGCAAAAAATAAAGCACTGCATATGTCACCAATCTGTGAAATAAAGGTGTAAAACTATCCTCTCATGTGGTCCCACCATAAAACTACTTTTCTCTACTCATGAAAGATCCAAAAGTTAGTCCTATATGCCTCTAAATAAAACAAATCAAAATGGAATATATTTGACCTATTTTATTAGCATATAAATTGCCTAAAATACTTAAACTTTAAAAGCAATTCACAATTTCATTACTTTAAAGTTAACTTTACAATGATATGGTAGTTTAAATCGATATCCTATCGATATGTTTTTTTGCAAAAATAAAATGATATCTGGTTTATAATTTTACAAAGATATTTACAAGATATCATTTGTGATTTTCTATAAAAATCATAAAAAATATGAACTATTACACATGTTTGGAAAAAATAAATAAGACTCTTAAAGGGCTTGAGACCATGGCCTCCATGTGTCAATATTCTGCCACCTCATCAATATCCATATGGCTAAAAAAGCCAACTCATTGTCTCTATAGTGCCACCATGTCGCATTGACCCCCTTTGACCATGTCTTCATTTTGTATATTCTTCACATTCCAAAGGTTCTTGTTTTATATTATGCATATATTGAAATATGTGAAGGAATAATAAAAATGCATAAGCGGGAGTTCAAAGACAATTGACCATATGCATTATGAACTAATACCTTGACTCCAATGTGATTCAACCACCTATGAGATTAAGACCTTGGTAGATTCTAAAAGCACATCTCTATCCACTCAATGATAATATCCACTTTGATTTAATAAAATAGGGCATATTCTTTAGCTATCAGCCACTTATGTTTATGACTACTAGACACTATTAACACAAAGTGTTGACCCCAATCTCAATTGGATAAAAAAGATTATATTTTTTGCATGGTCAAAATGTAAGAGACGTCGAAACAAAAGCAAGTGTGAAACCCTAAAACATCGGTCATTTCATTTTGTTGTCGTTGTTGAGTTAGATCTGGAACTCTAGCTATCAACTTGGGGTTTCATGCTCTGTGTTTTCTTGCTCCATTTGATGATCTTCAGTTCAAAAACTCTATACTTTCTTTGGTCAAAATGATAGGGTACTCCTGGTAAGCCTAAATCCAAGCTTTAAAATGGTATTTCACTTTTCTTTAATGGCTTATATTTCTTTAAATGGCTATGGCCATTATAACTATTTCCTTAGTCTTTGATATATATTATTTGGTTTTTTGGTTGAACTTGTGAAAAATGACAAAATGATAAGGTTCAGTTCAACCAGCGATGGCCATTATCTTCTTCTCATGCTGCATTATCAAACAGTGATTCCATTGTTCCTCTCCATCATTACTTCCACTATGGCTTCTTTAATTTCTGCATATCTAAAACTGTAATGAGGATTTCATTTGTTAGCTGGGTATGTGAAATATCTTCTCGTAAGGCATGACCGCTTCATGTAATACATATTATATAGCTTCCTTCCTATCTTTCAATGTAAAACTATGAAGTTTCTTGTGTTAAAAGTGAGGGTTTCATTTGTCTTGCTTAGAACCTTCTTTACCCATGTGGACATACTTACACAGAAATTTCCTTTACATTGCTCGATTGAAAGTAAAAAGAAAAACACTCCTTTCTCAAAACCCGATAAGGGTTTCATGTTTTTATCACATAGAACTCTTTCCTCACTATGGCCATGTCTTCAATGTTTCATTTTGACCTTGCTCGACTATGAAAAAGGAAGAAACTTTTTACCCGACAAGGGTTTCATATTTTGTTGTGTAAACCATATACTCAACTACGACAATGTTTAGATAGTTTACAATACCATTACTCTTTCTCTATACTACAAAATACATTGGTTCTAAAAGTAGATGTGGGTATTTGAGAAAAGAATGCAAATAGAATCATATGCCATGGCCTCACTATGAATGTATCTCTACATTTTTCTTCTTCACTATATAAACTTAGATTTGACAACTGAAGCAATGTTTTATCTTTATGAGCATAAAATCTTCTTTCTGTAGCATATATGGCATATGGTATCACTTTTTCTTTCTCATGCTGTCACTGTTTAGTGATAGTCACTGTTATTTCCTTATACTCATGGCTGCTCCTATATCAAGATCATATTTCCTTTTATATCTCTACTGAAATGAATGTCATATCATTTGGCAGTCTTGAAAAGGAGCTCAATGTCCATTGATGGCTCTTACTTTGAGTCACTCCGAACTGATAGTCATCTGTGGGTATTGAGCTTGAGCTCATACACTAAGTTGATATAACATTCCTTCAGTTGAAATATCGTATCTGCACAATAAGAACATGTATGCCTATTTGACCCCCTTTGAGACTAGGGGTAGCATGCTGGGCTCTACACTTGTGGAAACCCATTTTATGCCACATGCTGATTTGCCCTCTAAACATCAACATACTTTCACCTATACTTGTACATGAAGCAAGCAAGTTAGAATAAAACAATGAAGCTCAATGGCTACTTCTTTCTCAATTCCCTTTACATATGGATGTTCTCATTTGATCAATGCATTGCAACTAAAGAATTATGTCTCTCTTGATTGATGAAGGATTTTCATAACTCGAGCTTCTAATGGGACCATTCCCACAAATGTTTAGGTACATGCCAAGGTCAGGAGCAGGACTGGAGGCTACTACAAAGTTTGACCAAAACAACTCAATGATGGCTATGTCTTTCCCTCTTCTTCATTAGATGCATATTATTTTATTTGTATCTATATGAGTTCAGCTATAACCCACAACTTATGTGGGACATTTGATATGTCTTAGTTTCCTTCAATGCAATGTTTGTTCTCTTATGTATTCAAAATTGTAAATGAACAATCACTGTGGTGAATGAATACTTATCTCTTTTATTGTTCTACAATGCAATGAATGATTGAAACTTGTATTTCTACATCTGAACAACTGAACTGCACTTGTCATAACAACTATGCAACTTACCACATAATAGTAGCAAATCAAACCTCACTCAAAAATGATAAATGACAAATCTACTCAGCCAATTTTTGAGTTGTGGTCAAAAAATAGTAATAAGTTCTCCAGAGGTGGAGGGTTCTAAGTTTGTAGAAGAGACTATGGATGAAGAGAGAGAGGAGACTCCTACTAAATCTATGCATGAAGTCAAGGGCACTAGCCTCTTTGCCTCAATGAATGAAAGTAGTTTGAAAAGTCTAGAAGGAAAGAAGAAGGCTACCATTGGAAAGAAAGATGTAGGGGAGTCTATTCATCAAGATAGTAAGGGGAAATGTGCTCTATGTGTCAAACATACGGAGGATATCCAAAACCTTCAGAAAAGAATGGACTCAATGTAGAACAAATGGAAGGTCATGGCAGAGTTCGAGGCTAAAGCTTTACACCAGGTGGCTTCCATCTTTGTCATGGTGAAGGATCTAGATGACACGGTTAAAGAAGTGGGCATTGATAGCTTAGGCGACTACAAGGAGATGGTGGAGTTCCTGGCCATGTTTTGGGTGACTGACAGCCTGTAGTTTCTTGTTTCTCCTTTTTTTTTCTCCATCTTTCATTGAGTTTTTTTTTTCTTTTGTTCTATTGCTTCTGTGCTATCAATCTGCTGTTTCTAGCATGTTAATGGCCTAATTCCCTTGGGGCTAGTTTGTTAAATGGATCTAGACCCTAGTTTCTAGCTAAACTTATCAAAAACTTAATATCAACAGATTAAGAGTTGAATATTTGTTAAGATAGATAGAGTCTTTATTTAATATAATTTATATGGCTTAATTGTAAACCTTGTATGCGTAGATGACTACAGATGAGCCTAGGAATAGGCAAACAAGTCATTGAGTAATTAACAGGATGCCATAGACCCATGATTGCAAGGATGCAAAAAGGGACTCAATATATATTCACACCAGTCATCTAATATTTCACCCTAGACTTGTCAATAATGACTAGTAGATAAGGGTATATGTGTTTATGACTAACACGTTATAAGTAAGACCAAGAGAGAGTTGTTATGCATAAAGAAAATAAATGAATAATAAGAATATTATCTCCAAGTCAAGAAAAGAGTGAGTGAACATACAACTTTTATATATATGAAACTTTGGCCAAAGTAATGCAAAAATTACTGCTTGTATTGTCGGTTCATGATGTACCAGATAGTTGAATAATCATAATGGGTAAGACATAACTAGAGATAGATTAAAGTTGTAAACCCAATTATCTTTAGCTAGGACACATCTCTTGTTCTTGGACATGGTAGATAGAATCAGTTATTTCTCATTATCTATTACCCTTGTGAAGGGAAGGGCCACTTCTAGAAAGGAAGGTGAGCAAGGGACCACCAGTCTATGGTTGGAGGAAAAGCACCAGGATGATGCTCTCTCTCTCTCTCATGTAATTGACTATTGAAGACTTGTGAACAAGAATACAATTTTTATTTTGTAATTGATTTTGATAAGATTGAAAATCATAAGGAATATAAACATTGTAATCTGTGCAATTTTAAAGTCGTATGTGAAGTGACCTCCTTTTGAAATATGTATATATTATACTTGGATATTGCAAATATATTGATTATGGATATTTTTTTCTCTTCTCGTTAAAACAAAGTGTGAATATTTTCTTAATTTTTGTTTGAGTTTCTCTAATATTCCTGTTGGGATGTGATAGCACTAGGTCTACGCACATATGCTCTGATACCAATCTAATAGCACTAGGTTATCTATGCTAGCACAAATACCATTACCATCTACTCACGAGAATCAAGTTTCTACCCTTTTAAAAGGGCTATTAAATAACTTCTGTCAATAAAGTGATAGGAACAAGGCAGCAATATAAAAGATAACAAAAACATTCAAGCAATGCGACAGTAGATTAACAAATACTCATTATAATGATCTTACCCCACTGTCCTGAATTGCTACATGATCACATAACAAACTACAATTTAACATAACAGACTTTTATTGAAAAATAGCCAAATTGCCTTCTTCATTACAATATCAAAAGTTCAGCAATAACATTTACACTATTTGGCTAATGTTCACTCTCGATTTCTTGAAAACATGTCCATTTTTTTCTTGATCTTCCATTCTCCTCCTATCGCTATCCACCATCATTCTAATTGACTTGTTGCATCTGTAACTATCTGTCTTCTATAGCCATCCATCCTCCTATTATCAAATATTGGCCTTATGGCCTACCTCAACTTTCATCTTCCATATATCAGCCTCTCAGCTCTTCCTTCTACTATTTCTTCTAATTATCAACCTTCCCTCCAATCTAGCTTCTATGGCCTCTATCTATACTTGCGTCCTCTTTTATTATCCTCTATCACTCTTTTATTAGCGATGGCCTCTTCGACATTCCTCACAACTTTCCCCATCTCCTTGTACCACTCAGCCACCTCTTGTTGTATTTCAGCCTATCTTTTATCCTTCATATATTCTGGTCTCTCTTCCTTACCAATTGAGCCTCCTCCATATCTGCAACCTCTCTTTCCTCAATCAGCCTCCACTTTAGGATCATATCAACCTCTTCCCTCTGGTTATCACCTCTATCCAACTTGTACAATCTTTATCATACCCACAGCCTTCTTTCTTGTTGGCCTATCAGCCCACTCGCATATCCGCTCCTTCTCTATGTTGCCACCCTTTCTAATGATGACCTTCCTTCTTTTATCTACATGGCCCCCTCATTCATATCTGTGGCCTCTTCATTACTTGTGGCCTCCCTCTATCCTCAAACGCTCCTCCATTTACTACTCCATTATTTCTGCTTCCTCTTTCTTATAATAGTCCTCATTAATTAGCGTGTTCTCCAGTCCATGTGACCTATGCTGAAATATATCTGTTGCCCTTCTCTACGTGGTCTACACAACATTTTATGCCCCCTTCTAAACTTGGCCTATGGCCTAACAAAATATTTCTGAAGCCTTATTGATTATCTTCTACCGTTTTCTCTTATTCGGCCTCTTCATGCATGCAACATGTTTTGGCTTTGTCTATATTTAGACTCTTTTTTGCCTTTCACCACCTTTCCACTAACCCAAACTTTTTGTCCTTGCCACTAAAACAACTATTCAATCCATAATCACAACCTGCACTACTTATCCAACATTTTAGAATTATAATATTTATTTATTAATGTCCCTGTTTCCATGCATTCCTTAGCTTCTGTCACTCGACTAAACCAAAACTTGATTGTCCAAGACAATTTTCAAAACATTGTTGGATGTCCTTGCATCAAACTCCCAAGGGACAAAATTCATGTGCTACGACACATGTGCTTTTCTGTAACTTCATCCAACCTTTTTTCCTCCTTCTCCATAACTTATCTCTTTCACATGTTTCATTCTTCCAACATCTCTGTTCAACACTACAGGCTAGTCTCTTGTGGCTGTCTACACCACTTACAATCTATCCACCCATTCTATTTCTTCTATCATTAAACAAATCAAAATCAAATGGGAAAATAACAACAACATCCCATGCATCCACAACACTTACCGAACCTTCCTCAACATGCTCATTATCCATGTCTTCAAGCCATTCTTCTTTCATGGCTAACTGTTGCAACATCAAATCAGCTTCTTCCTTCCTCATCAACTTTGCATCATCTTCAAGTTTCATTTCTGCAACTACCATTGCATCCTTCTTCTTATTATTTTATGTTGTCATACTCATGCTTTCACCTTCAATCTTCTCATTCTATTCTTGTTTTATGGTTTCCAACTACTTTGACAAATCTACATCAACATTCTCTATAGCTACTCCATCTTCTTGCTTGCCTTCATTCTTCTTTTGCTTGTCCTCTTCCTTTAGAACTATGACTATTCCACTTTCATCCTCTTCTCTGACATTCAAATCAGCATTTTCCCTACATACTTGTGGTGTCTTCTTTCTCCACATGATCCTTCCATTCCACTTTTTTTGTCTTCTCTCATACCTACATCTTTCATTTTGCCTTCGCCTACAATCTTGTCTTCTCAAATATTTATTCCTCTTGAACTCTTTTTCCCCTAACATCCTCCTCATATTCTCTTCTTCATTATATAAATCTTTATCAACATAAAATTTAGATTTATTTTCCCTTACCTTGTCTTCACTTGGCTTCTTCTAATGCCACTTCACTGTTGGCTTCTTCTCTTTCTTTCCATCCTCTACTGGATTCATCATACTTCTAGTTTCTCAGGTTTTATTTTCATCAACCCACCTCTGACTCTTTACCTTTTCTGCAACATCCTTATTTATTGCTACTTGATTTACTACCCATACTTTACCACTAGACTGTTGTCCTCTATTTTTTGCTCTTGAGCTTCTCTTTGCTTGCTTTGTCTTCATCCTCTGTTTATTTTCTTTAGGCCTCTTTTCTAGTCAACTCTTTTTTGCATCATACTCCCATCTATTCATCTGCACATTCCTATTTTTCTGCACTTGCTTGTTAGCATAAACATAATCAAAGGCTTTCACTTCTCTACAACCTTTCTCATCCATCTTTCTCCTTTGCCAATATGGCACTACATATCCATGATCCCATTTCTTTTCCTTCTTAATCTTCTTATCCATCTTCACATTCTTACATACATGATCAAAAATAATAATTTTACCTTCATCCTCTTGTGCAAGGACTTGCTATCCCAAATTGCCTTCTCCTTCCACTTCTTGGATTTTTATCTTCTCTTCTTCACAAGCATCTTGTGCTTGTAATGCAATATTTTCACATGCATCATGAAACTCTATGGTTTCTTCTTCATCTTCATCATCACTCTAAATATTTTCTGCAGTAATCTCTTCTTTTTCAGGCATTTTGTAATGCACCTCTTCTGCAAACTCTTCTTCATATTCTGCTACCATCATTATTTCCTCATTCATATCTTCCTCTCTTCCTTTAGTAGCCATTCTTTCCCCATCTTTCATCATCTTCAAGGTCTCATTCTCAACCTTCTTCATCACTTTCTTTATCCTTGCATACAAATATGCAAGCATAACATTAGCAAATAAAATGAGAGACCACAATGTCCCTTTCAATGCCCTCCTCATGGACATTCTTCCTTCTTCAATGAGAACTCTCTTGACATCCTATGGTCCATGTTGCTCCAATGGTATCTCTCTGTTGTCCCATCTTTCTAGGAATCCTCTCATCCTCATATCCTCTCTTCTTAAGGCTTTTATTCTCTATCTTTTTCTCTTCTTAATAATCTCCTTTACTAGCCATACTGAATAATATCCTTGATCTTGTTCTTCATACTATTGTTTCACTAGCATCAAATCTCTCCTTAATGCTGCCAATTCTCTCTGAAACTCTTCATCCATCATCCTCTTTCCTTCTTTTCTTTTGTCTCTCTTCCTCCATTTTCTTTGGCATCCTTCTATCTTCTTTCATCTTCACTCACCTCATCAAGGGCTTCTTTCTTTTTCACTTTGCCCGGTCTTTTAGTGTTACACACTGTAATGCTTATAGTCTTCCTTCTTGTCCTAGCTAACTTGCCTCCCTTCAGCAATCTACTCAACACTCAAGACCAACTTGGCTATGATACTAATCTGATAGCACCAGGTCTACGCATATATGCTCTGATACCAATCTGATAGCACAGGCTCACAACACATGCATAAATGCCCTTATCATCTACTCATGAGAGTCAAGTCTCTACCCTTCTACAGGCGCTGTTAAATAACTTCTGTCAATAAAGTGACAAGAACAAGGCAACAATATCAAAGATAACAAAACATTCAAGAAATGTGAGAGGAGATTAACAAATACTCATTATAATGATCTTACCCTACCGTCCTAAATTGCTACAGGATCACATAACAAACTACAATTTAATATAATAGACTTTTATTCAAAAACAACCAAATTGGATTCTCCATTACAATATCAAAAGTTCAACAATAACATTTACACTATTTGGCTTATGGCCACTTTTGATCTCTAGCAAACTGGTCCATTATTTTCTTGATCTTCTATTCTCCTCCTGTCGCTCTCCACGATCATTCCAATTGACCTCTTCCATCTGCAACTACCTATCTTCTACAACCATCCATCCTCCTATTATCGAACATTGGCCTTATGGCTTGCCTCAACTTTCATCTTCCATATATCAGCCTCTCAGCTCTGCCTTCTACTATTTCTTCTAATTATCAACCTTCCCTCCAATCTGCCTTCTATGGCCTTTATCTATACTTGCATCCTCTTTTATTATCCTCTATCGCTCTTTTATCAGCAATGGCCTCTTCCACATTCCTCATGGCCTACACCATCTCCTTGTGCCACTTGACCACGTCTCCCTATATTTTAGCCTATCTTTCAGCCTTCATATATTCCAACCTCTCTTCCTTATCGATTGGGCCTTCTCCATATCTATGGCATCTCTTTCCTCAATTGACCTCCCCTTCAAAATTGTATTGGCCTCTTCCCTTTGGTTATCACCTCTATCCAACTTGTGTGGTCTTTCTCATACCTGTGCCCTTCTTTCTTGTTGGCCTATTGGCCCACTCGCATATTTGGTCCTTCTCTATGTTGCTGCCCTTTGTAACAATGACCTCCCTTCTTTTATCCTCACGGCCTCCTCATTTGTATTTGTAGTCTCTTCATTTCTTGTGGCCTCCCTCTATCCTCAACCACTCCTCCATTTACTACTCCACTATTTATGCTTCCTCTTTCTTGTAATGGTCCTCATTAATCGGCCTATCCTCCAGTCCATGCGGCCTATGCTAAAATATATCTACCACCCTTCTCTAAGTGGTCTATACAACATTTATGCCCCCTTCTAAACTTGGCTTGCGGCTGAAAAAATATTCCTACAGCATTATTTACTATCTTCTACTATTTTCTCTTATTTGGTCTCTTCATGAATGTGGCATGTTTTGGCTTCATCTATATTTAGACTCTTTTTTGCCTTTTGCCACCTTTCCACTAACCCACACTAGTTGTCCTTGCCACTGAAATAGCTATTCAATCCACAATCACCACCTGCACTACTTATCCAACATTTTAGAATTATAATATTTATTTATTAATGTTACTGTCGCCATGGCAATAGGACCTTCATTCCTCAGCTTCTGTCACTCGACCAAACCAAAACGTGATTGTCTAAGATAATTTTTGAAACTTTACCAGATGCCCCTACATCAAGATGTTACAAAGCAACATTAGGTGAAAGTACAAGGCCATCAAGATTAGGGATGAACCCACAAAATCGGGTTACAATTCATTGATGAAGGAAAAATGCATGTGCACCAAAAAAAAATTTTGGGTGCGTTCGGTCGAATAGGGGTGTTTGAATGAACCCAAAGATGGGTTCGTTCGAACCCCCCATTTGAATGAACCCACTTTATGTTGGGCTTTTTAAAATAAAATAAGGGGTTTGATCAAACCCCCTTTAATATTATTATTTTAATGAAAGGGGGTTCGATCGAACCCCCTTTAATGTTATTTCAAAATTTTAATGTTATTTTTAGGGGGTTCTAATGAAAGGGTGTTCAATTGGACCCACTTTCATTCAAACCCCCTCTCTAGGGGTTTGTTCGAACCCCTTTCCTTCAAACCCCCTTATTTTGCCCTTGCCCCTCTCCATATGCAATTTTATGTAGATTTTTGGGTTTCAAGGCCTAGGTTGAGGATCAAAATGCAATCAACTTGACAGACCCATCTAGAATATTATAGTCCTCAAAATGAGCTTTCTATCAGGTATAATTTTTATATATTTTGGTTTTATTATACATTTTTTTTAGTTTAATTAAACATAGGTTTTTCACCAAAAATCAAGCTCTCTATTCTGCACATGTGGAAAAATAGTATATTACCAAAACAAAATTATGAAAAATATCTATCCTCTTCATATTCATGTCCTTGATCCAAAAGAAAAAAAAATTCAATTTCGATATATCCAAAAAAAGTTATGCTTTACACAATACACCTATGTCTAAATTGTAATTAGTTTGACTTGAAAAGTTAATTAGAAGAAAAATATTCAATAAAACATTATGCAACCAAATTCATCCTCTAGATACTATAGTTAAAAATCTAAATTCAAAAAAAAAAAGAATTTTATCCTTCATAGAAGAAAAGTTATGTTTTACATAGTTCACATCACGCTTTAAAAATGGTGTTTGCTGTTAAAAACTAGTTATTGAAGGAAATGGAAAAAAAAATGCAATTTGAATCCAAAAAATTTTAAAAAATACATTTAGAACCTATAGACAAAATGTGACAAATCACTAGTTTACAACATCTCTAAATTCCTCATCGTTTAGCAACTATAGGTGTCTAAAAGTGAACATTTTTTTCCAAAATGTTCATTTCAATGTCAACTTTGTTCAAAAAGTGTAACCCATTATTGTGGGATCACCCCTAGATGACTAATGACATGAGGTTGAGGAGCCACATCTAGAGTATGTAAGCATAGGAACTGAATAGCATTGAAAATATCCATTACTTTATCCCCAAAATCATTTTGAATTTGAAAGCAATGCATATCTAGCACTAAACCATTGACATTTCTGCAACCATTGTTCATGCTTTCTTGAAGGGTGTTAAAAAGACATGTGCAACTGCAAGAGAGTTTTCAAGAAACTCAATGGAGAAAAAACCCCCTAATGGTGCCTCTCTTATGAACATGTCAGAGATTTCTATGGCTAGCTTCAACTTTTTTGCATTCACCAAGAATGCATTTTCATATGAGAAAGCCATCATCTCCACAAACTCATCATCCTAGATGAGATCCATAATGTTTGAAAGAAATATTGACACAACCTCAGAATATAGTAGCACACTTGAATGTCTACAATAAAACATCACAAATAACACAATGAAGATCAAATTCTATATAAGAAAAGTTAAAATAATAAAACTTGAAGCAATTTAGGAGAGTCGTTGACCCCAACTTCAGTGGGTTCCTATTTAAAAGGCTAAATGAGGACTTGACAATTCTTACAAATCAGTTTTCATGGTGACAAGAATGGATAGTAATACCTTAGGTATTATCAAGAGAGGGCAGATGGAATGGCTGATGTCAATGGTTATGGGGCCTTAAATAATAGCAAGGTAATAAATGAACACGTGGAAACCAAATCTTCCCCAAGAAAGATGATGTTGGGAGGGAAGATTTGATAAATAAATTCATAAATAATAATAAATGGAAACTAAGTATAATGACGTGAATATCACAAGCCATAAAGGGGGGAGCCATGAGGACATGACATCAAACACCACCATGTAAAGAGGAAGTCAAGAAGTATTTACACTTGCCAATGGGTTTTCTAGTATCATATAATGGAAATGGGAATATTTTTCTTAATCATGAATGAGGAGTTTGACATGATGGAATTTCAATTTAGATCATGTTAGAGAGGGGTGGGAATTCCATACTAGTCACCTTATCAAAGAAGGTAGTGTTGGCTTGTGAGTCAAATGCCACATTAGCAACCAAATCTTAGGCCTTGTTTACCTCATAAAAGAAAAGAGAAATTGAGGATTGATTATACTGATTAAGTAGATCCCATAGTTCTTGATCAATATTGCATCTAGTTTATCAGATTAAATCTATATTTTGGTAATATTTTGATTGTGTAATTTACCATATTAATTAACACGTGATTTTCATGATTTCGTTTCAAAATTTAGTAAATATAGAAATTTAAATGAATGAAATGGGAAAACAAAAAATTCAATGATATTTTAACCTAAAAATAAATAAGTGGATAACATTTACATATTTTCTCACATGACATTATCAAAATGGTGATTATGAGGTAAATTGGGCTTTAATAAGATTGTAAAACACATTCATGCTATTATATTATTTGCAATTTTAGGGAAACAAAATGGAAGCCTTGGCCATGATTGCACATGCTTTTTTATGTTGGTGAAAAATAACATTTACATTTTATGTCTTCATAAGAAACAAGCCATAATGTATATGCATTATAGCTTAATAAATGGGTATCCATGATGTGTGTCTATTAATGATTGGTTGGACTTTAAGGAGCATGAGTGCATTCTAGCTTATAACACATTTTTAGCCACATTTTGGTTCCCCTTTGTTGTGCACTTACCCAATATTTACTTTTCATGTTTGTTGACAATGTTGATATACTTTAAATACATGCTCATTTTATATTTGCATGCACCTCAAACTGGGGGAAAAATGTAATTATGCAATTTGAAGATCTATCGTAGTTCCTATTTCAATTTTAGACCATTTTGATTGAAGGTCTCAATCTAATAATATACTAACAAGTGGCAGAATCTTGTTTTCTATGCCCAAACCTTCAATCTTACTTCATCCCAATTTGTGCAAAGTCCATCTAATCAAATTTTTCACCTAGTTCACTTACATATAACTTATGATTAAACATTGGTTCAATCACAAGGAATCTAGTATTGAATCTGAATTCAAATATTAGAACTCAAATATTAAAATGTATGCCCATTTGTGCTAGTTATTATAAGCTAATTTGTTACACATTTTTGTGAGCTATTGTTATGTCTTGGTATTTAAAGTTATTCATTGTGTAGTTAATTTATATATAGAATATGGAAAGAACAAGAAGAAATCACTAGAGCACATTTTATTTTCTAAGGGAAAAAAATCATAATTTGCATTAGAAACATATAGGTCATTTGCACGGATGTCCATGTTGTCTTCAATCATTTTCTCATAATTGTAAAGTCATTCCATACAAGGGTTTCCCTAGAAGAACACAACCTTAGCAACACTCATACCTAAGGCATATTTAAACAACACCTTGAAAGATTTAGACACAACAAAGTTGAAGGCAAATATATGTTTGCACATGTGTTGTGCTATTTTATTCTTGTGAGGCTATGTTCATTGTTGTGCATTAGCTCAAGGCCACATTGTTTGAGTTTTAACTCAATGGACTTGACTTTGAATTATAGTCAATTTTGAGCCTACACAAAGTCCAAGACATCTTCAAGATTGAGAGTATCAATTTATGTACTTACAAGAAATATTTCATCCTAACATTTACAATATTTCTTCATTATTCTCAAAACTATTTCCATTTGTCCTCCTATTTAATTTTTTAAAACTTATTATTATTTCTAAAACTAACTCTTAATTAAATATAATTTAATTGTATGAATATTATTAATATTTATTTATTTACTCAAGTTGAAAAAATATTTGAGTGTTTTACAATAATAATAAAATTAAATATAAAATTATTCAAGGTTAGATTTCCTAATGATTTATCCATCTCATTTCATTTATGGAATTATTTAAATTGTAAAATGTAAACAAGATTAAAAGAAAAATGTTAACATCCATTTATTGTTAAAGGTTCTACAAAAATAGTGTAAACGCTTTCAAATCATCTTTCAGACCAAAGTTCATGATCCATCATTAGTAAAAAGAGGACTTTAAATTTTCAAGTTGGGTCAAACTAGAATGTGGTAGGGCTCAATCAAAGTGATAGGGTTGTACTCACAATAGACTCCAAGGTAAGGAAATGTTGTAAGGATTAATCAGTTTGAACCGTTGAGAGAGAGTGGTGGTTGATAGATGTGTACAAGGCTAGGGGTCGATTCAAGTGCCAAAATTTTTGAATTAAAGACTATGTACATGTGCTTACAATATATATACAAAATGAGTGTATAACAAAAATATTAAAGTATAAAGTATATAACTTTGTTGCTTACGATTTACTATCTTAAAATACATTCACATTCATAAATTATACCTTAAATTTGTTAAATACTAAATAAGTTATTTATAGTAATAAAATTATTGATAAAATACAAATTAGTTGAAAACTCGCACCATTATATAATTAAAAAGTATTATATATTAATATTAATTCTAAAATATATCTTAATTACTTCAATAATTTTTAAAAAAAATAATGTGATAAAATAGGCAAATGAGCATGTTGGATGACACTTTAAGTTTAAATTTAATTTTATTGTTCTAAGTTATTTTAAAGTATGTTAATCTCTTTATTAATAATTAAAGGGTTTTAGATTATTTTAAATCTTTTTAATAGAGACTAAACCATTTAGATGCTTTATTAAATTGGAAATCCATGTATTATTGTATGGTATATAATTATCAATCCATGCAAAGAAAAAAAATTGCCAATGCTTTATTAAATATGGAATACATATGTTCACGATTAAGTCCATATCTTTCTATTTATACTTTTTTTCTACATTCTTCTCGCTATCACTTCCATCTTCTCATTTTTATTACTCTGAGGGTGCACTTAGAGATTAAATTAATTGCACAGAATGGGCACCTTGTGCTAGTCTTCCTCAAGGTGACCAAGCCCTTAATTTTGGTCACCCTCATCAATCTTTTCATATCCATAACTTGGCTCCTACAAATCCTACACACCTCCTATGATACGTTTTTCTTCTTTGTTTTCTTTCTTCTATTTTTTGCTTACTTTCCTCTTATATGATTCCTTTGACTATATTTTATATTTTTTTCATTTACTTATTTCCATCAATTAGTTTCAATTGACTTTCATAATAATTTAAATCATAACTGTTGATAATAAATAATAATTATAATAATTTGTTTATATAGTAATTTAACACTCATTATATTTAAAATGTAATTGATAAAATAATAATAATTATTTCTTTATTAATATTTCTAATTGGTACCCTAGATACATATTTAAATTTATAGTGACATTTCTATGAACTTGCAGGTGAAGTCAACGAGACATATGGACTTTGAAAATTCACAATTGACACTGACTAGGTGTTGGATAAACATACCAATTACTACTTCTGAGAAACCTTAAGTTAAGCTAGTGTCCTAACACAAAACATTATTCCTCACAACATTCAAAATTTAATTACTCCAAGTTCTAGTTGAAATATGATCAAATATATTTATATAAATCAATGAGTAACACAACAAGATTTTCATTATTCATACATCACTATCAACCACTAAAAATTCATTACTTAAGTATACACACTCATATAGACACTTAAACACACACACACACACACACACACACACACACACACACACACACACACACACACACACACACACACACAGAGAAAGAGAGAGAGAGAGAGAGAGAGAGAGAGAGAGAGAGAGAGAGAGAGAGAGTTAATATTAAGTTTCAAGTCCCCACTGCTAGTCCAAATTACATCCAGACAATGGCGCCTTATAATGGGTTCATATGGGGATGTGACAACTTGACCTAGGAAAACATGTCCCCTTGCAACATACTGGTGATCCTCTAAAGGTATCTGTAGATACTATCAAGTTGTAGAGGAGAGGAGAAGGATAAGTAGACAAGGATAAATTCTATTAATTAGGGAGCTAGAATGTAGAACCATGCATATCAATAGCTCCATACTCCTCACTATCTTCTGCATATAGAGAGTAGGAGAAAGCTACATGGGTAAGGAGATTGTGATGTAATGGTGCTTTTAATGATGCACTATAACTTGGATTAAAGGCCCCTTTAGAAAGAAGAGGTGAGTGTTTTGGAAGATAACACAACACTTGGTAAAAGTAGTGAAGGAAGAAAGAGAGTGAGATAAAGGAATGAAGGATGCAAAAAAATAGTGTTAGTGTCCTTCCTGTAGCAAAGAATAGGCAAGTTCATTATTACATTGCTGAACGTGATAATATGTATGTTTGTATTCCTTTACATTTGTTGAAATTGTAAGTAGACATCCATAAAATCTATTGTTGATTATTTTCATCTGATGTTTACATCTACATGTGTAAATATTATATCTCATTGAGAATGTTATGACAAGGATACCTAGATTAAGAGAGTTGCATATCTCTTATATACCAAGGTGTATTCTTTATAGATTGTTGTAAATATATTATAAGGATAGAATTAGTCATATAACTACATGAGTAAACCAAGTTATCAAATGGCCAACGCTATCTATTATGATGGTCGACTAAGTATATAACAAGGCAACACATTATGCTTAATGGCTGGTTGTATTATGATATAAAATCATATTGAGGCCAAGAGTTATGAAACATCTCAGGAAGATAGTAAAATCATATCTAGGACATGTGTTATGAAATATCTTAGGCCAACTGTGAAACTATATTCATGCCAAGGATCATAAAATCAGAGGCTGATTGTGATCAAATATCAGAGGTCGACTGTGATGAAATATCAAGGGTCGACTATGATCTTGATATTAGAGGCTAACTGGGATCATATTATAAGAGGTTGACTATAATGATAAAGTATTTGGTTGGCTATGATATTTTATAAAGGTTGACTAAATAAATAAAGTCAAGTCAACTATGTTTTTACTTAGGCTAAATATGTTACAACCTGAAGCCCATGGGTGAAAAGTTTAACCCAAATATTTTATGAGATTGATTGATAGTGAAATCTATTCTTAGGTTTAGTAACCAAAATAGGTCAATAGAAAGTATATACAAGGATCTAAGATAAAATCATTTATGAAGTATATTTCCCTTACCAGTAGTGGTTTAAGAGGATTGAGAATGTGTTTTCGAAGGCTTGAAGAGTTAGTATAAAAGGAAAAATCATAGTGTAGAAACACTTGACATTAGATCTACTCTATTATCTATCTTAGGCCATGTATAGGCATAATAATTTCTTAAGAAAAAAGCTTTATGCCAACGATAATTCAAGATTTAGACTATTGTGATATTTGGAGTTCTCTCTTTGATATATATAAAGCAAAGTATTTAATTCATATGATTATGTAATTATAGCTTAATATCGACATATTAAGATTGAATATTTGTTAAGATAGATAGAGTCTTTATTTAATAATTTATATGTCTTAAATGTAAACCTTGTATGCATAGATGACTATGGATGAGTCTGGGAGTAGGCAAACAAGTCGTTGAGTAAATGACAAGATGTCATAGACCCATGATTGCAAGGATATAAAAAGCAACTCAATATATATTCACACCAGTCATCTAAGGTTTCACCCTAGACTTGTCAAGAATTGCTAGTAGATAAGGGTATATGTGTTTATGACTAATGTGATATAAGTAAGACCAAGAGAGAGTTGTTATGCATAAACAAAATAAATAAATAATAAGATTATTGTCTCCAAATTGAGAAAAGAGTGACTGAACATATGAATTATCTATATATGAAACTCTGGCAAAAGTAATGCAAAAGTCACTAGCATTGCTAGTTCATGATGTACCAAATAGCTAAATAATCATAATGGGTCATACATAACTAGAGCTAGACTAGAGCTGTAAACCCAATTGTCTTTAGCTAGGACACATCACTAGTTCTTAGGCATGGTATATGGAATCGGTTGACTCTCATTATCTATTACCCTTGGGAAGGGAAGGGCCACTTCTAGGAAGGAAGGTGAGTGGCAGACCATTGGTCTATGGTTTGAGCACCATGGTGATGCTCTCTCTCTCATGTAGTTGATTGTTGAAGACTTGTGAACAAGGATACATTTCTTATTTTGTAAATGATTTTGATAAGATTGAAATTTGTAAGGAATAAAACCATTGTCATTTGTGTAATTATTAGTTGCATGTGAAGCAACCTCCTTTTGAAATATGTATATTATACTTGGATAATGAAAATATATTGATTATGGATATATTTTTCTCTTCTCCTTAAAAGAAAGTGTGAATTTTTGCTTAATTTTTATTTGAGTTTTTCTAATATTCTTGTTGGGATGTTACAAAGAAACATTAGGTGAAGGTACAAGGCCATCAAGACTAGATGACTAATGGCATGAGGTTGAGGAGCCACATCTAGATCATGTAAGCATAGGAACCAAATAGCATTGAAAATATCTATTACTTTATCCCCAAAACCATTTTGAATTTGAAAGAAATGTATCTCTAGCACCAAACCATGGGCATTGGACAACCATTGCACATGCTTTCTTGAAGGATGTTAAAAACACATGTGCACCTACAAGAAAGTTTTTCAAGAAATTCAATGTATAAAAAACCCCCTAATGGTGCCTCTCCTATGAACATGTCATTGCTTTCTATGGCTAGCTTCAACTTTTCTCCATTCACTAAGAATGCATTTTTGTATGAGAAAGCCGTCATCTCCACAAACTCAACATCCTAGATGAGATCCATAGTGTTTGAAACAAATATTCATACAACCTTAGAATATAGTAAAACCCTTGGATGTCTGCAATAAAACATCACTAAGAACACAACGGAGAGCGAATTCTATATAAGAAAAAGTTAAAATGAAAAACTTGATCCAATTTAAAGTAGAGTCATTGACCCCGACTTCAATGGCTTCCTATTTCAAGGGCTAAATGAGGACTTGACAATTCTCAAAAATCACTTTTCATGGTGACAAGAATGTATAGTAATAGCTCAGGTATTATCAAGAGAGGGTAGATGGAATGATTGATGTCAATGGTTGTGGGGCGTTAAATAGCGGCAAGGTAATAAATGAACACGTGGAAGCCAAATCTTCCCCAAGCAAGATGATGTCAGGAGGGAAGATTTGATTAAAAAATTCATAAATAATAATAAATGGAAACCAAGTATATTGACATGTGTATGACAAGCCATCAAGGGGGGAGCCATGAGGACATGACATCAAACACTGCCATGTAAAGTGGAAGTCAAGAAAAATTTACTCTTGCCAATGGGTTTGCTAGTATCATACAATGGAAATGGGAATATTTTTCTTAATAATTAATGAGGAGTTTGACATGATGGAATTTCAAATTATATCATGTAAGAGAGGGCTGGGAATGCCATATGAGTCATCTTATCAAAGAAAGTAGTGTTGGGTTGTGACTCAAGTGCAACATTAGGAAGCAAATCTTAGGTCTTGTTTACCTCAGAAAAGAAAAGAGAAATTGATGATTGATTATACTGATCAAGTAGATCCCATAGTGATTGATCAATATGGCATCTACTTTATCATATTAAATCTCTATTGTTGTAGTATTTTGATTGTGTCAATTACCGTATAAATTAAGACGGGATTTTCATGAGTTTGTTTCAAAATTTCATAAATATGACAAATTGAAATGCATGAAATGGGAAAACAAAAAAATCAATGATATTTTAACCCAAAAATAAATAAGTGGATAACATTTACCTATTTTCTTGCATGACATTATCAAAATGGTGATTATGAGGTAAATTGGGCTTTAATTATATTGTAAAACACGTTCATGCTATTATACTATTTGCTATTTTAGGGAAACTGTTAGGTTTAATTGGCAAAAGATATCAACTAAATGAAAATAAAGATTAAACAAAGGAATGAAAATGCATAGAAATAATAACAATGAGAGACAAGTTTTAACGTGGTTCACCCAAACATGGGCTACATCATCCAACAGAGAGTCCAATATTATTATCCAATAGATCAGACTGATTACAATCAGCAATCCTTACAACTCAATACCACTACAAATGCTACAATACAATATCTACGGAAACCCTAACCCTTAGCCATTTTTATCATGACTTTTGTTAGTTACAAAAATAGGGTTTCTTTTTATGTCAGCCAATGAAAAAATAACTCCCGACACCTTAATAAAATAATAAAAACTGTGTGAGGTTTTGGGGGCACTACCCCTAGACCCCACAAGGGATGCTGTCACTTGATCCCGTCTTGGGGGTGCTACCCCCAAACCCTTGCAAGGGGTGCTACCCCTTGACCATGTAATTGTTGAGAGACGTTTTGTGTAATTGTTGTGATCATTAAATGATACAAACTCCCCCTTCCTGTTGATATAGCCATTTATTGGTGAACCACCTAAATCTCTTTTATTTATGTATTTTCTAGTATCTCTATTTATTCACTGTTAATGATATGTTTTCTTTTAATCTTCTATTTTTTATTAACAAAGATATCAACAAAGGAAAATGGAATGGTGTAGTCAAGTTTAATTAGATTGTTTGCATGGACATCAAAAATGCCTTTTTTATAATGTGACAAAGAATAAGGATATCTCTTTCCCTGCTGAGTAAATATGTAAACAATTCAACAAAAAAAACCAAGAAAAATAAAGCATCAAATAAATGTTCAGATAAGCTTATGCTCTAGATTTTTCACTTTCAGTCATTGATGTCTCAGATATAGACTTGTAAGTTAATATTTTCTTTCAGATGTCTTATCTGATGAAAAGTCAGCTAGCAATGGAGATAAAGATAACAAGATATTAGCAAAGGAAAAGGGAGAATACCCATTAGTGCATTCAACTTCTTTGAATATGACAGAATTGGTAGTTGATGTTTTAGAGTAGTGGACAACTTATTTAGAATTGTCACTTTCATCTATTGAGAATGTTCTAGAGCTGTGGAAAGATTTCTTACTTTCAAATACGAAGGGATCATATTAAGAACTTTACAGTTTAGATTTTCTAGAACCTTATAGTCCAAATTTTCTTTGAGATATTTTATGTGATGAAATGTCAGTTGGGAATGGAGATAAAGATAATGATATTGTATAAATTTGGGGCAAAACAATAGTTTTGGTGAGAGAAGTTTTATGTAATTGTTGTGATCAATAAAAGATACAAATTAGCGGTTTAAGAGAATTGAGAATGTAATTTTGAAAGCTTGAAGAGTTAGTATAAAAGGAAAAATCATAGTGTAGAAACACTTAACATTAGATCTACTCTATTATCTATCTTAGGTAATGTATAGCCACAATAATTTCTCATGAAAAAAGCTTTATGCCAACGATAATTCAAGATTTAGACTATTGTGATATTTGGAGTTCTCTCTTTGATATACATAAAGTAGAGTATTTAATTCGTATGCTTATGTATTTATAGCTTAATATCAATAGATTAAGAGTTGAATATTTATTAAGATAGATAGAGTCTTTATTTAATAATTTATATGGCTTAAATGTAAACCTTGTATGCATAGAAGACTATGGATTTGCCTGGAAGCAGGGAAACAAGTCATTCAGTAAATGATAGGATGTAATGGACCCATGATTGCAAGGATGCAAAAAGGGACTCAATATATATTCACACTAGTCATCTATGATTTCACCCTAGACTTGTCAAGAATGACTCGTAGATAAGGGTATATGTGTTTATGACTAATGCAGTATAAGTAAGACCAAGAGAGAGTTGTTATTCACAAAGAAAATAAATGAATAATAAGAATATTGTCTCCAAGTTGAGAAAAGAGTGAGTGAACATATGACTTTTATATATATGAAACTTTGGCAAAAGTAATGCAAAGGTCACTGCTTGCATTGCCTGTTCAGGATGTACCAGATAGCTAAATAATCATAATGGGTCATACATAACTAGAGATAGACTAGAGTTGTAAACAAAATTGTCTTTAGCTAGCACACTTCACTTGTTCTTAGACATGGTATATGGAATTAGCTGATTCTCATTATCTATTACCCTCGTGAAGGGAAGAGCCACTTCTAGGAAGGAAGGTGAGTAGCAGACTGTACATCTATGGTTGGAAGAAAAGAACCAGGGTGATGCTCTCTCTCTCTCATGCAGTTGACTATTGAAGACTTGTGAACAAGAATACATTTCTTATTTTGTAAATGATTTTGATAAGATTCAAAGTTGTAAGGAATATAAGCATTGTAATTTGTGCAATATTTAGTCGGATGTGAAGCAACCTCCTTTTGAAATATGTATATTATACTTGGTTATTGCAAATGTATTGATTATGGATATATTTTTCTCTTCTGCTTAAAAGAAAGTGTGAATATTTGCTTAATTTTTGTTTGATTTTTTCTAATATTCTTGTTGGCATGTTACAAAGA
This sequence comes from Cunninghamia lanceolata, assembly GCA_027924645.1. Lineage (NCBI taxonomy): Eukaryota > Viridiplantae > Streptophyta > Pinopsida > Cupressales > Cupressaceae > Cunninghamia > Cunninghamia lanceolata. Next base: position 13,941,186 of record BSBN01000388.1, on the reverse strand, counting down.
AACATTAGGTGAAGGTACAAGGCCATCAAGACTAGATGACTGATGACATGAGGTTGAGGAGCCACATCTAGAGCATGTAAGCATAGAAAGTAAATAGCATCAAAAATATCCATTACTTTATCCCCAAAACCATTTTGAATTTGAAAGCAATGTATCTCTAGCACCAAATTATGTGCATTAGACAACCATTGTACATGCTTTCTTGAAGAATGTTAAAAACTCATGTGCAGCTACAAGAGAGTTTTTCAAGAAACTCAATGTATAATAAACCCCCTAATGGTGCCTCTCCTATGAACATGACATAGCTTTCTATGGCTAGCTTCAACTTTTCTCCATTCACCAAGAATGCATTTTTGTACAAGAGAAAGCCATCATCTCCACAAACTCAACATCCTAGATGAGATCCATAATGTTTGAAAAAAATATTGACACAACCTCATAATATAGTAGCACCCTTGGATGTCTGTAATAAAACATCACTAACAACACAACAGAGGGCAAATTCTATATAAGAAAAAGTTAAAATGAAAAACTTTAGCCAATTTAAAGTAGAGTCATTGACCTCAACTTCAATGGGTTCCTATTTCAAGGGCTAAATGAGGACCTGACAATTCTTACAAATCACTTTTCATGGTGACAAGAATGGATAGTAATAGCTCAGGTATTATCAAGATAGGGCAGATCGAATGACTGATGTCAATGGTTGTGGGGCCTTAAATTGTAGCAAGGTAATAAATGAACACATGGAAGCCAACTCTTCCCCAACCAAGATGATGTCGGGAGGGAAGATTTGGTAAATAAATTCATAAATAATAATAAATGGAACTGAGTCTAATGACATGTGAATATGACAAGCCATCAAGGGGGGAGCCATGAGGACATGACATCAAACACCACCATGTAAAGCGGAAGTCGAGAAGCATTTACTCTTGCCAATGGGTTCGCTAGTATCATACAATGGAAATAGGAATATTTTTCTTAATAATTAATGGGGAGTTTTACATGATGGAATTTCAAATTAGATCATGTTATAGAGGGGTGGGAATGCCATACGAGTCACCTTATCAAAGAAGGTAGTGTTGGCTTGTGAGTCAAGTGCCACATTAGCAACCAAATCTTAGGCCTTTTTTACCTCACAAAAGAAAAGAGAAATTGAGGATTGATCATACTAATTAAGTAGATCCCATAGTGCTTCATCAATATGGCATCTAATTTATCATATTAAATCTCTATTGTGGTAATATTTTGATTGTGTCATTTACTATATTAATTAACATGGGATTTTCATGAGTTTGTTTCAAAATTTAATAAATATGAGAAATTTAAATGATGAAATGGGAAAACAAAAAATTCAATGATATTTTAACCTCAAAATAAATAAGTGGATAACATTTACCTAGATTTTCTTGCATGACATTATCAAAATGGTGATTAAGAGGTAAATTGGGCTTTAATTAGATTGTAAAACAAGTTCATGCTATTATACTATTTGCAATTTTAGGGAAACAAAATGGAAGCCTTGGCCATGATTGCATATGCATTTTCATGTTGATGTTCAAAATAACATTTACATGTTATGTCTTCATAAGAAACAAGCCATCATGCATATGCATTATAGATTAATAAATGGGTATCCATGACATGTGTACATTAAGGCTTGGTTGGACTTTAAGGAGCGTGAGTGCATTCAAGCTTATAACACATTTTTGGCCACATTTTGGTTCCCCTTTGTTGTGTGGTTACCCAATATTTACTTTTCATGTTTGTTGACAATGTTGATATACTTTAAATACATGCTCATTTTATATTGGCATGTATGTCAAAGTGGGGGCAAAATCTAATTGTGCAATTTGCTGATCTATGGTAGTTGCTATTTAGATTTTAGACCATTTTGATTGAAGGTCTCAATATAATTATATACTGACAAGTGGTACAATCTTATTTTCTATTTGTTTCATTACTTGATACCATTCCCTATCCCTATTTTCGTCTATGCCCAAACCTTCAATCTTACTTTATCCTAATTTGTGGAAAAACCATATAATCAAAATTTTCACCTAGTTCACTTACATACAACTCATGATTGAACTTGGTTCAATCACAAGGCATATAGGATTGAATCTAAATTCAAATATTAGAAATCAAATGCTAAAATGTGTGCCCATTCGTGCTAGTTATTGTGAGCTAATTTGCTAGACATTTTTGTAAACTTTTGTTATGTATTGGTATTCAAAGTTATTTCATTGTGTAGTTAATTTGTATATAGAATAAGCAAAGAACAAGAAGAAATCACTATAGCACATTTTATTTTCTAAGGGACAAATAATCATAATTTGCATTAGAAACATATAGGCCATTTGCATGTATGTCCATGTTGTCTTCAATCATTTTCTCATAATTGTAGAGTCGGTCCATACAAGGGTTGACCTACGAGAACACAACCTTAGCAACAATCATACCTAAGGCATATTTAAACAGCACCTTGAAAGATTTAGACAAAAGAAAGGTGAAGGCAAATATATTTTTGCACATGCATTATGCTAGTTTATTCTTGTGAGGCTATGTTCATTGTTGTGCATTAGCTGAAGGCCACATTGTTTGAGTTTGAACTCAAGGGACTTGACTCTAAATCATAGCAAATTTTGAGCTTACACAAAGTCCAAGACATCTTCAAGATTGAGAGCATCAATTTATGTACTTACAAGAAATATTTCATCCTAACATTAACAATATTTCTTAATTATTCACAAAACTATGTCCATTTGTCCTATTTAATTTTAAAAAATTATATTATTATTTATCAAACTAACTCTTAATTATATTTAGATTAATTGTATGAATATTCTTAATATTTATTTATTACCCAAATTAAAAAAATATTTGAGTGCTTTACAATAATAAAAAAATTAAATATAAAATTATTCAAGGTTAGATTTCCTAATGATTTATCCATCTCATTTCATTTATAGAATTATTTAAATTGTACTATGTGAACAAACTTAAAATAAATATGTTAACATCTATTTATTGTTAAAGGTTCTAGAAAAATAGTGTGAACTTTTTTGAATCATCTTTTAGACCACACTTCATGATCCATTATTAGGAAAAAGAGGACTTTGAATGTTGAAATTGGGTCAAACTAGAATGTGGCAAGGCTCAATCAAAGGGATAGGGTTGTACTCACAATAGACTCCAAGGTAAGGAAATGTTCTAAGGAGTAATCAGTTTGAACCATCGAGAGAGAGTAGTGGTTGATTGATGGGTACAAGGCTAGGTGTTGATTCAAGTGCCAAAAATTTGAATTAAAGACTGACTATGTACATGTGCTTACAATATTTATACAAAATGAGTGTATAACAAAAATGTATAAGTATAAAGTATATAACTTTGCACCTTACAATTTACTATCTTAAAATACATTCACGTTGATAAATTATATCTTAAATTTGTTAAATACTAAATAAATCATTTATAGTAATAAAATTATTGATAAAATACAAATTAGTTGAAAACTCACATCATTATATAATTAAAAAATATTATATATTAAATGCTAATTATAAAAATATCTTAATTATTTAAATAATTTTGTAAAAAAATAATGTGATAAAATAGATAAATGATCTAAATTAATTATTTGAAAATGTATATACATTCTATTTAATTACCCCAGATCAATCTCAAAGAATGCTCAAATAATACAGTGAGACCCTTTATAGTTATTTTGTATAACCAATATGCCAGATTAAATATATTATACAAAAATATCTTAATTATTTAAGTAATTTTGTAAAAACATCTCAAAAGTAATGTGAAAAAAATAGGTAAATAAGAATTTTTTATTGACACTTTAAAATTATGATGCGGGCATTATTTTTGATGTCACTGTAATTTACTTTATCAATCCATTTAGATTTTCTTGCATAGAAAATTAGAGATTTTTTTCTTGAAGGACCAAACATCGTGAATGCACGGGACACCCTAGTACCTGCGCCGCTCATTTTTTACATGCAGATTTTTTCACATAATTCCAGCAGCCTTAATGCATTTAAGTTCAAATTTAATTATTGTTTTATGTCGTGTTAATCTTTTTATTAGGAATAAAATGGTCTATATAATTTTAAATCTTTTTATTAATAATCCAACGGTTTAGATGCTTTGGCAATCCATGCACTGTTGTATAGTATATAATTATATAATTATCAATCCATGCAAACAAGAAATATTATTAAGTCCATACTGTCTATTTATATGGTATTCAAATCTCACTCCCTACCAATTTTCACTTGCAGAGATTTTATTCTTCATCATAGGTAAGAGAAAGCTAGACATAAAATATGTGAAAGAAGGTTGCAAGCACCGTAGTCATTTTAACAAGAGGCTGAAAGGACTTTTTAAGAAAGCTCATGAGCTCTCGGTGCAACCATTCGTTTGGAAGTTACAAGTGAACACCAGAAATCTTTCTATTATCTCAACAATGGTGAGGGGTCAAGTCAAATTGATCCAATTATTGCAAAGCCTTCTGACAACTTGGCAGAGGATATACAGGCACAGCCTTCGTTGTTTCCAAGCTCTTCTACTGGGAATAGCTTTAATGAGTCCTTGACAAAATTACAAGATTCAGACGATGTTCTAGAGCATGCTCCAGATTTCTCACTTTCAGTCATTGACGTCTCAGACATAGAACTTGTAAGTTCAGATTTTCTTTCAAATGTCTTATGTGATGAAAAGTCAGCTAGCAATGGAGATAAAGATAACAAGATATTAGCAGAGGAAAAGGGGGAATACCCATTACTGCATTCAACTTCTTTGAATATGACAGAATTGGAAGTTGATGTTTCAGAGCAGTGGACAGATTATTCAGATTTCTCACTTTCAGCTGTTGAGAATGTTCCAGAGCTGTGGACAGATTTCTTACTTTCAAATACTGAGGGGTCATATCAAGAACTTTACAGTTCAGATTTTCTTTGAGATATTTTATGCGATGAAATGTTCGCTGGGAATGGAGATAAAGATAACAAGATTATATAAATTTGGGGGAAAGCAATAGTTTTGGTGAGAGAAGTTTTATGTAATTGTTGTGATCAATAAAAGATACAAACTCCCACTCCCCCTTCCTGTGGATGTAGCCATTTATTGGTGAACCACCTAAATCTGCTATGTCTATGTATTTTCTAATATCTCTGTTTATTCGCTGTTAAGGATATGTTTTCTTTTAATCTGCTGTTTTTTATTAACAAAGATATCAGCAGAGGAAAAGGGAATGGTGTAGTCAAGTTTAATTAGATTGATTGCATGGACATCAAAAATGCAATACATAGGCACAATTGAAGCACCAAGATTCAGGCGAATGTTTAACACTCTTTTCTCTGCTGCATGTTATGTTCATCTCATACGTCAAATTAAGCATACACGAAAATGTTAATGCTATTGCTAATGCCGCCACAGATGCCAATACAAATGCCAGTTTTTTTTTGTATTATGAAGTCCTCCTTTCCTCAAGTTTTCTTGTTTTCTCAAAAGCTATTGTTTGTTCATGTAATGAAGGAAAAGTGTTATATAGTGTATCACATTGAACTCACCAATCCTTAAGGGCAATCTATTGGGTGTACATCACCGCGAATCTTTAACAAAAAGAAAAATAAAGCAAAGTCCTTGCGATGGAGGGAATGTTGGAGATGTTTCTCCGTCTGTTGATCTGTTTTCTGATTTAGACAATGGCTTTAATGTATAGTATGTCGAACTCAATATCTAGATGATCTGTTTGCCAGGTGTTAGGGATAGTTAAGATTATCTAGAAAAAGATAAAATATTTCTAGAAGTCTTCCAAAGAACATTCTCGGTTATCTAGAAAGGAAGAAGCTTCCAGCTGTTCTAGAAAAGATCTTTCTAAAGAGAAGCTTCCACCTGTTCTAAAAAGGAACATTCTAGGATTTTAGAGTTATCTAGAAAGCCAGAAACTTCCAGATTTCAAAGGTTCTATAGCTATATATATGTGATTGTAGAGAGCTGTCAGACAGAGCCTCTGGATGGTTGTTGGATACAGCATTCAGATTGCTATTAGATATAGCATCTAGATAGCTGCTAGACACAGCAGTTTAGATGTAATGTATTGAAAGTTAGATGAATATATTTTTGAGTTATGTTTTGCCCTGTGTTTGCTATGTTCATTGCTATTATGTTTTGCCATGTTTGTCCTATGTTCATCACTGTTTTTATGGTTTTTTGAGTGTTGTAGGCTTATTTATCATGGTATCAGAGCGAGGTTATGGGTTAGAATCCCCTTGGCTAATGTTGAGGGGGTTGTTGGCAAAAAAAAAGATTTAGCTAGAGTTTCAACCAGGTTCAACTAGAATGTTTTCCTGGTTTAGCTAGAATGTTTTCCAGGTTCAGCTAGAGGACCATCAAGAGGTTTAGCTAGAATGTTTTCCGGTTCAGCTAGAGGTTCAATTAGAAGTGTATTGTTGGAGTGATTTGTTTGCAGGGTTGATATTGCTGGAGTGATTTTTGTTTGCAGGGCTATTGCTGGAAATGCAAGTTGGAACAAGCTAGAGGCATTGTTGGTAGTGATGATGAAGAAGATGATTTTTCAGCTAGACAAAAGATAATGAGTGTTGAAGGCTTAAAGATTCAATCTCATATGAGCAAGTTAGAGGAAAGAAAGACTGGGAGAAAGCCATGAAAGCAGAATATGATAGAGGAGTGCTTGGTATGTTAGAGGTGAACATTAAGGGGGGAGAGTAGTATAATGTTCCCCTCTCCTTTGTATTCTCTTTGTATTATTCTAGTCAATCTTAAGGGGGGATGTTAGGGATAGTTAAGATTGTCTAGAAAAAGATAAAATATTTCAAGAAGTTTTCCAAAGAACATTCTAGGTTATCTAGAAAGGAAGAAGCTTCCAGCTGTTCTAGAAAAGATCTTTCTAAAGAGAAGCTTCCAGTTGTTCTAGAAAGAAACATTCTAGGATTTTAGAGTTATCTAGAAAGCTAGAAGCTTCCAGGTTTCAAAGGTTCTATAGCTATATATATGTGATTGTAGAGAGCTGCCAGACAGAGCCTCTAGATGGTTGTTGGATATAGTATTCAGATTGCTATTAGATATAGCATCTAGATAGCTGCTAGACACAACATTTTAGATGTAATGTATTGAAAGTTAGATGAATATATTTCTGAGTTATCTAACTCTATTTTGCCCTGCGTTTGCTATGTTCATTGCTGTTATGTTTTGCCCTATTTGTCCTGTGTTCATCACTGTTGTTATGGTTTTCTAAGTGTTTTTAGGCCTGTTAAGGATTAAGATTCCCTAGAAAATGATAGAATGTTTCTAGAGCCTTCCTTAAGCTAGAATATTCCTGGAGTTGTTTTAGAAAAGAACATTCTAAGATCTGTTCTAAAAAAAGAAGATTCTGAGTTTAAGAGTTTTCTAGAAAGCTAGAAGCTTCCAGGCTTCAAAGGTTCTATAAGTATATATATGTGGTTATAGAGAGCGGTTGTACACACAGCCTTTGGATGGTTGCTGGATATAGCATCCGAATAGCTGTTAGATACAACATCTGGATTGCTGCTAAACATAGCATTTTAGATGTGATATATTCAAAGCTAGATAAATATATTTCTAAGTTATCTAACTCTGTTTTGCCCTACGTTTGATATGTTCATTACTGTTATGTTTTGCCTTGTTTGCCCTATCTTTTGGTGTTTATTGGGTCTGTTCTATCATGGTATCAGAGCCAAGTTACAGGTTCGTATCCCCTTGGGTAACACTGAGGGGGGGTTGTTGGAAAAAAAGTTTAGCTAGAATGTTTTCCAAGTTCAACTAGAGGACCATCAAGAGGTTCAGCCAGGTTCAGCTAGAGTGTTTTCCTGGTTCAGCTAGAGGTTCAGCTAGAGTGTTTTCTTGGCTCAGCTAGAGATTTAGCCATGTTCAGCTAGAGGTTCAGCTGGAATGTTTTCTAGGTTCAGGTTCAACTAGATTCAACTCGAGGTTCAACAAGAAATATTGTTGGAAAGACTTGTTTGCAGGGTAGATGTGTTGCTAGAGTGATTTGTTTGCAGGGCAGATATATTGCTGGAGTGGTTTGTTTACATGGCTGGTATATTGTTAGAGTGACTTTTGTTCGCATGGCTATTATATTACTGAAAATGCAAGTTAGAACAAGTTAGAGATATTATTGGTTGTGATGATGAAGATGACTTTTCAGCTAGACAAAAGCTAAGGAGTGTTGAAGAAATATATAGGCAAGGCTTAAAGATCCAAGGAAAGAATGCTAGAGCTCTCATGGCCAAAGTATTATCCAATCTCATATGAGCAAGCTAGAGGGAAGAAACAATGGGAGCAAGCCATGAAAGAAGAAAATGATTGAAGAATGCTTGGTATGCTAGAGGTGAACATTAAGGGGAGATAGTAGTATAATGTTCCCCTCTCATTTGTATTTTCTCTGTATTATTCTAGCCAATCTTAAGGGGGGATGTTAAGGATTAAGATTGTCTAGAAAATGATAGAATGTTTCTAGAGCCTTCCTTAAGCTAGAACATTCTTGGAGTTGTTCTAGAAAAGAACATTCTAAGATCTGTTTGAGAAAAAGAAGATTCCGGGTTTAAGAGTTTTCTAGAAAGCTAGAAGCTTCCAGGCTTCAAAGGTTCTATAAGTATATATATGTGATTATAGAGAGCGGTTGTACACATAGCCTTTGGATGGTTGCTGGATATAGCATCTGGATAGCTATTAGATACAGCATCTAGATTGCTGCTAGACATAGTATTTTGGATGTGATGTATTCAAAGCTAGATAAATATATTTCTAAGTTATCTAACTCTGTTTTGCCCTGCATTTGATATGTTCATTGCTATTATGTTTTGCCTTATTTGCCCTGTCTTTTGGTGTTTATTGGGCCTGTTCTATCACCCACCATGCTTCCGCTATGCCAAGAATGCTTGGTATGCTAGAGGTGAACACTAAGGGGGGATAGTAATATAATGTTCCCCTCTCATTTGTATTTCTTTTGTATTATTCTAGCCAATCTTAAGGGGGGATGTTAAGGATTAAGATTGTCTAAAAAATTGTAGAATGATTCTAGAGCCTTCCACAAGCTAGAACATTCCTGGAGCTGTTCTAGAAAAGAATATTGTAAGATCTATTCTAGAAAAAGAAGATTCCAAGTTTAAGAGTTTTCTAGAAAGCTAGAAGCTTCCAGGCTTCAAAGGTTCTATAGCTATATATATGTGATTATAGAGAGCTATTGTAGAGAGCCTTTGGATGGTTGTTGGATATAGCATCCAAATAGCTATTAGATACAGCATCTGGATTGCTGCTAGACATAGCATTTTGGATGTGATGTAATGAATAGATGAATATAATTTGCCAAGTTATTCAACTATGTTTTGCCCTACCTCTTTTATGTTTGTTGTTGTTATGTTTTGCCCTGTCTTTTGGTTTTGCCCTGCGTTTGATATGTTTATTGCTTTAATGTATAGTATGTCAAACTCAATATCTAGATGATCTGTTTGCCAGGTAATTAACATACATTAGAGTTCTTGGAAAATGACAAATCCTCTAAGTAAGCAGGGAAGTGATTTTTTATTAATTTCTAAAATCTTTCATATGACCTGTTCCACCTTTTGCATGGTGGAAAATACAACTCCAAGAATGTTCTTTTCTAGAACAACTCCAAGAATGTTCTAGCTTATAGAAAACTCTAGAAACATTCTATTATTTTCTAGACAATCTTAATCCTTAACATTCCCCCTTAAAATTAGCTAGAATAATACAGAGAAAATACAAATGAGAAGGGAACATTATATTACTATTAGCAGCATCCGGATAACTATTAGATACAGCATCTGGATTGCTGCTAATAGTAATATAAGGTTCCCCTCTCATTTGTATTTTCTCTGTATTATGATCGAAGAATGCTTGGTATGCTAGAGGTGAACATTAAGGGGGGATAGTAATATAATATCGCCTATGTTTTACCCTGCCTCTTTTTTGTTTGTTGCTGTTATGTTTGCCCTGTCTTTTGGTTTTGCCCTACGTTTGATATGTTTATTGCTTTAATGTATAGTATGTCGAACTCAATATCTAGATGATCTGTTTGCCAGGTAATTTGCCAGGTTATTCAACTATGTTTTGCCCTGCCTCTTTTCTATTTGTTGCTGTTATGTTTTGCCCTGTCTTTTGGTTTTGCCCTGCATTTGATATGTTTATTGCTTTAATGTATAGTATGTCAAACTCAATATCTAGATGATCCATTTTCCAGGTAATTAACATACATTAGAGTTCTTGGAAAATGACAAATCCTTTGAGTAAGCAGGGAAGTGATTTTTTTATTAATTTCTGGAATCTTTCATATGACCTGTTCCACCTTTTGCATGGCGGAAAATACAACTCTAAGAATGTTCTTTTCTAGAACAACTCCAAGAATGTTCTATCTTATAGAAAACTCTAGAAACATTCTATCATTTTCTAGACAATCTTAATCATTAACATCCCCCCTTAAGATTTGCTAGAATAATACAGAGAGAATATAAATGAGAGGGGAACATTATATTACTATTAGCAACATCCGGATAGCTATTAGATATAGCATCTGGATTGCTACTAATAGTAATATAATGTTCCCCTCTCATTTGTATTTTCTCTATATTATGATCAAAGAATGCTTAGTATGCTAGAGGTGAACATTAAGGGGGGATAGTAACATAATGTTCCCCTCTCATTTGTATTTTTTCTGTATTATTCTAGCCAATCTTAAGGGGGGATGTTAAGGATTAAGATTGTCTAGAAAATTGTAGAATGATTCTAGAGCCTTCCACAAGCCAGAACATTCCTGGAGCTGTTCTAGAAAAGAATATTATATGATCTGTTCTAGAAAAAGAAGATTCCAGTTTTAAGATTTTTCTAGAAAGCTACAAGCTTCCAAGCTTCAAAGGTTCTATAGCTATATATGTGATTATAGAGAGCTGTTGTAGAGAGCCTTTGGATGGTTGTTGGATATAGCATCTGGATAGTTGTTAGATACAGCATCTAGATTACTGTTAGACATAGCATTTTTGATGTAATGTAATGAATAGATGAATATAATTTGTTGGGTTATTCAACTATGTTTTGCTCTACCTCTTTTCTATTTGTTGCTATTATGTTTTACCCTATCTTTTGGTTTTACCCTGCGTTTGATATGTTTATTGCTTTAATGTATAGTATGTCAAACTCAATATCTAGATGATCTGTTTGCCGGGTAATTAACATACATTAGAGTTCTTGGAAAATGACAAATCATCTGAGTAAGCAGGGAAGTGATTTTTTTATTAATTTCTGAAATCTTTCATATGACTTGTTCCACCTTTTGCATGGCAGAAAATACAACTCCAAGAATGTTTTTTTCTAGAACAACTCCAAGAATGTTCTAGCTTATAGAAAACTCTAGAAACATTCTATTATTTTCTAGACAATCTTAATCCTTAACATCCCCCCTTAAGATTGGCTAGAATAATACAGAGAAAATACAAATGAGAGGGAAACATTATATTACTTTTAGCAGCAATCCAACATCTGGATTGCTGCTAAAAGTAATATAATGTTCCCCTCTCATTTGTATTTTCTCTGTATTATTCTAGCCAATCTTAAGGGGGGATTTTAAGGATTAAGATTGTCTAGAAAATGATAGAATGTTTCTAGAGTTTTCTATAAGCTAGAACATTCTTAGAGTTGTTCTAGAAAAGAACATTCTAAGATCTGTTCTAGAAAAAGAAGATTCCAGGTTTAAGAGTTTCTAGAAAGCTAGAAGCTTCCAGGCTTCAAAGGTTCAATAAGTATATATATGTGATTATAGAGAGCCTCTTGATGGTTGCTAGATACAGCATTCAGATTGCTATTAGATATAGCATCTGGATAGCTGCTAGACACAACATTTTGGATGTGATGTATTCAAAGCTAGATAAATATATTTCTGAGTTATCTAACTCTGTTTTGCCCTGTGTTTGATATGTTCATTGCTGTTAAGTTTTTGCCCTGCCTCTTTTCTGTTTATTGCTGTTATGTTTTGCCCTGTCTTTTGGTGTTTATTGGGCCTGTTCTTTCATGGTATCAGAGCCAAGTTACAGGTTCAAATCCCCTTGGGTAACACTAAGGGGATTGTTGGAAAAAAAAAGATTCAGCTAGAGGATCGGCCCAAGTTCAGCTAGAGTTTCAACCAGGTTTAGCTAGAATGTTTTCCTGGTTTAGCTAGAATGTTTTCTAGGTTCAGCTAGAGGACCATCAAGAGGTTCAGCTAGAATATTTTCTAGTTTAGCTAGGGGTTCAGTTCGAAGTGTATTGCTGGAGTGATTTGTTTGTAGGGTAGCGATATTGCTGGAGTGATTTGTTTGTAGGGTAGAGATATTGCTAGAGTGATTTGTTTGCAGATTGGAACAAGCTAGAGGTATTGTTGGTAGTAATGATGAAGAAAATGACTTTTCAGCTAGACAAAAGATAATGAGTGTTGAAGGCTTAAAGTTTCAATCTCATATGAGCAAGCTAGAGGAAAGAAAGAATGGGAGCAAGCCATGAAAGAGGATTATGATCGAAGAATGCTTGGTATGCTAGAGGTGAACATTAAGGGGGGATAGTAATATAATGTTCCCCTCTCATTTGTATTTTTTCTGTATTATTCTAGCCAATCTTAAGGGCGGATGTTAAGGATTAAGATTGTTTAGAAAATTGTAGAATGATTCTAGAGCCTTCCACAACTAGAACATTCCTAGAGCTATTCTAGAAAAGAATATTGTAAGATATGTTCTAGAAAAGAACATTCCAGGTTTAAGAGTTTTCTAGAAAGTTAGAAGCTTCCAGGCTTCAAAGGTTCTATAACTATATATATGTGATTGGATAGAGTTGTTGAATAGAGAGCCTCTAGATGGTTGTTGGATACAGCATTCAGATTGCTATTAGGTATAGCATCTGGATAGCTGCTAGACATAGCATTTTAGATGTAATGTATTGAAAGTTAGATGAATATATTTCTGAGTTATCTAACTCTGTTTTGCTATGTTTATTGCTTTAATGTATATTATGTCAAACTCAATATCTAGATGATCTGTTTGCTAGGTAATTAACATACATTAGAGTTCTTGGAAAATGACAAATCCTCTGAGTAAGCAAGGAAGTGATTTTTTTATTAATTTCTGAAATCTTTCATATGACCTGTTCCACCTTTTGCATGGTGGAAAATACAAGTACCTTCTTAAAAATAAAGATATAGAAATGTTTTATTATTGTAAGGGATTAAAATCCCCTACATATAAATCTATGCTAATTAAATAATTAAATAAATGCAAACGTAGAATTAACCTAAATTTAATTAGATTTAGTTAGAGTTAGTTGTTGAACTGAAAATGCTATTTTTACAAATTAAATGTTATAGATGAGAGTATTTAGTTTTGGTAATAATGATGAAGAATTAATGGTGATATACATGAAAACTATAAAAAATTAATGTTCACATTTTGATGAATGTTTTGAGATCCATTAGTCAAAAAAATCTCTACGGGTTGAATCAAAGTCCCTTGAGATTAAACCTAAGTACTATGTGAATGATTTGATTGCAGGTGTTACCCATGAGAATGATTTGATAAAAACTTGTAGTAGAGATCTCTTCACCTTTGCCTGCCCTTTGTTTGACTTTGTCAAGCTGGTGTTTACAAACCCTTGAGGGGAGATTACCAAATCATTAAGGCGATGTTTTCTTGGGTCAAACCCCTATTTAAATTGGCTGAAACATTCTAAGCAAATGATCAAAGATAGCATGCAAAAATTGTGCAAATGACCCATATGATTATGATGCAATGGAGTTCTTTTAAGCTCCAAATTCAAATGTTCTTTTGCATGAACTCTCTTATCATTCCATTTGTTAAATAATGACACAAATGAATAACTTTAAATATCAAGTATTTTCCTTTCATGGGACATGAATACATTTGGTTGCATTGAAATTATGTGTTCACATGATCTATTGTATTAGAAACACCTGCATCTACAAAGCATTTTTACATACCTTTGAACATTTATTTGATGCTTTACATATTTACTCAATAGGGAAAGAGATAAGCTTATTCTTTGTCACATTATAAGAAAGGCATTTTTGATGTCCATGCAATCAATCTAATTAAAATACTGGGAAAAGGGAATGCTGGCAATGGTTTTGTATAAAATATGATATCTTTCTGTTTTGTATTTACTTTGTATAAAATATGATATCTTTTTGTTTAGTTTTTACTTTGTAATTGTGTTTTGCATGAATTATGTTACTGTTTTAGTTGTCCATTTTAAAATAAAACATATAATTACCTATGAACAAATCCTGCTGCATTCACACAAATACCCTTCCACTCACAATCTCTGCCAATTGTATATAATATCCGAGTCTTTCATTTTCACAACAATGTCATCCATATACTTCCTATTCCATCATGGCTTATCCGAACAACATCTGCAGACTCTGCACATCCTCTTTCACATCTTCAAAGAAATCAATTATTATATACAAAAACATATCCACACCATTTTTCAAGAAGACACCTCACATCAAAACACCTATTACACTCAAAATTTCATCTCTGTCATCAGGAATCTATCACAGCAAATTGGTTTTCACCTAAATCACCTTAACACACATGAAGGAACAAAATCTATTCACAAGAAAGCCTTTGATTATTCTGTGTTTAAAAACAGATCATTTAAAATCTTTTTGTTCATTCTAATATGTATTCTTAATAATATCCATGCCTGCATACGGAAATCTGTATTTTTCCCTTCAAGAAAAATCCCAAGCACCAACTCTTTTAGAGATTTTAATCCTCATCTAATGGGGAGGGAAGAAAGTAGTTATCAAACTACCTCAAAACGCATTTCACTGTGAAACGTGCAAAAACCCATCAAAATAATAGCCATGAGGAATAGTCGTTGCCTTTTAAAAGAGAAATAAATCTCTGCCTTTGATCCTTGACTTCATGCCCACGCAGGGTTAAATGAAGGCCTTAGATTCTCTTTTGGCGCCCAATACACTAAGTCTAACTGGATGGAACTGGTGTCCCCAGATAAGGGGCTGGTCAAAGTATGTTGATGAACCCTTTAGAATATAACCTAAGTTGTTTATAACCCACGATAGGAAGTCACCAGTCAAATATAACAAAAGTGATCGCCTGTCATGAAAGGGCTTTAATAACTTGTAACTTAGGGTTTAGAAGTTCTTTTAGGGTTTTAGAAATGTAGCACCTTAGATGTTCAAAGGAGTCACAAACCCTTACCACTATGTTATAACTTTGATTCAGCGAAACCTTACCATGAAGCACTCCAACTTTTTGCACTGTATTAATGACTTTATGATGAAGTAAGGACCATTTGCATGTACCTTTTGCATTACCTTTCACTATGTAGCAACATTAATATACCAATACCATCTCAACATCATAGAGGTGAGCATGCACCAAGAGATGATTAACAGCCATCAAGAAAGAGCAATATTATCAAGGATGAAAAAGAGGACATCATGGATATGCATCAATAATGTGACACCAAGAATCACCAGGTCAATGCAAAGGCATTACCACCACTAAAGAGGACATCATTAACAAATATCATCAAACAATAACTTTGGCATATAATAACTCTTGAAGCAACACTTCTAACACAACTCATGTGGTCTCCAAATACAACTCCATCTCCTGAAGCAAGATCATTAGAAGCCAACACTTCTGACATGAGGCATCATGATGGCATATATGAGATGAACACAACTCAAGGCAACTCCTCCTATCACATGATAGTAACTCCTGAACTCACAAAATTTTTACATCCTGATGATGAATTCTGATCAAACTCATCATCAACATCAATGACAAACACTGATAGAGTGACAAACATCAATACGTTTGACATCAATGATAAACATCAACATTGGATGCATATAACAACTTATTTGGGCTTGAGGGCCTATATTAGACTAACAAACTATCACAATTATAAGATTACTATTGGCAACAAAGAATTTAAAGTTTATGACAATTAAGGAATATATGTGAAGATGCATTGGACCAATGGGAGAAAATACTCAACACCATAGATTGATTTTATTTTACCTTTATTTGTATTGAAGAATTAGCTTGTATTACTTGACTACATGTTTTACAAAGTATTGAACTTTATTCCACCTTGCAATGAATGCAAATCATTAAGAAGGTTTGAGATTAGTATATATTTATGGTCACAATCATTTGAAATTATTGGAAAGAGTTGGGAGAAATCTAAGATATGAGCTAGTGATTCAGGTACGATAATGAGGATGAGAGTTGAAGATGGTGTTTGAAGAAGAAGAAGATGCAGATAGGGGTGAGTGCATTAGGTTTCATTTGAATTCAATAAATTCCATATTAGTAATCAAATGACCATGACCTAACATATAAGAAGCCATTGCAATAGACTGTAACTTTGGTTGAGAAATTAATAATATAATGTGGAATCTTTTGGAGGTTAATTTTTATTCCTCTTGAGGGCTTTCCTAGAGTATGTCTTGTGTCATTTTGTTGTGAGTTTTTGCTATGTAAAAAGTCCAAGGTGTTATTACCATAGATGGAAAATTAGACAAAGTTTTCAAGGAGGAAAGGGAGAAATCAATTTAGTTGAAAGCCTTAAGTGGAAGATAGAATAGCTTGACCAAAGCCTAAGGGATGATGATTATACTAATGTGGAGGAAGATTTTAAAAAAGATGTGCATGATCTATAAGATCATGAAGAACAATCAAAATAGGTGAAGTTGTTAAAGAACATTTCTAAAGTAATTAAAAGGTGTATATGGATGTTCCTAACTCCTATGGCAATTTCAATCCAAAAGAATTGAATGATCATTTGGATAAATGAGATGAATGAGTATTTTGAGTATGATTGAATATCTTGAGAGAGTTAGGTTTAAGAAGACCATGCTAAAGGGACACATTGATGTTTGGTGGAAGGAGGTACAATTGGAAAGAAATAGGAGGGGAAAGGAAATAATAAAAAAAATAGGAGATGATGGTTGTAAAAGTAAAAAGGAAATTCACACTAGTGGGCTATGAGCTAGAACTAATGAATACATTATAATGTCTAAGGCAAAGGGATATGATTGTGAAGGATTACACCAAATATTGTTACAAACTGATTATCAAGATAGGGCATATGAGGTAGGTAAAGACCATATAGGAAGCATACCAATTTGTAATTAAGGTGGGTGACAAGTTGATCAAGAGGTTTCAAAACTACCAAAATTAATAGGGAGAAAATGAGGAGAGGCCTTATAGGAAGAGATCATGGTGCAACAATAGAAGATTCTAATTGCAAGATAGGAGAATAGATAATTTCTACCACAAAGATAGTGATACCTACAACAATAAAGATGATATTCATGAGACTACACAAAATCCATGAAGATAGTAGTGACTATTGTAACATCGTAAAATGTGTACCCACTATTTTACACCTCGTTTATCTCCTAGATGGGCCTAAAATATTTACCCTTACTTATTAGGACCTGTTTTAGTACCTTTTTGAGCATCAAGTGTGTAAAACTTGAACCCGATTCACGAAATTTATAAAAGAACAATAAGGTAGGACTAAGCATGCTGTAAGTTCCCCTTTTTGGGAGGTGCCTCACTAAAGGACCAAGGCACCCAAGTACCCTAGGCCCTCCTTTAGCCCTCCCCAAAATTTATACCTTATTGGCTTAGGCCCTTTTAAAAATTGCTAATGTCAGCCTTATGTGGTTTGATTCTCTGAAATTCGACGAGAATGCATATAAAACTAAATTAAATAATTTATTTTAAAACAACTATGCTCTTTCTAACCTCTTGGAATATTCTTATGTTCTCCTATGTTCTCCATTCTACTATCAAGCTCTCTTCTAGATTATTGCCATGACAGTAACATATTGTAGGTCTTGTGAAAATATTTGGACCCAACATCAACTTCTTGAGTCCAGTTGTGACTCTATCTACAATCATACAAGGGACTCCATAGTCATGATGACTTTCTTCCTAAATAATTTGAGTTAGCATTCCATTCTACATTAGATTTGCCCCTGCCCTCCTAGGGAAAACACTCTTCATCAATTATCTTTACTATTGTGGAGGTGGGAGCACCATTCACGGGCCTTGACTAAGGTAAGATCCTAAATAGCACCCAACATTTTCTCTCTTTTCATGTGTGCAAGTTAGACAGACAGGTTTCAGAAGGTGACATTCAAGAAGAACAAAAAGCATGTTCTTACAGACCTAACGAAGCTTGCAATTTTTGGAAGCCCTAATTTAGGACCAAGGCACCCAAGTACCCTTGTCCTGGGATTTTTTACCTTCAAGAAAGGTTTATGAATTGTTTGTACATCTCTACTATCCATTTGCTTGTTGGGTTTCAAGTACCAACAATATGTTTTGTTCTGATCTTTGTTAATAAGGTTACTAACATGAAAGTGAAAGGTCATCTAAGTATTTCCTGTACTAGGACTAACATGCTTTATGGCTAATTCAGATTTACTAGAATGGATTACAGTATAGACAAGTTTATGTCTAGAGTTAATTTTTTAGTAAAGTCAAACTATAGGATGAGATAGTCTCTAAGTTGAGTCAAAGGTGTGTGAACTCATGACTACGTTCATTGCAACATATCTATTTATATTGATTGGACAAAGTGATGCATTCATATCTGCATGCATTAGTCAGTTCACTATGCTCCAAATTTGCATAACCATCCAATATTGTCATACACAGTTACTTGTCTATAGTTGTACATGACCGTGTTGGTTATGTAAGACACAACACTAGAGACTCACCATGTTTGTTCCATATATGTGTTGAAATAGGTTTGTCATTGATGTCAAAAGTTGGAGGTTGTTGTGTTGTTTGAGTTGATGTTTGTCATGCTTCAGGAGTTGATTCATGGTATAGTGTTCATGCCTCATGTCAGTATTCATGGTATGGTATTCATGATTAAGGAGGTGATTCAAAACACTGCCCTTATTGATCATCTATGTCAGTATCATGTTGATTGATCATCTATGTCAGTATGATTTTCATCATCTTAGTGATCATCTTGGATAGTTGAGATGCTAATATGTAAAAGTGTCAAAATGGTGTTGATAGCAATGGTGTTGGTGCAAAGTGAAAGGTTTTGATGCAAAGGTTGATGGAAATGTGTCGATGCATTCCATGGTTCTTTCAAGGGTCTAAGCCCTAATGACACATACTTCATCAAACCTTATCTTCTTGGTCAATGTCTAAGAAACATTATTCTACATCAAAGGCATATGGTGAATATCAGAGGTTACAGATAAATCACATGGTTTTAAGTTCATAGAAGTTTTAAATCTGATTGGGGTTCTTCCATTGTTTTAGTACATTTTGTTCTAAAACCCTAAATGAAGTTCTTTATAAAAATTTTATCACATGTTTTAGTTTTTTTATGTCTTCTCAGTGACTTGAGATAGTCGGTGACAAGTCACTTAAGTTCTATCTCGAAGCGGTCACCCTTGTTTTCTAACCAACCCTCTTACCTAGAGACACTGGCTCATCTAAAAATCTCTTTATACTTAGGTGGGAATATGTGATCTACAATGGACGTCGCTGCTCTCGGTGCCGTGAAATTGAAGATCAATAGTGGTAGTTTGAACTCATTTTAAAATCCAACAGTTATCATCCTCAAAAAACCTTTCATGGGCATATGGTTGTCTACTGTATAATGCAGTTATTCTATTAGGTTTATAGAAACTTCATTAAGCCTATGAGCCTATGGATTGGGAGTTTTAAAAACATATGTGGAGGTTGGTTTTTCATTGATGAAAGTATGCATTCCTAAGGAGTATACCACCATGTATTTACAGATAGATATTTTCATACAGTATATATAGATATATATCATTGTGCAATGTATAAGTGTGTGTGATGTAGTGAAGTATTATTCTTTGCATGAGAAGAGGAGAGATTAGATTTTTACTATCATAAGATATTTTGTTGTAATCGATATGCAGAGAAGATAGTATTTGTGATCTATATAAGAAAAGTATTTTTTCGTGTTTATATTTTCTTTAAGAGGAGTGTATTGAAGTGGGTGCTTTAATTGGTGATGTTTTTCCATATGAGACTTGATTGTAACCATTGAGTTTTTGTTGTCAGTGAGACAATAATAAAATCTTTGAGAAGAATTTTAACTGTGGTTTTTCCCTTTAAGGGTTTTCCACTTAAATTTTTTGTTCTCATATACTTGTGTTGTAATGTGTCCTTAGTATTTTAAATGCTCTATGTCTCTGTCTTGATTCCCTGATTTATGTTAAGTCTAAAAGCACTTCATATAATCTCTTAAGTGGTTTATCTTGTAGAAAGAAGTTGATATCTTCAAGGTTTTTAAAAATTGTTAAAAGTCAAGATTCCTCTTGAATAACTGATTCATCCCCTCTCGGTGATTCTATATTCCAACAACTGGTATCAGAGCCCTAGGTTCCTTGCAATACGTTTAACCAACTTAGGTGATCCTGGTAGTGGAATACAAATTATGGCTAATTAGGAGGGTTATTCTACTTCTAAAGCACCTCTTTCTGATGGGTCAAGTTATTCCTTTTGGATTTTTTGAATGGAGTCCTATTTGTCCTCTGTAGGTTATGATGTTTGGGCAGTAATAGAGAATGGGTATGTTGTGCCCTCTTAGCCACCTTCCACTACTGATGAAAAGAAAGCCTATGAGTGCAATGCCAAGGCTAAGAATGCCATTTGTTGTGGGTTGACAAATGAAATCCTAGTCAATGTTATGCATTGTAAATTTGGAAAGGAAGTTTGGGACAAGTTGGAAAGCATCTATAAAGGTGATGACAAGATTAAAGAGAAGCAAAGTTGTAAGCCTTTAGAGAAAAATTTGAAGGGTTAAAAGATCGTTGATTACCTTCTTAGGGTACATGAAACAATCAATTCAATCCGTGGTCTTGGTGAAACCCTAGATGAAACACTGGTGGTCAAGAAGGTCTTAAGGTATTTAACATCTAAATATGATTCTAAGGTATCTATTGTTGAAGAAAGAGATACGAGAAAACTTACCTTGGATGAATTACATGGTACATTCACTACTTATGAAATGAGGATTTGTAATGATGAATCAACAAGCAAAGAGGCAACCTTTAAGATTGAAAAAAGAAACAAAGAGGTAGATTCAAATTCAAAGGATTTGGATGTTTAAAAGTCCAACTTTGTCAGGAGATTGAAGAGAGGATCAGGTAAGTACAAAGGGAAGCTTCCATTCAAGTGCTTTAATTGTGGTAAGATATGACATTTTGTTGCTAAGTGTCCCTATAAAGATCCTAAAAGTGATGAAAAAGATAGTAGGAGACAAGGAAAGAAAGATCAATATAATCCTAAAAGGAAAAACTCTTTTGAAAATAAGAAAAGTTTATTCATTAAGGATACTGACGTAAATGATAGTAGTTATGAAGATTATTTTGAAGAAGGAGAGGAAACTTTGTTTATGACTATTGTTAGTCTAAGTGAAAATTAGAAATAAAAGGGTGAAAATCAATTAGATAATAATGAAGAAAATGATGAAGAAGACATTGATCTTGAAGGAGAATTAATATGTGCACTTGGTGAGATAAAAAGACTGAAAAAGGAGGCAGTTATGCATAGAAATTAGACCCTAAAAGACACTAAAAATCTAATCAGCAAGGTTAGACATCAAGAAAAAGGAGTGCGATAGTTTAGAGGTAGAAGTTATAGCCTTGAGGAAAAGGCTCGATATGTGTGATAGCACTGATAAGTTGGTAGACCTTTTGGGAAAACTAAAAGGCCACAAAGACAAGATTGGTTTAGGGTTTATAGAAGGCCAATGTTCACATTCCAATGATCTTCAAGAGAAAGGAGTTGAAGGAGGACATAAAACATGACCAAAATCTGATCCAAAATCTGATCACACTAATCTGATTCAACATGTTGATGCTGATGGATTTGTCAATGTCAAAAACAAAAGGTTCATGAAATCATCAAGTACAAAAAGGAACATTCCATTTAGGTATAATCTATATTTTTGTGGTTATTTCTTTTATTGTAACCAATATGGGCATAAGCGTAGTGAATGTAGAGTTGTATCTATAAGGAGATCAGGTCTTGTAAGTAGAAATCCATTGAGATCTTGAATAAGTTGAGATGCTTTAATTGTGACAATTTTGAACATATAGCTATGTTTTGTAGACCTAACTTGTAAGTGCAACAAAAGAGATCTAGTGTTCACTCTAAAGTGACATCTCCTAATGCTAATAAGAATAAGGATAAGACAAAATCAGTTTGGAAACAAAAGATAGTTGACAAGAAAGTTGAATCTATGCTTGTTCAAACTGCCCTACATGCCAAGAAGAAAGAACTATGGGTCATAGACAGTGGGTGCTCTAATCACATGACTAGTGATAAGAGCAAATTCAACAAATTAGAAGATTATTCAGGTGGATCAGTCAAGTTTGGGAATGATTTTTGAGTTTAAATCAAAGGAAAAAGTACTTAGGTGATCCTGGTAATCACCTAAAAGACACTAAAAATCGGATCAGCAAGGTTAGACATCGATAACAAGGAGTGTGATAGTTTAGAGGTAGAAGTTAAAGCCTTGAGGAAAAGGCTCGATATGTGTGATAGCACTGATAAGTTGGTAGACCTCTTGGGAAAACTAAAAGGCCACAAAGACAAGACTAGTTTAGGGTTTATAGAAGGCCAATGTTCACATTCCAATGATCTTCAAGAGAAAGGAGTTGAAGGAGGACATAAAACATGACCAAAATTTGATCCAAAATCTGATCACACTAATCTGATTCAACACGTTGATGCTAATGAATTTATCAATGTCAAAAACAAAAGGTTCATGAAATCATCAAGTACAAAAAGGAACATTCCATTTAGGTATAATCTATATTTCTGTGGTTATTTCTTTTATTGTAACCAATATGGGCATAAGGGTGGTGAATGTAGAGTTGTATCTATAAGGAGATCAAGTCTTGTAAGTAGAAATCCATTGAGATCTTGAATAAGTTGAGATGCTTTAATTGTGACAATTTTGGACATATAGCTATGTTTTGTAGACCTAACTAAGTGTTCACTCCAAAAGAGATCTAGTGTTCACTCCAAAGTGACATGTCCTAGTGCTAATAAGAATAAGGATAAGACAAAATCAGTTTGGAAACAAAAGATAGTCGACAAGAAAGTTGAAGCTATGCTTGTTCAAACTACCCTACATGCCAAGAAGAAAGAACTATGGGTCATAGACAGTGGGTGCTCTAATCACATGACTAGTCATAAGAGTAAATTCAACAAATTAGAAGGTTATTCAGGTGGATCAGTCAAGTTTGGGAATGATTTTTGCATTCAAATCAAAGGGAAAAGTACTATATCCTTGGATGATGATACACCATTGCATGATGTGTACTATGTAGAAGGCTTAAAACATAACCTCTTGAGTGTAAGTTAGATTTGTGACAATGGATTTAATGTTTTATTTGATTCTCAAGGTTGTGAATCTTACCATTTTTTTTACCAAAACTCAAAAATTGGCTGAGTAGATCTAACATTATCATTTTGAGTGAGGTTTGATTTACTTCTATTATGATTTAGTTGCATAGTTATTATGTTTCAATGTTAAAAGTAGTTCCATTGTTCAAGAAAGAAGGAAAAGTTTTAGATCAATCATTGCATTGCAGACTAGTCAAGTGCGCTAAGTATTTCATTCATCACAATGGTTATTCATTTACAAGTTGAAATACATAAAGGAATAAGTATTGCATTGAAAGAAATGATGACATATCAGATGTCGTACACAATCCATGGGTTATAGCTGAACACATGCAGAAATAAATAAAATACTATGCATCTAATGAATGAGAAAGGAAAGACATGGCCATTATTGCCTTGTTTTGTCGATCTTCAGAGTAGCCTCCTATCCTTCTCCTGATCTCAACATGTACCTAACAAATGTGGGAAGGGTCCCCTTAGAAGCTTTGATTATGAGAATCCTTTATCTATTAGAAGAGGCATAATACTTTGATTATAGTGCATTGATCAAATGAACATCATCCATATGCAGAAGGAATTGAAAAGGAAACAACCATGGAGAATCATTGTTTTATTCTAATCTATTTGTTTCATATCCAGGTATAGGATAAGTCATGTATCTGATTGAAGACATTCATCATGTGGTGTTAAGTGGGCTCCTTTGATGTAGAGGCCAATTGGATGGGAAAAGATAGATAAACTTGACAAGGTTCAACTACACCTAGAAGCCCAAAAACAAGGATCTTCATGGAAAAGTGGGAACAGCAGTTAAAGTTCTTGAATTATTCTTGGAAATGGTGTTTGGGCATGTACTAGGACCCATCCCATCCATTGGCAAAGGTGGATCAAATTTTGAACTATTAGTTCCTTCACAAACCTCAAGAAAGGCTAGTAGCCCTACAAATAGAGAACAGTCCTGATAACTTTTTATAAATACATCCAAATGCAACTCTTAGACATGAAATAGATACCCATTATACCTCCCCACAACATACTCTAGAATGGGTTTGGGTTATTTTGGAAAGTATGCCTCAACCAATAACCCTCATAGTGATTTTAAGCCCTAATTAGGCCTAGTTTGTGAAGCAAGTACCCTCAAATGGCAACTTGAAACTCTCTTGACCACCTAGACATGTCAATGGCATCCCAAAACCATGGAATCCAACATCCATTTTTTGTAGGAACTGACTATTCCCAAAAATGAAACTTTGGTTCCTTAATATGCCTCTTAGAAATAGCCTAACACATGAAGATGTTAGGTTTTTACGAAAGGAAACTCCTCCTCCTCAGATATCCTGCCTAGAACTAATCAAAACATATGAATATAGATCTATTCCAACCCATTCCATGAATCAAAGTGAATCAAATCAGTGGAATGGTCCAAAAATGCATAATTTTTGCCAAAACCCTAGGTAAGGGTTTCTAAAAAATAGTTTTCAGAAAAATGAAGATTACTCACACTCAGAAGGGTTTCAAGAAGCCAAAATAGATTCAAATGAATGTTGACTTACCCTAGTTTCATTCCACCACATAATCTTTCACAATCTGGCTGTACAAAAGCAAGGTACGGACTGTAGCAGCAAAAAGAACTCAGAAAATGCAGATTTTCAGCAACCCATTTTTGGGAAAACACTCATAGAAAGTGTGTGGAGACCTCTAACTAAAATCAAATGAAAGTTAAGACACAGGGCTTTCCAAAAAGTCCAACCTCACCTTCTAATTCGTCAGTATACGGAAGTTATGGACATTATAACAACAAAAATGTAGAAAATTCTGGAAAATAACAAAAGGACAGCAGAGAATGGCATTTTTATTGCTTGAAACTTCTCCTCTTTATACAATCAACATTGTAGAGATTTAAAAATGCTTCCCCAATCACCTTTTGATGGTTAGAAATTAGTTTAGGTTGATGGAACTATTTCAACCATCAAATTCCCTTTTGCAACTACTTCTGTGTTTAGGACAGCAATTGTCCTGTTTTAACATTGGAACTAATTACAAGTTTCCAACATAATGCATCGATGGTTATGACTTGTCAACATCCTTGAAAAAGTCATTAAACCTTTGACATACCTTCCTAACAATTTGACATGCCTTTATAAGGCTTACATCATGAAATATATGATTGTCCCTATATACCTCAACAAAGGCTTACATAAATAACTTATTGCAAACTACCTATTACACCTTAAAACTACTCCATCACACCATGACAACAATAGATATTTGGACATAGTCCTTATTACATGGATGGTCTTCTAGGACCTTATTGGAATTAACAAGACAAAAATGAACATCAAACCAAATCATGAAGTTGAATGCCTCATGGAGGCCACCTTGTGTTAGGTGCTCCTGCACCATACACCCCACCTAGAAAAGAACTCATGCCACATGAGTTTATCCTTTGTCTTGCTCCAATTTTATCCTTTCCTATCTCATGTCTTCCCCATGATGTTTGGTTTGCATCTTGCTTCCATGGAATCAAAAGGTCATGCCTAGCATTGTAGGCTCTACTCACACCTTGCCATGATTGAGTGCTCACAACCAAACTTGGATGTTGCATGCCATGATTACTTTCTATCATATCTGCCTGAACACCTCCATTCAAAACCTTGGTTGGTCCTTCTTGTACTACTGATATGGCAGAATGTGATGGTCTTTCAACCCTTATTGGCTCTAGAGGACAAACAATGGTCCCTACTATGATAGCATCTTCTTCTTTCCAACCACCTTGTGGCTACTTGTAGACCTGCACTTTGACCTTTTTCTAATCCATCTTAGACATCACCATTTGATCTCCATCATTCAAAAATGAAACCACCTTCAAACTTTGATCTTTGACAACCCCACTCCTTGAGGTATCCTCAACTTTCCTTGTCTCTTCTTCATTGATTGTTACAAACTCTTTCTTACCCACCAAAATGACCTTAGCTGCCTTCTTTGCTTTAGCATCCTCCTACAATGGTGTCATCAAAAAAGTCTTCCTACCCTGATTGATGGTGTATGTGTTAGCATATCCATCATATAATGCTTGCCTATCAAATTGCCATTGCCTACCTAAAAGTAGGTGACAACATTCCATGGGCAAAATGTCACATAAAATTCTATCCTTATATTCTCCAATCTGAAAATCAACATATGCTTGTTCATCTACCAAAAGTGATTGACTATCACTTACCAAAGATGCTTTGTAAGGAGTTTGATGAGGAATCCTTTCTATGTTCAATTTATCCACCATTTCCCTAGACACCATATTATTTGTTGAAGCAGAATCTATTACTACCTTGCATATTTTACCTTTGCTTTTGCAATTGGTCCTGAAAAGTGCTCTCCTTTGTATCATCTCCTTAGATGTCTTCAAAAGTGTTCTCCTTAGCATCAGTGCTTCTCCATCTTGAACTAGGGCTGCACTCCCAATTAGATAGTCAACACCTTCATCTACCTCCTATTATTGTACATATTAAACCCTCTTTTCATTCCTCCTTTCATTATCACCGAATGTAGAACTTTGGTTCATTGGGCACTTGTATGCTGTATGACCAATCTCATTGCAATGATAACATCTCCCAGTGAAAACATTAGAACCTTTACCTCCACCTCTTGTACCTCTAAATCCCCCTCTAAAATCAGAAACTTGGTCCTTACCTCTGCTTGTGTCTCCTTGGTCTTCTTGGCACTGATTTTTGTCTTCAAAACTATCCCTACCTCTGAAATTTCTGCCACCTCTTCCTCTATTTTTCTGCCCACCTTTCCTCTTCAACTTCTCTTCAACCCTTAGTGCTACTTGAAAGCACTTCTCCATAGTTTCAAGGGTCAACAAACTAATTTCATCTTGGATATTGAATCTCAAACCATTTAGATACCTTGCCACCTTGGCTTTTTCATCCTCCATGTACCCACATCGAAGAGTGTATTTGTTAAACTCCTCGGTGTAAGTAGCCACATCCAAATATCTTTGCTTGAGATTCTACATCCTCTTGTAGATCTGTACCTCATAGTCTAATGGAAGGAATTGGGACTTGATCCTCTCCAACATTCTGCTCCATGAAGAGATCATACTCTTCCCATTCTTTACCCTCTCACCTTGGGTGTAATTTCACCATGTAAGGGCAACACCTTTGAGTTTAGTTTTTACAAACTTAACCCTCTTACTTTCAGGGACTTCTTTGTATTCAAAGTAGTTGTTTAGAGCCTCAATCCACTCCATAACTTCATCAGCATTCATCTTCCCACTAAACATGGGAATCTCCATCCAAGCCTCTGAAGAATCCTTGCCAATTGCCTTGATGGCTTCAAGGAAATGCCTTTGATCAGCCAGTACTTCTACCTCTTCTTTCTCCTCTTCTTCTTCCTCTTTCTCTTCCTCTTCATCTAAACTTTCATCTATTCTCTTCCCTATCCTCAATGCCTTCAACTCTGCTTGGAGTGCTTCCTTGACTCCACTTTTTATCTTCTCTTCCATCTCCTTGAACTTCTTGACCACTTCGGTGGTCATCCCCTTTGGAGGCATATTGCTAGCCTCTCCTTCACTCTCCTCTACTGACATATACCAGGCCAATAATAGAACCTTTTATGGCTCTGATACCACTATGATGTAGAGGCCAATTGGATGGGAAAAGATAGATAAACTTGACAAGGTTCAACTACACCTAGAAGCCCAAAAACAAAGATCTTCATGGGAAAGTGGGAATAGAAATTAAAGTTCTTGAATTATTCTTGAAAATAGTGTTTGGGCATGTACTAGGACCCATCCCATCCATTGGAAAAGGTGGATCAAACTTTGAACTATTAGTTCCTTCACAAACCTCAAGAAAGGCTAGTAGCCCTACAAATAGAGAACAGTCTTGATAAAATTTTATACAGACATCCAAATGCAACTCTCAAATATGAAATAGATACCCATTATGCCTCCCCACAACATACTCTAGAATGGGTTTGGGTTGTTTTCAAAAGTATGCCTCAACCAATAACCCTCCTAGTGATTTTAAGCCCTAATTAGGCCTAGTTTGTGAAGCAAGTACCCTCAAATGGAAACTTGAAACTCTCTTGACTACCCAAACATGTCAATGGCATCTAGAAACCATGTAATCCAACATCCATTTTCTGTAGGAACTGACTGTTCCCCAAAATGCAACTTTGGTTCCTTAATATGCCTCTTAGAAATAGCCTAACACATGAAGATGTTAGGTTTTTACCAAAGGAAACTCCTCCTCCTTAGATATCCTACCAAGAACTCATCAAAACATACTAAAAAAGATCTATTCCAACCCATTCCACTGATCAAAGTGAATCAAATCAGTGGAATGGTCCAAAAATGCATAATTTTTGCCAAAACCCTAGGTAAGGGTTTCTAAAAAATAGTTTTTAGAAAAATGAAGATTACTCACACTCAGAAGGGTTTCAAGAAGCCAAAATAGATTCAAATGAATTTTTACATACCCTAGTTTAATTCACCTCCATAATCTTTTACAATTTGGCCGTACAAAAGCAAGGTATGGACTGTAGCAGCAAAAAGAACTCAGAAAATGCAGATTTTCAGCAACCCATTTTTGGGAAAACACTCATAACTTCGTCTAGGAAGAGTGTGGACCTCTAACTAGAATCAAATGAAAGGTAATAAATAGGGCTTTCCAAAAAGTCTAACCTCACCTTCTAA
The DNA here is from genome assembly GCA_027924645.1 of Cunninghamia lanceolata. Lineage (NCBI taxonomy): Eukaryota > Viridiplantae > Streptophyta > Pinopsida > Cupressales > Cupressaceae > Cunninghamia > Cunninghamia lanceolata. The sequence continues at coordinate 13,911,969 of BSBN01000388.1, read as the reverse complement.
TTTATCGATATACAAAAGTTATAGATGTTATAACAGAAAAAATACAAAAAATTCTAGAAAATAACAAAAGGACAAGAGAGAATGGCGTTTTTATTGTTTGAAACTTCTCCTCTTTATACAATAAAAATTGTAGAGATTTAAAAAGGCTTCCCCAATCACCTTTTTATGGTTAGAAAATAGTTTAGGTTGATGGAAATATTTCAACCATCAAATTCCCTTTTGCAACTACTTCTGTGTTTAGGACAGCAATTGTCATGTTTTAACACTAGAACTAATTACAAGTTTCCAACATAATGAATCAATGATTTATGACTTGTCAACACCCTTGAAAAAGTCATTAAGCCTTTGACATACCTTCCTAACAATTTAACATGCCTTTACAAGGCTTACATCATGAAATATATGATTGTCCCTATATGCCTCAACAAAGGCTTACATAAACGACTTATTGCAAACTGCCTATTACACCTTAAAACTACTCCATCTGTGAGGCCGACTATTTTGCCACCTACATTTTGATCATTGTGCTATTCAGTAGTGACTATGTTTCATATTGCAGACTTGATGTTTTACCTCACTGATTTGATATATGTGATTTGATTCGATCATATTGATGAGATGCTATGGTTCGATATATGGATTTATATTAGATGTTATTTTGTTATGAGATTCTACTTGTTGATGTGATTGGAATTAATTGACATGTGATGGGAAATGCAGTTAATTTGGATTTATGTATTGATGGATATTGTTGTATTGTTTGCATGAATTTAATTTCCAGTTGCTTCGGCTATCATTTTCCTGACAGAACTGACACTTGATCGAGATGTACAGGGTTTACTTTCCCTAGCCATGGGAAAATGGAGGTAGAGGATTCACACCCTATTATTCCTGGTTAAGCGGATCCATTCCCAAGAGGGATAAGGATCACGTGTGAAATTGCATGATGATTTATTATGCTTGGTATAAATTTTAATTATTTTTATTTAAGCCTTAGTACTCCCTCTCTTTCTTATTTTGATTAATATTATGTGTTGTAAAATTTTAATTTATTTATGTCAATTGGTATTTTTATTATTTTATTTGGCCATTTATATGTGGATTTTTGACCCCTTTCATGACCCCTAGGGTCCCAAAAGTTACCCTAGGTGGTCAACCATGAGTCTAGGGTCAATTTGGACCACCTAACCCTAGTTTTGACTCACCCTAGGTCACCCTAAACCATGGTGGAGTAAGAGTGACGAAATTGGGAAGAGGGAAGATGAGGGATGGGCCTTGCCTTGGGAAGAGCATCTCTCCCATCCCTAAGTTTTGGGAAACATTTCTAAGGAAGACGTGGGAGGTCTCCAAGAGTCCTCCCAAGCTCCCAGGTGAGTGGGAGCACCACTCAAGGCCATTGTCTTGTGGAAGGGTGAGTAGGAATCCAACTCACCATTTGCCCCCCTCCCACTTGTGTGGAAGCACAAGTGGATGAGGTGGAGATGGAGGTGAAGGGAGAGGAGGACACTTGTCATCCTCTTCCCTTCTCTCTTTTCCAAGTGGCTTTGGTGGAGGAAAGAGATGGTGACAAATGTCACCACCTCATTCTCTCAAGGCCAAATAGAGGGCCTATAATAGCTCCTCTTGTAGAGGAGTGGGGGTTCTTCCATCCCATGGTTTTTTCTTGGATTTTTAGAGAATTCTTGCAATTTGGATTTCCTTACTAAGTTTGGAGGAGTTAGAGAAGGTTGGGGAGAAAAACTGAAAGGTTGGAAAGCTTGGAAAGGCTAGGAGCTCTTCACCAAAATTCCACTTCCATTGCCAAGACCTTGAAGGTAGGCTCTAATCTTGTTGCTTGCTTTGCTATAAGATGATTCCATGTTTGAATTTTGATTGTATATTTGTTTGCATTGTGATGTTTCTTTTGTGTTTGGTGTTGGGTTGGGTTGTCATGATGAGAGCACCTCTAATGGAGGAAATGCTCAACTAGTATGGGTAGGGGAGAGGAACAATCCTTGGGGGCTCTCCCATAGTTTGTGTTTAAGTGTTTATGCCTTGAGGGCCTATTATCATCTGAGGAGGAGTTATCTATATGGCAAGAGTGCCAAGCAAAATTGGTGTGAGATTTTGTGGATGGTGGTGTTTCAGGGATTTTTGGCTTGAGGCCATGTTTGTGATCTTCATTTTCATTATGAGCCCCTTTAAGTTGAGAGGTCTATTCCCTACCCTCACCAAGCTCATTTTTATGAGCATACCAATGGGGATGTTCTGATTTCTGTGTTAACGTGATTGAATTGTTGTTGTGGTTTGATACACCTGTGTGAAATTCCCCACCTCCCTAGCTCGGGGGTGACCCACTTACAGGTCTACGGTAGGGAGGAGAGCTTTTCCTTTCCTGGTGGCTGGTTTCTATTGTCTTGTGTTGTGTAGTTTGCAGGTCTTTGAGTGGTGAGATGAAGTAGTTATGGAGCTCTTACTGGTGTATAAATAGTCTCCTTGAGGTGGCTATTGGGTGCATGGTCATCATGGCCTTAGTGTGTTCAGTTCATTGGTATATGATTACTAAGACATCTGCCACATAGGTGGCTAGAATATATTGAGAAATGTAGACCATTATGTATACTATTCAATGTTGTTTAATTCATGTTTTGTGAAGTTGTTTTTCAAAAAAAATTTGAGTATGAAAACAAAGTTTACATTCTAATTGAATGCTGAATGCTTTTCCTAAAGTGTAAGTTTTGGAATAGGGATTTGTATGAGGAATGTAGTTAATTTTCTTCTATTTAGATTTTATTATAAACCAAAAAAAATGTATTTTCTACTTCTGTGTATTGTTCTAAAAGGAGAAAATTAAAATAGTTTTCTAAATAGTGCATTTAAAGTCCTTGTTAATAGGTTGCAGAAGATAGGAGAAAAGGGGAGAGTTGCTGTATATTTTTTAACTGCTTCCAAACAATTAGTTACATGTTTCTGTCCTTGCATGTGCAATGAAAAAGAGAAACTGTGTTATTGTGAGTTGTTTGAGGATGCAATTTGGTTGATAAGAAAATATGAGGAATTCTTTTATTTATATGAAATTATGAATTTGCCGCAAGTGAAATAAATATCTGTTATTCTTCTGAGGTAGCTGTAACTATACTTAAAAGGAAACTTTTAATATACAATTTAACCAAAAAAAATTAGAACAGAAGGGTCTTGTAATTTCCCTATCCCTATAATTTGATTAGATTTAATCTTAAAGTAATTGGCAATAAAAGCAATTTTTTTTAATATTCTAACATTCTGTCCTACAACAGTTATTTGACAAAATACACATATTTATCCTGGTTCATACTTTTACTGTACTTAAATAATAATAATAATAATAATAATAATAATATATGTTTGTTGTTAATTTGTATATATATATATATATATACACACACACACACATATATATAAACATTGATATCATTATATTCATTGTTAAACCTAAACATGTTGGAGAGAGAGCACACCTCTATATATAAGTTTAATTATGAAAAAAAAAAGGTTAAATAATCATAACATACCACAGCTTTAAATATTCTTTTATGACAAAAAAAAAACAAAAAAATAGAGAGGTCAGACTGTGGGCAGCGCCCACAGTCCGACAGGGAAAACAAGACTTGGGGGCGTGTGGGGGAGGAGGAACCTCCACCCACACCCACGGGTGTGGGTGGGGGCTCCACCTCCCCCACACCCCACCCTCTCACTACATACACGGCCGCGCCCCACCTTATATTTATTTACAATATTATATATATATATACACATATAATATTGCTTGCTGATGAATTGGCAATATCGTTTAAATATTAAATGTATATATGAATGATAAATTTACTTTTATATTAAATATATATTTATATATGTAATATTTATCGTTAGTATGTTCAAAAAAAGGGGGGGGGGCAGCCTTTTAGGACAAACGTAAGAAGGGGTTATAGATTCATGGCAATCTTATATATCACTTATTAATTTGATAAAGGTGAATATTTCTTTTTATTTATACATAATCCAGATCAAAGAATAAAGTTGTGTTCCAGTTAAACCATTTTCACCTTGTCGTCTTTGACCAATTTTATTAACTTACCTTTATCGTTGGTTTTGTTCTAAGCCAAATTAAAACTTAAATTGTTTTTACCATCATGCAAACTTAATCACGTGCCATCTGGCCATCATACTAAAATCACTTGCTGATTCAAGTTTAACTAGGGTTCTGCTTTAAAATAGTCTAACCCTTGGAGTGACACAATAGGTGCCACAAACCCTAGACAGCCTTCACCATGTCGAATATGTGGTCGTGATCACGCCTTAGGCGTGTTGCCACCGAGTACACAAATGCATGCGAGGTAGTTTCAAGGGTTAGGGAGAGGAAATTTTTCGTGGCCCATGTCGTGACCACAAGGTGGATGTGGTCGTGACACGGGCATTTGTGTGTTGTGTCTACATGGGTAGTGCAGGCATGACAACAATAGATATTTGGACATAGTCCATATTTCATGGATCGTCTTCTAGGACCTTATTGGAATTAACAAGACAAAAATGGACATCAAACCAAATCATGAAGTTGAATGCCTCATGGAGGCCACCTTGTGTTAGGTGCTCCTACACCATCCTCCATGGGTTGATCCTAGCATGCTGCTTCCCCTTAATCTCAGAAGGGATGAATAGAAAAGAAATAATCATTACTTAAATTCACATGACAAGCTGAAGGAATAATAAAAGTAATCATATGCATTAGTTTTGTTCTAGGACATAGTCATGATTACAATTCAAGTAATGAAATGCAACCATGAAAATGAATTGAACTGTATGAAGGGACTAAATTTACTGCACATGGAAGTTGTCATCATCACTTTAGTTGACATTGAAAAAGTGACATTCACAGGTATTTCACTTATATATCTTTCATAGTATTTTGATGCATCAAAGAGAAATGATAATATTAAGATACATTGCATCAACTGAATGTCAAAAGTTGCCAGTTAATAATATGAGGCAACTCTATATGATTGTTTGATGATAGGATAACAATTAGAAAATAGGTATCATTTGTATGCATGATTTGAATAAACAATATCATAAGTGCATATATAGACTAGCATGTTGCCATGCCACATTGGTGGAATAGAATGCAGATTGCATTACATATGAGAAAATCAAGAAACCAACAATCTTGGAACAACATAGGTTCTTATTTCTTTTCATGATTGATACAAGGATCGATTACTTTTAGAGTATGAGAATATTTACTTCATGGAAGAACAAACAAGTTTTAGCAAACAATGCTACAAAAGAAAAACAAATGAGATACATGAGCCCAAATGGAGGACTTACCTCAAGTTCTTGCAAGATGAAGAAGCAATAGGCCATGGGCCTAAATATAAGTGAAGTCTTTTTGAATGCATGAAGATACATCGGAGTAAAGAAAAATAAAAAGCAAAAGTCCACAAGGAGTGATAGTGTACAAAGCTTTAAGGAAAACTCAAAATGACTACAATGGTCGCAGCCTACTAAAAGTTGTAGAGTAGAAAAGCCATGTAAAGCCTTCCAAATCAACACAAAAGGCTTACCTTGCATCTCAAATGGTGGAAAATGCCATGTTTTGACTACAGAGGCCCACGAGAATGAAGGAAAAAGACCAGAAACCTCAAACCCTAGTCATCCATTGAAAAAGTTGTTAAGCCAAACAATAGGGGAAGCAAAATTAAATGAGATAGCTTATAGGGTTTGTTTCTTTATTTTGTTCAATGGATCGTTCTTCAATTTTCATTTTGACTTTGCAAATAAAAAAATTACATTATCCAAAATACTACTGTGGTCAAGACTTCAAGAAAGGAGATTCCTAGTGATTATTGTATGGAGAGGTCGATATGTGACCTTTTTGCATATTATTTCCTAAGTCAAAGAATGGTCAGTATCATAACAAGACAAGGTTATGCCTTATGCAAATTTCAAACAATTTTTTTCCTTATGGTTGATCAAGCATGCAGTCAAAGATATTCAAACAACACATGTTCAAATGTATACCTTGTCTTCTTGTAATCAAATATTCTTCTTTATGATACATAACTCATGCAGGATGACCTAATATGGCCAAAAGGAGTTTTTATGTCTTGTGATCTTATCATCCAAAGTCAGAGACAAGAAATCATATGAAGACAACATAAGGTTACAAGGTGGCAGGGGTTTATCATTAGTTTTTATCTTTGCATGATGAAGATTCTTTCAGAGAGAAAGATGTATTTGCATGAAGGCAATTAGATGGCAGGGCATTGACACATGGGCAATGTAAAATTTCAGGATTAGAGCCATCGTGTTAAGCCTTCAAGGCTTTAATATTTTTGCAAAAATACATAGTAATGTGTTCATCATTTTTTATTATTTTTATAGAAAATCAATTATAATACCTTGTAAAATATTTGGTGAAATTATGAGCCAGGTATTATTTATTTTTTGTAAAAAATCAAATCAAATAGGGATATAGATTAAATTGCCATAACATTGTGAAGTTAGTTTTAAAGAAATCATTGATAAATTGTTTTCAAAACTTAACTATTTTTAGGCAGTTTATAGGCTAATAAAACAAATCAGATATTCTTTTGGATTTGTTTTATTTAGAGTCATATACGACAAAATTTGGAGATTTCATGAGTAGAAGAAAGAATCTTTATTGTGGGGACACATCAGGGGATCCTTTGGCATCATGATTTGGTAGTTTGGACTATTTTTTAGAGATTTCATTCATGCTTTTCTAAGTAGGTCAAAAATGGACTTGGGGTCTATTTTTAGGAGCTTTATTCTAGCTTTCAGGAGGGGATCTTTCAAAGCATATATCTCAAATTTTCCTTCCTTTTGAGGGGTTCCAATTTTAGTTTTCAATTTTTTAGTGAGAGTTTTAGAGTTCAAAGTGTAGAGAGACAGAGTCTTCCTCTCACATCGAGAGTGTTGTACTCATTTAATTGACTGTATTCATTATTCCTTCAGTTTTTGAGCAGTAACCTTCCTCAATATTTTGTCTAAGTATTTGCAAGTTGATTTGATGTTACATTGTGATGAAAATTTATCCTTTGCTTTATCTTAGCTTGTGATTTTCTTTTGTAAAATCTTGTTTAATTTAGGTTGCATGTTGTGTCTTCAAGACCTCCATGTGAAATATTTATGAGTTAAATAAGCTAAGTGTTGTGAGGGTCAAAGTTCAATAACATGTTTGTGAGTAAGTTCTATTAGATAATTCCATCTTCAAGTTAATTAGGATTCATTTCTTTTAGTATATCTTTCTATCCTTTTTCCCTATAAGTCATTAGATTAGGAAATCATAAGGAGAACTAGCTCACTCTAGAGATTCATTCTAATTATAGGAGATCTACATCTGAGAATGATTCCATGTTTCAACAGGTAGCTAAGTTTTTGTGAACTTAGCATGGTGCATATCTGATTGACAATAGTTTTTGGCACGCCCGGTGGGACAAAAGCACATTGTTTTGTTTGTTGTTTGGTATGCACAACAAGGTTTCAACCTTTTAGAGGTAAAATTAGCATACTTGGTGACTCAAATCTCTAGTTTTTACATGCAAATCTAGTGAACAACACATGAGAAGAAAGTCACATACTAAAGGATCAGGTGTTTTCTTCAATATCAACAACCTTTGGAGGTAAAAAAATTTAAACATCCTAGTGACTCTAAATAAATGGCCAGACCATACCCTTTTGTTGCATTTGATGGGGGTATCATATTACAGTTGGTCCAACATGATGATATTCTAGCTGCAGCCCTCAAAGGACTACCATATTTCACTGGAGAGAATCACACTACAGCTATTGAACACATTCAGGATGTGGATATGTTGTGTTTAGTACATAATGTTACCCAAGAAAACATTGCAATCAAACTCTTGGCTGCATCGCTGAAAGGGAAAGCTTTGCAGTGGTTCAGAGGACTCACAACAGGCTCAATCACAATGTGGGATTAGCTGGGAGATGGGTTGTACAAACACTTTGAGGACAAATCTAATCTTTTGTCTCTGCTACAATAGCTGACTACCATCGAGAGGCATCCGCATGAACATATGTCCAATTTCAGTTACCACTTTCGAAGGACTTGGGATAGAATCCATGTGACGTTAAGGTCTACACAACTACATGCCTTTCTATTTTATCTTTGAGCTTTAGATAGCAAAATATCTATTATGATTCAGGCTCTGGGTGGATCTACCCTTCCCAATGCTTTTGAGATTGTTGTTAGAGTAGAAAACTAATGTATTCTAGCAGCAAAAATAACCCCAAGGCCTCCCTTACTTATCTTCCTGTAAAGTCAACCACTTGAGTCCATGGCAGTTCCCTTTTTGTTCATGCCATAGAACACTAGCCTGCTGCTCAAGATCTTGTTGTTCTAGCTCATTCTCAAGAGTTTCAAGAGGGTGTTGAACATCAATTTTTAGTTAACCTTTTTGAGGAGCTCCCTAACTTCCTCAATGGAAGTGAGAATGGCATAGCTATACCAGGTTCTAACCATCATAGTGATGAGGACCATTTTGGTATGGTGTTGACCCAGGGACAAGTTGGTGAAAATAGCCTTGATTTAACTGATCAATAACTTCAAGATGATTTATTTTATGTAGAAACTGAGCTTTTTTTCTCACATTTAGATGTCATGCTAGCATTGGTTGAAGATGGTTACCTTGAATAACAAAAAGAGGAGGTGATTGTACTCCCAGATGAGATACTAGTTAGGGAGCAAACCAAGAAACATCGTACTCTTGACTGGGAAGGACTGCCTTTCTGTGGGATAGATGAATTACAAGTACAAATTGATAAAGAGGTTAGTTAATTATTGCCTTCATGGACTAAAGAGACTCTTCTCTCAAAATGTATCTCCTCTTGTTATAATGAATTTTTGATCTTGGCATAACTCTTACTGAGAATATTCCAAGTTTTGCAAGTATTAATGAGATATTAGCAACCTTGACCGAGGAGGATGATCCATTAACTGAAGAGGAAGAAGCCACATAGCAGGCTATCATGCAAGCTACAGATAATGTTGTTGTTTCTAGTCCCAAGCCTTCAAGGGGATGCCCCATTAGATATCTGGTTGGGTTAGTTGCCACTAAGAAGGAACAACCTCATAACAACACTAGTTCAAATCATCTAAGAGAGTATCATGTTGAGTTTAATTAGCCGACTGGCTTACTTGATCAGTTTACTAAACAAGTTAGATGGGAGAGTAATTACATGATCCTGATCAAAGAGGTGTTGTAGCATTGTGCTAGTTATTTGTTTTTATCTTAACTCTTTTGGACAATTAATAAGTTCAGAGAGTATTGCAGATTGCAGAGAAAAGACAATTATTTCACCCAATCGGTGAATGGTTTAGTCTGATCAGCCACTTTAGCTAGTTAAAGTAGGGTTAGGTTAGTCTTTTAGTCAATATGTGCTCAACACACATTTCTCTTTGGTTAGTTTTGTTTTTAACATTTGTGTTGTGGCCACCAGGGCCTATTAGTTGCTTTCAATTGAGTTTATTTTTAGTTTTCTGTTGTTGTTTGGACTGGAAGGAAGAGCTGAATTGTTGTGTTTTTTGAGTTAGATAAGGACATAGTATGACTCAATGCCCAATGGATGCTCAAGACAATTGATCAAATGCTTAGTAGGCAAGCATATAGCACAAGTCACTAGAAATGTTACCATTTTTTTTACCATAGCTCAAAAATTGGCTGAGCGAATGTAACATTATCATTTTGAGTGAGGTTTGATATACTTTTATTATGAGTTAGTTGCATAGTTATTATGTATCAATGTTAAAAGTAGTTCAATTGTTCAAGAAAGAAGGAAAAGTTTTAGATCAATCATTGCATTGCAGAACAATCAAGTGAGATAAGTATTTCATTCATCACAATGGTTATTCATTTACAAGTTGAAATACATATAGGAATAAGCATTGCATTGAAAGAAATGATGACATATCATATGTCCCACACAAGTTGTGGGTTATAGATGAACACATGCAGATATAAATAAAATAATATGCATCTAATGAATGAGAAAAGAAAGACATAGCCATCATTGCCTTATTTTTTCAATCTTCAGAGCAACCTCCTGTCCTGCACCTGATCTTAACATGTACCTGTAAAATGTGGGAAGGGTCCCGTTAGAAGCTCTGGTTATGAAAATCCTTTATCTATCAGAAGAGGCATAATACTTTGATTATAGTGCATTGATCAAATGAACAACATCCATATCCAGAAGGAATTAAGAAGGAAACAACCATGGAGCATCATTGTTTTATTCTAATCTATTTGTTTCATATGCAAGTATATGATAAGTCATATAGCTGATTGTAGACATTGAGCATGTGGTGTCAAGTGGCCTCCCCCAAGGGTTGAGCCTAGCATGTTGCTTCCCCTTAATCTTAAAAGGGATGAACAGAAAAGAAAGAATCATTACTCACATTCACATGACAAGCTGAAGGCATAATAAAAGCAATCATATGCAATAATTCTATTCTAGGACATATGAACTGAACTGTAAGAAGGGACTATACTTAATGCACATGGCAGCTGTCATCATCACTTCAATTGGCATTGGAAAAGTGACATTCACAAATATGTCACTTATATATCTTTCGTAGTATTTTGATGCATTAGAGAGAAATGATAATATTAAGATACATTGCATCAGCTGAATGCCAAAAGTTGCCAGTGAATAATATGAGGCAACTATATATGATTGTAAATTTTGAGCCTACACAAAGTCCATAGTGAATTTTGACTCTAAATCATAGTAAATTTTGAGCCTACACAAAGTCCAAGACATCTTCAAGATTGAGAGCATCAATTTATGTACTTACAAGAAATATTTCATCCTAACATTAACAATATTTCTTAATTATTCACAAAACTATGTCCATTTGTCCTATTTAATTTTAAAAATTTGTATTATTATTTATCAAACTAACTCTTAATTATATTTAAATTAATTGTATGAATATTCTTAATATTTATTTATTACCCAAATTAAAAAAATATTTGAGTGCTTTACAATAATTAAAAAATTAAATATAAAATTATTCAAAGTTAGATTTCCTAATGATTTATCCATCTCATTTCATTTATAGAATTATTTAAATTGTACTATGTGAATAAACTTAAAATAAAAATGTTAACATCTATTTATTGTTAAAGGTTCTAGAAAAATAGTGTGAACATTTTTGAATCATCTTTTAGACCACACTTCATGATCCATTATTAGGAAAAAGAGCACTTTGAATGTTGAAATTGGGTCAAACTAGAATGTGGCAAGGCTCAATCAAAGGGATAGGGTTGTACTCACAATAGACTCCAAGGTAAGGAAATGTTCTAAGGAGTAATTAGTTTGAACCATTGAGAGAGAGTAGTGGTTGATTGATGGGTACAAGGATAGGGGTTGATTCAAGTGCCAAAAATTTGAATTAAAGACTGACTATGTACATGTGCTTACAATATCTATACAAAATGAGTGTATAACAAAAATGTATAAGTATAAAGTATATAACTTTGCACCTTACAATTTACTATTTTAAAATACATTCACGTTGATAAATTATAACTTAAATTTGTTAAATACTAAATAAATCATTTATAGTAATAAAATTATTGATAAAATACAAATTAGTTGAAAACTCACATCATTTTATAATTAAAAAATATTATATATTAAATGTTAATTATAAAAATATCTTAATTATTTAAATAATTTTATAAAAAAATAATGTGATAAAATAGATAAATGATCTAAATTCATTATTTGAAAATGTATATACATTCTATTTAATTACCCTAGATCAATCTCAAAGAATGCTCAAATAATACAGTGAGACCCTTTATAGTTATTTTGTATAACTAATATGCCAGATTAAATATATTATACAAAAATATATTAATTATTTGAGTAATTTTGTAAAAACATCTCAAAAGTAATGTGAAAAAAAAGGTAAATAAGAATTTTTGATTGACACTTTAAAACAAGAGACGCAATGCGTCATGTTCCTGCCTTTATGCATTTAATGTTGGTGTAGTATATTGTGAGAAAGGAAAACTTGATGGGATGAGAAAAGGTCATGTGAGTAATGATTTCATATGTCAAATTTAGTCTTGAGACCATCGAATAGAAGATTGAGAACAGAGGAAAAAGCATTAGATGAAAAATGTGCAATGAAATCTTGGATACAAGATAGTCTGAACAGATTATTTCATTATGTATTAAGGACCATAGTTCTTTTTTCTAAATACTTCGTGTGTACAAACTGTCTTGATAATTAAAGCAATGGAAATTGTTTAGGATTGCTATAGCAGTACTAATGATTATTGTAAAATAAATGTATATATTGTGCCTTTAATTCCAATTTTTTAAAATCAATTTTCGCTGAAAGTAAACATATACTGGTCAAGTATATGTTAAGAAGCTGTTGTGATGTTTACAACATGCCCCATTATGCTCCTTAGCAAAATGGGGACCCCTGCTGATGTTTGCTTTTTGCTTCTGCTTGTGTTTTTTTTGTTTTCTGGCGGTTTGGTAAAAATGAAGGTCAGGTGCATCATCATCATGATATTGGATAAGGTTGGTCATTATCATGAGGTCAGTTTGTCAAAGTTCATATTTTGTTTCTATGACCTCATATTTAGAAAGAGCTTGAAATTCCATGCAGGTTTGTGTTTTACTTCACTCGAAAATTCTTGCATATGTGAAAGTTATGCACGGTCAAAGTTTTTGTCAAACTTGATATTCGCAGGAGGATCATCATATTTTTATATCCTAAGTCATGTTGTCAAGATCATCGTGATCTTGGTCTATCACCCGATAAAAATCATGCAGTCGCAATATTCGGACGTCAATCTTAGGTGGTAGTGCTCTTTACCTGTCAAATGGCCTTAGGCGCATTGTCAGCATCATGATTTCTTTTAGGATGGTCATATGTTATAAACTCAGTTTTGGTTACATGAAGATGATCATCATCATCATATTTGAACCCCCCCCCCCCCCCCCCCGATAATATCCTGAGGTTCAAATATCATGATGATATCAACTTTAGGTCAGGGTAAGTTTCCTTGTCGAGTGGTCTTTGTATAGTGAGCATCATCATGATATTTCAACATTACCTAATCTTATCATATCATGCTGATCACCCTTAGAAAATCCACCGTCGGCATATTTGCATGCGCATGTTATAATCCTATCGCAAGGTCATCATCATGATATTTGCTGAAGTTCGAAATATGATGATGACAACTTCATATGCTCCTGATCTCCTTTTGCATAATTATGATCATCATCCTGGTCTTTCACGAGGGTCATTCGGTGAAATTCGCTAAGTGATGGAGACATCATCATCATAAATCGATAAAGGGGATCATCATCTTCATATCCTCCTGATCACCTTTTTTGCAATATCATGATGATAGGTCATCATCATGATATTTGCTGAAGTTTGAAATATGATGATGACAAGTTCATATCCTCCTGATCTCCTTTTGCATAATTATGATCATCATCCTGATCTTTCACGAGGGTCATTCGCTGAAATTCGCTAAGTGATGGAGACATTATCATCATAAATCGATAAAGGGGATCATCATCTTCATATCCTCCTGATCGCATTTTTTGCAATATCATGATGATCACCCTATCTATTCAGAAGAAGGCGATATTTCATTCCTTAAACAGCATGATCATTTTTTTACAATATCACCCTAGCGCAATATCATGATGACCTCAACTCATCCTTGTGGTTCGAAGACAAAATATCATGATGACGTCATCATGATAATTCGATGAGGAGGGTCATCATCATATTGTTTTATCCTGTTATGTTGTCAAGATCATCATGATCTTGTTTGTTCACCCGATATTTCGTAAAGTCCTCCTGCCGATGAAATACAACCTTTTGAAAATATCCTGATGGTCATCATCGTCACATTTTCTCTTGGGCAGAATATTTCCCAAACATGATCCGGTTGGCGAAATATCATGATGACGTCATGTTCTAAGTTTAACAAAGGCTCGAAATATCATGATGACGTCATCCCGATGTAATAAACGAAGAAGCAAATATCCTGATCATCATCATCATCACATTTTTCCTTCAACAGGATATTTTTCAAGCAGGATCTGGTTCACGAAATATGATGATGATGTCTTATTCTAAGTTCGACGAGGAAGCAAATATCCCGATGCTCATCATCATTCTGAACTTTTGAGAGGGTTGCCTTGGCCGCAAAGGGGTCATATTACATTCATCATCCTGATCATGCTCCTTAGGTGACCCGATATTACATTTATCCCCTGATCTTAACGAAGATGACGATGATGTCATCCTTAGCATTTCAATGAAGCCCGAATATCATGATGACGTTACCATCATTTTCCTTTCCTCGGCAACATGATCATATTCCATATCCTCCTTTTCTTGTTCAACAATATGATGATGATGATTTTGTTCTTTTCCGCAATATGCAGAAGCAAAATATCATGATGATGAAGTAAATATTGAGCAACACGTTTTTTTTGACATGCCAATTGCGATGATCATGTCGATGGGCAAGAAATGAAGCGGTGGAATTTTAAAGTGTTTTTTTTTTGGGCGCCTGTGGCATTTTCCCGGTTAGTGATGGTTGACCCAGTGAATTTTGAGTGGTTTGAACACATTTTGGGCGTGTTTGAGAGTATTTTGGATCTGATTTCCACGATTTTGCACAGTCACGTGGATTTAAACGATTATTTTAATTTCTTGCTATTTATGTGATAAATGAAATACTTATTGCTTGTGTTGTCTTTATATTGTGCCTCTCTACATTGTAATACTTGACAACAGGGATTTTTAGGGCCTACACACAGGGATTCTAGGAAAACACAACAAGTTAGCTTAGCATAGTTTAGAAGTAGAAGAAGGAGGTCGCCTGTTTGTTTGCAGTAAGGTGCGCGTGGAATGTCTGGTTGCCTTACTGTATCTGTAAAGGTTGTAAGTTCTTTGTAGTATGATCAATGAAACTAAGAGTCATTCCTGCATTGTAAATCATGTATGACTATTCGTTTCTAATACAATAGAATCTGGAGTTCTGCATCTGTCTTCTGAGTGTTCTCCTGCCCTTCTTTGTATTTTGAAATATCTTCTCTGAGAGCTTGCAATTTTAAATGTATGTTTGTGAAAATGCCCAAAACTTACATTTAGGGTTTTTACTGTGGATTTGATCAAATTACTATGGTATTTACATAGTGCATGACAGAAACAATTAGATCCTTCGGTAGATTAAATGAGGTATAGAGTAGATCTTTCTAACTTTTCCCAACCCATCTGAAATATTTAGCTGAAAACGTAGAAATCCAAAGGAAATTGTCTCAAATTTGAAGAAGCATGTACAACAGAGCTATAAGTAGACAGTCTTCATAAACAGATAAAAAAGAAAGCTGCAAAAAATCCAAGAAAACCCTTTGAAACTTGCAGCACAGTATCATCTTTATGCAAATGAACAGAATACTTGTTGAAATCTATGACCTTTTTGCATATTCTTAGGCCAGTAAACCACAAAACAAACCTAAACTACGTAAGGCCCCTTGAACATTATAGCTTCACATTGACCAACTGAACTTGACCAACCGAACCATTGTAGACTTGGGATTAGTTGAATCTCAAATGATTCCTTCTTATCTTTCAAGTATAGTTTCAGTTCATTATATGTGAATTTTAACTTATTGTTATGATTGCATGAAAACAGTCATTAGCAGTTTTCTGGCGCTAGAAGGAGGGCCAAAAGGCTGTATATTGTAATCATCAATAGTTTTCTGGCGCTAGAGGGAGGGCCAGAAGGCTGTATTTTGTAATCATCAACAGTTTTTGGCGCTAGAAGGAGGGCCTGATTTGGTTTAGGGTCAAAATTTTGAGTTTTGAATGTTGTATTCTGAGATATGTTAGATCTCATAAAATTTCAAAGGCCTAAAGGGTTGAAAGAAGGTCCCATTTTCAATGGACTCACATAGGGATAGTTTTGAAGTTGACATTCCTTGATTTCAGAAAGTTTTGAATAACCAGCTTTATCCTAAAAATCTATATAGCTATGGTTTATTTGGAAGGTGTAGGATACATTAGTCCGCAGAGCATGGTGAGCTTAATTGTCTATCTTTTGTCACAAAATTAGATTTATATTTGAAAGGACTAATCTGTCTGTCCGATGTGTATAAGGCTGAAAGTTGGCAGGAAAACGAGGAGATTATTGAGCGACAGGAGGATGCAGCATCAACGGTCGTCAAATGTGTAGAGGATACAAAGATGGAACCAATGCTAAGAATAAAGGATAGTAAGATCTCTGTCCAGGAATCATGTGATGGTAAGAAAAAAATTTTGTCTTTTCATCAGGATCCAGTTGTGATTGAGGTTAGTGAAAAGTATAAATATCCTAAAATGTGCAGAGAAGAAATCACAGCTCATGCCCCTTTTCTGGATAATAAGCAAGAAGGATTTAATGAAAAAGAAAAGGAAAGTGAGGTTTGTCTTGATATATTTGATAAATATATGGAATTACTAAGGAATATTTGTCAAGAGGAAACCTCTGGGTCTGACCTGAAAAGTTTTGATGAACATGATTTGGCAAAGAAGTGTAAACAAGCATTGGCAAAATTAAAATGCACTAAAACTGATAAGATCCCTACTGTAGAAACTAGTGAAGTCATAGAAAAGAAAGAAAATCCTAGTGTTACGACCGAGTTCTTTAAATTAAATGATCAAAATCAAGATTGTTGCAGGTGAATAAAATTAGACTCTTCACTGAATGATAACTGTGAGTCATCTGGTGAACAATTCTTGAAAAAAGAGGATACAGAGGATCATGGAGCTGCTGTACACAATCAGACATTCCCCCCATGCTATGTTGAAAATAAAACAGGGGAGTATTCCTATCAATCTAAAGATGTTGTCCTACGTTTACTCTCAAGTGATTTAGAAATGATTAATTTCTGTATGTCAGATTATGATGATGAAGATACTTACTTAAGTGCTGATGTGCAGGAAACTAATGAGAACATTGAGAGGTTTGCTAAATTTGAGGATAAATTGAACATCCAGAATGAAGAAACAAAGCTGGATGAAGATGAATAAATGATACATCTAGAGTCATTCACCTTTCAACTTGAAAAAGGACTAGACATAGAGCTGGGCAATGAAAATGTAGAGTTAAATGAAAAGCCAGCTATTAATAAACAAGTGTGTTCCACAGAGCTAAAGGCACATCAGGTTGTCTCTTTCCTTTCCTTAGTAAACAATGATAAGTGCTATTTTGATTATGGAAATTCAAGAGATAGGACCTGCATATGGATTAATCATAAACTTGATGAGCAGCCTCAGTTACTAGTTAAGAGCTATTCTGATAAACACAATGAATCTAGAATATCAGAATTTTTTTTAGAATTCAAAGATAAATCTGCTAGAATGAGAACCATAACTAGTATGCTGTTACTCCTGTACAACCTAAAGAAATATGCAAGTAGGGGTGTTCTTGGGTCTTGTTCCTGGGTTTCTAATTGCCTTGTAGAGGCTTGTATATAGTTTGGTAGGGTAGTTGTTTTTGTTTTTGTGTTCTTCTTTTGCTGTTTTCCTTTTAGGTTAGTTATTTGTATAGCTTGTCTTCTGTTTGTTTTTGCTTTTTGTTTCTGTTTGTACAGCCTATTTGTTTGGTTTGTTTGTTGTCTCCTCAGCAGGGATCTTTATTTTACTGTAGAGTATTAAGGAGCAAAACTAGCAACCATTCAAAACAGTATATAATTTAGGATATTCAGGTTAACCATTTGCAATTTACACATAAGCTGTCATTGTCATGAATGCATAGAGTTGTTCATCTTCTGAAGTTTTGTATTCAATAAATGTGATTGAGGATTTGAACCAGGTTTCTCACGATGACACACCTAAAATCCTTGGGTTTGTTGAACATACCAGTGTAGATATTAGGTGAAAAATCAGAGGTCACCCTTGCTACCATTACAATTCTCAGCTTAATTTCAGCAAGTGTCCACTCCTTGCATCATGAAGTTACAAATTGCTATATCTTATGAAATCTTTCAAAATTAGAAAATAAAGAAAATAAAAAAAATAATAATAATAATAAATAAATAAATAAATAAAGTGGATTATACTAAAAATCCAGATTAAGCCATCTAAGTAACTCTACCGGGGCTATGGATGCTTGCTGGCAGTGGGGCTCTACTTGGGAGAATTGTAATGATAACTTTGCCGGGGGTATAGATGCTCGCTGGCAGCAAGGGTCTATCCGGTCGGCTATGAGGGAATATCCTCACCTACGTAGGCTAATGTTAGTCACTGGTTTGTTCAATCGATCTTCAAGATGAGGATAATTAATCACATGCACACAACTAAACTGAAGATGGAAATTCATGCAACCTTATTGAATACTTTAAGTCTCAAGCTGAATAGTAATTTGCCGGAAAACATAGTTGGAAGTTATCAGTTCATTTTATCTAGTTTCCTTGAACACTTTGAATTTAATTTTTTTGTTTTGGTTGCTAGTTGTTGTGATGTTCACAACACACCCCATTATGCTGCTTAGCATAATGGGGACCCCTGCTGATCTTTGCTTTTTGCTTCTGCTTGTGTTTTTTCTGTTTTCTGGTGGTTTGGTAAAAATGAAGGTCAGGTGCATCATCATCATGATATTGGATAAGGTAGGTCATTATCATGAGGTCAGTTTGTCAAAGTTCATATTTTGTTTCTATGATCTCATATTTAGAAAGAGCTTGAAATTCCATGCAGGTTTGCCTTTTACTTCACTTGAAAATTCTTCCATATGTGAAAGGTCAGGTGCATCATCATCATGTTGTCAAGATCATCATGATCTTGGTCTATCACCCGATAAAAATCATGCAGTCGCAATATCCGGACGTCAATCTTAGGTGGTAGTGCCCTTTACCCGTCAAATGGCCTTACGTGCATTGTCAGCATCATGATTTCTTTTAGGAGGGTCATATGTTATAAACTCGGTTTTGGTTACATGAAGATGATCATCATCATCATATTTGAACCCGCCCGATAATATCCTGAGGTTCAAATATCATGATGATATCAACTTTAGGTCAGGGTAAGCTTCCCCATGGAGCGGTGTTTGTATAGCGAGCATCATCATGATATTTCAACATTACCTAATCTTATCATATCATGCGGATCACCCTTAGAAAATCCACCTTCGGCATATTTGCATGTGCATGTTATAATCGTATCGCAAGGTCATCATCATGATATTTGCTGAAGTTTGAAATATGATGATGACAACTTCATATCCTCCTGATCTCCTTTTGCATAATCATGATCATCATCCTGATCTTTCACGAGCATCCTTGTGCTTCGAACACAAAATATCATGATGACGTCATCATGATAATTCGATGAGGAGGGTCATCATCATATTGTTTTATCCTGTCATGTTGTCAAGATCATCATGATCTTGTTTGTTCACCCGATATTTCGTAAAGTCCTCCTGCCGATGAAATACTACCTTTTGAAAATATCCTGATGATCATCATCGTCGCATTTTCGCTTTGGCAGGATATTTCGCAAACATGATCCGGTTGGCGAAATATCTTGATGACGTCATGTTCTAAGTTTAACAAAGGCTCGGAATATCATGATGACGTCATCCCGATCTAATAAACGAAGAAGCAAATATCCTGATCATCATCATCATCACATTTTTCCTTCAACAGGATATTTTTCAAGCACGATCTGGTTCGCGAAATATGATGATGACGTCTTATTCTAAGTTCGACGAAGAAGCAAATATGCCGATGCTCATCATCATCCTGATCTTTCGAGAGGGTTGCCTTGGCCGCAAAGGGGTCATATTACATTCATCATCCTGATCATGCTCCTTAGGTGACCCGATATTACATTTATCCCCTTATCTTAACGAAAATGACGATGATGTCATCCTTAGCATTTCAATGAAGCCCGAATATCATGATGACGTCACCATCATTTTCCTTTCCTCGGCAACATGATCATATTCCATATCCTCCTTTTCTTCTTCAACAATATGATGATGATGATGTTGTTCTTTTCCCCAATATGCAGAAGCGAAATATCATGATGATGAACTAAATATTGACCAACACGTTTTTTTTGACACGCCGATGACGATGATCATGCCGATGGGCAGGAAATGAAGTGGTGGAATTTTAAAGTGTTTTTTTTTTGGGCGCCTGTGGCATTTTCCCGGTCAGCGATGGTTGACCCAGTGAATTTTGAGCGGTCTGAATGCATTTTGGGCGCGTTTGAGAGTATTTTGGATCCGATTTCCACGATTTTGCACAGTCACCTGGATTTAAACGATTATTTTAATTTCCTGCTATTTATGTGATAAATGAAATACTTATTGCTTATCTTGTCTTGTAGGCTTGTAGTTGAGGAAGCAGCTGGAAAGTCAACACAGTGACCTCATGGAGGAAGGAAATCCAATCTCAGGAGCAAGAAGATAAGGATAAAGTGTGAAAAGTCAAGGCCATTCAAGTGAAAGATAGAGTTGCAGCTGGAGGTATTACTACAACAGACAAACAGAAGTTATTGCTGAGCTGCCCGAACTTCTTAGAAGGGGCAATATTTTGCCCAGATTTGACACTGCTCAGAGATATTTTGAAGAGCTGGTTCATCTGTATTTATTGCTGTAACCAGGGGTTTGAACCAGGGGTTCAGTTAGGTTTTTGCTGTAGTGAGGACAATTAGAATGTCTTTATATTGTGCCTGTCTACATTGTAATACTTCACAATAGGGATTTTTAGGGCCTACACACAGGGATTCTAGGAAAACACAGCAAGTTAGCTTAGCATAGTTTAGAAGTAGAAGAAAGAGGTTGCTTGTTTGTCTGCAGTAAGGTGCATGTGGAATGTCTGGCTGCCTTACTGTATCTGTAAAGCTTGTAAGTTCTCAGTAGTATGATCAGTGAAACTAAGAGTCATTCCTACATTGTAAATCATGTATGACTATTCGTTTCTAATACAGTAGAATCTGGAGTTCTACATCTATCTTCTGAGTGTTCTCTTGCCCTTCTTTGTATTTTGAAATATCTTCTCTGAGAGCTTGGAATTTTAAATGTATGTTTGTGAAAATGCTCAGAACTTACATTTAGGGTTTTTATTGTGGTTTTGATCAAATTACTATGGTATTTACATAGTGCATGACAGAAACAATTAGATCCTTCGGTAGATCAAATTAGATCCTTGTCTGAAATAGCCATGACATAAATTTCTGTATTACAAAATTCTGTAACATAATATTTATAGTTTTTTGAATCATGGACTGTGAATAAGAGATTGTACAAACGTTTTGTTGCAAATTACATATACGTTATATTTGAAATAGGTCTTGACCTATTTGTAAATTCAAGATAGATAGAATGTTGTGTTCACCGAATTGGGGCTTGGTGTATGTCATATAGCACAACTGAGATGCTCAAAATGCTAAGGCTGATAGGCGATTCAACATTTTGTGACTAGGTCGGTCTCTAGAAGGGATCTGACCTAGCTATGAAAATCAATAAGACGCACACACATATATATGGTGCTTTGATGTTTGCTGTGCTGGTGGAATCGTTGAACGTGTTGAACTGTGCAACCTGTTGGACCCTTGTACCTATTGAACCGTGGAACCTGTTGGACTGTTGAACCTGCTGAACGATTGAACGATTGAACGGTTAAACATTTGAACCTATTGAATTGTCGAAACATTTAGACACTAAAGATAGATAATTTGCATAATACTCAAGTGCATTGGAATCATAAATTTACCAAGGACCATTAGTCCTAGCCTAAACAAATGATTTGCAAATAATTTTGGTAAGCATTAGAATAATTAAAATATCTTTGCATCTGAAAAAGCATTGGCCATCTATAATATACAGATGTAATAGAGTGAATTATGTGCACATACAGGAAGAGAAGGTTCCAAATTAAAAGTTAGAAATATATTTTATATTACAGAATAGGTGATTGGAATTTGTTCAATTGGCAACTTGACCCATAATGATCGTTGCCTCTTCAAATTAGAACAGAATTGCATGATAGTATCTAAGCAGATAGTATTGCTTGGCTGCAAAGGTTTAATCTTATCAACACTTTTTGACAGTAAACTTTTGTATCTTTCAAGCAATCCATAAAAAGGATAGTAGTCAGTTTTCATTACATAATTAGACTAATCCATAATTGAGGGTTGTGTTCATTGCTTTACACACATCTGATTTAAGCTTTTCTATATACATATTGGATCAAAGCTATAGGTTACATATTCACAGTCAAAATGTGCATGCACAGTCATAGTGCTTTTCTATATACATATTGGATCAAAGCTACAGGTTACATATTCACAGCCAAAATGTGCATGGACAGTCACAGTCTATCAAATTACTTAAAAAATAGTTAATTTGATAGACTGTGACTGTGACTTAAAAAACAGTTAATAACATAGTGTGACTACTAAACAGTATTGGTAGTAGAGTATTTACTAAATCAAGGTATAATAAAGTGCATAACTAAAAGATGCTCATTGTTTAACAATTTTGACAACTGGGAGAAAAATATGGCTTTTAACAGTCCAGCAATCGAAATAGATTGGACTTATGACCATTTTTTAGATCTTAATAAAGCTAAGAGACTTTTTACAACACTATGAAGTGTTTGACTGGCCCTCAGTTGCACTTAATTAGTTTTCTATTGAATTTACCCTAGTGCACTTCTTCAGACCCAAAATTATACCGCACGATGGCCATTTTGTCATAAACAGTTCAATTGGGATTTTTGTGAAGCTGCGGGCCATTGGAGGTCTGAGAAGAACTCTTTTATTTTGAGAAGAAAATGAAAGATACACTGGCTCCAGTCATGTCTAGCATTGTGTCATGTATAGGTCCAGTTAGTGAAAGGTATAGAGAATACGATACATCAAAATGCTAAGGTCCTGAAAGAGGTAAGGTAAGGAAAAGACTTCAGTTAGGTAGGGTAAAATTCTATGTGCAACATTTACATTCATGTGCAAGATATCTTGAGTGGATGTGTTGATTTGTTCATTACGTTTGCAACATTAATACCTAGTCAATTGAGAACAATGCTATGTTGCAAGAAATGCAACCAACTCTCTACTTTTTGCCTTTTATTAGACAACCCATCTGCAATGCTGAACAACTGTTGTAGATGGAAAATATGTTATTTCATTTTGAATGGTAATGCAGTGGCCATGGAAGAGCAACGGTTCCATTTATGGAGTGTTGTGTTCCATCTAATGGTGTCCTGTTCCAGATGCAAATGCCTAAACTTGTAAAAAAATAAAAAACACTTTAAAATCCTAAAACCATTGTTGAACTTTTATAAAATTTGTACCATGTCTATGTTAATATGTATCAATTTTAGAAGTCAGCTGTACCATGAATCTTAAAACCATCACAACAAAAAAAATTTGAAAATTTATGTCTAGAAAACAGACAACATAAACCATATGTATGATAACAGCTATTCACACTTTTAGAAGTGTATAAAAGTCGAGACAACTTGGTGAAATGTGAGTAGTCATTCTCTTTGACAGTTTAGTACACGGTTGGTTGACACGTGAATGGATTCTTCTCCATGACTAAATAGTTGTTGCTTAAATAGAATCAATGCTTTATAGTGTTTAGACACTTGCATATATAGAATTAGATTTTATAGATACCGGAGAGAGAAATGAATATTTTTTAACAATGTGTCATCATATATATACAACTACCACTACCAGTAAGATCATGCAAAACCAGACACAAAAGTTGATGCCTTCGTGAGGTAAATCAATGGAGCAAGAAAGTTGAAGACGATTTTAGTGCAGATTATCATAGTATGCATAATGAGAGAGAGGTTTACAGCATTCTTATTTTGGTTGAGAGAATTTAAGAAGCTTTCCAATATTTGCTTATAACAAAAAGAAAATTTAAGACATATTTGATTAAGGGGTTTGATTTTGTACTCAAAAATACCAATTACATATAAAATTAGGTAAAATGATAGAGTAATGTGTAGTTCAGAGAGTAAAGAGAGTATTAAAGAGGTATCGTGTATAAGATATATGTAACAAAAATGTAGTTTCGTATGCTTTGTGTTCATTCTTTAGGACAACATGCATCAATGATGACATTGGACTTATTCAATGTAAATTGTCCTTTTCTGCTGAAGTCTCATAACATGAAGATGACTGCTGATTTATCCTTGAGGTATTTGTCATAGCTGATTTGTTGCAGGTCTGGCAGTAGCATTTGGATGATATTGTTGGCACATGAGCAATGTATTGTCTGTTTGTTGTCTGTTGTCAAAATAGTCTTGAGATAGTGCGAGTAGATATAGGCGACCTGTTCCTTGCATCTATCACACTGGGCAGTTTCATTGTCAAGTGCTCCATAGGTATCAAATTTATAATCGCATTTTGAGCAAAATGCATGGAAAGGACTGGAAAATGCATTAGCTATTTTCAATGTTCCTTGTACCTGCAATACATATGAAAGTATTGTTTGGTTAGGAAGATTTTTTTTTTGTTAATTTTGTTTTAGATTTGCCAGGGAGAAGATTGGAGATTTCAAGAGTTGTTACCTCAAATGTTGAGTGCAGCAAACTGTTTAAGTGATCCAAGGTCCTTTTGTCATTTAATACATCGATATATGTTGACTGGCAAGTGTGAAGCATGTTGTCTTTTGCATTGATCCGTTTGACAATATTTTTGAAAAGGATTAGTGGAAATTCATTGCTTCGGAGCTGTTGTTCGATTTTTACAAAATGGTCCTCAAAATTCCGGTGCATCTGCAGCTGTAGGTGTAAATAGTGTAAGTAAGAAATGAAACTGCAAAAGAGTAATGTATGTTAATTGAAAAGTAGGTTCAAGAACTAGAAACAATTTAAACAAGAAAGGAGACAGTCAAAGCATAAACAAGTACATGTACCTCTTGCATTTGGAACATGTTGTCCACTTTAAATTCCTAATTTTTGCTTTATTTTGAAGCTTTACCGAGACAAACAGCTTTTATTTTTGCATTTGTATTTGATGAAAAAATCGATTTGAAGTAGTCGCATATTTATGAAGAGATACATTACTCTATGTTCTAAAAAGTATCGAACTGAGTGAATTGTTGACTTATGTGCAATTAACCGGTGTTATGAAATGTTTAGAATTTTACTTAGAGACGTGACATCAGACCGTTGTTCATTCCTGCAGATAGTAGCTCTGTGTTGAGGCTTGAATGCATTTCTGTGAATTTAGTTGCTGTTTTTTGTGGCTTATATGCATTTTTTTTTGGCCTTTGAGATATAGCTAGATTAGTGATTCTCAATGCTAGGGTTTGTATCTGATGAAGGATGAGCATTTGTTTTTAGGGTTTGTTCTAGCTAAGGGCGAGCTTGACGTGCACGAGAGGGGAGATAATTAGGATTTGCGTTTACAATTTTCTGTAGTCACCATGTTTATTTAGGTGGCTAAAAACTAAAAGACAATCTTTTGTACTCACCCTGTCTTCTTTTTGCGGGGTAGAATTTGAAACTATGTATGTTGGCACTATTTTGTCAACAGTTACTATGTAGAACTACTTTTTTTTTGGACTGATAAAAGGCGCAGAGTCTCATTTTCCCTGTTATGTGTATTGTGTTTTTATTTTGCTAGTTTGTACACAATGTGTTACACGATTGGTAGAGACGAATTTTAATTATTCCACATATTTTCTCGGACTTTTATTTTTTACGAAGCTGTTATATGTATGTCATACTGTCAGTTGTTATTGTCAATATTGTTTTATTGTTGTGTATGTGGTTGGTTTTACATTTCATTTCTGTACTGTCATTGTTGTCAGTAGATTCATACTTGTTCATAACACTTTAGATCAAGTGATTTAGTGTTTAGTTTTTTTCCCTGGATTTCTCCTGAAATCTGAATCACTGCAGAGTCCAGACCAAGTATCTAAGGAGAAGAGGGGCACACTGTATTCCACATGGAAAGCAGATTAAAATAATACTTACTTGAGTCTTTAATCAATAATGATCAAACAGTAATCTAATAGCAATGGGACTGAATCTGGATGCTTAATTTTGAACTGGCGAGGCTTAAGGTTGAAAGACAAGTGTCCGCTTATTAGCAGTCTGAGTTCGAAACTTAGATGTTCTAGATGAGCTGCCACAGGGTTTTTCTCCAACTCGTAACTAGTTGGAGCTTTTATGTCAAAACCTCTATTCAGTTGGTGGAATCTTCATAGAAGAGCTTAGGAATTGTTATTGATAAGATAGATGAAGGAATAGGATTAGTTATGGAGGATAATTACATGTGTTTGCGTGAGCCTGTTAACTAAAAGATGATGTTAATTAGGCAAAAGGCTTTTATAAGTGAACTTGAAACAAGAAATCGTTGTCAGGAAACAAGTTTTATTAGTGTGTAAACATTTTTAATTAGCCGATAGGCTTTAGTGTGAGCATTGGTGCCAAAATGGCCGGAAATGTTGTCTGACGCTAGGTAAAAAATCGTGTGAGAAAAAGTCTGATGTGGTTTAGATGCCCCCGTCCGGATATCATGCGATTGCTATAATTATTTTTGAAAGGGAAGGGAAGGGAAAATGGTCCAAAGCAAATAACTGAGGCGAGCATATCAAATTGCAAGATCTGAGGTGACCTGAACGGCAGCGCGAACAGAATATAGTAGAATATGGGATTTTATTGCCATGGGTTCTGTTAGAATCTTTTTGATAGTTTGTGTTACGATGCTTAATGCAAGTGTCTATTTCTTTGAGATTATTCTGTGTTTGTAGTTAAGTGGATTTATTAGCTACAGGTTCATACAATGGAGTTTCAATTGAGTGGTTGCTTTATATGATTTCTCTTAATGTTCGCCTTTTGTCTTATAGTAGACTATCTGCAAGCACAGAAGAATAAGAGATCTTTTGCCATGGGTTGTTTAGGATCTTCTAGGTCACAATTGTGTTACTACGCTTAATGCAGCTATTTATTTCCTTAAGGTTAATCTGTGTTTGTAGTTAAGTGGGGTTATTGGTTATACATATTAATGCAATGTGAATGGAGTTTGAGTTAAGTAGGGGTTCTTATATATGATTGGTGTTAATGAACCACTTTGGTCTTATCATTATGTTTAACTTTTGCACTAGGATTTTGCAATATGACATATATTACTAGGTTATGTGCCCTATAGGTGACAGTGGTTGGTAAAAATCATTATGTTCGTTGTTACAGAAGATTTTTTTTTTAATATTGAGATGATGAGGTTCAGGGCACAAAGGAAACCCACACTTATTAGAATTTCTGAGCTCAAAGCTTGGCTGCAGAGAAATTCTTTAGAGGGCTATTTGTACTGGTCTCTGAAGGCAAGCAATCCATGTTACCTAGGAATTGCAGCTAATTACTAGAGAAATCAATCCTCTATTGTTGACAGTAAAATGTCAAACAAGGTTTGCCCTACAGCGATGAGATATTGGGTGGAAGGTTACATTATTACAGTGTCTTCTAAAAGTATTTTAGAGAGCATTTATTTATCTCAAGTAGCTATACATTAATGTTGATTGGAGAGGCACTTAAGTTTCCTGTCTGAGTTTGAAACTATAGTAATTAAGTCAATGCAACTGTTATGTATGAGACAGACCGAGATTATTCAATACAGATACACCATATGACTTAGGGTGAGTAAGAAAAGTTTGGCTAAAATTCAGCAACAATGGACTTGACCACTCGAAGTGAGATTGGCTAGATGTCGGTCGTAAGCTTACATTATTACGGTGCTTTTTAAAAGTATAGAGGGAACATATATTTCTGAAGTAATTATACAATAATGTGGATTGGATAGACACTTATGTTTTCAATCTCAGCATGAAATCACTGCAGAAGTCATTACAATTTCTTTTGCACTAGAGAGGTCTGGACTCCACAACATGGGTGCACCAAAATAACTTAGTGTAGGCAATTGTTTTCCCAAGAATGTAGCAATATACCGGGCCACTCCAAAATGGGGTAGTTGACCTGCAAATGAGGGCTCTATTTCTCTATTTTTTAATAATCAAAGTCTCATGCTCAGACTTGGAGAGTCTTTACAATTTGATCCATTTTGCACATTAGGGTTGCAAGAAATTACAAGAAATTACAAGAACCCAAAAGGGCTTAAAGTTTAACTTTAGATAACCATTGTTTGCAAATAATGAGGAGAAAAATGAATATTATTACAGTGTAGCATGCAGGCAGACTTTTGAGAGAACTTATACAGCGGATCATGAGGGGTTGTGGTCTCAAGTTAACTGAAACATTGTTTTGTTCGAGCTGGGAAGATATGATAAAGAGTTGGAAGAGATAAGCATGTTAAAATATAGTGCAGTTACCATATAAAATAAAATTTTTAAAATGATTTAAAGTTAAAACTAGTATGTGGAACCTTGAAAAGTGTACCTGGGCTTTGTCGAACTCTGAATCTCCATCTTGCACATCAACAATATATTGGAGACCTAATTTTTTTGCTCTTGTGACCAATACACCTATGGTGCCTGTAGCATATTGTTCGGTACTTGCCAACAATTGTTTTATGGCTGTGCTGGGGATGAATTTATAGTCAATACAAAGTCGTGGAATGATTTCCACTATTGAGGACTTTGTTAGAACCAGTATGCAGTCGCAATCTCCACGATCATAATCTGTTCTAGGTGCAATCTGGAAGTTGGATATGGATAGTCCCGAACCTGGAATTATTTTGTCTTCATAGTGAGCAACGAGATCAGCAGTTACATTTAGCATAATAGTCATTTCACCTTTTGTGTCTGTGAGGTCTGCGCGTAGTACTTCACGTGTCTTGTTTGTCTTATCCAGTATAGCTTTATACTTCACAATGACATCGCCTTGGAAAATGTTGCCTGCTTTACGTGCATTCAAGTCTTCAATTGAAACTTGATTTTGACTCTTTACTTTTGATCTGGAAAGAACAAAACAAAATTAGTTGAAATCTAGAATCTTGACAAGGTACAGTGTACATGTAACCAAAGAATATTGTTTACCCTTTCAATTGTTGTTGGTTAATAGTGTCCATTTGTTCTTCTGCTCTTTTGGGATTGTCCATTGTAACCTGTATTTTTTTATCAATTTGTCATTTGCATAAATTTCTGCAGGCAAAATGAAAATATGTTGTTGTTCTAATGTTATATCAGAATATGTAGAATTGGTACTATGGAATAAAAGAATAAGACAATTTGTAGACAGAAGAAAATGAAATTGTATTGAAATGATGAAGCTATGTAATACATATGTCTTTTCTTCGTGGACATTAGGGATTGTTTTATTTATTCATTTGATTGACAAGATTTTGAGGGTGTTGGTTTAGTTTCTTTTGAACTAAAACAAATGGCATATTTAAGAATATTTAGTTTTTTGAAAGGATTAAAATTAGGGAAAATCAGTGAGGTTGTTGCTGTAATATGCTTTTTATTTGTAAATTTGGATTTTTTGTGTTAGTAAATTGGATGATACATAATTGAACAGTAGTTTGTATATAGATTGGATTTGTCAAAATATGTTTTTTGTTGATTTGGATGTTATTGAACAAAAATAGTTGAGATATTTAAGAACATTGAGTGTTCTGACAGGGTTGAAATCTTTAAAAAGTAGCAAGATGGTCACTCCAATATGCTTCCGATTTGTAAACTTCAATTTTTTTTTGTTAGTGCATTGGTCCATAGATGATCGATCAATGGTCTAGATAGAGCATGACACCTACTTAATAAGAAATGCATATTGTGGTTTTGCATATGATTCAGGAGCTGTTTTTTTTTGTAGTTTTCTGTACACATGTCAATGTTGAAATCTCCCACTAGGTACAAGGTTTTATTTCCATCAATACATGAGAATACTTGCTTGGTGATTGCTATAATATCTGCAAATGGAGCATTGGGCTTGGCATATAAGTTACATATGTTAATTTGATTGTTCATAGAGCTTATTGTTAATGTTATTGCTTCTGTATATGATGTTGAATGTTGCATTGTTTTAGAGACTAATATGCTTTTCTTGGTTATAGACATTAGTCCGTGTATATGGTATGTTGAGTAACAATTGAAATCTTTGAAAAGATTATTTGTATGGTAGTCTTGGATATATGTTTCTTGAAGGCATAAGATATCAGATGCCATGATATCAGTGTCATTAATCATGTCTTCAATATGTAGGTGTAGATTGCGAGTGTTTAATGTGCACAATAGTAGTTCTGAATTAGTCTTATGTTTGATATCTCCATTTTCAAATTGCCAGTGTGCTGTTGATTTTAGACGAGACATTTCAAGGACTATTTTTTCTTTTATTTTGAAATTTTGCTTGGTAAGAGGCTTTAACAAGAATAATGTCTGGATTGTTTTTGTCCGCGAAAGTGCTGTATATGTTAATCCATGTTGCCTTATGGCCGTAGGATCAAATGCCAAGCCTTGCATTGTGAGTCCTTGAGATCTATGTATTGTTCTAGCACAAGCAAGTTGAATTGGAAATTGTTTTCTAATAGTTATTTTCTTGTTGTTTGAGCTTTTTTGTATTGGCCTTGTGGTGCGAAGTACAGGTGTCCATTGTTTATCAATGTCATTGTTATAACATTGTGTTAATTTAACACGTTGATGGTGGCCAATGTTTGGGTCATTGAATTCTATCCAAACAATGTCAAAAGCATTGGATATGGTATATGCTTTAAATGTTCCATCTGACCCATTGACTAGACCGTCTTGCATATCATAATTACCAGCATAAATTTCCACAAGCATGTTTGGTTTCAAAAGTATTTGAGATGGTAAAGACATTGTGTGATTATACAGATGTATTTCATTGTAGTTTTCGTCATTTTCATCAATTGCATTCAGTACAATTAGCTCTCCTGGAACTATTGACAACATATTTTGATTATGTGCATTAACATCTTTCCTTCTGTAAAATAGATAGGGGAATGTTGGGTCGATGGGTGGTGAGCGTAAACAAGTCTGATTCAAGTACTGTATATCATTATCTGTTTGTGAACCTACACGTATTCTATTGAGTATTGCAATAAACTTCTCATCTGTTTGCCGCATAGTTGATTGTAGCTCATAGTATTTTATGTTGTGTTTCCAAAAGTTGTATGGCATTAATTCAGTCAATGTTGGTGTATTATCAAATACAACTGAATCTAGTACAGGTTGTGCTTGATATAAATCACCACAAAAAATTGTATCAAGATTTCCAAAGTATGTGGTTGGCATTTGCATTATATCTCTTAATCGCTTGTCGATGCAACGTAAAAATGTTGCACCTACCAATGAAATCTCATCTACTAATAGCACACGCAGCTGCTGATAATGCTTTGACATTGTATCTAAGATTTCAGTATTCAATGGAACGAATTCTGATTTGTTGAAAGGTATTCGAAATGCTGAGTGTAATGTTACTCCACCTATATTGTAAGCTGCTTTTCCTGTATAAGCAACTACTAGGCCTTTTGGTTTGTCCGGATCACTATCAATGGAGTTATTATATATGCGAAGGAGAGATTGAAATATTGCTTTTGCAGTAAAAGTTTTGCCAGTGCCTGCTCCACCTGTTAGAAACAAGTGTAGTGGAGTTTTAATATTTTTTAATTTCTTCAACACAATGTCCTTTACAATTGCTTGTTGTTCACTGTTTAACGTTCGTCTCAAATTGAAGTATTCAACATTGTCCATAATATGTGGATGTTTTCCAATTTCAAATGCATTAGAGAATTGAGTTTTTGATTTGTTATGCTTTAGTGTTTGAATATCATCTTCTATGTTTTATGTTTCTTTCTGTGGATTTTGATTTGAAATGATCAATTCATTTGGTATGTGACTATTTTCAGAATAGATTTCATCTATAGCTTTGTCAATATCGCCCCATTTAGAGTTTATGTGGTAATTGTATTTGATACGATTAGTATTAATTGTGTTTTCATGATATGAATAAGCATGATGCCATGAATGGAAACCATGCTTCAATGTTTTTTCATTTATTGTGAAGGGTACATAAAGCAATAAATGCTCTCTGTAATAATTTTCCAAGTCAACATGTTTGTTAAAATTGGTAAAACGTATAATATTTGGTTTAGCTTTGCGGTGCATTGGTTTCCCATCTTTTCTATATTCTGATACGAATTGTGCAAGGCAAATATGTGTGAGTGTTTCAGGTCATGCTAAATAGTAATCTATTAAAGATCTATAGGCCACATTTTCTGATTCATCTGGTTCACTGTTCAATTGTTTTGCAGACTATAGAACAAAAGTTCGATCACTATCAGCTCTTGTATCAATGAATATACACTTTCTTGAACTATAGTTTAGTGGAAGTGATAGTACGATGTGAACAGCCTGTTGTGTAGACATTTGTTGCAGATTTAGCAATGCATTTCCAAGTCTACTTATCATTTTTATAGCATTGATATTATTTTGTTGATGGTCCCTACGAATTCTTTTAAATGCATTTGTCATTGTTTTATCCACTTTTGTCATGTATGAGCTGCAATACATTGCTGCAGCATATGCATTAAGCACAAATTGTGCATCTGTATTTGCTTTCCATAGCTCTGGTATTTTTTTTGAAAAGCTGTTATTCCATATCTGCGAAGGGTTTCGTTTTAAGAAAATTGTAGGCCTATGGATTGTTGATTTTATAGCTATGATGTAATCATGCTCATTCAAGTTGATGTCTTGTAGAAACATTTGAAAGGAGAATAATTGGTCATAATTAGATTGTTCTAATACGGAAAAGATTTTTGTTGCCATTGGAACAATAATTTCATTATTGTCTTTCAGCGGTTCGAGAACCATAGTTTTTTTCATTGGTGGAAATGGGAAATTGTATTTACAACAGTGCTGTTTTGATTTTCTGCATCGTTTTGTATGATGGTGCCTATGTAGGATAGCTATTTGAGGAGTCAAATCATCAGTGTTACAAGTGATGTATTTGTCAATAAATTGTTCAATATTTGCAAGTTCATCTTTTCCATAAATTGGAGCATCTTTAATCCATAAAAGAAAGTGGTCATGTTCATTGCCACGATTTTGGAATTCAGTTACAGAGAAATAATCCAAGAGCTCTCCGAAGAAAGAGCTATCTGTAAATATCAATTGTTTTAGTGCATTGATTCTATGTTTATAATAGCGTACACATGTTACAGGATCTTTTTTTATGAGATAGAAAATATTTTTCTCATTTTGTATGTCGTATTTTTGTTGTGAAGATGCACAATATGTATTATGCAAGGCTTCAAGTGCTTTTGAAAGGTGTTCCCAATGTTGTTCAGCACTAGTAAATGTAAGGAAAAATGTAGGCGGTCCAAGTTGCCGAATCATTGCAAAGACATTTTTTTTTAATTGATGTAAATAATCCGGAGATATTCTTATTCTTTTAAAGTCAACATATCCAATGTCTGATTTGAGAATCTTCTCTAGGTTAGGTTTGCATTTGACATCTTTTGCTATTAGTTTTCTTCCTTTTAACTGACCTTTTCGTACTCTTATCCACATTGTAGATAAAACTTGATGTATCAATATCTTGACTGTTTTGAAAAATAGATTAGTTGTATGATATGCAAATTGTCTATTGGAGTGAAGTAGTTCCCATTGTGCAATTTTTTGATAGGAAAAATTCTTGACAATGTCGTCATTACGTGGGTTTCCAAAGAATAGTGTGGGAAAGTTCATTTCTTCTGCATATTTGTCTTTAAAGATTCCAATAGGATAATGGTTTTCTGCTGGTGCAACTTCTATGATTTTGTCTTGCATTTCATGTATACATTTAGATTCTGTGTATCCATGGACCAAGGTCTCACAAGGATTTTGCTCATCTGTATCAGATTCTGAACCTGTTTCATTTGTGCAAGGGTCATCTACTATGCCACTTTCATCATCTATTTCAAGAGATTGTCTCCAGTGCTTATTTAATTGGAATTTCTCATTTTTGTATAGAGTTGTTTCGCTCAATTGGTTCAAAGCTTTCATTATAATAGTCGATCACACCATCCCCTTCTGATATGCATTTTTATATTGTAGCCGTCTTTTTAGCGCAACTGCAATAGTGTATGTTTCATCGGCAAAGCGTGGCAATGCATTTTGTACAATGTTCATGTTGACTGGGACATTAATGATAGACCCAGTCAATCCAATTTGGGGTCTTTTGTAACCTAATTCCCATATTTGTGCGAATGCAATTCTCAGTGAAACAAGGCGCTCTTCTAGTTGCGTAAGCATTTTTACGTATTGTAAAGCTATATTCATTTGAATATGGTGTGGTGTTGCATATTTTGGAAGCTTGCATTGTTTCAATGTTTCATGGCATATGCGACAAATACAATTCATCAATACATTGTTATTTTGATTTGTCAGTTTATAATATGTTTCCTTTTCTTTCTCTCTAAAAGCCATAATGTTTTTCTTAAAATGCAATGTCTGACAAATTGCACAAGTGTGTATCGGTGTATCTTGAATTTTTTTTTGAAATAATTCTATTGGTGATGCTGAGTGTCTAGTTTTCTTGGTTGTATTTTCCATTTGATTATTAGCACGTATTTGTTGTTTGATCTTGCGAAGTGATGTAGTGTTGCTATTTGCAATTTTTTGTTTTCTAATAAAATCACCATCATGATGTTGTTGATTATTGCTTTGAAATTGTTTTAGTTGTCTAGATGTGATACATGGGCTAGCATTGTTTGCTTGTACTAGATAAGGCACAAGCGGCTCAAAATGTCCTTGGATGGGATTTGTACCATGAAATAAGATAGAATACGATTGTCCTTGGGATGACGGATTGAAGTGCAAGTATTTTTTTCCTGAAGTAGTTGACCAAAGGCATATTTGTATGTCTAGCCACTTTGACAACCAATGGATGCAAAACAAGTCACCCCATAGGCCAACTTCATTATTATTTGTAGAATGCATTGCAGAAATACGCATTCTACGCAAGTACTCTTCAACATTTTGTACACCGTGCAATTCATGCAATGTACGACTATCCAGTTCATAATTATATGAGGTGATTGCTTCTGGATCACCTTGTGTGAGGCAACTCAAGAAGTGGTCTATAGCTCCATTCCGTAATTGACTTGATGTGTATTGAGAATGAAGAAGTAACTCCAATGAGTCAAATAAGCAATCGCCTACATTGTATTTAAATACTTGAATTCTACACAATCCTTCATTTCTCAATGCATAGTCAATGTTTAGAATTTCAGTCTGAATTGCTAATTTGTATTTCTCTACATCTATGATTTGTTTTTGTTTATCAACTACTGGCACTCTTGTTCTCTTCATTTTTTTTGCAAACAAGGACAATTTTGTTGATCCCAGAATATCAAAAAAATGGTGTACCTGTAATATATTCATAACCATTGGTTAGATAGTTTTGATGATTGATAATTACAAAAGGCATATTACAAATGGAAATTAGAAGCAGGCTGTTTCCTAAAAGCAATGTCGATATGCAATTTTGAAATGCATTTAGTATTTGGTTTCCTTATTTCAGATCACAAATAAATTCAATGCTAAAATTCTAAGTAGTCAAGGCATTGTTTAAATGTAATGAAAATAATTGTTATTTTTGGATTGTACAAGAAAATAAGGCATTATAATGAAGAAAAGAATTTTGAATGATTTAAAACTAGTGGCAATGGCAATGTCAGATCCATTCACTTGCATTATTTTCTTCAGAAAATAAAGAAATAGAAATCACCATTTGGTAGATAGTTCTGATCATTGATAGCCACAAAAGGTTTATTAAAATTCAAAATAAGAAGCAAGTTTTGATTTGAAAACAGTGTAGACCTGTGACTTTGAAATTCATTTTGTACTCGGTTTTGATATTTCAAATCAGAGGTTTACATTTAAAAATAAATAAATACAGTGTTAAAATACTAAATAGCCAAGCCATTGTTTAAATATTGCAAAAATAATTGTTACGTAGTTGTGTAAATAGTGTAGGAACAATCCTTGGACAACTCTAATGACATCACATATTCTCTGAGCCATAGGCTTCAAATAATTAGTAATTTGCATATATGAATAATATATTGAACATATAAATTAAACAATGGAAGAAACAAACAAACAAGAGATATGAAGGAGCAAATGAACTTGAATAGATGACAATAACATTTTCTAGAGTTGACTATGACTTGGAAATAAAGGTTTTAGTACCTTTTGATAAGCTTGTGCTTGGATTGTAGATGCAGGTGAAGGATTAGAATGATCTGCAAAAGTCTAAAGGATTGTAAACTAGTTGCAATTGCAATATTATATTGATGGGATTGTGTTAATTTCTTTACAAAGTGAAAAGGTATTGTGCATTGTTAAACAGTATATGCCTTCAAGTGGTTTTGTCACTTATATAATCATTAATAGAATTTTGCTACTTACAACTTGCAAACTGTGTTATCTATTTATATTTTGATATTGAATTTAACTATAACACGTAAAAATAACAAATACAGTAGACATGGATAGACTGTAACAAGATCCAAAGCTAGGACACCAAACATGTAACATCAAGATTTCTTCAATGCTGGCCTATACACAAAAAAAGATATTATAACTAGTTGTTGAATCTTGCAAATCATATAACTATCACGGGAATATAATTCCAATATTAGTTTTCTTGTTATCAAGTCTTATAGAAATCTAGACAAAAAAATATTGAAAACTATTAGAAGCACTTTTTACAATTTACTATTTTTATATGTCTTTGCATTCATACTCAATAATAGCTAACTAGCACCAAAGAAGTACAGTAAGACCAATACATAAAATATAAGTGACATGCAAAAGTGTACAGTGTTTTTCACAAATTGCAAATAACTGCCCACATCACTGTTATTACAACTTACATAGTTTTCTAGAACATCGAAGAGATGGCTGCATCTATTTATGATGATTTCATTTGGAATCATTTGTTATTCTAAAAAAAAAAACACTTTAAAATTCCACCGCTTCATTTCCCGCCCATCGGCATGATCATCGCCATCGGCGTGTCAAAAAAAATGTGTTGGTCAATATTTACTTCATCATCATGATATTTCGCTTCTGCATATTGGGGAAAAGAACAACATCATCATCATCATATTGTTGAAGAAGAAAAGGAGGATATGGAATATGATCATGTTGCCGAGGAAAGGAAAATGATGGTAACGTCATCATGATATTCGGGCTTCATTGAAATGCCAAGGATGACGTCATCGTCATTTTCGTTAAGATCAGGGGATAAATGTAATATCGGGTCACCTAAGGAGCATGATCAGGATGATGAATGTAATATGACCCCTTTGCGGCCAAGGCAACCCTCTCGAAAGATCAGGATGATGATGAGCATCGGGATATTTGCTTCTTCGTCGAACTTAGAATAAGACGTCATCATCATATTTCGCGAACCAGATCGCGCCTGTTGAAGGAAAAATGTGATGATGATGATGATCAGGATATTTGCTTCTTCGTTTATTAGATCGGGATGACGTCATCATGATATTTAGAGCCTTTGTTAAACTTAGAACATGACGCCATCATGATATTTCGCCAACTGGATCATGTTTGGGAAATATCCTGCCGAAGGGAAAATGTGACGATGATCATCATTAGGATATTTTCAAAAGGTTGTATTTCATCGGCAGGAGGACTTTACGAAATATCGGGTGAACAAACAAGATCATGATGATCTTGACAACATGACAGGATAAAACAATATGATGATGACCCTCCTCATCGAATTATCATGATGACGTCATCATGATATTTTGTCTTCGAAGCACAAGGATGAGTTGAGGTCATCATGATATTGCACTAGGGTGATATTGTAAAAAAATGATCATGCTGTTTAAGGAATGAGATATCGCCTTCTTCTGAATAGATAGGGTGATCATCATGATATTGCAAAAAAGGCGATTAGGAGGATATGAAGATGATGATCCCCTTTATCGATTTATGACGATGATGTCTCCATCACTTAGCGAATTTCAGCGAATGACCCTCGTGAAAGATCAGGATGATGATCATAATTATGCAAAAGGAGATCAGGAGGATATGAAGTTATCATCATATTTCGAACTTCAGCAAATATCATGATGATGACCTTGCAATAGGATTATAACATGCGCATGCAAATATGCCGAAGGTGGATTTTCTAAGGGTGATCACCATGATATGATAAGATTAGGTAATGTTGAAATATCATGATGATGCTCGCTATACAAAGACCGCTCGACGAGGAAACTTACCCTGACCTAAAGTTGATATCATCATGATATTTGAACCTCAGGATATTATCGGGGGGGTTCAAATATGATGATGATCATCATCTTCATGTAACCAAAACCGAGTTTATAACATATGACCCTCCTAAAAGAAATCATGATGCTGACAATGCGCCTAAGGCCATTTGACGGGTAAAGGGTACTACCACCTAAGATTGATGTCTGGATATTGGGACTGCATGATTTTTATCGGGTGATAGACCAAGATCATGATGATCTTGACAACATGACTCAGGATATAAAAATATGATGATCCTCCTGCGAATATCACGTTTGACCAAAACTTTGACCGTGCATAACTTTCACATATGGAAGAATTTTCAAGTGAAGTAAAAGGCAAACGTGCATGGAATTTCAAGCTCTTTCTAAATATGATGTCATAGAAACAAAATTGCCCACATAAATTTAAATGTGAATCTCTAAATAATCTTTTGAATTCCCTTTTAGAAAAGGAGTTTATATATCAGAAAACCGTAGCTCAAAATGATTGTTCTGGAAAAAGAAAACTTTAGCTTGGATTCAAGAGATATCCGCTACTTTATTATTCATGAAAAACCGCACCTCAAATTTGGAATTCCTGCATACTCCTCCATCTCGCAGTCAAACTGTAGGAATAAACCAAGGGTTTCCCATAAAACTATCCACCCACGAGATGAAATTTAAAGACCAGATCGTATATATGCGGATCTGAAATTGTCTTTTAAATTTTAAAATAAACTAAAAAGTCAGTGCATAGGAAAACAATAATGCTAGGGTTCCTTTACCCTTGAAACTAAAATTAAACTGACCTAAAGTCTAAATCGTGACAAAAGCAAATGCAATTGCCACCTGTAAACACAATCGCCACCTGTCTCAGAGGTGCACAGCTGTAGCCCTAACAATTTTATCAACACATGCATCTTTTAAGGTTCTCAAATGTGGAACGGAGGTTAGTAGCTTTCAGACGATCTTCAAATGCAACCACATAGAAACAGCTTCAGAGAGGTGCATCAGTTTTAAAGGCCAAGATTTATTAACTCCTACCCAGGAAATAATTAGTCCCAGAGCTGGTGATTTGGAATTGGCATCGTTGAGATCAAACAGTTCTAAGAAAACGGATTTTTAGACTTCCTCATTGAGATGAGACAGGTTTAAAGAGGAAGCAGCTGCGCTCAAAGTACAGAAAGTTTATAAAAGCTACCATAGAAGATGGAATCTTGCAGATTCTGCTCTGTACATTCATGTCTACATTGAGGAACTCTGGTTCTATACTGTGCCATGCCCAATTTTTTTTCAGTTTTGTAAGTCGAGATCCAACTAATTGGTTGCATGGGCTCGCCATCTTCACCTCCTTTCTAATGATTTTGCTAATGCCAGTTGTTAAGATTCGTTTTTATTTCATTTGTGTCTTGCAAACAAAAATTGGCAATTTTTTGTTCTGATTAGCAGAACTGTCTTTGTTATTAACCTACATTGACCTCTCCCTTCTTTCCCCAATTTTACCTCAGTGTTTTCTTGCTTATAATTTAATTTTGTAGCAACGCCCCTCATTTGGAATATATTTGGGCATTGTTGTTTAGATATTCAGATGGAAATAGTCTATTTTATTTTAACTCTTCATGTCCAGCATTAACCTCTTCTACAGAATTTCACAAAATAGTATTCCAATGTGTGGAGAAGGGTACTAACTAATGTTCTTCTGTCATGAATTCTCTTTCACATATAAATTTGCATTTTCCTTCACAAGATTGGAGCACTTTTTTTGTGGGTATTTTCCTTGTCTGACCATAATCTGTGCCATTGAACATTACAGGGACATGATAACATATCCTTATTCTTTCTTTCAAAACAGAATATTTGGTAGAGGACCAAACAAGAGGGCGAACCTCTGTTCCAAATTGGGATTACTAGCAAATTACCTAAATTCGTTAATACTCTCTGCTTCAAGGTATGAAATTCACACCCTTGCTATGTATAAGTAAGGTCTATAGCACCGTCGCCATAAAATTTCAGCATATTATATGATGGGTACTGAGCGAACTCCGAGCCTCAATCATTCAAACGTAAATTAAATAGTGAACACATGCATGAAATCACTTAAAAGGAACTATAAGTTGCACCAAAGAAATTGCAGAGTAGAAAGTTGCAACAGAATATAAGTAGATGCTTTACAGCTTGAATATATACAATGTATCTGGAAATGAAACAAGTAATACTGCATATAGCATGAGCACTTGTATAGTTAGTTCTTCCTGCAACCTTCTTTGTTATTTAGTGACACAGTTGCATAGCTACTTTTATGCTCCCAAATCATGAATTTGTCAATATATTGAAACTTGGCAATTCATACCTCAATGTCTGGGAATTCTATAATTGATATCCGAGTTTCTAAAATAGAAAACTTAAGTTCTAGAAAGAGATATCTGAACTCTAACAGAAATTTGAGAAAACTGTAAAATTTCTATAACTGAGAGTGCTCTACAATCTAAAACTCATATAATATCTGAAATCTTGAAATTTCTGTGAACAGTAGCACTGGTTTTCTACACGGATTACGAAATAGAAGTCCATATAGAGGCTTACCACAGATGCAGCTTCACAGGCCTCCGGATGCCCACCTTCACTACTCTCTGAGTGCAAACAAATTGAGAAACAACAATCCAAAGCGCATACAAATTGAAAACCTCCGATCAAGACATGACCTGTCATCTTGTAAGGATGATTAAAAATCATTAATTAACATTGCAAATGAAATAAAAATCATTAATTAACATTGCAAACGAAATAAATTCAACAAGCTCAGCGGCGCCGTCACTTTGCACGACCTGTACTTAACTGTATTTTTGTTTATTGGCATCGTTCGAAAATTCAATAATTTTTTAAATCATTATTTCATTTTTTACCCTTACTGTTCACACCATAGACCAATCAGAGAATAGATAAATGGTATTTTTTAAATGATTAAATTAAAAAAAAATAATGAACTATAGCATTGTGGTTGCAAATTTTTAGTTCTTTCACATGATTGGATGAATAATTTGAGAAATTGCATCTAGCCGATGCAGTAGTATACCTGCCGAAGGCAGGAACTAATAATTATGATGCGGGCATTATTTTTGATGTCACTGTAATTTACTTTATCAATCCGTTTAGATTTTCTTGCATGGAAAATTAGAGATTTTTTTCTTGAAGGACCAAACATCGTGAATGCACGGGACACCCTAGTACCTGCGCCGCTCATTTTTTACATGCAGATTTTTTCACATAATTCCAGCAGCCTTAATGCATTTAAGTTCAAATTTAATTATTGTTTTATGTCGTGTTAATCTTCTTATTAGGAATCCAACGGTCTATATAATTTTAAATCTTTTTATTAGTAATCCAACGGTCTATATAATTTTAAATTTCTTTATTAATAATCTAATGCTTTAAATGCTTTGGCAATTCATGCACTGGTGTATGGTATATAATTATATAATTATCAATCCATGCAAACAAGAGATATTGTCAATACATACCTTCACGATTAAGTCCATACTGGGTAAGAGAAAGCTAGACATAGAATATGACAGAATTGGCAGTCGATGTTTCAGAGCAGTGGACAGATTATTCAGATTTCTCACTTTCAACTGTTGAGAATGTTCCAGAGCTGTGGACAGATTTCTTACTTTCAAATACTGAGGGTCATATCAAGAACTTTACAGTTCAGATTTTCTTTGAGATATTTTATGTGATGAAATGTCAGCTGGGAATGGAGATAAAGATAACAAGATTGTATAAATTTGGAGAAAAACAATAGTTTTGGTGAGAGAAGTTTTATGTAATTGTTGTGATCAGTAAAAGATACAAACTCCCCCTTATTGGTGAACCACCTAAATCTGCTTTGTCTATGTATTTTCTAGTATCTCTGTTTATTTGCTGTTAATGATATATTTTATTTTAATCTGCTATTTTTTATTAACAAAGATATTAGCAAAGGAAAATGGAATGGTGTAGTCAAGTTTAATTAGATTGATTGCATGGACATAAAAAATGCAATACATAGGCATAATTGAAGCACCAAGATTCAGGCGAGCGTTTAACACTCTTTTCTCTGCTGCATGTTAGGTTCATCTTATACGTCAAATTAAGCATACACGAAAATGTTAATGCTATTGCTAATGCCGCCACAGATGCCAATACAGATGCCATTTTTTTTTTTTTAATTATGAAGTCCTCCTTTCCTCAATTTTCTTGTTTTCTCAAAAGCTATTGTTTGTCCATGTAATGAAGGAAAAGTGTTATATAGTGTATCACATTGAACTCGCCAATCCTTAAGGGCAATCGATTGGCTGCACACCACCGCGAATCTTTAACAGAAAAAAAAATAAAGCAAAGTCCTTGCATTGAAGGAATGTTGGAGATGTTTCCCCGTCTGTTGATCTGGTTTTCTGATTTAGACAATGCCTTTAATTTACAGTATGTCGAACTCAATGTCTACATGATCTGTTTGCCAGGTAATTAACATACATTAGAGTTCTTGGAAATGACAAATCCTCCGAGTAAGCAGGGAAGGGCTTTTTTTATTAATTTCTGAAATCTTTCATACGACCCTGTTCCACCTTTTGCATGGCAAGAAATACAAGTACCTTCTTAAAAATAAAGATATAGAAATGTTTTATTATTGTGAGGGATTAAAATCCCCTACATATAAATCTATGCTAATTAAATAAATGCAAACGTAGAATTAATCTAAATTTAATTAGATTTAGTTAGAGTTAGTTGTTGAACTGAAAATGCTATTTTTACAAATAAAATGTAATAGAAGAGAGTATTTAGTTTTGGTAATAATGATGAAGAATTAATGGTGATATACATGAAAGCTATAAAAAGTTAATGTTCACATTTTGATGAATGTTTTGAGATCAATCAGTCAAAAAAATCTCTACTGGTTGAATCAAAGGCCCTTAACATTGAACATTAGTACTATGTGAATGATTTGATAAAAACTTGTAGTAGAGATCTCTTCACCTTTGCCTACCCTTTGTTTGACTTTGTCAAGCTAGTGTTTACAAACCCCTCAGGGGAGATTACCAAATCATTAGGGTGAAGTTTTCTTGGGTCAAACCCCTATTTAAATTGGCTGAAACATTCTAAGAAAATGATCAAAGATAGCATGCAAAAAATGTGCAAATGACCTATATGATTATGATGCAATGGGGTCGTTTTAAACTCCAAATTCAAATGTTCTTTTGCATGAACTCTCTTATCATTCCATTTATTAAGTAACGACACAAATGAATGCCTTTAAATATTAAGTATTTTCTTTCCATGGGACATGAATACATTTGCTTGCATTGAAATTATGTGTTCACTGATCTGCTGTATTAGAAACACCTGCATCTACAAAGCATTTTTACATAACTTTGAACATTTATTTGATGCTTTACATATTTTCTCAACAGGGAAAGAGATAAG
Organism: Cunninghamia lanceolata; assembly: GCA_027924645.1. Classification (NCBI taxonomy): domain Eukaryota; kingdom Viridiplantae; phylum Streptophyta; class Pinopsida; order Cupressales; family Cupressaceae; genus Cunninghamia; species Cunninghamia lanceolata. The sequence goes on along the minus strand of BSBN01000388.1, from coordinate 13,868,219 downwards.
CTTATTCTTTGTCACATTATAAGAAAGGCATTTTTGATGTCCATGCAATCAATCTAATTAAAATACTTGGAAAAGGGAATGCTAGCAATGGTTTTGTATAAAATATGATATCTTCCTGTTTTGTTTTTACTTTGTAATTGTGTTTTGCATGAGTTCTGTTACTATTATATTTGTTCATCTTAAACTAAAACATATAATTACCTATGAACAAATCCTACCTGCATTCACACAAAAACCCCTACACTCACCATCTCTGCCAATTGTATATAATATCAGGGTACTTCATTTTCACAACAATGTCAACCATACACTTCCTATTCCATCATGGCTTATCTGAACAACATCTGCAGAATCTGTACATCCTATTTCACATCTTGAAATCAATTATTATATACAAAAGCATATCCACACCATTTTTCAAGAAGACACCTCACATCAAAACATCTATCACACTCAAAATTTCATCTCTATCATCAGGAATCTATCACAGCAAATTGGTTTTCACCTAAATCACCTTAACACACATGAAGGAACAAAAACTATTGACAAGAAAGCCTTTCATTATTCTCTGTTTAAAAACACTGCATTTAAAATCTTTTTGCTCATTCTAATATGTATTCTTAATGATATTCATGCCTGCATACAGAAATCTGTATTTTTCCCTTCAAGAAAAATCCCGAGCACCAACTCTTTTAGAGATTTTAATCCTCATCTAACGGGGAGGGAAGACAGTAGTTATCAAACTACCTCAAAATGCATGTCACTGTGAAAACGTGCAAAAACCCGTCAAAATAATAGCCACAAGGAATAGTTGTTGCCTTTTAAAAGAGAAATAAATATTTGCTTTTGATCCTTGACCTCACGCCACGCAGGGTTAAATGAAGGCCTTAGATTTTCTTTTGGCGCTCAATACACTAAATCTAACCAGATGGAACCGGTGTCCCTTGATAAGGGGCTGGTCAAACTACATTGATGAACCCTTTAGAATATAACCTAAGTTGTTTATAACCCACGATAGGAAGTCACCAGTCAAATATAACAAAAGTGATCGCGTGTCGTGAAAGGGATTTAGTAATTTGTAACTTAGGGTTTAGAAGTTCTTTTAGGGTTTTAGAAATGTGGCACCTTAGATGTTGAAAGGAGTCACAAACCCTTACCACTATGTTATAACTTTGATTCAGCCAAACCTTACCATGAAGCATTCCAACTCTTTGCACTGTATTAATGACTTTATGACGAAGTAAGGACTCTTTGCACCTAGCTTTTGTATTACCTTTCACTATGCACCAACATCAATATACCAATACCATCTCAACATCATAGAGATGAGCATGCACCAAGAGATGATTAACAATCATCAATAAAAAGCAATATTATCAAGGGTGAAGAAGAGGACATCATGGATGTGCATCAATAATGTGACACCAAGAATCACCAGGTCAATGCAAAGGCATTACCACCACTAAAGAGGACATCATTGACAAATATCATCAACCAATAAGTTTGGCATGTAGTAGTTCCTGAAGGAACACTTCTGACACAACTTGTGTGGTCTCTAAAAACAACTCCATCTCCTGATACAAGAACATCAGAAGCCAACACTTCTGACCTGAGGCATCATGATGGCATATATGAGATGAACACAACTCAAGTAAACTCCTCCTATCACATCACAGTAACTCCTGAACTCATAACATTTTTATATCCTAATGATGAATTTTGATCCAACTAACCATCAACATCAATGACAAACATTGACAGAATGACAAACATCAATACTTTTGACATCAATGACAAACATCAACATTGGATGCATATAACAACTTATTTGGGCTTGAGGGCCTATATTAGACTCACAAACTATCACAATTATAGGATTACTATTGGCACCAAAGAATTTAAAGTTTGTGACAATTAAGGAATACATGTGAAGATGCATTGTACCAATCGGAGAAAACACTCAACACCACAGATTTATTTTCTATTACCTTTATTTGTATTGAAGCATTAGCTTGTATTACCTGACTACATGTTTTACAAAGTATTGAACTTTATTCCACCTTGCAATGAATGCAAATCATTAAAAAGGTTTGAGATTAATATATATTTATTGTCACAATCATTTGAAATCATTGGAAAGAGATATGAGAAATCTAAGATATGAGCTAGTGATTCAAGTACAGAGTTGAAGATGGTGTTTGAAAAAGAAGAAGAAGATACAGATAGGGGTGAGTGTATTAGGTTTTATTTGAATTCATTAGATTCCATATTAGTAATCAAATGACCATGACCTAACATATAAGAATCCATTGCAATAGATTGTAACTTTGGTCAAGAAATTAATAATATAATATGGAATCTTTTGGAGGTTAAGTTTTATTCCTCCTAAGGGCTTTCCCAGAGTATGTCTTGTGTCATTTTGTTGTGAGTTTTTGCTATGTGTGTTCATGTTATTTGTTTTGGTTGCATTGTTGGATAGTCCTTCATTATACCCTCATATTGTAACTACGTCAAGTGTTATCATAGTATAAGGTTTAAATCTTAAGGAAAGTAAATTGTGCTCCATGGGTTTAGTTTGTGAAAAGTCTACAAAAATTGAGTTTTCCTATAAAAAGTTTGTCAATAGATTTTCAAGGAGAGGTAGTTGAAGCAAGTGGTGTAGGTAGATTGCTAACCTAAGGTAGTTTACACTAGACATAGGAAATAAGTCTCTAGAAAGAGTCCAAGGTGTTATTAACATAGATGGAAAATTAGACAAAGTTTTCAAGGAGGAAAGGGAGAAATCAATTTAGATGAAAGCCTTAAGTGGAAGATAGAATAGCCCAATCAAAGCCTGAGGGATGATGATTACAGTAAAGTGGAGGAAGATTCTAGAAAAAATGTGCAAGATCTATAAGATCACGAAGAACAATCAAAATAGGTGAATTTGTTGAAGACCATTTCTAAAGTAATTAAAAGGTGTATATGGATGTTCCTAACTCCTATGGAAATTTAAATCCAAAAGAATTCAATGATCATTTGGATAAATGAGATGAATGAGTATTTTGAGTATGATTAAATATCTTGAGAGAGTTAGGTTTACAAAGACCAAGCTAAAGGGACACATTGATGTTTGGTGGAAGGAGGTACAATTAGAAAGAAATATGAGGGGAAAGGAAATAATAAAAAAATAGGATATGATGGTTGTAAAATTAAAAAGGAAATTCACACCAGTAGACTATGAGCTAGAACTAATGAAGAAGTTATAAAGTTTAAGACAAAGGGATATGATTGTGTAGGATTACACCAAATATTTTTACAAATTGATTATCAATATAGGGCATATGAGGTAGGTAAAGAAAAAGTTACAAGATACATTAATGGGTTGAGATGAATTATTCAAGAAGAGCTAAGTTTGTTTAGTTTAATGACCATATAGGAAGCATACCAATTTGTAACTAAGGTGGATGACAAGTTGATCAAGAGGTTTCAGAACTACCAAAATCAATTAGAGAGTAAATGAGGAGAGCCACTATAGGGAGAGATCATGGTGCAACAATAGAAGACCATAATTGGAAGATATGAGAATAGATAATTTCTACCACAAAGATAGTGATACCTATAACAATAAAGAGGATATTCATGAGACTACACAAAAGTTGGGAAGATAGCTGCTACTTTTGTAACATCATAAAATGTGTACACCACTATTTTACACCGTGTTTATCTCCTAGATGGGCCTAAAATATTTACCCTTATTTATTGTTAGGGTTAGCCGGTAGAAGATATCAATTAAATGCAAATAAAGATTAAACAGAGGAATGGAAATACATAGAAATAATAATAGCAAGAGACAAGTTTTAACATGGTTCACCCAAACTCGGGCTACATCCACCAAATAGAGAGTCCAATATTATTATCCAGTAAATCAAACCAATTACAATCAGCAATCCCTGCAACTCAATACTGCTACAAAATGCTACAATACAATATCTCACAAAACCCTAACCCTTAGCTGCTTTTTATCAAGCTTTTTGTCAGTTACAAAAATAGGGTTTTCTTATGTCGGTCAATGAAAAAATAACTCCCGGTGGCTTTATAAAATAATAAAAAACTGTGTGGCCCCTTGACCCCATCTTGGGGGCACTACCCCCAAACCCCCACAAGTGGCGCTGCCCCTTGACCCCGTAGGAATTTGGGGGGAAACCACGCCGATAGAAGTGGGGTAAATATAACTTCCGAGTCTGATTAGGCTCCATATAAAAATATTTATTAGGACTTATTTTAGTACGTTTTTGAGCATCAAGTGTGTAATATTTGATCCCGATGCACAAAATTTATAAAAGAATAATAAGGAAGGACTAAGCATGCTCTAAGTGTCCCTTTTTGGGAGGTGCCTCACTAAAGGACTAGGGCACCCAAGTGCCCTAGGCTCTCCATTAACCCTCCCCAAAATTTATGCCTTATTCTTTGAGGCCCTTTAAAAATTTCCTAATGTCAACCTTATGTGGTTTGATTATATGGAATTCAATGAGAATGCATATAAAACTAAATTAAATAGTTTATTTTAAAACAACTATGCTCTTTCTAACTTCTTGGAATATTCTTATGTTCTCCTATGTTCTCCATTTTGCTAGTAAGCTCTCTATTGTGGATTATTGTCATGACAGTAACATATTGTAGGTCTTGTGAAAATCTTTGGAGCCAACATCAACTTGTTGATTCAAGTTGTGACTCTATCTACAAGCATACAAGGGACTCCATGGTCATGGTGACTTCCTTTCTACATGATTTTAGGTAACATTCCATTCTACTTCAGATTTACCTCTACCCTCCTAGGGAAAGCACTCTTCATCAATCATCTTTGCTATTGTGGAGATGGGAGCACCATTCATGGGCCTTGACTGAGGTAAGATCCTAAATTCGCTCTTTTCATGTGTGCAAGTTAGATGGATAGGTTTCAGAAGGTGGCATTCGGGAAGAACAAAAATCATGTTGTTACAGACCTAATGAAGTTTGCAATCTTTGGAATCTCTAATTCAGGAACTAGGAACCCAAGTACCCTTGTCCCAGGATTTCTTACATTTGAGAAAGGTTTTTGAATTGTTTGTACATCTCTACTATCCATTTGGATGCTAAGTTTTAGGTACAAACAATATGTTTTGTTCTAATCTTTGTTAACTAGGGTTACTAACATGAAACTGAAGGGTCATCTAATGCTTTCCTATACTAGGACTAACATGCTTTAAGGTTAATTCAGATTTACTAGAATGGATTATAGTATAGACAAGTTTATGTCTAGAGTTAATTTTTGAAGAAAGTCAAACTATAGGATGAGATAGTCTCCAAGTCAAGTGAAAGGTGTGTGAACTCATGACTATGTTCATTATGAAACATGTATTTATATTGATTGGTCAAAGTGATGCACCCATCTCTACACGCATGAGTCAATTCACTATGCTCCAAATTTGCATCACCATCTAGTATTGTCATACTTAGTTAGAAGTTGTCTATAGTTATACATGACCATGTTGGTTATGTAAGATGTAACACTAGAGACTCACAATGTTTGTTCCATATATCTGGTGAAATAGGTTTGTAATTGATGTCAAAATTTGGAGGTTGTTGTGTTATTTGAGTTGATGTTTGTCATGCTTCAAGAGTTTCTTCATGGTATAGTGTTCATGCTTCATGTCAATATTCATGGTATGGTGTTCATGATTCAGGAGTTGCTTCAGAACACTATCCTTATTGATCATCTATGTCAATATGATGTTGATTGATCATCTATGTTAGTATGATTTTCATCATCTTAGTGATCATCTTAGATAGTTGAGATTTTAAGATGTAAAAGTGTCAAAATGGTGTTGATAGCAATGGTGTTGGTGTAAAGTGAAAGGTTTTGATGCAAAGGTTGATGGAAAAGTGTCGATGCATTCTGTGGTTGTTTCAAGTTTCTAAACCCTAATAACACATACTTCATCAAATCTTATCTTCTTGGTCAATGTCTAAGGCACATTATTCTGCATCAAAGGTATATGGCGAATATCATAGGTTATAGAAAAATCACATGGTTTCAAGTTCATAGAGGTTTTAAATCTGATTAGGGTTCTTACATTATTTTTGTTCATTTTGTTCTAAAATCCTAAATGAAGCTCTTTATACATAGTTTATGACATGTTTTACTTTTGTTATGTCTTTTCAGTGACTCGAGATAGCCAGTGACAAGTGTCTTAAGTTGTAACTCGAAGGGGTCACTCTCATTGTGTATCCAACCCTCTTACCTACAGACACTGGCTCCTCTCAAAACGTCTTCATACTTAGGTGGCAATATGTGATCTACAATGGATGTCACTGCTCTCAGTGGCATGAAATTGAAGATCAATGGTGGCAGCTTGAACTCATTTTAAAATCTAATGGTTATCTTCCTTGAAAAACCTTTGATAGGCATATGGTTGTCCACTATATAATGCAGTTATATTGTTAGGTTTATATTAGCTTCATTAAGCTCATGAACCTATGGATTGGGAGTTTTAAAAACATATGTGGAGGTTGGTTTTTTGTTGATGAAAGTATGCATTCCTGAAGAATATACTACTGTGTATTTGCAGATGGATTTTTTAAAGTATATATAGATATATCATTGTGCAATGTAAAAGTGTGTCTGATGCAGTGAAGTATTATTCTTTGCATGAGAAGAGAAGAGATTAGATTTTTACTATCATGAGATACTTTGTTGTAAGAGATATGCAGAGAAGATATCATTTGTGATCTATATAAGAAAAGTATTTTTCTATGTTTATATTTTCTTTAAGAGGCATTTATTGAAGTGGGTGCTTCAATTGGAGATGTTTTTCTATATGAGGCTTGATTGTAACTAGTGAGGTTTTGTTGTCAGTGAGACAATAGTAAAATCTTGGAGAAGAATGAACAATGCTTTTTCCCTTTAAGGGTTTTCGACTTAAATTTTGTGTTCTTGTGTACTTGTGTTGTAATGTGTCATTCTTAGTATTTTAAATGCTCTATGTTGCTGTCTTGATTCCCTGATTTATGTTAAGTCTAAAAGAACTTCATATAATCTCTTAAGTGGTTTATCTTGTGGAAAGAAGTTGATATCTTCAAGGTTTTCAAAAATTGTTAAAAGTTAAAATTCCTCCTAAATCACTGATTCACCCCCCTCTTAGTGATTCTGTATTCCAACAATTGGTATCAGAGCCATAGCTTCCTTGCAATAAGTTTAACTAACTTAGGTGATCCTTGTAGTGGAATGCACATTATGTTTAATTAGGAGGGTTATTCTACTTCTAAAGAACCTCTATTTGATGGGTCAAGTTATTCCTTTTGCAATTTTTGAATGGAGTCCTCTTTGTCCTCTCTAGGTTATGATGTTTGGGTAGCATTAGAGAATGGGTATGTTGCGTCCTCTTAGCCACCTTCCACTACTGATGAAAATAAATCCTATGAGTGCAATGCAAAGGCTAAGAATGCCATTTGTTGTTGGTTGAAAAATGAAATACTAGTCAAGGTTATGCATTGCAAATCAAGAAAGGAAGTTTGGGACAAGTTGGCAAGCATCTATAAAGGTGATGACAAGATTGGAGAAGAAAAGTTACAAGCCTTTAGAGAAAAAGTTGAAGGGTTAAAAATGAATGAAGAAGATAAGATTTCTAATTACCTTCTTAGGATACATGAAATAGTCAATTCAATATGTGGTTGTGGTGAAACCCTAGATGAAACACTGGTGGTTAAGAAGGTCTTAAGGTCTTTAACATCCCAATATGATTCTAAGGTATCTATTGTTGAAGAAAGAGATATGAGCAAACTTACCTTGGATGAATTACATAGCACATTCATTGCTTATGAAATGAGGATTTGTAATGATGAATCAACAAGCAAATAGGCAGCATTTAAGACTTAAAAAAGAAACAAAGAGGTAGATTAAAATTTAAAGGATTTGGATATCAAGAGTCCAACTTTGTTAGGAGATTGAAGAAAGGATCAGGTAAGTACAAAGGGAAGTTTCCATTCAAGTGCTTTAATTATGGTAAGATAGGACATTTTGCTACTAAGTGTCCCTATAAACATCCTAAAAGTGATGAAGAAGATAGCAGAAGACAAGGAAAGAAAGATCAATATTATCCTAAAAAGAAAAACTCTTTCAAAAATAAGAAATGTTTATTCATTAAGGATAATGATGTAACTGATAGTAGTTTTGAAGATTCTTTTGGAGAAGGAGAGGAAACTTTGCTTATGATTGTTGTTAGTCTAAGTGAAAATTAGAAAGAAAAGGGTGAAAATCAATCTGATAATAATGAAGAAAATGATGAAGAAGAGGTTGATCTTGAAGGAGAATTGATATGTGCACTTGGTGAGATTAAAAGACTGGAAAAGGAGGCAGTTATGAAAAGAAATCAGACCATAAAAGAAACTAAAAATCTAATCAACAAGGTTAATGAGTCTCAAAAGTTAGTTGTAGACATAAAACTTCAAATTGAAGAGAGAAAAAGGGTTGTAGAAGTCACCAAAATGGAGATAAACCCCAAGAAAAAGGAGTGTGATAGTTTAGAGGCAGAAGTTGTAGCCTTGAGGAAAAGGCTTGATATGTGTGATAGCACTGGTAAGTTGGTAGACCTCTTGGGAAAACAAAAAGGCCACAAAGACCAGAGTGGTTTAGGGTTTATAGAAGGCCAGTGTTCACATTCCAATGATCTTCAAGACAAAGGAGTTGAAAGACATAAAACATCACCAAAATCTTATCCAAAATCTGATCACACTAATCTGATTCAACATGCTGATACTGATGGCTTTATCAATGTGTTGTTCTCAAAATCAGCTATGCTCATTTTTGTAGACAACCCCTACAAAACTTGTCCATTTTGTAGACTACACTCTAAGTTTACAAATTGAGACAAGTACTCTTAGCCTCGTATGAAGTCATTTGACACCATATAATAGCTTGTAACATTCCCCTAGGTCATTTCCTTAAAGTTTGTGAAAACTGACTAGGTTACAAGCTAGTCAAAATATCAATTTTGACCATTTTTGGGGTGTCAAAATTTTTTCATGTTTATATACATTGGCGATGAAATCCACTACTCTTGCATGTTTTAATATTGTTTTGATATGCATAGTCAGTTGATTTCACCATTTGTGCATATACTTGTGCTTTGTGTCATACATGTAATAGTGGTAGTTTTCACCGCTTGCACATATTTTAAGTCTTTTTACATTATATGCTCGGGTGGTCTTTTCCCCTGCCCATCCATGTTGATCACCCAGTGTGGAGACAATGAAATCCACTGCTCAGGCAAAATCCTAGTGAATAAAGGAACTTAAAGTTGCATTAATGGCATGTGTGCCATGTTTAATGCAAACTTTAAAACATCTTTAATCATTTTTTATTCATTTTGTTTTGTTTATTTTTTATTACCAAACCTTATAATCAATTGGTAAACCCTTTTTGAGATCATTTGATCATGTTGACTGTGGATTCAAGTGGATTTTGTCTTCTGAATTTGCGACTAGGGTTTTAGGTCGGCCTTTTCAGGTAAGCCTTTGCTTTCCCTTTTTTCTTTCATTTTCTCCTTAATTTTTTTCCTGCTTGGAAATGAAATGTATGTTTGTATTGTTATTATTTATTTTCATTTCATTTTTGTCAAAAAATTCGTAAATCTGGTTTCTCTGTGTGTGAACGGATCTTTTATCACCATGTTAAACTTAGGTTTTAGTTTCCTAATGTGTATGAGAGCCCTTTTTCACTGCTGATACATGTTCCTACCCTTGGACTTTCATTAACTTTACATGTTTCTACTTTTTGGTCTGTAGTAGCGGGGTTTTCCCCCACCTTCGTATCCTTTACATGTTTAGTCTTTCCCATATGTAAGGGTGGTTAAACCACCACCCTTACATGATCCTTATGTATCTCCCAATGTGTAGGAGCGGCCGAAACTCCTGCTTTTACACATAACTTAGATTTAAAAAAAAACACACCTGTAGTAGAAGTCAACTTGACCGAATATACATCATTTTGTCTTTTAGACATGCACTGACGGTCCTTTCCACTGACTTTGCATGTGCCTCAAGATTTGCAATTTTCCCACATGTAAGGGTAGGCCTTTCCACTGCCCATACATGAAGACCTCATTTTGATCCCACATGCAAGAGTGGGCCTTTTTGCCGCCTTGACGTGAGATACAACCTTCCCACATGTAGGATTGGCCATTTTGACCACCCATGCATGAATTTCTACAAAATTTCCTAACACTGGGAAATTCCTACAAATAATGCCTTTAGCCTACTTTCGCCCAATTTTTTGACTTGCACACATTTTAGCCCTTTCAAGCTCATCCTTGTAATCATGATCATCGACATGTAGTTTCCCAATTTATCCATTTTTCCCCTAATTGTGAGATCATGGCCTTTTGCAGTTTTCAACAAACATCCATGGTAGATATCTTTTCTAGAATTCTCTCTAGAGCTGATGTCAGAGCCATCTCCATCCAAAGCCAAAATCATGAAGTACAAATACCAAGGGGTGTTCCCTATCACTTTAGTATAGTTGAATGTTAATGAAATCAGAGATACAGAAATAGGGCATGTAGATATGACAATATTTGTGGACATAACTAAACAGACAAATCCTTCTAGACATATGCAAAAGATCACTGATAGCAGCATTCACTTGGTTGCCTCTTTTCCAGTTTCTTCCCATAACCCTAAATTCATTCTTTAGGTGGCTAGCCATTACAACAGGGATACTAGGGTTGTGACAGATTCCCAAGGGAATGTGATCATGAGGTTGGATGCAAAATTTCTTGATAAAATCTTCATGTGTCCACCTATTTAAAACATTGGACAAATTGATTTTGCTCAAGGGAAAAGAGATTATGATATAGATGTGGAAGCCACAAGAAGGTACATAACTAATAAATGGTTGAAAATTTCTTGAAGCAATCTAACCAGATGGCCAAAAGATCTCTTGAGGAGTGACTTTGTTGAGGAAGTTTGTGACTTGATCACATTTTTTAGTCATATCAGACGACTCCCTTATTCCTCTAAATTTCAGGAAAGGATGTACACATACATCAAGGTGATTCTTCGGGGCACAGAAAATATTATGGGAAGAGCAGATCAGTAATGCTTTGCATGAACAATTGGTGAGGGTCAACACAACATTCAAATTGTATATGACCTCATATCTTGTATATGTTTCTGCTAGCATGAGGAGCTTTCTTGGTCTTACTCAGGTTGGCGATATGAGTTTTGTCCCTGTATACGAGTATTATCCTCAAATCACACTGAAAGGATCAATTCGTCATTTTCGTAGGGTTAATGATGCTTTTTTATAGTATTTATGTGCTTATGGGATAATGAACTTGTTCAAAAGAGGGTTTCAGATGAAGCTTGGGAAGTTGTGAATTCTATTGGTTGCTTGTTCTTACAATTCCCTACTTTCACATATCTCAGAGTAGGGTATTATCCTGGCTACCCTTATATTCTTCCATGATATCCCAGTGACCAAATTATTCTCATGGAGTTATGTAGGTAGCTGATTGTAGTACATAATAAAAAAATGGATCTAAAAAAGTTAGGGATAAAGTTTCCTATATAAATTGGAATGTACTCAGTTCAGTCAGCTAACAAGGCAAAAACAATTGATTTTGAATTGCATCTGGTCACCATGAAAACTTTCAAGAAAAGGGACTGCTTTGACTTCAGGAGGGTATAAGATAAGATCAAAAGAAAGTCAACTTTCCATGTGCCTATGGTGGAAGATATTTGGGCTGATCTTAGGACACAAAATTAGATTAGGAAGTTAGACTATTGCAAACTTCATTTGAGGCAGATAGAAGAGACGGGCCTTGTTGATATTCTAGATGGAATGGAAGATGATGGGGATGTTCTAGATCCCAAATATAACACTGAGAATGTTGAAGTCTCACCTCTTCGAAAGGTGAAATGGTCAGTTAAAGAGGAAACTTCCATAAGGAAAAGATTTCAACCGATCCTAGCTAACACAAATATATGGTTGGAAAGGAAAGGGATCAGCTTGAAGGAATTTCTCACAGGGTTAGAGACTGAAACTGAGGAGCAAACAGGCAAGAAAGTAGAAAACTGGACCAAGAATAAGAGTGACACCCGTTCTTCCTTCAAAATATGTAAGCCAAAAATTAAGTTTGTATCCAAGGGAGGGAAGAAGAAAGAGGTTGCAGAAACCTCTAACGTCACTGAATCAGGTATCGAAGACACAAATTTTGAGCAAATGGAGGTTGAAGATGTTGAAACTGAAAAGAAAAATATTGAGAAATCCAAGGATACCCAAAAAATAGAAGTGTCTGATAAATCTAATAAGGAAGATGAAACAGAACAAGACAGAGATGAGAATGTAGAGTAGGAACAAACTGGTGATCTACACCAGTCTCCTAAGAAGGATCTTCCAACTAAATCACAAGTTTCTACATCCCTTCCTCATGCTCCTATTTCTAGTGTTTCTCCTATAGTTTCAAATATTCCCATTTCTCCTATTTTGGTTATTTCCTTAGATAATACTCCCCCTTCTCTAAGAACCAGTTTTGGGACTATCTTTGATTCATCCAGTTCTATCCCGAGTTTATCTTCTCCATCTTTTGATATAGGTGAACAACCTGTGTTAGAACATTTTCTAGATAGTTCTGAAAAAGTTGTTGATACTACTACTATTTTACTCCTACCAGTCCCATTGTTACAATAACAGGAATAAGCATGGACCCAGAAAAGTAAGTGATTGATTCTTCTCCTAATGTGGGTTCTTCTGTGCTTCCTCCTTGGTTGTCTGCATATACCCCAAAGAGGAAAAAGCAATCAATTTCACTAGATGAAATTGATATTGAGAAGTTCTTACCTATAAAATCAAAGACTCTAAAGAAGAAGCCTAAGACTATTTCTAGGCTTATCAATGAAAAAGGGATTAGATATGCAGAGATTGCTAAGCCGTCAGAGGATGCTACTATTGACAATTTTGACATGAATGATTATGTCATCTCAAGGGTTGCGTTAGGTAAGCTAAGTCATGAAGGCATAAAAGCATATTTTCAAACTACTACCAGCACCTTGCTTGAAAAATATGATAAGGTCAAAAAGGAAAAAGAACAGTATAAAGCTAAAGCAGAACAACTTGCTGTTGTTCTTAAAAAAATTGTAAAGTCGTCTGAAATTGTGGAACCCATGGCTATGACTGTAGAAGATCCTCTGATACAAAGTTTAAAAAAGCTTAGGCTAGAGGAAGAGTGGTAGGAGATATTGTGGAACATTTTCTAGCTCAAGGGCGAATTGTACTGAAGACCACTATAGAAAGAAAAGAAAAGATGGATAAAGACAAAACCAAGCTTGATAACATGGTTGACTTACTCTCCCAAGAACTGCAGGATCAGGAAGAGAGCTTGGAGGAGTGGATAGAGATGAAAAAAATTACGATAAAGAATCTTATCACCATCGGGGTCATCACAAATAGGGAATCATATCTTAAAACTAAGGAGTCTCTAGTTCATCATATCCATATAGTAAAAGGTTTACTTGAGGATTTATGTCAAGCTCATGAAACCAGTGAAGACAGAGATGTCACACTTCTACATAGGCTAGAAGAACTCCCATGCACCCTCACAGGTGAAGATCATAAGTTCCTTTCAGTAGATGAAATGATAAGCTCCTTCAAAAAGATGGTTCAAAGGAAATTTAAAGATGAAGTGCCCTTAGTACTTTCCATGGACAATCTTTATGATCAGCTTTCAAATTTTGAGAACTTGAAGGACAATCTTGACAAACATGAGAAGGCAATAAAGGCAGTAAAAGATGCAATTCTTTGGGCCCGCACTATCTCAAAAAATACAACTAAGCCAGATGCATGTGAAATGGTAGTTATACAGGCCATGTACTAGAATTTTCTAAAGAAGAGTGATGGAGGAAGCTAATATCTTGGTTTATTTTATTCTTGTATATGTAATTTGAATTTTGTTGTGGACATATTCATATGTAATTTTCTAAAATGTAATTACATGTGAGGCAAAGGAAGTCCTAAGTCAAATAGGACTCTTCTGTTTGAATAAGTCAAAGTAGTTAGATTTTCCTATTTTTGCTCTTGGTTTCTCTTATAAATAAAGAGGACCCCCATTGTAAATATCATCTTTTATCTATTGCAAAGAAACTCTACCGAATTCAAAAACATTTCAAGACTTTGAGCTTTTTTATGTTTATCATATTTTTCAAGTGAATATCAATATAAGCAGGCAATTTGAGTATCAAACTTTGAGTTGAATCATATTGTTTTATGATATCATTGTTCTTATGTCATTGGTGTTATATTAGATTGAATCATTGTTGAAATCGTCAAGTTTATTGAAATTTGAGAGGAGTGTTCTTGTTCTGGTTGAATAGACTTTGTGCTATTTTTGTCATTGCGGGAGTTTGTGTTTATTTGTGGAAACAAATTTGTTTAGGGACTTTGTGCTATAAACTATTGTGTTCAAATTAGTTATATCATATTGGGTGAAAGTGGAGACTTTGGGCTGCATTTGAATTCAATTAGGTTTATTTGTAAGAAATAAGCCAAATGATAGAAAACTTTGCATTTCTATGGTTTGTCTTAGTTCAAGAATTATCAAATATCATCTATTGTGAAGTTGTTATTTTGTAAGAGAGAAACATCTATTCTGAAAAAAGAGAATAGGATGTGATGGAAACACCCCAAGAATAGTTTTAGTTTATTTAAGTATTAAAAGTTGTTTGTTAGAAAGACCTCATTATTTAGAGGGAATCTCCCCTTGCTGAGAGGAGAGACTTAGTCTCATCATAGCTGTGGTGATATAACCATTTTGTCATTAGTTAGCTAAATGACAAAATATTCACCCAACAATTTTTTGTTGACTCTATTGGGGAAGGAATGCGTAACTTGAAGCCTCACACTCTGAGTTGAAGCACTATAGTTCTTTTCCATTATTTCGAGATTGTTTTTGAAATTTTGTTGAGTACATTGCATTTTTCCAGACTCATGGTATACGAGAAGCAAGAGAGCTCAAGGAATTATTGATCCTATATTTGAGTTGATGCAGCAAAATAACTTTGGTCTTTTGCCTCCATGACCTCGACTTCAATGAAACTAGGAGTTTTCCTCCTACCCATGCTAGGTCTCCAATACCAGGTGAAGCTTCTAGTTCTAGTACTAGAAAAGTTTTGTCTGTTCATATTCCGCAAAGGTTTGTTATCCCACCCTTTAATCAGTGCACCATGGCAGCTCAAGGCCCTTGGAGTAACACTTTTGTTCCTTAGAATTTAACCCCACCATTGCATGAATTACCTCGTAGTTCGAGGAAGAATTTCCCTAAGTTCTATGGTGATGGGAAAGTCCACCCAGATGAACACATTGCAGCTTTCTACATAGCTTGCGATGTATTAGGTGTAGAACATGAAGATGTAGCAGTAAGACTTTTTGTGGAAACATTGCAAGGTGTTGCTACAGATTAGTTTTACCATCTTCAATCTCAAACTATAACGAGTTTGAACACTCGTAAGACCAAGTTCGAAACCAGGTTCAAACGATGCACATACCTTGTTAGCACAACTAATACAGATGAAGAAAGAACCACATGAACCCATGCGTGATTTCATCACTAAGTTCAATAACCTAACAAACATGATTCCTACAATTGTTCAGCCAACAGCAGAGAATCTTAAGTGTTTCTTTATCAATACTCAGCTTCCTGAGGTGAGCTTTCTGCTAAGCCAGGCTAGCCTCGTAGATCTTCCCATAGCTCAAATTTTGGCTACTGAAGTTGAAGATGATCTTATCCTTACGAGTAAGATAAGAAGAGATTCCAACAAGAATAGAGGTCAATCCTCTACTGATAATCCTACCACAAGCACCACAAATCCTATGTGCAAAAGTTAGCAAATGAATTGCTAGCTCTAAAAAGGCAAATGTCACAAGGTACATCTACCCCTCCTTCTTATAGGGATATACCAAGGAGAACATTTCTGAACAATTCATATAAAGGCAATGCTACCCGAAATCAAGGGCAACACAATCATCTTCCACCCACACAAGGGAAGCTTGCCATTGAAGCAGCGCCGGTCAACTCAATAGTTGGCTGTTATGAAACAAAACATGACCATTCTTTCCAACCTGAGTTGGACCAGGAGAATGCTTCTAATCTTTTTATAGAAGGAGAAGAAGAATTAGCTGGCGACTCTACCATTGGCTTTCTGAATTACCAAGATGAAGCCAAAAAAGGAGAAGTATATGATGAAGCATATGCTATTTTTACTAGGTCTCAGCATTAGTCAAATTTTAGAAAGTTGATAAAGGTAAGGCAAGAGAGGAACCTCATCAAGTAATCTCAATTGCCAAATGGGGAACTCCATTGCCTTTTTAGTCAAAGGACCTAGTTGGCAATAAGAGAGCACATCTAATAATCTTGTATCTTCTACTTCTGTCCCTCAAACCAGTACAACCCCTAATAAAACCCAGCATGATGGATCTCCTTCTTCTATCCCTAGTTCATTTCAGCTATTTGATATAATAGATCATGCTAGGAAGACAAAAATCAAAAAGTCTGAGGTTTAGTATTTACAAGCTAATCCTGAAGAGTTTGATAGGTTAGCAAAATATGTCAAAAACAAGACTATCCCTACAGGACAAGACCTTCCAAAAGTTTCCCATGATTCCTCAAAGAACAAATCCACCCAAAATAATCTTGTCACAACTCCCCTTTTTTCCCCAATAAAAATAGAACCTTTCTATGTTTCTCTCTTGGTAAATGGTCATAAGTTGAACAATTACATCATAGATTTTGGGGCCTCTGATAATGTCATGCCTACCAAAGTGGTGGACGCCCTTGGCCTCACCTTAACTAAGACCTTTGGTAGATGTTTCTCCATGGAAAATAAGCAAGTGCCATTGTTGGGCCAAATCAAAGATGCCCAATTTGCATTTGCAGCCTTTCCAGATAAGAGGATTAAGATGACCGTCCTAGTGGCTGATGTTCTAGCCTCTTATGGTATTATGCTCAAGTGTAATTTTTGTAAGGATATGGGTGGAAAACTGAACATGGACTTGTTCGAAGAAAGGATATCTATTAAAAGCATCATGCAAAATTTTCTTTTTGAGCAAGAAGCAAAGTATATTGTTACCCAAATGGCAAATCCCAAAGCCCAAATTTTGTTTGAATCCATAGGAATGGGTAATTATTTCCTGTCTACTGCAGATACTTCAAGTTCATTAGATGAGAGCTCTAACATTTTAGACATAGATCAAAGGATATTTCTATTAAATTAGATGAAAGTTTAGATGAGAGCATAGTGATGCCAGTATCTTCTCTTTCTGATAATGAAGAATCTACTAGTGACACAAACATCAAGGTAAGAAATTCAAATGATGTTTGGGTTTTAGAATTTGATGGAAGTTGTTCCTCTACTAGTTCTAGAGCTAGAGTTGTTTTGATATCTCCACAAAGTGATATCTTTCCTTTCTCATACAAGCTGCAATTTGACAATACCAATAACACCGTTGAATACAAGTCATTATTGTTCAGATTGGAGGTTGCACATGCTAAAGGTGTTAAAAATATTCACACTCAAGGAGATGCTAAATTAGTGGTTTGCCAAGTGAGAAATTTATATCAAACCAAAAATGAAAGATTGAGGCATTACCGTAATCGTGTTTGGGATTGCATTGAATGTTTTGATGCTTTCAACATTTCTGCAGTGCCTAGAGAGTTTAATGATCATGCAGATTCATTAGCTGCCTTCACCACCCTCATGGTTCCCCATAAAGACTTCAAGGTAACAAGTACACAATTGAGTTGGTTTTTTGACCAAGTGTATCGGATAATGCTAACCATTGGTAGGTGTTCAATGGTGATAATCAAATCATAGATTTCTTGGAAAAGACATATAGCTTTGATGAGCTCTATTTTGAAGGTAGTGAATCTCCACCAGAGGAATATGTTTCTGAAATAGATTCACAAACTAGTGAAGAGTTTCTTCAGCTAAAAGGGAATAAGATTCCAAAAGGTTTGGTTTCCCTAGAAAAGCTATTTGATAAGCATGACAGATATATTAAATAGCAGCAACAACTTGATTCATGTTCATCTATGGAATTTGAACAAGTAAATTTGAGTTCTGAGGTAGATCCCAAAATGGTCAACATTGGGAAGTGTTGCACCACCGACGAGAAATTCAAATTCACTACACTCCTTCACCATTACATTGATGTTTTGGCATATTCTTATGATGACCTGAAGTCTTTCAAGCCTAAGGAGATTCAGCATGAAATTCATCTCAAAGTTAGGTCATTGCCTCACAAGCAGAAACAAAGGCAATACAATCCCAAAATATCAGGTACTATTCTTTATGAGATTCAGAAAATGTTCAATGCAAGAATAATCTTTCCTATTCATCATTCTACTTGGATCATGAATATATTTCCTGTAAGAAAGAAGAACAGAGAAATCTGTATCTACGTTGATTTCAGGAATCGCAACTAGTCTTCTCTAAAGGATAATTACCGCCCACCCATCATGGACCCAGTGTTGCAAACTGTAACTAGTTCGTAAATGTTGTCTATGTCAGACAGTTTTTTGGGATATAATCAAGTAGAGGTCAGTGAAGTAGATCAGTACAAGACTACTTTCACAACACTTTGGGGCATGTTTACATGTCGCAGAATGCCTTTTGGTTTGATCAATGCCGATGCCACGTTCCATAGAGCAACAAAACGGTATCTCTCTCAACCCTAAGAAATCAATTTTCAGGGTTATAGAAGGTAAACTTCTTGGTCACATTGTGTCCCGAGAAGGTACTAAAATTGACTTAGAAAGAGTCAAGTCCATCCAAAGTCTTACTTTGCCTGCTAGTAAGACTGTAGTTCACTAATTCTTCAGAAAGATAAATTTTCTACAGAGATTCATTCCAGAATTAGCGGAGAAAACCTGCCACATTATCAATAGGATGAAGGGTAAGGTTACATTCCATAGGAGTGTGGAAGGTAAAGCAGCATTTGAGGATATCAAGAAGGCTATAGCTCATGCTCCGATCCTTGTTTGTCCTGATTATACCAAGGATTTCATAGTATACAGTTGTGCTTCCGAGCATACACTTTCAGCCATTCTTGTTTAGTAGAATGAAGAAGGTGTAGAATCTCCCATTTCATTTATGAGTTGTCCTCTGAAGGCTCATGAATTAAAATATTCAAATATGAAGAAACATGCTTATGCCATGGTCAAGGCAGTAAAGCATTTCTGGTTCTATATTTTGAATTCACACACTGTTGTTTTGGTGTTAGTTGATTGGTGACAATGTACCAAAAGAGACAGGAGATGAAGAAGAAGTTGAGGACATGCTAACTATTCTTTTTGTCACTACTATAGATGAGTGGTATTCAAATATTGCTCATTTTTTTGCCTATGGTGAGTTTCCTTCTCATCTATCCTATAAGGAAAAAAGAACAATCAAAGTCAAGGCCACTAACTATATCCTATGGGACAATGGTTTATATAAAAGAAGCCTTGATGGAGTTTTTCTCTATTTTGTGGATAAAATGCAACAAAATAGACTACTGGAGTCTTTTCACAATTTAGCTTGTGCAAAACATTTTTCTACACTTGTGACAGCTCATAAGATTTTTGCGGGCTAGGTACTATTGGCCCACACTATTTCAGGATGTGTACAATTGGGTATATAGGTGTGATTTATGTCAACAGTTATTTGGAAAGCCTAAGTTGGTTGCACTACCTCTCAAGCCAGTTGTAATTGAAGAACCTTTTCAACAATGGGGTATTGACTTTGTTGGTGCTATGAACCCACCATCAAGTGCAAGTCACAACTTTATTCTCATCGCAATTGATTATTTTACCAAGTGGGTGGAGGCTATCCCAGTTAAGCATGCCACTTCTGAAGTGGTCTGTAATTTCCTTAAGGAAAATATTATTTCCTAGTTTGGAGTTCCAAACAAGGTTGTAATAGATAATGCTACTTGTTTCTCTTCCAACAAGATTACTGGGTTTTTCTATTAACATGGGATCATTCTTTTCCACTCTTTAGACTATTATCTGTAAGGAAATGGTCAGGCAGAATCAAGTAACAAAAATATGGTTACTATTATCAGGAAACTGGTGGAAGATAATCAGAGAACTTGGCATAAAGTGTTATTTGATGCTTTATGGGTAGACATGATTACCCCCAAAAGGGTGATAGGTATGTCACCATTTTAGCTTATGTATGGTCTGAATGTAGAGAGACCTATTACTTTGGAGTTGTTGGCACTAATGTTGGCAAAGGCGGTAGAAGATAGAACTTTTGAAAGTTCTATTGACAAAATAATCATGTACCTCACTGAACTTGAAGAACATCAAACTATGGTAGTAGACCATATTGCTAAACATCAAAGTCAGGTGAAGAAACTCTTTGACAAGAAATCAAGGGCTCATGAGTTTCAAATTGGAGATCAAGTCTTGTTATGGGACAAGGGGAGAGAACCAAAAGGAATACATGGAAAGTTTGATTCCCTATGGAGAGGCTCATTCATCATTCATCAACTTTGTGGTGAAAATAGCTTCTTGTTGGAGTATATGGATGGAACACCATTCTTTCTACCTCACAATGGAAAATATTTCAAGCACTTAAATCCTTAAAGTATCAGATAATTTCATTTGTACATTTGTATAGTTTTGTGTTTTTTTGTCATTTTGTTTAGTCTTTTGTGTCTTTTTCTTTTTGGTAGCTTGACTCTATGGACCAATGGTGTGGATGAAGGCACTTAGACACTGGATTCTTCTCCCTTCAATCATTTCAGAGTTTGATCGATGAAAGTTCCCTAGTTAGAGCCAACTATTGTTCTCAAAATCAGCTACGCTCATTTTTGTAGACAACCCCTATGAAACTTATCCATTTCGTAGACTACACTCTAAGTTCACAAATCAAGATAAGTACTCTTAGACTCATGCGAAGTAATTTGACACTGTATAATAGCTTCTAACATTCCCCTAGGTCATTTCCTCGAAGTTTGTGAAAACCAACTAGGTTACAAGCTAGTAAAAATATCAATTTTGACCATTTTTAGGGTGTTAGAATTTTTTTAGGTTTATATGCATTGGCGGTGAAATCCATTGCTCTTGCATGTTTTAATGTTGTTTTGATATGTATAGTCAGTTGATTTCACTATTTGTGCATATACTTGTGTTTTGGTCATTTGTGTGACATTTGTCTTCTTTCTATTCGCACACATTCTCTCAAGTTTTCTATACCATTGATCTTCTCATTCTCTCTATACCATTGATCTTCTCTCTCAAGTCTATAAATTGAACCCTATTCTTCCATTTCAATCATCAAAGCTTTTAGTATTGTTACTCTACAAAATTCACAGTGTGCCTTTGGCACCCAAGTCATTCCATTTGCTTGCAATCACCCTTTTATTGTATTGAAGCTCATCTTCATTACAAAAAGTATCATAGCCATCTCTCCATCATCATCTTAAAAAACAAAGCAAGGAGGTACGCTTCTTAGTGCTTCAATTCACATACAAAGATCAATTTAGACTAGGCAAACAATGGAAGCACAAAAGTAACAAGGTTTGCATGGTTTGTTCTTTTGTTATTTGATCTTTGTTACTTGCAATTTCTATTGATATTATTAGTTTATTGATTGAGATTGATAACTTTGATAATATTTATGGTGACATTTTTGGTTCCCTCCATGGGGCCTTGCCCAATTCAACCTAAAACCTGAGTTTTTTATGCTAAGGTTTTGTAAATAGGAGGATTCGATGCATCTGACCAATTCTATCATGCATCTGAGCTCTTTTTCAATGCATTTTATCTTTCAGTGCATTTACCTCCTAAAGTTGTGCATCTGTGTTCTGTTATGACACATATACGAAACTGTGCACATGCTCTTTGTTTCTGTACTTTTGACCTCTGTCTCAATGCTTTTGGAATAGTTACGCATATGATCTTTGTCTCTACACATCTAATCTCTATTTCTATGCTTTTAAAATTTCTACACTTCTAAGTTTTGTTTCTGTGCATTCAGGCTTTGAAGCTGTGCATCTATTATGAATAGTTATTTTAGAGTATTTTTGGTGGTTTTGCTAATGCTAATACTTTTTTGCAAGGATATTCTCTCATCTACTTGTAGGGTTAAGAGTTAGTTTAGAAATTCTAACTGCATTGTTAACACATCATTTTTTTAAAGGATAGTAATCAAATGTTCATGCAAAATCACATCTAGATCTAACTAGGAAGGGAGTAACTTGATCTTGTTGCATCAACAAATTGAATCTAGTCCCAATTCTAGGAGGATAAAATTGAACCATTGCTATATTGCTTTCAAAGTTAACAACTTGCATGTTTGCCCAACTAGCTAGCTCATTTAGTCTTTTTCATTTTAAAATTAGGGGGAAAAGAACTACTATCTTTCATGTTTTTGGGATTGATACTAGGCCTATGCTCTTCCCTATCTTAGCTGACCAAAATTCTAGACATATCATTTTGCATGTGTTGAACCTTTAGAGAGGCCTACCCTTGGATATCCTTCTATCCGAGAGGGAACAACATTAAGTGGTAATAGGCTAAAGCCAAGCCCTACTGAGCCACTATAAATAAATTGTGTTTGGAGAGAAACCTTCATACAATGAGTGAAGTTGTGTTATACTAATAACCAACCACCCCCAAAACCCTCCAAGGCACGACCCTTGCAGGCTGGGAGACTCCATAACAGAGAGTAGTGTTGCCACATATATAACCACTAGAATGGTTGCACTTACTAATCATCCTTTGTTTTTAGTAGCCAAAAACCTCTATAAGCCGGTGCACGGAAGGGCAATTATCACCTATCGAAGCTGCCTCATCTAGAAATATTGAGAATTTGATTTATATTGTCTCAGCCAGCCTAGGATTTGTTCTTGTTTTTGAGTCAAAAAGAGTCCAAAAATTACAAATAAAATTAAAAACTACGAAAATTTTCTTTGTGTTTGTTGTGTCTTCTTGTCATAATTGAGAAAATTAAACCAAAAAGACCAACTTACAACCAAGAAACCAAAACATCAAAAAAGATGTTAAAAAAACTTTACAAAAAGAATCAGAAAAATAGAACTGTGCATCTGTCCTGTAAAGTTGTGCATCCATTTCAACCTATTGTGCATTTACTATGACTTCATGTGCATCTGTCATATGTTACAATGCTTTTAATATATACCGAAGCTACACATTTGCACTGACCTATTATGCATATATCCTCTGTTTTAGCTCATTTAGTGTTGTGCATCCACAACAGTGAGTATTTCTGCATCTTTTGAGGGAAATTTTTCAACATTTCTAGATACCTATTTCAACCTTGTTCTTGTTTCTAAGATCAAATCTACTGTGCAGTCACCTTTTTCATCTGCTTCCATAGTATACCCTCTCTTTCGTCGGTCATCTCATCCACCTTCTACTAGGTCTTCCCATAAATAAGTCAAAGTTCCTATATCAGATTAGTACAAGACCTGTTGTTTTCAAATCATTTTGAATTTAAGTAACCCTAGTAGGTCACATAATTTCACTAGTGGTCTTGGTGCATGACTAGTCGCTACATAGTAGATGGGTACTGGCTACCCTTGTGGCTATTATCTTATGTCGACCAACTTACTTGGAATCATTGATCAAAAGATTCCCTTGTTCAAATCTCATCACTGCAAGTATCCTCTTCTCAACAATCTCCACCAACACCTTACCAAAGTCTCTAGTGTCACCGTACTTCTTCCTGTAGGAGTCCAAACAACACTGAGAGGGGGGGTGAATCAGTGTTGTGTAGATTTTTACAACTTATTATAACTTTTAATTTACAAGACTCAGAAAGAGAAAGTCATCAATGAACTATTACACATATATGTACGAATTTGATAATGAAAATTATGAGCAGGATGACATAGAGATAAATCTTAACATAGAAGCAAAAACACACATATAAGCATATCATTAACACAAGAATTACTGGAGTGGAAAACCCTCTCTGGGTAGAAAAACCACTCAAAATTGCCTCACTGGCTTAACTGGAAAACATGCCTCACTGGCTACAATATGTTTCTAGGAGCACCAACTCCAATACCAAACAGAAGCACCCACTTCCAACACTGATATACCTCACTAATAAACAAATAGGTCTCACTGACCAACAAGCCTCACTGGCATACTGTGCCTCACTGGCAAACCAAATCACCAACAGATGTAATAAACAAATCAGAGGGATACTCTGTTTCCATTCAATACAAAACATATATCTGTCAAATGGTCATTCTGTTCAAAATTAATCTTACATCCTGATACACTCAACAACACTTCACAACTCTGTATGTTTCATCTCTCTCTTTTTTAATTCACTTGTTTCTTCACAAAAATCTCTGCATGTTGGTTCACACTTCTCAATTTTGCAATGCATCTGCAATACCATTATATATGAAAGAGAATGTCCTTTCATATTCTTCTCAATCCTCATAGTGAACTCTGCATCTATATCTTCATAAATAAGGAATCTGCAAAAAATAAAGATTAAAATCCTTTGTTTTGCATAACCATTCATTTTCTTGATCCATCTTCCTTTCATTTTCTCAACAAAAAATAATGAATGATATTCATCATATATCACTAAATAAAATCATCAATGGATTGCTTCAAACTGCCATTTTAACAAAAATGAAGTGCCTTCACAAATCAATTCATCTGCAAAACAACATAACCTTCCATATTCCTTTCTCAACCTTTTCAATCTGAGCATGTATGTCTTCATTATTATCCGTGCATCAAAAATAATCTCCACAAAAATCTTTAATTAATTCCAACAAAAACTCTTCATATTCCTCTATGCACTTCAAAGACCCTTCCAAGAATTTCAATTTGCAAAAAAAATAAAACATCTGTACAATTTGTTCTCTTAATTTTCCAAAAAAAATATCTTCCATTTTTTTTAATTCTTCAAAACCTTTCATAGTCCCTGTATAAATAAAAATTATATCTCTTTCAAATTCTTCAATCTGCAAGATAAATATTTTCAAAAAAAAATCTTTTAAACTTCTCATCTGTAAGAAGCCTTCAATCAATCTGCAAATAACATCTCTCAATTTGCCTTGAAAAATTTCTTCAATATTTCAAACCCTCTTCTTAAAAAAAATCATATTGGGTTATGAAAAAAAACTTAAAAAAAAAAACTTCCACTTTTTTCCTTTTAGAAAAAAAAGAAGATTGTGCCTTTTTGCTTTTGAAGAAATATTAAACTTAGAAATAAATCTTCTTTAAAAAGAAGCTTTAAAAACTTCAAAGATTCCTCCTATTTAGAAGGCAAGAAATTAGCCTTTATTTTTCCTTTAAAAACTCTCCTTAAAAATCTCATAGAAGATGCCTTTTAAAAGGCAAATAAATAGGAGATGAAAAGTTATTCTAAAATAAAATAAAGCATATATAAATGCTTTTTACCACTCTTTTAAAAGCACCTTAAAATATATTCCATGCCTTTTTATGAATAACTCATAGTCTCCATAAAGCATTCCATGCTTTTTAAATATATTTCACCCCTTCAAATATTCAAAGCACATAATCTTTTATAAATGATTAAACTTCACTTTCTTCAATGTCATAAAGCTATGACAAAAAGGGGATCAATAAAGTTTCTAATATTTAAAAAAATATTAAGAGTTATGTGGTGCTCCCCTTAAAAAATGCTCTCCACTTCATAAATAATATAAGTCAAGCTCTCCTTTAAATATGCATAGAGCTCCCATAGGGATCATTGAATATATTAATATTTGATGTATTTTTTTTTAAGTCTTGGACAAGGCCCTCTTCAAATATTTAATATATTAAAATATGAAGACAGGAAGACATGAAGACATGACTTGTAAAAGACTTGAAAGCCACTGTATACCTCTGCATCTGCATATGTCACAACTATCAAAATCAACAAATGAAGATCAAATTTAAATGAAGACCATACCACCAAACCACTGTCATTATGAAGACCATGCCACTATATCTGCAATGTCAATCAACTGTAACTGTATATCAAAAGTAACATTAATGTCCTATGTCACAGAGATGAGAGCATCATATATACCATACCAATGCCATATGATACTAACTCCCACATGGAGAACACCATACTATCAACACTGAAAACATTATGAAGGCCAAACCTATGATCATGAAAGAATATGATGATCAATGGTTAACATCATAAACCAAAAATGATAACTCCAAGGACCAATATGAACACCAACACCAAGAACATGAGAATCCATCCTGAGACAAACTTGAAGATGTCTTGATCAAATAGAAGCATCTCATTTCTAACCATATTTGCATATCTGACAACACATATCCAAACAACATCAAACAAACTAAGAACACCTTTTTGACATCAATGACAATCTACTTTCATCAAACTCGCCCTTTGTCATTGATGGCAAAACTAAATGATGCAATTTTTCTTTCTCCCCCTTTTTGACATCTGATGACAAAGACTGAATTAACTCCCCTTGAGAACAACTCCACTGAAAGATGTTATAGATTGATCATAACAATTATATTGCAATATCAAAACTTTGAAGATATAAACTCATGTTATCCTGTTATGTTCATATCAATCAAAATTTGAGATACCACTTACCCAAAAATCTTTGAAACCACTTGTCTTTCAAAAGATTGAAGGCACTGAACACTTATCCAATTTGCTGTCCAAAACTTATCCTGAAAGCTTTGTCCTTGCACATCAGCATCTTGAACAACATTCAACTTGAGAGCAATAAGGCATCATGAAACGCACATTTGAAAACTTACATCTTGAAGAACAATACCACTTCTTGTTATAATGAAGACTGACAAATATCTGCTAACAATCACATACTCCTCATGACATCACAATCAACCCTTTTTGACACAC
This sequence comes from Cunninghamia lanceolata, assembly GCA_027924645.1. Classification (NCBI taxonomy): domain Eukaryota; kingdom Viridiplantae; phylum Streptophyta; class Pinopsida; order Cupressales; family Cupressaceae; genus Cunninghamia; species Cunninghamia lanceolata. Next base: position 13,841,306 of record BSBN01000388.1, on the reverse strand, counting down.
ATGACAAATCTCCAATAACTCCCACATAGAGCATGATGGCATAAAAATAGCACTTAGGATTTTGATAAATCAGCCTTTTGACATGACACATATGAATTTGAATATCATGCAAGACTACTCATCACACTCTTTCACTCAAAAACACCAATCATGAAGACTACACATCTCAGGATGACATGATGATCACACAAGATATGATCTTGCAAAAACTTCCATGACAACAGTCAATCTACAACACCCTGCAATCAATTTACTCCTGCACACACTTCTTGGCATGATAAAGAATGAAGACCATTTGAATAAATGAAGACTATCCTCTTGTTCTACACAAGACATTTTTCACACCAAAATGTCAATTTTGATATATACATAAACACATCTTAACAAGAACTCCTGCCTCTTGACTTTATCATTCTAATCAACCTCCTTAGCCATCATATCCAAACATCTAAGGAGAGTTCCTTGAGAACAACTTTATTGAAGCAACATGACAACTCAACCATGTAAGTATGATATGAACAATATACAAAATAGGATCAAGTCACAACATCACCAAACTCTTTGAGCATTAAATCCTTTGACAACTTATCAACACCTTGCATGCACTGAACATGTCATTGATCATGGACACCTGATACCACTAGAATCATACAATTTGTACATACTACCCTGAAACATATTTCTGATGAAAAATATCAAAGAACCATGTGACATTATTACATCAAGAGAACTTCCATATGAGCATCCAGTCCATCAATTTTGCATACCAACTGCATTAATAAGCTCTTCCTGCATCACTAATATACACTAAAAATCAACTTAGTTAGCAGCATCTTTAACAACTATCTCACAAGATTGGAAAATATGATAAACAAGACAAGATCACCATTCAAATGATCTCCTTCTTGAAACTTCTTGGGGTTAATTGATAGCACATGAACAACTCCCCCTTACTTCATGCTATCTGTTATGCAACAGATGAAATGACTTGTGCAAGATGCTCAAGCTTAGATTCTGACTTCTCTTTACCTTCTTTTTGCTTCCAAATTTTCATAGGTGCTTTCTTCCTCCAAACCTTTTCTTTCCATTTCAACTTTTTCAAATCAGGTGAAGCATACATTTTGCAATTCTATGCTTTGTGTCCAAGAGTGTTGCAATTATAACAAACTATGTCAAAATCATAATCAAATGAATGATAGTACCTTTGAGTACTCATATTAAACTTCCATGAAGGATCATACCTTCTATGGACTTTGCAATTACTTTGTATGTGTCCAACATTATTGCACTTGTAACAAATAATATCAGTGTTCCTTCTACAATTAACTGATTTGTGCCCAAATTGATTACAAGTATAACAATAACCATTAAAAGAATAGTTATATCTGTACATGTATGCTTGTCTAACAGGAGCATTTCTTCTTCTTTGATTATGCATTTTGTTTTCAGTGGCAGCATTCAAATCAATCTTCTTTCTGGGAGTCTCTCTAGCTTTTGAGCATTCTCCTTCTTCAAAACCAAGTCCAGTAGTGTCTCCATATAGTTTTTGTTTACCAAGTATCTTATTTAGCCTGCTTGTGCTCTCTTCAAATTTTAGATTCTTTTCTAATTGCTTCTTAACATCCTCAAGATTTTTTCTTAAAGAAACTATTTCTCCTTCAAGTTTTTGGTAATCAACTGATTTAGCTTCCAATTCAACCTTTGTTATATCAACAATCCTCTTAGCTTCCTGAATCTCCATCTTCAGACTAATAATTACTTTATCTGATTCACTAATTTGATTCCTCAAATCCATAATCAGACTTCTAGTATCTTCAAGGTCAGATAGTGCTTTGTCTTTTAAATCTCTTTCTTGCTGCAATTGCAACATTAATTTCTTATTCTCCTTCTTATAATTCTTGAGTTCAGTCAGAGCATATATGAGCTCTCCTTCCAGATCAACCTCACAGTCTTGTTCATCATCTTCTTGATCATCATCACTTGTGATGCTAGCTTCTTCTGAATTTGATTGGGATTGAACTTCAACTCCTTCATTTGAAAGTCTCTTTTCATTTCTACTTTCTTCACACACCAGAGTGTTCCCTTCTTTATCATTATATTGATAAATTCTTTTCAATCTCCTCCACATATTCTGAGCTGTAACACAATCCATAATTTTACAAATAACACCATTAGACAAAGTAGATAATATAGCCTTCTTTTCAATATCATTATATCCAAGAACTTCTTTGTTATTTACAAAATTACCATTCTCAACTGACATTAATACATCATATCCTAAGGAGGATAAATATACTTGCATTCTAACATACCAAACTAAAAAATTTGAACCATCAAACTGAGGAACATCTGAAACCTTTTCTTTTAAGATAATATCAGACTCAACATGGAGAACATCTTTCTCAACTGACTTTATATCAACATTTGGATTTGATATGAATGATGTCTTTTGTGTCTTTTGACCAGAATGAATCTTAACATTTCTCATGTTCTTATTTCTCCTGCACTTACCCATTGAACTCCACACACAGGACCTACCCAAGCTGATTAAGCTGCAAGAGGGAACTTGGCTCTGATACCAATTGTAGGAGTCCAGACAACACTGAGAGGGGGGGTGAATTAGTGTTGTGTAGATTTTTACAACTTATTATAACTTTTAATTTACAAGACTTAGAAAGAGAAAGTCATCAATGAACTATTACACATATATGTACGAATTTGATAATGAAAATTATGAGCAGGACGACATAGAGATAAATCTTAACATAGAAGCAAAAACACACATATAAGCATATCATTAACACAAGAATTACTGGAGTGGAAAACCCTCTCTGGGTAGAAAAACCACTCAAAACTGCCTCACTGGCTACAATATGTTTCTAGGAGCACCAACTCCAATACCAAACAGAAGCACCCACTTCCAACACTGATATACCTCACTGATAAACAAATAGGTCTCACTGACCAACAAGCCTCATTGGCTAATACAAGGCCTCACTGGCATACTGTGCCTCACTGGCAAACCAAATCACCAACAGATGTAATAAACAAATCAGAGGGATACTCTGTTTCCATTCAATACAAAACATATATATGTCAAATGGTCATTCTGTTCAAAATTAATCTTACATCCTGATACACTCAACAACACTTCACAACTCTGTATGTTTCATCTCTCTCTTTTTTAATTCACTTGTTTCTTCACAAAAATCTCTGCATGTTGGTTCACACTTCTCAATTTTGCAATGCATCTACAATACCATTATATATGAAAGAGAATGCCCTTTCATATTCTTCTCAATCCTCATAGTGAACTCTACATCTATATCTTCATAAATAAGGAATCTGCAAAAAATAAAGATTAAAATCCTTTGTTTTGCATAACCATTCATTTTCTTGATCCATCTTCCTTTCATTTTCTCAATAAAAATAATGAATGATATTCATCATATATCACTAAATAAAATCATCAATGGATTGCTTCAAACTGTCGTTTTAACAAAAATGAAGTGCCTTCACAAATCAATTCATCTGCAAAACAACATAACCTTCCATATTCCTTTCTCAACCTTTTCAATCTGAGCATGTATGTCTTCATTATTATCCATGCATCAAAAATAATCTCCACAAAAATCTTTAATTAATTCCAACAAAAACTCTTCATATTCCTCTGTGCACTTCAAAGACCCTTCCAAGAATTACAATCTACAAAAAAAATAAAACATCTGTACAATTTGTTCTCTTAATTTTCCAAAAAAAATATCTTCCATTTTTTTTAATTCTTCAAAACCTTTCATAGTCCCTGTATAAATAAAAATTATATCTCTTTCAAATTCTTCAATCTGCAAGATAAATATTTTCAAAAAAAAATCTTTTAAACTTCTCATCTGTAAGAATCCTTCAATCAATCTGCAAATAACATCTCTCAATTTGCCTTGAAAAATTTCTTCAATATTTCAAACCCTCTTCTTAAAAAAAATCATATTGGGTTATGAAAAAAAACTTTAAAAAAAAAACTTCCACTTTTTTCCTTTTAGAAAAAAAAGAAGATTGTGCCTTTTTGCTTTTGAAGAAATATTAAACTTAGAAGTAAATCTTCTTTAAAAAGAAGCTTTAAAAACTTCAAAGATTCCTCCTATTTAGAAGGCAAGAAATTAGCCTTTATTTTTCCTTTAAAAACTCTCCTTAAAAATCTCATAGAAGATGCCTTTTAAAAGGCAAATAAATAGGAGATGAAAAGTTATTCTAAAATAAAATAAAGCATATATAAATGCTTTTTCCCACTCTTTTAAAAGCACCTTAAAATATATTCCATGCCTTTTTATGAATAACTCATAGTCTCCATAAAGCATTCCATGCTTTTTAAATATATTTCACCCCTTCAAATATTCAAAGCACATAATCTTTTATAAATGATTAAACTTCACTTTCTTCAATGTCATAAAGCTATGACAAAAAGGGGATCAATAAAGTTTCTAATATTTAAAAAAATATTAAGAGTTATGTGGTGCTCCCCTTAAAAAATGCTCTCCACTTCATAAATAATATAAGTCAAGCTCTCCTTTAAATATGCATAGAGCTCCCATAGGGATCATTGAATATATTAATATTTGATGTATTTTTTTTTTAAGTCTTGGACAAGGCCCTCTTCAAATATTTAATATATTAAAATATGAAGACAAGAAGACATGAAGACATGACTTGTAAAAGACTTGAAAGCCACTGTATACCTCTGCATCTGCATATGTCACAACTATCAAAATCAACAAATGAAGATCAAATGTAAATGAAGACCATACCACCAAACCACTGTCATTATGAAGACCATGCCACTGTATCTTCAATGTCAATCAACTGTAACTGTATATCAAAAGTAACATTAATGTCCTATGTCACAGAGATGAGAGCATCATATATACCATACCAATGCCATATGATACTAACTCCCACGTGGAGAACACCATACTATCAACACTGAAAACATTATGAAGGCCAAACCTATGATCATGAAAGAAGATGATGATCAATGGTTAACATCATAAACCAAAAATGATAACTCCAAGGACCAATATGAACACCAACACCAAGAACATGAGAATCCATCCTGAGACAAACTTGAAGATGTCTTGATCAAATAGAAGCATCTCATTTCTAACCATATTTGCATATCTGACAACACATATCCAAACGACATCAAACAAACTAAGAACACCTTTTTGACATCAATGACAATCTACTTTCATCACTTCCCACGTCGCCTTGCATGGTATTAACCAGATTAGAAAAGAAAAAACAACATGAAATGTCTGGAACATCAGAAAGAATTGTATCCCCTCATGATAGTGATGAGGAAATCTCCTATGAGGATTACCAAGGAACCCTCCAAGATCATAAATTTGAATGCATGCTAGAAAAAGTGCTCAAAGAGGACCCTCAAATGTACTTTCTTCATCTTGTAAACTTGGGACTCAAACTCCCCTTGGATTTTAATCTCAAAAAATTGAAAGAAACCATAGTAGAAGAAACTCATGAGGATCATGCAAGTGGAGATAAAACCATTGACCAAGATAAAAGAAAAAAGGTAGTAGACCCCAACATACCTCTATACGTATTAAAGCAAATCAAAAGCCTAACGTAGAAAGTGGCGGATCTCCAAATGGGGCCACCCACTAAAACTTACTCATTGGAGGACATCACATCATATCCCTTTGACAAAAGCTAACATGGTACCCTTCCCCTTTCAGTTTGAAGTTCCTAAGTTTGACAAATACAAAGGAAAAGGAGACCCAAGAGATCACATTAGGGAATTTAACACCACGTGCCTAGAAGTAGCTCACAATGAAACTTTCCTAACGAGACTATTCCCTAGATCTCTAGGTAGTTAGGCCATTGAATGGTTCTCAAGACTTCCCCTGGGTATCAAAACTTTTGATGAGTTAGTCAACAAGTTCATCCAACACTTCTCATATAATATTGAGCATGAAGTTTCCATGCTTGATCTATGCAAAAGGGAGGTGAATCTTTTGCCACCTTCTTACAAAGGTGGATACAACTCATGAGAAAATGCTCATATCACATGTCTAAGAAGCAAATGACAGAGATGTTTGTCCACAACCTTAACCCCGATCTAAGTTACCAAATCCAAATTCAATGCCCTACCTCATTTACAAAAGTCATCAAGATAGGATTCTTTATTGAGAAAGCTATGATTGCTAAGGGGAAAATAAAGTTGTACAAGGACACCCCTAACTCTAACTACACCATGGCCAAGTCTAAGTTTTGGACAAAGAATAAAAATATCATCAATAATGGAGTAGTCGATGCCAAAGTGGCAACTCACAAACAACAACCAATCTTCACTCTCAAAGGAGAAGAAAGCAATGCTACACCAAAACAAACCTTCCGTCATGAGAAAAGACCATGGTTTACCTCCAATCCTAGATGAAAATTCACACCACTAGGGGAGTCCCAAGAGTCTATGTTGAGAAAACTACTAGCCAACAATGAGATCACTCTTCCACCTACTAGCGACTACGAACCTCAAATAAAACCTCACTATTGGAAAGATACTAATTTTTGTGAATATCATAGAGGAAGAGGCCATAAGATGAATGACTGTATCCATCTCAAACATGTCATTCAAGACATACTTGACTAGAATCAGGTAGGCACTCAACAACTTACCTCTAATGAGACACATGAGGCATACAAGAATCCACTCCTCAACCATGACAGGCTATACAACAACAACAACAACCACAACAAGCAAAATCAGAATAGTGGACAAAACAATGCTAACTATGTGAGCATGTCATTCAATTATACCGTCAACTGCATATCAGAGCACATCCCACAAGTTAATGTGATCACATTCACCCAACAATTAGGGCCCAACAAAACTAATTGTAGCATCATCACCCATAATGGTAAGGTTGCATTAAATACACTTCCCCAAAGGTCATCACCTTCTCCATGTAACTCCCATATGTACAGTGTCATAGACCAACTTTAGAAAACTCCTGCCCACATATCTATCTTATAGTTGTTGTGTCTGTCTCCCTCCCACAAGGAGATTCTTGATAAAGCCTTAGTGGAAACAATAGTGCCCACAAACCTAGCCCAGGAGAAGTTTCAGGCCATGGTAGGAAATCTAACCTCCTCAAGCACCATCTTGTTTATCAAACAGGATGACCTTTCAGTGTCTTAGCCCCATAACACACCCTTGTATATCATCACCTTCATTCATAAACAATGTATCAAAAGAGTCCTCATTAATGGAGGAGCTGGTTTAAATATTTGTATGCTCAAGCTAGTGCTTACATTGGGGTTCTTTGAAGCTACAATGGATCCTAGGAAAAAGATCACTATTAAGGCCTATCATGAAGAAGAAAGAACTACTAAAGGAATAGTGGTGTTACTAATACAAGTTGGACTGGTAATAAAGGATGTTGTTTTCCAAGTCCTAGATAGGGAGCTAGCCTATAACATTCTCCTAGGTAGACCCTGGATCCATGCCATGAAAGATGTGCCTTCTACCTACCACTAATGCATCAAATTCCCTCATAATGACAAATAGATCACTATCCAAGGTGATCTATATCCTTTTCAACATTGCAATTATGTTCGCTCAAAGCCTAATTACATCATTCCCAACAATAGAGCTTCTACATCCCCTATCTCATAGCATGATTCTACCTTCGAAGCTTCCTCATCCAAACCCAAAGAGCAGAAAATCACAATCAAGGAAACAGGAGTAGGAGAATACTCCATTGAGCACAACCTCAACCTAGCCAAAATGCCTTTATCTCCAAGATCCTTTGGGGGACCTACACCTTTTTGAAATCCATCTGCTCCTCCCAAACCTCCCATAAATCCCTTTGTAAAATGGGGAACCCTATTAGATGAAACAAAAGAAAGAGATGTCTTGTAATGGCTCTACACAGAGGAAGATAACACACAACAATAACCACCTAAGCTCCCAATGGAAATCTATGGGCGTGGTGAGTCTATCTTGCATAGAATGGGTTATGAAGGACAAGGTCCCATTGGCCTAACAAGAGAAGGAATCATAGAACCCATCCAACCCTCCTTGTCCTCATTGGTAAGAAATACAAAAGGGTTAGGGTATAATGACAAAGGCAAAGCTAAGGCTAATGCTTGTTTTGTGGAATAGATCCATGCCCTCCAGTATGATAGTGACACAAACTCTAATAAGTATCAATGGGATGTAATCCTATGAGGACAAGGGAATTGACACCATTCAAACCTATAGCCCCTACCGTGATGGACAAATGCTAACACATAGACCATTAGAGTGTGATTCACCAACTCCTAAGAGTATGACTTTCAAGGAAGGTCAGAGTTCCATCGCATATATAATCTTGAGGAAAGTACCATTCCAGATCCTATCCCTATCAATCTAAATCCTATATCTATAAAAACTATCATACCCAACGAATCAGATCTACCCTCCGATCCTCTCACCCTTGTGCATCCTGAACTTATTGACTAGGATTTACAAGGAACTCCACAACTAGACATGCTCCAAAATGATGATGCCTATATTGACTACATGGAACTTAGGGACCACCTACCTACGAGAGCTCATAAAGTTGGCTTCGCCATTAAACTCAACAAAGTAGATTATTTTTGAGAGTGTACCAAGCCTTCTAATCACAAAAGCATAAAAATAAAAACTAGATCTAATGGTGAAAATAGATTTGCGGTAGTATCAGATCCCAAAATAGTAAAAAGAAAGAATGCATCAGATGGTGAAAACCTCTTTGAGGCACCAGATGATGGGAGGCTTCACACTCTCCCTAATGACATGACTAGGAGAAGTCTCAGATTGTTGTGGAACCTACAGAACCTGTCAACATTGGAACAGAGGATAATCCTAAGATCATTCACTTTGCAATGTCTCTATCTCCACTAAAAAAGACAAAGTTTGTACCATTCTTCAAGAAAAAGTAAGTCAACTTTGCTTGTTCATACACAGATATGCCTAGTTTAGATCCATATTTGATTCTACATCATCTTCCACTAGATCCTGGGGTCAAACCAGTCAAACAAAAACTTAAGAGGATGCATCCCCACATTGCATTACTAGTCAAAGAGGAACACAAGAAACTACTAGATGTAGGGTTCATTAGGGAAATAGACTATCTAGAGTGAGTATCCAACATAGTGCCAGTGTCCAAACCCAATGGTAGAGTTAGATTATGTAAGGATTTCTGAGATCTCAACAAAGCTTGCCGCAAGGATGATTTTCTATTGCCCAATATTAATATCATAGTCAACTTGACAACACGACCTACTATGCTTTCTCTTATGGATGGTTTCTCCAGATATAATCAAATTAGGATAGCACTAGAAGACCAACATAAAACTACTTTCACTTGTCCATGGGGCACCTTTTGCTGGAATGACATGCCATTTGTGTTAAAGAACGCAAGGGCAACATATCAACATGCCATGACCACTATCTTCCATGATATCATGCACGTCACAATGGAGGACTATGTAGATGGCATCCTTGCAAAGTCACTCACAAGAGAATCCCACCTAGATGTACTATAGAAGGTATTTTAGAGACTCGAACAATTCAAAGTCATGTTAAATCCAAAGAAATGTGTGTTTGGAGTCACCTTCGGTAAGCTCTTAGGCTTCATTATATCAACAAATGGGATAAAAGTAGACCCTGTCAAAGTCAAAGCTATCATGGAAATGCCACCACCAAAGAACATCACTCAACTACAGTCTCTATAGGGCAAGTTTCAAGAAATCCATCAGTTCATATCACAACTGGAAGACAAGTACCAACCTTTTAGTCATCTCTTACATAAAAACATTCCATTTAGATGGGATGAGAAGTGCGAAGAAGGATTCGGCAACCTAAAGGAGTATCTTATGAATATGCCTATCTTGATGCCTCCTAGACAAGGCAAGCCTCTATTACTTTACATATCTACTACACTAATAGCTCTTAGAGCCTCGTAGCACAACAGGATTATGAAGGTAAAGAAAGAGCTATCTATTACATTAGTCACACATTGGTGGGATATGAACTACAATATTCTCAAATACAAAGATTGTATCTTGCTATGGTTTGTGCTTCTCAAAAAATACAAGCTTACATGCTAGCACATCCATTCAAGATTATTGCAAAGATGGATCCACTGAAATATCTATTAAGCAAAGCTCCTCTAACAAGTGACCTACCCAAGTGGGTAATGTTGTTAAGTGAATATGACATTGAGTATATAGAAAGGAAGGCTATCAAGGGTCAAATCATTACTGATTAGTTAGCAAAAGCATCATTTTAGGATACCACACCAATGACATTCGAGTTCTAGATGAAGCCATATTTAGTATAACAACATAATCATGGAAACTCTACTGTGATAGATCCTATAAAAACCATGGATCAGGGGCAAAGTATGAGGCCTTGGTCATTGGTCTCAAGATGGTAGCAAAATGGAAAATAAAAGAGCTACATGTCTATGGCAACTCCCAACTAGTAATCAATCAAGTCAACGATGACTATCGAACCTGTTGGGTCTCAAAAATGTAGGTTGTAGAGTCTAAGGGGATGCCAAGCCCTATGGTCAAATCTACAACATTTTTTAAGGCAATGATTGGAGTTTGACCTTAATGATCAACTTCTCCCTGCGCTTTAGGTCCTGCTACAACCTAGGCAGGTGAACCTTTGATTATCAAAGTAGGTTGTATGATTAAATCAATGTTGGTTTGCTGCTGGTTTATCCAATTACAATGGCATACTTGTAAATCATATGAAATATTGTAAACTATTTCTAAAGAAAGCAAATGATTTAATCTAAATTCTAACAGAAATAAATAACTAACATGAAATGAATCTATAATAGTGTAAAGATTTTAAACATAAAATAAATCCATAGTTAGACTGGTGCTTTTTCTATTTGGGCAACAGAGTTAGGATGTCAGAAACAATTAACTTGTATCAGGTAATAACTCAATCTGATTGGCACATATAATAGTTTGCAACTTGTACTAATTCATTCTTAATAATCCAAAGGACATAATTGTATTAAATGCAAAATATTAAAAGGATTTTAATCTTTCTAGAAAGAACCAATTTAACTTTGCAAAATAATAAATTAGATCAACTCTAGAGACAAATTAATAACCTAATCAATTAATCGTACTTAGTAATCCATTCAACATTTTAAGATTACTATAATTGATGAGAAAGTATTTAATTCTCTCTAAAACCAATCAAATCAACTATACTGAATTAGCAAATGTAATCAGACAATTTGAACATATCCTTAACACATTCAAATTGAATAATCAGAAAATGAATGACATAGAGATAATTAAATTGATTGAATTCAAAACAACAAATAGATGATACCATCACAATGTATTTTGAATTCGAATCCTCAACTACTGCTTCAGAATGTATCATGCACCATAGCCTTTCTTAGAACGAAATTGCATAGAAGGATCAAATTTGCATCAGATTGAATCAAATCTAACCTAATCGAATCCTAAAATGTTTCAATTGTCTTTTTTCTAAAAATCCCTATTTCTAATCTCTTTCTAACTCCTTATTCTGGGTCCTGGGATCTCTATTTAAAGAGATGCAACAAGCCTCAGACCCGTTACAAAATTCATGACGGTTGATAATTGATTAAACCTAACCATGAGAATTGACATTATTCATTAAATAAATTAAATAAATTGATTTGAAACACTCAACAAATCCTCGGAGGTTGGAATAAAATATATAATCTTCCCCATTGAGAGCTACTTGATTTGCATTTAATACAACCCTAATCTTGTAAAGAAAACAAATTAATCATCAGATAAACAATATATAAACATACAACTTGCAGAACCTTAGGACCTTTATTGTGAAGTATTGTTTCTTTATTTCCTTTGTATATTTTCTCACTAATGTGTATTTAGGGTTTTATCATCAGGACAATATATTTCATTCATCAAATGTCACTTTATCATACCCAAATGTTAATAATAATTTGCCTTGATATTTCCTTTTAAGGCTCCAATAATTTAACAAATCTTTTGGCGTGACTTTTGGTTTGATTAAATTTAACATTAATCATTTTCCATCACAAAATAAAATATTTAAGGAGTTGCCTTTGGAAAATTAAATATTTAAATTAATCTTCATCATCTTTGATAACAAAATATTTAATCTCATGCCTTATTAATCTTCACTTTATTTCTTTATATTTACCCACATATTTTTTCACTTACGTTGGACAAAAATATTTATTTTGATAAAAATAATTACCCCTTCTTTATTCGCTCGGTGAAAATGTGCCTGACCATTTGCATGTTACTTCCTCACAAATATTTTTTAGGTAAAATAAATTACCTATGCAGTGAATTCTTTGAAAAATATTTTGTCTCCAACCTTGTAACCCCTTTGGTAAAATATTCCAATGAAAAAATATTTATTTTATATCTGGGGATTATTGAAATAAATGTTTACCCTTTTCATCTTGCAATATATCCTCCCGTGAATATATTTACCCCATAAATATGTTTATGCTGCATATTTGTTTAATAATTTTACACCTTTTAATTACATTTGTTCTTGAAGTCAATAGGTAAGTAAATGAAATCATACGTTTGTATAGTAGAACTTGATGTCATTATTCATGCACTTTCACTTTGGTTCCATTACTATAAATAAAAGGATAGTGTATATATTGGAGGCTATGTTTGTAGTGTGCTTATACCATTCATGCAGCTGAGTTGTCATGTCTTAAGCATTTGTGCAATTCTGTAAGATTCTCATTGTAGACTATAATAACAATATGTAAATTTTCTATATTTTTATGCTTGAAAATTTGTTCGAAACAAATATGTGTTGCCTGTCTACAGAAACAAATCCTAGAAATAATAGCACAAACTCTTTTAGATATTATTACAAAGTGTAGGCTCTTTTACAAACTCAGATGAGCTTTCTGGATCTTGACCTTTGACATCAATTTGGGTTCCTAAAAAAAAACCTTTCTAGCTTGAATTCATTGGCTTCTTCCCAAGAATTCCTCATCCTTGAAGGACCCACTCAACAATCTCATGTTTCAAGATATCCACAAAACTCTTTGAAAACCCAAATCTACATCTTTTAAAGACATTAGATGTTTCTGATATAGAACTATTTAGATGTTGAGCAGAGGCACGATCAAACTCTAATTGGTTTGGAAGCTTCATCTCATTCTTATTCTCTTGTAAAATAGGTTTCTGCCTAGAGGCATCATCAGATTACAAATTTGACTCCATAGAAGCCTTTTTTGTATTTAGAGACTCATTATCGCATGCTTCTGATGATCGATTTTCAAGCGGACTTCATTAAAAACAAAACCAGATTTTGAGTTGTTTGAGGATACTATACAATTCTGCTCTTGAGAACTTTAGAACCATCCATTTTAAGTCTTTTAAGAGATTCAATACCTTGAAAGAAATTCTTTTCAGAAAATTGTGCTTTTCACTAACATCAACTTCTCGCCTACTTCGAGTGCAATCCTCGAGCCATTAAGGGTTGACAGCATTAAAAATGCCCCACATTGTGAGCCTTCTTATATGCTTTATTTTAATTTCTGATGGTCTTCCAACTATGTGTCAGTTTCTCATTAAATGATATGTATTTAGAACCACCTCCACTCCAAACCATCTGAACTATCTTTTACATTTCAATGTCCTCAAATCCTACGAGAAGAATCCTACAGTTCTCTAGGTAAATGCCATTCTCCTTATTCTAAGAGCCACCATCAAGGCATCTAGTATTTAGTGGTATATCTTTAGTTGATAAATCCATTGTTTAAGACTTTTTGTTTGTTAATGCTAGAATATTTGAAGGTGTTGAAGATAATAGTTGGGATAGAGAGCCTTGTGTAGTAGCTGGCACAAGCAGAGATAGAACTTCTTTCTCTTCTTTATATTGCTCCCTTGAAAGGCTATCAACAAGAAAGGTTAGAGCCACTCTTCAAGATATCACTGGATATAACTCTTCATCAAGACATGCTTTGGCAGAAATAGATTGTGGAACCCATTTTTGTTTAGAATTTTTACATGGCCCCACCGTCTAGCAACCTTATGTTTTGCTCCTTCTGCTATATTACAGAGTAAGTGGGTGCACTTCTTTGTCAAGTCTATAGAATAAAGACCTCTATACTGTATTATAAGTCCCTCAATTTGTTTCCTTTCATCTGGAGGGATTCTAGTTGCACATATTTTCAACCTAGAAAAGAAAGCATTCGATATAGCTCATGTGGGACAAGGCGATGTTCACACCAACACTGGTGTAATCATTCAATGGTCACTACTAGCTTTTTCAGCACATTCAACACCCACTTGTATTTTACAGACAAAACATCTTTTGCAACCAAGAAGTCAATATCCAATGAAGTCTTTGTTTGTAATTCACCACATATGGCATTCACAAGCTTTTCTATTTTGACCTTTTCTTCATTTTTGAAGTTTGAAGCAAGTACTTTAACACCATCCCTCGCTAGACAATATGTGTATCGTTTCTTAGCAAAAATCCTATGCCCTTTGGCACACCAAAGAACACATACTAGATCACCTAATTTACAATCCTTCACACTTAAATTTAAAAACTTCTTGTGGTTAGAGGAGGAGATGGCATGGTATTGATTTGGAGAATTAGTAGAAGGATCTAAACAAAAAAAAATGTTGGCTCCATTGTGTTTGAGTGCATCATGCAGAGCATCAAAGCTTTCAGGGGCAACAAGGCTTCTTGACAGATATATTGTACACTTTCAAATGCCATTTTTTTTTAATTAAACACAATGCTCTCTCAAGTCAAAACCCTCGATGTCCTCCTCCTCCACGAGTCCATTTGTACCATGTCTTCTCAGGGATTTTATATCACTCTATTGTGGAGTGCTTGATAGACTGATGTGGAATGAGCAGAGGAACAAGTGGGTGAAGTCTTAATGTTTTTTTCACTACTAATTGCAGAAACTGAAAATGAGGCATATCAGATTTAATTATGCTCCCCACCATATCGGCATTGTCTTGACTCATTGAATCTCTTGCTCTTCAATCTTTGTCTTTGCTTTACCTCTATGATAATGGTATGGGTTTCTTTGGTTATAGAACCCTACACCATTTTTTCCATACTATAAGACAAATTCATTTAAATACATCATGCTGACATTATTTGAATGAGTAGACACAATGCCTCATGCAAAACCTTTAAAACTTGTACAACAAACCCTCAGAGACCACTGTCCCTTCTAAATCATGTTCAATGTGCATAGTTTTGCATGGAGACACAAAAACATTTCTAGGACTGCATGACACCCCAAACACTTGTTCTATAATGGCCAATTCATATATATCTCATGAATGAGATCTGCATACCCAAGAATTCCAAAAAAAAATGGAAAATAAGAAATATTACACGTATTTACATCATGAATCTGAAAAACTTTCAGACATACAATCCCCTGTTAGTCTCTTTGCCATGAGCTAAAAAATGTGATCAAGCCAAGAAGAGATCCTAGAAACTTGAAGAAAACCCTAAACCTAACCATGAAGACTTCTTCAAAACTTTGTCATATCTTAAAAATGGATTCCCTCTAATATTGTATGTGGATTTTGGGTAAAACAAGGTTTTGTGACACTTTTTGACCCTAATAATTCCAAAACAATGGTGTTACTATAACTCTTGCATCCTAAAAGACCTTCTAAACCTAATAGACATGTTTGGGAAACTTTACTTATAAATGAATTTCAACACCTAATCCTAAACTTGCTAAAGACTACAAAACCTTAAGACTACCAATGTACCTATTTTGAAAATTTGAGTCAAGAAGACACAAATATACTAACAATTATATATCTTGTTTCAATAATATATCAGATTAGATACAAATTCCTACATAACAGAAATCCTCACCAATTTTCTGTCTGAAAATGAATGAGTGGGGTAAGCTGGAATTCTCTATACTAAAGCTCCTTTGATAGGATTCACTTCACTATAGCAAGTCAATTTGACATTATTGTCATCATATTTAGAAGTTAGTTTCCATCTATCACTTCATTCTTGTAGAAGAGAGGAAACATAGTAATCTCAATGGCTAACAAGTTGATGTAGGACTGAGACTAGCATCATGGCAAAGTGGGGACATTCTCTACAAGAAACTTAAATTGCTTGATGTCTAAAGAATTGTTTCAAAAATAGCCCAAAAGGTTTAACATCAAAAATCACCTTACCCAAAAGTTGAAATGAAAGAACTTCAAATTCTCTATCGTAAACATAAACCTACTCAAAGGTTGTCATACTTTCTCATAATTCTAGATTATTGATGGTAGTGAAAGAATTAAAAATTTGCAATCACCACTGTAAGGATTTTGCATACAAAAATCTTGAAATATTTTGCAAAAAATAGTTGGAATTTTCAGTTCCAACAGAACCAAAGATGACAAGTTAATCCCATACAAGCGTATGGTCAATGAATTTAAAGAGTACTTTGTGATCATCTCCTTTGACTAGATACCTTGCATTGAAAACAAAGCAGTAGATGCCATGGCAACCATTGCCTTGCTCCTCGAGATCCCAGAGAATGAGTCACAGTATGAGTTCCTAGTGGAGTCAATTATGAAACCATCTTATGATCTTCCTGAAACACACTCCATATGCCTATTAGTTAGATATGATTCACCTTGGTATGGTAAGATTTACACTTACCTCAAGGATAACACCCTACCGCTTGACTTATCTTCCAACCAATGCCAAACCTTCATTCACCAAACCTATCATTACACCATTATCACTAATACCCTATCCTGACGAGGTATGGATGGTACTTTACTCTAATGTTTGGAACAGGAAAAATCTCAATCTACCTTATGAGATGTGCATGAAGGATTTTGCAGAACACACTCTAGTGGTCCTTTTTAGCTAAGAAACTCATGCATTTGGGTTATTATTTTCTAAACATGGAAATGGATTCATATCACCTTGTGAAGAAATGCAAGCAATGACAGATACATGGAAACCTGATACATGCACCAACTCAAGAGCTATGACCTTTAATGACACCTTGGCCCTTTTGTCAATGGGGACTTGACCTTATGGGTAAGATTCACCCTGCATCATCCAATGGCCACAAGTTTATCATAACTGCCACTGAATATTTTACCAAATGGATTGAAGCCATTCTCCTCACAACTGTCACAGACAAATAGATTGTCTCCTTATCTTCAACTACCTCATCTACAACTACAGAATTCCCTCATCCATTGTCATGGATAACAAAAGAACTTTCAAGAACCAGGATGTCCAAGAGGTTTGTGAAAAATTAAAAATCCAACACTGTTTCTCTACCCCCTAATATCCACCAGGCAATGGCCAAGTAGAGGTATCTAACAAAAAATCCTTGAAAATCCTCAAGAAGACTGTCGATGATGCTAGCCGTGATTGGCACATACAACTGAATCCCACTTTGTGGGCCTATCAAACTAGTATACGCACTCTCATAGGTGCTACCCCTTATGCCCTTGTCTATAGATCAGAAGCCATTTTGGCCATTGAGGTCAAGTTACCATCTTTAAGGTTATCATTAAAAGGTCTTATTACTGATGAAGACTACAGAGTTTCCAGACTCCAAGAGTTAGAACTACTGGAAGAGAGAAGGCAACAGGCCTTTAACCATCTCAAAGCCTATCAACGGAGAATGTAATGGAGCTACAACTATAGGGGCCATCCAAGGGTCTTCAATGTTGGTGATATAGTACTTAAGGAAAATCCCTGCAATCAACAAGATCAAGAAAAGAAAGCCAAGTTTGAGCCCAACTGGCTTGGTCCTTATGTCATCATTGCTGCCTATGGATCAAGGGCATATTAGTTACCAACATCAGAGGGTGAGATGTTTGATGACCCAATCAATAGTATGCATCTTTTCTAGTTCTATACCTAAGGGAACCCAAATGTAAGGGGGAAAAATTCAAAAAATTAAAAAAATATCAAAAAAATGGAAAAACAACAAAAAAATCGTCCTTTGGTGAAAACCTGACAAACAGTAGCCTTGGATAGGTACCATGATGAAAACTTAGAAAACAGGTGTCATGTGTACTTTTAGCTTTCATGCAAATAAAAACAAGTGGTGCAAACCTAGTAAATATGTGTTACTTGTGATAAACCACCTCGTCCATCTTTGGGAAACCAATCACCTTGTGTCCATTCTTCTTACCATTTTCTAGTATCCAATCGTGTTAATTTCATAATAAAACACCTTGTGTAACCTAATGATGACCTATCATGGCTTTATACTCTATCTCTTTTTGTCACCTTATCAACTAAGGTTGTAAAAGTACCATATCCATAGTGTTAGCATGTCTTAGCATCCATTGTTAGTATCGTAGGGTTCACCCTAAACTACGTTGCCTCAGCATCATCACATAGGCAAGGCCATTTTTTAGTGTGCCCCTAAGGCTCCACTTTCTATCCATCCCATATCATATCATCTATCCTCTAGTCCATCCACCTCCATGGTCTAAGCCTCGAACTATGTTGCCTCTGCGTCATCACGTAGGCAAGGCCATTTTTCAATGTGCCCCCGAGGCTCCACTTTCTATCCATCCCATATCTTGTCATCTACCATCTAGTCCATTCACCTCCATGGTCTAAGTCTTGAACTACGTTGCCTCTGCATCATCACATAGGCAAGGCCATTTTCAATGCACCCCTAAGGCACTAGGTCAGTCCTTTAGGTCCATTTCACCAATAAGGATTGTAGATCCTTTCACCAGGTAAGCAAGCATAAGAAAAACCCACTTTCAAATGTAGAAGTTTTGACGCAAGACCTCAACCTATCCAATGCAAAGAAAACCAGTACCTAAAGAACTCTAAATGATTTTATCTAAATTATGGCAAGAAAAACACATCTAAATGCAAGAATGTTTTGTGGTTGTGATCATGTTAGGTTATGACATCTTGATTTTTTTCTATCATGTCTTCCTATGCTACTCAAGGATGCCAAAAGCTAGAGATGCTATGATGGGGGCATGATTATTTTCTTTGTTTTCTATTTGTGGATTAATATTTAGTAATGTGAAGCCTTGTCTAAAGACATTATCAACAAAAGATCATTGAGGACATCAGAGGTCTAACAGGAAAGGAGGCAATCCTTGTCTATTGTTACGTAAGAAATACCCAGTCATCTCGGTTCAATTATACCTCAATGCTTGTATTAACTTGCTAAATCAAAATCCATGTAAGCAATACTCAGGTCATCTAGGTTCAATTATACCTAGATGCTTGTATTAAATTACAACATTCAGAAAAAGTACCAAAACAAATTGCCCAATGATGAAATAAGCACTTCAAAATACTTGCAATATCAAAATGACAAAAATCCATTGACATCCACAACACATCCATTTACATCCATCTTCCATACAATAAATGTTCTATGTAGAGTATCAATGAAAAATAGGTGAACCTTTCATTCACATTTCTTCTATCAATTCTTCTTCCATCTATCTTGTGTCATTTCTAAGTCGATTGAGTACATTTGAACATAACAAAAACATAACATAGTTTGCATATCATATCACATGAGATAGTCATTAACATGCTTAGGTCATTTGCATACATAACAATTGCATTAGGTTATCCATATACATTTAGATCATCATAACATAGTGTCAACAAAAAAACCAAAAACATATACAAGTACACGTAGACCATCACATAAAATCCATAATCATAGAGAGAACATTTGCATATCAAATCATCATGAAAACATCTAATTCTACATTAGAATCATATCTCATAAAACATCATATAGCATCATATAGACATCTTAAACATGTGCGTCACATATAGACATCAACAATTAAAATGCATCCATGACATATAGCATAAACAACTGCATATAGAGAACATGTAGCCACATCATCATATAAGTATAAACAATAAAACATGTCCAAATGTGCAATATATCAAATGTCTGTCATATCTAAGTCAAGTCATAAAAGGTATACATCACTTAAATAGTAGTACATGTCTCGATACAAAATGATACAAGTATATACATATCAGGTTATCTAAGCCATCAAAAGTGTATACATAAACCAAAATTGGTACAAGTATGATGGCTAGCCCTGCTACCGTGGGACGCTGATCCCAGTACTACCCTCTCCATCCCCTCCTCTACTAGCCCTAGATTGTTGTGGGCCCATCATAGACATTGTTGATCATGACCCCCCTACTATCTGAGTTGTACCTACCACAGACTGGCTCTTGTAGCTGGGTGCCCTCTGGTCTGTCGACACTACCCCATGGTCCAATCCTCTGTAATACTGAGTCTGAGCCTGCACTCTGGCAAGCTCACCTTGTATCTATGTAATCTACATTTGTAACTGCTGTACCTGGGCTTGTTCTTACTACAATCTTCTCTCTCTCAAGTCTATAAATTGAACCCTATTCTTCTATTTCAATCATCCAAGCTTTTAGTATTATTATTGTATAGAATTAATAGCACGCCATTGGCACCCAAGTCATTCCATTTTCTTACGATCACCCTTTTATTGTATTGAAGCTCATCTTCATTAAAAAAAGTATCATAGCCATCTCACCATCATCATCTTGAAAAAAAAAGCAAGGAATTACACTTTTGAGGGCTTTAATTCACATACAAAGATCGATTGAGACTAGGTGAACAATGGAAACAACAAAGTAACAAGGTTTTCATGATTTGTTCTTTTTTTATTTGATCTTTGTTACTTACAATTTCTATTGAGATTATCAATTTGCTGACAACACCCCTGATCAATCTAGCCACTATACTTGGGAAGTAGTCATAGTAATCATGAATGTCCTTCGAAGAGATCACTTGACCCTCCATCTCTATATCATCGAAGACTTGCCCACACTCTACCAATCCAACATCACGCTAAGCCTCATACTCCACAAGCTCCCCTTGTATCGGCAAATGCAGAATCATTAGACATCCTCTAGAGTAATCGCCATCTCACTAGTAGGAAAGTGGAAGGTCCTATCCTCGCTGTGGAATTGCTCGACCGCTATAGTCAACAAACCAAGGTTTTCAGGAACTTCAGGCATGAAGCACACATAGTTTAGACCCATAGCACCAAGAGCCTCTCGATTAATCTCCATAAGCATGTACCGCTGCAATAATGGCAGGGGAAACTACTCCCATGACATAAGTACATCATAGATGTCCTCCTGAAATCAAGAAAAGCAATGCATCAACCATAACTACTCAAACCCATCTAAAGCATCATATCACTTTCTTAACATATCAAATTGATCAAATTAGGATACAACATCTCTCGACTAGATTCTTGCAATCTCTGAGATCGCTTATCAATTGACGCATCGAGCAAGATGTGAATTGAGTCAATTTTGTTAAAGTAAACTGATTATCTCAATCATATGAATACAACTAGAAGGTACATGCACCATTTCACAGTAAATGCACCATTTCTAGTAAATAGGTCGCCAAATTGAGTAAAAGTGCAGTCCCATGTCAAAAGCGCACCTTCCCAGTGCATGCGCTAGAATAGTTGTCCCATGCGTGACTTCTACATATGTCCCACTTCCCATGTTAAATGTGCAAAATCCTAATGTATGCACTGAACCATACTATATATGTGTAGAACTTGTATATGCACCGCTTCATATCACATATGCACCAAATTTTATCATATGTGTAGATTTAGAGTGCATATTCACCGAAACACAAAATGATGCATCTATCTTGCCTAACTTTCCCTAGCATTTATTAGCCTAATAAATCATCCTAGGTAAGTTTTTACGAACTACATATAGGTGGTACTGTGTCAACTGGCTGATTTAATCGTCAAACTCACTCAAAGCAGTGCACTTCGCATGGTATATCCATCTCTATGTCGACTGCTCTATGCTCCTCTGCTCTCTTAAGCGCTCAAGGACATAACAAAAGCCAAGCATACAAATGACTTGTCTTGTGGACCTATCTCCTATATATAGAAAGTGAACCCTAACTAGCTATGTGGCAACCCTGACTACTTCCCAAGCCCGTTTCTTCTTGTTTCTCCAAACTGTAACCCATTTTCTTCATCCCTAACATGTTTTTTCTCCTTCCTCTTCATGAGATTTCCCGTCTCACGTCCTTCTACCTTCTTCATGTCCAATCTCCCAAGGGAGTATCCTACCATCATTAAACTTGTACTAGGGGAAAACTGGGGCATGTATCATTATTAGACAATCTATTCTTTGATGCAACACTATAAACTGCATTGCATTAAAGAGGGGCAAAATGTATATGGCTAAAAATAACACGACTATGTCTAAATAAATATTCTTAATATTTATTTCATTCTAATTCTTCTATCAAAAAATAAATAAACAAATTTATTTATTTGATTCATATTCCTTTAAATTTAATTAAATATCAAAATATTTGATTTCCTCTTCTAAAGTCAAACTTAAATAAAATCTTTTATTTAATTAAATTCTTCCAAAAAGTTAAATAAACTTTATTATTTAATTAAAGTCAAATTCATTCTTCCAAATTTAAATAAATCAAATCAAATTTATTTAAATTCTCTCAATCTCTAAAAATAAAATACAATCAAATCTTTTATTATTCTTCTATCTTGAACACACAATTAAATAATTTTTTAATTTAATTTGCTTTCTTATCTTCTAAATTCTTCTAAAAACAAGTCTTCTTCTTCATGCACATAAAAATAAATAATTTATTATTTAATTCCTCTAAAATCATGCAAAAGAAAATCACAAGTTGAGTTAACTAGCTCAATCAACCTTGTTTTTATCAATAACTCTTAAATTAGAAAAAACATTCTAATTTATGAAAACAAATCTTATCTTTATAAAAGAAAGCAATTAACTCGAACAAAACAACTTTTTGTGTGACAATTGTCTTCTTTCTATTTGTGCACATTCTCTCAAGTTTTCTATACCATTGATATCCTCATTCTTTCTATACCATTGATCTTCTCTCTATCAAGTCTATAAAGTAAATCCTATTCTTCCATTTCAATCATCCAAGCTTTTAGTATTGTTACTCTGCAGAATTAACAATATGCCTTTAGTACCCAAGTCATTCCATTTGCTTGCAATCACCCTTTTATTGTATTGAAGCTCATCTTCATTACAAAAAGTATCATAGCCATCTCTCCATTGTCATCTTGAAAAATAAAGCAAGGAAGTAGGCTTTTGAGGGCTTCAATTCACATACAAAGATCGATTGAGAGTAGACGAACAATGGAAGCAACAAAGTAACAAGGTTTACATGGTTTGTTTTTTTGTTATTTTATCTTTGTTACTTGCAATTTCTATTGAGATTATCAGTTTGCAGACAACACTCCAGATCTATCCAACCACTATACCTGGGAAGTAGTCATAGTAATCGTGAATGTCTTGCCAAGAGATCACCTGACCCTCTAGCTTTGCATCATTGAAGACTTGCCTACACTCTGCCAATCTGGCATCACGCTAAGCCTAATACTCCACAAGCTCACCCTATATCAGAAAATGTAGAATCCTATAGACGTCCTCTAGAGTAATCGCCATCTCACTAGTAGGCATGTGGAAGGTCCCATCCTTGTTGTGGAATCACTCCACCACTGCAGTCCACAAACTGAGGTTCATACAAACCTCAAGCATGAAGCACACATAGTCTAGACCCATAGCGCCAAGAGCCTCTTGATCAATCTCCATAAGCATGTATCGCTGCAACATTGGCAGGGGAAACTACTCCCATGCTATAAGTACATCCTGGATGTCCTCTTGCAATCACGCAAAGCAACCTATCAACCATAACTACTTAAACACATCATATCACTTGCTTAACATATCAAATTGATGAAAACAACATCCAACATCTCTTGACTAGATTCATACAATCTTCGAGATCGCTTATCGATTGATGCATTGAGTAAGATACCAATTGAGTCAATTTTGTTAAAGTAAATGGACTATCTCAAGGATATGCATAGAACCAAAAGGAACATGAACCATTTCATAGTAAATGTGCCACTTTAGGTAAATGTTCTACAAAATTGAGTAAAAGCATAGTCCCATGCCAAAAGCACACCTTCCTAACGCATGTGTCAAAATAGCTGTCCCATGCGCGACTTCTACATATGCACTGCTTCCCATGTCAAATGTGTAAAATCCTAATGTATGCGCTGACCCATACTGTATATGCACAGCACATGTATATGCATTGTTTCATATCACATATGCGTAGGTTCAGAGTGCATATGCACTGAAACATAAAATGGTGCATCTATCTTGCCTAACTTTCCCTAGAATTTATTAGCCTAATAAATGACCCTAGGTGAGTTTTTACGAACTAAATACTGGTGGTCCTACATCTGCTAGCTGATCAAATCATCAGACTCACTCAAAGCAGTGCTCCTCACATGGTATATCCATCTCTATGCCGACTACTCTATGCTCCTCTACTCTACTAAGCTCTCAAAGACCTATCAACAAAAGCCAAGTGTGCAAATGACTTGTCTTGTGGACCTAACTCCTCTATATAGCAAGTGAACCCTAACTGGCTGTGTGGTGACTGTGACTACTTTCCAATCCTATTTCTTCTTGTTTCTCCAAATCATAACCTATTTTCTTCATCCCTAACTTAATTTTTCTCCTTCTTCTTCGTGAGATTGTCCATCTCATGTCCTTCTATCTTCTTCCCATGCTATCTCCTGAGGGGGCATCCTATGATTGTTAAACCTGTACTAAGGGCAAACTGGGGCATGTATCATTATCAGACAATCTATTCTTTGATGCAATGTTATAAATTGTATTGCATCAAAAAGGGGCAAAATGTATACACCTAAAAATGACACGACTATGTTTAAATAAATATTCTTAATATTTATTTCATTCTAATTCTTCTATCAATAAATAAATAAATAAATTTATTTATTCGATTCATATTCCTCTAAAGTTAATTAAATATCAAAATATTTAATTACCTCTTCTACAGTCAAAATTAAATAAAATCCTTTATTTAATTAAATTTTTCCAAAAAATTAAATAAACTTTATTGTTTAATTAAAGTCAAATTCATTTTTCCAAAATTAAATAAATCAAATCAAATTTATTTAAATTCTCTTAATCGCTAAAAATAAAATACAATCAAATCTTTTATTATTCTTCTATCTTGTACACACAATTAAATAAATTTATTTATTTAATTTGCTTTCTTATCTTCTAAATTCTTCTAAATATCTTCCAAATCTTCTAAAAATAAGTTTTCTTTTTCATGCACACAAAATTAAATAATATATTATTTAATTCCTCTCAAATCATACAAAAGCAAATCACAAGTTGAGTTACCTGGCTCAATCAACCTTGTTTTTATCAATAACTCTTAAATTAGAAAAAAACATTCTAATTTATGAAAGCAAATCTTATGTTTATAAAAGAGGGCATTTTACTAAAACAAAACAACTTTTTTGTGTGACACTTGTCTTCTTTCTATTCACACACATTCTCTCAAGTTTTCTATACCATTGATCTTCTCTCTCTCAAGTATATATATTGAACCCTATTGTTCTATTTCAATCATCCAA
This sequence comes from Cunninghamia lanceolata, assembly GCA_027924645.1. NCBI lineage: Eukaryota > Viridiplantae > Streptophyta > Pinopsida > Cupressales > Cupressaceae > Cunninghamia > Cunninghamia lanceolata. The sequence continues at coordinate 13,815,695 of BSBN01000388.1, read as the reverse complement.
ACCTTTAGTATTATTACTCTGTAGAATTAAGAGTACACCTTCGACACCCAAGTCATTCCATTTTCTCGCAATCACCCTTTTATTGTATTGAATCTCATCTTCATTACAAAAATTATCATAGCCATCTCTCCACTATCATCTTGAAAAACAAAGCAAGGAAGTATGCTTCGGAGGGTTTTAATTAACATACAAAGATTGATTGAAACTAGGCAAACAATGGAAGTAGCAAAGTAACAAGGTTTGCATGGTTTGTTATTTTATTATTTGATCTTTGTTACTTGCAATTTCTATTGAGATTATCAGTTTATTGATTGAGTTTGATAACTTTGACAATATTTCTAGTAACAGTGTCAAGTGGACTCCCACAAGGGTTGAGCCGAGCATGCTATCCCTTTAATCTCAAAGCGGATGGAATGGAAAAGAGAGATCATTATTCATATTGTTTAAATTGAATGACAAACTAAAGGAGTATAAATCAATCAGATGCATTAGTTTCTAGAATAGGATATATTCATGATTGAAGTTGAAAAAAATGAAATGAAGCCATAAAGATGAAATGAACTCATTTGGGAAAATATTTAATGCATAAGGATAACTATCATTGTTGTATCAATAGTTATGTGAGAAGTGAGAGTTACAAATGAACATTGAGACAACTCAATATAGTAAGCAACATGTGTATAGATGAAATACAGCACACATTAAATATTTTGCCATTTCAAATAGAGTTTTTTGTTACTCCTTTCTCAAGAGTGCAAGAAAAGAATCAAGTAAATAATTTTCCTTTTCATTTCATATTCTTTTCAAGAATAAATTATGTTAACCTTTGTTCATCATGAGTATCAGAGATGCATTTATGGAATAGCTAAGATAGCCACAATGATGAAATAGAATGCAGATTGCATCATATATTACTGATCAAATGGACATTGTCAAAGTATATCAACTTTTATGGAGTAGCAAATGAACATCTTTGTCATGTAGCAAAAGAATAGTCAACTAATACAATCATCATTGCATGCTACAGTAAAGGAATAGTGTTGTCATTCAAAATGGCATATGATATAATTGCCAAGTGTATATGGCATGTTACAAAAAAAACCATATAAAGTATGTAGAGGTGTATGCAGATATCATATATAGTCACACTAAAGAGCATCTACAGGTGAAGCTGATGAAGGGGGTAAATCATAAAACACACAATAATAGAAATTGAACATAGAGATTAGAACTTTCTTTTATTGATCTAGGAAACTCATTACATTATAGAAACTTAATTACAATAAGAGGAATCAGTCCTCCACAGGCTGCAACACACTACAGCTACCATCACCAGGCTCTATCTTTCGCCTTCTGTAACCCCCAAATCAGCTAGGGTTTCTATTTTCCTGCCTACTCTTGACTCTACACTTACCCCCTTAACTCTCCTACTGCCCAGGGTCCCCAAAATAGCCATAAATAACACTTTTTGGTGGCCTCCAGCTAAATTTTGAAATTTACAACTCCCTATAAAAGTAGGTAAACTTCCAGGAATCATAACTTTTAATCCGGGTGTCCAATTGACGAACCGTTTTAATTGTCGAAAAGCACGTGATGTGAACTATCACGTCAAAAATCCATAGACAAATTTTCATCAACTTTTTGGGACATTTAGGAAAGTTTTAGGGCCTCATATCTCATTTCAAAAATTTTTAGGGGCTTTTCAGAAAACAAAAACTTTAATATCTTTTAGCTCACAAATGATCTTTGCCTGATTCCTTTGCCAAAGGTCTTATATTTCCATTTAGTAGCCTTCTGCAAGTTTTTGCTTCAATTTGTGCCCAACTGCAAACTTTCCAAAAATAGCAGGTAGACTTTCCGAAACAAGCAGGTTGCTATTTTTAGCAGTTTTGGAAAAACTAAAAGTCCTACATCATTATTCTAGATATTATGGAACCAGAGAAACTAATTATGGAAAGAAATGAAAACAACTACAAATATTTTGAATTAACTTCTTTTTGGGTGATGCAAGACTACCCTTACACCACTGGATGCTCCTGTATTAGACACCCAGGGTAATTTGAGAGGTGACCCTGTCACCTCTCAGATGTTTAGATGAGGGAAACCCAAATGGTCAACCTCTGCCTTAGATAACCAAGAGGAATCTTTAATAGACTTTCCTTTCCATTTTACTAGATATTCTTCATATTGCTTGTTCCGAGTACTTCTTCCCACACAGCTATCCAAGATCGCTTCTATCTCATCCATTGAAGTAGATGCTTGAATACTCCACTGCATTTCTATTGGTCCATCCTCTGCTCCACCTTCATGATATTTTGATAAATCAGCAATGTTGAAAATAGGGGAAATATTGATCCCATTCGGCAGCTCTACCTCATATGCATTACCTGAATCATGCTTCTTCAAGATTCTGCATGGTCCAAATTTCTTCATTTTCAACTTATTGTATGTTTCAATTGGGAACCTTTCTTTTCTCAAGTGAACCATGACTTCATCTCCTACCTGGAACTCCTTATACCTCCTCTTCTGATCTGCCTTAGCCTTGTACTGAGTATTCATCTTATTAATGTGCTTTCTCACCTCTTCATGCAAATTCTTCAGATGTTCAACAAAGTCTTTAGCCTCGGCACTTGTCTTTTCTCCCTTATCTAGATTCCTTAACTCTAAAGCATTTCTTGGACTATTTCCATATACAATCTGGAATGGTGATTTACTAGTACTCCTATTGACAGAATTGTTGTAAGCAAATTCTACCTGTGGTAAAATCAAATCCCATCCCTTGGGCTTATCTCCTACTAAGCACCATAGCAGGTTACCCAAACTCCTATTCACCACTTCGGTCTATCCATCAGTTTGTGGATGGTGTGTAGAACTGAACTTCAAATCTATCTTCAACTTCTTCCATAATGTCTTCCAAAAATAACCAACAAACTTGGTATCTCGATCTGAAACTATGCTCTTTGGTAGACCATGTAGTCTCACCACCTCTCTAAAAAATAATTCAGCAATATGAACAGAATCATTAGTCTTCTTGCATGGAATAAAATGTGCCATCTTCAAGAATCTGTCCACCACCACAAAAATGGAATCATGTCCTCTCTGTGTCCTTGGTAAACCAAGAACAAAATCCATACTGATATCATCCCATGGCTTCTCTGGTACAGGTAATGGTTGATACAACCCTGTATTCTGACTTGTTCCTTTTGCCATCTGACATACTCTGCAACTCTGTACAAACTTCCTCACATCCTACTGCAACTATGGCCAATAATAATTTTCACCAACAATAGCAATGGTCTTATCTCGACCAAAGTGTCTAGCCAATCCTCCACTATGCTTCTCCTTAATCAGGTTCTCTCTCATGGAACTCCTTGGAATGCACAACTGGCTTCCTCTAAACAACATGCCATCTTAGATTATGAAATCCAACCATCTTGTCCTGTCCAACGTAACAGGTTCCAAACAAGCTTTTCAGGCCTTTGCAAAATCTAGATCCTCAAGATACAAACTTTTGAGCTCATTGAACCCAACAACCTCTATCTTCATTTCTGTCAACAAATTTTGCATTTTGCTCAAGGCATCTGCAATTTTGTTGGACTTCCCACTCCTGTGCTTCAAAACAAAACTATAGCTCTGCAAAAACTCAACCCATTTTAAGTGCCTTTGGTTTAACTTTCCTTGACTATTAATATACTACAAAGCTTGATAATTAGTATATAAAACAAACTCCTTTGGCAACAAATAATGTCTCCATTTCTTCAAAGCTTGAACTATTGCATAAAACTCCTGATCATAAACATAATACTTTTTCTTGGCATCATTAAGCTTCTCACTAAAATAAGTAATGGGCTTACCTGCTTGGCTCAAAATAGCTCCTATACCACTACCACTAGCATCACAATCTACCTGAAATACCTTATTGAAATCTGGAAGTGCCAAAATAGGTTGCTCTATAACTTTTTGCTTCAATGTATCAAAGCTCTTGTCTGCTCCTTTAGTCCATCGAAACACTTTTCTATCCCCTCCCATTGTCTCAGTTAGGGGTGCACAAATGCTACTAAAATTCCTGATAAACTTTTTGTAAAAACTTGCCAAACCATGAAAGGATCTTACCTCTATTGTACTCCTTGGCGTAGGCCATTCAATGATAGCCCTTACTTTTTCTGGATCCATCTTAAGACCTTCTAAGACTACAAATCCAAGGTATACCAACTCCTTCTTTGCAAAACTACATTTCTTTAGATTAATCAGCAACTTCTCCTCCCTAAGCTTCTCTAGAACTTTTCGGATATGCATTAGATGCTCATCCCAAGTCTTACTAAAAATAAAATATCATCCAAATAAACAATAATAAAACATCCCAAAAATTCTTTCAATACCTCGTTCATGAGCCGCATGAATGTGCTCGGTGCATTGGTTAGCCCAAATGGCATGACTAACCACTCATACAAACCTTCCTTTGTCTTGAAGGCTATCTTCCAGTCATCTCCTTTTCTGATACGGATCTGGTGATACCCACTCTTTAGGTCAATTTTTGTAAACTAGTTGGCTCCACACAAACAATCCATAATGTCATTCATTCTTGGCAATGGAAATCTATACTTGATAGTTATCTTATTGATGGCTCGAGAGTCTGTACACATCCTCCATTCTCCATCCTTCTTTGGTGCTAGTACTATAGGTACCACACATGGACTTAGGCTCTCCCTTATCAGTCCCTTCCTTAACAACTCCTGAACTTGTCTGTTCAGCTCTTCATTCTCTGTAGGGGTCATTCTATGGGCTGCCTTGTTTGGCAAACTAGCTCCTGGTATCAAATCCATTTGATGACTTATCTTCCTTATTGGTGGCAAACCTTCTGGTACATTATCAAAGATAATGTCTTGGAACTCTTGCAACATATCTAAAACTTCTGCTGGTACATCCTCACAGTTCTCTTGACTAATCTTAGGAATCAATGCAAAGCAATGACGCTCATGCTCCATACCCTCCAAAAATTTCTTGCCATCTACCAGGCAAATTCTGGCAGTACTACATACTTTTTCTTCCACCTCCTTCAAGGGCTTCAACTTATGACAAACTCCATCCTTTGTCAGGGAATATGTGTTTGCATGGCCATCATGGACAACGCTTCTATCATACTGCCACGGCCTCCCCAACAGCATATGACATGCATCCATAGGTATGATATCACATAACACCTCATCATGGTAATCACCAATCTTGAACTTCACTAAACACTGCTCATTGACCAAAGCTCTATGGTCCTTCTACAATCATGCAATCTGATATGGATGCGGATGCTTCCTTCTTGTCAACTTCAACTTGTCAACCATTTCCTCTGAAATAAGATTATCAGTGCTTCCACTGTCAATAATAATATCACAACACTTACCTTCACATTTGCACCTTGTCTAGAATAAACTCTTCCTCTGATTGGGTTCTTTCTCCTCATTCAGCAAGGTTCTTCTAACAACTAGGGTTTCTCCCCTTTTAGCATCTTCAGAATGCTCAGAATGTGCATCTTCATCTACATGTGCAACTCGTGCATTGCGTTCAGGTCTTCTATTTGTCCTTCCTTGATGTTATGGACACTCGTATGCTCGATGCCCTTCTTCCTCACATTGGAAACAGGTTCCTCTGAAACCTCCTCTTCCGGGTCCTTGCCCAGGTCTACCTCTTCCTCTTCCTCTTTGCTCACCATTGTTTTGGTCACGAGGGTGGTAGGCGTTATCCCCTCTCTGATTTTGACTGGTTCTAGCTTCTTCACTTTTCTTTTGATCTTCCTGACGGCCTCCATAGGGCCTCCCACCAGTCCTTCTGCCTTGACCCCTTCCCCTTTGCTTGCTATCAAATCTTTTATTCAACTTCTCTTCCACCTTGAGGGAAAACTGGTATGCATCTTCTATGGTGGTCATTCTGACTAGGCTCAGCTCCTCTTGAATACAGCCTCAACCCATTAATGTAATGGGCCACCTTCTCCTTGTTGGCCTCTCCATGGCCTATCCTGATAGTGATCTTAGAAAAATCTTCTGTATACTCCTTAATAGACTTGTTACCTTGCTTCAGTCCTTGCAACTTCTTCAGTAACTCCATCTCATAATCCACAGGAATGAACTGCTTCTTTAGTTTCTCCACCATCCAATCCCATCTAGTGATCTTTCCTTTTCCTCTTCTATTCCTCTCTAGTTGGACCTCCTTCCACCAAATATTGGCATGGCCCTTCAACTTTGTTTTTACAAACTTGACCCGATCTGGGTCCTCCACATCTTCATACTCGAAATACTCCTCCATGTCATTGATCCAATCAATAAGCTGTTCTAGGTTCAAATCCCTAGAATATGTAGAAACCTCAATCCTGGGCCTCTTTCCGACCTTTGAAATAGCCCTCAACAACCTAACTTCTATAGGATCTCTAGCAGCTTCTTGTTCTTCCTCATATAGCTCTTCTTTAGCTTCATCTTCGCTTTCGTCTCTTATCCTCGGCTCAAACCCTTTTCATAGCTCCTCTTGTAATGCATCGATTTACCTTTGTAGGGCTCTAAAACCTTCTTTTGTCAAAGTATTCCTCCCAACATGATTTTTTCATGGAGGTATCCTGGTCTCTGCAGCAAACCCACAACCTCAGGTCTTGGTACAAACTGCCTCATGGTTGGTGCTCTGTCTACACACTCAAGAACCCTTGCTCTAATACCACTTGATGAAGGGGGTACATCATAAAACACACAATAACAGAAATTGAACACAGAGAATAGAACTTTCTTTTGTTGATTTGGGAAACTCATTACATTAAAGAAGCTTAATTAAAATAAGAGGAATCAGTCCTCCACAGGCTGCAACACACTACAGCTACCATCACCACGCTCTGGAATCTTTCGCCTTCTGTAACCCCCAAATCAGCTAGGGTTTCTATTTTCCTACCTACTTTTGACTCTAAACTTGCCCCCTTAACTCTCCTACTGCCCAGGGTCCCCAAAATAGCCATAAATAACACTTTTTGGTAGCCTCCAGCTAAATTTCAAAATTTACAACTCCCTATAAAAGTAGGTAAACTTCCGGGAAGCATAACTTTTGATCCGAGTGTCCGATTGACAAACCGTTTTAAGCGTTGGAAAGCTCGCAATGTGAACTATCACGTAGGAAATCCATAAATGGATTTCTGTCAACTTTTTGGGATGTTTACAGAAGTTTTATTACCTCATATCTCGTTTCAAAAATTTTTAGGGGCTTTTTAGAAAACAAAAACTTTAATATCTTTCAGCTCACAAATGATCTTTCCCTGATTCCTCGCCAAAGGTCTTATATTTCCATTTAGTAACCTTCTGCAAGTTTTTGCTTCAATCTATGCCCAACTGCAAACTTTCCAAAAATAGCAGGTAGACTTTCCAAAACAGGCAGGTTGCTATTTTTAGCAGTTTTGGAAAACCTGAAAGTCCTACATCATTATTCTGGATATTATTGAACCAGAGAAACTAATTATGGAAAAAAATGAAAACAAATACAAATATTTTGAATTAACTTATTTTTGGGTGATGCAAGATTTCCCTTAAACCACTGGATGCTCCTGCATCAGAAGCAAACAAATATGAACTTATTTTGTATATACATAGGAGGTAGAGAATGATATAGAATGGAAAAGAAATCTTTGAACTCATAGCTACATGTTGCGGCCTTATGAATAAAAACCTATATAAAGGAGCCATTTTGTTCATACCCTTATGAAGTTTTAATGAGAAAGTTGTAGATCTAAGACAAAGGTAAGAGTTTTTGAATGAAAAATACACAACATCAAGCTAGCCATGGCCTTAAAGAGAGCTCGAATAGGAAAGACTTGTTGCAAGTATGGGCATAACTGGTGTTGTCATTGATGTCAACATATTCCTGTTGCATTAATGATAAGGATTGGATGATCTATTTTGCTGAGGATATTGAGAAAATTGGTCATATTAGGAACAATGAAGACAGTAAGGTAAAATTCAAAGCTAAGATGAGGATCAGAGGATCTGATTTAAATGGTTTGTAGATATGTGTCCTAAGATTATCCATTAAAGATTTTAGAGGTCCGCATGAAGAAGTTGTGGCCACTCAAGTAAAACCAATTCTGGTAGGTGTTCAGAGGTGACAGATTGATAAAGATAGGTCCGGTGAGATCCAGAAATGCATTACCCTATTCTACGGATTTGAAGGAGTGTTCACGAGGTCTTTTTGAAGTGTCAACTCATTTGGTTCATGGTTTGAAGGTCTACAAGCATCTATTCCTTTGTGACAGTGATGATAGACTATGTTCTTGAGGTTTCAGATGAAGGAGAGAAGGATTTTAGTAAGCAGATTAAGTGTGGATGTTCTTGGTGATTTAGGCAAGCTTGTGGAGATCTTTGGATCATGTCTAGTTCATGTTGGTGGTCCACATTGAAGTTTAAGCTTGCATTTGAAGAATTACTTCCAGATGAAAGTGTTCTTCCTTAGACTGATCGATTGGATGAGTTACTCATCCTGTGGATGCTCTTGTAGATGTTTGCTGACTTAGAAGATTATTCCTAAGTTGATGTCTTGTATAAATAAGGAATTGTGAAGTGATTTCAAAGTGTGTCTTGTGAAGATGAGTGTGTGGTAGCAAGGAAGATAGTGAAAGGCAGAGAAAAAGTATTGGGCTTAAATGAAACTAAATCAAGCATGGTGAAGATGCTATTCTCCAGTTCATGTATGTGATACTTACTATTTTGTAGGCAGTGAGCCTCTTGTGAGCAGTGTGCTCAGGTAGTGATCCCTAATTGGCATGTCCCATTTTGTTCTTTCTATTCTTCTAATAGAGAATGCAATTGTGGGTTAATCACCCAGTGGTTTTTCCCTTAACCAAGTTTTCCATGTCAAAATCTTGGTGTCTAATGTGTTGAAGTGTTGTTTCTCTTGGTTTAGTGCATTATGTTTCCATGATTGAATTATTATTATGCTACTAAATTACAAAGTGAATTTAAGTGTGTAAATTGAAAGAAAGTTTTAGAAACTGATTCACCCCCCCTTTCAGTTGTTTATCCTAAATCGAACAATTGGTATCAGAGCCAAGTTCTTGTAAAAGGAGCTTAACCACTTGAGGAGTTCCAGGATGTCATCCTACAAGAAGGATAGTCTGAAGTTTGATGGAACCAATTTCAATCTTTGGAAAAGTTGCATGAAATGTCATTTAGAATGTATGGGAATGTAGTATTGGAACATGGCTTCAACAAAGTATACTCCTCCACAGGGTGGTCTGAAAGCTCCAATTGAAATCATAGATGCTGAAAATAATATGCAGACTATAGAATCCCTTCTAAGTGCATTATCTGATCCAGAGCTTTCAAATGTTGTTGACCTACCAACTACTTTTGAGATTTGGCAAAAACTAGAACTTTTGCATGAAGGAGACAAGTATGTTAAATGTGCAAGGTTACAGAGTCTGAAAGGGAAATTTGAAAATCTAAAGATGAGGGATGATGAAAATATCACTACTTTTATGCCAAGAGTAAATGAGATTGTCTGTGGCATTAGAAGTGTTGGTGGAATCTTAGATGAAGATGAGATTGTTGGCAAAGTTTTCAGATCCCTGCCTGCTTCTTATAAAATCAAAGCTATTGCCATTAAAGAATTCAAAGCCCATACAACTGTCACAAGAGATCAATTGGTTGGTAAACTAGCTGCATTTGAAATGACCAAGTTTGGAGATTTCCCCGAAAGACTAAATCAACATTCAAATCCAGTGCCTCTGTAAAAGGTAAACAAAGGTTTGATCTGGGAGATAACTCTTCAAGGAAACTATCATGGTATGAAAAAGCAAGAAAATACCTAGAAGAAGAAGAAGCAGAAACTACTCAACTTGAAGCCCTTATTGCAAAAAGACTACCAAGAGGATCCGATAAGTATGAAGATTGCCTTTTAAGCATTTTAACTACAATAAGATGGTCATTTTGCCTGAAGATGTCTGGAAATATTTTCAAGGCCAAATCTTAATAGATCAAGGTTCCAAAAGAATTGTTACTATGTTCATGAAGGAGATGATGAAGGAGTAATAGATGATGAGTCAGAATTAGGAGACAAATCTGGAAGTGACTGGGTTTTCATTTCCATCAAGGAAGAAATCTAATGCCCTTTGAATCTGTCAATCATAAAGTTGTAGAAAGAGCTCTGGTTGCTCAAGTTAAAGAAAAGGATGAATGGGTCATTAACAGTGGATGCTCTCACCATATGACATGTGACAAAAACAAGTTCATTGATTTGGAAAGGTATGAAGGAGGAGTGGTAAAATTTAGCGATAATTTTGCTGGTAGAATCAGAGGTAGAGGAACTATTTCTTTTGATGGAAGGAACAAAACTGGTAATGTATTGTATGTTAAAGGATTGAAGCACAATCTTCTTAGTGTTGGATAGTTGGTGGACAAAGGCTATGATCTCAGATTCAAGAATGGAAAATGCAAGATCTTTGAGAGTTTTGAAACAAAGATTCCATCGGGTACCCAAACAAAAGGTAACATCTTCCATTTAGTTGGTACTGGTAAAAGTTGTCTATTTGTGCAAATTGATCAGAATTGGTTATGGCATAGGAGGATGTGTCATGTTAATTTTGATAATATCATCAAGATAAGGAATACTTAGGTTGTAAGAGATCTTCCAAAATTGGTGAAGCCTACAAATAGTTTGTGCAAGGAATGTCAATTGGGAAAACAAAGCAGAGTCTCATTCAAAAGCAAGGAACAATCTTCTACAAGATTATTAGACTTAGTTCATACTAATTTATGTGGTCTGGCAAGAATCAGGAGTGTGCATGGTGATAGATACTTCATGTTACTAATTGATGACTATTCCCAGATGATATGGGTAACTTTTCTGAAAGAGAAATCAGAAGCTCTTAACAAATTCAAAATATTCAAGGCTATGGTAGAGAATGAAACTAGATTAAAATTGAAATGTTTGAGGTCTAATAGAGGTGGAGAATTCACATCCGGTGACTTCATAGACTTCTATGAGAAACATGGAATAAAGAGACTGTTGTCTACTCCTAGGAGTCCACAACAGAATGGAGTAGTTGAGAGAAATAACCAGACCATCCAGGAAGCATCTAGGACCATGATGATGGAAGCAAATGTTCCTCAGATCTATTAGAGAGAAGCTGTTAGCATTGCAATCTATACTCTCAAGCAAGTATAAATCAGAAGCAATACTGGTAAGACTCCTTATGAACTTTGGTTTGGCATCACCCCTACTATGAGGTATTTCAAAGTCTTTGGTAGCAAGTGTTACATCAAAAGAGATGAAGATCTAGGCAAATTTGATGCTAGAAATGATGAGGGAATATTCTTGGGTTACTCTACTCAAAGAAAAGCATACCAGTGTTATAACAAGAGACTAAGAAAGATTATAGAAAATACTAATGTAAAGGTTGATGAAGGAATTAAAAAACCCTCAAGGTTTTATTAATATGATGAAGATGAGCAGAATGGTGTTATAATTCAAGGAACCCAAGCCCCTTCTGAAATTTAGATTCAAACTGATCTGGTAAATCAGGAAGAAGAGATGAGTCTTAATGAGCCTGATTAAGAATCAGAAGTGCAAGAAACTCCCAAAATTCCAAGGTATGTAAGACTGACCCACTCTGAATATCAGATCATAGGTGACAAAAGAAAAGGTGTACAAACTAGAAGGAGAATTGCTCAAAATTCAGATGAGTATTGTCTGATTTCAAAGATTGAACCTAAGACAGTAGATGAAGCCTGCAATGATGAAAACTAGACTAAAGCAATGGAGGAAGAGTTGATGCAAATTAAGAAAACTCACATTTGGGATCTTCTTCCCAAACCTAGAAACAAGAATGTGATTGGAACCAAATGGGTCTTTCGGAACAAACTGAATGAAATTGGTGAAGTAATCAGAAATAAGGCCAGATTGGTCTGCAAGGGCTATTCTCAAATAGAAGGAGTTGATTTTGAAGAAACTTTTTCTCTAGTGGCAAGAATTGAAATAGTTAGATTATTTCTTGCATTTTCTACCTTCAAATATTTCAAAGTGTATCAGATGGATGTCAAGACTGCCTTCCTAAATCGTGACATGGAAGAAGAAGTGTACATTGAGCAACTGGATGGATTTCAATTGTCTGATCATGGTGATATGGTCTGCAAGTTAAAGAAAACACTGTATGGACTGATGCAAGCCCTAAGAGCCTGGTATGAAAGATTGGATAAACATCTCTTGAAGATTGGTTTCAACAAAGGTACTGTTGACAGTAATTTGTATTTCAAAATTGATGATGAAAATATCTTGATTCTTGAAGTGTTTGTTGATGATATCATTTTTGGAGGAAGAGATGGTATGTGTAAAACCTTAGCAAATAAAATGAAAAGTGAATTTGAGATGTCCATGCTTGGAAAAATGAATTTCTTCTTGGGTCTACAAATCACTCAAACAAGGAAAGGAATCTTCATTTCTCAAAACAAATGTGTGAAAGAATTGTTGGAAAAATTTGGGATGGAAGACTCAAAGCCAATGAATACTCCCATGGCAACTGGATGTAAGTTGAGCAAAGATGATGACTCTCCCAAGGCTGATTAGAAAATGTATAGGTCAATGATTGGAGGACTGTTGTAGCTCACTTAAACGAGACCTAACATTATGAATGTTGTTGGTCTTGTTGCTAGATTCCAAGCTGATCCTAGAGAATCTCATGTCATGGTAGTCAAGAGGATTTTTAGATATCTAAAAGGGACAGTTGAGTATGGTCTATGGTACCCTAGAGATCATGATTTCTCTCTTCATGCCTATATAGATGCTGATTAGGCAGGAGATGTGGATGATCGAAAGAGTACCAGAGGTGGAGCATTCTTTTTGGGGAAAAGATTGGTTTCTTGGATAAACAAGAAATAAGAGGCAATATCTCTGTCTACTATAGAAGTAGAATATATTGCACCAGCAGGTAGTTGGACTCAAGTTTTGTGGATGAAACAAATGCTAAGAGACATGAGAGTGGAGTATGAGGAGCCTATCACAATCTTCTGTGATAATTCAAGTGCAATAAATATATCTAAGTATCTGGTGTTGCATTCAAAGACTAAACATATATCCATCAAGTTTCACTTTTTGAGAGAGCAAGTGAGCAAGAATGAAGTCAGATTGGAGTTTGTGCCTTCCAAGGATTAGATTGTAGACATCTTTACTAAACCTCTACCTAAGGACTCTTTTGATTATCTCAAGGAGAAGTTAGGGGTTATTGCCCATCCGGTGATGAACTAAGGTGCACTAATGTGCATCAATCTAGTGAATTTTATAGTCATATCTTGTGGTCCGGATTGATGATGGGGAGCTACTACTCAGGGGTAGTAGCTGGTATGACTTTGAAGCGGTGAAATTGCAAGTATGTACCCTTTGCCATTGATGTCAAAGGGGGAGAGAAGACATGTGAAAAAAGGGTGGTTTTTGATCAAAGGGGGAGTAGGAAAGGAAGACAAGACATGTGAATGGTTATTTCTGATAGGGGGAGTTGTGACAATAAGGAGAAGTTCTTGTCTTGATGGTCAAAATAGTTTTTCACATCATATGTTGCCATCAATGACAAAGGGGGAGATTGTTTCAAGTATGGGCCTAACCAGTGTTGTCATTGATGTCAACATACTCCTGTTGCATTAATGATAAGGATTGGATGATTTGTTTGCTGAGGATATTGAGAAAATTGGTCATATCAGGAACAATGAAGACCATAAGGTAAAATTCCAAGCTAAGATGAGGATCAGAGGATATGGTTTAAAGTGTTTGTAGATATGTGTCCTAAGATTATCTAGTAAAGATTTCAGAGGTCTGCATGAAGATTTGAAGAAGTTGTGGCCGCTCAAGTAAAACTAGTCCTGGTAGGTGTTCGGAGGCAACAAAGTGATATAGATAGGTCCAGTGAGATTTAGAAATGCATTACCCTTTTCTGCAGATTTGAGGGAGTGTTCAGGAAGTCTTTTTGAAGTGTCAACTCATTTGGTTCATGGTTCGAAGGTCCACAAGCATCTATTCCTTTGTGATAGTGATGACAGACTATCTTCTTGAAGTTTCAGATGAAGGAGAGAAGGATTTCAGTAAGCAGATGAAGTGTGGATGTTCTTGGTGATTCAAGCAGGCTTCTGGAGATCTTTGGATCATGTCTAGTTCATGTTGGTGGTCTACATTGAAGTTTAAGCTTGCATTTGAAGAATTACTTCTGGATGAAACTGTTCTTCCTTAGACTAGTCGATCAGATAAGTTACTCATCCTGCAGATGCTCTTGTAGATGTTTACTGACTTATAAGATTATTCCTATGTCGATGTCTTGTATAAATAAAGAATTGTGAGTTCATTTCACAGTGTCTTGTGGAGATGAGTGTGTGGTAGCAAGGAAGAGAGTGAAAGGCAGAGAAGTATTGGGCTTAAATGGAACTAAATCAAGCATGGTGAAGATGCTATTCTCCAGTACATGTATGTGATACTTACTATTTTGTAGACAGTGTGTCTCTTGTAGGCAGTGAGCCTCTTGTGAACAGTGTGCTCGGGCAGTGAGCCCTAATTGGCATGTGCCATTTTGTTCTTTCTATTCTTTTAAGGGAGAATACAATCTTGGGTTAATTACCCTATGGTTTTTCCCTTAACCAAGTTTTTGATGTCCAAATCTTGGTGTCTAATGTGTTGATGGGTTGTTGCTCTTGGTTTAGTGCATTATGTTTCCATGATTGAATTGTTATTATGCTACTGAATTACAAAGTGAATTTAATTGTGTAAATTGGAAGAAAGCTTTAGACCACTGATTCACCCCCTCCTCTCAGTTGTCTGTCTTGAATCTAACAAGACTATGCTACAGTAAAGTGAATATTAAATGAAACCCTGGTTACTTTTCAAAGAATGTAGAGATATAAATTACTAGCCATGTCCTCAAAGAAAGAAGCCAAGACGTTTAGTGTCTCAACACATTTTCTTTTGCTCAAACCCTTGTATTATGCCTAAGAGGAGGTTTTTTTGTAGTTTGCATGAAGACACGGCTATAGCCACGATCAAAGGATCGAGTGCATATTTATTTCCATGACAAGATAACCCATTAGGGTTTCAACTAAAACAAAGTGCTCAAAAATAATGCTACACAGCCTTTCAAGAGAAGTAAACACAGATCAAGCACAAAGTATCATCTATAAGCTCAATATATAAGAGATGAGGGTTTTCAAACCATGGAAAGGAGAGTAAATTTCACCAATGGCCAGATAGAGGATAGCACACCAAATGTTTTAAACCTTCATTCATATATACAAAACCATGCTAAATATCCAAGCTTTCAAGAAAATATAAAATCTTGCTCAGAATGATCAAGCCTAGCTGTGACCTTGCAAAGATATGAATACAAAAACCTGTGTATCTAAGACACAAAAGCTCATATCCATGAAAAAATCAACCAATGGAAGGTGCAAAGATGAAACTCACCTTGTCAGGAGGCTGAAAGATTTTTTTTATGTTTCAGATTGGTTTCAAAAGAACCTCGCAGGTGTAGTCATGGAGGCCAAAATACGGAAGAGAGAATGATAGTGAAGCAATGGAAACAAACAAAACAATCAGATATGCTGAGGCCACATTTGTAGGAGCCATTCTATCTCATAAACTAAAAGGAAATTGAAAATATAAGTCACATATGCTTAAGACATAGTCTTACCCTTCGAAATCTACATGAAATCCAATGGAAATCATAATCAAAACGCTAGAAGGTTGAAGATTCTCAAGGTGAAACCCTAGGGTTTCATGTTAGCTGCAGAGCACATTCCATGGAAGTTACAAAAGTAGAAATAATCCAAAAGAATAGGGTGAATGAGTTTTATCTTAGGGTTTCAATGGAATCCTAACTCAATTGGCATATTTATCACATTCTTTTAATTTTGAAAATTGTGACTAATACCTTGAGGGTGATAAGGCCCTAGGTCACCATGACTTAGAATGAATATGAAAAGACCCCTTAATCACTTGGGGTAAATCATAAATAAATGCCCCACCTTGAAAACTCATGCCTTATACCTTCTTTTACCTAATATATCTTCAAAATTCATGTAAACTATCTAAAGGATGAGTAATGCCTCATGTTCCCTTAAGAGATTGATAGGTCATATGGAGATAGCCCACAAGGCTTTTATTTTTGTAAATAATATGTAATGTCCTTGATATTTTTTATGATTTATTATATAAAAATCAATTGATATGTATTGTAAATACTTGGCAAAATTATAAGCCATGTGTCACTATTTTTTGCAAAAAATTAAATTGAATAGGGATATAGATTAAAACTGCAAACATTTTAAAGGTTTAGTTTAAAGCAATAGTTTATAAACTACTTTAAAATCAAATCTATTTTTAAGTCATTAGAGACAAATAAAGCAAATGAAATCTTGCTTTCTTTATTTTGCTTTCTCTTCATCAGATATGGACAAAAATTGAGATTACTTGAGTAGATAAGGCAAATTTTTGGTGGGGCCACAAGAGAGGATCTTTTTGATAGTTTACATTCATAGTTTGGAGACATTTTGAGGGATTTATTTTTGGATTTTATGAGGAGCTTGAAAATGGACTTGGATGTCTATTATTAGGAGTTTTTTTCCATCTTTCTTTTGGGGAGATTTTTCACAGGATATATGGCAGAGATATACTTTCTTTTTAGAAGTTCTAGTTGGAATTTTAGCAGTAGAGTAGAGATCAGAGTTGAGGATATTAGAATCTTCCTCTCACACTGAGAGTGTTGTATTCCAGTTCATGTACTCATTATTCCTTCAGTTTATAGAGCAGCAATTTTCCTTCACTTTTGCATCTACTTTTGCAAAACTGATTTGATATTGCACTATGATAAGTACTTATCCTCTATTTTGTCCTAATTTTCTGATAGTTATGCAGATATTTTTCTTGATTCATGTTGTATGTCATGTTTTGATTAAACCTTGATGCAAAATATTTATTAATTAGTTGGAATCAAAGTGTTGTGAAGATTAAAGTTTTGTAGTATGATTGTGAGTAAGATCTAATAGGAGTTTAGTATTGGTGCATTGCCTTAGAGATTTATCCAAGTTGTTTATTTCAATACACTTTTCTCATCCCTTTTCTTAGACAAATCATTAGATTAGAAAAAATCATAAGGAGAACTAGCTCACTTTGGAGATTCATTCTCACTATAGGTCACCCATAACCTGAGAGTGTTTCCATGTGTAAACAGATAGCTAAGTCTTTTGTAATCTTAGCAAAGGATGTATATTTGATTGATAATAGTTTTTGGCATGCTTGGTGGGACTCTAAAAATATTTTTAGAGAAGTTTTTCAATCTTCAATGTATTATTCTAGCAAATGCAACAGTGTTCCAGCCTTTGGAGGCTTTTTACAAGTATAACTAGTGACACAATCTTCTAGTCTTCCATGTAGAGCTAGTGCATTCATCTTGTGAAAAATAAGATTAGGATATATTGGACTATTTCAATCCAACAACATGTTCATCTATCACTAATATTTGGTGTGTGTATCAGTGATCTCATCCTTTTGAGGCAAGAAATCAAACACATTTGGTGACTTCAAATCAAGATCTACTAGTTTTGGTATGATCAAGTGCTGGTATTTTATAAAATTCATCTATTCATTCCATTTTCTACCTTTCATATGAATAAAAATGTCAAATTTTCATAGGAAGTATGAATATCCACCACCATACTATGAAAATGTTGTCCATAGGGCCCCTTATCAGCCATATCAGGCCAATTATGGTGTTGTTTCTAATTCCATGGCTCTTCAAAACCAACATGCACAATATAATTGCTACCCACCCACCCCTACTCAACATCATTACCAGTTGTACACAAGGAGTCATAATGCTACTTTTAGTCCAAATACTTAGGACACTTACTGCATGCCCATTCCTACCCAATCTCCTAGTCATCCATCTTACCAAATAAAACAATCTAAAATTAATGAGCTTAAAGACATTGTGTTAGACCTCTTCAAGCAGATGGAGGAGATTAGAAGACAACATGAGTATAATCAACACCAAGAGGAGTTGGCTTATCAAGCCTATCTTCATAAGTAGGAGTTGGAGGCACAAAGAGCACAGTATGAGTAGGAGATTGCAAGTATAAAGGGTTATTAGTATCAACAAGGAGAGGGATTTCAAGCAAGGCAGTGTGAAGAATCTGATTTGCCACTGCAAGAGTTGAATCACTAAGTTTACTTTCAATAGCCAGAGCAACCACCTTGTGAAACCTTTGTTTCTGATCAGGAGTGGGAAACACAAAAGAGACATTTTGAAGAGAATCTTGAGAGAGAGGCAACTACACAAACAAAGCTTTTGTTTGCTCAAGCCCAAGTAGCTCCTATTGTTCCAGAATAGCCTGCTCAAGAAGAGGTACGTAAGTATAAATTTCCAAGTTTCAGACAGAATGAACCTCTTAATGGCACTAAAGTTTGGACTCCAAGTTTTAGGTAGAATAAGGTCCTTGATTCCCCAAACCAACCTCTCAAGATTGAAATCCCAAGTTTCAGAAGCCTTCATCCCTTGTAGGTTGGGGAAAATAATCATAATTAGCCTACTGTAGTTACAGATCAGCCACTTGAAGAGTCTCTTTTCCTCCAAGAAATCCAAGAAACTCCCCATGTTTCCCAACCAAACAAATCTGATTGCCCTATCACTATTCACCTTTGTAAAGATGGACTGACTGTCTTACAAGATGACTCATTCACCATGAAAGAAGCTAGAAAGGTAAATTTACTACATATAGCTATAGAGCAATATCAATTAGAGCAGTAGAAGATCAAAGTAGAAAAGACTCCTCATGATGAACCTTCTAATATTTTCATTAATGATCCTCCTTGTTTGGTAAAAGATAATTTTTTTTTAAAAAGTCATGTAGTGTAAGAGACTAATTTACATTGAAAGGTTGTTGTTGTTTGTGTAGAGTAAGTTGATTCTAATATGACCTTGAATCCTTTGAAAAAATTTCTAATGTTGTTCATAAGACGCATGAAAGCAGGGTACAGAGCTTGCAAGGTGAAAGTCTGAAATTGCAAAGGCAATAGTTTTAGAATAGTAAGAAGATAAATAATATAAGGAGTTGCTGATTGAAGCCAAGCAGTCTGACAGTAAGGTCTTGGATCAAGAAGAAGAGTGTAAGCCTATCATGGGACTTGCACAGCTGGATGGAAGCTGTCATGAGGTAAATGACACCCCCTTGTCATTAAAAAATTAGGAGGATTGTGAAGAAATTCTAGTTAAAAACTTTGTTCTAGACTTAGATGATGTGCAAAAGGAGGGTGTTGAACCTTAGTTTTCAGTTAAACTGTTAAACTTCCTAACTTTGTGCATGAAAGTGAAAATGGCATTTTCATGCTAGGCTCTGACCACCACAGTGATGAGGACCAACAAAAAATGTGTAGAAACAACCTTGATTTGAAAAGTATAGAGATTGAGGAGGATCCATTTCAAGCAAAATTGAGCTTTTTTTCTCACATTTAGAGGTTATGCCAACATTTGTGGAAGAAGGTTACTTGGAACAGACCAACTAGGAAGTAGAAGTGGTTGTTCTCCTTAAAACATCACTAGTTAAGGAACAACATGACTCATAGTAGAATGAATCAGTGGTTATGAAGCAACCTAATCTCAACTAGTTAAAAGACCTACCTTATTGTCACATAGAGGAATTTGAAGTTGATGTGCCAATTGATGGTATGTTGAAAGAGATTAGTTCATCATTCAAAAACTTGCCTTCATTTATTGTAGAAGAAATTTCTATTTTCGAATGTTCTTCCTTGGATAATAATGTGTATTTTGATCATAGCCCAACTCTTACTAAGAGCCTACTAAGTTTTGATAGATTTGATGAGCTACTATCTACTGTAATGGAAGAGAATGACTTATTAATTGAAGAGGAGGAAGCCACATCGAAGACTATCATGCAAGATGTAGATAATGTTGTTGTTTCTAGTCAAAAACCTTTGAGAGAATGTCCTATTCGGTATTTGGCTAGTTTGGAAATCAATAGAGGGGGCAACCTCATAGTGACACTGATTTGGCTCATCAAGGAGGGTATTAGGTGGATCAATTAGAAAAGGAAGTCAAGTGGGTAAGTGACTATATTTTCTTTCTTAGAGAAGTGTTATAGTATTTTGCTGAAGATTTGATTGTTCTCCACCTTTTTGTTCTAATTAACAACCTCATGGAGTATTGTAGACTATAGAGGAAGGGAAGTTATTTTATTGAGCCAATGAATGGTTTTGTTTGATCATTCATTCTAAGTGATTAGAGTAGGATAGGGTAGAGTTAGTGTTAATAAGTGCTTCATGCACATTTACTTTCAGTTAATTTTGTTTCCCTAAGTGCTGCTGCATAGGTTTTCTAGCCACCAGGGCCTTCTAGTTTGTTGATAGTTTGGTTTGTTTTTTTTGTTTTCTGCTATTGTTTGGACCGGTTGGAGTCCTAAGTTTCAGTGTTTTTTGAGTTTGAGAAGAGCAGAGTATGAGTCAATGCCCAATGGATATTCAAGGCAACTGAGTCAATGCTTAGTAGGTAAGAAAATAGTAGAAGTTGCCAGAAATGTTACCATTCTTTACTTACAGCTCAAATTGGTAGAGCAGGTTTAGCAAGTTCATTTTAAGGTGAATGTTTTAATATTTCTTTCCTTGTAAAGTTTTCAATCTCTTAGGTTGCCTTCTGTCCTTACTCTTGATCTTTGAAAAGAACCTACAAAAATTTGGAAAAGGTCATGTTAGAGCTCCGATTATGAGTTCTCTATGTCCTATCAAGAGGGGCATAACACATTGCCTATAATACACTGATCAAATGAACATCATTCACATGTGAGAGGAACTAAAAGAGAAACAATCATTGAACCTCATTATTTTTATCTAATCTATTTGTTTCATGTGTAGGTACAAGATAAGTCAAGTAGCTAATTGTAGACATATCAACATGTGGTATCAAGTGGCCTCCCACAAGGGTTGAGCCTAGCATGCTACCCCCCTTAATCTCAAAGGGGATGGAATGGAAAAGACATATCACTATTGATATTGTTTAAGTTGAATGACAAACTGAAGGAGTATAAATCAATCAGATGCATTGGTTTCTAGAATAGGAGATTTTCATGATTGCAGTTCAAAAAATGAAATGAAGTCATAAAGATGAACTGAACTCATTTGGGACAACATTTAATGCATAAGGATAGCTATCATTATTGCTTCAATAGTTATTGGAGAAGTGAGAGTTACAAATGAACATTGAGACAACTCAATAGTATCTAAAACTCAATACAAGAAGTACCATGTGTACATATGAAACATAGCACACATCAAATATTTTGCCATTTCAAATAAAGTTTTTGTTGCTCCTGTCTCAAGAGTGACAGGAAAAGAATCAAGTCAACAATTTGCCTGTTCATTTCATATTCTTTTCAAGAAGCAATTGTATGTTCACCTCTGTTCATCATGAGTATCACAGATGCATATATGGAACAACTAAGATAGCCACAATGATGAAATACAATGTAGATTGCATCATATATTGCAGATCAAATGGACATTGTCAAAGTATACTAGCTTCTATGGAGTAGCAAATGGACATCTTTGTCAACAGTCAACTAATACAATCAACATGCCATGCTACAATAATGGAAAAGTGTTGTAATTTAAAATGGCATATGATATAATTGCCAAGTGTATGTGCCATGTTATAGATATTACTATATAACGTATGCAGAGGTGTATGCAGATATCATATACAGTCACAATAAAGAGCATCTATAGGTGAAGCAAACAAATTTGAATTTGTTTTGTATCAACATAGGAGGTAGAGAATGATACAAAATGGAAATGAAAGCTTTGAACTCATAGCTACAGGCCACGACCTTATGAATAAAAACCTACAGAAAGGAGCCATTTTCTTCATACCCTTCTGATGTTTTAATGATAAAGTTGTAGATCTAAGACAAAGCTAAGATTTTTTTAATGCAAAATACACAACATCAAACTAGTTGTGGCCTTAAAGAGAGCTTGAATACAAAAGACTATGCTATGGTAAAGTGAATATTAAATGAAACCCTTGTTACTTTTTAAGGAATGCAGAGTTATAAATGACTAGCTAAGGCCTCAAAGAAACAAGCCAAGAAGTGTCTCAACACATTTTCTTATGCTCAAACCCTTGTATTGTGCTAGAGAGGAGGTTTGTTTTGCAGTTCTCATTAAGACACAGCTACAACTGTAGTCAAAGGATGAAGTGCATACTTCGTTTCATAACAAGATAACCCATTACGGATTCAACTAAAACAAAGTGCTCAAAAATAATGCTACAGCCATGGCCTTTCAAGAGAAGTAAACAAATATCAAGCATAGAGTATCATGTATAAGCTCAATATATAGGAGATGAGGGTTTTCAAGCCATGGAAATGAGAGCATATTTCACCAATGGCTAGACAAAGGATAGCACACCAAAGGTTTTAAACATTCATTCATAGATACAAAACCATGTTGAGTATCCAAGATTTCTAGAAAATGTAACATCTTGCTTAGAATAATTAAGCCTAGTCATAGCCTTGTAGAGATATGAATACAGAAACATGTGTATCTGAGACACAAAACGTCATATCCATGAAACAATTGAACAATGGAAGGTGCAATGATGAAACTCACCTTGTTAGGAGGCTGAAAGATTATTTTTTTTGTTTCAGTTTGCTTTCGAAAGAACCTCGTAGGTGTAGTCATGCCAGCCAAAATATAGAAGAGAGAATGGTAGTGAAGCAATGAACACAAATAGAACCATTAGATATGTAGAGGACATGGCTGTAGAAGCCATTCTATCTCAGAAAGTTTCAAAATTGTGACTGATATCCTGAGGATGTTAAGGCCCTAAGTCACAATAACTTAGAATGAATATGCAAAGACCCCATAATCACTTGGGATAAATGATAAATAAATGCCCATGGTCACCTTGAAAAGTCATGCCTTATGCCTTCTTTTACCTAATATACCTTCAAAATTCATGCAAACTATCTAAAGGATGAGTCATGCCGCATGTGCCCTTAGTCGATTGACAAGTCATCTAGAGATAGCCCACAAGGCTTTTATTTTTGTAAATAATATGTAATGCCCTTGATATTTTTTATGATTTTTTATAGAAAAATCAATTGATATGTATTGTAAATACTTGGTGAAATTATAAGCCATGTGCCATTATTTTTTGCAAAAAAACAAATCGAATAGGGATATAGATTAAAACTGCAAACATTGTAAAGTTTTATTTTAAAGCAATAGTTTATAAACTGCGTTAAAATCAAAACTATTTTTACGTAGTTAGAGGCAAATAAAGAAAATAAAATATTGCTTTCTTTATTTTTCTTTCTCTTTGTCAGATATGGACAAAAATTGAGATTACTTGGGTAGATAAGGTGGATTTTTGGTGGGGCCACATGAGAGGATATTTTTGGTAGTTTGCTTTCACAGTTTGGAGACATTTGAAGGGCTTTATTTTTTGCTTTTTGAGGAGCTCAAAAATGGAATTGGATGTATACTATTAGGAGATTTTTTCCAGCTTTCTTTTGAGGAGATTTGTCACAAGATATATGGCAGAGATATGCTTTCTTTTCAGAAGTTCTAGTTAGAGTTTTAGTAGAGTAGAGTAGAGATCAGAGTTGAGAATATCAGAATCTTCCTCTCACATTGAGAGTGTTGTATTCCAGTTCAGGTACTCATTATTCCTTTAGTTTATAGAGCAACAGTCTTCCTTCACTTTTAGATCTACTTTTGCAAAATTGATTTGATATTGCACTGTGAGAAGTACTTATCCTCTATTTTGTCTTAATTTTCTGATAGTTATGCCATTATTTTTCTTGATTCATGTTGCATGTCATGTTTTGATTAAACCTTCATGTGAAATATTTATTAATTAGGTAGAATCAAACTGTTGTGAAGATTAAAGTTTCGTTGTCTAATTGTGAGTAAGATTTGATAGGAGTTTAATATTGGTACATCACCTTAGAGATTTATGCTAGTTATTTATTTTAGTACACTTTTCTCATCCCTTTTCTCAAACAAGTCATTAGATTAGAAAAAAATATAATGAGAACTAGCTTACTCTGGAGATTCATTCTCACTATGAGTCACCCACAACATGTCATTGTTGAATGAAGTTTAGATGTCTTAAAATGATTAACTTTCAAATTTCATTAAAATCACAAGGTTAGGTGAAAAATTAATGCATTCCTTATCATTTAGATCATATTCATAATAAAGTATGGGCAGGTAATTTTAACTATTTTCCAATTCTTGAAAATATTAATCACTAAACAAAAATCTATGTAATTTCAACAATCATTCAATGTATCCAAAAGATGCATTCATTAACAAGGTTCTACAAACCATATAATAGGCCCTTAAGCAAATTCTTAGTCTTGCAAACACCGTAACATCATATATTTCAATTGCAAAAGAACCTTAAAAGGAACAAGGAGTTTATAATAGGACAAACATTTTATCCATTCAATCCAATAATGAATCATATGAGTCAATAGATAAAACATTTTTCATCATATTGAACCTATTCTCCAATTAAGCTAAACACTTTATCAAGTAATATAAATCCTATGATTTGGGTGTGGGAACACCATGATAGTAAAGTTTGGTTTGATTTGAGACCCTAAGCTAAGAGAGAGTCATTGGAAGTAGTATTGGGATTTGAGAAGTTTGAAACCCATAGTTTGTGTCCTTGAAATAGGAAATTGCCTTGAGAGGATTGCTTGTGAAGTTTGTAGAAGTGCTTAGTTAAGCCCATTGTTGTGAAATAAGCCTGCTTGGGATTGAGTTTGAAACCTTGTTTGATATCATATTTTCTTCTAAGTCTCTAATCACCAATTTTCTAAGTATTTTTCCATTCTTAGATTTAAGTCGCAATTCCTCCCTTACTAGGAGGAGGAAAAAACGTAAGGTCTAATGTCTCATACTTAGGTTTACACAAGATTTCATGTAGAACTTAGGTAGAAGAACATCTAGCTTAAAATGATAGAAAAATTTAGTATAATACTAATAATGCAATATAATGTTGACTTCGTAAGAAGATCATATTCTCCAAAATCTAACACCAATTAATGGCAGATAATTTTAACTATTTTCCAATTCTAGCAAATATTAATCACTAAACAAAAATCTATGTAATTTTTAACAATTAATCAATGTATCCAAAAAATGCATTCTTTAACAAGGTTCTACAAACCATATAATAGGCCCTTAAGAAAATTCTTAGTCTTGTAGACACTATAACATCATTTATTTCAATTGCAAAAGAACCTTAAAAGGAGCAAGGAATTTATAATAGGACAAACATTGTATCCATTCAATCCAATAATGAAGCATATGAGTCAATAGCTAAAACATTTTTCATCATATTGAACCTATTCTCCAATTAAGCTAAACACTTTATCAAGTAATATAAATCCTATGATTTTGGTGTAGGAGCACCATAATAGTAAAGTCTAGTTTGATTTGAGACGCCGAGGTGAGAGAGAGTCATTAGAAGTAGTGTTGGGTTTTGATAAGCTGGATGATGCAGAGGCATCCACACTAAAACCTTGACATACAGCATGTATGTCTACAACCCTTCATCATCATCATCATATTTACCTTAACACTATCAGCATCATCATATTTTCTCTTGCTGACTGATATCCTCCTGCAGACAAACCTTCGACCCTTCATCTGTCAGCAGCATCATCATATTCAGCTATCGCAAACATCCTCCTGACGATCACTGTTCATCTTACCACCAACTGCTTTCTGCAGCATCATGATGTTCAACATCATGTTCATCAGCAGGATATAAAATATCCAGTTCCCTCCATCTATCCTGATGACGACAACCTCATGCACCTTTCCTTTGATGCTTACGTCACCCCGATATCCTGATGACGATTATCCTGATGACGATGACGTCACATGCAGTTCCTTTAATATCCTGCTGTCGGCCAAACTTAACATTATCGGCCCGCGATGGTTTTATCAACCCGATCTTCTACCTTATGCCGATACGCTCCTCCTTGGCAACACCTGATGATGATCACCCTGAAACGCATTCACCTTATGCAAACGATTGCATCATGCTCACCTCCATCTACTCGGATGATGCCCGAAGTAACTACAGGATATACACAGAAATATCCTGATGATGCTGTTGTGACGAATTTTCCAAACTTAGCAAATTTTCAATCCGCCGAACCTCCTGAGGTGACCCGATCCGCTTCCTGGACAACTTTCCAGACTCAAACTACCAGCACGACCTAGCACATACCCATGCTAGGGTTCTCAACACCTTTCGACTGCAATCCTGCAAACATACATGCAAATAAACAGAAAATGCAAACTAAAGCCTAAACTACTGTACACAGCCATTCCATCGATTCGACGAATCAACCGGTGGAATGGATCAGCGAATCCATGTAACCACCAAAACAGCAACTCGATTACACAAAGGAATCCAAACAGAGAATGAACAAAATAGGATCTCTTTATTGATAAAAGATGCAAGTACAATACTCTGTCTCACTCTGCAATCTAACTTCTCAATCTATCTGTCTGTCTGTCTGTCTATCTCTAAATCCAACCGCTCCTACTACATAAATAGGAACTCCTTACGAGTACTACCACTTGATTCCAAGCGGCTGGGAAATCTCTCCAGGTGGCTGGGAGATCCAACCGAACATACAGCATAATAGCTGTCATAACAAACTACCTAAAAATAGTAAAGTATGGTCAACATGACCTTATTACATGCATTGGTCTTATACGACCTTCTTGGAAACATTAACAAGACTCAAAACAAACTAACTACCTCATGGAGGCCAGCTGTCAGGTAGGTGCTCCTGCACCATACTCCCCAACAGAAAAGAACTCATGTCCCATGAGTTAGGTTGTGGAAGTCCTCCACCTGTACACTTTGTCTTTGCAGTGTTCTGCCCTGTTCTAGCTTTGTCCTCTGCTGGCTCTCGGCTGCTCCAAGACTTCTGAACTGTAACTTGTTTTCTTGCAAGTAAATCCTCATGCCTGTCAATGTAGGCCCTTCTCTCACATACCTTGTGTTTGTCAGGTTGTCTGACCAGAACCTCTGTCTGAACTGCCTCTTGAACTTCTGTAATGTTCAACTCTGTCTTTCTTTCAACCTTTATAGGACAAACAATAGTCCCAACTATGACAACATCCTTGTCATTCCTCTCAACTGGTTGCTGTTTGCAAACCTGTTGCTGAACCTGCTGCTGACCTCTGTCAGTCAAAACTAAAACTGTCTTCAAACTGTTGTCCTTAACAACTTCTTTCCCTGCAATGTCCTCAACTACCTTTATGCCTGCTCCTCTAGGCTTCTACACAAATTCCTTCTTTCCCACTAAAATGATTTGGGCTGCCCCCTGTGCTGCAGCATTTGCCTGCAATGGCATCAACATAATAGTTTTCCCATCTTTCTTGATGGTGTAGGTATTAGCATACCCATCATACAGTACGCTCCTATCAAATTGCCATGGCCTACCCAACAGCAGGTGACAACATTCCATGGGCAAAATGTCACACAAAACTCTATCATGATATGCTCCAATCTGAAAATCAACATATGCCTGTTCATAGACAAAAAGTGATTGACTATCACTCACCCAAGATGCCTTGTAAGGATGTTGGTGTGGAATCCTTTCCAAATTTAGTTTATCCACCATTTCCTGAGATACCATGTTATCTGTTGAACCAGTATCAATGACAACCTTACATACTTTACCTTTGCTCTTGCATATGGTCTTGAAAAGAGCTCTTCTTTGCATCATATCCTTTGATGCCTGCAAACTAGTTCTCCTTAGCATCAATGCTTCTCCCTCCTCAGGATATCCATAACCGTCAGGAACTCTATCTTCATAAGTGTTTAAACCTTGCACACTTTGCTCTACTTTCTCCTCTTGCACAAGTTGTGCTCTCTTGTCATTCGTTCTATCATTTCTGGATGATGAACCTTTGCTTTCTGGACATTTGAAAAATGGATGACCAAACTCACCACAGGTGTAACACTTTCCTGAAAATGTAGTAGAACCTCTACCACTTCCAAATCTGCCTCTATTACCTTTCCATCCACCTCTGAAATTAGACTGTCCCTGTCCTTTACCAGTGTCTTCTTGACCCTCATTGGTTTGCCTTGTTGTAGGGGCTAATCCTCTTCCTCTCATATTGCTGCCTCTTCCTCTCATGGACTTATCTTGTCCCCTATTCATATTTTCTTCAATCCTGATTGCCATTTGGTAACAATCCTCCACACTCTTAGGGTTAGCTAAAACTAACTCATCTTGTATGTTCAATCTCAAACCAGCCAAGTACCTAGCCACCTTTTCTACCTCATTCTCATGATGACCAGATCTCATACTCAACTTATAAAACTCCTCAGTATATGCCTTCACATCCATTTCCTTCTGCCTTAAAAATTGCAGCTTCTTAAACATCTGAATTTCATAATCCTTGGGCAAGAATTTACCTTTGATCCTTGCTACCATTTTATCCCATGAAGTGATCTTTGACCTTCCTTGTTTCCTTCTCTCGGATTGTACATAATCCCACCATACCAAAGCATGACCTCCTAACTTGGTCTTTGCAATCTTCACCTTCTGATCCTCAGCAACATCTTCACATTCAAAGTGATTATCAAGTGCGGCAATCCAATCCAGCAACTCATCTTCATTCAAACTTCCATTATACTTGGAAACATCAACCTTTACCTTAGGTTTATCACTTTGTACTGCCTTTAATAGTTTTGCAAATATCTGGTCTTCAGCATCCAGACCTTCAGCTACCTCTTCATACTCTTCAACAGCATCTTCATCTTCTTCTGATTCACTGTCGTCCACTTCCCTCTTTTTGTTCTTCTCCAAGGCTACAAGCCTGGCTTTAAGTGCTTCAGCAAGCTCCTTCATCTTCCTCATCTCTCTGGCATGTTTTTCCTTCATCTCCTGCAATTCCCTTGCAGTACCATTATCTTTCGGAGGCATTTTGTCAACCTCTCACTCCTCTACCTCTGTCTTTTCAGTGACAGAATCAACACACAACAGCCCAGACCTTTTGCTGGGCTCTGATACCACTATGATGCAGAGGCATCCACACTAAAACCTTGACATACAGCATGTATGTCTACAACCCTTCATCATCATCATCATATTTACCTTAACACTGTCAACATCATCATATTTTCTCTTGCTGACCGATATCCTCCTGCAGACAAACCTTCGACCCTTCGTCTGTCAGCAGCATCATCATATTCGGCTATCGCAAACATCCCCCTGATGATCACTGTTCATCTTACCACCAACCGCTTTCTGCAGCATCATGATGTTCAACATCATGTTCATCAGCAGGATATAAAATATCTGGTTCCCTCCATATATCCTGATGATGACAACCTCATGCACCTTTCCTTCGATGCTTACGTCACCCTGATATCCTGATGACGATGACGTCACATGCAGTTCCTTCAATATCCTACTGTCGGCCAAACTTAACATTATCAGCCCGCGATGGTTTTATCAACCCGATCTTCTACCTTATGCCGATACGCTCCTCCTCGGCAACACCTGATGATGATCACCCTGAAACGCATTCACCTTATGCAAATGATTGCATCATGCTCACCTCCATCTACTCGGATGACGCCCGAAGTAACTGCAGGATATACACAGAAATATCCTGACGATGCCATTGTGACGAATTTTCCAAACTTAGCAAATTTTCAATCCGCTGAACCTCCTGAGGTGACCTGATCCGCTTCCTGGACAACTTTCCAGACTCAAACTACCAGCACGACCTAGCACATACCCATGCTAGGGTTCTCAACACCTTTCGACTGCGATCCTGCAAACATACATGCAAATAAACAGAAAATGCAAACTAAAGCCTAAACTACTGTACACAGCCATTCCACTGATTCGACGAATCAACCGGTGGAATGGATCAGTGAATCCATGTAACCACCAAAACAGCAACTCGATTACACAAAGGAATCCAAACAGAGAATGAACAAAATAAGATCTCTTTATTGATAAAAGATGCAAGTACAATACTCTGTCTCACTCTGCAATCTAACTTCTCAATCTATCTGTCTGTCTGTTTGTCTATCTCTAAATCCAACCGCTCCTACTACATAAATAGGAACTCCTTGCGAGTACTACCACTCGATTCCAACCGAACATACAGCATAACAGCTGTCATAACAAACAACCTAAAAATAGTAAAGTATGGTCAACATGACCTTATTACATGCATTGGTCTTATACGACCTTCTTGGAAACATTAACAAGACTCAAAACAAACTAACTGCCTCATGGAGGCCAGCTGTCAGGTAGGTGCTCCTGCACCACTGGAAAGCCATAGTTTGTGTCCTTGAAATAGGAAATTGCCTTGATAGGATTGCTTGTGAAGTTTGTGCATGTGCTTAGTTGAGCCCATTGTTTGTAAATAAGCCTCCTTGGGATTGATTTCGACACCTTGTTTGACATCAGATTTTCTTCTAAGTCTCGAATCACCAATTCTCTAAGTATTTTTCCATTCTTAGATTTAAGTCGCAATTCCTCCCTTACTAGGAGGATAAAAAAACCTAAGGTCTAATGTCTTATACTTAGGTTTACACAAGATTTCATGTAGAACATAGGTAGAAGAACATCTAGCTTAGAATGATAGAAAAATTTAGTATAATACTAATAATGCAATATAATGTTGACTTCCTAAGAAGTTCATATTCTCCAAAATCTAATACCAATCATTTACAATTCTTTGACTCAAGATATTAATTATATAAGACTTTACGATCTATACTTTCTTATGAAATAATTTGGACTAGATGACTTTGCAAAAGTACTTTAAGATAAATTATCCTAAGAAGATATATAAAGTGATTTATAAGTTCATTGAAGTTCATACATCGAACAAACATATATAATGTATATTGATGTTTAATACAACTCTATTGATGTTGAAACATATGTGACTATAAATACAATTAAAGCTTATCTACTTTTAGCTCAAGACCACAAATTGATATTTACATAATTTATATGATGAATTTTTTTTACAGTGACAATGGTAGATCGACTTGATGAGAACCTACAAAATAATTAATGTAAGTAAAGAAACTATATTTTATGAGTCATGTAACTAGATAATTCATACAAGAAAAGAACAATACATACTAAACCTAGATATCCTAGATATAGATTATATGAGTCATGCATCTCATGAACCCTACAAATCCTAGAAATCCTAGATATAGATTAGTTATTCTAAGAGGATGGCTTAAGGGGAGTTAAGAGATGTACCCTAAACCCTTAACCCATAATAGATTTTCTATTCTAACCATCTTGTGAACCCTATAAACCCTTAACCCTAGGACTTAAAGCCTAGGATATGAACCCTTAACCCTTATCCTATAATAGATTCAAGTTATTCTAATCATTTCATAAACCCTAGAAATCATAAACCCTTAACCATAGGACCTAAAGCCTAGGATATGAGGAGGGATTAAGGGTAGATAGGAAGAAATGGCTTAATGGGTCCTAAGAGGATGGATTAAGGGGAAAATTAAGAGTGTGACTTAAAGGGATGCAAGAGGATAGATTAAGGGTAGATAGGAGGATATGGCTTAAGGGGTCCTAAGAGGATGGCTTAAGGGAAAAATTAAGAGAGTGACTTAAGGGGATGTAAGAGGATAGATTAAGGGTAGATAGGAGGATATGGCTTAAGGGGTCCTAAGAGGATGGCTTAAGGGGTCCTAAGAGAATGGATTAAGGGGATATGAAATCAATTATAAACTTTTTTATAAAATGACAATGAATTATTTAGTTTTATATTTTGACTATCAATTAAATGTATCTAGAACTATATATAGTTACCTATATCTAGATTTGAATTCCATTGTAATATATATGCATGGGCCCTCTCTTTTTTGTAATGCATCTAATTTTGGGAGACTTGAAACAAAAAATGATTTAAAACTTTAATTAGTAATGACTAAATACTAATATATATATATATATATATAGACATGTATATGCAATAAATTTATTAACTATATATATACGACTATATACTTATCTATATTTATTTACTCCATTGTACCATTTGTATCCTCTCTTTTTTCTAATGTACCTATGATTGCATCATGATCATCCATTGAAAGTGTCCATAACACTTTATTAGTAGGTCTCCCTTTACATCTAACTAGTTTTATATTGGTTGCCAAAATCAAATGTGAGTAATGTATAATCTTCTTGTGTCTTTCATAGTCTTCAAATGCAGGCAATCCATTCTTTCTTATTAGATATTTTTGAACCCATATGCCAACAAAAACCACAAAACGAGTTGGACACTCAAAGTTTTCATCATCCACTCTAGGATGTACCCACTTATGTTTTCTCTCAACACATCTAGCCAACCAATACTTCGTCTTCTCCTCATTCCTCTCAGGTGCAACAACAACAACATACACATGTCATGTACAAAAAAAAATAATTCAATAAAGAGTGACATATGTTTAATTCACATATAAAATGCATACATATATAATTAAATCCAATTTTTAATGTACCTTCTTGTACAAGGTCTGAAACATGATCATAATCATCCGATGCAAACAATTGATTATCTTCATTTGTCATTCCATGTTGATCATGTGTCGATGTAGGTGTTAAGGCTCTTTGTTTCCATTCCTCGACCAATTCTGTATTTTCACATGCCTCCCAATCACCTGTAATACAAAATTGATAAAAACATGCAAACTCCCTTGTCCATATTGTCCATGCGTTTGCATTGGAACTCTTAAATGAATGCCATTTTGTAGATCCATTAATTGCTTCACAATCTTGTTAAGTAAGAATATCATTTTCTTCAACTAACCAAAAGAAGCATGGAATTATTTAGCTGTCAATTGTTCTTGTAGATAATTTTGCATTGCATCAATCTACAATTGCACGTGCATCTCTAAATTTCACTGCATCTTTAAATTGTAGTTTCTCTCTAGTAAGATCTCTTTTCACACATGCACCTACTCCATCATATTCTCCTTTTCCATGTCCATCTTCAAAAAAACTCCATATGTGTTGGATATTCTTTACCTTATGAACCTATACAACCAATAAAATATTCTAGCATTCTTGAATTGACCCATGCAATTATCTAACCATATGAGATATTCTCTCATTTGAATTCCTCTCTCTTTTCATTTTTTATAAAATGTATCAAAACAATATTGAAGAAACTTAGGTGAATGTAGTCGATTATCACTCACATAAAAATGGTACTCTCTCAAAAAATTTCTATTATCTTCTCTACTATCATCTAAATGTCTGTATACAATATGAACAAATATGGCTACTTGCACTAAATTATAATATTGTGGTTGAATATCTTCTTATGGACTAAGAGTATAGTTTTTAGTAAAATGAACAACTGACAATATAGTTCCAATTGGGAATGTATTTTTACATGTACGAATTTGACCATCAATCCAATGAGCATTTTGAGGGTGTTTTACATTATTAGGTACAATCTTATCTTTAAATTCTTTAATAAATGCATGCACACTAAATTTTTGCACAATTAGCTCACAACGTTTTCCAAAATTTCTATTTTTTAAAGAATATTCAACATTTTTTAATTTTTTAACATCCACTAGTTGTCCAAATTCATGTAAACTAGTTTCATGCATACATTCTCCTAACAATGAAAAAATTGCTACATCTATCGCATTGTCTAGAAATACATGCATTTAAATAAAATAAGTTTCCATTAAGGGGTTCACAAAAAAAACCTGCTATAAAATCTTTGATTGTTTCAGATGGCATATTAATACGACAAATATATTGCATAATTTGGTTAGCATGCAAAGTACAATGTATATAATGAAAAATATCATAATAATAATGAAATTGTACATGAGTTTTACAACAATAGGAGATTCATGGTTTATTAATTCTAACATACCAAGGTTTACATTTTTCAAATGATCTTTGACTTATGCTAATATTTGGTAAGATTGAATCATCTAAAATATATATATAAAATTTAGTTTGAGTCATATCTAATAGATGCTTTTGATCAGAGTCACGTATTTTTTATCCCACCCTTAATTTTAAAACATCTCTAATATTAGGTGATACTCTTGTATTATCATGCCAAAATTTTTCAATTAAAGATTTGATTTCATTAGTTATTTTCATATCTAACCTTTGGAGTCTACCACTAAAACTCCAACATTGATTAATTGGATCATTTTCAATACTTTCTCTTCTTTTAGCCTCTCTTATAAAAGTTTTAGGATTTACTTTTATATATTTACTAATCTTACTTAACATTCTTTTATTTGAAGTTGATTTATTAACTAGAATAGTTGTTATTACACGATGAGTTGCATTCTTATTTTTAGATCGACTTTTCTTTCTTATAGGATCAACAGCATTGGCAACACTAGATATGACTTGTTCTACTGAATCATCTTTCTTTTTTGGTTTTACAAAAATGCCTAATTTTTTCATCACTTTTCGCATTTTCCACATTTTCATCAATTGTATCATGAGTTGACATTGGAATCCTAATTTCTTTCTATAAAAACATTTTATATAATCTTTTTCCATGAGTTCTCGTTTGTCTCCTAGAAACATTACTAGGAATGTTATCTAACACATCTCTTTCAATTGTAAAAAAATGTTTTCATTTTCATTCATTCAAGTGGTTTCATTTTCATTGAAAATGCAAGGGTTTTCATTTTCATTTTCAAACATACAAGGGTTTTCATTCTCATTTTCATCAATATGAGGGATTTCATCATTATTTTGTTTTTACATTGTTTGAAAACTAGAATTATTGATACCATCAATGGTGTATCCATCTTCAACTAAATAAATAAGATCAATATTTTCAACACTTGAGTTTGAAGACATACACAGATAAATTGTTTCGATACATGCATTTTCCATATCATTGGGAGGTGGATTTGAAGACATATATGAAGTTGTTTGCATAGGTACTATTTCCGTATCATTCAAAGTTTAAGTTGAAGGCATAGTTGGGTTTGTGTCCATAATTGCATTTTCTTCCATATTCATTATGTCCACATTTGCATCATCTACATTCATCTCACCATTCATGGTTTCCTCTTCAACATTCATGGAATTAGATGCTTCCAAATTTTTCATTTGGAGGATTCTTTCTCTTCTATCCCTTTGTCTTTTTGTCTCCATTTCTCTATTTGCTTCAATTTATTCGGGTGTCATTAACTTTCTACATCTTTTTCTATGTCTTTGGCTTGATACCATGATTAGCAAACCCTCTTGATAAAAACACAAATAAATCTTACAAATATTTTCCAATTGCCACCTCCTTCAAATATTCAAATAAAGCTATATAATATGGAGATCCTTTCTTCTATAAACATTCAAGTACAAAAACATGATGAATACATTCAAAATCTCTTTTTTTCAAGTATTTTTGTAAAAAGTACTTGTACTTGATTCCACTTTAGAAAATTTAATTTACAGTTGTCTCTTCCAAAAATTTGAATAGAATATGACCTGTTAAAAGATTGTACAAGACAAGAATGCAATAAAATATGTAGAAACTAGTGCTTTTGGTTCATACTGCAAAAGGAGAATGTTGCAGGGAAAAGTGCTCAGTTGGTTTTTTTGCAAATCGGGGCAAAATAGATCTATTAGAAATGCATACATGTTATAAAACATGTACACATTCTATTATATAAACATATACATGTTATGTAATGTGTACACGTTTATAAAATGACACGTTTATAAAATGCGTATGCATTTTTCTTAAGAATGAGTAAGCGTTTCTTTTAGCAACGCGTATGTGTTTTTAAAAATTTAAATTCCTAATCCACATGCAACCTCAGTTTTAGGCTCGGGAAAGGCATGGCAAGCTGACCCTTAGCCTTTGATCTACAACTAAAAAACTAAGGCAAGTTCAAGAGAAATGTTGAATTTTGATGATATAGTTGATGGACCTTTTTTATGAATTAATCTACAAAATTAAATCCCATTATAGAACACGATGTCTAGTTTCAAAATTTATAATTTTTGTGAAGATTGGTTTATGTTTGGTATTTTCTGATTAATTTCTAAGCAAATTGGTCCATAAACTTGAAATATTAGGTTTTTTTGGTTTTTTAATAACTTTTTTTAGTTGTTTTTTTTGTAAAAAAAATTATATGACATCAATCTTCAGACAATTCTCTACACAATGAAAAAAAATTCAAAAAATGTTTAGTTTAAGTCCAATTATGCTATTTGTACATGTTGATTTTTAAAAATAGCAATTAGGGCCAATAAAAATTTAATAAAAAAAATATTCAAAAAGAATTACAAAAAAAATCCTCATCAATCTTCATGTTGTTATGTATCTGTTCCCAAAAGAAATTAGAAAATACTTTCATTGAGGTCAAAAAGTGGTGTCCATACATGTGCATGGTGTGGTAAAAAAAATGACTTTTGAAAAGTGGTTTTTTTACATACCTATCAAAATTGAATTTCTGTCATCTGGGTTTTTGAATAAATTACATATTCAGAAACTAGATTCAAAATACTAAATTTTATATTACTGACTTTTTTCAGGATTCATTGTGTAAGTGCTTCAAAATATTAGTCCATGTGTGACAAATTCTGAAAAATAACAAAAACACTTCAACTTTTTGAGCTTTTTGTGGACCCAACTTCTTGCAACGGCCCGTAGGTTTAATCTTATGTTTCCAACTTACACTTAGAGAGATAATTGATTATGTTGGTGTATATGTTTGATTAATACAAGCTTAGCTGTCTTCGGTGCTGGAGTTGTTTCTTGCAAGGGCTTCCCCTGATAAATTTGTTGTTATGGTTTGAATTTATTATGTTTACCTCTTCATTAGTTCATAAGTTTTGTTTATTTCTTTTGTAAGTAAAATAAGACAAAAACTTACAATATTAAAATATATATAAAAAAATTACATCTTGTGTGTAGGCATCATGATTACATCAAAGTAATCCCTAAAATGCTACATGCTTATAGCTATAAAACTAGACATGCAAGACCGAAATTAGAAAAAACCATGGCAAATGTATACAGAGCAGAAGATGATTTAAAGTAGCTAATGACCTTAAAGTAGAATTATTAACTTAATAAAATAAGCCAAAAAACTAGAAGAAATTAAAAGATAAACAAATATCAATCCATATCCTAAGAATTTGTAGAAGCATGTCACACCCCATTTTTAAACTAATGTATTTATTTTCTTTATTTTGAAGCAGACAAATAGTTAGTCAAAGAAAATATTATGACTATAGTAATGATGGGAAATGCATTTGTTTTATACTAATTTATATGCAAGAGATAATTGTATATGATGTCATAATTGAACATGTGGTTAAAATGATGAAATAGACTAACTACCATTATGTAATTGAGGTGGATGGAGGAACAATGTTGCTTTCCCTAAGATATGAGGAGAGAGTATCACCATGCAAAGGATGATAGATTGCATGAATGCAACAATCCTTATGCCATTTGGAAACACACACACATATACTTAGTAGAGAGACCATGTTTTTTCTTTTCAACCATGTCGTCGTTAAGATAAAGGTTATTAAATCCTTTTCGCTATCTGATGGAAAATTGGTATATGCTTTTCAAAGATAATTCGATGTGTGTAAATTGACTAAACACGATTAGTTTTTTTCTCAATATCTTATTCAATGGGTGAAAACTCTCTGTCCATAATTGTACTTTAGATGAAAACATTTAGTGTTCAAAAGTACACAATATCG
This sequence comes from Cunninghamia lanceolata, assembly GCA_027924645.1. Lineage (NCBI taxonomy): Eukaryota > Viridiplantae > Streptophyta > Pinopsida > Cupressales > Cupressaceae > Cunninghamia > Cunninghamia lanceolata. Next base: position 13,777,869 of record BSBN01000388.1, on the reverse strand, counting down.
ACAATCAATACAAATGTATGTTATGTATTTTTACAAAGTTATTATTATGATAATTATTGTTTATACTATTATTATTATAGTTACTAATTATGTTAGGATGGGAAGTATCCTTATTCTTCTAGCAAACACCCTAGATGCTTGGGAGTGGAGGAGGGAGCAACAACTCCATACTTCCCACTATCTTCTACATGTAGAGAGTGAGAGAAGGCCACGTGGATAAGGAGATTGTGGTGTAATGGTGCTTTTAATGATGCAGCATAACTCGAGTGGTGGCCCTTTTAGAAAGGAGAGGTGGGTGTTTTGGAAGATAACACAATACTTGGTAAAAGTATTGAAGGAGGAAAGAGAGTGAGTGAAAGGAATGAAACATGCAACAAAACTGTGTTAGCATGCTTCTTGTAGCAAAGAACATGCAAGTTCATTATGATACTGCTGAAAGTGATAATATGTATGTTTGTATTCCTTTATATTTGTTGAAATTGTAAGTAGACATGTAGAAAATCTATTGTTGATTGTTTTCATCTGAGGTTTACATTTGAATGTGTCAATTTTGTATCTCATTGGAGAATGTTATGACAAGCATATCTAGATTAAGAGAGTTGCATATCTCTAATATGCCATAGTGTATTCTTTATAGATTGTTATAAATATATTAGAATGATAGAATCGGTCATATAACTATGTGAACTCATAAACCAAGTTGTCATATGGCCAAGGCTATGTATTATGATGGTCGACTAAGTATATAATAAGGCCACACATTATGCTTAATTGCTGATTGTATTATGATAAAAAATCATATTGAGGCCGAGAGTTATGAAACATCTCAAGTTGACTGTAAAATCATATTGAGGCCGTGTGTTATCAAATATCTCAGGCTAACCATGAAACTATATTTAGGCCAAGGATCATAAAATCAGAGGCTAATTATGATCAAATATCAGAGGTTGATTGTGATCAAATATCAAAGGTCGCCTGTGATCTTGATATCAGAGGCTGACTAGGATCATATTATAGGAGGTTGATTGTAATGATAAATTATTTGGTTGGCTACATATGAAATTATATAAAGGTTAACTAAGTAAATAAAGTCAAGTCAACTATGTTTTTACTTAGGCAAAATATTTTACAACATGAAGGCCATGTGTGAAAATTTTAACCCAAATCTTTTATGAGATTGATTGATATTGAAATCTATTCTTAGGTTTAGTAACCAAAAAGGGTCAATAGAAAGTATATAGAAGGATCTAAGAGAAGATCATTTGTGAAGTATATTTCCCTTACCAGTAATGGTTTAAGAGGATTGAGAATGTATTTTTGAAAGCTTGAAGAGTTACTACAAAAGGAAAAGTCATAGTGTAGAAACACTTGACATTATATCTACTCTATTATCTATCTTAGGCCATGTATAGCCACAATAATTTTTTAAGAAAAAATATTTATGCCAACAATAATTCAAGATTTAGACTATTGTGATATTTGGAGTCCTCTCTTTGATATACATAAAGTAGAGTATTTAATTCATATGATTATGTATTTAGAACTTAATATCTATAACTCGATATTTGATTTTTGAATTCGTGCTGGGCAGGAATGGAAGGAGATAGTTTGGGGTGGGGGGGCATGATTCAGTCCCCTCCCTTGACTCCAAGCGGTGCAGCTGATGGCACAGGCTATCAGAATGTTCACGTGGCCTCAGCGTCAAAGTCAAATCCCAAGAAGTAGAAAGAAGCTCTTGTGGGTACTGTCAATGGTAGCGTCAAGACTTCGAGCAGTCAACCGGTTGTTTCAGAGGGGGATGGTGATAAGGAAATTAAACTACTGGTACAGATGGTGTTGTGGGTTTTGGCATTAATGGACAATACCCTGGTGAGGAAGTTTTTTGGCTTCAGGCCTAATATTGAGTTGGTTCGTCACTAGATGATGACCAAGTGGTCTCTTAAGGGGAGTGTCTCAGCTAGTGCTATGGCAAGAGGTATGTTTTTATTTAAATTTACCTCTCAGGAGGACATGCTATCAGTTTTACCTGGTGGTCCATGGCTTTATGGGAAGCATTCCCTTTCTCTATGCAATGGAAGCCTGGTTTTGACCACAAGGCTGACCTCAATTAGTCAGCATCAGTGTGGGTTCACTTGACAAGTCTTCCCTTGGAATTTTGGGATGAGGAAATCTTCACCTAGATAGGCCACTCCTTCAAAAACTATGTCAATATTGATAAAGTTACGAAGGCTAAGGCGAGACTAGTTTATGCCATATTTTGTGTTAATATGGACATTTTGAAGGCTCTCCCCACTTCCATTATACTGGAATCCCAATTTGGAAAGTGGATGCTAAGTATTTAGTATACAAATGCTAGGATGTTCTACCAAAATTATATGAAAGCTAGTCATGTCTTTACACAGGGCTGAGCTCCAAACCGTAACCCTCCTTTGCAGTCAAAGCAAGTGGTGGAGGACTTAGAGGAGTACCCCTTCAAGGAGGATATTTTGAAGATAGTTGACTCCCTCCTAGCTTCCCTAAGGAAGGAAATAGTTCTGGAAACTCCTATGGAAGATACCCAAATAGACTAGTCTGCACCGGCCTCCCATCATTAACCTCAAGCTTCTCCACTACAAGTGGAGGAGAACTTGGCTGTTGAACTTACAGTTGTTGGGGAGGAGGAGAGTCAAAAGTTGAAAGATACAGAGATGGGGAATCCATCTGAGGTCCAAGAATCAATTGTAACTAAGGAGGGTTAGGGAACCATGCAAGAAGGAGAGATAGGAGTGGATCTTAGCCCACGAAAAAGTGCTCTGTCACTCTAGAGCAAGGTAAATAGAACCAATAGTCCTGGGGATCTTTTGGGGTTCCTCAAATCTAATACGAGGTCACTGATGAAGAATATCTCACCTTCACCAAGGGCAAGTTCAAGAAGAATGTTGGAAGATAAGAAAGGATGGACTATTGCGAAGAAGAAGGGGAAAAGTAGTAGCTGTAAGATAGCTGATGTGGGGGGAGATAGTAAGGTCGGTAGGCCAACCCACATGAAGACTAGACTAAAGGAGATGGAGCAGGAGATTTCTAGTGGGAAGTAGTCCACCTTGGTGGCTTCCTCTAGAAAGACCAAGAAATGAAGATAATCTCTTAGAAGATAAGAGGGTTAAACAACCCTCATAAGAAGTTACTTCTTAGGAACTATGTTTTTGATAATAAAGTTGATATCCTTCTTTTGCAAGAAATAAAAATGACTAAGGAAAGCTTCAAATCTACCCTTAAAGATATTTGGCCTAATGCAAAGTATGCTATAATTGAGGCTACTAAGAACTTAGGAGGAATTGGTACTCTTTGGAGGCAAGATATTACTGGCAACCTCATATCATGTTCTAAGAATCATGTGGAGGTCGCATTTTGCTCTCCTCTTGAATGGTGGATGCTGATTAATGTTTATGCTCCTAATACTCGCAGTAGCTGAAAGGAATTTTAGGAGAGTCTGGTGGACAAAATTAGGAAAAAGAGAAGTGTCAATTGGATGGTGGTGGGAGATCTTAACTCCCCTCTTTTCCCTTTAGAAAAAAAGGGGGGTTAACTAACTATTCTGATAGCATGTTGGATCTTTCTAATTTTCTTGGAAATGTAGGTCTTATGGATGTGGAACTATTCAGATAGGCCTTCACTTGGTCAAATAGAAGACAAGGGAGTAATCTGATTTAGGTTAAATTGGACATATTCTTAATCTCTTCCTACTGGACTATTATGAGTGGACTGCATCTATCTACTCTCCCCAGGCTTGGTTCAGACAATAGCCCTCTCTTGCTTAACTGGACTAGGAAGGGTAACAAAGTCCTTTTCCATTCAAATTTGAAATGATGTGGGCCCTTCATCCAAATTTAGAGATTTCTTGTTAAGTTGGTGGATGATTCCAATTCAAGGGCTAGCTATGTTTAGGCTAGTTAATAAATTACCCAATGTGAGAAACAAGGTGAAGGGCTAGAAAAAATTTACTTTTGGAAATGTTTTGAGTAGGAAGAAAAGTATTATGGAAAAACTAAAAGAAGTTCAAAGAAAATTGATCAGGGAGACATATCTGAGGATCTGTAATTGATGGAGAAGAATCTCTCCAAGGAATGGACCTAGACTATTAAGGAAGAAGAGGTCTACTAGAAATAGAAATCTAGGGTTCAATGGCTTAGAGAAGGGGATAGGAATACCTCCTTTTTCCATCAATCTACATTAAGACATAGGAAGAGAAATACCATCAGAGTGCTTAGAGATGAACAATGGAGAGTGGTGGAGGAGGAGGAAGACATTGGTAACATGGTGACAGAGTACTTTGAAACATTTTTTGTAGAACAAAAATCAAGTGTACTGGAGAAAGATATGAGTCCTCTCCTGGAGGTGATTCCTAATATTCTCTCTGAGGAGGATAACTACTTGTTGACCAAACCCATTACCCTAGAGCATCTTAGTGGCTATGTTGTCCATGGGAGCTTACAAAGCCCTAAGCCCTAATGGGTTTCCCCTGGCATTTTTTTAGATGTTTTTAGAGATTGTTGGTAATGATTTTTTTCTCGTGGTGTAAAATTTCTTTCGGAAAAGGAGACTTCTATGACAACTAAACATCACTTTTATAGCCCTTATCCTGAAGAAGACCGAAGTTCATACCATGGAAGATTTTAGACTAATTAGTCTTTGTAACACGGTTTATAAGGTCTTCACTAAAATGTTGGTGTTCAGATTACAACCCCTACTGGATAAACTCATCACTCCTACCCAGAAAAGCTTCATCTCAAGGAGGTAGATTATGGATACAACAATCACCACCCATGAAATAATTCATTCTATTCAGAAAAGCAACACCCCAGGTATGATTTTCAAATTGGATATCTCAAAAGCTTATGATAGGGTCAGCTGGGACTTTCTTTTGAGAATTCTGAGGAAATTTGGATTTAATGAAAAAATCATTAACATAATTAAAGAGCATATATCTACAACCAAATTCTTAGTGCTTGTTAATGGATCCCCAAAAGGTTTTTTCCCTTATGGGAGAGGCATTAGACAAGGTGACCCTCTTTCACCTTACTTGTTTATCTTGATTGCTGAAATTGTGGGAAGGAAAGCTTGTAACGTGTTAATGCAGGGGACTCTTCGTGAGATAAAACCTATTCAATAGCCCAAAATTTGGTGATTCAACAATTTTTGGATGACACTATACTATTTGGGTCAGCTTCAGTGGTGGAAGCTAGAAGGTGGAAGGAACTCTTAAAGAACTATGAGGCAATTTCAGGTTAGAGTGTCAATTTTGAAAAAAGTGATATCTACTTCTTGAATACTCTGCCAAACCTTTAGCAGAGGATTACTAGAATTTTGGGTTGCTCAAGTGAAAGTCTCTTGGCTATGTATTTGGTCCTTCCTCTCATAATTAACAAATTTTCTATGGAGTTCTGGAAGGTTTTGTTGGAAAGAATTCAGAGAAAACTAGCAGGATGGAAGGGTGCTCTCCTAAGCCAAGCTAGAAAGTTTTAGCTTCTCAAAGCTTCTTTATAGGGGATGCCCAATTATGCATTAAGTCTCTTCAAAATTCCTAGAAATGCAGTTGATAAGATTGAACAGATCTAGAATAAGTTTGTTTGGATGGGGGTTGAAGAGAAAAAAAGAATTACCCTTGTGAGCTAGGAGAAAGTATGTGAGCCTAAAAGATAAGGGGGTTTGGGCCTTAGAAGAATTCATTTGATGAACAAGGTGCTCTTAGCCAAGATAGGGTAGAATCTTATCTAGAACAGTACTAATTGGGGTGATATCATGAGAGCCAAATATCTCAATGGAGACCAAGGTAGAAGTCTTATAGTGAAGTAGAGCCTTCCCAAGGGGTTGGTTATTTGGAATGGGACTATTAAAACTACAGGCCTCATATGACAAGGTTTGAGATGGAGGATTGGGTATGGTAAATAGGTTGACTTCTGGAAAGCCTAGTGGTTGAAGGATAAACCCCTGATAGAGCTAGATTATGGCAAGATAGTGGGAAGGACTAGCGAGGTGCTTGGCACTAAAGTGGCTGACTACATAAGGACCTGTGAAGGTTTTCAGAGATGGCAAAAAATCTTAGGTTATGTCCAGGATGATACTGAAAGGGTAAAGATGGTTTAGATTCAAAAAGATTTAGATGAATACAAATTATCACTTTTTATCAAGAGGGACAAGACGGTCTAGGATAAGGATAAGAGAGGGTTGTTTACTTCAAAAGTGCATAAAATTTGTTGTTAAACCATGGAGAAGGAGGAGTTTGGAGTAAAATCTAGTCTCCTAAACTCATTCTGAAGATTAATTTCTTTTGGTGGACTTTAATGCATAATAAGCTCTTGACCCTGGACAATCTAAAAAAGAGAGGATTCCTTATGCCAACTAGATGTATACTATATGAATCTAAGGAGGAATCTTTGGCTCATCTCTTTCTTCATTGTAGTTTTTTTTAGGAGGTCTAGGGACTCACTCTGCAAAAGTTAAATGTTAATTGGATCTTGAATGCTAAAATGGAAATGTTGGTGTCAGAATGAAAGCATCCCTATAACCTGGTTCTACCAATTTTTAAAGAACTCTAGAACCAAATACCTCCCCATTTAGTTTAGAGTTTGTGGAAGGAACATAATAATAGAATCTTTAGGGAAAATAGCATAACCTCTTTAGAGGTCTTTCAATGTTTTGTCAATTTGTTGGATGAAATCATCAATTCTTGTTAGTTTAAAGCTGTGCATAGCCACCCAGGGAGAGGAGAGAAGAACTAAACAAGATAAAGAATTGGAATCTAAACTCATACAAGGTGGAAATGACTAAGAAGTTATCCTGGGCTAGAACCAAATGGACTTCACAGTAGTAAGGGTGGGTTAAGTTGAACTTCGATGGTGTGGCTAGAGGGAACCTGAGTGCTGCTAGTGGTGGAGGTATCTTAAGAATGGATACTGGAGAGTGTGTTGCTACTTATGCTGGAGGGATTGGCATTAAAAGAAATAATGAAGTGGAAGCCATGGCTATGCTATGGGGTATCAACTTAGCTATCTCCATGAATATCAAAGGGCTAGATATTGAAGGAGACTCCTAGCTAATTGTGAATGTTGCCCTTGGTCATTCTTAGATAGGGTGGAACCTTAAGGATATCATGGGGGACATCAAGATCATTCTTAATGGTCTGGAGGAATATAAGATTTCTCATATCTACAGAGAAGGAAATATTGTGGCCAATGCCTTGGCTAATGTTGGAAGTGGGAAGGATGGATGACGATGCTGGAAAAGCATCTCAAGTTTGTCTCAAGGAATTCGTAATCTGATTGAGCAAGATGGAAAAAGATAGGAAATATAAGTGGTGGGTGATGGTTATTGTTCTTTGGTATCACTAGGGTGTTAGATGGGTGGGAGTTCCTTTACATAAGGAAAGTAGGACCAATAATGCAAAATTTTGAATTAATTATGGCAGGATTGTCAATAATCTCCTATAGGATGAGGTGGTAGGGTCACGGTGGAGTCAACCGAGTCCTATCAGTAGTAGTTGGGCTAAAGGGTCCACGGGTATATAGGGGATGGCATAGATGATAGTATTATGAGGAGATTGATGGGAAAGCTTGGTTGGTATGCTAAAATGCATGAGGACTTTAGTATTGGCAAAGATCTGGGATCAGGATTTCACAATTTGAAAAGGACGATGAGTGGATAAGTGGCTAGGAGATGGAGGACGGATGTGATGGCTAATTTTATGATTCATCATGGTTAGTTTAAGATAGAGGTTAGCATCGCCTATCTTCACATGAAGTGGTAGCTAAATACTTCCCTAATGAGATGTATCTAGGTTGCGATATTAGGGATTTTAACAATAATAATTATACTGTCATCATTACTACAACTTAGCATAATTGCTATTTTAGTAGTCCGTTTCCTAATTTCAAGGCTATGAATTGTGATTATTTCCCTTTTGAACAAATCTAGTTCAGTTTCCTTAGCCATTCTCAGACTAATAAGATGGGAGGAGACATCATGAAAATTGAACCCATCTTGGCTTATGAATTTAAGAAGGACCCTATTGTTTAGCATATTATCCAAGAGGGTGAGGTGGTGCCTTTTCTTGAAGGGATGACGAGTCACGATGAAAATCTGTCAAGATAGTTTGTGGAGACATGGGATGAGGAAACCAGGGAAGTTAGAATTGGGAAGATTGGATTCCAAGTTTCTAAGGAGGTCATTGGGCAAGCCATTGGTTTACCCATGAAAGGCAAAAAGCATTCAAGGAAAAGAAATGTGGCCAACCCAGAGCACATGAATCTCTTCTTCTGCAAGGGCGACACTCCTATGAAACTTCATGGTGGGTTCGCAAGAAAGGAATTGTTGGAGCCTTGGGGACAAATCTATCTCGTGTTAATGAAGTTTTTCACACTGGAAGGGTGGTTCTAGGTATACTATAATGATCACTTTACTCTTTTAAATCATTTTAGGAACAAGGTTGAGATTACCTTTCCCTTCTTTTTACTCTCTTCACTAGATAATTTAATTAAGTCTATTAGGGAGCTTAGGGCCAAGAATGCCAATCACCCTCTCATTCCAATATACCAAGGCCTTATTTTTAATCTATATCATTTCCATCTTACCCTATGTCTACCTAAACCTATTCAAGTTAAGATATTGGAGGACCCATAGCTAGGTATTTCACACAGGGGTAAGGGCAAAGTGAAAACTTGCATTGGGACTCCTATAATTAAGGGTGGCCCCAGTGCGGTGGAAGGGAATCTTGTTGAGAGCCCAGTTTCTACTAAAAACACAAAATAGAAGAATATCACTCCAGTGCAGGGAAGGAAGTTTGGCAAGAGAGATAGGATGGAGGAAATGGAGGGAACTATGAAAAAGAAGTAGAAGGAAGGGAAGGATGATACCATGGAGGATGCTCCTATGAAAATTATGGAATTGGACACTATTTTGGAAACTAAGGGTAGAAGTGATGGTGGGGAGACTGCTCTTTTAAGCATTCACCCTTCCAAAAGGATTGCTGGGAAACCACTGGTTAGTTCTGTTGTCAATTCAAGTATGCACCCTTGTTAAGCTTTGTGAAAACTTAACTACTTGTTGAAACATGGAATCATTCTCAGATGTGGGTCTCCTTTCATGAGAATAAATCTATAGAGTGAGATGGTTCTCTTGTAACTTCTAAACTACTTACTTGAGGGGAAAAGGGATAGAAGGATGTAACTAAAATAGAAACTAACTCTAAAATCTAAAATAGACAAATTCCTATCACTCACAACCAGATCCTTTAACACAAATCCTCACAATTCCACTCATAGTTACTCCTTAAGTAATTTGCACCAAGGTTTGGTGTGAAACACAAACTGCAACAGGAAGAAACTAAATTTTAACAGCATTGAGACATACCAAAGTACTGAAATGGTCACAATATAACATCAGATCAAGACTGCAAAGTAAGTCAAACAAGATGATTTGCTATTAGAACTAAAAGGAATACAATGCATGAAAAATAAAATGTGTGAGCCAACTGTTGTATACAACTCTGTAAGAGAGACGAAATTGATGCTAACTGACTGAAAAAACTAATTTTTCTCCTATAAATGTCTCCAAATGATCTCAAGTGAAGAAAGAGGGAAAAGTTCATAAAAAAAGACCCTAAGTCCATTTTTGAGCTACTCATGAAAGCCAAAAATAAAGCACTGCATATGTTACCAATCTGTGAAATAAAGCTGTAAAACTGCCCTCTCATGTGGTCCCACCATAAAACTATTTTTCTCTGCTCATGAAAGCTCCAAAAATTTGTCCTATATGGCTCTAAATAAAACAAATCAAAATGGAATATATTTGAACTATTTTATTGGCCTATAAATTGCCTAAAATACTTAAACTTTAAAAGCAATTCACAATTTCATTGCTTTAAAGTTAACTTAAAATGATATGGCAATTTAAATCGATATCCTATCGATATAATTTTTTGCAAAAATAAAATGATATCTGGTTTATAATTTTACAAAGATATTTACAAGATATCTTTAATGATTTTCTATAAAAATCATAAAAAATATGAACTATTACACATGTTTGCAAAAAATAAATAAGAGCCTTAAAAGGCTTGACACCATGGCCTCCGTGTGTCAATATTCTACCACCTCATCATTATCCATATGGCTCAAAAAATGCCAACTCATTGTCTCTATAGTGCCACCATGTCGCATTGACCCCATTTGACCATGTCTTCATTCTGCATATTCTTCACATTCATAAGGTTCTTGTTTTATATTATACATATATTGAAATATGTGAAGGAATAATAAAAATGCATAAGTGGGAGGTCAAAGACACTTGACCACATGCATTATCAACTAATACCTCGAATCCAATGTGATTCAACCACCTATGACATTAAGACCTTGGCACATTCTAAAAGCACATCTCTATCCACTCAATGATAATGTCCAGTTTGACTTAATAAAATAGGCCATATTCTTTAGCTATCAGCCACATCTATTTATGATTACTAGACACTATTAATACAAAGTGTTGACCCCAATCTCGATTGGATAAATATGATTACATTTTTTGCATGGTCAAAATGTAAGGGACGTTGAAAGAAAAGCAAGTGTGAAACCCTAAAACATCGGTCATTTCATTTTGTTGTCATCGTTAAGTTGGCTCTGCAACTCTGGTTGCTGACTTGGGGTTTCATGCTCTATGTGTTTTCTTGCTCCATTTGATGATCTTTAGTTCGAAAACTCTGTACTTTCTTTGGTCAAAATGACAGGCCGCTCTTGGTAAGTCTGAATCTAAGCTTTAAAATGGTATTTCACTTTTCTTTGATGGCTTATATTTCTTTAAATGGCCATGGCCATCATAACTATTTCCTCAGTCTTTGATATATACTATTTTGTTTTCTGGTTGAACTTGTGAAAAAATGATAAAATGATACAGTTCAGTTTAGCTAGCCATGGCCATTATCTTCTTCTCAAGTTGCATTATCAAACTTTGATTCCATTGTTCCTCTCCATCATTACTTCCACTGTGGCTTCTTTAATTTCTACATATCTGAAACTGTAATGAGGGTTTCATTTGTTAGCTGGGTATTTTAAATATCTTCTCATAAGGCACATCGCTTCATGTAATAAATATTATGTAGCTTCCATCCTATCTTTTGATGTAAAAATATGAAGTTTCTTGTGTTAAAAGTGAGGGTTTCATTTGTCTTGCACAAAACCTTCTATACCCATGCAGTCATACTTACACAGAAATTTCCTTTACATTGCTCGACTAAAAGTAAAACAAAAAAGACTCCTTTTTCAAAACTCGATAAGGGTTTCATTTTTTTTATCACACATAACTCTTTCCTCATTGTGGCCATGTCTTCAATGCTTCATTTTGACCTTTCTCGACTGTGAAAAAAGGAAGAAACTTTTTACCCGACAAGGGTTTCATGTTTTGGTGTGTAAACCATATACTCAACTATGGCCTTGTTTAGATAGTTTACAATACCATTTCTCTTCGTCCATACTGTAAAATACATTGGTTCTTAAAGTAGATGTGGGTATTTGAGAAAAGAATGCAAATGTAATCATATGCATAGCCTCACTATGAATGTTCTCTACATTTTTCCTCTTCACTGTATAAACTCAAATTTGACAATTGAAGCAATGTTTTATCTTTATGAGCATATAATCTTCTTTCTATAGCATATATGGCATATGGTATCCCTTTTTCTTTCTCATGTTGTCACTGTTTAGTCATAGTTACTGTTAATTCCTTATACTCATGGCTGCTCCAATATCAAGATCATATTTCCTTTTATATCTCTACAGAAATGAATGTTGTATCATTTGGCAGTCTTGAAAAGGAGCTCAATGTCCATTGATGGCTCTTACTTTGAGTCACTCCGAACTGATAATCATCTATGGGCATTGAGCTTGAGCTCATACACTGAGTTGATATAACATTCCTTCAGTTGAAATATCCTATCTACACAATAAGAACATGTATGCCTATTTCACCCCCTTTGAGACTTGGGGTAGCATGTCAGGCTCTACCCTTGTGAGAGCCCATTTTATGCCACATGTTGATTTGCCTTCTAAACATCAACATACTTTCACCTATACCTATACATGAAGCAAGCAAGTTAGAATAAAACAATGAAGTTCAATGGCTACTTCTTTCTTAGTTCCTCTACATATGGATGTTCTCATTTGATCAATGCATTACAACTAAAGTATTATGTCTCTCTTGATTGATGAAGGATTTTCATAATTGGAGCTTCTAATGGGACCTTTCACACAATTTTTCAGGTACATGCTGAGGTCAGGAGCAAGACTGGAGGCTACTACAAAGATCAACCAAAACAAGGTAATGATGGCTATGTCTTTCCCTCTTCTTCATTAGATGCATAGTATTTTATTTGTATCTGCATGAGTTCAACTATAACCCATGGCTTCTGTGGGACATCTGATATGTCTTAGTTTCCTTCAATGCAATGTTTGTTCTCTTATGTATTCAAAATTGTAAATGAACAATCACTATGGTGAATGAATGCTTATCTCTTTTATTGTTCTACAATGCAATGAATCATTGAAACTTTTATTTCTACATCTAAACAACTGAATTGTACTTGTCATAACAACTATGCAACTTAGCACATAATAGCAACAAATCAAACCTCACTCAAAAATGATAAATGATAAATGATAAATCTGCTCAGCCAATTTTTGAGTTGTGGTCAAAAAATAGTAAGAAGTTCTCCAAGGGTGGAGGGTTCTAAGTTTGTAGAAGAGACTATGGATGAAGAGGGAGAGGAGACTCCTACTGAATTTGTGCATGAAGTCAAGGGCACTAACCACTTTCCCTCGATGAATGAAACCAGCTCGAAAAGTCTAGAAGGCAAGAAGAAGGCTACCATTGGAAAGAAAGATCTAGGGGAGTCTATTCATCAAGATAGTAAGGGGAAATGTGCTCTATGTGTCAAACATGTGGAGGATATCCAGAACCTTCAGAAAAGAATGGACTCAATGCAGAACAAATGGAAGGTCATGGAAAAGTTTGAGCCTAAAGCTTTACACTGGGCGGCTTCCATCTTCGTCATGGTGAAGGATCTAGATGACAAGGTTAAACAAGTGGGCATTGATAGCTTAGGTGACTATAAGGAGATGGTGGAGTTCTTGGCAAGTTTGGGGTGATAGACAACCTATAGTTTCTTGTTTATCCTGATTTTTGTTTTCTCCATCTTTAATTGAGTTTTGTTCTATTGTTTCTGTACTGTCAATCCACTCTTTCTAGCATGTTAATGGCCTAATGCCCTTGGGGCTAGTTTGTTAGAGGGATCTGGACCCTAGTTTCCAGCTAAACTTATCAAAAACTTAATATCGACAGATTAAGAGTTAAATATTTGTTAATATAGATAGAGTCTTTATTTAATATAATTTATACAGCTTAATTGTAAACCTTGTATGCGTAGATGACTATGGATGAGCCTAGGAGTAGGCAATTAAGTCATTGAGTATTTGATAGGATGCCATAGACCCATGATTGCAAGGATGCAAAAAGGGACTCAATATATATTCACACCAATCATCTAATATTTCACCCTAGACTTGTCAATAATGACTAGTAGATAAGGGTATATGTGTTTATGACTAACGCGTTATAAGTAAGACCAAGAGAGAGTTGTTATGCTTAAAGAAAATAAATGAATAATAAGAATATTATCTCCAAGTTGAGAAAAGAGTGAGTGAACATATGACTTATATATATATGAAACTTTGGCCAAAGTAATGCAAAAATCACTGCTTGTATTGTCGGTTCATGATGTACCAGAGAGTTGAATAATCATAATGGGTAAGACATAACTAGAGCTAGACTAGAGTTGTAAACCCAATTATCTTTAGCTAGGACACATCTCTAGTTCTTAGACATTGTATATAGAATTACTTGATTCTCATTATCTTTTACCCTTGTGAAGGGAAGGACCACTTCTAGAAAGGAAGGTGAGCAGGGGACCGCCAGTCTATGGTTGGAGGAAAAGCACTAGCATGATGCTCTCTCTCTCTCTCTCTCTCTCTCTCTCTCTCTCTCTCTCTCTCTCTCTTTCTCATGTAGTTGACTATTGAAGACTTGTAAACAAGAATACAATTCTTATTTTGTAATTGATTTTGATAAGATTGAAAATCATAAGGAATATAAACATTGTAATATGTGCATTTTTTAGTCACATGTGAAGTGATCTCCTTTTAAAATATGTATATATTATACTTGGATATTGCAAATATATTGATTATGGATATTTTTTCTCTTCTCCTTAAAATAAAGTGTGAATATTTTTTAAATTTTTGTTTGAGTTTTTCTAATATTCCTGTTGGGATGTGATAGCACTGGGTCTATGGACATATGCTCTAATACCAATCTGATAGCACTGGGTTATCTATGCAAGCACAAATACCATTACCATCTTCTCATGAGAATCAAGTCTCTGCCCTTTTACAGGGGCTATTAAATAACTTTTGTTAATAAAGTGACAGGAACAAGGTAGCAATATAAAAGATAACAAAAACATTCAAGGAATGTGATAGGAGATTAACAATTACTCATTATCATGATCTTACCCCACTGTCCTGAATTGCTACAAGATCACATAACAAACTACAATTTAACATAATGGACTTTTATTCAAAACTAGCCAAATTGGCTTCTCCATTACAATATCAAAAGTTCAGCAATAACATTTACACTATTTGGCTTATGGTCACTCTCGATCTCTAGCAAAATCGTCCATTTTTTTCTTGATCTTCCATTCTCCTCCTATCACTATCCACCATCATTCCAATTGACCTATTGCATCTACAACTATCTGTCTTTTGCAGCCATCCATCCTCCTATTATCAAACATTGGCCTTATGGCCTGCCTCAACTTTCATCTTCAATATATCGGCCTCTTAGCTCTTCCTTCTACTATTTCTTCTAATTATCAACCTTCCCTCCAATCTACCTTCTACGACCTCTATATATACTTGCGTCCTCTTTTATTATCCTCTATCACTCTTTTATTAGTGATGGCCTCTTCCACATTCCTCATGGCTTGCCCCATCTTTTGTTACCACTCGGCCACCTCTTGTTGTATTTTGGCCTATCTTTTAGCCTTCATATATTCTAGCCTCTCTTCCTTACCAACTGAGCCTCCTCCATATTTGTAGCCTCTCTTTCCTCAATCGGCCTCCACTTCACGATTGTATCAGCATCTTCCCTCTAGTTATCACCTCTATCCAACTTGTGTGGTCTTTCTCATACCCATGGCCTTCTTTCTTGTTGGCCTATCAGACCACTTGCATATCGTCTCCTTCTCTATGTTGCTGCCCTTTCTAATGATGATCTCCTTTCTTTTATCCTCATGGTCTCCTCATTCATATCTGCGGCCTCTTCATTGCTTGTGGCCTCCCTCCATCCTTGACCGCTCCTCCATTTACTACTCCATTATTTTTGCTTCCTCTTTCTTGTAACAGTCCTCATTAATCAACCTATCCTCCAGTCCATGTGACCTATGTTGAAATATATCTGTCGCTCTTCTCTATGTGGTCTACACAACATTTATGCCCCCTTCTAAACTTGGCCTGCGGCCTGACAAAATATTCCTACAGCCTTATTGATTATCTTCTACTATTTTCTCTTATTTGGCCTTTTCATGCATGTAGCCTGTTTTGGCTTCATCTATATTTAGACTCTTTTTTTCCATTCACTACTTTTCCACTAACCCACACTTGTTGTCCTTTCCACTGAAATAGATATTCAATCCACAATCACCACCTACACTACTTATCCAACATCTTAGAATTATAATATTTATTTATTAATGTTCCTGTCACCATGCATTCCTTAGCTTCTGTCACTCGACCAAACCAAAACTTGATTGTCCAAGACAAGTTTCAAAACTTTGCTGGATGGCCCTGCATCAAACTCCCAAGGGACAAAATTCATGTGCTTTGACACATGTGCTCTTTTGTAACTTCATCCAATCTTTCTTCCTCCTTCTCCATAACTTATCTCTTTCACATGTTTCATTCTTCCAACATCTTTGTTCAGCACTACAATCTACTCTCTTGTGGCTGTCTACACCATTTACAATCCATCCACCCATTATATTTCTTCTATCATTAAACAAATCAAAATCAAATGGGAAAATAACAACAACATCCCATGCATCCACAACACTTACCGAACCTTCCTCAACATGCTCATTATCCATGTCTTCAAGCCATTCTTCTTTCATGGCCAACTGCTGCAACATCAAATCAACTTCTTCCTTCCCCATCAACTCTACATCATCTTCAAGTTTCATTTCTGCAACTACCATGGCATCCTTCTTCTTATTCTTTTCTACTGTCATACTCATGCTTTCACCTTCAATCTTCTCATTCTATTCTTGTTCTATGGCTTCAAACTACTTCCACAAATCTACATCAACATTCTCTATAGCTGCTCCATCTTCTTGCTTGCCTTCATTCTTCTTTTGCTTGTCCTCTTCCTTTAAAACTATGGTTGTTCCACTTTCATCCTCTACTCTCATGTTCAAATCAGCATTTTCCATACATTCTTGTGGTGTCTTCTTTCTCCATATCATCCTTCCATTCCACTTTTCTTCTCTTCTCTCATACCTGCATCTTTCATTTTGCCTTTGCCTGCAATCTTGTCTTCTCAAATATTTACTCCTCTTTAACTCTTTTTCACCTAACATCCTCCTCATATTCTCTTCTTCATTATACAAATCTTTATCAACATAAAATTCAGATTTCTTTTCCATTACCTTGTCTTCACTTGGCTTCTTCTACCGCCACTTCATTGTCAGCTTCTTCTCTTTCTTTCCATCCTCTACTAGATTCATCATGCTTCCAGCTTCTCAGGTTTTATTTTCTTCTACCTTCTTTTGACTCTTTACCTTTTCTGCAACATACTTATTTGTTGCTACTTGCTTTACTACCCATACTTTACCACTGGACTGTTGTCCCCTATTTGTTTCTCTCGAGCTTCTCTGTGCTTGCTCTATCTTCATCCTCCATTTATTTTCTTTAGGCCTCTTTTCTAGCCAACTCTTTCTTGCAACATACTCCCACCTATTCATCTGCATATTCATATTTTTTTCCACTTGCTTGTTAGCATAAACATAATCAAAGGCTTTAACATCTCTACAACCTTTCTCATCCATCTTTTTCCTTTGCCAATATGGCACTACATATCCATGATCCCATTTCTTTTCCTTCTTAACTCTCTTATCCATCTTTACATTCTTACATACATGATCAAAAATAATAATTTTACCTTCATCCTCTTGTACAAGGACCAGCTATCCCAAATAGCCTTCTCCTTCTGCTTCTTGGATTTTCATCTTGTCTTCTTCACAAGCATCTTGTGCTTCTAATGCAATATCTTCACATTCATCATGAAACTTTATGGTTTCTTCTTCATCTTCATCATCACTCTGAATATTTTCTGCAATAATCTCTTCTTTTTTAGAAATTTTGTAATGCACCTCTGCTGCAAACTCTTCTTGGCATTCTGCTGCCATCATTCTTTCCTCTTTCACATCTTCCCCTCTTCCTTTAGGAGCCATTCTTGCCTCATCTTTCATCATCTTCAAGGTCTCATCCTCAACCTCCTTCATCACTTTCTTTATCCCTACATAAAAATTTGCAAACATAACATTAGCAAATAAAATGAGAGACCACACTATCCCTTTCAATACCACAATGTTCCTTCTTCACTTCTCTTCTTCTCTCGCCTCATGTTCTCTTCAATGAGAACTCTCTTGACCTCCTCTAGTCCATGTTGCTCCAATGACAACTCTCTACTATCCCATCTTTCTGAGAATCATCTCATCCTCTTAACCTCTCTTCTTAAGGCTTTTATTCTCTACCTTTTTCTCTTCTCAATAATCTCCTTTACTGGCCATTGCACTTCCTTTTCCATTGGCCATAGCCAATAATATCCTTGATCTTGTTCTTCATACTATTGTTTCACCAACATCAAATCTCTCCTTAATGCTGTCAATTCTCTTTGAAACTCTTCATCCATCATCCTCTTGCCTTCTTTTCTTTTGTCTCTTTTCATGAGACTCTTTTCCTCCATTTTCTTCTACATCCTTCTATCTTCTTTCATCTTCAGGCACCTTATCAAGGGCTTTTTTCTTTTTCACTTTGCCCAGTCTTTGTTAGACTTAGGGCACACAACTGAGAGGGGGGGTGAATCAGTTGTGCAAAACTTTCTTTAATTAAACACTTAAATCTTCTTAGTGATTAGTAGTATATTAATCATGAACCATAATGCATTCAAATCAAGAGCAGAAACAAATCAACACATAAGACACCAAGATTTTGACATGGAAAACCCGGTTAAGGGAAAAACCACAGGGTGATTAACCTAAGATTGTATTCTCTATTAAAAGAATAGAAAGAAAAAAATGGCACATGCCAATTAGGGCTCACTGCCTGAGCACACTACTCACAAGAGGTTCACTGCCTACAAGAGACACACTATCTACAAAGAAATAAATATCACATACATGAACTGGAGAATAGCATCTTCACCATGCTTGAATTAGTTCCATTAAGCTCAATACTTCTACTCTGTCTTTCACTCTCCTCTTCGCTACCACACACTCATTTCCAAAAGGGCAAGTTCAAACTAACTTTGCAATCCCTTATTTATACAAGGCATCAAATTAGGAATGATCATCTAAGTCAGCAAACATTCATAAGATCATCCAACAGATGCATAACTCATTCAATCGGTCTGTCTCAAGAAGAACACCATCATACAGAAGCTACTTTTCAATTGTGAGATCCAACTTCAATGCGGACCACCAACATGAACTGGACATGATCCAAAGACCTCCATAAGCTTGCCTAAATCACCAAGAATATTCACACTTCTTTTGCTTACTGAAATCCTTCTGTCCTTCATTTGGAACCTCAAGAACACCATCTGTCATTACTGTCACAAAGGAATAGATGCTTGCGGACCTTCAAACCATGAACCGATAGAGTTGATACACCACAAAGACTTCCTCAGCACTCCCTTAAATCCACAAAATAGGAAACTTCATTTCCGTATCTCACCGGACCTTTCTTATTACACTTTGTCACCTCTGAACACCTACCTGAACCAATTTTACTTGAGTGGCCACAACTTGTTCATATCTTCATGTGGACCTCTGAAATCTCTACTGGATCACTTAAAGATACATATCTACAAACCCTTTAATCTATATCCTCTGATCATCATCCTATGTTAGACTCTTGCCTTATAGTCATCACGGTTCTTCACTGTTCCTGATTGAGACTAATTTTCTCAATATCCTTAGCTCATGGCTTATCCAAACCTTATCATTAATGCAACAGGAGTATGTTGACATCAATGACAATACCAGTTAAGCCTATACTTGCAACAATCTCCCCCTTTGTCATTGATGGCAACATATGATGCAAAAAATCATCAAGACAAGAACTTCTCCTTATTGTCACAGCTCCCCCTATCAGCAACAACCATTCACATGTATTTTCTTCCTTTACTTCTCCCCCTTTGATCAGCAACCACTTGTTTTTCACATGTCTTCTCTCCCCCTTTGACATCAATGGCAAAGGGCACATACTTGCAAATCCAACACTTTAAAATCATACCTGCTGCTCCCCTAAGTAGCAGCTCCCAGCAATCCAGATCACAAGATATGACTGTGATATACACCAGACTGATGCACTTGAGTGCACCTTAGTTCATCACTAGAGGGGCAATAACCCCTAACTTCTCCCTGAGATATTCAAAAGAGTCCTTAGGTAGAGGTTTATTAAAGATGTCTACAATCTGCTCCTTGGAGGGTACAAACTTCAATCTAACGTCATTCTTGTTCACTTTCTCTCTCAACAAGTGAAACTTGATGGATATGTGTTTAGTCTTTGAATGTAACACCGGATTCTTAGATATACTTATAGCACTTGAATTATCATAGAAGATTGTGATAGGTTCCTCATACTCTACTTTGATATCTCTTAGCATCTGCTTCATCCACAAAACTTGAGTGCAACTACCTACTGCTGCAATATATTCTGCTTTAGTTGTAGATAGAGATATTGCCTCTTGTTTATTGCTTAGCCAAGAAACTAATCTCTTCCCCAAAAAGAATGCTCCACCACTGGTACGCTTCTGGTCATCCACATCTCCTACCCAATCAGCATCTGTATATGCATGAAGAGAGAAATCATGATCTCTAGGATACCATAGACCATACTCAACTATCCCTTTTAGATATCTAAAAATCCTCTTGATTGCCATGACATGGGATTCTCTAGGATCAGCTTGGAATCTAGCAACAAGACCAACAACTTGCATAATATCTAGTGTACTTTGAGTGAGATACAACAATCCTCCAATCATTAATTTGTACTTTGTCTGGTCTACCTTAGGAGAGTCATCATCTTTGCTCAACTTACATCCGGTTGTGATGGGAGTATTCATTAGATTTGAATCTTCCATCCCAAATTTCTTCAACAATTCTTTCACATATTTGGTCTGAGAAATGAAGATTCCTTTCTTTGTTTGAGTGATTTGCAGACCCAAGAAGAAATTCATTTCACCAAACATAGACATCTCAAACTCACTTTTCATTTGATTTGCAAAAGTTTTACACATATTATCTCTTCCTCCAAAGCTGATATCATCAAAAAATACTTCAACAATCAAGATGTTTTCATGATCAATTTTGAAATATAAGATATTGTCAGCAGTACCTTTGTTGAAACCAATCTTCAAAATATGCTTATCCAATCTTTGATACAAGGCTCTTGGGGCTTGCTTTAATCCATATAGTGCCATCTTCAACTTCCAGACCATATCACCATGATTAGACAACTGAAATCCATCCAGTTGCTCTATATACACTTCTTCTTCTAAGTCACCATTTAGAAAGGCAGACTTGACATCCATCTGATATACCTTGAAATCCTTGAAGGTAGCAAAGGCAAGAAATAATCTGACTGCTTCAATTCTTGCCACCAGAGCAAAAGTTTCTTCAAAATCAATTCCTTATATTTGAGAGTAGCCCTTGCAGACCAATCTAGCTTTATTTTTTATTACTTCACCAACTTCATTTAGTTTGTTCTGGAAGACCCATTTGGTTCCAATCATATTCTTGTTTCTAGGTTTGGGAACAAGATCCCAAGTGTGATTTTTCTCTATTTGCACCAGCTCTTCCTCCATTGCTTTAGTCCAGTTTTCACCATTGCAAGCTTCATTCACAGTCTTAGGTTCAATTTTTGAAATCAAACAATACTCTTTTGAATCTTGAGCAATTCTCCTTCTTGTTAGTACTCCTTTGCTTTTATCTCCTATGATCTGATCTTCAGAGTGGTTCAGTCTTACATACCTAGGAACTTTAAGAATTTCTTGCACTTCTGATTCTTGATTAGCCTCATTGAAACTCATTTCTTCTTCCTGGTTTACCGAATTAGATAAGGCTTGAGCTCCTTGAGTCAGAACACCATTCTAATCATCCTCATTATACTCATAAAACCTTGAGGGTTTCACAATTCCCTCATCAACCTCCACATTTGTACTTTCTATCATCTTTCTTAGTCTTTTGTTATAACACTGGTATGCTTTGCTTTGAGTAGAGTAACCCAAGAATATTCCTTCATCACTTCTAGCATCAAACTTTCCTAGATCTTCATCTCTTTTAATGTAACATTTGCTACCAAAAACTTTGAAATACCTTACAGTAGGAGTGACGTAAAACTAATGTTCATAAGGAGTTTTACCAGTATGCTTCTGATTTGAACTCGATTGAGAGTATAGACTATAGTGTTGACTACTTCTCTCCAATAGATATGAGGAACATTTGCCTCCATCATCATGGTCCTAGAAGCTTCTTGTATGGTTTAGTTCTTTCTTTCCACTACTCCATTCTGCTATGGAGTCCTAGGAGTAGATAACTGTTTCTTTATTCCATATTTCTCATAGAACTCTATGAACTCACCAGATGTGAATTCTCCACCTCTATCAGACCTCATACACTTCAATTTCAATCTGGTTTCATTCTCTACCATAGCCTTGAATATTTTGAATTTCTCAAAAGCTTTTGATTTCTCTTTCAGAAAAGTTACCCACATCATCCGAGAATAGTCATCAATTAGTAACATGAAGTATCTATCACCTTGCATACTCCTGATTCTTGACGGGCTACAAAGGTCAGTATGAACTAAGTCTAATAATCTAGTAGAAGATACATCCTTACTCTTGAATGTGATTCTACTCAGCTTACCCAATTGACATTCTTTACACAAGCTATTAGTAGGTTTCACCAATTTTGGAAGATCTCTTACAGCCTAAGTGTTTCTTATCTTGATGATATTATGAAAATTTACATGACACATTCTCCTATGCCATAACCAACTCTGATCAACTTGAACAAATAAGTAATTTTTACCAGTGCCAACCAAGTGGAAGATATTACATTTAGTTTAGGTACCGGATGCAATCTCTATTCCGGAGCTTTCAAAGATCTTGCATTTTCCATTCTTGAACCAGAGATCATAGCCTTTGTCAACCAACTGTCTAACACTGAGAAGATTGTGCTTCAAGCCTTCAACATATAGAACATTACCGGTATTGTTCCTTCCATCAAAAGAAATAGTTCCTCTCCCTCTGATTCTACCAGCAAAATTATCACCAAACTTCACCACTCCTCCTACATACCTTTCCAAATCTAAGAACTTATTTTTGTCACCTATCATATGGTGAGAGCAACCACTATCAATGACCCAATCATCCTTTTCTTCAACTTGGGTAGCCAAGGCTCTTTCTACAACTTTATGATTGACAGATACAGAGGATATTGTTTCTTCTTCCTTGATAGCAATAAATACCCATTCATTTCCAGATTTGTTTCCAGTCTCTGATTCATCATCTATTACTCCTTCATTATCATCTTCTTCATGAACATAGTAACAATTCTTTTGGAACCTTGATTTGTTAGGATTTGGCCTTGAAAATCTTTCCAGACATCTTGAGGCAAAATGACCAATCTTATTGTAGTTAAAACACTTAAAAGGCAATTTCCCTTCATACTTACAGGATCCTCTTGGCAGTCTCTTGGCAATAAGGGCTTCAAGTTGAGCAGTTTCTACTTCTTCTTCTTCCAGGTCTTTTCTTGCTTTCTCATACCATGATAGTTTTCTTGAAGATTTCTCTCCTAGATCAAACCTTTGTTTACCTTTTACAGAGGTACTAGATTTAAATGCAGATTCAGTCTTAGGGGGATCATCTCCAAACTTAGTCATTTCAAATCCAGCCAATTTGCCAACCAATTGGTCTCTTGTGACAATTGTATGGGCTCTAAATTCATCAATGGAAGCAACCTTGATTTTGTAAGAGGTAGGAAGGGATCTGAGAATTTTGCCAACAATCTCATTTTCATCCAAGACTCCACCAGCATTTCTAATTCCACAAACAAGCTCATTTACTCTTGGCATAAAAGTAGTAATATTTTCATCATCTCTCATCTTCAATTTTTTAAATTTCCCTTCCAGACTCTATAACCTTTCACATTTAACGTACTGGTCTCCTTCATGTAGAAGTTCCATTTTTTTCCAAATATCAAAAGCAGTTGGAAGGTCAATAACATTTGAGAGCTCTAAATCAGATAGTGCACTTAGAAGAGCTTCTCTAGTCCACAGATTATTTTTCAACATTTGTGATTTTATTTGGAGACTTTGGACCACGCTGTGGACATACATACTATGTTATAACTATGGTCCAATATGCCATTCCCATGCATTGCAAGTGACACTTCATGCGACCTTTCTATAGATTAAAATTTGTTCCATCAAACTTCAGTCTATCCTCCTTGTAGGATGACATCTTGGATCTCCTCAACCAGTAAGCTCCTTTTAGAGGTACTTGGCTCTGATACCAATTGTTAGACTTAGGGCACACAACTGACAAGGGGGTGAATCAGTTGTGCAAAACTTTCCTCAATTAAACACTTAAATCTTCTTAGTGATTAGCAATATATTAATCATGAACCATAATGCATTCAAATCAAGAGCGAAAACAAATCAACACATAAGACACCAAGATTTTGACGTGGAAAACTAGGTTAAGGGAAAAACTATGGGGTGATTAACCCAAGATTGTATTCTCTGTTAGAAGAATAGAAAGAACAAAATGGCACATGCCAATTAGGGCTCACTACCCAAGCACACTGCTCACAAGAGGCTCACTGCCTACAAGAGACACACTATCTATAGAGAAATAAATATCACATACATGAACTAGAGAATAGCATCTTCACCATGCTTGAATCAGTTCCATTAAGCTTAATACTTCTTGTTTGCAGTAAGCTCCTTTTAGAGGTACTTGGCTCTGATACCAATTGTTAGACTTAGGGCACACAACTGATAGGGGGGTGAATCAGTTGTGCAAAACTTTCCTCAATTAAACACTTAAATCTTCTTAGTGATTAGCAATATATTAATCATGAACCATAATGCATTCAAATCAAGAGCAGAAACAAATCAACACATAAGACACCAAGATTTTGACATGGAAAACTAGGTTAAGGGAAAAACTACGGGGTGATTAACCCAAGATTGTATTCTCTGTTAGAAGAATAGAAAGAACAAAATGGCACATGCCAATTAGGGCTCACTACCCAAGCACACTGCTCATAAGAGGCTCACTGCCTACAAGAGACACACTGTCTACAAAGAAATAAATATCACATACATGAACTGGAGAATAGTATCTTCACCATGCTTGAATTAGTTCCATTAAGCTTAATACTTCTGGTTTGCCTCTTGTTCTCCTCTTCACTACGACACACTCATTTACAAAAGGGTGAGTTGAAACTAACTTCACAATCCCTTATTTATACAAGGCATCAACTTAGGAATGATCATCTAAGTCGGCAAACATTCATAAGATCATCTAACAGATGCATGACTCATCCGGTCAGCCTGTTTCAAGAAGAACACCATCATACAGAAGTTACTCTTCAATTGCGAGCTCCAACTTCAATGTAGACCACCAACATGAACTGGACACAATCCAAAGACCTCCATAAGCTTGCCTAAATCACCAAGAATATTCACACTTCTGCTTACTGAAATCCTTCTCTCCTTCATCTGGAACCTCAAGAACACAGTCTGTCATTACTGTCACAAAGGAATAGATGCTTGTGGACCTTCAAACCATGAACCAATAGAGTTGATACACCAAAAGGACTTCCTTAGTACTGCCTTAAATCTGCAGAATAGAAAACTTCATTTCTGGATCTCACCGGACCTTTCTTGTTACACTCTGTCACCTCTGAGCACCTATCAGAACTGGTTTTACTTGAGTGGCCACAACTTCTTCATATCTTCATGTGTAACTTTGAAATCTCTACTAGATCACTTAAAGACACATATCTACAAACCCTTTAATCAACATCCTTTGATCATCATACTACCTTGGAATCTTGCCTTATAGTCATCACTGTTCTTCAGTGTTCCTGATTGAGACTAATTTTCTCAATATCCTCAGCTCACGGCTCATCCAAACCTTATCATTAATGAAATAGGAGTATGTTGACATCAATGACAATACCAGTTAAGCCCATACTTGCAACAATCTTTTGGTACTACACACTGTAATGCTCATAGTCTTCCTTCTTGCCCTAGCTAAGTTGCCTCCCTTCAGTGATCTACTCAGCACTCATGACCAACTTTGCTATGATACCAATCTGATAGCACCAGGTCTATGCACATATGCTCCGATACTAATCTGATAGCATGGGCTCACAACACATGCACAAATGCCCTTATCATCTACTCATGAGAATCAAGTCTCTGCCCTTCTACATGGGTTGTTAAATAACTTCTATCAATAAAGTGACAGGAACAAGGAAACAATACAAAAGATAACCAAAAGATTCAGGCAATGTGAGAGGATCACATAACAAACTACAATTTAACATAATAGACTTTTATTCAAAAACAACCAAATTGGCTTCTCCATTACAATATCAAAAGTTCAACAATAACATTTACACTATTTGTCTTATGGCCACTCTCGATCTCTAGCAAACTGGTCCATTATTTTCTTGATCTTCCATTCTCCTCCTGTCATTGTCCACCATCATTCCAATTGACCTCTTGTATCTCTAACTATCTATCTTCTAGAACCATCTATCCTCCTGTTATTGAACATTGGCCTTATGGCTTGCCTCAACTTTCATCTTCCATATATCAGCCCCTTAGCTCTGCCTTCTACTATTTCTTCTAATTATCAACCTTCCCTCCAATCTACCTTCTATGGCCTCTATCTATACTTGTGTCCTCTTTTATTATCCTCTATTGCTCTTTTATCAGCAATGGCTTCTTCCACATTCCTCACGGCCTGCACCATCTCCTTGTGCCACTCGACCACCTCTCCTTGTATTTTAGCCTATCTTTTAGCCTTCATATATTCTAGCCTCTCTTCCTTACTGCTAGGCCTACTCCATATTTGTGGCATCTCTTTCCTCAATCACCCTCTGCTTTAGGATTGTATCAGCCTCTTCCCTCTGGTTATCACCTCTATCCAACTTGTGTGGTATTTCTCATACCTGTGGCCTTCTTTCTTGTTGGACTATTGGCCCACTCGCATATTCACTCCTTCTCTATGTTGCTACCCTTTCTAATGATGACCTCCTTTCTTTTATCCTCACGACCTCATCATTTGTATATGCAACCTCTTCATTGCTTGTGGCCTCCCTCTATCCTCGACCACTCCTCCATTTACTACTTCATTATTTATTCTTCCTCTTTCTTGTAATGGTCCTCATCAATCAGCCTATCCTCTAGTCCATGTGACTTATTCTAAAATATATCTTCCACCCTTCTCTACGTGGTCTACACAACATTTATGCCCCCTTCTAAACTTGGCCTGCGGCTTGACAAAATATTCCTACAGCCTTATTGATTATCTTCTATTATTTTCTCTTATTCAACCTCTTCATGCATGTGCCTATTTTGGTTTCATCTATATTTAGAATCTCTTTTACCTTTTGCCACCTTTCCACTGAAATAGCTATTCAATCCACAATCACCACCTGCACTACTTATCCAACATTTTTGAATTATAATATTTATTTATTAATGTTACTATTGCCGTGGCAATAGGAGCTTCATTCCTCAGCTCCTATCACTCGACCAAACCAAAACTCGATTATCTAAGACAATTTTTGAAACTTTACCAGATGCCCCTACATCAGTATGTTACAAAGCAACATTAGGTGAAGGTACAAGGCCATCAAGACTAGGGGTGATCCTACAATACTAGGTTACAATTGCACTGATGAAGGAAAAATCCTCGTGCACCAAAAAAAATGTTTTGGATGGGTTCGGTCAAATAGGGGTGTTCGAACGAACCCAAAGATGGGTTTGTTTGAAGCCCCCATTCCAACGAACCCACTTTATGTTGGGATTTTGTTAAATAAAATAAGGGGTTCGATCAAACTCCCTTTAATATTATTATTTTAATGAAAGGGGGTTTGATCAAACTCCCTTTAATATTATTATTTTAATGAAAGGGGGTTTGATCGAACCCCCTTTAATGTTATTTTAAAATTTTAATGTTGTTTTTAGGGGGTTCTAATGAAAGGATGTTCAATTGAACCCACTTTCATTTGAACCCCCTCTCAAGGGGTTCATTCGAACCCCTTTCCTTCGAACCCCCTTATTTTTCCCTTGCCCCTCTCCATATGCAATTTTATGCAGATTTTTGGGTTTCAAGGTCTAGGTTGAGGATCAAAATGGAATCAACTTAACAAACCCATCTAGAAGATTATAGTCCTTGAAACGAGCTTTTTATCAGGTATAATTTTAATATATTTTGGTTTTATTATACATTTTTTTAGTTTAATTAAACATAGGTTTTTCACCAAAAATCAAGCTCTCTATTCTGTACATGTGGAAAAATAGTATATTACCAAAACAAAATTATGAAAAATATCTATCCTCTTGGTATTCATGTCCTTGATCCAAAAGAAGAAAACATTCAATTCTGATATATACAAAAAAATTTATGCTTTACACAGTACACTTATGTCTAAATTATAATTGGTTTGAATTCAAAAGTTAATTAGAAGAAAAATATTCAATAAAACATTATGCAACCAAATTCATCCTCTAGATATTGTAGTTAAAAATCTAAATTCAAAAAAAATCAAATTTTATCCTTCATAGAAAAAAATTTGTGTTTTAAACAGTTGACATCACTCTTTTAAAATGGTGTTTACTGTTAAAAACTAGTTATTGAAGGATATGGAAAAATAATGAAATTTGATTCCAAAAAAAAAATTAAAAATACATTTAGAACCTATAGACAAAATGTGACAAATAACCAGTTTACATCATCTCCAAATTCCTCATCGTTTAGCAACTATAGGTGTCTAAAAGTGAAGATTTTTTCCAAAATGTTCATTTCAATGTCAACTTTGGCCAAAAAGTGCAACCCCTTACTGTGGGATCACCCCTAGAAAACTGATGACATGAGGTTGAGGAGCGACATCTAGGGTATGTAATCATAGGAACTGAATAGCATTCAAAATATCCATTACTTTATCCCCAAAATCATTTTGAATTTGAAAGCAATGCATCTCTAGCACCAAACCATGGACATTTGTGCAACCATTGCGCATGCTTTCTTGAAGGGTGTTAAAAACACATGTGCAACTACAAGAGAGTTATCAAGAAACTCAATGGAGAACAACCCCCCTAATGGTGCCTATCCTATGAACATGTCATAGCTTTCTATGGCTAGCTTCAACTTTTCTACATTCACCAAGAATGCATTTTCATATGAGAAAGCCATCATCTCCAAAAACTCATCATCCTAGATGAGATCCATAACATTTGAAAGAAATATTGACACAACTGCAAAATATAGTAGCCTTCTTGAATGTCTGCATTAAAACATCATAAATAACACAATGAAGATCAAATTCTATATAAAAAAAGTTAAAATAATAAAACTTGAAGCAATTTAGAAGAGTCGTTGACCCCAACTTCAATGGATTCCTATTTCAAAGGCTAAATGAGGACCTGACAATTCTTACAAATCAATTTTCATGGTGACAAGAATGGATAGTAATAGCTCAGGTACTATCAAGAGAGGGTAGATGGAATGGCTGATGTCAATGGTTATGGGGCCTTAAATAGCAGCAAGGTAATAAATGAAAACATGGAAACCAAATCTTCCCCAAGAAAGATGATGTTGGGAGGGAAGATTTGATAAATAAATTCATAAATAATAAGAAATGGAAACTAAGTATAATGAAATGTGAATATCACAAGCCATGAAGGGGGGAGCCATGAGGATGTGACATCAAACACCACCATGTAAAGAGGAAGTAAAGAAGTATTTACACTTGCCAATGGGTTTGCTAGCATCATACAATGGAAATGGAAATATTTTTCTTAATAATTAATGAGGAGTTCAACATGATGGAATTTCAATTTAGATCATGTTAGAGAGGGGTGGGAATTCCATACTAGTGACCTTATCAAAGAAGGTAGTGTTGGCTTGTGAGTCAAGTGCCACATTAGCAACCAAATCTTAGGCCTTGTTTATCTCATAAAAGAAAAGAGAAATTGAGGATTGATCATACTAATCAAGCAGATCCCATAGTTCTTGATCAATATCACATCTAGTTTATCATATTAAATCTATATTGTGGTAATATTTTGATTGTGTAATTTACTGTATTAATTAACATGTGATTTTCATGAGTTCATTTCAAAATTTAATAAATAAGAGAAATTTAAATGAATGAAATGGGAAAACAAAAAATTCAATGATATTTTAACCTCAAAATAAATAAGTGGATAACATTTATGTATTTTCTCGCATGACATTATCAAAATGGTGAGTATAAGGTAAATTGGGCTTTAATTAGATTGTAAAACACATTCATGCTATTATACTATTTACAATTTTAGGGAAACAAAATGGAAGCCTTGGCCATGATTGCATATGCTTTTTGATGTTGATGAAAAATAACATTTACATTTTATGTCTTCATAAGAAACAAACCATAATGCATATGCATTATAGCTTAATAAATGGGTATCCATGACATGTGTGCATTAATGATTGGTTAGATTTTAAGGAGCGTGAGTGTATTCTAGCTTATAACACATTTTTGGCCACATTTTGGTTCCCCTTTGTTGTGCACTTACCCAATATTTACTTTTCATGTTTGTTGACAATGTTGATATACTTTAAATACATGCTCATTTTATATTTGCATGCACCTCAAAGTGGGGGCAAAATGTAATCGTGCAATTTGAAGATCTATCGTAGTTCCTATTTCAATTTTAGACCATTTTGAGTGAAGGTCTCAATATAATAATATACTAACAAGTGGCACAATCGTGTTTTCTATTTGGGTCATTACCTGATACCATTACCTATCCTTGTTTTGGCTATGCCCAAACATTCAATCTTACTTCATCCTAATTTGTGCAAAGTCCATCTAATCAAATTTTTCACCTAGTTCACTTAAATATAACTCATGATTAAACTTGGCTCAATCACAAGGAATCTAGTATTGAATCTGAATTCAAATATTAGAACTCAAATGCTAAAATGTATGC
Source organism: Cunninghamia lanceolata (assembly GCA_027924645.1). Lineage (NCBI taxonomy): Eukaryota > Viridiplantae > Streptophyta > Pinopsida > Cupressales > Cupressaceae > Cunninghamia > Cunninghamia lanceolata. The sequence goes on along the minus strand of BSBN01000388.1, from coordinate 13,747,222 downwards.
CCATTTGTGCTAGTTATTGTAAGCTAATTTGCTACACATTTTTGTGAACTATTGTTATGTCTTGGTATTTAAAGTTATTAATTGTGTAGTTAATTTATATATAGAATATGGAAAGAACAAGAAGAAATCACTAGAGCACAATTTATTTTCTAAGGGAAAAAAATCATAATTTGCATTAGAAACATATAGGCCATTTGCATGGATGTCCATGTTGTCTTCAATCGTTTTCTCATAATTATAAAGTCAGTCCATACAAGGGTTGCCCTAGGAGAACACAACCTTAGCAACACTCATACCTAAGGTATATTTATACAACACCTTGAAAGATTTAGGCACAACAAAGTTGAAGGCAAATATATTTTTGCACATGCGTTGTGCTAGTTTATTCTTGTGAGGCTATGTTCATTGTTGTGCATTAGCTCAAGGCCACATTGCTTGAGTTTTAATTCAATGGACTTGACTCTAAATTATAGTTAATTTTGAGCCTACACAATGTCCAAGACATCTTCAAGATTCAGAGTATCAATTTATGTACTTACAAAAAATACTTCATCCTAACATTAACAATATTTCTTCATTATTCTTAAAACTATTTCCATTTGTCCTCCTATTTAATTTTTTAAAACTTACTATTATTTATCAAAATAACTCTTAATTAAATATAATTTAATTGTATGAATATTATTAATATTTATTTATTTACCCAAATTGAAAAGATATTTGAGTGTTTTAGAATAATAATAAAATTAAATATAAAATTATTCAAGGTTAGATTTCCTAATGATTTATCCATCTCATTTCATTTATGGAATTATTTAAATTGTAATATGTAAACAAGATTAAAAGAGAAATGTTAACATCTATTTATTGTTAAAGGTTCTACAGAAATAGTGTGAACTTTTTTGAATTGTCTTTAGACCAAAGTTCATGATCCATCGTTAGTAAAAAGAGGACTTTAAATGTTGAAGTTGGGTCAAACTAGAATGTGGCAGAGCTCAATCAAAGGGATAGGGTTGTACTCACAATAGACTCCAAGGTAAGGAAATGTTGTAAGGAGTAATCAATTTGAATTGTTGAGAGAGAGTGGTGGTTGATTGATGTGTACAAGGCTAGGGGTCAATTCAAGTGCCAAAATATTTGCATTAAATACTATGTACATGTCCTTACAATATCTATACAAAATGAGTGTATAACAAAAATATTAAAGTATAAAGTATATAACTTTGTTGCTTACCATTTACTATCTTAAAATACATTCACATTCATAAATTATACCTTAAATTTGTTAAATACTAAATAAGTTATTTATAGTAATAAAATTATTGATAAAATACAAATTAGTTGAAAAATCGCACCATTATATAATTAAAAAGTATTATATATTATTATTAATTCTAAAATCTATCTTAATTACTTAAATAATTAAAAAAATAATAATGTGATAAAATAGGCAAATGAGCATGTTGGATGACAGTTTAAGTTTAAATTTAATTTTATTGTTCTAAGTTATTTTAAAGTATGTTAATCTTTTTATTAATAATTAAAGGGTTTTAGATAATTTTAAATCTTTTTAATAGAGACTACACTATTTAGATGCTTTCTTAAATTGGCAATCCATGCATTATTGTATGGTATATAATTATCAATCCATGCAAACAAAAAATATTGCCAATGCTTTATTAAATATAGAATACATATGTTCATGATTAAGTCCATATCTTTCTATTTATACTTTTTTTCTACATCCTTCTCGCTATCACTTCCATCTTCTCATTTTTATTACTCCGCAGGTGCACTTAGAGATTGAATTATATGCACAGAATGGGCACCTTGTGCTAGTCTTCCTCAGGGTGACCAAGCCTTGAATTTTGGTCACCCTCATCAATCTTTTCATATCCATAACTTGTCTCCTATGAATCCTACGCACCTCCTATGATACGTTTTTCTTCTTTGTTTTCTTTCTTCTATTTTTTTCTTACTTTCCTCTTATATGGTTTTTTTGATTATATTTTATATTTTTTTCATTTACTTATTTCCATCAATTAGTTAGAATTGACTTTCATAATAATTTAAATCATAACTGTTGATAATAAATAATAATTATAATAATTTGTTTATATAGTAATTTAACACTCATTATATTTAGAATGTAATTGATAAAATAATAATAATAATTTCTTTATTAATATTTATAATTGTTTTCCTAGATACATATTTAAATTTATAGTGACATTTCTATGAACTTGCAGGTGAAGTCAATGAGACATATGGACTTTGAAAATTCACAATTGACACTAGCTAGGTGTTGGATAAACATACCAATTACTACTTCAGAGAAACCTTAAGTTAAGCTAGTGTCCTGACACAAAACATTGTTCCTCACAACATTCACAATCTAATTACTCCAAGTTCTAGTTGAAATATGCTAAAATATATTTATATAAATCAATGAGTAACATAACAAGATTTTCATTATGTATGCATCACTATCAACCACTAAAACTTCATTACTTAAGTATACACGCTCATATAGACACTTAAACAGACATGCACACACACACATAGAGTTAATATTAAGTTTCAAGTCCCCACTGCTAGTCCAAATTACATCTAGACAATGGGGCCTTATAATGGGTTCAGACGGGGATGTGACAACTTGACCTAGGAAAACATGTCCCCTTGAAACATACTGGTGATCCTCTAAAGGTATTTGTAGATACTATCAAGTTGTAGAGGAGAGGAGAAAGATAAGTAGACAAGGATAAATTTTATTAATTAGAGAGCTAGATTGTAGAACCATGGATATCAATAGCTCCATACTCCCCACTATCTTCTGCATGTAGAAAGTAGGAGAAAGTTGCATGGATAAGGAGATTGTGGTGTAATGGTGCTTTTAATGATGCACTATAACTTGGATTGGAGACCCCTTTAGAAAGAGGAGGTGAGTGTTTTGGAAGATAACACAACACTTGCTAAAAGTAGTGAAGGAAGAAAGAGAGTGAGATAAAGGAATGAAGGATGCAACAAAATAGTGTTAGTGTCCTTCCTGAAGCGAAGAATAGGCAAGTTCATTACTACATTGCTGAATGTGATAATATGTATGTTTGTATTCCTTTACATTTGTTGAAATTTCAAGTAGACATCCATCAAATCTATTGTTGATTGTTTTCATCTAAGGTTTACATCTGTATGTGTAAATATTATATCTCATTAGAGAATGTTATGACAAGGATACCTAGATTAAGAGAGTTGCATATCTCTTATATACCAAGGTGTATTCTTTATAGATTGTTGTAAATATATTAGAAGGATAGAATCAATCATATAACTATGTGAGTAAACTAAGTTATCATATGGCCAACGCTATCTATTATGATGGTCGACTAAGTATATAACAAGGCAACACATTATACTTAATGGCTGGTTGTATTATGATATAAAATCATATTGAGGCTGAGTGTTATGAAACATCTCAGGCTGATAGTAAAATAATATAGAGGACATGTGTTATGAAATATCTGAGGCCAACTGTGAAACTATATTCATGCCAAGGATCATAAAATTAGAGGCCAATTGTGACCAATATCAGAGGTCAACTGTGATGAAATATCAGGGGTTGACTATGATCTTGATATCAGAGTCTGATTGGGATCATATTAGAGGTTGACTATAATGATAAAGTATTTGGTTGGCTATGATATTATATAAAGGGTGACTAAGTAAATAAAGTCAAGTCAACTATGTTTTTACTTAGGCCAAATATGTTACAACCTGAAGCCCATGGGTGAAAAGTTTAACCCAAATATTTTATGAGATTGATTGATATTGAAATCTATTCTTAGGTTTAGTAACCAAAAAGGGTCAATAGAAAGTATATACAAGGATCTAAGAGAAAATAATTTATGAAGTATATTTCCCTTACCAATAGTGGTTTAAGAGGATTGAGAATGTGTTTTCAAAATCTTGAAGAGTTAGTATAAAAGGAAAAATCATAGTGTAGAAACAGTTTACAGTAGATCTACTCTATTATCTATCTCAGGCCATGTATAGCAACAATAATTTATTAAGAAAAAAGCTTTATGCCAACGATAATTCAAGATTTAGACTATTGTGATATTTGGAGTTCTCTCTTTGATATACATAAAGTAGAGTATTTAATTCATATGATTAAGTATTTATAGCTTAATATTGACAGATTAAGAGTTGAATGTTTGTTAAGATAGATAAAGTCTTTATTGAATAATTTATATGGATTAAATGTAAACCTTTTATGCATAGATGACTATCGATGAGCCTGGGAGCAGGCAAACAAGTCATTGAGTAAATGATAGGATGTCATAGACCCATGATTGCAAGGATCCAAAAAGAGACCCAATATATATTCACACCAGTCATCTAAGGTTTCACCCTAGACTTGTCAAGAATGACTAGTAGATAAGGGTATATGTGTTTATGACTAATGTGATATAAGTAAGACCAAGAGAGATTTGTTATGCATAAATAAAATAAATGAATGATAAGACTATTGTCTCCAAATTAAGAAAAGAGTGAGTGACCATATGAATTTTATATATATGAAACTCTGGCTAATGTAATGCAAAAGTCACTACTTGCATTGCTAGTTCATGATGTACCAGATAGCTAAATAATCATAATGGGTCATACATAACTAGAGCTAGACTAGAGTTGTAAACCCAATTGTCTTTAGCTAGGACACATCACTAGTTCTTAGACATGGTATATGGAATCAGTTGACTCTCATTATCTATTATCCTCTATTATCTGTGGTTCGAGCACCATGGTCATGCTCTCTCTCTCTCATGTAGTTGATTGTTGAAGACTTGTGAACAAGAATACATTTCTTATTTTGTAAATGATTTTCATAAGATTGAAATTCGTATTTGTGTAATTATTAGTTGCATGTGAAGCAACCTCCTTTTGAAATATGTATCTCATACTTGAATATTGAAAATATATTGATTATGGATATATTTTTCTCTTCTACTTACAAGAAAGTGTGAATGTTTGCTTAATTTTTATTTGAGTTTTTCTAATATTCTTGTTGGGATGTTACAAAGAAACATTAGGTGAAGGTACAAGGCCATCAAGACTAGATGACTGATGGGATGAGGTTGAGGAGCCACATCTAGATCATGTAAGCATAAGAACTGAATAGTATTGAAAATATCCATTACTTTATCCCCAAAACCATTTTGAATTTGAAAGCAATGTATCTCTAGCACCAAACCATGGGCATTGGACAACCATTGCACATGCTTTCTTGAAGGATGTTAAAAACACATGTACAGCTACAAGAGAGTTTTTCAAGAAACTTAATGTATAAAAAACCCCCTAATGGTGCCTCTCCTATGAACATGTCATAGCTTTCTATGGATAGCTTCAACTTTTCTCTACTCACCAAGAATACATTTTTGTATGAGAAAGCCATCATCTCCACAAACTCAGCATCCTAGATGAGATCCATAGTGTTTGAAACAAATATTCACACAACCTCAGAATATAGTAGAACCCTTGGATGTCTGCAATAAAACATCACTAAGAACACAACGGAGAGCAAATTCTATATAAGAAAAAGTTAGAATGAAAAACTTGATCCAATTTAAAGTAAAGTCATTGACCCCGACTTCAATGGGTTCCTATTTCAAGGGCTAAATGAGGACTTGACAATTCTCAAAAATCACTTTTCATGGTGACAAGAATGTATAGTAATAGCTCAGGTATTATCAAGAGAGGGTAGATGGAATGACTAATGTCAATGGTTGTGGGGCGTTAAATAGCGGCAAGGTAATAAATGAACACGTGGAAGCCAAATCTTCCCCAAGCAAGATGATGTCAGGAGGGAAGATTTGATTAAAAATTCATAAATAATAATAAATGGAAACTGAGTATAATGACATGTGTATGACAAGCCATCAAGGGGGGAGCTGTGAGGACATGACATCAAACACCGCCATGTAAAGTGGAAGTCAAGAAAAATTTACTCTTGCCAATGGGTTTGCTAGTATCATACAATGGAAATGGGAATATTTTTCTTAATAATTAATGAGGAGTTTGACATGGTGGAATTTCAAATTATATCATGTTAGAGAGGGGTGGGAATGCCATATGAGTCATATTATCAAAGAAAGTAGTGTTGGCTTGTGACTCAAGTGCAACATTAGCAAGCAAATCTTAGGGCTTGTTTACCTCACAAAAGAAAAGAGAAATTGAGGATTTATCATACTGATTAAGTAGATCCCATAGTGCTTCATCAATGTGGCATCTACTTTATCATATTAAATCTCTATTGTTGTAATATTTTGATTGTGGCATTGACCATATAAATTAAAACGAGATTTTCATGAGTTTGTTTCAAAATTTAATAAATATGAGAAATTGAAATGCATGAAATGGGAAAACAAAAAATTCAATAATATTTTAACCTCAAAATAAATAAGTGGATAACATTTACCTATTTTCTTGCATGACATTATCAAAATGGTGATTATGAGGTAAATTGGGCTTTAATTATATTGTAAAACACATTCATGCTATTAAACTATTTGCTATTTTAGGGAAACTTTCAGGTTTAATTGGTAAAAGATATCAATTAAATGCAAATAAAGATTAAATAGAGGAATGAGAATACATAGAAATAATAACAATGAGAGACAAGCTTTAACGTGGTTCACCCAAACTTGGGCTACATCGACCAATAGAGAGTTCAATATTATTATCCAATAAATCAAACCGATTACAATCAACAATCCTTGCAGCTCTATACCACTACAAATGCTACAATACAATATCTGTGGAAACCCTAACCCTTAGCCATTTTGATCATGACTTTTGTCAGTTACAAAAATAGGGTTTTTTTTTTATGTCAGCTATTGAAAAAATAACTCCTGATGTCTTAATAAAATAATAAAAGTTGTGTGAGGTTTCGGGGGCACTACCCCTAGACCCCACAAGGAACGGTGTCACTTGACCCCATCTTGGGGGTGCTACCCCTAAACCCTTGCAAGGGGCACTTCCCCTTGACCCCGTAATTGTTGAGAGAAGTTTTATGTAATTGTTGTGATCATTAAATGATACAAACTCCCCCTTCCTATCGATGTAGCCATTTATTGGTGAACTACCTAAATCTACTTTGTCTATGTATTTTCTAGTATCTCTATTTATTCACTGTTAATGATATATTTTCTTTTAATCTTCTATTTTTTATTAACAAAGATATCAATAGAAGAAAATTGAATGGTGTAGCCAAGTTTAATTAGATTGTTTGCAATAACATCAAAAATGCCTTTTTTATAATGTCACAAAGAATAAGGTTATCTCTTTCCTTGTTGAGTAAATATGTAAACAATTCAACAAAAAGAACCAAGAAAAATAAAGCATCAAATAAATATTCAGATAAGCTTATGCTCCAGATTTTCCACTTTCAGTCATTGATGTCTCAGATATAGAACTTGTAATTTCAGGTTTTCTTTCAGATGTCTTATGTGATGAAAGGTCGGCTAGCAATGGAGATAAAGATAACAAGATATTAGCAAAGGAAAAGGGGGAATATCCATTAGTGCATTCAACTTATTTGAATATGACAGAATTGGTAGTTGATGTTTTAGAGTAGTGGACAACTTATTCAGATTTCTCACTTTAAGCTATTGAGAATGTTCCAGAGCTGTGGATAGATTTCTTACATTCAAATATTGAGGGATCATATCAAGAACTTTATAGTTTAGATTTTCCAGAACCTTACAGTTCAAATTTTCTTTGAGATATTTTATGTCATGAAATGTCAGTTGGGAATGGAGATAAAGATAACAATATTGTATAAATTTGGGGAAAAACGATAGTTTTGGTGAGAGAATTTTTATGTAATTGTTGTGATCAATAAAAGATACAAATTAGTGGTTTAAGAGGATTGAGAATGTGTTTTTGAAAGCTTGAAGAGTTAGTATAAAATGCAAAATCATAGTGTAGAAACACTTGACATTAGATCTACTCTATTATCTATCTTAGGTAATGTATAGCCATAGTAATTTCTCAAGAAAAAAGCTTTATGCCAACGATAATTCAAGATTTAGACTATTGTGATGTTTGGAGTTCTCTCTTTGATATACATAAAGTAAAGTATTTAATTCATATTCTTATGTATTTATAGATTAATATTGATAGATTAAGAGTTGAATATTTGTTAAGACAGATAGAGTCTTTATTTAATAATTTATATGGCTTAAATGTAAACCTTGTATGCACAAAAGACTATGGATGAGCGTGGGAGTAGGCAAACAAGTCATTCAGTAAATGACAAGATGTAATGGACCCATGATTGCAAGGATGCAAAAAGGAACTCAATATATATTCACACTAGTCATCTATGATTTCACCCTAGACTTGTCAAGAATGACTCGTAGATAAGGGATTATGTGTTTATGAATAATGCAGTATAAGTAAGACCAAGAGAGAGTTGTTATTCATAAAGAAAATAAATGAATAATAAGAATATTGTCTCCAAGTTGAGAAAAGAGTGATTGAACATATGACTTTTATATATATGAAACTTTGGCCAAAGTAATACAAAAGTCACTACTTGCATTGCCAGTTCATTATGTACTAGATAGCTAAATAATCATAATGGGTTATACACAACTAGAGCTAGACTAGAGTTGTAAACACAATTGTCTTTAGCTAGCACACTTCACTTGTTCTTAGACATCATATATGGAATCATTTGATTCTCATTATCTATTACCCTCTTGAAGGGAAGAGCCACTTCTAGGAAGGAAGGTGAGCAATAGACCATTCGGCTATGGTTGGAAGATAAGTACCAGGGTGATGCTCTCTCTCTCTCTCTCTCATGCCGTTGACTATTGAAGACTTGTGAACAAGAATACATTTCTTATTTTGTAAATGATTTTGATAAGATTGAAAGTCATAAGGAATATAACCATTGTAATTTGTGCAATTGTTAGTCAGATGTGAAGCAACCTCCTTTTGAAATATGTATATTATACTTGGATATTGCAAATATATTGATTATGGATATATTTTTCTCTTCTCCTTAAAGGAAAGCATGAATATTTGCTTAAGTTTTGTTTGAGTTTTTCTAATTTTCTTGTTGGGATGTTACAAAGAAACATTAGGTGAAGGTACAAGGCCATCAAGACTAGATGACTGATGATATGAGGTTGAGGAGCCACATCTAGAGCATGTAAGCATAGAAACTAAAAAGCATTGAAAATATCCATTACTTTATCCCCAAAACCATTTTGAATTTGAAAGCAATGTATCTCTAGCACCAAACCATGGGCATTGGACAACCATTGCACACACTTTCTTGAAGAATGTTAAAAAGACATGTGCAGCTACAAGAGAGTTTTTCAAGAAACTCAATGTATAAGAAAACCCCTAATGGTGCCTCTCCTATGAACGTGTCATAGCTTTCTATGGCTAGCTTCAACTTTTCTCCATTCACCATAAATGCATTTTTGTATGAGAAAGCCATCATCTCCACAAACTTAGCATCCTAGATGAGATCCATAATGTTTGAAAGAAATATTGACACAACCTTAGAATATAGTAGCACCCTTGGATGTCTTCAATAAAACATCACTAACAACAGAACAGAGAGCAAATTCTATATAAGAAAAAGTTAAAATGAAAAAATTCACCCAATTTAAAGTAGTCATTAACCCCAAATTCAATGGGTTCCTATTTCAAGGGCTAAATGAGGATGTGACAATTCTTACAAATCACTTTCCATGGTGACAAGAATGTATAGTAATAGCTCAAGTATTATCAAGAGAGGGCAGATGGAATGACTGATGTCAATGGTTGTGGGGTGTTAAATAGCGGCAAGGTAATAAATGAATAGGTGGAAGCCAAATCTTCCCCAACCAAGATGATGTCAAGAGGGAAGATTTGATAAATAAATTCATAAATAATAATGAATGGAAACTGAGTCTAATGACATGTGAATATGACAAGCCATCAAGGGGGGAGGCATGAGGACATGACATCAAACACTAGCATTTAAAGTGGAAGTCAAGATGCATTTACTCTTGCCAATGGGTTTGCTAGTATCATACAATGGAAATGGGAATATTTTTCTTAATAATTAATGAGGAGTTTGGCATGATGGAATTTCAAATTAGATCATGTTAGAGAGAGGTGGGAATGCCATATGAGTCACCTTATCAAAGAAGGTAGTGTTTGTTGGCAAGAGACACTGTGTGGATTCATGAGGGTTGTCATTGATGGCAACAAAGTCCATCTCATACATCCATAGGACATGGTGTGTCTATACCGGAAGTCAGAGTGAAGAGTGTTTTGGTCCGGTGACCAAGAACAAAGCATGTAGCAAGGTCCCACAATCAGGTCTGGATCTCTCAGCGGAAGTATCCCAGTAAAGTAAGGATTTGGGGAAGTCAAGAGGAGTATCATGACTGATATCTTCCAGAGATTGAGCCTCTGGTGATGAAAGCGTGAATAGATATAAGCTCCTGAGTGTTGGGTTCTTGTTCAGTAGAGTAGACTAAAGAAAACCTGACCGGCAGACCATCAGACCTTAATCCGCATGAGATATTAATGGTGATCAAATTTCTTGAGGTATCATTCATGATTGTCTGACATGATTGATGACTTCTATAAGCATCTCCTTGATACACATCACTTAATAAGCAAGGATTCAGCTGACAAATCAGATTTTGGGAAATATTGACTATTCCAGATGTTGACTAGAAAGGTGTTGAAATTATTGGTGCGGATATATATACTAGATGGATTTGGATGTGAAGGTGTGTGTGGTGTGTCGTGAAGTGTGAAGAAAAGTAGAAGAGCAGTGTGGTAGCAGTAATACAGGTCCGGTATTTCACAGGACAACAGCACCAAAGAAGAGAAAGAATGAAGTGTAGTAGATCAGTGTATTGGGCCTAACCAGAACTGAACCTCAGCATATATGGATGCTTCTTATCAGTTCAAGTATCTTGTTACTTTCCTTGTACCTTGTAGACAGTGAGTCTATTGTAGGTAGTGAAACTCTTGTGAGTAGTGCGCTCGGGCAGTGAGCCCTAATTGGCAAGTGCCATTTTTGTATTTCTATTCTTCTATCAGAGGATACATTCTTGGGTTAGTCACCCCGTGGTTTTTCCCTTAATAGGGTTTTCCATGTCAAAATCATTGTGTTATGTGAATTGACTTTGTTTCTTCTTATAGATGCTTATTTGTTTTGATGCTGCACTAGTTATTAAAGAAGAACAGAAAGTTAAGTTAATTAAGATAACTAATTCACCCCCCCTCTCAATTATCAACAATTGGTATCAGAGCTAAGTTCCTCCAAACAGAGCCTAATAGCTTGAGGAAGATCTAGGAATCTAAATGGATATGTATGGTATGAGGGAACAACTTCAGTCTGCCCTAGATGATCTTGAGCAATCTCACTCTGAAGTCAACAACTTGAAGGAAAGACTCCAATAGGCTAATGATTTCATAAATGAACTAAAAGAGAAACTGAGTATCTCTATGAAAAAAGGAAATGATCTACTTCAGCAATTGGCAAGTCAAGGTGAAGCCAATGATACAAATGAAGATCTAAAGGAGAAAACCAAGTTATGTGAAAAGTTATCAAAAGAGGTCATTATGGTAAGACATGAAATGGAATCAAGAATTATGAAATTTACCTAAGAAATTGAAGAGAAAAGAAAAACTAAAGATGATCTAAGACAATCTCTGAAGGAGAAGTCAGAAGACTGCCACAAAATGGATAGAATAATTAGGCATCTAGAATCTGATCTTGAAGAAGCTAGAGATAATGAAGAACAACTTGAGAATCATATTGACACTGTTAAAAGGGATCTTCAAACAGGAAATGAATACAAAGAGAAATTCAAGATAAACTTTGCTCAACTTGAAGTTCTTCTTCAAAGCCAAAAGAGGGTAGATGACAAGCAAGGCTTGGGGTATGAAAAAGGTGAAAGCTCCAGATCTGGTCAAAAGAACTCTAGATCAAAAAATCCAAGAAACGGACCTAGAAGACCTCTGGTAAGGCAACCAAATGCTCAACGATATCCATATTTCAATGAATATTGCCACAACTGCAATAACTTTGGTCATAAAGCAAATTAGTGCGGAAGAAGAATGAATTAGACTAATTCATCCTTCTCTAAATAGTGTTTCAATTGCAAAAGGTTTGGTCACAAATCTCATGAGTGCAGAAATATGCAAATGAACAATTCATTCAATGGTAGATGCTTTGCATGCAATAGAATGGGACATAAGGCTAACCAGTGTAGATCAAGAGAATATCAATCAAATATGCAAAGAAGTGTTGTTTTCTACAAGTGCAATAGATCTGATCATATTGCCAAATTTTGTAGAATTAAGAATCAAGACAAAAAGGGTCAAGTGCATCATAATCAAAACCAAGACAAAGGAAAAGGAAAAGTGAATGCGGATGAAATTCAAAGGGAGATGAACAAGATTTGGGTGAAGAGAAGTACATAAAATGTTGAGGATGGATCCACACCAGAATCTGGTGCTGATATTCCTTTTAGAAACTAAATAGATGAGCTCTAGCTCAGGGGGAGTCACAAAAGAAAACATGTTCCCCTAGCCAGTCAATTGGTACTTGAAATTGGCACATGGAAAGTTGTGGATTAAAGGGTTCTAAGAGAAACATCTAAACAAGCCTTGGTAAAGATATGGAAGATCCGCAAGGAATTTTGAAGAGGTTAATCATCCAAGTTCAATCTAGTTTAATAGTCATCTAGTAAATGCTGAATTCTCACATTTACATCCAATATGATTCATAATTGAAATATTTGGATCTGTGGTTAGATGGAATAAATGGGGAAAGGGAGATAGATTGTCATTTTCCACCAAGAACTAGTCTAAGTGGATCCTAATGATTTGGAAAGATCTCTCTCAGGACAAGGAAAACAAGGCAATCGGAATAACTTAAGTTGTGTATTTATTGCAAAATGAAATTAGGGTTTGTGCAAGAATAAAAGGGTTCTTTTGTTCATCATTTGTACATTTGCATTCGAGAAGGAAAGAGAAGGAGCTCTGCAACAAATTATCTCAAGCCTCTTAAAGATCAACCATAGAAATCGATTTATCCAAGATTTCGATCTGGCTCATTTCATGAACCCTAAAAGCATAAAAGGTATTTTCCATTCTTGAAATCTCTCTCTGAATATTTTGAAAGATGGTTACTCTGAATGTTGTGAAGATCACTAATAGGCCGCGTCCAAAATTCAAGAAACATCCATACAAATTCCTAGAAGTTGATCCCCTAGGCACCTTTTCAAACATTCTGCATGGGGTTTTGCATGTAGAAGATGTTAGCGCATATATTCATGCTAACATTGAGGAATTTGGGGAATCCAAGCTAAGGGATATCTATCACAATCAGTTAATAGATGATTCTTTTGAACTCAAACCTTAGTACAAGGCTATCTGGGACAAGCATTTCAGACATTGCATCCATTTTCCCTATTTTGTAGAAGATGAATGGGTCCGGTATGTTCTGAGTATAATGCATGAAAACTTTATGTGGTTGATGAGACCATTCAAGACAACTGAGAATGCCATTAGGGCAGTTACCAGATTGCACTCATCTAGTGGGATACTTGCTCTCAAGTCTATCAAGAATTAGACAGTGAGTGAGGCAACAAGAACAAAATTTGATAAGAGAGCAATGACAATAGAAGATATCACTGATCTAGATATCAAGTTTGCCTCCATGATAATTAGTTACAAGATATATCACTCTAGCAGGGAAAATTTAGTACCTAGAACTGTAACTTACACTGCTTATCAGATGCTTAGAGAAAATGTTGACTATGATCTTTGTGAGCTTCTCTTGTATCAACTGTTAGAGAATTTGTAGATAATAAAGAAGGATAAAAAGAATTCATTTAAGTATGGTGGGCTAATACTGTGCTTGTTCTTTTACTTTATGAATGAGCTTCCCAGATCCAGTGGTTGGATGTGGCAAAATGACAGACCAGTAACCATACAAATTAGGGATCATTTGCATGGACTTGGTGACACCAAGGCACAAAACACAACACTCTGGGGCTACTTCAAGAACTTTCTGAATATGATGCAAGCTAGAGAGAGAATCCCCCAATCTCTAGTTGAAAAGTATAAGGATACAGTATGCTTTATGGTAGAAATTGATCAAGGCCTAATGGAGGTAGTGGAGCCAAGGATAGTCTAGATCATGCCAATGGGGTATGAACTAGATGAGAAAATTGTAGAGCTACATGTTCAACACATGCTAAGTCAACCCCAGGATCCTAAGGTAGAAAGGTTTGGAACCTTTAAAGAGTTGAGTGTGAAGATTCATGTGGAGCTAAGACAACCAGAAATGAAGACAAATGTGAGGAGGGAAGTAGAAGAATTTGCCAAGAGGCATGGAATTTCAAAGGAAGCACTTGATGCAAATAGAGAAAAGATGGAAAGGGTAGAAAAAGAAAGGAAAGAAACTGAAAAAGAAAGTGCTCCGGTGCAAGCCCCCTCCCGGACCAGATCCTCCAAGAGCTCTGCACCTACCACTTTTAAGAGCCAGAAAGCATCAAAACTAGAAGTCAGAGCATCCGAAAAGGGAGAGAAAAGAATTAAGGCAAAGGCCACAAGGTCTTATACTAGTCAAAAGGATGATGAAGAGACTGAGTCAGATGAGGAGGTAAAGAAAATGAAGAAGAAAGTATCCGGTGAATCCTCTATAGGTCAAGACAAGGAATAAGAGGCAAAAGAATTCACTGAAAGACCTACTCTCTGCATTGATGATATCATAAAATTAATTGCCGTGGATGGGAATCTACAACCAATGGTTGAATTTTATGATGAATATAGTGAAGCTAATCAAAATATATTGCAAGATGCCACAATCAGGTATCTAAACATCTACAACAAAGCATTCATTGAAATTATAGCTCTAATTCCCAAAAGGTTAGAGAAGAAACTTGAAATAAGAAAGAACAATGTCCAAGCAAAAGATCTAGAAATCCAAGAGCAGATTGTTATTTAGTTCTATCCATCCATTGCCCCAAAACAAATGAACATTATCTTCAAGGACTACAAGGATGAGTTCTGAAGCAAAGCTAGAATGAATCAGCTTATGCTTGGTAAACTAACAAAGTGGCAAAAGAAACAAAAGATATCCTACGGAATGCTTTTAAAAGATTTAATCTTCCTATTATAGAGGACTTAGGTAATGAATCCTCTATCATGGATGACAAAGGAGAATCTACTGAGACAATGGTAGAAGAGGCAAAGGAGACAAGTGAAGAGAAAGCTAAGGACTTAGATTACTCTGCTCAGGAAGAGGAAGTCCATGAAGAAACAAACATCTCTCCTTCGATTTCTCCAGAAGACTCTGGATCTAAAGGAGAAGAAAGAGTAGAAGAGAAGATCAGTCAAGAAGAAGAGGAGAAGGGAAGAGAAGAAGGTCAAATAGAGAAGACCACAAATGCCAGTGCAAAGGCTATAGAAGGGAAGAAAACTCTATCTCCAGCAAGAGACACTGCAGAAGTAGTCAAAGACTTCTTGACCAAAGAAATGATGGAAATTGATGAACCAGAACTGCTTCAAGGACCATTCAATTTTGATTCCCTCTGCCTAGTTCAGACTATGAAGATAGCATCCTTTGCCCATCCAAAGGAAAAAGAAAAACATTTGAAGTCTCACATGGAAGACTGTGAGCTAATTGAGATTCCATCCAGTGCATTGGAGAAAATCATGCCATCCTTCCAGAAGGATCTTTCAGCCTCTTCGTCAGGTAACTTCAAATCTCTTGTCAATTCAATTAGCACACATTTTGATTCTTTGGAGAAGTCAAGTGAAGATAGAGTCTGAAAAGAATTTTTGGGAAAGAGATTCTCTGAGGTGCAGGGTCTAATAACAAATGATAGGACAGTTATGGATATTGGGATAAAGAGCTTAGAAAATGCTCTTAAAGATGGTGGAGATATATATAAATTTTGTTTAACCTAGCCTAAAGTGACCAAGGATATTGAGAAGAAAGTAAAAGAGTAAGAGGATAAACTATTAATTTTGTCTCAAAGTTTTGATCCTCTCTCCTCTTCCATAGTAAATCAAGAGTGTCAGACTATTGCAGTCATAAATGAAATAAAGAAGCTTAAGAAGGAGAAGAAAAATAGAGTAAATAGGTTAAGTGTACTTAGAGGTATCATTATCCCTAAGTTAGAGGCCATGCATGATGCCCTAATTGATCCTCAGGCCACAGCTTGGACCAGTGATCCGTCAAATCTTAAGAAGGCGAAAGCTTTTGCATTCTTGTTGAGTGGTCACATCTCAATTTTGGATAGGATGAAGCAGAGTTGGGTGACAAAAGTTGTACAATTGAAGAATACTTTTGCAGATATACTTAAGTATATGTAAGTACAACTTGTATATATACTTATGCGGATATGTATAGATTGATTTTTAAAAATTTTGGTGTGTGGATTCTACCCTTTGCCATTGATGTCAAAGGGGGAGTGAGGAGTAGTGAAAAATGAGGAATCTAGCTAAGGGGGAGCTCCAGTAAAGTGTACATTAGAATAGAGCATCAGCCAAGGGGGAGTGCAGTATGACACTTAGTCATTTTTCACTAAGTGTTGCCATCAATGCCAAAGGGGGAGATTGCTGGGAAGAGACACTGTGTGGCTTCATGACGGTTGTCATTGATGGCAACAAAGTCCATCTCACACATCCACAGGACATGGTGTGTCTATGTAGGAAGTCAGAGTGTAGAGTATTTTGGTCCAGTGACTAAGGACAGAGCATGCAGCAAGGTCTGACAATGAGGTTCAGATCTCTCAGAAGATGTATCCAAGTAAAGTACAGACTTGGGGAAGTCAAGAGGAGTATCATGACTGATATATTCCAGATATTGAGCCTCTGGTGATAAAAGAGTGAAAAGATATAAGCTCACGAGTGTTGGGTTCCTGTTTGGCAGAGTAGATTGAGGAAGAACTGACCAACAGAGCATCAGACCTTAATCCAGATGAGATATTGATGGTGATCAAGTTTCTTGAGGTATCATTCATGATTGGCTAACATGATTGATAAATTCTATAAGCATCTCCTTGATATGCATCACTTGATAAGCAAGGATTTAGCCAACATATCAGAGTTTGGGAAAATATTGACTATTCAAGATGCTGACTAGGAAGGTGTTGAAATCATTGGTGCGTATATATATACCTAATGGATTTGGATGTGAATGTGTGTGTGGTGTGTTGTGAAGTGTGAAGAAAAGTAGAAGAGCAGTGTGGCAGCAGTAATACAGGTCCAGTATGTGACAGGACAATAGCACCAAAGAAGAGAAAGAATGAAGTGTAGCAGATCATTGTATTGAGCCTAACTGGAACTGAACCTCAGCATATATGGATGCTTCTTATTAGTTTGAGTATCTTGTTACTTTCCTTGTACCTTGTAGACAGTGAGTCTCTTATAGGTAGTGAGCCTCTTGTGAGCAGTGTGCTCAGGCAGTGAGCCCTAATTGGCAAGTACCATTTTTGTACTTCTATTCTTCTAACAGAGAATACATTCTTGGGTTAGTCACCCCATAGTTTTTCCCTTAATAGGTTTTTCCACGTCAAAATCATTGTGTTATGTGAATTGACTTTGTTTCTACTTATGGATGCTTATTTGTTTTGATGCTGCACTAGTTATTAAAGAAGAAAAGAAAGTTAAGTTAATTAAGACAACTGATTCACCCCCCTCCCAATTATCTACAATGTTGGCTTGTGAGTCAAGTGCCACATTAGCAAGCAAATCTTAGGCCTTGTTTACCTCACAAAAGAAAAGAGAAATTGAGGATTGATCATACTGATCAAGCAAATCCCATAGTGCTTGATCAATATGGCATCTAACTTATCATATTAAATCTCTATTGTGGTAATATTTTGATCGTGTCATTTATTGTATTAATTAACATGGGATTTTCATCAGTTTGTTTCAAAATTTAATAAATATGAGAAATTTAAATGAATGAAATGGGAAAACAAAAAATTCAATGATATTTTAACCTCAAAATAAATAAGTGGATAACATTTACTTAGATTTTCTTGCATGACATTATCAAAATGGTGATTAAGAAGTAAATTGGGCTTTAATTAGATTGTAAAACAAGTTCATGCTATTATACTATTTGCAATTTTAGGGAAACAAAATGGAAGCCTTGGCCATGATTGCATATGCTTTTTCATGTTGATGTTCAAAATAACATTTACATGTTATGTCTTCATAAGAAAGAAGCCATAATGCATATGCATTATAGCTTAATAAATGGGTATCCCTGACGTGTGTGCATTAAGGCTTGGTTGGACTTTAAGGAGCGTGAGTGCATTCAAGCTTATAACACATTTTTGTCCACATTTTGGTTCCCCTTTGTTCTACGCTTACCCATATTTACTTTTCATGTTTGTTGATAATGGTGGTATACTTTAAATACATGCTCATTTTATATTTGCATGCATCCCAAAGTGGGGGCAAAATGTAATTGTGCGATTTTTTGATCTATGGTAGTTCCTATTTAGATTTTAGACCATTTTGATTGAAGGTCTCAATCTAATTATATACTGACAAGTGGAACAATTTTATTTTCTATTTGGTTCATTACCTGATACCATTCCTATCCCTATTTTTGCCTATGCCCAAACCTTCAATCTTACTTCATCCAAATTTGTACAAAAGCCATCTAATCAAAAATTTCACCTAGTTCACTTACATACAACTCATGATTGAAGTTGGTTCAATAACAAAGCATATAGGATTGAATCTAAACTCAAATATTAGAAATCAAATGCTAAAATGTGTTCCCATTCGTGCTAGTTATTGTGAGCTAATTTGATACACATTTTTGTAAACTTTTGTTATGTATTGGTGTTCAATGTTATTCATTGTGTAGTTAATTTGTATATAGAATAAGGAAAGAACAACAAGAAATCACTACAGCACATTTTATTTTCTAAGGGACAAATAATCATAATTTGCATTACAAACATATAGGCCATTTGCATGTATGTCGATGTTGTCTTCAATCATTTTCTCATAATTGCAGAGTCAGTCCATACAAGGGTTGACCTAGGAGAACACAACCTTATCAACAATCATACCTAAGGCGTATTTAAACAACACTTTGAAAGATTTAGACAAAATAAAGGTGAAGACAAATATATTTTTACACATGCATTATGCTAGTTTATTCTTGTGAGGCTATGTTCATTGTTGTGCATTAGCTCAAGGCTACATTGTTTGAGTTTGAACTCAAGGGACTTGACTCTAAATCATAGTGAATTTTGAGCCTACACAAAGTCCAAGACATCTTCAAGATTGAGAGCATCAATTTATGTACTTACGAGAAATATTTCATCCTAACATTAACAATATTTCTTAATTATTCACAAAACTATGTCCATTTGTCCTCCTATTTAATTTTTAAAAAATGTATTATTATTTATCAAACTAACTCTTAATTATATTTAAATTAATTGTATGAATATTCTTAATATTTATTTATTACCCAAATTTAAAAAATATTTGAGTGCTTTACAATAATAAAAAAATTAAATATAAAATTATTCAAGGTTAGATTTCCTAATGATTTATCCATCTCATTTCATCTATAGAATTATTTAAATTGTACTATGTGAACAAACTTAAAATAAAAATGTTAACATCTATTTATTGTTAAAGGTTCTAGAAAAATAGTGTGAATTTTTTTGAATCATCTTTTAGACCACACTTCATGATCCATTATTAGGAAAAAGAAGACTTTGAATGTTGAAATTGGGTCAAACAAGAATGTGGCAAGGCTCAATCAAAGGGATAGGGTTGTACTCACAATAGACTTTGAGGTAAGGAAATGTTGTAAGGAGTAATCAGTTTGAACCATTGAGAGAGAGTAGTGGTTGATTGATGGGTACAAGGCTAGGGGTTGATTCAAGTGCCAAAAAATTGAATTAAAGACTATGTACATGTGCTTACAATATCTATACAAAATGAGTGTATAACAAAAATGTATAAGTATAAAGTATATAACTTTACACCTTACAATTTACTATCTTAAAATACATTCACGTTGATAAATTATACCTTAAATTTGTTAAATACTAAATAAATCATTTATAGTAATAAAATTATTGATAAAATACAAATTAGTTGAAAACTCACATCACTATATAATTAAAAAATATTATATATTAAATGCTAATTATAAAATTATCTTAATTATTTAAATAATTTTGTAAAAAAATAATGTAATAAAATAAGTAAATGATCTAAATTAATTATTTGAAAATGTATATACATTCTATTTAATTACCTTAGATGAATCTCAAAGAATGCTCAAATAATATAGTGAGACCCTTTATAGTTATTTTGTATAACCAATATGCCAGATTAAATATATTGTACAAAAATATCTGAATTATTTAAGTAATTTTGTAAAAACATCTCAAAAGTAATGTGAAAAAAATAGGTAAATAAAAAAAAATTATTGACACTTTAAAATTATGATGCGACATTATTTTTTATGTCACTGTAATTTACTTGATCAATCCATTTAGATTTTCTTGCATGGAAAATTCGAGATTTTTTTCTGGACCAAACATCGTGAATGCACGGGACACCCTAGTACCTGCGCCGCTCATTTTTTACATGCAGATTTTTTCACATAATTCCAGCAGCCTTAATGCATTCAAGTTCAAATTTAATTATTGTTTTATGTCGTGTTAATCTTTTTATTAGGAATCCAACGGTCTATATAAATTTAAATCTCTTTATTAAGAATCGAACGGTTTAGATGCTTTGGCAATCCATGCACTGCTGTATGGTATATAATTATATAATTATCAATCCATGCAAAAAAGAAATATTGTCAATCCATATCTTCACGATTAAGTCCATACTGTCTATTTATATGGTCTTCAAATCTCACTCCCTACCAATTGTCACTTGCAGAAATTTTATTCTTCATGGGTAAGAGAAAGGTAGACATAGAATATGTGAAAGAAGGTTGCAAGCGCCGCAGTCATTTTAACAAGAGGTTGAAAGGACTTTTTAAAAAAGCTCACGAGCTCTCTGTGCTCAACGGTACAACCATTCATTTGGAAGTTACAAGTGAAGAGCAGAAATCTTTCTATTATCTCAACAATGGTGAGGGCTCAAGTCAAGTTGATCCAATTATTGCAAAGCCTTCTGACAACTTGGCAGAGGAGATACAGGCACAGCCTTCGTTGTTTCCAAGCTCTTCTACTGGGAATAGCTTCAATGAGTCCTTGACAAAATTACACGATTCAGACGATGTTCCAGAGCATGCTCCAGATTCCTCACTTTCAGTCATTGACGTCTCAGACATAGAACTTGTAAGTTCAGATTTTCTTTCAAATGTCTTATGTGATGAAAAGTCAGCTAGCAATGGAGATAAAGATAACAAGATATTTGCAGAGGAAAAGGGGGAATACCCATTACTGCATTCAACTTCTTTGAATATGACAGAATTGGCAGTTGATGTTTCAGAGCAGTGGACAGATTATTCAGATTTCTCACTTTCAGCTGTTGAGAATGTTCCAGAGCTGTGGACAGATTTCTTACTTTGAAATACTGAGGGGTCATATCAAGAACTTTACAGTTCAGATTTTCTTTGAGATATTTTATGTGATGAAATTTTCTTTGAAATATTTTATGTGATGAAATGTTAGCTGGGAATGGAGATAAAGATAACAAGATTGTATAAATTTGGGGGAAAGAAATAGTTTTGGTGAGAGAAGTTTTATGTAATTGTTGTGATCGATAAAAGATACAAACTCCCCCTTCCTGTGGATGTAGCCATTTATTGGTGAACCACCTAAATCTGCTTTGTCTAGTATCTCTGTTTATTCGCTGTTAAGGATATGTTTTCTTTTAATCTGCTGTTTTTTATTAACAAAGATATCAGCAGAGGAAAAGGGAATGGTGTAGTCAAGTTTAATTAGGTTGATTGCATGGACATCAAAAATGCAATACATAGGCACAATTGAAGCACCAAGATTCAGGCGAGCGTTTAACACTCTTTCCTCTGCTGCATGTTATGTTCATCTCATACGTCAAATTAAGCATACACGAAAATGTTAATGCTATTGCTAATGCCGCCACAGATGCCAATACAAATGCCAGTTTTTTTTTGTATTATGAAGTCCTCCTTTTTTCAAATTTTCTTGTTTTCTCAAAAGCTATTTTTTGTCCATGTAATGAAGGAAAAGTGTTATATAGTGTATCACATTGAACTCACCAATCCTTAAGGGCAATCTATTGGCTGCACATCACCGCGAATCTTTAACAGAAAGAAAAATAAAGCAAAGTCCTTGCGATGGAGGCAATGTTCGAGATGTTTCCTCGTCTGTTGATCTGGTTTTCTGATTTAGACAATGGCTTTAATGTATAGTATGTCGAACTCAATATCTAGATGATCTGTTTGCCAGGTAATTAACATACATTAGAGTTCTTGGAAAATGACAAATCCTCTGAGTAAGCAGGGAAGTGATTTTTTAATTAATTTCTGAAATCTTTCATATGACCTGTTCCACCTTTTGCATGGCGGAAAATACAAGTACCTTCTTAAAAATAAAGATATAGAAATGTTTTATTATTGTGAGGGATTAAAATCCCCTACATATAAATCTATGCTAATTAAATAATTAAATAAATGCAAACCTAGAATTAACCTAAATTTAATTAGATTTCGTTAGAGTTAGTTGTTGAACTGAAAATGCTATTTTTACAAATTAAATGTTATAGATGAGAGTATTTAGTTTTGGTAATAATGATGAAGAATTAATGGTGATATACATGAAAACTATAAAAAGTTAATGTTCACATTTTGATGAATGTTTTGAGATCCATTAGTCAAAAAAATCTCTACGGGTTGAATCAAAGTCCCTTGAGATTAAACCTAAGTACTACGTGAATGATTTGATTGCAGGTGTGACCCATGAGAATGATTTGATAAAAACTTGTAGTAGAGATCTCTTCACCTTTGCCTGCCCTTTGTTTGACTTTGTCAAGCTGGTGTTTACAAACCTTTGAGGGGAGATTACCAAATCATTAAGGTGAAGTTTTCTTGGGTCAAACCCCTATTTAAATTGGCTGAAACATTCTAAACAAATGATCAAAGATAACAAGCAAAAAATGTGCAAATGACCCATATGATTATGATGCAATGGGGTTCTTTTAAGGTCCAAATTCAAATGTTCTTTTACATAAACTTTCTTATCATTCCATTTGTTAAATAATGACACAAATGAATGCCTTTAAATATCAAGTATTTTCCTTTCATGAGACATGAATACATTTGCTTGCATTGAAATTGCGTGTTCACAGGATCTGCTGTATTAGAAACACCTGCATCTACAAAGCATTTTTACATACCTTTGAACATTTATTTGATGCTTTACATATTTACTCAACAGGGAAAGAGATAAGCTTATTCTTTGTCACATTATAAGAAAGGCATTTTTGATGTCCATGCAATCAATCTAATTAAAATACTGGGAAAAGGGAATGCTGGCAATGGTTTTGTATAAAATATGATATCTTTCTGTTTTGTTTTTACTTTGTACAAAATATGATATCTTTCTGTTTTGTTTTTACTTTGTAATTGTGTTTTGTTTTAGTTGTCCATTTTAAACTAAAACATATAATTACCTATGAACAAATCCTGCTGCATTCACACAAATACCCTTCCACTCACAATCTCTGCCAATTGTATATAATATCAGGGTCTTTCATTTTCACAACAATGTCATCCATATACTTCCTATTCCATCATGGCTTATCCGAACAACATCTGCAGACTCTGCACATCCTCTTTCACATCTTCAAAGAAATCAATTATTATATATAAAAACATATCCACACCATTTTTCAAGAAGACACCTCACATCAAAGCATCTATTACACTCAAAATTTCATCTCTATCATCAGGAATCTATCACAGCAAATTGGTTTTCACCTAAATCACCTTAACACACATGAAGGAACAAAATCTATTCACAAGAAAGCCATTGATTATTCTCTGTTTAAAAACAGATGATTTAAAATCTTTTTGTTCATTCTAATATGTATTCTTAATAATATCCATGCCTGCATACAGAAATCTGTATTTTCCCTTCAAGAAAAATCCCGAGCACCAACTCTTTTAGAGATTTTAATCCTCATCTAACGGGGAGGGAAGAAAGTAGTTATCAAACTACCTCAAAATGCATTTCACTGTGAAAACGTGCAAAAACCCATCAAAATAATAGCCACGAGGAATAGTCGTTGTCTTTTAAAAGAGAAATAAATCTCTGCCTTTGATCCTTGACTTTGTGCCCACGCAGGGTTAAATGAAGGCCTTAGATTTTCTTTTGGCGCCCAATACACTAAGTCTAACTGGGTGGAACTGGTGTCCCCAGATAAGGGGCTGGTCAAACTATGTTGATGAACCCTTTAGAATATAACCTAAGTTGTTTATAACCCACGATAGGAAGTCACCAGTCAAATATAACAAAAGTGATCGCCTGTCATGAAAGGGCTTTAATAACTTGTAACTTAGGGTTTAGAAGTTCTTTTAGGGTTTTAGAAATGTAGCACCTTAGATGTTCAAAGGAGTCACAAACCCTTACCACTATGTTATAACTTTGATTCAGCCAAACCTTACCATGAAGCACTCCAACTTTTTGCACTACATTAATGACTTTATGATGAAGTAAGGACCATTTGCATGTACCTTTTGCATTACCTTTCACTATGTAGCAACATTAATATACCAATACCATCTCAACATCATAGAGGTGAGCATGCACCAAGAGATGATTAACAGTCATCAAGAAAGAGCAATATTATCAAGGATGAAAAAGAGGACATCATGGATGTGCATCAATAATGTGACACCAAGAATCACCAGGTCAATGCAAAGGCATTACCACCTCTAAAGAGGACATCATTAACAAATATCATCAACCAATAACTTTGGCATACAGTAACTCCTGAAGCAACACTTCTAACACAACTCGTGTGGTCTCCAAATACAACTCCATCTCCTGAAGCAAGAACATTAGAAGCCAACACTTCTGACATGAGGCATTATGATGGCATATATGCGATGAACACAACTCAAGGCAACTCCTCCTGTCACATGATAGTAACTCCTGAACTCACAACATTTTTACATCCTGATGATGAATTCTGATCCAACTCACCATCAACATCAATGACAAACATTGATAGAGTGACAAACATCAATACGTTTGATATAAATGACAAACATCAACATTGGATGCATATAACAACTTATTTGGGCTTGAGGGCCTCTATTAGACTAACAAATTATCACAATTATAGGATTACTATTGGCACCAAAGAATTTAAAGTTTGTGACAATTAAGGAATATATGTGAAGATGCATTGGACCAATGGGAGAAAACACTCAACACCGTAGATTGATTTTATTTTACCTTTATTTGTATTGAAGAATTAGCTTGTATTAGCTAACTACATGTTTTACAAAGTATTGAACTTTATTCCACCTTGCAATGAATGCAAATCATTAAGAAGGTTTGAGATTAATATATATTTACGGTCACAATCATTTGAAATTATTGGAAAGAGTTAGGAGAAATCTAAGATATGAGCTAGTGATTTAGGTACGATAATGAGGATGAGAGTTGAAGATGGTGTTTGAAGAAGAAGAAGATGCAAATAGGGGTGAGTGCATTAGGTTTCATTTGAATTCAATAAATTCCATATTAGTAATCAAATGACCATGACCTAACATATAAGAAGCCATTGCAATAGATTGTAACTTTGGTTGAGAAATTAATAATATAATGTGGAATCTTTTGGAGGTTAAGTTTTATTCCTCTTGAGGGCTTTCCTAGAGTATGTCTTGTGTCATTTTGTTGTGAATTTTTGCTATGTAAAAAGTCCAAGGTGTTATTAACATAGATAGAAAATTAGACAAAGTTTTCAAGGAGGAAAGGGAGAAATCAATTTAGTTGAAAGCCTTAAGTGGAAGATAGAATAGCCCAACCAAAGCCTAAGGGATCACGATTACAGTAATGTAGAGGAAGATTCTAAAAAAGATGTGCATGATCTATAAGATCGTGAAGAACAATCAAAATAGGTGAAGTTGTTAAAGAACATTTCTAAAGTAATTAAAAGGTGTATATGGATGTTCCTAACTCCTATGGCAATTTAAATCCAAAAGAATTGAATGATCATTTGGATAAACGAGATGAATGAGTATTTTGAGTACGATTGAATATCTTGAGAGAGTTAGGTTTACAAAGACCAAGCTAAAGGGACACATTGATGTTTGGTGGAAGGAGGTACAATTGGAAAGAAATAGGAGGGGAAAGGAAATAATAAAAAAATAGGAGATGATGGTTGTAAAAGTAAAAAGGAAATTCACACCAGTGGGCTATGAGCTAGAACTAATGAAGAAGTTATAATGTCTAAGGCAAAGGGATATGATTGTGAAGGATTACACCAAATATTTTTACAAACTGATTATCAAGATAGGGCATATGAGGTAGGTAAAGACCATATAGGAAGCATACCAATCTGTAATTAAGGTGGATGACAAGTTGATCAAGAGGTTTCAAAACTACCAAAATCAATAGGGAGAAAATGAGGAGAGGCCTTATAGGGAGAGATCATGGTGCAACAATAGAAGACCCTAATTGGAAGATAGGAGAATAGATAATTTTTACCTTAAAGATAGTGATACCTACAACAATAAAGATGATATTCATGAGACTACACAAAATCCAGGAAGATAGTAGTGACTATTGTAACATCGTAAAATGTGTATGCCACTATTTTACACCTCGTTTATCTCCTAGATGGGCCCAAAATATTTACCCTTACTTATTAGGACCTATTTTAGTACATTTTTGAGCATCAAGTGTGTAAACTTGAACTCGATTCACAAAATTTATAAAAGAACAATAAGGTAGGACTAAGCATGCTCTAAGTTCCCCTTTTTGGGAGGTGCCTCACTAAAGGACCAAGGCACCCAAGGCACCTTAGGCACTCCTTTAGCCCTCCCCAAAATTTATGCCTTATTGGCTTAGGCCCTTTTAAAAATTCCTAATGTCATCCTTATGTGGTTTGATTCTTTGAAATTCGATGAGAATGCATATAAAACTAAATTAAATAATTTATTTTAAAACAACTATGCTCCTTCTAACCTCTTGGAATATTCTTATGTTCTCCTATGTTCTCCATTCTGCTATCAAGCTCTCTTCTAGATTATTGCCATGACAGTAACATATTGTAGGTCTTGTGAAAATCTTTGGACCCAACATCAAATTCTTGAGTCTAGTTGTGATTCTATCTACAATCATACAAGGGACTCCATAGTCATGATTACTTCCTTCCGACATAATTTGAGTTAGCATTCCATTCTACTTTAGATTTGCCTCTGCCCTCTTAGGGAAAACACTCTTCATCAATTATCTTTACTATTGTCGAGGTGGGAGCACCATTCATAGGCCTTGACTAAGGTAAGATCCTAAATAGCACCCAACATTTTCACTCTTTTCATGTGTGCAAGTTAGACAGATAGGTTTCAGAAGGTGACATTCAGGAAGAACGAAAAGCATGTTCTTACAGACCTAACGAAGCTTGCAATTTTTGGAAGCCCTAATTCAAGACCAAGGCATGCAAGTACCCTTGTCCTAGGATTTTTGACCTTCAAGAAAGGTTTATGAATTGTTTGTACATCTCTACTATCCATTTGCTTGTTGGGTTTCAAGTACCAACAATATGTTTTGTTCTGATCTTTGTTAAGTAAGGTTACTAACATGCAAGTGAAAGGTCATCTAACTCTTTCCTGTACTAGGACTAACATGCTTTATGGCTAATTTAGATTTACTAGAATGGATTATAGTATAGACAAGTTTATGTCTAGAGTTTATTTTTTAATAATGCAAACTATAGGATGAGATAGTCTCTAAGTTGAGTCAAAGGTCTGTGAACTCATGACTACGTTCATTGCAAAATATCTATTTATATTGATTGGACAAAGTGATGCATTCATATCTGCATGCATTAGTCAGTTCACTATGCTCCAAATTTGCATAACCATCCAATATTGTCATACACAGTTATTTGTCTATAGTTGTACATGACCGTGTTGGTTATGTAAGACAGAACACTAGAGACTCACCATGTTTGTTCCATATATGTGTTGAAATAGGTTTGTCATTGATGTCAAAAGTTGGAGGTTGTTGTGTTGTTTGAGTTGATGTTTGTCATGCTTCAGGAGTTGATTCATGGTATGGTATTCATGATTAAGGAGTTGATTCAAAACACCGCCCTTATTGATCATCTATGTCAGTATGATGTTGACTGATCATCTATGTCAGTATGATTTTCGTCATCTTAGTGATCATCTTAGATAGTTGAGATGCTGAGATGTAAAAGTGTCAAAATGGTGTTGATAGCAATGGTGTTGGTGCAAAGTGAAAGGTTTTGATGCAAAGGTTGATGGAAATGTGTCGATGCATTCCATGGTTCTTTCAAGGGTCTAAACCCTAATGACACATACTTCATCAAACCTTATCTTCTTGGTCAATGTCTAAGGCACATTATTCTACATCAAAGGCATATGGTAAATATCAGAGGTTACAGATAAATCACATGGTTTTAAGTTCATAGAGGTTTTAAATCTGATTAGGGTTCTTACATTGTTTTAGTCCATTTTGTTCTAAAACCCTAAATGAAGTTCTTTATAAAAATTTTATCACATGTTTTATTTTTGTTATGTCTTCTTGGTGACTTGAGATAGCCGGTGACAAGTCACTTAAGTTCTGTCTCGAAGGGGTCACCCTCATTTTCTAACCAACCCTCTTACCCAGAGACACTGGCTCATCTAAAAATCTCTTTATACTTAGGTGGGAATATGTGATCTATGATGGACGTCACTGCTCTCGGTGCTATGAAATTGAATATCAATGGTGGTAGTTTGAACTCATTTTAAAATCCAACAGTTATCCTCCTCAAAAAACCTTTGATGGGCATATGGTTGTCTACTATATAATGCAGTTATTCTATTAGGTTTATAGCAACTTCATTAAGCCTGTGAGCCTATGGATTGGGAGTTTTAAAAACATATGTGGAGGTTGGTTTTCAATTGATGAAAGTATGCATTCCTAAAGAGTATACCACCATGTATTTACAGATGGATATTTTCATATAGTATATATAGATATATGGGTAAATGCAAGAAGTTGTGTCCACTTAAGGTGGAAGTTTCGGAGTTAAAAACAATCCGAAATCAGGTTAACCAAGATGGGATACCACTTTTTATGAAATGGGATCCCATTTTGCTTCGAGATCTTGAGCCAAAAGCGGGATCCCGTTTTCTAGAAATAGGATCTCGTTCTGAGTTTCATAAAAGGTTAATATTTTAACCTTTATGAAATGGGATACCGTTTCATAAAGGTTAAAATATTAACCTTTTATGAAACAAGATCCTGTTATTTAAAACTTGAATTTTAAGCTCGGGTTTTGCTTTGTAACCTGGTTCAAGAATTGCTTTGGGGACTCGAACCTGACTGCTGGACCTGGTTTGACCTACAACTTGAAGGTCCTTGAAGGTCCTGTCAATGTCACAACAAAATAGTGACTTTGGGCATATATCTGAAGGTCTATTTTACAGAATATTTTGACAAAATTAAAACCCATTATAAATGAGACAGTGTAGATTCCAAATATATAATTTTTTTACAATTGGATTAATTTTTATATTTTTTAATCAATTTCTAATGAAATAGGTCCATAAACTTGAATTATCAGGGTATTTTAGTATTTTAATAACTTTTTATTAAAAAAAATTTTGTAAAAAAAATTGTAGGAAAGCATACTTTAGACAATTCTTTTCAATTTAAAAAAAATTCAAAAAATCTTAAGTTTAGGTCATCTTATGCGTGACGTACACAATGATTTTTTAAAAGACCAAAAATGGCCAATAAAAAATTACAGAAAAAATGGAAAATGTGCTTCAATGAGTTACAAATCTTTTCCCAAAAGGATTTCAAAAAATATGATTATTTAGGTCAAAATATGGATGACATACACGTACATGGTATAGTAAAAAAAAAGTGACTTTTAAACATTGGTTTTTAGAAACACCTATTCAAAATCCATTTCTATCATTTCGGTATTGAAAAAAATTACATATTTGGAAACTAGACTCCGAGTAATACATTTCATATTTAGTGACTTTTTCCAAGATTCCACCTTTAAGTGCTTCAAGTTTTTAGGTCAAATGTGACAAATTCTGAAAATCAGGGAAAACACTTCCACTTTTTGGCCAATAAGTGGACACAACTTCTTGCACACACCCATATCATTATGCAATGTATAAATGTGTGTGACGCAGTGAAGTATTATTCTTTGCATTAGAAGAGGAGAGATTAGATTTTTACTATCATAAGATATTTTGTTGTAATCGATATGCTGGGAAGATAGTATTTGTGATCTATATAAGAAAAGTATTTTTTTGTGTTTGTATTTTCTTTAAGAGGAGTGTATTGAAGTGGGTGCTTCAATTGGTGATGTTTTTCCATATGAGGCTTGATTGTAACCATTGAGGTTTTGTTGTCAGTGAGACAATAATAAAATCTTTGAGAAGAATTAACTGTGGTTTTTCCCTTTAACAGTTTTCCACTTCAATTTTTTATTCTTGTGTACTTGTGTTGTAATGTGTCCTTCTTAGTATTTTAAATGCTCTATGTTGCTGTCTTGATTCCCTGATTTATGTTAAGTCTAAAAGCACTTCATATAATCTCTTAAGTGGTTTATCTTGTAGAAAGAAGTTGATATCTTCAATGTTTTTAAAAATTGTTAAAAGTCAAGATTCCTCTTGAATAACTGATTCATCCCCTCTCAGTGATTCTGTATTCCAACAACTGGTATCAGAGCCCTAGGTTCCTTGCAATACATTTAACAAACTTAGGTGATCCTGGTAGTGGAATACAAATTATGGCTAATCAGGAGGGTTATTCTACTTCTAAAGCACCTCTTTTTGGTGGGTCAAGTTATTCCTTTTGGATTTTCTGAATGGAGTCCTATTTGTCCTCTCTAGGTTATGATGTTTGGGCAGTAGTAGAGAATGGGTATTTTGTGCCCTCTCAGTCACCTTCCACTGATGATGAAAAGAAAGCCTATGAGTGCAATGCCAAGGCTAAGAATGCCATTTGTTGTGGGTTGACAAATGAAATCCTAGTCAAGGTTATGCATTGTAAATCTAGAAAAGAAGTTCGGGACAAGTTGGAAAGCATATATAAAGGTGATGACAAGATTAAAGAGAAGCACAGTTGCAAGCCTTTAGAGAAAAATTTGAAGGGTTAAAAGATTGTTGATTACCTTCTTAGGGTACATGAAACAATCAATTCAATCCGTGGTCTTGGTGAAACCCTAGATGAAACACTGGTGGTCAAGAAGGTCTTAAGGTATTTAACATCTAAATATGATTCTAAGGTATCTATTGTTGAAGAAAGAGATATGAGAAAACTTACCTTGGATGAATTACATGGCACATTCACTACTTATGAAATGAGGATTTGTAATGATGAATCAACAAGCAAAGAGGCAACCTTTAAGATTGAAAAAAGAAACAAAGAGGTAGATTCAAATTCAAAGGATTTGGATGTTTAAGAGTCCAACTTTGTCAGAAGATTGAAGAGAGGATCAGGGAAGTACAAAGGGAAGCTTCCATTCAAGTGCTTTAATTGTGGTAAGATATGACATTTTGTTGCTAAGTGTCCCTATAAAGATCCTAAAAGTGATGAAAAAGATAGTAGGAGACAAGGAAAGAAAGATCAATATAATCCTAAAAGGAAAAACTCTTTTGGAAATAAGAAAAGTTAATTCATTAAGGATACTGATGTAAATGATAGTAGTTATGAAGATTATTTTGAAGAAGGAGAGGAAACATTGTTTATGACTGTTCTTAGTCTAAGTGAAAATTAGAAATAAAAGGGTGAAAATCAATCTGATAATAATGAAAAAAATGATGAAGAAGAGGTTGATCTTGAAGGAGAATTAATATGTGCACTTGGTGAGATTAAAAGACTAAAAAAGGAGGCAGTTATGCAAAGAAATTAGAACCTAAAAGACACTAAAAATCTAATCAGCAAGGTTAGACACTGAGAAAGAGGAGTGTCATAGTTTAGAGGTAGAAGTTATAGCCTTGAGGAAAAGGCTCGATATGTGTGATAGCACTGATAAGTTGGTAGACCTCTTGGGAAAACTAAAAGGCCACAAAGACAAGACTAGTTTAGGGTTTATAGAAGGCCAATGTCCACATTCCAATGATCTTCAAGAGAAAGGAGTTGAAGGAGGACAAAAAACATGACCAAAATCAGATCCAAAATCTGATCACACTAATCTGATTCAACATGTTGATGCTGATGGATTTATCAATGTCAAAAACAAAAGGTTCATGAAATCCTCAAGTACAAAAAGGAACATTCCATTTAGGTATAATCTATATTTCTATGGTTAGTTCTTTTATTGTAACCAATATGGGCATAAGGGTAGTGAATGTAGAGTTGTATCTACAAGAAGATCAAGTCTTGTAAGTAGAAATCCATTGAGATCTTGAATAAGTTGAGATGCTTTAATTGTGACAATTTTGGACATATAGCTAAGTTTTGTAGACCTAACTCGTAAGTGCAACAAAAGAGATCTAGTGTTCACTCCAAAGTGACATCTCCTAGTGCTAATAAGAATAAGGACAAGACAAAATCAGTTTGGAAACAAAAGATAGTTGACAAGAAAGTTGAAGCTATGCTTGTTCAAACTGCTTTACATGCCAAGAAGAAAGAACTATGGGTCATAGACAGTGGGTGCTCTAATCACATGACTAGTGATAAGAGCAAATTCAACAAATTAGAAGATTATTCAGGTGGATCAGTCAAGTTTGGGAATGATTTTTGCATTTAAATCAAAGGGAAAAGTACTATATCCTTGGATGATGATGCACCATTGCATGATGTGTACTATGTAGAAGGCCTAAAACATAACCTCTTGAGTGTAAGTTAGATTTATGACAATGGATTTAATATTTTTTTTTATTCTCAAGGTTGTGAATCTTACCATTTTTTTACCACAACTCAAAAATTGGCTGAGTAGATCTAACATTATTGTTTTGAGTGAGGTTTGATTTACTTCTATTATGAGTTAGTTGCATAGTTATTATGTTTCAATGTTAAAAGTAGTTCCATTGTTCAAGAAAGAAGGAAAAGTTTTAGACCAATCATTGCATTGCAAACTAGTCAAGTGAGCTAAGTATTTCATTCATCACAATGGTTATTCATTTACAATTTGAAATACATAAAGGAATAAGCATTGCATTGAAAGAAATGATGACATATCAGATGTCCCACACAAGCCATGGGTTATAACTGAACACATGCAGATATAAATAAAA
The DNA here is from genome assembly GCA_027924645.1 of Cunninghamia lanceolata. Lineage (NCBI taxonomy): Eukaryota > Viridiplantae > Streptophyta > Pinopsida > Cupressales > Cupressaceae > Cunninghamia > Cunninghamia lanceolata. Next base: position 13,713,744 of record BSBN01000388.1, on the reverse strand, counting down.
TACTATGCATCTAATAAATGAGAAAGGAAAGACATGGCCATCATTGCCTTGTTTTGTCGATCTTCAGAGTAGCCTCCTATCCTGCTCCTAATCTCAACATGTACCTAAAAAATGTGGGAAGGGTCCCCTTAGAAGCTCTGATTATGAGAATCCTTTATCTATCAGAAGAGGCATAATACTTTGATTATAGTGCATTGATCAAATGAACATCATCCATATGCAGAAGGAATTGAAAAGGAAACAACCATGGAGAATCATTGTTTTATTCTAATCTATTTTTTTCATGTCTAGGTATACAATAAGTCATGTATTTGATTGAAGATATTCATCATGTGGTTTTAAGTGGGCTCCTCTGATGTAGAGGCCAATTGGATGGGAAAAGATAGATAAACTTGACAAGGTTCAACTACACCTAGAAGCCCAAAACAAAGATCTTCATGGAAAAGTGGGAACATAAGTTAAATCTCTTGAATTAATCTTGGAAATGGTGTTTGGACATGTACTAGGACCCATCCCATCCATTGGCAATGGTGGATCAAACTTTGAACTATTAGTTCCTTCACAAACCTCAAGAAAGGCTAGTAGTGCTACAAATAGATAATAGTCTCGATAACTTTTTATACAGACATCCAAACACAACTCTTAGACATGAAATAGATACCCATTATGCCTCTTCACAACATACTCTAGAATGGGTTTGGGTTGTTTTGGAAATTATGCCTCAACCAATAACCTTCCTAGTGATTTTAAGCCCTAATTAGGCCTAGTTTGTGAAGCAAGTACCCTCAAATGGAAACTTGAAACTCACTTGAACATCCAAACATGTCAATGGCATCCCAAAAACATGGAATCCAACATCTATTTTCTGTAGGAACTGACTATTCCCAAAAATGCAACTTTGGTTCCTTAATATGCCTCTTAGAAATAGCCTAACACATGAAGATGTTAGGTTTATACCAAAGGAAACTCCTCCTCCTCAGATCTCCTACCAAGAAATCATCAAAACATACTAATACATATCTATTCGAACCCATTCCACTTATCAAAGTGAATCAAATCAATGGAATGGTCCAAAAATGCATAATTTTTGCCAAAACCCTAGGTAAGGGTTTCTAAAAAATAGTTATCAGAAAAATGAAGATTACTCACACTTAGAAGGGTTTCAAGAAGCCAAAATAGATTCAAATAAATTTTGACTTACCCTAGTTTCATTCCACCACCATAATATTTCACAATCTGGCCGTACAAAAGCAAGGTACGGACTGTAGCAGCAAAAAGAACTCAGAAAATGCAGATTTTCAGCAACCCCTTTTTGGGAAAACACTCGTAACTTCATCTAGAAAGTGTGTGGAGACCTCTAAATAGACTCAAATGAAAGGTAAGACATAGGTATTTCCAAAAATTCCAACCTCACCTTCTAGTTCATCCATATATGAAAGTTATGGACGTTATAACAGGAAAAATGTAGAAAATTCTAGAAAATAACAAAAGGATAGCATAGAATGGTGTTTATATTGCTTGAAACTTCTCCTCTTTATTCAATCAACATTGTAGAGATTTAAAAAAGCTTCCCCAATCACCTTTTTATGGTTATAAACTAGTTTAGGTTGATGGAACTATTTCAACCATCAAATTCCTTTTTGCAACTATTTCTGTGTTTAGGACAGCAATTGTCCTATTTTAACATTGGAACTAATTAAAAATTTCCAACATAATGCATTGATGGTTTATGACTTGTCAACACCCTTGAAAAAGTCATTAAACCTTTGACATACCTTCCTAACAATTTGACATGCCTTTACAAGGCTTACATCATGAAATATATGATTGTCCCTATATGCCTCAACAAAGGCTTACATAAATGACTTATTGCAAACTACCTATTACACCTTAAACTACTCCATCATACCATGACAAAAATAGATATTTGGACATATTCCTTATTACATGGATGGTCTTCTAGGACCTTATTGGAATTAACAAGACAAAAATGAACATCAAACCAAATCATGAAGTTCAGTGCCTCATGGAGGCCACCTTTTGTTAGGTGCTCCTGCACCATACACCCCACCTAGAAAAGAAATCATGCCACATGAGTTGATCCTTTGTCTTGCTCCAACTTTATCCTTTTCTACCTAATGCCTTCCCCATGATCTTTGGTTTGCATCTTGCTCTCATGGAATCAAAACCTCATGCCTAGCATTGTAGGCTCTACTCACACCTTGCCATGAGTGAGTGCTCACAACCAAACTTGGATGTTGCATGCCATGATTACTTACTGTCATATCTGCCTAAACACCTCCATTCAAAACCTTGGTTGGTCCTTCTTGTACTACTACTATGGCAGAATATCATGGTCTTTCAACCCTTATTGGCTCTAGAGGACAAACAATGGTCCCTACTATGATAGCATCTTCTTCTTTCCAACCACCTTGTGGCTACTTGTAGACCTACTCTTTGACCTTCTTCTGATCCATCTTAGACATCACCATTTGATATCCATCATTCAAAACTGAAACCACCTTCAAACTTTGATCTTTGACTACCCCACTTCTTGAGGTATCCTCAACTTTCCTTGTCTCTTCTTCATTGATTGTCACAAACTATTTCTTACCCACTAAAATGACCTTGGCTGCCTTCTTTGCTTCAGCATCCTCCTGCAATGGGGTCATCAAAAAAGTCTTCTCATCCTTCTTGATGGTGTATGTGTTAGCATATCCATCATATAATGCTTACCTATCAAATTGCCATGGCCTACCTAAAAGTAGGTGACAACATTCCATGAGAAAAATGTCACATAAAACTCTATCCTTATATTCTCCAATCTAAAAATTAACATATGCTTGTTCATCTACCAAAAGTGATTGACTATCACTTACCCAAGATGATTTGTAAGAAGTTAGATGAGGAATCCTTTCTATGTTCAATTTATCCACCATTTCCCTAGACACCATATTATCTGTTGAACCAGAATCTATTACTACCTTGCATATTTTACCTTTGCTTTTGCAATTGGTCCTGAAAAGTGCTCTCCTTTGTATCATCTCCTTAGATGTCTTCAAAAGTGTTTCCTTAGCATCAGTGCTTCTCCATCTTGAACCAAGGCTTCACTCCCAATTGGAGAGCCAACACTTTCATCTACCTCCTCTTCTTGTACATATTGAACCCTCTTTTCATTCCTCCATTCATTATCACCGAATGTAGAACTTTGGTCCATTGGGCATTTGTATGTTGTATGACCAATCTCATTGCAATGATAACATCTCCCAATGAAAAAATTAAAATGTCTACCTCCACCTATTGTGCCTCTAAATCCCCCTCTAAAATCAGAAACTTGGTCCTTATCTCTGCTTGTGTCTCCTTGGTCTTCTTAGGACTGATTTTTGTCTTCAAAACTATCCCTACCTCTGAAATTTCTGCCACCTCTTCCTCTATTTTGCTGCTCACCTTTCCTCTTCAACTTCTCTTTAGCCCTTAGTGCTACTTGAAAGAACTTCTCCATGGTTTCAGGGGTCAACAAACTAATTTCATCTTGGATATTGAATCTCAAACCATTTAGATACCTTTCCACCTTGGCTTTTTAATCCTCCATGTACCCACATCGAAGAGTGTATTTGTGAAACTTCTCGGTGTAAGTAGCCACATCCAAATCTCTTCAATTGAGATTTTGCATCCTCTTGTAGATCTACACCTCATAGTTTGATGGAAGGAATTGGGACTTGATCCTCTCTAACATTCTGCTCCATGAAGAGATCATACTCTTTCCATTCTTTACCCTCTCACCTTGGGTGTAATCCCACCATGTAAGGGCAACACCTTTGAGTTTAGTTTTTGCAAACTTAACCCTCTTACTTTTAGGGACTTCTTTGTATTCAAAGTATTTGTTTAGAGCCTCAATCCACTCCATAACTTCATCAGCATTCATCTTCCCACTAAACATGGGAATCTCCATCCATGCCTCCGAAGAATCCTTGCCAATTGCCTTGATGGCTTCAAGGAAATGCCTTTGATCAGCGGGTACTTCTACCTCTTCTTGCTCCTCTTCTTCTTCCTCTTTCTCTTCCTCTTCATCTGACCCTTCATCTATCCTCTTCCCTATCCTCAATGCCTTCAACTCTGCTTGGAATGCTTCCTTGACTCCACTTTTTATCTTCTCTTCCATCTCCTTGAACTTCTTGACCACTTCGGTGGTCATCCCCTTTGGAGGCATATTTCTATCCTCTTCTTCACTCTCCTCTACTGACATATACCATGCCAACAATAGAACCTTTTTATGGCTATGATACCACTATGATGTAGAGGCTAATTGAATGGGAAAAGATAGATAAACTTGACAAGGTTCAACTACACCTAGAAGCCCAAAAACAAAGATCTTCATGGAAAAGTGGGAAAAGTAGTTAAAGTTCTTGAATTATTCTTGGAAATGGTGTTTGGGCATGTACTAGGACCCATCCCATCCATTGGCAAAGGTGGATCAAACTCTGAACTATTAGTTCCTTCACAAACCTCAAGAAAGGCTAGTAGCCTTACAAATAGAGAACAATCCCGATAACTTTTTTTACAGACATCCAAATGCAACTCTTAGACATGAAATAGATACCCATTATTCCTCCCTAGAACATACTCTATAATGGGTTTGGGTTGCTTTGGAAAGTATGCCTCAACCAATAACCCTCCTAGTGATTTTAAGCCCTAATTAGGCCTAGTTTGTGAATCAAGTACCCTCAAATGGCAACTTAAAACTCTCTTGACCACCCAGACATGTCAATGGCATCCCAAAACCATGGAATCCAACATCCATTTGCTGTAGGAACTGACTGTTCCCAAAATGCAACTTTGGTTCCTTAATATGCCTCTTAGAAATAGCCTAACACATGAAGATGTTAGGTTTTTACCAAAGGAAACTCCTCCTCCTTATATCTCCTACCAAGAACTCATCAAACATACTAATAAAGATCTATTCCAACCCATTCCACTGATTAGAGTGAATCAAATCAGTGGAGTGGTCCAAAAATGCATAATTTTTGCCAAAACCCAAGGTAAGGGTTTCTAAAAAATAGTTTTCAGAAAAATGAAGATTACTCACACTCAGAAGGATTTCAAGAAGCCAAAATAGATTCAAATGAATGTTTACTTACCCTAGTTTCATTCCACCACCATAATCTTTCACAATCTAGCCATACAAAAGCAAGGTACGGACTGTAGCAGCAAAAAGAACTTAGAAAATGCAGATTTTCAGCAACCCATTTTTGGGAAAACACTCATAACTTCATCTAGAAAGTCTATGGAGACCTCTAACTTTACTCAAATGAAAGGTAAGAAATAGGGTATTCCAAAAAGTCTGACCTCATGTTCTAATTCATCTGTATATGAAAGTTATGGATGTTATAACAGCGAAAATGCAGAAAATTCTAGAAAATAACAAAAGGACAATAGAGAATGGTGTTTTTATCGCTTGAAACTTCTCCTCTTTATAAAATCAACATTGTAGAGATTTAAAAAGGCTTTGTTGGCAAGAGACACTATATGGATTCATGGTTGTTGTCATTGATGGCAACAAAGGTCATCCCACATATCCGCAAGTCATGATGTGTCTCTACCGGAAGTCAGAATGAAGGTTGTTGTGGTCCGGTAAACAAGAACAGAGTATATGGCAATGTCTGACAGATTGGTCCGGATCTCTCAGAGGAAGTGTCTTGGTGTAGTGCAGATTTGGGGAAGTCAAGAGGACTACCTTGAGTGGTATATTCCAAGGATTTAGCCTCCGGTGATGGACAAGGAAAAAGATATGAATAGTTGAGTACCGGATTCCTGAGAGACAGTGAAAACAGAGGAAGAACTGACTGACAGTGTATCAGACTACTTTCCGGATGTGTTACTATTGATGATAAAGGTTGTGAAGGCATGAATCATGTTTGGTTGACATGATTAATGATATCTACAAGTATATGCTTGATCCGCATTACTTGGTGAGCAAGGATTCAGCCGACAGAACAGAGTTTGTAAGAAACTAGACTGTTCCGGATGCCGACTAGAAAGGTGATGAAATTACTTGTGTGGATATATATAGAGGATGGATTTAGTTGTAAAATGTATGATTGTGTGAAGATATATGTGAATAAGTGCAGAACAGAGCAGAAGTAGCAAGAAAGATCCGGTATGTGAAAGGATAGCAGAATAAAGAACAGAGGAAAGATGAAGTGCAGCAGATCAGTGTACTGAGCCTAACCGAAACTGAACTCCAGCATATGCAAATGCTTCCAACCAGTTCAAGACTGTGATTCTTATCACTTTGTAGACAGTGTGTCTCCTTGTAGGCAGTGGGCCTCTTTGTGAGCAGTGTGCTCGGGTAGTGAGCCCTAATTGGCAAGTGCCATTTTTGTAATTTCCTATTCTTCTAACAGAGAATAATTTTTGGGTTAATCACCCCATGGTTTTCTCCCTTAACAGGGTTTCCACGTCAAAAATACTGTGTCATGTGTTTCTTATTTCATGGTAATGTTTTTGCTGCATTAATTAATAAGAAAGTTCAAAAAGGGAAATAATTAGGATAACTGATTCACCCCCCCTCTCAGTTATCAACAATTGGTATCAGAGCTAAGTTGCTCCTAATAGAGCCTAACAGCTTGAGGAAGATCTGGGAGTTCAAATGGATGCATATGGTTTAAGGGAGCAACTCAAGACTGCCCTTGAGGATCTTGAACAGTCAAATTCTGAAGTCAATGAATTAAAGGAAAGACTCAAATAGGCTGATGAATTCATGAGAGAATTAAAAGACAAATTAAGTCTCTCTATGAAGAAGAGAAAGGAGCTGCTCCAACAATTGGCAAGACAAAGTGAAGAAAGCAATACAAATGAAGAATTGACTGAGCAAACCAAGTTATGTGAAAAGTTATCAAAAGAAGTCATTATGTTAAGACATGAAATGGAATCAGGAACTATAAAGTTTACTCAAGAGATTGAAGAAAAAAGAAAAGCTGAAGACAATCTAAGACAATCTCTTAAAGAAAAATCAGAAGAATGCCACCAGATGGACAGGATTATCAGACATCTTGAATCTGATCTTGAAGATGCCAAAGATAATGAAGAAAAACTTGAGGATCAAATTGCCTCTCTCAAAAGAGACCTTCAAACAACAAATGAATATAAAGAGAAATTCAAGATAAGTTCTGCTCAACTTGAAGTTCTTCTTGGAAGTCAAAAGAGGACAGATGACAAGTATGGTTTGGGATATGAGAAAGGAGAAAGCTCTGGATCCGGTCAAAAGAATTTTGGATCAGAAAATCCAAGGAACAGGCCTAGAAGACCTCCGGTAAGACAGCCCAATGCTCAAAGATATCCATCTTTCAATGGATACTGCCACAGCTGCAACCACTTTGGTCACAAAGCTAATCAGTGCAGAAAGAGAATGAATCAGATTAATTCATCCTTCTCCGGACAGTGCTTCAACTGCAAAAGGTATGGACACAAATCCCATGAATGCAGAAATATGCAAGTAAACAAATCATTCAAAGGTAGATGCTTTACATGCAATAGAGTAGGTCATATGGCTAATCAATGCAGATCAAGAGGATATCAGTCAAATATGCAAAGAAATGTTATTTGCCAAATCTGTAATAAGTCCGGTCATAATGCTAAAGTCTGCAGAAGCAAGAATCAGGACAAAAGAGGTCCGGTGTATAATCAGAATCAAGACAAGGGTAAACAAAAGATGAATGCGGATGAAGTTAGGAATCAGATGAGCAAGATTTGGGTGAAGAAAAATTTAGAGAATGTAGAGGTTAGATCCGCACCCGACTCTGGTGCTGATATTTCTTCCAGAAATTAAAAAGTGAGCTCTGGCTCAGGGGGAGACTCAAAGAAAATCCTGTTCCCCCAGCCAATCAAGTGGTGCCGGATGTGGCACAAGATGCGGAGTAAAGGGTTTAAAGATATAAGTCTTGAGATGATCCAGATAAGATTTCAGAGGTCCGCATGGAGTTATGAAGAAGCTGTGATCGATCAAGTAAGACCTGTTCCGGGAGATGCTCCGGTATAACAGAGGATTACAAAAAGGTCTGGAAAGATCCGGAAGTGCATTGTCTTATTCTGCGGATTGGACAGAGTGTTTGGGATGTTCTTGTAATGTGTCACCTCGATTTATTCATGATTGAAAGATCCAGATGATGTTCACAGATCAGGACTGATCCGGGATACTCCAAGCTATCCAGATAAGGCAAACCGGAATAATATAGGTCGAGCATTTATTGCCATCAGATATTAGGGTTTGCGGAGCAATATAAGGGATTTCTCAAAAAGCATTTGCTCATTCTGCACTCAAGAAGAAGCGAAAAGTGGAGCTCTGCAACAAGATTCATCAAGCACACCAAAGATCTCCTGCCGAAGTCATTGCATAAAGAAATCAATCCAACCACTCCGTGCAAACCGAAGGCGCATAAGGTATTCTCCGTTTTCATTATCTCACTGCAAATCTTTGAAGAAATGGCTACTCCAAATATAGTGAAAATCTCAGATAGGCCCCGACCTGAATTTAAGAAACATCCATACAAGTCATTGGAGGTAGATCCCTTAGGAGCATTTTCCAGTGTTCCTCACGGAGTTTTACACACAGAAGACATTAGGGTTTACATACATGCAAGCATTAACGAATTTGGGGAATTCAAATTGAGAGATCTCTATCACAAGCAACTGATAGACAATGCTTTTGAGCTTAAACCAGAGTATAAGGGTATCCAGAAGAAACAATTTGAGCAATTTATTCATTTCCCCTGCTTTGAAGAAGATGAATGGGTCCGGTATGTACTGAGCAGGATGCATGACAACTTCCTATGGCTGGATAGACCCTGCAAGATCACAAAAGAGGCAATTAGAGCAGTAACTGGTCTATACTCTTCCGGAGGGATACCTATCCTCAAATCTGTCAAAAATAACATTGTAACTGAGGCCACCGGATCAAAATTTGATAAGAGGGCAATGACCATTGAAGATATTTCTGATCCGGATATCAAGTATGTGTCCATGATAATAGGATACAAGATCTATCACTCCAGCAGGGAGAATTCTGTATCCGGAACTGCAGTATATACTGCCTATGAGATGCTAAGGAAGAATGCAGAATATGATCTCTGTGAACTGCTCTTAAGCCAATTAATGGAAAATATACAGAAAATCAAGAAGGACAAGAAGAATTCCTTTAAGTATGGTACTCTTATTGTATGTCTATTCTTCTACTTCATGAATGAGTTGCCCGGATCAAGTGGATGGGTATGGCAGAATGACAAACCTGTTGCAGTCCAAATAAGAGACTATCTACATGGGCTTGGGGATGCCAAAGCAAGAAATACAGCCCTATGGGGATACTTCAAAAACTTTCAAAGCATGATGCAAGCAAGAGAGAGAATTCCCCAGTCTCTTGTTGAAAAATACAAAGACTCAGTGTGCTTTATGGTGGACACTGATCAGTGCCTAATGGAGGCAGTGGAGCCAAGGACTATCTGGATCATGCCCATGGGGTATGAAGTGGATGAATAGATAGTGGAGCTGCATGTTCAACACATGCTAAGTCAGCCAAAAGATCCAAAGGCAGAAAGGTTTGGAACCTTTGAGGAGCTGAGTGTAAAGATCCATGTAGAACTCAGGGAACCTAAGATAAAGAGAAAGGTGAGAAAAGAAGTAGAGCATATTGCTCAAGGCCTAGGCATCTCAAAAGAGGCACTTGATGCCAGCTGGGAAAAGAGGAGGAAGGCTAAGGAAGAAAAGAAAAGTAAAGAAAGTGTTCTGGTTGAAACTTCCACACGGACCAGATCATCAAAAAGATCTGCACCTCCCACAACCAAAAGCTCAAAACTAGAAGTCCAGGCATCCGGTAAAAGATCCAAGACAAAAGCCACAAGGGCTTATGAAAGCCAAAAGGATGAAGAGGAAATAGAGTTAGATGAGGGAGTAAAAGAAATAAAGAAGCAGAAGAAGAAAGGATCCGGTAAACCCTCCACAGGCCAAGACAAGGATGAAATGGCAGAGGTATCTGTTGAAAAGCCCACTCTGTCTCTAGAGAGTGTAATCAAGTCGGTTACGGTGGATGGAAACCTTCAACCAATGACTGAATTTTATGATAACTACAATGAGGCTGACCAAAAGATTCTGCAGGAAGCCACAGTCAAATATCTGAACATATACAATAAGGCTTTCATTGAGATCATATCTCTTATTCCTAAAAGCCTAGAAAAGGAATTAGAAATAAGAAAGAATAATGCTCATGCAAAAGATCTTGAGATCCGGGAGCAGATAGCTATTCAGCTATATCCTCAAATTGATCCCAAGACAATGAACATAATCTTCAAAGACTGCAAAGATGAGTTCAGAAGTAAAGCCAAGATGAATCAACTCATGCTTGGTGAGACTGACAAAGTGGCCAAAGAGACAGAAGAGATCCTCTGGAAGGCCTTCAAAAGGTTCAATCTTCCTATTGTAGAGGACTTAGATGCAGAAACAGCTGAGGACTTGGAACCCTCTGCTCCAGAAGAAGTGGCCTATGAACAAGCTAGCATCTCTCCTCCAGTTTCCCCTACAGTCTCTGGATCCAAAGAAGAAGAGAAATTACAGGAGAAGGAAGCAGTGGTGAAAGATAAAGAGGTTGACAGTTCCAAGACTGCAGAAGAAAAGAAACATCTGTCTCCAGCAAGAGACACTGCACAAATTGTTCAACAATTTTTGAGCAAAGAAACTTTAGAGATTGATGAACCAGAGCTTCTAAAAGGCCCATTCGACTTTGACTCTCTCTCTCCGGTACAAACAATGAAGATAGCTTCATTTGCAAATGCCAAGGCAAATGAAAAACTCCTGAAGTCTCATATGGAAGACTGTGAGTTGATAGAGGCTGCTTCCGGAGTACTTGTAAAGATTATGCCATCAATCCAGATAGATCCGACAGCCTCCTCTTCCAGTAATCTAAAAACCTTAGTCAGCAGTGTTGATACACATTTTGATTCTCTAGAAAAATCAGCTGAAGAAAAGGTCCGGAAGGAATTTTTGGACAAAAGATTTTCAGAAGTATTAGGATTAATCTCTACCGATAGGAAAATTATGAGTATTGGAATAAAGAGCTTAGAAAATGCTCTTAAGGATGGCGGTGACATTTACAAATTTTGTATATCTTGGTCAAAGGCAACAGCACAAATTGATAAGAAAATAAAAGAGGAACAGGACAAACTACAAAGTTTATCTCAAAGTTTTGATCCTCTCTCTTCCTCCATAATAAATCAAGAATGTCAGACTATTGCAGTCTTGAATGAAATAAAGAACCTTGAGAAGGAAAGGAAGAATATCACCAACCGGATGGGAGAACTTAGAAGGATTATAATCCCTAAGTTAGAAACTATGCATGAGGCCATCAGTGATGCTCAGACCACCGCCCAAACAAATGATCCGACAGATCTCAAGAGGGCAGAAGCTTTTACATTTTTGTTGAGTGGTCACATTTCAATTTTGGATAGAATGAAGCTAAGTTGGGCTACAGAACTAATCCAATTGAAGACATCCTTTGCAGACATTCTTCAATATATGTGAGTATGTAAATATGCGGCTATGTATAAAAATTTTTTTTTGAAAATTTTGGTGTGCGGACCCTACCCTTTGCCATTGATGTCAAAGGGGGAGTGAGAAGCAGTGAAAAATGAGGAATCTAACTAAGGGGGAGTTCCGAAAATTGTATATAAAGATAGAGCATCAGCCAAGGGGGAGCATAGTGTAAACACTTAGTCATTTTTCACTAAGTGTTGCCATCAATGCCAAAGGGGGAGATTGTTGGCAAGAGACACTATATGGATTCATGGTTGTTGTCATTGATGGCAACAAAGGTCATCCCACATATCCGCAAGTCATGATGTGTCTCTACCAGAAGTCAGAATGAAGGTTGTTGTGGTCTGGTAAACAAGAACAGAGCATATGGCAAGGTCCAATAGATTGGTCCGGATCTCTCAGAGGAAGTGTCTTGGTGCAGTACGGATTTGGGGAAGTCAAGAGGACTACCTTGAGTGGTATATTCCAAGGATTTAGCCTCCGGTGATGGACAAGGAAAAAGATATGAATAGTTGAGTACCGGATTCCTGAGAGACAGTGAAAACAGAGGAAGAACTGACTGACAGTGTATCAGACTACTTTCCGGATGTGTTACTGTTGATGATAAAGGTTGTGAAGGCATGAATCATGTTTGGCCGACATGATTAATGATATCTACAAGTATATGCTTGATCCGCATTGCTTGGTGAGCAAGGATTCAGCCGACAGAATAGAGTTTGTAAGAAACTAGACTGTTCCGAATGCCGACTAGAAAGGTGATGAAATTACTTGTGCGGATATATATAGAGGATGGATTTAGTTGTGAAATGTATGATTGTGTGAAGATATATGCGAATAAGTGCAGAACAGAGCAGAAGTAGCAAGAAAGATCCGGTATGTGAAAGGATAGCAGAATAAAGAACAGAGGAAAGATGAAGTGCAGCAGATCAGTGTACTGAGCCTAACTGGAACTGAACTCCAGCATATGCAGATGCTTCCAACTAGTTCAAGACTGTGATTCTTATCACTTTGTAGACAGTGTGTCTCCTTGTAGGCAGTGGGCCTCTTTGTGAGCAGTGTGCTCGGGCAGTGAGCCCTAATTGGCAAGTGCCATTTTTGTAATTTCTTATTCTTCTAACAGAGAATAATTTTTGGGTTAATCACCCCGTGGTTTTCTCCCTTAACAGGGTTTCCACGTCAAAAATACTGTGTCATGTGTTTCTTATTTCATGGTAATGTTTTTACTGCATTAATTAATAAGAAAGTTCAAAAAGGGAAATAATTAGGATAACTGATTCACCCCCCCCCTCTCAGTTATCAACAGGCTTCCCCAATCACCTTTTTGTGTTTAGAAATTAGTTTAGGTTGATGGAACTATTTGAACCATCAAATTCCCTTTTGCAACTACTTTTGTGTTTAGGACAACAATTGTCCTGTTTTAACATTGGAACTAATTACAAGTTTCCAACATAATGCATCGATGGTTTATGACTTGTAAACACCCTTGACAAAGTCATTAAAACTTTGACATACCTTCCTAACAATTTGACATGCCTTACAAGGCTTACATCATGAAATATATGATTGTCGCTATATGCCTCAACAAAGGCTTACATAAATGACTTATTGCAAACTACCTATTACACCTTAAAACTACTCCATCATACCATGACAACAATAGAAATTTGGACATAGTCCATATTACATGGATGGTTTTCTAGGACCTTATTGGAATTAACAAGACAAAAATGAACATCAAACCAAATCATGAAGTTGAATATCTCATGGAGGCTGCCTTGTGTTAGGTGCTCCTGCACCATCCTCCATGGGTTGATCCCAGCATACTGCTTCCCCTTAATCTTGGAAGGGATGAATAGAAAAGAAAGAATCATTACTTACATTCACATGACAAGCTGAAGGAATAATAAAAGCAATCGTATGCATTAGTTTTGTTCTAGGACATAGTCATGATTACAATTCAAGTAATGAAATGCAACCATGAAAATGAACTGAACTGTATGAAGGGACTACATTTAATGCACATGGAAGTTGTCATCATCACTTTAGTTGACATTGAAAAAGTGACATTCACAAGTATTTCACTTGTCTATCTTTTATAGTATTTTGATGCATCAAAGAGAAATGATAATATTAAGATACATTGCATCAACTGAATGTCAAAAGTTGCTAGTTAATAATATAAGGCAACTGTATATGATTGTTTGATGATAGGATACCAATCAGAAAATAGGTATCATTTGTATGCATGATTTGAATAAACAATATCATAAGTGCATATATAGACTAGCCTGTTGCCATGCCACATTGGTGGAATAGAATGCAGATTGCATTACATATGAGAAAATCAAGAAACCAACAATCTTGGAACAACATAGGTTCTTATTTATTTTCATGATTGATACAAGGATCGAATGCTTTTAGAGTATGAGAATAGTTACTTCATGGAAGAACAAACAAGTTTTAGCAAGCAGTGCTACAAAAGAAAAACAAATGAGATACATGAGCCCAAATGGAGGACTTACCTCATGTTCTTCCAAGATGAAGAAGCAATAGGCCATGGGCCTAAATATAAGTGAAGTCTTTTTGAATGCATGAAGATACATCAGAGCAAAGAAAAATAAAAAAAGAAAAGTCCATAGGGAGTGATAGTGTACAAAGCTTTCAGGAAAACTCAAAATGACTACAATGGTCGTAGCCTACTAAAAGTTGTAGAGTAGAAAAGCCACATAAAGCCTTCAAAATCAACACAAAAGGCTTACCTTGCATCTCCAATGGTGGAAAATGCCAAGTTTTGACCACAGAGGCCCATGAGAATGAAGGAAAAAGACCAGAAGCCTCAAACCCTAGTCGTCCATTAAAAAAGTTGTTAAGCCAAACAACAGGGGAAGCTAAATTAAATGAGATAGCTTATAGGGTTTATTTCTTTATTTTGTTCTATGGATCGTTATTTAATTTTCATTTTGACTTTGCAAATAAAAAAATCATTACATTATCCAAAATACTATCATTGTCAAGACTTCAAGAAAGGAGATTCCTAGTGATTATTGTATGGAGAGGTTGACAGGTGACCTTCTTGCATATTATTTCCTAAGTCAAAGAATGGTCAGTATCATAAAAAGACAAGGTTATGCCTTATGCAAATTTCAAACAATCTTTTTCCTTATGGCCGATCAAGCATGTAGTCGAAGATATTCAAACAACACATGGTCAAATGTATACCTTGTCTTCTTGTAATCAAATATTTTTCTTTATGATACATAACTCATGCAGGATGACGAAATATGGCCAAAAGGAGTTTTTATGTCTTGTGATCTTATCATCAAAAGTCAAAGACAAGAAATCATATGAAGACAACATAAGGTTACAAGGTGGCAGGGATTTATCATTAGTTTTTATCTTTGCATGATGAAGATTCTTTGACAGCGAAAGATGTATTTGCATGAAGGCAGTTAGATGGCAGGGCATTGACACATGGGCAATGCGAAATTTGGGGATTAGAGCCATGGTGTTAAGCCTTCAAGGCTTTAATATTTTTTCAAAAATACATAGTAATGTGTTCATCATTTTTTACGATTTTTATAGAAAATCAATTATAATACCTTGTAAAATATTTGGCAAAATTATGAGCCAGGTATTATTTATTTTTTGAAAAAAATCAAATCAAATAGGGATATAGATTAAATTGCCATAACATTGTGAAGTTAGTTTTAAAGAAATCATTGATAAATTGTTTTTAAAACTTAACTATTTTTAGGTAGTTTCTAGGCTAATAAAACAAATCAGATATTCTTTTGGATTTGTTTTATTTAGAGTCATATAGGACAAAATTTGGAGATTTCATGAGCAGAAGAAAGCATCTTTATAATGGGGACACATCAAGAGATCCTTTGGCATCATGATTTGGTAGTTTGGACTATTTTTTAGAGATTTCATTCATGCTTTTCTGAGTAGGTCAAAAATGGACTTGGGGTCTATTTTTAGGAGCTTTATTCTAGCTTTCAGGAGGGGATCTTTCA
The DNA here is from genome assembly GCA_027924645.1 of Cunninghamia lanceolata. Classification (NCBI taxonomy): domain Eukaryota; kingdom Viridiplantae; phylum Streptophyta; class Pinopsida; order Cupressales; family Cupressaceae; genus Cunninghamia; species Cunninghamia lanceolata. Next base: position 13,698,151 of record BSBN01000388.1, on the reverse strand, counting down.
GAGCATATATCTCAAATTTTCTTTCCTTTTGAGGGGTTCCAATTTTAGTTTTCAATTTTTTAGTGAGAGTTTTAGAGATCAAAGTGTAGAGAGACAGAGTCTTCCTCTCACATCGAGAGTTTTGTACTCATTTATTTGACTATATTCATTATTCCTTCAGTTTTTGAGTAGTAACCTTCCTTCATATTTTGTCTGAGTATTTGCAAGTTGATTTGATGTTACATTGTGATGAAAATTTATCCTTTGCTTTGTCTTAGCTTGTGATTTTCTTTTGTAAAATCTTGTTTAATTCAAGTTGCATGTTGTGTCTTCCAGACCTCCATACAAAATATTTATGAGTTAAATAAGCTGAGTGTTGTGAGGGTCAAAGTTCAATAACCTATTTGTGAGTAAGTTCTATTAGATAATTCCATCTTCAAGTTAATTAGGATTCAATTCTTTTAGTATATCTTTCTAACCTTTTTCCCTATAAGTCATTAGATTAGGAAATCATAAGGAGAACCATCTCACTCTAGAGATTCATTCTCATTATAGGAGACCTACATCTGAGAATGATTCCATGTTTCAACAGGTAGCTAAGTTTTTGTGAACCTAGCATGGTGCATATCTGATTGACAATAGTTTTTGGCATGCCTGGTGGGACAAAAGCACATTTTTTTATTTGTTGTTTGGTATGCACAACAAGGTTTCAACCTTTTAGAGGTAAAATTAGCATACTTGGCGACTCAAATCTCTAGTTTTTACATGCAAATCCAGCGAACAACACATGAAAAGAAAGTCACATACTAAAGGATTAGGTGTTTTCTTCAGTATCAACAGCCTTTGGAGGTAAAAAAAATTTAAACAGCCTAGCAACTCTAAGTAAATGTCTAGACCATACCCTTTTGTTGCATTTGATGGGGGTATCCTATTACAATTGGTCCAACGTGATGATATTCTAGCTGTAGCCCTCAAAGGACTACCATATTTCACTAGAGAGAATCACACTATAGCTGTTGAACACATTCAAGATGTGGAAATGTTGTGTTCAGTACATAATGTTACCTAAGAAAACATTGCAATCAGACTCTTGGCTACATCACTGAAAGGGAAAGCTTTGCAGTGGTTCAGAGGACTCACAACAGGCTCAATCACAATGTGGGATTAGTTGGGAGATGGGCTGTACAAACACTTTGAGGAAAAAACTAATCTTTTGTCTCTGCTACAATAGTTGACTACCATCAAGAGGCATCCGCATGAACATATGTCCGATTTCAATTACCACTTTCGAAGGACTTGGGATAGAATCCCTATGACGTTAAGGCCTACACCGCTACATGCCTTTCTATTTTATCTTTGAGCTTTAGATTGAAAAATATCTATTATGATTCAGGCTCTGGGTGGATCTACCCTTCCCAATGCTTTTGAGATTGTTGTTAGAGCAGAAAACTGATGTATTCTAGCAGGGAAAATAACCCCAAGGCCTCCCTTACTTATCTTCTTGCAAATTCAACCACATCAGCCCATGGCAGTTCCCTTTTTGACTACTATCCCAACTGTTCATGCAATAGAACACTAGGTTGCTGCTTAAGATCTTGTTGTTCTAGCTCATTCTCAAGAGTTTCAAGAGGGTGTTGAACATCAATTTTTAGTTAACCTTTTTGATGAGCTCCCTAACTTCCTCCATGGAAGTGAGAATGGCATAGTTGTACCATGTTCTGACCATCACAGTGATGAGGACCATTTTGGTATGGTGTTGACCCAGGGACAGGTTGGTGAAAATAGCCTCGATTTAGCTGATCAAGAACTTCAAGATGATTTATTTCAGGTAGAAACTGAGCTTTTTTGCTCACATTTAGATGTCATGCTAGCATTGGTTGAAGATAGTTACCTTGAATAACAAAAAGAGGAGGTGACTGTACTCCTAGATGATCTACTAGTTAGGGAGCAAACCAAGAAACATCATATTCTTGACTAGGAAGTATTGCCTTTCTGTGGCATAGATGAATTACAAGTACAGATTGATAAAGAGGTTAGTTCATTATTGCCTTCATGGACTAAAGAGACTCTTGTCTTGAAATGTATCTCCTCTTTTTATAATTAATTTTTGATCCTGGCATAGCTCTTATTGAGAATATTCCAAGTTTTATAAGTATTAATGTGATATTAGCAACCTTGACCGAGGAGGATGATCCATTAACTGAAGAGGAAGAAGCCACATGGAAGGCTATCATGCAAGGTGTAGATAATGTTGTTGTTTCTAGTCCCAAGCCTTCAAGGGGATGCCCCATTAGATATCCGGTTGGGTTAGTTGCCACTAAGAAGGAACAACCTCATAACAACACTAGTTCAAATCATCTAAGAGAGTATCACATTGAGTTTAATTAGCCGACTGGCTTACTTGATCAGTTTACTAAACAAGTTAGATGGGAGAGTAATTACATGATCCTAATCAGAGATGTGTTGTAGCATTGTGCTAGTTATTTGTTTTTATCTTAACTCTTTTGGACAATCCATAAATTTAGGAAGTATTGCAGATTGCGGAGAAAAGATAGTTATTTCACCCAATCGGTGAATGGTTTAGTCTGATTAGCCACTTTAGCTAGTTAGAGTAGGGTTAGGTTAGTCTTTCAGTCAATAAGTGCTCAGCACACATTTCTCTTCAGTTAGTTTTGTTTTTAACATTTGTGTTGTGGCCACCAGGGCCTATTAGTTGCTTTCAGTTGAGTTTATTTTCAATTTTCTGTTGTTTGGACTGGAAGGAAGAGCTGAATTGCTATTTTTTCTAAGTTAGATAAGGACATAGTATGACTCAATGCCCAATGGATGCTCAAGGCAATTGATCAAATGCTTAGTAGGAAAGCATATAGCATAAGTCACTAGAAATGTTACCATTTTTTTACCACAGCTCAAAAATTGGCTGAGCAAATGTAACATTATCATTTTGAGTGAGGTTTGATATACTTTTGTTATGAGTTAGTTGCATAGTTATTATGTATCAATGTTAAAAGCAGTTCAATTGTTTAAGAAAGAAGGAAAAGTTTTAGATCAATCATTGCATTGTAGAACAATCAAGTGAGATAAGTATTTCATTCATCACAATGGTTATTCATTTACAAGTTGAAATACATATAGGAATAAGCATTGCATTGAAAGAAATGATGACATATCATATGTCCCACAGAAGTTGTGGGTTATAGCTGAACACATGCAGATATAAATAAAATACTATGCATCTAATGAATGAGAAAGGAAAGACATAGCCATCATTGCCTTGTTTTTTTTTAATCTTCAGAGCAACCTCCTGTCTTGCGCCTGATCTTAACATGTACCTAAAAAATGTGGGAAGGGTCCCGTTAGAAGCTCTAGTTATGAAAATCCTTTATCTATCAGAAGAGGCATAATACTTTGATTATAGTGCATTGATCAAATGAACATCATCCATATGTGCAGAAGAAATTAAGAAGGAAACAACTATGGAGCATCATTGTTTTATTCTAATCTATTTGTTTCATATGCAGGTATATGATAAGTCATATAGCTAATTGAAGACATTCAGCATGTGGTGTCAAGTGGCCTCCCCCAAGGGTTGAGCCTAGCATGTTACTTCCCCTTAATCTTAGAAGGGATGAATAGAAAAGAAAGAATCATTACTCACATTCACATGACAAGCTGAAGGCATAATAAAAGCAATCATATGCAACAATTTTATTCCAGGACATAGTCATGATTACATTTCAAGTATTGAAATACAAACATGAAAATGAACTGAACTGTAAGAAGGGACTATACTTAATGGACATGGCAGCTGTCATCATCACTTCAATTGGCATTGGAAAAGTGACATTCACAAGTATTTAACTTGTATATCTTTCGTAGTATTTTGATGCATTAGAGAGAAATGATAATATTAAGATACATTGCATCAGCTGAATGCCAAAAGTTGCCAGTGAATAATATGAGGCAACTATATATGATTGTTTGATGATAGGATAACAATCAAAAAATAAGTATCATTTGTATACATGATTTAAATAACTAGTATCATATGTACATATATAGATCAGCCTGTTGCCATGCCATAATGGTGGAATAGAATGCAGATTGTATTACATATTAGAAAATCAAGAAAATAACAATCTTGGAACAACATAGGTTCTTATTTATTTTCATGATTGAAACAAGGAGCTATTGTTTTTAGAGTATGTGAAAAATTACTTCATGGAAGAACAAACAAGTTTTACCAAACAGTGCTACAAAAGAAAAAGAAATGAGATATAGGAGCCCAAATGGAGGACTTAGCCCATGTTCTTGCAAGATGAAGAAACAATAGGTTGTGGGCCTAACTATAAGTGAAGCCTTTTTGAATGCATGAAGATACACCGGAGCAAAGAAAAACAAAGAACAAAAGTGTGATGCCCCACCATGCAACCCTAGAGTGCTAGACTAACAAGATAAATATTACAGATTTTTTTTTTTTGAAGCAAGTAAATGTATTATACATTAAATACAATTACACTATTACAACATTAAATGAAATGAATAGCTAACACCTCTAGGGAACATAACTGCATCAAATAAAATTACAACAATACAAGTGATATGCATCATAATACAACTAAAAAGTATCACATTATACATTTGCAGAGATGAATAACTACAAAGGTTTAATACAGGATTACAAGACCAATCACATCGGTTTATAAAATAGTACAATCATGAAAGTATACTACAACTCCGAAGGTGAGGAACAAATCTAGAACTGGAACACTTCAGCACTGATCTCAAACCATAATGTTGAAGAAGACCAATGGATAGCTCTGCCTCCCAACCATGTGGAACCCTAAGGTCTACCCCTCTGAGCTAGAAGATAACAATGAGGTTCCACTAAGTCGAAGGATACAAGCATGTAGATACAAATTTGACATAGACAACATAGATCAACAAGACTACACAAGTGATCAAGACTACTCAAATCATCAAGACAAGATAGTATTCGAGAGGCAACAACAAAGATAAAGAGGGAAGTAACTAAGCTGCAGTAAGGAGAGTGTCATCACATGGTCCTAGCATGGGTTACCCAAGCTATCTCTCACTAGAAGCTAGCCCCCATCTATGGTTACCCTGGCAGCCTCTCTCTAGGCACTGGCCCCATAGGGTGACACATGTAGAATCGACATATCCTCTCATGGAGACAAGGAAGTTGCCTTCTGAACCAAGCCTTCTCTTCCCATCCTTAGCCTGTGAGAGCACTCAAGGCATGGGTGAGGCATCTTACTTATCTTGTTATTTAATTTACTACCCAACCCATCTAATTAAATTATTATCACTTGATTATAACTTCCATGGGGTTACCCAGGCAGCCACCTTGGCACCGGCCCCACCATGAAAGCCACTCTCCTAGAAACAACTAGTACCCTTATCAATAAAGAAAACACCAAAAGAACATGCATGATAATGTCACTGCAAGGCATCTATCCCTTTTGCATACAAATCAAATCTCAAGGACCAACTCTGGAATCATTATCCCACACTTCTAGTTGGGAATGACATAACAACCATAAACCACAAGAATAGGTGCACTGAGCAAGGCATGGGTCATCTTGGTCAGTCGTCACAACCAAATGAACTATAAAAAGTGGGAAAATAAACATTATATAAAATCAATGCATTACATAATCACTAGAGTTATACCCATGACTACCCCTCCTGGCCTCTGGAATCAATTTTCCCAATGACACAGACAATAGACACTACTGAAGACAATGGTCCCACATCGACATACACGATGAACCTTTAACAATAATTCAATTACAACACCATCTTTACAACACATGAAATAATGTAGTAAACATGGAACTAAAAGAATGTAGCATTAATTCTAATCATGGTCAATCATCCAACAAACAAAAAGTGAAATTGTCGCAACAATGATATTCTAACTACTAATAAGATCATTATTTAAAGAAAAGTATTCCATTTTAGAAAACAAGCCATATTCATTATTATGATGATCTTCAATCTACAATAAAGTTAAAGAACTTCTCTCTAAGATGATAATTTTATACTCTAGTCATCTTCCCTTCAACTGACACAATTCACATTACCTCAACTTCACACAACTAAGGATTACTAAGGATATGGGTGTCAATAAAGCAGTAAGAATGTCTCCTTAGGTCAAAAACGTAGTTTGCTCATACCTATTAGCTATGATCAAAATAAATCTCAATCACTTTAAGCATTCAAATCTTCAAGGAATCTTAAAACTCAAAGGAGTAAGACCCTAGGAACTAGACCATATTCTACCAGGGTTGTCCCAAATGTCTTTTCTATACAATAAGGGATTAGAGAAGAAAACATATAAATACTTTACTAATCTAGGCTTGTAACACTATTGAACTAAGAGTGACTTAATATAATGCACCACTAATAAATCAGAAGCAATGATGACTCTTAACTTGGTCAAAGGATTTAGATTTACATCATCTAGGTCAGTGAGGTATAATACATGATTACTAGGGTTACTGAACTATAATATATGTCAAATGATGGCATGAAGGTTAACCATGAATATCAAAGACTCAATAGAAAAAGAATCAAGGATTAAATAAATTCGCTTATGGCTTATTCCAAGCATAATGCTTATAACATCATACAACTTAAATCAATCAATTTATTCCCTTCTAGTCTAAATCATATCTCATTAAGAAGATTTAATGTATCCTACTACTAAAGTTGCCTATAATACAAAAGAGGTGAATATTAAGAAAAGCGTATACCCATTGTCCTAATAACTAATCAGTTAACTATACTCTATAGAAAGAATTCAATTTTTTTATGTGACTATAAGAAATGAACTATATCCTTATAGAGAGCTAAATATCTAAAAATCAATTCATTACAAATATATATATCCTCACTGATACATCTGGCATTTAATTGGAATCTTTCTAAATAATGATATATTCGTCTAAGAAGACTGATATACTAAATCTTTGATAGGTAAGCTTGCAAATTTTCTAATAAACGCACCAGTTCCTAATACTACATGCAATTAGTTCTAAGACAATTCTAGCTTTCATGACAGAGATAGAAATATAAGTTAAAGAAAAAAAATAGCCTTAGTTATAGGAAATGAAAACAAGGTTGATTCTATCATTAGTTCGACTTATGACTCAAATTTAGGAATTGGAAATCATTACCAACACTGTTGTTTTTTGGTGGCAAGTCTACTTCTTCCTACGGAAGGTAAAAGAAAACTTGATGGCTTTAACTTTGGTCACCATATGGGAATCCCATCCATAAAGAATTCCACTTTGTCCTCTCTGTTGTGAGTCAAATACTCCACACTTTAATTTATTGATGACTCTCATGATGATGTTCCAAACTAAAATACAAAAAATTCTATGGCACTTCCTAGAGCAATCCTATTAAAGAAGATGGGAGGGTGTGGAAGTGGATGTCATGGAGAAGAGATGTGTGAACATCAGGCAAAACAAATGATTGATCAACACCGAATTTTACATGATCTTAGTGATGACAGTAGTTGTATAAATGTTGACACAAAATAAATATCAAAAGATCATGAGATAAGCATTGTTGAAGATTGCAAGGAAGTATTCAACAAAAGGGAGGGTTTAATCTTTTATGACAGCTGCAAAGTAATCAAGGATGCTATCATCATCAAGAGACCTCATATGCATCAAAACAAATTATAAGCAAACACCCATTATCTAGGTGAGGAAAAAGATCAGTTAGTAGTTGTCGTAAGAATCCCAAAGGCAAAGCATGTGAATAGCTAACAGATGGTTTCAAATTGGTGATCTACAATGTGTGCATAGCTGACCTCCATCATAGTTTTGGCCCCTAAACTAAAACTCTAACAAACCCTATGGAGGCTCCTAGAAGGTGTTCCTCTCGATGCTTGAAGAACACAATAGAATATAACATTAGACAAATATTAACAATGACATTTCTTGATCTATATCCTAAAATCTACACTGCTCCTGTTATCACTCAAAAATCTATGCAGAGATGGATTGGTGTGGTGAAGTAGAGGTTTTAGTACAAGCTAAACATATAAATGAATGCAATACCAACAAGATTATCTTCCAATTATACACACTTATAGAGCTACTCACTTCAAAGTAAGGGCACTCACAATTGATAAGGAAGAAACCTATGAATAGTGTGCTGATGAAATGTTTGATCAAAGAGGACCTAGACTTTGCTGCTATGTTCAACTCTCCAAAATTGATTCATTCACTAATTTGCATAACTGATTCCACACCATATGTAATACATTTAGGTTCCTGGCTCCAGCAGTGAGAGCTACACCTAGTAGGCAACTAATACACCCTCCATTCCATCCTGGTCTTGACTATGAGCATAGGGATTTTCCAGCATCCTTCCCCTCTATCATTTCCATAGATCTCAATCTCTCCCCATTGCGCCATTTCTTGCATTCTGACAACTTGTCAAAACTCTACCACAGACACTCCATTATCAGATTCCCCTCATGTCTAAATGTTGGCAATCCATGCAATGCCAATGTTTCTCTCCTCTTTGCTTCAATGTGTGAACTCTTAAAGATACAGTTTCATAAAACCTCCACACTCCATCTTCTCCTAGAGCCTAAGGAAGATTCCATGTCTATCAACATGCTTCGATCAACTACGAGTGGTACTCTAGATGCATCCATACCTCCAATCTATCGATTGGTAAAATGAGTGATAGCAAAAATGGGGATTTGTCCTCGACACAAACTGTAACTAAATTCTTGTCCCATAGCAAAGTTGTGATGCTGAGGTAGATATGCGTGCCATAAAAAAAAACCATAGACCAATCACACGAACTGTATTTACCGAGCCTCGATGGAGAGCAGTCCCATCGACAGGTAAGGGTAACTGTAGACTAAGAATGATCTGATTTCCTCTCCAGATCCATTTTGAGCAGTTACAAGACATTATAACCATAATTAGAGACTTTATTCAAACGAGGGCACAGAGTTTTTATCTAGTGACATTTTCTCCATTACTCCTATCCTTTTTTGCCATCTTGAAGCCCCCTTAAAATTAGCAATAGTAATAATCAAATGTAATCACTTCCTTTCATTCCTATCGGCCCACTCACTCACCAAATCATAATGACAACAATTCCCAAAAAGAAGAGTAATAGTCCCTCTCAGAATAGCCATTCCTAAAATATCCTGACAAAAGATTCTTTACTATATTTATTGCCACCAAACACAACAATAATTAATAGCTAATCTCATAAATTACTAATCATGCATCAGTTACCGAGAATCTCCATTCTTCTGAGAAATTATAAAATTTTACTTAAAATAGAAATTTCCCCAAATCTGAAGATTCACATTCAACAACTCACACCCATCAATTTATTACCCACTACTAACCTTAAAAAGATTGATATATTTATTACCCTTGAAAAGCTTCATATGCTTAAATAAACATAAAGAAAGAGAAAGAATAATTATTTTACTCAATAATAAATTTTACTTCAACAATATTCTACTTTTAACGACTACTCAAAATACTATTAAATTTAACATATATATATCATTATCATTATAATAATAGTTCGTTAAGATATTATCAAGAGACACACATTGACGTAACTTAAACAAAACTCAACAATGCTCCACAACATGTGACGACTAACAACATGAAGCAAGGATCAAAGAGTCATATCACAACACAAAATCACAATAGAAGGCTGAGATTGACCTAGGGGAATAACCCTCATGTTATCACCATCAATGTTACCCATTGGTACAAGGGCCCACTCAAACCTACTAAGTCAGGTCGAGTCGAGGCCCGATACCTGCAACCTACATAAGAACAATTAGTTGTGTATGATCAATGCACATATATCATACACAAACTAAGTCAGAGAATCATGGCATAGTAGGGTACACGAAGCGAGTAATACTACACTGTCCCTACTCTTGAAACAAGACTATAACCATTTTTATTTGAATTCAGATATCAACAGATCGAATAAAACATCATAATATTAAACCATTACTAATCATGTCAAACTCATTATAACTGGAATAATAACAATAATGTCATCAACTATATTATAACAGCACACTTACCATTGACATGTCTATCATACCCTATATATTCTGAGTATTTTACCTTCTTCTTCATGCTCCTTAGCCTGACCACCTAATCCAAGATGAAACTAGAGGGGCACTACATCCTTCCCCCCTAAAACTTGACTTCCTCCTAGAAGTCACAAACTAGGGTGGAAAGATAACATATTAGTATTGCCACTCTCATATGCATCCATACCAAGAAATTGTTCACAAAATAGGCACAATCATTCAATAAAACAAGAAAAAACATCAATTCTTTACCTTTAACATGTATTTGTGATCCATTTAAATCTAATCACACATATTTTTAGAAATTCATACAATTTAGAGAATTGCATTCATGTATAATCAAGGGAAAAATACATCTCATATCTTATTTCCACTATGCTTTCGTCTATTTACCAATTTACACTATACACTTCTTTGCAGAGTCCTCCCTTCAACATACTATCAAAGGTTCAACACGAACATGATAGAAACAACACTTAACACAAATCAGGGTCAACAGTACCAAACATTTAGAATAATTACCATAGAAATAGAAAAATAAGTGCGAACCCAAGTGGAAAAATAATCAAATTCAATCTTAAGTCACAAAATGCCAACAATTTTTAACAATAAATCAAGTATAAAGAAAGGAATTTTGGTGCATGCTTTGAATAAAAAGTATCATATGTGCATATATAGATTAGCCTATTGCCATGCCATAATGGTGGAATAGAATGTAGATTGCATTACATATTAGAAAATCAAGGAAACAACAATCTTGGAACAACATAGGTTCTTATTTATTTTCATGATTGAAACAAGGAGCTATTGCTTTTAGAGTATGTGAACAATTGCTTCATGTAAGAACAAACAAGTTTTAGCAAACAATGCTACAAAAGAAAAACAAATGAGATACAAGAGCCCAAATGGAGGACTTAGCTCATGTTCTTGCAAGATGATGAAACAGTAGGTCGCGGGCCTAAATATAAGTGAAGCCTTTTTGAATGCATGAAGATACACTAGAGTAAAGAAAAACAAAGAACAAAAGTCCATAATGAGTTATAGTGTACAAATCTTTAAAGAAAACTCAAAATGACTACAATGGTCATGGCCTACTAAAAGTTGCAGAGCCGAAAAGCCATATAAAGCCTTCGAAATCAACACAGAAGGCTCACCTTGCATCTCAAATGGTAGAAACTGCCAAGTTTTGACTACAGAGGCCCACAAGAATGAAGGAAAAAGACCAGAAGCCTCAAATCTAGTTGGCCATTAAAAAAGTTGCAGAGACAAATAGCAGGGGAAGCAAAATGAAATGAGATAGCTTTTAGGGTTTGTTTCTTTGTTTTGTTCAATGGGTCATTCTTAGATTTTCATTTTGACTTTTCAAATTAAAAAAAAACCATTACATTATCCAAAATACTACTGTGGTCAAGATTTCAGGAAAGGATATTCCTAGTGATCATTGTGTGGAGAGGCCGATAGGTGCCCTTTTTGTATATTATTTACTAAGTCAAGGAATGGTTGGTATCATAAGAAGACAAGGTTATGACTTATGCAAATTTCAAACTTGATCCTTTTCCTTATGGTCGATCAAGCATGTGGTTGAAGATACTCAAACAACACATGGTCAAATGTATACCTTGTCTTCTTGCAATCAAATATTCTTCTTTATGATACATAACTCATGCAGGATGATTGAATATGGTCAAAGGGAGTTTTTATGCCTTGTGATCTAATCATCCAAAGTCAAAGACAAGAAATCATATGAAGACAAGATAAGGTTACAAGGTGGTAGGGGTTTATCATTAGTTTTTATCTTTGCATGATGAAGATTCTTGGAGAGAGAAAGGTGTATTTGCATGAAGGTAGTGAGGTGGCAGCGTATTGACACATGGGTAATGCAAAATTTAGGGATTACAGCCATAGTGTTAAGCCTTCAACGCATTGATATTTTTACAAAAATACATAGTAATGTGTTCATCATTTTTTATTATTTTTTTAGAAAATCAATTATAATACCTTTTAAAATATTTAGCAAAATTATGAGCGAGGTATTTTTTTTTTTTGCAAAAAATCAAATCAAATAGGGATATAGATTAAATTGCCATAACATTGTGAAGTTAGTTTTAAAGCAATCATTGATAAATTGCTTTTAAAACTTAACTATTTTTAGGCAGTTTATAGGCTAATAAAACAAATCAGATATTCTTTTAGATTTGTTTTATTTGGAGTCCTATAGGATAAAATTTGGAGATTTCATGAGCAAAAGCAAGCAGCTTTATGGTGGGGACACATTAAGAGATCCTTTGGCATCATGATTTGATAATTTGGACTATTTTTTAGAGCTTTCATTCATGCTTTCCTGAGAAGCCCAAAAATGGACTTGGAGTCTATTTTTAGGAGCTTTACTCCAACTTTCAGGAGGGGATATTTCACAGCATATATCTCAGATTTTCCTTCCTTTTGAGGGGTTGCAATTTCAATTTTTTCATTTTTCAGTGAGAGAAAGTCTTCCTCTCACATCAAGAGTGTTGTACTCATTTATTTCACTATATTCATTATTTCTTTAGTTATTGAGAAGAAGCCTTCTTTCATATTTGGTCTGAGTATTTGCAAGTTGATATGATGTTGCATTGTGATGAAAATTTATCCTTTGCTTTGTCTTACCTTGTGATTTTATTTTGCAAAATATTGTTTAATTCAAGTTGCATGTTGTGTCTTCCAGACCTCCATGCAAAATATTTATGAGTTAAATAAGCTAAGTGTTGTGAGGATCAAAGTTAAATAACCTATTTAGAGTAAAATCTATTTGGTAATTCCATCTTCAAGTTAATTAGGATTCATTTCTTTCAGTATATATTTCTATACTTTTTTTCCATAAGTAATTAAATTAGGAAATCATAAGGAGAACTAGCTCACTCTGGAGGTTCATTCTCATTATACAAGACCCACATCTAAGAATGATTCCATGTTTCAATAGGTAGCTAAGTTTCTGTGAACTTAGCAGGGTGCATATCTGATTGACAATAGTGAAATAAGAAGAAAAGAAAGAAAAAAGGGTTGCAGTAAGGTTAAGAACAAAAGGAAATATTTATAATCTTCAAGGGACTGAAAAATAAAGATAAAAGTGGACAAGTTCAAGATTTATGGGAGAAGTGGAAGAAAGTTGGTTATGGCATAGGAGGCTTGGTCACCTAAACTTTGACAATATTTTCAAGGTCAACAAAAATTAGAATGTGAGAGATATGTCACCCATCTCTAAGTGAATTAGCAGCATTTACAAGGAATACCAATTAGGTAAGCAAATAAAAATTAGTTTTAAGTCAAAAGAGTACTCTTCTACTAGACCTTTACAGCCTATTCATACTGATTTATGTGGTCCTACAAGGACAAAGTCATTAAATGTTGAAAGATACTTCATGCTTTTCATTGATGATTATATACTAGGATGACTTGGGTAACTTTTTTGAACTGTAAATCAGAAGCATTTGATAGATTTGAGATCTTTAGCAATATGGTTGAAAGAGAATCAGATTTGAAGATTAAATGTTTGGGGTTAGATAAAGGTGGAGAGTACACTTCAAGAGAGTTTGAAGACTACTTTGAAAACCATGGCATTAAAAGGCAATATTCAGCCTCTAGGACACCACAAGAAAATGGGGTGGCTCAGAGAAAGAATAGGATAGTCAAAGAGATGGCAAGAACTATGCTCAACAAAGAACATTTACCCATATATATTGGAAAGATGTAGTTCATACAACCGTATACACATTAAATAGGGTATAGTTGAGAGTTCATTCTCAGAGGACACCTTATGAACTATGGTATGGTCAATCAACCACTGCGAAGTATTTTAAAATATTTAGTAGTAAATGTTATATTAATAAAGATGAAGATGGTTTGGGTAGTTTTGAATCTAGATATGATGTGGGGATATTTCTTACATATTCCACACATAGAAAAGCATATAAGTGTTATAATAAAAGGCTTAAAAGAGTTGTTGAGAGCACCAATGTCAAAGTAGTTGAACAATTGCAGCATATCAACCAGCAAGAAGATGTGGAAGATGGTCATGAATCAGAAGAAGAGGTGGAAGTTCCAAAGGAAGAAGGTACTCTTGAACAACGTATGGAGTCAATAACAAAAACTCCTTCAAAAACTCTACAAATAAACCACCCTAAAGAATTGATCATTAGAAACAAAAATGATGATGTACAAACAAGAAGAAAGCTTGCCAACACAAGTGATCAAGCACATGTATGCTTGATATCTAAAATAGAACCAAAAATGTACATACAAGCTAGTAAAGATGACTGTTGGATCAAAGGCATGGAGGAAGAGTTAGGTTAGATTGAAAAGAACAAGATATGGGAACTTGTTCCTAGACCTAAAGACAAGAATGTCATTGGGGAAAAATGGGTATTTAGAAAAAAACTTGATGACAAAGGAAATATTTTTAGGAACAAGACAAGGCTTGTTTGCAAGGGGTACTCTCAAGTTGAGGATATTGATTTTGATTAGAGATTTGCACCTATGGCTAGGCTTGAATCCATAAGGATGTTCTTTGCTTTCTCTGTTTAAATTTTTTTAAGGTGTTTCAAATGGACGTGAAATTAGCTTTTCTTAATGGGAATCGTGAGGAGGAGGTCTATATGAAGAAACCTAAAGGCATTGAATGTGAAGGAAAACAAGATTATGTCTATAGATTGAAACAGGCATTGTATGATTTGAAATAAGCTCTTGGGGTATGGTACTCTAGGTTGGACATGTACTTGCAAGGACAGGGGTTCACAAAAGGTGGAGTGGGAAACAATTTATATTTCATGGAAATAGGTGAGGATATTCTTGTTGTTGTTGTCTATGTAGATGACAATAATTAGCAGCAATGATGATGGTATGTGTTATGATTTTTGTAATATCATGAAATCTAAATTTGCGATGTCTATACTTGGAGTGTTGTCCTTCTTTTTTGGATTGTAGGTTTCACAACTTGAGAAATGGATTCTCATCTCTCAAAGTATGCAAAGGAGATGCTTAAGAGGTTTTAAATGGATGAAAGCAGACCAGTTGGTACTCCCATGGTAACTAGTTGCAACTTGAGTAAGATTGATGACTCACCTAATGTAGATCAGACCCTATTCAGATCTATGATAGGTAGTCTTTTGTATTTGATAGCCTCTAGGCCTAATATCATGTAGGGAGAAGGATAGTGGAGGATTAGCTAGACACTTTGGTCAAGATAAGACCATTGGTATTGTTGGTGAACATTATTACTAGCCACAATTGTAGCAGGATGTGAAGAAATTTGTACAGAGTTGCAGATTGTGTCAGATGGCAAAAGGACTAAGTCAAAATACAGGGCTGTATCAGCCATTACCAATACCAGAGAAGCCATGGGATGATATTAGTATGGATTTTATTCTTGGTTACCAAGGACACAGAGAGGACATAATTCCATTTTTGTGGTGGTGGATAGATTCTCAAAGATGGCCCATTTTATTCCTTGTAAGAAGACTAATGATGCTATTCATATTGTATATTTATTTTTCAGGGAAGTGATGAGACTACACGGTCTACATAAGAGCATAGTTTCAGATCAAGATACCAAGTTTTTTGGTTATTTCTAGAGAACATTGTGGAAGAAGTTGAAAATAGATTTGAAGTTCAGTTCTACACACCATCCATAGATTGATGGATAGATAGAAGTGGTGAATAGGAGTTTGGGTAACCTGCTATGATACTTAGTAGGAGATAAGCCCAAGGGATGGGATTTGAGTTTGCCACAGGTGGAATTTGCTTACAACAATTCTGTCAATAGGAGTACTAGTAAATCACCATTCCAGATTGTATATGGCAATAGTCCAAGAAATTCTTTAGAGTTAAGGAAGCTAGACAAAGGAGAAAAGACAAGTGCCGAGGCCGAAGACTTTCCAGAACACCTAAAGAATTTGCATGAAGAAGTGAGAAAGCACATTAATAAGATGAATATTCAGTACAAGGCTAAGCCAAATTAGAAGAGGAGATATAAGGAGTTCCAGGTAGGAGATGAAGTCATGGTTCACTTGAGAAAAGAAAGGTTCCCAATTGGAACATACAATAAGTTGAAAACGAAGAAATTTGGACTGTGTAGAATCCTGAAGAAGCATGATTCAGGAAATGCATTTGAGGTAGAGTTGCATGATGACATCAATATTTCACCAGTGTTCAACATTTCAAATTTGACAGAGTATCATGATGATGGACTTGATAAAGGAACACAGTGGGATATTCTAGCATCTACTTTAGAGAAGGAGGAGATAGAGGGCATTCTAGATAGCTGTGTGGGTAAGAGTACAAGAAACAAGAAGTATACAGAATACTTGGTGACATGGAAAGGAAGGCATGTTGAAGATTCATCATGGTTATTTGAGACTAAGGTTAACCATTTTGGTTTCCCTCTAACTCATGAGAAGTGACAAGGTCACTTTTCAAATTACCCCAAGTGTGTAATGCAGGAGCATCCAAGGTGTAAGAGCAATCTTGCATCAACCAAAAAAAAATGTTGTTTCTTTTCAATAAGGGCTAAATTTGGCAGGGTTACTATTTTTAGTAAGTTTGAATTTGTGCACGGTTGGATACAAAATCTTACATGGACCTCCAGAATGGTGAATTAAAGCTAATGGTGAAGAAATCACTTCAATATCATTTGTCATTTGTGAGATATTAAAATTTCAAATTCCAAAAATCCTATTGAAATATTCAAAGTCAAATTTGAGGCACTTAGAGGCTTTGGATGGGCCAGAAATTTGGTGGGAAACCCAAGTAGTCTACCTTTAGGTACTTCTTGTGCACATCTGTCTTTTCGAGAGCTTTCTGAAAAGGTATTATAATTGAAAATCCAATGGTCGGATCGAAAGTTATGGCCCCGTGAAGTTGACCTATTTTTGGAGGGAGATGCAAATTTTAAAATTAAGCTGGTGGCCGCCAAAAAGGGCTAGAAACGTGTAGAGTCAAGCAAAGGTAGGAAAATAGAAACCCTAGTTGATTTAGGGTTACAGAAGGCTGAAGATTCTAGAGTCTTGAGAGAGGGAGCGGTACTGTGTTGCAGCCTGTAGGAGATTCATCCTCTGATTGTATTTGAGCTTCTGTAATGTAATGTTTTTCCTATATTAATAAAATATCATTCTATTTTCTATGTGCAATTTCTGTTATTGTGTGTTTTATGATTTAACCCCCTTCATCATGTATGCAAAGGCTAATCCCATGTTGAAGGAATTGATTATGAAGAGACCTATGCTTTGGTGGCAAGAATGGAGGCTATTAGACTATTTTTTGGCATTTGCAGCACACAAAGATTTCAAAGTATATCAGATAGATGTGAAATATGCCTTTCTGAATGGTGAGCTAGAAGAAGTCTACATAGAGCAACCGAATGGGTTTTAGTTATTAAACAAACTAGACATGGTGTACAAATTGAAAAAGACCTTGTATGGATTGAAGCAAGCTCCTAGAGCTTGGTATGCAAGATTGGATAAGTATCTACTACAGCAATGTTTTAGTAAAGGGTCTATAAATAGCAATTTGTATATCAAGGTAAGTAAAGATCAAATTCTAATTATTGAAGTCTATGTAGATGATATCATATTTGGTGGAAATAAACACGTGCAAGAATTTTGTAAATGAAATGTAAAAAGAGTTTGATATGTCTATGTGTGGTGAGATAAATTTCTTTCTTGGACTACAAATCAATCAAACAAACAAATTTATTTTCATTTCTCAATCAAAATATGTCAGGGAATTGTTGAAGTGGTTTTGAATAGAGGAATCTAAATTGGTATGCACTCATATGGTTACTGGTTTTAAACTGAGCAAGAATGATGAATCTCCTAAGGCTGATCAAACCAAGTACATATCAATGATTCGAGGACTGCTTTAATTAACTGCTACTAGACCAGACACCATGCATGCAGCCTCTCTTATGGCCAGATTTCAATCAGATCCTAGATAATCTCATGTGATGGAAGTTAAGAGGATATTCAGGTACTTGAAGGGCACTCTTGCCCATGGATTGTGGTATCCTAAGAATAACGATTTTTCCTTGAGTGCCTACATAGATGCAAATTGGACTGGATGTGTTGATGATAGGAAAAACACAAGTGGAGGTGCATTCTTCCTTGGAGATAGATCAGTGTCCTAGCATAACAAGAAACAAGAATCAGTATCCTTGTCTACTGTAGAAGAAAAATATATTGTTGGAGTATCACGCTACACTCAGGTGCTCTGAATGAAGAAGACATTGAAGGATATCAACATTGAGTCTGATGGACCAATTCCTATTCTTTGTGATAACACAAGTGCCATAAACATTTCAAAGAATCAAGTGATGCACTCAAAGATAAAGGACATTTCTATCAAGTATCACTTCTTGAGGGAGAAAATTGTAGAGAATGAGGTAAAGCTTGAGTATGTGTCTACAAAAGATCAAGTTGATGATATATTCACTAAGGCTCTTCCAAAAGACACATTTGAGTATCTCTAGGAGAAATTAGGCATTTTTACCCCTCCTTCCTTGAACTAGATGCACAGGAAGGTGCATTAGTCTAGTGTGCCTCAAAGTACATTTCTTCTTTTCGACTGATGTTGGAGGCTACCTCTCAGGGGGAGTAGGTAGTGGTTTAAGAAGATTGTAACATTCAAGGGGAGTAAAGAATGGTTTCAAACAGATCATAGTAGTATTGTGCAAGTACGTACAATAGAAGAGATATGTGCCCTTTTCCATTGATGTCAAAGGGGGAGATAAATCATGTGAAAAAATCAGGGGAAGTAAAAGTACAAAAGCATAAAAAGAAAGGGGGAGTTCTGATGAAGAATTGTGTATTTATGGTAGAACATGTTTTCACATCATATGTTGCCATCAATGAAAAAAGAGGAGATTGTTGCAAGCATGTGCTAATTGGTGTTGTCATTGATGTCAACATGTTTGTCTTGTCATTTGTGTCAACTATATTTGCTGGGATTATTGTTTTTTGATTGATTGAAGAACACTATCTGAGTATTTTTCTCTACATATTTCTTGTGTTTAAGACAAGAGTATGAGCTTTGGATATGATTTAGAGAAGTGTTTGAAGATGCTAAATCTAGAATTTGGTAGTCCAGATCATTCTACAAAAAATGTTCTATTCACCAGTATGAAGATTGTACCTGGAAAGGTCTGCAGAGTGACAGGGAGAAAGTGTTTTTCTCCACATTTCTCTGCAGATTAGATTTTGACTTTGTAGTTTTAGACTTAATCTTATAAGGTACTTAGTCATCTTCATTCCAAAAGATATGTTATTTGAATCTCTGGACAACAAGTTTCTAATTAGTAGAGTTTGACAGTGTCTAATTAAGAACAGTCTGTGATTCATCTTTAGGTCAAATATGTTGAGATCTATTGCCATTGATTTTTCTAGTTTCCAAATGATTCTATGATGTTCGTGGATGTCCCCTGAATGCACTGAAGGTGTGTGCTTGATCTGCAAGTTGTAATGAAGATCTTCGAAGCGTGTGTTCAAGTGTTCTTGATGATTGTACCTATTTGGCTGACCTAGATGATTAACACTCTTTGCAAATGAATTTCATGAATTGAATAAGCATGTGATAGCATGTGAAGATGCAATTGAGTCCATGCTAAGGCATGAAGTGTTCCTCTTTTATGCATTTAGTCTACAAATTTGTTTAGGTCTAGTCCTAAATTGAGGTATGTATGTACGCTGACCTTGGAGATTGTTCCAATGGTTGATGATTGTAATGCCAACCTTGATGTACATTAAAAGTTCAATGATTTGTATAAATACATGTAATGAATTTTATGTTTGAGGGGGTATGAGTGAAAATGAGAAGATAAGTGTGGAGTGTAAAAGTAGAGTAGAGTAGAGGAGTTTTATTGTGCTTCAATGGAACTGAACTCAGGCATGGTGTAGATGCTACTTAATCAGTTCAACCCTTGGTAGTGAGCCACCCTCAGCAATGAGCCACCCCCAATAGTGAGCCAACCCTCAGTAGTGAGCCATCCTTTTGGACAGTGAGCCCTGGGAAGTAAGCCCTTTCAAATTGAACCACCATTTGATATTCAGTATTGTTACTACATTTATATTGTGAGCTAACACTCACCATGGTTTTTCCCTATTTAGGGTTTTTCACATAAAAATCTAGTGTTCATGTGTATGTGGTATTGATGTGTTCATGTTTTGATTCTTCTATTCATGTTTAATTCTTATAATAGAATAAGGAAATAAGTTAAGTGATTTTGAAATTGATTTTTGGTTAAGGAAGTTAAAGTTTTGATACAACTAATTCACCTCCCTCTCAGTTGTCTTGTGCCATTCAACAGTTGGCTTTGATGGAATGAAGGAGTTGTATCCTAATGATCTTGGTTTTAAGGAAGCATGGGCAACTAGTAGAAGTCCAGTGGAGGGAGATAGGATGCCATGGTTGGAGTATTTCATTCAAGATGGCTTGATGTTCAAAGGATAAAAATTGTGATACCTAAAGGTTCAATGAGAGAGAATCTAATAAGAGAAAACACAGTAAAGACTTGAGTGGAAATTTTAGAATAGATAAGACATTGGCATAGCTGAGTGAAGGTGATTTTTCCTTGGAATGAGTGTAGATGTGAAGAGACTATTACAAGGTTGCCAAATTTTGTAGCATGCTAAAGGAGTAAGACAAAACACAAGACTATATCAACCATTGCCTATACCAGAGAGACCATGGGAGCACCTAAGTATGGATTTTGTTTTGGGATTGCCTCAAACATATAGAAGTAATGAATCAATTTCTATTATAGTGGACATATTTTCAATGATGGTTCATTTCATACCATGTTAGAAGACTAGTGATGCATCCCACATAGCTACATTATTTTTCAAAGATATAGTAAGGTTGCATGGATTACCTAAGAGCATAGTCTCAGATAGGGACACCAAGTTTGTTGGCCTTTTTTGGCATACATTATGGAAGAAGATGGGCACTGAGTTAGGATTCAGTTTAACCTATCATCCCCAGACTGATAGACAAACCAAGGTTGTGAATAGAAGTTTTGGAAACTTATTTAGATGTTTGGTAGGAGACAAACCACATCAATGGGATCATATTTTGGCACAAGAAGAATTTTCTTACAATAGTTTAGTGAATAGAAGTGTAGGAAAGAGCATGTTTCAAATAGTTTATGGGTACAACCCAAGAGGTGTTGATGAGCTAAGATATCTTGCATATTTGAACAGGAAAAGTGTTGTAGCAGAACATTTTGTAGAATACATTCATAAGGTTCATAAGGAGGTGAAGGAAAAGTTGGAGAAAACTTCCAGCAAATATAAAGAACATGTTCATATGCATAGGAGGGAACACGATTTCCAAGTAGGTGACTTAGTTTTCGCACATTTGAGGAAAGAAAGGTACCCATAGGTAACATGTACAATAAGTTGAAATTTAAGAAAATAGGCCCATGCAATGTGTTGAGGAAGTTCTCATCCAATTGATATGAGATTGAGCTACCAACAGGGATAGACATATCTCCTATTTTCAATGTTGTTGATTTGTACAAGTTCCATGAAGGAGAGACAAGTTTACAAGGGGGTACACACTCACATTTGCCTAATGCACAAGGATTGTTAGATAAGTTACCTAAAAAGAAGATGGAAGCAGTAGATAGAGTTATTAACTCCTAAGTGGCTAAGAAGACCAGAGGAAAGGACTACATGGAATACCTAGTCTGATGGAAGAACAAAGGTGTAGATGAAGCTTCTTAGCTAAGTTTTGTGGAGCTATCCAAGTATGGAATTCTTGTTCTAGACTTGCCAAAATGTTCATGAGCTTCCAACTCCTAAAACATTTCAATTACCCGGCATGTATGATGCAAGAGCATTCAGGTTCATGAGAAATCTTACATCAACAAAAATATTTCTTTGATTTACTTTTGGTTTTTTTCCTTCTTGTTTTGTTACAGGAGTTGGTGATCAAGTTTTAAGAGAGATTCCTAAGGATTTATGGCCAATTGAGGGGTTGATCTTGATGAAGAGTCAAATTGGTGTCTACAATTTAATTTTGCTAAGATTCAAATCAAAATTGAGCAAGTTATGCTTTGGTAGAACTTTGGCACCTATCCACATTTGTAGGTCTTTGACATGCAATTGGATCGTTGTCCTTCGACTTGCATCAAGATTTGTAGGTCCTTTGAACCCTACCAGATGCCTCAAAACATTTCTATGTCCTATTGTACTTCATTCTTCTGCTAGATGCATTTACTTGCCTCATGCAAAACTTTTACACCCATGTAGATTTACAGACCTTTAGTGCCTATCTAGATATATTATTTTTCCCTTCATATCCACGAAAGCCTAAACCCTTCATTGACCAACAAGTTTCTAAGCATTTGTAGAAATTTGCATTGTATCTGGATCTACGGGACCTCTGGCCCCAATCAGATATATCTTGTAGCCCTTCAAACCTCTATACACCCTGATACCCTCGGGATTCTAAATTTTCTACTCCTGACTTATTTTCTGGGACTTTTCCCTTCAGCAGGACTTTGATAGTCAAGTGCATATATACTTTTACCTTGCAGGTCCCCACCATCCTAATGACTTAATTTCCTCTGCATATGTCGATGGACCTCATTCTTCCGCATATGCCAATGGACCTCATTCTTTTGTGAACTGCCAAAACATGCCAAGAAAATGATAAAAATAATTTTAAACACCTTTACAACTGATCTATAGAGCCAATAAGGGGATGACATGTGTCCCTTCACATGAGGATGTGTGGTGGCCACCTCTTATGCATTTAAATAGAGGATTTTCACAATATATGAGGTTGACTTCTACTAAAGTTTCTTCTTCTTCTAGATCAATAGTTTCAGTTTTATGATGAGGGTTTTTTATGTGAAGATTAGATGGTCCATATGAATTCCCATTGGGAATGATTGTAAGGCTTAGGCCAGTGAATGTATGATGATGGTATAGTCATGGTTAAGAGGGTCCTTGCACTATCTTGATATTTCATCTACCATGTTATGCATTTATTCCTTCATTGGCTTGACTATTCATTTTCGGTAGGACCTTCTACATAGTCTCCTCAATGGACTAATAACCCTTCTTGCTTTGTCATCAAGAAATAACTATATCGGCGGGAGTTAACCACTTCGGAGGGAATTTCAAAGTTCTCCCTTTGATAGTCTGATACAAAGAATATCAGAGTGACTTAGTGTCTTCTGTGGGACTCTATCTTGAGTCTCTTCGATAGTCCAATACAGTGTATTCCTCGCTAGCCTGTGGTGTATTGGTGGGTCCCAGGCTTAATCAGGTGGGGGAGTGAGGAGTGATGACAACATTTGACTTGGTGACTCTACATGAAATAAGGTCATTAGTGTAACTTTGAGAATTCAGAGAGAGTATGACTGAAATCTCTTTGATGGCTTTGACGTGTCTCTGACAGGTAAAACAAATTGTGACCATTTCCTACAAGAACTGTATCGATTAGTTTTTGGTATAGCATGGAATGTAAAATGGTTGGAATTATAAGTAATACAAATACAGAAAAGAGGTATATATTGTAACTAAAAATTATGATAATCAATAATTGATTGAAGAGGTTGAATAGGGGAATTGTAATGCTACTAAAGTTAATGCTATGAATTGACACCTGTGAAAGCACAAGTCTGTAACTCTGTATGTAAACATCATTTATTGTAATACAAAGTGACTTTGCTTGGTGTGTGGGTTTTTCTCCTCTAAAGGCTTTTCCCATGTAAATCTGGTGTTCATTTGGTCTGTTGTTTCTTAATTGTCTACTCTATTATTCTGATTAATGGGCATCTTTAATGAACTATAATTGGAAATTGAATGTACTATCTATGTTTCTCTTCTTAAAATTAACATTAGGAAGGCATTTTGGCACTTAGCTTTCCTTACAAGTGGCATTAGAGCTTGGACAGTTGTGTTATCCTTGTGGGTGAGCTGGAATTTTTGTGCTAATTTTGTTGAGTGGGAGTTTTGTAGAGAAATCAATTTGAAATCTTATTGCAAATTTTAGATGGAAAGCACATCTGGAAGAATAGAGATTGAGAAGTTCAATGGTGGCAATTTTGAGTTGTGGAAACTCAAAATGGAAGATTTGCTCATAGATTGAGAGTTATGGACTATAGTGTTCTCTACCAAACCATCAACAAAGTCATAAGATGATTGGGATGCAATGGACTAGAAGGTAAAGGATCTAATTAGACTATGCTTGGCCGATTCAGTACTCTTGAATATCCATGAAGAGAAGACAATGAAACTTATGTGGAAGAAGCTTGGTGACATTTATCAGGGGAAATCTATGGTAAATAAGTTATTCCTGAGGAAGAAGCTGTACTCTTTGAAGATGGAGGAAGGAGCATCTATTGCAGATCATTTGAATGCATTTAATATGATCATTACTCAGTTCACGTCTATGGGTGTGAAGAAAGAAGACGAGGATCATTGCATTCTCCCATTGTGTTCTTTGCCTGACACATGGAATCACTTGGTAATGGCTATTGGGAGTAAAACAACCACTTTCAAGATGGAATAAGTGGTTGCTTCACTGCTATTAAAGGAAATGCGAAGGAAGTCTTCTGAGATGGCCAAGGAGGGCCTTGTTGTTCATGGTAGACCAAAGGAGAAAGGCAAGAAAAAAGACAAAAATTCTAGATCCAAGTTAGAGGGGAGATCAAAGTCTTCTAGTAAAAATTCCAAGGGGAAATGCTAGAACCATGGGTAGGCTAGACATATCTGGAAAGATTACAAAGAGGAGAAAAACAAGAAGAAGAGTAATTCTTCTAATAATGAATCTTCTTAGAGTGAATTAGATTCCTTCATTGCAGCCTTGGCGACTCAAGCATTGGGTGATGTTTGGCTGATTGACTCAGGTGTGTCCTTTCACATGACCTCTCATAGAGATTGGATTTCAAAGTATGAAGAGTACAAAGGTGGAAGGGTGTATCTGGGGGATGATTTTCACCTGGAAATTGTTGGTTGTGGAAGAGTTAGAATTAAGTTTCTTGATGGAAGAATAAAAGAAATCAATGATGTAATGCATATACCAGGTCTGGCTTGAAATTTGCTTTCTATAAGTAAGCTAAATGATGTTGGTGTGCAAGTTTCTTTCTTTTATGGTGGATGTAAAATGACTAGAGGCTCAATGGTGCTAGCTAAGGGTGCACACATAGGCAATCTGTACAAGCTGGATGCACATGTTGTTAAATGTAATAGTGTCTCTGCAAAGTCAAACAAAACTACTCATGTAGGGAAGGAGAACGACATTCCTTTGGGTGTGAATTCCTTGAAGGTGAAATTCCCAATAGAGAAAACCATGTTGTGGCATCATAGACTCGGCCACATAGGGGAAAAAGGCTTAAAATCCTTGAAAAACAAAAACCTGGTTAAAGGGCTTGATGATTGTAACCTTGAGTTTGACTTTTATGAACATTGTATTTATGGAAAGCAACACCATATTTCTTTTTACTCTAGTCCTCATAAATCTTCTAGCATATTGGATTATGTTCACTCTGATGTATTTGGTCTAGTGAATGCTCCTTCATTATTGAAGTCTAAATATTATGTTTCATTTATAGATGATTATTTGAGAAGAGCATTTGTGTATTTTCTAAAAAGTAAATCAAAAGTTTAAAACCTTGGTAGAAAATCAGATTGGTAGAAAAAAATAAATTCTTGAGGATGGATAATGGTGGTGAATTTTGTTTTGTAGATTTTCAAAATTATTGTAAAGACCATGGGATTAAAGGGCATAAAACTACACCTTACACTCCACAGTAGAATGGATTTACTGAAAGGTTGAACACAACACTGATGGAAAGGGTGAGAAGTATGTTGAGTAATGCTAGTCTAGAGTAGAAGTTATAGGCTAAGGCTATAGCTATAGTATGTTACTTGGTTAATCATTCACCTACTTTGGCACTTGTTGACAAAACACCTTTGGAAGCGTGGTCTGGTAAAAAGCCCTCTTTAAGACACATTAGAGTATTTGGCTATGAAGAATATGTATATGTGTTGAATGAGAAAAGATATAAATTGGAAAACAAAGCTATAAAATGTATCTTCATTGGTTACATCATTGGTATGAAAGGATACAAGCTTTTGAGTCTTGTTACTAAGACGGTATTGTAAAGTAGGAGTGTAATCTTTTGTGAGCTAAAACCTTCTATAGTGGATCTACAATCAGAGGTAAAAGAAGTTGAAAAGAAGAAGGATGTAGTTGAAAATCCTCTAACCCTAGACAAAGAGGAACTACAAACTCCAAGTGTACCTGATACTAAGGAGAGCTCAAGCAGTTCTAAAAGTTCTAAACAAGAAGAAGAACCACAACCTCAGCCTTAGCCTGTGAAGAGGTCTACACTTGAGAAGTGGCAACCTAAAAGGTTTGGATATTCTATGTTCTATTCTAGTTGTACCTATGCTTTGATTACTAACACTAATGAGCCTAGGATTGTTAGAGACACTATTAATATGTCTGATTTAGATTCCTAGTTGGAAGCCATGAATGAAGAAATGGCATCATTGAAAAAGAAGGAAACCTGGGATTTGGTACCCTTGCTTGAAGATTGAAGGCCTATTGGTTGTAAATGGGTATTTAAAATGAAAATTGGTCTGGATGGTAGTGTTGAAAAGTATAAAGCTAGGTTGGTCACAAAAGGTTATTCCCAGGTAGAGGGAATTGATTACGAAGATCCTGTAGCTAAGCTGAGATCTATCAGATTTCTATTGTCACTTGCAGTAGCGTATGACTTAGAGATTGAGAAGATGGATGTGAAGACAACATTTCTTCATGGAGATTTGGAAGAATAAATTTATATGTCCCAACCAAAGCACTTCATTGAAAAAGGTAAAGAACATCTAGTGTGCAAGTAAAAGAAATCTTTGAATGGTTTAAAACAATCTCCTAAAATGTGGTACCAAAAGATTTACATGTTTGTGTTTTCATTGGGATTTGTGAGATCAAAATTAGATCATTGTGTGTATTATAAAACTAAAAATGGTTGTTTACTTATTATTGCCCTATATGTGGATGATATGTTGTTCATTGGGAATGGTAAGGGTATGATTTCTAAATTAAAATCTTAATTGTCAGTACAGTTTGAAATGAAAGATTAATGTGGAACTAGGTATATTCTAGGGATGGAAATCAGAAGGGATAGAGGAAATGTAAAACTTTGTCTCAACCAAAGAAAGTATATTAATATTGTCCTAGAGAGGTTTGATATGATAGATTACAAGCAGCTAGTTGTTCCAGTGTTGCAAGGAATGAAGCTATCTATTGAAGATTGTCCAAAATCTCCTACTAAGATGGAGGACATGACCAGGGTGCCTTATGTGAGTGTAGGTGGTAGTTTAATTTATGCAATGGCTTGTACCAGGCCAGACATTGCCCAAGCAGTGGGAGTACTTACTTGATTTATGGCTAATCCAAGAAGGTCGCAATGGGATGCTGTGAAAAGAGTTTTTAGATATTTAGAGGGTACTGCTAAGTACGCCTTGTGCTATCATGGTAACTCTACTAGATCTAAAAGTTTAGTTAGCATTTGTGGGTATGTGGATTCTGATTGGGAAGGGGACATTAACAGTAGAAGATCCACTAGTGGATATGTATTCATGTTGTTTGGTGGTGCAGTCAGTTGGATGAGCAAGCGGCAAACTATAGCCACTTTATCTACTACTAAGGCTGAGTACATGGTAGCATCTCATGCCTACAAGGAATCTATTTGGCTTAGATGTTTGCGTTCTGATATTGAGTTTGATACAGGGCAGATTACTATCTACTGTGACAGTCAGAGTGCTATTTGTTTGGCAAAAAATCCTACTTTCCATGCCAAGATGAAGCATATCGATGTTTAGTATCATTTTGTTCATGATATGGTGAAGGATGGAAAGGTTAATCTGGAAAAAGTGGAAGCTCTAGAGAATGTTGTTGATGCATTAACTAAGCCTATAAGTATAGATAAGTAACTTCGAGCATTGGAAGAAGCCAATAAGTTCTTTGTCAATTGGGAGCATGTTGGAAAATGTCCCTCAAATTACTAGCTTGATATTTCATCTATCATGTTATGCATTTATTCCTTCATCAGCCTATATATTCATTTTTGGTAGGACCTTCTACATAGTCTCCTTGATGGACCGATAACCCTTCTTTCTTTGTCGTCAAGAAACAACTATATTGGTAGGAGTTAACCACTTCAGAGGGAGTCTCTAAGTTGTCTCTTTGATAGCCCGATACAAAGCATATTAGAGTGACTTAGTGCCTTCATTGAGACTCTATCTTGAGTCTATTTGATAGTTTGATACAGTGTATTCCTCGCTATCGTGTGGTGTATTGGTGGGTTCCAAGCTTAATCAGGTAGGGGAGCGGGGAGTGATGACAATGTTTGACTTGGTGACTTGGCATGAAATAAGGTCATCAGTGTAACTTTGAGAATTCAAAGAGAGTATGACTAAAGTCTCTTCGATGGCTTTGATGTGTCTCCAACAGTTAAAATGAATTGTGACTATTTCCTATAGGAACTATATAGATTGGTTTCTAGTATAGTATGGAATGTAAAACAGTTGGAATTGTCTATAATGCGAATACAGAAAAGAGCTATGCATTGTAATAGAGGATTATGATAATCAATAATTGATTGAAGAGGTTGAATAGGGGGATTGTAATGCTGCTCGAGTTAATGTTGTGAATCGACACATGTGAAAGTACAAGTTTGTAACTCTGTATGTAAGAATCATTTACTATAATACAGAGTGAGTTTGCTTGGTGTGTGGGTTTTTCTCCTGTAAAGGGTTTTCCCCCGTAAATCTGGTGTTCATTCTATGTGTTTTTTCTTAATTGTCTACTCTATTATTCTGATTAATGTACATCTTTAATGAACTGTAATTGGAAATTGAATGTACTATCTACATTTCTCTTCTTAAAATTAGCATTAGGAATGTGTTTCCACACTTATCTTTCCTTACAATTTTTATGTGAAGATTGGATGGTCAATTGAATTCCTATTAGGAATGATTGTAAGGCTTAGGCCAAGGAAGGTATGAAGATGGTGTAGTCACAGTTAGGAGGGTCCACAAGGTGAACTATCCAGGCCATGTAGCTAGAGTAAACACAACACAATCAACTCAAAGATATAAAATAAATGTAGTTTCATTCATTTAGTATATCATAGAATTCAAATACAAATTGGCCAACAACATGCGGGCTTACAATTAGAGCTCACAGGCCTGATTACATAATATTAGAATATACACAAGATATAGCTTTGAATGTCCTTCACACAAATTGCAAACTATCAAACTTGTAAACTATCAATCACTACTTTCCTAAGGATCTATTACATCAATATATATCATCTCTAGAACAATAGATTCCTCCACGTTAGCCAAGGAAGATCCCAAACTCCAATAAATACCTGTAACATGTGTAAATGGATAGGTCAAACCTAATCACGAAGAACTCCTCCGCAAATGAATGGAATGATGTGCATATATCAAGGAAGGTCATCCATGAACCATAGAACATTGAAATATGTGTCATTTAGCTCCACGAGTTGAGATATGCTCTACAAGTCTTCTCCTTTAGCTGATTGTTAGAGATTGTCAGGATGCTCTATTCTAAGAAAATAGTCAATATTCTGATAGTGATATCTTTCTGATACCTAATCCAAATGCTCTAAAAATGGGATATGATGTGCATGAGTGAATCTAGATGCTAAGTTGATCTCTGCAAGATCTAAAATGCAACTTTGATAGAATGCAGACTAAAATACATAAACTGCTATTGACTAAACTGAGTGTACTAAACTAGAAAATGAAAAGAAACAAACTAAAATGCAAACAAACTAAAATTCAAATGTTTTTGGTTGATGTAAGATTTCTCTTGAACTAGGGACACTCTTGCATTAGACATCCAGAGTTATTGAAAAAGTGAGTCCCTCACTTTGCTGGGGCTAGAAGAAAACCAAGACGGTCCACCTTAGCTTGAGAAATCCATGATGAATCTTCTTTTGGTATACCTTTCCACTTCACAAGATATTCCTTGTATTGTCTTCCTCTAGTGTTGTATTCAACTCTATTGTCCAAAATGTCTTCAATCTACTCCGGTGTTTGTTGTGGTAACTACTTCTTCAAATCTTCTTCAATGCTATCACTGAACTCTACTTCATGACACTGATATAGATCTGCAATGTTGAAAATAGGTGATATACTCAATGTTTCTAGTAATTCCACTTCATATGCATTTCATGAATCAAACTTCTTGAGTATCTTGCAAGGTCCAAACTTCTTCATCTTCAACTTGTTATATGTCCCAACTGGAAATCTCTTTTCTCAAGTATACCATCACTTCATCTACAACTACTAATTCCTTATGTCTCTTTTCCTCATCTTCTTTCTCCTTGTACTTGCTATTCATCTCCTCTAAATGATTCATCACCTGATCATGCACTATCTCCATTCTACAAATTCTTCTACTTTTGTACTTCTCTTATCTTCCATACTAATATCTCTCAACTCTGTGACTCCTCTAGGGTTTACTCCTATAACAATCTCAAAAGGTGTTCTTCTGGTACTCCTATTCACTAAATTATTATATGCAAACTCTACTTTTGAAAGAATGAAGTCCCAACTTCCTACTTTCTCTTCAACCAAACATCTCAACAAGTTACCCAAAATCTTATTCACTACCTCTATCTTTCCATCAGTCTGTCGATGAAATGTTGAACTAAACTTCAAATCTGTCTTCAACTTCTTCCAAAGTATCTTCCAAAAATATCCAAGAAATATTATGTCCTTGTCTAAAATTATGCTTTTAGGTAGTCCATGCAATCCTACAATCTCCTTGAAAAATAGGTTACCTACATGCACTGCATTAGTTGTCTTCTTACAAGGTATGAAATGTGTCATCTTTGAAAATCTATCCACCACTAAAAATATTCAATCATGTCCTCTTTGTATCTTCAGTAATCCTATTACAAAATCCATAATTATGTCTTCCCAAGGTCTCTTTGGTACTGTCAAAGGTTTATACAATCTAGTATTCTGACTACTCCCTTTTGGAAGTTGACAAACTCTACAACTCTGCACAAATTTCCTAACATCCTTATCTATCTGAGGCCAAAATTAATTTTCACTCACCAAGGCCACTATTTTATCAATGCCAAAATGTCTCGCTAATCCACCACTGTGTTTCTCCTTGATCAAATTATCCCTCATTGAACTCCTAGGTATGCATAACTAATTTCCTTTGAACAACATATCTTCATAAATGAAGTAATCCAACCACTTACTCCTATCTATCACAAGAGGTTCCTTACATGCTTTCCAAGGTTCTACAAAATCAATATTTTCTTCATGCATGTTCTTCAATTCATCAAATCCCAACACTTCAACTCTCAGTTTTGTCAACAAGTTCCTTCTTCTACTCAATGCATCTGCAAGTTTGTTTGATTTTCCACTCCCATGCTTCAACACAAAAGTATAAGTCTACATGAACTCTACCCATCTCATATGTCTCTGATTCAATTTTCCTTGACTATTCAAATATTCTAAAGCTTGGTGATCTGTATACAACAAAAACTCCTTAGGCAACAAATAATGTCTCCACTTCTTCAAGGATTGAATTATGGCATGGAACTCCTGATCATAAATTGAATATCTTCTCCTTGCATCATTCAATTTTTCACTAAAATATGCTACAGGTCTACCTTCTTGACTTAACACTGCTCCTATTGCATTCCCACTTGCATCACAATCTACTTGAAATACCTTATTGAAATCTGGTAATGCTAACACAGGATGCTCTATCACTTTTTGCTTCAACAATTCAAAACTCTTATCTGCTCCTGATGTCCACTTAAAGTCTTTTATGTCTCCTCTCATTGTCTCTTTCATAGGGTTGCAAACTAAACTAAACTTTTTGATGAACTTCCGATAGAAACTAGCTAATCCATGAAATGATCTAACTTCTCCCATGCTCTTTAGTGTAGGCCATTCAATAATTGCTATTACTTTCTCAGGGTCCATCTTCAATCCTTCCATACAAATCATAAATCCGAAGTATACTAGTTCTTCCTTCATTAACCTACATTTCTTGATGTTTATTAACAACTTCTCTTCTCTCAATCTCTGTAACACTTGTCTAAGGTGCTGTAAATGTTCTTCTTTTGTCTTACTAAAAATTAGAATGTCATCCAAATATACAATAACAAACGTACCCAATAATTTCTTCTAAACTTCATTCATCAATCTCATGAAAGTACTTGGTGCATTTGTCAATCCAAATGGAATCACTAACCACTCATACAATCCTTCATTTGTCTTGAAAGTAGTCTTCCACTCATCTCCTTCTCTGATTTTGATTTGATGGTATCCACTCTTCAAATCTATCTTTGTGAAATATTTTTCTCCACTCAAACAATCCATGATATCATCCATCCTAGGTAAAGAAAATATGTGTTTAACTGTTATCTTGTTTATTGCTCTTGAATCTATACACATTCTCCATTCTCCATGCTTCTGTGGTGCTAACACTGCAGGTATTGCACAAGGACTCAAACTTTCTTTGATCAATCCCTTCCTCAACAACTCTTGTATCTACCTATTCAATTCTTCATTTTCTACCAATGTCATTCTATGTGCTACTTTGTTAGGCAAACTAGCTACATGTATAAGATCCATGTGATGATTGATACTCTTGATTTGTGGTAATCCTTCAAGTACATTGTCTGATATGATGTCTTCATATTCTGTCAGTAACTCGGTTATCTCCTCTAGTTGTGATTCTTCAGTCTCCTTCTTTAATGTTTCTAGATTCTTAGGAATCAAAACATAATACATATTCTCATGTCTCAAACCATCCAGAAATTTTCTTCCATCTACCAAACAGATTCTAGCATTTCCACATACTTCACTCTTAGGACCATCTTCCAAAGGAATCAAGGTAATTCTCTTTTCATTAGCTATTATAGTGTATGTATTCTTTCTCCCATCATGTATAACTTTTCTATCATGCTGCCATGGTCTACCCAACAAGATATGACATACATCCATAGGCATAATATCACACAAAACTTCATCATGATAAGATCCAATTTGAAATTTCACCAAACATTGTTCACTCACCAGTACCTTATGATCATCCTAAATCCATGCTATCTAATAGGTCTTAGGGTGTTTCAATCTTTCCAAATTCAGCTTAGTCACCATCTCCTCTAAAACTAGGTTATCAAAACTACCACTATCAATTACAACTTTACAATATTTACCTCCTAATTTGCATCTGGTTCTGAACAAATGTTTTCTCTATGGTGGTTCCTCATTTGTCTCTACTTGAAATAGTGCTCTGCTCATCACAAGTGATTCTCATTTCTTAGGTTTACCAACTGAACTAGGTTATCCAATAGGTTCTTCTTCCACATAGGCTACTCTTCCATTGTTCTCTGTTCTCTTTCTTGTACTCCCTTGATTACAATAAAATGCTTTGTGTCCTCCTCCACATTAGAAATAGGTTCCTTTGAATGTTCTCTGATTAGGTCCTCTTCCTTCTCTTCTTTATACTTCACTCCAGTATGGACTAGGGTTTCCTCTATGGTAGAAAGTTTTGTCATCTCTCTGATATGTATTGTTATCTCTATCCTCCTTCTTGAATGTGTTCTCTTGTCTGTTCTACTCCACATATGATCTCTCTCCTCCAAAAAATGTTCTTCCTCTTTGAAATTCACCTCGTCTACCTCTTTGTCTTTGATCATGCATCTTACTCAACTTCTCTTCAACTTTCAGAGAAAACTGATATACTTCTTCTAGTGTTGTCATCCTTACCAAACTCAATTCTTCTTGAATGTTCAATCTTAGTCTATTGATGTATCCAGCCACTTTCTCCTTGTTTGCTTCACTATGTCCTATCCTTATGATCATCTTATGAAATTCTTTAGTATACTCCTTCACAAATTTCTCCTTTTGTCTTAAGTTTTGTAATCTCTTCAATAGTTCCAACTCATAGTCAACAGGTATAAACTAATTCTTCAATTTTGTCACCATCTTGTCCTATTTTGTGATCTTTTCCTTTCCTTTTATGTTTCTATCCAACTAAACTTCTTTCCACTATATAGGAACATGCCCTTTCAACTTTGTCTTTGCAAATTTCACCTTCTCTAGATCTTCAATTTCATCATACTCAAAGTATTCTTCCATATCATTTATCTAGTCAATCAACTCTTTAGGGTTCAAATTGTCAGTATAGTTTGGTACATCAACTCTAGGTCTTTTTCCAATCTTTGAAATAGCTCACAACATCTTGACTTGATCTGATTCTTCTTCTTCTTCACCTCCTAGGGTTTCTTCAATTTGATTCGTAGATTGAAATTCTTCATCATCACTTTCAATATTAATTCTAGGGCTTAGTCCTTTTATTCTGTCTTCTTCAACATCATCCAATCTGATTCACATTATTTTCATCATCTCCATCATCTCATCCATCCTACCAACCATTGTTCCAATAGTAGAGATTCTCCTTGGCAGCATCTTCCTAGGATCAAGTGCAAACTACCTCAATCCAGTGATCAGGCTATGTTAGTAAATAGATTTGTCACTTTGGTTTTATACTCATTTGCCCACACCAATGATAATCTGACCAATAGATGAGTCACTTGCAATGGTATTTGCAAGCACTCTCTATTTATTTTATAAGGCATAGCTACCTTCGATGGATATGCAATGAATAAAAACACAAGGCATGATCTTCACCAAAAAGTAGAAAAGGTAAACTAACATCTACTGACAACCATGACAATAGATGTAATGGATTGATTTAAAATGTAGTGAATGCAAACAAATAACTCAAAATTCATTTATCCCACACCCATGAATGAGAACCAAGAAAAGAATGGACAACAAACTCACTTTCAACAAACGAATTAATCTAAATTCAAAGTCCCAAAAATAAGTACATACACAACCTAATATAATAGATAAAACATTGAAGAGTAATTACAAAGAATCACAGTTCATTTGTAATTAAAAGAAAATATTAATAAATACACAGATTCATAAATATCTCCTTTATTCCTCCAATGCTAAAATGAGTTCACAAACTCACTTCCTTGTATAGCAAACTGTAGCTGAAAAGAAAACAAACTGCCCATACTTCTGCTATCCCCAAACAACTGAAAAAAGATAAAAAGCTCCCTTTCTATCTACCAATTACATATTTATAAATCTACTCAAAATGAGACTTTACAATTTTTGTAACTGACTCTTGAAATATAGGTTTAAATGAATGATTAAATCTTTCCTCTCCCCATGGAATAACTATTTCTTGGTAACCTTTTGTATTCCTCTTTGAACACATTTCATATCTTCTATAGTGACCTTGTTTTTCTCGTGGCTCTTTGATTTCTCAATTTTATTCATGATTTGTAATGTGGTCTCTGCTCTTCATATATTTGTCCATTAATAATACCATCATTTCATTTTGGCCTCATAATATTTGCTTCTTGCTCTTTTGATATTTTCTTGGAGATGGTTCAAATGTTGATTGAAATAAATAAATAGAGTTAATATTTTATTACCAAAAAGATCAAAACTCTATTTTTCTGAGGATGATGTGCATAAATAAACTAGTCTGATTGTGCCACCCTCCTAGTTTGAACACCTTCTTTCAATATCAATAACTAAAAAATAATAGGACATTACATCCTCCTACTGTACAAAGTTCTTGATCTGCATTTGATACCTCTACCAGTTGAGGAAGATTTTTGTCATTGATGTCTCCATCCATATAGTACCTAAAAAACTTTCTTGCTTCATCCGCAACCATATACTTGTCCCTTTTTATCAAGAGCCATTGTATGTCACCAAACCCATAAATCTGAGCTATATGACCATTTTTTTTAAACCTTCTACTTGACATGGAATGAGATGATCCTCATAGTCACCATATCCAAGTTGCCCATACTTACTCCAACAACCATCTCCATTTATTCCAGCCATCTCTTCTAGAATTACTTGATCCTAATAAAGTAGGCTCTGCAACATTAAACCTTTCTTCTTCAAATTTGTTATCATTAAACACTATTCAACATCATTGGCCTTGCTTTCTCATTATTAGCTTTGGTTGCAAATTCTGAGGAAGGGGATATTATTTTTGTCAATATTATTTTCATGGCTCTTTCTATCAGTGGTGCCTTAGACTCCTTTTCATCATCTTATCTCATCGCTCTTTCCAGAAAGGACTGTATTATGTCATTTAGGAATACAGTGAAGACTGAAGACTACATCATATGTGTAAAGAGCCTCGAAAAGCCCTTAAAGACCTTTGCAAAAAACATAGCTTTGGAAACAAATAAGGAAGTCTATGGAAAGCCTTACCAACCATAGTTTCTCTAATTTCAACCAAGTATACCAATACGGAATACCAACTCAATTCCCATTTATTTTATACATACTTCTGATGAAACTGAGACATATCCAACTATAATATCTGACAAGAATCTCCCCTTTTGATACATTATTTCTATTTGGGTATGGGTGTTGGCAAAGATTAAGTCATTGTGCAATGTCAAATAATCAACTTTGGTCACTGAATTAGAAAACTATCAAAATAAGGATTCAATCCAAATAAAAATTGGTATTTTGTTCCCGAAACACACATGAAGCCTTACGAAAGAATTTTCATGAGTAAGCCCGAATCTTGAATCATCATATGAAAACTAGAATTCTATGCTTTTAGTCTCCTTTTCCATACTTTCTAGTGGTGCATTTTTTCTCTTTCCAAGGCTTATGGTTAAGATGCTGTATAAAACTTGGAATATAGCCAATACAAAAATAAATATGTGTAGTCGATGCATGGAACTAGTGTAATCATGGTAGGAGGGTTCATAGAATGAACTATCCAGACCGTGAAGTAAAAGTAAACACAACAAAAACAACTCAAAGAAATGGAACAAATTTAGATTCTGTCATTTAGTATATCATAGAATTCAAATAGAGATCAACCAACAACATGCGTGCTTACAATTAGGACTCACAGGCCTGACTACATACATGCGCAAGATAAAGATTTTAAGTCCTCTCGCGAAGGAGCCAATTATCTATCTTCTAAATCATGAGAACTATGTTAACTAATTTCCTAAGGATCTATTATATCAATATATATCAAGTTTGGATCAATAGGTTCCTCCGCGTCGGCCAAAGAAGATCACAAACTCCAATGAAGAGCTGTAACATGTGTACACAGCTAGGTCAGTCCTAAATGCATAGAACACTTCTAGAAAATGAATGGAATGATGTGGAGATCTTTGAGGAAGGTCAACCATGAACCAAAGATCATTAAATGATGTGTCATTAGGCTCCAAATATCAGGAAATGCTTCCACAAGTTTCTCCTTCAGCTAGTTTCCAGTGATTATCAAGATGCTCTGCTCTAAGAAATAGTCAACTTCTGGTAGTGATATCTTTCTAGTAATGATGTGTGGATCTCTAAAATCTAGATATGACATTGATGAATGATCATAGATGCTAAGTATAGCTCCACAAGATCTGAAATGTAGATGTGGTGAAACGTCAGACCAAAAGTAGAAACTGCTTTTGACTAAACTACCTAAACTAAACTGGAAAATGAAAAGAAACAAACTGAACTGCAAACAAACTAAACTACAAACAAACTAAAATACAAATGTTTTTGGTTGATGCAAGATTGCTCTTGAACTAGGGATGCCCCTGCATCAGACATCTAGGCTTACTGAAAAAGTGAGTCCCTCACTTTGCTTGGGCTAGGGGAGAACTGAGACGGTCCACCTCAGCCTAAGAAATCCATGATGGATCTTCTTCTAGTCTGCCTTTTGACTTCACAAGATATTCTTTATATTGTCTTCCTCTAGTGTTGCATCAAACTTTGCTATCCAAATGTCTTCTATCTACTCTAGTGCTAATTGTGGCAAATGCTTCTTCAAGTCTTCTTCCATGCTGTCACTGAACTCTACTTCATGATACTAATAAAGATCTACAATGTTGAAAATAGGTGATATACCCAAGGTCTCCGGTAACTCTACTTCATATGCATTTCTTGAATCAAATTTCTTGAGTATCTTACAAGGTCCAAACTTCTTCATCTTTAACTTTTTATTTGTCCCAACTGGAAATCTTTCTTTTCTCACATATACCATCACTTCATCGCCAACTTCAAATTACTTATGTCTTCTCCTCTCATCAGCCTTTTCTTTGTACTTACAATTCATATTCTCCAAATGCTTCTTAACTTGATTATGTACTGTCTTCATGTGATCTTTAAATTCTTCTACTTCTGCACTCCTCTTGTCTTCCATACCGACATCTCTTAATTCTACAACTCCTTTAGGGTTTACTCTGATAACAATCTCAAAAGGTGTTCTTCTAGTACTCTTGTTTATTGAATTATTGTATGCAAATTCTGCTTGTGAAATAATCATATCCCAACTTCCTGTCTTCTCTCCAACCAAACATCTCAACAAGTTTCCCAAACTCCTATTCACTACCTCTGTTTGTCTATCTGTCTGTGGATGAAAAACTAAACTGAACTTCAAATCTATCTTCATCTTCTTCGAAAGTGTCTTCCAAAAGTATTCAACAAACTTTGTATGAAGATAAACTCTTAGGTAATCCATGCAATCTCACAATCTCCTTGAAAAATAGGTCAGCTACATGCACTGCATCAGTTGTCTTCTTACAAGGTATGAAATGAGCCATATTTGAAAATCTATCAACCACTACAAATATTGAATCATATCATCTTTGTGTCTTAGGTAATCCCATTACAAAATCCATGCTTATGTCTTCCCAAGGTCTCTCCGGTACTATCAAAGGTTTATACAATCCAGTGTTCTGAATACTCCCTTTTGCAACTTGACAAACTCTACAACTCTACACAAATCTCTGAAGATCCTTATGTATCTGAGGCCAAAAATAGTTTTCACTCACCAAATCCATTGTCTTATCAATGCCAAAGTGTCCTGCCAATCCACCACTATGCTTCTCCTTGATCAATTTATCTTTCATTGAACTTCTAGGTATGCACAACTAACTTCCTTTGAACAACATATCTTCCTAAATGAAATAATCCCACCACTTACTCCTATCTGTCACAACAGGTTCCTTAAATGCTTTCCAAAGTTCTACAAAATCAGTGTCTCCCTCATACATGTTCCTCAATTCATCAAAACCCAATACTTCAACTCTCATCTCTATCAACAAGTTTCTTCTTCTACTCAATGCATTAGCAACTTTGTTTGATTTTCCACTCCTATGCTTCAAGACAAAAGTATAACTCTACATGAACTCTACCCATCTAAAATGTCTTTGATTCAACTTACCTTGACTATTTAGATATTGCAAATCTTAGTGATCTGTATACAACATAAACTCCTTAGGCAACAAATAATGTCTCCACTTCTTCAGGGCTTGAATTATGGCATAGAACTCTTGATCATAAATTGAATATCTTCTCCTTGCATCATCCAACTTCTCACTGAAATATGCTACTGGTCTACCTTCTCGACTTAACACTTCTCTAATTGCATTTCCACTTGCATCACAATCAACTTGAAATTCCTTATTGAAATCTGGTAATGCCAAATAGGTTGCTTTGTCACTCTCTACTTCAACAACTCAAAACTTTTATCTACTCTTGATGTCCACTTGAAATCTTTTCTATCACCTCTCATTGTCTCTATCATAAGGTTACAAAATGAACTAAAAATTTCTAATGAACTTCCAGTAGAAACTAGCCAATCCATGAAATGATCTAATCTCTTCAATGCTCTCCGGTGTAGGCCATTCAACAATTGCTTTCACTTTCCCAAGGTCTATCTTCAATCCTTCCATAGAAATCACAAATCCCAAATATACCAACTCTTCTTTCATGAGCCTGTACTTCTTGATGTTTATTAGCAATTTCTCTTCTCTTAGTCTCTACAAAACTTGTCTAATATGCCACAAATATTCCTCCTTTGTCTTACTAAAAATCAGAATATCATCCAAGTATACAATCACAAACTTACCCAAGAATTTCTTCAGAACTTCATTCATCAATCTCATGAAAGTACTTGGTGCATTTGTAAATCCAAAAGGCATCACTAACCACTCATACAATCCTTCATTTGTCTTAAAAGCAGTCTTCCATTCATTTCCTTCTCTGATTCTGATATGATGGTATCCACTCTTCAAGTCTATCTTTGTGAAATACTTTTCTCCACTTAAACAATCCATGATGTCATCCATCCTAAGTAAAGAAAATCTATACTTAACTGTGATCTTGTTTATTGCTCTAGAATCAGTACACATTCTCCATTCTCCATCCTTCTTAGGTGCTAACACTGCAGGTACTGCACAAGGACTCAAGCTTTCTCTGATCAAACCTTTCCTCAACAATTCTTGTATCTACCTATTCATTTCTTCATTCTCTACCGATGTCATTCTATGTGCTGCTTTGTTAGGAAAACTTTCTCTCGATATAAGATCCATGTGATGATTGATACTCATTATAGGTGGTAATCCTTCCAGTACATTGTCTGATATGATGCCTTTATATTCTATCAGCAACTCTCTTATCTCCTCCGGTTGTGATTCTTCAGTCTCCTTCTTCAATATTTCAAGCTTCTTAGGAATCAAGACATAGAACATATTCTCATGTCTCAAACCATCTAGAAATTTTCTTCCATCTTCCAAACAGATTCTAGAATTTCCACATACTTCACTCTTAGGATCATCCTCCAAAGGAATCAAAGTAATTCTCTTTCCATTTGATGTTATAGTATATATATTCTTTCTCCCATCATGTATAGCTTTTCTATCATACTACCAAGGTCTAGCCAACAAGATATGACAGACATCCATAGGCATAATATCACACAAGACTTCATCATGATAAGATGCAATATGAAATTTCACCAAACATTGTTCACTCACTAGTACATTATGATCATCCTAAATCCATGCTATCTGATAGGGCTTAGGGTGTTTCAATCTTCCTAACTTCAGGTTAGTCACCATCTCTTCTAAAACTAGGTTATCTAAACTACCACTATCAATTACAAATTTACAACACTTACCTCCTGATTTGCATCTAGTTCTGAACAAACTTTTCCTCTATGGTGGTTCCTCATTTTTCTATATTTGAAATAGTGCTCTCCTCATCACCAATGATTCTCCTTTCTCTGGATTGCCAATTGAATATGGATCACTTATTTCACTAGGTTCTTCTTCAATATAGGTTGTTCTTCCACTATTTTATGTCCTCTTGCTTGTACTACCCTGATTACATTCAAATGCTCTATGTACTTCACTTCCACACTCGAAATAGGTACCTCTGAATGTTCTCTTATCAAATCCTCTTCTTCTCTTCTATATCCTTCATTCTGGTATGCACTAGGGTTTCCTCTCTGGTAAAAAATTTTGTCATCTCTCCAGTAAGCATTATTATCTCTGTCATCCTTCTTAACCGGGATGTCAAACTTGTTCTGCTTTGGATATGATCTATCTCCGGAATAAGTCCTACCTTTCTAAAATTTACATCCTCTACCTCTTTGTCTCTGATCATGCCTTTTATTTAGCTTCTCTTCAACTTTTAGGGCAAACCAATATGCTTCTTCCAAAGATATCATTCCTACCAAACATAGCTCTTCTTGAATATTCAATCTCAGTCCATTGATATATCTAGCCACTTTCTACTTGCTTGCTTCACTATGTACTATTCTTATGATCATTTTATGAAATTCTTCAGTGTACTCCTTCAC
Organism: Cunninghamia lanceolata; assembly: GCA_027924645.1. Taxonomy (NCBI): domain Eukaryota; kingdom Viridiplantae; phylum Streptophyta; class Pinopsida; order Cupressales; family Cupressaceae; genus Cunninghamia; species Cunninghamia lanceolata. The sequence continues at coordinate 13,656,267 of BSBN01000388.1, read as the reverse complement.
ATATTTCTCCTTTTATCTCAGGTTTTGCAATCTTTTCAATAGTTCCAACTCATAGTTAGTGGGTATAAATTGATTCTTTAACTTTGTCACCATTTGGTCCCACTTTGTAATCTTTTCTTTACCTTTCCTATTTCTTTCCAGCTGAACTTCTTTCCACCATATCACAACATATCCTTTCAACTTTGTCTTTGCAAATTTCACCTTCTCCGGATCTTTAATTTCCTCATATTCAAAGTATTCTTCCATGTCATTTATCTAATCAATCAACTCTTTAGGGTTCAAATTACCAGTATAGTTTGCCACATCCACTCTATGTCTCTTTCCAATCTTTGAAATAGTTCACAACATCTTTACTTGATCTGATTCTTCTTCTTCATCACCTCCTAGGGTTTCGCCAGTTTGTTTAGCATATTGAAATTCCTCTTCATCATCTCTTTCAACATTAGGTCTTGGTGTCAATCCTCTTCACCTATCTTCTTCAATAGCATCCAAATGAATTCGCATTTTTTTCATCATCTCCATCATTTCATCCATTCTACCAACCATTGTTTGAATGGCAACAACTCTCTGCGGTGGCATTCTTCCTAGGATCAAGTGCAAATTGCCTCAAGTTCAGTGATCGAGCTACAAGGTAGCAACTACCTCACAATCGATGATTGGTTGTGACACAAGTAACCTACCTCAATTCAATGATCTATCCACAGTAAGATCTTACAAAATTCCCTCGCCAACACTGCTCAATTTGCTCCCAAAGATTCAAACTTTCGCTCTGATACCACTTGGTGCAGTCACAATAGGAGAGTTCATAGAATGAACTATTTAGACCATGTAGCAAGAGTAAACACAATAGAAACAACTCAAATAAATGGAACAAATGCATATTCAATCATTCAATATATCATAGAATTCAAATAGAGATTAGCCGACAAAATGTGGGCTTACAATTAGGGCTCACAGGCCTGATTACATACATGTGCAAGATAAAGCTTTTAAGTCCTCTCATGAAGGAGCCAATTATCTATCTTCTAAATCATAAGAATTATGTTAAATACTTTCCTAAGGATCTATTACATGAATATATATCAAGTCTGGATCAATAGATTCCTCCGTGTCAGCCAAAGAAGATCACAAACTTCAATGAAGAGCTGTAACGTGTGTATATAGATAGGTCAAACCTAAATGCATAGAACACTTTCAGAAAATGAATTGAATGATGTGTGGATCTTCAAGGAAGGTTGGCCATGAACCAAAGATCATTCAATGATGTGTCATTAGGCTCCAAAAATTGAGAAATGCTTCCGCTAGTTTCTCCTTCAGCTGGTTGCTAGTGAATATTAGGATGCTCTGCTCTGAGAAATAGTTAACTTCTGGTAGCGATATCTTTCTAGTAACGATGTGTGGATCTCTGAATTCTAGATATGACATTGATAAATGAATGTAGATTCTAAGTACAGGTCCACAAGATCTAAAATTTAGATGTGGTGAAATGTCAGACCAAAAGCAGAAACTACTTCTGATTGAACTGCCTAAACTGAACTAGAAAATGAAAAGAAACAAACTAAACTGCAAACAAACTAAAACGCAAATGTTTTTGGTTGATGCAAGATTGCTCTTGAACTAGGGATGCTCTTGCATTAGGAACTTTGAGAGACAACTAAAACAATAGAGGCATAGTTTGACTTGTTCTTTTCTTGAAGAAAATGATTCAAGGTTATGAGAATATACTACATTGAAAGCTCCTCAACATATTCATTTCTTGTGATCGTTGTCCATTGAATTTTCTTGAAAGTTTCTAAACCTTTTTCAATACTATCAATCACCATTTGCAGATTTTGGAATGTCATCACTTTCATTCCTCTCACGAGGCAATGTTTGAAAAACATGTGAGGAATCTCGAGTAGAAGCACGATGTGGTGCGCACTAGCCAAAGGATACAGATAAAGGTTCTTTAACTGAAGGTGGCCTCTGAGCAGTGTCATCTGAACCATGGTGAGTTGCATTTGATTAAATGTTTCTATAGCCTTTCAATAAATCTCTTTTATGCATACCATACTTTGAACGGTTCACTGCTTACACATTTTGCATATATGTTTGTCAAAGCATTTTGAACTACAATATTAGACAAACTTTTCATTTTTGTTATGTTTTTTTATGAGGAGTCAGGTGGTCAAGTAAAATGAGAACTTTTGAACCTTAAACAAAGAGTTTGGGATTTCTGAAGTCTCCTGACTCTCTGACTTAGTAAGGTCAGGTTTTATGAACATTCAAGAACTAATGCAACCCCCATTAACAAGACATTAGGTATTCATAACGTTCACAAGGTCTTTGCATTGAATATAAATAATTGGCTTTCATAACATCATCTACTTTTAAACTTTAGACTTTATAAGTTGGCACCCCTAATAGTATATTTCTTCATATTTTTGACTCCATAATAAACAGATAGAATTTAACTTGGGAACTTTGAAATGTGCTTTAGGCTGAAAATGAAATACTACATATCTTCTACATAATGTCTTTGTTTTGCATGAAATCTGGATATCAAGAGGAATGGAGACCACATAATAAAACCTAGAAATATTTTAATCTCTAGCCACTTAAAAGACAAAATTTAACTATATTTGCAAATCATAGATGGGGAAATGTGAAGCTTTAAAATTTCTCAAATGGTAAGGGTTTGGGGCATGAAAAGTGGGCAAATTGGATAAAATGAAGTAATGAACAAACTGACAACCAGATTTCACACCAGCTTCAACAGGTTTCCAAATTTAATTGTTTTCATGATTTGGAAGTTCAAGGAATCCAAGGTACTCTAGAAGTTTAAAAATTGGACAAACAAAAAAAAATGGCTAACAACAAGCTCTATTAGGGATGAGGACTGCAAAAGACAAAGCAAGGAATCTAGAATCTCAAGCATGGACTAGTGCTTTATCAATTGGGCAATAGAGTCAGAGAACACAGGGGACAAACGAGCAAGAGCAAGACAAAAATAGGAAAAAATAGGAAAGGAAACTAAACTACCAACACAACAAAAACTCCTAATATGTACATAGTAGGAAGACCCTACCTCTGGTAACTCCAGGATGGTCATGCAAATCCATTAACAGGCTAGAGAAATAGATGCCCAAGTGGAAAAGAGAAATGTACTCATGAAGCACATGTAGACTCATAAGCCATTCCTTGATTTATGAACCAAGAAGACTCCCTAAATAATGCTTTAGAACTGAATAGCCATTTTGCATCATAAACTTATGGAATCTCCTCAACATATTCCTGCATACAATCACCCCTTTTTGTAGTAGGCAAATTAATGTCCCATGCCTGAAAATAACCATGACTACTCAACCCGTCAAAAATCTAATCATTAACCATATATGACTCATGAAAACCTACATTACAAGAAATACTCTTATCAACCCTGAAATCACTTTCATCTTGTCATGCCCACATTTCCCATGTGGTCACAACATGCTACACATGTATCATGTCCATATTTGTCATGTGGTCATGACACGAAATATCAAAAACTTTTCCACACATCCCTAGAAACCCCCTTGCACGTGTCAGCGTGCTTGGTGGCAATACACATAAGGTGTAAACATGTCAATCAAATCTCAGGGTAGTGCGATTACATACACAATCCCCTACATGATGATAATTGACTAGGGGGTTATGCGACGCGATGAGTGTTGACATTACGGTTAGGATTGATTTGACCTGAACCCTAAATTTCCTAAATGAGTGGCATGATTTTGATATGAGTCAAAATCAAAACCCTAAGTCTAGAGCATAAAAGGATTAATTATAAGCTCTTACATCCATAAATATAGTACGAAAACATTAAATTTAAAACAAGCATAGCATAAATCAGTTAAATATTCCACCTAGATTCTTAGAAAATTCTAGCAGCATAATGCCTCTAGGGCATACATGGGAATATATTTAAAATCAAACTGTCTACCAAGAGTTTACTAAAGCTAATCAAAATTGATTAAATTAAAATTTATGCTAGGATGATTAACTAGCTGCACTAAGGTTTTCTAAATTGGTTAACTAGGTTAAATTAATTTAATAAATAACATTATACCTAAAGAGAACCTCAAATAAAATTTATAAAGCCTAGGGTTTAAAAATCACCCCTTACCACTACAAAAAATCCTATAATAAGTTTTCTAAAACAAAATAGATAATACCCCTTCCAAACCAAAATAACATTAGTCACCCAAGCCAACTCAAAAGGGTTCAAGATAGATTAAATTTATTTCCACATAATAGTTAGAGAGAAAATAAAAGAAAGAATTAACTTCACCCTACTAAACTATTATACCTCAAGGGATAAGTTTCACAAACAAGCTAAATGATAAAATCAAATAAGACATAAAAGAGGGCACATGGGCTCACGTACACCCATGCCTTCCAAATTAAAAATTGAATTAAAACTTTGCCTCAAAAGAAAGAATATAAAATTCCCCAAGCCCTAAAAGTCCTCTCATTAAAATAATAGTTTCCTTATGAGATAAGGAAACCCTAATCACTCAACTCCATATTATTCTTTCCTCTCTCATTTTATCTTCTCTCATTTTCTTCTCATAGATTTTGCCGGTCCTCCTTGTTGGGCAGCCATGGCCACCAATGTAAAGGAGGTATATTTATTATGTATATGTTGGAAGATGAATAAACCCTCTTATTTTTTTGTGCATATATTATATATATGCTATTAAAAAAACCAGAGATCAGTTGAAGTAGATAGATTTTATTTTACTGCATGCAACAGTGATATACACTATATATATATTAAAGTTATAAATGTTGCAGAGCAAGAATGAGAGCCAAATGGCTGATGCAGCGGAAGGACCGATGGCTGGTGATAGTGGCCACTGCTGACTGTGCTAAGCGCAGGTTTTAGCATTGTTAGTGAAGATGAGGTGCCAAAGGGGATAACAGGTATGGTGGGGGGTTTCGAAACCCCCACCATCCCCTACTTGACTCTAAAAAAATTGCTACTTCTATGAATAACACAGTAAACACAAAGCAAGAGCTACTAGGGTTACACGACAGATAGTGAAAAAAATACATTTATTTCTTTTTTTTTAATTTAGAAAAACAAAAATAAACATTGTTTATTCCATTCTATTTATTATTCGATGAAGTATATACATCTGGTGCATATATATATATGTGTGTGTGTGTGTGTGTGTGTGTGTGTGTGTGTGTGTGTGTGTGTGTGTGTGTCTATCATCACACATAAAATAAGTTTTGAAATATAAAAATACCAGTTTGATTAAACAGTTATATATATATATATAGATATATATATAAGGGATAAAATACATGATTACATTGTTAAAAGCATGTATAAAAATCCCACACCCAAATAATTATTTTTCCCACTAACAATTTAACCATTTTACTTCTCTGTCTTTTTCCTACTTGTTATCATAACCAATTTAAATGGAAAGAAATAAATCAACTTTTTTTTTTGCATAGTAAATAGAAATTCTGTCTACTCTTTTTTTATTTTTAAAGTGTATAATAACTCCTATCTATTTTAAGAGGAATTAAAATAGGCCTCCTTCTAGGGCCTTGAGGAATGAGAAGGTTACACATGTCACCTTCTCCTGCCTCCTCTCATCTCACTTGCAAGGGTGACATGTGTCACCCTCCTATCCATTCAAACCACACCCTCTCCATGTGCTCTCACACATGTGTGAGAGAAAATGTGGAGAGGTGGCATCTCTCCACATGGGCTCCAAGAGGATAAAGGATGACACATGTCATCACCTTATTCTCCAAAGGGAGCCCCTTCACTCCAAGATTCTCTCACACATATGTGAGAGCATTGGAGGAAGGTTCCACACACTTGGGGGTCTTGAAGACTCCCCAAGTTTTCAAGGTGTGGAATCTCATGCCTTGGAAAGGGAGATGGGCCTTCTTTCAAAGCATGACTCATCTCCCACACTTAACCAATTTGAATTTTCGTCACTTTTCTTTAATCCAAGATTAAGGTGACTAGATAGAGGTAATCCTAGGGTTTGGCATGCCCAAATGGACCCTAGACCCTAGGGGTACCACCTAGGGTTAATTTTAGCCCCTAGTAAACACTTAAGGAGATAAAAATTCACATAAAATGGCCACAAAATTAAAAGACACCAAGTGGTGTAAATTAAAACACATATTTTACAACACATCATTTAAATAATATGAAAGGGTGAAATCTAGGTAAAATAGTAAAATGCAGACATATACGAAACACCATACAATCAAACATGATCCTTGTCCCTCTTGGGAATGGATCAGTCTAACACGCGAAAAAAATAAGTGTGAGATCAATCTTTGATTTTCTATGGCCTGAAAAATCACATCCACACTTGAACAAATAGATTAATCCAACATATATATATCATAGCTGAAGCAAGTAAATGCAACACTCACGTCATCATATAATTCATTTAAAACATTAAACAAATCACATCATAAATAAGATTCATAATTGCATTTCTATATACTATCTAAGAATCAAAATCACATAGCAAATCCATATAATGATTTCACAACTAACATCTCTAATATCATCAAAGTGCATATCACATGTCTAAACATCATCAGTGAATCAAAATCAGGATAAAGTCAAATCACCACATTCTAAGCATAGCTAATCCAAAATAAAGGAATATAGTCTAGAGAATCTGCATATCAGGATCAACAGTCCCCAAATGCCAAAATGTTATCAACTGTAAATGTGAAATAAGAAAAATAAGGGAGTGAAATAAATAGGCCTCACATCCTCCCCCCAAGACTAAACTTCCTCCTGGAAGTCATCAAAGAGATGAGGATAAAGTGTCCTCAATCTCACTGCATCTTCCCATGTTGTCATGACCTCATCATACATGTCCCACTAAACCCTTACCTAGTCCATCTCTCGACCTCAAAGGCCCAGCATCTAATGAGCCAATATGTGAATTGGCTCCAAAGCTAGCTGCCCATTTGCCTCTACCTATAGAGCACTCTAGTCCAATACATGAGATAAATCAGATACGTAACGTCACAACATAGACACATGAAATACATCATGGATACGCGACAGTCTAGGTGGCAAGGCTAGATGGTAGGCTACAGGTCCTATCTACTCCAAGATCTCAAAAGGCCCAATGAACCATGGTGCAAGCTTAGAGCTCTTTCCATAATGAATTGGACTCTTGTGTGGCCGCACTCTCAAGAATACTCTGTCACTGACTGAGAAGCTCTGATCTAGTCTCTTAGCATTGGCATAATTCTTCTATCGATCCTGTGCCTCCTGAAGTCTCTGTCTAATCAAGGTCACTTGCTGCTCCATATCTTATACCAGCTCTAGCCCAAAAGAAAACTTGTCCTCTATATGGTCCCAACTCAAGGTGTCCTGTAAGGTCTGTCATACAAGGCCTGATAAGGAGGCATACCCAACGAGCTGTGATGCCCATTATTGTAGGCAAACTCAACTAGATATAGATACTCCTCCCATCTAGACTGGTGGTCCATAACATACATGCAGAGCATATCCACTAATACATGATTCAGCCTCTCCATCTGACCATCTGTCTCGAGGTGATAAGATGAACTGAAGTTGAGCTGTGTCCCCAACACCTGCTGTAATGTCCTCCAAAAGGCTGATGTGAACACTAAGTCTCTATCAGAAATAATGTGGCAAGGTACCCAATATAATCTCACAATGTCATCCAAGAATACTCTTTCCACTAATGGTGCATTGTACGTCATGCGTACAGGTGAGAAATGTGCCACCTTGGTCAACTTGTCAATCGTCACCATGATGGCATCACGGTGACGAGATGACATAGGAAGGCCAATAATAAAATCTATGGAAATGGTGTCCCATTTCCACTCTAGTATCTTGTGAGGGTATAAAAGACCTGCTGGATGCTGATGCTCGGCCTTGACCCTTTAGCACTCAAGGCATCGAGCAACAAACTTTGCAATATCTCATCTCATACCCACCCAATGGTACAACTGTCTCAAGTTGGTATGCATCTTCTTCACCCCTGGTGTGTTGCATAAGGTGCTCTGTGAGCCTTTGATAAAACTACTACACGTAGGTCACTGCACAGGGTACATAGATGCATTGTCGATGTCTAAGGAGCCCATCTACCTCTAGGGAATATCCTGCAAACTTGCCCACAAGGGCCCTCTGTGATTGGATCTCCTACTGCACCTTAATAAACCACTCATCCTCAGGCAAATGTTGTATGATGCGCCCTCTCAAGTCCACACTTAGGGTCAAGGTCAGGATCTTGTGGCACCTCTGACTCAATGCATTGGCAACCATGTTCTCCTTCCCTTTGATGTAGTGGACATCAAAGTCGTACTCGCAAAGGAACTCCATCCATTGCTATTGGCGGGTGTTTAGATTTGGCTGCATGAATATGTACTATAGACTGTGATGATTTGAATGAACCTCAAAATGATGACCCAGTAGAAAGTGTCTCTAATGAACAAGAGTATGAACCACTTTTGTGAGATCTAAATCATGTGTGGAGTAGTTTAGCTCATGGGTCTTGAGCTTTTGTGACTCATACATGATCGCTCTACCACCCTGCATAAGTACGGCTCCTAATCCCTCTAGTGATGCATCAATACATACCATGAAATCTACTACTGGATCAGGAACCGCTAAGATACAAGCACTGGTAAGACACTCCTTGAGGACACCAAAGGCCCTCTCGCACTGCTCAGTCCAAGTAAAACTCTTCCCTTTCCACTGAAGGGAAGTGATGGGGTGTGCTATCCTAGAGAAGCCCTCAACAAATCTGTGGTAATACCTAGCTAACCCCATAAAACTCTTGACCTTTGTCACACTGGTGGGTTCTAGTCAATCCTGATAGATCTAATCTTTGATGGATCCATGAAGATACCATCTCCAGATAGGATGTGCCCCAAATACTGCACCTCAGATCTAAAAAAGGCACACTTCACCAAGTTTCCATATTGATGCTGCTCTCTCAAATATTGCAAAACTTGACATAAGTACTTCTCATGCTCCTCCTCGATCAACGAATAGATCAAAATATCATCAAAGAATATAATCATGAACCGATCCAAGTAAGTATAGAAAACCCTGTTCATGAGACTCATGAACACTACAGGGGTGTTCATCAAGCCAAAGGGTACCACAGTGAACTCATAGTGGCTACTTCGAGTCTAGAAGGTGGTCTTATAGATGCCTACCTCTGTGATGCACAACTGGTGATAACTGGATTTCAGGTCTATCTTAGAGAACACTCTAGCTCCCTACATCTGGTCAAAAAGATCATCAATCCTGGGTAGAGGATAATAGTTCTTCATCGTCACCTTATTAAAATGCCTATAATCCATGCACATACAAAGAGACTCATCCTTCTTCTTCACAAAGATGACCGGTGCACCCCAAGGTGAAATTCTAGGTCAGATGTTCCCCTTCTCAAGCAGCTCCTCTAACTACAACTTGAGCTCCATGAGCTCATGAGTAGTCATCCTATAGGGTGTACAATACACTAGCTCGACACTCGGCACAAGGTCAATATGAAAGTCTACCTCTCTGTGAGGTGGCATCCCTAGTAGCTCTAGTGGGAAAACATCAACAAACTCTCTCAAGATGGGATGGTCATCTAATGAAGCCTCTGGCTCATCCTCTGACCTGTCACTAACAGTGATAGCGAACATCTGACATCCCTTTCACATGCAGTGCTTAAGCTGCTGAGAGGATATCATATGAACTACCGTGGGCTTCTGAATGCCCATCATCTTGACTATCATACCATGATCAGCTAAGCAGCTAATCACCTTTCAGCAACAATCTAGCTTGGCTCTATGAGCTACAATTTAATCCATGCCTAAAACCACACCATAAGATCCTAAGGGCATAACCCTAAGGTCACATAATGTATTGAAGGCCCCCAAAGATATCTCACAGTCGTGAACCAAAACATCTACTGCCATCTTGGCCCCTGTGGCCGACTCAACCTCCCACCTATCACCCTGCCTAGAGGCCACCAGCCTACAATGCTCCACTAATGATGGAGATATAAATGAATCAGTAGCACCAGAGTTAAATAAAATAGCAATGGGGACATCCCCAATCATACCTACAGTCTCGATCACTAAGGCCTGGAAGTCAGCCTAGTGGTTATCAACCGCTGCAAACATATAGTGGGACCTACCCACATTCCCAACTATCTGCTCTAACCCTCCTATATGAGGTTGTCCCCCTAGTATAAAGCCCTATGGGCACTCCCTAGCTAAATGTCCTGCTCCACCACAAACATAGCATGGTCCCCAAGCTTGTACTACTCTAGACTATGTCCTACCTGTCTACTGCTATCCAGATCGATCCTTGGACCCCTATGAACCTCTGTAAGACTACTGAGATCTAGTGGGCCCTGCAGATGGTCCCGACTGTTACCGATCCTGACATGGGCTCTACTATTGCTAACCATGATTATGACCCCCATGTGCCCTTGATATGGCCTGGACCTCTGTTGATGCTACTACTGCTGCTGCTATGGAGGTCTAGGAGGTAGTGGTGCAGAACTAAATCCTCCCCTTTGTGGTGGTGGTGGTGGTTAGTGAAAACCCTAATGTTATTGTTGGCTACGATCTTGGTACTGGGGACATGAACTTTGACCTTGACTCTGAATCTCCTCTATGATGTATGCCTTCTCAACAGCCTCACTCATGGTCTGGGGGTCTGCCATGCGCATTGGTCATGATATCGCAAGATTCAAACCCCTGATAAATTTGTGAACCAGATGTTTCTCATCATAGAGATACTCTGCATACCGTGACAACTCAATGAACCTACTCTCATACTGCACTATAGTCAAACCTTGCTGCTACAAGTCATGGAACTCATCAATCTAATGGTGCTTGTAATGATCTGAAAGATAACATGTGTTAAAGCACTCAATGAAGGTGTCCCATGTAAGAGTATCCAGTGATAGCAGTGCTTACGCTACTTAGTTTGCTACCATGTCGCCATTGCGTCTCTCAAAAGGTGAACTGCCACATGTACCTTTATGTTGCTCCAATAGGGATGTAATGCAAAGCACATATCCAAGTTGATGAGCCAAGCCTTAGCCTCAGCTACCTCTGTGGTCCCTGTGAAGGTGAGTGGATTCAGCTTAAGTAAATCCCTAATGGGGTCCCCTCGGTCTCTGTGTCCTCTGAAAGGCTCATCCAACTCCCCTCACCATCCATAATCATAAGGTCCATGATAAACCTGCTCTATCCTCATAGCCTCCTCTCACCTTGTATGCAATGGAGGACTCCTTTTATGAGATCTATATGCTGAACTAACCTCCTCTACTATGGTGTCAAGTACCTCTACATATGGCTCCACTCGCGGCTCTACATAGGGCTCAACACGTGGATCTACATGCGACTTAGAACATGGCACCTCTCGTGGCTCAACGCGGGGCTTGACACGCGGCTCTACAAGTGGCTTGACACATGGCTCTATTGCAAATGGTGGTAACCTCTCTAAGATTGTCTGTAAATCTTGAAGAATCTATGGCCCTAACTTAGGTACAGATGATACCTATGGTGTCTGTGGTGCTGGTGGTCCTTGACCTTCCACCCAAGACTCGTTCTGTATCTCCACGGATGCTATGGCATGTGATCGTGCTCACCTCACTCTGGGAGGCATCCTACAAGAACAAAGTATTCATGAATCAGATGAATTTGTAGAATAATAATGTACCCAAACAAGCCCAGTGTTTAAACATGTGCTCTAATACCAAATGTTATGCCCACATTTCCCATGCGGTCACGACATGCTAAACACGTGTTATGTCCACATTTGTCATGTTGTCATGACTCGAAATATCAAAAAAATTTCCATGCATCCCTAGAAACCCCCTCACACATGTAAGCATGCTTAGTGGCAATACACATAAGTCGTAAACATGTTAATCAAATCTTGAGGTAGTGCGATTACATACGCAATCCCCTGCATGATGATAGCCGACTAGGGGGTTATACGAAGCGATAAGCATCGCCATTAGGGTTAGGATCGATTTGACCCAAACCCTAAGTTTCCTAAATGAGTGGCATGATTTCGATATGAGTCAAATTCAAAACCCTAACTCTAGAGCATAAAAGTATTAATCAATAAGCTCTTCCATCCATAAATATAGTGCAAAAACATTAAATTTTAAAACAAGCACAGCATAAATTAGTTAAATATTCCACCCAGATTCTAGAAAAATTCAGGCAACATAACGCCTCTAAAGAGTACACAGGAATATATTTAAAATCAAATTGCCTACCAAGAGTTTACTAAAACTAATCAAAATTGATTAAATTAAAATTTATGCTAGGATGATTAACTAGCTACACTAAGGGTTTTCTAAATTGGTTAACTAGGTTAAATTAGTTTAATAAATAACATTATCCCTAAAGAGACCTTCAAATAAAATTTATAAAGCCTAGGGTCTAAAAATCACCCCTTACCACTAAAAAAATTCCTATAATAAGTTTTCTAAAACAAAACAGATAATAACCGTTCCAAACCAAAATAACATTAGTCACCCAAGCCAACTCAAAAGGGTTCAAGATAGATTAAATTTATTTCCACATAATAGTTAGAGAGAAAATAAAAGAAAGAATTAACTTCACCACACTAAAATATTATAGCTCAAGGGATTAGTTTCAAAAACAAGCTAAATGATAAAATCAAATAAGACATAAAAGAGGGCACATGGGCTCACGTGCACCCATGCCTTCCAAATTAAAAATTGAATTAAAACCTCCCCCCAACAGAAAAAATATAAAGTTCCCCAAAGTCCTCTCATTAAAAAAATAGGTTCCTTATGAGATAAGGAAACCCTAACCACTCAAATCCATACTATTCTTTCTTCTCTCATTGTAACTTCTCTCATTTTCTTCTCATAGATTTTGTAGGTCTTCCTTGCTAGGCAGCCATGGTCTCCAGTGTAAAGGAGGTATATTTATTGTGTATATACTAGAAGATGAATAAAACCTCTTATTCTTTTGTGCATATATATATGCTAAAAAAATTAGAGATCAGTTGAAGTAGATAGATTTTATTTTGCTGCATGCAATAGTGATAGCGGCACCACCGCCGACTATGTTAGGCATATTTTTTAGCATTGTTAGTGGAGATGAGGTGCCAAAGCGGATAATAGGTATGGTGGGGGGGGGTTCAAAACCCCACCATCCCCTGCTTTACTATAAAAAAATAGCCGATGGGGGGGCCGTCGCCCCCCCCCCCCTCCCAATCACTACTTCTGTGAATAACACAGTAAACACAAAGCAAAAGCCACTAGGGTTACATGGCGAACAGTGAAAAAAATATATTTATTTCTTTTTTTATTTAGAAAAACAATAATAAACATTGTTTATGGCATTCTATTTATTATTCGATGAAGTATATATATCTAGCATATATATATATATATACACTCATGTCTATCTTTCATATTCTCAGTTAAAGCACAGTCCATTGCAAAATTAAAAAAATATATAATTTATATATACATATGTGTGTGTGTATCATCGCACAGAAAATAAGTTTTGAAATATAAAAAAAATTAGTTTGATTGAATAGCTATATTCATTTATATTTACACACACATATATATCTGTGTGTGTGTGTGTGTAATTAACATATATATATATATATATATATATATATATATATATATATATATATATATATATATAAGGGTTAAAATACATTATTACATTGTTAAAAGCCTGTATAAAAATCCCACACCCAGATAATTATTTTTCCTGGTAACAATTTAACTAGTTTACTTCTCTATCTTTTTCCTACTTGTTATCATAAACAATTTAAATGGACAGAAATAAATCAACTTTTCCTTTTGCATAGGAAAGAGAAATTTTGACTATATTTTTTTGAAAGAGTATAATAAATCCTATCTACTTTTCTGTCCTTTAAGAGAAACTAGTATATATATATATATATATATTGATGCAGGAGCATCCAGTGGTGTAAGGGCAATCTTGCATCACCCAAAAAAAATGTGTTTCAAAATTATTGATGTTCTTTCCATTTCTTTTCAAAATTTGTGGTTCTAGTTTCATAATCACCTGAATAATGATGTAGAACTTTCATTTTTTCCAAACTGTTAAAAATAGTAACCTACTATTTTTAGAAAGTTTGTATTTAGGCACGGATTGAAGTGAAAATTTATAGGAAGTTACATAATATAAATAAAAGACCTTCAGTGAAGGAATCACGCGAAGATCATTTGCGAGCTAAAAGATATTAAAGTTTTCATTTCTTGAAAAACACCTGAAAATTATTCAAACTCAGGTTTCAGACACTAAATGACCCCGTACGGGCCAGAAAATGGCCAGAACCACAAAGCAGGTTTTTAGCGCATAGAGCACTCTGTGATCTTTCCGAAGGATAAAACGGTTCATCAATCGAAAGCTTGGATCAAAAGTTATGGCTCCCAGAAGTTGACCTATTTTTGGAGGGAGATGCAAATTTTGAAATTAGGTTGTTAGCCACCAAAAAGGCTATTAATAATCATTTTTGGGAACCCTGGGAGTAGTAGAGTTAATGGGGGAAGCGTAGAGTCAAGAATAGGTGAGAAAATAGAAACCCTAACTGATTTGGGGTTATAGAAGGCAGATGATTCTAAAGTCTTGGGAGAGGAAGCTGTAATGTGTTGCAGCCTATGGAGGGTTGATTCCTCTGATTGTATTTGAGCTTCTATAATGTAACAAGTTGTCTAAATCAATAAAAAAAGTTCTATTTTCTATGTACAATTTCTATTGTTGTGTGTTTTATGATTTACCCCCTTCATCAAGTGGTATCAGAGCAAGGGTTCCTGAGTGTGTAGACAGATCATCTACAATGAAGCAGTTTGCACCAGGACTTGAGGTTGTGGGTTTGCTACAGAGACCAAGATTCCTCCACAAATAAATTGTGTTGGGAGGAATGCTTTGACAGAAGAGGGTTTTAGAGCCTTGCAAAGGCAAATTGATGCATTGCAAGAGGAGCTACGAAGAGGGTTTGACCCAAGAACAAGAGAAGAAAGTGAAGATGAAGCTAAGGAAGAGCTATCTGAGGAAGAACAAGAAGCTGCAGGAGATCCTGTAGAAGTTATGTTATTGAGGGCCATTTCAAAGATCAGAAAGAGGCCCAGGATCGAAGTTTCTATATATTATGTAGATTTGAATATGGAACAATTTATTGATTAGATCAATGACATGGAGGAGTATTTCGAGTATGAAGATGTGGAGGACCCAGCTCAGGTCAAGTTTGCAAAAACAAAGTTGAAGGGCCATGCCAGTATTTGGTAGAAGGAGGTCTAATTAGAGAGGAATAGAAGAGGAAAAGGAAAGATCACCAGATGGTATCAGATGGTGGAGAAACTGGAGAAGCAGTTCATTCCTGTGGACTATGAGATGGAGTTGTTGAAGAAGCTGCTAGGACTAAAGCAAGGTAACAAGTCTTTCAAGGAGTATACATAAGAGTTTTATAAGATTACTATCAGGACAGGCCATGTAGAGCCCAACAAGGAGAAGGTAGCTCATTACATTAATGCTTTGAGGCCAAGTATTCAAGAGGAGCTAAGCCTGGTCAGAATGACCACCATAGAAGATGCATACCAATTTTCCCTAAAGGTGGAAGAGAAGTTGAATAAAAGATTTTATAGTAAGCAAAGGGGAAGAGGTTAAGGCGGAAGGACTGGTGGAAGACCCTATGGGAGCCAAAATGAAGATTCAAAGAAAAGTGAAGAAGATGGCACCAGTCAAAATCAGAGAGGAGATAATACCTACTGCCCTCGTGACTAGACCAATGGTGAGAAAAGAGGAAGAGGAAGAAGCAGACTTGGGTAAGGACCCAGAAGAGGAGGTTTTAGAGGAACCTGTTTCCAATGTGGAGAAGAAGGGCATCGAGCATACGAGTGTCTGCAACATCAAGGAAGGACAAATAGAAGACTTGAAGGTAATGCATGAGTTGCACATGTAAATGAAGATGTGCAATCTGAGCATTCTAAAGATGCTGAAAGGGGAGAAACCCTAGTTGTCAGAAGAACTTTACTGAATGAGGATAAAGAACCCGATCAGAGGAAGAGTTTATTTTGCACAAGGTGCAAATGTGAAGGTAAGTGTTGTGACATTATTATTGACAGTGGAAGTACTGACAATCTTTTTTTAGAGGAGATGGTTGACAAGTTGAAGTTGACAAGAAGAAAGCATCCACATCCATATCAGATTGTATGGTTGCAGAAGGACCATAGAGCTTTGGTCAATGAGAAGTGTTTAGTGAAGTTCAAGATTGGGGACTACCATGATGAGGTGCTGTGTGATATCATACCGATGGATGCATGTCATATGTTGTTGGGGAGGCTGTGGCAATATGATAGGAACACTGTCCATCATGGCAGTGCAAACACATATTCCCTAACAAAGGATGGAGTTCATCATAAGTTGAAGCCCTTAAAGGAGGTGGAAGAAAAGGTATGTGGTACTACCAAAATTTGCTTGGTAGATGGTAGGAAATTTTTGGAGGGTATGAAGCATGAGTGTCATTGCTTTGCATTGATTCCTAAGACTAGTCAAGAGAAATGTGAAGATGTACTAGCAGAAGTCTCAAAAACGTTGGAAGAATTTCAAGATATTGTCTCTGATAATGTACTAGTAGTATTTGTGCACTCCTAACAGAGACAATGAGAGGGGATAGAAAAGAGTTTAGATGGACTAAAGGAGCAGACAAAAGCTTTGATACATTGAAGCAAAAAGTTACAGAGAAGCCTATTTTGGCACTTCCAAATTTCAATAAGGTATTTCAGGTAGACTATGATGCTAGTGGTAGTGCTATAGGAGCTGTTTTGAGTCAAGAAGGTAAGCCCATTGCCTATTTTAGTGAGAAGCTTAATGATGCCAAGAAAAAGTATTATGTTTATGATTAGGAGTTTTATGCAACAGTTCAGGCTTTGAAGAAATGGAGACATTATTTGTTGCCAAAAGAGTTTGTTTTATATACTGATCATCAAGCCTTACAGTATCTTAATAGTCAAGGAAAGTTGGACCAAAGGCATATAAAATGGGTTGAGTTTTTGTAGAGCTATACTTTTGTATTGAAGCACAGAAGTGGGAAGTCCAATAGAGTTGTAGATGCCTTAAGCAGAAGGCAAAATTTGTTGACAAAAATAAAGATAGAAGTTGCTGGGTTCGATAAGCTCAAAAGTTTGTATCCAGAAGATCCAGATTTTGCAAAGGATTGGAAATCTTGTCTAGAACTTGTTACTCTAGACAGGACAAAATGGCAAAATGGTTTGATTTCATAATCCAAGATGGCATGTTGTTTAAAGGAAACTAGTTGTACATTTCAAGGATTTCTATGAGAGAGAACCTGATTAAGGAGAAGCATAGTGGAGGATTGGCTAGACACTTTGGTTGAGATAAGACCATTGCTATTCTTGGTGAAAATTATTATTGGCCACAGTTGCAGCAGGATGTGAGAAAATTTGTACAGAGTTGTAGAGTATGTTAGATGGCGAAAGGAGCAAGTCAAAATACAGGTCTATATCAGCCACTACCTATACTAGAGAAGCCATGGGATGATATTAGTATGGATTTTGTTCTGGGTTTACCAAGGACACAGAGAGGACATGATTCCATTTTTGTGGTGGTGGACAGATTCTTGAAGATGGCACATTTTATCCCTTGCAAGAAGACTAATGATGCTCTTCATATTACAGAGCTATTTTTTAGGGAGGTGGTGAGATTACATGGTCTACCAAAGAGCATAGTTTCATATTGAGATACCAAGTTTGTTGGTTATTTCTGGAGGATATTATGGAAGTAGTTGAAGAAAGATTTGAAGTTCAGTTCTGCACACCATCTACAAACTGATAGATAGACGGAAGTGGTGAATAGGAGTTTGGGTAACCTACAACGATGCTTAGTAGGAGATAAGCCCAAGGGATGGGATTTGATTTTACCACAAGAAGAATTTGCTTACAACAATTCTATCAATAGGAGTACTGGTAAATCACCATTCCAGATTGTATATGGCAATAGCCCAAGAAATGCTTCTGAGTTAAGGAAGCTAGACAAAGGAGAAAAGAAAAGTGCTGAAGCTGAAGACTTTCCAGAACATCTGAAGAATTTGCATGAAGAGGTGAAAAAGCACATTAATAAGATGGATATTTAGTACAAGGCTAAGGAAGATCAGAAGAGGAGGTATAAGGAGTTCTAGGTAGGAGATGAAGTCATGGTTCACTTGAGAAAAGAAAGGTTCCCAATTGGAACATACAATAAGTTGAAAATCAAGAAATTTGGACCGTGTAGAATCCTAAAGAAGCATGATTCAGGAAATGCATATGAGGTAGAGCTGTCAAGTGGGATTAATATTTCCCCTATGTTCAACATTGCTGATTTAACATAATATCATGAGGGTGGCACAGAGGATGGAACAACAGAAGAACAGTGGAGTATTCCAGCATCTACTTCAATAAAGGAGATAGAAGAGATCTTGGATAGCCGTGTGGGAAGAAGTACTTAGAATAGGCAATATGAAGAATATCTGGTGAAATGGAAAGGAAGACCTACTAAAGATTCTTCTTGGTTGTCTAAGGCAGAGGTTGACCGTTTGGGTTTTCCTCACACAAACACCTGAGACGTGACAAGGTCACTTCTCAAATTACCTTGGGTGTCTGATGCAGGAGCATCCAGTGGTGTAAGGGCAATCTTGCATCACCCAAAAAAAGATGTGTTTCAAAATTGTTGATGTTATTTCCACTTCTTTTCAAAATTTGTGGTTCTGGTTCCATAATCATCTGAATAATGATGTACAACTTTTAGTTCTTCCAAACTCCTAAAAATAGTAACTTGCTATTTTTAGAAAGTTTGCATTTGGGCACGGATTGAAGTGAACATTTACAGAAAGTTACATAACAAAAATATAAGACCTTTGGTGAAGGAATCATGTGAATATCATTTGCGAGCTCAAAGATATTAAAGTTTTTGTTTCTTGAAAAATGCTTAAAAATTATTCAAACTCAGGTTGAGGAACTAAACAAGCCCGTACAGGCCTGAAAATGGCCAGAACTGGTAGAGCGGGTTCTTAACACATAGAGCACTCCACGAGCTTTCCAATGCATAAAACGGTTAATCAATCGGATGCCCAGATCAAAAATTATGGCTCCCAAAAGTTGACCTATTTTTGGAGGGAGATATAAATTTTGAAATTAATTTTTGTCAGCCACCAAAAAGGCTATTAATAACCATGTTTGGGAACGCTGGGAGTAGTAGAGTTAAGGGGGGAAGTTTAGAGTCAAGAATAGGTGGGAAAATAGAAACCCTACCTAATTTGGGGTTACAAAATGCAGATGATTCTAGAGTCTTGGGAGAGGAAGTTGTAATGTCCTGCAGCCTGTGGAGGGTTGATTCCTCTGATTGTATTTGAGCTTCTGTAATGTAACAAGTTGTCCAAATCAATAAAGAAAGTTCTATTTTCTATGTGCAATTTTTGTTGTTGTGTGTTTTATGATTTACCCCCTTCATCATATATATATATATTCTCTTGTTCAATCAAGAATTTAAAGACAACAACATTTTTTTTTTTTGCAACTTAAAATAACAACATAGGTATACATTCCATTTTGCAAACTTTTTTATAGAAATAATAAAAGAAATCTAGTAACTTATATTATTTTCTCCACTTTGAGTCATTTCATTACAACATCATTCGAGGGGATATACAACAAAGACTATTACAATATTGATTTACAAGATGGGAGTGAAAACTCCTTTTCTTTTATACAACAAAATGCACTCCAATAAAATTATGTCTTCACCCAAGCTTCAAGATCACCCAAATAAACCTAGAAGAGCTAAAAATAATGGAGGAACAACCAAGCCACTAAAAATTCTCTCCTTCCTACCATAGACCCACAAGTAGGACACCCCCGAGCTTGGAGGTCAATCTTCACATGGGTCCCAAACCACAACACAACAATAAACACTCATACAATGGCAAGATGAACACCCATAGGTTTGAACATAGCAAAATCCATAACAAATGGATTTGAGGAGGGTAGGGGAGTGGACATCACTCAACTCAAGAGGATCACTCCACAAAAATCTCAAGTCTCAACAAAAAATAAGCCCTCAAGCCCAAAACTATAACTACATGAATATATAGATTTCACCATGGCACTCATGCCAACCAAAACATCCCATACTCAATATCTTGCCCTCAAGGCCATAAAAATACCAACACCAGGAGGGTGACCTTGAGGAGGTTCACTCCTCCCCCACCCCACACATGGATGGACACACCCAAGTTGGTAGTCTCATCCCAAAACACCAAAAATCCCCACAACAAAGAAGAACAACACCAAAATCATTTCAAACACATAACAAACATTTAACAAAGTATAAGGAAGGCTAAATGCCATGAGGCTTACCTTAAGAGCCCAACAATGGATGAAATTTGAAGAAGAGCCCACAAGATTTCTCCAAGTCTTTGATCCCCCAAAAATCTCTCACACTCTCTAAAAATCCCTCCAAAGATAAAAAAATTGAACCAAAAGATAGAACCATCATCCCCCTCTCAAAGAGGAATTAAAATAGGCCTCCTTCCAATGCCTTAAGGAATAAGAAGGTGACACATGTCACCTTCTCCTTCTGCCTCTCATCTCACTTGCAAGGGAAAAGGAATGTGAGGGTGACATGTGTCACCCTCCTATCCATTCAAACCTCACCCTCTCCACATGTGCTCTCATACATGTATGAGAGAAAAGGTGGGGAGATGGCATCTCTCCACATGGGGTCCAAGAGGATAAGGGATGACACATGTCATCACCTTATTCTCCAAAGGGAGCCCCTTCACTCCAAGATGCTCTCACACATGTGTGAGAGCATTGGAGGAAGGTTCCACACACTTGGGGGTCTTGAAGACTCCCCAAGTCTTCAAGGTGTGGAATCCCATGCGTTGGAAAGAGAGATGGGTCTTCTTTCAAAGCATTACTCATCTCCAATATTAATTTAACCCAAGATTAAGGTGACTAGACAGGGATAATCCTAGGGTTTGGCATGCCCAAATGGGCCCTAGACCCTAGAAGTACCACCTAGGGTTAATTTTAGCCCCTAGTAAACACTTAAGGAGATAAAAATTCACATAAAATGGCCACAAAATTAAAAGACACAAAATGGTGTAAATTAAAACATATATTTTACAACACATCATTTAAATAATATAAAAGGGTGAAATCTAGGCCAAATAGTAAAATGCAGACATATATGAAACGTCATACAATCACACATGATCCTTGTCCCTCTTGGGAATGGATCGGTCTAACACAGGAAACACATAAGTGTGAGATCAATCTCCAATTTTCCATGGCCTAGAAAATCACCTAAGCACTTGAACAAAAAAATTAATCCAACATATATATATCATAGCTGAAGCAAGGAAATGCAACACTCACGTCATTGCATAATTCATTTAAAACATTAAACAAATCACATCATAAATAAGATTCATAATTGCATTTCTATATACTATCTCAGAATCAAAATCACATAGCAAATCCATATAATAATTTCACAACTAACATCTCTAATATCATCAATGTGCATATCACATGTCTAAACATCATCAGTGAATCAAAATCAAGATAAAGTCAAATCACCATATACTAAGCATAGCTAATCCAAAATAAAGGAATATAGTCTAGAGAACCTGCATATCAAGATCAATAGTCCCCAAATGCCAAAATGTCATCAACTATAAATGTGAAATAAGAAAAATAAGGGAGTGAAATAAATAGGCCTCACACAACTGAAATAATTTCTTCTTTCTCTGCTAGAACTGATTCAAGTATTCTGTTACCCACTTCATCATTCTCACTTATAACCTACGGATTAGACATGATAACCTCTTCTCCATACAAAAATTCATCATCACATGCATGGAGACACCAGTTTAGAATATAAACAATATGAGGCTCAAAACTGTCATCTATTTGATCACTATCACGGCTACTCACAATATCATCTTTCAATTCTTATTTAAAAAGTTTAACATTCAAATTTTTGAAATGAAAGGATTCAAAGGTAAAATCATTCTGACCTCTTCTTGCAGCCATACTTCCATATCATTTTTCTCAGGAAACTTGAAGGTTTCATACTCAACTTGCATGCAATTAGGAGAAAAGACATTCAACACCTCATCCTTATGCTGTGTATCTTCAAATTGGTCTTCATTGTTGGTGAACGTAAATAATTCCATTTCTACAGAAGATAAGGATGACGAAACAACACTATGTGCATTACCCTCATTATAATTTGCATCATGGGAGGATTGTTCATTTTCTTCACCACTTGTGGGGATTTCAAATTCATCTTTATCTTTTTCATAATGCAAATAATAGGCTTTAATTTTCCTATCCATATGAGGTTTAATTTTTGAAACACTTACTTCATTTCTACCAAAGTGTTTTTGACCAAAAATAGTGAGATTAAAACTTTCAGCAGAAGGAGGTTGTATAGTTTGAAATCCTACAAGCTGAAAACTAGGTTTGTGCATAATAGGCTTTCTCATAGATTCACAAATCAAATTATCTGCAACCTAATTTGCTTTCCAAAGACCACTTAAAATCAAATCATCTTCTATTTTTACAGCCTCTAGTTGAGCAACTTCAAGATCATTTATTTTACTCTGTTTTAAGCAAAATTGAACATCTAGATGCAATGAAGAAATAAAAGTGCAAAGTTGAAGTTGCTTACATGGTCTAATGGAGGTAGGAATTTTTTTGAGTAGCCTATTGAATCTATCCAAAAAATCCCTGATGAGTTCACATTCTTTCTTTTGTGTGTGGAAAAATTGACACAACAGAGCGGCTTCATCAACCAAACCTTTATATCTTCCCAAAAATTTCTTCTTCAATGAATTCCAATCAGTAATACATTTATCTTATAAATAATGAAACCAAATAGCTATAAGCCTAATAAGAGATTCCATGAATAATCATACAAAAACATTCTCCTCACTTACCCCCAAAACACCACATGCCACTATGAATGCCAAAATGTGATTTTCAACATCTTGATGACTTTCTCCACTGAACTTTAGAAAGTGCTTTCTTAATCCTTCAGGCAATGGTGAATATTATGGTAAAGAGAGAGGTCCAAAGTGATTTCCCCATGGCTAAGGAGAGATCAATGCCATACTGCAGATTTGAGAGAAGAATCAACAAGAGTCTTTGTTGGAACCAAATGCTTATGAATACTTTCCACTTCATAGAGCCGCTAGCCTCCATCCTTGGAGAGACACCTTTAAATTTATGGGGAAAACAAGAGCACCATTCTTCAAGTTCAATCCCTAGTAGAGTCACCAAGAATCTATTAGTAAATAGATTTGTCACTTTGATTTTATACTCATTTTCCCACACTAATGACAATCTAACCAATAGTTGATTCACTTGCAATGGTATTTGAAAGTGTTCTCTACTTATTTTACAAAGTGCAGCTACCTTCGATGGATATGTAATGAATAAAAACACAAGGCATGCTTTTCACTAGAAAGCAAAAAAGGCAAACTAACATCTACCCCCAACCATGAAAATAGATGTGATGGATTGGTTTAAAATGTAGTGAATACGAACAAATAACTCAAAGTCCATTTATCCCACACCCATGAATGATAATAGAGAAAAGAATGGAGAGCAAACTGCCTTTCAATAGATGAATTAATCTAAATTCAAAGTCCCAAAAATAAGCACATACATAGCTTGATATAATAGATAAAACATTGAAGAGTAATTATGAAGAATCACAGTTCATTTGTAATCAAAAGAAAATATTAATAAATACATAGATTCATAAATATCTCCTTTATTCCTCTAATTCCAAAATGAGTTCATAGCCTAACTTTTCTGTACAGAAAACTGTGGCTAAAAATAAAACAAACTATCCTTGCTTCCTCTATCCCCAAACAACTGAAAAATGATAAAAACCTCCCTTTCTATCTACCAATTACATATTTATAAATCTGCTCAAAATGAGACTTTACAGTTTTTGTAACTGACTCTTGAAATACAGTTTTAAATGAGTGATTAAATCTTTCCTGTCCCCATGGAATAACCATTTCTTGGTAACCTTTTGTATTCCTCTTTGAACACATTTCGTATCTTCTATAGTGACCTTGTTTCTCTCGTGGCTCTTTGATTTCTTGATTTTATTCATGATTTGTAATGTGGTCGCTACTCTTCATATATTTGTCCAATAATAATACCATCATTTCATTTGGGCCTCATAATATTTGCTACTTGCTCTTTTGATATTTTCTTGGAGATGGTTCAAATGTCGATTGAAATTAATAAATAGAGTCAAGATTTTATTACCAAAAAGATCAAAACTCTATTTTTCTAAGGATGATGTGCAGAAATAAACTAGTTTGATTGTGCCACCCTCACAATTTGAACACCTTATTTCAATATTAATAACTCAAAAATCATAGGACATTACATCCTCATACTGCACAAAGTTCTTGATATGCATATGATGCCTTTACCAGTTGAGGAAGATTTCTATCATTGATGCCTCCATCCATATGGCACCTGAACAACTTTCTTGTTTCATCCTCAACCATATACTTGTCCCTTTTTATCAAGAGCCATTGTATGTCACCAACCCCAGAAATCTGAGCTATATGAGCATTTTTTTAAACCTTCTACTCAACATGGAACAAGATGATCCTCATAGTCACCATATCCAAGTTGGCCATACTTACTCCAACAACCATCTCTATTTATTCTAGCCACCTCTTCTAGAATCACTTGATCCTGATAAAGAGGGCTCTGCAACATTAAACCTTCCTTCTTCAAATTTGTTATCATTAAACACTATTCAATATCATTGGCCTTGTTTTCTCATTATTAGCTTTGGCTACAAACTATGAGGAAGGGGATATTCTTTTTGTCAATATTAGTTTCATGGCTCTTTCTATCAGTGGCACCTCAGACTCCATTTTCTTATCTTATCTCGTTGCTCTTTCCAGAAAGGACTATACTATGTCATTTAGGAATACAATGAAGATTGAAGAATGCATCATATGCGTAAAGATCCTCAAAGAGCCCTTGAAGACCTATGAAGAAAACATAGCTCTGGAAACAAATAAGGAAGGTTATGGAAAGCCTTACCAACCATAGTTTCTCTGATTTCAACCAATCCTACCAATACGGAATACCAACTCAATTCCCATTTATTCTATACATACTTCTAATGAAACTAAGACATCTCCAACTGTGATATCTAACAAGAATCTTCCCTTTTGATACATTATTTCTATTTGGGTATGGGCATGGGTAGAGATGAAGTCATGGCGCAATGTTAGATAATCAACTTTGGTCACTAAATTAGAAAACTATTAAAAGTAGGATTCAATCCAAATCAAAATTGGTATTTTGTTACCAAAACATGCATGAAGCCTTATGAAAGAAGTTTCATGAGTAAGCCTGAATCTTGAAGGATCATATGAAATTTGGTAATCTATGCTTTCAATCTCCTTTTCAATACTTTCCAATGGCACAGTTTTTCTCTTTCCAAGGCTTATGTCTAAGATGCTATATAAAACTTGGAATATTGTCAATACAAAGATAAATATGTGTAGTTGATGCATGTCACTTAGAGAG
The DNA here is from genome assembly GCA_027924645.1 of Cunninghamia lanceolata. Classification (NCBI taxonomy): domain Eukaryota; kingdom Viridiplantae; phylum Streptophyta; class Pinopsida; order Cupressales; family Cupressaceae; genus Cunninghamia; species Cunninghamia lanceolata. The sequence continues at coordinate 13,630,594 of BSBN01000388.1, read as the reverse complement.
ACAAGCAGAACAATAGAGGCATAGTTTGACTCATGCTTTTCCTGAAGAAAACGATTCAAGGTTATGATTATATACTACATTGAAAGCTCCTTCAACGTATTCATTTCCTGTGATTGTTGCCCAATGAATTTGCTGGAAAGTTTCTAAAGCTTTTTCAATACTATCAGTCACCATTCGCAGATTTTGGAATATCATCACTTTCATTCCTCTCACAAGGCAATGTTTGATGAATGGGTGAGGGATCTTGAGTAGAGGCATGATGTGGTGTGTGCTGGCCAAAGGATATAGATAAAGCTTCTTTAACTGAAGGTGGCCTCTGAGCGGTGTCATCTGAACCATGCCAAGTTGCATTTGATTAAAAGTTTCTACAGTGTATCAATAAATCTCTTTTATGTGTACCATACTTTGAATGGTTCACTGCTTACACATTCTACATATATTCTTGTCACAGCATTTTGAACTACAATATTAGACAAACTTTTCATTTTTTTTATGTTTTTGATGAGGAGTTAGGTGGTCGGGTAAAATGAGAGCTTTTGAACCTTAAACAAAGAGTTTGGGAGTTCTAAAGTCTCTCAACTCTCTGACTTAGTGAGGTTGGGTTTTATGAAGGTTCAAGAACTAATGCAACCCCCATCAACAAGACATTAGGTATTCACAAAGTTCACCAGGTCTTTGCATTGAATATAAATAATTGGCTTTCATAAAGTCATCTACTTTTAAACATTAAACTTTATAAGTTGGCACCCCTAATAATATATTTCCTTGTATTTCTAACTCCATAATAAACTGATAGAATTTAACTTTGAACTTTGAAATGTGCTTTAGGCTGAAAATGAAAAACTTTGTATCTTCCACATAATGACTCCATTTTTCATGAAATTTTGATAACAAGAGGACTAGACACCACAGAACAAAACCCATCTCCAACCACACAGAAATTAAAATTTAACTATATTTGCAAGTCACCGACAAGGAATTGTGAATCTTTAAAATTTCTCAAACAGTAAGGAATTCAAGCATGAAAAGTAGACAGATTGGATAAAATGAGGTTATGAACAAACCCACAAAAGGATTTTGTACCATCTTCAATAGGTTTCTAGATTTTTTTTTTTGTGATTTGGTAGTTCAAGGAATTTACGGTGCTCTGAAAATTTAAAAATTGGCCAAACAAAAAAAATATGGCTAACAGGCTACAAGGTGACAACTACCTCACAATTGGTGATCGATTGTGACACTAGTAACCTGCCTTGGATTCAGAAATTTTTTCACAGCAAGATCTTATGGAATTCCTTCACCAACTTCACTCAATTCACTCCCAAAGATTCAAACTTTCACTCTAATACCACTTGGTGTAGTCATGGTTAGGAGGGTCAACAAAGTGAACTATCTAGGCCATGTAGCTAGAGTAAACACAATGGAAACAACTCAAAGATATTAAACAAATTTAGGTTTAGTCATTTAGTATATCATAGAATTCAAATACAAATTGGCCAGCAACATGCAGGCTTACAATTAGGGCTCACAGGCCTGATTACAGAATATTAGAATATGCACAAGATATAGCTTTGAAGCTTCTTCACACAAATTCCAAACTATCAAATGTGTAAACTATCAATTACTACTTTCCTACTGATTTATTACATCAATATATATCATCTCTGGAATAATAGATTCCTCTACGTCAGCCAAGGAAGATCCCAAACTCCAATGAAGAGCTATAACTTGTGTACATAGATAGGTCAGACCTAATCATTAAGAACTCCTCCACAAATGAATGGAATGATGTGCGGATCCTAGGGAAGGTCATGTTGAAAGTATGTGCCTAATCGGTGTTGTCATTGATGTCAACATATCTTTGTTGTCATTGGTGTCAACTGTATCTTATTCTATTACTTGTTTAGAAGCTTTGTATGTTGAGGATATTGAGAAAATTAGCCTCTCTGGAAGAAACAAGTGAGTTACAGAGAAGTGTAGTACAGATAGTGAGTTGTATGCTAAAGAATAGTTCGGTAAAGTTTTCTGCAATAATTGCTACTTGAAGATTGTGGTCTACAGATTAGAAGTAAGTTAGAAGTATGTCTAAGGATGCTACATTCCAGGTTTGAGCCATCCACATGAATATCTAAATGAGTTGTGTTCACCAAAGTGAAACCTGCTTTTTCTATAAGTTCAATTGGGATAGGGACAAAGTATTCTATTCTACATTCCTCCACAAAAAAGTATTTTGCTCTGTGTTTCTAGAAGGAAGTTTGGGATGATGATAAGTTCCTACAGTTGCAATGGTTCATGGTTTGGTGGTCTGCAAGCTATCTTTCCTTTATGATAGTTGAAGACAGTGAAGTTATTATGTTCCGATGTGAATATTCTTATGGGTAAAGTGGTTAAAGGTTGTGCAGTTGCTCCTGATGACTATAACGTGCTTGTGGATGTCTCCTAATCATGTTCCTATCTGGACTTTGGTCCATGTTAAGGAATTGAGATTATGTTTAAAGATTGTTCCTAGATAATGTAGCATGTAACCAGTCTTAGTCGACTTGGTTAATCCTAGTGATTGCGGAGATCTCTTGAAGATTGTGAAAGCATGATGAAACATGGAAGATCATGTTTGAGTCCCAATTAAGGCATGGCATGATCTGCATACACTTTTACTTCATCTTTTTGCATAATGTCGTAACAGGTCAAGACCTATTTTATAAATGTTTGTAATGCTAACCTTGGAGATTGTTCCAATGGTTGATGATTGTGATGCTGACCTTGATGGTCACTCCAAGGTTGTTGAAGTGTATAGATACTTGTAGTTGAGTCGTGGAAAAGTTTTCCTTGAGTGAAGATGGGAAGATAATAAGAAAGGTCTAAAAGGTAGAGAAGAGTAGAGACAGAACAAAATAGAGAATGTGTGTGTGAGATGCAAGCATGCGAATAGAAGAGCAGAGTTAGAAGATTAGCAGTGATGAAGACTTGGGATTCAGAATTTGGTTGCTAAATGACTGCACCCTAGCATAGTGACAAATGCTTAAGTAGTGTTCAGTTTTCATGTGCAATATGTTTGGAAGCAAGATTTTATAATCAAGGTAGTGAGCTAGCAGTGAGCCTTCGATAGGGTTTAACAACCCTCAGGGTTTAATAGCCCTTATTGTAATCTTGCTAGGTTTAGGGTTGAGGCAGTGAGTCTGCTAGACCTAGTTGTTCTTCATGGCAGTGAGCTAGTATATTTGGCCCATGGAGTGACCAAACCTGAACATTATCTTTTTAAAGAATGTAATATATATTTGAGAGCTAATCCTCTCCATGTTTTTTCCCTTCTTGGGTTTTCCATGCAAAAATCTTGGTGTTCATGTGTCATGGTTTCATGGTTACTATTCATATGCATATTATGTTTTTATTTAATTAATTTTGGGAAACGATTGAAAGTCAAAGTGTATGAAAATATTTTTAGAACACTAATTCACTCCCCCTCTTAGTGTTCCTGACATTCAACAGGTCAGCCACGAACTATAGAACATTAAAAGATGTGTCATTTAGCTCCACGAGTTGAGAAATGCTCCGCTAGTCTTATCCTTTAGCTAATTGTTAGAGACTGCCAGTATGCTCTATTTTGAGAAAATAATCAATCTTCTAATAGTGATATCTTTCTGGTACCTGATCTAAATGCTCTAAAAATGGGATATGATGTGAATGAGTGAAGCTAGATGCTAAGTCTCGCTCCACAAGATCTCAAATGCATCTGCGATAGATTTCTTGTTTGTTTTCTTTCTTATTTTGCTGCAGGAGTTGGTGATCAAGTTTTTAGAAATATTCCTAAGGATTCATGGCCAATTGAGGGGTTCATCTTGATGAAGATCCCAATGGGTGTCTACAGCTTAATTTTGGTGAGATTCAGATCAAAATTAAGCAAGTTATGCTTTGGTGGAACTTTTGTACCTATCTACATTTGTAGGTCTTTTACATGCAATTGGATTGTTGTCCTTTGGCTTGCATCAAGATTTGTAGGACCTTTGAACCCTTCTAGATGTCTCAAAACATTTCTATGTCTTGTTGGACTTCATTCTTCTGTTCGATGCATTTACTTGCCTCATGCAAAACTTTTATACCCATGTAGATTTATAGACCTTTAGTGCATATCCAGATATATCCATTTTCCCTTTGTATCCCCAGAAACCTAAACCTTTCAATGACTAACAAGTTTCTAAGAATTTGTAGAAATTTTCATTGCATCCGGATCTATGGGACCTCCAACCCCAATCAAATATATCTTGTAGCCCTCCAAACCTCTGCACATCTTGATACCCTTAGGATTATACATTTTCTACTCTTGACTTATTTTTTGGGACTTTTCCCTTCAGCAGGACTTTGACAGTCAAGTCCATATATCCTTTTACCTTATAGGTCCCCACCATCCTGATGATTCAATTTCCTCTACATATGTCGATGGACCTCATTCTTCCACATATGCCAATGGACTTCATTCTTTTGTGAACTGCCAAAACACCCCCAAAAAATGACAAATAAATTTAACCACCTTTACAGTTGATCTATAGAGCCAATACGAGGATGACATGTGTCCCTTCATGTAAGGATGTGTGGTGGCCACATCTTATACATTTAAATAGAGGATTTTCAAGTTGTATGAGGTTGTCTTCTACTATAGATTCTTCTTCTTCCAGATCCGTAGTTTCAAGTTTATGATGAGGGTTTTAATGTGAAGATTGGATTGTCGATCTGAATTCCTATTGGGAATGATTGTAAGGCTTAGGCCAAGGAATGTATCAATATCTTTGTACTCATGTTGTAATAATTCCTATTACAAATGAATAAAGAAAGTTTTTTTTTTGTGGTTTGTGATTTGTTATATTGCTACCTTGTTCAGTAGTCTATCAAGACCCTTGGACCTTTACCTTCACCATAAGGACTATGAATGGTCCCTATCTCCATGCTTTCATTGGATGAGGTTTCCTCAGTGATTTTTGAAGTATCACTAACACCATTATATTTCTTAGATAAGTGATTTTCAATGCCTCGACCATGACTGATGTGGACTGGGATAGGCTCTACGATGCCTTGCTCATGAATTCCCAATCCTTTTCCACGATAATCCATTCTTTTAGATATCTTATTTGCAATAGGATATTTGTCATCTATTAAACATGATTCTAACTCATCAATATGTTGCTAAGAATAATCAAAGATTTCTATTGTCTCTTCTGTGAGTAAATTTGACTTGATAAAGATAGTAGATCCTATTTCACAATATTTAGGTATGCTTTCTTGTTATGTATACTTGTGTTTTTATCATTATTTGTGTTTTTCATTCTTTGTTCATCTAAATTTTCAATGTCATCCATTGTAACTTCCTTGTCCTCATGTGTGAGGTGATTAGGATCTTGATGACTACTATGCTTATTAGGATTACATGTGATATAATCAATGCTATTTATTTGATTTTCTATGTCGTCTGGGGGACCAAGTGTCTCATCATAGGAAGTAAATGTTGTGGATGGATAATAGATAGGACTAGTTGGGTATGTGATATGATTATTTTGGCTTTCTTGATTAGGGACATCATAAAAAGAAATGATGAGATCAACTCATTTTTTTTTATCATAGCTAATATCATGATCATAAATGGGAGTGGCTTAGGTAATGTTCTCTTGAATAAATTGATCTTGAATAGCTTGGATAATCTAATCTTGAATTGGTTGAGTGCATTTTTAACATCCTTTGGATTTAATTCTTGACATAGTTGGATGAACATAGAGGTTTCTTGGATAGACTTGATAGATTTGGAGCTATCAACAACATGGTTTCATAATGGATTTGGACTTGATCTTGTGATAAGAGATTCTTTGATAGGCTTAGTGGGTATTGATTTGCATGATAATTTTTTATTTCTGACATGGATTATACTAGGAGACTATTTAATGAGTTGAATAGGCATCAAATTACATAATGGTGTTGGATGGGGATGTTATTTAGATTTTGATTGAATGGTGCTATTTATTTTTTGTTTGTTGGTCAAAGATGTAGATAACCTAAAATATGGGTTCACCAAAATGTTTAGGGTAAAATTGGATTTTGGTGATCTTCTGTTGTTTAGATGTTAAAATCTACCTCTCCACTAAACATCAAAGGATCTAGGGTCGAGTGGCGAGCACTATCATACCCTAGAGTCACTTTTAGATGTAGGGAAACTTGCATTAGGGAATTTAATTATTAATTTTTCTTCTCTTATGTCCAATTAACCATTAAAACCCTAATTATGCAAATACGACAACAAATTAATGAATTATAGAAAAAGATCTTGCAGACGGGAGTAAAATACCAAATTATAGAATACCTATTTTTGGGGTTCTGAGGTGGAACAGTCGGGGACACTAGAGCGGGTGCCCAAGTCCAAGGTACCTACTTTTTTAGGGAATTTGGACCTCCTTCTGACACTGACCAGCCCTATAACTTATGTTTTCTAGAATCTATCTACAGAGGACACTGGAGCGAGCACCCTAGTCTTAGAAGTGCCCCTCTGTCTAACTTTTCTTCAGATCCTGAATCCCTAATGCCTTCCAAGCTTTCCTGCAACTCCACTTTTTCTAGAGTGAAACCTGTAACCTGCAATCACAAGACTTGGTTTGGGGGTTGTGGTGTTTAGAGGTTTGCCTCAATCAAACCCCAGAGGACACTTAAGTCTCTGAGCACCATTGTCAAATAAAGAGGGCATGCCCTTGTGAGGCAAAGGCCAAAAACCAAAGGAATCAATGATAAAAACACAATGATATGTCACCTTATAGTGAAGTTCTCATGGAGGAAGATGTTCTTCATGCCATGAGGAGATTGATGCTCAAATCTGTAAATATCAACACACAAAACATACAAGTTTGCTCTTGCAACATAATAGAAGACCTTGAATCACCTTGAGAACACAATAGCTTGCTAGTGGTCATCTAATAATGCTCTAGTCTACAAATGAATGCCTACACATGCTTATATATGCATCTACAAGCACTCCATCCAAGATATTTGAAATTCAAACTTACCGTGTCAGTAAAGGGGCCTAATAATGGTCACTAACTGATACCTAGAAATTGGGAGTGCCCCAAAATAGGGCAGGACTAGGGTGTGAGCGCCCAAGTCCTCCCCCCCTCAAGGGGTCCTTCTAGGTCCCATTTGTCATGTTACCTAGGTCTCATTCCATCAAGATGTGAAAATATGAACTAAAATGTCCTAAATGCATGCTAAAGACCCGGGAGCTAAAACTTATAAGGGAAAAGCCCCCAAAGGGACTTTTTTTGATATTACATTTAGCCCCCACTTTAATGTATGTATAAATGCGAGGCCAATACATGCATTAAAGTAAGGTCACAAACACAGCAAACACATCAAACATGGAGAAGACACACCAATCACATAGAAAACAATAACAGGCACATAAAACATGGAGAAGATAGTTACAGTCATGCAAAACACAAAGCAGACAGTTAATGCATGGAAGAGACATTAATGCATGGAAGACAAAAATGATATCTTTTCTTTTCTTTTTCTCATATATATGAAATGAAAATGCAAGTACTAGAAAGTAAACAAACCTCCCAAAATGTAGGAAGCACTACTCGAAGGAACTAGTCTCTACATATGGGGCAACACACCAGCAAAACATGCAAAACCTCCCAAAATGAAGCAAGCACTACTCGAAGGAGCTAGGCTCTCCATATGGGGCAACAAACATGCCATACAAAACAAGCATACCAAAACACACACACTTGAAGACATGGAGAAAACACGGCAGACAAGATTGAGCTTCGCCACAACAATCATTGAAGACACACTTAAGGGTTGAGTTAGTCACAAAACCACTCCCCACCTCTATAGAGGACTTTTGAAAATGTAACCCCACCCATGTCACAGAGACGCCTTACAGTGAAAAGGAGGTATGAGCTCAAAAGTTTACAACCCCACCTACATCACGGAGATGCCTTACAATGAAAAGGAGGTATATGCAATAGATAGATTGATTGATTACAAACAAACTCAAGATGTAGGAAGTACTCATCATACTAGCCTACACTTGAGGACAAGCACATTGCTAACATCTATAACAGTAGCTTACCTTATATGCCCCCACCTTAAGGTGGTTGATATCATGTGTCAATAACAAGCATGTTAAGGTAGGAAGAAAACATACAAGGGAACACTGACTTTTGCAAAGCTTATGACCCCCAGAGGTGACATGTATTTTACGATCACCAAATGTTCCCACAAGCACATCCCTAAAAGAAGCATGTTAGTGTCTACAACATCATGATACACAACAACATCAATGCGTATGATTAACCACACAAAGAGCCAAGGTTATACAATGAATTCAGAGTTTGAAGCTAACTGTAGGGCTATATCTCAAAGCTCTCTGAATCGAGTACCACCAAGGCTAGATTCAAAGGCAAACAAAGGTGCATAGAGCAGCAGTATTGTTAAGGCTTATAAATGCGATAGAAACATCATAAAATTCACTACACGAAAAGTATGAGTGCTTCCACTAGCCAAGCATCAGATAAGATATACAACCCCATCATCATATTAGGAACTAAGTCCATTTTTTGATTGCTCTCAAAAGGGACACTAAGTCCGCATCAGTATAAATGTTTGTCATCATCCACCCGTTAGGTGGAAACACTAGAGGAAGGGAAACAATAAATAAGAGAGGAGAAACAAGTGTCTTAGGGACAATCATGTAGGAGGGTGTCCCTAAGTCACTAACCATGATGCTATGTCCATCAGAAACAACACACAACAATGAAATCAGAGAGAGACAATATAGAAGAATGATGATACAAATAGAAGAGGGCCACAATAGAGGCAGTCTCCTAGTATATCAAACCTTACGGGAGAATCTAAGTTCATCCCAGGAGGCCTAAACAACATATAACACATCACAAGGGAAGCACATCATGAGAGAGATAAAGGGTTAGAGATACTTACTTGTAGGGCCCCTGTCGGGTTAGAAGTTGTCTATAAGCAAATCATTGTCGTCATCTTCCCACTCCCTAATGATGGTGGATAGTGGGACATATGGTACCATAGCCAAATTCATATCTTGTTCATCATGTTGTTCATTGTTAAGATTGTATTTGTTTGGTTGAATGTTGGGATCAATATTTTCTTGTTGAGATGCAAGGTAAGCTCGTCGCCTTGCCTTCCTCCTTTTTGCAAGTTTACGTTGTTGTATTTTATGACTTGGTTTTTATAACATAGGGCTTTGCATTGTCATGGATTTTTGTGTTGTACAAGAGGAAGCACCAAGATCAGATTTCATTTGTTTAGGTGGAATGTTTTCTTGTTGAAGCTTACTAGCATATTTATTCTCTATCCTCTTAGTGATGTCCAAATGACTTGAATATTCAAACAAAGGAGGGACACTAAAGGTCTTCTCTTCCTTAGTGAAATCCAAGGTGTGTGAATAATCAATTAAAGGAAGAAGGTTCATGGGAGGATCCACAAAGGTAGGAATTGGATTATTATTAAATGAATGCTTATTTTCTACCCATGGAATGTTTTTTGTTAAAGGGAGCTCTTCAATCACTAATGCTTCATCTTGGCCAAGGAGAGCGGTGGAATTACTAAAGCTAACCCTAGTCTTCTCATTTGAGTATTCAGTTATAGGGGAAGTAGGATAACTTATGGGATGATCATCAGATTTTATTTTCTACTCATGGAGAAGAACTCAGTTAAGCTTTCTAAAATCGTAGGATATTCACTCATGAGGGTTAAAAATTGGTCAAAATCAAGGTTTTTTATAAATGCATGCAAAGATACCATTGAAAAATGACATTAAGGTGCCATTTCAATGCAAGATCAGATTTTGAAAATCTTTTCCAACTTTACTCAAAAGGCAAGTGCAAAGCTATATGCAAAAATGACCTAGATGCTTGATTTTTTGTACTTTTTTCAATGCCAATGAATGGAACAAAAGTTATTATGAGGATTTTGATCAAGGGTAGCAAGTTATCTGTCTGATATCAGTCCAAAAAAGCAATATTTTCCTTCCCAACACACTCTTGATGCAAATCCAAGATAATGCCCAGTCAAATTATAGTGAAAATATGTCAAAATAGGCACTGTTTTCAACAAAATTCAATGCAGGAGAGCATAACAAACGGTGTTATGAGGAAAATAATTATGGATAGAAAATAATATCATTAATAATAGCCACTTGATGAAAAAATATCTAACACAACACGCTTTTAATGCAAACTAGGTAAAACCCTAGCGAAAGTATAGTAAAAATAGGCTATTTTTCACGGTTTTGCAACTCCAAGACCTAGCAAAAAAGGTCTTGTAAGAAATTTTAGGAGGGACAAAAAATAATATCAATAATATCAGTCACCTCAATCCATAAAATGGATCACAACACACTTGGAGTGTAAACTAGGTCAAACCCTAGGGCAAAAATTGTCAAAATGTGTAGTTTTTCACCAAATTTTCACTACAAGAGCCCGTTAAGAGGTTGTTGTGAAGCTTTTTATGAGGGGAAGAAAATTATTACCCTAATAATAGAAAATTAATGCAAAAATATCTTTTACAACACACCTATGGTGCAAGTTTATGAAGTCGATAGGGCCAAAATTAGTGAAAATCATTGTTTTTGAAGCCCTAGGTTTGAGGTTTTGGAACAAAATGTTATGCGAATGGTTTGAAGTCTAATCTTTTATGGAAATTACATACTCTCAGATCTAAAAATTATTTTCAAGCTTGAACATGTAAAATGTGTTGCAAGTATAGGCCTAACCGATGTTGTCATTGATGTCAACATACTCTTGTTTCATTGATGATAAGGATTGGATGAGTTGTATGTTGAGGATATTGACAAAATTAGCACTATCAGAACAGTGAAGATAGTGAGGTAAGATGAATATCAGAGGATGCACATAAAAGGGTGTGTATATATGGTTCTTGAGATTATCTAGTAAAGCTTACAGAGGTCCACATGAAAATCTGAAGAAGTTATGACCACTTAAGTAAAACCAGTTCTGGCAGGTGTTCACAGGTGACAAAGTAATACAGATAGTTCCGGTGAGGTCCGGAAATGCAATATCATGTTCTTCGGATTTGGTGGAGTGTTTAGAAAGTTAATGTGAAGTAACAACTCAATTGGTTCTTGGTCTAGAGGACCACAAGCATCTATTCCACTATGATAGTGATGACAGACTGTGTTCTTGAGGTGTCGGTTGAAGGAGAGAATGACTTCAGTTGTTAGAGGTAGTGTGGATGTTCTTGGTGATTTAGGAAAGCTTGTGGAGGTCTTTTGGATTGTGTCTAGTTCATTTTGGTTGTCCGCATTGAAGATTGAGCTTGTAATTGAAGAATTACTTCAGGATGATGGTGTTCTTCCTAATCTGGCCGACCAGATGAGTTATACATCCTGCGGATGATCTTGAAGATGTTTTGTGAAGAATGGAATGTTCCTAAAGAAAGATTGAATTCTCATATCTGTGTGGCTGACAATATATTGATCTGCATGAAGTCTTTTTGTAATTAGTCATATTGTATTTCTATATTTTCTGTAAAATGTTTACCGACTTGGATGATTATCCCTAAGTCAATAGCTTTTATAAATAAGGAGTTGTAAAGTCATTTCAAGATAATCTTGTGGAGATGAGTGTATGTTAGAGAGGAGGAAAGTGAAAGGTAGAGCAGAAGTATTGGGCTTAAATGGAATTGACTCAAGCATGGTGAAGATGCTATTCTTCAGTTCAACTATGTAATACTTATTATTCTATAGACAGTGTGTCTCTTGTAGGCAGTGGGCCTCTTGTGAGCAGTGTGCTTGGGCAGTGAGCCCTAATTGGCATGTGCCATTTTTTTCTTTCTATTCTTCTAATAGAGAATACAATCTTGGGTTAATCACCCTGTGGTTTTTCCCTTAATCAGGTTTTCCATGTCAAAAATCTTGCTGTCATATGTGTTAATGTGTTTCCACTCTTGAATTGTTGCATTACATTTCCATGATTGATTTATTATTATGTTGCTAAATTAAGAAAAGAATTTAAGTGATTAATTGGAAGAAAATGTTAGACAACTGATTCACCCCCCCTCTTAGTTGTCTATCTTTAATCTAAGAATTGGTATCAGAGCCAAGTTCTTCTAAAAAGAGCTTAACCACTTGAGGAGATCTAGGATGTCATCCTACAAGAAGGATAGTTCAAGATTTGATGGAACCAATTTCACTCTTTGGAAAAGTCACATGGAATGTCACTTGCAATGTATGGGAAGGTAGTATTGGATCATGGCTTTAAAGAAGTATACTCCTCCACAGAATGGTTTGAGAACCGTAGATGAAATCAGAGATGCTAAAAACAATTTGTGGACTAAAGAAGCTCTTCTAAGTGCCTTGTCTAATTCAGAACTGACAAATGTTGTTGACCTACAAACTGCTTTTGAGATTTGGAAAAAACTAGAACTTCTGCATGAAGGAGACAAGAATATTAAATGTGCCAAGCTACAGAGTCTGAAAGGAAAATTTTAAAATCTAAAGATGAGCAAAGATGAAAATAGTACTACATTTATGCCAAGAGTAAATGAGCTTGTTTGTGACATTAGATGTGTTGGTGGAGTCTTGGATGAAGATGAGATTGTTGGCAAAGTTCTGAGATCCCTTCTTGATTCTTACAAGTACAAGGTTGCTGCTATTGAAGAATTTAGATCTATTTCATGTATCACAAGAGATCAATTGGTTGGTAAATTAGCTGCATTTGAATTGATTGAGTTTATAGATGCCCCCCTAAGACTGAATTTGCATTCAAAGCTAGTGCCTCTGTTAAAGGAAAACAAAAGTTTGATCTGGGAGAGAACTCTTCAAAAAAACTATCATGGTATGAGAAAGTAAGAAAAGACTTGGAAGAAGATGAAGCAGAAGCTGCTCAACTTGAAGCTCTTATTGCAAAAAGACTGCCAAGAGGATTCGGTAAGTATGAAGGGAAATTACCTTTTAAATGTTTTAACTGCAATAAGATTGGTCATTTTGCCTCAAGGTGTCTGGAAATATTTTCAAGGCCAAATCCTAATAGTTCAAGGTTCCAAAAGAAATGTTACTATGTTCATGAAGATGATAATGATGAAGAAGTAACAGATGATGAATCAGAAACAGGAAACAAATCCAGAAGTGACTGGGTGTTTATTGCCATCAAGGAAGAAGATCCAATGCCCTCTGAATCTACTAGTCATAAAATTGTAGAAAGAGCTCTGGCTGCCCAAGTTGAAGAAAAGGATGATTGGCTCATTGACAGTGGATGCTCTCACCATATGACAAGTGTTAAAAATAAGTTCATAGATTTGGAAAGGTATGAAGGAGTGGTAAAATTTGGTGATAATTCTACTGGAAGAATCAAAGGTAGAGGAACTATTTCTTTTGATGGAAAGAACAAAACCAGTAATGTACTATGTTGAAGGCCTAAAGTACAATCTTCTCAGTGTTGGATAGTTTGTGGACAAAGGCTATGATCTCTAATTCAAAAATGGAAAATGCAATATTTTTGAAAGTTCCAGAATAGAGATTGCATCCAGTACTCAAACTAAAGGTAATATCTTCCGCTTGGTTGGTACTGGTAAAAGTTGCTTATTTGTTCAAATTCATCAGAGTTGGTTGTGGCATAGGAGAATGTGTCATGTAAATTTTGATAATATCATCAAGATAAGCAACACTCAAGTTGTAAGAGAACTTCCAAGACTGGTGAAACCTACTAATAGTTTGTGCAAAGAATGTCGGTTGGGTAAGTAGAGCAGAGTCACTTTCAAAAGTAAAGAACAATCTTCTACTAGATTATTGGACTTAGTTCATACTAATTTATGTGGTCTGACAAAAATTAGGAGTGTGCAAGGTGATAGATACTTCATGTTATTAATTGATGACCATTCCCAGATGATGTGGGTGACTTTTCTGAAAGTGAAATCAGAAGCTCTTGAGAAATTCAAAATATTCAAAAATATGGTAGAGAATGAAAATGGATTAAAATTAAAATATCTGAGGTCTGATAGAGGTGGAGAATTCACATCTAGTGAGTTCATAGAATTTTGTGAGAAACATGGAATAAAAAGATAGTTGTTTGCTCCTAGGACTCCACAACAGAATGGAGTAGTAGAGAGAAAGAACTGGACCATCCAAGAAGCATCTAGAACCATGATGATGGAAGCAAATGTTCCTCAAATCTATTGGAGAGAAGCGGTAAGCACTACAGTCTATACTCTCAATCGAGTACAAATCAGAAGCAATATCGGTAAGACTCCTTATGAACTTTGGTTTGGCATCATTCCCACTATGAGGTATTTCAGAGTCTTTGGTAGCAAATGTTACATTAAAAGAGATGAAGATTTAGGAAAATTTGATGCTAGAAGTGATGAAGGAATATTCTTGGGTTATTCTACTCAAAGCAAAGCATACCGGTGTTATAACAAGAGATTAAGGAAGATTGTAGAAAGTACAAATGTGAAGGTTGATGAAGGTATTGAAAAACCCTCAAGGTTTTATAAATATGATGAAGTTGATCAAAATGATGTTTTTGTTCAAGAAGTCCAAGTTCCTTCCAAAAATTTAGATTCAGACTGATCTGGTAAATTAGGAAGAAGAGATAAGTTTGAATGAACCTATTCAAGAATCAGAAGTGCAAGAAACTCCCAAAGTTCCTAGGTATGTAAGACTTAATCACTTTGAAGATCAGATCATAGGTGATAAAAGCAAAGGTGTATGAACAAGAAGGATTTCTTAAGATTTAGAAGAATATTGTTTGATTTAAAAGATTGAGCCTAAAATAGTGAATGAAGCTTGCAATGATGAAAACTAGACTAAAGTAATGGAGGAAGAGCTAATGCAAATTGAGAAAAATCACACTTGAGATCTTGTTCCCAGACCTAAAAATATGAATGTGATTGGAACCAAATGGGTCTTCTGGAATAAACTGAATGAAGATGGTGAAATAGTCAGAAACAAAGCCAGATTGGTCTGCAAGGGCTACTCCCAAGTAGAAGGAGTTGATTTTGAAGAAACTTTTTCTCTGGTGGCAAGAATTGAAGCAGTCAGACTATTTCTTGCTTTTGTTTCCTTCAAGGATTTTAAAGTATATCAGATGGATGTCAAGTCTGCCTTCCTGAATGGTGAGTTAGAAAAAGAAGTTTACATTGAGTAACCAGATGGATTTCAATTGTCTAATCATGGTGATATGGTCTGCAAGTTGAAGAAAACATTATATGGACTCAAGCAAGCCCTAAGAGCCTAGTATGAAAGATTAGATAAGCATCTTTTATAGATTGGTTTCAACAAAGGTACTACAAACAGTAATTTGTATTTCAAAATTGATCATGAAAATATATTGATTGTTGAAGTGTTGGTTGATGCTATCATTTTTGGAGGAAGAGATAGTATGTGCAAAACCTTTGCAAATCAAATGAAAAGTGAATTTGAGATGTCCATGTTTGGGGAAATTAATTTCTTCTTGGGTCTACAAATCACTCAAACAAAGAAAGGAATCTTCATTTCTCAGACCAAATATGTGAAATAATTGTTGAAGAAATTTAGGATGGAAGACTCAAAACCAATGAATACTCCCATGGCAACTGGATGTAAATTGAGCAAAGATGATGACTCTCCGAAGGTTGATTAGAAAAAGTACAGGTCAATGATTGGAGGACTATTGTATCTGACTCAAACTAGACCTAACATTATGAATGCTGTTGGTCTTGTTGCTAGATTCCAAGCTGATCCTAGAGAATCTCATGTCATGGAAATCAAGAGGATTTTTAGATATCTTTAAGGGATAGTTGAGTATGGTTTGTGGTATCTTAGAGATCATGACTTTGCTCTTCATGCATATACAGATGCGGATTGGGTAGGAGATGTAGATGACTGAAAGAGTTCAGTGGTGGAGCATTCTTTTTGGGGAAGAGATTGGTTTCTTAGCTGAGCAAGAAATAAGAGGCAATATCTCTATCCACTATAGAAGCAAAATATATTGCAGTAGCAGGTAGTTGCACTCAAGTATTGTGGATGAAGCAAATGATAAGAGATATTAGAGTAGAGTATGAAGAACCTATAACAATCTTCTGTGATAATTCAAGTGCAATAAATATATCAAAGAATCCGGTGTTGCATTCAAAAACTAAACATATATCCATCAAGTTTCACTTTTTGATAGAGAAAGTGAACATGAATGAAGTTAGAATAGAGTTTGTGTCATCCAAGGATTAGATTGCAGATATTTTTACTAAACCTCTACCTAAGGACTCTTCTGAGTATCTCAAGGAGAAGTTAGGGGTTATTACCCCTTCGGTTCTAAATTAAGGTGCACTGTTGTGCATCAGTCTGGTGGATCTCACAGTCATATCTTGTGGTACAGATTGATGTTCAGCAAGCTGTTACTCAGGGGGAGTAGCTGGCATGATTATGAAGTAATGCAAGTATGTGTCGTTTGCCATTGATGTCAAAGGGAGAGAGAAGACATGTGAAAAACAAGTGGTTGCTGATCAAAGGGGGAGCAGTAAAGGAAGAGAAGTCATGTGAGTGGTTGTTGTTGATAGGGGGAGTTGTGACAGTATGGAGAAGTTCTTGTCTTGATGGTTAAAATAGTTTTTCACATCATATGTTGTCATCAATGACAAAGGGGTAGATTGTTGCAAGTATAGGCCTAACCGGTGTTGTCATTGATGATAAGGATTGGATGAGTTGTATGCTGAGGATATTGAGAAAATTAGCCCTATCAGAATAGTGAAGATAGTGAGGTAAGATGAATATCAGAGGATGCATATAAAAGGGTTTGTATATATGGTTCTTGAGATTATCCAGTAAAAATTTTAGAGGTCCGTATGAAGATCTGAAGAAGTTATGACAACTTAAGTAAAACTAGTTCTAGCAGGTGTTCAAAGGTGATATAGTAATACAGATAGGTCCGATGAGATCTAGAAATACAATATCCTATTCTACTGATTTGGTGGAGTGTTTAGAAAGTCAATGTGAAGTAACAACTCAATTGGTTCTTAGTCTAGAGGTCCGCAAGCATCTATTCCAATATGACAGTGATGAAAGACTATGTTCTTGAGGTTCCAGTTGAAGGAGAGAATGATTTCAGTTGTCAAAAGTAGTGTGGATGTTTTTGGTGATTCAGGAAAGCTTGTGGAGGTCTTTTGGATTGTGTCCAATTCGTTTTGGTTGTCCACATTGAAGATTGAGCTTGTAATTGAAGAATTACTTCTAGATGATGGTGTTCTTCCTAAGTTTGGCCGACCAGATGAGTTACACACCCTGTGAATGATCTTGAAGATGTTCTGTGAAGAATGGTGTGTTCCTAAAGAAAGATTGAAGTCTTAGATCTGTTTGGCCGATAGTATGCTGATCCGCGTGAAGTCTTTTTGTAATTAATCATATTGTATTTCTATATTTTCTCTGAAATGTTTGCTAACTTGGATGATTATCCCTAAGTCAATGTCTTGTAAAAATAAGGAGTTGTAAAGTCATTTCAAGATAATCTTGTGGAGATGAGTGTATGGTAGAGAGGAGGAAAGCGAAAGGCAGAGTAGAAGTATTGGGCTTAAATGGAACTGACTCAAGCATGGTGAAAATGCTATTCTTCAGTTCAAGTATGTAATACTTATTATTCTGTAGACATTGTGTCTCCTGTAGGTAGTGGGCCTCTTGTGAGTAGTGTGCTCGGGGAGTGAGCCCTAATTGGCATGTGCCATTTTGTTCTTTCTATTCTTCTAATAGAGAATACAATCTTGGGTTAATCACCTCGTGGTTTTTCCCTTAACCGGTTTTTCCACGTCAAAAATCTTGGTGTCATATGTGTTAATGTGTTTCTGCTCTTGAATTGTTGCGTTACATTTTCATGATTGATTTATTATTATGCTGCTAAATTAAGAAAAGAATTTAAGTGATTAATTGGAAGAAAGCGTTAGACAACTGATTCACCCCCCCTCTCAGTTGTCTATCTTTAATCTAACAAAATGCCCATGCAAATTAAATGAAAATGCACAAAAATTGCTAGTTTTTGTTGAAATTTTCAATGCAAAAATGTAAATATTTTAAATTTAAATGCAAATTCACACTAAAATGTAAGACTACAGCCAAATGAAAATTTGAATGAGCCTCTAAAATTAGTAGAAAAATTTGATAAAAGATTTTGCCTACAAACCCTAGATTTTGGAATTACTAGGTTATATAAAATTGACAAAATTTCCACAAAACCCTAGTAATTAAATGATGAAAATGCAAAGCAAGATTTTGAATTTTTTATATTTTTTGTAGTTTATATCAAATCTGATTCAAAAATCATGAATTAGGAAAATTTAGGAAGAATTGACACAATTTAGTAAGCCCAACAATGCAAGTTTTTTGTATTTTTCTAATTTTTCATTTTTTAAAAAAAATTTCTCAATGCAATAAAGTAAATGCCTATATGAATGAATGAAATCAAACCAAAACTATAGAAAAATACTTAGAAAGTTGTAATTTAAGTTCAAAACATGGCTTCACAAAAATGTTTAGGGTAAAATTGGATTTTGGTAATCTTTTGTTATTTAGATGTTAAAATCTGCCTCTCCACTAAACATTGAAGGATCTAGGGTCACGTGGCAAGCACTATCATACCCTAGAGTGACTTTCAGATGTAGGGAAACTTGGATTAGGAAATTTAATTATTAGTTTTTCTTCTCTTATGTCCAAATAACTAGTAAAACCTTAATTATGCAAATATGATAGCAAATTAATGAATTACAGAAAATGCTCTTGCAGACGAGAGTAAAATACCAAATTACAGAATACCTATTTTTGGAGTTCCAAGGTGGAATAGTTGGGGACACTGGAATGGGCTTCCAAGTCCAAGGTACTTGCTTTATCAGGGAATTTGGACCTCCTTCTGACACTGATCATCCCTATAACTTCTATTTTTCAGAATCTGTCTATGGAGGACACTAGAGTGAGCACCCTAGTCCTGGAAGTGCCCCTTTGTCTAACTTTTCTTTAGATCTTGAATCCATGATGCCTTACAATCTTTCCTGCAACTCCACTTTTTTTTGGATGCGACACCTGTAACTTACAATCACAAGACTTGGTTTGGGGGTTGTGGTTGTTGCAAGTATGGGCCCAACTGGTGTTGTCATTGATAGCAACACACTCCTGATGCATTAATGATAAGGATTGGATGAGCTGTGAGATGAGGATATTGAGAAAATTAATCTCAATCAGGAACAGTGAAGAATAATGATGACAGTAAGGCAAAAGTCCAAGATAGGATGAGGATCAAAGGATACAAATTAAAGGGTTTGTAGATATGTGTCTTAAGGTGGTCCAGTAGAGATTTCAGAGGTCTGCATGAAGATCTGAAGAAGGTTTAGTGGCTCAAGTAAAACTAGTTCCGGTAGATGTTCAGTGGTGATAGAGTAATATAGATAGGTCTGGTCAGATCCAGAAATGCATTTTCCTATTCTTTGGATTTGAGGAAGTGTTGAGGAAGTCTTTGTGAAGTGTTAACTAGTTTGGTTCATGGCTTGAAGGTTCAGAAGCATTTGTTCTTTTGTGATAGTGGTGACAGACTGTGTTCTTGAGTTTCCAAATGATGAAGAGAAGAATTTTGTTAAGCAAATGAAGTGCGGATGTTCTTAGTGAGTCAGGCAATCTTGCGAAGGTCGTTAGATAGTGTCTAGCCTATATTGGTGGTCTGCATTGGAGTTGGAGGCTGCAATTGAAGAATAACCTCCAGATGATGATGTTCTTCCTGACTGGCCGACCGGGTGTGTTACATGTCTTATAGATGTTCTTATGGATGTTTGCTAACTTAGATGATCATTCCTAAGTTGATGTCTTGTATAAGTAAGGGGTTACAAAGTTATTTCAAAGTGGTCAGCCTGTCAGGAAGTGTGTGGTAGCATGGAGGAAAGAGAAAGCCAGAGCAGAAGTATTGGGCTTAAATGGAGCTGATTCAAGCATGGTGAAGATGCTATTTTCTAGTTCAAGTTGGTGATACTTATTTCTTTGTAGACAATGTGTCTCTTGTAGGTAGTGAGCCTCTTGTGAGCAGTGTGTTTAGGCAGTGAGCCCTAAATGCCATGTGCCATTTTGTTCTATCTATTTTTCTAATAGAGAATACAATCTTGGGTTAATCACCCCATGGTTTTTCCCTTAGCTAGGTTTTCCACGTCAAAATCTTGGTGTCTTATGTGTTGATGAGTTTCTACTTCTGATTTAATTGCATTATGTTTCATGAATGATATACTGCTAATCACTAAGAAGATTTAAGTGTTAAATTTGAGAAAGTTTTGGACAACTGATTCACCCCCCCTCTTAGTTGTGTGCCCTAAGTATAACAATTGGTATTAGAGCCAAGTTCCTCTAAAAGGAGATTAGCAGCTTGAGGAGATCTAGGATGCCGTCTTAAAAGAAGGATCGTTTGAAGTTTGATGGAACCAATTTTAATCTTTGGAAGGGTCGAATGAAATGTCATTTGCAATGTATGGGAATGGTGTACTGGACCATGGCTACAACACAGTATACTCCTCCACAGGGTGGTCTGAAAACCCTAAATGAAATCACAGATGCTAAAAACAATCTGCGAACTATAGAAGCTCTTCTAAGTGCATTATCTGATTCAGAGCTCTCAAATGTTATTAACCTACCAACTACTTTTGAGATTTGGCAAAAACTAGAACTTTTGCATGAAGGAGGCAAGTATGTTAAAAGTGCAAGGTTACAGAGTCTGAAAGGGAAATTTGAAAATCTAAAGATGAGAGATGATGAAAATATTACTACTTTTATGCCAAGAGTAAATGAGATTGTTTGTGGAATCAAAAATGCTGGTGGAGTCTTGGATGAAGATGAGATTCTTGGAAAAATTCTCAGATCCCTTCCTGCTTGTTATAAAATCAAGGCTGCTGCCATTGAAGAATTCAGAGCCCATACAACTATCACAAGAGATCAATTGGCTGGTAAATTGGTTGCATTTGAAATGACTGAGTTTGGAGATGCCCCTCCTGAGACTGAATCTGCATTCAAAGCTAGTGCCTCTGTAAAAGGTAAACAAAGGTTTGATCCAGGAGAGAACTCATCAAGGAAACTACCATGGTATGAAAAACCAAGAAAAGACTTGGAAGAAGAAGAAGTAGAAACTACTCAACTTGAAGCCCTTATTGTAAAAAGGCTACCAAGAGGATCCGATAAGTATGAAGGAAAATTACCTTTTAAGTGTTTCAACTGCAATAAGATTGGTCATTTTTCCTCAAAGTGTCTAGAAAGATTTTCAAGGCCAAATCCTAATAGATCAAGCTTCCAAAAGAATTGTTACTATGTTCATGAAGAAGATGATAATGAAGGAATACCAGATGATGAATCAGAGACATGAAACAAATCTGGAAGTGATTGGGTGTTTATTGCCATCAAGGAAGAAGAACCAATATCCTCTGAATCTGTCAATCATAAAATTATAGAAAGAGCTCTGGCTGTTCAAATTGAAGAAAAATATGACTAGGTCATTGACAGTGGTTGCTCTCACCATATGACAGGTGACAAAAGTAAGTTCATAGATCTGGAAAGGTATGAAAGAGGAGTGGTAAAGTTTGGTGATAATTCTGCTGGTAGAATCAGAGGAAGAGGAACTATTTCTTTTAATGGAAGGAACAACACTGGTAATGTACTATATGTTGAAGGTTTGAAGCACAATCTTCTTAGTGTTGGACAAGTGGTGGACAAAGGCTATGATCTCTGATTCAAGAATGGAAAATGCAAAATTTTTGAAATTTTTGGAACAGAGATTGCATCCAGTACCCAAACTAAAGGTAATATTTTCCACTTGGTTGGTACTGGTAAAAGTTGCTTATTTGCTCAAGTTGATTAGAGTTGGTTATGGCATAGGAGAATGTGTCATGTGAATTTTGATAATATCATCAAGATAAGCAATACTCAAGTTGTAAGAGATCTTCCAAAACTGGTGAAACCTACAAATAGCTTGTGTAAAGAATGTCAGTTGGGCAAGTTGAGCAATGTCACATTCAAGAGTAAGGAATTGTCTTCTATCAGATTATTAGACTTAGTTCATGCTAATCTTTGTGGTCTGGCAAGAACTAGGAGTGTGCAAGGTGATAGATACTTCATGTTACTAATTGATGACTATTCCCAGATGATGTGGGTGACCTTTCTGAAAGAGAAATCAAAAGCTCTTGAGAAATTCAAAATATTCAAGGCTATGGTAGAGAATGAAACTGGATTAAAACTGAAATGTCTGAAGTCTAATAGAGGTGGGGAATTCACATTTGGTGAGTTCTTAGAGTTCTGTGAGAAACATGGAATAAAGAGATAGTTATCTGCTCCTAGGACTCCACAGTAGAATCGAGTTGTGGAAAGAAAGAACAGGACCATCCAAGAAGCTTCTAGGACCATGATGATGGAAGTAAATGTTCATTAGATCTATTGGAGAGAAGCTGTCAGCACTAGAGTCTATACTCTCAATCGAGTTCAAATCAGAAGTAATATCGGTAAGACTCCTTATGAACTCTAGTTTGGCATTACTCCTACTATAAGATACTTCAGAGTCTTTGGTAGAAAATGTTACATCAAAAGAGATGAAGATCTAGGGAAGTTTGATGCTAGAACTGATGAAGGAATTATCTTGGGTTACTCTACTCAAAGCAAAGCATACTGGTGTTATAACAAGAGACTGATAAAGATAATAGAAAGTACAAATGTGAAGGTTGATGAGGGAATTGAGAAACCCTCAAGATTTTATGAATATGATGAAAATGATCAGAATGATGTTCTGATTCAAGGAGCCAAAACCTCTTCTGAAAGTTAGATTCAAACTGATCCAATAAATTAGGAAGAAGAGATAAGGCTGAATGAGTCTGATCAAGAAGCAAAAGTTTAAGAAACTCCCAAAGTTCCAAGGTATGTAAGACTGAATCACTCTGAAGATTAGATCATAGGTGACAAAAGAAAAGGTGTGCAAACTAGAAGGAGAATTGCTCAAAATTTAGATGAGTATTGTCTAATTTTAAAGATTGAACCTAAGATAATAAATGAAGCCTGCAATGATGAAAATTGGACCAAAGCAATGGAGGAAGAGTTGATGCAAATTGAGAAAAATCACACTTGGGATCTTGTTCCTAGACCTAGAAACAAGAATGTGATTGGAACCAAATAGGTCTTCCAGAACAAACTAAATGAAGATGGTGAAGTAATCATAAATAAAGCTAGATTGGTCTGCAAGGGCTATTCTCAAATAGGAGTTGATTTTGAAGAAACTTTTGCTCCGGTAGCAAGAATTGAAGTAGTTAGATTATTTCTTGCATTTGCTACATTCAAATATTTCAAAGTATATCAGATGGATGTCAAGTCTACCTTCCTAAATGGTGACTTGGAAGAAGAAGTGTACATTGAGCAATCGGATGGATTTCAATTATTTGATCATGGTAATATGGTCTACAAGTTGAAGAAAGGACTGTATGGACTAAAGCAAGCCCCAAGAGCCTGGTATGAAATATTGGATAAACATCTTTTGAAGATTAGTTTCAACAATGGTACTACTGATAGTAATTTGTATTTTAAATTGATCATGAAAACATTTTGATTGTTGAAGTGTTTGTTGATGATATCATTTTTGGAGGAAGAGATAGTATGTGTAAAACTTTTGCAAATGAAATGAAAAGTGAGTTTGAGATGTCCATGCTTAGGGAAATGAATTTTTTCTTAGGTCTACAAATCACTCAAATAAAGAAAGGAATCTTCATTTCTTAGCCCAAATATGTGAAAGAACTGTTGAAGAAATTTGGGATGGAAGACTCAAAACCAATGAACACTCCCATGGCAACCAGATGTAAATTGAGCAAAGATGATGATTCTCCTAAGGTTGATCAGATAAAGTATAGGTCAATGACTGGAGGGCTATTGTATCTCACTCAAACCAGACTAGACATAATGTAGGTTGTTGGTCTTATTGCTAGATTTTAGGCTAATCCTAGAGAATCTTATGTCATGGCAATCAAGAGGATTTTTTGATATCTAAAAGGGATAGTTGAGTATGGTCTATGGTATCCTAGAGATCATGATTTCTCTCTTCATGCGTATGCAGATGCTGATTGGGTAGGATATGTGGATGATCGAAAGAGTACCAGTGGTGGAGCATTCTTTTTGGGGAAGAGATTGGTTTCTTCGCTAAGCAAGAAATAAGAGGCAATATCTCTGTCTACAACTAAAGCAGAATATATTGTTGTAGTAGGTAGTTGCACTCAAGTTTTATGGATGAAGCAGATGCTAAGAGATATCAAAGTAGAGTATGAGGAACCTATCACAATCTTCTGTGATAATTCAAGTGCAATAAATATATCTAAGAATCCGGTGTTGCACTCAAAAACCAAACACATATCCATCAAGTTTCACTTTTTGAGAGAACAAGTGAACAATAATGAAGTCAGATTGGAGTTTGTGCCTTCCAAGGATCAGATTGCAGACATCTTTACTAAACCTCTACCTATGGACTCTTTTGATTTTCTTAGGGAGAAGTTAGGGGTTATTGCCCCTTCAGTGTTGAACTAAAGTGCACTATTGTGCATCAATCCAGTGGATATCACAGTCACATCTTGTGATCCAAATTGATGTTGGGGAGCTACTACTCAGGGGGAGCAACATGTATGATTCTAAAGTGGTAAAAATGCAAGTATGCACCCTTTGCCATTGATGTCAAAGGGGGAGAGAAGACATGTGAAAAAAAAGTAGTTGCTAATCAAAGGGGGAGTAGTAAAGGGAGAGAAGACATGTGAATGGTTGTTGCTGATAGGGGGAGCTGTGACAGTGAGGAGAAGTTCTTGTCTTGATGGCTAAAATAGTTTTTCACATCATATGTTGCCATCAATGACAAAGGGGAAGATTGTTGCAAGTATGGGCCCAACTGGTGTTGTCATTAATGGCAACATACTCTTGATGCATTAATGATAAGGATTGGATGAGCTATGAGCTGAGGATATTGAGAAAATTAGTCTCAATTAGGAACAGTGAAGAATAGTGATGACAGTAAGGAAAAAGTCTGAGATAGGATGAGGATCAGAGGATATGGATTAAAGGGTTTGTAGATATGTGTCTTATGGTGGTCCAGTAGAGATTTCAGAGGTCTGTATGAAGATCTGAAGAAGGTGCGGCAGCTTAAGTAAAACTGGTTCCAGCAGATGTTTAGTGGTGACAGAGTAATATAGATAGGTTCGGTGAGATCTAGAAATGCATTTTCCTATTCTATAGATTTGAGGAAGTGTTGAGGAGGTCTTTGTGAAGTGTTAACTAGTTTGGTTCATGGCTTGAAGGTCTGGAAGTATTTGTTGTTTTGCGATAGTGGTGACAGACTATGTTCTTGAGGTTCTGGATGAAGAAGAGAAGAATTTTGGTAAGAAGATGAAGTACGGATGTTCTTGGTGAGTCAGGCAATCTTGTGAAGGTTGTTGGATAATGTCTAGACTGTATTGGTGGTCCGCATTGGAGTTTAAGCCCGCAATTGAAGAATAACCTCTGGACAATGATGTTATTCCTAACTGGCCGACCGGATGTGTTACACGTCTTGTGGATATTCTTATGTATGTTTGCTGACTTAGATGATCATTCCTAAGTTGATGTCTTGTATAAGTAAGTGGTTGTGAAGTCATTTCAAAGTGGTCAGCTTGTCAGGAAGTGTGTGGTAGCAAGGAGGAAAGTGAAAGGTAGAGTAGAAGTATTGGGCTTAAATGGAGCTCGCTCAAGCATGGTGAAGATGCTATTTTCCAATTCAAGTTGGTGATACTTATTTCTTTGTAGACAATGTGTCTCTTGTAGGTAATGAGCCTCTTGTGAGTAATGTGCTTGGGCAGTGAGCCCTAATTGGCATGTGCCATTTTGTTCTATCTATTCTTCTAACAGAGAATACAATCTTGGGTTAATCACCGCATGGTTTTTCCCTTAACCAGGTTTTCCACATCAAAATCTTGGTGTGTTATGTGTTGATAAGTTTCTGCTTCTCATTTAATTGCATTATGTTTCATGAATGATATACTACTAATCACTAAGAAGATTTAAGTGTGAAATTTGAGAATGTTTTGGATAACTGATTCACCCCCCCTATCAGTTGTGTGCCCTAAGTATAATAGTGGTGTTTAGAGGTTTGCCTCAGTCAAACCCCAGAGGACACTTAAGTCTTTAAACACCATTGTCAAATAAAGAGGGCATGCCCTTGTGAGGCAAAGGCCAAAAACTAAAGAAATCAATGATAAAAACATAATGATATGTCACCTTGTAGTGAAGGTCTCATGGAGGAAGATGCTCTTCAGGCCATGAGGAGATTAATGCTCAAATCTGCAAATGTCAACACACAAAACATACAAGTCTACTCTTGCAACACAATAGAAGACCTTGAATCACCTTGACAACACAATAGCTTGCTAGTGATCATCTAATAATGCTCTAGTCTACAAATGAATGCCTACACATGCTTATATATGTATCTACAAGCACTCCCACCAAGATATTTGAAATTCAAACTTACCGTGTCGGCAAAGGGGCCTAATAATGGTCACAAACTGACACCTAAAAATTAGGGCTGCCCCAAAATAGGGCAGGACTAGGGCATGGGTACCCAAGTCCTCCCCCCTATTTTGGGTAGGTTATAGGTCAAGGGATCCTCCTAGGTCCCATTTGCCATGTTACCTAGGTCTCATTCCATCTAGATGCCAAAATATGAACTAAAATGTCCTAAATGCATGCTAAAGACCCGAGAGCTAAACCTTATGAGGGAAAAGCCCCCAAGGGGATATTTTTCAATGTTACAATATATATATATATATATATATATATAACCAAAATTCTCATGAAGGGATTACAGAGATGCACCAGTATGGTGCTATTTGTTGGATAGGCATGGTACCATATGACACTTGGATAGGCTTGGAATAGGTACACTCATTGGCTTGGGGCTTTCTAGTTTGATATTCTTCCTTTGCTAATAGTCCTTAGAAGAATTCCAAAAAATATGATTTTGTCATGGGGGGTTTGGATTGTGGATTTTGGCTTTGGATAGATGGATGGTTGGATGGATAGGATGAGCTAGAGTGTAAGGATGAACATGAATGATCTATATAGAATGTGGAAGATATGGAGTGTACACATGAGGTTGGGTTAGGAAACATGGATTAGACATAAGGACCATGCTCTAAGCCATTGCTTCCCTTGTCAAAGATGTCATAAAGAGGATCAATGTGCCTAGGATTAGCATAATGGCTAGTGCTAGTTGTTTCTTGACGACAAGGCTCTCTGAGTGAAGGATGAAAATTTATGGCAAGTTTTTGATCAATAGTCCCATCATCAAAGCTATTGTTATCAAGATATTCATCTTGATCCACAAGACTATCATTATCATCATCCTTGACAAAAGGATTTGTGATTTGATTTGGGTAGAAGATTTGTTCTAATGAATGCATAAATGGAGGGCTTGCTTTGATAATGATTTTGGGTTTTACATTGGCTTCACTGATGATAGTAAGAATAAGGGTTCTATCTTGCGTAATAAAGTTCTCAAACCAAGGATCCATGGTGGAAATGACGAAAGATAACAAGGTGTTTGGGTTCAATGACGATGCATGTGGATTTGCTAGGCTTGGCATGAGACTTATGATTTAGAAAATGGATTCCATAAGAGATAGGTATGAAATTGTGACTTGGATAAAAAGACTTGGGATGATTTCAAACATTTTTCAAAGAGGATTCAATTGTGATCTAGTAAAAAATGGGATGTTTTGGTTTGACTGCAAGTTTAAGGTTTCAAGGTTCAATGACTTATTTACAGGATTAATTCAAAGACTTACTTGCAAGAGGATTCAACAAATAAAGAAAAAACTTTGGTTTAAGTGATAGATGTAAGGATATTCATGATTTTTGCATAAGGAGACACAACAAACACATTAACAATCTAGTTTAGTCAGGTGGGTATATCAGTTTTTAGGGGCCCAAAAGTATGTTATCTACTAAGCTATGGATAGCTAGGAATGCAAGGTCATGTACCACCTATGCACTCCTTACCATGGAGGACAAGTCCTTGCCCATAATGAGCTCTATCTTAACAGGCTTAGAAACATGACATAAGTAACTTCCCAAGCCTAACTGGTATCCAATGTACCACAAAAAAAAAGATGAAAGGATCCTGGTCTAGGCTATATAGGCATCTAAGGGATATCCTCATTATACACTTGTGATACAGGAGCATCCCAGGTTGCAAATAAATCTTCCATCAACCAAAAATATTTGTATTCTTTCTTTTTGTGCATTTTTAGTTCAATTCAGTCATTTGTAGTTTCGGAATTTTGTACCACATTTTACTGCATCTTCATATTAGAACATATAAAGTAGGACTTAGCATCTACATATCATCATCTACATCATATTCAAATTTTAAGTCATTTGGATTTGTCTGTTAGGAGTTATCACTATCAGAAGATCATCAGTTTTCTCATAATAGAGCATATAGGTAGTTAGTTGAAGAAGAAGGTTTGCGGAGCACTTTTGTGACTTATGGAGCCTAATAAAACATCGTACATGGCACATATGGATCAAATAGACCTTCCTTGAGGTCCGTACCAGGTTTCATGCAATTATGGAGCATTACCAAATGTTGAAGGCCGACCTGCTTGTTTCTACATGTTACATTCCTTCATTGAAGTTTGTAACCTTATGTGGTTGACGCAGAGGATTCTATGAGCTTGAAGATTATACATATAGATCTCTACGATGTATTAGGAAGTCTGTAGTTCTTATTTAGCATTGATGATAGTTTAGATTAGATATTTTCTTCTAAAAAGGCACTTCAATGCCATATCTTTCATAACTAAGAATTAGGCATGTGAGCCCTTGTGATTGTAGCCCTCATGTTGCCAGCATATGAGCATTGTAATTCTTTGATATTTTGAATATATGAATCTTCCATTACATTCTACAATTGAGTTGTTTCCATTGTGTTTACTCTAGCTACATGGTTTGGATAGTTCATTCTACGAACCCTCTAGCCATGACTACACCAAGTGGTATCAAAGTGAAGTTTTGAATCCTTTGGGAAGTGAAGGCATTCACTAAGATCTTGTTGTGAACATGATAGGGAGGACTCTAGGCTGCCTGCTTCTACATCCTGTAGGTGTACAAGACCATTTGACAACTCTAGCCTTCCTACCACTTCAAAGTGCTAAAAGACATACTCTTTGCAGAGATGGAAAACTCTACTTCACTACTTGGTGTGGGACACATACCTTGTCCTCACTGCTTTCCAAGATGCTGCCTCAATGGCACATAACTTTCTGAGCCCGTTGCCCACCCTTCTCACTCTATTCAAGGGTCTGGACTGCTTGGTACTCACTTTCCTTCTCTCTATTTTTCCACCCCTGCAAATCTATTTTCCTACTTGTTTATCTAGCCAGACTCCTCACTGAGCTCGCCTAGAACAAGCATGCATTGCCTCTAGCCGGCAATCCGACCACCCCACAAAAGAAAAACAAACAAAAATCATGGTTCTGTTTGATGATCTCCATAGTGTACATTGGGATTTGAAGAATCATCAAAACAAAGTCATGGTTTACAAAAGAAAACAAAATTTTAGAAACAGAAAGACTAATCTACTGTAGAATGGTAAACTGAAAACAGAAAAGAAAATACACAGATGATCAAACTGCTGTACTTTATTTCTCTTTAAAATTCTAATTACATCAAAATGCTTTACACATCAAAATTCCCTTCTTCGATTATTCTCCTCCACTCCCTACAGAAAGAATGCTATATCATTTATACTTGCTCATGTCCATTATAGGATGATTCAGTTACAAGACGGTTCGTATTCTAACTGCTGGTTGAATTCTACATTTTCTTGACAGTCAGCAAGACTTACCATGATGTCTCTCTGACACATTGTATCGGCAAAACGGATGACTATTGGCCTGGCCTAAGTCCTTTCTTCCGATATATCAGCTCATCCCGATGACCTTTGTATCTCATAGACTCCCATCGGCAAGAGCTACCAACGTCCGCGAAATTTCCTTTCTACTCACCGATCTTAATTCTTACACTAATGCACACTTTGATTTGTTTACCATTGGGAAGACTTAGTCTATCGGCCGGCACTCTTCAAGTCATTCCGACACTTTACCGTATGCCGATGTGTTTCCTCCATTCCTCTCTGTCGGTGTGACAATACATCGTCGGTGCAAGAATTGAAGCTTGTGCCGATGCCTTTTATCACCGCGATACATACTCCTTCGCTGAACCATTGAACCACAACAGCGGTTCAATCGCCAGGTTCAACCGTGAGGTTCAACCTCCAACAAAATGATCGGCGTTTTCAACTCCACCATCCTCTATGCATGAACCTGTTGAACCTTTGAACCTCAACAGCGGGTTCAATCGAAAGGTTCAACGAAGAGGTTCAATGGCACGGTTCAACCATTGAACAAATGGACCAACACTCTAACTTCACCAAACAGAAATATAAAACTGTTGAACCGTTGAACCCTGGCGCGAGGTTCAACCGCGGGTTCAACGAAATGGTTCAACAGCAAGGTTCAACCAATCAACAAGTGCCGATCAACAAAGTGACCAATGATTCCAATGAACCATTGAACCTTGGCGCGGGTTCAACTGTGGGGTTCAACCGGATGGTTTAGCTATTGAACAAAATGCTGAACACCTTCAAAATGCTCGAAAAACTCCAAAAACAAAAACACAAGCTGCAAACTTAAATTTGACAAACCAAAAACTATGTACGGCTGCATTGAGCCTTGGTGCTCCTGCACCATACTCCCCCTGTGCGGAAAGAAACTAGGTCACCTCTGGTGACAATGAGGCAAAATCAATGCCCCTCTTTTTGAATTTTGACTCTACAACCCAGGTAGCTTCTGCTTCAGGCAACTGCTTCCACTTGACCAAATGCTCCATGTAGACACCATGTCTAGTTTGCTTCTATACTCTGGAATCCAGTATTCGCTCTGCCTGTAGTTTGGGTTTGAGTGGCAAAGTCACATCTATTTCTGTCTGTTCCTTCTCTGAAATGGATCCATCTGCTGCTGACTGAGGACCCCTGTATTGCACCAGGTCTTGGACATTAAACACTGGTGAGATTGCCAAATCTTTTGGCAATTCAATTCTGTATGCATTATTTCCATACTTGTTCAGGATTCTGCAAGGACCAATTCTCCTCATCTGCAGTTTGGTTGGCATTCCTTTCTGCATTCTGGCTTTGTTCAAGTGCACCATAACCAGATCACCAACCTCAAACTAAATATCCCTTCTGTGGGCATCTACTCTGTCCTTGATCTTCTGTGTGTTCTATGTTAAGGTTTTCTTCACCTGCTCATGCACTTCTTTCATGGATTGTGCAAAATCCTCTGCATGTCCACTTCTGTTCTCCATGTTTCCCATAATTCTGAGCTCACATATACCTCTGGGATGCATTCCATAGACTATTTCGAATGGACTCTTACTAGTAGTCCTATTCACACTGTCATTATAGGAAAATTCTACCTGATGAATGACAAGATCCCAACTCTGTCCATATTCTTTGGTTATACACCTTAACAGGTTGCCCAATGTCCTATTTACCACCTCTGTCTGACCATCTGTCTGTGGGTGATATGCTGAACTGAAAGACAAATTTCTTCCCAATCTCTGCCACAATGTTTTCTAGAAATGCCCCATGAATTTAGCATCTCTATCAGACACAATGCTTGCTGGAAGTCCATGAATTCTGATCACTTCTCTAAAAAACAAGTGTGCTATATGACTGGCATCATGAGTCACTTTACAGGGAATGAAATGGCTCATCTTGCTAAACCTGTCTACTACTACATATATGCTATCATAACCAGTCTTAGTCTTAGGCAAACCAACTACAAAATCCATGCTTACACATTCCCATGGCCTGGAAGGAATGGGTAAGGGTTGGTACAGTCCTGCATTAGAAGTGGTTCCCTTGGCCTTCTGACATATGGTACACTGCTCTACATACCTTATGATGTCTCTGTGCATCCTTGGCCAATGATAGAACCTTTGGACTAGCTCCAGTGTCTTGTTCAGACCAAAATGGCCGCTCAGACTGCCATTATGCTTCTCCTATATGAGATTTTCTCTCATAGATCCTCTTGGCACACATAATTGTCCACCTTTCAATAGCAATCCCTATTGTAAGGTGAAATCTGCAAATTCACTATGAAAGTGATTCTCAAAATCTTGACATACCTTGTATGCCTCAGCAAAATCTTCATCATCTTGGTAAAGATTCTTGAAATCTTTAATCCCAATGCTCTTCAATTTCACTTCTTGCACTGTGAGCAATCTTCTGCTCAAAGCATCTGCAACTCTGTTCAGCTGCCCCTTCTTATGCTTAATTGTAAAGGTATAAGATTGCAGGTACTCCATCCATTTGATATGCTTGCTGCTTAACTTATCCTGTGAGTTCAGAAAACTCAGAGCTTGGTTATCTGTGTAGACCACAAGTTCTTTAGGTAGGAGATAATGTCTCCACTTCCTCAATGCTTGGACTAGAGCATACAACTCTAAGTCATATGAAGAGTACTTACTCTTTGCTTCATTCAGCCTCTCACTAAAAAAGGCTACAGGTCTGTTTTCCTGATTTAGCACTGCTCCTACAGCTATATTACTTGCATCACATTCAATAGTAAATAGCTTATCAAAACTAGGCAACAACAAAATAGGTTGTGTTGCTACCTCTTTCTTCAACCTTTCAAAACTTCTATCTGCAACTGGTGTCCATCTGAATTTTGCTTTCATTCCACCCTTAATTGTATCCAACATAGGTGCACATATTCCACTGAAATTTCTGATAAACTTTCTGTAAAACTGGGCTAAGCCATGAAAACTTCTCACCTCTGTGGCTGCTCTGGGAGTAGGCCAGCTCAATATGGCTTCTACTTTGGACTTGTCCATCTTCAACTCTCCCTGGGACACCACAAAACCAAGGTATACCAATTCGTACTTCATGAATTCACACTTCTCCAGATTGATGGTTAGTTGTTCATCATGTAATTTTTGCAAAACAGTATTTACATGTTCTAGATGTTCTTCCTTGGTCTGACTAAAAATTAGAATATCATCTAGAAAAACAACAACAAATTTACCAATGTAATCCTTTAGGACTTCATTCATGAGTCTCATAAAGGTGCTGGGTGCATTTGATAGACCAAATGGCATAACAAGCCATTCATACAGTCCTTCTGTGGTCTTGAAGGCTGTCTTCCACTCGTCACCTTCCTTGATTCTTATTTGGTGGTAACCACTCTTCAGGTCTATCTTGGTGAAATACTTTGCTTTTCCAATACAGTCCATGAGATCTTCAATTCTAGGCATTGGGAATCTATACCTTATAGTTATCTTGTTTATGGCTCTGGCATTTGTACACAATCTCCATGATCCTCCTTTCTTGGGTGCCAACACTGTGGGCACTGCACAAGGACTAATACTCTTCCTGATCAATCCTTGATCTAGCAATTCCTGCACTTGCCTAGAAATCTCTTTGTGCTGATCTGGAGTCATCTTGTAAGGTGCCTTGTTTGGCAAAGATGCTCCTGGAATCAGGTCTATCTGATGGCTTATTGCTCTCTGTGGAGGCAATGTGGTTGGTGTACCATCACTGATTATGCCTTTATACTTCTCCAGTATAGGCTGCACTTTTTTGGGAATCTCTGTCTTCTTACCCTGTTGTCCTTCTTTTGGTTTCACTATGATGGCATAACCAATACCATCTTCCTTAAGAGTATTCAGAAACTCTTTTCCACTCACAACCAAGATATTAGGACTCTTTGTCTGAACTGCATCTTCATCCTCCAATGACTGAATCTTATAGGTGACACCATCCTTCTGAAAAGAATAGGCATTCTTCTCACCATCATGTACTGCTTTTCGGTCATACTGCCATGGTCTGCCCAATAAGAGATGGCATGCATCCATGGGTAGTATATCACATAATACCTTATCCTTGTAGCCACCTATACTAAACTCTACCCAACTTTGTTCATTTACTACCACATGTTGACCCTTATTCAACCATGTGACTCTATATGGGTTTGCATGAGTAATTCTTTTCAAATTCAGTTTCTTAACTTCCTCATCAGAAATAATATTATCAGTGGATCCTGAGTCTATGATAATTTTACATACCTTATTCAAAATCTTGCACTTGATTCTGAATAGTGCTCTCCTCTGGCTTGGTTCAGACTTTACTGGTACCTTCATCAAAGTTCTCCTTATCATCAGGTTCTCTCCATCTTCTGAGTTTAGATTGACCTCAGGTGACTGGCTGCTGGATGCATTATCTTGGACATAGTGATTTCTCTTATCACCTCCTTGAGAAGAGGATGTGGCCTTTTCTGGACACCTATATGCTGGATGACCTAGATTGCCACAGTTGTAACACTTCATGTTGGTGAAATAGGATCCTCTGCCTGATCCTCCTGACCTTCCTCTATTAGACCCTCTTCCTCTGTGGTTTCCTCTACCACTTGACTCCCCACTCTGCTCTGTGAGTTTGGATTCTGCTTGGGATCTATTGTCAGTATTTCTTCCACCAAAATCTCCTCTGTGTCCTCTGTTATCTCTACCTCTTCCTCTTCCTCTGCTATTTGAGTCTTGTTTCCTCTTATTCTTTTCCTCCACTTTTAGTGCTAGCTGATAGCATTTTTGCACTATGGTAGGGCACAATAAACTGATTTCTTCTTGTATATTCCACTTCAGACCATTAAGGTACCTTGCTAGCTTTATGCTTTCATCCTCCATTACTTTGGACCTTAAGCATAGCTTTTGGAATTCTTCAGTGTATGCACTGACATCTAATTCCTTTTGTCTCAGATTCTGTCTCTTCCTGTGCAGCTGTATTTCATAATCTTCTGGCATATATGCTTCTTTGATTTTAGCTACCATTCCGTTCCAAGTAGCTATGGGCTTCTTATCTTCTTTTGCTCTTTCAGTCTGCACAAATTTCCACCAGGTTAAGGCAGCTCCCCTGAGTCTGGATTTGGCCACCTTTGCTTTCTGTGCCTCGCTTACACCATCACATTCAAAGTGATTTTCAAGTCCTTCTATCCACTCCATGACCAAATCTGGGTCCATTTTCCCACTGAAAAGTGGTACTCCTTCCAATGTTTTACCGCTCATTGCTTTCAAAGCTTTCAAGAATGGTTCTTCTTCCAATTTAGGATCAGGTGTGGGCTCTTCATCTTCTACAGATACACCTTTTCCCTTATCCTCAGAATTTTTAACTCTCTGGCTAACTTCTTCAGTCTTTTGCAACATTACACCTAGCTTACTCTCCATTTCTGCTAGTCTTTCTTGTAGGAGTCTATTCTCCTCTTCTTGATCTTCAACCTTCTTTGCTAACTCTGCATTAGTCACCATTTTATTGGATGAACTAACAGACTCACTTGAACTTGGTGATGACATACAACTCTTCTATTCCTATCTAGGAATAACCCAAATCTTACTGCTCTGATACCAATTTGATAGGGAGGACTCTAGGCTGCCTGCTTCTGCATCCTGTAGGTGTACAAGACCATTTGACAACTCTAGCCTTCCTACCAATTCAAAGTGCTAAAAGACATACTCTTTGCAGAGATGGAAAACTCTACTTCACTACTTGGTGTGGGACACATACCTTGTCCTCACTGCTTTCCAAGATGCTGCTTCAATGGCACATAACTTTCTGAGCCCGTTGCCCACACTTCTCACTCTGTTCAAGGGTCTGGACTGCTTGGTACTCACTTTCCTTCTCTCTATTTTTCCACCCCTGCAAATCTATTTTCCTACTTGTTTATCTAGCCAGACTCCTCACTGAGCTCGCCTAGAACAAGCATGCATTGCCTCTAACCGGCAATCCGACCACCCCACAAAAGAAAAACAAACAAAAATCATGGCTCTGTTTGATGATCTCCATACTGTACATTGGGATTTGAAGAATCATCAAAACAGAATCATGGTTTACAAAAGAAAACAAAATTTCAGAAATAGAAAGACTAATCTACTGTAGAATGGTAAATTGAAAACAGAAAAGAAAATACACAGATGATCGAACTGCTGTACTTTATTTCTCTTTAAAATTCTAATTACATCAAAATGCTTTACACATCAAAATTCCCTTCTTCGATTCTTCTCCTCCACTCCCTACAGAAAGAATGCTATATCATTTATACTTGCTCATGTCCATTACAGGACGATTCAGTTACAAGACGGTTCGTATTCTAACTGCTGGTTGAATTCTGCATTTTCTTGACAGTCGGCAAGACTTACCATGATGTCTCTCTGACACATTGTATCGGCAAAATAGATGACTATTGGCCTGGCCTAAGTCCCTTCTTCTGATATATCACCTCATCCCGATGACCTTTGTATCCCATAGACTCCCATCGGCAAGAGCTACCAACGTCGGCGAAATTTCCTTTCTACTCACCGATCTTAATTCTTACACCGATGCACACTTTGATTTGTTTACCATCGGGAAGACTTAGTCTATCGGTCGGTGCTCTTCAAGTCATTCTGACACTTTACCGTATGCCGATGTGCTTCCTCCATTCCTCTCTGTTGGTGTGACAATACATCGTCGACGCAAGAATTGAAGCTTGTGCCGATGCCTTTTATCACCGCGATACATACTCCTTCGCTGAACCATTGAACCACAATAGCGGTTCAATCACTAGGTTCAACCATGAGGTTCAACCTCCAACAAAATGATCGGCATTTTCAACTCCACCATCCTCTATGCATGAACCCGTTGAACCTTTGAACCTCAACAGCGGGTTCAATCGAAAGGTTCAACGAAGAGGTTCAACAGCGCGGTTCAACCGTTGAACAAATGGACCAACACTCTAACTTCACCAAACAAAAATATAAAACTGTTGAACCGTTGAACCCTGGCGCGAGGTTCAACCGCGGGTTCAACGAAATGGTTCAACAGCAAGGTTCAACCGATCAACAAGTGCCGATCAACAAAGTGACCAATGATTCCAATGAACCATTGAACCTTGGCACGGGTTCAACTGTGGGGTTCAACCGGATGGTTCAGCTGTTGAACAAAATGCCGAACACCTTCAAAATGCTCAAAAAACTCCAAAAACAAAAACACAAGCTGCAAACTCAAAATTGACAAACCAAAAACTATGTACGGCTGCATTGAGCCTTGGTGCTCCTACACCAGAACAGATCACCGACCTAAGGCAGTCTACTTGTATTTGTCAACAAAGTGCCAATTGTGAGGTAGTTGCTACCCTGTAGTCAGATCACTAGATTGAGGCAGTTGTATTAGATCCTAGAAAGAGATGCCACCAAGGAGGATGCCTATTATGGCCAATGTTGTTGGAAGAATGGAAGAAATGATTGAGATGATGAGAACAATGAAAGTTAGATTGGACGCTATAGAAGAAGATAGAATAAGAGGACTAAACCCTAGACATGATGCTGAAAGTGACAATGAAGAATTTCAATTTGCAGATCAAAATGAAGAAGCCCTAGAAGAAGAAGAATCAGATCAAGTGAAGATGTTGAAAGCTATTTATAAGATTGGTAAGAGACCTAGAGCGAAAGTATCAAACAATACTAGAAATTTGAATATGGAGGAATTGATTGACTGGATAAAAGACTTGGAGGAATACTTTGAATATAAGGAAATTGAAGATCTAGAGAGGGTAAGATTTGCAAAAACTAAGTTGAAAGGACATGCTACTATCTCGTGGAAAGAAGTTCAATTTGTTTGGATTGAAGATCTTTCACTATATATATTAATCAAAAACAAGAGTACATCATACGGTGATCAAGGTGACCACCATACACCAATCCATTTATAGCTTACAATCCAAAAAGGGGAACCTACTATAAGATTGTGCTTCAATAATAGGTTCAAATAGAACTATTGTTTAACAAGTACTAATTACATTTATGAGCTACTGAATATATCAGATCAAAAATAGTATGTAAATGAAACTATTTAAAATAAACTCGTAAGAGACTACTACTATTCCATTGTATCAAACCTAACTATATTAAGTAGATTATCCCTATCTTGCCCTGCATTAGGATAGTTCCAATCATCTTCAAACTATCTAGTGTTCCCAGAGGTCTCTTTCCTTCTATCCTACTATGGTGAAGAAGTTTTCCAGTCATCATCATCAATGGTTTCATCCAATTCAGTACCATCATATTCTAGGTTGGTCTTGATGAACTTTTTCTTGACTTTGTCCTATTTGGCCTACCCCAAATTGTCCATACATCTCATTCAATCCCTATTGTCACTGATCTTGAAGGAGTGCAAATATTTAGTTGCCTCTATGGGGTGATATAGTTCAAGAGTTCTACCATTCCCATAGAAGTTCTGAGAAGTGATTTCCCTTAGTCTCTGATCTTGGTTCTCTGTCCACTCCAACTGGTCCAGTTTGCAATATTTAGTTTGAAAGTCTGTGTACTCTCTAAGGAATCTGTCTTGCATCCTACTCCAACTTTGGTGCCCAAAATTAGCATTCTGAATGTCCTCTTTATACATCATTGCCTCTCCATTCATTTTCTCATTATATTTGTCCACTGTAATCTCCACTGTCATCATTACCTACTCAATCAATTTCAAATTTGTTAGTTTAAAAGATAACTCAGTGAGGACCTCTCCTTACCTTGAAACCTCTCATCTTTTTTCATCTTCCACAAAAACCATAGGATCTCTGTAGATAAGGCTAGCCAGAAAGAATTAAGTTTATTATTTAACCCTTTGACAAAACCACGCAGTATTTCTTTCCAACTAATAACATTCCCAAGTTCCCAATTTCCTACATTACCCATAAAATTAGCCCAGGTGGATTTTGTATAAACACAATAAAAAAAACATGTTGATAGTTTTCCTTTACATTACACAATGGCTAGACACTATAATCCATTCCTAAAGCCAATTTTTTAAGTAAGATTAACCATCTAAAGCTTCTCTTTTTAGGTTCTACACTTCTAGACCAAAAACATTCAAAGGCTTTGGATAAGATTTTATGTTCTAGTTTATGGAACCAGACTAAGTTAACATGCTCAAGGACTGCTAGAGGATTGACCATTAATTTATAAATTTTATTTGAGTTGACATCTTGAAGATTGGTTCCATCTATCCACTTGATCTTCCTAATGTAGTCCACCGCAAGAAAGGATACTTCCTATGGGAGCCTACACAAGAAAGAGTTGGAGATCATAGAGAATGTCCTTTTTTCATTCCAGCCAGACTAAATT
Organism: Cunninghamia lanceolata; assembly: GCA_027924645.1. Taxonomy (NCBI): domain Eukaryota; kingdom Viridiplantae; phylum Streptophyta; class Pinopsida; order Cupressales; family Cupressaceae; genus Cunninghamia; species Cunninghamia lanceolata. The sequence continues at coordinate 13,591,338 of BSBN01000388.1, read as the reverse complement.
CTTACTCAACCTATTCCAATTTTTTGGCTCTACTACCATCAAATAGTCACTAAGAGACTTTAGACATTTACCATGCAAAATCTTAGCTGAGCACCCTTGCAAAAGGGTAAGAGGTTTATCTTTATGAACTATGTTCCACTAAATTGATCTGTGTCCTATAATTATTCCTTTTTAAATATCATATGCCCTGCCATTATCAATTACAGTTCTAGCTTACTCCCAAGATTTCTAGATGTTGTTAAAGATAGTTAAAGTTTGGTCATACTCAAAGAGATGAGGAAAATAGATACTAATATCCTGATGACTAAGAATATCTTAACAACCCAAACATTGCCATTACTAGATAGTTGGTGTGAAGATATAAGGTTTGAGGTGGATTTCTTAAAGAGATGTAATTCTAAAGTTGTAGATGTTGGTATCATGATACGTGACCTCTTAGTGGAAGAGATAGAGATTTTGGAAGCCCTTGAGGGCGAGGTTGAAGGAAAAGTAGAAAATTAGGATGAGGACTTTCCTATTAAGGCATTACAATATAATTTTAAACTAGTAGCAGAAGATCCTATTAAGCATTTTTCTGAGGCTATCATTAATAAGGCTATGAGGATGAAAGCCAAAATAGAGAAATATAAAGAAGAGATGGATAGCCAGACAAACAAATGGATAGCTTTATAGGAACAATTAAAGGTACAAGAATATGCAGCCAAGAAGGCCAAAGTGTTGGATATAGCAGAAATAGAGAAAGCCATCCAAGCATATGAGTTCATCAAAGGGACCAGGTGCAGAATAACAGAGGAAGAGTCATCCACAGATGAAGAATCAGATGAGGATACAGAATGAAGGGGATCTTGTTGACCAAGTCAACGATTCTAGAATATTCCTATGTGCCAGCTATACACCACAAATTAATTGCCAACTGGAAATCATGTGCCATGTTTCCATCCCAACCATTGAATGTTTTGAGTTGATCGTGATCATTAGATCTGTTGTAACCGTATCCTCTTCTTATTTTATAAAAGGAGGAGGATTTCCTTTTGTACATTATTGGAAGCTTAATTGAGACTAAATTATTGAGTTTCATGGTTCTATCTCAAGGTCAATTGTATACTTGTACTCTTTTGCATACTTGAATGAATATGAAGATTGTTGATTACAAATTATCATAAATCTTGCATAATCTGTGAATGATCTCTAGATGTGTAACTGTGGATTGATGTGCTCTATTGAGGTGCAACTGCAAAGTGCATATTGTTTTCATTCTTTATCTTTGAAGATTCACATCGATCATATGTAGTTGTGGAATGTCCTAGCGAAATATGGTTTAATTTTCCTCACTTTCATGAAAGTATCTAGGATGCATGTGAATCAGTGGCCGAACTTCATTTAATTTAATTTAATTTATTTTAGTTCATTTATTTTGAATTTCATTAAAATCATCATCCTTAACTGCAACATATTGATACATCAAAAGAAGAACTTAAAATATGCAGACATTTGTAGATACATGAATATCATATGCATATTTGAACAAATTGCATGAAAAATTGAAAATATCATGCAAATATTTAAGAATAACAACAAAGATCATGGAAATATCAGCTTATAGGCACACTATTTAGTATCATTCATAGTGCAAAAGCAAGATTGAGTACATATTAGTTCAAATTTAATTACATTCAGAAGAACTAATCAAAGTTATGCACATCATCATTAATAAATCTTAACCAGAGTGAAGATCATAAGAATTGATCAAACATAGAATAAATATTTGCATATGCTGGTTAAAGATTATAAGATTTAACATCAATTTTTTGTGATTTACATAGAACGGATGAAATAGAGCAAATATTTGCATATTCAAATACAAATTACTTCAAATTCATGCATAAGGCCCCAACATGGAATAACAAAAAATTCACATCAAACAACTGAGAGATTATCAAAAGATCATGTTGTGATCAATGGAGACTTGAAATCATTAATTCATTCTAAATTAATTTTATTCTTTAAGAAGATAAAGGTTTGTTTTGGTGAATTTTTATCATTGTTGTTATGACTAACATCATCATCAACACCAAGACCCTTAGTTTGAAATCATCAATGTCGATATGACCAAGGTCAGCATCTTCGATGTTCTTCCATGCTGAAGTGATCTTGGTTACTAGGAGAATACCCTTGAATTCGTACTTCATATTAATAGCGTAGGAAGACATTTAATCTATAAGATAGGAGCCTAATGAGTAACCTGTGTAGTTTCACTATCCTAATGGTCTAGACTTAGGTTTCATGCCTGCTAGACAACTTAGAAGTGTGAATACTTATGTGCTTTCAGTTTACACCTAAGTTAAGAATCTACTAAAAACCTATAATTTCAGCATAAAATCTACTACAATTGACTTAAGGAAGTTACATAAAATTTTCATTATAGTTCATTCCTTAATTTTATCATGTGAAGCCATACACAAAAAGAAAGAAAGAAGATCAACAGGCTTTTAAGGCCTCACTAGATATAAGCAATAAATGCTAAGCTTAATGGTCAAATCAATGCATAACATGATGAAATTAATATTAAAACATGTAAATAACAATAAACATTATGCAATTCATCCAAATTCATTAATTAAACACCTTCACTCTTAGAAAAAGTACCTTACCAGTGCATTTGGAACAAAAGCGGGATTTTGAGTCATCACATGATATGGCGGGTTTTTGGGCTATCACTAGACATAGCAGGGATTTCTTAGCTCACAAGATTTGTGCTAATTTAGGTCTTCACAGGATATGTCTGGTAAGGGTGATTTTTAGCGCAAGCTTTGGTAATGTAAATTTAGTGCAAGGCACCTTTTATACTCTTAGCGAGGTTTAGGTCTTCACTAGATTAGTAGGAGTTTATGCATTCACTGGATTAGCGGAGCTTTCCTTGTTCATGGGATATGTGCAGGTAGGTCCATTATTCGTGCAAACTCCTATGAATGATAATTTCAACACTAAGCACTTCTAGTAATCTTAGCGGAGGTTTTACCTCACACTAGATAGCGGGGTTTTTATCACTCACCGGACATGTCTGATAGGGAATGATTTTGGAGCAATCCTTTCCAAATGTCCCAGGTTCAATTTAGCGGGGACTTTGTAGACGAATGGACTTGCAGAGCTTTTAACTGTTGTAGGATATGTCTAGTGAAGGCACATTTTAGCACAAATCTAGTGATGGTGAGTTTTAGCGCTATAGGCAAATCACTCAAATTTCTTGTTTTTGTGGAGATTCTCAAAAAAAATAGATAGTGAAGGTTTAGGGCTTTAGTGAATATATTCATTTCCATCAAGTTTCACTACAAATGACATTTAGGGTTTATCAAGGAAGACACAGCATGGGGAAAATAGTGATTTCAAAGCATTTCTTCATACAATGAATCGAAAGGGTTTTACAATCTTAGGATCTCTTGATAAATTTCAAAGGAGAATTAGGTTTAGAGGGGAAATATCAAAACTAAATGAATGGTTATACCCTCTAATATATATATAGCCCCATTTCATAAACCCTTAAGCTGACAAATTTAAAGACTTTACCCAATAAGCAGTGATAACTTTAAGAAATCCCCACAAAAAAATATATAAAATCCTGGTGAATCTTTCATTTTTTTGGAAAAAAGTATTAATTTCTATTGGTGAATCTTTCCTTTTTTAAAAAAACATATTAATTTTATTGGTGAATTTATTTAAATCACTAGAAATTTGTACAAAATCTTGGCGAATCTTGAAAAAAAATAGGCAAATGCATTGATTACCATGGCAAATCCTTCCTTTTTAAAAAAATTAAGTTCCTATGGAAAAGTAAGTGCCTAAGAGTGGTAGTGATTGACTAGTTTAAGGCATAGTGCTCATGTCTATAATTCCTTAATATTTTAAATCAAACATTGAATATTTTAAATTAGTCCTAAATTATTTTTCACCACCTTTGATTTTATTTATAATCTAATGGTTTCAGTTCTATTCCATGGGCCAAAATGTGCCTGTGAAGGTCCAATGCCCATGGGGTCTGAAATTGCATTTAGGTCATTAATCTCAATGGAGATCAATGGCCTAAATGCAATTTTAGGCTCCATGGGCATTAGAGCTCCATGGTTACAATTTGGCCCACAGAATTTAACCCCATCCAATAGATTATAAATTGAGATCAATGGCCAAAATATAATTTTGGGTTCGATGGCCATTGGAGCTTTGTGAGTACATTTTAACCCATGGAATACAACCCTAATCATTAGATTATAAATAAAATCATTGGTGGTAAATAAAAACTAGTGATATGGTCCTAAAGTAACCAATAATTATATAATATTATTGGCTAATTAATTTCATTTTCTACTATAACATATAAAATTTATACGAATCTAATCTAATCAAATATCGAATAGTGTGGCAAATTTTTGAGTTTAAAAGTTTAATAAAATAAATATTTTGGCAATTTATCTAGGACTAAAATAAAATTTTGTAAAAATGTGGCAATTCACATCACATTACAGCTTGTACTATTAGTCAAATTTGAAATTCCCAATTTCAACTATTAGCCAATTGGAGAATATTAGCCACTAAAAAAATCACTGCCAATAAGTGCCCATATACATTCAGAACAAAACACTAACAATGGGCTCATTCAATTGAAATTATTAACACTAAGCCCTAACCATAGCAAATTTAAAGACCAGAAATAGATTTTTAACCACATACTTCCAAAATCAACTCAAATCATGAAATCACTTAGGTAAATTAGCTAATGCAGAGCCTTCAAAGTCTTTTAGATGTAAAATGTGTTGATAACTGAGAGGGGGTGTGAATCAGTTATCCTAATTATTTCTTCTTTCTGAACTTTCTTAATAACAATGCAGCATTAATTCAAGTAAGCAGACATAACCATGAAAAGGAAAATACACATGACACAATATTTTTGACGTGGAAACCCTGTTAAGGGAGAAAACCATGGGGTGATTAACCCAAGATTGTATTCTCTGTTACAAGAATGGAAATACAAAAATGGCACTTGCCAATTAGGCCTCACTGCCCGAGCACACCGCTCACAAGAGGCACAATGCCTACAAGAGACTCACTGTCTACAAAAAAATGTTTATACAATACTTGAACTAATTGGGAGCATCTACATATGTTGGAGTTCAGTTCTGGTTAGGCTCAGTATATTGATCTGCTGCACTTCATCTTTCCTCTTCTTTATGTTGTTTTTCTCTTACATACCGAATCTTCCTTGCTGCTTCTTCTCTACTTTTCTGCTCTTATTCACACATATCCAACAACAAAAACACACCTCACAACTAAATCCATCTTGTATATATATCTGCACAAGTGATTTCATCACCTTTCTAGTCGGCACCCGAAATAGTCAAACTTTTCACAAACTCTAATCTATTGACTGAATTCGTGCACATCAAGTAATGTGGATCAAGCATATACTTGTAGAAGTCATCAATCATGTCGACCAAACATAACTTATGCCTTAAGAACCTTTTCCATCATTAGCAACACATCTGGAATGATGTCTGATGTTCTGCCAGTCAGTTCTTCCTCTGTCACACTGCCAATCAGAAACCCAATACTCAAGTGATCATATCTTTTTCTTCATCAATCATTGAAGGCTAAATCCTTGGATTCTTTCACTCAAGGTAGTCCTCTCGACTTTCCCAAATCCGCACTTCACCAAGATACTTCCTCTGAGAGATCCAAACCTGTTTGTCAGACCTTACTGACTTCTCTGTTCCTGCTTACCGGACCTTAATACTTTGCAATCTATCTTCTGGTAAAGACTCACTATGTCCTACAGATGTGTGGGCTAACCTTTGTTGCCATCAATGACAACAATAATGAATCCATATAGTGTCTCTTTCCAACAATCTCCCCCTTTGGCATTGATGGCAACACTTAGTGAAAAATGACTAAGTGTTTACACTATGCTCCCTTTTGGCTGATGCTCTATTTTTATATACATATTCTAGAGCTTCCCCTTAGTTGGATTCCTCCTTTTTCACTACTCCTCACTCCCCCTTTGACATCAATTGCAAAGGGTAGGGTCCACATACCAAAAATTTCAAAAATTTTACTATACTTAGCCGCATAAATATATATATATGTAATACTTACATATACTGTAGTATGTCTGCAAAAGTTGTTTTCAGTTGAATGAATTTAGTAGCCCAACTTTGCTTCATTCTATCCAAAATTGATATATGACTGCTCAATAGAAAAGTAAACACATCTACCCTTTTTAGATCAGTTGGATCATTTGTCTGAGCTGTGATTTGAGCTTCTTTTATGGCCTCATGCATGGCCTCTAACTTAGGGACAATTATCCCTCTAAACTCACTTAACCTACTTATTCTGTTTTTCTTCTCTTTTTCAAGCTTCTTAATCTCATTCAAAACTGCAACCATTTGACATTCTTGATTTATTATTGATGTAGAAAGTGGATCAAAATTTTGAGAAAGTTTTAATAGTTTATCCTCATGTTCTTTCATTTTCTTCTCAATCTCCACTATTGCTTTGGACCAAGAAATACAAAATTTGTATACTTCACCACCATCTTTAAGAGCATTTTCTAAGCTCTTTATCCCAATATTCATATTTCTCCTATCATTAATGATCAATCCTTGTACCTCTAAGAATCTCTTATCCAAAAACTCCTTCCGAACCTTTTCTTCAGCTAACTTCTCTAGAGAATCAAATGTGTATTAACACTGCTAACTAGAGTTTTGAGATTACCAGATGATGAGGCTATGGGATCCTTCTGAAATAATGGCATGATCTTTTCTAGCACTCTGGAAGCAGCTTCTATCAACTCACAGTCTTCCATATGAGACTTTAGGAGTTTTTCTTTGGCCTTTGCATTAGCAAATGAAGCTATCTTCATTGTCTGTATTGGAGAAAGAGAATAAAAATTGAATGGACCTTTTAGGAGCTCTGGTTCATCAATCTTCATTATTTCTTTGCTCAGGACTTCTTGGATAGTTTGTGCAGTGTCTCTTGCCGGAGACAGATGTTTCTTCTCTTCTGCATTTTTAGAGTTGTCCCTTGGAGCTTTTTCTCCTTCTACATTCATACCACTAGCAGTTGAGGTCTTTTCTGTTGAGGTCTTCTCGCCCTCTGCAACCTTGGCACTGTCAACTTCTTTTTCCTGCACTTCTGCTTCTTTCTCCTGTATTTTGTCTTCTCCTTTGGATCCGGAGGCTGTAGGGGAAACCAGAGGAGAGATAGTTATTTATTCATGAGTCACCTCTTCCGGAATAGGGGATTCTGAGCCCTTGTCTTTACCAGAGTCCTCTGTGATGGGAATATTGAACCTTTTAAGAGCGTTTCAGAGGATCTCTTCAGTCTCTTTTGCCACTTTGTCGGTTTCACCAAGCATGAGCTGATTCATCCTTGCAATCTTTGAGTATCATATTCATTATTTTGGGATCGATTGAAGGATATAGCTGAATAGCTATCTGTTCCTGGATTTCTAGGTCTTTGACTTGGGTATTGTTCTTTCTTATTTCTAGTTCCTTCTCCAAGCTTTTGGGGATCAGAGATATGATTTCAATAAATGCTTTGTTGTAGACATTTAAGTACTTAACTATAGCATCTTGCAATATCTTCTGATCTGCCTCACCATAATCATCATAGAACTCAACCATTGGCTAAAGATTTCCATCCACAGTGACTGATTTGATTATATCATTAATGTCAAGAGTGGGTTTTTCAACATATTCCTCTGTCTTTTCTTCTTCCTCTTGACTTGTGGAAGGTTTACCGGATCCTTTCTTCTTCTCCTTCTTTATTTCCTTTATCCCCTCATTTGATTCAGTTTCCTCTTCATCTCTTTGACTTGCATAAGCCCTTGTGGCTTTTGTCTTTGATCTTTTCTCTCATTTGCTGGATGCCTGGACTTCCAGTTTTGATGTTCTTGAACTTTTTGGCTGTGGCTGGTGTAGATCTCTTTGATCATCTGGTCCGGATTGAGGTTTCTACCAAAGCACTTTCCTTGCTTCCCTTTTCTGCCTCTTTCTTCTCTTCCTTAGCCTTTTGTCTCTTTTCCCTGTTGGCATCAAGTGCCTCCTTTGACATGCCAAGGCCTTTGGCAATATGTTCTACTTCTTTTCTCACCTTCCTCTTGTTCTTTGGTTCTCTGAGTTCCACATGAATCTTTACACTTAGCTCCTCAAAGGCTCCAAATCTTTCTACCTTTGGATCCTTTGGCTGACTTAGCATGTGTTGAACATGCAGCTCCACAATTTGTTCATCAACCTCATACCCCATGGGCATGATCCATACAGTTCTTGGTTCTACTACCTCCATTAGGCATTGATTAGTCTCTACCATAAAGCATACTGTGTCTTTGTATTTCTCAACAAGAGATTGGGGAATTCTCTCTCTTGCTTGCATCAAGTTCTGAAAATTCTTGAAATAACCCCATAGGGCTATATTTTGAGCTTGATTATCATTGAGTCCATGCAAATAATCTTTGATTTGGACAACTACTGGTCTATCATTTTCCCATACCTAGCCACTAGATCCGAGAAGCTCATTCATAAAGTAGAAGAATAAGCACAATATCAATCCACCATACTTGAATGAATTCTTTTTGTCTTTCTTAATTTTCTGTAGATTCTCCAAGAGTTGGTTCAAGAGAAGCTGACAAAGATCATACTCTACATCCTTTCACAGCATTCCATAAGCAGTGTAGATGGTAGTTCTAGGTACTGAATTTTCTCTGCTAGAATGGTATATTTTATATCTAATGATCATGGAGGCAAATTTGACATCCAGATCAGAGATGTCATCTACTGTCATTGCTCTTTTGTCAAACTTGGATCCAGTAGCCTCACTCACAGTTTGAGTCTTCACAGATTTAAGAACAGGAATCCCACTGGATGAGCATAATCCAGTAACTGCCCTAATGGCATATTATGTGATTTTGAATGGTCCATTTAACCACATGAAGTTGTCATGTATTCTACTTAAAATGTACCTGACCCATTGATCCTCAGTAAAATAGGGGAAATGTATGTATTGTGCAAAGTGCTTATTCCGGAGGCCCTTGTATTGGGGCTTGAGCTCAAATGAATCATCTAACAGTTGTTTGTGATAGATATCTCTTAGTTTGAATTCCCCAAACTCTTCAACATTTGCATGTATGTAAACCCTAATATCTTTGATGTGCAAAACACCATGCAGAACACTAGAAAATGCTCCTAGGGTATCTACCTCCAAGGATTTGTATGGATTTTTCTAAAATGTGGGGCGAGGTCTATCAGAAATTTTTACTATATTCAAAGTAGCCATCATCAAACAATCTTACTGAAGGATATCAAGAGAGAAAAATACCTTTTACGCAGTTTAAGGCACACGATGAAATTGAGATTGAGCTGTATGAAGAATCGTCTTGATCTTTGGGAGAAGTTACAGAGCTCCTTTTCTTTTCTTCTTGAATGCAAATGTGTAAATGACAAATGAATGACCTCTTTTATTTCCAGAAAGCCCTAAGTTTCATCCTGCAATAAATGCGCAACCTAATTCATTCCAGTTTGCCCTATTTTCCTTGCTCAAGGAGGAAGAAACTCATCCAAATCATTATGATGCCTTTGTGATTGATGTTAGTGTTGAATCATAATATCCACTTCTTCTTCTGATCATCTCATATATCCACAAATCAAGCTATTTCAATTTGGATCCATACCAGGCCATTCTTGTGAACAACCTATTTACCCAGGAGACTTGTTTAACTAGACCAATTCTGAAGGAGTTAAATTTTTTAGATTTTCTTGCAGATCTCTCAAATCTTTACCTGACCTTTTTTACATGTTTGTCTAGAAACCATTTAATCTGCAGCTTCACATGTGCCAATTTTAGGCACCAATTGACTGGCTAGGGGAACAAGGTTTTCTTTGTGTCTCCCCCTAAGCTAGAGCTCATCTCTTAATTTCTGGAAGGAATATCAGTACTAGAGTCTAGTGAGGATCCATCCTCTACATTCTCTATACTTTTCTTCACCCAAATCTTGTTCATCTCTCTTTTAACTTCATCCACATTCACTTTTTGTTTACCCTTATCTTGATTCTGATTGTGATATACCAGACCTCTTTTTTCTGGATTCTTACTTCTACAGAATTTTGCACTATGACCAGATCTATTGCAGATTTGGCAAACAACATTTCTTTGCATATTTGACTGATATCCTCTTGATCTGCATTGATTAGCCATATGACCTATTCTATTGCATGCAAATCATCTACCATTGAATGATTTGTTCATTTGCATATTTCTGCATTCATGAGATTTGTGACCATACCTTTTGTAGTTAAACCATTGTCTAGAGAAGGATGAATTAGTCTGACTCATTCTCTTTCTGCATTGATTAGCTTTGTGACCAAAGTTATTGCAGTTGTGGCAGTATCCATTGAAGGATGGATATCTTTAAGCATTAGGTTGTCTTACTGGAGGTCTTCTAGGCCTATTCCTTGGATTTTCTGATCCAAAATTCCTCTGACCGGATCCAAAGCTTTCTCCTTTCTCATATCCCAAACCACACCTGTCATCTACCTTCTTTTGACTGTCAAGAAAAACTTCAAGTTGAGCAAAACTTATCTTGAATTTCTCTTTATATTCATTTGCTATTTGAAGATTCCTTTTGAGAGAGATAATTTGATCCTCAAGTTTTTCTTCATTATTTTTAGCATCTTCAAGATCAAATTCAAGATGTCTGATAATTCAATCCATCTGGTGGCAATCTTTTGATTTCTTCTTGAGAGATTATCTTAGATTATCTTCAGTTTTTCTTTTCTCTTTAACTTCTTGGGTAAACTTCATAACTCCTGATTCCATTTCATGTCTTACCAAAATGATTTCTTTTGATAACTTTTCACAGAACTTGGTTTTCTCATTTAGTTCTTCATTTGCATCATTTGCTTCACCTTGTCTTGCCAATTGCTGAAGTAGCTCCTTTCTCTTTTTCATAGAGAGACTTAATTTGTCTTTTAGTTCTCTCATGAAATCATCAGCCTGCTTGAGTCTTTCCTTTAATTCATTGACTTTAGAGTTTGACTGGTCAAGATCATCAAGGGTAGTTTTGAGTTGCTCCCTTAAACCATATGCATCCATTTGGATTCCCAGATCTTCCTCAAGCTGTTAGACTCTGTTAGGAGGAACTTAGCTTTGATACCAATTGTTGATAACTGAGAGGGGGGTGAATCAGTTATCCTAATTATTTCTTCTTTCTAAACTTTCTTAAGAATAATGCAGCATTAATTCAAGTAAGCAAACATAACCATGAAAAGGAAAATACACATGACACAATATTTTTGATGTGGAAACCCTATTAAGGGAGAAAACCACAGGGTGATTAACCCAAGATTGTATTCTCTATTAGAAGAATGGAAATACAAAAATGGCACTTGCCAATTAGGGCTCACTGCCCGAGCACACTGCTCACAAGAGGCACACTACATACAAGAGACTCACTATCTACAAAAAGAGTGTTTATACAATACTTGAACTGATTGGGAGCATCTACATATGCTGGAGTTTAGTTCCAGTTAGGCTCAGTATACTAATCTGCTGCACTTCATCTTTCCTCTTCTTTATGTTGTTTTTCTCTTACATACTGGATCTTCCTTGCTGCTTCTTCTCTTCTTTTCTGCTCTTATTCGCACATATCCAACAACAAAAACACACCTCACAACTAAATCCATCTTGTATATATATCCACACAAGTGATTTCATCACCTTTCTAGTCGGCACCCAAAATAGTCAAACTTTTCACAAACTCTGATCTGTCGGCTAAATCCTTGCACATCAAGTAATACGGATCAAGCATATACTTTAGAAGTTATCAATCATGTCGTCCAAACATAAATTATTCCTTAAGAACCTTTTCCATCATCAGCAACACATCCGGAATGATGTCTGATGTTCTGCCAGTCAGTTCTTCCTCTGTCACACTGCCAATCAGGAACCCGATACTCAAGTGATCATATCTTTTTCTTCATCAATCACCGGAGGCTAGATCCTTGGATTATATCACTCAAGGTAGTCCTCTTGACTTACCCAAATTTGCACTTCACCAAGATACTTCCTCTAAGAGATCCGGACCTATCTGTCAGACCTTACTGACTGCTCTATTCATGCTTACCGGACCTCAATACTTTGCAATCTGTCTTCCGGTAAAGACTCATTATGTCCTGCAGATGTGTGGGATAACCTTTGTTGCCATCAATGACAACAATAATGAATCCATATAGTGTCTCTTGCCAACAAAATGAGGTAAAATGAGAGATTTTGGTTTGTTTATACCCCTAGAAAATCATCATTAATGTCGGAGTATGAGTGATAGACTGTCGTACACCCGGTGGGGTTTTGGCTCTTGATGGGATAAGCAGGATTTTTGGTGAGGACCAAATATATCCCGTGAGGTGATAGTTCTCCACAGGTCCCATCAGGCATGGTTTTAGTGCAAAGAACTTCCAGCGAGATTTTTACCTAACATCAGATTGGTGGGGATTTTAGACTTAACTAGACACATCCAGTGAAATCCTATTTTAGTGCAAGTCCAGTGAGGATCGATTTTAGCGCAAAGCTGTATACAAGGAAGTCTAGCGCTAATATCTAGTGTCAAAAGATATCAGTGCAAATGCAATGAGATGTACTTTTAGCGCAAGACAGCCTTAAGGACTTAAATTATTAATTAAATGCATGCAACCTAATTGGACCTAATTTTCAAAGGCACCAGATGAGGTTATCATACCAAAATTTATGCATTCAAACTCAAACATGCACAAATTGACCTTGCAAATTAGGACATCATAACATCATTTCTCTCAAGAAACTAACTAAGACCAAACCAAACCAAAAAGCAAATAAAAAGAAAGGTGGTCTCCATTTGGTAAAATGGGGCATATGTGCAAGGCACAACACGTTATTACTCTTAGCCAAATTCGCAAGAACAAATGAAAATGATAGTCATTTATTTAAAAAATTAAATACCTTTAGGAAATGCATACGCTTTCCTTAGTGCGTACCCGAAGCATAATGCATATGCATTTGGATTTAGGCTCAAGTACCCGTAGCTAAGCGCGTACGCATTTTTTCAATAATGCATGTGTGTTTCCTATGAGATTTTATTTTGGCCGAAACTTCCCCTTTTCGTGGACCCAACTTCTTGCTTTTACCTGTGAACAATATTTGAAGGTGGTAAATGGTGGAAAACAAGCAATAGTAGTAGTAGTTAGATGGCTAGTGGAGGAATTTATGGTAGAGGTATAGGTGGAAGTAATGCACTAACGTTAACAGATAAAGTAAGCACATCATAGAGGATTTATAAATTTTCAAGTCCCAATCCGCTACCACCAAACAGATTGTGAAACATATTCACTACTTGTTTAGGATTTTCATTGTTGGACAAACTAACAAGCTTAGTGGAAAAATCTTGGTGTTTTATAGTAGTCTTATGGTCATAATCCTCTTGGGTCAATCTTAATCTCAGGGCAACCATCATCAAAGATATCACTACTAGATTAGGTGGCCATGTTGGGGTTTAAGGGAGGGCTCCTTCTCAATGGATGATTAGGTTCATAGGAAGCCCTTGACATAAACAATGATATGGCAATAATGTGCAATCTGATATAAAAATTATAGATTAAATCAAATATAAAATTTGTGGGAAAAACAAACCCTAAATTCAAAACAAGAGTAGATAGGGTAGGTAAAATATATGTTCAATGAAAACAAACGCCAAACCCTAAAATAAATATAAATCAATGAATTAAATCTAGAAAAAGAGGTTAAGATCTAAAAATAACAAACACAATCTTATAAAAATACTAATCTAAAAACCATAGTGTGGATAACAAACCTCAGAAGGAAAAATAGGTCATGTAAGATGGATTGGAGTTCATCAAAATGTGAAGGGAAATGAAGATTCCGTAATGTTTATGTTAGGATTGGGTGTTCCATTCACCTTGTAAAATCCTAAGTCTTGATTAATTGTATTTAATTATGTAGACAATAACTAGTGTATGATCTACAGACAACATGGAGTGGGAAAAATCAGATGTCTATGTGAGGGTGGGACATTATTTATTTATTGTTATATTGTAGAATTAGTGGGATATTGTGTAATAATGCATTTAATAGTGAGGTTACATAGAAAATGTCAAAATTGGGAGTTATAGAGCATCTTTGCAATTTGGATGTTATAACAAAGCATTGAATACCCTCATAGAGCACTTAGATTTGAGAAATTGGTCAATTTGACTATTATGACTAAATCTACAATGTGTAGTAGAGGTGTAACAGATGTAAGAGAAGTTACTTTCTATCCCATGTTCCTTGACCATGATTGTGGGGCATTGGGCTTTTGATATGGCTCATGGTTTTGACTCATAGTTTCAGGATACCACTTGATGGTTTCCTATTTTTGGTATTTCTATATAATGGAGGCATGGGATAGAGGTTTGAAGTTTCTTTTGTAGGTATTTGAATGTTGTCAAATTACTATTAGAAGGATAAATCAATTGTATTGGTTTACACTTTTATTATGATTAATACAAGTTTGATTCTCTTTGGTGGTGGAGTTTTTCCCATAAGGGTTTCTTCACATGTATATGGTGTTCATATGGTTTTCATATTCATATTTTCTTCTCCATTTTTTCATTAATACATAGAGAAGTTTAAATGGGGCGGTAAATGTATGGGCCATTTAGCCCTTATTAGATAGCACATAGAGTTTTACTATTTCATTTTTTCTCTTTCTTGAAGTATATATACAAGTGGGAGAATGTTTAGATTATGTCATACACCTCCTATATTCTAATGTTTAAATTCTTTATTTAATTTGCATTTTAATGTTCTTTTATGTAAAAATGTATTCCACTTGAGGTGGCACTTATGCCATATGTAGTTTTTTGTATGATGCATGTAAGAGATAATCTAATGACATGTAAGGTGTGTATGAGAATCTATGATATTGCAAGATGTGCATATGTGTGTGAGTTCATGTAAGAGGGATATTATATATTTGAGTAGGGGACTATGACATATACTTGACCAACTTATGGCGTGGAGTTATGATGCATCATAGAATATCTTTAATATGAGTTATTGAGCCCAAAGTGGAATGCTCAAGTTTGGTGGTGGATTATGACAACTTTTATTACCAAGCACTTACATTTTGTTTTTATCTTTTTGACCTTCATGTATATGGGACATTAGATTTTGGGTCCTAGATTTGGGCACCATTTTTACCTAAGGAATCTTGTATCATGGTTTTGTTGAAACCATTTGTTGTTTTCTTTTGGGTCTTACTCTATATATTTGGTGTTTTGGATGGATATATTGTATCACTTGTATTTTCAAGAAGGTTATGCTACTATAATATATCCAAATTTAGTTGGTGCATGAGTAGAAAAATGGAAATTCTGAGTGTATTGTAATTGT
This sequence comes from Cunninghamia lanceolata, assembly GCA_027924645.1. Lineage (NCBI taxonomy): Eukaryota > Viridiplantae > Streptophyta > Pinopsida > Cupressales > Cupressaceae > Cunninghamia > Cunninghamia lanceolata. Next base: position 13,575,873 of record BSBN01000388.1, on the reverse strand, counting down.
GTTGGATTGCTGATAATACATTGAGTCTCCTTTTTCTCCTAGTTATTTTACTAAAACGGTTTTCTTCAGATATATGATGTGTACTAAATCTATGTGATTGTAAATTTTGTGTTATATTTCTTCTCTAAAATTATTTGGATTGTATCTGTGTTGCATTTATCTCCTCAAAGACCACTATAGGAAGCATTTATAGTAGATTTAGTTTCCTTTCACTAAATAATAATTTTAAGGGAAGAATGTAATTCCTTGGTTATGATGTTCAAAATGTAAATAATTTCATCATCAAAAAATTTAGCCAAAAGAAAACTATTACAATATTTGGGGCACAACCTAAATATTTATTTATAATCACATAATTTAGAAAGTGATTTTTTTTCTCACAACTTGATTATATCTTACTACCAACTATAGAACATTTGTGACCTTTTTCCAACAATACAAATTTCTATTCATCAATAAGCATATAGAGTAATTAAAATTTCTCAATCTCATCAATAAGGACCAATGTCACTCTCATGCATATCTACTATATGGTTTGTTTGTATACTTAAGTCAATCAATTTTTTTTCACAATAAAACATGACTTTTATCCAAATATAACATTTGAAATAATGACATGTATGGGTTGACACATGAACACTATGCCAATGTCTCATCTTATGTTCATTTGTATTGTCTATATTAATAAACAATTTTCTTGTGGTCAATTTTCCTATAGATATTTTACAACTAACACATTCCCACCCTTAATTGCAATGATAGAGAACATGCCTTATTATTTCTAGTGTTCAATCTCAAACCCTTCTTCACTCAAATATTTTTTTAAACATGCTTAGTGAAATGCTACAAATTGTCACATACTTGGAATAAAAACTACTCTTTCTCAAGTCCCCTCCATTATTTGTGAATTTTATACCATATTGTTAGCCATAATTTCTATGCATGCAAATGACCTAATGACTAAATACTTAATCACTCCTAGGCATCAACATATTAGTCATAAGAATCCTCATCCAAGGCACACAAAGTCCTAACACACTCAAATAAACCACCACACTATTAATCAAACTCATTCATGAAACATGTGAACAATTATATTAAAGCATTATATACACAAAATGGTAGATCTTCACTAATTTAATTCTTCAATATGTAAGTAAAACAATCATGGGGTTATATAGGCATTGCCACTAACAATGATTCAAATATAATTAGATTGATTTAATTTTATTTTAATTTAGCTTTAGTATTGTGCTTGATCTATATTTAAAATAATATGACCTAATCTTTTCCAATTCTATACACGAGCTCCTTTCAATGCATGGTTAGTTTGTTTCAACACCTATTAAAAAATGAATTCTAGGGAATAAAAAAATGTATTATAGGGAAATGGACTTCATTGAAGGTTTGTATAAGTGTTGTGAAGTGATTAAATTTGAGAAAAATTTAACTATATGAAGGATTGACAACTTTGTGATAGCATAGGAACAACTAATTGTTATATCCACTCTCTATATAGTTTATTTATTTTGTTGTCCAATATCTTGATTTAGTAGATGAGCAATTTCCAAGTTACCAATTGGATTTCCTCATCAAGGTGTTTTCTAGTCTAAAACTCTACTATTCAAGCTAAATTTTTAGTCTAAAAATCTAGTCTTCAAGATAAATTTTTGCTTTCTTACTCTATATTTTATTTCTATGTACACAACATTCAATCCTTTGGACTCTTATTTGATAAATTTAAGTAAGAGAATAGTTAAATTCTATGATTTATTAATTTCTATAAATAATTTTAAGAAAGTTATGGATTATATATATTGGAAATATTAGGTCAACAAACAATATGACTAGGTTTGATCCTATCCTTTCATCAACTATAAAGTATGAGCAACATATAATGGAGAACGTTTACTTACCTAGAGATATATAGAGATTTCACAATTATTAATAGCATTCCACAATTATTAATAGCCTTAAAAAAATAATAAATAACCTTCCCTATTAATCCTCATAGAGGGAAAACCAGTAAACAAATAATTATAAAAGCAATATAAGTTGTCAAAAACAAGCCTTATCAATGTGCATTGTAAGAAAGGAATTAGTTACAAAACGAATAATTTATGTTATTTAATGATTTAAAAATGAACATCTTGTTTGTGAATATATTCAAAGGAGCTCTAATCCACCACTAACCCATGATGAAATTATTGATGAAAACTCATTTAATGAATTGTAGACTTATGGATGCTCCTTCACCAAGTGCACTCCTATACCATCCAAGAAATATCCACTCATTCCATAAAATCCAAGAATTTTGTGTCCTTCAGATTTTGTTCTAAAAGCACATCCCCTAGAATTACCGAACGGACCATACTCGTCTTGATTGGTATGGAAAGTAAGGGATGTCAGTAAAATCTTACCATTATGATTATAATATTGACCACTAATTGACACCAATACTTCTCTTGGATAATCAAACTCAACCTGCGAAAAAAAACATAAATATATATTTATATTTTATTAGAAAGATCAAATGAGATCCTTCAAAATCCAGAATATATTTTTTTATTAAATCTCATCGTAAAAAAAATAGATAAAACATAGTAGATTTGATGAAAGCTCTATGTAGACGTAAATATTGTTGTTCTACTATCATGATGCCATAATATACCTTCTGGATTACCACAAGAAGTTAATTTTACCTTATCTTATATGTTGTTTAACAGGAGAGTGAAATATAATGATTTCTTAAAATCTGAAAGAAGTAGTATTAATATTCTTGCCCTTAAATAAGAATTATGTGACTTAATCTTCTTAGGATCAAGTTGATAAATATAGTTATCCATTGTTTCTGGACCCAAAGTGGTTACAAATTGCATTGTAGGAATGACTCCGCATCTCTTTTTGTCCTCGGACAATTTGGACAACTTGCACGAATTCAATGCAGTAGTATTTGGGCTTCGCATTCTAGTGAAAACATGGCGCATCATTTGTGTCAAAAAGTTTACAAAGAGGCTCGGGATGGCACTATACAAGTACTGGATAGTGAGTAAAGCAATGGTGCGGCCATTTATATGATTGCACAAGCCATGTAGCTATTGCATCACATCCAGTACAGCAACAAGATATGGTTTTTGAGGAGGAATGGTTTCAAACAAGATTGAGGCCCATGCTCAATTGACAGGGATTGCATGGTGGTTTGAGATGCTAGCATGGCACAGGAATGCTTGGCACAACTAAATCTAAGTACAACAAAAGGAGTGGCCAACATATATCTTACTGCGTAGCATGATACTAGTTTTTCTAGCCGGCCCATTAAATGCCTAATCCAAGTGTTCATCGAGAGGTCTATGATAGTGGTGAGGAGGAAGCTGACAAATGATCCTTTCCATACTGTCCGATGTTAATTTAATCAAACAATCCTTCCAAGTTTGGGGAGGAATCTTTTGTGGGGTCTAAGGCATTTTATTGTGTGATTTGAAGGACAACTAACGTTTAGGTGGTAAAGTAAAATAATGTTTTAAAGTTTAACGACACTTTCATCCCTCCGCTTCCATGTCCCCTCTCTCCCTTCTTTTGTTTAGTTGGCTTTGGTTCTATTATTTACCATTTTCATTCTCTTTTCTTGCTCTTTTCATTCTAATGATGGATTATGAAGTGTGATCAGAAATGTTGACGAAAAAATCACTAAACAGTTAAAAATCTAGAAGTGTTCACATCAAAGACTCTTTTGTACTTCATGTAAGAAGGGGTCTTTAGTTAGAAATGACATCAAATGACTTTTTAGGTAAAGTTATTTTGTGGGTGATCTCCACATGCCTTAAATTTTATGAGCTTTTTGGCATCTTAAATTTATAAAATGAGAATTTTATAAATGGCATTTCTTGTATTTTAATAATTTGTTGTTTACTAAAATATATGGTATCATATTATTAAAAAGGTTTTTACCTTACAACATTTCGTACAAGGGTTCACATTATGGAAAAGTGTTTGCTAGGGTTTCTTGTTGGCTGGAAAAAGTTTTTGTTTTAGGTGTTTACCATGAAGGTTTAATGGAGGAAGTTACAGAAATGACCTCCTAGACCAAAATAGCCCTTTCCAATGGATCTAGGAGGCCCAAGACAGTAAGATTGTGCCCTCATAGTTTTTCCAATACAACAATTGTATTTGTGTGAGCTTGAGTCTATAAAACCAAGCACATGCTTCGTGGTTGAGGTTGGCTATCAGTTGTATTCAACTCTCTTGTAGAGTGCATATTGAAGCATGGCATGAGATGTGTACCCATTATGCTTGGACACATTGAGGATGCATTGGAGGAGCTTGATGTTTCAGAAGTATTCATGAAAACTCTAAAAGTGTATTGTAATGTTTTAATTGTTGAATAATAAATTGAATGTGGATGCTTCTAGAGGCTAGTTTTTTCCCTTGTGCAGGGTTTTCCTAGGGTATATTTTGTGTAATCCTATGATATGTCTTTGATCTTTACATTATGGTTATTCTATAATCTTGCATGCATATTTATCTCTCATGTAAGGTTATGTAGGAAATGGTTTGATCAACCTAATAATTTCCTAACATTGTGCACTTAGATGTCTCTTAGACCCCTAATACAGTCCATCATACTTTGTTTTCTAATGGCCACTATTTTAAATAAAAAATCAAAGTAGGTGTAGGGGAAAGTGCAAGATTTTGGGTCAACTTTTTGGTCAAAAAATGGAAGTCTTTTTTCTTGAAAATCAAATATTGTCATAGTTGAAGTATAAATTTGAAGCACTTACATATATAATATAAATATGATGTAAAACTATGAAATGTACAGTTTTGTTTCTAATTTTTAAATATGTAATTTATTCTAATACCCAAATGATAAATGGTTTTGTATAAGATGTACAAAAAATATCTTTTTAAAAGTCATATGTTTTGAACTAAAACATGCACGTGTGCGACCAACATTATTTGACCTAAATAAAAATATTTTTCTAATTCCTTTTGTGGGAAGATGCATATGATGCTAAATTTTGGTCATGATACTTCTTTGTGATTTTTTGATACAAAATATTTTTTATTAAATTTTTACTTGCCCTAATTTGTATTTTTGAAACCCTTTTTTATGACCAACATAATTTGAGCTAAACTAATAATAACATGAATTATTTTTTTATCATGTAGAGAATGATCTCTAAATTGGAAAGACATAAATTTTTTTTCAAAAATATTTCAAAATCAAAAGTTATTAAAAAATAGTAATATATGTCATTTCAAGTTTATGAGTCCCTTTGTTTAAAACTTGATTAATAAATATAAAATATTTCCAACAATAAAAAGTTACATATGAAAACTAGATACTGTCATCTATAATGGGTTTTAATTTGCTCTAAAAATTCTAAAAAAAAAGTCATCAGCCATATTGGTAAAGTTAGTTTTTTCTCTTGTTGTTTTTATGGCTTTGTACTTGCAGGTCCAAGGCTAAGGGTTGGGTTTCTATTTATTTTCCAAGCCTAAAACTAAAGCAAAGCCATGTGTTTTAAATTTCAAATTATGTGGAATGCATACCTTCTCTGAAACATGTACACAATTCTTAAAGGGATGGGTATGTGGTCGAATTAGAAACATGTACCTATTCTAGAATGCGTATGCATTCTAAAAGTAAATGGGTACCCATTTTTAATATATTAATTATCAATCTATTTTAGTAAAACATATTATGACAAGATCTTTGTAACTTTTCATTTAATAAGTACAACCCAACAATGACTATTTCTATAATTTTTTTATGTAGGTGTCTCTTACAATCTCTTAGAAATCCATATCATATTCAATTTTTAAAAGGATTCAATAATAATGAGCATTTTTAGATGGGATCAAGTATAAGCTATTATTCAAAGGAATCAAGTAAAGGAATTATTTTTTAGAGAAATCAAGCACATGTGATATATTGAACAAAGAACCTACATCTACTTGTACTTTAGAAATTTTAAGGAGGGATCCATCTTAAAGTAAAGCAAAGATCATTTGTTAATTTTATCAAGATACTTTAGTAATTAGGGAATCAAATAAATGTCAACAAAAAAGAAAGCTCATGACACTTGAAGAAATTGAAGCACATTGAGAGACATAGACAAAACAACAAAGAGATAAGAGAGAGATGATTCAAGAAATGAAGAATATTGAAGCATCCAATTTGATACCTTTTGAAGATGAGAACACTGAAGAAACTGACATGGATGAGTTAAATGTAGAATATGCAAATATGAAAATGGTAAATGTGGAAGAGTTTAAGAATATGGAAAAGGTTATTAGAGAAATGAATCCAGGTAAGTTTTCAATTGCACTCAATAATAATGATATTAGTTGTTTAAAAGAAGCTTGATATAGCAATGCTAATATAAATTCTTCTATTAGAAACAACACAACAAAAAATGAAAATAAAAACCCTTGTATGAGTGAAAATGAAAATATTTTTTTTATTAAATTGAAACAAATGTTTTGGATAATCACCATGGTAAGATACCTTAGAGAAAAAAATGAAAACATATGCAAATAGATTGTATAAACTATTTTTATAGAAAAAGTCTAGGATTTCAATATCAACTCATAATGCAATTAATCAGAATGTCAAAAATGTGAAGAGTAATGAAAAAATTAAGGATATTTGTAAAACCAAAAAAAAAGATGAATCAATGAAACAAGTTATTTCTAGTGTTGTTAATGCTATTGATTTTATTAAAAAAATAGTCAATCTAAGGATAAGAATGTAACATGATGAGAAATAACAGTTGCTTAAGTTAATAAATTGGTTGTGAGAAAAAGAATGATAATTAAAACAAGTGGATTTTTTTAATGTAAATGATAAAACTTTGAGAAGAGTGATAAAGATGAGGGTAAGTATTGAAGATGATCCAATTAGCCAATGTTGAGATTTTAATGGTAGACTCGCAAGGTCTGACATGAAATTAAATAATGAAATCGGGTCTTTAATTAAAAAATATTGGCATGATAATTCAAGGGTATTGTCTAATGCTAGAGATGTTTTGAATTAAGAATGGGGTCAAAAAATCATGATCCTCATCCAAAACATCTATTACACATGACTCAAATAGAATAATATATAAAAAATTTCTTGATAATTCAATTATAAAAAATTAAATCAAAGATCATTTAGGAAATGTAAACGTTGGTATGCCAAAATTATTAAACAATGAATCTCTTGTTGTTACAAAACTTATGTGCAATTCTATTATTATTATGAATTTTTTTGATATATACATTGTACTTTGCATACTAACCAAATTAAGTAGGAATGTGGTATTAATATGCCACCTACAACAATTAATGTGTTTATAACAAGTTTATTTTATGAAACACCTAATGGATAATTATTTTATTCAAAAGTGTGTATTTATGGACAATGCAATAGATATGGTAAACTTTCATTGTTAGGAGAATACTTACATGAAATTAGTTCATATGATTTTGGATAACAATTAATGGATGTGCAGATATTCAATAATGTTCAATATCTATCAAAGGATGAAAAAATTGGAACATGTTGTCAGTTAGTCATAGGACAAAGTAGTTTCCATGCGTTCATTACAAAATTTAAGAATAAGATTGTGTACAAATATGTGAAACACTCTCAATATGCTCAGTGGCTTGATGAATAATTTTATGTATGTAAAAAACACATTTCCAATTGGAACTATACTTTCAGTCTTTGACTTTACAGAAAACTATACTCTTGCTTCAAAAGAGGAGATTCAGTTTAGATATTATAATTTAGTACAAGTGGTCATTTTTGTTCATATCGTTTATAGATATTTAGATGATAGTACAAAAAATGATAGAATTTTTTTGAGTGAGTACCATTTATATTTGAGTGATAACCAATTACATTCATCATATTTTGTGTAATATTGTTTCAAAGTATTTATGACAATTTAAAAGAAAGAGAAATCTAGATGGCACAACATCTCATATGGTTAGAAATTGCATACGACAACTAAAAAATGCTTGAATTTTTTATTGTCTATGTAGGGCCCACAAAGAAAACAATATCCAACATATGTGAAGTTTTTTGAAGTTGGACATGGTGAAGGAGAGCATGATGGAGCTAGACCATGTGTCAAAAGAGCTCATGCTAGGGATAAACTAAAATTTGTGGATGCAACAAAGTTTAAAGATGCACATGCAATTGTGGATTGGTGTAATGAAAAATTAATATAGCATTAAGTGAAAACTTCAAAGTTTGATCATTCTCTTAGTTAGTTGCAAAATAAAACATTCTTCCTTGATATGATTGTGATACAATTAGTGGATCAACAAAATATCATTCATTTAAGAGTTTAACTGCAAGCATATGGACTATATGGACTAGGGAGCCTGCCTATTTTTGTCAATTTTGTATTACAGGTGAGTGGGAAGCATGTGAGAATAAAGAATTGGTGGAAGGATGGAAACATAGATCCCTAACACCTATACAAACACATGATCAACATGAGACAGTGTTTCAAGATGATAATCATTTTTTTGTGTTAAATGACTATGATAGTGTTTTAGACCTTATACAAGAAGGTAAATTAATTCAATGTCTTGTTTTTTATTTAGCATAACTTGGGCTTTTATCCTAGTCCAAGCCTAGAGATAATCTTCTAGGGGATCTCTTCCCATGAATTTATCACCGAGACCACTACTGGGGAGTCTCAGTCCCCATGGCATTATCACCTGGGCATTCACGTCATTTCAAACCTATGAGCTCGTTCACCCAACGAAGGCCCATAGACTACGATCATGCTAGCCCAACAAATGATTTTTGAAGGCACATATTGTGTGAGCATGGCAGCCCAACAAAGGTACAAGACCAGCAAACTCATTGGCCCAATGGAGGTTTGAACCTTGGTGGCTATCACAACAACCAAGTCGACTCACCACCGTACTGCACCCTTAAGGGCAATTCAATATCTAGTTTCATTACATTGTTTTGTAATCTATAATTCTATATATGCATGTATTTTTGTGAATTATATATCATGTTTTACTTTATTGGATTTGTATGTTCTTTGCGATACATGTGTATGTTGTTGTTGCACCTGAGGGAAATGAAGAGGAAACTGAGTATTGGTTGGCTCAATGTATTAATACAAAACATAATTTATTACAACCTAAAGTAGATGATGGTAACTTCAAGTATCCAATAGGTTCTATGGTTGTTGGAACTTAGCTAGAGAAATATTTGATAAAAAACAATTATATACCTACATTTGAATATTTTGAAACACATAAGAAAATTGTGTACTAATTGCATTTAGTTGTGGCAAAAAATATACAATTAGTGAGATATCAAGGGAAACCTATTACAAAGAGTTACGGACACTTTCTATGGAAAGAATGATGCAATTATAGATGTATTAAAAAAGAGAATGCAAATGGTACAATGGAGTAAATTTTTTAAATGGTTTTTAGGTATATAGAAATTTTTAAACTTTTAATCATTATTTTCTAACTAATGTGTAGTTGTATATATTAAATTAATTTACTATCATGTACTAAGTAAATTAGTAAGTGACTGCATTTACCCAAAGCTAGTATAAAGGGGTGTTGGAAAATTTGGACAACTTGCATGGATTAAATGTAGTAGTATTTAGGCTTCACATTTTAGTGAAAACTTGGTGCATCATTAAAAAATGAGGTGCATGCATCTAAAAGGTTGTGAAGAGGCTGAAGGTGATGTCCATATACAATTATTGCATAGTAAATAAAGCAATGGAACAAATATTTATATGATTGCACAAGACATGTAGTTATTATTAATGTGTAAATGCATCACATCTAGTATAGCAATGTGATATGGAATTTGAGGGGGAATCAATAAAAATGTGTGGTTGAATGCCAACATGCATAGAATATAAATGGAGGGCTACATAATATCTTTAATTTTGTTTCTTATGTTACACAATTGAAATCTTTATATATAGGGAACCTGCATAAACCTTGGAAGCTGATAAATGAGTTAATGAGAAATTATTTAGTTGGAGAAGTGTGTGGGTATTCTTTACCTAGCGTATTTATATTAGACTTGCATAATAGTGAGATGAGAGTTTTAATAACTTTTATACAACATTTATATTGCTAGCATGAATCTCCAAGCATCATGGATACCCTACAATTAGTAATTAAACTATTATTAACAATGTTTGAGTGTCAAATGTAGCTCTTTGATAGAGCAAGGTTGGGCATAGTGTGTGGCTTAGGCTCACCACATTTGATTGAACAATTTGAAAATATGGAAATCACATGGCCCATAAATAATATGCCAACCTTCATGTTTGAACACTACATAGGTGTTGGGGAACATGGCACACCTTTGCCTAGTTTGAGCCCATGTTTATTAGTGTTTGAAATAGCAAAGAAATGATGTTCCCAAATATTTGGTATGCCATTTTAATTTGGTGGATTTCCTTAAGATTGAGGCCCATGCTCAATTGATAGGGAATGAATAATCATTTGAGATTCTAGCATGGTGCAAGAATTCTTGGCACAACCCTATGGACCTTGTGCAACTTCTTTCAACAACTAAATTAAGTACAATGAAGGGGGTGGCCAGCACATATGTTAGTGTGTAGCATGATATTAGTTTTTCCAAATCAGTGCATTATTCCTAATTCAATTGTTCATTGGGAGGTTTGTGATAGTGGTGACAAGGAAGTTTACAAATGATCTTTTATGAAGTATCCAATTTAAGTTTAATCAAATGGTCCTCACAAGTTTGTGGAGGCATCTTTTGTGGTGTAAAGCATTTATTGTGTGGTTGTCTAAGAGAAATAAGTTGGCAAAGTGGGCCTAATGTTTAGGTGGCAAAGTAAAATAAATTTTTAAGGTTTAATAACTCCTTCATACATCTTGTAACATAGGGGTCTTCTATTAAAGATGACATCAAATGAATTTTGAGGTAAAGTCATTTTGTGGGTGATCCCCATACTACTTTAATTTTTTAAGTCTTTTGAAATCTTAAATTTATAAAGAGGGAACTTTATAAACAACATCCCTTGTATTTTAAAAACTCATTTCTTATTAGAATATACATCGTATTATTAAAAGGGGTTTCTTATAAAAATGATTTTTCCCTAAAATATTTTATGGAAGAGCTCACATTATTGAAAGTGAAGAAAACTACCATGGAAGATTGGTTTCAAATCTATAGAATGAAAATTATTGGAGAGAGCCTAGAACAAAAGGAATTTCCTACTAACAGATTGTAGCTAGCTAGAATATTAATTGTAGTGTGGTGCAACTCTCCCTAGGAATCATATAAAATAATTTATTTTAAGTCTTTGATGTCCTCAACTATTGCACAACCTCCCACACCTTGTCATTGACCAATCAAATAACTGGATTGGCTATGAATCTAATTTTCCTTTTCATTTCTCTCCTATAAATCTAGGAGGCCATTTGTATTCTAGTTTACTCATGTGTACCAATGATATGGGCTTTAGATTGTAGTAATTAAACTTCTTTTAATTGGCATGTGTTCCTCCTATACCATGAAAATAAACTCTAAGATAGGGTGGTTGTTGCTACAATTTAATTTGCAATTAGATTGTCATCAAACAATTGAATGAACTCGATGCATCTAAGTGTCATGATTCAGTTGATTCAAAGCTTTCCCTTTTCAACTATAAATATATGTTTTTCTATAGTAATAAGAGGTTGGTAAATTTTGCGGCTTTCCTTATTGTAAGCTCCATATATGTAATGATTAGGAAGCTCTTTGAAATCAATCCTTGTATGTCAAATTTAGTTTCCTTTCATACCTTCATGAATTGTAAACCTAGAGAATGAATTTAATATAGAAATCACCTCATGTTATGAATGTCTCGTCTACCATCTAGGTTTTCTCAAGGAATGACTATGATGTATGTATTTCCAAGATTACACTTGCTATTCTATTGTTATAGTAACTAGTTGATCTTTGTAGGGATCATAAAATTGTGTCAAATTGTATGGCACAAATCTTTTCATTAGAAAATATGCATTTGTCTTGTTTGGTTTTGGATTTTGGAAAGTATATTCTTATATGAATATTTTTGGTTCACATACGGGTTTGCACCTATCAGTTAGAGAGCCATGCTTCTTGTGCACATTGATCAAGGCACCAATCTTAGTAGCTTGTCCCCTTAACCACACCATTCAAAATAGTTAAAAGAACATTTTTCATTTTCAAGTTTTAGTTTGTCTCTCTATCCAACCCTCTCTCATGATTTTGTGATCTTGGTCATGCTAAATCCTTTGTGCTCTTATAGTTGGTTTAATATTCAAATATTAATGTTTAAGTAGTTTCTATATAACACATGTGAATGTTAAATTAAAGAGATTCACTATTTATGGTGTTTAACCAACTTTATCATATATTACATGTACAAACCTAATTTTAATCTACTTAAATGGGGCGTTGAAGGACTAGTTATAGCTACCAACATGCTATGAACTTTGTGACAAGTTTGAGGGGTTTATTGTGCTTTGGGTATGGTGGTTGATGGCCTAAGTCTATGTTTACATTTCTCTTCAATTGTTCTATCATGTGACCTCAAGGAAACACCCTCTTGGGTTTAGTCTAGAGCTTGAAGAAGAAGAAGAAGAGTGATTCAATATTATGCATTGGCTTTGAGATTTCCTCTTCCTGAGCACAAGTCTTGGCATATTGTCCCCATGTTGATGTCCCCAACCTAAGGAATTAGGTTCAGCCTCTATGGTCAAAAAAAGTACAATGGAGAACACCAACAATGGGGACAATACTATTAATTATTATTCTCTAATTATCTAGGATTGTTATTGCATGAAAAAATGGAAGATGAAAGGTCACGGTTAAATATAAAGATTCATGAGTTGCAATTAGTAGCTTTATGGACTACGTAGAAGTTACAATTTGAGTTTTCTAGGATAATGTCAAAGATTATTTACTCATGGGAGTTACTTATTATTGAGAGATGCTTTGAATGCATAATAGGGGTGTTGGATTTTTTCTTTAGGATTTGGGTGCTTAGTTTGGGCTCATGGTTTTTACCCATTATTTTGTAAACAATTTATGGTTTCTTGCTTCTAGTTAGCATGGGATAGATTTACTAGATGTCTTTTGTAAGTTTGAGGAAGGTTATGCTATAAAACTACTACTGGATTAAAGAGTGTAGTTCATGTGATAATGTACTCTTGTTCTTGAGATTAATTTAGACTTGGTATCTCATTGGTAATACATTTTTTCTTGAAAGGATTTCTTCACATAAATGTAGTCTCATGTTATGATTTTCTAATTTTATATGTGAATCTTCATGTTTCATTTCAGTTAATGGTTTAATCACATGTATCTTAACTAGTTTAATTAGGTTTAAACATTACTAGTTTATTTTTTCACTATAGCTATTTACCTTGTATTCAACAAGACAATACAATTGGATAAGGATATGAAACACATTTTTTTTAATGGGTTTTGATGGAGAAGTTTAGCTTTAAGGCTAAGATCAATACTGGTATAGGGAAAGATTAGTGGCTAAGACCTTTTCCTTGGTAGAGAGAATTAATTTTTTTATGATTTTGTCTTATATTCAAAAGCTTATATACATTATATTATATATATGTGTGTGTTTCTTTTAACAATTGGTCTCAAGGTTGAACACATAGATGTTAAGACATCTTTATTGAATAGATATTTGGAGCATGAGATCCACATGACACATTTAGATCACTTCATGGTTAAGGGTAAGGAGGTTATGATATGTATGAATTGTTGAAATACATAGGACAACTGAGGAGGGGGTGAATCAATTGTCACAAAAACTTAACCTTATATAAATATCAAACCATCACATACTTAATTATTGATAATTAGATTTAACCAAGAAAGCATGAAACCATAGACTTAATCACAATCACACATTCAACATAGGAGACACTAGATTTTTACGTGGAAAACCCTATAAGGGAAAAACCACGGTGGGTGTTAGCCCACAGAAATATATGAGTTATAACAATATCAAAAAATAGAGGCTCACTACCTATGGGGCTCACTGCTCAAATTGGTCACTGCAAAGAATAGCTCACTGCTAAGAATGACTCACTGCTCAGGGGTTGCTCACTGCTAAGGGGTGGATCACTGCCAAAAGATAGTGAACTAATTTTGTAGCATCTACTCCATGCATGGGTTTAGTTAAATTGAAGCACAATATAGCTTCTCTGCTTTGCTCTTTTACACCTTTGTTGTTATCTCTTCACTTCTGCATATTCACACCTTTTTTGCAATTACATTACAAGTCTTTATACAATTCATTGACCTTAGAATGTACATCAAGGTTGATAATACATTCATCAACCGTTGGAACAATCTCCAAGGTTGGCATTACAAAAACATACATAGAAATAGGTCTGGACCTAATACAGAAATTAGCGAAAGGAAAGATGAAAAGATGTATGTTGATCATGCAATGCCTTAGATGGGACTCAAACACAATCCTTCACACCATGACACACTTCTACAATCTTCAAGGCATCTCCGCAAATAGTGAAATCAACCAAGTCAGCCAAGGCTGGTGAGAACACTAGGTCTACTAAGAACATTCTTCATCCATGATCCAATTTTATCTTTGTAGACCAATCCAAGGGTAGGAACATGACCAAGAGACATCCACAAGCACATTGAGATCATTAGAAAGATCTGCACAACTTCTAACCAATTTGTCAAGAAGATTCTTCAAATCAGAGCACATAAACACCATTGCCAGCTACTATCATAAGGAAAAGATTGCTTGCAGACCACCAAATCATGAACCATTAGAGTTGAAGGCACATAAAATTATCTTAGACTTAACTCTAGAACTACAAACAAAAATACTGCAATGCAAAGGAATGTAGATCATAACACTTTCTCCGTATCACCATCAAACATATAGAAAAGTAGTTTTCACTCTGGTGAACACAGCTCACTCAAATCTTCATATTGGAGGCTCAAACTTGAGATATAGCATCTTCAGACATGCCTCTAAATAACTTCCAATCCACAGACAATGATATTCATTCTACTAGAAATGTGGAGCAATCTACCAGACTATTTTTCAGTAAACAAAGATACTCTTCCATACACTATTTTCACCGGAGGAGCAAATTTTCTCAAAAGCACTTGGAAACTCAATATCTGGATCACTTACTCATTTTCTCCAACACTTCCATGAGCCAATACAAGGCATCTGACTTATCAAATTAGGATCACAGTTGACATCAATGACAACACTGGTTAGGCACATACTTACAACATTCTCCCCCTTTGTCATTGATGGCAACATATGGTGTGAAAAACTGAAAAGACCATCAAGACAAGATTCTCCCCCTTTTCTCTTTACACATCTACACTCTTTCTCCCCCTGAGTTTTTCACATGATTTCTCTCCCCCTTTGACATCAATGGAAAAGGGCACATACTTGCATTCTGTTGTTCTAAATCAACTGAACCTTTTTTGTTATCAATACTTTCTTCATTAGGAACTCATATCCATAACATCTAGCTACTTCCCCTAAGAGGTAGCTCTCAAAACATCAATGCAAATCAAAGAATGAGACTTTGAGCACAACTGGACTGATGCTTTCCCATGCATCATAATTTAGGGCAGGAGGGGTAATGACCCCTAACTTTTCTCTGAGATACTCAAAAGTATCCTTAGGTAGAGGTTTGGTGAAGATATCTACAATCTAATCCTTTGTGGGCACATTCCAACTTTACTTCATTCTCTGTCACCTTTTCTCTCAAAAAGTGATACCTTATAGATATATGCTTTGTCCTTGAGTGCATCACTAGATTCTTTGAAATGTTTATAGCACTTGTATTGTCATAGAAGATTACAACTGGATCTTCATACACAACTCTTATGTCCTTCAAAGCTTGTTTCATCTGTAACACTTGAGTGTACAACAACATGCTACTACAATATACTCTACTTATGCAGTTGACAAAGAGATTGAATCATGTTTCTTGTTTAGCTATGAAACCAATCTATTATCCAAAAAGAAAGTGCCTCCACTTGTATTGTTCTTGTCATCAACATCTCTAGTCCAATCAGCATCTGTATAAGCACTGAGAGTGAAATAATTATCCATTGAATACCATAAGCCATGATCTGGTGTGTCTTTCAAATGCCTCAAGATTCTCTTTACTGCCATCACATGTGATTCTCTTTGATCTTCTTGAAATCTTGCAACAAGACAAATTGCATGCATATTATCAGGTTTGGTTTGAGTTGGATCTGTTCAGTCTTGGGTGATTCATCAGTTTTGCTCAACTTGCAACTAGTCACCATGGAAGTACATACTAATTTAGAGTCTTCCATCCCAAATTTTTTAAAAAACTCTTTCACATACTTAGACTAAGATATGAAGATTCCTTTATATGATTGATTGATTTGTAGACCCAGAAAGAAATTCGTCTCACCAAACATAAACATTTAAAACTCTTTTTGCATTTCACCAGCAAATTTCATACACATACCTTCATTGACTCCAAAGATGATATCATCAACAAAGACTTCAACAATCAAAATTTGATTACCATTAATCTTGAAATAGAGATTACTGTCAGCAGTACCTTTGTTGAGCCCTAAGTGCAATAAGTACTTATCTAATCTTGCATACCAGGCTCTAGGAGCTTGCTCGAGTCCATATAATTCTTTCTTTAACTTGTATACCATATCACCTTGATCTGATAGTTGGGATCCTTCTGGTTGCTCAATGTAGACTTCCTCTTCCAAGTCACCATATAAAAATATAGACTTCACATCCATTTGATACACTTTGAAATCTTTGTGAGCTGCAAATGCCAGAAATATTCTGATTTCTTCAATCTAAGCTATTGGAGCAAAATTCTCTTAAAAATCTATTCCTTCAATTTGAGAATATCCTTTACACACATGCCTTGCTTTATTCCTTACAACTTCTCCATTTTCATTCAGCTTATTCCTGAAAATCCATTTGGTTCCAATAACATTTTTGTCAGTAGGTCTAGGAAATAGTTCCCAAGTTTCATTCTTCTCTATCTGCATTAGTTTTTCCTTCATTACTTTTACCCAATTTTCATCATTGTAGGCTTCATTCATAGTTTTTGGTTCAACTGTAGAGAGCAAACAATAATTCACTTGTTCTTCTACAACTCTTTTCCTTGTAAGAACTCCTTTGTTTTTGTCTCCAATAATTTGATCTTTAGAGTGATTGATTCTTACATACCTGGGGATCTTAGCAGCACTTTTTGGAGCCTTTTATTCTTCATCTTGACTATCTTCATGTTCAACTTTTTCTTCATATGTTATAGTAGCAAGTTCATCTGATTCATAGCCACTCTGATCTGATGTTCTTCCATTGTCTTCATCCACCTTCACATTTGCACTCTCAACAATCTTTTTTAGTCTTTTGTTGTAGTACTAGTAGGCCTTACTCTTGGTAGAGTATCCAAGGAAGATTCCTTCATCACATCTTGCATCAAATTTCTATAGATCTTCATCTCTTCTGATATAGCATTTGCTTCCAAAGACTTTCAAATATTTTACTATAGGAATTCTTCCATACCACAATTCATAGGGAGTTTTAGTACCATTACCTTTCACTTGAAGTCTATTTTGAATGTAGAGAGCAGTATGTATAGCTTCTTTCTAGAAAACTTCTAGCAGACCTCCTTCATCATTATTCTAGCAACCTCTTGAATTGTCCTATTCTTTCTTTCCACAACTCCATTTTGCTGAGGAGTCCTAGGTGTAGACAATTGTCTCTTTATTCCTTGCTCTTCACAAAAAATGTTGAATTCATTTGATGTGAGCTCACCTCCTCTATCAGACCTCAAGCATTTTATTTTTAGCTCTATTTCATTCTCAACCATTGCCTTGAAGGATTTGAACTTATTTAGGGCTTCAAATTTGTCTTTTACAAAAGTAACCCAAGTCATTCTAGAATAATCATCAATAAGCAACATGAAGTACCTACCACCTTGTAGACTTCTGATCCTTGTAGGACCACATAGATCTGTATGTACTAGATCCAACAAACTGGAAGAAAATTACTCTTTGTTCTTTAAACTTGTTCTTGTTTGCTTCCCCAACTGACATTCCTTACAAATGGTATTGGTGGGTTTCACAAGTTTTGGTAAAGCTCTCACAGTTTGATCTGAACTTATCTTTACCAGATTATCACAGTTTCTATGACACATCCTTCTATGCCACAACCAACTCTCATCTACTTGGGCTAGTAAATAGTAATCATTAGTTCCTCTTAATTGATAGATGTTACCTCTACTCTTCTTACCAGTAGCAATCACAGTTCCAGAGCTTTCCATGATCTTACACCCATTGTCTTTTAATCTTAGATCATAACTTTTGTTACACATCTAACAAACACTCAAAAGATTATGCTTCAAACCCTTCACATATAGGACATTATCAGTATTATGCTTTCAATGAAATGAGATAGATCCTTTTCCACAAATCTTACTAGCTACATTATCTCCAAACCTAACCAGTCCTCCATCATACTTTTCCAAACTTACAAACTTACTTTTGTCACCGGTCATGTGATGTGAGCATCCACTGTCAATAATCCATTCATCCTTATCTTTCTCAACCTAAACAGTCAAAGCACTTTCTTCCACTAGTTTTTCTTGCTTCACACAACTAGTAGGATTACCAGACACATGTTCTTCTTTAATGGAAATAAATAAGCATTCATTTGCACTAATACTAGCATCATTATATTCATCATCAGTCACACCTTCATCATCAAAATATCAAACATAGTAGCATTTCTTTGGAGCTCTAGGCCTATTCTCAAATCTTTTTCTATTCCTTTCAATTCTTTTAGGACATCTAGAAGCATAATGACCTACTTTACCACATGAAAAACATTTGAAAGGCAATTTTCCTTTGAACTTACTAGAACTTCTTTGCAATCTGTCAATAAAGATAGCTTCAATTTCATCAAAGTCATCACTAGGTTCCACCTTATATTTCTTAGCTCTAGAGATATTTTTTGAAGTACTAGCTTTAAAAGCAGTCTCAACTTTTAGCAGAGCATCACCAAACTCTCTCATCTCAAAGGCTATAAGATTTATGAGAAATTGATCTCTTATGATAGTTTTTACATTCATTACTTCTTCAATTGCAGCTACTTTGTGACTATAGGACTTTGGTAGTGATCTAATAATTTTCATCACAACTTCCTTATCACCAATGGTTCCTCCCATACCTTTTATTCCATTGAAAAGTTCATCAACCCTTTTCATAAAGGTTGTTATGTTTTCATCTTCATTCATCTTTAAACCCTCATATTTTTCTTTGAGGCCCTGTAGCATGGCTTCTTTTATAGAATCATCTCCTTCATACAACTTTTTCAACTTTTCCCAAACTTCATTTGTAGTTTCTAGATCCATGACTTTATCAACTCAGTGTTGATTAAAGCACTTAACAAGGCATCTCTAGCTTTTGTATTCAACTCGTATTCTTTGATTTTATCTTCAATTTTAAAACCATTTTCAGGTATGGTGTATTCTATTTCTACAGCTTTCCACACTTTATAACAAAGACAAAGGAGATGGCTTTTCATTCGTACCTTCCATAGAGCATAATTTGTCCCATCAAACTATGGTGCTTCCTTTTTAAAAGACATCCTGGATCTTCCTCAAGCTATTAGGCTTTCTTCTGAGGAACCTACTCTGATACCAATTGTTGAAATACATAGGATAACTAAGACAAGGGGTGAATCAGTTGTCACAAAAACTTAACCTAATATAAATATCAAACCATCAACTACTTAATTACCGATAATCAGATTTAACCAAGAAATAATGAAACCATAGACTTAATCACAATCACATATTCAACACAAGAGACACCAAATTTTTACATAGAAAACCCTATGAGGGAAAAACCACAGTGGGTGTTAGCCCAACAGAAATATATGAGTTATAACAATACCAAAAAATAGAGGCTCATTGCCTACGGGGCTCACTACAAAGAATGACTCACTACCTAGAACAACTCACTACCAAGGGGTGGCTCACTACCAAAAGATAGTGAACTGATTTGGTAGCATCTACTCTATGCCTAGGTTTAGTTCCATTAAAGCACAATATAGCTTCTCTTCTCTGCTCTTTTACACCTTCACACTTATCTCTTCATTTTTGCATATTCACACCTGTTTTGCAATTACATTACAACTCTTTATACAATTCATCAACCTTGGAATGTACATCAAGGTTGGCAATACATTCATCAATGGTTGGAACAATCTCCAAGGTCAGCATTACAAAAACATACATAGAAATAGGTCTAGACCTGATATAGAAATTAGGTAAGGGAAAGATGTAAAGATGTATGCTGATCATACCACACTGTAGGTAGGACTCAAACACAATCCTTCACACCATGACATGTTTCAGCAATCTTCAAGGCATCTTCACAAATAGTGAAATTGACCAAATCAGCCAAGATTGGTGAGAACACTAGGTCTACTAAGAACATTCTTCATCCACGATCCATTTTTCTCTTTGTGGACCAATCCAAGGGTAGGACAATGATCATGAGACATCCACAAACACATTGAGATCATCAGAAACAACCGCACAGCTTCTAACCAATCTGTCAAGAAGATTCTTCAAACTGGAGCACATAAACACCACTACCAACTATTGTCATAATGAAAAGATCACTTGTAAACCACCAAATCATGAACCATTAGAGTTTAAGACACATAACATCATCTTAGACTTAACTCTAGAACTGTAAAAAAAAATACTTTAATGCGGAGCAATGCAGAGCATAATACTTTCTCCCTGTCACCATCAAACATATAGAAAAGTAGTTTTCACTCTGGTCAACATAGCTCACTCAAATCTTCATATTGAAGGCTAAAA
Organism: Cunninghamia lanceolata; assembly: GCA_027924645.1. Lineage (NCBI taxonomy): Eukaryota > Viridiplantae > Streptophyta > Pinopsida > Cupressales > Cupressaceae > Cunninghamia > Cunninghamia lanceolata. Next base: position 13,554,954 of record BSBN01000388.1, on the reverse strand, counting down.
CTTGAGATATAGTATCTTCAGACATGCCTCTAAATAACTTCCAATCTAAAGACAAAGATATTCATTCTACTAGAAATACAAAGCAACCTACTAGACTATTCTTCAGTAAACAAAGATACTCTTCCATACACTATTTCCACTGGAGGAGAAAATTTTCTTAAAAGCACTTGGAAACTCAATATCTAGATCAGTTACTCATTTTCTCCAACACTTCCATGAGCCAATACAAAGCATCTAACTTATTAAATTAGGAGTATAGTTGACATCAATGACAACACAGATATGTTGACATCAATGACCACACCAATTAGGCACATACTTGCAACATGAATAAGAAGTCTCTGTATGGTCTGAACTAGTCCCTAGGATGTAGTTTCAAAAATTTGATTCATATGTTTTAAATTTGGGATGTATATAAGCTAAATCATATTACTATGTTTATTTTAAATATACAATCTAATCATATTATTGTTATCATTATTTATGTTCATGACATGTTGATCAATGACAATTAATAAATTATTAGGGTTTTGAAATATTAACTTTGTTATAGTTTGATATGCAAAATTTAGGAACTATAAATTTTATCTTGTCAATGGATATTATGAGGGATAGAGCTAATTGAAAATTTTGGCTAAGTTTTTTGTTATTGGTAAACACTTTTAACTAGAGCTTTGAACTGGAAAAGGGGGTTTTGAAAGGGGCCCACCCTTGCACAATAACAAACCACATAAGAACACATAGGCCAAAAGCCAAGAGGAATAGAAAGAAGAAAACAACAAAGAAATGATGAACAACAACTGACTAGCAACACCACCCACCTAGCAGGGATAGCAAAAGAAAACTAGGTCAAAACCTATGAAAATAAGATAAAATTGTCGCTCAAGGTGTCTTTAATCCAAACTTCATTAGGGAGTTTTGGAAAATAATTTAGTCATTAGTTCTAAATATAGATATGGAATCTGAATACTAATCTGAGATAATAGGGGATATTTCCTTATGATTCTTTAGCCTATTTTCCTTGTTGGGGATGTGTTGTCTTTCAAGGGAGGCCTTAGCTAACCCCGGCTCCTACATGCTTATTACCCCAAATCAATGACAAAAGTTTGTCATGTTTGCAAGAAACCCATCACCCATTCCACCAACATCAACCAAATCTATAGCTGAAGGAGCATGCTAGTCCTCTTTATGAATTTGCTTGCCTTTTGTAGCCCTACAACCATGGGAAGCATGGCGAGGTGTGAGAAAATGTTACATAAAACCATGGAGTCCTCATAAATAATGTGTTGGACCCAGTCACCAAGTTTAGAGGATAAGGTGATCGAAGAAAGGAGCACTTATCAACCACTGCATTAACACAAAACCTCACATAAAGGAGCCATTTTCTACTTATGGTAATATGGTCCGTGGACAATGATGAGATGACCCAAGGCATTGGCAATTCCTCCCAAAAGCTCTTTGTCCCAATATTCTAGCGGTAACTCACAAAGCCTCACCAAGACTAGAATAGTCTTGATAGTTTCTTTCATAGGGTCAAATCCTATATTCTACCTCTTAATGAATAGGTAGGAGTTTCCCAAAAACCATGGTCCTCCAAGGATGCAAGCACAATCTTCATGGAGAGAAAATTGCTAAAACTAAACCCATCAAGAGAATAGAGATCTCCATAGTACCAATGAGGGACCATTTCCTCTTATCCCATCTTCTAAAATAGTCCTCAATTGGTCTTGAAGAAAGAAATTTACAAATTAAAGCTTGCTTCATTTTGGATAGTGTTCTATCTAGATGGGCATCAGGGATTTGCAAAACCCTAGTCACACCTAGGTCCTCTGACTTCTAAAAGCCAACCACAGGGGAACTGCCACAATCATTCTTCTGCAATGGAGTTTTCAAATTTGGGACCTGGATAGAGGAAGAGGTGATCTCCTGACCTAAATCACTCTGTGGGGACATAGCAGGATGCATCGACTCCACCAAAACCCTAGCAGGGTCTAACCTCTCCCCATTTGTTGATACTTCTAGGCTGACTTCCTTCTTGGATTTGCTTGGGGGGAGCAAGAAACTCCTACACAACCCTTGGCAAGAATCGCCCAATGTTGGGATCTCATTGGAAAACCCAAAAACTACCATCAAATCCTCCATGAGATCCATCTTAGTCTGAGCATTGTGAGAGGATTTCACACTCCTACAGGCATCCAACCAAATGTCTAGGAGATAGGAATGGACTTATTGTCCTCATACAGGCCTCCCCATTCATCCTCACCACTAAAGATAGCCTCAAACTCTTCATTGCCTTCTTCTCCATCTTTCTCTCCATCTTCCTTGTCCTCTTGGTCTACCTGGTCCTAGTTTGAGGGTCCCTTTAGCTCTATTTTCCAAATCTTTGATCCTCCCGATCTCCTTCCTTTCTTTTCCACTCACCTTCCTCATCACCTTCCTTAAACTTTGGCTAAGTTAAAGGATTTATATTGACTCTATTTTGTAGACACTCAAAATGGAGAATCACAAACATATGAGTGTTCTTGTTCCTATGGTAATAAATCTTGTAGTTGAGTAGTGGAATTAAACAACTAATGAGATTGAAGACATGATCCATATATGTTATGCAAGTGTTGATTGCTAGGATTAAGGTACCGTCAGCCTTATAAATCCTATGTAATTAATTACTCCTAATATTATTTATATATCATTCATAAGGGATGAAGTATTCACCAAGTAGTAATCTTGTTTTAGCCGCATGTTTGATCTCAGTACTTGACAGATGTAGGTTATCTAGGGGGTTGCAAGGGGTACCCCCTTGTATGGTCTGAGGGGTTGGCCCCCTGGTGTGGAATTCGGGGGTCATGCACCCCGGTGGGGAGTTCGGGGTCCACACATCATAGTGGGGGTCTGGGGGAAACATCCTCAGAAGCCACATTTTATATATAAATTACCATTGTAAACCTGGATCATTCATCATTAGGTCACAGATCTGACAGTAGAGATTTTTTGGCTTGTGTTGCCCTAGAAGGCAATCCCTTTATGAGGATATTGTATTATGACTATGTTGGAGTAGAGAGTATTAAAAGCACTGCTAGATTGAGGATTGAAGAGGAGATTGATATTGTTGTATTGTAAACTCTATTGAAATTAATACAAATTGGTGCATCTCTTCTTGTGTGGATTTTTTTCCCAAAAGGGTTTATCCACGTAAACACTGTGTTATGTGTTTGATCTTCTATTCCATTATTTCTTTGTGTTAATTTCAAACTATCTCCATTTTGGTTTTGCACTAGATTAATAGTTACAGTTGTAATCAAATTTCCATTCTACAGTTGTTCACCTTCATTTCTAACATAGATGATAGTCTAATGTATTATATGATTTAAACTAGACTAGACATTGATTATGTAGTGAGAGTCATATGTAGGTTAAGGATAACTTTAAGGAACCCCCCTAAAAATACCTATAAAATCCTGGCAAATCCTAGCTTGAGGCCATAAAATTGTTGGCAAATCTATGCCTATTTTTGAAAAAAATAATAATTTCATTACCAAATTTTTTCAAATTTGTCGACAGTGGTGTTTTTACTGGTGAATTGTATATAGATTTGAAAAAAAAAAAAATTTCCTTGGTGAATTATAGTTGTATTCCAAAAAAATAAAGTAAATTAGGTGGTGAATCATATAGATATTCAAAAATGTAAAATAAATTATTTGGCCAATGTGCCAGCAATTGTATTGAAAAATCATTGAATGTGGCTGGCAAAAATATCAAATGTCAAATTATAATGACTAATTTACTTGGTGAATTTATAGCTTAAAAAAATATTTATATTTAGATCGATGGATAGTCAGTATAAGAGATCAACGACATCAGTTCTATTTGGGGTTGCAATTCTGACACACCCATCTTACTCCATAAAGTCTCTAGAATAGAGACAAGTGTCAATGAAGGAATAATTTAGATTAACAAAAATTAAAAATAGCAATTCATATATTGAAAATAATTGAAATATAGAGTAACACAAAATTTCCCTATCAACAACACAAAGTTTGCCAAAAGATCCTAAATGCATCGACAGGCTTAGTATATATAGCCTTGTCATAAAATAATTGTCTTTGAAATAATAATAGCTTCTTGGGGATAGCCGATTCAAAATATAAAATAATAAGTCTTTTGCCACAAGAGTATCTAGATCATGTTTAAAGAAATAACATAAAAATAAGAAATGCCATCACGTGGCAATAGTTTGGTCTTCGTCCTGAGCAGCAGTCGAGCCCACCTGAGTTGATGTTCTTAGTTTCACCTTGTACCTCCTATACCTAATAATGATGGAATTTAAAATCTTGTCACTTGGTCCACAGGTAATGTTTTCCCAAAGTTTCCACTTACTTATCATTCCGTCTGCATCTATTAGTCTCTTATAGACATCATCAATTTCATGCTTGAAAGGTTTGCTCTAGATATATTGTTATATGTCTAAGCTTCCCTGGTGATTTGCCATTAACTACATCAACTCCAACAAGCTCTTCAGTAAGCATCTTCTTAAAAAAAAAATTTACTCCTTGACATCAAGCATGTTGAAGTTCTTTCTGCTTTCATCTGAAATATCTACATCTAAGATGGTACAATTATTTTTAAGATCAACCATATCAGTGTGGCATTGATTCACAATTCTTCTTATTTATCCACTAAAATCCCCTAGCATAGACCTCTCCCACTCTAGTGCATCTAGCCAACACACAGAATCATTCTAATTTGGATCATTAAATTTTTTTCAGCTAGAAGAATATTTGTATCAATTTCCATCATCTTTTATCTCTATAGACACTATGAACAAATTACTATATTCCCTCTTTATATTTCCTAAATCTGCAACTAACCCTTTCCTTTTATCATAAATGAGGCTATATAGTTTCATGACCTCCTCAATGTAAAACAAACCATCAACAATGAGTTACTCTACCCATTGCTCGATGGCCTTACCTAGAGTTTGATATCTCATGATTTGTTGCAACATGCTAGGATCCATTCCATCAACAGTAACACTAGGAGTTGCATTAGAGGATTGAGAAGTACTATTCAAAATAGATTGAATGAAAGATGTCAGAGAATTCCCCTGGGCTTGCAGCTTTATATTCTCCTATTGCTGAGCTTTAATTCTCTTTGCTAGCATGCATTGAGACAATTTTGCATGATATAAATCACCTTCCACCATAGGAGGACCCATGTCAATCTTAGTCATATTGAAATCTGCTTCTGTGACTTCATTTTAATTTTTATCCCCGATGGGGTCTGTAATCTCCAAAATCCTATGCCTTAAGGAAGAATCTATTACCATCTGATACATCCTCTTAGCCTTGTTAGGCTTAGGTGTAGGATGCAACAATTTAGCTACAGTGTTAACATTTGTGTCTGCCATTGGGGCATGTCTCATGATCCTCTTTTTCTCAACAACTTTCTCTAGCTAGGAAGGGGAAGACAAAACTGTACCACACTCACTTGCACCCAGGACAACTCTGTCTGGCTGATTAGGAGTATCTTACACAAGAATTTCATTTGATATGGGGGAGGCTGGAATCTCCAATAAGGAATGAAAAGTACTACCATCAACAATCTATTGAAAAATAGAAGAATCATTACTAGGTGAAGGAGACATAGGAGAAGTCATGTGATTTGCCTTCAATTGTTGTAAGGAATCCAACTTCTTTTTTTCCCTTGGTTTCATGAATGCGGGTTGACCATCCTATTCACATACACCTTTTAGTTTCCTATTATCTTCAGGCTGGTCTCCATCCCCACCACTACCAGATTGTGAACCAACTCTATGATGACTTCTCTCCACACCAGTTGAAGTTTTCTAAATTTTGGAGGCCTAGGAGGTTCCCTTCTCTCTTGTTCCTGATTCTTTATGCATAGAAGAAGAACTTGCGTGCTCTCAAAATTTCCCCTTAAGCCACCTCTCGGTCTTCTCCAAAACAAAGGATGAGCAGACCTTAATATCAGGATAATAGTTCTTTCCACATACAACAACTAGGTCTAGACATGGCACAATGGGTGGGAAACCCCCAATTGGAGCTAACTCACTTGTTAGGATTTTCTTAGCTATAGGTGACTTGGGGTTTTGCTCTAATCGAGCCTAGAAATCCTCCAAGTCCAAATCTATATATCTTAGCTCGATCTCCTTCACCTTAGCTAAACTATTCTTAATAAACAAAAGCTTCATCTTTACTTGTTTGAGAAACCAAAAGCTCATGTAAATGCTAAGGGTGCCAAATAAATCTCTAAAAGATTTGGGGTAAACAAACAGTCTGGACTCATGAAAAAATAATTGTTCTTCCCATGCAGTTGACTTAAAGAATTCATATTTATCACTATAAGAAATGGGCAAGAAAGAGCACCAATTAGCTAACCTGGTTGCGAATGACCATGTTCAACACTTGTAGATGACACAGTCCAGAGTTCCTCCAAAGTACACCAGTGAAAATGTAGAATAAGGTACGTGTGGGTGTTGCAAACCTAACAAATGTTTCCATAAATTGTATTGATTTCGATTGCATGTACTATTGTACAATTCATAAATGAGCTGCATAAATTACCTTCTAAAAAATGTACAATTGCACTTCTCATGACATTCCTTATTTATTACGAAAGTACAAATGTCACTTCCACTGTGCATGTCAATAAATGGAAAATACTCTAAATTTCCAATAGTTTTTGATCATCAGATGATCGCAGATCAATGGTACAAGTTTTATTTCGGGACAAAGTACTGACACACCCAAAATTCTACATAAAGTCTCTGAAATAGAGTACGTGGATTGTGTTGTATGCCATGTGGCACATCACAAAATTAAGAGGTAGACCTATCTTCACAGTTGAGGGCTTGCACTCTACGGCCACCTTGACCTTTATACAATAATCAATATAAATATATTTATATTTCATTTTTATATATATTTCAATCATTGATCTAATAATATCTAACCACTCCTGGTTGATTCCAGAGGATTTTGTTGGCAATGTGTAGCATTGGAGATCTACCTTCTAGAATTGAACTACAACCGTTCATCATTTGTTCATCAAATGGAAGAACAAGTTACAAGTGGAACAATTTTCTTTGAGGGCTGACATTTTGGTGGTCACATCAGTCACCCAAGGTGATCAAGTGGATGCAAAATTCAAGCTTTGTAAAGGGAGCCAATATGTCAAGTCCATATGTGTAAGATGACAAGTCCATAGGAGGATTTCTTGAATTAGATGCCCAAATTCTCTCAGAGCATGATATAGTTCTAAAGTGACATTTTGGCATATGGAGATTTATTTGCAGGGTTAGTAAGATAGACTGATGGATAGGTAATGATTTTTTGAATTTCCAATTTCCCAGTAGTCATGGCTATAAAGGGATAGAGAAAGTTACTTTCAACAATCAATTTCAACTTTTGGTTGTTCCTTGTTAGCTAATTTTGGGAATTATTCAATTAGAATGCAGTCTTTTTTGATAGAGGAAAGGGTTAGAATGGTTACATAGTTGGGTTGTTATCCTTACCTTGAAGGACCTAGTTCTTGTAAGATGAAAAAAAATGAGTCATTGGAACTCCATGTATGACATGGGAGGATCTGGAAAGATAACAACCAACTATGTGGGAAATAAAGAGGAAAGAGAATGGTGCCTTCTAGCATCATTCTTCATTGGGTGCAGTGGGAAAGTGTCTTAGCTCCTCAGGCAAATGCATTTGGCAACATTGTATGCTAGATGGTCTTGCATCTATCTGATGGGTTGTGGTTAGTGTTCTCTACCAATCCATTGCCGCATCTTTCTGGTAGCTTAGTGATGAATTGTGGATAGTGGTCTCTCCCAATCCATTGGTTCATGTGTCTAGAAGCCAACTTAGTATGATGTTTCTTTTGGCTTCCTTCCAGATAGTCCAAATTACAAAAGGCTTCTTCTTTCACCATGTTAGCTTTTCTTCTTAAATTTTGACAAAAGCCCCAGTTTTATTCCTGATTTCATTCACATATTCTTCCCGCTCCAGTGGCTAGGGCTCAAGCAAAGGTTTTTCCTTCATTGTGTTGTAAGGAAAATATGAGGGAAATATAGAGTGTTCAGTTCTCTATCAACTGGAAATATTTATCCAATGAGGGGCTGAGGGCTTCTTTTTTCACCATGTAACCTTTATTATAAATGGATGTCATCTTTCTGTAATAGTTGTTAAAGTTTTTTGACTTAATAAAATGAGAGATGATTCTAATTCTAATTTGTTAATCTCTTTTCTAAAGGATTCAAGGAATGATTTTGATTAAACTTATTTTTTACATATATTCTGAATTTTAATACTTCCAGAATCAGCCAATTGATCTAACCATAAAATAATAAAACTTAAAGGTTCTATAATTATGTTATTATCAAAAAATAATAGATAATAAGACAAAAGAATTAAAATGTTGTCAACAATTGTAATCTATATTGATAACCCATATGAATATATTATATTAAACAAAAGAGTTTAAGACATTCCTTATTTATTACAAAAGGATAGATGTCACTTCCATTGCGCATGTCAATGAGGCTTAAGTTATATTTTGAGCCAAAGTACTAACACACCCAAATTTATAATTTTATACAGTTGAGGGCCTACGCTCTACCGCCACCTTGACCTTTATACAATAATCAATATAAATATATTATATATTTTTTTATATATCTTTACCTTTGATCTATTAATATCTAATGGCTCCTGGTTGATTCCAATTTCTAGAGGATTTTTTCAGTAATGTGTACTGTTGGAGATCTACCTCAGGAATTCAACTACAACCATTCATCATTTGTTTAATGGTTCACCAAACAGTGGAACAATTTACAAGACTACAAGTGGAACAATTTTCTCTATCATTAATTAGAGTTGTACTATTGATTTCATTGAAAGCGCCACTTAATCAGCTAGATCAACCAATCCCAATTGAGTTCATTAATGGCAAGTGACATAATGCATAGATTAGCCAATGTGAATTTCCAGGGTACGACAAAGTCAATTAAATGGAGTTGCTTGTTATTTATTACCCATTTGTCATGGCAGTACATGTCATGTATATATGATAGTGTTTATTGTTTCAACCTTATATTGCATTACTAAGTTTCAGATAGTAGAAGAATCAATAAACTATAAAAGTTCAAAGTAATGGCTTTCATTAGAGTAGCTGTACAAAGAAAGTAAGTTACCAAGTACTTATTTTGTGATCATTCATGATTTTGAATTTAACTGTGTGATAGAGTTCTCAGTTCACAGATGTAGAATAGTAATAAAAATGATGGAAAATTTTGTTTGTGTGTGGCTATGCAGGATGTTATTGCTTTGCATGTCTCAGAATGAAAAAATATGAGCATTCGTCAAGTGGAATAAATCGTGTCAAGAATTGACACTTTTAACATTTGCAAATGGTGCATTCTATTCTGGGTGGTGGGTTGAATCTCCCACATATGCATGCATGTATAAGAAACTAGAAATTTGAATTGACACATGGAATTGGTATTGCAGCTCAATTGCCAGTGACCTTGAGAAAATCAATTTAATTCTCCTTTATTGGCCTTATTGTTACCCATACCTAGTGGTTTCTTGTACATATAAAGCAAGGTTCTATAGTAAATCATTGACTTCCATTGTGAATGAGGACATAATTGAATTTGTAATGGAGCCATTGCCTATTAATAGGATAATTATGGACTATAGTGAAATATTCAGTAAGCATCGTTGAAAGGAGGAACCAAAAATATTTTGGAGGATCAAAGTAAGGTTTTGTTGTACCTTGCACACACACCCCATTTTATCAAATGGAGACCCCCTTTTTCGCTTTGGCTTTAAGTCTCAACCTTTCTTCCTTATGATGATGAGAAGGTGAATTTGTGCTTAGAGTGCATGATTTGTTGTAGATTTGAGTATTTTGCATGTTTGGAGTGATTTGATGCCTTTCATAATTGATTTGGAAGTGACTTGAGTGGTCTTGTGCTTGAAAGATAGCCATTTATTGCCTTTTGTACTGAAATTGGGTGTTACTGCATTCTGCTCCAAAATCCTATGTCACTGGATGCTATCCTTAAAATTGTTATTGTAGGATGTGTCATGTTGAAATTCCTAGTTTCCAGGTCTTAGAGTTGCAAAATCATGTCAAATTCTAGAAGATTTCACTGAGGGGTTCATATACTTTCATTTTGACGCATGGTCCTGAAGCCCTAATTTGGCTAAGTCTAAAACCTTGAAAACCCTGAAAAATGGCTGTCTGAAATCTAGTGGAACTTCAAAAATTTAGAATTTGCATATCAAATCCTATGGATCTGGAACCTATCTCAAACATCCTGACAGTATATTTCAAAATATTTAAAGTATATGTAAACATATACTTAAATATATTTTGAAATATACTGTCACCCAGGGACTTTCAAAAATTGGTGCTAAACATGCCTCCTACTACACTTAGCGCTAAAATTGTGACTGACTGATTTACACTAGAATCACTCCCAACCGACCTTGTTAGTGCACTATGTCAGTCCGAACCAAAAACCCCACCAACATAACTTCATAATCCTAGTGCTAAAAATAGTCCCTACCGCCCTGCGCTAAAAAAGCAGTCCAACTAACTTTTGCCATACCATCTAAAAACAATGCCGATTGGTACCATTAAAATATCGTGCTAACTCAAAACACCACTTTTGTGCTGAAAATGCATCCTCCGGACTTGCGCTAAAAACTGGACTGATCGACTTTGTACACTACCTGCCAAAATATGTGCTAGTCGGTCACATCACAAATCCTCGCCGATGAGTTAGCACTAAAAATGAACCTCTCTGACTTGCGCTAGAATTGTACTTCATTGCCTAAAGTTAGTAACTCCCAAAATCAGCGCTAGGTTAGTGACAACCAAAATCAACGCTTTTTGACTTTTTGGCTTTTAAAACTCATTTTCTCAAGGGGGAAGTTGGGTTTTCTTGATGGATTTTAATTGCACATCTATTTATCACATCATGATCAACATTTTTACCAAGTTTGAATGGATTTTGAGAACATTTAACGATAATTAATGCTACTACACATGAAAAGTCAGTACCCCCAAAAATCTTGGTTTTTGCAAAAAGGCTATAAAAATGTGAAATAAAAGTCCCCAAATGGATCCTAATGGCTGCAAAAACTTCCCAAATCAACATATTGGGGTACTTTGAAAATGGTAAAAAATATAGAAAATCATGCAAAAATCACTGGATTTGTGAAGATGGACATAAGGAAGCAACATTGACAATGAGTTGTTTTTGACTAATCCATGGCTGCAAGTGGACATATCTTGATCCAAATTGATGAAAAATGATTGTTTATGATGAAATTGATGCTTTAAATTGTGAATTGCAGGTCTTGGAGGACATAGGACCTTATTGGAACTATCTTAGAAGGTGAACACACGAAGATACCCTACTGACCCAGAGATGCCAAATAGACATTCTATCAACCAAATTGCTGCTGCACATGCAAAAGGAAGTTAGTATGATGTCCAAGATGATGGAGATAAGATACAGAAGCTTGAAGACATAAGAGATCATGCTTACATCTCGTTGTTCTTGCATTTCTTGTTCAAATGTCTGGGACTTGTTCATAGTTGTCTACAGTTGTTCCAACCATCTAAGTCATCAAATGTCCATTCAGCAAGCATCCAGTTGGATATACCTTCACTAAAATGTACCACATACTCCTCTTGATCTAGTCAGTACTTGGAATCCTATGAATCTACATTAGCTCAAGTTTTCAAGTGTTATGTGACTCTATTTTGGCTTTATTAGGCCTTGAAAATTGATTTTTCATCATATACAACCAAATGGGTATCCATTTTGTCCAGATTCAATGTATTTGCAAGCTGTATTTTATCTTTTTCCTAAAGGACAAATGTAAATCCAAAAATGTAACTAACTGATGTATCACATTAAACGCCATGTAATTTGGACTCTTTGTGTTGAGTTAATCTCCACCATCTATTCAAAAACTTGGTATGGTGCCTTGTCTATAAAAGGGCCATCATTCTCTCATTGTAACAAGTAAGATTTGATAATGAATTGCTGAGACTCTACCAAAATTTAGTCAATACAAAGCAAGTTTTGAAGGTTGCTGGGAATTTGTGTTTTTATGTTGTCTCATTTTAGATTTCACAATTCATGTCAATATGAAATTAGTTGATATTCAGTTGCATTTGTGATTAATTATTCAGATATTTGATGGATTTCTTGTCCATACCATTAATGGCTTGCTAATTATATGTCATTGTTCATGGTTAGTCTGGGCATATTTTATGAGATAAGTTTAGTTATGTGATTTCATTAAGTTGTGCCAAGGATTGGGTGCTTGATGAACGCTCCATGATTTGAAAATCATTGCATTTCCTTAGAAGATTGAACAATCTCTATGGCATTGTGGGTTGCCTGGTTAAACAGAGATTTGTTTTTTGTTGGGAATTTGTCTATTTGTTTGTTGATCATTCTTGTAATTGTCTATAGGATCTCTTATCCCTTCTCTCTCCCTTTCTTTTTGCATTTATTTACATAAAGTTTATTAGATTTAGGGTTTAAGTAGCATTACATTGATTATCTACTAGAAAACTTAAGACTTTACGATATGAACCACCTAGGGTTTCTGCATATATATTGCTACCATCTTTCATAAATCATGCATTTCATGTAAGACCCCTTGTTAGCACAGCTAGTACATTCCGCTGAAGTTATTCCACACAAGCTAAGATCTAGCTATATTATCCTTGGGGTATTGCTATCTTGGATAGTATACTTTTTCAAGAGAGGTGAGATACCTGTATTTCACCTACATTGTTGTGTGCGAAAAAAACCATCAATAGGTTTGAAGGTCGAAGGATAGGAGTTTTGTTTGGAACTTTGATGTTGGCTAGATGGTAAGCATGAGCTTTCCATAGTCCATGATAGTATTGCATGAAGAGCTTCTGGATTTGATAGTGTGTGTGTGTGTGTGTGTGTTGTTTGCATCTGTTACTGTTAGATGTTGGTTAGAAACTTAAATGTTCATGTACGATGTAATTTCCCAATCTTTTTTGAAGGGTGGTGTTAAATTTTAATAAAAAATTATAGAAGTAATTACAGTTTGAAATTGACATGAGTTTAATGGCAAATTGCAATGTATACATATCATAGATGGTTCAAATTTTCAATATTAAAAATTTAAATAACATTCATCACATGGAAAAAAGAAATGAGTTCAATGGAAATGTATAGCGATGTATAAAAAAGGAAAATATAAATGGACGTGTTATGTCAATTCAAAATTTTATGGTTTTTATGTTATCATGATTCACTCTGCAAAATCTCCAAGTAAAAACACTACAGTTGGTGTTGTCTAAGGCGTTTAGGGTTTATCCTTCTAATTGATCATTGACCTGTGTAGCCAGTTTGCCCAACTTAAGTTGTTAGTTTATCCTCTTGGTTGTGGTTATTTTATCATATATTATATTAATATCAATACTAATACTAATACTAATACAATACATAATATAAATTAATAAGATATGATGTTAATCATATTATATAATACAATATAATATAATAATAGTTATATATTGTTAATAATTATTGAAGCAACAATACTTTTCCCAGGCTTTAAATGGCTCTCTTGAGAGAGCTTCTGACAACCTTGCCATCATGAGGAATAATGAATTATAATTATTAATGACAACATGAACTGAAGATTGACGCTACAAAAAAATAGAGAACGAATAAATGAATCTTTCACCTGAGGCGTGTGTTCATTAACAAACTTCCTTTAAATCTTGGAGGTCTCCAACAAAACAACACTCATCTAGCTTGTTCAAAACACAGGATGGAGACTTTGGAAAGGCTCCACTACAATAAGTGCCAGGTCACCTTTCTGGGTCGTATCACAAATTATAGACTGATGATCATTTGTAAGCAACAAAACAGACTCTTCATTGAGGTAGTGAAGATGGTCCTGGGTAAAGACTCCTCAGTCACGGTGGGCAGATATAGGGTAAATACAGACATTTCCTCGTGCTTTTTGGCTTCTTTGTTTGACCTAGGAGAGGCAAAGGTGTATGCATTGGTAATTCTATGGGAGATATTCACTCTGAATATTCTTGTGGACAACATAGATGTGGTAGTTTTTGCAAAATTGCGGGTCGGGATCCCGTGGCTGAGAGACCTACAGAAACTACATGAGGAAGAGGAGGGCATAGCTAGGCAACCATTCCTGCTAAACATGAATGAGCAACAACTAGGAAGGCATAGGCTTTGGGTGGCTCTTGGGAGAGACTTTCTTCAGCAGGCAACTGGAATCGATAGAGAGGAGACTCTCATATGGATTGATCACTTGGCAGCCACTGTGAGTACGGGGGAATTCTACTGGCCATAGGAGTGGTCAGGCTCCTAGCCCCGGGGTGACTTTGTTGGTTATTGTCACGTTGGGCACCGGGGTGGTAGGGTGGCAAGTTTTCAAGTTGGTGACTAGTGTTGTGTTTTTCTCGAGCTTGGGCTGGTAGATTAGAGGGCTAATTTTGGGAATTTTCTTGGCACTATATTTGTTTTTGGGCACAATGAGTGCTCTTGTCTTAATTTGTGAAGAGCCCTCTATTCTCAAACCAAATGTAAATCTTTTTGTATTAATATAATTTCCCACACGTGGTGCAGTTTATTGATCTAAAAATATGTTTCTATCCTATTATTATAATTATTTTTTTATGATTAATTACTTTCTACATTATTATCGATGTGTTTATTTTATTATATTAGTTATTATTCAATTAACATATGAAGTTGTAGAATTGTGTTTTTATCATATTTTTGTTATTACTTTTCGATGATTAATTACTCCCTACATTGCTATTGATGTGTGCAGTTTATTTTGTTAACTATTGAATTTAATCTTCACAGATAATATATTTTAATCTTGGTGTATTGCTTCTTTTGTTTTCAACATTTGTTTTAGTTTTTGCTACCTCTTTTCTGTAGACAAGGCTAGCCACTAGATTAAGCCATTTAACAAGGAACTGACCTTTAGAATCTATTATTATCATATATTTATTATATAAATATTATCATATATATTACATTCAAAGTACATATAATGTTTATAGAGAAAGTACATTCAACATGCAAGAAATTGAAACTTACTTCTCAGAAATTGCTCTGTATTTCATTATCAAAGTTTCCCAAATCAAAGAAGACATATCAAATGATTGGATCTTTGTTCACCTTGGACACATTTATCCATACTTCTCCACCCAAGCTGCACATGCTTTCTCTGATGGCCATTGGAAAGGAAACAATTTTGCTATTTTTTCATTATGCCCTGCATACCTAGCATCCAATAAGATTTTTGACTCCTTACAAAATATCTCAAAATTCAACTCCAATGCATGTAGCTTATCAAGTGTAGAACTTAAAATTTTCATATTTGGATCACCATCTACATAACTTGAAGATATGAGCTGGTCAGCTATATCTTCAAAATTGGCCTTCCATTTGTCCAAACTCTTTATTTGTCCATCATTTTCCAATACGCTTGGCATAATCTTTTTTATCTATCTTCTCAATTGATTATCTTTTCTCCTTCAAAACTTTATCCAATTTTAGCTAGAAATCTACTACCTCTTCTAACAAAAGAAACATATCAGGGGTTAATTTTATTTCTATTGGAGCATCAGGGGAAAACCTTGAACATCTATGAATTTCCCTTATTTCTCCAGTTCTAGCTAGCCATACCCTAATCATGTCCTTCAAGCTTTACTTATCCTTCTGATGTTTGTCTTGGGCTGTCTTCAAACTTGAATAAGATTTCCATGTATCATCAACCCTAGCTATAATCTTGGATAGCCTATGGTTAATCAAATTTGTCACCATTTCCTTAATAGTGGTCTTCTTCTCATCTTTCAAACTTTTTACTTCTTTCTTCAACTCTTTAATCTATGAGAGCAATGTCTCTCTGTCTGTTGGGAAAGCTTCAGCAACATCCATAGGGACTGAAACATTCTGAATTGAAGTACCTGGTGATAACAAAATTTGCCTCTTGTAATTATTCAATTCTTCCATTGCCTATCCATATTTCAATAAAAGCTTATCATAGTCCTTCTGTAGTTTATTAGTGACGGCCTCAGCAAATTGAGTTGTGTGAACACTCAAGCTTGCAACTTGAGGAGCAGGAGTATCTGATACTCTTTTTTATTATCACATCTCTTGTTAATTCACCTAAACCCATCCTTGGTTTTTTATTGTTTGGGGCCAATGCCCATACTGCCAAGGTCTCAAATTTGGGATTGAACCCTACACCAGAGAGTGCTTTATCTACCTGATCATCAAAGATATTTGTGCCCATCCTTGTGATAGTATCAAATCCAATTGCATCTGCCAAAGTCCAATGAGGAAGTAACAACATACCACTCTTTTCCACCAAAGCTTTCCCTTCATCAGGGGTCATCCTGCTGATATCTTGGCTCAATTCATTGATCACCCTGTGTGTTATTTCTTCATACCTCTCAGGATCAGCTCCTCTTTTTACTTCTTCCACTTTCTTCTGAAATTCTTCATTTCTCACTTTCAACACATACCCCTTAAATTTAGGGGTATTGACAAAGGCATCATCTTCTAAAAATTGTGCACAAGCGAGCACTCTGATGTCCTCTGTATCTACCTAGTCACTAGAAAGTGACCTTGCCAACCTGTTATCTAGAGAGGCATAAGGCCTTATTCTCTCAAGTGAACTCACCTATTGAGAAATTTCTTGTTCTTATTCATTAATTTCCTCCTCCAAGTCCACAAACTTTATTTCTTCTTCATGCTCCAAGTCAATGATTTTCAATTTTTTGGCCAGAGGTGAATTAGGAGACTCATTTCTTCTTCTATATGGCTTGACTGTACTCCTTGGATCATATGTAGGTCTCTCTTCACCTGCAAGGGCATTTTCAATCAGAGTCTCTACATTGGCAAGAATTTTTTGAATCCTTATTATTGGGTCATTTTCCTCTGCAAAAGCCCCAAGATATGAAGAAGTCAATTTTTTTCTCATTCTTTCCCCTTCCATCACTGCTCTCCACTTTTCCCTTAATAAATGGATTTCCTCCATGGTAGCACAGTTTCTCACTACATCCTCATCATACAGGACCTGATGGGTGAATTGTGGCCTTTTGACATTGTCTAACCCTATTGATGAAACCTTCTAGATCAAATACCCTTGGGTGTTCAAACCCCATCTTGTAACCTTCCAAAACTAAATCAATTTGATCCAGAGCATCTTTATTTGTAGCCCAGAGTCACAAACCTTGGTGGTAGTAGGGAAAAATGACCCTTTCTTCTACAATCTTAGGTGTTCTTTATCTAATTCATTCAATTACCAGATAATTTCCAAATATGCAATCCTCCTTGGCACATACTTTGGCAATATATGTAGGGAAACCTTGCTCCCATAAACTCTAATGCAAGTAGTGTAGGTGTGCAGGAACCAATGTCCCCAATTATGTTGAATTCCTAGTTCAAGGGTTCTATCGAATGGTCTTAGAAAATCTAATACATCCCTTAGAACCCTTTCACTTTTAGGCTCCATAAACTTCAGTAGCCTTCTCACAAAATGTTCTTCAAAAATCACATAGTCTAAATTTTCATAGTGCATATCTAACAAATGAGTCCATAATTGGACAGGGACAAGAGTATCATCATGTTCTAATTCTTCTGCATGCAAATCCTAATACCACATCCCTGTTCCAACATATAAAACCATATGGAACATAATTGAATACCATTTAAATTCCACCTTTGCATCTACAACATACAGATTGTTCTTAATCTTCAATAACTACTCACGTATCTTGTCTGCTATATATGCTGCATAATCAAATGCTTCAATAGTTGAAATATCTTGTACATTTGTAGCTAACATCGTCATATGAACTAGGATCTTATCCAATGCATCTCTTCCTAGTACATGGCATAGAGTGTGGTAAGTCTTTATAAAGTAATGTATGAATTGTGAAACATCAAAAGGTTCTTCTTCACTATCTAATATTCTAATTAACTTTTCATCAATTCCCCTTGCTCTGTGCTTAGGCAACTTAAATACCCTGTATGCCTGTCAAGCTCTTTTGTATTCATCTTTTAGGATGTTGAAATCAATCTTTTTGTTTGCAGCAGGGTTGAGGCCAAATACCTTTGTGATGAATGCCTTTGTTGTACTAATCATGACTACATTATTCCCTACCCTAACAGTCCTAGAAGCAAGATCATATCTCTGTGCAACATCCCTTACTAGGTTAGGATTTACAAATACATTAGGGTACATCAACTTTGCCACATCCAAATTCTAGGCATTACAAACAGGGGCTTTGTACTCCTTCCTATCATGCCAGTGCTTAAACAGAGTCCACCCATTCTCAGGAAATTTAGCATCCCAACACCCAGGACACAAATCTAACAGTCTATCATTAGGCCCACCTAGACCGTATGTATTCACTAGCCTTCTTGAAGACCTGGGCAACTATTTCATTAAATCCTCATCCAAAATCCTCTTAAAAGTTGAAGGCTGACTTGTTTGACTCATTTTTTGAAATAGTAATTCACCAGATTAGGGTTTTCTCTTCTAAGAATGCTCAAAATATCCTCTACTAGGCAACAAATTAGCAATTCACCTTCAAACAGACATGGCAAGCAAGAATAAATTACAGGTTTAGCTGTCGAATCTTAAAATCACAATATTTTCTTGTCCAATTGCTCATTGCATAGAAATCCTCTTCATGTTTATGAAAAAACTGTGAAAAACCCTTACATTCAACTTTAATTGAGCTTATAGATTAGTGCTTGGTGCATAAATACATGTCTTTTCAGCCATCACTGCAAATTCATGATATGTGTACACAAAAAATTTAAATTCCAACCATTGATGCAGAATTCATATTGTGAGATCAACGACTGTGAATCAACTGCCAGATTTGGAAATCTAGGCCTTTATGTGAAAAGTAGCTAGCCCGGCAGCCAATCAAATTCCTCCATCTTAGACACATCTTCTTGTTGACTTTTTGACTTTTTTAATCCTATGTGGCCACGTGGCATCATTTCGCAGTAGCGTAGTAGAAAATAGATCACCTCCTTTTGGCTCCATGGGTGTGCGCTAAGGCTTCCATGTGGACATCCGTTATGCAAACCTTATTCTTCTTTCCATTAGTTAGCTAGATGTCAAAATCTCATAGTAGCACAGAGAATCTTCCCTTCAGACAAGATTCTCCTGTGAGGATGCGCTACCATTGGATCTTCAATATCTATGGCCCCACTACTTCACTCAGTCCTTCGACACCTAGCACCATATCCTTCATTGAACTGAATCATCAATATTATGGCCATAGGCCATAATGTAAGTCCTTGACACCTATCTTCACCTTGCAATCCCGCAGTGTAAACATGACGTCACCTTCAGTATTGTGCGAGCTTGCGATATCTTGCCAAGTGGCACTTTCAGACCCTTACAAGGATATAAGACTAAGACTTTGCAATGCATATGGCTTGACGGGATAGAATAGGTAACTTGAGACCTAGGGGCCGGTTAACTCATGACATAAAAGACATAAGTTTATAACTTAGCTAACTGAGAACCTAGGCTAGATGGTTAATAGCAAAATAGAACATAAAATAAACTCTCGACTATAAGACTTAGGGTTTTAAGGAAAATAAGTGAAACACTTGCATGAATGTTTCGATGCCAGATGGATGGTTGTAGTTGAATTCTGGAACGAAATGTCTGGAGCGCTAGACTGGTGAACACATACCTCTGAAATCAATCTAGTGCCGTTAGATTTACAAAGATCAATGGATGAATAATTATTTTATATATTAATATAATATAATATAATTATTATATAATAAAATATATAATTCTAATTATTATATAATATATTATAATAATATATCTAACCTTTAACCTATATTATAATATTTAATATAATATTAATTATAATTAGTATATAATATATCTAACCTATATTATATTCAGACTTTAGCACCATGTATCATCTGTTTGATGAATGTTTCAATGCTAGATGGACAACTATAGTTGAATTCCAGAACAAAAGTCTAGAGCACTAGACTTGGGGACTCAAGCCTCTAGAATAAATCAAGAGTCGTTAGATTTAAAAAGATCAACGGTTGAGATTATATGATAGTTTACAATTTCATGGCTTGATGTACGTGTTGTATAAGTATTAAATTATTAATTCGTTTGAAGTGGGAGTACTCAGTAGTAGTACAACTACAACTACAAACTTGTACTAAAAATGAAGAATAGAATAGAATATAATAACTTTTAAAAAAATTAACTTCTTTGAGAATTAAATAAAATTTATAACTTTAATAAAAGAATGTAACATGTTTCATTCGCTTTACTTCATAGTTAGCACTTAGCATTTAGCAATTTTAATTGATACTATTTGGAAGCGAGAGGGTCAAGGACTCAAGGAGATTGCAGTGCACTAGAAATTTTATTATCGATTGTGCGATGCCATGGAGATACTCAATGCCAGTCTTTGTATTCATCTTTTTTGGGTAAGTGAAATATAGAAATACTTCATTCCTATTACTATTGCTATTACTATTCTCCTTGAAACTTCAATTTTTTGAATCTTGGGGACTAAGGTTTAGAAATTAGGGTTGACTATTTACAAGCATGTCTACCAACACTACCAGACCAAAAATTGGGAAAACCAGAGAAAGAGAAACAACATACTAAGTCAGACTACTTAAAACCCCAGGTTTTACAGATGAATACCATGATATTTATGACCTTGTAATCTTTGGAAGGTTTACCTCAACACTCAGATATTCATTGGAGAATAAGGTAAGTCAAGCACAAACTAACCCCAAAAAACCAATACCAAATAGCGGGTTGACTACACCATGGATGGTTCGATTGGGACACCTGATGTTCCTTGAGGTTTTCCCTTGCCCTGAATTTATCATGGTCTGTGCCTAAAATTATGATGAAAATAGAAAAGCAATAGTTATAAAAGATAGTCACGAAGTAATGATTCCCATTAATGGAGAATATTTTGGCAAAGTGTTGGGTTTTACCTCTAAAGAATACGGAATAGTACACATAAACCTAGAAATACTTTCTAGTACTTATGAAGCAGTTAGTGAAAATGATTTAAAAAATTATCAAATATTTAACATTGGATAGTGCCCTACCCAATCAGAATCATAAGCCTCCTTATAAAATTGATATTTTTAAACCATGGGTTTAGAATACTATTTCCATTCTACTGTTTTGCCTTGTATTGGATAATAATAGTCAAGTGGATGCAAGCCTCCTTGAAATGGTATACAATGTCCATCAATGCAATCCCACTGTTAAATATAGATTTATTGAGCACATTGCAAGATCCATGCAAGGTTAGTTTTTAAAGATTAAATGAAGTCAAAGTGAAGCTCCCACTCCTAGTTCCAACATAAAGACATTTAGGTTCACAACCTATTTGTGCTATTTTTTTTCTAGTACAGATTACTGGGATGTTTTAGGACAACAAGCTTCAAATTCAGTGTTAGCAAGATAAAAATGGACTACTAGATTGGACCCATAAGATAAAGATGTATTGTAATCAAAAGAACTACAATCATTTTGTGGACTACTTTTTGGCTTCATTGTATCAAACCATTACAAATACTCCAATGCCTAGATTGCCAGAGTCTTGTAGAAATTGCATTCAACTGGGAAAAGAAATACAATTAATTGACTGGTACTTCATGGAGGAATATACTATCCTAAGTTTTTATGGATCAAGAGTAAAGCCCCACAAACTTCTAATACATGTGATAGAGAGGATTTTTGCATTGGAATACATATGGTAGATGGAGAGTACATATCAACTATACTTTGTTAGTCAGCAAAAGAAGAACATATTTCCTTCCTTACCTTTTTCATGTGGAGGGTTCACATTCGAGAGAAAATCATTCATTGTGGCACATGAAATTTTACAACTTTTTAAATTTGATGTTGACTCTCACTGGTAGTATGACCCATGTGATGTGATTAAAACAAGGCTTGTGGCCAATAAGAACGCTCCAAGTAAAATTCAATATGAAAGTAAACCCCTGCTAGAAATGTTGAGAAACAAGAATTCTTGGGATGAGGTCAGAAACATCATGGAAGAAACTGCTACTCAAAGAGTTATTTCATTTGAAATATTATCATCATAAATAATGGGATCACATCCAATTCCACAAACATGGAGAGATACAGAGGTGGCACTGGCAAACAAGAGATATGACAATTTCTATAGAAAAGGTGCTATAAAATCTACGTATACAAAAATTCCACAGACTCTAAAAGAGGCTTGTACAAAGGAACACTGGTCACACTAAAACATTAGTGCCTTTTGGTCTATGAGGAAAGATCTCGATGATCCAAAAGATACTACAAAATTCCAAGAAAACTCAAAAGATGAAGAGTTCAACAAAGTGTGGGATATAGAGCATCCCACTGTCGATGAAGCATCTAATGTTGAAAGTGATGATGAGGATGAAGAACAACCTAGATCTATCTTAATGCCTTTGCATTCAAACCTCATATGAGTGAGACCACAAAAGAAACATATACTACAGGGGCATCAATAGCCCAAAAATTAGGTTATGAAGATGGTGGTTTGGGGCCCACAGGACAAGGCATTTGGATTGTACCAAATGTATACCCTAGAAAACCTAATGATCTTTGACTTGGCATTGGAGGTGATGAACAAGACAAAGGGCATACACATACATATCAAGAGATTAGATTTAAATTCCATCTTTAAATCCTCAGAGTGAGATCCAATCACTAACAGTACCACAAGGGTCTTCTAATCTGCACGTTTCTCATTATTTTCCTATAGGAGATGGTGGATATTCTAGTGCTACTTGTGGCAAATCTAGTGATGGTACAGTTAATAGTAGTAGTACTGGTTAGAAAGAGATGCAACAACAAACTCACAAGAGGCCATCAATAAAATTAGATGATACTATAGACAAACTTAGAGAACAAGGCCTTTTGAATACTAAGAAGCAAAAGATTATGATAGGTTTTGATTCCACATCCACATCAAAGTAATTGTTTTCAGAAGGCACCCCCCTCCTATCGTTAGTGTGACTAGGACAGGAATGGCTAATCCTCAACATTAATTAATTAAAGATGCTGCCAACACTACAACTACTCCTTCGACATTCAAAGTTATGTCAAGTGTCACAGATTCTGATTACAAAGTTGAGTTTGAAAAGTGTAACATCGAAAAATATCCCCTTGGGGGCTTTTCCCTCATAAGGTTTAGCTCCCAGGTCTCTTGGCTTCATTTAGGACATATTACATCATATTTCAACACCCTGATGAGAAAACCCCTAAGTGTCTTGACAAATGGGACCTAGCGGAACCACTTGAGATAACCCCTACCCAAAATAGGGGCGGACTTGGGTGCCCGCACCCTAGTCCTACCCTATTTTGGGGTAGTCCCAATTTTTGGGTGTTGGCTTGTGACCGTTATTTAGGTCCTACGCTAACACAGTAAGTTTGAATTACAAAATTCTTGGCGGAAGTGTTTGTAGTTACATATAAAAGCATGTTTATGCATTCATTTGTAAACTAGAGCATTATTAGATTTCAACTAGATGGTTACTAGCAAGCTATTGTGTTCTAAAGGTGATTGAAGGCTTTCATTGTGTTGCAAGAGTAGATTTGTGTTGTTTATGTGTTTATGTTTGTAGATTTGTGCATCCATCTCCTCATAGAATGAAGAGCTTCTTCCTCTCATGAGATCTTCACTACAAGGTGACATCTATTATGATTATTGAGCATTTATCATTTGGTTTTTTCCTCTACCTCCCAAGGCATGCACTCTCTATCTAACAATGGTGTTTAGAAGAATTGAATGTCTCTCTAAAGCTTGACTGAGGCAAGCCTCTAAACACCACAACCCCCTCCCAAAGTTTTCATGATTGCATGTCATAGGTATCGGATCTAGAGAAAGTGAAGTTGCAGGAGGGTACAATAGAGAGTTAGAAAATTGTAGATCAGAGAATAAAATAGCTCCCTAGACTAGGGCGTCTGCTCATTAGTCCTCAAAGTTTTGCAACGGGAAAATCTCTAGTATAGTAGATACAGGTTACAGACCTTATTTCCAGATCTCGTCAAAAAGCAGGGCCTTGGACATGGACACCCGCTCTTTAGTCCCTGACTTTTCTTCTTTGGAACCCCAAAAATAGGTGCATAGTTATTTATCATTTTACATCTTTCTATAGTAGCATTTTCTGTTATTCGTCTATTTACAATCGTATTTGCATAATTAGGGTTTTAAGGTACAATTGAGCATAAGAGAAGGTAATTAGCCATCAAATCATAGAAATCCAAATTTCCCTACATCTCAATAGAGACCTAGGGTATGATAGTACATTGCAACTCGGCCCTAGGTCCTTGAATGTAAGGGTGAAAGGAGGATATACATGTTGACCCATTTTTTCCTCTGGCCAGAGCTAAACAGTCAACCTGGTATTTTCCTTGAAAAGCCTCTGGAGAATGTTGCCTAAAAATAAAAAAGTGCTAAATTGCCTAAAAATTCTTACCATTAGAAAGAGCTTGAAAAAATAGGCAGGTTTGCTTTTTACATTACCCTGAAATTCAGCCAAATAAAGAAGTTATTGATGGTCAAAGTTTTGGTCAACATACAGTTCAAATATACATTTGTCAGGCTTGCAAATCTATATCAGCCTTAGAAAATATGAAAAAATTTGAGTTATACACATTTTCTAAATGTATATTGAGCCAAGGAAATGCATATACATTTAGGAAATCTTTCGCAGATTCTCAGAATATTCGCTAAATGTATATCGGGTCTGCATGTATAAAGGGGCTTGTATATTCAGATATACAAATGGAGATACAAAGGAATATGCAGTGAAAAGATACAAGGCCGGCAGACATACATGTGCTACAGTGGATGTACATTCGCCAAAAATATGAAGGCTGAAATATACAAGGTAATATACATTGAAGATTCCTCAGAATATTCCACACTAGTATGCATAAAAAGGCTTGTATATTGCTTTGTATGTTCTCACATACAATCGGCTATATACAAATGAAGATATGCATCGCGGGTATATTCCATCAAAGATTCTCTATTTGTATGTAAGGGAGTTTTATATTTGTGTTTGTATACCCGCATATACAAACAATTGTGCATTTGCTACAGTGCCGCAAAGGGAGATACAAATGGTGGGTCCCGCGCATATACAAGAAGGATTGTATGTTTCAACATACAAAGGAGAGTGAACAGTGGAGTGTATATCAGCTTGTATGTTTGCACATACAACCCAATATACAAGACAATATACAAAGGGGTTTGTATATCAGGAATGTACATACAAAGATGCAAGTCAGACATACAAGCCAGACCCGACAGGTAATCAAATATACTTAAAGGTCAGTTGGGGTCTGATCTAAATGTATAATGGCGCTTGTTTATTGCAATATACAAGTCAATGATGCATTGCATATACAAGGTGGATTTGAATGAAGGATCAGTTTCAGCGCATAAGAGTTTGGAGTCCACCTTGTATATATGGGTGTTTGTATATTTGCATATACAAAGAAATGCACAAGTAGAAAATATGCAAGCCGGACCTAGAAGAACAATGAAACATAGCTTAGTGGTGTTTTGAGGTCCACGGCTTGTATATTCAGACATACAAAGGAGCAGATGCAAAGTTATATGCTGGGCATTTTCAAAATGGTGGGGCCCGCATATACAAGGGGAATTTGTATGTATATACAATTTCGAACATACAAGGCATATACATGGGCTGATATGCAAAGTGCCATGTATGTGTAGAAGGAGTTGCAGGATAAGTTTTTGAATGCCGATTCAGGTGCCATGATGCAACGATATACACAGAAATGTAAAAGCGATATATATACAGGCAGTTGGCCAAAAGTTTGACTGCCCGTATCTCCTTCATTTTGGCAAATTTCGGCATGCTCCAAGAGGCAAAGTTGCATATTTTAGTCCCCTCTTTCATTTGGTAGGTTTTTTTAGGAGCTTTATCACTCTTCAAATTTTAGATCTGGAATTGCATATTTTGGGCAACTGGACGTTTCAGCGACGACTTTCAGCAGATGGAGATATTTTTGGGGCATTCATTGCTGCACAAAGATGATGCAACTCGCATTGATGGTCAGAAATATCTTCCCACCTTCCTCTTCCAGATATTTTCATCTTTTCTATAGCAGATCGATGAGTAAGCTGCTTGCATTCAAGTCTCCAAAAATCTCCCCATCTACCTAGTTCCAGATTTTGATGCCATAACTGATGCAGCTGAACAGTCATCGATGGAGATCTTTTTCTATGACAACTCTTAGGGCAAATTTTGTAACTGACTTGGGAATTTTGGAATGCTATAAGTATGCATTCAAATGTTGTAAATAAAGTTGGAAATTTTTTGGCATTAAGGATTTTCTGTTTCCAAACAAAGTTTCCATATACTGTAACCTTGCCTTTTTGTCAAATATATGCAAGTTAATTTTACCTCTTTACTGATTTTTCTGGTTCTGTGTGAATCTGCATATGGTTTGTCTGTGAATGTTTTATTCCTCACAATCATATTGCTTCTCACCTCTGCTAGTGTCATCTAACCTGTGTATGCCTCCTTGCCATATTCTGATTGTATTATGCATCCTTTAGTTCTGTGGAAGTTTCTTTAAATCTGTCTAGTGTATCACCCTTTTATGTTTTCAAGCTTTTATTCATTGTCATTCCAAGCATTCTCTCTCCCTTTTCCCTCAAAATTTAGTAGTTTCAAGTGATAGCTAGACAAGGAAGCCAGCCTTCTCTAGAGGTCTGATCTCACGTAGCAAAGTCCCACACTTAGAGATCAGTCCCATGTTACTCCAGTTTGCAGAGGTTTTACAACTGTATGCAAGGGTACAAAATTGGGTGATAACAACTTTGGCATGCCCGATGGGACTCAAGAAGTCAGAGTAACAATCAAATTAATAGCCATTATTACTGGTTTTGATGTGCAACCAGTAATTGCAGACATTTAAGAGATTAAAATTTACACATCTAGCGACTCAAACTAAGGAAAGACAAACATACCAGTTTTGCTGATACATGTTTTATGAGAAAGATAGCAACTAGGAGTTTGAGTTCAGGCTCATTCAAATATTTGCAGCTCTCTCCACCTAGAAGACAGAGCAGAGTTGTAGCAAGGACTCCAGTTTCCAAAAGAGTACAGTCAACTCCACCAGGTTTCAGACAAGTTGCTTCTGTAGTTCTCGCAGTAACTCAAGTGAATCTACCTACGGCTCTTCAGATGGCAAGAAATCAGCCATTCACAACTTTTGATGGGGGTTTCCCTTTCAATCTAATGGTACATGATGTCATACCAATGGCAACTTTGAAGAATCTACCCTATTTCACAGGGGAAAATTAGACTACTCTAATCAAGCACATTAGAGACATAGCATCTTTGTGTGGGGTTCATGTCACTCAGGAGAATGTAGCCATTAGATTGCTAGCTGCCTCTTTCAAGGGGAAGGCATTACAATGGTTCAGGAGTCTACCAGTGCAAACTATTACAAATTGGGATGATTTAGGAGAGAAATTAAACAGACAATTTCAAGACAAATCAGATAATCTATCATTGGTTGAACAAATGACCACTATAAAGAGAGCTCCTCAGGAGCAAATGATGGATTTTAACTTTAGATTTCAAAAGACATGGAACATAATCCCTGTCATGGTAAGACCTCCAGCTGAATATGCATTTCTATATTTTTTGAAAGCCCTAAATAGTGATATTTCAGTAATGGTTCAATCACTAGAAGGTAATAGTTTACCAGATGCTTATGAATTAGCAATTAGGGCAGAGAATAATCTTATTCAGGCCAAAAAATAGCACCCAGACCACTAGTGCCTATCTTTCCTGAGATTTAGGCTTCTATGCCTTTGCCAATTCCATGTTTTCCCCCTGTGCCTACTATCGCAGCGTTACCTAATATTGCTAATTCTAAACCTGCTGCCTCTAGTTCATCTCAAGAGTTGAAAGAGATTAAAAATAGTCAACAAAAGATCGAGGGCATCCTTCAAACTTTTAGAAATGAACGGTAAACATAAAGAAGCAACAGTGCCAGAGGCCCTTTCAGCCTTATCAGCAATCTAGCCAAGGGTAGAATCAACCATTTCAAGGCCAAAACCAGTTGTATCAAACTAATAGGCCACCTTATCAAAGCAATTATCAAGGTGCTAGACAGAATGTAAATCAAAGGCCTTTTCTACCTTATAATCCAGCACCTATTAACACCGTAAGGGAGCTTGTCCCTACTCAGAACAACCTAGCTACTGAATATGAGTGGTGCTACCCATGCAATTAGCCACACAGTCAAGTAGCCTGCTCAAATGGAGTCATAAATTAGGCTTTAATGGTGCAAAATGTGTCAGCCTCACAACCAAGTACACCAAATGATGGGGCTATACAACAACAGGGACAACCTTAGAGTGATTCTGCCTTCATGAATTGGTAGCAAGGTAAATTTTGTAGCATAAACAATGATAACAACTTAGTTGTAGCAAAGACAAGAGCAACGAAAAGGGGTTATGAGGTAGAACAAGCAACAAATAAAGGAAAAGCATTTGCTGATGTTCTTGCATCCCAAATTCCCCATATTCTACAAAGAAATGACCCAGCAAAAGCAAGGGAGATGCCTCATTTACAACTAGATGTCACTGCTACAAAATCAAATCAGAAGGTGAGTGTCATTCCACCTTTCAATATTATTGAAAATATGAAAAAGATGAATGTGACAATGTCTATGTGGGATTCTTTAGCCATCCCGGGCCAAAAAGACATATTGCAATCTGCCTTGTTGAAGGTGTCCAAAAAAACAACTGTTGACCCAAATAGGGCTATCCTTACTAATTCATCTGAGGATAATAGCAAACAGCCTAACAAAAGTACTAAGCCACTCCCATTCTATATATCATTGATAATTGGAGATAAATTAGTTCATAATTGCATGGTGGATAGTGGAGCAAGCAGTTCTGTGATGCCTAAACAAATTGTAGACCAATTAGGGCTCAAGTACCAGCGTCTTGAGAAGGGTGTACTCCAATTAGATGGCACAAATGTTAGTACTGTGGGTGTAATAAATGACCTAGTTCTTACTCTACATACCCGTCCCAATGTTTCCATCTTCCAAGAGGTCTTCATTATTGACTTGCCTCCCTATTTTGCCATGTACCTATCAAGAGAATTCACAGCCAAAATAGGAGGATACCTATCCTCTGACTGGTCCCATATGTTTTTTAGGACCAGATATGGCACTAAGGTGACCCTAAGATCTGAATTGCTTTCAAATCATCACATAGAGCCCTATACACCAAGTGTGGTTAATACAAATCACATTATTTCTGATGATCCTAAACTTGTGGCGGCTCAAGAGTTACAAGCTGAGAGTATACCAAAAATGTTATTAAGGAAATGGTCCTTAGAAGATGTTGAAGATGATTCTGAAGCACATATTCAAGAAAATGGTATGGGGGTCTATATAATCCATGAGCCTAAGGCAGCAATTCCAAGTATGGTAAAGAATGTAGAACATCAAACAGAGCAGCAAGGAGAAGTATGGAAAATGTACTTTGATGGCTCAATGAGCAGAAATGGATCCAATGGTGGTGCAATGTTGGTGTCACCACAGGGTGAAAAATATTATGCTGCTTTCCATTTTGCCTTCTCATGCACCAATAACACTACTGAATATGAGGGGCTAATCCAGGGATTGCAATGGGCAAGAAGGAAGAAAATTGACTATTTGCAAGTATTTGCGGATAGTGAACTAATTGTAAATCAGGTAAGATGACTGCATCTTACCAAAAATGATACCTTGAAGAGCTATAAGCATAGGGTATGGAACATGATTGAGGAGTTTGATGCTTTTAATCTAATTTCCATTCTGAGAAATCAGAACTCCCATGCTGATTGATTAGATGCAATTGGGGCACAGTTTGACATCCCTAGTGACATTCAAAAGGAGAAAATACAGCCTCATGTAAAAATAGTTGACACACCCTCTATCCCCAACAATAATGTTCATTGGCAAGTCTTTGAAAGTGATGAACAGATTCTGAGATTCCTGTTAGAGGAAGATGAGTTTTCCATGATGAATCAAGATAAACTCAAACAACAGTATGGCAATGATCAGATTATTCAGCTGAAGACAAACAAGCTGCCCAAGGGATTGGTGAATTTGGAGTCTATTTTTGGCACCAATGATCAGATGAAGAAGACTAAGACCGGTATGCAAATAAAAGTGGAACATTATGAGGAGTTAGAAATTTTTAAGGGAAAACTCCTCAAAATAGGTAAAATCTGTTCAGCTAAGGAAAGGAGAGCTTTTATTGCTCTTTGTCAGGAATTTAAGGAGGTATTTTCTTGGGATTATTTAGACCTAAAGGGATTTGATCCTCATATTGCTCAACACACCATAGAATTGGAACCAGGTGCAAAGCCTATAAGGCAGAGGTAGAGGCCCCTAAATCCAAAGCTAGAGCCCCTGATGATTAAAGAATTGACTAAGATAATTGATGGAAAGATCATTTTTCCCATCAAGCATACTTCTTGGGTCTCAAACCTTGTCCATGTGAGGAAGAAGAATATAGAAATCAGGTTGTGCATTGATTTCAAGGACCTAAATAGAGCCTCCCTAAAAGACCACTACCCACTTCCATCAATGGAGCAAATTTTACAAGTAGTGGTTGGCTCGGAGAGATTTTCTTTGCTTGATGGATTTTCTGGTTACAATCAGGTGTTAGTCAAGAAGGAGAATCAGTTCAAAACTACTTTCACTACCAAGTGGGGCACCATGGCCTACAAGAGGATGCCTTTTGGTCTAACGCTAGCTCAACCTTTCAAAGAGCCATGGATATGGCGTTCAAGGGTTTGCTATACAAACTAGTGCTAGTGTACTTAGATGATATAACAATTTTTTCCAAGAATGCATCTGAGCATTTATCCCACTTAAGTCAAGTTTTTGAGAGATGCCAAGAGTTTGGGATATCCCTTAATCCAAACAAATGCATTTTTGTTGTCCATGAAGGCAAGCTGTTAGGGCACGTTGTCTCAAAAGAAGGCATTACTATTGATGTTGAAAGAGTAAGGGCCATTTTGGAGCTGCCTTTGCCAAGTCATAAGAAGGGATTACAAAGTTTTATTGGTAGAATTAATTTTCTGTGAAGGTTCATCCCTGATATCACAAACATTTTGAAACCTTTAACATCCATGTTAAAAAAGAATATAGCCTTTAATTGGATAAAAGAGGCCAAACTCAGTTTTGAGTCTATAAAAGAAGCATTGTCAGTAGTGCCAACTTTGGTACATCCTGACTTTTCCAAAGATTCTATCCTATATGCTTATGGTAGCCTAGATACAATCTCTGTGATTTTAGTGCAGAAGTAGAGTAGCAGCTTTGAGCAGCCAATTGCTTTTTTCAGTCAGGGGCTGGAAGAATATGAATAGAAGTATAGCTTTGTTGAGAAACATGTCCTTACAGTGATAAGGAGCCTCAAGAAATTTTAGCATCTTGTTTCCAATAACAAGATACATTTAATGGTGGCTCATCCCAGCATGAAAGAGTTCCTGTTGAGTAAAGATGTTAATGAAAAGAGAGTGGGTTGGATCACCAAGGTCGTGGAATATGACATGGATATCCAAGTAACCAAGTTTGTCAGAGGCAGAGGACTCAGCAAGCAGCTTGCTACTAGTTCTAACAAGGAGGGTGAGACGCTTTTGACCATTGAGGATGCACCTCAAGATAATGTCGCAGTAGCGAACACAAGTTGGGTTACTGATATGACTCAATTTTTGCAAACTGGCAAATGTCCAGCAGGTCTAGATAGAACTAAAAGAAGATATTATAGACTACAATCGATTCCATATGTTTTAATAAATGGCATCCTTTTCAGAAAGGACTTTAATGGTGTATTGTTAAGATGCATTGATAAAGATCAGACTGACAAGGTACTACATGAATTTTATGATGGAGCAGTGGGGGGTCATTTTGCCCCAAAGACTACCGCTTGGAAAGTAATGAGAGCTGGCTATTATTATCCCATCTTATTTAAGGATGCCCATGCATGGGCTAGGAAGTGTATAAAATGTGCCATTTTGTAGGAAAAGAAAGGCTGCCAGCCTTACCTTTACGGCCAATTCAAATAGAGCAACCCTTCATGAGATGGGGTATGGACTTCATAGGTCCTATTAATCCACCATCAAGTGTAGGCCACAAGTGGATTCTTATGTAGCTAGAGATTTTTTCACAAGATGGACTGAAGCAGTAGCTCTAAAGGAACCAAATGAAAATGTTGTTTTAAATTTTTATCATGACTTGATTTCCAAATTTGGAGTGCCTGAGTCAATAATTTCTGACAATGCTTTAGCCTTTGTTGGCCTAAAGATAAATGATTGGGCTGTCAAAAATGGGATTTATTTGAATACTTCTTCTAATTATTACCCACAGTGTAATGGTTTGGCTGAGTCTACCAACAAAAATCTCATAAGGATTATTAAAAGATCAATGGAGGACAACCGGAGGACAACCAGAGGACTTGGCATACTAATTTGAAGTATGCCTTATGGGCAGATAGAATAACTCCTAAGAGGTCCATTGGAAATTCTCCATATATGTTATTATATGGGAAGGAAGCAAGATTGCCTATCTCTATAGAACTGCCAGCACTGGACATCATGAACTAGTTGGAGATGTTTGAAGAAGAGAATCCCATGGCTGTCAGATATGCTCAGCTTATGGAGCTTGAAGAAATTAGAGACAAGGCTATGAAGACTATGGAATATCATCAGCTTCAAATAAAATAAAATTTCGATCAGAAGGCCACCCCCAAAAGCTTTAGAATGGGTGACATGGTGCTTAAATCGGATGAATTAAAAAGCAGACTAGGAAAGCATTCCAAGTTTGACAACATGTGGAGTGGTCCATTTCTCATTACTGAACATGCAAGGAGCATAATGCATTTCAGTTATCAAATATGGATGGACAAAATCTGCCTATCCCAGTCAATGGGATACACCTAAAGAGGTGTTTTGAGGTATGAATGCCTTGTAAATTAGTAAATTAGGTCTCTATGCTTTCAATAAGTACTGCTGCACATTAGTTTAGATCTACTTTTGCATTCCCTAAATGCTGTCTAGCATAGTTGAAAGTGTCTGCTTTCAACATTTTGTCTTGGTTTGGCCTTCCAAGTGTTCTTCGTTGCTTCTATCTTGTTTTGCTAAGGTCAGAAATATCTATATTTAGTCTCTGTGTGACTCTATGCCCAATAGATGTATAGGCCACTAATATAACTATTTAGCAGGCAAACATCCCATAGAGGTCACCAAATTGTTGACCCATTTTTTCCTCTGGCCAGAGCCAAACAGTCAACTTGGTATTTTCCTTGAAAAGCCTTTGGAGAATGTTGCCTAAAAATGAAAAAGTGCCAAATTGCCTAAAAAAAACTTACCATTGGAAAGAGCTTGAAAAAGTAGGCAGGTTTGCTTTTTACATTACCCTAAAATTCGGCCAAATAAAGAAGTTATTGATGGTCAAAGTTTTGGTCAACATACAGTTCAAATATACATTTGGCAGGCTTCCAAATCTATATCTGCCTTAGAAAATATGAAAAAAATTGAGTTATATACATTTTTTGAATGTATATTGGGCCAAGGAAATGCATATACATTTAGGGAATCTTCCGCAGATTCTCAGAATATTTGCTAAATGTATATTGGGTCTGCATGTATAAAGGGGCTTGTATATTCAGATATACAAATGGAGATACAAAGGAATATGCAGTGAAAAGATACAAGGCCGGTGGACATACATCTGCTATAGTGGATGTACATTCACCAAAAATACAAAGGCTAAAATATACAAGGTAATATACATTGAAGATTCCTCAGAATATTCCGCGCTAGTATGCATAAAAAGGCTTGTATATTGCTTTCTATGTTCGCACATACAATCGGCTATATACAAATGAAGATATGCATCACAGGTATATTCCATCAAAGATTCTCTGTTTGTATGTAAGGTAGTTTGTATATTTGCGTTTCTATATCTGCATATACAAACAATTGTGCATTTGCTACAGTGTCGCAAAGGGAGATACAAATGGTGGGTCTTGCGCATATACAAGAAGGATTGTATGTTTCGACATACAAAGGAGAGTGAACAGTGGAGTGTTTATCAGCTTGTATGTTTGCACATACAACCTGATATACAAGACAATATACAAAAGGGTTTGTCTATCAGGAATGTACATACAAAGATGCAAGTCGGACATACAAGCCGGACCCGACAAGTAATCAAATATACTTAAAGGTCAGTTGGGGTCTGATCTGCATGTATAATGGCATTTGTATATTGAGATATACAAGTCAATGATGCATCACATCTACAAGGTGGATTTGAATCAAGGATCAGTTTCGACACATAAGAGTTTGGAGTCTGCCTTGTATATATGGGTGTTTGTATATTTGCATATACAAAGAAATGCACAAGTAGAAAATATGCAAGCCGGACCTGGCAGAACAATGAAACATAGCTTAGTGGTGTTTTGAGGTCCTCAGCTTGTATATTCAGACATACAAAGGAGCAGATGCAAAGTTATATGCTGGGCATTTTCAAAATGGTGGGGCCCACATATACAAGGGGAAATTGTATGTATATACAATTTCGAACATACAAGGCATATACAGGGGCCAATATGCAAAATGCCATGTATGTGCAGAAGGAGTTGCAGAATGAGTTTTTGAATGCTAATTCAGGTGCCAAGATGCAGCGATATACACAGAAATGCAAAAGCGATATATACAGGCAGTTGACTGAAAGTTTGACCGCCTGTATCTCCTTCATTTTGGTGAATTTTGGCATGCTCCAAGAGGCAAAGTTACATATTTTGGTCCCCTTTTTCATTTGGCAGGCTTTTTCAAGAGCTTTATCACTCTTCAAATTTTAGATCTGGAATTGCATATTTTGGGCGACTGGATGTTTCAGTGACAACTTTCAGCAGATGGAGATATTTTTGGGGCATTCATTGCTGCACAAAGATGATGCAACTCGCATTGATGGTTAGAAATATCTTCCCACCTTCCTCTTCCAGATATTTCCATCTTTTCTACTATAGATCGATGAGTAAGCTACTTGCATTCAAGACTCCAAAAATCTCCCCATCTGCCTAGTTCCATATTTTCATGCCATAACTGATGCAGCTAAACAGTCATCGATGGAGATCTTTTTCTATGATAGCTCTTAGGGCAAATTTTGTAATCGACTTGGGAATTTTGGAATGCTATAAGTATGCATTCAAATGTTGTAAATAAGGTTGGAAATTTTTTGGCATTAAGGCTTTTCTGTTTCCAAATAGAGTTTCCATATATTGTAACCTTGCCTTTCTATCAAATATATGCAAGTTAATTTTACCTCTTTACTAATTTTTCTGGTTCTGTGTGAATCTACATATGGTTTCTCTATGAATGTTTTATTCCTCACAATCATATTGCTTCTCACCTCTGCTAGAGTCATCTAACCTGTGTATGCCTACTTGCCATATTTTTATTGTATTGTGCATCCTTCAGTTCTGTGGAAGTTTCTTTAAATCTGTCTGGTGTATCACCCTTTTATGTTTTCAAGCTTTTATTCATTTTCATTACAAGCATTCTCTCTCCCTTTTCCCTCAAAATTTAGTAGTTTCAAGTGATAGCTAGACAAGGAAGCCAGCGTTCTCTAGAGTCTAATCTCTCTTAGCAAAGTCCCACATGTAGAGATCAGTCCCATGTTACTCCAGTTTGCAGAGGTTTCACAACTGTATGCAAGGGTGCAAAACTGGGTGATAACAATACACATAAAACTACCAAAAACTCAACTATCCAAATTTCACTCATTACAAAAAAAAAGCCAAAATATCTTAAACACACAAGAAAAAAGTGCTAGAGATAGAGACTACTGCAACTTTAGAGCCTGGAACAACCAGGCTATTGAATACATTTGTCTTGGAAATAGAAAAACTGGATTACATGATTATTCTGCCCAAAGTTCAAAATAAACTAGAGGACCAGATGCAACACTCTGACTATGAGGTGAGCACCATCCAAGTGGATTTTTCTGGAATGAAAAATTCTAAAAAAATTAATGTATCAAAAAAGAACAAAGAAGTGGTGTACACATCATTGCTAAAGCAAGAGAGAGAACAAAAAAGGTATCATTGTTTTTTAATTTCCTGGTAACTTTGTTGAATATATTTTCTAAAAATTAGAGTTGTAATATAGACAAGTCACAGGTTCCAGTAATTGAGTTACAACAAAAGAAAAATATATTCAATGATGTTAATTGCATTCAAATTGCTCATTTTCATTTGACTTTGTGATTTACATAACAGGTTGTAGACTCATATAGAAAAGTTACATGAAGACATAGCAAATGAAAAATCCAAGAGGAAAGCAGTAGAGAACAAGACCAAACAATTAGATAAAAGGATAAAAACTTTGACTCTACATCTACAAGTGAAGTGAATAAACAGATAGAGGAGGAAGTGAATAAACTATAGAAAATGTTAACTGAAAGTTAAAAAAATTATGATACTGAAAAAGCCAATTCAAAAAAATTAGAACAATCCTTGAATCAATCCAAAGGCAAACAGCCAGCAGTAGAAAAAGTAGGACATCTATGGGAAGAAAATGTGGAGAGAGAGAGAGAGAGAGAACTCTAAAAAATTGCAAATAAAACTGAAGAATGCAGAAAATAAAATAAAATCCTCCAAAAAGAAAGTATCTGAATTTTATAGAAACACAATGGTTTATATAAAACATAACATGTGGGAGAAAATTATGAAGAGGATTGATGATATATCTAAAATGTTTGAATTCACTCATGATCTACTATTATGTAGTAATACACTCAAAAAATACATTGCTGAAAATGGATACATAGCAACTTTAGAACTGTCAGATGCAAACAACATTTTGGAATCAATCCACAATGCTACTGGTGAAGAATTGGAATCAAAAGGAATTGAGAACCATATTGATGCCATAATAAAGGTCTCATCTATCATTGAAAAATGTGAGAAGCTAGAAGAAGCATGAAATCTTTTGGAAAAAGCTGCAGTATTGACAAAGAGGATGCAAACAAAGGAAGAATACTTCAGAAAGATTGGTTTGCTAGGGGCTTTTGACCCATCATGCCAATACATTGGAAAGGATGCATTCAAAAATAATATGGAGGATAAAATGAAGTCGGATAAGGACCAATTTCCTCAAAATCTTGATGACGCAAACTTTTTGGATTATATATCACCATTGATAACCTTGAATGGAACTTTTAGTGAAACATTGAAGCCAAGTAAATATATGAATTATAAACTTATATCACACTTACAACTCACAGTTATTAGGTTAATAAAAGTTACACTTCCATCAGATGAAGAGTGGAGGACTCTACAAAAGCTGATAAAATGATTTAGTACTATGTGTTTCTAACAAAGCATTATGGAGAGTTGGTTTTGAGCAAGTTATTGTACATTGTAAATGTAATACTTTAATGTATTCCTTCGGACCTTCATTTGAAAATCTATATAACAATAAAATCCATTTATGTGTTCATTGTTCAAATTATCTGTACCATTTAATTTCCTACTTTAGGAAAACTCTAGTTTCTATATACACATTAAAAATTTGCTAATGTTGTATATTAATATGCTACTGATGTTGATTACTATGCAATGCAATAAAGAAAAACAAATGAAACACTACTGTGGTTATAGAAAATAAAAATTACTTTGCATTTAGTTGAATGCTTGTAAAACTTATCAGTATCATAGAATAATAATATGAAAATATTAATTTTTTATATCGAAAATGAAGAATGTACATCACTGATAGACAAATAAAATGACATCAACAACATTTTGGAGTTTCGAACATGAAATACAGTATAAATACCTAATAACTGCTAATTCCATTCAAATTGCCAAATCATCTCATCATCCTCATTCTCCTCCCTTTGACCATGATATCCAGTGTCATCCTGATCATGTTCTTCATTTTTTTCTAACTCCATATCTCCACTTAAGAGTGTCTCATCAACACCACTACCACTACATGTGCTTTTGGTATTCATTGTGTCACTGTCATTTGTGCTATTATTGTTTGAAGTGTTGCACAGCCCTCTTCTTTCACATAAGGACCTCCAGATTGTGAGTGCCCTATCAAAAGCAAAAACTCTGGATATCATGTCTAGTTGTATACATTCTTGAGTAGTTTTCCAAATTCTTGTCAAGTTTATTTCTTATCTTTGATTTCAAGAACCCTAATGCATTGAAAAACTCTCTCATCCTCCACTGACCCCAATATCATGGTTTGGCATAAATCAACAAGTTTGAAATTTTTTGATAATGCATCATGCAATATTTTGCTTTGACTTAAGGTTGCCCAAAGCTTTGTTATCAATTCCTCTTGGTGGGGAGCCTCCACGAGTTTAAACTATTCAATCATTGAAGTTGTAAATCAACTTGATTGCTCTATAAGGTTAGTTTGATTTAAAATTCCTTCTATTTGTTGTCCATCGAGTTCTGTACTTCTGCAAAAATGATATTTTAAGGTCTTTATCTTTTTTTATAATCACTTGGCTCACAGTTGACCCAGTATTGAGGATACACTATAGACATGGCTGCAAGCAGTTCATCATGAGGGAATTGATCTCTAATCCCCAAGGAAAGAGATTTTGCAATATTCTTTAAAGTAGCATTTATAGAAATAACAATCTTGTCAAAAGCTTCCCTTGAAACAGGTTCTTCTCTGATAGTACACTTGACCTTGTTAACACAGTGCATTGGTATCTCAAATCCCTTTACAAAGACACATAACTCCCTGCTATTATTAAACTGTAAAAAATTAGCAAGAATAGTCACATTTGTTATCAAGTGCCAGCTACTAAATTTTGGAATTATGAAGGACCTATCTGATAGATGTAGATTATTGAGGGTCATGCATATCATTCAATGTAGTTTAGTATATTCAGAAATATACATAGTTCTTTCTTGGGCTTTTTTCATAAGCATGTTCATTTCCAGCAGCATGGAAAGAATACCAGCTAAAATGAGGAGTGTCTCTATGTCACTTAACCTATGTAAGCGGTCAGGAGACCTGTCAACTAAGAAGCGATGGTCGTACATTACACCAATCAAGGATTGATATTCTGCAAAAACTCTTTTTGATGGTTCATGCAAGGAGATCCATCTAGTATCAACATCCTTAAGAAGCTTATTTCCTACAATTACTCACTCAGCAAAATGTTGAAATTCCAAAAATTGTTTGGGACTTCGGTAGAAGTATGAGTAGAGCTCACGGACTAGATCTTCAACTTTTGATACTGTAGGAAACTTGCTCACCATTTTAAATGCTAAATTCATTATGTGGACCATGCAATGGATGCCAATCATGTATGGTGAAATAGAAGTTTGAAGCTTTACACACATACCATTCATATGACCTTGCATTACTAAAGCTCCATCCACCCCTACACACACCAACTTTCTGGCAATTGTGCAATCATCCATACCTCCAATTTCAATCAAAGATTTCTTAACTATCTCAAATAGATTTTGTGATGTTGCATTCTCCTTCATTTTATAAATAGAGAGTACAAATGAGTTTGGCAGACATGATTTACCAGAGTATACACATGCATACATAGCCAAGAAGTATTATCTATTGTTGTAACTTCATCTAGAGATAATGCAATAGAAGTTGACTCTTTTATTTTTTCCTATAAATCATATTTTTCCACATCAACAAGACAACTTGACCATTCCCATCCACTGTTTATTGACCAATGTGTGTTAGGAAAATTAGAAACGCCCATAAAAGATAATAAACTATTATATTCTAGGTAGTCTATCATAGGATGCACTCTGGTCAAAATATGAAAAACAAAACCCAACTGAATAGCTTTTGCTAGTTGTGCTTCTCCTATCATCTTTCCAAATTGAGCTTCAATTGAACCTCCACCTACATGAATCTTCGCCTTTCTTTGCATATGTGTATCATATTCAAGAGCGTTCTTTACATGAAGACATTGGTTCTTCATTTTCCATCTTATCACTGATTTTTCCTATCCATTTATGATTTGTTTTTCATAAACCTTACCAATATGTTTTCCTATGGTGTCGAGTTTTAGCTACAACCTCTTGTCCCTATGATATTTCAAACTACAAACCTTACACTTGCATTATGTGTGAGGTTCATCTTTGTTTGCATTCTCCACCAGTTCAATGAATGGGAATTTTGACACCCAATCAATCTGAAAACTCCTTGACATTTTCCACTCACACCCCTTTTTTGATTTGGCTTTTCTTTTCCCCTTGCATGCACTTGCAAGATTTTCATCGTAATTGATTTCTATAACTTCATTATCATTTGTTTAGTTTGATTTATTCATATTATCGTTCATGCTACCTTGGGTATTCCTTGGAACATCTATATCATCTATGGCATTGCCATCATTCCATCTATCTTGGGTTTTCCCTTGAAC
Source organism: Cunninghamia lanceolata (assembly GCA_027924645.1). Lineage (NCBI taxonomy): Eukaryota > Viridiplantae > Streptophyta > Pinopsida > Cupressales > Cupressaceae > Cunninghamia > Cunninghamia lanceolata. The sequence continues at coordinate 13,514,332 of BSBN01000388.1, read as the reverse complement.
ATCATCTGTGGCATTCTCATCATTCCTCGTACATTGGGTATTCCTTGCAGCCCCTGGAACATCATTTGTGGCATTGTCATCATTCTTGCTACCTTGGGTATTCCCTGGAATATCATCCTTGGCATTGTCATCCAAGTCAATAGATGGTACTGTTTCTGATGTTGTAGCTCCATCAGATGGACCACCAACATTGCCAAAGTATGACATTATGTTTCTCCATTTTAATGACCTTGACTTCCCTTCACCATCCTCAGACAACTTCTTCCTCCTCAACATCTCTCAGGAATTAAAAGCTACAAAAAAATGTCATTTTTTTCAAGAAGGAATCATAGTTGATATACCATAGATCTCTGATTCCCTGGGTCCTAGATTAAGATATCTCCCTAGCCCTAGACTCCTAACTACTACTCAATCAATATCATCTGTAACAAATTACAATGAAACCAAACAAAGACATAAATAATCAACATGAATCTTATATTATTACACAGTAAATAAATGATCACTTACCTTTTCTATGACTCACCAATGCTTGTAGCTATAGCTTCTCTATGATCTGAAATGAATCAAGGATTCGAGAGCTCAGAGATGAATAAAATGTCTAAAGGATTAATTAGAGTTTCAAATGCATTTATATCAATGCATATTTGGTGAATACCACAAGATTTTTAAATGGTAGTGTAATAATTTGGTGAATCACGCGTACTATTAATAGGACATTTGTAAATGTTAGGCAAAATGGACCTCCATCAAACACATATGTTGTAATTTTCTAGGCGAATAAGGCCCTTGGATTAGCATGGAGTTATAATGGCATTGGCGAAATTGGTCCTCATACATGTGAACCATTTAATTATACTGGTGAAATTGGTCCTTGTGCATGTCCACCATTTCTAATGATGTTGGCGAAATGGGTCCTCATGTGTGTCAACCATTTAATGATATTGGCGAATATGTGGGTGAATTAAAACATGCCTCCAAAATTCCAGGTGAATAACTATTAGAATCGCATAGAATACTGTGGTGAAAATACTAACTATAAATGACTCAAAAATTAATAGGGTGGCGAATTGAAATGCATTGGATTGAAAATCTGAAAAAACTAGGCGAATTGGCCTCCCACCAGTGGGAATGTATTCGCCAATTCCTAATTCACGGATTTGAACTATTCACCAATTAGTGAAGATTCGCCACTAAAAATCCCCTGATGTAGGTATATGTCTAATCCATGAAAGGAACATTAGACTATAATGAGGAGGGTCTTTAGATATCTTTGTGGCATTTCAAATTATTCAATTTTCTACTAGGGAGGACCTCATTTTAGAAGAACATTAAATATACATGGATTCATGGATTTTTATTGGGTAGCATATGCGGATAGTATTATTTCTACCATTGGTTATGTTTTTAACCTATTTAATTGTGTAGTGAGTTGGCTTAAAAATAGACAAGTTATGGTTTCTCTTTTGACTATAAATGTAGAGTACATGATCACTATCCATGCATGTAATGAGGTAATTTGGTTTCATGGATTGTGTTTGAATATTGGGTTGAGATAAGATATAGTGAAAAATTAATGTTACAATTAGAGTGACGTCATCTTAGCAAAGAACCTTACTTTCCATGCATATACTAATCACACTAATGTGTAGTGCCATTTTGTGTGTGACATAGTGGACAAGAAGGGAGTTATGATCAAGAAGGTGGATACTTTAATGAATGTTTTAATTTCACTAACAAAGCTTGTGAGCATAAAGAAGTAAACATGGTGCAGGATTGCTATGGACATTTTATTCCCTAGCAATTAATTCACTTTTTTGGATCCCTCATACAACCTTTTGAAATATATACAACAAGTGGTAGATTATGAGAACTATTTAATAATTGTAATATGTTGTAAACGTTTAGCCCTCATAAAATGGGGCACCACATGTTGAGGGACACTCACAATTCCTTGGATAGTACTCTCTACCACATGTCATTGATCTTATAATATTCATAAGTCACTAAAAACAGGTTAATAGTGGACTAGTCATGACTTCTTGATTAACTATTTTTATCCATTTGTAAGAGGTTTCTAAGATATTTTATTGCACCCATATAGAGCATAGTGCTTGGTACTTAAATTTGATTTCATTATTCAGTAGTCAAATGGTCAAATTGGGAGTTACATTGTAATTATGGAAGAGTTACTTTTAGAGAGGGACACACGAGTCCAACTTGAACTTGTTGCACAAAGATTTGGATCATGGTTTTAAACCTATTGTTTTGGGAATACATTAGTTTTTTCCTAGGCCTCCTTAGCCTATAACTTAGTATGAAGATTCTATAGTCATTTATTTGTAGGTTTATATTGTCAAAACTACTCTAAGATTTAGAGTGTTGATCTCCATTGAAGGATTAAGAATTTTCAAATGTATGTAACCCTTTGTTCAAGAATAATACATTAGGTGTCCTCTAGAGGTTTTGTTTTTCCCTTCTAAGCATTTTCCTAGGGCATATCTTGTCATTAATTTGTTGGATTTTGGATAGATCTATTCTTACCTTCTTTGCCTCTCTAAATTTGGATTATTGTATGACCTTTCTAGCTTCCTTTCGAGATGTGCCAAGTTTTGGTTGGATTTTTTATTATTTTGGAAGACAACATGCACAAGTGTCATTAGTTGAGGCATTCAAATCCTCCCATTTGTTAGTTCCTAGCTTTTATTATAAAAATCTTCCATATTATTGAGGTGTGATCTAAAAATTTTCTAGTCTTTTGTACTTCAAAACATGATATCAAACAATAGAGAATTTTTAGATGTTGGAGACTATTGAGGATGGTATGTGACATTTGTGTGTATGCTTCAGTTTGGAATAAAACCCTAAAAAATAAATATTTTTCCTACAATGACGAAATCACTAGTTTTAGCAAGTGGCAAAAAAGGCATCTATCATGAAAAATTCATCATATCACAAAGAAAAAGTGAATGTCATGGAAAAAAATTATCACCACAACAAAATAAAATAAAATAATTTCTATAAGTCTGGCATAATTTTCATGAGAATTTATGGGCATCTAATGTCATTCTAGTTGTCAATTTTTCTTCTTCTCATATTTTGTTAATCTCCTTAGATCCCAAATGCATTCTAGATATATTTATAGTCCTTGGGGGACATGTGTAAGGCATTCTTAGTAGCTCATATGCATGATTGAGGATTTTAGCTAGAGGTTTTTCTTGTTAGAAACTACCTATGTCTTGGGACTATCATATTAGAATAGCCAAGGGAAGTGAGTTGGGAAAGGTTCTAATAGTTTTTAGAAGATTTTAGTAGGATGGACCTCTATATTATGAACCTAGATTATACCACGACTTTCTATTATCATTTTGAAGTATATAAGTACAATTATGCTCACATCGTAGCTAGTGTTTTCACTTGAAGTGGGTTTCTTAATATAGACATTTCTTGCTTGATGATGTTTTTTAGATGTAATGTTTCTATTTTTTATAGCTTATATAATATAATTTTTATTCAATCACATTTTCATTCATTGACAAAGAATTTATGAGACAAGAATAAGGAATATCCTCCCTATCTATAGATTAATGAACATGAAAATGATTATTATAAGCATAATAACTAAAGACTAGTTGTAAGCTCAACTCTAAAAAGTCTCAAATGTATAGGTTATCAGTTATCTTGGGGAAAATATGGTAACACATTAAAAAATGTAAGGGTTGGTGAGAAAAGTTTGATAATCTATATCTCCTAGCCTTGTGGTAGTGTTTTTATTGATTTGTAAGGCAACAATAATGAATTTTTTTTAATTTTAGCAATAGATAATAACTATAGGTAAGATAAACCAAATTTTGCTTATCTATGATGAGTATAATGAATACTTTGAGTGATAGGATGATTGGTGCAGGGGCACCCTCATGCATATGAGATCAATTTTTGAGTTTTTGTCTTCTTTTGTTGTGGTTGATGTAAATAAGGTCATTTGATACTGTTAGATGTCATATAGGACCATTTTTTGGTGTTTTGGTACAATTTAGGCAAAAAATGTAAAAGTTGCAAAAATATTGTCAAAATACACAAAACAATGTTGTCAAAGGTTGCAAAAAGTTGTCATCTTTGTAAACCAAGTTGTTAATGAGTGGTTGGGAAAGTTGATATGGTTGAAATATGTAAATATGTAATTCCAAATCGAATTTAGAGGTTGAAGAAGATTGGAATGCAAAAAAACTTCAGTTTTCCATGTTTTACTTGCATTTTTCAATGTGAAACAGCATGTTATTCACGTTGTACATAATTGTACAGTTGAGTACAGTCCTGAAACTTACATGGATGGAAAGAGTATTTAATTTTAGATAGTTTTTGTTCTTTCCACTCCAAAAGAAAAGTTCGTTTAGTTGGTCTACCATGCCAATCTTCTTAATAGCCCTATTTAGGAATTAGGGTTTCCAGCAGATAAGAAAAATTGCATATCTTTTTATTCCTCTATCAAAAATCTATAAAAATTAGTGAAAGGTTCTATTGTGAGGGTATCTAAAAATTCTTTAGAGGATATTTCATAGTTTTCCATTTTGGTGGAGTTGCTAATGAAAGTTGCTTGCATTTGTGTGTAGACAGACCAAGAAGCCCTAGTCGTTTGTGGAAAATTGTTGTAAGCCATTGAAGGGATGATCCTTGACGTAAGAATTGATGATTTAGGTCATGTTTGACATGTTGAAGGTATTGAAAAAGTGTTGGGACAATTTGATACCCTAAACCCATTTGGAGCATGCCTAGTTGCCAATTAGGCCTAGTCAAGGAATATGACAGTCAAAATTTGAAGCTTTCTGTACAAAGTATCCCACCCTGGTTTTGAGATATGTTTAGTAATGACCAAATGGGTGTCTGAAAAAAGTTTTTTTTCTTGGAGATCAGTCCTAGTTGGGAAGTTATGTCAAAAAAATTCTTTTTGAAAGGCTACAAGGAAGAACAAGGGTTTGTGAGGAAAACCCACATTTTGATGAACAAAGGCACTTGTAAAATGGTTGTCTAAGGTTATTTTGAGATTGTGTTGTTTCTAGGGGAGAGCAGGGGTTCAACCCTAGAAGGTATGTGTAGCTCTAGAGATGCTCCGAAGATGTAAAAATAGAACTCTGGAAATGTAGGAAGTCAGCTCCAAAGATGCAGACAGAGTGCTCTGGAGATGCAGAGAAGAGCTCTGGAGGTGATCTAGAATGGTAGAAATAGCTTCAAAGATCTGCTCCAGAAAGGCAAATGGATAGGCATAACTCTAGAGATTAGATCCAGAAAGAAAATTGATGAATGACATCTGACTTTAGATTAAGGGGGAGTGTTGGAAGAATTTAATCTTCTGTCAGTGCATTAACTTCTGCCTACTCCCGCATCATACTTGGAATCTCCTCAAATTTGCTCTTCGTAGTTCCTCTGGAGTTGCTGTCCTCCGAAGCTTCTTCATCTTCAAAGGATATTGTGACTGAAATACCCATGGTGCTGTCCACCATTCCATCCCATGCTTCATTCTCAATGAACTCAACATCCCTACTAATCACAACCTTTTTGGTGATGGGATTATACATTCTATAGGCTTTTGACTCTTCGCTATAGCCTATGAAGATACATTTTTCACCTCTATCATCAAATTTATGCCTCTTCTCTTTAGGCATGAATGCATATGCTACATACCCAAAGATTTTTAGGTGTTCAACACTCTCTTTGTTGTTTGTCTATGCCTCTTGTAGAATTATGTCACGAACGGCCTTTGTAGGACACCTATTCAATAGGTAAACTATTGTTGCTACAGCCTCACCCCAATAAACATGTGATAGTCCTTTTGCTTTTAGCATGCTTGCTGCCATCTCTTGAATGGTTCTATTTTTCCTTTCAGCTACTCCATTTTACTATGGAGTATACCTAGTTGTGAACTGTTTATGAATGCCTTCATACTTGCAGAAATTTAGAAATTCTTTAGAGATATACTCTCCCGCTCTATATGTTCTTAGGGCTTTGATATAATGGCCGCTTTTCTTTTTAGTTGATGTCTTAAACCACTCGAATTTCTTGAAGGCTTCTGATTTGTTCTTCAAAAAATAAACCCAGATTTTTCTACTGTAATCATCTATGAAGGTCATGAAATATACATTTCCACCTAATGTGGGGGTCTTCATAGGGCCACATAAATCTAAATGCACCAACTCCAATGCTGCTCTTGCCCTCCTAGAATACCCTGAGTAAAAGGGTTGCCTGTGCTGCTTTCCTAAAATGTAGGTTTCACATTTTCCATCGGGCTCTACAATGTTTGGTAGCCCTCTAACCATGCCTTTCTTGGACAATAAACTCAAACCAAAAAAACTAAAGTGCCCATACCTCAAATGCCACAATTTGGATGGGTCTTTGATGACTGTCCTAAAGGTTGTTTGTTGCCCCACTACTGTGAGGACCAGAGATAGTGTTGGAAACTGCGCCAGAGATAGAACCGAAGATGGCGCTAGAGACTCTATGTGTATCCTAAGAGGAAACATTCTATTTGTTGTCATCTGCACTGCTGTAATCACTTTCTTACTGCCTCCTTTGTCAAATATTATGTACTCTCCATTTTCCATTAGGATTTTATACCCATTTTGGACCATCTATCCAATGCTCAACAAGTTATGTTTTATGCTAGGGGCATAATATACATCCTAGATCTTCCTCCTTTCACCATTCTTGGACTGACTGTTGATTGTACCTTTTCCCATGATGGGAACTTGCTCATTGTTTCCCATGTTTATTTCAATATTGATGCTGCTATCTATGGAGGCAAAGAAGTTTTTGTTTCCACTCATGTGGTTAGTACAACCACTGTCTAGATACCATACTTCATCACTACTCCTTTTAGCAAGGTTGCAAACAATAAAAGCATTTGATTGTTTTTCATTTTCAGCCTTGTTTTCATTCGCTACATTAGCATTTTTGCCTCCATGATCACATTGTTTCTTTCTACACTCACTAGCATAATGAGCAAACTTATGATAGTAATAGCATTGAACATTACTTTTGTCATACCTCTAATTAGAACTATTATTCTTCTTTTCTTGATAGCTTGGCTGTGAGATGCTTGCCTCTTTTTGGCTATTTCAAACTCCTCTTCCGGAGTTGCTTCTTCCTCTACCTGTTTGACCTCTACTTCTGCTATTTCTTTCTCTTCTCCTACCTCTTGTATTGGTTTGAGCCTTGAAGGCTTGCTCAAGGGAAGGAGTAGATCTATTCAACCACTGCTCATGGCTTTGTAGAGAGGCCATCAACTCATCCACTGTCATTTTGGATAGGTCCTTTGTCTCTTCAATGGTTATGACAATAGGGTCAAATCTAGAAGGTAGACTCCTTAGGATTTTCTCAACAATCCTTTGTTCATCCATGGTTTCCCCATTTATCCTCAACTGATTTAGCATGGTAGAAACTCTAGTGTGAAAGTCTAAAATAGACTCACTCTCCTTCATCTGTAAGGTCTCAAAATCTCTCCTAAGTATCTAGAGCTTGACTGATCTCACTTTGTCAGTTCCCTTATAGTTGTTCTGTAATATTTCCCATGCCTGCTTTGAGTAGTTTGTTGCTGCAATGCGGGGGAAAATAGCCTCTGTCAAGGCTTCCTGAATTAGACTGAGGGCTTTTGCATCCTTCATTCTTGTTTCCTTCAACTAGTTTCTTTGAGCATTAGTTAGGGCTGCATAAGCTGCTGGGTCTATGGTGTCTGTGAACCCATTAGTGACCAAATCCCATAGGTCACTAGCAACCAGTATTGTCTTCATCTTCTTAGCCCAAATATCATAGTTCTACCCATCAAAATTTAGTGGATGCTGCCATCCTTTGCTGTCCCACCTTCCATGCTTCTCAAAACTGAGAAGGCTGATAATGGCTAGACAAACTAGGGCTTATATAGAACACCCACAAAAAGTTTCTAAATGCCCAGAAAAATAGGGCTCTGATACTGCTTGTTGGCAGGGGAGAGTAGGGGAGGGAGACAGTTGTGCTAAGATAAACAAATGCTACAGAATTGTATGGGCAGCATAGAACAAACTCATAGAAACACAAAATAGAGAGACAATAAAAACACAAGTGACAGCAATATATATTTTATATATTTTCCTTCACTAAAATACATTCAGACTTCATATACATTCAAGACAGAGTTGCTACTCTATTTTCTCATATGCCTCAATCACTAGAGCTATAGACTAAATCTCTAGAGCTGCTTGTAGGAACTTCGTAGCTACCTGTGGATTACAGTTGCTGCTGTAACATTCCTTTCTTCTATATTCTCTCTATTGTTCTCCTCCTTCACATTCCTCTGCTGCTATAGGTTCAAACTCTTACGTGCATTCTATGGTCAACTATCTTTCCCTCCTATTTGTCTCTTCTTTCCTTGCCAGAAAAAATGGTGCTCAACTCATTTCAAATTCAAACTTACCTACCTAAATTAATGCTGGCAGGTGCAAATGGTGCTAGAGTAGATTTGAGAAGATCCCAAGTCTGACATGGGGGCAGGGAGAAGTTAATGCACTGACAGAAGATTAAATTCTTCCAACAGTCATTTCTACCCCTCCTCTGCATCAAATTGGTATCAGAGCCCAAAGATCTGGGCAAGGAAGTTTTGGGAGTTTGTGTATTGTCTTTTTTGCAGGTTGAAGGAAGAACCTAGATACCAAAAGACCAAGCCAGGGGAAAATAAGGGGGCCTAAGGTGAGGTATCATAGTGATAAGAAGCATTGAGAAGAAGCCAGGTGAAAGAAGAATGGAAATGTTGAGAAGATTAGTCCGTGGAGACTTGAAGAGTACGAAATTGTCAAGCAAGCAACAAGAGAAAAAAAGAGAGGAAAGGGAGATAAAGAAGAAGGATGAGAAGGTAAAACAAATAAATATTGAGCAAGAGATAGCAGAGTTAAGGCATGCCTTGGAACAAATGGAAAAATTTCAAGAAAGAATGGAACTTGAGATGCAGCAGTGTCATGAGAAGGCAGAACAAGAAAGTGGTTGGCATTTACCAATAAGAAAGAGGATAAAGTGGCTTATCATGAACATCATTTAGAGGAGAAAAAGACAAGAGAGAACAATAGAACTAGATATTGGAGAGTCTTGGTTGATGATAGAAGAGCCTAAGCCATCTGAGGAAGAGGAAAAATATAAAGAAAATGGGTCCATTGATACACAAGTTTTTATTTCTAACAATATTTGTGAGTATGTGTTCATAGGTGCAGTAGATGAAAATGAAGATGGGAAAGAGTCTAAAGAAGGAGGAGAAGTGCATATAGTGTATGAAGATGGTTATACAAATGTAGCACAGTATGGGGACGAAGATGTTGCCAAAATAATCGAGGTAATGGTTGTATTTTCTAATTTTATAAATGATGAATATGCTAACAAATTATATTCCAATGATGAAGATGAAGACATATACGATGGTATTGAGGCATATGAATGAGAACTAGAATTTTGGAACCTCGAAGTTGAGAAGATGTAAAGAGGCGGTGCACGAATAAGAAGAAAGATCCAAGGAAAGTTAGGATTACATAACATAAATTGAAGGACAAGGGTAAATGCAAGAAGTTGTGTCCACTTAAGGTGGAAGTTTCAGAGTTAGAAAAAATATCGAAATCGGGTTAACCAAAACGAGATCCTGCTTTGAGTTTCATAGAAGGTTAATATTTTAACCTTTATGAAATGGGATCCCATTTTGAAAACGGGATCCCGTTTCATAAAGGTTAAAATATTAACCTTTTATGAAATGGGATCCCGTTATTTAAAATTTGAATTTTAAGCTCAGGTTTTGCTTTGTAACCCGGTTCAGGAAATGCTTGGGGGACCCGAACCTAACGTCTGGACTTGGTTTGACCTGCAACTTGAAGGTCCTTGAAGGTCCTATCAATGTCACAACAAAATAGTGACTTTGGGCATATATCTGAAAGTCTATTTTGTAGAATATTTTGACAAAATTAAAAATCATTATAGATGAGACAGTGTAGATTCCAAATATGTAATATTTTTTTACAATTTGATTAATTTTTATATTTTTTAATCAATTTCTGATGAAATAGGTCCATAAACTTGAATTATTAGGGTTTTTTAGTATTTTAATAACTTTTTATTAACATATTTGTTTGTAAAAAAATTGTAGGAAAATGTACTTTAGACAATTCTTTTCAATTTTAAAAAAAATTCAAAAAATGTTAAGTTTAGGTCATCTTATGCGTGACGTACACAATGATTTTTTAAAAGACCAAAAATGGCCAATAAAAAATTAATAAAAAAATATTTAATAAAAAATTACAAAAAAATATGGAAAATGTGCTTCAGTGAGTTACAAATCTTTTCCCAAAAATATTTTGAAAAATATGATTATTTAGGTCAAAATATAGATGACGTACATGTACATGGTATAGTAAAAAAAAAAGTGACTTTTAAACAGTGGTTTTTAGAAATGCTAATTCAAAATCAATTTCTATCATCTGGGTATTGAAAAAAATTACATATTTGGAAACTAGACTCTGAGTACTACATTTCACATTTAGTGACTTTTTCCAAGATTCTACCTTTAAGTGCTTCAAATTTTTAGGTCAAATGTGACAAATTCTAAAAATTAGGGAAAACACTTCCACTTTTTGGCCAATAACTGGACACAACTTCTTGCACACACCCACAAGTTGTAGAAGAATTAGACGACCAGGTAGAGAGAGAAGCCCTGCACTCAAGTGGACTTGAGTTTTTCTTTCCCTTGGGAGTATAGTGCAGGGGCACCCTCATGCATATGAGATCAATTTTTGAGTTTCCATCTTGTTTTGTTGTGGTTGATGTAAATAAGGTCATTTGAGACCATTAGATGTCATATAGGACCATTTTTTGGTGTTTTGGTACAATTTAGACAAAAGATGTAAAAGTTGCAAAAAAATTGTCAAATGCACAAAACAATGTTGTCAAAGGTTGCAAAAAGTTGTCATCTTTGTAAACCAAGTTGTTAATGGGTGGTTGGGATAGTTGATATGGTTTAAAATACATAAATATGTAATTCCAACTCAAATTCAAAGGTTGGAGAAGATTGGAATCCAAAAAAAACTTTATTTTTCCATGTTTTACTTGTTTTTTTCTATGTGAAACAACCTGTTATTCACATTGTATGGCCTCATACGGTTGAGTACGGCCCTGAACCTTACATGTATGGAAAGAGGATTTAATTTTAGATGTTTTTTGTTCTTACCATTCCAAAATAAAAGTTCATTTAGTTGGTCTGCCGTGTCAATCTTCTTAATAGCCCTGTTTAGGAATTAGGGTTTCCAGCAGATAAGAAAAAAAGGCATATCTTTTTATCTCACTATCAAAAATTGATAAAAATTGGTGAAAGGTTCTGTTGTGAGGGTATCTAAAAACCCTTTAGAGGATATTTCATATTTTTCCATTTTGGTGGAGTTCCTAATGAAAGTTGCTTGCATTTGTGTGTAGACAGACCAAGAAGCCATAGTGATTCGGGGAAAATTGTTGTAAGCCATTGAAGGGATGATCCCTGATGTAAGAATTGATGATTTAGGCCATGTATGACATGTTGAAGGTATTGGAACAAGTGTTGAGACAATTTTATGCCCTAAACACATTTGGAGCATGCCTAGTTGCCAATTAGGCCTAGTCAAGGAATAAGACAGTCCAAATTTGAAGCTTTCCGTACAAAGTATCCTACACTGGTTTTGAGATATGTTCAATAATGGCTAAATGGGTATCTGAAACAAGTTTTATTTCTTGGAGATCAGTCCTAGTTGGTAAGTTATGTTAAAAAAAAAATTAAAAAGGCTACAAGGAAGTACAAGGGTTTGTGAGGAAAACCCATATTTTGATGAACAAAGGCACTTGTAAAATGGTTGTCTAAGGTTGTTTTGAGATTTTGTTGTCATTTCTACCCCTGATCTACATCAATGATAAGTTTTAGAAAACTTAAAAACCAATGAATAGGAGAAACTATTTGAGTGGTATGTTTTTTAAGAACTTAGATGTATAATTATTATTTTGTGAGGGTTTAAAAATATTATAATGTTTTATTTTAATAAACTATAGAAAAATGTTAAACAAGTCATAAATAAAGAATTAAACACATCCTTTATTTAATGGGCTCTTAAAGTGTATCAAGTTGTACAATATGATATGTTACTCTAATATTACAAATTAAAAAAAAAAGGCTAATAGTTTATTGTCTTGCAATATTTTATGTCATTAATGATGAAACATAATAATAATTATAGTTTTGTTTGTTACTACAACTAAATCTCAAAACCTCCATCTCTAAGAGTGATGGAACCCTAGGACACCCTAAAACTAGGTTTCATAAATTTCTTTAGAAATAAAGTCTTTTGAGAGATATTATATTCATAAAGCATTTGTAATGATCTCAAATAGAGTCACTTCATAACTAAGAATGAAATCAAATTTGAACAAGAACATCGAGGAATGTGTAGAAAGAGGGCCAAAGATTAAGGATCATATTTTGTATAAGGAGGTGGTTGAGGATATTGTTTATTAGAGAGACTATGCATTCATTTGAAAATTGAAGTTAGACCCACATTAAAATGTAGAGGAATTGCTTATGGCTGCATTGTAACCCATGGAAGAAATTAATATTATTTTTTCTTTGTCAACAAAGGAGAGAGTGTTTAAAGGAGGTATGTATTTTATGGATCTATTTTGATATTTATGAATCCTTGGAATATAACTCCCACCACACCTTTTTAAGCTTCACCGTAAATAGCCATCACATTGTCATGTCGGCTATTTACAATTTTTTCAACCTCGGCTAATTTTGACAAATCTTTTTGACCTGTTCGACTGACAACGTTTGATAGTTTCAATCTTTCAGCTTTTGAATATGGTCGATTTGTATGTTCCAGTCGATCAAATTTCAATTGCCGGTACGATTACAATATATCAGTTGTTTAAGCTTTACCCCCTTTTTAAATTGATTGGACTCTTTAATATTACTTTGGAACTCAAGAAAAAATAAATCATCCATTCCAAATCAACTCTTGAATAGAGACTAGTTGGTTATATAAAGATTTGTAATTAAATGAATTTATCGATTTAGATTTACCTTAAGGTGCATTTATGTTTTATGGTTTGGACTACAAATAATTCCATTAAGGTGAATTCCATAGCTAAGATTTAAGAGAGAATGCATCCTAACAGATAAAAATTGAAGGGCGCAATGTATTTATTCAGTTACTACCTCAATTTTTTTCATAGTTTAACAATGCTTGTTTAATTTAATTTATTTTATTTTATAATATTTTTGTTTGATTTTTATTACTTTATTTATTGTTTATCTAGCAATTTCTAAATGTGCATTCCACATTGAAATACTAGGGTAATCCGACAATACTATGTCCCACTTTTTGGCCAAAGTAGGACATTGAAATCAACATTTTTAACCAAATTTTTATTTTTTGAAACTTATAGCAACTAAACCGTTAAGAATTTGAAGATGATATAAACTAGTGAATTTTGAGATTTTGTGTGTAGATTCTAAATGTATTTTTTAAAAATTTAAGAAATAATTTGTGAATTTTTTTACATAACTTTTAATAACTTATCTTTTATAGTTAACAACATTTTTTAAAAGTGACGTTTATACATACATCATAACCTTTTTTATATTTAGAGAATCAAATTATAAAATTTTAAACATAAATTTGTAACACCAATATCTAGTGCGTAGATATTTTTTATAATTTTTTGTTATATATATATTTTTATTAATTTTTAAAGTGAGATCAATTATAGTTCAGACATAGGTTTACACTATATAACATAGCTTTTCCTGTATGTAGCCAAATTAACTTCTTCTTTTTTTTGTTGAAACAAGGATATCAATACCTAGTATACAGATATTTTTCATAATTTTTTTCTTTTTTTTTTTATTTTTCCGCATGTGTGGAATAGAGACCTTGATGTTCGGTGAAAAACCTATGTTCACTAGAAAATAAATTTAATAACCAAATGAAATATATTCAAAATCATACTTTTTGGAAAGCTTATACTAAGGGCTACATACTTACAAAATAAAATTTCTAAATAGCTTTATTTGATCCCCCAAAAGGTGAAGTGAAATTGATTTTTTGTCAGCGTTTTGATAGGTGTAGAGGAGACTCCATAGAGATTTTGATTTAAGACTAGGGAGGTTATTTCCAAGAGAGCTCGATCTAAGGAGGTTTTATCTAACCCCTTTCAATTAAACCCATTTAAATGGAACTGCTCAAGGCTTAAATCATTAATGTTTCTAAAAAAATATGTAATTTCAAGAAAAATCAGAATATCTCAACTTTGGGACTGGGTATTGTGCGATCACCCACTATTGACTTTATTTGTGAATCTCAAAGGTAAAAACTGGAGACAATTGTTTTTAAAAGATCAAACGTACCATAACACAAGATATTCAACTAATCAGTGCTAAAGAAGAAAGATATTACCTCCGCTGCTTGGGCGCCTCCAGTGCCTCCGTGGTGTTTAGACCAGATGGACCGACCATTTAGATCATACTGAACTTTGATAGAGTCAATAAAAGTCCCAAATCTCATAACAATCTTCCGAATTCCACTGTATATTCCATCATCCCAAGGACCTCCACCACGTCCTCCGATTAGCTCCATAGGAACATAGTTCGGGCGGGAGACCTTAAAACAGAACAAAGAACTAAACGATCATATAATGTTTAAAGTCAAAACAATCCAGGTGATATTTTGCTATGTATTAACATTTACAATCATTTTTGTTTGTTTAGACTATATATTGAAGGGAGTTTTATTTATCATACTGCATATATTATTATTACCTCGCAGGTTATGGATCCTGTGTGGGGTTGTTGAGGAGGTGTAACGGGATGTTTTGCTACCTCCAATGGCAACTTTTTCAATATTCTCAAAACTTTTTCCACTATGTTCTTCAACAGCACCCACTTCAATTCTGTCCGAACTTTTTCCACTATGTACTTCAGCAGCTTCCCTTCATCGCTAAACATTTATAACCCAAATAAATATGAAACCCATCTTTATGGTAGGAGAACACTCTATTTAAACCATCAATAGGGAATTTACATCTCATCCATACTAAGAAGTGGTAATTATTTGTCCTATTTTTAATTGACTAAAATTAACATTTGACTATAGATGTTTAAGAATAATGGTTAGGAGAATATGTGTATCATGCAAATAATTTGATGAAGTGGAGAGGCGCGATATTCGAATACTTACTCAGTTTCTCTGTTGAGCATGTAACCAGAGAGAAATGAGACCTTTTGGAGCGCCGTTTTCCAGTCCTCCAGAATGTTTAATGGGTACTCTCCTTTCTCTTCGTATTTAGAAAACGCAGAAGCGTAGATTCCTTTCTTGTGAGCCGCCCATCGGAGATCATCGGGCGTAACATGATAGAACACAGGAATAATTGTCTTTCCAGTTTTGACCATAAATGATAGCTCGGAGAGACACCAGGGAGATTCCGCATAAGTCTGAGACAAAATAGCAACATGAAGTGGTGCAGTGCGCATGGCCTCCTTTATTGCTACTGTTAAGGAACCGCCCAACTCCGACTTTTCTTCTACATCTAGAAAAGCCTGCAATCCAAGTAGCTCAAGTGTATGATAGATAATGCTGACTAACTTGTATTTGTCATCACACCCACGATGATTAATGAACACATCGTGGAACATCTTTTCCTTAAACTTAAATGAAGACGAGACAGATAATAGCTGAGAAAAAGCAATGGAAAAGATAGATAGAAATCAATCGCTGAGAGAAACCAAAGGAACAGGCAGGCGCCAAGGGAAAAGGAATGGAGAATGGAATCCGTTGTCCAGTGTTTGCAAAGTTTAAGGGGAAGACCAATATTTTATTCTAGAAATAAAGGGAAAAAAAAAATATTGACTACCTTCAACCACTAATAATTCATCTTTTTCCAAAATGTATTTGGACTCTAGTACATATGCTATAACTATTGCAATTGAGGTTTTCTACTATAGCTATGATAATTTTATTATTGAAATATTGACTATCTTCAACCACTAATATTTCATCTCTTTTATAAGTATAATGTACGATTGTTTCCAGAATGTATTTGGACTATTCATATGCTATAACTATTGCAATGGAGGCTTTCTACTATAACTATGACAACTCTATTATTGAAATATTGACTATCTTGTGTTAGGGTCAGCCAACAGAAGATATCAATTAAATGCAAATAAAGATTAAACAGAGGAATGGAAATACATAGAAATAATAATAACTAGAGACAAGTTTTAATGTGGTTCACCCAAACTCGGGCTACATCCACCAAACAGAGAGTCCAATATTATTATCCAGTAAATCAAACCGATTACAATCAGCAATCCCTGCAACTCAATACTGCTGCAAAATGCGCTGTCCTTGGACCCCGTAAGGGGCGCTGCCCCCAAACCCCCGCAAGGGGCGTTGCCCCTTGACCCCGTAGGAATTTGGGGGGAAACCATGCCGATAAAAGTGGGGAAAATTTAACCTCCAAGTCTGATTAGGCTCCATATAACATCTTGAACCACTAACATTTCATATCCTTCATTAGTATAATGTACAATTGTTTGCAAAATGTATTTGGACTCTATCGTCTATATGCTATTATACCTATTACAATGGAAACTTTCAACTATAGCTATGACAACTCTATTATTGAAATATTGACTATCTTCAACCACACATTTCATCCCCTTTCATTAGTACATTGTACAATTGTTTCCAAAATGTATTTGGACTCTATAGTCCACCTATTATAGTTATTACAATGGAAGCTTTCTATTATAACTATGACAACTCTTTTATTAAAATATTGACTATCTTTAACTACTAACATTTCATCGTCTTTATTAATACGATATAAGTTATTTCTAAAATATATTCAGATTATTTTCAAATTAATCTTCATCCAATAGCATACCTTTCATGAAATCTAAATGAACACTATATATTTTTTTCAAAATATATAATTATTTCTAAAATATATTCAAACTATTTTCCTTTAATCTTCATTCAATAACATACCATCCATGAAATTTAAATGAACATTATACATTTCCTTTTTTTTCAAAAATCATGTATAACTTTACTACATTACTTTAACTTCACCACATTACTTCACACTTTATCATTAATGATTTGCAACAATATTACACCTTTCTAGAAAATCCCTCTATGCTTCAATAATGTTTTTGACATTTTTAGTGCCATACACGGCTTTTGACAAAAATGTTTTTGACATTTTTAGGAGCCCTTGGGATAATTTTCATACATTTAAGCTTTAAAATGATTCATGAGCCTAGTTGACGTCATAATGGACACACCGCCACCTGCCAAGATTCCAACCCCTTTCATGGCAAACACAGTTGTAATAAAGGTAGTAATAGGGGTTATTCTTAAATATCATCCATTTCAACAGTCAAAGATTAATTTTGGCCAATAAAAATTAGACAATTACCACCCTTTGTTTGTGAATGAGGTGTAAAATTGCTATTGATTGTTTTGACAATTGAAGTGGATGATATTTAAGTAGAGTGGGTAATAGGCATCATGGCCTTAGGTGTCGATGAAGTCATAGGCGATGCTGCAGGAGCCTGGTGTGTATGAAGGCAAAGTTTTCTTCTTCTTTTATACAATTTTATATGAGAAGATGACATGGCTAAAAATGAATGCGAGAAAAATTATATGGCTAAATTTGCAAGTAATTCATCTTTTGTATTCAAAGACTCTTCCATTGTGACAACGTCAAACACACTTATAAGTAGAAAATGTGGTGTCATTTTTCAAATTGTGGTAACATCATTGACATCTTTGAAGTGTTTTTTTTTTTAAATTAGCAGTTGCAAACGATTAATGAAATGTAATAATATTATGACTAACAATCGCACCTTAGTGTGTAATGAGTATGCCAAGATAGCATGTAGATAAATGTAATTAGTGGTTCCTATATAATCTCACATCGAATATTGAAAGTTCTTGAGAAGAGAGAATACAATTTTGTTTCTCGTGAGTGGTTCTTGTCCATCCATTATTTGAACATTGAAAGAATGTAGTGATATGTGTTTATGTCATGCATTAGAAAAGAAATGGAGTAAATAAAATATGTTGACATGCATGCAAGTAAATTTGTTTTTGAATAGTACTGGGTAAAAGAAGGTATGCAAGTAAAGTTGTTTTTTTTGTTTTAGTCAATTATATGCAAGAGATAGTTCCCTTAATCGGTCCTCTTCTTGTTTCCCAAGCATATTGAGTCCATCTAGTTGAAATGGCAGGATTAGGTATAGACTTGACAAGACTTTCCATTCATCAAAACTATCTTCTTGCATTGCATGTCCCTAGTTAGAAGGAGTTTCATCATCAGTGTCTGTCAATGGATCTGGAGATGTATGGTGCAAATTCAATTGGGCTGTAATATCTTGGTCTAATGAACGAATATCATTTTGAATGTTTTTGAATGGTTGATATAGCAACAATTCACTCCAACAAAATGCTTGGAAACATTGATCATCTGCTATTGGGATGGTGGTGAAATGAGGGGAGACTTGAAAAATAGCAAGTGTTAAGTGTTCTTTCCATTTGTTAGATTTTTGTGATGCTATAAATGTCCTCTTTTGAGCCACTTCAATAACCAACATTGTTTCCATTTGTATTGGTTATGCTATGGATGAATCAATGAAGCTTGGAGATACGATATTGCTATTGTTAGAGATAACTACACTTTAGTGCACAATGGGTACACTAAAGAGGTCTCAAAGGTAAATTATCAAGTCCTTAAGTAAATAACATGTTTCTCAAAGTGTAGTTCCCAATGCATACATGTCATCTTTGGATGGTTAGCTTGAAACGACTAATTGAAAGTCACTATTTTCTTTATCTCTCTTTCCCTTAATATCTGTTATCTCTATCTCTCTTTGCCACTCTATCTCTCTTTCCCACTCTATCTCTCTTTCTCTATTCCCCCCTCTCTCTACTTTGTAAAAGTACTATTTTATGGGACTCCAATGGAGCTAGATGGTTTGGACAAACCCATATCAAGCTCCACCTTTTACATTGTAAAAGTATTATAGCTTGATCTTTAACATGTAGGGTTTTCCATTAGAATGCTTGACCATAGCCCCAATTTTATCACACAACAAAACACTTTTTGCCACTATGTTTAAGTGGTTAAGCTTAGTTTTGTAATCCCATGATAGCCAATGATTTTGTGTTTTAGGAAATTTCTCTTCAATTGTCATGGGTAGTAAAGGTAAATTTTAAAAATAATTATTCATAGGAAGGTTATGCATATAGCCATGTTTTCTACTTGAAAATGAAATGTAATTTGATTCCACAAATTTTAGTCCAACATCATACATTAAAGGATATGGTTTGCCCATATAACCTTTGGCATACTATACACATATTAAAAGTAAAAGTATGATGGGCCTTGCTCAAACTCTTTAATCTTCCACTACACACCCACAAGGTGATTTGACATAATTCATGAAGATTGAATTAAAAAACACAACCTAATATTAAATATATCTCTTCTATCCAACTTGTCCCATTCATCTTGATCCATTGCTAATGGTAGAAAATAGTGCAACAATTATTATGATCCACTAATCTCTATCCACTAAAAGATATTCAACCTTCAATTCCTAGAACTCAAAGTTTCACCTACTAAACTTTTCAATCTCAATTGTCCAGGTGTTAGCCATGACTTCTAATTTTCAAATCTTATTTCAAATCCACATGAATTATACCACAAAAAATAAGAAAGTAACATAAGAAATGTATCCCTTCTTTCATGGGATCAATCTAGACAAAGCTTTGATACCAAATGTTGGTTTTACAATTCTTATTCCTCAATTAAGAGCCATGGAAAGTAATAAAATTTGTTGATCTAAAACATATATAACCTTAATTAAACATAGAATAAAAAGTGAAGGATATAGAGTAGATTAAATGACATATATACTTGGGAAAACTCTTTTGAGTAAGAAACCCACCACCAAAAGTAAACCTGAATATATTCCTTCAAAATAAGCTTATAATAGATTGAGAAACTCCACTAATGTTGTAGCCCATGTGTTAACACTTTAATAGAATGTTGATACTTAGATTTAAACTAAAATACTACAAATCCCTACAATACAATCCAAATGATATCAAAACACTATTCCAAGGGTTATAATTATAATTTTTTTCCATCCTATAAACCACTTGTCATTTCAAAAAAAACTATGGGATAATTTTGACACCCCTCACAAGAAGTCAACAATCTAAAGATATAATATAATTCTCAATGTGTAAGATTCCACTTGTGAATCCACTAACTTGGGTGCTATACTTATATATAGCAATTTGGATAAGTCTCTCTCTCTCTCTCTCTCTCTCTATATATATATATATATATGTTGTAGCCCATGTGTTAACACTTTAATAGAATGTTGATACTTAGATTTAAACTACAATCCTACAAATCCCTACAATACAATCCAAATGATATCAAAACACTATTCCAAGGGTTATAATTATAATTTTTTTCCATCCTATAAACCACTTGTCATTTCAAAAAAACTATGGGATAATTTTGACACCCCTCACGAGAAGTCAACAATCTAAAGATATAATATAATTCTCAATGTGTAAGATTTCACTTGTGAATCCATTAACTTGGGTGCTATACTTTTATATAGCCATTTGGATAACTCTCTCTCTCTCTCTCTCTCTCTCTCTCTCTCTATATATATATATATATATATATATATATATATATATATATATATATATTTTCTCTTTCTCTCTCTCATTCTCTATTTTCCTACTCCTCCTCTCTCTTTCCCTTCTTTATCTTTCTCACCCTCTGTATCTCATTCCTATTGATGGCAAGATTGACACATGCAACACGAGTAGAGTGAAAATCACCTTACCTCTCTTGAAAAGACAATTTATCTTTAAATCAATGATCTCTAAGGTCTTTAGAGTTGGATCACAACTATACTATGCAAACTAAGTTGGTCAATGTGGTTTGTTAATTCAAGGGTTTTCTTTATTGAAACTAAGTTGGATTGTATCTGATTGGATTCTACTTTATACATGTATAAAACATGAGCAAAATATTTAAAGGTTATGCTAGAAATATGATGAGTGCTTTCAAATCAATATTTAACTAATGAAAACCTGAGAAATTCAATTAACTATAATGCTAAGATTAGTTATTAACCCTATCCGTTAAATTAACAGTGCAGGATTCGAAGGAAATTTCAATGAGAAAGTAGAAATAACATCCAACTACTATATTACACATGCAAGTTAAAATATTAATCCACAACTTAGTTATTCAAGATTTATAAATGAAACAAAATATTTTTCCCAAGAAATCAATAAATCAAGAAAGATCCTTTAGTCAATACACCACATATAAGAAGATAAATTTGATGAAAACAAAACCATTTATTATTTTTTGAAACAACGGTGACAATCCTAGCAAGATACTAGAACATGGTTCTTTCCTTCAAATTGCCTCCTTCTCTAACTACTGAATGATAGAAAGAAAATCTAACTTATTCAAATCTAACTAAGTTGTAAAAAATTCTATTTCATCTAGCCTCTTTTACAAGATGAGCGTCAACCTTTTATAGGATCAAGGAACTCAAGCAACTATATTTGTAACTAGAGTTAACTATCTCAAAACATTCATTCAATATTCCATATTTTGCTTCACTCATGCGAACTAGAAAACTGTGAGAGTTCTTTTCTATATTTAGATCAAGATCATGCAATTATCCTAATAAACACATGCAGAAATACAACTCATTCAAAATTGGCAACCACTTTATAATTTTAGTGGGACCCTTTGACATCGCCTAGAAGAATACATTGAACTAAATACTAGTTCTACCAAAAATAGAATTCAGTTTGAAGTTTCAAAAATAGAACTACCTTGGGTGCCCTATCTCTATTTGTATCTTTCAAAATTTGCTAGAAACTTTATCAATCAGTTGTCATCAGGTCCATCTAACCATTCCAGTCTGAATTTATACTCCTCAAAACTTTTATGATATAATCTATCTGGGGCTTCATCAACTAATTATCTTTCTCCATTACCCTAAAATTAGATCTAGCCTCCATGCATTTGTCCAATGTAGTCTTGTCAAAATCTAAGGAACCATTCAACTCATCTTCCATTTTCTTCCTCAAAGACTCTGTTACCACTGTTAATGTACTGAGCTTACATTTATCTTTCAAATACAATTAAGGACCTATGATATCCTATACAAAGTCTTTAAAATTGCCCAAATCTTGGCACATATATCTTTTTGGGCTTGTAGAACCTTGATTTTATATTCAATCATTATATCTATCCTAAAATTAATTATATTGATGCATTATCCAATAAAACCTTGTTCCTCATCCTAAAGGATGTCTACATTCTTCAACACTGGTTGATTATTCTTATTCAACTCCTTCAGATGTCTGAGATGTTCATTTTTATCCTCTTTTGCTATAAAGTTATTCATGAAAGAATCTATCTATTTTTCCAATTGATAGGCTTGCTCATAATACATGAATCCTTGGTCTAAGACCTTATTAGCTCCTTCTAAAAATTGAGGCACCTATTGATCAATGACATTTGACCTTTTCTTTATTAATTGTGTTGGTAGCAACTAGTGCAAAGACTAGAGCCCACTACAGATGGCTACAAAAGGATTGTGGAGAAGAAGGTCGACTGGGATCAGTAAGAATAGACGTTTTTGTAACGGGTACATCCCTAAAGAAATCATATGTATATAATAATAGTAGAAGTAGTAGAAGAATGTAAGAAAGGATAGAAAAAAGATTTATAGAGAAAATACTATAGACTTGCCATTGTAATACACAATGATTATCTATAAAGAAGATATAAGTGTTTTGAAGGACTATTTGATTCTTTAAAATCTGTATGATGCATTGTATGTTACTCTAAGTTACCACATTATACTAATTCTTAACAAAAATGATCTAATTCTTTTCTCCCTGTCATAACTTGAGTATAAATTCTACATGCAGGACCCTAGGGCTTAGAACTTTGGTCTATGACTCCCTCATCTTGTCAAATTTTTGGTTTTGTTACTGAGATCCTAGCAAAATAGTGAAGAATAAGGTGGATCATTAAAAGGGAAGAAGTAAATAATTGTTAAGGAAAACATTATAATAAGGCAAATTTCATGATTTGTACAAGATTCTCTTAAGTCCTAACCTTGTGAGAGGGGACAAAGCACCAAGGGGATGAAAAGGAAAGGGGGGATCTAAAAATATCCCAAAAAGATGTGACAATAATTGGAGCACTTGTCGATGAGTAAATAACTTGTCTCAACTAAGTGACGAAATGTGCCACTGATTCATTCGATTCCCGTTTCATCATGAGAAATTCCTAGATGCATGTTTTCACAAGTTTGTTCATGTCAAAAGCCATGACAAACTCCCCTATTAGCTATCAAAATGAGTGTATTGAAGCCTTTGGTAGATGGTAATACTAGCCCAAGGCTATCCAGGAGCTTTTAATGTTTTTAGAAAGATCTTCACAAAAACCCCATCCCAATGGAGGAGTTCTTTTATAGCTATAGTATACGCCTTGATATGTGAATTAGGATCTCCTTCTCCTTTGAACTTAGGGAGATCTGGAAAAGGTCATAGTAATTTCATGTTTGTTATGACCAAGTCAAGTGGTTCCTTTAGATACTCCAGGTATGTTCTCAAACAGGCACTTTGCGATTGCGAGGTTGATAACATCAACCCCATGGGTGGATTTTGATATCTTGATGCCATAGCTTAATGTTCTTGACTACATTGAACTATTTGAATGTTTTGCATTGGTAGAGTCCCAGTCGAGAATGTATCATTACTTTCATTTCATGAGTAATAGTTCAAATAAGGGGGTTTTGAGATGCCCCCTAGTCTTGGTCAACCCTAGTGTTTTCATGTAATTTTTGTCATCTTTCTAGAATGGGTTGCTCTGCTTCAAGAGTCCTAATTCATAACACTAATGTTGTAATGAGATCCATAGGCATAGGGCCTCTTGGCATTTCTTTATTTCTTGGAATCTCACTTCATATGTTTTCATGATTTAGCCCTTCTGCTTGTTCTTGCAAGGCATTCTTATGTTATTCTTCTCGCAAGGCAAGAGTGACTTGGCAGTTCTCCCATGGCAAAGAGAGGGTCTGTGTGCTGGACTTTAGGGATGATCCTACTCGCTTGCGAGCTGGACTTCACAAATAGTAGTCAGCCGGTCTTGGGGCCTTTCTTGGGGGTTATTTATGATGTGATTCTTAATGACCATTGTTGTGGAGATAATAATATGACTTGAAGGGTATATAGTCACCAATCTCTTGTTTGGTTTCCTGATATTCCAACGTTTAGATGGTTGTATTTTGTGATCATTTATAAGTCTAATGCACTGGAATCTTTCCTCTCCTACTTGAAGGAGTTGTTGGATGTGTTGTCTTTGTTCAAATAGCCTAAGCCTATGTTCTTGTTCCTCAATTATTGGTTGTGCTTGTTGAAGCCTAGGGTGGATAGCTTTGATCTCCTCTAGGATGACCCTCACCCACTCACCTCTAAGTCTGGGGCACATTTGTATGCCCGAATAAAGAGAGTTGGTTTGAGTTTACCATGAGTTGACTTTGTGTTGACTTAACTTGTGAATACCTAAGGTTTGTTTGATTTTTCCTTTGTTGAACAGGTTGACCTCGTGATGGAATCGACGGGTTTTGTGCCTGCTTTTCTTTTTCTTGTTTTTCTATTATTTTTTATGCTTTTGATGTATGAATGCAATCTAAATGTATGGAAAATGATATTTTTTTCTCTTCTATGATTTTTGAAATGGAAGTGAACTAATTAACCTAAGAATTTGGATAGGAATGCAACTAATTAAGAATTTACCTAATGCAATTGATCTACATTTTTTACTATTTTTCTAAAGGTCTTTTCAATTATTATAAGAAATGAAAGTGTGAAATTAGAATCTAATCTAACAGTGTAATACACTTGAAGCAAACTAATTCAATGCAACCTAACTAGCCTATCAATGAAATTGCAACAATAGAATTACTATTTCCAAGAGCAAGATTTTGATTATCTAATTAGCATGAAAGGATAAAAGAATCTAAAACCAAAGGCACATGAGCATAGCATATCCTCAGAGATCCTTTTGGCAACCTTTCCTTCCTTTGTAGTAGCAAAGTACTCCTCTTGGGGATAGGGATTAGACAACAATTGATTTGAATGAGAGCTTGTGAAATCTTGGATTGAGCTATGAGAGCTTGGATTGAAGCACTTCGACTTAAAAATGGCTAGCGTAATGACATTGTATGAAGCTTTTGAAAATCTTGGGCAAAATAACACTAAATAAAAGGCTCATAAGTCTTGTAGTGAGCATGAAAATGCTAGTGGAGAGAAAAAAACTAAGAAAAAGATTGATTGCAATGATGAATTTGCCACCCTTTGAGCTTGGGGGAGGGAGTATTTATAGATTGGATTGAAGAATAATTGATGGGATTGATTGGGGAGTTAACTTCCTTGATTGGAGAGTCAACTCAGTTGATTGCTCCGTGAACTAGGTTGATGAGACAATAAAGTAAGCTTGAAAGCTTATCACATGAGATAAAATGGAGTTAGCATCAGAGAGAGGAGTTAAGAATGGTCCAACTAAGCTAAATTTGCATTATTAGAGTTAATGAAGAAGCTAAGACTACATGACTCTAAGTTAGGCTCAAAATTCCATGCAAATTAGAGCAAAAATTGATCTTTTTTGAGCTCAAACTCAAAGTAAATCCATAGAAGAAACACAATAGGGAGGTTCCAATGAAGGACTATTAGGCTATGTAGCCACCCCAAATAGCACACACATGTAATAGAAACACACATTAAAGTTCACACATGATATAGCCTAGGAAAACCCTTGAAGAGGGAAAAACCCATCATTCAAAAGATTTATCTTATATTATTGAGTTTTAAAATAATTAAAATCTATCACAAGGGAATATATAGTAGGCTACAACAAATTGACAACTAAAAGCATATAATATTTGTATTCTCAAATTCCATCCTCAACCCTTAAGCTCTTTCCTATGCTTGGACCATCCCTCGTGCTCCTCAAAATTTTCTCCTTCTATCTTCTTTTTTTAATGATCGTGGGCAACTAAGTATATCGATCTCCAACTTCCTTGATGGTCTACATCAGTGACATGCTGGTGCAAAGTCCTATACTCCCTGAAACATGTAGATGGCGAAAATAAGCTTTTTCTATTAACCAATCTTAAACAATGAACAAAAATCTATGTGGTGCCTAAAGTTTTCTTCCATGGACCCAATAAATCTTCACATGTTCTCTTTGATTATTGCAACTTTGAATTATCTAGCACCAAAAGTAACTCTGCAATAATGATAGTCTGTAAACCCGATACAGGGTCACAAACCCAAATAAGCCATTATATGAATCCAACTCTCCTCAAATGTTGATATGACCTCCACAATGTTACACTAAAGCCATGAGACTCAAGTGTAAAATGTGACAAAATGCAGTAACTCCTTTTACAATCAATTGATGAATAAAAGCAATAAATGAATGCTAGCAATGTAGGATTGTTCTATTCCCCCAAGGATGCTCCTGCATCACTGGGTGTGATAATCATGTTGATGGAACAAGAAGGAATTTTTTAGTGGTTATATGATTGAAATAAGACTGGAATTTTTAGTGGTTATATGATTGAAATAAGATTGGAATATTTTAATTAAAATTTCATAATTAATATATTTGTACAATGTTCATTTAATTTGCAAAATTTTTAAAATGACAACACTTTCTACTTTTGAGTGTGTTTGACATTGTCATAACGGAAGAGTCTTTGAATACAGAAGAGGAATTAACTTGCAAATTCAGCCATATAATTTTCATGGAATCTTGGCAAGCGGTGCCGTGTCCATTACGGTGTCAGCTAGGTCTTGACTGTGAGTGAGGTGGACAGCCGCGGACTTCGTGTCGAAGGGAAGCATTTTTGTCAAAGGCGTGTCGAAGGGAAGCGTTTTTGTCAGCTAGGTCTCGACTGTGAGTGAGGCAGACAGCCGCGGACTTCGTGTCGAAGGGAAGTGTTTTTGTCAAAGCTGTGTCGAAGGGAAGCGTTTTTGTCAAAAACGTTGTTGAAGCATTAAGTGTTCTAGAAAGGTGTAATGTAAGTGGAAGTCATTAATGATAAAGTGTGAAGTAATGTGGTAAAGTTATGTAATGTTGTAAATGTATAATGTTCATTTAGATTTTATAAGGTATGGTAATGGATGGTCGTTATACATTTTAGAAATAATTGTATATGATATTAATGAAGGAGATGAAATGTTAGTGGTTGAAGATAGTCAATATTTCAATAATAGAATTGTCATAGTTATAGTGGAAAGATTCTATTGTAATAGCTAGAATAGCATATAGATTATAGAGTTCAAATACCTTTCGGAAACAATTGCACATTGTTCAAATAAAGGATATGAATATTAGTGGTTGGAGATAGTCAATATTTCAATAATAGACTTTTCATAACTATAGTAGAAAGCCTCCATTGCAATGGTTATAGCACACGGACTAAAGAGTCCAAATACATTTTTGAAACAACTTTGCATCGTACTAATGAAGGAAATGAAATGTTAGTGGTTGAACATGGTCAATATTTCAATAATAGAATTGTCATAGTTATAGTGGAAATATTCCATTGTAATAGCTATAATAGCATATAGATTATAGAGTTCAGATACATTTTCGAAACAATTGCACATTGTACTAATGAAGGATATGAATGTTAGTTGTTGGAGATAGTCAATATTTCAATAATAGACTTTTCATAACTATAGTAGAAAGCCTCCATTACAATACTTACAGCATATGGACTAAAGAGTCCAAATACATTTTGGAAACAACTTTGCATCGTACTAATGAAGGAGATGAAATGTTAGTGGTCGAACATAGTCAATATTTGAATAATAGATTTGTCATAGTTATAGTGGAAAGATTCCTTTGTAATAGCTATAACAACATATAGGTTATAGAGTTCAAATACCTTTTGGAAACAATTGTACATCGTACTAACGAAGGATATGAATGTTAGTGGTTGGAGATAGTCAATATTTCAATAATAGACTTTTTCTTAACTATAGTAGAAAGCCTCCATTGCAATACTTATAGCATATGGAATAAAGAGTCCAAATACATTTTGGAAACAACTTTGCATCGTACTAATGAAGGAGATGAAATGTTAGTGGTTGAACGTAGTCAATATTTCGAATCAATAATAGAATTGTCATAGTTATAGTGGAAAGATTGCATTGTAATAGCTATAATAGCATATAGATTATAGAATTCAAATACGTTTTGGAAACAATTGTACATCGTACTAATGAAGGATATGAATGTTAGTGGTTGGAGATAGTCAATATTTCAATAATAGACTTTTCATAACTATAGTAGAAAGCCTCCATTGCAATAGTTATAACATATGGACTAAAGAGTCCAAATACATTTCGGAAACAACTTTGCATTGTACTAACGAAAGAGATGAAATGTTAGTGGTTGAAGATAGTCAATATTTCAATAATAGAGTTGAACATCATCCACTTAAATGGTCAATCCGTCAATAGCAATTTTACACCTCATCCACAATAAAAAGTGGTAAATATTTGTCCTACTTTTACTGGTCCTTTGACTGTTGAAGTGGATGATATTTAAGAATAGCCCATTGTCATAGCTATAATAAAAAGTGCAACAATTATTATGATACACTAATCTCTCTCCACTAAAAGATATTCAACCTTCAATTTCTAGAACTCAAAGTTTCACCTACTAAACTTCTCAATCTCAATTGTCAAGGTGTTGGCCATGACTTCTAATTTTCAAATCTTATTTCAGATCCACATGAATTATCCCACAAAAAAATAAGAAAGTAACATAAGAAATGTATCCCTTCCTTCATGGGATCATTCTAGACAAAGCTTTGATACCAAATGTTGGTTTTACAATTCTTATTCCTCAATTAAGAGCAATGGAAAGTAATTAAATTTGTTGATGTAAAACACATATAACCTTAATTAAACACAGAATAATAAGTGAAGGATATAGAGTAGATTAAATGACATATATATACTTGGGAAAACCCTTTTGAGTAAGAAACCCACCACCAAAAGTAAACCTTAATAAATTCCTTCAAAAGAAGCTTACAATAGATTGAGAAACTCCACTAATGTTGTAGCCCATGTGTTAACACTTTAAAAGAATGTTGATACTTAGATTTAAACTAAAATCCTACAAATCCCTACAATACAATCCAAATGATATCAAAACACTATTGCAAGGGTCATAATTATAATTTTTTTTCCATCCTATAAACCACTTGTCATTTCAACAAAACTATGCAATAATTTTGACACCCCTCACAAGAAGTCAACAATCTAAAGATAGATTATAATTCTCAATGTGTAAGATTCCACCTTTCAATCCACTAACTTGGGTGCTATACTTATATATATATATATATATATATATATATATATATATATATATATATATATATATATATATATATATATATATATATATATATATATATATATATATATATATATATATATATATATATATATATATATATATATATATATATATATATATATATATTCTCTTTCCCTCGCTCATTCTCTATTTTCCCTATCTCTTTACTCCCCCCTCTCTCTCACTTTTTATCTCCTGTTCCTCCTCCTCCTCTCTCTCTCTCTCTTCTTTATCTTTCTCCCCCTCTGTATCTCATTCCTATTGATGGCTAGATTGACACATGCAACACGAGTAGAGTGAAGATCACCTTACCTCTCTTGAAAAGATAATTTATCTTTAAATCAATGATCTCCAAGGTCTTCAGAGTTGGGTCACAACCATACTATGCAAATTAAGTTGGTCAATGTGGTCTGTTTATTCAAGGGCTTTGTTTATCTAAACTAACTTGGATTGTATCTGATTGGATTCTACTTTATTGATGTATAAAACATGAGAAAAATATTTAAAGGTTATGCTAGAAATATGATGAGTGCTTTCAAATTAATATTTAACTAATGAAAACCTGAGAAATTCAATTAACTATAATGCTAAGATTAGTTATTAACCCTATCCGTTACATTAACAGTGCAAGATTCGAAGGAAATTTCAATGAGAAAGTAGAAATAACATCCAACTACTATATTACAAACACAAGTTAAAATATCAATCCACAACTTAGTCATTCAAGATTTATCAATGAAACACATTATTTTTCCCAAGAAATCAATAAATCAAGAAAGATCATTTAGGCAATACACCACATATAAAAAGATAAATTTGATGAAAACAGAACCATTTATTAATTTTTGAAACAACAGCGACAATCCTAGCAAGATACTAGAACTTGGTTCTTTCCTTCAAATTGCCTCCTTCTCTAACTACTGAATGATAGAAAGAAAATCTAACTTATTGAATTCTAACTAAGATGTAAAAATTTCTATTTCATCTAGCCTCTTTTTCAAGATAAGCGTCAACCTTTTATAGGATCAAGGAACTCAAGAAACTATCTTTGTAACTAGAGTTAACTATCTCAAAACATTACATAGGTTCCCTAGGATTCGACACTTGTAGGTCTTGCAAGAAGGCCAGAAAGTGAAGAAGACAAAGAGTTGACAAAAGAAGAATCAAGAATGGACAAAATTTCATAGGTTGAAAAGGGGATAACAAAGGAAGAAAGAAGGGAAATCCAATCCATGTGTCATCAAGAGGAACGCTTGCTAAGAGGTCATTTATACACACTTACATGTACATGTTTAGGATCACAACTCATCATAGGAAATCTACCATGTAGGCCCATGCATCTTTTTGGTGCTTACAGGTTCACCCCCTCTCAACTTGGTTTTCACAAACATATAACCATCTCAGGTTCTTCAATCTATTCATATTCAAAATACTCATCCGACTCATTTATCCAATCAATCATCTCTTCTAGATTTAGATCACTGCAATAATTTGGCACTTCCCTTGTAGGTCTCTTGCTAAAATTATGAAAATAACTTTTAACACCTTCACTTTCTCTGATTCTTATTCTTGATCTTCTAGGTCTTGCACATCATCTTTGGAATCCTCCTCGACATCACTTTCCTTATCATCCCTTGGGATTTGACCCTTTTTTCTATCTTCCTCTAAGGCTTTCAACCTAATTTTGTTCTCCATTTATCTCTTTCAAGACTTCATCTAATTTTCTATCTACATTGACAACACCTTGGAATCTACGCAGTCACATCCTTCCTGGATTTGTTGCAAACTACCTTTCATTGGTGATCCACCTACAATCACCCCTTGCAACTACCTCTTTTTAGTGATCTATTGACAAGTTTCTTGTAGGTTGCCTTAGTTTGGTAGTATGTTTACAAATATAACCCATAGAACAACTGCTTACCTTCTTTAAGGTTCAAACTTTACACTCGGATACCACTTGATTTAGTCACAATGGGAGGTTCCAATGAAGGACTATTAGGCTTTGTAGCCACCCCAAATAGCACACACATGTAATAGAAACATACATTAAAGTTCACACATGATATAGCCTAGGAAAACCCTTGAAGAGGGAAAAACCCATCCTTCAAAAGATTTATCTTATATTATTGAGTTTTAAAATAATTAAAATCTATCACAAGGGAATATATAGTAGGCTACAACAAACTAAAACCTAAAAACATACAATATCTGTATTCTCAAATTCCATCCTCAACCCTTAAGCTCATTCCTATGCTTGGACCATCGCTCGTGCTCAAATTTTTCTCCTCCTATCTTCTTTTTTTAATGATCGTGGGCAACTAAGTATATCAATCTCCAACTTCCTTGATGGTCTACATCAGCCACAAGCTGGTGCAAAGTCCTATACTCCTTGAAACATGTAGATGGCCAAAATAAGCTTTTCTATTAACCAATCCTAAACAATGAACAAAAATCTATGTGGTGCCTAAAGTTTTCTTCCATGGGCCCAATAAATCTTCACATGTTCTCTTTGATTATTGCAACTTCAAATTATCTAGCACCAAAAGTAACTCTGCAATAATGACAGTCTGCCAACCCGATACAGGGTGACAAACCCAAATAAGTCATTATATGAATCCAATTCTCCTCAAATCTTGATATGACCTCCACAATGTTACACTAAAACCATGAGACTCAAGTGCAAAATGTGACAAAATGCAGTAACTCCTTTTACAATCAATTGATGAATAAAAGCAATAAATGAATGCTAGCAATGTAGGATTGTTCTATTCCCCCAAGGATGCCCCTGCATCAATGGGTGTGATAATCATGTTAATGGAACAAGAAGGAATTTTTTAGTGGTTATATGATTGAAATAAGATTGGAATTTTTAATGGTTATATGATTGAAATAAGATTGGAATATTTTAATTAAAATTTCGTAATTAATATATTTGTACAATGTTCATTTAATTTGCAAAATTTTTAAAATGACGACACTTTCTACTTTTAAGTGTGTTTGACGTTGTCATAACGGAAGAGTCTTTGAATACAGAAGAGGAATTAACTTGCAAATTCAGCCATATAATTTTCATGGAATCTTGGCAGGCGGTGCCGTGTCCATTACGGTGTCAGCTAGGTCTTGACTGTGAGTGAGGCGGACAGCCGCGGACTTCGTGTCGAAGGGAAGCGTTTTTGTCAAAGGCGTGACGAAGGGAAGCGTTTTTGTCAGCTAGGTCTCGACTGTGAGTGAGGCAGACAGCCGCGGACTTCGTGTTGAAAGGAAGCGTTTTTGTCAAAGCCGTGTCGAAGGGAAGCGTTTTTGTCAAAAACGTTGTTGAAGCATTAAGTGTTCTAGAAAGGTGTAATGTAAGTGGAAGTCATTAATGATAAAGTGTGAAGTAATGTGGTAAAGTTATGTAATGTTGTAAATGTATAATGTTCATTTAGATTTTATAAGGTATGGTAATGGATGGTCGTTATACATTTTAGAAATAATTGTATATGATATTAATGAAGGAGATGAAATGTTAGTGGTTGAAGATAGTCAATATTTCAATAATAGAATTGTCATAGTTATAGTGGAAAGATTCTATTGTAATAGCTAGAATAGCATATAGATTATAGAGTTCAAATACCTTTCGGAAACAATTGCACATTGTTCAAATAAAGGATATGAATATTAGTGGTTGGAGATAGTCAATATTTCAATAATAGACTTTTCATAACTATAGTAGAAAGCCTCCATTGCAATAGTTATAGCACACGGACTAAAGAGTCCAAATACATTTTTGAAACAACTTTGCATCGTACTAATGAAGGAAATCAAATGTTAGTGGTTGAACATGGTCAATATTTCAATAATAGAATTGTCATAGTTATAGTGGAAATATTCCATTGTAATAGCTATAATAGCATATAGATTATAGAGTTCAGATACATTTTCGAAACAATTGCACATTGTACTAATGAAGGATATGAATGTTAGTTGTTGGAGATAGTCAATATTTCAATAATAGACTTTTCATAACTATAGTCGAAAGCCTCCATTACAATACTTACAGCATATGGACTAAAGAGTCCAAATACATTTTGGAAACAACTTTGCATCGTACTAATGAAGGAGATGAAATGTTAGTGGTCGAACATAGTCAATATTTGAATAATAGATTTGTCATAGTTATAGTGGAAAGATTCCATTGTAATAGCTATAACAACATATAGGTTATAGAGTTCAAATACCTTTTGGAAACAATTGTACATCGTACTAACGAAGGATATGAATGTTAGTGGTTGGATATAGTCAATATTTCAATAATAGACTTTTTCTTAACTATAGTAGAAAGCCTCCATTGCAATACTTATAGCATATGGAATAAAGAGTCCAAATACATTTTGGAAACAACTTTGCATCGTACTAATGAAGGAGATGAAATGTTAGTGGTTGAACATAGTCAATATTTTGAATCAATAATAGAATTGTCATAGTTATAGTGGAAAGATTGCATTGTAATAGCTATAATAGCATATAGATTATAGAATTCAAATATGTTTTGGAAACAATTGTACATCGTACTAATGAAGGATATGAATGTTAGTGGTTGGAGATAGTCAATATTTCAATAATAGACTATTCATAACTATAGTAGAAAGCCTCCGTTGCAATAGTTATAACATATGGACTAAAGAGTCCAAATACATTTTGGAAACAACTTTGCATTGTACTAACGAAAGAGATGAAATGTTAGTGGTTGAAGATAGTCAATATTTCAATAATAGAGTTGAACATCATCCACTTAAATGGTCAATCCGTCAATAGCAATTTTACACCTCATCCACAATAAAAAGTGGTAAATATTTGTCCTACTTTTACTGGTCCTTTGACTGTTGAAGTGGATGATATTTAAGAATAGCCCATTGTCATAGCTATAATAAAAAGTGCAACAATTATTATGATACACTAATCTCTCTCCACTAAAAGATATTCAACCTTCAATTTCTAGAACTCAAAGTTTCACCTACTAAACTTCTCAATCTCAATTGTCAAGGTGTTGGCCATGACTTCTAATTTTCAAATCTTATTTCAGATCCACATGAATTATCCCACAAAAAAATAAGAAAGTAACATAAGAAATGTATCCCTTCCTTCATGGGATCATTCTAGACAAAGATTTGATACCAAATGTTGGTTTTACAATTCTTATTCCTCAATTAAGAGCAATGGAAAGTAATTAAATTTATTGATGTAAAACACATATAACCTTAATTAAACACAGAATAATAAGTGAAGGATATAGAGTAGATTAAATGACATATATATACTTGGGAAAACCCTTTTGAGTAAGAAACCCACCACCAAAAGTAAACCTTAATAAATTCCTTCAAAAGAAGCTTACAATAGATTGAGAAACTCCACTAATGTTGTAGCCCATGTCTTAACACTTTAAAAGAATGTTGATACTTAGATTTAAACTAAAATCCTACAAATCCCTACAATACAATCCAAATGATATCAAAACACTATTGCAAGGGTCATAATTATAATTTTTTTTCCATCCTATAAACCACTTGTCATTTCAACAAAACTATGCAATAATTTTGACACCCCTCACGAGAAGTCAACAATCTAAAGATAGATTATAATTCTCAATGTGTAAGATTCCACCTTTCAATCCACTAACTTGGGTGCTATACTTATATATATATATATATATATATATATATATATATATATATATATATATATATATATATATATATATATATATATATATATATATATATATATATATATATATATATATATATATATATATATATATATATATATATATATTCTCTTTCTCTCGCTCATTCTCTATTTTCCCTATCTCTTTACTCCCCCCTCTCTCTCACTTTTTATCCCCTGTTCCTCCTCCTCCTCTCTCTCTTTCTCTTCTTTATCTTTCTCCCCCTCTGTATCTCATTCCTATTGATGGCTAGATTGACACATGCAACACGAGTAGAGTGAAGATCACCTTACCTCTCTTGAAAAGATAATCTATCTTTAAATCAATGATCTCCAAGGTCTTCAGAGTTGGGTCACAACCATACTATGCAAACTAAGTTGGTCAATGTGGTCTGTTTATTCAAGGGCTTTGTTTATCTAAACTAACTTGGATTGTATCTGATTGGATTCTACTTTATTGATGTATAAAACATGAGAAAAATATTTAAAGGTTATGCTAGAAATATGATGAGTGCTTTCAAATTAATATTTAACTAATGAAAACCTGAGAAATTCAATTAACTATAATGCTAAGATTAGTTATTAACCCTATCCGTTACATTAACAGTGCAAGATTCGAAGGAAATTTCAATGAGAAAGTAGAAATAACATCCAACTACTATATTACAAACACAAGTTAAAATATCAATCCACAACTTAGTTATTCAAGATTTATCAATGAAACACATTATTTTTACCAAGAAATCAATAAATCAAGAAAGATCATTTAGGCAATACACCACATATAAGAAGATAAATTTGATGAAAACAGAACCATTTATTAATTCTTGAAACAACAGCGACAATCCTAGCAAGATACTAGAACTTGGTTCTTTCCTTCAAATTGCCTCCTTCTCTAACTACTGAATGATAGAAAGAAAATCTAACTTATTGAATTCTAACTAAGATGTAAAAATTTCTATTTCATCTAGCCTCTTTTACAAGAAAAGCGTCAACCTTTTATAGGATCAAGGAACTCAAGAAACTATCTTTGTAACTAGAGTTAACTATCTCAAAACATTACATAGGTTCCCTAGGATTTCACACTTGTAGGTCTTGCAAGAAGGCCAGAAAGTGAAGAATACAAAGAGTTGACAAAAGAAGAATCAAGAATGGACAAAATTTCATAGGTTGAAAAGGGGATAACAAAGGAAGAAAGAAGGGAAATCCAATCCATGTGTCATCAAGAGGAACGCTTGCTAAGAGGTCATTTATACACACTTACATGTACATGTTTAGGATCACAACTCATCATAGGAAATCTACCATGTAGGCCCATGCATCTTTTTGGTGCTTACAGGTTCACCCCCTCTCAACTTGGTTTTCACAAACATATAACCATCTCAGGTTCTTCAATCTATTCATATTCAAAATACTCATCCGACTCATTTATCCAATCAATCATCTCTTCTAGATTTAGATCACTGCAATAATTTGGCACTTCCCTTGTAGGTCTCTTGCTAAAATTATGAAAATAACTTTTAACACCTTCACTTTCTCTGATTCTTATTCTTGATCTTCTAGGTCTTGCACATCATCTTTGGAATCCTCCTCGACATCACTTTCCTCATCATCCCTTGGGATTTGACTCTTTTTTCTATCTTCCTCTAAGGCTTTCAACCTAATTTTGTTCTCCATTTACCTCTTTCAAGACTTCATCTAATTTTCTATCTACATTGACAACACCTTGGAATCTACACAGTCACATCCTTCCTGGATTTGTTGCAAACTACCTTTCATTGGTGATCCACCTACAATCACCCCTTGCAACTACCTCTTTTTAGTGATCTATTGACAAGTTTCTTGTAGGTTGCCTTAGTTTGGTAGTATGTTTACAAATATAACCCATAGAACAACTGCTTACCTTCTTTAAGGTTCAAACTTTACACTCTGATACCACTTGATTTAGTCACAATGGGAGGTTCCAATGAAGGACTATTAGGCTATGTAGCCACCCCAAAGAGCACACACATGTAATAGAAACATACATTAAAGTTCACACATGATATAGCCTAGGAAAACCCTTGAAGAGGGAAAAACCCATCCTTCAAAAGATTTATCTTATATTATTGAGTTTTAAAATAATTAAAATCTATCACAAGGGAATATATAGTAGGCTACAACAAACTAAAACCTAAAAACATACAATATCTGTATTCTCAAATTCCATCCTCAACCCTTAAGCTCATTCCTATGCTTGGACCATCGCTCGTGCTCAAATTTTTCTCCTCCTATCTTCTTTTTTTAATGATCGTGGGCAACTAAGTATATCAATCTCCAACTTCCTTGATGGTCTACATCAGCCACAAGCTGGTACAAAGTCCTATACTCCTTGAAACATGTAGATGGCCAAAATAAGCTTTTCTATTAACCAATCCTAAACAATGAACAAAAATCTATGTGGTGCCTAAAGTTTTCTTCCATGGGCCCAATAAATCTTCACATGTTCTCTTTGATTATTGCAACTTCAAATTATCTAGCACCAAAAGTAACTCTGCAATAATGACAGTCTGCCAACCCGATACAGGGTGACAAACCCAAATAAGTCATTATATGAATCCAATTCTCCTCAAATCTTGATATGACCTCCACAATGTTACACTAAAACCATGAGACTCAAGTGCAAAATGTGACAAAATGCAGTAACTCCTTTTACAATCAATTGATGAATAAAAGCAATAAATGAATGCTAGCAATGTAGGATTGTTCTATTCCCCCAAGGATGCCCCTGCATCAATGGGTGTGATAATCATGTTGATGGAACAAGAAGGAATTTTTTAGTGGTTATATGATTGAAATAAGATTGGAATTTTTAGTGGTTATATGATTGAAATAATATTGGAATATTTTAATTAAAATTTCCTAATTAATATATTTGTACAATGTTCATTTAATTTGCAAAATTTTTAAAATGACAACACTTTCTACTTTTAAGTGTGCTTGACGTTGTCATAACGGAAGAGACTTTGAATACAGAAGAGGAATTAACTTGCAAATTCAGCCATATAATTTTCATGGAATCTTGGCAGGCGGTGCCGTGTCCATTACGGTGTCAGCTAGGTCTTGACTGTGAGTGAGGCGGACAGCCGCGGACTTCGTGTCGAAGGGAAGCGTTTTTGTCAAAGGCGTGACGAAGGGAAGCGTTTTTGTCAGCTAGGTCTCGACTGTGAGTGAGGCAGACAGCCACGGACTTCGTGTCGAAGGGAAGCGTTTTTGTCAAAGCCGTTTCGAAGGGAAGCGTTTTTGTCAAAAATGTTGTTGAAGCATTAAGTGTTCTAGAAAGGTGTAATGTAAGTGGAAGTCATTAATGATAAAGTGTGAAGTAATGTGGTAAAGTTATGTAATGTTGTAAATGTATAATGTTCATTTAGATTTTATAAGGTATGGTAATGGATGGTCGTTATACATTTTAGAAATAATTGTATATGATATTAATGAAGGAGATGAAATGTTAGTGGTTGAAGATAGTCAATATTTCAATAATAGAATTGTCATAGTTATAGTGGAAAGATTCTATTGTAATAGCTAGAATAGCATATAGATTATAGAGTTCAAATACCTTTCGGAAACAATTGCACATTGTTCAAATAAAGGATATGAATATTAGTGGTTGGAGATAGTCAATATTTCAATAATAGACTTTTCATAACTATAGTAGAAAGCCTCCATTGCAATAGTTATAGCACACGGACTAAAGAGTCGAAATACATTTTTGAAACAACTTTGCATCGTACTAATGAAGGAAATGAAATGTTAGTGGTTGAACATGGTCAATATTTCAATAATAGAATTGTCATAGTTATAGTGGAAATATTCCATTGTAATAGCTATAATAGCATAT
Organism: Cunninghamia lanceolata; assembly: GCA_027924645.1. Classification (NCBI taxonomy): domain Eukaryota; kingdom Viridiplantae; phylum Streptophyta; class Pinopsida; order Cupressales; family Cupressaceae; genus Cunninghamia; species Cunninghamia lanceolata. Next base: position 13,475,157 of record BSBN01000388.1, on the reverse strand, counting down.
AGATTATAGAGTTCAGATACATTTTCGTAACAATTGCACATTGTACTAATGAAGGATATGAATGTTAGTTGTTGGAGATAGTCAATATTTCAATAATAGACTTTTCATAACTATAGTAGAAAGCCTCCATTACAATACTTACAGCATATGGACTAAAGAGTCCAAATACATTTTGGAAACAACTTTGCATCGTACTAATGAAGGAGATGAAATGTTAGTGGTCGAACATAGTCAATATTTGAATAATATATTTGTCATAGTTATAGTGGAAAGATTCCATTGTAATAGCTATAACAACATATAGGTTATAGAGTTCAGATACCTTCTGGAAACAATTGTACATCGTACTAACGAAGGATATGAATGTTAGTGGTTGGAGATAGTCAATATTTCAATAATAGACTTTTTCTTAACTATAGTAGAAAGCCTCGATTGCAATACTTATAGCATATGGAATAAAGAGTCCAAATACATTTTGGAAACAACTTTGCATCGTACTAATGAAGGAGATGAAATGTTAGTGGTTGAACATAGTCAATATTTCGAATCAATAATAGAATTGTCATAGTTATAGTGGAAAGATTGCATTGTAATAGCTATAATAGCATATAGATTATAGAATTCAAATACGTTTTGGAAACAATTGTACATCGTACTAATGAAGGATATGAATGTTAGTGGTTGGAGATAGTCAATATTTCAATAATAGACTATTCATAACTATAGTATAAAGCCTCCATTGCAATAGTTATAACATATGGACTAAAGAGTCCAAATACATTTTGGAAACAACTTTGCATTGTACTAACGAAAGAGATGAAATGTTAGTGGTTGAAGATAGTCAATATTTCAATAATAGAGTTGAACATCATCCACTTAAATGGTCAATCTGTCAATAGCAATTTTACACCTCATCCACAATAAAAAGTGGTAAATATTTGTCCTACTTTTACTGGTCCTTTGACTGTTGAAGTGGATGATATTTAAGAATAGCCCATTGTCATAGGTATAATAAAAAGTGCAACAATTATTATGATACACTAATCTCTCTCCACTAAAAGATATTCAACCTTCAATTTCTAGAACTCAAAGTTTCACCTACTAAACTTCTCAATCTCAATTGTCAAGGTGTTGGCCATGACTTCTAATTTTCAAATCTTATTTCAAATCCACATGAATTATCCCACAAAAAAATAAGAAAGTAACATAAGAAATGTATCCCTTCCTTCATGGGATCATTCTAGACAAAGCTTTGATACCAAATGTTGGTTTTACAATTCTTATTCCTCAATTAAGAGCAATGGAAAGTAATTAAATTTGTTGATGTAAAACACATATAACCTTAATTAAACATAGAATAATAAGTGAAGGATATAGAGTAGATTAAATGACATATATATACTTGGGAAAACCCTTTTGAGTAAGAAACCCACCACCAAAAGTAAACCTTAATAAATTCCTTCAAAAGAAGCTTACAATAGATTGAGAAACTCCACTAATGTTGTAGCCCATGTCTTAACACTTTAAAAGAATGTTGATACTTAGATTTAAACTAAAATCCTACAAATCCCTACAATACAATCCAAATGATATCAAAACACTATTGCAAGGGTCATAATTATAATTTTTTTTCCATCCTATAAACCACTTGTCATTTCAACAAAACTATGCAATAATTTTGACACCCCTCACGAGAAGTCAACAATCTAAAGATAGATTATAATTCTCAATGTGTAAGATTCCACCTTTCAATCCACTAACTTGGGTGCTATACTTATATATATATATATATATATATATATATATATATATATATATATATATATATATATATTCTCTTTCTCTCGCTCATTCTCTATTTTCCCTATCTCTTTACTCCCCCCTCTCTCTCTTTCTCTTCTTTATCTTTCTCCCCCTCTGTATCTCATTCCTATTGATGGCTAGATTGACACATGCAACACGAGTAGAGTGAAGATCACCTTACCTCTCTTGAAAAGATAATTTATCTTTAAATCAATGATCTCCAAGGTCTTCAGAGTTGGGTCACAACCATACTATGCAAACTAAGTTGGTCAATGTGGTCTATTTATTCGAGGGCTTTGTTTATCTAAACTAACTTGGATTGTATCTGATTGGATTCTACTTTATTGATGTATAAAACATGAGAAAAATATTTAAAGGTTATGCTAGAAATATGATGAGTGCTTTCAAATTAATATTTAACTAATGAAAACCTGAGAAATTCAATTAACTATAATGCTAAGATTAGTTATTAACCCTATCCGTTACATTAACAGTGCAAGATTCGAAGTAAATTTCAATGAGAAAGTAGAAATAACATCCAACTACTATATTACAAACACAAGTTAAAATATCAATCCACAACTTAGTTATTCAAGATTTATCAATGAAACACATTATTTTTCCCAAGAAATCAATAAATCAAGAAAGATCATTTAGGCAATACACCACATATAAGAAGATAAATTTGATGAAAACAGAACCATTTATTAATTCTTGAAACAACAGCGACAATCCTAGCAAGATACTAGAACTTGGTTCTTTCCTTCAAATTGCCTCCTTCTCTAACTACTGAATGATAGAAAGAAAATCTAACTTATTGAATTCTAACTAAGATGTAAAAATTTCTATTTCATCTAGCCTCTTTTACAAGATAAGCGTCAACCTTTTATAGGATCAAGGAACTCAAGAAACTATCTTTGTAACTAGAGTTAACTATCTCAAAACATTACATAGGTTCCCTAGGATTCGACACTTGTAGGTCTTGCAAGAAGGCCAGAAAGTGAAGAAGACAAAGAGTTGACAAAAGAAGAATCAAGAATGGACAAAATTTCATAGGTTGAAAAGGGGATAACAAAGGAAGAAAGAAGGGAAATCCAATCCATGTGTCATCAAGAGGAACGCTTGCTAAGAGGTCATTTATACACACTTACATGTACATGTTTAGGATCACAACTCATCATAGGAAATCTACCATGTAGGCCCATGCATCTTTTTGGAGCTTACAGGTTCACCCCCTCTCAACTTGGTTTTCACAAACATATAACCATCTCAGGTTCTTCAATCTATTCATATTCAAAATACTCATCCGACTCATTTATCCAATCAATCATCTCTTCTAGATTTAGATCACTGCAATAATTTGGCACTTCCCTTGTAGGTCTCTTGCTAAAATTATGAAAATAACTTTTAACACCTTCACTTTCTCTGATTCTTATTCTTGATCTTCTAGGTCTTGCACATCATCTTTGGAATCCTCCTCGACATCACTTTCCTCATCATCCCTTGGGATTTGACCCTTTTTTCTATCTTCCTCTAAGGCTTTCAACCTAATTTTGTTCTCCATTTACCTCTTTCAAGACTTCATCTAATTTTCTATCTACATTGACAACACCTTGGAATCTACGCAGTCACATCCTTCCTGGATTTGTTGCAAACTACCTTTCATTGGTGATCCACCTACAATCACCCCTTGCAACTACCTCTTTTTAGTGATCTATTGACAAGTTTCTTGTAGGTTGCCTTAGTTTGGTAGTATGTTTACAAATATAACCCATAGAACAACTGCTTACCTTCTTTAAGGTTCAAACTTTACACTCTGATACCACTTGATTTAGTCACAATGGGAGGTTCCAATGAAGGACTATTAGGCTATGTAGCCACCCCAAATAGCACACACATGTAATAGAAACATACATTAAAGTTCACACATGATATAGCCTAGGAAAACCCTTGAAGAGGGAAAAACCCATCCTTCAAAAGATTTATCTTATATTATTGAGTTTTAAAATAATTAAAATCTATCACAAGGGAATATATAGTAGGCTACAACAAACTAAAACCTAAAAACATACAATATCTGTATTCTCAAATTCCATCCTCAACCCTTAAGCTCATTCCTATGCTTGGACCATCGCTCGTGCTCAAATTTTTCTCCTCCTATCTTCTTTTTTTAATGATCGTGGGCAACTAAGTATATCAATCTCCAACTTCCTTGATGGTCTACATCAGCCACAAGCTGGTGCAAAGTCCTATACTCCTTGAAACATGTAGATGGCCAAAATAAGCTTTTCTATTAACCAATCCTAAACAATGAACAAAAATCTATGTGGTGCCTAAAGTTTTCTTCCATGGGCCCAATAAATCTTCACATGTTCTCTTTGATTATTGCAACTTCAAATTATCTAGCACCAAAAGTAACTCTGCAATAATGACAGTCTGCCAACCTGATACAGGGTGACAAACCCAAATAAGTCATTATATGAATCCAATTCTCCTCAAATCTTGATATGACCTCCACAATGTTACACTAAAACCATGAGACTCAAGTGCAAAATGTGACAAAATGCAGTAACTCCTTTTACAATCAATTGATGAATAAAAGCAATAAATGAATGCTAGCAATGTAGGATTGTTCTATTCCCCCAAGGATGCCCCTGCATCAATGGGTGTGATAATCATGTTGATGGAACAAGAAGGAATTTTTTAGTGGTTATATGATTGAAATAAGATTGGAATATTTTAATTAAAATTTCGTAATTAATATATTTGTACAATGTTCATTTAATTTGCAAAATTTTTAAAATGACAACACTTTCTACTTTTAAGTGTGTTTGACGTTGTCATAACGGAAGAGTCTTTGAATACAGAAGAGGAATTAACTTGCAAATTCAGCCATATAATTTTCATGGAATCTTGGCAGGCGGTGCCGTGTCCATTACGGTGTCAGCTAGGTCTTGACTGTGAGTGAGGTGGACAGCCGCGGACTTCGTGTCGAAGGGAAGCGTTTTTGTCAAAGGCGTGACGAAGGGAAGCGTTTTTGTCAGCTAGGTCTCGACTGTGAGTGAGGCAGACAGCCGCGGACTTCGTGTTGAAGGGAAGCGTTTTTGTCAAAGCCGTGTCGAAGGGAAGCGTTTTTGTCAAAAACGTTGTTGAAGCATTATGTGTTCTAGAAAGGTGTAATGTAAGTGGAAGTCATTAATGATAAAGTGTGAAGTAATGTGGTAAAGTTATGTAATGTTGTAAATGTATAATGTTCATTTAGATTTTATAAGGTATGGTAATGGATGGTCGTTATAATTTTAGAAATAATTGTATATGATATTAATGAAGGAGATGAAATGTTAGTGGTTGAAGATAGTCAATATTTCAATAATAGAATTGTCATAGTTATAGTGGAAAGATTCTATTGTAATAGCTAGAATAGCATATAGATTATAGAGTTCAAATACCTTTCGGAAACAATTGCACATTGTTCAAATAAAGGATATGAATATTAGTGGTTGGAGATAGTCAATATTTCAATAATAGACTTTTCATAACTATAGTAGAAAGCCTCCATTGCAATAGTTATAGCACACGGACTAAAGAGTCCAAATACATTTTTGAAACAACTTTGCATCGTACTAATGAAGGAAATGAAATGTTAGTGGTTGAACATGGTCAATATTTCAATAATAGAATTGTCATAGTTATAGTGGAAATATTCCATTGTAATAGCTATAATAGCATATAGATTATAGAGTTCAGATACATTTTCGAAACAATTGCACATTGTACTAATGAAGGATATGAATGTTAGTTGTTGGAGATAGTCAATATTTCAATAATAGACTTTTCATAACTATAGTAGAAAGCCTCCATTACAATACTTACAGCATATGGACTAAAGAGTCCAAATACATTTTGGAAACAACTTTGCATCGTACTAATGAAGGAGATGAAATGTTAGTGGTCGAACATAGTCAATATTTGAATAATAGATTTGTCATAGTTATAGTGGAAAGATTCCTTTGTAATAGCTATAACAACATATAGGTTATAGAGTTCAAATACCTTTTGGAAACAATTGTACATCGTACTAACGAAGGATATGAATGTTAGTGGTTGGAGATAGTCAATATTTCAATAATAGACTTTTTCTTAACTATAGTAGAAAGCCTCCATTGCAATACTTATAGCATATGGAATAAAGAGTCCAAATACATTTTGGAAACAACTTTGCATCGTACTAATGAAGGAGATGAAATGTTAGTGGTTGAACATAGTCAATATTTCGAATCAATAATAGAATTGTCATAGTTATAGTGGAAAGATTGCATTGTAATAGCTATAATAGCATATAGATTATAGAATTCAAATACGTTTTGGAAACAATTGTACATTGTACTAATGAAGGATATGAATGTTAGTGGTTGGAGATAGTCAATATTTCAATAATAGACTATTCATAACTATAGTAGAAAGCCTCCATTGCAATAGTTATAACATATGGACTAAAGAGTCCAAATACATTTTGGAAACAACTTTGCATTGTACTAACGAAAGAGATGAAATGTTAGTGGTTGAAGATAGTCAATATTTCAATAATAGAGTTGAACATCATCCACTTCAATGGTCAATCCGTCAATAGCAATTTTACACCTCATCCACAATAAAAAGTGGTAAATATTTGTCCTACTTTTACTGGTCCTTTGACTGTTGAAGTGGATGATATTTAAGAATAGCCCATTGTCATAGCTATAATAAAAAGTGCAACAATTATTATGATACACTAATCTCTCTCCACTAAAAGATATTCAACCTTCAATTTCTAGAACTCAAAGTTTCACCTACTAAACTTCTCAATCTCAATTGTCAAGGTGTTGGCCATGACTTCTAATTTTCAAATCTTATTTCAGATCCACATGAATTATCCCACAAAAAAATAAGAAAGTAACATAAGAAATGTATCCCTTCCTTCATGGGATCATTCTAGACAAAGCTTTGATACCAAATGTTGGTTTTACAATTCTTATTCCTCAATTAAGAGCAATGGAAAGTAATTAAATTTGTTGATGTAAAACACATATAACCTTAATTAAACACAGAATAATAAGTGAAGGATATAGAGTAGATTAAATGACATATATATACTTGGGAAAACCCTTTTGAGTAAGAAACCCACCACCAAAAGTAAACCTTAATAAATTCCTTCAAAAGAAGCTTACAATAGATTGAGAAACTCCACTAATGTTGTAGCCCATGTGTTAACACTTTAAAAGAATGTTGATACTTAGATTTAAACTAAAATCCTACAAATCCCTACAATACAATCCAAATGATATCAAAACACTATTGCAAGGGTCATAATTATAATTTTTTTTCCATCCTATAAACCACTTGTCATTTCAACAAAACTATGCAATAATTTTGACACCCCTCACGAGAAGTCAACAATCTAAAGATAGATTATAATTCTCAATGTGTAAGATTCCACCTTTCAATCCACTAACTTGGGTGCTATACTTATATATATATATATTCTCTTTCTCTCGCTCATTCTCTATTTTCCCTATCTCTTTACTCCCCCCTCTCTCTCACTTTTTATCTCCTGTTCCTCCTCCTCCTCTCTCTCTTTCTCTTCTTTATCTTTCTCCCCCTCTGTATCTCATTCCTATTGATGGCTAGATTGGCACATGCAACACGAGTAGAGTGAAGATCACCTTACCTCTCTTGAAAAGATAATTTATCTTTAAATCAATGATCTCCAAGGTCTTCATAGTTGGGTGACAACCATACTATGCAAACTAAGTTGGTCAATTTGGTCTGTTTATTCAAGGGCTTTGTTTATCTAAACTAACTTGGATTGTATCTGATTGGATTCTACTTTATTGATGTATAAAACATGAGAAAAATATTTAAAGGTTATGCTAGAAATATGATGAGTGCTTTCAAATTAATATTTAACTAATGAAAACCTGAGAAATTCAATTAACTATAATGCTAAGATTAGTTATTAACCCTATCCGTTACATTAACAGTGCAAGATTCGAAGGAAATTTCAATGAGAAAGTAGAAATAACATCCAACTACTATATTACAAACACAAGTTAAAATATCAATCCACAACTTAGTTATTCAAGATTTATCAATGAAACACATTATTTTTCCCAAGAAATCAATAAATCAAGAAAGATCATTTAGGCAATACACCACATATAAGAAGATAAATTTGATGAAAACAGAACCATTTATTAATTCTTGAAACAACAGCGACAATCCTAGCAAGATACTAGAACTTGGTTCTTTCCTTCAAATTGCCTCCTTCTCTAACTACTGAATGATAGAAAGAAAATCTAACTTATTGAATTCTAACTAAGATGTAAAAATTTCTATTTCATCTAGCCTCTTTTACAAGATAAGCGTCAACCTTTTATAGGATCAAGGAACTCAAGAAACTATCTTTGTAACTAGAGTTAACTATCTCAAAACATTACATAGGTTCCCTAGGATTCGACACTTGTAGGTCTTGCAAGAAGGCCAGAAAGTGAAGAAGACAAAGAGTTGACAAAAGAAGAATCAAGAATGGACAAAATTTCATAGGTTGAAAAGGGGATAACAAAGGAAGAAAGAAGGGAAATCCAATCCATGTGTCATCAAGAGGAACGCTTTCTAAGAGGTCATTTATACACACTTACATGTACATTTTTAGGATCACAACTCATCATAGGAAATCTACCATGTAGGCCCATGCATCTTTTTGGTGCTTACAGGTTCACCCCCTCTCAACTTGGTTTTCACAAACATATAACCATCTCAGGTTCTTCAATCTATTCATATTCAAAATACTCATCCGACTCATTTATCCAATCAATCATCTCTTCTAGATTTAGATCACTGCAATAATTTGGCACTTCCCTTGTAGGTCTCTTGCTAAAATTATGAAAATAACTTTTAACACCTTCACTTTCTCTGATTCTTATTCTTGATCTTCTAGGTCTTGCACATCATCTTTGGAATCCTCCTCGACATCACTTTCCTTATCATCCCTTGGGATTTGACCCTTTTTTCTATCTTCCTCTAAGGCTTTCAACCTAATTTTGTTCTCCATTTACCTCTTTCAAGACTTCATCTAATTTTCTATCTACATTGACAACACCTTGGAATCTACGCAGTCACATCCTTCCTGGATTTGTTGCAAACTACCTTTCATTGGTGATCCACCTACAATCACCCCTTGCAACTACCTCTTTTTAGTGATCTATTGACAAGTTTCTTGTAGGTTGCCTTAGTTTGGTAGTATGTTTACAAATATAACCCATAGAACAACTGCTTACCTTCTTTAAGGTTCAAACTTTACACTCTGATACCACTTGATTTAGTCACAATGGGAGGTTCCAATGAAGGACTATTAGGCTATGTAGCCACCCCAAATAGCACTCACATGTAATAGAAACATACATTAAAGTTCACACATGATATAGCCTAGGAAAACCCTTGAAGAGGGAAAAACCCATCCTTCAAAAGATTTATCTTATATTATTGAGTTTTAAAATAATTAAAATCTATCACAAGGGAATATATAGTAGGCTACAACAAACTAAAACCTAAAAACATACAATATCTGTATTCTCAAATTCCATCCTCAACCCTTAAGCTCATTCCTATGCTTGGACCATCGCTCGTGCTCAAATTTTTCTCCTCCTATCTTCTTTTTTTAATGATCGTGGGCAACTAAGTATATCAATCTCCAACTTCCTTGATGGTCTACATCAGCCACAAGCTGGTGCAAAGTCCTATACTCCTTGAAACATGTAGATGGCCAAAATAAGCTTTTCTATTAACCAATCCTAAACAATGAACAAAAAACTATGTGGTGCCTAAAGTTTTCTTCCATGGGCCCAATAAATCTTCACATGTTCTCTTTGATTATTGCAACTTCAAATTATCTAGCACCAAAAGTAACTCTGCAATAATGACAGTCTGCCAACCCGATACAGGGTGACAAACCCAAATAAGTCATTATATGAATCCAATTCTCCTCAAATCTTGATATGACCTCCACAATGTTACACTAAAACCATGAGACTCAAGTGCAAAATGTGACAAAATGCAGTAACTCCTTTTACAATCAATTGATGAATAAAAGCAATAAATGAATGCTAGCAATGTAGGATTGTTCTATTCCCCCAAGGATGCCCCTGCATCAATGGGTGTGATAATCATGTTGATGGAACAAGAAGGAATTTTTTAGTGGTTATATGATTGAAATAAGATTGGAATTTTTAGTGGTTATATGATTGAAATAATATTGGAATATTTTAATTAAAATTTCCTAATTAATATATTTGTACAATGTTCATTTAATTTGCAAAATTTTTAAAATGACAACACTTTCTACTTTTAAGTGTGCTTGACGTTGTCATAACGGAAGAGACTTTGAATACAGAAGAGGAATTAACTTGCAAATTCAGCCATATAATTTTCATGGAATCTTGGCAGGCGGTGCCGTGTCCATTACGGTGTCAGCTAGGTCTTGACTGTGAGTGAGGCGGACAGCCGCGGACTTCGTGTCGAAGGGAAGCGTTTTTGTCAAAGGCGTGACGAAGGGAAGCGTTTTTGTCAGCTAGGTCTCGACTGTGAGTGAGGCAGACAGCCGCGGACTTCGTGTTGAAGGGAAGCGTTTTTGTCAAAGCCGTGTCGAAGGGAAGCGTTTTTGTCAAAAACGTTGTTGAAGCATTATGTGTTCTAGAAAGGTGTAATGTAAGTGGAAGTCATTAATGATAAAGTGTGAAGTAATGTGGTAAAGTTATGTAATGTTGTAAATGTATAATGTTCATTTAGATTTTATAAGGTATGGTAATGGATGGTCGTTATAATTTTAGAAATAATTGTATATGATATTAATGAAGGAGATGAAATGTTAGTGGTTGAAGATAGTCAATATTTCAATAATAGAATTGTCATAGTTATAGTGGAAAGATTCTATTGTAATAGCTAGAATAGCATATAGATTATAGAGTTCAAATACCTTTCGGAAACAATTGCACATTGTTCAAATAAAGGATATGAATATTAGTGGTTGGAGATAGTCAATATTTCAATAATAGACTTTTCATAACTATAGTAGAAAGCCTCCATTGCAATAGTTATAGCACACGGACTAAAGAGTCCAAATACATTTTTGAAACAACTTTGCATCGTACTAATGAAGGAAATGAAATGTTAGTGGTTGAACATGGTCAATATTTCAATAATAGAATTGTCATAGTTATAGTGGAAATATTCCATTGTAATAGCTATAATAGCATATAGATTATAGAGTTCAGATACATTTTCGAAACAATTGCACATTGTACTAATGAAGGATATGAATGTTAGTTGTTGGAGATAGTCAATATTTCAATAATAGACTTTTCATAACTATAGTAGAAAGCCTCCATTACAATACTTACAGCATATGGACTAAAGAGTCCAAATACATTTTGGAAACAACTTTGCATCGTACTAATGAAGGAGATGAAATGTTAGTGGTCGAACATAGTCAATATTTGAATAATAGATTTGTCATAGTTATAGTGGAAAGATTCCTTTGTAATAGCTATAACAACATATAGGTTATAGAGTTCAAATACCTTTTGGAAACAATTGTACATCGTACTAACGAAGGATATGAATGTTAGTGGTTGGAGATAGTCAATATTTCAATAATAGACTTTTTCTTAACTATAGTAGAAAGCCTCCATTGCAATACTTATAGCATATGGAATAAAGAGTCCAAATACATTTTGGAAACAACTTTGCATCGTACTAATGAAGGAGATGAAATGTTAGTGGTTGAACATAGTCAATATTTCGAATCAATAATAGAATTGTCATAGTTATAGTGGAAAGATTGCATTGTAATAGCTATAATAGCATATAGATTATAGAATTCAAATACGTTTTGGAAACAATTGTACATCGTACTAATGAAGGATATGAATGTTAGTGGTTGGAGATAGTCAATATTTCAATAATAGACTATTCATAACTATAGTAGAAAGCCTCCATTGCAATAGTTATAACATATGGACTAAAGAGTCCAAATACATTTTGGAAACAACTTTGCATTGTACTAATGAAAGAGATGAAATGTTTGTGGTTGAAGATAGTCAATATTTCAATAATAGAGTTGAACATCATCCACTTCAATGGTCAATCCGTCAATAGCAATTTTACACCTCATCCACAATAAAAAGTGGTAAATATTTGTCCTACTTTTACTGGTCCTTTGACTGTTGAAGTGGATGATATTTAAGAATAGCCCATTGTCATAGCTATAATAAAAAGTGCAACAATTATTATGATACACTAATCTCTCTCCACTAAAAGATATTCAACCTTCAATTTCTAGAACTCAAAGTTTCACCTACTAAACTTCTCAATCTCAATTGTCAAGGTGTTGGCCATGACTTCTAATTTTCAAATCTTATTTCAGATCCACATGAATTATCCCACAAAAAAATAAGAAAGTAACATAAGAAATGTATCCCTTCCTTCATGGGATCATTCTAGACAAAGCTTTGATACCAAATGTTGGTTTTACAATTCTTATTCCTCAATTAAGAGCAATGGAAAGTAATTAAATTTGTTGATGTAAAACACATATAACCTTAATTAAACACAGAATAATAAGTGAAGGATATAGAGTAGATTAAATGACATATATATACTTGGGAAAACCCTTTTGAGTAAGAAACCCACCACCAAAAGTAAACCTTAATAAATTCCTTCAAAAGAAGCTTACAATAGATTGAGAAACTCCACTAATGTTGTAGCCCATGTGTTAACACTTTAAAAGAATGTTGATACTTAGATTTAAACTAAAATCCTACAAATCCCTACAATACAATCCAAATGATATCAAAACACTATTGCAAGGGTCATAATTATAATTTTTTTTCCATCCTATAAACCACTTGTCATTTCAACAAAACTATGCAATAATTTTGACACCCCTCACGAGAAGTCAACAATCTAAAGATAGATTATAATTCTCAATGTGTAAGATTCCACCTTTCAATCCACTAACTTGGGTGCTATACTTATATATATATATATATATTCTCTTTCTCTCGCTCATTCTCTATTTTCCCTATCTCTTTACTCCTCCCTCTCTCTCACTTTTTATCTCCTGTTCCTCCTCCTCCTCTCTCTCTTTCTCTTCTTTATCTTTCTCCCCCTCTGTATCTCATTCCTATTGATGGCTAGATTGACACATGCAACACGAGTAGAGTGAAGATCACCTTACCTCTCTTGAAAAGATAATTTATCTTTAAATCAATGATCTCCAAGGTCTTCAGAGTTGGGTGACAACCATACTATGCAAACTAAGTTGGTCAATGTGTTCTGTTTATTCAAGGGCTTTGTTTATCTAAACTAACTTGGATTGTATCTGATTGGATTCTACTTTATTGATGTATAAAACATGAGAAAAATATTTAAAGGTTATGCTAGAAATATGATGAGTGCTTTCAAATTAATATTTAACTAATGAAAACCTGAGAAATTCAATTAACTATAATGCTAAGATTAGTTATTAACCCTATCCGTTACATTAACAGTGCAAGATTCGAAGGAAATTTCAATGAGAAAGTAGAAATAACATCCAACTACTATATTACAAACACAAGTTAAAATATCAATCCACAACTTAGTTATTCAAGATTTATCAATGAAACACATTATTTTTCCCAAGAAATCAATAAATCAAGAAAGATCATTTAGGCAATACACCACATATAAGAAGATAAATTTGATGAAAACAGAACCATTTATTAATTTTTGAAACAACAGCGACAATCCTAGCAAGATACTAGAACTTGGTTCTTTCCTTCAAATTGCCTCCTTCTCTAACTACTGAATGATAGAAAGAAAATCTAACTTATTGAATTCTAACTAAGATGTAAAAATTTCTATTTCATCTAGCCTCTTTTACAAGATAAGCGTCAACCTTTTATAGGATCAAGGAACTCAAGAAACTATCTTTGTAACTAGAGTTAACTATCTCAAAACATTACATAGGTTCCCTAGGATTCGACACTTGTAGATCTTGCAAGAAGGCCAGAAAGTGAAGAAGACAAAGAGTTGACAAAAGAAGAATCAAGAGTGGACAAAATTTCATAGGTTGAAAAGGGGATAACAAAGGAAGAAAGAAGGGAAATCCAATCCATGTGTCATCAAGAGGAACGCTTGCTAAGAGGTCATTTATACACACTTACATGTACATGTTTAGGATCACAACTCATCATAGGAAATCTACCATGTAGGCCCATGCATCTTTTTGGTGCTTACAGGTTCACCCCCCCTCAACTTGGTTTTCACAAACATATAACCATCTTAGGTTCTTCAATCTATTCATATTCAAAATACTCATCCGACTCATTTATCCAATCAATCATCTCTTCTAGATTTAGATCACTGCAATAATTTAGCACTTCCCTTGTAGGTCTCTTGCTAAAATTATGAAAATAACTTTTAACACCTTCACTTTCTCTGATTCTTATTCTTGATCTTCTAGGTCTTGCACATCATCTTTGGAATCCTCCTCGACATCACTTTCCTCATCATCCCTTGGGATTTGACCCTTTTTTCTATCTTCCTCTAAGGCTTTCAACCTAATTTTGTTCTCCATTTACCTCTTTCAAGACTTCATCTAATTTTCTATCTACATTGACAACACCTTGGAATCTACGCAGTCACATCCTTCCTGGATTTGTTGCAAACTACCTTTCATTGGTGATCCACCTACAATCACCCCTTGCAACTACCTCTTTTTAGTGATCTATTGACAAGTTTCTTGTAGGTTGCCTTAGTTTGGTAGTATGTTTACAAATATAACCCATAGAACAACTGCTTACCTTCTTTAAGGTTCAAACTTTACACTCTGATACCACTTGATTTAGTCACAATGGGAGGTTCCAATGAAGGACTATTAGGCTATGTAACCACCCCAAATAGCACACACATGTAATAGAAACATACATTAAAGTTCACACATGATATAGCCTAGGAAAACCCTTGAAGAGGGAAAAACCCATCCTTCAAAAGATTTATCTTACATTATTGAGTTTTAAAATAATTAAAATCTATCAAAAGGGAATATATAGTAGGCTACAACAAACTAAAACCTAAAAACATACAATATCTGTATTCTCAAATTCCATCCTCAACCCTTAAGCTCATTCCTATGCTTGGACCATCGCTCGTGCTCAAATTTTTCTCCTCCTATCTTCTTTTTTTAATGATCGTGGGCAACTAAGTATATCAATCTCCAACTTCCTTGATGGTCTACATCAGCCACAAGCTGGTGCAAAGTCCTATACTCCTTGAAACATGTTAATGGCCAAAATAAGCTTTTTCTATTAACCAATCCTAAACAATGAACAAAAATCTATGTGGTGCCTAAAGTTTTCTTTCATGGGCCCAATAAATCTTCACATGTTCTCTTTGATTATTGCAACTTCAAATTATCTAGCACCAAAAGTAACTCTGCAATAATGACAGTCTGCCAACCGGATACAGGGTGACAAACCCAAATAAGTCATTATATGAATCCAATTCTCCTCAAATCTTGATATGACCTCCACAATGTTACACTAAAACCATGAGACTCAAGTGCAAAATGTGACAAAATGCAGTAACTCCTTTTACAATCAATTGATGAATAAAAGCAATAAATGAATGCTAGCAATGTAGGATTGTTCTATTCCCCAAAAATGCCCCTGCATCAATGGGTGTGATAATCATGTTGATGGAACAAGAAGGAATTTTTTAGTGGTTATATGATTGAAATAAGATTAGAATTTTTAGTGGTTATATGATTGAAATAAGATTGGAATATTTTAATTAAAATTTCGTAATTAATATATTTGTACAATGTTCATTTAATTTGCAAAATTTTTAAAATGACAACACTTTCTACTTTTAAGTGTGTTTGACGTTGTCATAACGGAAGAGTCTTTGAATATAGAAGAGGAATTAACTTGTAAATTCAGCCATATAATTTTCATGGAATCTTGGCAGGCGGTGCCGTGTCCATTACGGTGTCAGCTAGGTCTTGACTGTGAGTGAGGCGGACAGCCGCGGACTTTGTATCGAAGGGAAGCGTTTTTGTCAAAGCCGTGTCGAAGGGAAGCGTTTTTGTCAAAAACGTTGTTGAAGCATTGAGTGCTTTTCTAGAAAGGTGTAATATAAGGGAAAGGCATTAATGATAAAGTGTGAGGTAATGTGGTAAGGTTAAGTAATGTTGTAAAGTACTTATCAAGTTGAGTAATGTTGTAAAGTTACACATGATTTTTCGAGAAAAAGGAAATGTATAATGTTCATTTAGATTTTATAAGGTGTGGTAATGGATGGTCGTTATACATTTTAGAAATAATTGTAAATGATATCAATGAAGTAGATGAAATGTTAGTGGTGGAAGGTAGTCAATATTTCAATAATAGAATTGTCATAGTTATAGTGGAAATATTCTATTGTAATAGTTAGAATAACATAAAGATTATAGAGTTCAAATACCTTTTGGAAACAATTGCACGTTGTACAAATGAAGGATATGAATATTAGTGGTTGGAGATAGTCAATATTTCAATAATAGACTTTTCATAACTATAGTAGAAAGCCTCCATTGAAATAGTTATAGCATACAGACTAAAGAGTCCAAATACATTTTTGAAACAACTTTGCATCGTTATAGTGGAAAGATTGCATTGTAATAGCTA
The DNA here is from genome assembly GCA_027924645.1 of Cunninghamia lanceolata. Lineage (NCBI taxonomy): Eukaryota > Viridiplantae > Streptophyta > Pinopsida > Cupressales > Cupressaceae > Cunninghamia > Cunninghamia lanceolata. The sequence goes on along the minus strand of BSBN01000388.1, from coordinate 13,458,610 downwards.
TAATAGCATATAGATTATAGAATTCAAATACATTTTGGAAACAATTGTACATCATACTAATGAAGGATGTGAATGTTAGTGGTTGGAGATAGTCAATATTTCAATAATAGACTTTTCATAACTATAGTAGAAAGCCTCCATTGCAATAGTTATAACATATGGACTAAAGAGTTCAAATACATTTTGGAAACAACTTTGCACTGTACTAATGAACGAGATGAAATGTTCGTGGTTGAAGATAGTCAATATTTCAATAATAGAGTTAAACATCATCCACTTCAATGGTCAATCAGTCAATAACAATTTTACACCTCATCCACAACAAAAAGTGGTAAATATTTGTCCTACTTTTATTGGTCCTTTGACTGTTGAAGTGGATGATATTTAAGAATATCCCATTGTCATAACTATAATAAAAAGTGCAACAATTATTATAATCCACTAATCTCTCTCCACTAAAAGATATTCTACCGTCAATTTCTAGAACTCAAAGTTTCACCTACTAAACTTCTCAATCTCAATTGTCAAGGTGTTGGCCATGACTTCTAATTTTCAAATCTTATTTCAGATCCACATGAATTATCTCACAAAAAAATAAGAAAGTAACATAAGAAATGTATCCCTTCCTTCATGGGATCAATCTAGACAAAACTTTGATACCAAATGTTGGTTTTACAATTCTTATTCCTCAATTAAGAGCAATGGAAAGTAATTAAATTTGTTGATGTAAAACACATATAACCTTAATTAAACACAGAATAATAAGTGAAGGATACAGAGTAGATTAAATGACATATATACTTGGGAAAACCCTTTTGAGTAAGAAACCCACCACCAAAAGTAAACCGTAATATATTCCTTCAAAATAAGCTTACAATAGATTGAGAAACTCCACTAATGTTGTAGCCCATGTGTTAACACTTTAATAGAATATTGATACTTAGATTTAAACTAAAATCCTACAAATCCCTACAATACAATCCAAATGATATCAAAACACTATTCCAAGGATTATAATTATAATTTTTTTTTCCATCCTATAAACGACTTGTCGTTTCAACAAAACTATGGGATAATTTTGATACCCCTCACAAGAAGTCAACAATCTAAAGATAGAATATAATTCTCAATGTGTAAGATTCCACCTTTGAATCCACTAACTTGGGTGCTATACTTATATATAGTAATTTGGATATAGTAATTTGGATAAGTCCCTCTCCCCCCTCGAATTTTCCTCTCTCTCTCTCTCTCTATATATATATATATATATATATATTCTTTTTCTCTCTCTCATTCTCTATTTTCCCTATCTCTTTACTCCCTCCCTCTCTCACTTTTTGTCTCCTCTTCCTCCTCCTCCTCCTCTCTCTTTCCCTTCTTTATGTTTCTCCCCCTCTGTATCTCATTCCTATTGATGGCCAGATTGACACATGTAACACAAGTAGACAATTTATCTTTAAAGCGCATTTGTTTTGGCTCATGCATGATAGTGAGCACTTACGCAATTTTTGAGAGAAAAATTTTACCAATTTTGGGTACCCATTTCAGTCTAGTTCCAAAATCCGAGATCAAGTCTTACCTTGTAGTCTTTTTTCCATCCATTTTGAGTCAACATCTCTCTTTTGTTAGTCATCCCATCCACCTTCTATCGAGTCTTCCTAGTCCAAAGTAAAAAGTATCTCATATTAGGTCAGCATAGGCCCCTTTTTCATATCACTTTGGATTCATGTAACCCTAGTAGGTCACAGGACTTCGCTAGTGGTCTTGGTGCAGGGCTAGTCCCTACATAGTAAGACAAGTATCGAGTACCCTTACTAGTGGTTACCATCTTGTATCAGCCGTCTTACTTGGAATCATTGATCGAGAAAGTCCCTTGTCCAAGTCTTGTCATAAGTATCCTATTCTTAGCAGTCTCCATTGGAATCTTGCTAAAATGTCTAGTTTCATCTCACCTCATCCCTCGTCACCTTGCATGGTTCTTATTAGATCTCAATACCAAAAGCAACTTGAAATGGCTAAATCATCCAACCACATCATCACACCTCATGATAGTGATGAGGAAATCTCTAACGAAGATTATCAAGGAAGCCTCCAAGATCAGAAATTCCATTGTTTGTTAGAGAAAGTGCTCCATGATGATCCTCACAAGTACTTTTATTATCTTGCAAATCTTGGAATTAAACTCCCCACAAATTTTGATATAAGCACAATCCAAGAAAATGTGGAAAATAATCATGAAGAAAAGGGAAAGAAAGCCATAGACCCAAATGTGGAAGATAAGACTGAAAAAGGAAAGAAAGCCATAGACCCAAGCGCTCCTATGGAAGAAATGAGAAAACAACTCGAGGTTCTAAAGCAACAAATGTCAGATCTTAAGATGGGTACAAACAGTAAAACCTACTCTTTGGAAGATATTGCACCGTACCCCTTTGATAAAAGTTTGAACATGACACCTTTTCCCTTTCTATTTGAAGTTCCTAAGTTTGATAAGTACAAAGGGAAAGGACCCTAGAGATCACATTAGGGAATTCAACGCAACATGTATGGAAGTAGCTCACAATGAGACTTACTTAATGAGACTATTCGCTAGATCTTTAGGTAGTCAAGCCATGGAGTGGTTCTCACAACTCCCACCGGGCATCAAATCTTTTGATGAGTTAGTCAACAAATTCATCATGCACTTGTCTTACAATATTGAACACGAAGTATCCATGCTAGACCTATGCAACACCAAGCAAAAGAGTGGTGAATCATTTTCCACTTTCCTACAAAGATGGAGACAACTAGCAAGAAAGTGCTCATATGATGTACTAGAGAAATAATTAATGGAGATGTTTGTCCATAACCTCAATACCGATCTTAGTTATCAAATACAAATACAATGCCTACTTCATTCTCAAAAGTCATAGAAATGGGATTGTTCATTGAAAAAGCTATGATCGCCAAGGGGCAAATAAAGTTATACAAGGACACACCTACCTCCAATTACACGACTGACAAATCAAAGTTTTTGACTAAAAACAAAAATGTCATCAATGATGGAGTAGTTGATGCCAAGGTGGTGGCTCCCAAGCAACAACTGATATTCACTCTCAAAGGAGAGGCAAGCAATGTTAAACCCAACAAAACATTCTCTCAAGAGCCAAGACCATGGCTCCACTCAAATCGAAGGCGAAAGTTTACACTGCTGGCTGAGTCCCAAGAATCTGCATTGAGGAAGCTATTGGCCAATAATGAAATCTCTCTACCACCAACAAGTGATTACGAACCTCAAATTAAACCTCACTATTGGAAAGACACTGACTATTGTGAGTATCATAGAGGAAGGGGACATACAACCAACAATTGTATCCATCTCAAACATGTTATTCAAGATGTGCTTGATCAAAATCAAGGAGGAAACCAACAACATACCTCCAATGAGATGCATGTGGCTTACAAAGATCCACTTCTCAATCATGACAGGCTATACAACAATAATAACAACAATGGCAATAACAACAATGGAAATAACAACAATGGCAACAACAACAACTGGAACAGACAAAATTGAAATAGTGGGAATAGTAATGCCAACTTTGCAAGTGTGCCATTCGACTATACGATCAATTGCATATCAAAGCATGTCCCATAGATCAATGTGGTCACGTCGAACCAACAATCAGAGCCTAACTAAAATAATTGTAGTATCATTACCCATAGTGGTAAAGTCATGTTGAATACCGTTCCTCCAAGGTCGTCACCTTCTTAGTCCAATCTCCATCAGTATAGTGTCATAGACTAACTTTGGAAGACTCCGACCCACATTTCTATCTTAGAGTTATTGCATCTATCTCCTTCCTAGAAGGAGATTCTCAATAAAGCCTTAGTGGAAACCACAGTCCCCACTAACTTGGCCCAAGAGATGTTTTAGGGCATGGTAGGTAATATAACCTCCTCAAGTACCATATCATTTACTGAGAAAGATGACCTCTCAATCTCTCAACCTCATAACACCCCTCTACATATCGTCACCTTCATCCACAAGCATCGCATCAGGAGGGTTCTCATTGATGGGGGAGTCGGTTTAAATATTTACACATTAAAGCTAGTCCTTACATTGGGGTTCTCTGAAAAAGCAGTTGATCCAAGGAAGAAAATTACTATCAAAGCCTATGATGAAGAGGAGAGAACTACAAAGGGAACAGTGGTGTTGCCCATACAAGTGGGACTGATAATAAAAGATGTTGTGTGCCAAGTCCTAGATAGGGAGCTCACCTATAATATTCTGCTAGGTAGACCATGGATTCATGCCATGAAAGTTGTTCCCTCTACTTATCACCAATGCATAAAATTCCCACATAATGGCAAGCAAGTCGCTATCTAAGGTGACCCTGACTCCTTCCAACGTTGCAACTCTATCCTTTCAAAACCTAATTGCATCATACCAAACAATAGAGCATCTACATCCCCTACCCCACAGCATGATTCTACTTCTGAAGCTTCCTCATCAAGGCCATTACCATCAAAGAAAAAGGAGTTGGGGAATACTCCATTGAGCATAGCCTCAATCTAGCCAAAATGTCTTTATATCCTAGATCCTTTGGTCGACCCAAGCATTTTCCAAAGCCATCTACTCCTCCTATACCTCCCACAGCTCCCTTTGTAAAATGGGGGACCTTATCAGATGAGACAGAGGAAAGAGATGTCCTACAATGGCTTTATATCGAAGAAGAAGAGAACATGCAACAAGAACCACCTAGGCTCCCAACAGAAATCTATGGGCGAGGTGAATCTATCCTACATAGAATGGGTTACGAAGGACAAGGCTCCATCGGCCTAAGAAGAGAAGGAATCATAGAACCCATTCAACCTTCTTCATCCTCATCGGATAGAAATACAAAGGGTCTAGGATATAAAGATAAGGGCAAAGCTAAAGCAAATGCTTGTCTAGTGGAAATGATCCATATGCTTCAAGTGGATAGTGACATAGATTCCAATGAATATGAGTGGGATCAGCTAACAAAGCATTCCTATGATGACAAAGAGGTCGATACCATTCAAACTTATAGCCCCTACCATGAGGGACAAATGCTACCGAATAGGCCATTAGAGTCTGATTTGCCTATCTCTGAGAGTATGACTTTTGAGGAAGGTTTGAGTTCTATCGCAATAAACAACTTGGAGGAAAGTACCATCCCGAACACTCCCCCTCCCAATACTCCTAGTATATCCATTCAAACTATTAATGAATCAGGTCTATCCTTCGACTCCCTCCCCCTTGTACATCTTGAGCTTATTGACTGGGATCTATGAGGAACCCCTCAACTAGATATGTTCTAAAACAATGATTCTTATATTGAATACATGGAACTTAGAGACCACCTACCCAAAGGGGATCATAAATCTGATTTTGCTATTGAACTTAATACTGTGGCTTATTTCGGAGAGGGTGGCAAGCCTTCCAGTCACAAAAATATCAAAATAAAAACTGGATCTAATAGTGAAAACTGCTCTACAGTAGTGTCAAATCACAAAATAGTAAAAAGAAAGGATGCATCCGAAGGTGAAAACCCAACTGTGGCACCTGACGATGGAAGGCTTGACACTCTCCTTAATGACATGCACCAGGAGAAGTCTCATATTGTTGTGGAACCCATAGAGCTTATTAACATTGGAACAGAGGAACAACCTAAGATCATTCACTTTGCTAAGTCTCTAACCCCACCAGAGAAGACTAAGTTTGTACCATTCTTCAAGAGAAAGCAAATCAATTTTGCTTGGTCGTACGCAAATATGCCAAGGTTAGATCCAGATTTGATTCTAGATCATCTTCCATTAGATCCAGGAGTGAAACCAGTGAAAGAGAAGCTTAGAAAGATGCATCGACACATAGTAGTGCTTGTAAAAGAAGAACTCAAGAAATTACTAGATGTAGGGTTCATCAAAGCTATAGACTATCTAGAATGGGTCTCCAATGTAGTACCAATGTCCAAACCAGATGGCCACGTCAAACTATGCAATGATTTTAGAGATCTAAATAAAGCTTGCCACAAGGATGATTTTCTGTTGCCAAATATAGATATCATAGTTGACTTAACAGTAGAGCATACCATGTTATCCCTCATGGATGGCTTCTCAGGATATAATCATATTAGGATAGCACTGGAAGACCAGCATAAGATAGCCTTTACTTGTCCATGGGGTACTTTTTGTTGGAATGTCATGCCATTTGGGCTAAAGAATGCATGAGCCACATATCAACATGCTTTGACCACTATATTTCATGACATGATGCACGTCACCATGGAAGATTATGTAGATGATATCCTAACAAAATCAATTACAAGAGAATCACACCTAGATGTGTTAGAGAAAGTCTTTCAAAGATTAGAGCAATTCAAAGTTAGGTTGAATCCAAAGACTTGTGTGTTTGGAGTCACCTCAGGCAAACTCTTAGTTTTTTTTATTTCAGCAAATGGAATAGAGGTGGACCCCACAAAAGTCAAGGCCATTATGGACATGCCACCACCCAAGACTCTTACTCAACTAAGATCTCTACAAGGCAAGATACAAGCAATCCATAGATTCATATCACAACTGGCAGACAAGTGTCAACCATTCAGTCATCTCCTACACAAGAACATTCCATTTAGATGGGATAAGAAATGTCAAAAGGCATTCAACAAATTGAAAGAGTATCTTATGAATCCACCTATTCTCATGCCTCCTATCCAAGGGAAACCATTGATACTCTACATATCTGCTACACCTACAGCTCTTGGGGCTCTTCTAGCACAACAAGATTATGAGAATAAGGAAAGAGCTGTCTACTATATTAGTCGCACATTGGTGGGCTATGAGTTGTAATACTCTCAGATAGAAAGATCATGCCTTGCAGTAGTTTTTGCTTCCCAAAAACTTCAACATTATATGCTTGCACATCTAATTAAACTTATTGCAAAAATAGATCCACTGAAGTACCTATTAAGCAAAACAACTCTTACACATCACCTAGCCAAATGGGTAATGCTCCTAAGTGAATATGACATTGAGTATGTAGACAGAAAAGATATCAAGGGACAAGTCATTACTGACTAGCTAGCGGATGCAGCACTACAAGACACCACACCAATGCAATTTGAGTTTCTGGATGAATCTTTATTCAATATCTCAACACATTCCTAGAAACTATACTTTGATGGGTCCTACACAAACCATGGATCGGGGGCAGGAATCTTGTTTGTAACTCCTCATGGCGACACCATACCGAAGTCTTACCATTTGTTATTTCCATGCACCAATAACATAGCAGAATATGAAGCCTTAGTCATTGGCCTCAAGATGGCAACAAATTGGAAAATTAAAGAGCTACATGTCTACGGTTATTCTCAACTAGTGATCAATCAGGTCAATTATGATTACCAAACCAAAGATGAGAAGCATATCCCATACAAAAGGATGGTAGATGACTTTAAGGAATACTTTGTGATTATATCTTTTGAGTAGATACCTTGCATTGAGAACAAAGCAGTAGATGCCATGGTGACCATTACCTCTCTTCCCGAGATACTAGAGAATGAGTCACGATATGAGTACTTAGTGGAAACTATTCAACAACCAACTTATGATCTTCCTGAGACTTATTCCATATGCCTATTAGTTGGATCTGATTCACCTTGGTATGGTAAGGTTTACACTTACCTCAAGGACAACACCTTCCCACCTGACTTATCTTCAAACCAATGATGGACCTTTATATGACAAACCTCTCGCTATACCATTATTGCTGACACCCTATATCGACATGGCCTAGATGGTACTTTACTCTATTATTTGGAACGAGAAGAATCCCTAACTACCTTACAAGACGTACACAAAGGGATTTGCAGAACACACTCTAGCGGTCCTTCCTTAGCTAAGAAACTCATGCGTTTGGGTTATTACTAGCCGAACATGAAAATTGATTCATACCAGTTTGTGAAGAAGTGCAAGTAGTGCCAAATACATGGGAACCTGATACATGCACCAGCTCAAGAGTTGAGACCTTTAGTGACACCTTGGCCCTTTTGCCAATGGGGGCTTGACCTTGTGGGAAAGATCCATCCACCCTCATCCAATGGCCATAAATTCATCATAACTGCCATTGAGTACTTTACCAAGTGGATTGAAGCCGTTTCCCTCACCACCGTCACAGGTAAACAAATCTCCTCATTCATCCTGAATTACCTCATCTATAGATATGGAATTCCCTCATCCATTATCACAGATAACAGATAACCCTTCAAAAACCAGGATGTCCAAGAACTCTATGACCGATTCAAAATCGAACACCATTTCTCCACACCCTATTACCCCCAAGGCAACGGTCAAGCTGAAGCATCCAACAAGACCATCTTGAAACTCCTCAAGAAGACAATCAATGACGTTGGCTATGATTGGCACATCCAACTCAATCCCACTCTGTGGGCCTACAAAACTAGTATATGCACTCCCACAGGTACTACCCCTTATGCCCTTGTCTATGGGTCAGAAACTATCCTCCCCATTAAGGTCAAATTACCATCTCTCAGGGTGTCATTAAAAGGTCTCATATCAGATGAAGAATACAGAGTCTCCAGATTGCAAGAACTAGAGTTGCTAGAGGAAAGGAGACAAAAAGCCTTTGACCATCTCAAATCTTATCAACAAATGATGTCACAAAGCTATAACCACAGAGTTTGCCCAAGAATCTTTAAAGTTGGAGATCTAGTACTTAAGGAGAATCCCCATAATCAACATGATAGGGAAAAGAAAGGTAAGTTTGAACCCAACTGGCTTGGGCCTTATGTGATCGTAGCTGCTTATGGATCAGGGGCATATTAGTTAGCAACATCAGAGGGTGAGCTGTTAGATGACCCAATCAACAACATGCATCTTCGTCAGTTCTATACCTAAGAGAACCCCAATGTAAGGGGGCATAAAATACAAAAAAATTAAAAAATTAGAAAAAATACAAAAAAAAATCAGAAAAATACAAAAAAATCAAAAACTTAGAAAAGACAAAAAAATTGTCCTTTGGTGAAGACCTGGCAAACAAACACCTTGGATAGGTATCATGATGAAAACCTGGTAAATAGGCATCATGTTTACTTTCTAGCTTTTCGTGCAAATAAAAGCAAGTGGTGAAAACCTGGTAAACATGTGTTACTTGTGATAAACTACTTCCTCCATCTTTGGGAAACCAATCACCCTATGTCCATTCTTCCTTGTGTCCCATTCGACCCATATCTATTCCATAATAAAAACCTAACGGTAACCTATCATGGCTTGATACTCTATCTCTTTGTTGCCTTGTCAACTAAGGTTTTATCTTATATCGTATCCATAGTGTCAGCCTAGCTTAGCATCTCTCATTGGTATCCATGGTCCAAGTCCATGAACTACGTTGCCTTTGCGTTGTCACATAGGCAAGGCCATTTCTCAAATGCGCCCCTGAGGCTCTCACGGTCCCATTTCTTGTCGTCTTTCTTCTAGTCCATCCATGGTCCATTAGTGTTTACCCTAAATTACATTGCCTTTGCATCATCACGTAGGCAATGCCATTTAGCAATGAGCCCTTGAGGCACTAGGTCAGTCCCTTAGGGTCCATCTCACCAATAAGGATTGTGGAATCTTCTCACTAGGCAAGCAAGCGCAAACAAAAGCCTATTTTCAAGCAAAAATCCTGACACAGTGCATTAACCTATCCAAAGCAAAGCAAGCAAACTCCTAAGGCCTTCTAAAAGATTTTACCCAAATTATGGCAAGAAACAAACACATCTAAATGCAAAAATGTTTTGTGGATTGGATACATGGTTAAAATTATAGAGTCTTGATTTTTGCTATCATGCCTTTCTATGCTACTCGAGGATGCCAAAAGCTAGAGATGCTATGATGGGAGGCATGATTATTTTCTTTGTTTGTTGTTTGTGGATTAAACTTTAGTAATGTGAAGCCTTGTCTAAAGACATGATCAACAAAAGATCATCGAGGACATCAAAGGTCTAACATGAACGAGGGCAATCCTTGATTGTTGATATGCAAGAAATACTCAGGTCATCTCGGTTCAATTATACCTAGATGCTTGTATTAACTTGCTAAATTAAAATCCATGTAAGCAATGCTTAGGTCATCTCAATTCAATTATACCTAGATGCTTGTATTAACTTACAACATTTAGAAAAAATACCAAAAAAATTGACCAATGATGAAATAAGCACTTCAAAATACTTGTACCATCAAGATGTCAAAAGAAAAGCATCCATTATACATCCATTTATATATCCATACATCCATATCCCATGCAATAAAAGATCCAAACAATACAAAGTAACAATACAAAATCAAAGCTTGTGAATCTTTCTATTGAGTCATTCTTCTTTCAATCAAATCTTCTATCTATCATCCTGTCATCTCTGTGTCGATAGAGTACATTTGGACATCACAAACACATAGCATATAGGTGCATATCATATCATATGAGATAGTCATTTACATGATTAAATTGGTTGCATACATAGTAAGTGCATCAGGTCATCCATATACAATCATCACATAGTGTCAAAAATAGAAAATATCAAAAGCATAGATCAGTGCATCACATAAATTGCATAATCATATAGATACCATTTGCACTCACACACAGTAGATTACATCATATAACATCAAGTAAAGAATCTAAGTGAGCATTAGATCATATAGCATCACATAGCATCATATCTAAATCTGCATTAGATTACATCATACAACATCAAGTAAACATCTAAGTCTGCATTAGATAAACACATGCATCGAATCATATAAACACATGCATCGCATCATACAATAGATACACATCATAACTCATACATATAGAGAGCATCAAAATAACTGCATCATCATCTAAATATCAAAAACATGTCCAAATGTACAATATCGAAGTGGTCCATCTCTGAGTCAATGTCATATACAATAAATACATCCCAAGGATGGTGATACATGTCTCAAAATGCAAAAAGGTACATAGGATCCAAAGTCTGTGAGTCTCTATAAGTCTCCGCTATCCCTGCTACTATGGACCACTGCTACCAATAGTGTCTCCTCCTCCTCCTCTGCTAGCCTCAGACTACTAGGGGCCCATCACGGAGGCTCTTGATCTCAATCCACCTGCTCTCTGGGAAGCCACAGACTGGCTCCTATAGCTTGAAGCCCTCTGACTAGCTGGCATGGCACCATGGTATAACCCCTGACCATACTGTGCCTAAGCCTACACTCTGGCAAGCTCACCCTGTACCTACACTAGCTATGTTTGTGCCTGCGCTAGCTGTGCCTGTGCCTGGTGCACCTACCCAACCAAAAAATTGCTCGTCGCGTCTATCCCCACGGCTACCACTGCGCTATCCCTTTCTACTCAGATAACTCATATCTACGCATCCGCCATATCCCTCTCTCTAGTGAGCCCTGCAATGACCTCTGCATCTGTCTCTTACCCGGTATCAGATCTCTGGGGCTGTGCCTGCAGCTGCCTAACCTCTCCCCTCAAAGTAGCTATAGTCCTCTCTTGGACGTCTAACTATGCTAGACCTTGCTGTGCCTATGCCTCTCCCTGTCCCTGTGGCTAAGGTCCTTGCTGCTGTGCCACCCCCTGAGGTGGCAGCATCTATACCTTCAGTGCCTGCTGTGGTGCCTGCTGTGTGACCTGTGGTGGCACTACCTGCTAGGCATGGGAAGGTCCCTCCCTGCCTCTCCTCCTCTATCTGGGTCAGCCTCCGTCATCTCCATTGTCTCCCCCATCTCTACCAACTCCTCGTCCTCCTCTCCCCCTCCTCCTCCTTGTCTGACCAACCTAGCCCTTGTCATCCGAGTCTGCCTCATCTATCCGAGGTACCAGCACCCTAGGCCCTAAGTATCTCAGAAATGGGTGCACAGTGAACCAATCCTCATAATCCTGGGTCATCCTAGCGTCTTCTATCTCCCTCCTCATATCCCAGCTGACATATGGTGTCTGCTAAAACTCTGTCAGTGTCTCCTCGTAAGATGCCATCGGTCCCCATTTGAGCCTCTTGGCATGAGTCCTAGCAAATTAGGCCTACCCCTGTGGCATGCTCTGCCTCCTCCCAAACTATCTATGTACTTGGCCAATAATCTGTCTCTCTAGTATAAATCGTGTCCGCCCTATCAGCCACTACGTCTTATAGTAGTAAGGTAGCTCGTCTGCCTCATCCTCCCATGGCTCATAGTCTAGATATGGCCACCACTCAACCACATCTACTCCATCTAAAGCATGCCGCCAGTACTTGAGCTTCCCCAACCTATGCTGGGAAATCACTCCTACATAGCCATAGCTATATGTCTCTCCTCTCTGTCTGTCAAACGCACATATCGGCCTCATGATCGCTATGTCCTCCCATAGCCAAAACTGTAGCAACGACACCCCTACAGATAGACTCGTACTCCTATGATATACCACCTGATGCATATTGTGGTATAGGTGTGCTAGCATGTAGACACCCCAAGCATACCGGCCCTCTATCACCATCCTCTCCATGATCCTACCCGATCTAATGGGGAACTCGTGTGATCTCCTGTTGAGGCATATAATGCCTCCGATCAATCCTACTACAATCCCTGGGAAGTAGTCATAACAGTCCTAGATATCCTGCCAAGGGATGACCTGTCTGATCAACTCAGGGTCATCGAACAGTCACCTACACTTAGCAAGTCCCGCATCCCTCTGTGGATCGTACTCCACAAGCTCTCCCTGAATAGGCAAATGGAGGATCCTGTACACGTCCTCCAAGGTAACAGTCATCTCACTAGTAGGGAAGTGGAAAGTCATGTCCTTGCTATGGAACCTCTCCACCACAACAGTCAACAACCCATGGTTCACTTAAACCTCAGGCATGAAGCAAATGTAATCAAGTCCCATAGCGCTGAGCACCTCTCTATCCATCTTAGTCAGCATGTATCTCTGTAACATAGGCATAGGGAACTACTCCCTAGACTGAAGCGTATCTCGTATATCCTCCTGCAAGCGTGCAAAGCAATGCGTCAACCCAAAGCTACAAGTACGATACTCAACATATCTATAGAACCATATCAACTAACTTAGTATTTCAATTTGATCAAAATAGCACACTACATCTCTTGACTAGATTCCTACAATCTTAGAGATAGCTTATCGATTGACGCATCAAACAGGATGCCAATCAAGTCAATTTTGCTAAGTAATCTGCTTATCTATATCATATGCCCCATAATAGGTGGTATATGTGCCATTTCCTAGCAAATGTGCCATTTCTTGACACATGTGCCACTTCTGGCAAAAGCGCTGCAATAATCCATGATTGCATCATCCTATGCTACAAAAGCACTGCCTTGTCACATACGCCGCTACATACTATAAAAGCGCTGCAGAGTCATGCATGCACCACCTAACCCTATGCATGCGTAGCTTTCATATATGCACCGCTTCATATCATACATGCGTTGCAGAACTATGCATGCGTAGTTTTGAGTGGCATATGTGCCACTGCTTTTCAGTGCATTTGTCTATCATAAATTTCTCCTAGCATTTATTGCTATCAAACTCAACCCTAGGAGAATTTTTTTGAGATACATACTAGGGGTCCTGCCTTTGTTGGCCGGTTGAATCGATGGATGCGCTTGAATCGATGCTCCTCCCGTGGAATGTCCATCCTCGTGCTGACTGCTCTCTGCTCTATGCTACTCTAAGCTCTCCAAAGCAAATCAAACCAAGACAAGTGTACAAATGAATTGTCTTGTGGACCCAGCTCCTATTTATAGCATGCAAACCCTAATCTGGCTAGGTGGTGACTACGACTACTTCTCGCACCTGTTTCTTCAAGTTTTCTCCTTATTTCTCAAAAACATGTCCTATTTTCTTCGAACCTAACCTAGTTTTCCTTTTTCTTCATGAGATTATTCATCTCTCGTCCTTCTGCCTTCTTCCCATCCAATCTCCTGAGGGGGTATCCTATCATCATAACCTGTACCAGGGGCAAACTGGGGCATGTATCATTATCAGACTATCTATTCTTTAAAGCAACACTGTAAACTGCATTGCATCAAAGAGGGGCAAAATGTATATGCCTAAAAATGACACGACTAGGTCTTAATAAATATACTTAATATTTATTTCACTCTAATTCTTCTATCAATAAATAAATAAATAAATATATTTATTTGATTCATATTCTTCCAACAATTAAATAAAATTCTTTATTTAATTCAATTCTTCCCAAGCAATTAAATAATTCTTAATTGTTTAATTAAATCAAATCATTCTTCCAAATTTAAATAAATCAAATCAAATTTATTTAAATCCTTTCAATCTCTAGAAATAAAATACAATTAAATATTTTATTTATTCTTCTAAAATCATGCACAACAATTAAATAAATTTATTTATTTAATTTGCTTTCTAATCTTCTAAATTAAATAATTCCAATTATTTAATTGTTTTCTTCCAATAATATCTTGTCTAAATTTAAATAAATCAAATATTTATTTAAGTTGTCTTTTTCTTCTAAATTGAGTTATCTCTAAATATAATTCAATCTTTTTGCACATGCAATTAAATATTCCTAATATTTAATAAAGCAAAATATCTTCTTATTCTCATGTAAATCCCTTCTTGTTTTAAATCACTTAACTGATTATTATATTCTTTTAATTTCTTTAACTCATTCTTCTATCCTTAGCAAATCCTCTCATGCAAAAGAAACCAAGACACATATCTTTTTCTTATTCGTTGCATGTTCCTCAACTATTCTCAACCGTTGATCTTCTCATCATTTCTATATCATTGATCTTATTTCTTCCAAGTCTATAAATTGAACCATCTTCTTCCATTTCAATAATCCAAGCTTTAAGTATCATTACTCTGCAGGAATTACAGTACGCCTTTGGCACCAATTCCTTCATTGCTTGTGATCACATTCGTTACTACGCACCACTATCATCGTTGTGAAGCTCCTCTTCATGGTGATATTATCATAGCCATTCCCAATTGACATTCTTGAAGCATAGCAAGGAAGTGCACTCTCTAAGGGCCCTATTTCATACATGGAAGATCGATTGTGATAGACGATCAATGGAAGCTTCGAATTAAGGAGGTTTACTTTGTTGTTGTTCATTATTTATTGAATCTCTTTTGTTCACCATTTCATTCAGTTTTGGGTATCTTGATATTTGATATTATTGATTATTCATTTGAATCCAATTTTCCCTTAATAGGTCACAATCGTACTGTGCAAACTAAGTTGGTCAATGTGGTCTGTTAATTCAAGGGCTTTGTTTATCTAAACTAACCTAGATTGTATCTGATTGGATTCTACTTTATTGATGTATAAAACATGAGCAAAATAGTTAAAGGTTATGCTAGAAATATGATGAGTGCTTTCAAATTAATATTTAACTAATGAAAACCTGAGAAATTCAATTAACTATAATGCTAAGATTAGTTATTAACCCTATCCGTTACATTAACAGTGCAAGATTCAAAAGAAATTTCAATGAGAAAGTAGAAATAACATCCAACTACTATATTACAAATGCAAGTTAAAATATTAATCCACAACTTAGTTATTCAAGATTTCTCAATGAAACACAATATTTTTCCCAAGAAATCAATAAATCAAGAAAGATCGTTTAGGCAATACACCACATATAAGAAGATAAATTTCATGAAAACAAAACCATTTATTAACTTTTGAAACAATGGCTACAATCCTAGCAAGATACTAGAACTTGGTTATTTCCTTCAAATTGCCTCCTTCTCTAACTACTGAATGATAGAAAGAAAATCTAACTTATTCAATTCTAACTAAGATGTAAAAATTTCTATTTCACCTAGCCTCTTTTACAAGATAACTATCAACCTTTTATAGGATCAAGGAACTCAAGCAACTATCTTTGTAACTAGAGTTAACTATCTCAAAACATTCATTCAATATTTCATATTTTGCTTCACTCATGCGAACTAGAAAACTATGAGAGTTCTTTTCTAAATTTAGATCAAGATCATGCAATTATCCTAACAAACACATGCATAAATACAACTCATTCAAAATTAGCAACCACTTTATAATTTTAGTGGGACCCTTTGACATCGCCTGGAAGAATAAATTGAACTAAATACTAGTTCTACCAAAAATAGAATTCAGTTTGAAGTTTCAAAAATAGAACTACCTCGGGTGCCCTATCTCTATTTGTATCTTTCAAAATCTACTAGAAACTTTATCAATTAGTTTTCATCAGGTCCATCTAACCATTCCAGTCTGAACTTATACTCCTCAAAACTTTTTTGATATAATCTATCTGGGGCTTCATCAACTAAATATCTTTCTCCATTACCCTAAGATTAGATTTAGTCTCCATGCATTTGTGCAATGTAGTATTGTCAAAATCTGAGGAACCATTCAACTCATCTTCCATTTTCGTCTTCAAAGACTCTTTTACCAATGTTAATGTATTGAGCTTATGTTTATCTTTCAAATACAATTAAGGACGTATGATATCCTATACAAAATCTTTAAAATTGCCCAAATCTTGGCACATATATCTTTTTAGGCTTGTAGAACCCTGATTTTATATTCAATCATTATATCTATCCTGAAATTAATTATATTGAAGCATTATGCAATAAAACCTTGTTCCTCATCCTAAAGAATGTCTCCATTCTTCAACTCTGATCGACTCATCTTATTCAACTCCTTCAGATGTCTGAGATGTTCATTTTTGTCCTCTTCTGCTCTGAAGTTATTCATGAAGGAATCTATCTATTTTTCCAATTGGTAGGCTTGTTCATAATAAATGAATCCTTGGTCTAAGACCTTATTAGCTCCTTCTAAAAATTGAGATACCCATTGATCAATAACATTTGACCTTTTCTTTATTAATTGTGTTGGTAGTAGTTAGTGCAAAGACTAGAGCCCACTATAGATGGCTACAAAAGGATTGTGGAGTAGAAGGTCAACTGGGATCAGTAGGAATACACTTTTTTGTAAGGGGCACATCCCTAAAGCAATCATATGTATATAATAATAGTAGAAGTAGTAGAAGATTGTAAGAAAGGACAGAAAACAGATTTATAGAGCAAATACTATAGACCTACCATTGTAATACAAAATGATTATTTATAAAGAAGATATAAGGGTTTTGAAGGACTATTTAATTGTTTAAAATTTGTATGATGCAGTATATGTTACTCTAAGTTACCACATTATACTAATTCTTAACAAAAATGATCTAATTCTTTTCTCCCTGTCATAACTTGAGTATAAACTCTACATGCAGGACCATAGGGCTCAGAACTTTGGTCTATGACTCCCTCATCTTGTCAAAATTTTGGTTTTGTTACCAAGATTCTAGCAGAATAGTGAAGAATATGGTGGATCATTAAAAAGGAAGAAGTGCAGAATATAAATAATTGTTAAGGAAAATATTATAATAAGGCAAATTTCATGATTTGTAGAAGATTCTCTTAGGTCCTAACCTTGTGAGAAGGGGCAAAGCACCAAGGGGATGAAAAGGGAAAGGGGGATCTTAAAATATCCCTAAAAAGATGGGACAATAATTGGAGCACTTGTTGATGAGTAAATAACTTGTCTCAACTAAGTGACGAAATGCGCCACTGATTCATTCGATTCCTGTTTCATCATGAGAAATTCCTAGATGCCTATTTTCACAAGTTTGTTCATGTCAAAAGCCATGACACACTCCCCTATTAGCTATGAAAATGAGTGTATTGAAGCCTCTGGTAGATGGTAATACTAGCCCAAGGCTATCCAGGAGCTTCTAATGTTTTCAAAAAGATCTTTGTAACAACCCCATCCCAATGGACGAGTTCTCTTATAGCTATAGTATATGCCTTGATATGTGAATTAGGATCTCCTTCTCCTTTGGACTTAGGGCAATCCGGAAAAGGTCATAGTAATTTCATGTTTCTTATGACCAAGTCAAGTGGTTCCTTTAGATACTCCAGGTATGTTCCCAAAAAGGAAATTTACGATTGCAATGTTGATAACATCAACCCCATGGGTGGATTTTGATAGTATGATGCCATAGCTTGATTTTCTTGACTACCTTGAACCATTTGAATGTTTTGCGTTGGCAGAGTCCCAGTCAGGAATGTATCGTTACTTTCATTTCATGAGTAATAGTTCAAATAAGGGGGTTTTGAGATGCCTCTTAGTCTTGGTCAACCCTAGTGTTTTCATGTGATTTTTGTCATCTTTCTAGAATGGGTTGCTCTGCTTCAAGAGTCCTAATTCATAACACTAATGTTGCAATGAGATCCGTACGCGTAGGGCCTCTTGGCACTTCTTCATTTCTTGGAATCTCACTTCATATGTTTTCATGATTTAGCCCTTCTACTTGGTCTTGCAAGGCATTCTCATGTTATTCTTCTCGCAAGGCAACAGATAAGGCCTCTTGAACTTCCTTGGCCTCTTGTAGGTATTTTTCGAGTCACCTTACTTCGTCATCCAGGTGAGTGCTTGAATTGTTCATCGAAGGGTTGTTTACTTGATGGATCTCATGTGGGATTGTTAAATGTTAGAGAACACCTTGGTTCTCTTCTATCATGTTCACAGTTCGAGTCTTCATAGTCGTAACAAATTTAGACTGGTGCATTTGGGTCAGTTGGCATATACCTGTCGAAAGAGGGAGTCTATGGCTCCCTAGAGGGAAAATTCCCTAGGTTTAATTTTGGTTCTTTCATATGCGGGGTGTCGTAAACACAACAAAATAAATGGAACATGTGAAGGTGAAGATGGAAAGAATGAAGATGGAAGTGACAATGGGGATAAAAAATGATCATGAAATAAAGTTTGAAATGGGATCTTACAAGGACACGTAAAAAGCTCGACCAAATGGTTTTTTCTCTTCATGTTGGGTTCACCAAAATATGTACACTTCAAAACATGGCTTGGTGGTGTGAGGTGGGTGAGTTAGCTTTGACAAAGCACACAGACCCTCTCTTTGCCATGGGAGAACTGCCAAGTCACTCTTGCTCTAGTGGTAGAATCCAGTCGAGAGGAGGCAAGACTCAGGGATGATCATGCTCGCTCGGGAGCTGGACTTTGTGAAGAGTAGTCGGCCGTTCCTGGGGCCTTTCTTGGGGGTTATTTGCTATGTGACTCTTAATGACCATTGTTGTGGAGATAATAATATGACTTGAAAGGTATATAGTCACCAATCTATTGTTTGATTTCTTGATATTCCAATGTCTATATGGTTGTATTTTGTGATCATTTATAAGTCTAATGCACTGGAATCTTTCCTCTCCTACTTGAAGGAATTGTTGGATGTGTTGTCTTTGTTCAACTAGCTTAAGCCTATCTTCTTGTTCCTCAATTGTTGGTTGTGCTTGTTGAAGCCAAGGGTGGATAGCTTTGATCTCCTCTAGGATCACCCTCACTCACTCACCTCTAAGTCTGGGGCACATTTGTATGCTCGAATAAAGAGAGTTGGTTTGAGTTTACCATGAGTTGACTTTGCATTGACTTAACTTGTGAATACCTAAGGTTTGTTTAATTTTTCCTTTGTTGAATAGGTTGGCCTTGTGGTGGAATCGATGAGTTTTGTGCCTGCTTTTTTTATTCTTGTTTTTCTATTATTTTTTATGCTTTAGATGTACAAATGCAATCTAAATGTATGGAAAATGATATTTTTTTCTTTTCTATGATTTTTGAAATGTAGGAGAACTAATTAATCTAAGAATTTGGATAGGAATGCACCTAATTACGAATTTACCTAATGCATTGATGTACATTTTTTAATATTTTTTTGAAGGTCTTTTCAATTATTATAAGAAATGAAAGTGTGAATTTATAAATCTAATCTAATAATGTAACACACTTGAAACAAACTAATTCAATGCAACCTAACTAGCCTATCAAGGAAATTGCAACAATAGAATTACTATTTCCAAGAGCAAGATTTGGTTTATCTAATTACCATGAAAGGATAAAAGAATCTAAAACTAAAGGCACATGAGCCTAGCCAATCCTCAGAGATACTTTTTACAACCTTTCCTTCCTCTATATTAGCAAGGTACTCCTCTTGGCGATAGGGGTTAGATGGCAATAGATTTGAATAAGAGCTTGTGAAATCTTGGATTGAGCTATGAGATCTTGGATTGAAGCACTTGGACTTAAAAATGGCTACCGTAATGACATTGTATGAAGCTTTTTGAAAATCTTGGGCAAAATAACACTAAATAAAAGGCTCATAAGTCTTGCAGCGAGCATGAAAATGCTAGTGGAGAGAAAAAACTAAGAAAAAGATTGATTGCAGTGATGAGTTTTCCACCCTTTGAGCTTGGGTGAGGGAGTATTTATAGATTGGATTGAAGAATAGTTGGTGGGATTGATTGGGGGGTTAACTTCCTTGATTGGAGAGTCAACTCAGTTGATTGCTTGGTGAACTAGGTTGATGAGACAATAAAGTAAGCTTGAAAGCTTATCACATGAGATAAAATGGAGATAGCATCAGAGAGAAGAGTTAAGAATGGTCCAACTAAGCTAAATTTGCCTGATTAGAGTTAATTACGAAGCTAATAATAGATGACTCTAAGTTAGGTTTGAAATTCCATGCAAATTGGAGAAAAAATTGATCTTTTTTTAGCTCAAACTCAAAGTAAATCCATAGAAGAAAACACAATAAGGTTGCCACTTTTACTAGTAGGGTTGTCTAGGGGGTTTAACATGGTCAAAAGGGGGGAGACCAGGGTTGGACATAGTTCTGGGTGGAAACAAAGTGATGAAGAGTAATCCAAGGAGGTTGAAGAAGACACCTGGAAACTTTGTTTTGCCAAAAAGATACCAGAAGGTGAGTCGCCCACATTATTGGTGGGATCCCTCTGGGGTGATGAAATAATAGGGGGTGACCAGGTCAATCTAAAAGGTGCATAGAAACTGGGGTTGGGGACAAGTCTAGTATGTCAATTCGAGGTTTCTAGCTCGGTCAGAAAAAGATGAAATAGGTCAACAAGACATAGGTTCCCTAGGATTCGACACTTGTAGGTCTTGTGAGAAGGCCAGAAAGTGAAGAAGATAAAGAGTCGACAAAGGAAGAATCAAGAATGGATAAAATTTCATAGGTTAAAAAGGGGATAACAAAGGAAGAAAGAAGGGAAATCCAATCCATGTGTCATCAAGAGGAACACTTGCTAAGAGGTCATTTATACACACTTACATGTACATGTTTAGGATCACAACTCATCATAGGAAATCTACCATGTAGGCCCATGCGTCTTTTTGGTGCTTACAGGTTCACCCACTCTCAACTTGGTTTTTACAAACATATAACCATCTTAGGTTCTTCAATCTATTCATATTCAAAATACACATCCAAC
Organism: Cunninghamia lanceolata; assembly: GCA_027924645.1. NCBI lineage: Eukaryota > Viridiplantae > Streptophyta > Pinopsida > Cupressales > Cupressaceae > Cunninghamia > Cunninghamia lanceolata. The sequence continues at coordinate 13,437,249 of BSBN01000388.1, read as the reverse complement.
TCATTTATCCAATCAATCATCTCTTCTAGATTTAGATCACTGCAATAATTTGGCACTTCCCTTCTAGGTCTCTTGCTAAAATTATGAAAATAACTTTTTAACACCTTCACTTTCTCTAATTGTTATTCTTGATCTTCTAGGTCTTGCACATCATCTTTGGAATCCTCCTCCACATCACTTTCCTCATCATCCCTTGGGATGTGACCCTTTTTTCTATCTTCCTCTAAGGCTTTCAACCTAATTTTGTTCTCCATTTACCTCTTTCAAGACTTCATCTAATTTTCTATCTACATTGGCAACACCTTGGAATCTACGCAATCACATCCTTCCTAGATTTGTTGCAAACTACATTTCATTGGTGATCCACCTACAATCACCCCTTGCAACTACCTCTTTGTAGTGATCTATTGACAAGTTTCTTGTAGGTTGCCTTAGTTTGGCAGTATGTTTACAAATATAACTCATAGAACAACTGCTTACCTTCTTTAAGGTTCAAACTTTACACTCTGATACCACTTGATGTAGTCACAATGGGAGGTTCCAATGAAGGACTATTAGGCTATGTAGCCACCCCAAATAGCACACACATGTAATAGAAACATACATTAAAGTTCACACATGATATAGCCTAGGAAAACCCTTGAAGAGGGAAAAACCAATCCTTCAAAAGATTTATCTTATATTATTGAGTTTTAAAATAATTAAAATCTATCACAAGGGAATATATAGTAGGCTACAACAAGCTGACAACTAAAAACATTTACTAGTTGTATTGTCAAATTCCATCCTGAACCCTTAAGCTCATTCCTATGCTTGGACCATCGTTCGTGCTGCTCAAATTTTTCTCCTCCTATCTTCTTTTTTTAATGATTGTGGGCAACTAAGTATATCAATCTCCAACTTCCTCAATGGTCTACATCAACCACAAGCTGGTGCAAAGTCCTATACTCCCTGAAACATGTAGATGGCCAAAATAAGCTTTTTCTATTAACCAATCCTAAACAATGAACAAAAATTTATGTGGTGCCTAAAGTTTTCTTCCATGGGTCCATTAAATCTTCACATGTTCTCTTTGATTATTGCAACTTCAAATTATCTAGAACCAAAAGTAACTCTGCAATAATGACAGTCTGCCAACCCGATACAGGGTCACAAACCCAAATAAGTCATTATATGAATCCAATTCTCCTCAAATGTTGATATGACCTCCACAATGTTACACTAAAACCATGAGACTCAAGTGCAAAATGTGACAAAATACAGTAACTCCTTTTACAATCAACTGATGAATAAAAGTAATAAATGAACGCTGGCAATGTAGGATTGTTCTATTCCCCAAGGATGCTCCTGCATCAATGGGTGTGATAATCATGTTGATGGAACAACAAGAAATTTTTTAGTGGTTATATGATTGAAATAATATAGGAATTTTTTTAGTGGTTATATGATTGAAATAAGATTGGAATTTTTTAATTAAAATTTCGTAATTAATATATTTGTACAATGTTCATTTAATTTGCAAATTTTTTAAAATGACGACACTTTCTACTTTTAAGTGTGTTTGACGTTTTCATAACGGAAGAGTCTTTGAATACAGAAGAGGAATTAACTTGCAAATTCAGCCATATAATTTTCATGGAATCTTGGCAGGCGGTGCCGTGTCCATTACGGTGTCAGCTAGTTCCAGGAAACATCTTAAGGCTTATCCCAAGGGGTCTTGACTGTGAGTGAGGCGGACAGCCGCGGACTTCGTGTCGAAGGGAAGCGTTTTTGTCAAAGCCGTGTATGGCATGAAAAATGTCAAAAACGTTATTGAAGCATGGAGTGCTTTTCTAGAAAGGTGTAATATAAGTGAAAGTCATTAATGATAAAGTGTGAAGTAATGTGGTAAAGTTGCACATGATTTTTCGAGAAAAAGGAAATGTATAATGTTCATTTAGATTTTATAAGGTATGGTAATGGATGGTCGTTATACATTTTTGAAATAATTGTACATGATATTAATGAAAGGAGATGAATTGTTAGTGGTTGAAGATAGTTAATATTTTAATAATAGAGTTAAACATCACCCATTTCAATGATCAATTAGTCAATAGTAATTTTACACCTGATTCACTACAAAAAGTGGTAAATATTTGTCCTACTTTTATTGGTCCTTTGACTATTGAAGTGGATGATATTTAAGAATAGCCCATTGTCATAGTTATAATAAAAATCCTCCATCCTAATAATTATAGCATATGGACAAATAGAATCCAAATACATTTTGGAAACAATTATACATCTACTTAAGAAGTCCAAATATTACCCTCCCTGTTAAACTTTGCAAACACTTGGTAGTGCATTCCTTTTTCCATTCCTTCTTCCTTTGGTTTCTCTCAGCGATTAATTTCTCTCTCTATCCCTCCATTGGTTTTTCTCAGCTATTATCTCTCTTGTCTTCATTTCATTCAGAGGAAAATTCTACAGCATTTATAGGTGTTGTGTTGAGGGTGGTTTGGTTTCAGGATGGTATACCAGGCCATGTCTCATAGGTGTTGGTTTCCTTGATTTTTGCATGTAATTTTGTGGTGTATTCATTGCAGCACTTTTGCTTGTTTTTGTCCCCTGTTCATACTGTGATCTATGGTTATGGATTGGGAATGGTGGTGTCTTCATTGCAACACTTTTACTGCGTTATTCATTGTAATTTTCTTTGCTTTGATCCAATTGAAGAAAAAGAAGGAAAATTCTACCGCTTCGACATCTTCGCGAGTAAACGCTTTTTATGGAGTCATACCAGTAGCATCTCAATCACCCTCAATACTAACCAAAAGGAAGTCATACGATGTGTTCATTAACCATCGTGGGCCTGATGTTAAACACAACTTAGCCAGTGTTATCTATAACACACTTGACCTACTTGGATTGCGGGCTTTTCTCGATGCACCCGAGTTGACGTTGGGCGATCCCATACCAGCAGAAATAGAGGAGGCCATGTGCACTGCTCCACTTCATATTGCTATTTTTTCTGTGAATTATGCGGAATCTCCCTGGTGCCTGGCCGAGCTAACATTTATGCTCAAAGCTGAAAAGACAATTATTCCTCTGTTCTATAATGTTGCGCCCGATCATCTTCGATGGGTAGCTCAAGGGAAAGGAATCTACGCTTCTGCGTTTTCTAAATACGCAGACAAGGGAAGGTACACATCAAACATTTTGGACGAATGGAAATGGGCACTCGAAAAAGTCTCAAATCTCTCTGGTTACATTCTCAACAGCGAAATCGAGTAAATATTCCCTTGATTAAATTATTTGCATGATACCCATATTCTTCTACCATAAAAGATCAGTTTCATCATACTTATTTTGGTTGTAAATGTTTAGCGATGAAGGGAAGCTGTTGAAGGACATAATGGGAAAAGTTCGGATAGAATTGAACAAAGTGCCATTGAAGGTAGCAAAACATCCCGTTACAACTCAACAACACCATAAAGGATCGATAACCAGCGAGGTAATAATAGTATATGCAGTATGATTCCTTCAGTATATAGTCTAAAAAACCAAAAATGATTGTAAATGTTAATGCACAGCAAAAGATCGCCTGGATTGCTTTTACTTTAAACATTATATATGATCATTTGGTTCTTTCTTCTGATTTAAGGTGTGCCGCCCGAACTATGTACCTATGGTGCTAACCGGAGGACGAGGTGGAAGTTCTTGGGATGATGGAATATACAGTGCAATTCGGAAGATTGTTGTGAGATTTGGGACTGTTATTGACTCTATCAAAGTTCAGTATGATCTAAATGGTCGGTCCATCTGGTCTAAACACCACGGAGGCACTGGAGGCGCCCAAGCAGCGGAGGTAATATCTTTCTTCTTTAGCACTGATTAGTTGAATATCTTGTGTTATGGTACGTTTGATCTCTTAAAAACAATTGTCTCCAGTTTTTACCCTTGCGATCCAAAATATTGCCCAACGTAAACAGCTGGCATGTTGTTCCGCTGTTTACAAATTTTTTTGACTCCCATAGATTTTGACTGTTTCGACTCATCTCCCTCGATTTCGACTAATGCTGTTTCTGAATAAGGTCCATGCAAACAAGTCACTGAGATTTTGACACGGGGAGGTTTTACAACATACCAACTGTTTAAGTGCTTCCCACAAATACAATCAATAATATTTCAGTGGGGAAGGCGCATCTAGAAATTGCTAGGTGAAGGAATTAATACTATGCTGTTTCTGGAAAAGGTTGATGCAAACGGGAGGTTTTACAACATACCCGCTCTTTAAGGGCTTCCCACAAATACAATCAATGATATTTCAGTGGGGAAGGCACATCTAGAAAAATTAATATATTTAAATTTTTTTAATGTATACCTATAAGATCTAAATTAGATAAATGGTTAAAAATACAATTAGTTCAAATATATTTAAAACAAAATATTATTGTCTAAAATGAATTGGTAGACATTTTTAAAGGATGATTTAGTTGTAAATTTAAATTTATATTTGCAATTATATTTTTTCTTTATCACCAAAGGTCATATCATTATTTAATGATATTGAAAATTTCCCTCTTGATTATAAGGAATTTTATCAAGGTAATCTATAAATTGTTATTTAATTTCCTACATCAAGTTCGTTTTACCAGAAAATAGTGGATTTCATTTTATCATAATTAATAAGACAAACTAAAAAGAGGGACACAATCTCAATCCAAAACTATCCTAATCCTTAAAATAAAGCTATTGAGACCCCTTTGTGAATGACAATAACCTCTAAAAAGTTATTCAATTGATGTCTCGAGCCTTTAATAAACAAAAGATAGGCACTCCTATGTGATTTTATACAACTCTAATAACTTTAACACACCTAGACTAATGCTAATTAGCTCCAATGGTATTGATTTTTATCCAAAGCTTCATGGGTTTTGACATCCTTTCACTTATATTTATTTGGTTGAACTTTCCATCCTTAAATATGTATATGGAAGCCAAATGCAATTCCATGTTAAAGATATTAATAGAATTAAATGGAATATCATGAAAGTGATTCCATGAAAGGATTTCACAATTCTAATTATGGAGTGCAAACATCTATCCCAAAATGTAAATTGAAGAGTTCCTAAAGATTTGCTTATATGCAAAGGCTAGTCCTAATTTCTAGTTCTATAGAGTAATATGAACCTCAAATTTTCTTACCTCACCATCTAGTAAAAAACATAGCATATGAAGTGATATGTTATTTTTGAATTTTGAATAAACATAGAAACAATTCTCTCTATTTTATAAGATATGGGAACTCAAGGGGAATATAGATTCCATCTTTTTCAACTTTTTCATACATCACAAATCTTGAGGGCATCGACAATCCCCTCTTCTTCAATTGTTTCTAAAACACAAACTTTTTGTACAAGCAAACTAATTGAAAATATTAACTTTTCGACTTCATGTCGATTTCCATATGTGGTTCTAAATGTGTGGAGGGCCTTTTTAAAGATAATAATTATTTAATACTTCATATCCACCTTAAAAAATCCTCCAAAGCTAGAACAACCCTATTGCAAAGAATTGTCCTTCAATAGGTTAGGAGATGAAATGCATTACCTCCAATAGAGAATGTACTAAAATTTCTCCTTAAGATTTGGGTGGGAAGTATTTGGCCAATTAGTAAGTGTCCTCCATCTTATGGCATGAAAACCTCTCTAGTCCAAAACCTCTATAAATTCTCCCACAATTTACTATCCACTTTTTTTTATGTTACTAATTAAGAGGTTGGAGTTAAAGAACCTTTACTTTGAAAGGTGGAATTTGATCCCAAGAATTCTCCCACTAGATGGAAATGTGGTCATTCTTGACTTTCCAGGTAACTACTCTCTTTATTAAGTCCCTGATTAAAACAATCCTAGATTTAATTATATTTTATTCAAGCCCCTAGAACTCTAACATAAAAATATCATTGAGACTTGGAAGAAATGAGTCTCAAATATTTAAAATAGACTTGATTCCATCATATTCTGCCCTATTTGTTTTCTTTTTCATGGACTATTTCTTCCATGTTTTATGGTGTTTTCTATCTCATTTTTTGTTAACTTTAATTACTTGATTCCAAAAGGGTGTTTTTCCTCACCTTTTCCTTCATCTATATAAAATTGTTTGGATTCCTTGTAGTTTTTCATTTCATCATTTTCCTATCCTCTCAATATGAAGATAACTTATTCAATGCTTCCAATCTCTAAAGCTTGAATTGCTTCTAGAATAGAAGGTGCCTTTCATGGGGTCTTCCATGGTTCATTTTAAAAGGAGTTTAATCTTCTACTCCATCCCTTCTCCTTATTTTTCTCATTCATAAAATTCATTCAAGGAAATAAAGTATAGCATGCCATTCCATGTTGATGGGACCTTTTAAATTTTACCACATTTTTCCTCCTTGATTTGTATCCTTACCATTGTATTGATTTAATAACTCATTATAATTACTAGTTACAATATTTTTGTGTTGTCCTTTTCTACATATTTTTTCCATTCAATGTCTATTAATCATGTATAGATTAAATATTTTAATTTCATTGTTAGTCTCAATCTAAATAATAATGCATCTGATGTTCTTGATAGTGGAAGAATAATTATTCATAGTCCAAACCATAAAAGATAAATACATAGATAAATGCACTTTAATTCAATTATGTGAATCTAAATTCATAAATTTATTTCTATACAAATCCTTTATAACCAACTAGTCTCTATTCAAGAGTTAGTTTGAAATGGAGGACTTATTTTTTACTTGAGTTCTAAGGTAATATTAAAGAGTCTAATCCATTTATGAAGGTGTGATGGGATTTATTTTCAAAGAATGAACATAAATATCACAACAGATCCATATAAATACATAAATTCTTTAAACACTATGTTCATCTCTCCTTTGTTGTCAAAGAAAACATATAAACCCATTTGTAAAGAGAGTAACATCTATTTCTCCCATGGGTACAATGTAGATATAAGCAATTCTTCTATTTTTTAATGCAGATTTAGCTTTTGACAATTTTAAAATGAATGCATGGTCTCTCTACTAAACAATATCCTCAACCATCTCCTTTATAGAAATGACAATCCTTAATCTTTAATCCTCTTTCTACATACATTTATTGACTTTCTTGTTTAAATTGAACTTTATTTTTAGTTATGAAGTGATCTTATTGGATAGCACTACAAATGATTTAAAAACCTAATATCTCTCAAAGGCCTCTTTATTTCTAAGGAAATTTATGAAACCTAGTTTTGGCATGCCCTAGGGTTCCTCTATGTTAGAATCCATAAAATAGATTATAACCCAAAATCAATTGAAAGAGTTAGAAACATAAATTGTAAATGCAAAAGCAATGAAACAACATAACAATGATACCAATAAATTGATGTGAAATGCTCAAAAGGCAAAATAGCATCAGATAACTATCTCCAATATCAAATGAAAATACAAGCTAGGTAGCATGCTTATATAGACTAGGGAGAGGGAGGAGGTGGCAACACCGACCAATGAGGAGCAACCATCTATCGGACTAAAGATAGAAAAGTAACTTCCCGGGATAGCTAATGGATGCTCACATGTAGGAAGGTGACACCTCATAATTGTCTCACCTAATAAAACATGCTTTATTAACCTAAGCAAGCTTAAATAAATGTGTAGGAAAGACCTTATAAAAAGGAATAAAAAACCTACACTAACACCCCCCCTTAAGCGTAGCTTAGGTGGGTGAAAAAGATGGGTCCCATCAAATCAAGCCTGATGAGGTACCCATTTACAATGAATTCCCCCCAAAAGAGAAGTAGCTCCCCCCCACAAAAGAGAGTATGCCCCCCAGAATAAAGAGAGAAGGAAAGAAGGAGATAAGAAGCCCCCTTAATGGAGGACACCTGCCACACCCCAAGCAAAGCTCACAAATGAATGAACTTGCTCTTAGTGAAGGGTTTGGTGAAGATGTTAGCTGTCTGATCTGATATCAAATAGTACTGAAGATCAAGAACTTGCTCATGAATCAACTCCCAAATGTAGTACATGTGAATCTCAATGTGTTTGGTCCACTGATGATGGACCGGATTGTGAGAGATCTGAATAGCACTCTAGTTGTCACAAAAGATGACTATCTACAGGTTTCCTGAAGGAAATTCCAAACTCAATGAGAATTTGTTGAAGCCAAATGGCCTTAGTAGCAGCATTAATTGCTCCTCGATACTTAGTCTTTGTAGATGAAAGAGAAATAGTAGACTTCTTCTTGCTTGACCAAGAAATCAAACCAGAACCAAGATAGAAACAATACCCAGGTGAAGTAGACTTGCAATCCTGAGAATCACCCGCCTAATCTAAATCTATGTATCCCACCAAGTCAATATCCATGGCTGCTGCATAATGAATCCCATAATTGTGAGTGCCATATACATAGTGAAGAATCCATTTAGTTGCTTTCCAATGCAACTCATGTGGCTCCTACATGAACATTGAGACCAGGCCCACAACATATGAAATATCAGGCCCCATGTGAGTCAAGTATATGAGACTCCCAACCAAATGTCAAGGCTTATAGAAATGGATTTGGTGGAGGCTTACAATCAGCCATGCAAAATCTGGAGAGCATATCAAGAGCATACTTGGGCTAAAAAAGAAAGATACCAGCCAAAGATTGTGTAATCTTAATGCCCAAGAAGTAGTGAAGAAGACCCAATCAGACATCAAAAACTGATCATGAAGGATAGTTTTCACTACATTGGTGGTGGATGAAGAACTCCATGTTATCAACAAGTCATCAACATAGAGAACATGGAAAGTGAGAGTATCATCCTGCTACAAAATGTAGACATTCAGATTAGAATGGTACCGAGTGAACCCAACTGATAGAAGAAAGGGGTCCATCTTGGCATACTAGGCTCAAGGGGCCTATTTAAGGCCATAGAGAGACTTCTGAAGTTAGTAGACAAGTGAAGGATCTTGAATGAACCCCTATGGCTGCTCCATATATATTTCCTCCTTAAGGTCACTGTGAAGAAAAGCACTCTTCACATCCATCTAATGAACTTCCCAGTGATGGGCTGCAGCAATGGCAAGGACAAGTCAGATTGAATTCATCTTGGCAACCAGTGCATAGGTCTCAGAGTAGTCAATCCCAGGAATCTAGGAGAATCCTTTTATGACCAAGTCAACCTTATATTTATCGATGGACCCATCTGCAACAAATTTTTTTTGATAGACCCACTTGCATCAAACAAGTTTCCTTCACTTAGGAAGTGGGACTAAATCCCAAGTATGGTTCCTTTCTAAGGAATTAAACTCTTCCTGCACAACAGCATCCCACTAGAGGACACCAGAAGCTTCCCTGAAGGACTGTGAATCAGAAGTTGAAGCAAAGAAGAGATGAGGAGCCTTCATGAACTATGACCTTGTTCTTCTTGCATCTGAAGGATCACCAACCCAATCACCTGCTGACTCCAAAGTCTGATGAGCCCAAAGAGGCCCAATGTTAAGAGAATCAAGAGAATCTGGAGGTGAATCAACATCATCTAAATGATGACTAAGAGAGGAGAAAGATGAATCCTCATCATCACCATCTGAAGTGGATGAAGAAGAGTCCTCAAAAGGATTAAGATCCTCAGAAGAACTATCATCATGAAGTCATAGTGTCTCCATGGGAATGAATGATGGAGAAGTGGTAGAAGAAGTATCCTCCTCAAAATGAACACTCCTGTCAATGAAGAGCTCATGTGTGGTAGGGTGGAGTAGTATGTAGCCTTTGACACCATCTGGATAGCCAACAAATATGCAAGGCCTGCTCTGCAAATCCATAGCCTTGCATTTCTTTGCTGGAATGTGGGCCCATACAGGAGACCCAAACACTTAGAAGTACTTGACTATGGGTTTCTGGCCGGTCCAAGCTTGGAAAGGAGTTACCCCCTTCATAGCTTGATGAGGAACTCAGTTCTGGATATAACACGCATAGTTGATAGCCTCTACCCAATACTGAGGTGCTAATGATTTGGAGTGAATCATGCAATTGGCCATTTCCTTCAATGACTGATTCTTACGTTCTACAACTCTATTTTGCTGTGGACTATAGGGAACTGTGTACTGAAGATCAATGCCCTATGAGGCACAAAACTACTCAAACCTTTGGTTGACATATTCCATGCCATTATTGGTGTGTAGAATCTTGATAAACCTTCCCAGATTATTTTTCTACAAAAGCTTTAAAGTCCTGAAAAGACTCAAAGACTTTAGACTTTTGTTTGAGAAAGTATACAAAGGTGTATTAGGAAAGATTATCAATGAAGGTCAATACATATCTAGCTTTGCTGAATGAAGGATGCTGAAATGGTCTAGCCAAATCACTGTGTACTAACTCCAAGAGCTGTGTGACTCTCCATGTTTTGCCTTTATCAAAATTTTCTTTAGGATGCTTTCCAAGAATGCAGCCTTGACAAACTCCATCAGAAAATCAAATAGAAGGCAACCCTATAACCATGTCATGCTGACTGAGCTGCTACAAGTAGCGATAGTTCAAGTGGCCAAACCGCTGATCCCACAAACAACTCACCTCATCTAAGTGAGTGATCAATGCCAGTGAAGGAGAATCAGGAACAAAATGAGAAAAGTGATAGAGCCATGAACAATTATCAACTTTTCCTACAACAACTATAGAACCACTATGCAGATCACTGATAACCACTGAGTCAGGTGTAAATTCAACTCTCTTGCCAGAACCTATATGGGTGATCTGGTAGATAGATAGGAGATTAGTTGACAAAGAAGGCACACAGAAAACATCATGGAATGTCCCATCACCAATGTCAATAGACCTCTCCCAATAACTTCTTCTAGTGTATCATTACCCATAAGAATATCAAGCACAAAAAATGACTCCAAGGATGAGAAACTTTCCTTTGTATTAGCTATGTGGTGAGAAGCACCTGAGTCAATTACCCAACTATCTAGCGGTGTAGCAATTGCAACAAGGCCCTTGTCCTTCTCCTTACTATTTTTCATGTCCTTTGAAGATTTAGAAGAATCTTCCTTAGTTGAATCTAGCACTTTGATATTATTCTTCTCAAGAAGATAAGTAATATAAGCTATTTGCTTTTTCAAACACTTATGCTCATCATGACTAGATTTCTTACAAAAGGCACCCTTTATCTTCTCCTTTTTAGACTTGTTGTCTTTAGAGGAAGACTCAGGAGCTGCATTGGTTGCATCTTGTTTTAGATCTTGTTTCTTCTCTCCTTGATCCTTTTGTTTCTTATTATGCTTGCCATTGCCTTTCTGATCTTTAGTGTGCTAATTTGTTGCCAAGGCATAAGACTTAGAAGGCTTAATAGTGCCCATGTGAACCAATTTATCCTGTTCTTTAGTGAGTTCAGCAACAAATTCATCTAAAGAAGGCATTTTGTAGGTAGCCCCAAGAGCACTTTTAGTGGCATAAAATGTAGAAACAAACACTAAGTAGTTAGGACCAAGCTTAGAAAGAATACTTAAGATCAATTGTGTGTCTTTAGATTCTCAATCCCACATTGTTTCAACTGTAATATAATGGCCTTTATCTTTGTGAAGAAGTCTTGTATTTATTAAAATTACATGGATTTAACCCTATTAGCTCATTCTCTAATTGATGTCCCCTTAATTCATCTTGTTTACCAAAGAGATTTTCCAAAATAGTCCATACATCATTTGGTGTTGTAGCAGGTTTAACATGAAAAATAAGATTAGGAGATACATGCATGCATAGAGTTCCAAAGCTTCATCTAGCCTGTTATGAAATTTAGGTCTTTCCACAATTAAGGTTGGTTTAGTTTCTAAACCCATAGTTACTCAGTATAGTCCTAATTTCTTAAGTTGGATAGTCATCTTGGACTTCCACTCATAGTAGTTGTAGGGTGTTAGAACAGGCACTGTTAATTGATCCATCTTAAATGCAGAAATAGATTGTTGTTGTTGTTGTGAGGAAAGAAAATATGCAAGAAAGAACACAAAAAGCACCCCCCCTTTTCCACTCAATCAAAGAAACCCCCCAAGAAAATTTGAATTGGCACTTTATATTTAGTGCATTTACAATTACCACATGCAAAAAATACTAAGTGGGCTTGATCTCAATGCTATTACAAATCCTTAAGAAGAGCATATGCTAAAAATAGAACTTTGGCACAATGCACAGAGAAATAAATAGAACCACTAAAAGCTACATGAAAAAAAATCCACTTTCAAAAAAAGAATCACCTTAATCCAAGGTTTTATGCAAAAGTTATGCCTCTTTGAAGTTTCCAAAATGAGAACCGTGTAGTGTCATGATTGAGAATCTGTAATTTCTAAAAATTATATGCATCAAAATCAAAAAACATCTGCACTAGCGCATAGAGCACAAAAAAATAGCCAAAATTAGAAAAAAATAAATAAAAATTGTGAGAAATGGAGTCCATATGAGCAAGAATAGGGTATTTGAAAATTGCCTTCAAATCTGCAACTGCCAATAGAGAGGGGGACTGTCGTAGCTTTTCATGTTCATTTCTGCAAAATATATAGACTGCATGGAAAAACTAAAAAGATACCCAGATGGTTTTTCGATGCTGTGAACAAAACCCAGAAGGCATTTTTCTTACAGATGTATAGAAGATGTAGATCTAATGTAAAATAGATGCCTTCAGCAATAAAAAATGACTCCAGCAACCAAAAAATGGCATGCAAAGGATGAATCAGCTACCTACGACAAGAAAATGCATGCTACAACTTGCAATACTGATTAAAACACAAAATATGCAAGCCAATTGATAGATTTGAGCTTAAAAAAAAATGGATCTTCATAAATCCTTTTTTATTCTCCAGATTGTTCTAAAAACGTAAGAGAAGAGCATACAAGATTTCACAAGATCTCTACAAAGAATCCAACCTTACAAAACTTGCTTTGATACTATGTTAGAATCCATAAAACAGATTATAACCCAGAATCAATTGAAAGAGTTAGAAACATAAACTATAAATGTAAAAGCAATGAAACAACATAACAACGATACCAAGAGATTGATGTGAAATGCTCAAAAGGCAAAATAGCATCAAATAACTATCTCCAATATAGAATGAAAATACAAGCTACGTAGCATACTTATATAGACTAGGGAGATGGAGGAGGTGGCAACACTGACCAATGAGGAGCAACTATCTATCGGACTAAAGATAGAAAACTATCTTCCCAAGATAGCTAATGGATGCTCACATATAGGAAGGTGACACCTCATAATCCTCTCACCTAATAAAACATGCTTTATTAACCTAAACAAGCTTAAATAATTGTGTAGGAAAAACCTTATAAAAAAGGAATAAAAAACCTACACTAACACTCCACTCTTAAAGATGGAGGTTTTAATATCTAGTTGTAGCAACAAGAAAAACTATATCTATTATAATGCTTCATCATTAATGGCATAAAATATTGCAAGACGATAAATCTATTAGCCTTATTTTCTTGAATTTGTAGTATTAGAATAATATACCATATTGTACAACTTGACACACTTTTAGATCCCATTAAATAGAGGATATGTTTAATTCTTTTTGTAGGACTTATTCAAATTTTTCTATAGTTTATTAATTTATAAAACATTATATATTTTTTAAATCATCACAAAATAATAATTATAGATCTTAGTGCTAAAAAATATACCACTCAAATAGTTTCTCTTATCCATTAATTTTTTAATTTCACTAATTTATCTTATTATCTAATCACTTAAAGTGTTCACTATACTTATTGTCATAGATAAACAAAATTTGGTTTATCTTATCTATAGTTATTATCTATTGATGAAATAACAAAAATATGCATTATTACTACCTTACAAATCAATAAAATCACTACCACAAGGCTAGGTGATCTAGATTATCACTAATCCTTACATCCTATAATGTACCTTAACATATTTTCCCTAGGATAATTGACAAACCATACATTTGAGCTATTTTAGAGTTGAGCTTATAATTATTCTTTATTTATTATTCTTATAATAACCATTTTCATCTCGATTATTCTATAAGTAGTGAGGATATTCCTCGTGCTAGTGCATCATTAATTCTTAGTTAATGAGAGAAAATATGATTGAATAAAAATAATATTAAGGAAGCTAGGAAAAATAGAAACATATAATATATAGCAAACATCATCAAAGTGGATATGTCTATTGTTGAGAAACGCGCCTCAAGATGAAACTCTAGCTACAATGTGAACACAATGCCACTTCTATACTTCAAAATTACAATAGATAGTAGTGGTAGAATCTATGCTCATGAAATAGAGGTCCATCATACTGAAAACATCTTAAAATCTATTATAAACCCTTCCCAATTCACTACCTTTGGCTATGCTACTATGATAGCCCCAAGCATAGATATTTCCTAAGGGAAATCCTCTAAATACAACCCTCAACAATGCATATGAGCTACTAAGAATGCCTTACACACATGTCCCCCAAGGACTATAAATATTTTTACAATGCATTTGGGATCTAAGGAGATCAAGAAAATGTGTAAATAAGAGGAAAATTAAGAACTAGAGTTTCATTAGATGCCCACAAATTCTCATTACAATTATTCCACTTTTGATAGAAATACATTTTTATTTTCACTAGGATGATACTTTTTTTATGGTATATTCACTTTTTCTTTGGGAGATCATGAATTTGCCATGATAGATGCCTTTTTTGCCACCCACTAAAACTAGTGTTTTTTCATTGAATACAACATACTTATATTTTAGGGTTTTATTCCAAACTAAAGCCTACAAGTTCAAATGGCACATACCACCCTCAATAGTCTTCAACATATGTAAATTGTCCATTGTTAATATTATGTTTTGATGTACAAAGAACTAATTCATTTTTAGACAACATCTCCCTAATATGGAGCTTTTTTGTGCCAAAAGATTAGGGACTTGTTACCCTAACCTTTGGTTACCCAACTAAGTCTTCATTTTTAAAAAAATTATGTCATGGGTTCATGTGTTACCTTGTCCTTGTCCAAAATGTCTATGTTCCCAAATCATTTTCAATTTTTTTGAGTTTTTCCTAAAGTATTTTCATCTTGTCAAAGTATTCAGCTCTATGGAGAACTTGTCAGAGCTTTTGAAGCTACTAAAAGCTCCATTGTCAAAGGTTCCTAGTCCATTAGGAGCTTATTTTTTTGGTCTTTTATACAATTGTCAATGCTTCCTACACTACTGGGAACTCCTATGGTATCGAGAACTAAAGAAATCACCAAAAAGTTCCAATTTGTCCTTTAGCTCCCATTACCATTAAGGGCTCCAAAAAAGAAAAGAGATAGTTTTAAAGAAAGACAAAGTATTCTAAGAATAAAGAAAGTTTCACAGGTTCTAAGAACTTACGGAACCTCTGAAAGGTTCAAAGTCAATGACTAGTTCCTGACTCATGTAAAATCACTAGAAGTTATTTGCTTTGGATGAAGGCATATTAGTTCCTACATATCAGTGAATTCTTGATAGATGAGAGCTTGATTATATTAATAAAGAAGTTTTGGAAGTTCCATAGGTTCTGGTAACCTATAGAACCCCCAACAAAGTTCTATGATAAAGCTTGGTTCTTGGTGGCATCAAAATCTCTGAAAGAGAAAAGCCATGGTTCGATGATCAAATGAAGCTGCAACAGTCGAAGAAGAAGAAGCTTCATAAGTTCCATAGGTTTTGGGAACCTATGGAACCTCCAAAAGGCTCTAAGTTAAGGCTCAATTCTTAGTAGCCATCAAAGCTCTGAAATACTTGAAACAAATCATATTAGTTCCTAACTACTAACAAACTACTGACAACTCAAAATGCATAAAATGAATATCCCAAGAGTCCAACAAGGAAATAAAAGAAAAGGAAGAAAGATATGTTGGAGTGTTCATAGGTTTCATGAACCTATGGAACCTCCAACAATCCCTAGTCCTTGCCACACCCCCAATACTTAAAAGATAGAGTGAAGAAGAAGAAGAGATCAATAAGTTCATTTGTTCCAAGTTTCTAGGGAACCTCTGAAAAAGGGGAAAAAGAGGAAAATGTGGTGTTTTAAAGCCATTTCTATTCCATTTGGGAAAACACTTGTTTCCAAAGTGAAGAAGGAGTTGATATTCATTCTTGTTGAAACCCTACTTCTACTACAACCATTTGAAATTTCTCACCAACTCCTTCAAAAATGGGCTTCCAAGTAAGTAAATTGCTACCCATTAGATTTTAATTCCAAGATTTCCATTTTGCCAAAATATCTAGTTATTTTGTTTCCCTATTTTTTGTAATCTTACATTTACGCATCCAACTTCGTTATCCAAAAAAAAAATTACTTTACTTCTCCCCAGCCTAGGTAAAATTCACATGCCCAAAATGAAATATGCCTACCGTGGCTTCGAATGAGAATCCGTTTTAGAAAATTAATTATCAAATGTGGGAAATAGTAAACTAGGGCACATTGACTTGGAGGAATTTTGGCTCCATATGTCCCAAAATCCTAGGTCAATGATGGTTGAGGCTACTTTCTAAAGTGGGCTAGCTCATGTCGGGGGTTTTCCAACTTCTATGCAATGCATTGATTTGGTGTTAGCCTGTGTTAAACACTATGAACCCAAGAGTAGAGAAATAAGAAGTATGGATAATCAGGTAATAGCAAAACTAGATGGATACTCATAAAGCACCATGCTAAGGCTTCCTATTAGGGATGAGTATGCAAACACAAGTGTGGAATAGGTGACCAATTATTTTTTTGGAAGAAAGGATACCCGTTTAAACAATATTACCAAATTTTGGTTCAAGAAACCAAGAACATAAAAATCAAACTTTCCTAATGTCCTCCGCAAGCCACATTTTAACGAGGATATATTCGACATCATATCAGGTACTATATAAGGTTAATGCGGATAAAGAAACTAGTTCTTTTAAATACTGGATTTGTCAGTTTATTATTGTTATGGAATTCTCAATATATTGATTGGGGCAAATTAATTAGTGATAATCTGCATAATCAATTGATAAATTTCCAAAACACTCAGGAATTTTTATATGACCTCCTACTTGTTTTATGTAATTGTTAATATGCATTCCTAGCTTGGGTTACAAGAAGTAGAGGTTTATGATGAAAATGCCTAGATATATGGCTTTTATTAACAAATGCAATAGAGCAATAGTAATAAACACTTTAGAAGGGTAAATTATGCATTTAGCATGTTAATGGTTAGATGACTTGATGCCAATGTGGGGCAGAGATTTTCTCCTGAACTTACAAATTTGATTAAACAATTTGGGAGCTATTTTATTCAATTCCCAAGGTTTCATTTCACAAGAATTGATGGATTTGATGAGTATCCATATTAATTACCTACATATCTAGGTGATCACTTAGTTCTCATTAAACTCTGTAGATAGAGGGAAGTTGTGAAGAAGAAGTGTAGGGATATGAAAAAGGTGGGGTGTCTGGTGTAGGAGGACCCTTAGAGCTAGAACACACCATGGTCAAACTTGGTCAAGGATAGAGTTTTGTTCTCTTTTGTGGAATTTCTTGTAATAAGGCCATTGTGAGGCTATTATTGTCCATTTTTGGTCTTTTGGATCCATTATTGTAACCATTGGGTCAAGAAATTGTCAAATGTCCTAGAAGTTGATAGTTTGAAGGCATTATTGGGAATAACCTTTCAAAAGTTAACAAAATATGGTAGTTGTGGTTGGTTGAACCATACAACCCATGTGTGGAGACATTAAATAAGGTTATTTTGTATGGATCTAGTGTTGGTGGTACAAGTTTTTGAAGTGAAAACAATAAACAATTCTGATTTTCTTGTAATTTCTAAGATTTTTTTTGTTGTTCCTTACTGTGGTACAGATCTGTATGATCCTATCATGAATTCAAACCATTTGTGGATGATTTTATGTTGAATCTACTTTCTATTGTAGTTGATTGCACATGATTTCATTAGGTTTCAAGAAAGTTATAGGAGTTTTTTTGAAAATTGTCCAAGACTGTCAAAAACCCTAACTAGGGTAAACAGTGGACAAATAAAATACAAATCAGAGGCCTTCCATAGGTGGATCATGCTAAAACATTGTGGAATGGCTCATGGTAGCATATATTTTGATTTCTCAAACTTGCAGGAGTAGAGGGGTAGGTTGGCATGTGTGATGGAGGCATAAAAGTCTGATATCTTCATGTATCAGGCTGACAGAGTGAACAAAGAGAGGGATTTGTGTATTTTGATGTTGGGTTCAGACTTCTCCGTGGTTGGGGGTACTTGGGGAAGGTGTCAAGTGTCATGTGATAGCATACAAGTCAGAGCTTTGATCAAATGTTAAGGTTTTGGGTCCAATTTGCAGACTGTCTTGTCTAGGCAAAGTTGAACAATGTTAAGCAAGACTGAGTATATACCAAGTTGAAGCCTTCTACCTTGAGCAAGTACAAAAAAACCTTCAAGGTGCATTGGATGGAGTGTCATGAGTGTGTTTAATCTTTTTTTAAAGTCCATAGTCTCCATTTTTTCTTTGGTGTCATGGTGGATAGAGTGGATCAAACCTAGGAGCCCTAATTAGGCCTAATTACACAAAGGACAGTCAATTTTTGGGACAAACCATACAAAACTACCCCACCCCATTTCTTAGTATGTGTTGTAAGGCCCAAAAGGGTATCTGAAATAGTTCATACTTTTTGAAATTCAGGTTTGTAACAGGAGTTATGTCAAAAAATGCCTTTTTGAAAGGCTATAAGGGAAAGGGGTCAGTTTTGAAGGAAAGCCCTATGGATAGAGGTCTAGGGTTTTGGTAAATGATTACTTGGTGTTGTCTAGATATTCCTTGCCCTTGCTCTACATCAGATTGGTATCAGAGCCTAAGTTGGTCAAAAGAAGGAAAAGCTAAAGAAGAGAAACAAGGATGCCTCCAAAAGGGGATGCAATTGCTAGAGAGGTGACTGAATTGAAGGAGAAACATGCAAGAGAGATAAGACAAATGAAAGAGTTGATAGGAAGTCTTCAAGCTAGGCTTGTTGCAGTTGAGATAAGTTAGAAAATAGGAATGGCCATAGGAGATTTGAGTGACCGAGAAGAAGAAGAAGAAGAAGAGGGGGTCGAGGAGAACTCCCAAGAAGGGTCCCAAGAAGAGTTGGATCCTGATGACTTGAAGTGGTCTACTATTTTACTAATTTTTACATTTATTTCCAAGAAATATCGTAACAAGTGGTATCAAAGCTACGATTTGGGGCATGAATTTTTTTTTTTGCCATAATATATAAATTATTGTGAATTTTGATGTAATCTTTTAGGGTTTCAGGTATATAATAAAGGAGGATTCAAATAAAACATTATCTTTTTGTGTAACTTATTATTTAATTTTTTGATTAAATTACTTTATAGGCCATAATTTTTAGAATTTTAAAATTTTAAGCATTTTTAGAAAACTCATGAAAATTTGGTAGGATCAGTTCTTTATAATTTTTTATTTAGAGGAAAAAATAATTTTGTAATTTAGTCATCAAAATTTGGTCAAAAGATGAACATCAAAATCAATTATAGCTCATGCTTTAAATTTTTATAGTTACAACTTGTACTAGATACTTTTCTCCCTTAATAAAAAACATAGAGTTCAAAAACATTAGAATCCATATCATCTTTAGGAGTAGAGGACCTTTCTACAAATATTGAATCCAATGACCCTCTTTATTGTCTGCCACCTAAAATCAAAGGAAAATTCCACCAAGATACATGATATAGTGGTACATTTTATTAAGGATAATTTGTTTACCCTATCTACATCTTTAAATGAGGGTTTACATAGGTCTAAACAAGAACTATTGTTTGAGTTGAAGCCCTAACAAAACCACTTGGGTAGGTAAAACCTTAATAGACAAAATCAAGGGATAGGATAACCTTTTCAAGGTCCAAAATTGAACCTATCCAAAATAGACATTCATAAATTTGATGGTAAAAATCTAACTTCATGGATAAGTCTTATGGAATAATATTTTAAACTTCATAATATATTAGACAATGCAATGATTGACATAACCTTGCTACATTTAGAATTTGAATATTATTAATGGTACCAGTGGATGATGACTGACAAGCAAGGGAAAATGCTTAGTTGGAAATAATTTACTAATGACTTAGTAGCCCACTAGGAGAAACCATGGAAGGGATATATTTCGCCCAGTTGGTAAATTTAAAACAAATGGAGTATGTAGCTAAATATAATGTTTAGCATATGAGATTGGTGATCTTGACTCAAGATGTGACATCTTATCAAAGGCTACAACTCTACATAAATGGAATTAATCACCAAATTAAGCATGATGTTTGTTTGTTTGAACCTTGTTTAGTTAGGAAATCTATGCAACAGACACTAGATATTGAGCAACAAAACTTTACCACCAAAAGATCCACACAAGGTCAAACCATAGGATGGAAAGATATAAATGTGACTAATCCTATTGAAAAAAATGGGGCCAACTTATTTAATCTAAGACAAAAATGGGGCCAACTTATTTAACTTATTTAACCTAAGACAAAATACTAAGAAAAGAGAAAAATGTCTATGTTGACATTGTGATAGTTCAAATGGTCTAGAGGTCATAAGTGTGCTAATACTGAGAAAATACTAATGATTATTAAGAATGAGGTTAAATAATATGGAGTAGCTATGGAAGAACCAAATGTGGAACTTGAGCATGCAAATTTAGAGGAGGAAGAAAGTGCTACTATCTCCCTACATGCATTAAGTAGTACAAGTACACCACAAAAACTCAAAGTGATTGGTTATATAAAAGAGAGAAAGGTGATAGTGTTGGTTGATATAGGTAGTACACACAAATTTATTGATAGAAGATTGACTAATAAGCTCAATAGTTTTTTGTATCTAGTCTCTAATTTTTAGGTCATGATAGTGTTGGAATTAGGGCTGACAACTGAGAGGGGGGGTGAATCAATTGTCTTCAAACTTTAAAGCTTGCAGCAGTTAATTATTCTTTATACTTTCTTAACAGAAAAACATCATCATAAAAAGTAGGAATCAATAACATATGAGAAGAAACACAAATATTACACTTGACACCATGATTTTTAATATGGAAACCCAGTTAAGGGAAAAAACATAGTGGGGGTTAACCCAAAAAGATTATACTCTGTTAAAAGTATTACAAGAGGGGAATGCACATGCATTTAGGCTCACTGCCTAGAGCTCACTACTCAAAAGAAGGTTCACTACCTGTAGTAGGCTCACTACCTACAGAAAGAAGATTACAATGTGTTTGAACTGATAGTTAGCATCTACAAATGCAAATATTTAGTTCTAGTTAAGTACAGAATACTGACATGATACACTTCATCCTTACTCTGCCTTGTTTACTGCTCTGCCATCATCCGGACATTAAATCTCTTATCTTTCACACTCCTATCTGTCCCTTTTGCACTTGCTCCATATTCCCATTACACACACACACCAATATACTCAAATCAATCGGCTATATATATTTGTTTCAAGAGATTCAATCACTTTTCCGTCAGCCTTATGAAGAACTTAACAAACACTATAAGTACTCTATGCTGTCGGCTGAATCCATCACCAATATTGATGCGTACCAAAAATAGCACTTGTAGTTCACCATACATGTTGGCTAGTAACATTATATCCCATACTCAACTCTCCAAAATACTTCTAATAGATCCGCACAATGATCTAACACAAGTCAGCATGTTCTTCACTGAACCGTTCTGTCATATTAGGACCCGGTACTCAGATGCTCATAACATTTAATTTGTTTGCCACTAGAGGCTGATATCTTGGATTTAGATTGTCTTGAAATTCCTCTACACTCCCTCAGATTCACAACATAGAATGATTAATTGGAGAGATCCCCTGACCAAAATACTAAACTCTGCCATATACCCTGTTCCTATTTATCCAGACTTGACAAATCTTGGAACTAACTTCCAGTATGATCTGATATTGCATTGTGAATGTGTGGAGTGGACTTAGTTGCCATCAATGACAACACATGACATGCCTTTCAGTGTCTCTTGCCAACAATCTCCCCCTTTGGCATTGATGGCAACACTTTTTGAAAAATGGCTAAGTGTCAGAGCTACTCCCCCTTACTCTGTACACTTGTGCTCTCAACTATTTCCAAAGCCCCCCCTTTGTTGGATTCCTCATTTTTCACTACTCTTCACTCCCCCTTTGACATCAATGGCAAAGGATGGAATCCACAAACCAAAATTTTCCCAAAAATTCTGTATACAGTGCCACATATGTACAACCAATCCTTAAGTTATATTTACATATACTTAAGTATATCTCAAAAAATATTCTTTAGTAGGGCCAACTCTGTATCCCAATTCTTCTTCATACTATTCAAAGTTAAAATGTTGCCATTGAACAAAAATGCTTCTATTTCATCCTTCCAGAGGTCAATGGGATCACCTATTTGTGCAACAGTTTGGGCTTCTATCACAACATTGAACATTGCTTCTATCTTAGGGGAAATCAGTCCTCGAAGCTCACCCATTCTTGCTTCAATGTTCTCCTTTTCTCTTGTCAACTTCTTCATTTCTTCCATTAGGCTGATTGCTTGACATTCCTTACTTGCCACTGATACTTTTAATGGATCAAAAGCTTGGGACATATTGATAATTTATGTTTGGAGTCCTTTGTTTTATCTTCTATATCCTCTATGACTTTAGGAGTAGATAAACAAAACTTATATATATTGCCTCCTTTTGAAAGAGCATTTTGAATACTCTTTATATTGTTATCTAGCACTAATTTGTCTATCCCAATCATGCCTTTAAGTGCATCAAATCTTTTTCTATTAAATTAATTCTGAACTTTAACTTATACAGATTTTTCAAAGGACTCAAAGTGTGTACTTACAGAATTCACAAGGCTCTTTAGATTTCTGGAGGGAGAATTAGATGCATTCTTCTGGAATGTTGGCATTATCTTCTCCAATATACCAGATGCAAGGCTTAGTAGCTCATTGTCCTCTATGTGAGATTTCAATTTCTTTTCTCTTACCTTGGCTTGTGTTAAAGATGCTATCTTCATCAGTTGGACTGGAGAGAAAGTATCCAAGTTGAGTGGTCCTTGAATCAGTTTAAGTTCATCAAACTCTAGCATCTCTTTACATAGAAAACTTTTTACTGCATCTATAGTGTCTCTTGCCACAGTTTCTGGACCACTTTCCATTCCTTAAGTTTTCCCAGTGTCAGTATTAGGACTATTTTGTTTGAGTGTATCAACATTTGCACCATCTTCTTTTGTTTATCTTCCTTTCCCTTGACTTCTTCTTTCTTTTTCTATGGGTTAACTTCAGTGGGAATTTCTGTTTCCATGTTTACTTTTGTGCTAACTTTATCTATTTGATCCTGAGTATCCCTTTTGTCTTCAGCCTCTTTTGATTTTTGATCCTTGTTCTTCTCTGAGTCATCTTGAGTAGGATTTAGTGTCTCTTCATTGGTTTGATCTAGAGGACCTAGAGTATCATTTTGGTCATCGTTTCCCTCTCCAATCTTTCCTTATGAAGACTCTTGTTCTGAAACTGAAGGATGTCTTGCTCAACTTGTTTTTCTAAAACAATATAATATTTATCTTTATCTAGGGCCTTCTTCAAAATTTCCCATGTTTCCTTTACAACTTTCTCAGTTTCACCAAGCATTAGCTTGTTCATCTAGATCTTGCTTCTGAATTTCTCCTTAGCTTCCTTGAATATTTTATCTGCTTCCCTTCTAGTCTTTACTGGACACAGGGTGGAGAGGACATATTCTCTGAGTTCTATGTCTTTATCCTTGGCGGCTTCCTTCCTCATCTCTAGTATTTTTCTTAAACTTTTAGGAACTTCTCGCAAAATTTCTAGTAGAGCTCTATTGAATTTATTCAAGTATCGGATGGTGGCATCATCCAAGATTTTCTTATTTGCTTCATCAAAACTATCATAATATTTTTTTATAGACCTTAGATTTCCATGAACAGTAATTCTTTTTATGATTTCATCAATAGTCATAGAAACCTTACCAGTCTCTTGCTTTTTACTTGCCTTTTTGCTTCTGGAAGGTTGGTCCTCAGAAGCCCTTGAGGTCTTGGCTCTTTTAGAATTTACCTCTTTAACTTCTTCATCCGTCTCTATCTCCTCACCATCTTTTGTGCTCAACTACATTTTTGTGGCCTTTGTTTTCTTTCTCTTACTTCCTTTACTAGATGGTCTTTCTTTTGGTTTTGTAGGTTTAAGGGGAACATAAGCAGCAACAGAGCTCCTAGTAGTTCTTGAAGTGGAGGGTGGTTCCACTAGAGCATCTTCTTGTTTCTTATCCTATTTCACCTTTTCACCTTTTTCAATTCTTTCTCTATTTTGTTTCATTGCTTCCTTGGTTAGGCCAATGCTTTCAGCATACATTTCAACCTACTTCTAAACTTTTCTCTTAGTCTCTGGTTTCCTAAGCTCAACATGGAATTTTAGACTTAGCTCCTTATACGTCCCAAACCTTTCAATAGAGGTGTCTTTTGACTTTCTCAGGAGATGTTGAGCATACATGTCCAAGATCTTCTCATCAACTTCATAGCCCATAGACATAATCCATATAGTTCTGGGTTCCACAGCCTCCATTAGGTGCTGATCAGTGTCTACCATAAAACAGATTTCATCCTTATATTTCTCAACTATTGAATTAGGGATTCTTTCCCTAGAATGCATCATATTCTAATTTTTTTTAAAGTAACCCCAGATTGTAGTCTTCTATGCACTTGAGTCTACAATGCTGAGTAGATGATCTCTTATTTGCCAAGCAACTGGTTTGTCATTTGTCCAATGCACACCTTGTACTCTAGGCACTTCATTCATAAAATAGAAGAACAAACATATAACTAGGAAACCATATTTGAAGGTGTTTTTCTTATCCCTTTTAATTTTACTCAAATTTTCAATTAATTGGTTCTATAATAGCTCACATAGGTCATAATCTGCATTCTCCTTCAACATTTGATATGCTGCATATATGGCAGTTCCAGAGATAGAATTCTCATGGTTGGAGTGGTAAATCTTGTAGCAAATCACCATAGAGGCAAATTTAACATCCGGTTCTGCAATATCATTGATGGTCATTGCCCTTTTGTCAAACTTGGCACTGGTAGCATTGGTCACTGTTTGGTTTTTCATAGCTTTCAGCATGGGTAATCCACCAGTTGAGTTTAACCATGTTATGATCTTGATAACATCCTTTGTAATCTCGAATGGTTTCAATAGACATGAACTTATCATGCATTTAGCTCAAGATATATCGAAGCCTCTCATTCTCATCAAATGTCAGAAATTTAATGACTTGTAGAAAATGTTTTCTCTCTAGGGCTTTGTATTCTATTTTCCATTTATAGCTATCATCCCTTAGGTAGTTGTTCAACAAATCCAAGAGTTTTAGGTTTCCAAATTCTTCTATACTACAGTGGATGTATGCCCTAATATCCTCAACATGTAGAACTCCATATGGGACACCAGAAAATGCTCTTAAAGGTTCAATTTTGACTAATTTGTATGGATGCTTCTTAAATTTTGGTTAGTGGCTTTCAGTAATATCAACAACAAGAGGAGTACCCATTGCAAAAGATTACAAATTCAAGGCTTCACAGATAAATACCTTTTTCTTCCACGAAGTTAGGGTTAGCAAACAAATTTGTCAGTCACACTTCAAATCCTTGAAATCTTAGTTTGGATGCTCTTCTTCTTGCTATCTTCGAATGTAAAGTGATTCAAATGAAGAATGAATGAACTTTTTATGCTCTGCAAAACCTAATTTGGCATTGTAATAAATGCTCTACCCTAGCACATCCAGTTACACTATTTTTGCATGCAATCAGTCCTCAATTGCTCTGCAATTAGTCACCTTTGCTTCTTTTCTTTTGGAAGTTTCTTCAAAATCTATGTCATAAGCTTCTTAAGCTTCATTCATTGTGTTAGATTCAGGCACCTACTTATTAGCTAGGGAAATTTGATCTTCAATGTAGCTCCCCCTAAGCCAGAGCCCCTGATTTAATTCCTAGAGGAATTGTCAGCACCGGATTTTGGTGCGGACCCATTTTCAACATTCATTTCACTTTTCTTTACCTATGTTTTATCCATCTTATTTTGGATCTTATTCATATCAATTTTGCCCTTGCCTTTGTCTTGTTTCTACTCATTCAATTTTCTGTTTACCGGACCTCTTTTTTCATTCTTCCTACTTCTACAGAATCTTGCAATATGACCAGATCTATTGCAATTAAAGCACATAACATTTCTTTAATTATAAAATTGATTTCTTCTTGATTTGCACTGATTAACCATGTGTCCAAATCCACTGCAAGCAAAATAGTAGCCATTGAAAGATTTGTCATTCCCTCTATTGTTAGTGTTATTCATTAACATACTTTTGCATTCATTTGATCTATGACCATACCTCTTACACTTGAAGCATTGACCGGAAAAGGATGGACTATTTTGATTTTCTCTGCTTCTGCACTAAGTAGCTTTATGACCAAATTTTCTGCAATTCAAACAATTGCCATTGAAGGATGGATATCTTTGAGCATTAGGGTATCTTACTGGAGGTCTTTTAGGTCTATTTCTTCCATTCTTTGGTTGGAAATTTCTTTGTCTAGATCTGGAGATTTCACCTTTCTCATATCCAAGACCATGCTTGTCATCAGTCTTTTTTTTACCTTCAAGAAGTGCTTCAAGTTTAGCTGAGATTATCTTGAACTTCTCCTTGTATTCATTTGCAACTTCTAGGTCATGTTTGAGAATGACAATTTGCCCATCAAGTTCTCTCTCATTGTCTTTGCTTTCATGTAGATCAGACTCTAGATGGCCCACTGTTCGGTCCAATCTATAGCATTCTTTAGTTCTTTCTTTTTGAGTTTGATTCAGGTCTTTTTTAGTCTTCTTTGTTTGCTCAATTTCTTTGGTTAGCCTTATTGCCCTAGATTCCATTTCATGTTTTAGAATAGAAACTTATTTTGTCAGCTATGCCATTTTCTTCAGTAAGATTAGCTAGCTGATGAAGTAGTTCCTTCCTTTTTTTCATTGATTTCTTTAGTTTATCTTTTAGCAAGTCAATACAACCATTAGCATCTTAAAGGTTTGCCTTCAAATCATCTATTTATGCTTTGGACCAATCAAGATCTTCTAGAACCAATTGAAGTTGTTCTCTGAGTGAACCCATTGAAAACTCCTTCCCAGATCCTCCTCAAGCTGTTAGTCTTCTTTCAAGGAACCTTGCTCTAATACCAATTGTTGGAATTAGTGCTAACAACTAAGAGGGGGGGTGAATCAATTGTCTTAAAAATTTAAAGCTTGCAATAGTTAATTCTTCTTTATATTTTTTCAACAGAAAAACATCATCATAAAAAGAAGGAATCAATAATATATGAGTAGAAACACAAATAATACACTTGACACCATGATTTTTAACATGGAAACCTATTTAAGGGAAAAACCACGGTGGGGGTTAACCCACAAAGATTATACTCTGTTAAAAGTATTACAAGAGGGGAATGCACATACATTTGGGCTCACTGCCCAGAGCTCACTGCTCAAAAGAAGGCTCACTACCTGCAGAAAGAAGATTATAATGTGTTTGAACTGATAGTTAGCATCTACAAATGCAAATATTTAATTCCGGTTGAGTACAGAATACCAACTTGATACACTTCATACTAACTCTACCCTATTTACTTCTCTACCATCATTCAGACCTTAAATCTCTTATCTTTCACACTCCTATCTACCCCTTTTGCACTTGCTCCATATTTGCACTACACACACACACCAATATACTTGAGTCTATTAGCTATATATATATATATATATATATATATATATATATATATATATATATATATATCTATTTCAAGAGATTTAATCACTTTTTTGTTGGCCTTATGAAGAACTTCACAAACACTATAAGTACTATGTTCTATCAGCTGAATCCATCACCAATATTGATGCGTACCAGAAATAACACTTACAGTTCACCATACATGTCGGATAGTAACATTATATACCATGCACAACTCTCCAAAATACTTCTACTAGATCCACACAAGGATCTAACACAAGTCGGCCTGTTCTTCATTGAACTGTTCTGTCATATTAGGAACTGATACTCAGATGCTCATAACTTTTAATTCCTTTGCCATTGGAGGTTGATATCTTGTATTTAGATTGTCCTAACATTCCTCTACAGTCCCTCAGATTCACAACACACAATGATTAACTAGAGAGATTTGTTGACCAAAATATTGAACTCTGCCATATACCCTATTCCTATCTATCCGAGGTTGACAAATCTTGGAACTGACTTCTAGTATGATCTGATACTACACTACGGATGTGTGGAGTGGACTTAGTTACCATCAATGACAACAAATGACATGCCTTTTAGTGTCTCTTTCCATTGGATAAATGATGGGAAACAACTCCTTTGTGGTGATAAATGGAATCATATAAAACTCTCAATGGGATATTATCAACTAGATTAAGAATTGTTTGCTATCCCAATTGGGGGAGTAGATGTACAAATGGACTTAAATAGTTGGGATTAACGTCCTTCAATTTTTAGAAATTATTCATGGCTTTTAGTACAAATGGACAAACGTATAAACTTATAGGGTTACAATCACCATCAAGTTAAATTATTAGATCCCACAGGATGGAGAAATTACTTAAGAGAGGTTCTTATGGCATAATGGCACAACTACATTTTGTAGAAGCTGTAATGTCACAAAATATCCCCTTGGGGGCTTTTCCCTCATAAGGTTTAGCTTCCAGGTCTTTTAGCTACATTTAGGACATCTTGCATCATTTTTTGACATCCTGATGAAATGATCCCTAATTTTCATGACAAATGGGACCTAGAGGAATCCCTTGAACTTAACCCTGACCAAAATAGGGGGGAGGACTTGGGCACTTGTGCCCTAGTCCTGCCCTATTTTGGGTCAGTCCCAAATTTTGAGTGCTGGGTTGTGACCATTATTTAGGTCCTATGCCGACATGGTAAGTTTGAAGTACAAAATTCTCAGCGGGAGTGTTTGTAGTTGCATATGAAAGCGTGTTTAGGCATTCATTTGTAAACTAGATGATTACTAGAGAGCCATTTGGATTCTCAAGTTTATGTGAAGGTGATTCAAGGAATTCATTGTGTAGCAAGAATAGATTTGTGTTCTCTATGTGTTTGTACTTGCAGATTTGAGCAATCATCTCCTCATGGCATGAAGAGCTTCTTCATCCCATGAGATCTTCACTACAAGGTGACATCATTTGTGTTTTTGGGCATTTATCATTTGATTTTTGCCCCTACTTCCAAGGGCATGACTCTCTATCTGAGAATGGTGTTAGGAAGACTTGAATGTCTCTCTGGGGCTCGACTGAGGCAAGCCTCTAAACACCACAACCCCATCCCAAAGTTTTTGTGATTGTAGGTTATAGGTTGAAGATATAGGAAAAGTGTTGTAGGAGGGGATTATAGAGTGTTAGATTTGTAGATCAGAGTTGAATACAACAACCTGGACTTAGGCACCTACTCTTTAGTCCTCCAGATTTTGTGATGGGAAAATCAGTGACAACAGGAACAAGTTGCAGACTGGGCTTCCAGATCCTGACAAAAATGATGTAGGAGCATCCAGTGGTGTAAGGGAAATCTTGCATCACCCAAAAAGAAGTTAATTTAAAATCATTGCATTTGTTTTCATTTCTTTCCATAAATAGTGTTTCTAGTTCCATAACCCCCTGAATAATGATCTAGGACTTTCAGTTTTTCCAAAACTGCTAAAAATAGCAAACTGCTTGTTTTGAAAAGTTTTAACTGCCATTTTAGGAAAGTTTGCATTTGGGTACAGATTGAAGCAAAAAGTTATAGAAAGATTCATAACTAAAATATAAGACCTTTGGAAAGGAATCAGACAAAGATCATTTATGAGCTAAAAGATATTAAAGTTTTTATTTTTTGAAAAGCCCTTAAAATTTTCTTAAATGAGATATGAGGCACTAAAACATCCCATAACATCGCCAAAAGTTGACAAAAATCAATTTACAATTTTTTTTTGTGATAGTTCACTTCACAAGTTTTTTGGCGCTTAAAACGGTTCATCAATCGGATACCCGAATCAAAAGTTATGCTTCCCAGAAGTTGACCTACTTTTGGAGGGAGTTGCAAATTTTGAAATTTAGCTAGAGAACCCCAAAAGGTGCTATTTATGACTATTTTGGGAACCCTGGGTAGTAGTAGAGTTAAGGGGGGAAAGTGTAGAGTCAAGAATAGGTGGGAAAGTAGAAACCCTAACTAATTTGGGGTTACAGAAGGCTGAAGATTCCAGAGTCTTGAGGTTAGGAAAGCTGTAATGTGTTGCAGCCAGTAGAGGATTCATGCTCTGATTGTATTGAACTTCTGTAATGTAATGTGTTGTCTAAATCAATAAAAGAACATCTCTATTTTCTGTGTGCAATTTTTGTTGTTGAGTGTTTTATGACTTACCCCCTTCATCAAGTGGTATCAGAACAAGGGTTCTTGAGTGTGTAGATAGATCACCGACTGTGAGGTAGTTTGCGCTAGGACCTGAGGTTGTGGGTTTGCTACAGAGATCAAGATGCCTCCACGAAGAAATCATATTGGGAGGAATGCTTTGACAGAAGAGGGTTTTAGAGCCCTGCAAAGGTAAATCGATGCATTGCAAGAGGAGCTACGAAGAGGGTTTGAGCCGAGAACAAGAGAAGAAAGTGAAGATGAAGCTGAAGAAGAGCTATCTGAGGAAGAACAAGAAGCTGCAGGAGATCCTACAGAAGTCAGGTTGTTGAGGTCCATTTCAAAGATCAGAAAGAGGCCCAGGATCAAAGTTTCTACATTTTCTAGAGATTTGAATCTGGAACAACTTATTAATTAGATCAATGACATGGAGAAGTATTTCAAGTATGAAGATGTGGAGGACCTAGATTGGGTCAAGTTTGCAAAAATAAAGTTGAAGGGCCATACCAGTATTTGGTGGAAGGAGGTCCAATTAGAGAGGAATAGAAGAGGAAAAGGAAAGACCACCAGATAGGATTAGATGGTGGAGAAACTAAAGAAATAGTTCATTCTTGTGGAGTATGAGATGGAGCTACTTGCAGAAGCTGCAAGGATTGAAGCAAGGTAACAAGTTTGTTAAGGAGTATACATAAGAGTTTTATAAAATTACTAGTAGGACATGCCATGCAGAGCCCAACAAGGAGAAGGTAGCCTATTACATTAATGGGTTAAGGTTGAGTATTCAAGATGAGCTGAGCTTGGTCAGAATGACCACCATAGAAGATGTGTACCAGTTTTCCCTGAAGGTGGAAGAGAAGCTGAATAAAATATTTGATAGCAAGCAAAGGGGAAGAGGTTAAGGTGGAAGGACTGGTGGAAGACCCTATGGAGGCCATAATGAAGTTCAAAAGAAAAGTGAAGAAGCTAGCACCAGTCAAAATCAAAGAGGGGATAATGCCTACCACTCTCATGACCAGAACAATGGTGAGCAAAGAGGAAGAGGAAGAGGTAGACCTAGGCAAGGACCTGAAAGAAAAGGTTTCAGAGGAACATGTTTCCAATGTGGAGAAGAAGGGCATCGAGCATACGAGTGTCTACAACATCAAGGAATGATGAATAGAAGACCTAAAGGTAATACACGAGTTGCACATGTAGATGAAGATGCACAATCTGAGGACTCTGAAGATGTTGAAAGGGGAGAAACCCTAGTTGTCAAAAGAACTTTGTTGAATGAGGAGAAAGAGACCAATCAGAGGAAGAGTTTATTCCACACAAGGTACAAATGTGAAGGTAAGTGTTGTGATATTATTATTTATAGTGGGAGCACTGATAATCTTGTTTCAGAGGAGATGGTTGACAAGTTGAAGTTGACAAGAAGAAGGCATCCACATCCATATCAGATTGCATGGTTACAGAAGGACCATAGAGCTTTGGTCAATGAGCAGTGTTTAGTGAAGTTCAAGATTGGAGACTACCATGATCAGGTGGTATGTGATATCATACCAATGGACGTATGCCATATGTTATTGGGGAGGTCATGACAGTATGATAGGAGCACTATCCATGATGGCCATGCAAACACATATTCCCTAACAAAGGATGGAGTTCATCATAAGTTGAAGCCCTTGAAGGAGGTGGAAGAAAAGGTATGTAGTACTACCAAAATTTGCTTGGTAGATGGTAGAAAATTTTTGGAGGGTATGAAGCATGAGCATCATTGCTTTGCATTGATTCCTAAGATTAGTCAAGAAAAATGTGAAGATGTACTAGCAGAAGTCTCAGATATGTTGGAAGAATTTCAAGATATTATATCTAATAATGTACCAAGAGGTTTACCACCAGTGAGGAAGATAAGTCACCAAATGGATTTGATACCAGGAGCTAGTTTACCGAATAAGGCAGCCCACAGAATGACTCCTGCAGAGAATGAAGAGCTAAATAGACAAGTTCAAGAGCTGTTAAGGAGGGGACTGATAAGGGAGAGCCTAAGTCTATGTGCGGTACCTGCAGTACTAGCACCAAACAAAGATGGAGAATGGAGAATGTGTACAGATTATCGAGCCATCAATAAGATCATGATCAAGTACAGGTTTCCATTGCCAAGAATAGATGACATAATGGACTATTTGAGTGGAGCCAAATACTTCACGAAAATTGACCTGAAGAGTGGGTATCACTAGATCCGTATCAGGGAAGGAGATGAATGGAAGACAACCTTCAAGACAAAAGAAGGTTTGTATGAGTGGTTAGTCATGTCATTTGGGCTAACTAATGCACTAAGCACATTCATGCGGCTCATGAATGAGGTATTGAAAGAATTTTTGCAAAGTTTTGTTATTGTTTATTTAGATGATATTTTTATTTTCAGTAAGACTTGGGATGAGAATATGATGCATATCAGAATAGTTTTGGAGAAGTTGAGGGAGGAGAAGTTGTTGATCAATTTGAAGAAATGTAGCTTTGCAAAGGAGTTGGTGTACCTAGGATTTTTTGTCTTAGAGGAAGGTCTTAAGATGGACCCAGAGAAGGTGAGAGCTATCCTTGAATGGCCTACGCCAAGGAGTGCCACAGAGATATGATCTTTTCATGGTTTAGCAAGTTTTTACAAAAAAATTATTAGGAATTTTAGTAGCGTTTGTGTACCCCTAACTAAGACAATGAGAGGGGATAGAAAATAGTTTAAATGGACTAAAGGAGTAGACAAAAGCTTTGATACATTGAAGGAGAAAGTCACAGAGCAACCTATTTTGGCCCTTCCAGATTTCAATGAGGTATATCAGGTAGATTGTGATGCTAGTGGTAGTGCTATAGGAGCTGTTTTGAGCCAAGAAGGTAAGCCCATTGCCTATTTTAGTGAGAAGTTTAATGATGCCAAGAAAAAGTATTATGTTTTTTGATCAGGAATTTTATGCAATAGTTCAAGGTTTGAAGAAATGGAGACATTATTTGTTGCCAAAAGAGTTTGTTTTATATACTGATCATCAGGCTTTACAATATCTTAATAGTCAAGGAAAGTTGAACCAAAGGCATTTAAAATGGGTTGAGTTTTTGTAGAGTTATACTTTTGTTTTGAAGCACAAGGGTGGGAAGTCCAATAGAGTTGTAGATGCCTTGAGCATAAGGCAAAATTTATTGACAGAAATGAAGATAGAGGTTGTTAGGTTCAATGAGCTCAAGAGTTTATATCAAGAAGATCCAGATTTTGTAGAGGCTTAGAAAGCATGTTTGGAACCTGTTACTTTGTATAGGACAAAATGGTTGGATTTCATCATCCAAGATGGCATGTTGTTTAGAGGAAGCCAATTGTGCATTCTGAGGAGTTCCATGAGAGAAAACCTAATTAAGGAGAAGCACAGTGGGGGATTGGATAGACACTTTGGTTGAGATAAGACCATTTCTATTATTGGTGAGAATTATTATTGGCCACAGTTGCAGCAAGATGTGAGGAAATTTGTGCAGTGTTACAAAGTGTGTCAGTTGGCAAAAGGAACAAGTTAGAATACTAGGCTATATCAGCCATTACCTATACTAGAGAAGCCATGGGATGATATTAGTATGGATTTTGTTCTTGGTTTACCAAGGACACAAAGAGGGCATGATTCCATTTTTGTGGTGGTGGACAGATTCTAAAAGATGGCACATTTTATTCCTTGTAAAAAGACTAATGATACTATTCATATTGCACAGATATTTTTCAAGGAAGTGGTGAGACTAGATGGTCTACCTAAGAGCATAGTTTCAGATCGAGATACCAAGTTTGTTGGTTATTTCTTGAGGACATTGTGGAAGAAGTTGAAAATAGATTTGAAGTTTAGTTTTGTACACCATCCACATACTAGTGGACAGTCAGAAGTGGTGAATAGGAGTTTGGGTAACCTTCTATGATGCTTAGTAGGAGATAAGCCCAAGGGATGGGATTTGATTTTACCACAGGCATAATTCACTTACAACAATTCTGTCAATAGGAGTACTGGTAAATCACCATTCTAGATTGTATATGGCAATAGTCCAAGAAATGCTTCAGAGTTAAGGAAGCTAGACAAAGGAGAAAAGACAAGTGCTAAGGCCGAAGACTTTGCAAAACACTTGAAGAATTTGCATGACGAGGTGAGAAAGCATATTAATAAGATGAATATTCAATACAAGGCTAAGATAGATCAAAAGAGGAGATATAAGGAGTTTCAGGTAGGAGATGAAGTCATGGTTCACTTGAGAAAAGAAAGGTTCCCAATTGGAACATACAATAAGTTGAAAATGAAGAAATTTTGGCCATACAGAATCCTAAAGAAGCATGATTCAAGAAATGCATATGAGGTAGAACTGCTAAGTGGGATCAATATTTCCCCTGTGTTCAACATTGTTGATTTGATAGAATATCATGAAGGTGGCACAGAGGATGGACCAACAGAAGAACAGTGGAGTATTCCGACATCTACTTCAATGGAGGAGATAGAAGAGATCTTGGATAGCCGTGTGGGAAGAAGTACTCAGAATAGGAAATATGAATAATATCTAGTGAAATGGAAAAGAAGTCCTATTGAAGATTTTTCTTGGTTGTCTAATGTAGAGGTTGACGATTTGGGTTTTCCTCACACAAACCCTTGAGACGTGACAGGGTCACTTCTCAAATTACCCTGGGTGTTTGATGTAGGAACATCTAGTAGTGTAAGGGCAATCTTACATCACCCAAAAAGAAGTTAATTCAAAATCATTACAATTATTTTCATTTCTTTCCATAATTAGTGTTTCTGGTTCCATAACCTCCTAAATAATGATGTAGGACTTTCAATTTTTCCAAAACTGCTAAAAATAGCAAACTGCCTATTTTGGAAAGTTTTAACTGCCATTTTAGGAAAGTTTGCATTTGGGCATGGATTGAAACAAAAATTTCTAGAAATCTTCATAACTGAAATATAAGACCATTGGCGAAGGAATCAGGCAAAGATCATTTGTGAGCTGAAAGATATTAAAGTTTTTGTTTTCTGAAAAACCCCTAAAATTTTTTGAAATAAGATATGAGGCACTAAAACATCCCATAACATCCCCAATAGTTGATAGAAATCCATTTATGAATTTATGATGTGATAGTTCACTTCACCAGATTTTTGGTGCTTAAAACGGTTCGTCAATCGGACACCCAGATCAAAAGTTATGCTTCCCAGAAGTTGACCTACTTCTAGAGGGAATTGCAAATTTCAAAATTTAGCTGGAGGCCACCAAAAAGTGCTATTTATGACTATATTGGGAACCCTAGATAGTAGTAGAGTTAAGGGGGGAAATTGTAGAGTCAAGAATACGTGGGAAAACATAAACCCTAACTGATTTAGGGTTACAGAAGGCTAAAGATTCTAGAGTCTTGAGGTTATGAAAGTTGTAATGTGTTGTAGCCAGTAGAGGATTCATGCTCTGATTGTACTAAGCTTCTGTAATGTAATGTGTTGTCCAAATCAATAAAAGAACATCTCTATTTTCTTTGTGCAATTTTTGTTGTTGAGTGTTTTATGACTTACCCCCTTCATCCAAAAACCTAGGCATTGGACTTGGGCGCCCGCTCATTAGTCCCTGACTGTTTCACTTTTGAACCCTGAAAATAGGTGCATAATTATTTGTCATTTTACATCTTTTTGTAGCAGCATTTTCTGATATTCATTTGTTTGTTGTCGTATTTGCATAATTAGGGTTTTGATGTATAATTGAGCTTAATTGAGTATAATTGACAATCAAATCATACAAATCCAAGTTTCCCTACATCTCATAGTGACCTAGGGTATGATAGTACATTGCAACTTGACCCTAGGTCCTTAAATGAAAGGATGAAAGGAGAATACACACAAAACTACCAAAAAACTCAAACATCCAAATTTTACCCTTTACAAAAGCACAAAATGTGAAAACTCAAGATCCTCTAGAGCTTCAAGAGATCATTCAACACCATCAAAAGACCTATCTTTTAAGAACCTAAGGGTCTACCTCTAGTTAGAGACCATGATCATGCCATTGAATTAATCCCAGGAAGTATTCCTCCTACCATTAGACCGTATCACTATCCATATGAACATTAGTTACAGATTTAAAAATTGTTCAAGGAATTGTCGGATTTAGGCATTGTTTATCCTAGAAAAATCTGATATTCATCTCCAGTGGTTATGTCTAATTGAAGGATGAGTCATGAAGAATGTGCTTAGATTATAGGGAGATCAACAAGATCACTCTCAAAGATAAGTTTCCTATTCCCATTATTGATGAATTTAATGGTGAAATTATCTTTACTTAGATTTTCATTCAAGTTATCATCAAATTCAACTAAAGGAGGAGTATGTACATAAGACTAGCTTAGAACATGTGTGTCATTACTAATTCCTAGTAATATCATTTTGTCTCACTAATGCCCAATCAACTTTTAAAATCCACATGAATTTAGTGCTCCATCCATTTCTTTGAAAATTATTCTTGGTATTCTTTGATGACATCCGAGTGCATATTGTAAAAAATGGGAAGAACAATTTCAAAGTATGCATAGAAGATATTATAGGTATTGGAAGGTAATCAACTTCATACAAAACAATCTGAAAGTGTCTTTGGAGGGAAAGAAGTGGAATACTTAGGACATGTGGTGTCATATGAAGGTGTCAAGGTGGACTCTAAGGAGATTGTAGTGGTAAAAGAGTGGCCAAAACCTAAAAATATCAAATATTTGAGTGGATGCTTGGGTTTAATAGGATACTATAAAAGATTTGTTTGTAATAATGCTCATATAGTAGCACCCTTAACAATATTATTGAAGAAGGATTATTTTTCATGGTTAGAGCTAACCACCCAAGCATTTGACTGACTAAAATAAGATCTTACTTCCACTCTTGTGCTAGCTACCTAGAGTTCTCTAAGATATTTATCTAGCAGAAAGTGATTCATCTAGACATGGCATTAAGACAATATTGATGCAAGAAGGGTGTCCCTATTAGGAATTGCATGCAGAAGATATCAATTAAATGCAAATAAAGATTAAACAAAGGAATGAAAAATACATAGAAATAATAACAGTGAGAGACAATTTTTAATGTGGTTCACCCAAATCTGGGCTACATCCACCAACAAAGAGTCCAATATTATTATCCAACAAATCAAACTGATTATAACCAGCAATCCATGCAACTTAGTAGCACTGCAAATGCTACAATGCAATATCCATGTATACCCTAACCCTTAGCCACTTTTATCAAGCCTTATGTCAGTTACAAAAATAGGGTTTTTTATGTTAGCCAATAGAAAAATAACTCCTGATGCCTTTATAAAATAACAAAAATCATTCGAGGTTTTGAGAGTGCTGCCCCTGAGCCCCCTATGGGAGCACTGCCCCTGAGCCCCCTGTGGGGGCACTATATCGCGACAGGGAGCATGCCAGGGGCCCTGCCCCTAGACCCTACAAGGGGTGCTGCCCCCAAACCCCCATGAAATAATTTGGGGGGAAACAATGCATATAAAAGTGGGGAAAATTTAACCTCTGAGTCTGATTAGGATCCATATAACAACAGTCCCTTGGCATTTGAGATTCAACAACTCAAAGAAAAGAACATGGTAAGTCCCAGATATGAGAAATAAATGTTATCTATGATTTATGAAGTCAAACAATGGCATAAATATCGATAATAGGAAGGCATTTCAAAGTCAACATAGATCATGAGAGTCTAAATATTTTTGAGAAATGATTATTTTTAAAGGAGAAAAAAATGGGTTAACAAGATTCTAGAGTATGACTTTGAAAATATTTACAAAAAGGGTAAGCAAAATATTCTATTTGATGCCCTTTCTTGACAAGTAGGGGAAGAAAAAATTTGTACCATTTCTATATTACAACTTGAATGGGTAAACATTGCATGAGAAGAGAGGCAATATGATCCTCTAATAAATAAGTTCATTCAATAACTTCAATAGGACCCATATTGTTTAGATAAGTATGTTTGGAAAGGAGAGTCCTTATGGTACAAAGAATGCTCTTTTTGTGCAAAAATTCTTATTTGAAAGCTAGAATATTTCAAATGCATGACTTACCAATAGGAGGACATTTGGGTTTTTTTAAAACCTATCACCATATAAAGAAAGATTTCTTTTGGGAAGGCCTTAAGGTGGATGTAAATAAATTTATTGTTGCATGTGTGATATGCCAACAAAATAAAGGTGAAATAGTAAATAATCTAGGCCTCTTACAACCATTAGGCATTCCAACACAACATTGGCACAAAATAATGATGGACTTCATTATTGGGTTACTAAAGTTAGCTAATCTCAATGTGATTTTGGTTGTTGTGGACAAACTCACTAAGTATGCACATTTCTATGAACTTTCTCATCCAGTTCAAGATTGTGAGTAATGTTGTAGTAGTATTCATGGAAAATGTACAAAAACATCATGGCATCAACAAAACAATTCAGTGATCATGACCCTATTTTTATTAGCATCATTTGTACAAAATTATCTATAGTGTGGGGTACAAAACTAGCACATAGTTAATCTTGTCATTTGTAATTAGATGGTGAATTAAAAATTGTGAATAAATGTTTAGAAAGATATTTAAATTGGTTTTCCTTTGACAAAAAGGGTAAGTACATGAAATGGGGTCAAAAGTGGCCACTTTTTTTTTCTTCTAAAATTAGCTAAAGCTACACTTAGACAAGTAATTCAAGATGCATAAACTAAAAATTTGAAGATATGATAAGAAAAATAATTGTATTTCTCTCAATCTAGTTTATAAACTACTAAAGATTTTTAAAAATGATTAAGATTAAGGGGGTTAAATGCCAAATGCACACAAAAGTGTTCCTATTTTTATCACTAAAATATAACATAGTGTCTGGTGTGTGCCCCCCTATTTGTTTTTGCTACATTAGGTATTTTTAAAAACCAGTTGGTGGAAATATAGAGAAGAGTGAGTACTAATAATTGTATATATATAAACTTTGGATAAGTGGTTTAAAATTTATTAAGAAAATCAATACATATGTGCTAGAGGAATATCAAGACACTATTCAAATAAAATAAAAATAAATACCTTAACTTATTTAAAAATATTAAAAAAACTATATGGATAGAAAGGTGAGAAGCTAGCTCTTTATTTTGGTGGTGGTTTTGTAAAATTTTATTGCAAAATGTGTAAACTTGATGTGGTCAAAGTTTGAATTCAAGCTATTTTATGTTAAAAACACAAAATTAGGAGCCACAAGAGATGTCCATCCCTTAGGCTTAGAAATCCAATCCCTAAATGAGAAGGATCATAAATTTTTTGAATACAAGGCATTAAAAATGCATACATGTAAAACCATGTACGTGTTATGTTTTTCATAACATGAATGTGTTTTTCTAAAAATCTCAAGGCTGACCACTAATTTGTTTTTCATTTCCATGCACTTACCCAACAAGCACAATGGTCAAAATTGTTTTCACTAGCAAAGTGGTAGTATAACACATCATTTCACACATCAATAAAGATGACTCCATTTGAGTCTCTTCATGGCTACCCCCACCATCTACTTCTTATTTACAAGCTTATCTCGAAGCTTGTGTAGTGGAGGATCGTATTCAACACCAACAAGAAATGCTACAAATCCTTAAGGATAATTTAATTGTGGATTAGAATAAGATGAAATAACAAGTAGATCAACACCACAATGAGAGGTATTTTAGGGAGGGAGATTTGGTAATTCTTTGATTACAACCTTATAAATAAATGTCACTTAAGAAACATAAGAACATAAATCTCACACCTAAATTTTATGGTCCCTATACGTTCCTTCACCAGATAGGTAGTGTAGCTTATATATTAGAACTTCCACTTTCTTCCAAAATTCATCCCATCTTCCACATCTATTGTTTCAAGAAATTGATAGGTAACAAGATTCCAATCTAGTTAGAATTGACTAAGTTAGATGATGAAGGGAAGTTTATTTTGGAACCTAAGGTAGTCATTGAAAAATGAGTGAAGTAGATGCTAAATAGGGACATTTATGAATTCCTAATTTGGTGGAAGAATTTTTCAACTAAAGATACAACATAGGAAGATGAATAATTCATAAAAAAGCATCAAGATTTGCTAATCTTTGAGGGAAACATTTTTCTAAAGGGGATGGGCATGTTATAATCCTAATATTCTATCTTCCTAAATGTAATAAGGTTAAGCACTTGTGGAATGCTTAACCTTAATATATTTATTTATTAGTTGTAATTATTTTCTTAGCTTGACGCAATTAGAATGAATCTTAGGTGTGTCCCAACATAGTTATGCCTTAAACAAGGAAGAGAAAGGCTCTCCCAAACCATGATAAGTTTTAATAATAAATTCATATTATTATTTTATGATTATTGGACCTCATCCCCTTTAAGTTATCTTCTATTTTTCTAATTTTTACATTTATTTCTAAGAACATTCCACAAATCATACCCAATGCCATTAAACGTTTCAATTTTTGAATGAGAGGTAGAGGCCATGGCTTCAATCACTCAAAAATCTACAAAACTATTCAATTAAAAAGATCCCATTGTAGAAAAAAGCTCACAAAACTTCAATAAAGGCATCCCCTTCTCAATAGAACTAAGGATTTGATATCAAATGTTGTTAAACATGGTAAACTACTACAAGCATAAACTTCTCAAAAGAGTATGCAAGTCTGAAATTTGTTAATGTAACATTAGATTAACCATTAATATCATATATGGAAGTAAATAGTAAATTAAAAATTAGAAAACCATAAGAATTGTTGAAATACACTAGACAACTGAGAGCGGGGGGGGTGAATCAGTTGTCCCAAAATCTTAACTACTTCTGCACTTTAAAATATCAATCACTTGTCCACTGATATTAAGATTCAACCATGAAAGCATGAAATCAAAAACTTAAACACAGTTGCAAGATAAAAAACAAGAGACACCAGATTTTTACGTGGAAAACCCTGTTAAGGGAAAAACCTATTGCAAGTATGTACCTAATCGGTGTTGTCATTGATTTCAACATATCCTTGTTGTCATTGGTGTCAACTGTATCTCATTCTATCACTTGTTTAGAAGAATTGTATGTTGAGGATATTGAGAAAATTAGCCTCTCCGAAAGAAACAAGTAAGTTACAGAAAAGTGCAGTATAAACAGTGAGTTGTATGCTGAAGAACTATCTGATAAACTGTTCTACATTTATTTCTACTTGAAGATTGTGGTTTGTGGATTGGAAGTAAGCTAGAGGTATGACTAAGGATGCTACATTCTATGTTTGAGCCCTCTGCATGAAGATCTGAGTGACTTGTGTTCACCAGAGTGAAACATGTTTTTTTTGTAAGTTCAATTGGGATAGGAAGAAAAGTATTCTGCTCCACATTCCTCCGCAATAAAGTATTTTGCTTTGTGGTTCTAGAGGAAAGTCTAGGATGATGATAAGTTCCTACAGTTGCAATGGTTCATGGTTTGGTAGTTTGCAAGCTATCTTTCTTTTATGACAATTGAAGACAATGAAGTTCATGTGTTCTGGTGAGAAGATTCCTATGGATAAAGTGGTTATGGTTCATGTAGTTGCTTCTGATGATTATAATGTGCTTTTGGATGTCTCTTAATCATGTTCCTATCTTGAGATTGGTCTATGTTAAGGATTTAAGATTGTGTTCAAAGATTGTTCCCAGTTAGTGTAACGTGTAACCAGTTTTGGCTAACCTAGTTAATCCCAATGATTGCGGAGATCTCTGGAAGATTGTGCAAGCATGTCATGGCGGGGAAGATCATGGTTGAGTCCCAGCCAAGGCATGGCATGATCTACATTTCATTTCCTTTGCATAATGTTGTAATAGGTCACGACCTATTTTGTAAATTTTTGTAATGCCGACCTTGGAGATTGTTCCAATGGTTAATGATATTGATACTGACCTCGATGATCATTCCAAGGTTGATGAAGTGTATAAATACTTGTAGTTGAGTCATGGAAAAGGTGTCCTTCAATAGAAATGAAAAGATAATAAGAAAGGTCCAAAAGAAAGAGTAGAGTAGAGAAGAGGCAAGAAGTAGAGCAGAGGTAGAGTAGAGCAGAGGAATTATTGTACTTCAATCACAAACATAATAAGGTGTTGATTGTGGCAGTGAGTCTAGTAGTAAGCCTCTAGTAGGGTTTAACAACCCTTATTGTAATCTTGCTAGGTTTAAGGTTGAGGCAGTGAGCCTGCTAGACCTAGTTGTTCTTCATGGCAGTAAGCTAGTATGTTAGGCCCATGGAGTGACTAAGCCTAAACATCATTTTTGTAAAGATTACAATATATATTTAAGAGATAATCCTCTTCGTGGTTTTTCCCCACCTTGGGGTTTTCCATGTAAAATATGGTGTCTCATGTGTTTGATGTTGTATCTATGGTTAAGTTTCTGATTTCATGCACTCATTGTTAAATCATAATAGTTGTGGATAAGTGATGAATGTTTAATTGCATAAAGTGTTTGACTTTTTGGGACAACTGATTCACCCCCCCTCTTAGTTGTCTAGCACATATCAACAATTGGTATTAGAGCAAGGTTCCTCTAAAGAAAGTTTAACAGCTTGAGGAAGATCCAAAATGTCTTACAAGAAGGAAGCACTGCATTTTGATGGAATGTATTATGTTCTCTGGAAGGCTCAGATGAAAATCCATCTTCTTTCTCTTGGTTACAAAGTATGGAAAGCTATAGAAATAGAATACACAATACCTCCAAATGGTCCGAGGACTAAAGATGAAATCAAGGAATGTAAGATAGATATCAAGGCAAAGGATGCTCTACTAAGCTCATTAACCGACTCAATATTGACGAAAGTTGTGGATCTTGAAATTCCAAATAAGGTATGGGAAAAGTTGAAAAATCCATATGAAGGAGATGATTCTATGAAGGAAGCCAAGTTACAAAGTCTGAAAGTGAAATATGAAAGTTTGAAGATGAATGATGATGAAAACATATCAGCCTTTATGCAAAGAGTTAATGAACTTGTTACAGGGATAAAAGCCATAGGTGGAACTCTCGATGAAAAGGAAGTTGTTATGAAAATTCTCAGGTCTCTGCCCAAGTCCTACTATCACAAGGTAGCCGCAATTGAAGAATTCATGCAAGTAAAAATAGTTAACAGAGATTAGCTGCTTGCTAAACTTACTTCTTTTGAAATGAGGGAATTTGTTAATGCTCTGCCAAAGGTTGAGATGACCTTCAAACATAGTACTCCTAGAAATGCTTCTAGATCAAAAAAGTACATGGTAGAATCTGATGACAAGTTTGATGAAGTTGAAGCCAACTTTGTGGGTAGACTACAAAGAGGATCTGGTAAGTATAAAGGCAAACTACCTTTCAAATGTTTTTCCTATGGTAAAGTAGGTCATTTTGCTTCTAGATGTCCTAAAAGAATTGAAGGAAATAGAAGAAGATTTGAGAATAGGCCTAGGACCCAAAATAAGTGTTATTATGTTGAAGATTTTGATGATGATGAAGGAATATCCAATAATGGTGAACTAGATAATGCTAGTTCCTCTGTAAATGAATGCTTGTTCATTGCTATTAACAAAGATCCCGTGTCTACTAATTCTACTAGTTGTGTGAAGGAAGAAAAACTAGTGGAAAATGCTTTGGTTGCTCAGGTCATTAAGGACAAGGATGAATGGGTTATTGATAGTGGCTGTTCTCACCACATGACTAGTGACAAAAGTAAGTTTGTGAGTTTGGAAAGATATGATGGTGGACTGGTTAGGTTTGGAGATGATATAGCTAGTAAAATTTGTGGGAAATGATCTATTTCTTTTGATGGCAAGCATAATACTAAAGATGTCTTGTATGTGAAATGATTAAAGCACAATATTTTGAGTGTGGGTCAGATGTGTGACAAGGGCTATGATTTAAGCTTCAAGGACAATGGATACAAGATCAAGAAAAGCTTCAGAATAGTCATTACAATTGGTAAGAAGACCAGAGGTAATATCTATCACTTGAAAGGAACTGAGAACTATT
Organism: Cunninghamia lanceolata; assembly: GCA_027924645.1. Classification (NCBI taxonomy): domain Eukaryota; kingdom Viridiplantae; phylum Streptophyta; class Pinopsida; order Cupressales; family Cupressaceae; genus Cunninghamia; species Cunninghamia lanceolata. The sequence goes on along the minus strand of BSBN01000388.1, from coordinate 13,392,717 downwards.
GCTTGTTGAATCAGATTGATGAGAGCTGGTTATGGCATAGAAGGTTGTGTCACATAAAATTTGATAATATTATGAAGATAAGTACTGTACAAGTTAGAGATTTTCCTAAGCTTGTGAAGCCTGCTAATCCTATTTGCAAGGAGTGTCAATTTGGGAAATAGACAAGAACAAGTTTCAAAAGAAAGGACCAATCAGTTGGAGGACTACTTGAACTAGTGCATATAGATTTATGTGGACCTACTAGAGTAAAAAGTTAGCAAGGAGATAGGTATTTCATGTTGCTTATTGACGATTATTCTAGAATGAGTTGGGTCACCTTTTTGAAAGAGAAAGTTGAAACTCTAGATAAATTCAAGGCATTTAAGACAATGGTTGAAAATGAGATGGATTTGAAAATCAAATGCTTGAGGTCAAATAGAGGAGGGGATTTCACATCAAATGAATTCAATTTCTTTTGTGAAGAACATGGAATAAAGAGATAGCTATCTGTGCCCAGAACTCCACAACAAAATGGAGTTGTTGAAAGGAAGAACATAACAGTTCAAGAAGCTGCTAGAACCATGATGAAGGAAGCCCATCTTTCGGAAGCTTATTGGAGAGAGGCAATTCACAATGCTGTATATATCCTAAATAGAGTTCAAGTAAAAGGTAATAGTTCAAAGACTCCTTATGAATTGTGGCATGGTAGAGTTCCTATTGTGAAATATTTCAAAGTTTTTGGTAGCAAATATTATATCAAAAGAGAAGAAGGCAAGTTTGATGCTAGATGTGATGAAGGAATCTTCCTTGGTTACTCCACCAAGAGCAAGGCCTACCGGTGCTATAATAAGAGGCTAAATACGATCATTGAAAGTGTAAATGTTAAAGTTGATGAATGTAAGGAAAGGTCTTTAGAATCAAATGGATATGAGTAAAATGATCTGGATGTTTCAGAAGTGGTGCAACATGAAGATAACCTAGATGAAGAAGAATAAGCTCTGGTAAGTGCTACCAAAACTCAAAGATATGTAAGAATTAGTCATTTTGAAGATCAAATCATAGGAGATAAGAGAAAAGGGATCTTAACCAGAAGAAAAGTTGCAGATGAATAAGTAAATTTATGTCTGATTTCCAAGATTGAACCTAAAACTATGGATGAGGCTTGCAAAGATGAGAATTTGATAAAGGCTATGGAAGAGGAACTAATGCAGATAGAGAAGAATCAAAATTGGGATCTTGTTCCCAGACCAGCAGACAAGAATGTAATTGGTACAAAGTGGGTCTTCAGAAACAAGATGAATGAGAATGGTGAAGTGGTAGGAAACAAAGCAAGGTTGGTATGCAAAGGATACTCTCAAGTTGAAGGAATAGACTTTGAAGAAAATTTTGCTCCAGTGGCAAGAATTGAAGCAATAAGGATGTTTTTGGCTTTTACAGCATACAAAGAGTTCAAGGTTTATCAAATGGATATGAAGTTTGCTGTCTTAAATAGAGATTTGGAAGAGGAAGTCTATATAGAACAACTAGAAAGATTTCAGTCATCAGATGAAGGTGACATGGTATGCAGATTGAAGAAAGCTTTGTATGGATTAAAACAAGATCCCAGGGCATGGTATGCATGGTTAGACAGGTACCTAATATAGATAGGGTTTAGTAAAGGTACTACAGATAGTAATCTCTACTTCAAGATCAATGATGAACAAACCCTAATTGTTGCAGTTTTTGTTGATGATATTATTTTTGGAGGCAATGAAGGTATGTACTTAGTTTTTGCTGGAGAAATGCAAAGTGAATTTCAAATGTCTATGTTTGGAGAGATGAACTTCTTTTTAGGTCTAAAAATAAGTCAATCAGATAAAGGTATCTTCATTTCTCAGTCTAAGTATGTGAAAGAGTTGTTAAACAAATTTATGATGGAAGACTCTAAACCAGTATGCACACCTATGATAACTGGTTGTAAGTTAAGAAAAGATAATAAATCACCCATGGTAGACCAAAAAAGGTATAAATCTATGATTGGAGGATTACTTTATCTGACTCAAACCAGACCTAACATAATGCATGCAGTATGTCTTGTGGTAATATTTCAGGTAGAACCCAAGGAATCACATGTGATGGCAGTCAAGAGAATTCTAAGACATTTAAAAGGTATAATAGATTATGGTTTGTGGTACCCTAAGGACTCTGACTTTACTCTAATTGCATATACTGATACAGATTGGGCCAGAGATGTGGATGATAGAAAAATTACAAGTGGAGATGCATTCTTCTTGGGAAAAAGATTAGTATCTTGGTTGAGCAAGAAACATGATTCAATATCCCTGTCTACTATAGAAGCATAATACATTGCAACATCATGCAGTTTCAGTCTGTTGGAATTAGGCCAGACAACTAAGAGGGAGGGGGGTGAACTAGTTGTCCCACAAAATTAACCTTTTCTCCTTTTAAACTTTGTTCACAACTTACAAACAGATTAATGATGTAAACATTAAAACATGAAACAATAACACATGAGCAGAAATGCAATTAACACATTTGACACCAAGATTTTTGACATAGAAACCCGGTTAAGGGAAAAACCATGGCCCAGGTTAACCCACAAGATTCATACCCTATTAAAAGTACTTGAAAATGGGAAGGCACTTGCCTTCGGGTGCATTGCCTAGAGCTCACTACTCAAAAGAGGCTCACTATCTATAGAATTTATATTTAATACAGAAGGAATTAAATAAGAGTTAGCATCTTCTTCATGCCTGGTTCAGTCTCTTTGAATGCTCACAAAACTTTTGCTCTTCTCACAAATACTTCTTCACTATCACTTAATCCATTATTGTTCTTATTCCTCTGCTCCTATTCTTCTCTGCTCTACCTATGATCCTTTCTTTGGATTTATTGTTTCGTACAAGGATGATTTTCCACACCTCAACTACACACTTTTATATGCTTTATCAACCTTGGAATAAACATCAAGGTTGGCTTGACTTGACGCAGATCACTATACTATCGGCCAAACATATCTAAGACTTGAATCTACTTCCAACAACATGCCACACTCCAGAGAATTACTCTTAGATCATCCTCAACACACTTGAATCATCTAGTTGGCCAAGACTGGGAAGAACAGCAACACCAAGAGGGAAATCTTCAATAATGGGCTCAAACTTCAATGTGGACCTCCAACATAGCAGCCACATGATCCAAAGATCTTCACAAGTACATTAAATTCATCAAAAACATCTGCACTCCTCCAAAACATCAAAATCACTTCCATCTTCATCCAGAACCTCAAGAACACTGTCTGCCATGACTGTCACAAGAGAAAGATGGCTTTTGGACCTCCAAACCACAAACCACTTGAGTTGATAATACTTAATGACTTCCTAAACATGCCTCTAGATCCACAAATCATCATTTTACATTTCTAGAACAATTCGGACCTCTTTCTTATCACTCTATCTCTTCTAAACATTGTAAAACCAGTTCTACTCAGATGGTCATAGCTTCTTCAAATCTTCATGCGAACCCTTCAAATCTTAACTAGAGCTTCTTCAAACAATCCTCTACTCAGCCATATGGTCTGCATACATTGATACTCATGAATTTTCTTAGTAACCTCAACATTCCAGTCTTCTAAATAGACAACAAAATAGGTTACAGTTGACACCAGTGGCAATAAAGATATGTTGACATCAATGACAACACCGTTTAGGCACATATTTGCAACAATCTCCCCCTTTGTCATTGATGGCAACATATGATGTGAAAAATTGATTCGACTATCAAGACAAGACCTTCTCCCCCTTTTTCTTTCCACTTCTAGAATTACTTTCTTCACTGTTCCCCCTTTCATCAATAATTAGTTTTTCACATGACTTCTCTCCCCCTATGACATCAATGGCAAAGGGCACACATTTGTAGTCTTTTCTCCCCCTTTTTGTTTCATACTGATCTCTAGAATTTGCAAACTAACTACTCCTCATGAGTAGTATCTCCTTAACACTAATCCGGATCATAAGATATGACTGTGAATTCCACCAGACTAATGCACCCTAGTGCATCTTAGTTTTGAGCAGGAGGGGTAATAACCCCTAACTTCTCTCTAAGATACTCAAAAGTATCCTTGGGAAGAGGCTTAGTGAATATATCCATAATCTTCTCCTTTGAAGACAAAAACTCCAGCTTGACTTCATTCTTCTTTTACCTTCTCTCTCAAGAAATGAAACTTGATGGATATGTGCTTTGTCTTTGAATACAACACTGGATTCTTTGAGATGTTTATTGCCTCTTGCTTTTTTCTCATCCAAGAAACCAATCTCCTTCCTAAGAAAAAATCACCACCACTAGTACTTTTCCTATCATCTACATCTCCTACCCAATCAACATCTGTATATGCATGAAAAGTGAAGTCATTGTCTTTTGGATACCACAAGCCATAATCAAGTGTTCCTTTGAGATATCTAAAGATTCTTTTGACTGCTATAACATGGGATTCTTTAGGATTAGCTTGAAATCTAGTAACAAGCCCAACTACATTCGTGATGTTAGGTCTGATCTGAGTCAGATAGAGCAGTCCTCTAATCATTGATCTATACCTTTTCTAATTTGCCTTAGGGGAGTCACCATCTTTAGTCAACTTACATCCGGTTACCATAGGTGTACCTACTAGCTTTAAATCTTCCATTCCAAACTTCTTCAACAACTCTCTCACATACTTAGACTGAGATATGAAGATACCTTTATCTGACTGAGTGATTTGCAAACCTAAGAAGAAATTCATCTCTCCAAACATGGACATCTCAAATTCACTTTGCATCTGATCAGCAAATGTTTAGCACATGCTCTCATTTCCACCAAAAATGATATCATCAACAAATACCTCAACAATCAGAATATTCTCATGATCAATCTTGAAGTAAAGATTACTATCAGCAATGCCTTTGTTATTTCCTAGATTTAGTAAATACTTATCTAATCTTGCATACTAGGCTCTTGGGGCTTGTTTGAGTCCATATAATGCTTTCCTCAACCTATAGACCATGTCTTTCTAATCAGACAACTGAAATCCTTCCAGTTTCTCAATATAAACTTTTTCTAGTTCTCCATTTAGGAATGTTGACTTGACATCCATCTGATAGACCTTGAAATCTTTATAAGCAGCAAATGCAAGAAATAATCTGACTGCCTCTATTCTTGCCACTAGAGCAAAAGTTTCTTCAAAATCAATTCCTTCCACTTGAGAATATCCTTTGCATACCAAACATGCTTTGTTTCTTACTGCTTCACCATCTTCATTTAGTTTGTTTCGAAAGACCCATTTAGTTTCAATCACATTTTTGTCCTCAGGTCTAGAAACAAGATCCCAAGTGTGATTCTTTTCAATTTGCATTAATTCTTATTCCATTGGTTTTACCCAGTTTTCATCATTGCAAGCTTCACTTACTAATTTTGGTTTAATCTTTGAAATCAAACAAATCTCTTCTTGATCTTCAGCAATTCTTCTCCTAGTTCGAACACCTTTATTTCTATCTCCTATGATCTAATTTTTAGGATGATTCATCCTTACATACCTAGGAGTTTTGGGATTTTCTTGAACTTCTATTTATTGAACTTGTTCCTCAACTTATGCATTATCCTCTTGAGTTACTAGATTTTCTGGATCAATCTAGATCTAAATCTAAGTTTGCACTTGCCTTTCTTGACTTGGATTTCCATCCTGATCATCTAAATCATATATGCAAGACTTCGAATGTCCTTCTTTGCTCTCATCAACTCTAACATTAGCACTTTCAACAATCTTTTTCAACCTCTTGTTAAAGCACTGGTATGCTTTGCTTTGAGTAGAGTAACCTAGAAATATTCCTTCATCACTTCTTGCTTCAAGCTTGCCTAGATCCTCATCTTTTTTGATATAGCATTTACTACCAAAAACTCTAAAATATCTCATAGTAGGAGGATGACCAAACCAGAGTTCATAAGGGGTCTTAATAGAATTGCCTTTGATCTACATCTGGTTAAGAGTGGAGATAGGAGTACTCATAGCTTCTCTCCAATAAACTTGTGGAACATATTTTTCCATCATCATGGTCCTGGTAGCTTCTTGAATGGTCCGATTCTTCCTTTCCACAACTCCATTTTGCTGAGGAGTCCTAGGAGTAGATAACTATCTTTTTATTCCATGCTTTTCATAGAATGTATCAAACTCACTAAAGGTAAATTCTCCACTTCTGTCAGAGCTTAGACACTTTATCTTCACACCAATCTCATTTTCCACCATAACTTTGAACACTTTGAATTTGTCAAGAGCTTCTGATTTCTCTTTTAAGAAAGTTACCCACATCATCTGGGAGTAATCATCAATCAAGAATATAAATTATCTATCTCCTTGCACACTCCTAATTCTATCAGCACCACATAGATCAGTATGCACAAGTTCCAATCGTCCACTTGAAAATTGTCTTTTACTTTTGAATGAAGTTTTGTTTTGTTTACCCAATTGACATTCTCTACACATGCTATCAGGTTTCACAAGTTTTGGAAGATCTCTCACAACCTGAGTGGAACTTATCTTGATAATGTTACCAAAATTCACATGACGCATTCTCCTATGCCACAACCAACTTTGATCTATTTGAGCAATCAAACAACTTTTTCCAGAACTACTTAAATGAAAGATGTTACCTCTAGTTTGGAGAAGTTACAGCAAGGGATGCAAAATGATTTGAAGAAGCAGAAAAAGAGGTTCAAATACAAGTATTCAGTAACAATCCTCATGAGTAGGAGCTCATGAATTTTTCTACATGGGGAGTCTGATGTAGTGCATCGTTAATTTTCAATTTTTGGTTTTCATTTGTCTTGTTTTGGTAGGAAATTAGGTTCATGTCCTCTCGATGGCAGGAAATATTGTAACCATCTTGATAGTTTCAATGGGTGCAAAGAATAGGTTATGATAGTTGAGGAATGTGAGAAGAGTCATGAGGTAAGGTGAAGTGGTAGAGGCCAGATGAAGGCTGACAATATATATGGCATTTCACCAGGAGCATTTTTTACTAACTTATAGCCTCTGGTTGAGGCATTACCATTCAGATTTCTACCACAAAGGATTGTCTTTTTCTCTCGATTTAATTTATGTAACTCCCATCTCTAGGCCTTAGCAGTAGCTTGATATTTTAAGAATACCTCTTTAAATGTTTGGGAGGATGAAATGCCTTTGTTGTTGGCCATAGAGACTAGTTAAAAAGAAGAGCATGATAGGAAGAGTGAGAGAAATGTGAAGTCTGAGTTTGAGAAGAGAGGTCGAATGCTTAGAAGAAGTAGTAGGATTTTGAATTAGAGTCTTGGTATTATGTCTATATAAGAGGCTGACTGTGGTGACCGTATTGTGAATAAATGAATAATTTTTGTAGTTGAATGAGAATATTACCTTGCTCTGTTTCATGTGAGGGTTGTTTCATTGCATCTAGGGATTCCTATCTCTAATCACTGATAGTATATGTTTGTATTGTTATTCCTCTCATTGTTAGAAATTCATGTTTTAGAGTCCATACTAGAATGTGTGTAGGGTCTAGAGTCCTGAACTTCCTAGCATTATTGTGGGGAATAGTGATCTTGAGTCTCGGTTCAATTTGAATTTCATCTTGTCACTGCAAATGCTGGCATCATAATATCATCACAAGGAAAAGTTTAGATAATGCTCAGTGTCATAAACTTCTTCATAAAGTATTAGAGATGAAGCATTTTTATCAATTCAATAAGTTATCAAAGTTGCAAATGCATTGATTTTAAGGCATGGAATACATGGTTTGTGATTGGCTCATACAATGAAACAAATCACCAGGATCCATCTAATCAAACAGAAATAGGGTATATGAAGTAAGCAGAACATGTAGTATCTCCTTCAACTAGCTATCTCTACATAATTCTTTGAGACTGAAATAAAAAGTGGATGGAAAAGACATTTTATGATTATAATTAGAGTGGGAAAATGTGTAGCGTTATTTAGTCTATACCTGTCGTGTTGATGTTGTCAATGAAAGACGTTATTTTCACAGTTCATATTTTGTATGTGCAAACACAAGAGTCTAAAATTCAAGTATTCAAAGGAGTTCTCAAGATCAAGCAAAGCTTAATTTACAAAATCAAGCAAACAAAGATAGAGAGTAACTTAGCCAAATCCATAACTTTAAAGTTGCAAGTCCTAGTTACCTTTTTGTGAAAGTGACTTAAGTCACTCTTTGTAATGTAAAGTTAGAAAATGAACTTTATTTCTAGAAAAGTGATGTAAAATATAACCAAAAATAAGGTTCATTATATTATTGTATTTTAAAAGGGTAGTTATGAAGTAGTTATCAGGTAGTTACAAGGTAGTTACTGGGAGAAAGCCTATAAATACAAGGCTATTTCAATGTAAAAAAAGGGACTTTTGGAGGGGAACTTATGGAGAGAACTTTTTAGAGAGTTTTGAGCTCACATCTTCTACAAAGGACTTTATGAAGTTGTATAATTTTAGGAAGCTAATAAAGAGTGTATTTGGTTCGTACGTTCCAATTGTGCTTCTGAGTTATCATTGCTAGTTTTTTGTATGTTAAATTAGTAATCCTTTGTGTCTTTGTGTAAATAATTGGTCATTTGTTGAAGCATTGATATAAACCAACCAATTGATATAATGAAACACAATCATATCTTGGTATCTCGATTTGAGTGTGCTGGACAAACCTATCTCTTCGTATGTTGAGATTTGTCATCCTCTTTTCATCATCATTGCTTATTAAAACTTATTATTGTGTAATTCATCATATAGGTTCAGGAACATAGTTTCTAACTCCATTGGTGAAATCACGTCATAATTTGTCCTCAATTTGTGAAATCTAAACTAGTATACATGTGTCTAATGTTAGGGTTTTTACAAACCAATCTTTCATGTTAGTTTGTGAAATCCCAGTTGGTATTCATGTGTCTACCACTATGGTTTCTATATTTCATTCCTTTAGTTTTCTTTTTCCTCTTTTTTGTATTTTTAGGTTAAAAGTACACAAAAACCACAAAAACCACAAAAACCCCCCATCATACAAGGGAGCTGTCCCTCTCAAATGCAGAGGAAAGTTGTTAGTCCAATAACAACTTATCCAACTATTGAATCAATTATTTTATCTCCCTATGATTTTGAAGTGAGATATTAGGATCATTTTTTACCCTTTTATTATATTTAGATGAAGATTCCAACAAACTTATTCCTCATGACCATTCCTACCACATAATGTGCAAGTTAATTCTCATTTCTAGTGGAATTCAACTTTTTGTCCTTTCTGATTGATTTGACTTCATTATATAGTTTGGTGAGGAAGTCCAAACAACTATCTAAACATAATGATCATCTAAGAATTATTCATCTATGCACACTACTTTGAAATAAAATACAAGTAAAAGAGATGAATATGAAGCCCCAATATGTATTTCATTAGTACTTCCTCATATAGCACATCTTAACCCTTTTATGAAATCTAGTATTCTATCCTTATACACTTTGTCCCTCTTTCTATTTTAATTTTATTTAATTTTATTCTGACTTTGTGACATAATGGACATAATTTCTTCCTAATAAATTACTTAAAATATCCCTAATAAATTATGAAAGTTTATTTTAAAACAGTGGAATACAAGATGATCTCAAACCAATTTGATGTACATTTTTCTATAAAATGAGATATTTTGATTAAAGTAATACTAAAATATACCTCAAGCTATATAATCCAAATGTCAAATGTTTCTACATCTACATTTATTTCAAATGGAAGTATCTCAATATTGGCTTCCATCTTGACTAAAGGCTTATTGAAAGACTATTCTCTATATTGGGTATTTCCTTTTCGTCATTAGAATCCGTATTTTTATTTAATCTCTTCAAGAGGGCTTCTACAAGGCCCTTCATGGTCTTACATGGACCAAGATATAATTGCAATGGACTTTTCCATCATAGATAACCTTGCTTTAACATCTAATTCTTCTCTTTGTAGAAATTATATTTTCATAGTCCATCATAATTAACATTGGATTGCTTTTGGTAAAACATCATGTCTGTATTTTTGAATCAATGTTTCAAATCAAACTACATGTTCCATCATTAAAGTTTTATCTAAAATGACAATTCAAAACTACTCATATGGTTCTTCTCTTGAAATTAATTTATACGAGCCTTTCTATAATTGTGTGATTCATTGTCTCTTTTCAAAGGTAGAATCTTCTAACCACTCGACCTAGTTGTGAGCATCAAGCTACAAAGTACTCACAACACACAACATCCCATTAAAAGGAATTATCTCCTCTAATACAACTTAATTCATAAGCATGGAGGATTAGGATATTCTAGATGCTTTTATTGTCAACAATAAATTAAATTGTTAGTTGAAGTGAGAAAACATGAGTAAATTCAAATTTATAATTAATTGATAATTAAAAATGGAAACATAGTAGAGACAAAAAACTATGAAAGAGGATAATTTTACCCTAGAGAAAACGACTTTGGGTGAAAACCCTATTTGAAAGATGACCCCAATCTCACTTATATAGATTAATTAGCATTAAGAAAAGGTGACATCTATTATAATTTCAGATCAAATCTCTACCATATTGAAAATATCTCCAACTAGCTCACAAACCCTTCCTAATTCCTTTCTCCTACCTCTACTACCATGACAATCCTAAAATAGAAATTTCCTAACAAAAAAATTGCCATGATCACCCTCAACAATGCATATGAGATACTAAGAATTCCATAATAATGTATAAAATAGATTATAAATATATTTACAAGGCATTTGGAAGCTAAATAGACCATGAAAATGTTACAAAAAAAGGAAATTTTGAGAACTAAAATGTCATTGGATGCCCACAAACTATCATGACAAACTCACTACTTATGATAGAGAGGTGTTTGTACTTTTTAAGGGTGACAACATTTTTTTGTAGTCTTTTCACTTTTGTTGTAGTTGATGATGAATTTGTCATGGTAGATGGTGTTTGTGCCACTTGTTAAAATAAATGATTTCATCATTGTAGGAAAATACTTAATTTTGGGGGGTTTTATTGTGCACCAATGATTGCACAGACATGTCCTATACCATCTTGAACATTATCCATACTCTAATAAGTTATCCATTGTCCCATATTATATCATGAAATATGAAAACCTATATCCTTTTCAAAGCACCTATGCTCTAAAAAGATTACTTTGTATCGTATATTGTTGTATAATACTACCCAATACATCAAGGTTTTATTTTTTTCTTCCAAAGTAATTGTAGAACTTGGTTGAGTTGAATATTTATGTTTATTTATTAAAATTTTACAATAATAAAATCTAAAGATTTATTCTCTAGATATTACAATGGGTACTTGTATTTAGCCACTTAATCTCAATAAGATTAAGCCATGTAATTCTTATTTAAGTATTTAAAGTTTCAAGAATATTATTATTACTTTAAGGTTTTATGAAATCATTTTAGTGCACTCTTCACTTAAACAACATATAGTGTAAGCTAAAATTAACCTCTTGTGGTAATCCATAGGGCATATTATGCCACCATGTGACATTTGATAAGGTAGAGATAGTAGAATAGTAATATCTACCTCTACATCAATATTTCAACAAATATACTATGTTTTTGGTTTTTTTTTATGGTGAAATATAATATAAATATATATGTTTTCACTTTTGAAGGTTTGATTTCATCTTTATAATAAAATATAAATACATATTTGTATATTTTGCAGGTTGAGTTTGATTATCCAAATGAAGTATTGGTGTCAATTAATGGTCAATATTATATTTTCAACAATCTTATTGTGGTGACATCCCTTAGTTTCCATACCAATCATAAAAAGTATGGTCCATTTGGTGATACTGGGGGACATCATTTTGTAACACCATTTGTTGGATGCAAAATTCTTGGATTTTATGGAAGGAGTGGACAATTTTTGGATGCTATAGGAGCTCACTTAGTGATGGAGGATCTAAGTGGACAATCCATTGAGGGAGTTTGAGTCCATGCTACTTCATCACAACCTTGCTAGTGGTGGATTACAAGTCCCATGAATATCTTTAGAGGAAATATATTAATGTTTAAATTATTTAAAACATAATTTCTTCCATTTGTTACTACTTGAACCTTGTTTCTAAGCACTCATCTCATTATTTTGACTTTCTTCTTCTTCATATATATTATTATCATTGACATGTAAAAATTATATTTAAAACAATATGGTATATATAATTATTTTAAATTAAAAATAGTAACTCAAAATAAGATAATGCTCATATGATTTCTCTTGTGTATAGAGGATTTAATCTAATTATGTGTTTCTAAAAATACGTAATTATTTTTCTTTCCAAATTTGCTTACTTGAAGCATGATGTATGTTGATAAGGTTTAGTTTTGAAAACTTCTATTGCTTCTTAATAATTTATTGTTTCTTAAGTGGTTTGTCCCTCTACACTTATTAATGTGGAAAGCTATTACTAATTGTGTGATCTCTATATATATTTAAAGAAGTAAAATTTTTCCATTCTATGTTGCCCATACTTTATGGTGAAAAGATAGGATCCAACCTAGATATATTGTTCAATAACCTAATATATCTAGTAAATATATGATCTAAAATTTTCTCAAAATTAGTTTTAGAAATTAAGAAATTAAATGTTTTTACTACTCTCCTATTTAAATCTATCGAATGAGCTCAAAGGATTGAATATTGTGTGTGTAGAAATAAAACATAAAGTAAATAAGCAAAGATCTAAATTGAACACTAGATTTTTAGCCTAGAAAACAATTTAATGAGGAAAAACTAGTTGATATTGTTGATTGGTTTGTGATGTTAATCACAACCAAGCACACAAAACAAAAGTCACACAACAACCCTTGTTTATCTTGAAAGATACGATGAATTCCAAGAATTCATGACCCCAAGTCCCTGTCGGTTAGTTCATAATCTGCTGATATTACTTTGTGGTTGATGTGTATTGTTGTTTTCCATTTTGGGGACTTACGTAGATTAGTAGATTCTATTTATGCAACTATGCTATATAGGGAAGTTACTCTACACAACATGTATCTCCAAATGATGTGTCTGAGTTGATATTTGCATGAGTTCTACCCTTGTTTGTGCTTCTCTACATGATATTTTCAACAGTACATGCATCTAGCTTAAAATACGCTAATGATATTTAGTTATCTATGAGATGTCAGCATATTTCTTTGTTCTACTTCTGATTTATCATGATGTGCAGTTATGAAAGTTATTTCAATGAAATTAAAATGAGAAAAGGGGTTAGAGAGTGAGATTCCTAAAATTACTTGATTGAGATCATTGATCCACATACATGTTCCCTTACAGCAATGGAGAGAAGAAAACTAAAATCATACTTCACCAGGACAGTCCACAAATCTGCATGATTTCGTGTAAATCTTTAAGGGAAAAGTTGACAACAACATGCAATGAAATGAAAGCGTTTCTATAGAACATAGCATTCATTAGTACATATCCAGAAATCAACTTGAAGACTACTTAAGGTTTACAATCAGGGTATAGTCTGAAACTTCATCTCCATACATTATGTTCATAAAATAGGTACATTTACAATGATCTGAGGAAGGGACCTTGATTATTCAATAATCCAGTCCTCACTAGTCTCAGTAATCTGATCTCTCCTAAAACTGTTACAAGTCTGATTTTTTGTATGATTGACCTCTTCTTCTTCCCTATTTTTTTGAATAAAAATGGGCCCAATATATATATCTTTGGTTTTTCCCCAATCTGGCACCCAAAAACCCTAGGAGATCAACAGTCAGCATCTTGAAATGCAGCATCCAACGGTGAGAAATGAATCCTGCCAAGAATTTGAGCAACATACCTAGACAAGGCACCGCTCCTTCAATAATGTTTTTATTTGCAAACACCCCTGCATTGAAAGCTTCATCTCCTTCTGGTGTGTTTGGCTTCTCAGGATCTGGCCTGCTACCTGGGGCGTCATCATCATTTAAAACCCCACCTTTGCATTCACCTGCACACCGTTATGTTGTCAGCAACTCTGCTTCTTCCCAGCTACTCCAACAATATGTAATAAACAAGTAGAAATTAGCGCCATCGTTTAATAAATTAGTAGGAAAAATGAACATCTTCATTAAATCAGGCTCCAAATGCATAAACACAACCATCAGGCTTAAAAACCATGGAAAATGCGCATCAAAATGCCTATACAACATTAAAACTAGTCAGGTCAACCATCGTTGACCAAAACATGCACTCGGGCTCCAAAAATGGATTCAAAAATCCAATCGCTTCGTTTCCTGATCAAAATTTCCTTGTATATTGCAATATACAAGTCAGACGCATACATCAAATTAATCATATTCCAATCTCTTTTAGTTCTGCAGCTTGTATGATATCTTTGTATATCCTATAGTCATCAATCATACAAACCCCAAATATACATGGATTTAGTATTATTCCATAGCTATTTTGATTCCACCACTTGTACATTGCGATGCATATTGGTTTGTATATCATAACATACAAATGCGAAAATATACAAGCACTTAGTTCAATTGTATAACTTTTTGAATCCACCCAATGTATATCCCGATGTACATTGTGCTTGTATCCCTTGATATACATTTCGGATGCAATACAAGCACTTAACCAAATTTAATCCTGTGCTGAGATCCGCCTTGTATACTCCTTACAACGTATCAATATACAAGGCGTGAAATATACAAGGGCTTTTTGTTATTTCATATTCATTTCAAATCCGCCCCTTATATATTTCGGAATGCATGTATATGTTGTATGTTGCTTTTGTATATTCTGAAACATACAACGATTTAAGTCCATTTAATAAACTTTTCGGGTCTGCGTTGTATATTGGGCTTTGTACATTGCAAATGTATGTATAAATATACAAGTCCGAAATGTACAATGAATTTTCCATATTTAAAACCCACCTCATGTCCGCCATTGTACATTTGCATTGTATCCTCCAATATACTCTGTTTAAAACATACATGGACTTAATCCAGTTTGATAAATTTTTCATTCCGCGTTGTATATGTGCAATGTATGTTTGATTATACAGCCTAGATATGCAACGATTTAGCCCCTTTTAACTTCCCTTTCGCATCCGCGGTATGTATATTTCCATTGTATCTTTTAGACATACACTTCAGGCTCGATACAAACATTAAATTAGGTTTGATTTTCCTTTAGATTTCGGCTTGTATAAACTATTGCATATCAGCTTTGTATGTCGAAATATACAAGTTGGAACTATACAGTGATTTAACATTGTTTAACAATCACTTTAGGTCCGTGGCCTATACATTGCAAATGTATATATCAAATGTATGTCGGACACATACAAACAAAAACATACATGTGACGGACCCAAACAAACATTCATTTCAACTCTTAACTATTTCAGGTCCACCTTGTATGTACAAATATAACATTAACAAATGCATACAAGGAAAAAAAACATACAAATGACTTTGTATATAAACCCAACTACTCATGCGACCAAGTATAAAATGACCTTTGCATGTACAAATGACTTTGTATATGGAAAGTGATATACAAAGGTCTTTGTATACAAGCGAACTTGCATACAAAGGGCCTTGTATATGCAACCGGATAGACAAAAAGACTTGTATGTGAAAACAACAAACCCTTCCCTTGTACATTTTACCAAAATGCTCATAACTTGCAAAATATGGCAAATTTTAACATGGTTCAAAAAGCAACCCTAGCTCATTTTTGACAAGGAATCCAACCATACTATGCACTAATATTGAAATGCATTTCTTCTCCATTTTTAACAAGGTTTGCAATTTTAACTCCTTTCTCCCTTTACCACCAAGCAAAATGACACACACAAGTAAAAAGCAAAAAGCCACAGTAGGGGTCCTCATTTTGCTAAGGAGTAAAGTGGGGCGTGTTGTGAACATCACAACAACTAGCAACCAAACAAAACAATCAAATTCAACCCATTAAATAAAACTGAATGAAATAAATTCATAACTTCCAACTATCTTTTCTACAAATTATTATCCAACTTGAGACTCAATATATTCAACAAGATGCATGAATTTTCATTTTAGTTTAAGTGGGTGCACGTGGTTAATAAGCCTCATCTTGAAGATTAGTTGAACAAACCAGTGATTGATATTAGACTACGTGGGTGAGGAAATTTCCTCATAGCCAACTGGATAGAGCCTTGCTGCCAGCAAGTGTCCATAGCCCCGGCAAGGTTATCGTTACAATTCTCCTAAGTAGAGCCCCACTGCCAGTGAGCGTCTATAGCCCTGGTAGAGTTACTTAGATGGCTTAATCTAGATTTTTCAGTATAATCCATTTTATTTATTTATTTTTGTATTTCATAGAGATTTCATAAGGTATTGTATTTGTAACTTCATGATGCAAGGAGTGGTCACTTGCTGAAATTAAGCTGAGAATTGTAATGGTAGCAAGGGTGACCTCTGATTTTTCACCTAATAGCTACATTGGTAAGTTCAACAAACCCAAGGATTTTAGGTGTTTCATTATGAGAAACATTCCTTCAATACTCAACCCATTCTTATTGAATACAAAATTTCACAAGTTAAACAACTTTCTACATTCATGACAGTCACAACAAGTTATGCATAGATTTCAAATAATTAACCTTAATGATCTCAATTTTCTATTATTTTCAGTGGTTGTTAATCTACCCCTTTATACTCTAAATCAAAAGAAAGATCCCTGCTGAGAAAACAAAGCAACCAAAACAAAACAAGCAAAACAAAGCCACTGTACAAACAACAATACAAAGAAAGCAAACAACAAAAAGCAAGACAAGAAAGAAAAGAAAAGAAACAAAACAACTATCCTACCAAACTACATACAAACCCTACAAGGTAAATAAAACCCAAGTAAAGACCCAAAGACACCAGTATTTGCATACTTCCTTAGATTGTGCAGGAGCATTAGGGCACTAGTTGTGGTACTGACCCTAGCAAATTCATCTTTGTATTCTGAAAAATATTTTTGTATTCTAAACTCATTGTGTTTAACAGAATAATCTCTGATTATCAGCAACTGAGGAAGCTCATCATGTTCATGATTAACCCATATGCATGTCCTATTTCTCAAATTTCTATAATCAAAATAATAATCAATAGTATTCACTGTGGAAAGGAAAGATACAACCTGGTGTATCTCTGGTTCTATTGGACATGCTTGTTCACTGACAGCTCGCCTCCCATTCGGCTTTATATTTTCATTTCTCAGCTCAATGTCAGGTCTCACTTCAAACTAAAGGATGTATGACTCCTGATGTATTATTCCTTCATCTTTATCCAGCTTTGTTCCTTCATTCTGGATGTTCATCTGGTTCTTGACCTCAGGAAGCACCTCAAGGCTTTCATTAAATTTTAATTTCATCATGTCTAAGCAGACATCACAATTCCTTTCTAAATGTGCTTCGTCATGTAATTTGCACCAATTTTCAATCTATATGTCATCAGTGGGTAAACCTAATATTTGACTACACTGTATATTTCTAGACAAGTATGATTCAAAATTCTTGAAGTGATCTTCGTCCTCATTATCCAATTTCATCTCTTCATTTTACAAACTTATATGACTTTTGACTCGAGGAAACACCTCAACATTTTCTTTAATTCTCTGCACATCAGTATCTAAATGAGTATCTTCATCATCATAACTTGATATATAGAAATTTATCATTTCTAAATCATTTGACTATAAAGGTGAAATAACTTCCGATTGATAGGAATAAACCCCTATTTCACGACATTGGATTGGCATCTGATCGTGCACAACAACTCCAAATTTTTCTACATCTTCAACTTTCATGAATGGTTCATCAAGCATCTCACTTTTGCCATCCAATAAGGCATCTAGTTCCATTGACCTGCAACATTCTTGCATTTGATCACTCAATTTAAAGGAGTCGGATATGAAATCAATATTTATTTCTTTTTCTGTGACTCCACTAGTTGCTATAATAGGAACCTCATTAATTTTAGTGCACCTTAATTCTGCCAATGCTAGTCTACATTTCTTTGCCAAATCATTTTCGTTAAGACTTTTTAGGTCAGATCCAGAGATTTCCTCTTAACAAGTATTCCTTAGTAATTCCATATATCTACCAAATGTATCAAGACGAATCTCACTTTTATCTTCCCCCTCATCAAACCTCCTTGCTGATTGTCTGATGACTAAAAAAAGGGAGTAATTTCTTCTTTACTATTTTCAAAAGGTTCATACCTGCACTTTTCTAGAACTGATTCAACCGGTACCTCTTTTGTATGTCTCCTAGCCTTTGAAGATGTATTGTCCTATCGCTCCAGAACTCTTTCATTTTCCTACCAGACTTCAGCCCTGAGCACATCTATAAAAAATATCAGTCCCTTCAAATGTAAATCCAACCTTGTGAGAAAAGTTAGACAATTAATTTTAGTATGCTCTATAGTCTGGTGTATCTTGCAACAAGTGGACAAACCAAAGCTATACAAACTTTGAGGATAAAGCTGCTTAGTCAAAGCTTCCTGAAATAAAGGAATGTTAACTTGATAATTGTTCCCATATGCATCCATTGAAATGAGACCCTACTTTCTTTTTTTTTTGAAATTTTAGAGAGATCTATCATATCTCAAAATAAAACTTGAAAGTTTTGAAAATGTTTATACAATATTTGTAGAAATCTATAGATTCTTTGTCCATGGCCCTCCTTCTAGTGCCAGTTTCCTGTTGATTGGTTTGTGATGTCAGTCACAACCAAGCACACAAAACAAAAGTCACATAACAACCCTTGTTTATCCTGAAAGATACGATGAATTCCAAGAATTCATGATCCCAAGTCCCCGTCAATTAGTTCATAATCTATTGATGTTACTCTATGGTTGATGTGTATTGTTTTTTTCCATTTTGGGGCCTTACGTAGATTAGTAGATTCTATTTCTACAACTATGCTATACAAGAAAGTTACTCTACACAACATGTATCTCCAAATGATGTGTCTAAGTTGATATTTGCATGAAATCTACCCTTGTTTGTGCTTCTCTGCATGATATTTTCAACAGTACATGCATCTAGCTTAAAATACGCTAATGATATTCAATTATCTACGAGATGTCAGCATATTTCTCTATTCTACTTCTGATTTATCATGATGTGCAGTTATGAAAGTGATTTCAATGAAATTAAAACGAGAAAAGGGGTTAAAGAGTGAGATTCCTAAAATTACTTGACTGTGATCATTGATCCACATATATGTTTCCTTACAGCAATGGAGAGAAGAAAACTAAAATCATACTTCACCAGGACAATCCACAAATCTGCATGATTCAATGCAAATCTTCAAGGGAAAAGTTGACAACAACATGCAATGAAATGAAAGCGCTTCTATAGAATATAGCATTCACCAGTACATATCCAGAAATTAATTGAAGACTACTTAAGGTTTACAATCAGGGTATAGTCTGAAACTTCATCTCCATATAGTATGTTCATAAAATAGGTACATTAACAATGATCTGAGGAAGGGACCTTGATTATAAAACAATCTAGTCCTCACCAGTCTCAATAATCCAATCTCTCCTAAAACTATTACAGGTCTGATTTTTTTTATGATTGACCTCCTCTTCTTCCTCCCTATTTTTTTGAATAAAAATGGGCCCAATATATATATCTTTGGATTTTCCCCAATCTGGCGCCCAAAAACCCTAGGAGATCAATGGTTAGCATCTTGAAATGCATAATCCAATTATGAGAAATGAATCCCACCAAGAATTTAAGCAGAATACCTAGACATGGTGCCACTCCAATAATGTTTTTATCTGCAAACTCCCACCATTGAAATCTTTGTCTCCTTCTGGTGTGTTTGGCTTCTCAGGATCTGGCCCGCCGCCTTGGGCGTCATCGTCATTTGAAACCCTACCTTTGCGTTCACCTGCACGCTGTTACTGTGTCAGCAACTTTGCTTCTTCCCAGCTACTCCAACAATCTGTAATAAACAAGCAGGAATTAGCACCATCATTTAATAAATCAGTAGGAAAAATGAACAACTACATTAAATCAAGCTCCAAATGCATAAACACAACCATCAGGCTCAAAAACTATGGAAAATGTGCATCAAAATGCCTATACAGCGTTAAAACCAATCAAGTCAACCACCGTTGACCAAAACATGCACTCGGGCTCCAAAAATGGATTCAAAAATCTAATTGCTTCGTTTCCCACTCAAAATTTCCTTGTATATCGCAATATACAAGTTGGACACATACATCAAATTAATCAGATTCGAATCCCTTTCAGTTCCGTGGCTTGTATGATGTCTTTGTATATCCTACAGTCATCGATCATACAAACCCCAAATATACATGGATTTAATGTTATTCCATAGATATTTTGATTCTGCCACTTGTACATTTCAATGCATACTGGTTTGTATATCGTAACATACAAACGCAAAAATATACAAGCACATAATTCAATTATATAACTTTTTGAATCCACCCAATGTATATCCCGATGTACATTGTGCTTGTATCCCTTGATATACATTTTGGACATGATACAAGCACTTAACCAAATTTAATCCTGCGCTGAGATCTGCCTTGTATACTCCTTGCAATGTATCAATATACGAGGCGCAAAATATACAATGGCTTTTCGTTATTTCATATTCATTTGAAATCCACCCCTTGTATATTTTAGAATGTATGTATATGTTGTATGTCTTGCTTTTGTATATTCTGAAACATACAACGATTTAAGTCCATTTCATAAACTTTTCAGGTCCACGTTGTATAGTGGGCTTTGTACATTGCAAATGTATGTATAAATATACAAGTCTGAAATGTACAATAAATTTTCCATATTTAAAACCCACCTCATGTCCGCTGTTGTACATTTGCATTGTATCCTCCGATATACGCTGTTTAAAACATACA
The DNA here is from genome assembly GCA_027924645.1 of Cunninghamia lanceolata. NCBI lineage: Eukaryota > Viridiplantae > Streptophyta > Pinopsida > Cupressales > Cupressaceae > Cunninghamia > Cunninghamia lanceolata. Next base: position 13,371,736 of record BSBN01000388.1, on the reverse strand, counting down.
TGGACTTAATCCAGTTTGATAAATTTTTGGTTCTATGTTATATATGTGCAATGTATGTTTGATTATACAATGCGAATATGCAATGATTTAGCCCCTTTTAAGTTCCCTTTGGTGTCTGCAGTATGTATATTTCCATTGTATCTTTTAGACATACACTTCGGGCTCGATACAAGCATTAAATTAGGTTTGATTTTCCTTTGGATTCCAACTTGTATAAACTATTGCATATCGGCTTTGTATGTCGAAATATACAAGCCAAAACTATATAGCGATTTAACATTGTTTAACAATCACTTCGGGTCCGTGGCCTGCACATTGCAAATGTATATATCAAATGTTTGTCGAACACATACAAACAAAAACATACATGTGACGGACCCAAACAAACATTCATTTCAACTCTTAACTATTTCGGGTCCACCTTGTATGTACAAATATAACATTAACAAATGCATGCAAGGCAAAAAGACATACAAATGACTTTGTATATGAACCCGACTACTCATGCGACCAAGTATAAAATGACCTCTACATATACAAACAACTTTGTATATGAAAAGCGATATACAAAGGTCTTTGTATACAAGTGAACTCGCATACAAAGGGCCTTGTATATGCAACCCGATATACAAAGAGACTTGTATGTGCAAATAGCAAACCCTTCCCTTGTACATTTTACCAAAATGCTCATAACTTGCAAAATATGGCAAATTTTAACATGGTTCAAAAAGCAACCCTAGCTCATTTTTGACAAAGAATCCAACCATACTATGCACTGATACTGAAATGCATTTCTTCCCCATTTTTAAAAAGGTTTGCAATTTTAACTCCTTTTTCCTTTTACCACCAAGCAAAACGACACACACAAGCAAAAAGCAAAAAGCCATAGCAGGGTTCCTCATTTTGCTAAGGAGTAAAATTGGGTGTGTTCTGAACATCACAACAGATATCTTCTAAATTGTCCACCTATTAAATCTTAGTGAACCTCAAAATATATAAACTATATAGAGAGTGGATATAACAATTAGTTTTTCTTATGATTTTGCAAGGATTCCAATTATTTATATAGTTTATTTTTCCTCAAATTCAATTACTTTACAACACTCATACAAACATTCAATGATGTTCATTTCCTTCTCATTGTCTTCTCGTAGGTGTTAGAAGATCCTAAACCATGCATTGAAAGGACCTATTATGTAAAATTGGAAGAGACAAGGTCTTTTTTATCATTTCAATTTTTTGTTCTTACTTTGGGAAGAAACAACCCCTTCATGAAAATAAACACTTTTCAAATACCCTATTGGTTTCTAATTTGACTATATAAGGGAGCCAACAATTTCAAAATGATGTGGGGCATCCCAAGTCTTGGTGGTTGCCATGGTTTGGTGGCATGGAATTGACCAATTAGAGGAGTTCATGCACTTGCAACCATTAGCAAAGGGAGTTGTAATAGTGCAAAGGAACTTGCAACAAAGGTGGCTTCTTATAGATATAGGTTTGATGACTCATATCAAAGAAAAGGAGTGAGTGATAGCTCACTTGCAACAATAGGGAACTATGGTAGGAGGAAAGATTACTTGTAGAAATTAGATCCTTTCCCATGGAGTGGTTGGGAACTTGCAATAAAGGAAGGAGGCATTGTTGGAGTAAACACACTTGCAACAATAGGGAGGTTGCCAATGTTTAAGGGAAACATAAATATGATGTTATGAGTGGTGAGGATGTCACAAGAGGAGTGATGGTGCTATAATTACATGTGCAACAAGGGAGCATGATGGAAGTACTTGTGGGGCATTGAAAGGCTACAAGACTAATGATAAAGTTTAGTATTGTACTAATGGAATGTATAGGGTTACTAGTAGAGTAAACAAGTGATGACCAAGTGAGAGGAGGTTGCAAGATATGAAAATGTGGTGGCAAGTATATGTGTTACTAACATGGAAAAGTGTTGAGCTATTGAAGGAGTGTATGGGTGTTGCAAATAGAGTTTGTTAGTTGCATGGACATGTGAGAAAGGAGTAAAGAGTTGGTTGCAAGTCATGAAACTACACAGAGGGGATAAGGAAGAGCCTAAGAGACAAGATGAAGGTGTTTGAACAAAAAAAGAGTGGTAGAAGAAAGGTCATGAGGATGCAATAAATGTTTCAAGCTATGCAAGTGGTTGTGAGGAGGTTTTGTTGGTTCCCAAATTTGCACACATCAAATTCTAAATATTTGCCAATTCTTATGATTAAATTTGATGGAAGACTTAGCCAATAGAGTGGGAGATCACTTTTACCTGTCTCCCCTAGACTTCAAGTTCTATGAAACCTAGGGGGGGTATCCCTTATTATAATATTAACAAATTTATCTTTCACAACATCGAGCAGAAACGTTCTCACAAACATGCACCAAGACTTGTAAAATTATCCTAAAACTGGTAAGGTTCTTAGAGATTTTAACATTACTGATCTTGAGAACATGCACTAAAGCCTACTAACCTTGAAACAAAAATAGGACAAAGATAGTTTAATTGATTTGTCTCTGAAATTTCTATTCTTTTTGGACTCTTGGGAAAATAGGTTCTGAGATTGGTGCCTTGTTCAAGGGTAACAGAGTCAAAATACATCAATGTGGATGTTTCCTTTTTGACATAAAAAAATCAAATTTAGAGGGTTTTCTTGTATCACTACCTTACAATCATAGACCCAAGAATGAGTATTTCTTGCAATTCTACTTCAATAATCCCTTATGTAATACACCACTTCCTATGTCTTACTCATAGAATATTTAATCCATTCCTTGAATAGAAGCAGTGAATAAGACATTTAGTACAGCAAATGTGCATAGGTGAAATTCAAAATCCATAATTCCTTCATTCACAAAAGAAATGCATACATTCAAGGAGACAATTAGAAGAAACAGACACATGTAGTGTTATTCATTTATTACAATCTAAACTAAAAATTGTCATACAAGAATTTATTCATCTACAAGCATAATTTTCCTCTATATTCCTAACAATACATCTACTTTGCTACATAAACTACTCTCCAAGATGTGGATATCTTGTATCCAAAGCCCAAAGAAGAATCTATTTCCTAACAACCAATTCCTTCTTTCCAGGAATCTCTCTTTACTATGACTTTTGAAACCCCATATATAGGCAAACTATGTCAGCCAGGATTTCCTTACTACAACTTTTTATGTTACTTTTCATTCAATGTTTGTGACTTACAAAAATACATCCTTGCTCTGATTAGCATACATTTTCTTTTAAATAATTCCTTCACAAAAATTTACAACAATGTTCTAGAATGTTCTAATTGGTCAAAAGTCTTCCCCAACAATTAGAAATAGATGCCCCCTCTTTATCCCATCTTCAGACTCAGATTATAGGCTGCTAGGAAGGTAACATGAATCCTCATTTTTCAATCTTCATTCACTAGATGTTTGAGCTCTAGAATCATTAAGGTGGCTCTCAACAATCAAACTAGAAAATGTCATCCTTGTTGGGGCAAAGAATTCTTTGAATCCATTAAGAAAGTCCCACTTCTCCACTATGGACTTGGCCATCTTAACATAATACCTTCCCTCTATTGTTGTTCTTGATGAAAGTCATCAAACAGAGGGATGGTGTGAGTGAAAACTGGTATCTCTCCTCCTGTGCTCCTGGATCCCAGTTCTAGTCAATGTTGCTGCAGTCCTACCCAATTGGTCCACCCCCAAGGAACAACTACATGTAGTTGGAGAATTTGGATGATCTAACTAGTTCCCCACCAGAATGAAATTATTCAGATATGGTTCTTGTAAATTAGCAAGATTGTTATAGCTAAAGATTCCTACTTTTTTGAATACCTCCCATTCCCTTGGCCAATACTTGCTCTTTCCTTAATTTGGAATGAGCAAACCTGCAACCAAAAGAACAGGGACATACTCCTTCTGGAAAAAAAGGTTAAAAATTGCAGGGAAATATTTTGTACAGTACTCATGGCAACAATTGATGTGAACAATTAATGGAAGTGTTAGTTCCTCCAACTGATTGTCTAAAATAGCCTAAAGATTAGCCAACTTCTTATGCTTAGGGATTTTAGGTTAGTGGCCAACAAAGAGGATTACAACTCCTAGAAGTTGAAAAAACCTCTGCACTTTTGGTTCTGCAAGACCAAGGTGGGTATACCTATACAACATTCAAGTGATATATCTAGACTGCTACTAATTGATGTATCAAAGCAAAAGGTTCTCAATGACAATATATCAAAGAAATGACTGACCCCCTTCAAATTGGCTTAATCCTTAGGCAATGTAGTTCAAACTTGGCTAAGAACAGACATTTACTCGAAAAAACCTATGAAAAAATAATAGAAATAGAGATGTTTTGGTTTTCTTGAGGTGGGACTGAATCAACAAATTAACACAGTGAGGGACCAGTGTATTAATCCAATGGGCTATAGAATTGAGTTGCGTGAAACCTATGCATCATTCAAGAAACATTACCTCATGCCTAAAGGACTAATGACATTAATACCTTATATCAATACCTCCCTGACATGGAAATATAAAAATATCCTTTTAAAACCATGATACAGACAACAGTTAATTGAATATTTTACAAGCATTTATATCTGCCCTTGAGAGAAAGCAAGAAAAACATACACAACGCAATGAACTGCAGAGATGAACTAAAATATCCTTGATACTCAGAAATCATACTAGCAAAATCAAATGCAACATAGAATGGATTCCATAACCAATGTATCTTTGTATTAATTTTAAATAACAATACTCTACAAATTTGAACACAGATTGAGAAACAATTCCATTCTATTTACAATGGATCAAAATACAGGACACCCTACTGTCCATAACTTGAGATTCAGAAAAAACCCCCCTCCCCCTTTTTCTTGGCCCTAAATTCCCATTTATAAGAACATGGGAGAGACAAGCTTCAGGCCACTAACAGGTGTCACATTTTCATTTTATGATTGAAAAGGGGCCACATTCTAGAATAACTACCTTCAGTCCACTAAGACATGTCCTTCACAGAAAATCATTGCTTTAGGCAAATAGAAGTAACTAATTTTTTCATGCATGCCTCCTTACTTTTCATATGGGGGAAAACCATAAGATGACATTTGGCATCTTTTGATATGTTCTTTCAACCCTCACCACCTCAGCCAACCAGATACTTGTTCCCAATACAAGCACCCCTTCCTTGTCTTCCCAGTGGTTCATGAAGAAGTAAGGATACTTGCCAGGGAAAATCATTGAAGGAAGCATAAGATTTGAGAAATCATGTCATTAAGCCTAGTCCCATACACAAGCAAGTAGCTCTTCCTCTTTCAATTGGAGGTTTCCAACCACCTCATCCAGACAAAAACTAGAGGAAGCCACTAGTACTTGGTGTTGGCAACACCAACAATCCAAGTAAAGAGGAAGCAACAATTGTCATTTTTTCCACTTCCACTTCCATCTGTCCAAACCAGATGAACAACATGCCCTCCATTGCTGCCTAAGTTTTCCTAGAACCTAAGACACTGAGGGAGGGAAAAAGAGATCAACGCTACCTCTCTTCCCTCAGGCAAAATTTGGGGGTCCACAAGAATAAGAAGTCCTTGGAGTCAACAGATTGAAACATGAATGCCACATCTAGATGGAAATAGAGAGAAAGGAAGGATTCTCATTAGTTCAACAGATGCAAATTTACTTCCACAATCTTACTAGATCCTCCCATCCCTTGAGATAAAGCTTCTTCAACCTCCCTAATCTTATAGGAACACAACATCAACTAGGATAACAAAGAAGAGAATCCAAGGGAGCAGGGTGGTAAGCCAGGCATACTTGAGAAATAAACTTCCATATTTTCCTACATAAAAAGAAACAACATACAAAATAGCAACAAGAGCACTAATTTATACAGAGACTAAAGAAGCACCCATATTCTGGATAGCCATGACTTGTTAGTTTTCCTCTATCAATTCAACCTTGATTAGTAGCACAACATGCTAGCCTTACATGGAAACTTCTCAACAACCCACTAACATTACCAGAGAAGGGAATGGAGGTGGCACTCTACCTTATGCGGATGTCCTCAATTCTAGAGCCATCAACTTCCGTAATGAGCAAGCCAAACCCAATCCCTCAAACTCAGTGATCACCCTAATTCAGATGGCACACCCAGTTCAAACTCTGCTAGGACAAGAGCATGAAGTCCCCACAAACTCAGAACAATTCCCTAAGAATTGAGTTTGCACCTAAACAATCATCCTAGAGGTTGATCCCCTATACAATGGTGGCAAAGGAAATCCTTCACATGCATGAAGAAACCTACCACTAAACAAATGCACCATGACATGCATGCGATCACCCCAGTGTTGGCAAGAGACACTACTCCGGTATGGATCTATATGTTGTCATTGATGGAAACAAGGCTCAAAAATCCTATCACCATGATAGGAAGAGATATCTCCAGAAGAACATATGAGAATTCAGGTTCGGTTGATAGAAAATGGCTAAGTATGGAAAGTATACAGAGTAGAGGATAGTAAGCTACATAGTATGCCTCTGTAGATAATGATCTGGTAATGCAGTTTAGGTATGATGTCAGTTGGTGTTTGATAGTGTTATGCCTTAGAGATTAAGTCCTGATCCTCTCCCGAAGTCATCTTGAAGAAATGTCTGTCTGGACAAGCAAAGGTATAGCAAGAATAGTGAACAAGGTCTAGCGCAGTGGTCTGCATTCCTCCATAGACAAGTATTTCATTATGTGATTTTGAGGTGTTGTAAACAATTATATTAAGTTTCTTACTCTAGAGTTAGGAGATCTAAAGTTCACCAAAAGGATAGCTACAAGCTACTAAGTATCAACATAGTATTTGACAGACTTGACAGAGACAGAATCTAAGTTCTAATGGTCTGCATCTCTCTACAAGATGATATGATGCCTTGCAATTCTAAGGGTAAGATTGGGAAGGTGTAAAGAGTCTTTGACATGATTTTAAAATTGTTTTTATGATCAATAGTAGAAGTTGTAAGTCCGCAGATGAAGTTGTTAAGCATGTTCTTAAGGAAGAGGCTGACAAGTATAATAATCATTGTGCGTAGAAGAGTTAATGTTTGGAGGATCTATGCAAGTAATTGAATGATTAGAGTTGACCTATATGAACACACTTGGGAGAAGATTTGGATCTGTGTGATACATAGTGCATTGGATTGAGCAACAAGGTACATCTTTCTATGTACACATTTCACTTCTTAGATGCTGACCTAATTATGGAGTAAATCATGATGCAGATATATAAAGGTGATGAAATTTGGTTGAGTGGTGGTTGTGTAGAGGTGTGTGTGATGTGAGCATGTGAATAGAAGAGCGGAGTAAAAAGAGAAGCAACGATGAAGACTTGGGATTCAAAATACAATTATTAAATGACTGCACCCTGGCATAATGGCAGATGCTGAAGTAGTACTCAGTTATCATGTGTGATCTGATTGGAAGCAAGTTTTTTGTCATCAAGGTAGTAAGTTGGCACTAAGTTTTCAGTGGGGTTTAATAGCCCTCATTGTAATCTTGCTAGGTTTAGGGTTGAGGTAGTGAGCATGCTAAATCTAGTTGTACTTCATGGTTGTAAGCCAACATGTTCTAGGCCCATGGAGTGACCAAGCCTGAACATCATTTTTGTAAAGATTGCAATATATATTTGAGAGCTAATCCTCTCTGTGGTTTTTCCTTTTTTGGGTTGTCCACATAAAATCTTAGTGTTATGTGTCATGCTTTTGTGGATGCTATTCAGTTGTATATTTTGCTTCTGTCTAATTATTCTTTTGAAATGGTTAAAAGTAAAAGTTGAAGAAATTTTTTTTAGAACACTAATTCACCCCCCTCTTAGTGTTCCTGAAAATCAACAATTGGTATCAGAGCAAGGTTCCTTGGAAGAAATTTAATAGTTTGAGGAAGATGTGGGATAGTGTGATCATGGTAGCAAGAAGGTATGAAAATTATGAAAGGTACAATCAACTAGAAGTAGCTCTTATGGATCTTGAAAACTCTGAAGTAGAAGTCAGGGATCTGAAAGAAAACTTGCAACAAGCAAATGAATGCATCTTAAAGCTAAAAGAGCAAGTCAAGAAATTCAAAGACAAATACAAAGAAGTCGGTGACCAACTACTATCAGCAAATGAAGCCCTAAATGATTTGGAAGCAGAAGTTACAAAAAGAACAAATGTGGAAGATGATCTAAACTTGATTGTGAAAAACAAATCAAAAGATTGTGCAAAACTTGAAAAAGAAATTATAAGTTTAAAAATAGATCTGGAAAAGGTAAGAAGTTTTAAAGAAAAATTCAAGATAAGTACTATAAGGCTTGATGAAATGGTTGCTAGACAGAGGAATGTTGATGACAAACATGGTTTAGGATTTGTGAAAGGAGAAAGTTTAAACTTTAGGCAAATAAACACTTAGTCAAGACAAAAGAAAGGATACCAATTCAGAAATCAAAGAAGAAGACCTAGAAGACCTCTAGTCAGATAACCAAATGCTCAAAGGTACCCATCTTTCAATGGTCACTACAATTCATGCAATAAGTTTGGTCATAGGGCTACTTAGTGTAGGGGCATAATGAATCAAAAGACTCCATTATTCTCTGGGCAGTGTTTCAATTGCAAGAAAATTGGTCATAGAGCAAATGAATGTAGAAATTAGATAAAGAAAAGTTTTAACAATGGAAGGAATGAATAGTCACTCAGAGGTAAATGCTTCACTTGCAATAGGATTGGTCATAGAGATATTGTTTGTAAAAGTAAATTTAGAATCCTATTAGGTGCAATGCATGCTATAAAATGGGACACATATCAAATGAATGCAAAAGTTCGTTAAGAACTAATCTTTAAAATTTTAGGAACATTCAATCTTTCAATGGAAAGTGTTTTGCATGCAATAGATTTGGACATATGGCTAATTAATGCAGATCAAATTCAATCAAGGTCAAAAGAATGTGGTGTACTTCAATTGTAACAAATTTGGACATGTTGCAAGGTTTTGTAGAAGTAGGAATGAGAAGAGAAATCACTACTTTGAAGAAAGGAAAACATAGCAGAGAAATGACAAGGGAAAAGAGAAAGTTGATCTGGTTGAAACCAAGAAAGAAATGAACAAGGTATGAATCAAGAAAAGAGTAATTTAAGTTAGAGATCAATCTGTACCAGTATCTGGTGCAGATACTTCCTCCAGGAAGTATATTAAGAGCATTAGCTTAGGGGAAGTAATAATGAAAATCAAAATTCCCCAACCTAAAAGTAGGTGCCAGGATTCGGCATGAAGGCATATGATGAAATCTGATATGACATAGCTTTTGGATGAAAAACTAGAACAAAAAGAGTCAATGTAGTATATTGCGGAGCAATCCTAATTGACTCTGTTCTATAGTGAAAGGGTTTGGCATCTTTTTGGAAATGAACATTTATGACGACTAGGTCAAGCCATGTAGAGGATAAAAGGAAACTCATTTGATTTCAAAGTCACTTTGCACTCAAATCCATCAAGAGAGATCAGATTAGACTTTGAGCTATAACAATCAAAGATTGAAAGGCCTAGAGAATTCTAGAAAAATGAAACCCAAATTTGGTTGTACAAGGTAATTTCACTTAGAACCTTTGTAAATCTGTTAAAAGTTCTAAAATGGTGTTGCCACAAGTTGTTGATATTACTAAATGAGCATGACCAAAATTCAAAAAACACCCATTCAAATCAACCGAAGTTGATCAGTTGGGTACAATCTCAATTGTTCCTCATGGAGTCATGCATGTAGAAGATATTAGGGCATATATCCATGTTGCCTTAGAGGAATTTGGTGATAGTCAGTTTACTGACTCTACATAAAACACTTGAGCAATGAAAATATCAAACTAAAGAATGAATATCTGGCATTAGAAGAAAAGAAATTTATTTAGTACTTGAATTTCCCAATGTTTATGAAAGATGAATGGGTTTGGTATGTGTTAAGAAGGATTCATGATGAATTCATATGGTTGGAAAGACCTTTCAAGATTACAAAAGATGCTATTAGAGTGGTTACTAGATTTTGCTCTACTAGACTAGTACCTCTATTGAAAGCCATGAAAAATGATACAGTAATTTTGGCTACCGGAGCAAAATGTGATAAGAGAGCCTTAACAATAAATGATATTGAGGATCATGTCATGAGATTTGCCTCAATGGTATTAGGATATAAAGTTTATTTCACAAATCAGGAGAACTTTATTTCAGGCACAACCATTTACATAGCCTATCAAATGATTAAGGAAAAGATGGGTTATGACATCTATGAATTGCTCTGACAACAAGTAATGGATAACCTGAAGAAGACAAAAGAAGGTAAATACCCCTTTAAATTTGGCACACTGATCATGTGTTTATTTTTCTATTTTATGCAAGAGTTGCCTAGTATGAAGAAGCTATTCTAGACCAATGATAAACCTATCACAGTTCAAATTAGAAATTTGTTGAGTAGCATAGGTACCATTGATGCATAGAATGCAGCCCTATGGGGCTATTTCAAAATTTTCCAAAGATCAATGCAAGCAAGTGAAAGGATTCCCAAAAAAGTGGTTGAAAAATACAAGGATACAATCTACTTCATTGTGACAAAAGATCAGTGCTTGATGGAGGCTATTGAGCCCAAAATCATCTGGGTTATGCCCATGGGATATGAAGTAGATGTAGCTGTACTAGAAAACTATGCTGAATATATGCTGAGTAAACTAGGAGATCCCAAGGAAGAGAGATTTGGGACTTATGATGAACTGCATGCCAAAATTCATGTTGAGGTAAGAAAACCTAAAATCTTTAGGAAAATGAGGAAAGTGGTAGAAGAAATCACCATAAAGCATGGATTCACTAAAGAAGAAGTGGTAAAGGTAAGGGAAAAAGCACATGCTATTAGGGAAGAAGAGGAGAAGAGTAAAAGTGAATCATCTGGGGCTCTGAAAGAACACAAAGATGAATTAGAAAAGCCAGAGAAGGCAAAGAGAAAAACTAGAGCCTCCACTTCTACTGAAGCCTCATCCACTCCCTCTAGTTTCACATCATCTACAAATGTGGAAACTCATGCTACCTGATCCAAAAGAATGAAGACTAAAGCCAAGAGAACACATGTAAGCATAACTATTAATGAAGAAGAGACAGAATCAGATAAGGAGGCAAAGAAAATGAAAGTTGATGCTACTAAAGCATCCAAAAGTAGCAAGGAGAAGTTAACAAGAAGGAAGACATCTAGCAAAAGGCAGGAAGAAGATGAGTCTCATGCAACACTAAAGATTGAAGATGTATTAAGGTATGTCACTATTGATGGTAACTTGAAACTTGTGGCTGAGTTTTATGATGATTATAATGATGCTGACAAGAGGATTTTGGAAGAAGCTATTGTAGAGTATCTGAACATATACAATAGAGCCCTCATTGAGATCATTGGTCATCTCCTAGATACCTTGGATAGTATTCTATTAGTTAGGAAGGAAACTTCTATCGCTAAAGATGTTGAGCTCAGAGAACACACACTAATAACATTTTGTCTGGATATCACTCTAGAAGAGAAAAGAAGAATCTCCAAGGCACTTAACAATGAGTTTAGGTCAAAGAAAAGAATGAATGCATTAATGATAGGAGAAGTTGACAAGGTTGTCAAGGAAATAGAGGAAATTATTTTGGACATACTAAAGAAACATAATATTTCCACCATCTATGACAGTAAGGAAACAAAAGATGAAGACTCATTTCTACCAGAGACAAGCCTTGATCAAGAACCAAAATGGGGTGATCAAGCCCCTAACACAAACACATTGAATATAGGCAGAACTAAAATGAATCCATCCCCTGAGCAACAAGCTGAGGATGTAGAAGATAGGGAACAGTTGAGGAGCCCTACATGAGAACAAAACTCAGAACAATAGGAAGTTATGGACTTAGACCCTTTGGATCAAAAGTCAAGGAGAAATATTAGAGAGGACAAAAGACACTGTGGATGTCTCTAACAGGAAACAAATTGTAGAAGAGTTTGAACTCCCTCAAGGTCCATTCAACTTGGCCTCATTGTCACCTTTCCAAAAGTTCAAGCTAGTACCTATGGTTTAGGCTAAGGCATAGGAAGAGTTGTTACAATCACATGGTCAAGATAACAAACTGATCAATGAAGCATCCACTATCTTGAAAATGCTACTACCATCATTTCAAAGGGATATCTCATTATCCCCTATTGACCATCTCAAGAAGCTATTAAATTTTGTAAGTGTACATTTTGAATCTTTTGAAAAATCTATGGAAGTAAAAGTGAGGAAAGAAATTGAGGATAGAAGACTGGTTGAGTTGAAGAACATGATAGATCGAGACAAATTTTTGTTAGATAATGGAATTAAGAACTTACAAAGTGCCATTGAAGAAGCTAGAAAAATATACAAATTGTGTTTATCTTGGCCAAAGATCACAAAGGAACTAGAAGATAAAATCAAAGACTTGGAACTCAAACTGATAAATATCTCTGAGACATACAATCCAGCAGTCGAGTCAATAAATGCTAAAGTAACACAAGTTAAAAATATCCATAATGATCTGAATACTCTGATGAAGAAGAAGGGAGAAATCAAAGATAGGTTGTGCCAGCTAAAAGGACTAATAAGTCCAAAAATTGATTCCGTGACCAATTTGGTAGATGAGGCCTTGAAATCTCAAGCACTAGTTGATACACCATCAGATATCCAAAAGGCGGAGATGCTAGTATTTTTTATGAAAGGTCACATCCACATTCTAGAAAGTGCAAGAAATAGATGGAATGGAGAGATAGCTCTAATAAAGACTATCTATAGTGACATTTTGCCTTCACTCACAAATTAAGATAAAAGATTGTGCTTGTAAATATGCGGTAAAGTATAAATTTTTTTGAAATTTTGTCATTTTTTTTATGTCTGGTTCACACCCTTTGCCATTAATATCAAAGGGGGAGAAGTAGATCAATGAAAAATGGATAATCATCTCAAGGGGAGTAAGAAAGTACAGTGTATATAGTAAGGGGGAGCAGTCATGCATTTTTCACTAAGTGTTGCCATCAATGCCAAAGGGGGAGATTGTTGGCAAGAGACACTACTCCGGTAAGGATCTGTATGTTGTCATTGATGGCAACAAGGCTCAGAGATCCTATCACCATGACAAGAAGAGATATCTCCAGAAGAACATATGAGATTCTAGGTCTGGTTGATAGAAAATGGCTAAGTATGGAAAGTATGTAGAGTAGAGGACAGTAAGCTAGACAGTATGCCTCCACAAATAATGATCTAGTAATGTAGTTCATGTATGATGTCAGTTGGTGTTTGATAGTGTTATGCCTTAGAGATTAGGTCCTAATCCTCTTTGGAAGTCATCTTGAAGAAATGTCTAAGTCTAGGAAAGCAAAGGTATAACAAGAACAATGAACAAGGTCTAGTGCAGTGATCCGCATTCCTCCGCAGACAAGTATTTCGTTATGCAGTTTTGAGGTGTTGTAAACACTTATATTAAATGTCTTATTCCAGAGTTAGGAGATCTGAAGTTCACTAAAAGGATAGTTACAAGTTGCTAAGTATCAGCATAGTATTTGACAGAGCTTGACATAGACAAAGGCTAACTTTTGATGGTCCGCATCTCTCTACAAGATGATATCATGCCTTGCATTTCTGAGGGTAAGATTGGGAAGGTGTAAAAAGTCTTTGACATGATTTTGGAAGTATTTTTGTGATTAGCAGTAGAAGTTTTAAGTCAGAAGATGAAGTTGTTAAGCATGTTCTTAACGAAAAGGCTGACAAGTATATTAATCATTCTGTGGAGAAGAGTTAATGTTTGGAGGATCTATGCAAGTAATTGAATGATTAGAGCTGACCTATATGAACACACTTGGGGGAAGATTTGGGTCCGTGTGACACATAGTACATTGGATTGAGCGACAAGGTACATCTTTCTATGTACACATTTCACTTCTTGGATACCGACCTGATTATGGAGTAAATCATGATGCGGATATATAAAGGCAATGAAATTCAGTTGAGTGGTGGTTGTGTAGAGGTGTGTGTGATGTGAGCATGCGAATAGAAGAGTAGAGTTAAAAGAGAAGTAGTGATGAAGACTTGAGATTCAGAGTATAGTTATTAAATGACTGGACCCTGGCATAGTGGTAGATGCTGAAGTAGTACTCAGTTATCATGTGTGATTTGATTGGAAGCAAGTTTTTTGTCATCAAGGTAGTAAGCCGATAGTAAGCTTTTAGTAGGGTTTAACAACCCTCATTGTAATCTTGCTAGGTTTAGGGTTGAGGCAGTGAGCTGCTAAATCTAGTTGTACTTCATGGTTGTAAGCCAACATGTTCTAGGCCCATGGAGTGACCAAGTCTGAACATCATTTTTGTAAAGACTGAAATATATATTTGAGAGCTAATCCTCTTTGTGGTTTTTCCCATTTTGGGTTTTCCACCTAAAATCTTGGTGTTATGTGTCATGCTTTTGTGGATGTTGTTCAGTTGTATATTTTTCTTCTATTTGATTATTCTTTTGAAATGGTTAAAAGTAAAAGTTCAAGAATTTTTTTTAGAACACTGATTCACGCCCCCTCAGTGTTCTTCACAATCAACACATAGCCCTCACTCAACTTCAACCATCATATCCACCCCGTGAGCCAGATCGACAGCTACAAAAATAGTGCACCAAGTGGAAGGCATTCATTAGTTTTGAATGCTAGTTGTATATCAACATGAAATGATGATCTTTGTGGAAAATTGAATTTTCTCCAGCAACGGCCAACTGTCAAAAGACATAGTGATCAATTTGCCATGGTAATGCCTCGCCTTTTGCACTGAACCTTCCAGGATCTTAGTGAAGACCATAGCTCTAATGATACATGCCACTAGGCCCATCAAAGCCAACAACATATCCCTCACAATCTCATTGGGACTCCAAAACACTTCCCGCGAAGGCTCAAACCACAACAAAAAGTTGCATCAGCACTTGCGAATCCTCTGTGCAGACACATACCTCCCACTAGGGCCTAGCCATGATGGAAGATAGCATGGAACCAAACAAACCCATGGGAGCCTTAAAATTGTCCCAGTGGAGGAGCATCCTTCCCACGAAGTGCCGCCTGAACACCACATAACCGCTATGTCAGACCCTGCAACATCACAAGAGCCAAAAACCAAGTCCAGCAGGAGAGATAGCTACCTTGAAAATAGAAAACCTCATGTATGTGGAAAGGACATTGCAATTCAATGTGGCACATGCATAAAAGTGTTCATAACAAAGGGGTCATACTAGGTCCAATGAACGAGGGAGACATAAAACATCCCGATGCATAAAATAAGGGTGGGCTATTTTTGAAACTTATTTGGTATATCTTACTACTGGATACAATAGGCAATCCTAGGTGTAGGGGTCAGTATCCCAACAATGGAAGATGCTTCAAGGACAACTTAAGTGATCGAGAATAGGCTGAGGGGAGTCAACAATGAAATACAATGGGATATGACCAAGGCAAACATGACTAAGATACTAGGCTCTAGGGTATTACAAGGTTTTAGAAAGCCTTGAAGACATGCACCAAGGTCCTGGGGTATGCATCAAAATGAAGGTGGAAACAATGGCATGGTTAGATTCCAGACCTCTCTAGGATGTAGACCACGAGCCTTGTCCATTGGGTAGCTCTACCACTACTCAGGTGATCATAGATCAAATTTTATTTAGTGGCTTAGGACCCCCAAAAATGAAGAACCAAAATCTTCCTTTGTCAAATATTATGTTCTACATTATCTACAGTAGGCCAAGTCTGAAAACACTGCCACAAATTGCCCACAAACTAACCCTATCACTGACATGCTTAACCATATCATTGAGCCTACCACTATCAACATCTACCCTATCAATTTGAAAATTGTATTCAGACACTAACTAAAATTCATAATCATTGTGACAGTTCACTTTATCTAGTTCATTGTCATGTTCCACTAAATGCTCATCCAATTGAACTAAAAATTGAAAACACTCACAGTCCACCATATAGCTAGGATCATTAGGTTTTAGTTCATCATAAGTCTACATGTAAAATATGAAATCATCATAGGGTCATGTTGTGATGCTCACAACACGCCCCATTTTATCCCTTAGCAAAATGAGGACCCCTACTGTGGCTTTTGCTTTTGCTTGTGTGTGTGTTGTTCTACTTGGTGGTAAAGGGAAAAAGAAGTGAAAGGTTCAAATCTTGTTGAAAATAGAGAAAAAATGGCATTAAGTACCAGGGCTTAATATGGGTGATTTCCTTGTCAAAAATGAATAGGGGTTGCTTTTTGAACCATCTTAAAATTCCCAATATTTTGCAAGATATGTGTGTTTTGGTAAAATGTACAATGAGAGGGTTGGTGTGTTGCATATACAAAGTCATTTGTATATGCAAGGTCCCTCATATACAAGGCTATTTGTATATCAGGTTATGGTTTTACTTGTATGCATTTTGCTAATGTTCTATCTATACATACAAGTCACGGACCTGATAGAGTTGGGAATTAAAATGAATATTTGGTTAAGTCCGACGGATGTACATTTTATGTTTGTATGTTAGGCATAGGTAACATACAAAGGTGGTATACAATGGGCCATATGCAAGTTATAGAACTGAAAAGTTTGTGAAATATGGAAAAGTCATTGTATGTTTCATGCTTTGTATGTATCTTACATACATTGTGATATGCATTGACCATATACAAGCGCCGGAACCAAAAGTTTATTAGATGTGGTTTTATCATTGTATATTCCGTGCTTGTATGTGTGTTTCAAAACATACATTGCACTTGATACATACAAGTCAGAACTCAAAGGAAATTAAAATCCGGTATAAAGGATGCATCACGCCCGAATGTATATTGGAAGATGCATTGCATTTTATACATGGCAGACCCAAAAGTAAATAAACTCTAGTTTATAAAAGACGTTTGTATGTCTGGGGCCTTATATCTAAGGTGAAGATACAAATCGATATACAAAGAGAAGATACAAACCGATATACAAAGAAAAGATACCAGCCTTGTATGCAAAGGATAAGATACAAGTTTAAGGTGCAACTCGGATGCAAAGAGAAAGTTAAATATGGAAAGGTCCTTGTATGTTTGGGATGCTTGTATGTTAGTAATATACATACCCGATATACAAGGAATTAAGCATGCAAAAAGGTGGGAAAGCAAAAAGGGAAGATTTTGAAGCCATTTTAAGGCCTGATAGCTATTTTTTGGTCAGCGATGGTTGACTCGACTATTCTTGACATTGTATATGCATTTGGTTATGCTGATGTTCATAGATGCTTAATATTCATAGCCCAATATCCATGCTTACATATTCTGGGCCCGTTTCACATATAGTATAAATGTTTATTTTCCTACTAGTTATTAAAATGATGATGATGCTTAATTCTTGTCTGTTTGTTGCAGGATCGTGGACCTATTTGGAGTCTGGCATAAAATTACAGAGTTGTAGACATCGGGGTGACATGAACCTAAGCTGAGGAGGATATTATCAAATGCATTGTTTTCTAGCTGGGGAGCGAATCAAGTCTAAAATGCTGGAATATTCTTTGCCAGCTAGCAGGCACGTGCCATTCATCTGGACCACTGATTGTTGTGAGAAGATCATGATCATTGGATCAATGTAGCTATCTTCTAGACTTTGTTCTATATAAGGGCCAGAACTTGTCTTTTTACAGAGAGAGATAATTGTTGGAAAATTAGAAAGAATGGATTAGAAAATTCATATAGGGGATCAGATTACTAAGACTAATGAGGACTAAATTGTTGAAATGTCAAGGTTCTTTCTTCAGATCATTGTAAATATACTTGTTCTAAAGCATACTGGATGGAGATGAAGCTTCAGATTACATCCTGATTGTAAACTTTACGTATCTTCAAGTTGATTTCTAGATATGTAATGGTGAATGTTGTGTTCAATAGAAGCACTTTCATTTTTATTGCATGTTGTTAACTTTTCCTTTGAAGGTTTACACTGGATAATGTCCTGGTGAAGTATGATTCTAGTTTTCTTCTCTTCATTGCTATATTGGAACATGTATGTGGATCATTGATCTCAGTCAAGTAATTTTGGGAATCTCACTCTCTAAACCTTATCTTTGTCTTTTCTTTTTCTTAATTTCATTGAAATCACCTTGTCACCTTAACTGCAATACACAGATAAATGAAGAGCAGAACATTAAATATGTTGACATCCCATAGATAACTGAATATCATTAGCATATTTGAGCTAAATGCATGTAGTGTTGAAAATATCATGCAAAGAATTACAAATAATGGTAGAAATCATGCAAATATCAACTTGTAGGCACATTATTTGAGTAAATTCATAATGTAGAGGTATAATTGTTGGAGATTTATGCAGAACAGACATAAAGGATAGAATATTTGGAGGAATATTGAAGAACTTTGCATGAACAATAGAAATACATAAGGCCCCTGAATGATTAATAGCAACACACATCAACCACTGAGTAACATTAGTAGATTATGAACTAATCAACAGAGACTTGGGATCATGAATTATTTGAATTCATCGTATCTTTCAAGATAAATAAAGGTTGTTGTGTAACTTTTTTTTCATGTTTGCTTGTGAGTAACATCATCATCAACAGGTCATTGATGCAAACTAGACAAACAACTTCTAGGTGTATAGGAAGCAAAACAACTATAATTATTTATGTTGTTCATTCCATCATCTGAATGCTTCTCACATAAGTCTGAGAACTCTGCCATATCAACATATTCTTAAACAACCTGATCTGAGACATTTCAAATATCTTTCATATCACTAATTGAGAGTGACATCAACCTCTAATCCATGCACCCATCACTATGCACATCAAAACTAATCGATATTGAACATACATTGTCCATGGTATGCACACCAATATCATTCTCATATGGGCCTAATATCTCTGATCCTAGTTTACATACCTCTTCTTGAACAGGGATAAACATAGGCTCTTGATCAGCATTAAGGGATCCTTCATCATTGTGAAAACTATACTTGGGGTCACATGAATTGTGTTCAACTTTATTAGGATCGCCATCACAACAATACTCAAGGTCATTAGATAATGATATATCAGACATGATAATTTCATTAGCATAGTTGTCTCCTTCACTAACTAATGTAACACCTGAATCACATGAAAGTATAGTTATTTCCTCATATAATGGATTTGCAAGCTCATAAAACCCCCTTCGAATACACTGCAACAGGATATTACTTGGTCCATCTCCATTGCCTCATCATACAATGGATTTGGAAATCACTAAGAGTTACTATCATCTGGCAATGATATTACCTCTTGATCCAAAGATTCATCATGGTGCTCATTAAAATCATCCAAGGCAAAAGACAAGCTAGCTATATCTTGGACACTAGTACTATCTTCATGTACAAAAGAACTCTCAAAATTAGTCACACACATGTCGCTTGAAATTTCATTTTTAGATGTGCACACACCATTAGCTATCTGACCATATGCATTTTCCGCATATGCATGAGGTATAATTGTAGTATGGAACATATTGATGGTGTCAGATTGTCATTGATGTCAAAAAGGTCTTGCAAGAGGTAAGTGCAAGAGGTTGATGCTTCATACGTGTGTTCGTGCTTCACCAAGGGTCAAAACATAATGTATTTGTTTATGACATTACATGTTGATAATGCTTGTGAGAAAAGGTCATCATCATTTTGATGAAATTAGGAATTGTTTGATATCTGTGAGAGATTGTATATTCTTCATGTTGATAAAGTGTGATGAGAACTGTCTTACATTGAGATCAGTGTATTAGTATATGTTGCCTTCAAGATCTTCATTTATATTATCAAGACATGAGTCCTTGATTGTCTAGAATTGGACTATTTTAATCTCTTCATAATCATACTAGTTCAATGTCAGTGGCAAAATGCTATTTATGGTCAAATATGGTTTATTTGCTTGCATTAGTGACTTGTTTATCTGTGGTGGTAAAGGTGCTCAGGAATATTTGATAGAATTTAAAGATTGAAACCTCCTAAAGATTTGATCTTCCTAAGTTGGTTCCTAAGTCCCTAAAGTATTTGTCACACTACATATTTTGCCCATCACATGTAAAGTGTTCTTTTTGGTTTTAATTTTACATTGACCTTTGGAACAGGTCTCGGGCCACTTAAGTGGTAGAATAAAGGGTGCTAATGACATGGTGGTGACCGGCCCCTTTCCTTGTTTAACCTATAGCTTCGGTCCTCCAAAGAGCATTTGGGTGGCAAAACCTAAATCTAAGGTTAAAGTTTAAAATTACAAAGGCCGCAAATACATGATCGAATGGTTCTAATTTCAAACTCAAGCCCGACTCCTACCTAATTTATTTTGAAGTTCTTATGAATGTTTTTTCTTTTGAATGCTATGAAATGTTTTTCTTTAGAAAGTTTCCTTTCAAAAGGAAAAGTCTTCTCTTCGGTGGAAAGCTTTATTTTATAAAGCGTAAAATGCAAAAGACACAATTTAAGGAGGAGCATATTATGTATAAAGCATGGAGTACTTTATAATTAAAATTTTTCTATTTTCATATGGAGATGTTAATGGCCTTTTAAGGAGATTTTTTTAGTGCTTGTAAAAAGGGCAATTTTATTGTGGAGTTCTTTTTTCTTCTTTCTTTTTAAAAGGAGGAAGTTATAAAGACTAATATTGGAAGATTTTTGAAGTGTATTTGCAAAATAAAAAAGATAAATTGGTGAAATTTTTTTAAGACTTTTTGTGCAATATGAAGAATCATTTTGTAGATTGAAGAGTTTTTTTTGAAATGGAATATGAAGGATCATTTTTGCACAGAAGATGAACAAATTTTTTGAGAAGGAGATTTTGTTTGAAGTTCATAGAAGATGAAGAGTTTTTTTGTTTGTAAAGGAGTTGAAGATTTTATTGCAGCTTCTTCATGAAAAAGAAATTGAAAGGTTCCAAGACAGGGGCATTATGATTTATGGAAGGTTTGGAGATTTTGAAGGATTATGCAAAGATTAATGAGAAATGAAGATGTTTTTATAAAAGAAGAAAATTGTAGAAGATGAAGCATTTGACAGAAGAAAATAAATTTATTATTTTCTTGCAGATGAAAAATATTTTGTAGATTGAAATGTCAATTGAGGAAGATCAACATTATGAGAAAGATTTTATTTTTCTCAGGTAGAGAAGATGAATATTTGAAAGGGACAAAATGTTTTATTTTGTGAATAAGATTTTCTTCTTGCAGATGGATTGATGTTTGGATTTCTTGATGTTTTTAATATTGCAAATGAAAGGGTTTTGATGCAGATGAAGGTGAATGGGTTACAAGATCAGTTTATTGCAGAGCAAGAGGAAGATGAATGGTCATCTAATATTTATTGGGCTTACAGGTGCTTTGATAAGAGTGTTGAAGTGCAGAACATCATACAATTATGAAGATAACTTTATGAATATTCTTTTAAAAGGAAAACACAGAAGAATGTATGCAGGAGCTAATTTGTAGTAGGATCAGGTGATTTCAAAAATGATATGCAAAGAAAAATATTGAAATTGATTTGTAGAGATAAAAGTGTTGAAAACTTGTTCACAGGGGTTTGTTTTCAGAGAGATGTGTAAAAGGAATTATCTATATGATGAAACACAGAGTGTAATTGGTGTAAATCAGGTTGATTGGCAATCAATTCTTGCACACATAGTTTTATGTTTTAATGATGGTAATTGTCTATGCCAGTGAGGCACAGTATGCCAATGAGGCTTGTGGTCAGTGAGACCTTGGTCAATGAGACTTTTCTCAGCCAGTGAGGCTTTGTAAGAAGTTTTTTAAAGTTAAGCCAGTGAGGCACTTCATGAGTGGTTTTTCTACCCTAAGAGGGTTTTCCACTCCAAAAATTTCTGTGTTATAAGTTGTCTCTATGTGTGCATATTTGTATTTTATTGATAAGTTTTTGGTTCACATCTTTGACTATTAGTCTTGTGCATATGAGATCAACAGACCATTAATGTCTTTCTTTCTACTTGTCTTGTAAAGTTTGCAAAAAGTTAAGAATTAACACAACACTGATTCAGCCCCCCCTCTCAGTGTTGTCATTAACTCCTACAATTGGTATCAGAGCCAGTTTCCTTTCTGCAACTTAATCAGCTTGGGTAGGTCATGTGTGTGGAGTTCAATGGGTAAGTGTAGAAGAAATAAGAACAAGAGAAATGTTAAGATTCTTTCTGGTCAAAAGATACAAAAGAAATCATCCATATCAAATCTAGATTTTGATAAAAAGTCAGTTGATAAAGTTGTTCTCCAAGTTGAATCTGATATTGTCTTAGAAGAAAATTTTTTAGATGTTCCTCAGTTTGATGGTTCAAATTTTTCAGTTTGGTATGTTAGAATGCAAGGTATTTATCCTCCTTAGGATATGATGTTTTAATGTCAGTTGAGAATTGTAATTCTACAAATAACAAAGAAGCTCTTGAATGTAATGATATTGCAAAGAAGGCTATATTATCTGCACTATCTAATGATGTTATTTGTAAAGTTATGGATTGTGTTATAGCTCAGGATATGTGGAGGAGATTGAAAAGAATCTACCAAGGTAATGATAAAGAAGAGGACACTCTGGTGTGTCAAGAAAGTGGCAATGAAAGGCAATCACATGAAGAAGTTGAGACCCAATCAAATTCAGAAGATGATGATGAAGATGATGATGATCAGGGTTATGATGAACAAGACTGTGAGATTGATCTGGAAGGAGAGCTCGTATATGCTTTAACTAAACTCAAGAATTATAAGGAGAACAAGAAATTAATGTTGTAATTGCAGCAAGCAAGAGTTTTAAAAGACAAAGCTCTTACAGATCTTGAAGATGCTAGAAACCTGATTGTAGACTTGAAGAATCAAGCAAGTGAATCAAATAAATTGATTGTCTATTTGAAATCAGAAATTGAAGAAGCTAAGAGGATAGCTGATGTCTTAATATCTAACCTTGAAGTTGCCAGGATTGAGAATCTAAAACTAGAGAGTGACTTTATCAATCTGAGAAAAGAGTATGATGGTCTCAAAGCTTTATCTAAGAAGTATAAGGAGTTTGAAGAAAGCACAAGCAAGCTACATAAGATGCTCGGTAAACAAAAACTATATGGAGACACTACTAGACTTGGTTTTGAAGAAGGAGAATGTTCAAAAGCTAGAGAGACTCCCAGAAAGAAGATTGATTTGAATGCTGCCACTGGAAACAAAATGCATAATCAAAGAAGAAGAAATGCTCATGTTAGACAAGCATACATGTACAGGTATAACTATTCATTTAATGGTTT
Organism: Cunninghamia lanceolata; assembly: GCA_027924645.1. Taxonomy (NCBI): domain Eukaryota; kingdom Viridiplantae; phylum Streptophyta; class Pinopsida; order Cupressales; family Cupressaceae; genus Cunninghamia; species Cunninghamia lanceolata. The sequence continues at coordinate 13,348,383 of BSBN01000388.1, read as the reverse complement.
TTGTTATACTTGTAATCAATTTGGGCACAAATCAGATAATTACAGAAGGAACATTGATATTGTTTGTTACAAGTGCAATAATGTTGGACACATACAAAGAAATTACTAAGTGCATAGAAGGTATAATCCTACAGAGAAGCTTAAAATCAGTGCTCAAAGGTATTATCAGTCAATTGATTTTGATTACAACATAATTTGTTATAATTGCAACTCTCTTGGTCATAAAGCACACAGTTGCAGGAGAGCATCACCTAATTTGAAAGGATGGGAAAAGAAAAAGGTTGAAAAGGTTTGGAGAAAGAAAGCACCTGTGAAAATTTGAAAGAAGAAAGAAAGTCAGGACAAGAAGGATCCTAAACTTGTGCATCTTGCACAAGTTACATCATTAGTTGGATAACTGAGAGCATGAAGTGAGGGGGAGTTATTCATGTTCTATCAAGTATCCCCAAAAGGTTTCAAGAAGAAGATCATTTGATGTTTATCAATTTGATGATCTTGTTTTGTTGGTTTTGGATTCATCTTTGATATTGTTTGTGTGTAATAATGATATAGGTGATTAGTGGTTTGTGATGTCATATTGTAGATAAGATGTTCAAGGATTCCATGCACAAAGAGTTTTGATAGAGTTAAGTGATTTGGTTTTTTCTTTGTCATATCATGTTTATGCTTATAAAGATTGAGTTGTCATGGTGTTACAGTTCTTGTAAGTGAGATTGGGAAATTCAAAATCAATTAGGATGTTCTCAAGGTGCTCAGATGTTTGATTATGTGGGCTAAGGAGGTTACAAATGGAAGGAGTCAATTAATATTCTTGTCTCTACATTTTGTTTTGCAAAGTGTTGTTGCAAAAAGAATTTGTCGATGCAGTTTGTTTGAATGACAAAATCAAGAGGCAGTAGTACTTGTATAATACAGTATGTTTCAGATGTGGTTTTGTATCAAAATTGACAAATGTCTTGTGCAGAACAGGAGGATAGTTCAGATAGTCTTCATTCTTTGTCATGTCAGAAAAGGTGTGCAAGAATAGTTTGGTTGCAGGATGATAGTTCATATCAAGGAGTCAGTTTGATGATTATATCTATTCCTTTGTTGAGTTATGTTTTTATGACATGTTCATTGGAGCTTTCAGAGGCAAGTAAAGGTCTTATTAAAAATGGTCATCTTGGCATCTTGTGTTGGGAACTGTGTGATGAGGGGTCTACATGATTTTTGCCTGCAAAATTGTTCATCAAAGAGTATTGGTGTGTTTATGTTTTTTCTTTGTAAAGTGGTCAAAAAGTGATATTATGTTAAAGTGAATCTCAGAGATTTGTTTGGCTAAGAGAATGGTTCATTTCAAGGATGTCATAATATCTATTTAAAAATGCAATAATCTTGCTGAGAGCTTGTTGTCTTTACATTGTTACAAGAAAAATTGATTGTGATGTCAAAAGGTGTTTGTTAGTGCCATGATTTTTCTTAAGCATAGAAGGTTGGATGTCAGTAATTGGATGGTATACTTCAGGTTTATATGTTGCTTCAAGACTAATTCAAGAAGTGGATCAGTGCTGAGTTGAGGTGAGTTATGTTGATTATGCTTCAGATGTAACAAGTTAACAGGAGTTTTTGTCTTCAAAGCCCTCATAATGCAATGTGTTTGTAAATGTTATGGTCATGCTTCAACATCTTTCAGTAAAGTTATTTTCTTAGGGGGAGTTAATCAGAGGATTGAGTTGTTACTATCTTGGGAGATTTGAAAAGGACTTATCAATAGTGGTCATTGTGTCATTTTTGAGTTAGAAACTACAATGGTTTGTGTTGATTTTTCTTGCCAGTAATTGCCAGTGGTATTCAACACAGGGGGAGTAAATAGTTTTAAGTCTTTGTCATCCTATGTCAAAAAGGGGGAGAACAAAAAATTGCTTCAGGTGGTTTTGCCATCAATGACAAAGGGGGAGATTGATGGTGTCAGATTGTCATTGATGTCAAAAAGGTCTTTCAAGAGGTAAGTGCAAGAGGTTGATGCTTCATAGGTGTGTTCATGCTTCACCAAGGGTCAAAACATAATGTATTTGTTTATGACATTGCATGTTGATAATGCTTGTGAGAAAAGGTCATCATCATTTTGATGAAATCAGGAATTGTTTGATATCAATGAGAGATTGTATATTCTTCATGTTGATAAAGTGTGATGAGAACTGTCTTACATTGAGATTAGTGTATTAGTATATGTTGCCTTCAAGATCTTCATTTATATTATCAAGACATGAGTCCTTGATTGTCTAGAATCGGACCACTTTAATCTCTTCATAATCATACTAGTTCAATGTCAGTGGCAGAATGCTATTTATGGTCAAATATGGTTTATTTTCTTACATCAGTGACTTGTTTATCTGTGGTGGTAAAGGTGCTCAGGAATATTTGATAGAATTTAAAGATTGAAACCTCCTAAAGATTTGATCTTCCTAAGTTGGTTCCTAAGTCCCTAAAGTATTTGTCACACTACATATTCTGCCCGTCACATGTAAAGTGTTCTTTTTGGTTTTAATTTTACATTGACCTTTTGAACAGGTCTCGGGCCACTTAAGTGGTAGAATAAAGGGTGCTAATGACATGGTGGTGACCAGCCCCTTTCCTTGTTTAACCTATAGCTTCGGTCCTCCAAAGAGCATTCAAGCAGTAAAACCTAAATCTAAGGTTAAAGTTTAAAATTACAAAGGCCACGAATACATGATCCAATGGTTCTAATTTCAAACTCAAGCCCAACTCCTACCTGATTTATTTTGAAGTTCTTATGAACATTTTTTCTTTTGAATGCTATGAAATGTTTTTTTTTAGAAAGTTTCCTTTCAAAAGGAAAAGCCTTCTCTTCGGTGGAAAGCTTTATTTCATAAAGCACAAAATGCAAAAGACATGATTTATGACTAAGGATGAGCATATTATGTATAAAGCATGGAGTACTTTATAATTAGAATTTTTCTACTTTCATATGGAGATGTTAATGGCCTTTTAAGGAGATTTTTTTAGTGCTTGTAAAAAGGGCAATTTTATTGTGGAGTTTTTTTTTCTTCTTTCTTTTTAAAAGGAGGAAGTTATAAAGACTAATATTGGAAGATTTTTGAAGTGTATTTGCAAAATAAAAAAGATAAATTGGTGAATTTTTTTAAGACTTTTTGTACAATATGAAGAATCATTTTGCAAATTGAAGAGTTTTTTTTGAAATGGAATATGAAGGATCATTTTTGCACAGAAGATGAACAAATTTTTTGAGGAGATTTTGTTTGAAGTTCATAGAAGATGAAGAGTTTTTTTGTTTGTAAAGGAGTTGAAGATTTTATTACAGCTTCTTCATGAAAAAGAAATTGAAAGGTTCCAAGACAGGGGCAATATGATTTATGGAAGGTTTGGAGATTTTGAAGGATTATGCAAAGATTAATGAGAAATGAAGATGTTTTTATAAAAGAAGAAAATTGTAGAAGATCAAGCATTTGACAGAAGCAAATTAATTTATTGTTTTCTTGTAGATGAAAAATATTTTGCAGATTGAAATGTCAATTGAGGAAGATCAACATTATGAGAAAGATTTTATTTTTCTCAGGCAAAGAAGATGAATATTTGAAAGGGAAAAAATGTTTTATTTTGTGAATAAGATTTTCTTCTTGCAGATGGATTGATGTTTGGATTTCTTGATGTTTTTAATATTGCAAATGAAAGGGTTTTGATGCAGATGAAGGTGAATGGTTTACAAGATCAGTTTATTGCAGAGGAAGAGGAAGATGAATGGTCATCTAATATTTATTGGGCTTACAGGTGCTTTGATAAGAGTGTTGAAGTGCAGAACATCATACAATTATGAAGATAACTTTATGAATATTCTTTTAAAAGGAAAACACAAAAGAATGTATGCAGTAGCTAATTTGTAGTAGGATCAGGTGATTTCAAAAATGATATGCAGAGAAAAATATTGAAATTGATTTGTAGAGATAAGAGTGTTGAAAACTTATTCACAGTGGTTTGTTTTTAGAGAGATGTGTAAAAGGAATTATCTGTATGATGAAACACAGAGTGTAATTGGTGCAAATCAGATTGATTGGCAATCAATTCTTGCACACAGAGTTTTATGTTTTAATGATGGTAATTGTCTATGCTAGTGAGGCACAGTATGCCAATGAGGCTTGTGGTTAGTGAGACCTTGGTCAATGAGACTTTTCTCAGCTAGTGAGGCTTTGTAAGAAGTTTTTTAAAGTTAAGCCAGTGAGGCACTTCATGAGTGGTTTTTCTACCCTGAGAGGGTTTTCCACTCCAGAAATTTTTATGTTATAATTTGTCTCTATGTGTGCATATTTGTATTTTATTGATAAGTTTTTGGTTCACATCTTTGACTATTAGTCTTGTGCATATGAGATCAACATACCATTAATGTCTTTCTTTCTACTTGTCTTGTAAAGTTTGTAAAAATTTAAGAATTAACACAACACTGATTCACCCCCCTCTCAGTGTTGTCATTGACTCCTACACATATTTATATCATTTGTTTGAATTGTACCATGTGTCGACCCATAAGAAGCATGACTAGTATGACTGATTGAATTATAAACTAGGGCAGTAGGCTAGTAGTTATTTGGGACATCATTACTACCCTCCAAACTATTTTGTATGCTCGCATATGGATCCCTGTGATGTCCCACAATTTTAGGTTTGAGGCTTCTAGTAATTCCATATTTCTAATTACTCTCAATGATCATGGCCACCTCAAAGGCTTGATGTAGGGTCATAGGATCTTTGTCCATTAAATGGTAACTCATCCTTTTGTCAAAAGCTCCCAAGTAAACAATTAATCTCACTGCATCATTTGGCCCCATGGCCTCAAGAATACCACATAATGTTCTAGCAATTCTTAGGTTGAATGCTGCAAGTAACTCATCATCTTCTTTCTAGATGGCCATAAAAGTATTGATTGATGCACTTACATTAACCCTCTCAACAAACTGCTCCATAAAACTTTCCTTAAACTCACCCCAAGTATAGATAGAACATGCTAGTAGATAAGAGAACCAATCTCTTGCATCTCCTTTTAGAGAGTAAACAAATAGCCTCATGATCACATTCTCATGATCCATCTCATAGTCATATGAATCCATTAGATTATTGAATTTTTGCAAGTGTTTGTCTATAGACTCATTCTTTGTACCATCGTACTTTGGTAATTTATCTCTAATTTTAGATGGCATGACATTTGGGAAACCACAAATGCCATCAAAATTTATGGTTTCGTACCTTTTAGCATTGAAATTTCTTTGACTATGTAGATGGAGCTGATCACATGTCATGGTTATACTTGGAGACATGCAAGGAGGCATACATTGGTGTATCATGATGTTGGAGTTTTACCATCTCCCTCTTACAACAAGATCTTAAAATTTCAATAACATTGTAGACACCCAAATTTGCCCAACTTTGTTCATGTCTAGCAACACCTTGTCAGAAACATTATCCTAGACATCATGTAGCATTTTGTCCTAAATCCCACTCTCAATCTCATTTATCCATTAACCAATTAATTAAATAAATTTTATTTATTTAATTAATATCCCAATCTTATCCTAATCCCACTTAGCCAATTAATTAAATAAATTTTATTTATTTAATTAATTTCCCAATCATATCCTAATCCCACTATCCAATTAATTAAATAAATTTTATTTATTTAATTAATATCCAACTCATATCCCAACTAATTCAAATATTTTATTTGAATTAAGTTCTCATCATAAGCCGACTTTCCAATTAATTAAATAAATTTTATTTATTTAATTAATATCCAACTCATATCCCAACTAATTCAAATATTTTATTTGAATTAAGTTCTCATCATAAGCTGACTTTCCAATTAATTAAATAAATTTTATTTATTTAATTAATTTATCTTATCATTTAGTCGACATGTGTGCCTCTTTCATTTAAAAAGATAAGTGGTACTACAGCCTTTTATTTAATATCTTTCCTATGTAGTACTTTTTATGTACACAAGCACATATGAGCCCTATCCTCCCTCCACTTGTCAAATGACTACAACTCCCTTGAAAAGTGGGATAACCGAATCAATCCTAGCCATCCACATCAATCAATTAGCTTTTTAATCTTAGTCGTCCATTGGAACCAAGCCTTTCCTATAAATCAACCCCCTCATAAGCCGTTAGCATGCATTGAGCCTCAAGTACCCTTATTCTGCCAAATTTTCTAAGATGCATTGATCCTCAAGTATCCACATGCTATTGAAATATCATTAGAGCCTTTGCATCCTTCATCTATCATTCAGTCTAGCATCTTCATCTTAATGTTATGCTGCAGAAGTGAGCACCCAACATTCTTCCAACAATAATCCTTCAAAATCTTATATGCTCATGCAAGGTGGAGAAGAGCAATGCAGATAAATCAAGCATAGCGTGGAGATCGGTTTGCATTTACATTTGTTATTTTGATTTTCATGTTGTCTTGTGCTTCATTGTGCATTGCTAGGGTTTTTATCATTGCTGTTTATTCATTTGCCCTGATTTGCAATTTTACCCTAACTACATTTGGCACACCCGGTGGGACTCACTTCACATAATCTTTTTTGCAGGTTTTTGTATTAAAAATTTGCATTCATATAAGCCCCATTGTTGAGTTTTGTAGGTTTAATTAACTTTTTGTTGCAGATCTGCTACTTTTTGGACAAAACCCTAGGTTTTAAAGATTTCATCATATCTTCCAAATGGATATGAATTTTTCTACAAGATTTTAGCAGACGTTTTTCCATGATATAGAGAAGCTATAGCAGAAAAGTTTTGGGTTTATCACGATTTTTGCGGGATTTATCACATTTTTATGTTTTTTCATAAAATTGTAATTCTGGGTGCAAATCAGCGAAATGTTTAGAAATTTTTATATTTCTAGAAAGCTTGTGAAATTCTAATAGGGGTCTTTGTTTTGTAGATTTAATTTACAGGTCGTTTATAATGCGAAAAAATCAGATCTTTGCCGACTATACTATTTTCATAATTCCACATTTTTGGGTGCAAAACAAGGAATTTCTCTGATTTCTTTACACTTTCGGAAAGCTCTCTAAAAATTAATGGGGGTCTCTTCTTTGATTTTTTAATTTTCGAACCAAAAATGTATCAAAATAATCAAATCTAATTCGGCTATGCATCTAAAATTACAATTTTCCTTGCCTGATGAGCCTATTTTTTATGTCTGCATTATAATATCATTTTTTTTTATGTTGTAGGTGATCATAAGGAGCTTTAGCAGCAGCAATATCAATCATCTACAACAACTTGGAAAGCAAAAATAATTAGGTGCACTCATTCTAATCTTTCATCTTAATCATTGTTTGAATCACACATTTCAATTTGGGCATAAAATGAACAATTGTTTGCAAATTCACATCAAAAAAATGGGCTAAAACAAACCATTGTCTTCCATCACATTTGGATTTGGGTCTAAAAAGAATAAGTGCTTGAACTGTTTGTTACACATTTCCATTTTCTAAGGGGAAATTAACAACTGCGAGTGTGAATCAAGTGACAACTCACTTGGTTTGCTTTTGTCATACCCTTCTTAGGAGGCCTGCTTGGAGACACACCACTCCAAGGGATGACCTCAATCGAGGTTGAATCAAAAGACACCCTCATTGGGAGTTGGAATCTTGTCACTCTTGGCTAAGCCCCAAAGAACTTTATATCTTTGGGAAGTGAAGGTGAAGGGTGGGTTACCCCTTTCTCCTGGCTGTGTGGTAGGATTTCACTTTCAATTCCATAGTCAACCTTGTGCAATAGATAGCCTAAGACCTAATTGGCTATACCCACTTAACTACACATTAGGCTTGTTGATGTGTCTTCCATGTGTGCTTGCATAATCATCACATTTCATTTTCAAGGTCAACAATTGCTTATGTGTCTTGCGTGAGTGATTCATGTGTGTATATGCATAATCATTTGTTTGAACATTGCCAAATCAAGCTATAAACACCAAACACATAAACAATTCATCCTACATTTGATCCACATCACCCAATTTTGTCATTCCACATCATATCCTAATCATACCCAAATCAATTTTATTCTAAACATATCCTAGTCACATCCATACTCATTCCAAATTATCTCCACATCATCATCAACCTAGTCCTACTCAACACTTGTCAAGATGGTTGTAATCATTCAAGGTGGCTATCCCTCTAATTATGAGACAAATCCAAAGCCTAACGTGACAATTCAAGGGGGTTATCCCTCTAATCATGAGACAAATCCCAAGCCTAAGGTGACAATTCAAGGGGGTTATCCTTATAATCATGAGACAAGACCTAAGCCTATAATCACAATTCAAGGAGGCTACCCCTCTAATTCAAACAATGAAATAAAGCCAAATCCCAAGGTCACAATTAGAGGAGCCCCCCTTCCTAATCCAAATCATGAGAAGAAATCAATCACAATTAAAGGTGGCTATCTTCCTAACCCAAATCATGAGAAGAAACCAATCACAATTAAAGGTGGCTATCTTCCTAATCTAAATCATGAGAAAAAACCAATCACAATTAAAGGTGGCTATCTTCCTAATCCAAATCATGAAGATAAACCAAGACCTAAGGTCACAATTAGAGGAGCCCCTCTTCCTAATCCAAATCATGAGGATAAACCAAGACCCAAGGTCACAATTAAAGGTGGCTATCCTCCTAATCCAAATCATGAAAGTGAACCAAAGCCCAAGATCACAATTAAAGGAGCCTCTCCTCTTAAGACCAAGTTTATACTTCGAGGAGGATATATCTTTATTGATGAGGATGAGACAAGTACAAAAACCAATCCATCCACACATCAAATCAATTCCGCATCAACTTATCCCACTTCATACCAATCTAATCCATCCACACATCAAATCAATTCTACATCAACTTATCCCACTTCATATCAACCAAATTCATCCACATGTCATATCAACCCTTCATCAACCTATCACAACCCTTATCCATATCAATCCATATCACAACAATCATTATCCTATGCAACCCCTCCATCATCATCACATCAACCAATTCAACAATTCCAACCATCACAACAACCCATTCAACAATTCCAACAACAACAAATCCAAACACCATCCCAACCTCAACAAATTCCACATCAACCTTACATACCATCCACTTCAACTTCATACCAACCTCATCTATCTACACATCATATCAATGTGACACCAACTTATCAACCTCCACCCCAACATTATCCAATTCCTCATTCTAACATTCCAACATACCACCAAAGCCATCCACGAAGCAATCAAGTGATATTACAAGAACAACATCTAAGTCCAAATGGCCCTTTCTATATAAATCAAGTGAGCACAAGTCAACCTTGCCAACAAGATCAAATGCCCTCAACTTTGAGTCCACCTCAAGATCTTTTGTCCACATATCCTACCATTACACCTAGCTACCAAGACTATCAATGGCCTCCACAACAAGCACAAATGAGCCCAAATCCACCTTTACAACAAGAAGCACATCCAAGTCCAAGTAGTCCCTTGTACATAAATCAAACAAGCCCAAGTTATCCTATGCAAGACTTAATTACCTTTGACAAGGGAGATACCGATCTAGAGTGGCCTTCATCATCTAATCACCCACCAACACATGAGCTAACTAATCCTATCCCAACACCACCATGTGATCCTACTCCTAGTCCATTGGTCCATCAACCTTTTAAACCACCAAGCCCTCCATTACCTTCATCACCATGTCATTCTAATCCTTCACCAAAGGATATGGCTGAGAGAGTTTTACAAAGGATGCTTGAAGCAAAACTCATTGAACTTCCCGAAGTCAAACCATGTGAAGAAAGTCCATATGATGAACATGATTATTGTGCATACCATAGGACCAAAGGCCATGATACAAATACATGCCCCATGTTTTTCCCAATTGTTTACAAGGTGTATCAACATACAATAAGAAATCATGCCACATCATCCCAATCCCATGTGTCACACCCATCTAGTCCACATCCTAATCCATCAAACTCCATTATCCTTCCATCTAATCAAAATCCTAGTCCTACGCTTACAACATCATCCTCTATTATTGCTCATCCATTATATTTCCCATCCACTCATACCCTTGCGAAGGATGTGATCCATTGGCTACTAGCTAGGAATAAACTATCTCCATGTCAAACACCCATTCATGAGCCTACCAAAGAAATTCCAAAGGTCATAATCTCATCATGTGGTCAACCTATCCTTGAGCCTATCCAAGAGCCTTCAATTAACATTCTTAACGCTTCAAGCCCATCATGTGACCTACAAGCCATCAAGCCTATTTGCGAACCTTCTATCATTAATCCAAGTCAAGAGTCATCATGTTCTCATGTTGTTGACCAAGAGCCTATCCAAAAGCCTTCCACTTCCATTCAAGCAACTCAAGAGGTATGTCAAGAGTTTAATCCTAAGCATGTGGAAACATTAAGCCCTAGTCCAACTCAAGATCAAAACACTTTCATGCAACCTATCCATAACATTTACTTTCTTTATGATCAAGATGATACCTATGAAGAAGCTATCCATGAGCACCTTGATCCTATCCATAATCCTATAATCCATGAGCGAGATATCCACATTGCTCCTAGTCATCTGTCATCTAGCCCTATCCATAATGAGAAAACATCCACTTGTCATGATGAGACACTTGTCCCCCAAGTAAGCATAAAAGATCAAACAAATAACTTAGATCTTAGTGAACATAATGCTAATCAAGATCCTAATGATCCTCCTTCCACATCCACCATCGATCCCATTTCAAATCCATCATGTCCTATTGGTCTATCCACCCTTATACATGAGTGTTCTTCCTTAGGACAAGAACGACCTTTATCCACTTCAGTTTCTCCATCCAATAAAGAGCTCAAGTCTAGTTCTCAAAACACATCTAGTCCCATAGTCAATCGCATCCTCCAAAATATGAACTACCAAGGTAAAGGTCTAGGCCTTTACAAACAAAGTATTTTGGAGTTAAACCATGTCAAGATTCCTCCATGCTCATATGACCTTGGATACACACCCCAAGGTAAACAAGCTAAAGATGTTGGTAATCCCTTCATGCATCCTAAACCTACCACTTTCCATCACACCCCCCATCATCTACCCAAAACATATTTTGTCATTCCACCTCCACCAACTTATAAATGCCAAAAGCATGTGACCGTACACCTTCCGCCATCTAATTTGCCTCCACTTTTACCAACTCCAAAAATTCCTCCATCCCACTTGCCACCATTGCTTCCAACACCTAACATACCTATCATTCATAAGTATCTTTACATCCCTAATCATGGCCAACAAAAGCACACATCATTTAAGCATAAAGCTTCCAATCATTCCATCCACTCCACCCACCCCATGGGATTCAAAAGCAAAAATTTTGATGCCTCTACCTTAGGACATAAAGAATCAAAATCAAAGCAAAGTTCATCTAAACAACTATCCAAGCCCATACCTCCAAAAGCAAAGCCCAAAAACAAAATGGTTTGGGTTCCTAAGCAAATAGCTAGCAAAGCGAATGAGGCATCTTCATCCACATCTTAAGAATCCCAACCACCTATATCTATCAAAGGGCCTATTTCCATCCAAAACTTTCATTTCCTTCAAAAATCCCACAAGCAAAATAAAAGCACTAAACATACTAAATCTATGTGGGTTCCTAAATCACTTCATCAACCATTTCCTAAGAAAACAACCCCATTGCTTCCTACACCACCATCTCATCAAACTCTTTAATGTTTATCACGGTGTGTGCAACCATTGGTCATGGTTCCCTTCCATTCCAAAACATTCTCACATGCCTTCATCTCCCCATCCTTCATCCATTATCCTACATATCTTCCCCATCACCTTCCTATGGTCCATGCTTTGGCATAAACTTTTCATCCATCTTCATTCCATAAGCCTACATAATCCACATCATAATCCCCTATCCTTCCATGCATGAACCTTTCATAATCCATTTCATCATCCACTATCTACCTAATCCATCTCTCATCCACACAATCCCTTATCAACATTTATGAGCATAATGACATGGTCCATGCGAAGACATCATCCATCTCTAAAGGGACACTATCAACCTTCATAGCACTAGCCATTTGAGTCTCTCCTATCCATTACCATGGTGAAAACCTGGCAAATAGGTGCCATGTGTAATTGTCAACCCATCTAAAAGAAAAAAAGAGAAAAAAAAAAAGAAAAATACAAAAAAAAAAAAAGAAATCAAAATAGTAAAGAGAAATCCCTTCATCCAATAGTGAAAACTTGGTAAACAGGCACCTTGGATAAGTACCATGATGAAAACCTGGCAAACAAGCATCATGAGTAGGTTGATCTTCCATGTCACTTACACTTGGGGGCACATTGTCTCATCCAACCTATCCATTTCCAAACTATCCATCCCATTATATCATACCAACCTATCTTATCCTATCTTGTTATCCTACCATCCTTAGCCATTACATAAACATGCCTATCCTATTGAACCCATTTATCCATCCTTCTTCCTTTTGATCTTGATGAAGACATAGGGGAAAAATGTTGAAATATGCTTCGGATATCTCTTGGTATATCTCATACCTTCCTAATCAATCCATCTTATCATTATCCACCTATCATAAGCCTTGTCATGTAAAATCCAATCATGTCATCCCTTGGTCATGAACTTTGTCATGTAGAATCCTAAGCATTACCACCTAGAATGGGGCATGTTCTTCATATGCAACATAGCCTTTGGAGATCACATCCTAGCTCACTTATGATCCATCCACCATGGCATATTCTTATCATGAGCTTTCCATCTTATAGCTTATCCCCATCCATTTATCATGAGCTTTCCACTATAGCTTACCTATTTGTTTATCATGAGGCATGCATCCATCCCTTATATGGCCTATCCTCTCTTATCTATCCATCCAACTCTCATGAACCTTCCATCCCATCCATATATCATGATTTTGACATCACATTTACTATGAGCCCATCCTTTTATCCCTCCTCCTACATCTTTGCACCTAGACTTGGTTTTCTCCCTTGTCATTGGTATTTAGCACAAAGACTACCCACATTGTAAATCCATTGACATTCAAAATATCTCAAAAAATCCAAAAAAATCAAAATATCCCAAAAAACACAAAAAAAATCAAAATATTTCAAAACATCCAAAAAATTAAATATCCAACAAAAAATCCAAGCAATAAAACCAACCACATCATCCAAAACAATCCACTCCATCAACATTCAATCAAAATCAAATCCTCATCATCATCGATTCTTTCTATCAATAACGTTCATTCATCTATTTCAATCTAAGCAATGATCTTAAATCCAAGTCACATTAATCCATATCAAGCAAGCCAATCAATCAAGGAACATTATCCAATCCTATATACAAGTTTTTGACCCTAATCTTGTCATGAGCCAAATCAATCATCATCAATGGGATATAGCATTCCCACATCCTTGTGTTGATCTAGGGATATAGCTTTCCCCACAATGACAACACTATCATTATCAATCAAACAATCAGTTATTGGTTTATGACTTGACAAGGGAAATACCTTGTTTATTTTACATCCTTTGAGCACACTAAGAACACTTTCTTATGCTTAGATTGAGTAGACACTCTAATCCTCACACCATCACTATCATCATTCAAAACAATCTAATCATCAAAACAATCAGCCTAGCAATAGCAAACATCACAACCAAAGCACATCAAGCCAACCATCAAAACAAATCCTATCAATCAACAACAATCATCAAAACCAAAGCACATCAAGCTAGCCATCGAAACAAATCCAATCACTTTAGCAAATCAAAAGCAGCTCAATCCACCACAAATCATCCATCCTTCATCAAATCAATCTAATCATCATTTCATCATCTTTCAACCATTCCAAACAAAGATCCAAATGCAAGCCATCATTAAGCTATACCAATCAAGTTAATCAATCAAGCCAAGTTATCCAAACGCAATCCATGGTCTTGATCCTAGCCTTGTTGTAAGCCAAATCAATTAGTCAATTAGCGAACCAACTCAGCAAACAAACCATTGTGTTGATCTAGGGATATAGCTTTCCCCGCAATGACAACACTCTCAACTATCATCATCAATCAACAATTAATCATTGGTTTACAGCTTGACAGGGGCAATACCTTGTTTGTTTTTGTATCATTTGTGCATGGTTGCTTGCTTGCTTGTGTGTGTTATTGTTTTATCTTGCATTTGCATCAAATCAGTACCATTCCAGCTAATATTCATATCTTGTATCCAGACAAGGTTGTATTATGCTGGGGCATGAGACACAACATTGTCACCCTAGTTTCTTATACCTTGGTGCATAATGTCTAGTGCTATATCAAACATCATGGTTGCTCACTTTCATTGCAGCATAACACATCTTCATTTCTTCTATCTATCCCCTTATCTTTCATAGTCTAAGCCATTTCTTTTCAAGAGCCTACCTGTGTTTGTCTAACCCACCTATCCTCTCAAGGGGGCATCACCAACCTATCCTTTCTATCATCATCATCATCAGCATCCCTATCAATTATCCATACCTTAACTTCTTTGAAATGATGTTACTTGACATAAATCTCATCATCTCAAACATCATCTCAAAGAGGGGCAAAATGTAGACACCCAAATTTGTCCCAACTTTGTTCATGTCTAGCAACACCTTGTCAAAAACATTATCCTAGACATCATGTAGCATTTTGTCCTAAATCCCACTCTCAATCCCATTTATCCATTAACCAATTAATTAAATAAATTTTATTTATTTAATTAATATCTCAATATTATCCTAATCCCACTTAGCCAATTAATTAAATAAATTTTATTTATTTAATTAATTTCCCAATCATATCCTAATCCCACTATCTAATTAATTAAATAAATTTTATTTATTTAATTAATATCCAACTCATATCCCAACTAATTCAAATATTTTATTTGAATTAAGTTCTCATCATAAGCTGACTTTCTAATTAATTAAATAAATTTTATTTATTTAATCAATTTCCCAATCATATCCTAATTCCACTATCCAATTAATTAAATAAATTTTATTTATTTAATTAATATCCAACTCATATCCCAACTAATTCAAATATTTTATTTGAATTAAGTTCTCATCATAAGCCAACTTTCCAATTAATTAAATAAATTTTATTTATTTAATTAATTTATCTTATCATTTAGTCGACATGTGTACCTCTTTCATTTAAAAAGATAAGTGGTACTACAGCCTTTTGTTTAATATCTTTCATATGTAGTACTTTTTATGTACACAAGCACACATGAGCCCTATCCTCCCTCCACTTGTCAAATGACTACAACTCCCTTGAAGAGTGGGATAACCAAATCAATCCTAGCCGTCCACATCAATCAATTAGCTTTTTAATCTCAGCCATCCATTGGAACCAAGCCTTTCCTATAAATCAACCCCCTCATAAGCCATTAGCATGCATTGAGCCTCAAGTACCCTTATTCTGCCAAATTTTCTAAGATGCATTGATCCTCAAGTATCCACATGCTGTTGAAATATCATTAGAGCCTTTGCATCCTTCATCTATCATTCATTCTAGCATCTTCATCTTAATGTTATGCTACAGAAGTGAGCACCCAACATTCTTCCAACAATAATCTTTCAAAATCTTGCATACTCATGCGAGGTGGAGAAGAGCAATGCAGATAAATCAAGCATAGCGTGGAGATCAGTTTGCATTTACATTTGTTATTTTGATTTTCATGTTGTCTTGTGCTTCATTGTGCATTGCTAGGGTTTTTATCATTGTTGTTTATTCATTTGCCCTGATTTGCAATTTTACCCTAACTACAAACATAACTCATTACATCTACCACTAAGATCTTCTTTTAATGAGCACACTTCTTAGAGCATGGAAAGCACATACATCATCTTACAATACAAGGTTGCAATTAGTAACCCAAACATATGCCAAACTATCACTACCCTTTCCCTTTCTTAGTGCTCAAACACTTGATAAGGGATTCACTAAAACTCATATACTAGGTTTTCACATAAGCTCCTATTTGAAAACCTACATAGAAATACTGGATCGACTACAATAGGTACTATCTCTCCTTCTTTGACTAAAGCCTATACAGATATAGAACTCCTTTGTATCCTTTATCATGTTCTTGAAATAGAGTTTCCACCTCTTTGTAGAGGACAGATCTTCAAATAGGATGAAGCTTCTAAAGAGCTACTTTTAATTTGGGTTCTCCACCAGTAGAAGCACATAACATTTCCTTATACATAACTGGTTTTCCTCCTACAAAGTTAGGTCCAACACAAGTAGATTTGCCACCCTCTAAAGTGAAAAATAATATACTTTACATATACCAACTCTAGATACCCATGGTAAACAACTGAACTGACCTCATCATTTAAGAGCAAAACTTCACCAAAAACTCTAGGGTAAGATATGAAAATATGTTCACTTCAATCCCTAGTAGAGTCACCAATCTGTTGGTTCCTCCAACTGATTGTCTAAAATCCCCTAAATATTAGCCAAATTCATATGCTTAGGGATTTTAGGTCAATGGCCAACAAACAAGATTACAACTCTTAGAAGTTGAAAAATCCTCTACACTTTTGGTTATGCAAGACCAAGGCAAGTATACCTATACAACATTTAAGGGATATATCTAGACTGCTACTGAATGTTGTATCAAAGTAGAAGTTTCTCAGTGACAATATACCAAAGAAATGACTGACCCCACTTAAATTGGCTTAATCCTTAGGCAATGCAGTTTAAACTTGGATGAGAACATACATTTACCCAAAACTACCTACAAAAGAACAATATAAATAGAGATGTTTTGTTTATCATGAGGTGGGACTAAATCAACAAATTAGCACAGTGAGGGACCAGTGCATTGATCCAATGGGCTACAGAGTCAAGTTGTGCAGAACCTATGCATCATTCAAGCAACATTACCTCATGGCTAAAGGACTAATGGCATTAATACCTTATATCAATACCTCCCTAACATGGAAATACACAAATATCCTTTTAAAACTATGATACAAGGAACAATTAACTGAATATTTTCCAAGCATTTATATCTCCCCTTGAGAGAAAGAAAGAAAACATACACAATGCAATGAAATGCAGACATGAATTGAAATATCCTTGATACTCAAAAATCATACTAACTTCATCAAATGCAACACAGAAAGGATTGCATAACCAACATATCTTTGTATTAATTTTAAATAATAATGCTCTACAGATTTGAAAAAAAATTAAGAAACAATTCCATTCTATTTATAATGGATCAAAATACAAGACACCCTACTATACATAACTTGAGATTCAGAAAAAAGCTCCCTCCCCCTTTTTTTTGGCCCTAAATTCCCATTTATAAGAACATGGGAGAAACAAGCTTTAGGCCACTAACAGGTGTCACATTTTCATTTTATGATCGAAAAGAGGCCTCATGCCAGAATAACTACCTTCAGTCCACTAAGACATATCCTTCATAGCAAATCATTTCTTTAGGAAAATAGAAGAAACTAATTTTTTCATACATGCCTCCTTACTTTTCATATGGGGGAAAACCATAGGATGATAGGTGGCATCTTATGATATGTTATTTTAACCCTCACCACCTCGGCCAACCAAATACTTGTTCCCAATACCAGCACCCCCTGCCTTGTCTTCCTAGTGGCTCATGAAGAAGTAAGGATACTTTCTAGGGACAATCATTG
The DNA here is from genome assembly GCA_027924645.1 of Cunninghamia lanceolata. Lineage (NCBI taxonomy): Eukaryota > Viridiplantae > Streptophyta > Pinopsida > Cupressales > Cupressaceae > Cunninghamia > Cunninghamia lanceolata. Next base: position 13,330,588 of record BSBN01000388.1, on the reverse strand, counting down.
AAGGAAGCACATGATTTGGGAAATCCTATCATTAAGCCCAGTCTCATGCACAAGCAAGCAACTCTTCCTCTTTCAATTGGAGGTTTCCAACCACCAAATCTAGACAGAAACTAGAGGAAGCCACTAGTACTTGGTGTTGGTGACACTAACAATCCAAGTAAAGAGGAAGTAGCAGCTATAATTTTTCCACTTCCACTTCCACTTCCATTTGTCCAAACCAGATGAGCAACACTCCCTCCATTGCTACCTAAGTTTTTCTAGAACCCAAGACACTAAGTAAGTGAAAAATATAACACTGTTGCCTCTCTTACTTCAAGCAAAATCTAGGGGCCCACAAGAACATGAAGTCCTTGGAATCAACAATTTAAAACTTGAATGCCACATCTAGATGGAAATAGAGAGAAAGGAAGGATTCTCATTAGTTCAACAGATGCAAATTTGCTTCCACAATCCTACTAGATCCTCCCATCACTCAAGATAAAGCTTGTTCAACCTCCCTAATCTTATAGGAACACAACATCAACTAGGAGAACAAACAAGAGAATCCAAGGGAACAGGGTGGTAAGCCAGGCATACTTGAGAAATAAACTTCCATATTTTCCTGTATAAAAAGAAACATCATATGAAATAGTAATAGGAGCACTAATTTATATAGAGACTAAAGAAGCACCCATATTCTGGATAGCCATGACTTGTCATTTTTCCCCTATTAATTCAACATCAATTAGTAGCATGTTGTGCTAGCCTTACATCAAAACTTCTCAACAACCTACTAACATCACTAGAAAAGGGAATGGAGGTGGTACTCTACCTTATGTCAATGTCTTCAATCCCAAAGCCATCAACTTCCATAATGAGTAGGCCAAACCTGACCCCTCGATCTTAGTGATCACCCCAATTCAAATGGCACACCCAGTTCAAACTCTGCCAGGACAAGAGCATGAAGTCCCCACAAACTCAGAATAGATCCCTAAGAACTAAGTCTGCACCCAGACAATCATCCTAGAGGTTGATCCCCTATACAATGACAGCGAAGGAAATCCTCCACATGCATGAATAAACCTACCACTGAATAGATGCACCATGACATGTGCATGATCTATTAGAATTAGTCTGAACAACTAAGAGGGGGGGGTGAATCAGTTCTCCCACAAATATTAATCTTTTCTAGTTTTAATATTCTTTAACAACTTTCAATCAGATAAACATTAAAGTATGAATCAATAACACAAGAGTAGAAATAAATTGAGCACACATAACACCAGAATTTTTACATGGAAACCTGGTTAAGAGAAAACCATGGTTGGGGTTAACCCACAAGATTCATACCCTATTAAAAGTACTTAAAAAAAAAGAGAAGGCACATGCCTTCGGACTCACTGCCCAAAGCTCACTACTTAAGAGAGGCTCACTGCCTACATAATTTATGTTTAATACAGAAAGAATTAATTAATAACTAGCATCTACTTCATGTCTGGTTTAGTTTCATTGAATGCTCACAAAATCTTTGCTCTGCCCCATATATTTCTTCTCTAATTCTGCATCCTAAACATCTCTTGTTATTCAACTTCTCCTCTGCTCTACTCTACCTTTGATCCTTTCTTTGGATTTTATTATTTTCGCACAAGGATGATTTTCCACAACTCATCAAGTATTTATATGCTTCATCAACCTTGGAATGAATATCAAGGTCAGCACTACAAACATCTGACTTAATATGAATCACTAATTTGTTGGCCAAACATAACTGGGACTCAAATCTTCCTTGATCAACATGCCACACTTCATAGAATTTCTCTTAGATCATCTGCAACACACTTGAATCATCTAGTCGGCCAAGACTGGGAAGAACAACAACACCAAGAAAGAAATCTTCATGACAAGCTCAAACTTCAATACAGACCTCCAACATAGCAGTTACATAATCTAGAGACCTCCACAAGCACATTGAATTCAACAAAAACATTTATACTTCTCCAAATCATCAGAATCACTTGCATCTTCCTCCAGAACCTCAAGAACACTATCTGCCATGACTGTCACATTAGAAAGATTGCTTACAGAGCTCGAAGCCACCAATCACTTGAATGGATGATACACACTAACTTCCCAAACATGCTTCTAGATCCACAAATCATCATTTGACATATCCAAAACAATCTGGACCTCTTTCATGTCACTTTGTCTCTTCTGAACACTAGAAAACTAGTTCAACTTAGATGGCCATAGCTTCTTCAAATCTTCATGTGAACCCTTCAAAACTTGATTCGAGCTTCTTCAGACAATCCTCTACTCAGCCATATGGTCCATATACATTGATCTTTATTAATTTTCTCAATATCCTCAACATTCCAGTCTTCTAAATAGGTAACAAAATAGGATACAGTTGACACCAATGGCAACAAGGATATGTTGACATCAATGACAACACTGATTAGGCGCATATTTGCAACAATATCCCCCTTTGTTGCTGATGGCAACATATGATGTGAAAAATTGATTCAACTATCAACATAAGAACTTCTCCCCCTTTCTCTTATCACTTTTGCAACTACTTTCTTCTCTACTCCCCTTTTCATCAGCAACTAGTTTTTCACATGATTTCTCTCCCCCTTTGACATCAATGGCAAAGGGCACATATTTGCAGTCTTGTCTCCTTATTTTTGTTTCAGACCAAACTCAAAAATTTTATGTAGACTACTCTCTCTAAGTAGTGCCTCCTTAACATCAATCCATATCACAAGATATGATTGTGAGTTACACGAGACTGTTGCACTTTAGTGCATCTTAATTGTGATCAGGAGGGGTAATAACCCCTAACTTTTCTCTGAGATACTCAAAAGTATCCTTGGGAAGAGGCTTAGTGAAAATATCCGCAATCTAATGCTTTGAAGACACAAACTCCAACTTGACTTCATTCTCATTTACTTTCTCTCTCAAGAAATGAAACTTGATGGATATGTGCTTTGTCTTTGAATGCAACACCGTATTCTTTGAGATGCTTATTGCACTTGAATTATCATAGAAGATTGTGATAGGCTCCTCAAACACAATTATGATGTCCCTCAACATTTATTTCATCCACAGAACTTGAGTACAATTGTTTGTTACTGCTATATACTCTGCCTCTGTTGTAGATAGGGATATTGCCTCCTGCTTTTTGTTTAGCCAATAAACCAATCTACTTCCCAAGAAGAATACACCACCACTAGTGCTTTTTTTGTCATCCACATCTCCTACCCAATCAGAAACTATATATGCATGAAGAGTGAAGTCATTATCCTTTGGATACCATAATCCATAATCAATTGTCCCTTTGAGATATCTAAAAATTCTCTTGACTGCTACAACATGGGATTCTCTAGGATCAGCTTGAAATCTAGCAACAAGTCCAACTACATTCATGATATTAGGTCTAGTATGAGTCAAATAAAGCAGTCCTCTAATCATTGATCTATACCTTTTCTAATCTACCTAGGGGAAACATCATCTTTATTCAACTTACATCCAATTACCATAGGTGTACCTACTGGCTTTGAATCTTCCATTCCAAACTTCTTTAAGAATTCTCTCACATATTTAGACTAAGATATGAAGATACCTTTATCTAACTAAGTGATTTGTAGACCTAAGAAGAATTTCATTTCACTAAACATGGACATCTCAAATTCACTCTACATTTGATCAGCAAATGTTTTGCACATACTCTCATTTCCACCAAAAATGATATCATCAACAAATACCTCAACAATCAGAATATTCTCATGATCAATCTTGAAGTAAAGATTAATATCAGCAGTGCCTTTACTATAACCTAGCTTTAACAAATATTTATCTAGTCTTGCATACTAGGCTCTTGGGGCTTGTTTGAGTCCATACAATGCTTTTCTTAACCTGTAGACCATATCTCTCTGATCAGACAACTGAAATCCTTTTAGTTGCTCAATGTAGACTTCTTCTAACTCTCTATTTAGAAATACTAAATTGACATCCATCTGATAGACTTTGAAATCTTTATAAGCAGCAAAAGCAAGAAACAATCTGACTACCTCTATTTTTGCCACCAGAGTAAAAGTTTCTTCAAAATCAATTCCTTCCACTTGAGAATATCATTTGCATACCAACCTTGCTTTATTTCTTACCACTACACCATCTTCATTTAGTTTATTTTGGAAGACCCATTTAGTTCCAATCACATTTTTGTCCAAAGGTCTAGAAACAAGATCCCAAGTGTGATTCTTTTCAATTTGCATTAGTTCTTCTTCCATTGCTTTTATCCAGTTTTCATCATTGCAGGCTTCACTTACTGATTTTGGTTCAATCTTTGAAATTAAACAAATCTCTTCTTGATCTTCAACAATTCTTCTCCTAGTTCAAACACCTTTATTTTTATCTCCTATGATTTGATCTTCAGGATGATTCAGTCTTACACACCTGGGAGTTTTGGAATTTGCTAGAACTTTTGTTTCTTGAACTTGTTCCTCAACTTCTGCATTATCTTCTTGAGATACTGGGTTTTTTGGATCAATCTAAATTTAAATCTAGGTTTGAACTTGTCTTCTTTGACTTTGACTTTCATCTTGATCATTTAATTCATATCTGTAAGACCTAGAATGTCCTTCTTTGCTCTCATCAACTCTAACGTTTGCACTTTCAACAATCTTTTTCAATCTTTTGTTAAAGCATCGGTAGGCCTTACTTTGAGTGGAATAACCCAAAAATATCCCTTCATCACTTCTTGCTTCAAACTTCCCTAGATCCTCATCTCTTTTGATATAGCACTTACTACCAAAAACTTTGAAATACTTCACAGTAGGAGCATGACCAAACCATAGTTCATAAAGGGTCTTACCGGAATTGCCTTTGATCTGCACCTGATTAAGAGTGTAGACAATAGTACTCACAACTTCTCTCCAATAGACTTGTGGAACATTTTCTTCCATCATCATGGTTCTAGAAGATTCTTGAATGGTCTGGTTCTTTCTTTCCACAACTCCATTCTGTTGAGGAGTTCTAGGAGCAAATAACTATCTTTTTATTCCTTGCTTCTCACATAATGAATCAAACTCACCAGAGGTAAACTCTCCACCTCTATCAGATTTCAGACACTTTATCTTCACACCAATCTCATTCTCCACCATGACCTTGAACACTTTAAATTTGTCAAGAGCTTTTGATTTTTCTTTCAAGAAGGTTACCCACATCATTCAGGAGTAATCATCAATTAGAACCATGAAATATATGTCTCCTTGTACACTTCTAATTCTAGCAGGACCACAAAGACCAGTATGCACAAGTTCCAACAATCCACTTGATGACTATTCTTTACTCTTGAATGAAATTTTGTTCTATTTACCCAATTGACATTCTCTGCACATGCTATTAATAAGTTTCACAACTCTTGGAAGATCTCTTTCAGCCTAAGTGGGACTTATCTTAACAATGTTATCAAAATTTACATGACACATTCTCCTATGCCAGAGCCAACTTTGATCCACATGAGCAATCAAGCAACTTTTACTTGAACTACTTAAATGAAAGATGTTACCTCTAGTCTGAGTACCGGATGCAATTTTAGTTCCAGAGCTTTCCAAGATTGTACATTTTCCATCCTTGAATTTGAGGTCATAACCCTTATCAACCAACTGTCCAATGCTAAGAAGATTATGTTGTAGTCCTTCCACATACAAACATCATTGGTTTTATTCTTACCATCAAAAGAGATGGATCCTCTACCATGGATTCTACCAGTTGAATTGTCTCCAAATTTCACAAGCCCACCTTCATATTTTTCAAATCTTACAAACTTAATTTTATCACCAGCCATATGATGAGAACATCCACTATCAATCACCCATTCATCCTTTTCAACAACTTGAGCAGCCAAGGCACTTTCCACATTTGTACAGCTAGCAGATTCAGTAGATACCGGATCTTCTTCTTTGATAGCAATGAACACCCAATCATTTTCAGTGGAACCTCCATGATCAGATTCATCATCTATGACTCCTCCATCTTCTTGGACATAGTAGTATTTCTTCTAACCTTTATATATGTTAGGGTTTGGCTTTGAAAACCTCTTCAGACATCTTAAGGCAAAATGACAAATCTTATTACAAGCAAAACATTTGAGTGGTAACTTTCCTTCATACTTACCAGATCATCTTGGAATTCTTTTGGCAATAAGAGCTTGAAGATCTACAATCTCAATTTCATCATATTCAATATCCTTCCTTGCCTTCACAAATATGTTTGATCTTGCTAAAGAGATTTCACCTAGATCATATCTTTGTTTTCCATATACACTGGCCTTAAATGTAAATTTAGACTTAGGAAGAGAATCACCAAATTCACTTAATTCAAAAGATGAAATTTTGCCAACCAGCTAATCTCTTGTAACTTCTGAGATAGTCCTGATCTCCTCTATAGTAGCAACCTTATGTTTGTATGAATTAGGTAAAGATCTAAGCAATTTTGCCACAATCTCTGATTCTTCCAAAGTTCCTCCAGCACACTTGATACCACACACAAGTTCATTTATCTTTTGCATGTAGATTGTGATGTTTTCATCTTCACTCATCCTTAGATTTTCAAATTTTCCTCTCATACTTTATAGCTTGGCACATCTGACATATTCATCACCTTCATATAGATTCTCCAACTTCTTCTAGATTTCATGAGCATTTTTTAGTCCAAAGACATTTGTCATTTCTGAATCAGTCAGGGCACTCAACAAGGCTTCTTTAGCTCGAAGGTTATTTTCAGCATCTTTGAGTTCATCTTAAGTTGATGGACCTTTCTCCAAAGGATTATACTCATCCTTAGTTATCACCCAATAAGAATCACCCATGCATTGCAAATGGTACTCCATGCGACTCTTCCAAACAGTGTAATTTGTTCCATCAAATCTCAAACTACCCTTCTTGTAGGTCGACATCTTGGATCTTTTTGGGTGGTTAGGCTCCTCTTAGAGGAACTTGGCTCTGATACCAATTGTTGGAATTAGTCCAGACAATTAAGAGGGGGGGTGAATCAATTGTCCCACAAATATTAATCTTTTCTTCTTTTAATCTTCTTTAACAACTTTCAATCAGATAAATATTAAAGTATGAATCAATAACACAAGAGTAGAAATAAATTGAGCACACATAACACCATAATTTTTACGTGCACACCTCATTAAGGAAAACCATGGTCAGGGTTAACCCACAAGATTCGTACCCTGTTAAAAGTACTTAGAAGAAAAGAGAAGGCACATGCCTTTGGGCTCACTGCCCAGAGCTCACTACCTATGGAATTTATGTTTAATACAAAAAGAATTAACTAATAACTAGCATTTACTTCATGCCTGGTTTAGTTTCATTGAATGCTCACAAAATCTCTGCTCTGCCCCAAATATTTCTTCTCTAATTCTTCATCCTAAACATCTCTTGTTCTTTAGCTTCTTCTCTTCTCTACTCTACCTTTGATCCTTTCTTTGGATTTTATTATTTTTTCACAAGGATGATTTTCTACAACTCATCAACAAGTATTTATACACTTCATCAACCTTGGAATGAACATCAATGTTGGCACTACAAACATCTAACTTAATGTGAATACTAAGTTGTTAGCCAAACATAACTCTTGATCAACATGCCACGCTTCATAGAATTACTCTTAGATCATCTACAACATGCATGAATCATCCGGTCATCCAAGACTGGGAAGAACAACAACACCAAGAAAGAAATCTTCATGACAAGCTCAAACTTTAATGTGGACCTCCAACATAGCAGTCACACGATCCAACGACCTCCACAAGCACATTGAAACAAAAACATCTGCACTCCTCCAAATCATCAGAATCACTTGCATCTTCCTTTGGAACCTTAAGAATACTATCTGCCATGACTGTCACATTAGAAAGATTGCTGGCAGACCTCTAAACGATGAACCACTTGAATGGATGATACACATTGACTTCCCAAACATGCCTCTAGATCCACTAATCATCATTTGACATATCCAGAACAATCCGGACCTCTTTCCTACCACTTTGTCTCTTCTAAACACTACAAAACTTGTTCAACTCAAATGGCCATAGCTTCTTCAAATCTTCATGTGAACCCTTCAAAACTTGACTGGAGCTTCTTCAAACAGTCCTCTACTTAGACATATGGTCCACATACATTGATGTTTATTAATTTTCTCAATATCCTCAACATTCCAGTCTTCTAAACAGGCAACAAAATAGGATACAATTGACACCAATGGAAACAAGGATATGTTGACATCAATGACAACACCGATTAGGCACATATTTGCAACATGATCACCCCAACCCTCACTCAACTTCAACCATCAGATCCACCCCACGAGCCAGATTGACAGTCACAAAAATAGTACACCAAGAGGAAGGTGTTCATCAATTTTGAATGCTGGCCATAGGTCAACATGAAATGATGATCTTTGTAGAAAAATGAAATTTTCTCTAGCGAAGCCCAGTTATCGAAAGACACAGTGATCATACTTGCCACGACAATGCCTTGCCTTTCACGCTAAGTGACGAGTCCCAAGTAACACCCATGAAATACATTTTTTTACCTCTCTTTTTCTCCTTCCTGACTCCATCTTTCCTAATATCTACACCCAAATAGGCTAGCAAGATCCTTCTAGATAATGATTAATTGAGATAAATTACTTAAGATCATAATTTATGATTAACAACTAATGTGCATGGAATTGATGGAAAAATGTAGAAGACTTCTCTTTTTTTGAATCAACAGGTGTAGATGCTCAGAATGAGAATTTTGTGCATCTCTGGAGATAGTCTACAATGATCTCCGAAGACAATACCAAAATACCACAACACCAAAAGTTTGGCAGTAAAGAGAGAAGCCTCTCCGGAGCTGGGTGGGAGTCTAGAGCATCTCCAGAGTTAAACAAAGAGGTCACAATGGTATCTCCCGAGCTATAGACATATCTCCAGAGCTGCAGATAGGGGCAGATATCTCTGGCACCTCCTGAGAGTAGGGCATATTTCTAGCATAAGCTGCTGATCAAGCACTCTTAGCAGTGATCGTAATAACCCTCATTTCACTCAAATCATCACTTGAGTGGTGAAGGGTCATCTTTAGTTAACTGTTGGAGTTTTTACCTTTTCAAAGTTTTTGCATGAGTTAGGGATAACACTGATTCAATATCCATATTTTCAAGGCCTCACTACCCAAATGTATTAAGACTCAAACTTAGAATTCTGAGTGGACTTCTATTCCACTCAATCTACTTTTATTGCATGGTTATTTTTCCATAGTTAGAAGTCTAGTATAATAAAGAGATGGATGTCATCTCATAGAAGAATTGATAGATAAAGATAAGTGATATGTCATCACTCATTTTATACATACTTATAGAAAAAGCAAAAGAAGATATACAATGATTGGATTATTCTGATTCTTGGTAATCTCAATTTCTTTGATATCAATAATTTTCATGAATAAATAGCGAATAGAATGGGACCGAATTTAGTTGTGATCTTATTCTTTTGTGTTGATTCCCTACTGTAGCCTTTAGCACCAAGGGTGTGGAGAAAGGGTCCACTCTTACCACCAAGGCAGAAGGCTAGTACCACTATTTTGTTACTTCAGATTTTGCTGTGAAAAGTATTTACTGATTTTGATAGATAGATGCATGTTACTATTTTTAAGATTGTTTTAAGTAACTTCCTGTTTAATTCTATTTTTAGCATTTCTTAAATTCATTCAATAAGTAGATAGATCAATTTCTTTAAATTAGTAGAAGTTATTAAGATTAGCTAGGAAAACTAGTAACTGTAGAATCCCTAATTGCAGACAGCGGAGGACACATCCCTAGATTTTTGACATCTGAAATATGATTAAATGATGAGGTACAATGACACCTTGTCATTTTTGTCACCATTGCTGGGGACAATATTGTGTTAATTAGGGAAACTTAGCTAAAACAATTTTTAGGATAGATTTGTATAGTTAGAGCTAGAGATTCAAAAGGAAGATATCTAAAATAGACACCCCATCAACAAGCCATAGGGGAAAGCAGTGGGGTGGCACAAGATCTTGTTGAAGAGAGAAACCTAGAACCTACTTTGGAAGCTACACCTGAAATCAATAATTCCTTAGATCCTCCAAATCTTCCACTTGCTGATTATATCTAGGAATTACAAAAAAAATGTTTCAGGCAGATCCTTTGATAGAACCTAACTTCCTAGAACCTTAGGGAGAAGAACCAATACCAAACATGGACAGTGACAATCATGAAGAAAAGGAAAATTAGGCTCCAAGAACCTCTCATATCCTATTGTTTTGGCTGCTAGAGACAATGCTTCTATGAAGAATATCTCACCAGCACACTTGCCAAATTTTAGAGGACTTTCTTCTGAGGACCCAGATCAGTTTTTGTTTGAATTCAAAGTAGTCTGCTAAACTTATGATTATTGATCAGATAACCAAAAAATTGAAACTGTTCCCTTCAACCCTGAAAGATTCTATGATGAGATGGTTTATGGGTTTACCCCAAAATTCTATCCATTCTTGGGATTAGATGGAAATAGAATATTTGGGAAAGTATCAAGATTACTATAGATCTAGTAATAAAAATGAAGAATTGTTTAAAATTAGGTAGGGGGAGGAAGAGACCTTAGAGGACTATGTGGATAGGTTTAATTTCGCCTTGAGAAGGTATGGCAACCCAGTAGATCACTCCTTGGCCAAAACCCTATTTGTAAAAGGATTGGATAAAGAATCAAAATAGGCACTAGATCTAATGGGAAAAGGAAATATCAATAAAATGGATATACCTGCTATAGAAGAACTCTACAGGAACTATTCTAGAACCCAAGATGGAGTGAGGTCATCCAAAACTTTTAAAGGGGAAAATAAAATAGGACAGTTAATGGAAGAGATTGAAAATCTAAAGATAGATATTCTAGTCCAGTTAAATACCACATTGGATGGAATTCAAGCAAAAACTAGAACAACTAAACCACTTTCCATCTATTGTCCTAGGTGTAGAAATAAGCATCTGTTGAGAGAATGCCCTTTGGACAAATCAGAGATTTATCAGATCTGTGATAGGGAACATCCTACCAGTCAATGTAGTCAACTTCTAGCCTTGAAAAGATTAAGTAAGAAGAATGTTGTAATAGAAGAAGAATTGAACTATGTGCGACAAAAATAAGCTAGGAATTTCCCTTATAATCAGTATCCAAACCAACCTTCTTACAAGGGTCCTTCTAATTGGGGAAATAATAAGTGGAATCCAACTTGGAATGGGCCTCAGAATAATCCTCCTTGGGGACATCAGGATTGGCCAAGTTAACATTGGCAAAACCAGCATTGGCAAAACCAAAATTGGCAAAACCAGCCTTGGGGAAATCAACAGTGGCCACCATAGTTTGGATCACAAAACATGCAACCTCAATGGGGTTCTCAATAGGGATATAATCAACAATACCAGTGACAACCTAGACATTTCCAACCTCAACAACAAGCTTTACTAACTGGACCCTCCAACACACAAGGTCAATCACAAAATAAACCAGTTAGCCAACCACCTTTACCAGCTCAGCCCATACCAAACCCACGGAATAAATAGGGAGTAGCTGTTTACCTGACAGAGCAAGAAAATTTGGCTAGAATTAATGTCATATATTCAATTGACCTCCAATTGCATTCTGGGAAAGCATTCCCAAGACCATCTCCTCCAACTATAGTTGAAGTAACCAATGATGAGGAACCTAAAAATTCATCCACTCAACTCCTGGAGGAGATTACTAACGAAATAGTGCTAAAAGAATCATCCTTGGACAACTCCGGAGTTGCTCCTAAAAGACTGACTCCGAAGAACATTCCTAAGCACAATTCTGACAAGAGCTCCGGAGATGCTTCGGAGATGGAAAAACTAGCACCATACCCAGAACAGCTTAAACAGTATGTTCCCCAGAAAAAGATTTTACAAAAACAAGTCCAAACCAACCTGGAATTAGAACTTTTACAAGAAATCAAGCAACTAAACATCAAAATTCCCCTTCTCAAAGCAATCAGAGATGTACCAAAACTAAATCAGTTCATTAAACAATATTGTATCAAAACACAGGGTAGGAAGAAAAACTTCCCTTCCACAATATAGGTGGAAGGAAAAGTAGTAGATCTATTAATGGTAGAAATTCTCCTCCCAAAATATGGAGACCCTGGAAATCCTGTCATAACTATTTTCATCTCAGGGGTAGAAATTTCAAATGTTCTGGTTGATTTGGGAGCAGCAATTAATGTGATGACAGTTCACACAATGGACAAATTAGCTCTATCAGGTATGCAATCCACAACTACAATTCTTCAACTTGCCGACCAGTCAATAGATGTTCCAAAAGGAGTAATTATTGATGTACCAGTTGTGATAGATTCATGGGAATTTCTAGTGTACTTCCTGATATTAGAACCTAGAAACTAGAGAAATGCTTATCCACTTATTCTAGGAAGACCATGGCTAGCTACAACAGTAGCATCTATTGATTTTAGAACTGGAGATATGGTCATTTCTAATGGGGTATATTTGAAGAAAATATCTTTTTATCCTCCAGCTAAACCATAAATACATTATATAGGAAGAGTATGGGTGGATGAACCAGAGAACAATGACAACAATGCCTCAATAGCTATGGTAACCATCAAGGAACATCTAGGAGAGTTAGAAGAAGAAATATACTATGATACAATAGAAGACATTACTCACATCCTAATCAATAAGGATGTGATGTAGCTCGCCCAAGATTCCAGGAGAGAACTTTTTACTTCTTCTCATTGTACCCTTGCCAACATCATTCCTTGTGGGGAAACCTTTTACAAAGATTTAGCCACTTTCCACATGTTGCTTCCACATTCTTATACTCTCAATACCATGACTCCAATGTATGGATTAACTACATCTATGGATCAAATCACAAAATAGGTCATGATTTTACAAGGGAAAACACTTAATATCAATATTTAGTTAACAACAAATCAGGAAAAAAAATTATCCAACTTCTGATTTTCCATTCAACATCCTTTGCTTGGGAATACCATGATATGAGAGGCATACCTCTTGAGATCTATAGCCATCATATATACACTAAGGATATTAAACCTGTCAGACAACCCCAGAGAAGATTGAATCTTGCTTTAAAGGACATTGTCAAAACTGAAATAGAAAAATTACTTCAAGCAGGGTTTATATATCCAATCTCAGACAGTCAATGGGTTTCACTCCTTGTCATAGTGCCTAAAAATAATGGGAAATGGATAGTGTATATTGATTATAGAGAACTAAACAAGGCCACAAAAAAAGACTACTTTCCCTTACCATTCATTGACCAAGTACTGAGAAAGTATTTTTGTTTTCTAGATGGATTAAGTGGGTATAATCAAATTCAAGTAGCACCTGAAGACTAGGACAAAACCACCTTCACCCGCTCTTAGGAAACTTTTGCTTGCAAAGTTCTTCCCTTTGGACTATGTAATGCCCCAGCTACATTTCAGAGATTTATTTTAGCTATTTTCACTGAACTAGCTAATGAATGCATGGAGGTCTATATGGACGACTTTACTGTGTATGGGGATAATTTTGAAGAAGCTCTCACAAACCTTGAGAAAGTATTGAGATGCTATGAGAAAAACCAATTATCCCTTAGCTATGAAAAGTTCTTTATGATGGTGGAGGAAGGAATTGTTTTGGGACACCACATTTTGAAAAAGGGGTTTAAAGTGGATCAAAACAAGATAGAAGTGATCACATAGTTACCTTCACCCAAAAATTAGATAGATGTTAGAAGTTTTCTAGGACATGCAGGCTACTATAGGAGATTCATAGAAAATTTCAACAGAATAGTTGCCCCCTACTTACCCTGCTTAACAAAGACATAGAATTTCTATGGACAGAAGACTGTCAATCAGCATTTGAAACTTTGAAAGAGAAGCTTACTGCCACACCAAGTTTAAGAGGACCTAATTGGACTTTACCATTTCACATATAGACTGATGCTTCAAATGAGTCTATTGGGGTAGTTTTAGGACAAAAGGAGGAAGGAGAGAGCATGCATGCCATTTATTACATCAGCAAAAACCTTACCTTTGCAGAAAGAAATTACACCACAACTAAAAAAGAATTCTTGGTAGTCATCTATGCTATAAATAAATTCAGGCATTACATCACTGGATATAAAATATTTGTACACACTAATCATGCAGCCATCAAGTACCTAATGAATAAACTTGTAGTGGGTGCAAGGATCATTAGGTGGTTATTGCTATTGTAGGAATTTGATATTACCATAGTTGATAATCCAGGTAAGTTTAATTTGGTTGCTAATTTTTTGTCAAGATTGCATACAGGAGGAGAAAACCAACCAGTGGAGGACAAGTTCCCAAATGAACATCTTTTTGCTATCTCCTCTATTGTACCTTGGTTTGCTAACATAGCTAATCTTCTAGCTACAGGCTTGTATCCATCCCATTTTACCTCAAAACAAAAAAAAATGTTTAGTTAAAGAAAGTTTATCTTACAAATGGTTGAATGGTTTACTATTTAAATGTGGTCCTGATTTTATTCTACGTAGGTTTTTAAAAGTTGGTGAGATTTTTGATGTGTTGAGAGCATGTCATGATGAACCATCTGGTGGTCATTACTCCTTCCACTGGACAATCCACAAGATCCTCAGAGCTGGTTACTATTGGCCCTCTCTTCATAAAGATTCAAAGAAGTATGTGCAGCACTATGACCAGTGCCAAAGGATGGGACAACCAACCTTTACCCAAGAGATGTTACTACATCCTCAAGTCATGATGGAACCATTTGAACAGTGGGGTTTAGACTTTGTGGGACCAATTTCTCCACCATCATCAAGCAAGGAGTACATTCTAGTATGTACAAACTATGTCACTAAATGGGCTAAGGTTCAAGCATTACAATTTGCAAGAGAAGAAAAAGTTGCTGATTTCTATTATAATAAGATTTACTTAAGGTTTGGAGCCCCAAGATCAATAGTTTCAGACAGAGGACCTCAGTTTACTTCACAAGTAATCAGAGCATTCACAGATTTATATCAAATCAAGCAAATAAAATCTTCACCTTACCATCCTCAAGCCAATGGGCAGGTAGAAGTAACTAATAGGAAACTTGAAAATATTTTGACAAGGATAGTAGCAATGAACAGAAAAGATTGGGCTAACAGATTACTTGAGGCATTTTGGGCTTACAATACCACTTGGAAGTCCACAACAAAGTTCTCACCATATGAATTGGTTTATGGGAAAAAGCTTATTTTGACTATAGAATTTGAACTCTAGACACTTAAAATTGTATTAGATATTGGTCTACCATTGTCTATAACTCAACAGAATAGAATTCTTCAGCTCAATGAGTTGGATGAAATTCGGACAAAGGCCATTCAGCAAATTTAACTAGTTCAATATCAAAGGAAGCAATGGCATGACCAACACATCAAAAGGAGGACATTTCAGCAAGGCGATTGGGTTCTTCTTTATGATTCTAAATTCAAAGAGTTAAAAGGGAAATTACAAACTCATTGGATGGGTCCTTATCAAATAAAGGAAGTTTTTAAAAATGGAACAGTATTATTGGAACTTATTGATGGAAGCACAAACACATTCTTAGTAAATGGTCACCGAATCAGACTTTATAAAATACCATCTACTAGAGAAGAGTTCCTTAATGATTTATGTTTTGATACAGGGGATACCTCCTTTGTCACAATGTTGGATTTAAAAAAAAAAAAGGAAGGTCGAAAACCAGCAAATGGTGGCCTTCTAAAAAAAAAGAAAAAAAAAGGAAGGTTGAAAACCAACAAATGGCGGCCTTCTAAAAAAAGAAAAAAAAAGACAAAGATGGAAAACTAGTAAATGGCTGTCTTTCTTGACTAAGGGAGTCAAAAACTAGCAAATGGTGGTTCCCTTCTTCAGGATAGTTGAAAACAATCAAGATACGAAGGTGATCAGGTGCTGGGAGTTAGTTAAAAGCACCTTCAGTGCTTCACAAACTAGGAGCACCTCCGGCGCTCCACAAACTAGGAGCACCTTCGGCGCTCCATCAATAAAGAGTCATTTACAACAATGGGGGAGGGGACCCACCTCTCCAGATGATAAAGTGGAAACATCATATGATGAGGTCATCATGATAAATCCTCTACTTTATCATAGGAAAAAAATAAAATCAGAATGCATTTCATTTGCAGGGGTATTACAAAGACAGCACTGACGTCACCCAAGGAATGCATGGATTCTCGAACCACTCAATGAAATGATTGTAGGTTGCATACCAATGGAGTAGTGGGCATCATCTTAAGCCACCAAAAGCTGCTCATGTGCCATGACGCATGTAGTCTCATAAAATGACGCAATATCTTTGTCGAGTACATCGCTTCTCATCATTAAACATGATCCAGGTAATTCTATCTTAAATTAAGCGTTAAATAGTAATTGTCTTATCTTTCTATTTTTGGGTGCCGTCACTATGACACGTCTTCCTGCCATCATTTTCTTTTCCAAATTCACGCATGCCGCCATCTGTGTTGTACTGTCACCTTGCCTCCGGAATGTCCTATCACTTTGTTGCATTTATGACTACCTAGGTACTCTAACTAATCTGCAAATCTTCCATAAGCCTAAGTTGAGAGACATAATAATCTTTATTCAAACTTCTAGAATACACTGAAGAATAGAGTAAATTGAATAGTCCTCTGGAGCCTACAAATTTAAGAAGAAGGGATAAACTATAGATAGAAAAGTGAGGAATTAAGCATAGAAAGTGGAACCAATTTAGCAATGGGGGTAAAGAAGAATTCTGAACCAGAGAGTTCTATGGGGCTGTTGCAAGATGAAGTTGTAGCAAACATTCTGAGAACTGTAGGATGGTTGGATTTTCTAGAAAAAATTGAAGGGTTTCAAGAAGATGTCATGGATGAATTCCTAAGAAATGTAAGGGACAATCAGACAGCTATCAGAGGAGTCTGAATCAATCTCTCTTTAGCTACTATCAGTCACATTTATGGACTACTTGAACTAGGTCAGAGGTTTTATCATTTGAAAACCTTATATACTAATTTGATTAAGAATTTATCTATTCAATGTGAACCCGCAATACAACTGCATTCAAACAAAAATGAAGTAAAAGGAATTCTTAGGTCCACACTTCCATACCCTTGGCAATCTGTAGCTAACTAGCTGATGAAATATTTCACTTGTTATAGTCAATTTTCTTTAGTTTTAGGGCCAATAATGAAAATGTTGATTTTTCTAAGACATGGGAATGGACACCCCAAATTTAGCATAAACATTCCCAATTTCCTATATTCTACCATCAGGACAATTGTAGAAAGATATCCATGAAACAAGGGTCCTATGAATGATCATGGCCTCATCTTTCTAGTAGTTAAACACCACTTCTTGTCTCAGGCCAATGGGGAAGAATTATAGCAAAACTTTCTTGAACAAAATTCCCAGGACAGAGAAATAGAGAGGGCACAACCAGGAGGTGAGGGTTCCTCTACTCACCAAGAAGAAGAAATAGAGCCTTCAACTCCTCCATAGATGTTCAAAGAGGAAAGAAGTCCTCACAAGAGGCAACTTCATCTGCAGCCCCTGTTCTTGATAAAAAATAGAAAGGCAAAGAAATTAGAGAGTCTACTCCTAAACAAATCACATACAAGACTTGATTAGTTCAGAGAAAGATGACTCTAACTGAGGAATATTTCCCTAAGGAATTAATAGGGGAGAGATCAGGACAAAAAATAGAGAAAAGCTAGGATGAAGAAACATCTCATGATTCAGATGAGATCCCTCTAGTCAGGAAGAGAAAACAAAGAGAAGTTTCCCCAGTGCCATCTGTCCATCTGGGGTCAAGTCCAATTTTAGAACCATCACATGCTCCAGAGATAGAACACAGACAAACTCATACTATTTCCTTTGATTCTGAGGATGAGAGGCCTGCTCTGGAGGCACCTGTCCCACCTCTGCTATGGACAAGCAAAAGGAAAAGATAGCTCTCATAGGCTAAGGAAGATACTGCTCTCCTAGCTGAGGTACTCCTGGGTTTTAGAACATATGAGTATAAGGCTGGGCCTTCATTGATGCCAATAGAAGGAAAGGAACCCCAAGAGTACCCTTAGGATAGGCAGTCTGCAGAAAAAGATGAAATAGGGTAGATGGGTACAGTTGACAGTGCAGGGCAAATGGCCATGGAAAACCCTGATGATCAGTAAGTAGAAATAGAAGCAGAAGTAGAAACTTTCTCTCATCCCTCTGATCAAGAGGATGTTGAGATTTTAAAAGAACAACAAATGTTAGAAGAAATTGAAAACCTAAAGAGACTACTCTAGGGGAAGAATCAGATTATTACTGACCTCAAGAAGGTCAGAATGGAGGTAGAAATGGAGCAACAACAAGTCATTGAAAATCTACAAACAGAGATCCAAAGCAAAAGCTAGATCATTAAGGAGAAAGAGGCAGTACAGAGTGTTTCTGAGCTCACCATGGCTAGAGACAATAGCCTCATAGTAATGGCAGCATTAATTGAGAAAATACATAGCCAAGATAGACAGTGGACTTGGGCCAACAACAAACTAGATGATCAGGAGGAATATATTCAAGAGTTGGTTGGACCAAGGGCAACCAATGAGCAGGAAATACAAATAGATGCATATGTGGGTCCAATCCCCATTGACATTCCTAAGGCCCTGTTCCATTGGGAGAAGAAATGTAGAGAATATGAGGCTTCCAAGCCTATGCTGCAATTACAAAGGGCAGTCACTGCCAAGACAAAAAGAATAGAAACTCTAGAAGGAAAAATCATTGATATGGCCTCCCTTTCTTCTAAAATTTTATCATGTAGGCCTCCAAGTGCCAGCTATTCTATGTTCTTACAAGAAAGAGTCCTACAATGGAAATTCTCTTTAGTCTTGTCTGACCTGGTTGAGAATACAGAGACAGTAGAAGGATTCATGACAGCATATATAAGGAGTAATGATGAAGACAAGAATTTCCTATGTGAATTATATCTGCATGGTTTTTGTGATAATGATGTAACTTTCATTCTTAATTATTTTGTGGGGGAATGCCAGCTTAAAGCATTTATGTCCCTAATGAGGAATCATCAGATCTAGAATGAACAAATGGAAGATCATCTCAAGAAAGATACAGAAATAGATCTCTTCATCAGGAAGGAATGTCCCAATCCCAATGCTTTTAAGACCCAATTTAGGTCCTATATCTATCATCCTCAGAATCAGAACAAAATTTTTCCATTATACCTAAAAAGTTTGCAAGAGTGCTCCATCGATTTTGGTCTTTTCATGAATAGTTTAGCAAATCTAGTACTTGCCATAGCAAAGAAAAGATGGAATATTTTGACCTCGGAACAGAAAATGAGAGAGGTGGTCACCCCTACAAACTTAAGATTGTTTATGAGAAAAGCAAAGTCAATAGCCAAAATGATGGATAAGTATAAGCATGAATGGATAGGTGGACGGTTCAAGCCCCCTCTCATAAATGAACCACCCCCTGTTTGGGCTGAACAAATGGAAGATGAGAAATTATAGGATTGGTTGAAGTAGGTTGATCAATATAGAGGCAATGGTAATACCAACCGTACCACTTGGTCTACCTATGCACAGGATTATAGCTTGACTGATAGGCTTCTTCACTAGAATAAATCTAGATTGTGAGAAGCAGGAGGACCTGCCAAACCTTAGGTATGGGAGGATGATGAGTGCCAAGTAGCACCCATGAAATACATTTTTTTTACCTCTCTTTTTCTCCTTCCTGACTCCATCTTTCCTAATGTCTGCACCCAAATAGGCTAGCAAGATCATTCTAGATAATGATTAATTGAGATAAATTACTTAAGATCATAATTTATGATTAAGGACTAATGTGCATGGAATTGATGGAAAAATGCAGAAGACTTCTCTCTTTTTGAATCAACAGGTGTAGATGCTCAGAAAGGAAATTTTGTACATCTTTGGAGATAGTCTTCAATGATCTCTGGAGATAATACTAGAATACCACAACACCAAAAGTTTTGCAGTAAAGAGAGAAGCCTCTCTGGAGCTGGGCAGGAGTCTGGAGCATCTTCGGAGCTGAACAAAGAGGTCACAATGGTATCTCCCGAGCTACAGACATATTTTTGGAGCTGTAGACAGGGACAGATATCTTCGGTACCTCCTGAGAGCAGGGCATATTTCTAGCATAAGCTACCGATTAGGCACTCTCAGCAGTGATCGTAATACCCCTCATTTCACTCAAATCATCACCTGAGTGGTGAAGGGTCATCTCTAGTTAGCTGCTAAAGTTTTTATCTTTTGAAAGTTTTTGCATGAGTTACAGATAACATTGATTCAATATCCATATTTTCAGGGCCTCGCTACCCAAATGTATTAAGACTCAAACTTAGAATTCTAAGTGGACTTTTGTTCCTCTCAATCTACTTTTATTGCATGGTTATTTTTCCATAGTTAGAAGTCTAGTATAATAAAGAGATGGATGTCATCTCATAGAAGAACTGATAGATAAAGATAAGTGATATGTCATCACTCATTTTGTATATACTTATAGAAATAGCAGAAGAAGATATACAGTGATTGGATTATTTTGATTCTCGGTAATCTTAGTTTCTTTGATATCAATATTTTTCATGAATGAACAACGAATGGAATTGAACCGAATTTAGTTGTGATCTTATTCTTTTGTGCTGATTCCCTACTGTAGCCTTCAGACCCAAGGGTGTGGAGCAAGGGCCCACTCTCACCACCAAGGCAGAAGGTTAGTACCACTATTTTGTTACTTCATATTTTGCTGTGAAAAGTATTTACTGATTTTGATAGATAGATGCATGTTACTATTTTTAAGATTGCTTTAAGTAACTTCCTGTTTAATTCTATTTTCAGCATTCCTTAAATTCATTTAGTAAGTAGATAGATCAATTTCTTCAAATTAGTAGAAGTTATTAAGATTAGCTAGTAAAACTAGTAACTGTAGAATCCTTAATTGTAGATAGCTGAGGACACAACCCTAAATTTTTAACATCTGAAATATGATTAAATGATGAGGTACAACAACACCTTGTCACCGAGCGTCCCAAGATCTTAGCGAAGACCATGACTCTAATGACACATGCCACTAGGCTCATCAAAGCCAACAACATATCCCTCGCAATCCTATTGGGACTCTAAACCACTTCCCACAAAGGCTCAAACCATAAAAAAACACCACATCAGTACTTACAAATCCTCCGTGTAGACACACACCTCCCACCCAGGCCCAGTCATGATAGAAGATAGCATGGCACCACGTGAACCTACGGGAGCCTTAAAATAGTCTGAGTGGAAGAGCATCCTTCCCATGAAGTGCTAGCCTGACCACCACATAACTGCTGTGTCAGACCCCACAGCATCGCATGAGCCAAGAACCAAGTCCAACGGGAGAGATATCTATGATGAAAACACAAAACCTCGCTGATGTTTCAAGGACATTGTGATTCAATCCAACACATGTGTAAAAAGTGTTCACAAAGTAGGGGCCACACTAGGTCGAATGAACAAGGAGACATAAAACATACCCGATGCATAAAATAAGGGTGGGCTATTTTTGAACTTTATTGGGTATATCATACCATTGGATACAACAGGCAATCCTAGGTGCAGGGGCTGGTATCTCGATGATGGAAGATACTTCAGGGACAACATAAGTGACTAGGAATGGGCTGAGGGGAGTCAATAGCAAAATACAATGGGATACGATTAAGGCAAACATGACTAAGATACTAGGCTCCAAGGTTTTAGCAAGCCTAGAAGACATGCACCAATGACCTAGGTTATGCATCAAAATGTGGGTGCAAACAGGAAGCACTTCTATATATAGAAATAATGAATGGAGGTCCTTTACCCAAGCAATTTCAACTTTCCAACACCCTTCTTAATTTCATTCCATGTGTTCTCAAGCTTAACACACTTGATTTCATATCTTGAAACTTCCAATGATCTATTCACACCCTTCAAAGCATGAAATGGAGGCACAGGTTAATGTTACCTGACTACGAATGCATCTCACACCGATAACAAAGGTTAGGTTCATGTACCAAAATCCAACTGAAGATCAGGAATTACTAGAGAAATGTGTTAATTGTCAAATCACCTTCTTTCTTACTTGAGCAATATCTCCAATTCACAGCTAATAATCTCAAAAATCTAGGTAAAACTTGTCATGCCATAGTTGTTTTGATGTTCATGCTGACACACTCGAATGAGATCTAGAATTTGAACTTGGACCATCAATTCAGGACATATTAGAACAAGATGAGTAGTTGGAAATGAAAAAGAATCCATTGGGATTGTTGAAATGTTAGCATCCAATCAAGAGATACCAACAAGGAATGCATTTCTAGTGAGAAAGCCACAATCTTCTCACATGTCATCTTATTGCAGTAGTGTAAGCCCAGTGGTGACCCACACTACTACCTCTACACTTGCATGTTAGGCACTACCTTCAGCTCTTTTAAGATAGAATCGATGTTAGTATGCACAAGACAACTGAGAGAGGGGTTGAATCAGTTGTATATTAAAACATTAAACCCTCAATGCTATTCCAATCTTAAACCTCTTATTATGCATTAGAAGAATGTAAACATATGAAGCTTCAATGCAAGCACATTCAAACACATAAGAACACCACATTTATGTGGAAAACCCAAGAAGGAAAAAACCACAGTGAGGATTAGTTCACATATATATAAATAGAAACATCAAAAACAAATAGGCCCACTGCCAAGGGCTCACTGCGAGAAGGAATCACTTCCTACAAGAATGAAGAATAGAAGAGGATTGTTATAGAGAGATTCACTATCTCAAAGCAATAGGATAAATCCACCACTACAACTTTATGCCATCCACAACCTTTGGCTCGCTGCCTCCAGCAACTTCAGACAAACTAAAATATAGACACAATCTGCTCACTACATTCCATAGTCATAAGAATTTAAGCTCACACTCAATTCACCACCCTTGATTCACATTCACATCATCTTCTCTACTTTTTCCACTTCAAACTTCATCTTGCATTTATACCATCCATGACCTAAGACAATCTCAATTAGGTTGGCCTTAATGAAATGTGTGTACCTCAAACATGCAACACCAAAACTGGTTAGCATCAAACACTTATGTGGTGGAAAGAAGTGAAGGTCGACCATGTCAAGGGTTAGTTAGGACTCAAATTTTTATCACCATGCTGCTCATCACATCCACAATCCACGAGGTACCTCTGTAAATAGTGCTATCAAGACAAGTTGGCTAAACATGAACAAACACTATAAGTGACCAGACACATGCCTCTCAAAGTCCAGAAACATCATGTGGACCACAAGGAAGTATTCCACAGCATCCACACATCTTTCTACAGTATTTTAGCATCATCATAATCTTCTACAACACTGACACAACCACCTGAAACAAAGAGTGTCTTCATTTTGCACATCAGGATGCACTACCACTTAACACCAACATAAGAACTAAACTTGTAGAGTGACCCAACACTAGAAACTTCAAGGCAAGGTAGATACAGATAATATAAGCATGTTCCCAGATCTGCAAGACAAGAAACCTTAATGCGGAGAAATACGGAGAAGTCTCATTTCTCCTAGAAAACCTTATTCACAATCAAACACTCTGTCAAACACATCTTCCACTGCCACACAATCTAGAATTTGATATTCTAGATCTAACACCTCTAAACACCTTTGATTATTACTTCCAAATTGCACAAGCATATCTTGAACCATAAAGAAATGTGGAGCATAACACTAAACATACCTCTGTCACACTACACACCTTTTTATTCATTTTTTTTCAAAAGCACTTGGAAACCAAGTGGATCATCTACTAGAAGTTGACATCAATGACAACACCAGCAAGATTTCAACAATCTCCCCCTTTTTCATTGTTGGAAACACCATTTTCTAAAAAAAATTCAACAATAAAAAAAACCAATTAGCATCCCTACAACCAATAGTAGTCCCCCGACTAGAGCAACTCTTACCTTTCACACACTTTCCTACACAATCTTTTCTACACAAAGGTTTTTTAGTCACTTCAACTCTCTCCCCTTTTGACATCAATGGAAAAGGGCAACACTTGCAACACTAGTAAACACTTGCTCTCTCTCCAGTACTTTCAATTTTTTGCACTCTCCCCCTTAGGGTCATAAGATATGCTCCATCTAACTGCACCAACTAGTAGAACCACTACCTACTCCCCCTGAGAGGTAGCTTACAACATCTGTCCAGGACAAAGAATGTATCTTGAAATGCTTCCTGGATAGATGCACACACTTATGCATCTAATTAAAAGGAGGGGCAATAACCCCTAACTTCTGTTGGAGATACTCAAAAGTATCCTTAGGAAGAGCCTTTGTAAAAATATCTACAAATTGATCCTATTTATCAAAAAAATTGGATAAATGAAAAAGATAAAACAATACAAATGTATTACCTAATCCAAATCTTCAATACCTTAGATAGATAGATGATGGATTGATTGATTGATTTTTGATATGTTGGTTGCAATTCGGCAACATAACAATAAGATGGGATGATAGATGAAAAGATGATAGATGAAAAGATGGAAGAATGATAATAGATGAGAAGATTGAAGAATGATTTTGACAGCATAAGGATACTTAGAAGGTGGATTCCCTAAATGGCTTGTGATAGAGTTGATTTATAGGAAAGGGTTTGTTCAAACGGATGGTTGAGATTGAAAAGGCTAAATGAATAATATTGACGGCTAGGATTGATTAGTTATTGCCACTCTTCAAAGAAGTTGTAGACATGTGACAAGTGTACAAAGGAGGATAAGGCTAATGTGTGACCGTGTACACAAAAACAAGTACATGTGTGATTGTGTACACAAAAAGGATATTAAATGAAAGTTGTACTAGCACACATGATTTAATTAAGAGGTGGACAAGTGTTGGAATGTGGTGAGAGGTGAGGACCTAATTCAAATATTTTATTTGAATTAGTTGGGATATTAGTTGGAAAATTAATTAAATAAATAAGATTTATTTAATTAATTGGCTAGGTGATTAGGATGGGATGGGATTCTGATGGGATATTAATTAAATAAATAAATTTATTTAATTAATTGGCTAAGTGGGATAAGTGGGATTAGGAGTGGGATTAGGACAAAATGCTACATGATGTCTCTAATAATGTTGTTAACTAGGTGTTGCAAGACATGGATAAATTTGGGACAAATTTGGGTGTCTACATTTTGCCCCTCTTTGAGATGATGTTCGAGATGATGAGATTTATGTCAAGTAACATCATTTCAAAGAAGCTAAGGTATGGATAGAGGAAGAGGATGGATGAGATGATGATGGAAAGATAGGATGAGGATCTAAAGATAGGGTGAGGATGCCCCCTCGAGAGGATATGTGGGTTGGACAAACACGGGTAGGCTCTCAAAAAAAAAGAAAGGGAATGGTCAAGAAAGAAAGGAAATGGATACAAGAAATGAATTATGGGTTATGCTGCAATGGAAGTGAGCAACCATGCTATTTGATATAGCACTAGATGTTATGCACCAAGGTGTAAGGACCAGGGTGTTGATGTGTCTTGTGCACCAGCGTAATACAACCTTGTCTAACGTATGAGGAAGTAAACTTAGAGCATTGAAGTCCTTATGCACAAAAGGTATGATATGACCTTAGATGCAAAGGATAATGCAAAAATATATTCCAACATACACAAGACATGAATGTTAGCTAGAAAGATTACTAATTTTGATACAAATGTAAGATAAAATGATATCACACACAAGCAAGCATGTACAAATGATACAAAAACAAACAAGGTATTGCCCCTATCAAGTTGCAAACCAATGATTAATTGATTGATTGATGATGATGATGATAATAGTCTTGTCATGGTTGGGAACAATATATCCCTAGATCAACACAAGGATGATTGATTAATTGATGATTTAGTTTATGACAAGATTAGGATCAAGACCATTGATTGTGATTGGATAATTTGACTTGATTGATTAATTTGATTGGTATGGATTAAGGATTACTTGAATTTGGATCATTACTTGGAATGATTTGATGAGGATGATTGGATGAAGTGATTTAAATGAATGTGGATTTTAGGTGTTTATTGATGAGGTGGGAGATAGATGATAGAAGAAATGTGAGATGGATAAAGATGATGATTGGTGAAGATTAGAAGAAGGATGAAAGATGGAAATGGTCTATCACCTATGCTTGAATTTGAGTACTTCCTTCATATCCCAGATTACCTTCATACCCTATATCTACAGGATCAAGGCACTTAACAATAAGAATGAGATGTAGTTCTGATAATGTTTTATTGGTGGTGATGATGAAGGTGAATGGATTGATTAGATATTTGATGATATATGATGTGGTTAAGATGGGATGCTATGGAGTGGATTGATATGATTTTGATTGATTGATAGATTGGCTTGATTTGATGATTTGATTGGATTTTTTTTATGGATTTGATGTGATGGATTTTTTGACTTGATTTGATTGATCGTATTGCTTGGATTTGTTTTGATGGATTGGATTGATAATGATGGTTGGACGAATTGGATTTGATTGAAGAATTGATTGATGAAGTGATGAGTAGATTGATGATGGGAATTAATGATGATTGGATTGATGAATGGATGATTGGATTGATTTTTATGTGATGATGTGATGGGATTTTATTGCTTTGATTTTTGTTGGATATTTGATTTTTTTGTATTTTTGAAATATTTGATTTTTTTGTATTTTTGAAAATATTTGACTTTTTTGGATTTTTGAAATGTTTTAATTTTTTTGAATTTGTTAGGAATATTTTGATTTTTTTTGGATTTTGGGAATATTTAATTTTTTTGTATTTTTGAAATATTTTTATTTTTTGTATTGTTGGGAATATTTAATTTTTTTTGTATTTTTAGATGTTATGGGATGGCATTGGATTTACAATTTGGGTAGCCTTTGTGCTTAATACCAATGACAAGGGGAAAAACCAAGTCTAGGTACAAGGAGGTAAATGGGATTGGATGAATGAACAAAAGAATGAGCAATTAGTAAATGGGATGGAAGGGTTATGATATATGGATGTATAAAAGGATGGGTGATAACGGATGGGATGGAAGACTCATGATAAAGGGATGGATAAAAAAGGGGTAGGTTATAGTGGATGGATGTATGCCTCATAATGGAGCTAGGATGTGATCTCGAAAGACTATGTCACATAGGAATAACATGCCCCATTCTAGGTAGTAGACTTAGGATTTTACATGACAAAAACTTATGACGAAAGGATGACATGATGAATTTTACATGACAAGGCTTATGATAGGTTGATAATAATAGGATTGTTTGGAAAGGGTGAGGTATATCAAGAGATATCCAAAGAATATTTCAACATTTTGCCCCTATGTCTTTATCAAGATCAAAAAGGAGGAAGGGAGGATGGATGGATAAAAGGATGGATAGGTGGGTGTAATGGATAAGGATGGTAGGATAGGATATGGAAAGATGGAAAATGATACGTTCGAAATGATAAGATGGATGAAACAATGTGCCCCTAAGTGTAAGTGACATAGAAGATCAACCTACACATGACACCTATTTGCTAGGTTTTCATCATGGTACTTATCCAAGGTGCTCGTTTACTAGGTTTTCACCATTGGACGAAGGGATTTCTCTTTACTATTTTGATTTTTCTTTTTTCTTCTCTCTTTTTTTTTGTTTTTTTTTTTTAATGGGATAGCATGAAAATTACAAATGGTGTATGTTTGCCATGTTTTCACCATGGTAATGGATAGGAGGGACTCAAGTGTCTATTGCTATGAAAAGGTGATAATCCCATTAGAGAATGATGCCGTCACATGGACCATGTCATTATGCTCATAGATGTTGGTAGGGGATTTCATGAAAGGGAGATGGATTAGGTGAATGGGGATTTTGATGTGGATTATGCAAGATTCATGCAAGGATGGATGGATGGGGGATAGTGGATTATGATGTAGATTATGTAGGGCTTATGGAAAAGGATGGATGAAAGGTTTATGCAAAAGAATGGACTATAGGAAGGTGACGGGGAAGATATGTAGGATAATGGATGAATGATGAAGAGATGGAGGTATGTGGGAATGTTGTAGAATGGAATGGAACCATGACCAATGGTTGCACACACCGTGATAAACATTAAATCTTTTGATTGGGAGGTGGTGTAGGAAGCAACGGAGATGTTTTCCTAGGAGATGGGTGATTTAGTGATTTAGGTACCCACATAGACTTAGTATTTTTATAATTTTTCTTTGCTTGCAGGATTTTTGGGATTTTTTGATGCAATGGAAATTTGGGATGGAAGTGGATGGTTGGGATTTTTGAGAGGTGGATGCTTCATTTGACTTGGTTGGGTTTTTCTTAGGGACCCAAACCATTTTAGTTTTGACCTTTTCTTTTGGAGGTATGGGCTTAGATAGATTTTTGAATGGACTTGGCTTTGATTCTTTGCATTGATGTCCTAAGGCATAAGGATCTTTAGGATTTTTGGTTTTATAGGTAGAGGCATCCAAACTTTTACTTTTGAATCCCATGGACATGATGGAAGTGGCATTGGTGGAATGGATGTAAGCTTCATGTTTAGACAAGATGTGCATTTGTTGGTCATGATTAGGATTTTTAGGGGACTTATGGATAAGTGGAGGTAAAGTTAATGGAAGGAAATTAGGAGTTGGAAGGAGTGGAGGTAAAGTTGATGGAGGGAAATTAGGAGTTGGAAGTACTAGAGGTAAATTGGATGGTGGAAGGTGTATGGTCACATGCTTTTGACATTTGTAGGATGGTGGAGGTGGAATGGCCACATATGTTTTGGGTACATGATGCAGTTTATGATGGAAAGTGGACTTAGGATGCATGGAGGAATTACCAACATCTTTAGATTGTTTACCTTGGGGTGTGTATCTAAGGCCATATGAGTGTGGAGTGATTTTGACACGGATGGGCTCCAAAATTCCTTGTTCATGAAGGCCTAAGACATTACCTTGGTAGTTCATGTTTTGGAGTATGCGATGGACAATGGGACTATGTGTGGTTTGCATAGTAGACTTGAGTTTATTATAGGATGGAGAAGGTGAGTTGGAGGATAAAAGTTGTTGTTGTCCTAGGGAAGAACATTCATGGATGAGGGTGGATAGACCAAGGGGATATGATGGTAGACTTGAGGTGGGATTGGTAGTGAATGTGGATGTGGAAGGATCATTAGCATCTTAATTATCATTATGCTCATTAAAATCCAAGATATTTGTTTGATCTTCTATGTCTGCTTGGTGGACAAGTATCTCATCAAAGGAGGTGGATATTTGCTCATTATGGCTAGATGGAAGATGAATAGATGGGGTGATAAGCTCTTGACCATGGAATTCATAAAGTTGGCTAAGAGGATCATCATGGTCATCTTGATCAAAGGTAGGATCTTGATCATATATAGGAGCTTGATTATAGATAGGATTAAGTGTGTTATATATAGGTTGGATTTGGATTACTTGCTCATGGATAGGTATAGGATCAAGTTTCTCATGGATAGCCTCTTCATAGGTAATATCTTGATTGTGGAAAAGGTAAATGTTATGGATGGGATGAATGGAAGTGCTTTGATCTTGACTAGGACAAGGGGTTGATGCTTTCACATGCTTAGGATCATGTTCCTGACAAACTTTTTGGGTTTCTTGAATGGAAGTGGTTGACTCTTGGATAGGCTCTTGGTCAACAACATAAAGGCATGATGGCTCTTAACTTGGGTTGATATAAAGTTGAGGGAATTTGATCTTGTTGCCAAGGTGGACTTGGGCTCACATGTTCTTGTGATGTGGGTGGATATGTTTATGTGGCATTGACATGGAAAGATGTGGTATAAGTTGATGTGGAATTGATTTGACATATGGATGAATTAGATTGGTATGAAGTGGGATAAGTTGATGTGGAATTGATTTGACATGTGGATGAATGAGGTTTTGGACTTGTCTAATCCTCATAACTAAAGAGATAGCCTCCTCAAAGTATAAACATGGCCTTAGGAGGAGAGGCTCCTTTAATTGTGATCTTTGGTCTTGGATTGTCTTCATGATTTGAATTAGGAGGATAACCACCTTTAATTATGACCTTGGGTCTTGGTTTGTCCTCATGATTTGGATTAGGAAGAGGGGCTCCTCTAATTGTGACCTTGGGTCTTGGTTTATCTTCATGACTTGAATTAGGAGTATAGCCACCTTTAATTGTTATCTTCGGTGTTGCATTGTCTTCATGATTTGGATTAGGAAGAGGGGCCCCTCTGATTGTGATCTTGGGCTTTGGATTGGATGTAAGATTACTAAGGATTATAACCATTGTTATAGGTGTTTGAATTGGCCTAAGATGATGTGGAATGATTAGGGTTTGATAGGATGTGATTTATTGGATGATTAGGTGGATGACTAGGATAATGAAAAGGATTATTAGATTGAATAGATGGATGAATAGGAGTATTGGATAAGTGACTAGGATGATGGTGATTAGATGATGTGGCTTAAGATGTGTGTTGACTAGGATGAATGTTTAGATTGATTTGTTTATGTGTTTGGTGTTTATAGCTTGATTTGTATGTTCAAACAAATGATTATGCATATACACACATGAATCACTCACACAAGACACATATGCAAATTGACTTTGAAATTTAAATGTGATGATTAAGCAAGCACATGTGGAAGACACATCAACAAGCCCTAAGACTAGTCAAGTGGGTATGGCTAATTAGGTCTTATTCTAGATTGCACAAGGTTGACTAGGGATGCAATGAAAGAAAAATCCTACCACAAAACCGAGAGAAAGGAGTAACCCACCCTTCACCTTCACTTCCCAAAGGTATAAAGTTCTTTGGGGCTTAGCCAAGAGTGTCAAGATTTCAACTCCCAAAGGAGGGTGTCTTTTGATTCAACCTTAGTTGAGTTCATCCCTTGGAGTGGTGTGTCTCCAAGCAGGCCTCCTAGATAAGGTATACAAAAGCAAACCAAGTGAACTGTCATTGATTCACACTCGCACTTGTTAATTGACCCTTTAGAAATGAAATGTGTGGAAGATAGTTCAAACATTTGTTCTTTTTAGATCCAAATCCAAATGTTTAGGAAGACACTTGTTCATTTTAACCCAATTTTAATAATGTGAGAGAAAACAAGAGTTCGTTTTAAGCCTAAAATCTAAATGTGTTTTCAAACAATGATTAAGAGATAAAAGATGGAACAAGTGCACCTTGAAATATAAGGAACTCGCTTGATATTAGTTTCATATAATGATCTTTGACAAGCATAAACAAGTTACACCACACTTGTTAGTAGTTTGATAGAATTTGGCCTTTGACAAGCAAACCTACAAACAAATATTAGTTCAAAAAATGAGAAATATACAAAAATTAGAAATAATAGTCAAGTTACAGTAGATTAGATATCACCAATAGATTCGTTATGACTTTCTATGCAATTTCAAAAAAAGAATCATCGAATTTCGATTTAATATGCAATGAAAGAGTGTCAAGATTGAAAAATAAACCCTGCAAAAAAATTAGAAAATAATGTCATCCAAAAGTAAAATAGATATGGCCATGAGATCCCTTATGATTTTATAATCAATATTAAAAAAAAATTGCTCAAATTGGCTTCCATATGCAAAAGTTATGTCATAAACTAGGGTTTGAAAAACAAATATTTTTTGACAAAAAATCCATTTGTACAATAGATCTGAAAAATAATGATATAGGAAAATGGATTTAAATATTTCTAACCACCTGCAAAAAATAGAATATGATTTGGTTAGCTAGATTGGAAGATATGATTTTTTTCTAAAAGTTGTGCGTAAATTTTTTTTGAAAAATCAGAATCGCAGGGTCAAATTCAAATCGTCATAACTCCTCCAATACTGATTGAAATCTTTAATGTAACCACTTTTCGGAAAGGTCTCAAAGTCCTTTCCAATGAATCTAAGATCTCCTTTTTCTAGGACCTGTGTAAAATAGAAAACCCTCTGCAACAGATCTGGTCCTAAACAAAGAAAATCAGCAATATAAAATATCTTCAACCTACAAATCAAAGTGCATAAACCTGCAAAAACTAATGATTAGATCCAATTGGGCATGTTCACATCAGGTTCACCAAAAATGCATATCAAAAAAATTGGATAAATGAAAAGGATAAAACAATACAAATGCATTACCTAATCCAAATCTTCAATACCTCAGATAGATAGATGATGGATTGATTGATTGATTTCTGATATGTTGGTTACTTACAATTCGGTAGCATAACAATAAGATGGGATGATAGATGAAAAGATGGAAGATAGATGATAATAGATGAGAAGATTGAAGAATGATTTTGACACCATAAGGATACTTGGAAGGTGGATTCCCTAAATGGCTTGTGATAGGGTTGATTTATAGGAAAGGGTTGGTTCAAATGGATGGTTGAGATTGAAAAGGATAAATGAACGATATGGATGGCTAGGATTGATTAGTTATTCCCATTCTTCAAAGAAGTTGTAGTCATCTCACAAGTGTACAAAGGAGGATAAGGCTCATGTGTGACTGTGTAGACAAAATCAAGTACATGTGTGATTGTGTACACAAAAAATATATTAAATGAAAGTTGTACTACCACACATGATTTAATTGAGAGGTGGACAAGTGTTGGAATGTGGTAAGAGGTGATGACCTAATTCAAATATTTTATTTGAATTAGTTGGGATATTAGTTAGAAAATTAATTAAATAAATAAGATTTATTTAATTAATTGGCTAGGTGATTAGGATGGGATGGGATTATGATGGGATATTAATTAAATAAATAAAATTTATTTAATTAATTGGCTAAGTGGGATAAGTGGGATTAGGACAAAATGCTACATGATGTCTCTAATAATGTTTTTAACTAGGTGTTGCAAGACATGGACAAATTTGGGACAAATTTGGGTGTCTACAGATCCTTAGTAAGCACATATTCCAATTTCAGCTCATTCTCTACAACCTTCTCTCTTAAGAGGTGATACCTAATTGAAATATGCTTTGTTCTTGAATGCATTACCAAATTCTTTGAAATGTTGATAGCACTTGTATTATCACATAAGATTGTTATAGGTTCATCATATGATACTTTGATATACTTCAATGTTTGCTTCATCCACAACACCTATGTGCAACAAGATGTTGCAATGTACTCTGTCTCTATAATGGATAATGACACTAAATTCTATTTCTTACTCAACCATGATACTAGTCTTCTTTGAAGAAAGAAAGAACCACCATTTGTACTTCTTCTATCATCTGTACATCCTTCTTAATCTGCATCTATACATGCACTTAAAGAGAAATCAATAT
This sequence comes from Cunninghamia lanceolata, assembly GCA_027924645.1. Classification (NCBI taxonomy): domain Eukaryota; kingdom Viridiplantae; phylum Streptophyta; class Pinopsida; order Cupressales; family Cupressaceae; genus Cunninghamia; species Cunninghamia lanceolata. The sequence continues at coordinate 13,297,100 of BSBN01000388.1, read as the reverse complement.
CCTTGGGATACCATAAGCCAAAATCTAGAGTACCTTTCAAGTATCTAAATATCCTTTTTACTATTGTAACATGTGTTTCTCTGGGATCTACTTGAAATCTAGCCACAAGGGAAACTATATGCATGATATCCAGTCTAGTAGCAGTTAGGTATAATAGTCGACCAATCATTGATCTATACTTGCTCTGATCAGCCTTAGGAGATTCATCATTTTTACATAACTTACAAATAGTAGTCATGGGAGTACATACTAGTTTCGAGTCTTCCATTCCAAACTTCTTCAACATTTCTCTAACATACTTTGACTGTGAAATAAAAATATCTCTTTTTGATTGACTGATTTGTAATCAAATAAAGAAATTCATTTTCCCACACAATGACATTTCAAATTCTTTCAACATCTCTTTTGCAAATCTCTAGGACATACCTTCATTTCCACCAAAGATTATATCATCAACATATACCTCCACAATTAGGATTTGATCTTCTTCAACTTTGAAGTACAAATTGTTGTATGTAGTCCCCTTTTTAAATCCTTGTTGTAGTAGGTATCTATCCAATCTTGCATACCAAGCTCTAGGAGCCTATTTGAGTCCATATAATACCTTCTTCAATTTGCAAACCATATTTGGATCATCTAATAACTAAAAACATTCTATTTGTTCAATGTATACCTCTTCTTCTAATTCCCCATTCAAGAATGCAAATTTCACATCCATTTGATAAACTTTGAAGTCCTTATGAGTTGCAAAGGCCAAAAACATTCTAATGGCCTTCATTCTTGCCACTGGAGCATATGTTTCATCATAATCTATTCCTTCCACTTGTGAGTAGCCTTTACACACAAGCCTAGCCTTATTACTAATAACTTCTCCATTCTCATTCAATTTGCTCAGGAATAGCCATTTAGTTCCTATTACATTTTTGTCTGCTAGTCTTGGGACAATACCCCAAGTCTGATTTTTCTCAATTTGCATTAATTATTCCTCCATAGTTTTGATCCAGTGTTCATCTTTGCATTCTTCAGTCATTATTTTGGGTTCTAGTTTAGACAATAACCAAAAATTTACCTGTTCATCTTCCATAGCAATTTTTCTTCTTGTTAATAGACCTTTGTTCTTATCTCCAATGATCTAATCTTCAGAATAATTCTTATGCACATACTTGGGAGTCTTAGGAATCCTTTTCGGAGCATGTTCTTGATCAATTTGCATATCCTTTTCCTTTTTATTATTCTCTTTATAATTCTCTACAAGAGAGCTCATCAGATTCATATCCTTCTATCAGCACTGATCTTTGATGTGGTTCTTCATCTAATTTGATATTTACACTTTCAACTAACTTCTTTAGCCTCTTGTTGTAGCATTTGTAAGCCTATCTCTTTGTAGAATATCCAAGGAAGATTCCTTCATCTGATCTTGTATCAAGGTTTCCCAAGTTTTCTCCATCTCTCCTAATGTAGCACTTACTTCCAAACACTCTAAAATATTTTACAGTAGGAGTTCTTCCATACCATAGTTCATATGGAGTCTTTGAACTATTTACCCTTGCACTCTATTTTGTATGTAGACTACAGTGTGAATAGCTTCTCTGCAATAGATATCTGATAGATTTGCTACTTTCAACATTATCCTTGCTACTTCCTAAACTATCCTATTCTTTCTTTCCACAACTCCATCCTACTAAGGAGTCCTATGTTGCAAATATGTGCCTAATCAGTGTTGTCATTAATGTCAACATATCCTTGTTGTCATCGGTGTCAACTGTATCTTATTCTATTACTTATTTAGAAGACTTGTATGTTGAGGATATTGAGAAAATTTGGTGCAGGAGCACCAATACATCTAGGTTTTGTTTGATCTTCAAGTTGGTTGTTTTGTTTAATAAGGTCTTTGAGACCATCTACATGTTGTAATAAGGCTTGCATGCCATACTTGTAATGGACTATGTCCAAATGTCTAAAAAAAACTATTGTCTTGTGGACAGTCATATGGTAAAGGGCAGTCATATAAGTTTGTATCCCTCCTAATGTGTGTAGGAGGCAAAACTTCTTGGTTGTTAGCATGTAAAAGGTTAGGAGGAATGTTAAAACCTTGTCCAAAGGTTAACCTAAATGTTATAAAGATCATTTTTAGACAAAAACAGTCGAGACAGTCCAAGATTGGATAGTTACAAAACTGTAACAGTGGTAGCTGGGTAGTTGATGGTTTTGGAATAGTTGTTTACTCCTTCCATCAGTTCAACTGCCCTCCAGCATGTGCAAGGCATCAAGGAGGCTTCAAAAATATAGTTCCTTGTTTTTCCTATGTATTTTCTAAGTTTTCTATACATAAAGCCCGTACTTCCCTATGGTACAGTACTGCCAAGGAGGTTGGAATGTATGGAAGTGTGATGTGATGAGATAGCTACCAAACAAATCTAACTTGAGTTCTTGACATCAAGTATAGGGCCTTCTACATTCAATTGTTATCAAGACACTCACCGAAGTCACTGTCCACAGAAGAAACCACTGTTCCTATACTTGTCCCATACCTGTATGGTCAACTGGTGCCTAAAGGTTATGATGGGAAGATAGTATGGTGAGTCATCTTTCATATGCAAGTAATTTGAATTCTTGACACTCATTTGTATTGTTACATTCCCTTTTCTTTTGTGAGTGGTCTGGAAACCCTGAACTAGGGTTCTGACAGTAAGTTTATGATGTTTCCCTCATTCCACTCAACCCATAGCCCTTATGATTAGTGGAATGAGTCCTTCAAGGTCTAATTGTAATATCTTGTGAGGATTGTGGAGGCAAGAGAATGGCCTAAGGTGAGTTTGTCATGTTGATGGCTCTGCAAATCCATGGGTTGGAAGCTAGAGAAGGACAACAGTCACTACAAAGAAGGTAATAGGTTTGTTTGTCATTGCCTTGTCAATGAAGACATTAGGTGTTTAGTAAGTTATTTGGTATACTGCAATGAGATTGAGTTTGTGTTGATGGAGATCATCCCAAGGAGGATGCTATGACTGTGGAGTAGAGATAATGTGTGACTATCTTTAGAAGACATTCTTGAACATTGCTGTCCTGTAGACCCTGCACAGTGTTTGGATGAAGCCTTGAATGGAGTTAGGCATCTTGGGATAGGTGTCCTAGAGTCCTCCCACCTTGTGTCATGAACAAGTGTAGTTTGGAGTTAAAACCCTGCCTTATGTGAAGTTTGATCCCTGTCAAAGAAATAGTGAAGTTGAGAGTCATTTCATTGAAGTTTTGAATCATGCTACTGCTATCCTAGATGCTCTGCATCAAAATTAGCCTCTCCAGAAGATATAAGTGAGTTACATATCTCTTTGTTAGAAATAATGAAGATAGTGCAGTTCAACAAAATAGATTGCTCCACATTTCCAGTGAGATGAAGATCAGAGTCTGTGGACTAAAGGGTTGTGTAGAGGATTGTCTAAAGTTGCTCTAGTTAAGATTTGAGAGGTCTACATGGAGGATTGATGAAGTTATGGCCATCAAAGTAGAATCGTGTTTTGTAGTTGTTCAGAGTTGACAGAGGGTCAGGAATTTGGTCTGGATTTCTCCACATTGGAATATTATGGTCTGCGGATCTAAAGGTATGTTTGGAATGTTAGTGTGTATCCTCAACTCAAGTGGTTCATGGTTTGGAGGTCCAAGAGAAATCTTTTTAGTGTTACAATTATGACATTTAGTGTTCTTAAGTTCCTGGATGAAGATACAAGTGTTTCTGGTGATTTGAGGTGGTACAGTTGTTCGAGTTGATTTCATTGTGCTTGTGGTGGTCTTTGGATCATGTGTCTATTGTGTTGGTGGTCTGCATTGAGGATTAAGCTTGTGGTTGAAGATTTCTCCTTGGGTGTTGCTGTTCTTTCTAGTCTTGGTTGACTGGGTGCTTGGTGCATATTGCAGATGATCTAAGAAGAGTTCTATGGAGCATGGCATGTTTTTTGAGGAAGATTTGAGTCCCAGCTATGTCTAGCCAATAGTGTAATGGTTCACATATAGCATTTCAAGTCTTGTGATTGTAATTTCTTGTAATGCTTATCTTGGAGAATGTTACAGACAGATGATAATAAGGCCGACTTTGATGTTCATTCCAAAATTGATGTCATGTATAAATAAGTGTTGTGAAGTCGTGGAAATGTGAAAAACGTGAGTGAAGATGCAGATTTAGTGAGGAAGTGTTTGAAGGCAGAGTAGATGTGTTGTGAGCTTTAATGGAACTGAACCTTGGCATGAAGAAGATGTCGTTTCTTAGTTCAGTTCATCTATGTTAATCTTGTGAATGTTTCTATAGGTAGTGAGCCTCCTTTGAGCAGTGAGCTCTAGGCAGTGCACCCAAAGGCAAGTGCCTTCCCATTTTTCTATTCTTTTAACAAAGAATAAATCTTGTGGGTTAACCCCCCACTATGGTTTTTCCCTTAATCGGGTTTCCATGTAAAAATCCTAGTGTTATGTGTGTTGATTATGTTTCTACTCATGTGTTGTTGATTCATGCTTTCATGATTATATCATTAATCTTTTAATAAGTGGTTAAGAAGATTAAATGCAGCAAAAGATAAAAGTTTTGTGACAACTAATTCACCCCACCTTTAAGTTGTCTGCCCTAATTTCAACAATTGGTATCAGAGCCAGTTCCTCTAAAAGAAGCTTGACTGCTTGAGGAGATCCACAATGTCAACATACAAGAAGGACAGTCTGAGATTTGATGGACCAAATTACTCTCTTTGGAAGAATCGCATGGAGTGTCATTTACAATGCATGGGTGATCCTTATTTGTTGATAACTAAGAATGAGTATACTCCTTTGTAGAATGGTCCTTCAACTCCAGATGAAATCAAAGATGCTGAAAACAACATTCAAGCTAAAGAAGCATTATTGGGCTCCTTGACTGATACAGAAATGACAAATGTCTTGGAATTGAAAACTACCCATGAAATATGGAAGAAGTTGGAAACTCTGTATGTGTCATGCCCACATTCCGCATGTGGTCATGACACACAACACATGTGTCATGTCCACATTTGCTATGTGGTCATGACATGAGTTACGATAAAATTTTCTACCTATCCCTAGGAACCGCCTCGCATGTGTCTACGTGTTCAGTGGCAATACGCATAAGGCATAAACATGTCAACATAATATGGCGAGGTGCATTGTCCCACGCAATCCCCTGTGTGGTGATAGCCATCTATGGGGTATGCAACATGAAGTGTGTCACTTTTAGGGTTAGACTAATTTAAATCTGAACCCTAAGTTTCATAGGTACGAAGATGATACCGCTAGCATTGAAACCTAACTCTAATTCAGGTCCAAATGAAAATGAGATAATGATTAAATAACATGGCATGATGGATGCAATATTAAAGTGGAATGATGGAATAAAAATTAATAAAATAATGTAAAATTAAAACCCTAGAGATCTAGGAAAAGTTTGACAGCATAATGTGTTTTCAATAAACGCAATATAGATTTTAAGATAAAATGCCAATAAGGAATTAAATAAAAGTTAATAAATCAAATCTAAACTTGCGAACAAATTTTAAACAATTTAAAATAACAAATAAATGTCCTGCCAAGGTCAAATAATTAACCTTGCAGAAAGAATAAAAATTTCAAAAAAATAATATAATAAAATAATGATAAACGTCAAATTAGATTTCAAAATTAAGTCCATTAATAAATATAATTTCGGCAATTACATTTCTTAAGGAACTCAGAATAATGAGGAGGAAGAAGGTTAAAATACTCCTTCCCATAAAATAATAAACTAAAACTAATAATAGTTAAAAAGATAAAATCCCAATAGGGAAAATTAAAAAATAAACCTCCCAACGGAAATAGTTTAAATTCAAAGGGAAAACGCTTCCCACTTAAAACAAAGATTCAATTCCCTCCCTTAAAAATCTAAATCACAAGGCAATAATCAAAATGCAAAAATAATCCATTCAAAATTAGAAATCTATTTAAAAGAACCCAAAATATAAATTAAAAACAAGGAAAAGAAATAGAGGTTTTTAAATACAAAATAAAACAAAACCTGACAAAATAAAGTCCTCACAAATAGAATTTTATACCCAAAATGAAAAGCCCTAATTCCATTCTATTGTTTAGTCAAGATGAAACCCTAACTTAACTATCTCTGAAATGTTTTGTCGCCCTAATCCTCTTACACATTCTTTCTCTTTTCTTTGTTTTGTTTCCTTTCCCATTGAATGCAGGTTAGGATTTGAAGACAACAATGGAGGCCATGGATGGAGTTTACTTCTACCTCCCATGGAGGTTTACACAGCAGTCTATTGTTATACTCCCCTCTTTTTTTTTACGCTATATCTACCAGAGTAGATTTGCCTGTGTTTAGGATGAGAAAAATTATAGAAGTTGTAGAGATAAATATATATTTCATCTTTAATTAATATGTGTGTTACGTGCAGGGGATTTAGAGTACTGCCGCCATAGGGAGGTTTGTAATAGGCAACGGTGGAGAAGGGCGACGGAAGGGGATTAGTGGAGGAGAGAAGGAGCGGAGGGTCAACGTGGATGCTGCAAGGGGATCTGTGGGGTTTAAGATGGCAGAGAGTTTGTGTTGGGTGAAGGGCTGGTGTGGGGAGGGGGCCTCTCTGTGTTTTTTCCCATTTTGGGTTTTCCACGTAAAAATCTTGTTGTCCATGTGTCATGTTTTTATGGTTGTTGTTCATATGTATGTTGTGCCTACAACCCCCTCCCCACACCATTGACTGTAATAAATGCAGAGGGGCAGCGGCTGGGCCGTCATCCCTCTGCCCCCCCTCCCCCCCCCATTGATTTTTTTTTGTATTTTTTTTGTTTTCAAACATACAACCCGAACTCTGTGAATATCCATAGTCCACCCAAAGTCACTCTCTTTCACAATAGTTTATGTATGCAAATTTTAGGTTTTAAATCTATATATATATATACTCGGCTCTATTTTCAACAGTTTGCCAAAATATAACAGAAAAATAACATTTTCTACTATTGTATTTTTATATATAAAAATGTATGCACTTATATATATATGTATGTATATATAAGTGTATATATAATATAAGATTATTAGCATTAAATTACTACTATATTTTCTTTTAATCATAGCATATACACAGGAATTAAAATATATAAATATCAATTGGATTTATAAAATAATAAAACAACCAGTGTCTCTATATATATATATATATTCATATATATATATATATATTCATATATATATATATATATATATATATATATATTCATATATATATATATATATATGCACACACTACACCTATTCTTTCAAACAATGGTAGGAATGGGAGAATTACTAACTTTCAAGTTTATAGCATAAACTAAACCAGTAGTTTTTTTTTTTGCATAACAAACTTAGGTATCTCCAATATATTTTGAACACTAATAACTCATATCTGAATCATAAATAGACAACCTAGTTATTAAATTCTCTTTTTTTTTAAAACACATATAAACAGAGATGTATATATATATATATATATATATATATATATATATATATATATATATATATATTTTGAAAGAGCTTGTAACGTAAATATTTTAATTTCCACTAAATATACAGTGACATATATTTTGGAGCAGCAACTTTTTTTTTTGATTGGTAAAAGGCCGAAGCCATTAATATATAAAGTCAGTTAGAGAAAACAACTCTGTTCATTGCGGGCACTGGTAGGAAAGAATAGAGCGAAGAAAACCTCTGGTCTAGCCCAAGACTTTAGCAGCCCAGTACATATTGTTTATATACCTGGGGTCAAGCCCTTCAAGAAAACATATTTTCTTATACACTTGTTAAGATAGAAATACCGAAATTGCCCTTGTACATGGCCTTTCTTTTAATATCCTTATTCCAAATATCTATAAGCACTTTGACTCCTGGGATGACCTCCATGGCTTATATTAGAGGGGCATCTTCTATCTTTCTCCTATCTAGCCTGAAACCATGGTGCAAGAGCTCCCAATTCTAGTCATTTTGTGATTTGTCATGTTTTGTTGTCATGGTCTATTGTTCTCTCTAAGGCTTTGTAAGCCATTTTCATAAGTTGTAATAAGGACTTGGTCCATTTGGTCGATTTGTCTAATATAGACCTTGATATGGTCAAATTGAATGTAATTCCACTTAAGAAACATGTGGTTTCTTGTGGAGGAAGTCATAACCAATGGTTAACTGCCTTGGAGAGCAGTTGTATGGTTGATGAAGGAGGAAAAACATATTCCAAGCCTTCTATAGGTAGAATACTATAATCACATGCCAAGAATAATGAAGTTGGGAAGTTTTTGGAGTGAAAAACTATAATTTTCTATGTTTTCCTAAAAGACAGTCATTCTGTATGGCTCTGTACGGATATGAAGGGATCTAAAACTGCTGAAATGTGTTAGTACTTTGAGATACCTTTCATTTGAATGTAGTTTAGCTTCTTGAAACCTCTTGTGCTGTTAGAACCAAATCGTTTTGTGAAAACTGGTCTGGAAACCCTCAAAACTAGGGTTTTGTGGCAAAATGTGTAATTTCTCCTCTGTCCTCTGAAAGGCATCAACTATTTTTAGTAGGATGGAGAGAGAGAGTCTAGTTCATGTTTTTGTTGGTTGTAGGGTCTACACTCCTCCCTCTAAGGCATTTGGCATGAATCTGTCTAGTCTGCATGGTGACTAGTTAGTATGCAAATGGTGGAAATCAGTTTGGTTTCTAGGAACAGTCAAGAGACTGACCAAATGGAGGTTATATTTGGTGTTTGTAGATGAAAACAGACCTGTGCAGGTGCTTGTTTGATCTTGAGCAATTACATTTGATGCATTCTGCTTGTAAAGCCCTCAAATTAGGCCTATTCCCTAAAGAGAAGAGCTTGCTGTCATTGGACACCTGGTATAGAGTACGACCCTACAACTTGGTGGATGGTTGTGAGTCCATAATGGGTATTTAGATGTGCAATGTGTCTAGATTTTCCTTTGGAGGTTTGAAGAGTTATCCTTGGATTAGCCGATCTCAAGGGCTACAAGGAATAGGTCTCTTTAGGCACTGTCATAGTGTAGTCATATTATAAGTTGCTGTCCACTGTCCTTGCAAGTACAAAACATAGTTATTGGGTCAAAGACCTTGTGTTGGTCATGTCCTTGACAAGGTTATGTTGATTGTAGTGTGAGATCCTATTGGTAGGGATGTTGGTAGTTTGGTTGTTGGTTAAGAAGGTAAGTGTGTGTGTTGATTGGGTTGAGTAGAGACTCCCCAAAAGAGAATTGAATAGTCTATGAGGGTGGACACCAAGTTGTGGTCCTAGATTAGGTTAGTCTCTTAAACAACCTTGTATAGGCTTGTGTTACTTAGCCTTTGAAAACATTGAGAAGGAAACCTCAAAGCCTAGGTCTATTGTGTGGACAAAGCCAAACCTACCAATACCTTTGCATCATATTGGTATCAGAGCCAATATCTAATTAGAGTAGTGTATGCCAGATGAGGAGATTGAAACTAAGGCTAGTACAATGCCTCGCAAGATAATGAGTCAAGAAGCCATCAAGAAGTTGGTGGAAGATATGGTTGAGGCAAGATTGCAAGAAGAAAGAAGGTCTAAGGGCAAGACCAAAGAAGATGGAAGTTCTTCTGACACAAATGATGAAGAAGAGGCAGAAGAGAGTCCTCAAGGGTGGGACATGTCTATAAATTAGAAAGCTTTCTTGAATGCACTTAAGGGTGCTCATGGAGGCAGTAGTGATCCCAAGATGGATGTGCCTATATTTCATGGCAAATTGGATGGTGATGCTCTCACTGATTGGATAGAAGCCATGAGTAATTACTTTGACTACAAGGAGTTCAATGACAGAAAAAGGTTAAATTTGCCAAGACAAGGCTAAGAAGTTCTACACTTGTGTGGTGGAACTACATGCAAAGTGAGAGGGAGAAGATTGGGAAGAGTCCCATCACTAAATGGAGTAGAATGGTGGCTATGCTCAGAAGCAAGTTCATGCCACCTGACTATGAGATCCAAACCATTAGAAGATTCCATAATTTGAGACAAAAAGACATGGATGTGGCTACCTACACTGAAGAATTTCATAGACTAAGTATGAGAGCCAACCATAATGAAGAGGAAAAGGAGATGGTGGCTAGGTACCTAAATGGTCTGAAATACAATCTACAAGATGAGATCAGTTTAGTGATACCTAGAATAGTGGATGAATGCTTCTTATTGGCCTCTAGAGTAGAAGAAAAGCTGAGAAGGAAGGGTGAACAAAGTGCTAGAGGAAGTGGTGGCCCAAACCAAAGAGAAAGAGGTTGTTTTGGCCATGGACAGTCCAACAAAACTAAAAAAATAGTCAGCAAGACACACAAACTAAAACAGAACATAGAGAAGGCTTCAGAGGTTGGAGAAGACCTAATGGTAGGGGTAGAAATGGTGGAGGAGGTAGAGGACCAGGAGTCTTCATTGGAAGGTGTTATGGCTGCAACCAAGTTGGCCATACAATGAACAAATGCCCAGAGAAAGCCAGCAGCTCTCATGACAGTGGAAGGAGAAATTAGTTAGTAAAGGATGATGACTATGAGAGTGTGAATTCACCAATGGGAAGTGTTGCACCTATCCTAGAAGGAGAGAGTATGATGATTAAGAGGTCTATGTTGAATATGCCCTTGAAACAAGAGCCCCCTCAGAGAAAGAATCTTTTTAGAAACTAAGGCCTAGCCTATGGGAAACTTTACAAGATCATAGTAGATTCAAGATCTACTGAGAATGTGGTATCCACTGAGATGGTTGAGAAGTGCAAGTTGAAGAGGTTGCCTCATATCAGTCCTCACAAGATCTCTTGGTTGAACAAGAACCAAAGTTTCATGGTGGAAGAGCAAACTTGGGTTGAATTTACAATTGGTGACTACAAGGACAAAGTGTTATGTGAAATCATCCCTATGGATGCATGTCATCTACTTCTTGATCACCCATGGCAATATGATGTCAAAGCACAACATGATGGTGAGAAGAACACCTATGTCATCACCAAGAGTGGAAGACCATACAAGATGGATCCTATGTCAGAGTAGACCGGGGGGAAGAACAATGACAGCAGTGTCATGTTGGTGAATGGCAAAGAGTTCTTGAACCTCTTGAAGGAGAAGGATACCCAAGGGTATGCATTGGTCATGAAGCCCAAGAGTGGATTAGATCAACAAGATCAAAAATAGAAGGAGATTGCATTGGAAGTGCAGCAACTTCTAGACAAGCATCAAGATCTTGTGGTAGAGGAAGTCCCCAACTCCTTACCACCCATGAGGGACATACATCATCAAATTGACTTCATACCTGGTGCTACATTGCCTAACAAGGCTGCCTATAAGCTGACCCCACGGTAAAATGAAGAGGTGGCAAGGAAAATTCAAGATCTCTTGGAGAAAGGGCTGATTAGGAATAGTTTAAGTCCTTGTGCAGTCCCAAGTGTACTTGCTCCTAAGAAGGATGGAAAATGGAGGCTATGTATGGACTCAAGGGCCATTAACAAGATCACCATAAGGTACAAGTTCCAAATGCCAAGGATTGAAGATATTTTGGATTATCATGGAGGATCATGCTATTACTCAAAGATAGATTTAGAATCAAGTTATCATCAAATCCAAATCAGACAGGAAGATGAATGGAAGACTACCTTCAAGACTAATGAGGGTCTTTATGAATGGCTTGTTATGCCATTTGGTCTTAGCAATGCTCCAAGTACATTTATGTGCTTGATGAATGAGGTATTAGTTGAATTCATTGGTAAATTTGTTATTATTTATCTTGATGACATACCAATCTTCAGCAGGACAAAATAAGAGCATGTGAAGCATATTGGTCAGGTGTTGGAGAAGCTACATGAGCACAGGTTGATGATCAACTTAGAAAAGTGTGAGTTCATGAAAACCAAACTTCTATACCTTGGATTTGTCATTTCCAATGGCTATTTGAAGATGGATCCCTCTAAGGTTGATGCTATTCTCAGTTAGCCTACTCAAAAGATAGTTGGAGATGTGAGAAGTTTCCATGGATTGGCAACTTTTTATAGGAAGTTTATCAAATGTTTCAGTCACATTAGTGCTCCCATCCTCAACAGCATCAAGGGTGGAGTCAAATGTAGATTCCAATGGATAAATGAAGCCGATGTTAGTTTGGAGTTGTTGAAAACAAAGGTGGTTGAGTTACCTACTTTAGTACTTCCTGATTCTAATAAGGTGTTTGTTGTTGAGTGTGATGCAAGTAAGCAAGCTATTGGTGTTGTTCTCAGCCAAGAAGGACATCCTGTGGCATTCTTCTCAGAGAAGTTGAATGAAGCCAAGCAAAGGTACTCTACCTATGACCTAGAGCCCTATGTAATGGTGCAAGCTCTTAAGAAATGGAGACATTATTTATTGCCCAAAGAATTTATTGTGTTTACTGATAATCATGCTCTAAGCTTTCTAAATAGTCAAGAAAAATTGAACCATAGACATGTTAAATGGATGGAACACTTAGAAGTTTATACCTTCACAATTAAGCACAAAAAGAGGTGTTTCTAACAAGGTGGCTAATGCTTTAAGTAGGAGTTTGCTTCTTGTTCATGAAATTCAGTTAGAAAGCATGGGCATTGATTGTTTGAAGGATTTGTATAAAGAGGATTCAAATTTCAAAGAGGCTTATGATGTTTGTGTAAACTTGGCTAACACATTCCATGGAGAATATGCAGATTTTGTATTGCAGGAAGGCCTTTTGTTTAAGGGAAATTTGTTGTGTATCCCTAAGTGTTCCATGAGGGACAATATCATTAAGGAGAAGCATAATGGCTCTTTGGGAAGACATTTTGGCTTAGACAAGACACTAGAACAAGTTACAAGGTTCTATTTTTGGCCAAAGGTACAATCTGATGTGAGAAGGTATGTTGCTAGTTGTGCCATTTGTCAAAGGGCCAAGGGTGTATCTTTAAATACAGGTCTATACCAGTCCCTTCCCATTCCCAACAGACCTTGGGAAAGTATAAGCATGGATTTTGTACTTGGGTGACCAAGGACTGCCAGAGGGGTGGATAGTGTGTTTGTTATTGCTGATAAATTTAGTAAGATGGCTCATTTTGTGCCATGTAAATGCACAAATGATGCATCTCATGTTGCAGGTCTAATTTTTAGAGAGGTAGTAAGAATACATGGTTTGCCATTGTCAATTGTAACAGACAGAGATTCTAAGTTTGTGGGTCACTTTTGGAGAACCTTGTGGAGAAAGTTGGGCACACAGTTGTCCTTTTCATCAGCCTACTTGTAGGAGTCAAGGACAACACTGAGAGGGGGGGTGAATCAGTGTTGTGTGAATTTTCAAATCTTTTTACAACTTCTTGCAAACTTTCTCTTACAGAACAAATAGAGAGGAATACATTAATTATTTGTGCACAAGATTAATAATGAAGGATGTGAACAAAACTTAATAAGCAAAGAACTAATATACACACATATAGATGAAAAACAACATTAAACATGACACATGCTTTTCACGAGTGGAAAACCCTTCTTGGGTAAAAAAACCACTCAAAACTACCTCACTAGCTTAAGTGAAAACCTCACTGGTTACAATGTTTGGAAGCACCAACTTCCAGGAGCACCAACCCCTAATTCTTTTTGAAGCACCAACTTTAAGGAGCACCAACCCCTAATACAAAACAAATTAAAACTCAGAGGGTTTCTCTGTTTCAATACAAAACACTTCTTCTCTCACATGTATCTGTCAAATGGCCATTCTATTCATCAACCCAAATCATATTCAAAACTCATATATTCAAAATTAATCTTGTATCTTGATCCACTCAACAACACTGCATTAATGCACTTGTAATGCCATTAAATATGAAAAAATAACCTTTCACATTTAACTCTTCTCTACTTTTTCAATTTTACTTTTCATTTTCTTCTTTTCAAAAAATATGTTCTGCTTGTTCAATTTCATCTTCTACAAATCTTCATCTTTTTCTTTGAATGTCTTCAACAATAATATTTTCAATCTTCCCTTGTAAAAAAAATAAAATCTCTTTGATCATCTTCAAAATGTCTCTTCATATTCCTTTGAAGAAAATACGTTTCCATTCCCATCATAAGATATTCTTCAACCTGTAAGAATAAAAACATATGCAAATATATTTTCTTCTGCAAGATCATCTATGATCATTATTTTTGAAATTCTTTTCTCTGCAAAATTCATCTCAAAAATATCTTCAAAAAGAAATCACAATGCACTTGAAAAATTTCACTCTTCACTGTTCTTCATATTTTTTATTTAAAAAAAATCATCTTCTTGAAACCCTTCATCTTCTCTGCATAAAAAATTTCCTTGTCTCCTTCAAAATATTCTTCAATCTGCAACAAATGACTTTTCAAAATCCCATTTGCCAAAAATCTTCAATAAAAAAAATCAATCTTATCATCTTCTCAAAAATATAATCTTCTCACAAAAATGTCTTCCAAAAATAATTCCAATATAATAGAATGTCTTAAAAAAAACATTCTAATATAAACCCCTTAAATCCACCACATGAAATTCCTTTCATATTCTTTAAAAAAAACTTTCCCCTTTATCTTTTACTTCAGCCACAACATGAAAAAATAGATTTTCTTCATAAAAAGAAACTCTCCTTTAAAGTCTCCCATCCGTTAGAAAGTCTTTTTTTTTTTTTTTAAATCAGCCTTTTTAAAAAAAAATCTAACTCCTTATTTTAAGGCTTTTTAAAAAGAACTTATAAACTCCACTTTATAAGGAAAGATTATAGAAAGATTATAAAGTTAAAATAATTTCTAAAAGACCGTCTACTTATAAGCTTATAAAAGAATTTATAAAAGAGTTTATAAAGCTTATAATGTTAAAAGAATTTCTAAAAGAAGTTAAACCTTGGGACCTTAAACAAAGTTTAATTTTGGCAGAGATGTATGAGACTGTCACCAAACTCAACATGTAACCTTTATCATGATTACCCAACTGATATAGAGAACACCACGACATATCTCCAAGACTATCATCAACTCAATAATCAATCAACAGTTTTAGTGATGGGGAAAACAACAATTGATTGAACTCAACTCCTTAGTATATCAACACCAAGCAACATAAACTCTATAGATATCACCATAGCATAACAACATATGAGTGTCTTGATTCTCTCATTGCAAATCCCATTCCCTTCCAACTATGATAAAGTGACATCAATGTACTTGTGATCCTGTAAGCACTTGAAACACCAATATAGTGAGCATGATTGGTACATGAATGTTATCAAACACTTGGAAAATTATCATCCATTTATCAAATCAATCCCAACTGACAACATCCTTCAACACTATGTGAACAACTATGAAATGCATGACCATGAACAACCTTTGTCAATAGTACAAGTGATCCTCAAATATCCTGTAGTCTTGATGTTACCTTGTGAAGATGCACAACAACTCAACTCTCTCAATACCTTTTGACATCAATGAGAAACTATCACCATCAATCTCCCCTTTTTCATTGATGGCAAAACCACCTAATGCAATTTATCTTTGTCTCCCTTTTTGACATCTGATGACAAAGCCTGAATTAACTCCCCGTGAGAACAACTTCATTGAAAGATGTTATAGCATGATCATAACCATTACAAACACATTGTATTATGAAGACTTTTAAGACATAAACTCTTGTTATCTTGTTATCTTCAACCAAAAATTTAGAACCACTTACCAAAGTCTTTGAAACCATTTGTCTTCCCTGAACATCAACATTTCAAATTTGAGAGCAAAAAGATACCATGAAACTTACATCTGATGACAATACCACTTCTAATTACAATACCACTGTGAAGATGAAGACTAACATAATCCTGATGACATTACATGTGATGAAAGACAAACTTTCAAAACAAACGATTCTTCAACACTTTTTGACCCAAATGACAAATCTTCAAGGAATCTATTTGCTTCCCCTATGATAAAGTTCACAAACAAATCATTGCTCATAAATACCACTGGTGAACACTGACAAGAATAAATAACATAACTCAACTCAACTCAGCACTGATCCACTTCTTGAATTAGTCTTGAAGCAACATATCAACCTCTGATTTGAAGAAATACAAGATTCACCATCAATGTCATAAGAAACTCTTGATTGTCATAACTTGAAGCTCATACCTAAGACTTCCTCTGAAGAAATACAAGATATCACCATCAATGTCATAGCTTGAAGAACACTGTCTAAAACAAATTAGAGAGGAATATCATCAATGAAACATCTCCATATGATCATGACTATCTAGACCACAATCTTCTTTTGACACCATTTCTAATCCACCTGAATGCTCCAATTCTCATACAAGACATATAGATCAAACAACATGATCAAAATACATGAAGATTAATATCAAGAACATTCCTTAAACAAGCATATAACAGGCCATGTAGATAATACTTTGAACCACTCTTCAATTTGATCTGAACCACATACATTATCATTATCTTGACTCATGATGATATGATGACTATTCCAGAGCTAATTTTGCCAAGACTTCTAATATAGACAAACATCCTGCACATGACACTTTTTGCAACACAATGTCAAATCTGATATATATTGCAAACAACAAGGACTGATGTCTCTTGACTTTATCATTCAAATTAGATCAGCTAAACAAGATCTTCTTGCAACAACATTTTGCAAAACCAAATGCAGAGACAAATATTTGACTTCTTCTATTTTCAAGCTCCTCAGCCAACATATGCAAACATTTGATAAGAGCACCTTGAGAACACCTTAACTGATTTTGAACTTCACAATCTCACTAACAAGAACACTCAACTTTTGTAAGTATCAAAATGATATGAAGAGAATATAGGATCATTTATCATTATCAAACTTTTTTTTTTATATATATTGAACCCCTGAACATCCTTTTAACATCTTGTATGCATACTGAACCAAAGATCACCTGAATCACATCAACATTGTTAGCAATATCATCATCAACTTCAAGAAACTTTATTTCATAAGATTGACAAGATCACCATATCAAATGATATCCTTTTGAAACTTATTGGGGATAATTGATATATCAAGAACAACTCCCCCTAACTTCATGCTATCTATTATGCAATTGATGAAGTTACTTGTGCAAGATGCACAAGTTTAGAATCTGTACTCTTTTGCCTTTGTTTCAATCTCCAAACTTTAATGAGTTCTTTCTTCCTCCAAACTTTTTCAGCTTCTATCCTTTTTGACATCCCTTGATCATTTATTTTATGCTTCCAAGTAGGATCATACCTTCTATGTATTTTACAATTTCTTTGTATGTGACCAAGAGAGTTGCACTTGAAACATACAAGATTAGTATTTCTTATTGAAGCAAATTGACTTCTTCTGCAATTAACTGCTTTGTGCCCAAAATGATTACAGATATAACAATAACCAAAAAATGTGTAATTGTACCTGTACATGTATGCTTGCCTTTTTGGAGTAGTTCTTTTGAGATTTCTTCTTTGATTGTGCATTTTGACAAAATCTTCTTTGGTTCTCACCTCAGTTTCAATCTTCTTTTTGCCTTTAGTCTCAGGAGTAGCAACATGATGACTTAGATCAATTGAATGTGAGCATTGTCCTTCTTCAAATCCTAGACTCTTTTCAAACTGCTTCTTAATATCTTCAATTTCTTTTCTTAAATAGACTTGTTCTCCTTCAAGTTTATGACATTTAGCTGCTTTAGTTTCCAACTTAGACTTTGTTACATTGGCTATTATTTTAGCTTCCTCAACTTCCACCTTCAAATTGATAATTAATTTATCTGATTCATTAACTTGACTTCTCAAGTTCATAACCAAATTTCTTGCCTCTTCAAGATCTAAAACAACTTTGTCCTTGGATTCTTTCTCTTGTTTAAGCTGATCTTTTAATCTCCTATTTTCTTGACTAAGTTGCTTAATTGTATCCAGGGCACATAGAAGCTCTCCTTCAAAATCAACCTCACAAATATCTTCATTAAACTCCTGTTCATCTGCATCATTAGTCTCAATAGCAATGACATCTTTTCTTTCATTAAATTTATCAAAATTCTCAACTACGTGACCATTCTTTGTATCAATTATCAAGGGTGACATATGCAACAAATCATTGTTGGGCACAACTGAGGCTTGTTTTACCATCTTTTGATCAACATCTTTATTTGAGATCTTAATTCTATTCTTCTTACCCATTTTACTCCACTACCAAGACCTACCCGAGCCTATTAAACTTCAAAAAAGGGAACTTGGCTCTGATACCAATTGTAGGAGTCAAGGACAACACTGAGAGGGGGGGTGAATCAGTGTTGTGTGAATTTTCAAATCTTTTTACAACTTCTTGCAAACTCTCTTACAGAACAAATAGAGAGGAATACATTAATTATTTGTGCACAAGATTAATAATGAACGATGTGAACAAAACTTAATAAGCAAAGAACTAATATACACACATATAGATGAAAAACAACATTAAACATGACACATGCTTTTCACAAGTGGAAAACCCTTCTTAGGTAAAATAACCACTCAAAACTGCCTCACTAGCTTAAGTGAAAACCTCACTGGTTACAATGTTTGGAAGCACCAACTTCTAGGAGCACAACCCTTAATTCTTTTTGAAGCACCAACTTTGAGGAGCACCAACCCCTAATACAGAACAAATTAAAACTTAGAGGGTTTCTCTGTTTCAATACAAAACACTTCTTCTCTCACATGTGTCTGTCAAATGGCCATTCTATTCATCAACCCAAATCATATTCAAAACTCAGATATTCAAAATTACAACTGTATCATGATCCACTCAACAACACTGCATTAATGCACCTGTAATGCCATTAAATATGAAAAAATAACCTTTCACATTTAACTCTTCTCTACTTTTTCAATTTTACTTTTCATTTTCTTCTTTTCAAAAAATATGTTCTGCTTGTTCAATTTCATCTTCTGCAAATCTTCATCTTTTTCTTTGAATGTCTTCAACAATAATATTTTCAATCTTCCCTTGTAAAAAAAATAAAATCTCTTTGATCATCTTCAAAATGTCTCTTCATATTCCTTTGAAGAAAATATATTTCCATTCCCATCATAAGATATTCTTTAACCTGTAAGAATAAAAACATATGCAAATATATTTTCTTCTGCAAGATCATCTATGATCATTATTTTTGAAATTCTTTTCTCTACAAAATTCATCTCAAAAATATCTTCAAAAAAAATCATAATTCACTTGAAAAATTTCACTCTTCACTGTTCTTCATATTTTTTATTTAAAAAAAATCATCTTCTTCAAACCCTTCATCTTCTCTGCAAAAAAATTTTCCTTGTCTTCTTCAAAATATTCTTCAATCTGCAACAAACAACTTTTCAAAATCCCATTTGCCAAAAATCTTCAATAAAAAAAATCAATCTTATCATCTTCTCAAAAATATAATCTTCTCACAAAAATGTCTTCCAAAAATAATTCCAATATAATAGAATGTCTTAAAAAAAACATTCTAATATAAACCCCTTAAATCCACCACATGAAAGTCCTTTCATATTCTTTAAAAAAAAACTTTCCCCTTTATCTTTTACTTCAGCCACAACATGAAAAAATAGATTTTCTTCATAAAAAGAAACTCTCCTTTAAAGTCTCCCATCCGTTAGAAAGTCTTTTTTTTTTAAATCAGCCTTTTTAAAAAAAAATCTAACTCCTTATTTTAAGGCTTTTTAAAAAGAACTTATAAACTCCACTTTATAAGGAAAGCTTATAGAAAGCTTATAAAGTTAAAATAATTTCTAAAAGACCTTCCACTTATAAGCTTATAAAAGAATTTATAAAAGAGTTATAAAGCTTATAATGTTAAAAGAATTTCTAAAAGAAGTTAAACCTTGGGACCTTAAACAAAGTTTAATTTGGCAGAGATGTATGAGACTGTCACCAAACTCAACATGTAACCTTTATCATGATTACCCAACTGATATAGAGAACACCACGACATATCTCCAAGACTATCATCAACTCAATAATCAATCAACAGTTTTAGTGATGGGGAAAACAACAATGGATTGAACTCAACTCCTTAGTATATCAACACCAAGCAACATGAACTCTATAGATATCACCATAGCATAACAACATATGAGTGTCTTGATTCTCTCATTGCAAATCCCATTCCCTTCCAACTGTGATAAAGTGACATCAATGTACTTGTGATCCTGTAAGCACTTGAAACACTAATATAGTGAGCATGATTGGTACATGAATGTTATCAAACACTTGTAAAATTATCATCCATTTATCAAATCAATCCCAACTGACAACATCCTTCAACACTATGTGAACAACTATGAAATGCATGACCATGAACAACCTTTGTCAATAGTACAAGTGATCCTCAAATATCCTGTAGTCTTGATGATACCTTGTGAAGATGCACAACAACTCAACTCTCTCAATACCTTTTGACATCAATGACAAACTATCACCATCACTACTATCCACAAACTAATGGTCAGACTGAAGTAGTTAATAGATCACTTGGAAACCTCCTAAGATGCCTTACAAAATAGCATGGTTTGGCATGGGACTTGGTTATCAGTCAGGCTGAATATGGCTACAATGATTTAAGGAATAGGAGCACTAGTAAAAGTCCTTTTGAGGTAGTTTATGGCTTTCACCCAAGAGGGCCACTTGAACTGAAGGATCTCCAAGGATGGGATAAAAGGAGTACACTTGGTGAAGATTTTACTACCTCCATGAAAATAGTCTATGATCAAGTCAAGTTGCAATTGGAAAAAATAGTCACAAAGTACAAGGAAAGGGCAGATTTGAAGAAAAGAGAGGTGCAATTCAAAGTTGGAGATTTAGTTATGGCATATCTAAGGAAAGAAAGGTTGCCAAAGGGTTAGCCAACTAAACTCTTGATGAAGAAGATTGGGCCATGCAAAATAGTGCACAAATTCGGTCCAAATTCATATGAGATTGAGTTACATCTGGTCTTGGTATCTCTCCTATTTTTAATGTTTGTGATCTTTTTCCTTTCGAACCCCCATTGCCTAGTGAAAGTGGATCAGATGTGGTGGATACAGATGATGATTAGATCAAGGATTTGCCTCCAAGCAAACCTTTACAGCTGGAATGTATTCTAGATTCCAAAGTTGTCAAGAAGACTACGAGAGGTGTCTATAAAGACTACTTGGTGAAATGGAAGGATCTTCCTAATTTAGAGGCCACTTGGATGACTGAAGCAGATATCTTGAAGCATGGCATGACACTTCAATAATTGGCAACTCAAGGGACATGAGTTCTTCTTGCAGGGGGAGTATGGTGCATGAGCTCCCCATTCTAGTCATTTTGTGATTTGTCATATTTTGTTGTCATGTTCTATTATTCTCTCTAAGGCTTTGTAAGCCATTATCATAAGTTGTAATAAGGACTTGGTCCATTTGGTCGATTTATCCAATATAGACCTTGATATGGTCAAATTGAATGTAATTCCACTTAAGAAACATGTGGTTTCTTGTGGAGGAAGTCATAACCAATGGTTAACTACCTTGGAGAGCAGTTGTATGGTTGGTGGAGGAGGAAAAACATCTTCCAAGCCTTCTATCGGTAGAATAATGTAATCACATGCCAAGAATAATGAAGTTGGGAAGTTTTTGGAGTGAAAAACTATAATTTTCTACCTGTTCTTGAAAGAAAGTCATTCTGTATGGCTCTATCTAGATAGGGAAGGATCTCAAACTGCTAAAATGTGTTAGTCCTTCAAGATACCTTTCATTTAAATGTAGTTTGGTTTCTTGAAACCTCTTGTACTGTTGGAACCAAATCGTTTTGTGAAAACTAGTCTTGAAACCCTCAAAACTAGGGTTTTATGGCAAAATGTGTAATTTCTCCTCTGTCCTCTGAAAAGCATCAACTATTTTTAGTAGGATAGAGGAAGAGAGAGTCTATTTCATGTTTTTGGTGGTTGTAGGGTCTACACTCCTCCCTCCAAGGCATTTGGCATGAATCTATCTAGTCTGCATGGTGGAAACCAGTTTGGTTTCTAGGAACAGTCAAGAGACTGACCAAATGGAGGTTATATTTGGTGTTTGTAGATGAAAACAAACCTGTGTAGGTGCTTGTTTGATCCTGAGCAATTGCATTTGATGCATTCCCCTTGTAAAGCTCTCGAATTAAGCATATTCCCTAAAGAGAAGAGCTCGTTGTCATTAGATGCCTGGTATAGAGTACAACCCTACAACTTGGTGGATGGTTGTGAGTCCATTATAGGTATTTAGATGTGTAATGTGTCTAGATTGTCCTTTGGAGGTTTGAAGAGTTATCCTTGGATTAGCTGATTTCAAGGGCTACAAGGAATAGGTCTCTTTAGGCACTGTCATAGTGCAGTCATACTATAAGTTGTTGTCCACTGTCCTTGCAGGTACAGAACATAGTTATTGGGTCAGAGACCTTGTGTTGGTCATGTCCTTGACAAGGTTATGTTGATTGTATTGGGAGGGATGTTGGTATTTTGGTTGTCAGTCAAGAAGGTGTGTGTGTTGATTGCGTTGAGTAGAGACTCCCCAAAAGAGAATTGAATAGTCTATGAGGGTGGACACCAAGGTGTGGTCCCAGATTAGGTCAGTCTCTTGGACAGCCTTGTATAGGCTTGTGTTACTTAGCCTTTCAAAACCTTGAGAAGGAAACCTCAAAGCCTAGGTCTATTGTGTGGACAAAGCCAAACCTACCAATACCTCTACATCAAACCACATGAAGCTACCACTTCTTTTCGCAAGTTAGCTATACAAAATCATAACATTCATTCTACTGCAGACATCTGTTAGTACTTAAAAAATATTTGCTAGAGAAGAGAAAATACTTGATTATTGCCAAGCTTATCAAAATTAAGAAAATAGACTTGTTTTAGTGTTACCTTAACTCTGGATCACATTTTGGTTAGTTCACCTTCCACCAGGTGAAACTGCCAGCAAGGGTCTATGAATAGTTGTGTCTATGTTCGTTGAACACAAACAACATGAAATAGAGAGATCCAACGATAGCAAGTCATGTCTTGCAAATACAACAGTTGAGGCATAATGGCAAATTGGTATAATAGAGTTTGAACTAGAAGGGCCGCCTAGAAAAGTAATGTAATCGGTGAAAGCAGAACTTCAGAGAGAGAGTGCATGGTTAAAACTATTTTAAATAGATCAAAAACTTGAACTCTTGCTATGGTTGATCCGTTGAACCCACGGTTAATGAACCTTTGAACTCATTGAACCCAACGATCCTATTGAGCTTACGGTTAATGAGCTGATGAACCATCTTGAATGTTGAAGTTAATGAACTGGTTGAGCCAATGAACCAGTGTCATCTTCGAACTCTAAAGAGCCTTCAAATTGAATGAACCCTCATGCGAGATGTACCCATTGAACTTACAAACTAATGAACCGTTGAGCCTTTTGAACCCGTTAAACCTCCATCTTAAGGTTCAACAGCTCAACACTTTCTTTTCCTTCGACATAATTCCTATGCCCGAAGGTTGAACCGATTCAATGGTTCAATGGGTTCAATTGGTTCCAAGGGTTCACCTAATTCCAAAAGGTCAAAAAGGTTCCACGGTTCCATATGTTCACAAGGTTCAACCACAGCAAAGGATGAACTGAGGGTTGAACTAGTTCAAGGTTCAACGGGTTCATTTGGTTCAAAGGGTTTGCCCGATTCGTCTAAAGGAGTCAAAAGTAAAAGTCCTCAGAATAAGTTTGGCTGAAGGGAGAACCGAAGGTTGGGCTAGTTCATCGGTTCAAAGGGTTCATTTGGTTCAGAGGGTTCACCTGATTCCCTAGGTGAAAGAGGTTCAACGGTTCTATACGATCACAAAGTTCAACCACAGCAATGGAGTTTGGCCGATGGTTGAACCAAGGGTTGAACCGGTTCAATGGTTCAACAGGTTCAATTTGGATCAAGGGGTTTGTCTGATACCAAAGGATACTAAGGTTCATTGGTTCACAAGTTCAATAGATTCAACCATAGCCTGCAATCACTAAAAGGTTCAAAGGAGTCAAAAGTATAGCCATCAGAGTAAATAGTACTTCAGAGATAGAATTTTGATAAGGTCGAAAGTAATATGTGTGGTCGAAGGGTGAACCGAGGGTTGAGCTGGTTCAACAGTTCAATAGGTTCATTTGGTTCAAAGGGTTCACCTGAATCCAAAGGTGAAAGAGGTTTAAAAAAGTACCATCCATAGAAATCGTTCAAAATTTTGATCTGTTTTCTTGCTGTATAAGATTTTTGATATACACACCGACTGCATATTAGCAAGAGAGGTGAAATCAGGAGACCAGATTACAGTTGGGTCCATGGATATATGTCATAGCAAAAGGTTCAAAGGAGTCAATAGTGAAGTCATCGGAGTAGATGGAACTTCAAAGATAGAATTTTGAGAAGGCCGATAGTCATATGTTTGACCGAAGGTTGAACCGAGGGTTGTGCCAGTTCAATGGTATAATGGGTTCAATTGATTCAAAGGGTTTGCCTGACACTAGAGGTGAAAGAGGTTCATTGGTTCAATAAGTTCAGAAGGCTCAGCCAAATTAAACGTTCATATTTTAGAACTATTTTCACCGCTAAACAATATTTGTGATAAGCAAGCCACGAAATAGGAAACTTTGTAAATTGATAAGTGTAACCAATAATGTATGTCTTCAATAAACAAGCTGAGAAAAATTCTTGTGGACAAAATATTGTATATCTTTGAGGTGCTAACCGGTATACCAGATGCTTTGCATTTACAATCTGATATACAAGATGCTTTGTATATTTCAATATACCAGCCGAAGAACAAGTATAAAGAGAGGGTATGGGTAATCAAACTATATGTTCATCTCTTTATTTTGAGGTGCTCCACATCTAAGAAGAGAAGTCTAATTACATCTCTGACATTCTTGCCTTCTTCAATGCTAAAAAACTTAAAGGTTATAAAATGTATACACGACTATTGAGACTAAAAGTAGTATTAATTAGCCAAGTGAATAGTCCTCCAGATTTTTAGAAGGATTGTTTAAAAATCCTTCTTTATGGTTAGCCTTTAGTAGAAAGACATATGCCATCAGCCCCTTTATTGGCCAAGGAGTCATCTTCTCTATTACCTTCCCTGTATATATGGTTAAATGTGCACCTTCTGAAAGAAGTAGTGAGGTCTAGGGCAATAATCAGAAGGGAATTTAGTCTCCAATTAGGCATGCTCCCTTTACATAAGGTCTCCTTCTACTTCGACTTATTCAATTTCTAGGTCTTTGCAGATTTTCAAACCTTTAATCAGAGTAGTTAGTTTTGCTATATTGTTTGATGCTTCTCCTAGATGTTTGGCTAAGGTTACAATTACTTTCTCCTCAAAGTCATGAATTATACAGCCTATGCCTACTACTCCTGAGTTGCTCCTAGATGCCCCGTCAAAATTAAGCTTAAACCAACCTTCTTCAAGCGGTTGCTACTTACATTGCTGTCTCTTGTTGGTGGTGTTAAGGTTGCCTGATCCCACGAAGGAGGGCAATTTTAATCCTATCCACTTCCCATGCATCTTTTCATCCCAATGAGACATTGAGGTATCTTTTTTAGGGTTACTAAGCACCCTACTATTGACAATTTCTATGATAGCAGCTTCAATTTTACTAATAAGCTATTCAAAAGATAGTTTTCTTTCTTTGATAGAGCAACAACTTAATAACATAAAATTTCAAGAATTTTTTATAGAAAATAACTCTTTTAAATCTATCTCTTCTTTTCTTTAGATACAATAAATTTATTTAACATCTAATGTATATTTTTGGAAAGGAACAATGACAAATTATGTACATTCACATACATTTCTCAAAATACCCAACTCCACAACATAGGAACAAACTTCTCATAAATAAAATAAAAGAATGTTTATATTGTAATATTTATCACAGCCAACTCCATGGCAAAATAACTTAACAAACTTTTACAATAGGGCCACAATGGCCATGGCTCAAACAACCAACAATAAGGGAACAAACTACACAAAAATGGACTTCTCAATAAGCTCCATTTCTCCTTAAATACACCTACAAATAAAACACAACAAGAAGAACAACCCAGCCATTATGAAATGCCCTCCTCCCTACCATAGAATTGGAAGTGGGTCACCCCCAAAATAGGGAGGTAGGGATTCACATGGGTGCAAACACTCCACAACAA
Organism: Cunninghamia lanceolata; assembly: GCA_027924645.1. Classification (NCBI taxonomy): domain Eukaryota; kingdom Viridiplantae; phylum Streptophyta; class Pinopsida; order Cupressales; family Cupressaceae; genus Cunninghamia; species Cunninghamia lanceolata. The sequence goes on along the minus strand of BSBN01000388.1, from coordinate 13,270,887 downwards.
GAATCAAACAACATCAACACAAAAACAACCCCAAGGATAAACACATAACTCAACTCATGAAAATGAGTTTGATGGGGGTAGGGAATGGACCCCTCTACTTCAAAGGCCACCCAAAAATTCTAAAATACCAATCTCATGGCCTCAAGACAAAAATTTGCAAAACCACAACTCTCCAAATATCACAAAATAACCTCCATGGCACTCTTGCCATTCGAATAATCTCCACAACAAGTAAAAGTCCTCAAGACATGAATAACACAATATGGGAGTGACCTCAAGGAGGTTCCTTTCCCCTACCCCAAACAAGTTGAGCCTTACCTCCAAATGGACGTGCTCTCACCATACTCCCATCCCACACAAAAATAATGAAAACAACAACCAACAAAACTACAATACATCACAATAAATAAGTAAGAGTAAGAATATAGTCATGAGGCTTACCTTTAAAGCCTTATAATGGAAGCACATTTGGTGATGAGCTCCAAGCTTTCCCAAACCTTCCAATCTCCAAGAATTTCTCTAACTCTCCCAAAATTGCTCCAAAATGCCAACACCTAGACTCCTCAACATGAGGAGGCAATATAGGCCATCAATTTTGGCTTTGAGGAATGTGAAGGTGACACTTGTCATCTTCTCCTTCCTCCTCCAATGCCACTTGCAAGGGAGAGGAAGTGTGAGGGTGACAAGTGTCAACCTCCAATTCCCTCTCAATCCTCACCTTATCCACTTGTGCTCTCACACATGTGTGAGAGAACAAATGGTGAGGTGGCATTCCTATTCAAACCTCCAAGAGGATAACAGATGTCATATGGCATCCTCTTATTATCTCAAAGAGCCATCTCCCTCCAAGATGCTATCACATATGTCTGAGAGTCTTGGAGGAAGATCCCACACACTTGTGAGTCTTAGAGACCTCCCAAGGCTTCCTTGGGAATGGATTCCCAAGATTGAGAAGGGAGATGAGTCTTTCCCAAAGCATGAGTCATCTCCCACCTTATCTAATTCAAATTTCGTCACTTTGACTAAACCATAGTTTAGAGTGATCAAAAGTGAGTTAATCCAAGGGTTAGTTAGTCAAGATTGACCCTAGACCCATGGGTAACCACCTAGGGTAAGTTTAGGGACACTAAAGTTCACCAAAGGGGTCATAAATGCACTTTAAATGGCCTCAAAAATAAAAACAAATACGAAGTGGTGTAAGTCCATAAAAATTATACAACACTTAATATTAATTAAATACACAAAGGGGTACTAGGCCAAAATGATAAAATTAAATCAAGCACTTAAATCAACATTCAATTTCAAACGTGATCCTTATCCCTCTTGGGAATGGATCAATTTCACAGGGAATGACATTGGTGTGAATTCTACCTTCAATTTCCCGTGGCTTGGGAATGTAAAACCTGCACATCTCGATCAAGTGTCAATCATATCATGATAATCATAGCCAAAGAAACTGGAATTAAATTCATGCCATTGAATACAACAATAATCATCTATAAGATGATTTTGAATTAAACTGCATTTTTCTATCATATTTCAAATAATCAACATCATATATATATAACTAGAAACCGCATCACAAAACATCATCTAATATATCTCGTATGTCAGATCACAAAGTAGCATCAAAATATGATCAAATCGAATCACCATAAGTCTAATCAATGTCAAATCAAAATAAGGAGATATAATCAAGTCTGCATAATGAAACCATAGTCTCTAAAAGTTTGATAATGTCATCAACTAAAATACATAATGATCAAAATAAGGAAGGAAAAATAATCAGCCTCACATCCTCTCCCCCTAAGACTAAACTTCCTCTTGGAAGTCATCAAAAAGGTGAGGATAGAGTGCCCTCAAACTAGCTACATCCTCCCAAGTTGCTGTGAACTCATCATAATGATCCCACTAGGCCCTAACCTGGTCCAGCTCTCAACCTAGAAGGCCCAACATCTGACGAGCCAATAAGTGAATTAACTCCAAAGCCAATTTCCTGTTTGCCTCTACTCGTAGTCTCAAAGATGTGGTTCTGAAAGTTAGCCTCGCAGTTGTCGACTGCTACAAGCATGTGGTGGGATCTACCCACATCTCCAACTGTCAGCTCAGATCCTCTAGTACGATATTGTCCACCTACTGTAAAGCCCTATGGGCACTCTCTAGCTAGATGTCCTACTCCACCACAAACATAGCATGGTCCCCAAGCCTGAATATGTACTGTCTGTGTCCTACTCGATGACTGCTGTTGCATAGGTCAACCCATGGAACTCTGTGATCCTCCAAAGGACTGCTGTAATCATACAGGTCCTGCATCTTGTGGCTGCTATCACTGGTCTCTGCGTGGACCTTGCTAATGCTACTTCTACTACTATGGCGGCCTAGGAGGTAAGGGTATGGAATTAAATCCTCCCTTATGAGGTGGTTGTGATGGTCTGCAGAAACTCTATTGATGTTGCTGTTGTCCACGATCCTGAAACTGAGGGTGTAAACTCTACCCTCATCCCTGAATCTCCTCAGTGATATATGCCTTCTCGGTAGCATCACTCAAAGTTTGCAGGTCTACCATATGAATAGGCCCTGCTATGCTATGGTTTAGTCCACTGATAAACTTATGAACCAGGAGTTTCTCATCATGGAGATAATCTGCATACTGGGACAACTCAGTAAATCTACCCTCATACTATGCGACTATAAGTCCTCTCTGCTAGAGGTCATGAAACTCATCTATGCGACACTACCTATAATGATTTGATAAGTATCGCGCATTGAAGCACTCAATGAAGGTCTCCCATGTGAGTGTCTAATGATAGGTGACGCTTGCACTCCTCAGTACGCCACCAGGTAGCTGTTACATCTCACAACAGTTGTACTATTACACGATCCTTCTTGTTGCCCTTGTAAGGATGCAATGCGAAGCATCTATCTAAGCTGATCAGCTAGGCCTCTGCCTCAGCTCCCTCTATGGTCTTGACGAATGTAGGAGGGTTTAAGCACAACAAATCCCTAATGGGATCTCCTCTATCCTTGTGCCCTCTGATAGGCTCATCTGTACAATAATCATAAGGTCTATGAACAATATGCTCTACTTGAACTACCTCATCACACCTAGCATGACGTGGAGGGCTCCTGCTATGGGCCCTGTCAGCCTAACCAACCTCCTCTACTATCATCTCTGGCACCTCAACATAAGGTTCCACACGTGGTACCCCTCATGGCTCAACACAGGGCTCCACACATGGCTCAACATAGGACTCAGCTCATGGCTCCTCTCATGAATCCTTGTGGGGCTCAACACATGGCTCTATGCGCGGCTCAGCTATAGCTAGTGGAAGCCTATCTAAAACTACCTGTAAGGTCTGTAATATCTGTGGCCCAATATCTGGTAGGGCTGGTGGTGCCTGTGGTGCCTGTAGGACTGGTTGTGCCTATACCTCAGCTGAAGAGTAACTGTGAACCTTAGGGGATGGAGTACAGTGGGACTATGCTTGCCGAACTCATCGGGGAAGCATCCTACAAAAATGAGGTAACCAGAATTTAATCAAAGTTGCGAAAATAATAATGTGCCCTAAACAAGCCCAGTGTTTAAACTTAGGCTCTGATACCAAATGTCATGCCCGCATTTCCCATGCGGTCACGACACACAACACACGTGTCATGTCTACATTTGCCATGTGGTCATGACACGAGTTATGAAAAACTTTTCTACCTATCCCTAGGAACCCCCTCACACGCGTCTGTGTGCTTAGTGGCAATACACATAAGGCATAAACATTTCAACATAATGTGGGGAGGTGCATTGTCCCATGCAGTCCCCTGCATGGTGATAGCCGTCTAGGGGGTATGCGACATGAAGTGTGTCACTTTTAGGGTTAGACTGATTTAAATCTGAACCCTAAGTTTCCTAGGTGCGAAGATGATACTGCTAGCATTGAAACCTAACTCTAATTCAGGTCCAAATGAAAATAAGATAATGGTTAAATAACATGGCATGATGGATGCAAGATTAAAGTGGAATGATGGAATAAAAATTAATAAAATAATGTAAAATTAAAACCCTAGAAATCTAGAAAAAATTTGACAGCATAATGCATTTTCAATAAACGCAATATAGATTTTAAGATAAAATGCCAATAAGGAATTAAATAAAATATAATAAATCAAATCTAAACTTAAGAACAAATTTTAAACAATTTAAAATAATAAATAAATGTCCTGCCAAGGTCAAATAATCAACCTTGTAGAAAGAATAAAATTTCAAAAAAATAATATAATAATATAATAATAAACGTCAATTTGGATTTCAAAATTGAGTCCATTAATAAATATAATTTCGGCAATTACATTTATTAACGAACTTGGAATAATGAGGAGGAAGGAGGTTAAAATACTCCTTCCTGTAAAATAATAAACTAAAACTGATAATAGTTAAAAAGATAAAATCCCACTAGGGAAAAATAAAAAATAAACCTCCCGATGGAAATAATTTAAATTCAAAGGGAAAACTCTTCCCACTTAAAACAAAGATTCAATTCCCTCCCATAAAAATCTAAATCACAAGGCAATAATCAAAATGCAAAATAACCCATTCAAAATTAGAAATCTATTTAAAAGAACCCAAAAGATAAATTAAAAACAAGGAAAAGAAATAGAGGTTTTTAAATACAGAATAAAACAAAACCTCACAAAATAAAGTCCTCACAAATAGAATTTTATACCCAAAATGAAAATCCCTAATTCCATTCTATTGTTTACTCAAGATGAAACCCTAACTTAACTATCGCTCAAATGTTTTGTTTCCCTAATCCTCTTACACATTCTTTCTCTTTTCTTTGTTTTGTTTCTTTTGCCATTGAATGCAAGTTAGGGTTTGAAGACAACAATGGAGGCCATGGATGGAGTTTGCTTCTACCTCCCATGAAGGTTTACACAGCAGTCTATTGTTATACTCCCCTCTTTTTTTTTAAGCTATATCTACTAGAGTAGATCTGCCTATGTTGAGGATGAGAAAAATTATAGAAGTTGCAAAGATAAATATATATTTCATCTTTAATTAATATGTGTGTTATGTGCAAGGGATTCAGAGTACCGCCATCGTAGGGAGGTTTGTAACAGGCAACAGTGGAGAATGGCGACAGAAGGGGATTAGTGGAGGGGAGAAGGAGCGGAGGGTCGGCCTAGATGCTACAAGGGGAATAGTGGGGTTTAAGATGACAGAAAGTTTGTGTTGGGTGAAGGGATGGTGTGGGGAGGGGGCCATGCCTCTCCCCACACAATAGACTATAATAAATGCAGAGGGGCGGCGGCTGGGCTGTCGTCCCTCTGCCCCCCCATTGATTTCTTTTCTGTATTTTTTTTGTTTTCAAACATACAATCCCAACTCTGTGGATATCCATAGTCTGCCCAAAGTCACTCTCTTTCACAGTAGTTTATGTTTTTGTTTTCAAACATACAACCCCAACTCTGTGGATATCCACAGTCCGCCCAAAGTCATTCTCTTTCACAGTAGTTTATGTATGCAAATTTTAGGTTTTAAATGAATATATATGTGTGTGTGTACGTGTGTGTGTGTATGTGTGTATATATATACTCGGCTCTATTTTCAACAGTTTGCCAAGATATAACAGAAAAATAACATTTTCTACTATTGTATTTTTATATATAAAAATGTATGCACTTATATATATATATATATATAAGTGTATATATAATATAAGATATTTAGCATTAAATTACTTCTATATTTTCTTTTAATCACAGCATATACATAGGAATTAAAATATATAAACAACTAGATTTATAAAATAATAAAACAAATATTGTCTCTCTCTCTCTCTCTATATACACACACTACACCTATTCTTTCAAACAATGGTAGGAATGGGAGAATTACTAACTTTCAAGTTTATAGAATAAACTAAACTAGTAGCATTTTTTTTTTGCATAACAAACCTAGGTATCTCCAATATATTTTGAATATTAATAACTGATTTTTGAATCGTAAATAGAAAACCTAGTTATTAAATTCTTTTTTTTTAAACACATATAAATAGAGATGTGTATATATATATATTTTGAAAGAGCTTGTAAAGTAAATATTTTAATTTCCACTAAATATACAATGACATATATTCTGGAGCAGTAACTTAATAACATAACATTTCAAGCAATTTTTACAGAAAATAACTCTTTTAAATCTCTCTCTTCTTTTCTTTAGATACAATAAGATTTATTTAACATCTAATGTATATTTTTAGAAAGGAACAATGACAGAATATGTACATTCACATACATTTCTCAAAATACCCAACTCCACAACATAGGAACAAATAGCTCATAAATAAAATAAAAGAATGTTTACATTGCAATATTTATCACAGCCAATGCCATGGCAAAATAACTTAACAAACTTTTACAATAGGGCCACAATGGCCATGGCTCAAATAGCCAACAACAAGGGAATAAACTACACAAAAATGCACTTCTCAACAAGCTTCATTTCTGCTTAAATGCACCTGCAAATAAAACACAACAAGAAGAACAACCCAACCACTACGAAATGCCCTCCTCCCTACCATAGACCCACAAGTGGGTCACCCCCGAGCTAGGGATGTAGGGATTCACATGGGTGCAAACACTCCACAACAAGTATTAAACAACATCAACACAAAAATAGCCCCAAGGATAAACACATAACTCAACTCATGAAAATGAATTTGATGGGGGTAGGGAATGGACCCCTCTACTTCAAAGGCCACCCAAAAATACTAAAATACCAATCTCATGGCCTCAAGCCAAAATCTCCAAAACCACAACTCTCTAAATATCACAAAATAACCTCCATGGCACTCTAAGCATTCAAATAATCTCCACAACAAGTAAAAGCCCTCAAGGCATGAATAACACAATATGGGAGTGACCTCAAGGATGTTCCTTTCCCCTACCCCAAACAAGTTGATGCTTACCTCCAAATGGAGGTGCTCTCACCATACTGCCATCCCACACAAAAATAATGAAAACAACAACCAACAAAACTACAATATATCACAATAAATAAGCAAGAGTAAGAATATAGTCATGAGGCTTACCTTCAAAGCCCTATTGTAGACACCTAAAAATGTCTTCTACCATCTGACTGACTCCATACAACACTAAACACAACAATTTCCCTTCTAACCAATTAATTAAATTTTTATTTAATTAATTACCCCTCTTCATGTTCCAAATTCACACCATTTTATGCCCAAAATTGAATTAATTTCATTAATTCAATAGTCCAAACCTTAGCCAATTAATTTAATAAATATGCAATATTTATTAAATAAATTTCCCCTTTTTCACTAAATCCAATTAATTAGTTAAAACCATGTTAACTAATTAATTCAGCCTATAATTAACCTATCCCTACCCTAGACAATTAAATAGCTATTATTTAATTGCCTACCCTAGCCTACCTCATCATAGCCCTAGGATTAATTAAATAAAACCTTTGTTTAATTAGGCCTAACCCCTTCATTTGGGTGGTCAAACCTTGTTTAACACCCTTCCCCACATCCTCCAAATAAAAAATTGAATTAAATCCACATAAGTCAATTTTTTATTTAAAAACATCCCACATCACATTCATTTCTCCTTACAACCCCATACTCATTTATTTCCTCTCTTCCCCAAATGAATTTTTAATTCATTTACATTCCCCCATATGAATCTTTAATTCCAAAATAATCCTTCACCCCCATGCTCATTAAATAACCCATTTTCTCAAAATGAATGAAAGAATCACTTTTATTCCTAGCCCTCCATTCATTCAAGATTGAATCTAAGCCCTCCACATCACTTTTATCCTCCACCATTGATATTCCAAATCAATCTCCACCCTTGGATCAAAATCCCTTCCAAAAATCTATAAATAGAACATCTCCCAAGCCATTTTCATCATCCAAGTTTATGCAAAGTTACCATGTCAAAATCACTCTTGAGCTAGAATAGTGAGTTGCAAACTAGAGTAGCATTTCATATTTCAATTTATTGTCTAGGGATTATCTTTGTCTGGAGCTTGTTTTGGGTGCAAAGGCTCCTTCCTCCCTTGATGGGATTGCGTTTACTTGTAAGGTATAACTTTGTGTTTATTGCATTTTGTTTAGTATTTTCACCTTATTTGCATTTCTAATCTACACTGGCATGCTCGGTGGGACCCATAAGGTCCAAGTCTAACTTCTTTTGTGAGTTTTTGGTGTCAAATACGTGTGTTTACAGGTGCGACACCATCCTACCCTTGCAGCGATGCCATCACTAGCTAGTTTCAGCCATTTCCTATTTTGGCGTTATTTTTGCACAGCACATTTCTATTCATTCACTCACTCACATTTCCTTTTCTCATGATCTTCCTACTATTTTTGGTGTTCAATTACTCTCGGTATTCACAGAAATATTGAAATTGCAAGGGGAGATTATGTCAAAAATTTTATAAGAGGTCTAAACATGCATTTATCTTTGTTTTTATCTTATTTTTCATTTACTTTGACTAACAAGGCTAACAAGTCCTCAATTTTCCTATCTGACCCTTTGTGTTGTGTAGGAAAAATCACTTTTTTGCAGGTCAAATGCGTTCAGTGCCATATCAGCGCTATCACCCAAATTGGTGCTATCTACAAGATAAACAAACTCTCTGGAACGTTGCACAGTGGTGCTTTCGTATACCTATTTCAGCACTATCATCTTTTTTATCGCTTTTCACACGATGTATTAGTGCTAAAATCTTCATTAGCACTTTTATTGTAATATTGTAGCACTATATTATGTTTTGTCGCTTTCATAGTCTTTCATTAGCGCTATATTTTTAATTAGCGCCATCTGTGTAAGTCAGGTTGTTCTGCCTGCAGTGGCACTATTATATATCTGTTTTAGTGCTATTTTGAAAAACTTACTTTGCTGTCTGTGTAGGTACTGACAAGTTTGTTGCAGGTCATATTGCAGATACTAACAAGCTTTTTATAGGATAGTCTAATTTCTAGTTAGCAAACACTTCAATTTACAACTTAAAATGAACCCTTTTGCATGTTAGTTAGTCAAACATTTCGATTTGGTGCAATTAAAATTGAACAATCAAACTTTTGTGTGTGTGTGTATGTGACCATACATTTAAATTTGGTGTCCTAAAATTTACATTATGTGCCAACAACAACAATCCAAACACTTCAATTTGGGCTTTAAAAAGAACCACAACTTGTATAAATCGAAAGCATTTTGGTTAAAAAGAACAACAACTTGCATCTTTCACACATATAATCAAGAAGACCATTTTTAAATTGTGTGAAGTGTCTTGTGCTCTTTTTTCTTGTGGTGTGAAAAAGCGTATGCTCTTCCCTCGTACCATTTTTGGTGACCTTGGGAATCAAAAGCTTCTCACTAAACTTGCATCAATCACACCCCAGTTAATCCAAAGATTTAAAAATGAACCATGTTTAGTGTGATGCAATCATAGAAGATACGTATGCTCTCCCCTCGCATCTTTGAATGAACTTGGGGATCAAAAGTGTTTTCATGATTGTATTTCTTTTGTAAACCTTAGAGGGCCTGCCACCCCACTTCGAAAGGTGGGAACGACCCAAGTGGCATCAAGCTAAAGCCAAGCTCTTCCAAGCCACTATTGAAAATAAGGCATTTGGGACAAAAGTCTCAAGTGACAGGTGTTGTTGTGTTATACCGACAGCCAACCTCCCCCAAAACCCTCCAAGGCGTAACCCTTGGAGGCTAGGAGACTCCATAATGGAGAGTAGCCCTGCCGCACGTATAACCACCTGAATGGATGCCCTTACTATGAACCATTGTTTAGCAAGCCAAAATCCTTCTATTTGTTGGTGCAGAAGGGAAACCTTTGAAGCGGCCCTGATTCATGTGGTTCTTAGCTGAGGTAGCAGGGATAATCTAAAGGTTTGGTGAGGGACAAGCCTTATAAGAAACCTGGATCTTGGTATGCGTGAGAAGTGTGTGCAATTGTAAGGAGGAGCTGGTGCTACCAAGATCCTGGAGCTACCCACTTTGAATAGGCGCAGCTAGGGGATTCAACAAATATTGTCACATCCTCACCTTAGGTTGTTCAAAGTGCTTGTTAAATAAAATCACACATCTTTTTTACAAAACAAAAGCAAAATCTTGATTATTGTGTGATTATTGTGCTTGAATTGTTTGCAACAACATTTCCAAGAGACAAACCAAATCATTTGATCACATTCCAAACAAAGAAAATCCAAAATTGCAATCATAAAATGTATCTTTTTAGGACCTCGACAAACACTATCTTGTTTTAGCGCCATATCTATCTGATTGTGGCACCATTTCACCTGTGGATTGGCGCTATTCTCATATTAACTTGCCTAAAGCAGAGACCTACCCATTTGTGACCTTCACCATCTACTCTACCATAATCAATATTCACATCCCAAAAATCCGATAACAATACATCCATTTTCTTCAAAATTTTGCAAAATCACACCTTCTCTTTGACCTTAGAGGATTAATCACCACCATTGTTGGACCCCTTTGCTACATTAGAACTACCTCATTTTCATATTCACCTCATCTTTATTAATATTTGCATACCTTTTAGACCAAACCAAAATTCTTGTCATAAGAAAGTCATTCAAAAAATCCCCAAAATCTCCACGATCAAAACATCATCAAAATCTGTCATCCTCTTGAGCTAAAGTTAGATCTAGATTTCATCCTTCACATCATATCTTGCTTGGAAAGTCAATAGTCTACCTTCCAAGTGAAATAATTATCCCTCTTTGTGTAAGGTCATTAGTCTACCCTAAACAAAGAAAAACATCCATTTGTGCAACCACAAATCTAGGTCCTCCCTAAGCTCAATTTATTGACTATTCAAATCATCCATATCAAACATCAAAATCTAACATCAACAAAATCTCTTCAAAAACAAAACATCATCCATCACCTATCTCTTTGGTCCAAAATTTGTGTAAGAAATCAATATTGCCCATCCATATCATCCTTAGGTTAAAACCTTTAGAAAGACAAATCAATTTTCTACCACTCTATCTCACTACACATCCATCTTTAGGTCCAACATAATCAATCAGATTCTCTAAGGTCTTCATCCCCATTTCACTCTACATCTAGAAATCAACCCCACATGCATGCATGCCCACCACGAGAGCACAACACAAAAAGAATTAAGAAATGGCAGAACATTGGCAATTTGGCATGTCTAACACCAATAGCAGCAACATACCCATCTATCAAACATACAACCCATCTACATACTCGTACCTCCCCCCATATGGTCCCAGCAAAAATCCTTTTCATTACTTACAACAAAGACAACCAACACCACCACCACCACCAACACACAACGTCCCCGTCCTATCCCAAGATGAACTAGATGTCTTGAGCTTTACACAAGACATTGATAATATGGACCTACTTGATAAAATCCTAAGGTTGGACCCAAGTAGATATCTTGATCATCTTCTCAAAATTGGTGCTTAACTCCCCCCATCACAACATCATCACAACCATCTACCTCTACAATCGTCCCTACCCCATCAAATACCCAAGCATCTACATCACATACCCAACCCACCATCTCTCAAACGTCAACACCTACCGTATCTACCACCTCCACAAGCTCAACCGCTACCACATCTACAATTCCCACATGTACCACCATCCCTAGCATCTCCCAATCGGTTATCACCTCTACTACCACAACTACCATAAACCCTTCCACTTCACAAATCACCATGGGCATACAAGGCAACATCATGCAAGCAAGTACCTCCACAAGTGTGCCCCCACCCAACTCTCAAACGATTGCGTACCTACGACAATTATTCTCACAAACACCTCGCAACACATCTAACCAATCCAATGTCCACATACCCAATGTCAATCCATCTAATGTCACGTACCCACATAATCCCATAAATCAACATAATCCCAATCCCCAAATACCACCACATGTTCTCCAACAACTCTACGCACATCAACAACATCATGCACCAATCAAAACACCAACACGCAATACCAACACCTCAATCAAACACATCCCCAACATCAAATCCCGCCACATCTACAACATCTCACCAACCAACAGGTGTACATAGAACAACCACAACCATAGGATATCACAACTGTTGTATAGACCTTGATCCAAAAGGTATATGACCTAAAAAACTAGTGGCAAGAGAAAGTACTATTTCTTTGACGATATTTGCTTCTACCCATTTGATCGTACTTTGTACATGCCCCCTTTCCCCAAGAACTTCGAGACACCCAAATTCAACAAATACAAGGGAAAGGGAGACCCTAGAGATCACCTTAGGGAGTTCTACATCACTTGCTTAGAAGTCTCTAATAATGATACCTATCTAATGAGACTATTTCCATGAAGCATCGGCAGTCAAGCTGCTGAATGGTTCGCACATCTTGCCCCAGGCATTAGGACTTTCCCTGAGCTTGCGGAGAAATTTGTAAACCACTTCTACAATTTTGAGCATGAAATGTCTATGAGAGACCTTTGCAATACCAAACAAAAGAATGGAGAATCCTTCGCTTCCTTCTTGCAAAGGTAGAGAGGCTTAGCAAGCAAACTCCAATGGCCCATTCCTTAGAAACAACTCATCACCATGTTCGTGGCCAACCTCAATCAGGAATTAGGGTTTCATCTACAAATCCTTTGTGCATCTACCTTTGAAGAGGTCATTGACAAAGGCACCACTATCAAACGAGCCCTTATTGCCAAGGGCTCCATCGAACTGTACGACCACAAAACCAACAACAACAACTACTACTATAAATCCAATAACAACACCCCCAATACAAACAACAACACTAACATGTAATCAAATGACAAATCACATTATTGGGGGAAGAACAAGAACAATCTGAATGACAGTGTCACAGATGTAAAGCCGCCAAACATATACAAAACCAAAACACCTACGCATACATATGCAAAAAATGTAAATAACTAGAGGGGCCCAACAAAACCATGCAAACCACGCAGACAATTCACACACTTAGGGGAACCTGTCAAAGACATCCTTGACCGATGTCTCAAGCAAAATTTGATCATGCTCCCACCCGTTAGACCCCATTAAGAGAATGAACTAAAAGCTGCATGGTACAATGAGAACGACTACTATGAATACCACCACATTACGGGTCATAAAACAGCTGACTGCATGCAACTAAAACATTGCATCCAAGACCTTATAGAACAAAATCTAGTCAATCTTGATCACAGCACCCAACCATCACCAAATGCCAACCTAGGAGCTTACAAGGATCCCCTACCTAATCATAACAAAGCCTCCTCGTCCAACCAAGCATACAATGTCACCCCACCACCTGCATCTTACGACTCTATCGTAGGACGTATAGAAGCATCATCCCATCATGTCAACACAGTCACCATTCGGGCACAAGCACCTGATTACACTGTTACAACTTGTCGTGGCCACGTATCCATCCGCACAAACCCTCCCACTAAACAAATGCCTACATCCACATCAGATCCCCTACCTCCTCGTCCAACCACATGTTCATCACCTACTCACCAGTATAACCTCCTAGAACACTTAGGAAAGACACCCGCACAAATCTCCATCCTTGAGCTGCTGCGCACATCTCCCCTTCATAAGGACTTCCTTGATAAAGTGCTCTTGCAAACACAAGTCCCTGCCAACTTGAATGTAACTCAATTCCAAGCCATGTTAGGACACATCACCGCACCCCACCATCTCACCTTCTCAAAAAAGGACCTACCTACCTCTGATCACATACATAACGATGCCCTACACATCAAAGTCCGCATCCACAAGCACACCATTAAAAGAGTCTTAATAGATGGTGGCTCTGGCCTCAACATATGCACTCTAAAACTGCTAAAATACTTGGGGTACTCTGATGTGGTTGTCAACACCAATGAGTGCATCACGATCAAAGGCTATGATGACACTGAATGACTCTTTGAAGGCACTATCAAGCTTCCCATACAAGTGGGATAGAAAATATTGGAAACTAAATGTCAAGTTCTTGATCTCGACCTCCCCTACAACATACTTCTCGGCAGACCATGGATTCATGCCATGCAAGCCGTCCCATCCACCTTCCATCAATGCATCAAATTCCCTTAGGATGGCACAGAAGTTACAGTCTACGCCAACCCTCTCCCCTTCCAATACTATAATTTTTTGGAAGGCCACAACCAAACATTCTACCCATATAATAAAGCCACTATTGAAACCAATCCAACAACATCAAACTCATATGTTGACCCCGCAAACATTACCTCCACTTCATCCCAAGCACCTCCACCACCCAAGGTCCAGATCAAGCTATCCGACATGGGATGTGGGGGATATGACCTGCATGGCACCTTTTGTGTGGGCACATTACCCAATCCTAAGACATTCGGCATCCCAAAAATAGAGGCAACAGATACAGTCATCATCAAGTTCAAACCCTCGCCCATCTTCAGGAAGAGGCACCTCCTGGATCAGGATGTAATCGAAGATATCTCATCTTGGCTTTACAAGGATGAAGAGCCTGAGCCAGAAGCCCCCACAATCCCAATAGAAATCTACGGCAAAGGTTCTAAAATTGTCAAAAGCATGGGCTATAAAGGACAAGGCAGTATAGGCCTTCATAAACAGGGAATCATGAAACCACTGCAAGAAACAAAGAATCCCTATGCTCAAGGGTTAGGGTACGGTCAACCACAATGCATCCTCCCTACTAGTGAGTGTATCTTGGCCGAGGTCGCTACGGTCTCCTTAGACGTCAATAATGTTAACAAAACGGGCCTTCAAGACTCCTTTAGTGACTTCACTGACTTCTTCGACTCATCCATTTGTACCATCTACTCAGTCACCACTCTTGCTTCACCCTCCAATGACTTGCCACTAGTTTACCCTAACCTCATTGATTGGGACCAACGGGGACCTCTTATCTTCGACATCACACCTAATGATGAGGCCATCGCTAAAATGATGGGGGTAAGAGATCACTTCCCTTTGGGAGACCATCGAGCATGATACATAATGGAACTCAATCCAGATGCCTATTTTAGGGAGACGACCCCTGCTTCCAGTCACAAAAACACAAAAATAAAAAATGGATCTGATGGTGAAAACTATTCTATGGCAATACCAGATCTAAAAATAGTAAAAACAAAAGATGTATCTTCTGGTGAAAACCTCCATGAGGTGCCAAGAGATGGAAGCATGGGCCTCCCCGAGACAGACAAAGTCTACCCAAACAGATCACCCATCTTGGTTGAACCAGCTCAGGAAATGAATCTTGGGATGAAGGAAGAGCCAAAAATCACATATAGAGTAGAATCTCTCAGCATCCTAGAACAAGAGAAATTCTTGTCCTTCTTCACACGTAGAAATCACAATTTTGCATGGACCTATGCGAACATGCCAGGGTTAGATCCCGCTTTGGTGGTTCATCACCTTGTAGTACACCCAGATTCAAAACTAGTCAAACAGAAGCTCAGAAAAATGAATCCTCAGGTGGCTCTCCTTGTCAAAGTAGAGCTAAAGAAATTACTTGATGTTGGGTTCATTCACCCAATTGATTACCCTGAATGGGTTTCAAACCTTATACCAGTTGCTAAACTAGATGGTCGAATCCACTGTTGTACCGATTTTAGGGATCTCAACAAGGCCTACTCGAAAGATGACTTCCCACTACCAAACATCGACATAATAGTGGATCTCATTGTAGGTTATGAAATGTTATCCCTCATGGATGGTTTCTCAGGATATAACCAGATAAAAATCACCGAAGAGGATCAGCACAAAACAACCTTCATATGCCCATGGGGAACATACTGCTAGGTGGTAATGCCATTTGGCCTAAAGAATGCAAGAGCTACCTATCAAAGAGTTATGACCGTCACCTTCCATGACCTCTTCCACCACATCATGGAAGACTATGTGGACGATTTGCTAGGGAAATCAAAGACCAGATAAGAACACTTAGATGTGTTGGCTAAGATCTTCGATAGGTTAGAGGAATACAATGTCTATTTGAATCCAAAGAAATGCATCTTCGGTGTCACCTCAGGCAAACTTTTGGGATACATATTCTTGAGAAGAGGAATCAAAGTTGATCCTGCAAAGGTCAAGGCAATCACCGAGATGCCGCCTCCAAAAACATTGAAATAGCTTTGAAGCCTGTAGGGAAAACTCCAGTCCATCCGATGATTCATTGCCCAACTTGCTGATAAGTGCCAACCATTCTAGCATCTGCTCTGAAAGGACATAGCTTTTATCTGGAACACCCAGTGTCAAGATGCCTTTGACCAACTAAAAGAATACCTAGCTAATCCTCCTGTGCTAACTCCACCAAGGCAAGGCAAACCCCTTCTGCTTTACATCTCCACAACAGAGATAGCTATCAGAGCCTTGCTAGCACAACTCGATGAGCAAGGGAAAGAAAGAGCCATTTACTATATCAGCCACACCTTGATCTCGTATGAGCTCAATTACACACAAATTGAATGAGCATGTCTATCCCTTATCATTACGTCACAAAAGTTGAGACACTACATACTCAATCACAAGACCAAGTTCATTGCTAAGATCGACCCACTAAAGTACCTCCTAAATAGAGCTACTCTTACTGGTAGAATGGCTAAATGGGTCATGATTCTCACAAAGTTTGATATAGAATTAACTAAGAGAAAGGCTATCAAAGGGCAAGTTATAACAGATCAGCTGGCTAAGGTACCTATTCCGATAGAACATCCTACAATAGTGGAGTTTCTTGACGAAGCTATCTTGATGATCACACCAGCCATAGACACATGGAAGATGTATTTTGATGGATCATACACTCATAGAGGCTCAAGGGCATGCATCTTGTTTGTTACCCCTCAAGGCGACACAATCCCTAAATCCTTCAAGATCACATTTCCATGCACCAACAACGTAGCAGAGTATGAGGCCCTTATCACAGGTCTCCGAATGGCCATCTAATGGAAAATTGAAAAGCTAATTGTGTATGGCGACTCTCAACTCGTCATCAGGCAGGTCAATAATGAATACAAAACCAAGGATGAAAAGCTCCTTCCCTATAAGAAGATGGTCGATGATTTCAAAGACTACTTTGAAGACATCCATTTTTAGAAAATGCCAAGACTCAATAATAAAGTAGCAAATGCCATGGCAACTATCAGATCTCTGGTAGACATGAAGAAGGACAGCAAGAAATCTGAGTTCTTGATTGATGAACTCCCCATCCCAGCATATGATGTTCTTCAATCTGAACTAGTGTGCGAAGTCGTTGGTCCCTTATCCCTATGGTACCAAGAAACATACTTATACCTCCATGACAACATCCTCCCCCCTAATCTATCCACCTCACAAAGAAAATCATTCATTCGTTGAGCCCCCTGATTCATCCTTGTAGGTGATACATTATACAAAAGGAGTCTTGATGGTACGCTTCTACGATGTTTAGACTCTAGGGAAGCCAAAGAAGCCTTGGAAGAGGTACATGCAGGCATCTATGGGGTGCATTCAAGTGGACCCACCCTTTCTAAAAAGATCCTCAGGACTAGGTATTATTGGCCAACAATGGAACAAGATTCCCATAGGTTTATCAAGAAATGCCTCCCATGTCAACAGCATGGTGATCTCATCCACGCACCAGCATAGGAGTTGCAACCGATCACAACGTCATGGCCTTTTTCAAAATGGGGGCTCGAACTTGTAGGGAAAATACATCCTCCATCCTCCAATGGCCATAAGTTCATTATCACTGCTACCAAATACTTCACAAAGTGGGTGGAAGCAATACCACTCACCTTCACCATAGGTATCCAAATCTCAAAATTCATCCTCCATTACATCATCTTCCAATATGGTATCCCCCATTCCATCGTCACTGATAATGGAAAACCTTTCAAAAAATAAGAAGTTCGCACCTTGTGCAAAAAATTTGACATCAAACACCATTTCTCCACACCGTATTACCCTCAAGGAAACGGTCAAGCAGAGGCTTCTAATAAAACCATCCTCCACATTCTCAAGAAGACAGTCAATGAAGTTGGCCATGACTGGCACCTCCAACTCAACCTCGCCTTATGGGCCTACCACACAAGAATCTGCACTCCTATAGGAGCCACTCCATTCTCACTAGTATTCATATTTGAAGCCATTTTACCTATAGAGGTCGAGCTCCCATCTCTCTGAGTGTCCTTGCAAAACATTATCGCTGATGAGGACTACCACGTCACAAGGTTGCATCAACTAAAACTACTAGATGAGAAACACCTGAATGCATTGAATCACCTACAAGCATACCAAAACTGCCTCAAAAGAAGCTACAACAAAAAGATCAGAAATAGAAAATTTGAGGTAGGTGACCTTGTCCTAATGGAAAATCAGAAGAACCTCAAAGAGTGTCCTAAGAAAGGAAATTTTGAACCCAACTAGCTAGGACCTTATGTCATCATGGCTGATTATGGGTCAAGAGCATATTAGCTTGCAACACCTAAGGGGTAGCCTCTAGATGAGTCGATGAACATCCTGCATCTCAAGAAATTCTATGCATAACCCATCTGGTACCCCAAGTCAAAAAATCAAAAAATTCAAAAAATTAAAAACACCAAAAAAATTAGAAAATCTAGAAAAATCAGAGTGCAATAAAAACTTCCAATGGTGAAAATCATTTCGGTGACACCTTGGATAAGTACCATGGTGAAAACATGTTTCAGGTGCCATGCGTAGTGGCTGGTTCTACCATCTAATAAGTCCTCTTTCCGCCACATCACTCCATATCTCATGCATCCCATGGCTTGGAATTCTGAACCATCAAGTCCTATCGCCCAACCCATCTTATCCCATCCCAAGGCCAACTCATGGAATGAGGATCCTTGTAAGCTCCCTTTGTACATACAAAATCAAAAAATTCAAAAACATCGCAAAATCAAAAAATCCAAAAACATTGCAAAATCATAAAACACAAAAACAATAGAAAATACAGAAAATCTAAAAAACAACACATCTCATCGCAATCATCAAAACACACATCAATCTTCATCACATCACACCCATACCAAACCATTCCCACATCATCAAGTCTTGCTAGAACTACATATTCATTTCACCCGCATCTTAAAAGTACCTTGATCCTGTGGACACAAGGTATGTAGGCAGTCTGGAATATGAAGGATGTTTCTAGTACTCAGGTACCTAAGATGCACCCATCCACCCCATTTGGATGGTCCCCATTCACTGAGCTTTCTGGATCTAATAAATGATACAGACGCTACATATACACTTGAAACATGCTCCCTAGTGAAAAAATCATCAATCAACATACCAACCATAATCCTACACAGGGCTAGATTGTTCTTTTTCCCATCTTCCAAAAATTTTCCAATTAAACACCAACTGATCTGCATCCTAGGATATATCTTTCCTACAATGGACAAAAATCTATTATTCTATCATCACATCTCTTGGCAAGAGCACATAAAGGCTATTTGTATCTTTTCGTTGGTCTTTTTGATTATTGATTTTTTATCTTTTTGTCTCACTCTAAGTCATCTCTAAAGCTACCTTGATCTCATTATATCATGGTAAGTAGCAGATAGCACCTAGAGTAGACATAGTCATTGTTTCTATATGCTGTGCTTATGGGTTGGTTTCATACTCCAAGAATAGTATTCATATCTTAAAGTCTAGGTCGGTTCTAGCATGATGTGTCCCATTTGCATATACAGGCATCAAAACCTTATATGCATTATTCGCACTCATCGCTATGAGTCCCCTTCCTCGACTAGACAAGATTATACTACCTTGGGCATGCATGAAATCAACCTATTGTTTGTGGGTCTAGTCCATGCAATCATAGGGTATACATCATTACCTAGGTCATTTCATACCTTTGTGAACTATATCCTACATTTGCTATAGTAAACTAAGAAATGCTCTCAATTAATCTTTTGCAACTACTATTTCTAGCTCAAAATCATCATCTTAATCACTCAGTCAACTATCCCATCTCGGCCTAGATTTGATAATCGTTTTCCCCCCACCCCCCACCAATCTACTCCCCTCACTAATCCCATTCCCCCACCATACTTCCACTCAACGCAACCTGAACTGAAGAAAATCCCCCTCAATGACGTGGTGTCTTATGACCTAAACAATCCTCTCATCCTCCCACCACCATTCTCTAGACGCTCCCAATCCTATCCGTACCCTATCAAAACACCCCTATCATTCCACCAACCTAATCCCTTCTCCCACAGTCTCACCACTCAAAGTCAAACAAAGAACATCATGTGTATTAGGACCTGATCATCCCATCTATCACCTAGCATTCATCCCGTGTATCACCGCACTACATATCATAATCAATGCATCTCATTTAGATTCATTATACATCCCATTGCATATCAATTAGATTCATTTTAATCCATTTAAGTTGCATATCAATTAGATTCATTTAGACCATTGTAATTGCATATCAATTAAATTCATTTAGACCATTTAAAATTGCATATCATTTAGATTCATTCAGGATAATCCATTTTGATTACATATCAATTAGATTCATTTAGATCACTTAAATTGCATGTCACTTAGGTCCATTTTAATCCATTTTGATTCCATATCAATTAGATTCATTTAGATCACTTAAATTGCATGTTATTTAGATTCATTTTAAATCCATTTAAAATGGCATATCATTTTTAAAGTTGCACATCATTTAGGTTCATTTTAATCAGTTTAAAATACATGTCATTTAGCTTCATTCTAAATCATTTAAGTTAAATTGCATATCATCTCATTAAGGTTCACCATTAGCAGCTGATAATTTGCATAAATAATTAGGTTCATTCTAGAATCGTTTAGTTGTAGATTATACATCACAATTCATATCATCTTATAAACCACTTAGTCATATTACATCATCATATAAATGCATTTAATAAACATCTAGCTGCATATGCATATTTTCATACATAAACATACATTTCCATCCTAAATGCATCCATAAAATCAAAAACATCATTGCATAAACATAACACATCCATAGCATATAAATCCATAAAGTAGTACTACATCCATCACATAGGCATCATCATAATAGAGCATCATAATCATAGCATCATAAACCACCATAAAGCACTGTATCATATAAAATCACCGCAAAAAGTGTACATCGCTCATGTATACAACAAAAAATAAAGTGTCCTGGTACAAAATACCTCTAAAGGCTAACATGATATGACTATCACATGGAAGATCCTCTCTCCGAAGGAGTGGGGGACCTTGACCCTGGTCGAGGCTGTGATCCTGTCGGTGGCTGTGGCTACGACTATGGCTGTACCTACACCTGTGGACCCTACTGGGGCACATGTGAGGGAGGAGGCATCGTCTGCTGAATGGACTGAATAGATCTCAATCTATGTGATCTCAATGCCCTTGATCTACTAACCTGGCTATAGCTCGGTGCTCACTACTCTGCTGGCACAGCCACATAATATAGCCCCCGATAATACTCCATCCACCCCCTAGTCTCTGTCAACTCTCCCTGTACTTGAGACATCTGAACCTAAGCCTAGGATAGCTATGTCTGCATCAATGTCAAAACTGGGGCTAGCCCAATACCTGATGCCTGTAGACTACCCACTGTAGTCTCTGCCTATTGAGCCCTAGCAAGCATTATATCCCGCTCTTTGGTCAACACCTCTATATCACCCTACACCTGGGCCAACTGTTCCTGCAATGCAGCCACCTGTCCATCAGCCCCATCTAATAAATCCAGTGCCCCCTACAACTGCACCAACTCTGCATCACGGCTCTCTAGTGCCTCCTCTAGGCTGGCCACCTGTGCCTGTAGGGTCTCCATCTCCTCCTCCCCATCCTGAGGCTGATGACAAGGTGTTAGCCTCCCCACCTCTACCTCTCTAGCTATCCCTGAGGGACCTGCTTGCTGCCCTGCTACCTACTACCCTCCCCCAATAGCCTACTGATACGCTACCTGTGGTGGAGGCAGATCTCCCCTATCCACCCCGAGATGTCCCCCACACTACTGAGGTCCTCTAGGTTGTTGCCCTACTCCAACCTGCAACTACTCAACAGGAACCTGATGCATAGGTACCTGCTGCCCCACCTGCCCCTATCCTGCTGCCACCGTTGCCAGCACATCTATTGGCTAGCCATCCCTACCAACCAATCTCTCCTCTCCATCATCTCCAACCTCCACAAGGAAGTCCTCAATAATCAACTCCCCCTCCTCCAGGTGGTCATCCCCATCCGACTCATCATGATCTGAATCATCTCCCCCTTAACCTACCACCTCCTCCGTTGGATCTGTCAACCAAGTGGGCTAATGTATATGCCACCATATATCATACGCAGTCGTAGGCCCTACATCCCTCACTGTGCTCCTCCAATCCCACTGTACTAGTCGTAGAGCTGCAAAATCAGCTAAGGCAACCTGTGGCTGTATGGCTGTAGGCCAATAGGCCGCATCTCGAGGTGTCCGCATGAATATTGCCATCTACTGCGGAGTGTCCTAAACCAAACCAAACTACCGCATGACCCGTGAGGGTAGATACATATCAATAGTATGGTCACCTCGACCCATAAGGTACCATTGTTGAAACACAAAAGGGAGATGAATATCATCATCTGGCCATGGCTCCATGTCGATATACAATTGCTAGGTCACACTAATCACATCATTCAACATCCTCTTCCAGTACCGCACTTGTCCAGTGTACGTGTACTCTGCATCCCAATATAAAAATAATAACACCTCAAACTACCATCGATAATAACCACATGTCAGCCTCGTGACTGGGATATGCTCCCAGATCCATACATGAAGTAGAGTGACTCCAGCTGACAATGTTTTATCATGCAGATTGGCGACTGTGTGCATCTTGTGGTATAACTATCCCAACATAACCTGTCCCCAAGCATAGATGGTCTCATGCCTCACCATTCCCTCTATCATCCCTCCCCAGCCCACTAGAAAACCTTGGCCTCACCTGTCAGGCATCACAACTCCTCCAATCAATGCACACAAAAATAAGGCAAAGGGATCTGCACCTGCAGCTAGTGTCCCCTCATAGTCCATCTCTCTCCCGTCTATTAAGAGAACCAGGCAGTCTTCTCTGAACACTCTAACCAGGGCACTCTACCGCATCCTTGTGTCATATCAAACCCACTGACCTTGAATAGGTAGCTTGAGGATGCGATAGACATCCTTAAGTGTAATGGTCAGCTCACCAGTCGGCATCAAAAAACTACAGGTCTCAGAGTGATACCGCTCCACCATCGCTGTCATCAAAGCTCTATGAGCTCACAGAACTGGCATCAAGCACACCATTAGAAGCCCCAATCTTGCCAACTATGCCCACATCGCATCATCAAAACCATCGAATAGTGCCATCACGGATGGAACTCATCACTCACGTGACTGCAATATAAATCACTTTGCATCCTGCATATGCAACATTATGGTTAGATGTCAACCTATCTATTTCTAAACCAATCTTTTTCTTCTAAGTGTCTAACAAGCCAGCATCAAGCAGCATGAAAACAGACAACTCCTTGTGCCATTTTTAACATGGCACTAAAATTTTCTCTAAATGGTGCTCATACAGAAAATTGTGCCACTGCACATAACTCTTTGCACTAATCCAAAAAATAGCACTACTGCATGCTATCCATCGCACCATTTCTCCAAATGGCGTCACTATTCCTTTTGGCATTAATCCGACAAATGGGACCGATTTCCCCAATTGCACTCATCCAATCAATAGCGCTAATACACACGATAGTACTAAAATACAGCATAGCGCTACTTCCCAGGATGGCGCTATTCCAGAGAATAGCACCACTTTAACCCCAATTTGGCGTTAAAATGCCAGGATCCTATTTCTTCTACAAATCGTGCTAATCCAGATGATAGTGCTAAAACACCTACCTAATGGCAACAAACCGCCCTAACCCTACCTGGGTGGATAGCGCCAATCCAGATGATGGCACTAATCCACCTTGCCGTTGGCACTATGCGCTCCAACTCCAAATGCCAAAACCCTAAAAAATGCACGTAAAGTGAGAAAATTACAAAGTCAGGGTTAGGCCCTACTGGAAGTCCAGTGCCTGGTGCCCGACCAAACTCTCAGAACCGCTTGGAGATGTGTCAAAGTCACAGGAACTAGGGGTTACTGTCATCCATCTCTCCTTCATCCTTTCTTCTCCAAAGTCAAAAGTGTGCAAATGTGGCACTTTAAGGGCCCACTTTGCCTAATATAGTGGGCCATGTCATACCTCCACCCCCTCCTTTTCCCTCCAAGGTGTAGATCTTATCCTTCTTTCTCTATTTTTCTTCCTGTCATCCTCTTTTCCCATCACCCATCCAACTTTCACTCGCATCACATCCTTTTCAAGTACTTTCCTAGAAAATTTTTATTTTCCTACCGACCTCTCGAGGGGGCATCCCTTATCCATCTTATTCCTTACCGGTAGATGGGGCATATTTTTCTTCAACCTGACGCCACTTCCCTCCTAGGTCCAGATGCCATGTCAAAGAGGGGCAAATGTAGACACCTAAAAATGTCTTCTACCATCTAACTAACTCCATACAACCCTAAACACACCAATTTCCCTTCTAACCAATTAATTAAATTTTTATTTAATTAATTACCCCTTTTCGTGTTCTAAATTCACACCATTTTATCCCCAAAATTGAATTAATTTCATTAATTCAATAGTCCAAACCTTAGCCAATTAATTTAATAAATATGCAATATTTATTAAATCAATTTCCCTTTTTTCATTAAATCCAATTAATTAGTTAAAACCATGTTAACTAATTAATTCAGCCTATAATTAACCTATCCCTACCCTAGACAATTAAATAGCTATTATTTAATTGCCTACCCTAGCCTACCTCATCATAGCCCTAGGATTAATTAAATAAAACCTCTGTTTAATTAGTCCTAACCCCTTCATTTGGGTGGTCAAACCTTGTTTAACACCCTTCCCCACATCCTCCAAATAAAAAATTGAATTAAATCCACATAAGTAAATTTTTTATTTAAAAACATCCCACGTCACATTTATTTCTCCTTACAACCCCATACTCATTTATTTCCTCTCTTCCCCAAATGAATTTTAATTCATTTACATTCCCCCATATGAATCTTTAATTCCAAAATAATCCTTCACCCCCATGCTCATTAAATAACCCCTTTTCCCAAATGAATAAAAGAATCACTTTTATTCCTAGCCCTCCATTCATTCAAGATTGAATCTAGGCCCTCCACATCACTTTTATCCTCCACCATTGATCTTCCAAATCAATCTCCACCCTTGGATCAAAATCCATTCCAAAAATCTATAAATAGAACCTCTCCCAAGCCATTTTCATCATCCAAGTTTATGCAAAGTTACCATATCAAAATCACTCTTGAGCTAGAATAGTGAGTTGCAAACTAGAGTAGCATTTCACATTTCAATTCATTGTCTAGGGATTATCTTTGTCTAGGAGCTTGTTTTGGGTGCAAAGGCTCGGCTCCTTCCTCCCTTGATGGGATTGAGTTTGCTTGTAAGGTATAACTTTGTTTTTATTGCATTTTGTTTAGTATTTTCACCTTATTTGCATTTCTAATCTACACCTATAATGGAAGCACGTTTGGTGATGAGCTCCAAGCTTTCCCAAACCTTCCAATCTCCAAGAATTTCTCTAACTCTCCCAAAATTGCTCCAAAATAGAAAAGAACTCCAAAATGCTAGCACCCCACACTCCTCAACATGAGGAGGTAATATAAGCCATCAATTTTGGCCTTGAAGAATGAGAAGGTGACACTTGTCACCTTCTCCTTCCTCTTGCAATGCCACTTGCAAGGGAGAGGAAGTGTGAGGGTGACAAGTGTCATCCTCCAATTCCCTCTCAATCCTCACCTTATCCACTTGTGCTCTCACATGTCTGTGAGAGAACAAGTGGTGAGGTGGCATCCCTTATCCTCTCAAAGAGCCATCTCCCTCCAAGATGATCTCACATGTGTGTGAGAGTCTTCGAGGAAGATCCCACACACATGGGAGTTTTGGAGACCTCCCAAGTCTTCCTTGGGAATGGATTCCCAACATTGGGAAGGGAGATGAGTCTTTCCCAAAGCATGAGTCATCTCCCACCTTATCTAATTCAAATTTCGTCACTTTGACTAAATCACAGTTTATAGTCACCAAAAGTGAGTTAATACAAGGGTTAGTTATTCAAGATTGACCCTAGACCCATGGGTAACCACCTAGGGTAACTTTAGGGACACTAAGGTTCACCAAGGGAGTCATAAATCCACTTTAAATGGCCTAAAAAATAAAAACAAATACCAAGTAATATAGGCCATCAATTTTGGCCTTGAGGAATGTGAAGGTGACACTTGTCATCTTCTCCTTCCTCCTCCAATGCCACTTGCAAGGGAGAGGAACTGTGAGGGTGACAAGTGTCACCTCCAATTCCCTCTCAATCCTCACCTTATCCACTTGTGCTCTCACACATGTGTGAGAGAACAAATGGTGAGGTGGCATTCCTATTCAAACCTCCAAGAGGATAACAGATGTCATATGGCATCCTCTTATTATCTCAAAGAGCCATCTCCCTCCAAGATGCTATCACATGTGTCTGAGAGTCTTGGAGGAAGATGCCACACACTTGTGAGTCTTAGAGACCTCCCAAGGCTTCCTTGGGAATGGATTCCCAAGATTGAGAAGGGAGATGAGTCTTTCCCAAAGCATGAGTCATCTCCCACCTTATCTAATTCAAATTTCGTCACTTTGACTAAACCATAGTTTAGATTGATCAAAAGTGAGTTAATCCAAGGGTTAGTTAGTCAAGATTGACCCTAGACCCATGGGTAACCACCTAGGGTAAGTTTAGGGACACTAAGGTTCACCAAGGGGGTCATAAATGCACTTTAAATGGCCTCAAAAATAAAAACAAATACGAAGTGGTGTAAGTCCATAAAAATTATACAACACTTAATATTAATTAAATACACAAAGGGGTACTAGGTCAAAATGATAAAATTAAATCAAGCACTTAAATCAACATTCAATTTCAAACGTGATCCTTATCCCTCTTGGGAATGGATCAGTTTCAAAGGGAATGACATTGGTGTGAATTCTACCTCTAATTTCCCATAGCTTGGGAATGTAAAACCTACACATCTTGATCAAGTGTCAATCATATCATGATAATCATAGCCGAAGCAATTGGAATTAAATTCATGCCATCGAATACAACAATAATCATCTATAACATGATTCTGAATTAAACTACATTTTTCTATCATATGTCAAATAATCAACATCATATAAATAACTAGAAACCACATCACAAAACATCATCTAATATATCTCATATGTTGGATCACAAAATAGCATCAAAATATGATCAAATCAAATCACCATAAGTCTAATCAATGTCACATCAAAATTAGGAGATATAATCAAGTCTACATAATGAAACCATAGTCTCTAAAAGTCTGATAATGTCATCAACTGAAATGCATAATGATCAAAATAAGGAAGGAAAAATAATCAGCCTCACAGTATGAAGGTGATGCATATGTCAAATGTGCTAAGTTATAGAGCCTGAATATGAAAGTTTGAGGATGAGTGAAGATGAAAACATCACTTCCTACACATGTAGAAGGTCAATGAACTTGTGTGCGGTATCAGGTGTGCTAGTGGAAAACTAGAAGAATCAGAGATTGTTAGCAAGGTGCTCAGATCCTTACCTGCTTCATACAAGCATAGAGTTGCTACTAGTGAGGAGATCAGAATTATGACAAGTGTTACAAGGGATCAATTGGTTGGCAAGCTTTTAGCATTTGAAATGAGTGAGTTTGGTGACTCTCTTCCTAAATTAGAATTTACATTTAAGGCTAGTGTTTCTGGGAAGCAAAGATTTGATCCAGGTGAAAGCTCTTCAAGAAAACTAACCAGATATGAGAAGGCAAGGAAGGAACTTGAAGAAGATGAATCTGAGCTTGAAGAACTTGAAGCCCTTATTGCCAAAATACTACTAAGAGGATCCAGTAAGTATGAAGGAAAGTTGCCTTTCAAATGTTTTGCTTGCAATAAGATTGGTCATTTTGCTTCAAGATGTCCGGAGAGGGTTTCAAAGCCAAACTCTAATAGACCTAGGGTTTAGAAGAAATGTTACATTGTCCAAGAAGATGCTGATGAAGGAGTCATAGATGATGAATCTGATATGGGAAGTACCTCTGGAAATGAATGGGTGTTCATTTCTATCAAAGAAGAAGATCTGGTGCCTTCTAAATCTACTAGTTTTGTGAATGTGGAAAGTACCTTGGCAGCTCAGGTTGAGAAAAAGGATGAATGGATAATTGACAATGGATGTTCTCATCATATGACTAGTGATAAAAGTAAATTTGTGAGTTTGGAAAGATATGATGGTGGAATTGTGAAGTTTGGAGACAATTTAGCTGGTAGAATCCGTGGTAGAGGATCCATCTCTCTTGATGGTAAGAAAAACGCAAATGACGTTCTATGTGTAGAAGGATTGAAGCATAATCTTCTTAGTGTTGGACAGTTGGTTGACAAAGTGTATGATCTCTGATTCAAGGATGGAAGATGCAAAATTTTGGAAAGCTCCAGAACTGAGATTGCATCTAGTACATAGACTAGAAATAATATCTTTCATTTAAGTGGTATTGGTAAAAGTTGTTTGATTGCTAAGCTTGATTAGAGTTGGTTATGGTGTAGGAGAATATGTCATGTAAACTTTGATAATATTGTCAAGATAAGCACTACTCAGGTTGTGAGAGATCTTCCAAAGCTTGTGAAACCTACTAATAGCATGTGTAAGGAATGTCAATTGGGCAAACATAGCATAACTACATTTGAAAGTAATGAACAATTTTCAAGTGGATTGTTGGAACTTGTACACACTGATTTGTGTGGTCTTGTCAGAGTTAGGAGTTTGCAAGGAGACAAATACTTTATGTTGTTGATTGTTGATTACTCCCAGATGATGTGGGTCACTTTCTTGAGAGAGAAATTAGAGGCTCTTGACAGATTCAAGGTGTTCAAGGCTAGGGTGGAGAATGAGATTGGTGTGAAGATAAAGTGTCTGAGATCTGATAGAGGTGGAGAGTTTATCTCTGGTGAGTTTAATGCATTCTGTGAAAAGCATGGAATAAGAAGACAATTATCTACTCCTAGGACTCCTTAGTAGTGGAAAGGAAGAACCAGACTATTCAAGAGGCTACCAGAACCATGACGATGGAAGAAAATGTTCCACATATCTATTGGAGAGAGGTTGTAAGTACTATTGTCTACACTCTTCACTGGGTGTAGATCAAAGGTAATACTAGTAAAACACCTTATGAACTGTGGTTTGGTAATACTCCTACTATGAAATACTTCAAATTTTTTGGTAGTAAATGCTATATCAAAAGATATGAAGATCTAAGCAAGTTTGATGCAAGATGTGATGAAGGAATATTTATGGGTTACTCTAACCAAAGCAAGGCATACCAGTGCTTTAACATAAGATTGAAAAAGATTGTTGAAAATGCTAATGTCAAGGTTGATGAAAGCAAGGAGAGAGCTTCTAGGTCTTATGGATATGAATCAAATGATCAAGATGAAAGTCCAAATAAAGAAAAGGAAGCTCAAGAAGCTAGTGCAAATGTTGAGGAACAAGTTCAAGAATAAAAAATTCAAGAAAATCCCAAAACCCCCAAGTATGTAAGGTTGAATCACTCACAAGATTAGATTATAGGAGACATAAATAAATGTGTTCAAACTAGAAGAAAATTTGCTAAAGAACAAGAAGAGTATTATTTGATTTCAAAGATTGAACCAAAATCAGTGAATGAAGCTTGTAATGATGAAAGTTGGGTAAAAGCAATGGAAAAAGAATTAATGCAAATTGAGAAGAATCATACTTGGGATCTTGTTCCTAGACCTGAAAACAAAAATGTAATTGGAACTAAATGGGTCTTCCAGAATAAATTGAATGAAAATGATATAGTTGTGAGAAACAAAGCAAGATTGGTGTGCAAAGGATATTCTCAGGTAGAGGGAATTGATATTGAAGAAATTTTTTCTCTGGTGGCAAGAATTGAAGCAATCAAATTATTTGTTGCCTTTGCTACTTACAAAGATTTCAAAGTTTACCAAATAGATGTCAATTCAACATTCCTGAATGGAGATTTGGAAGAAGTCTACATTGATCAACCAAAAGGATTCCAGTTGTCTAACTAAGGAGATATGATCTGTAGGTTGAGGAAAGCATTGTATGGACTTAAACAAGCCCCAAGAACCTGGTATGCAAGATTAGATAAGTATCTGCTAAAGTTAGGTTTTAGCAAAGGCACTGCTGACAGTAATCTTTATTTCATGATTGATCATGAACACATCTTGATTGTTGAGGTATTTGTTGATGATATCATCTTTGGTGGAAATGAGAGCATGTGTAAAAAATTTGTTGATCAAATGCAAAGTGGATTTGAGATGTCCATGCTTGGTGAAATGAATTTCTTCTTGGGTCTGTGAATCATTCAGTTAGATAAGGGCATCTTCATATCTCAGTCCAAGTATGTAAAAGAGTTGTTGAAAAAGTTTGGAATGGAGGATTTAAAACCAGTAAGCACTCCTATGATAACTGAATGTAAGTTGAGAAAAGATGATGATTCCTCTAAGGCAGATCAGAAAAGGTATAGATCAATGATTGGAGGACAGCTTTATCTAACTCATACCAGACCTGATATTATGAATGCAGTTGGCCTTGTTACTAGATTTCAAGCTAATCCTAGAGAATCTCATGTTGTAGCAGTCAAAAGAATTTTTAGATATCTGAAGGGAACATCTGATTATGGATTATGATATCCTAAGGATGATGACTTCAGTCTTCATGCATATATAGATGTTGATTGGGCATAAGATGTGGATGATAGGAAGAGTACTAGTGGTGGTGCATTTTTCTTGGGAGAGAGATCAGTTTCTTGGTTGAGAAAAAAGTAGGATGCAATATCTTTGTCTACTGTAGAGGTAGAGTATATAGTAGCAACAAGTAGTTGTACTCAAGTTTTGTGGATGAAGTAAATGTTGAAGGATATTAGAATTGTGTTTGAATAGCCTATTACAATCTTTTGTGATAATTCAAGTGCAATAAACATCTCAAAGAATCTAGTGTTGCATTCAAATACAAAGCACATATCTATCAAGTTTCACTTTTTAAGAGAGAAGGTAAATGAGAATGAAGTCAGAATGGAGTTTTTTCCTTCAAAGGATCAGACAATGAATATCTTCACTAAGCCTCTACCTAAGGATACTTTTGAGTATCTCAGAGTGAAGCTAGGGGTTATTACCCCTCCTATCCACAACTAAGGTGCACAAGTGTACATCAGTCTGGTGAAACTCACAGTCATATCTTGTGATCCGGATTGGTGGTAAGGGGATGCTACTTAGGGGGAGTAGTTAGTATGTTCTGAGTTTAGTTTGGTCTTTTCTAAGAAATAAAAAGGGTGAGAGATGATTGCAAATATGTGCCCTTTACCATTCATGTCAAAGGGGGAGAGAAGTCATGTGAAAAAATTGGAAGTAAGTAGTTGTTGGTGAAAGGGGGAGCAATGAAGAGATTGGTTGTAGTTGTGATAAGAGAAAGGGGGAGAAGTTCTTGTCTTGATAGTTGAAACAGTTTTTCACATCATATGTTTCCATCAATGACAAAGGGGGAGATTGTTACAAATATGTACCTAATCGGTGTTGTCATTGATGTCAACATATACTTGTTGTCATTGGTGTCAACTGTATCTTATTCTATTACTTGTATAGAAGACTTGTATGTTGAGGATATTGAGAAAATTATCCCCTCCAGAAGATACAAGTGAGTTACATATCTCTTTGTCAGAAACAGTGAAGACAGTGCAGTTAAACAAAGTAGATTGCTCTACATTTCTAGTGAGATGAAGATTAGAGTCTGCAGACTAAAGGGTTGTGTAGAGGATTGTCTAAAGTTGGTCTAGTTAAGATTTGAGAGGTCCACATGGAGGATTGGTGAAGTTATGGACATTTGAGTAGAACCGTGTTTTGTAGTTGTTCAGAGGTGACAAAGTGACAGGAATTTGGTCCAGATTACTCCACATTGGAATATTATGGTTTGTGGTTCTAAAGGTATGTTTGGGATGTTAGTGTGTATCCTCAACTCAAGTGGTTCATGGTTTGGAGGTCCGCAAGTAATCTTTCTAGTGTGACAATCATGACAGTTAGTATTCTTAAGTTCCTGGATGAAGATGCAAGTGTTTCTGGTGATTTGAGGTGGTGTGGTTGTTCTGGTTGATTTCATTGTTCTTGTGGTGGTCTCTAGATCATGTGCCTATTGTGTTGGTGGTCTGCATTGATGATTGATCTCGTGGTTGAATATTTCTCCTTGGGTGTTGCTATTCTTTCCAGTCTTGGCCAACCAGATGCTTGGTGCATATTGCAGATGATTTAAGAAGAGTTCTATGGATCATGGCATGTTGTTCGACGAAGATTTGAGTCCTACCTATGTTTGGCCGATAGTGTAATGGTTTGCATATAGCATTTTAAGTCTTGTGATTGTAATTTCTTGTAATGCCTATCTTGGAGAATGTTCCAGATAGATGATTGTAAGGCTGACTTTGATGTTCATTCCAAAATCAATGTCATGTATAAATAAGTGTTGTGAATTCATGGAAATGTGAAAAATGTGAGTGAAGATATAGATTTAGTGAGGAAGTGTTTGGGGGCAGAGCAAAGGCGTTGTGAGCTTCAATGGAACTGAACCTTGGCATGAAGAAGATGTTGTTTCTCAGTTCAATTCATCTGTGTTAGTCTTGTGAATATTTCTATAGGTAGTGAGCCTCCTTTGAGTAGTGAGCTCTGGGTAGTGCACCCAAAGGGAAGTGCCTTCCCATTTTTCTGTTCTTTTAATAGAGAATAAATCTTGTGGGTTAACCCCCACCATGGTTTTTCCCTTAACCGGGTTTCCACATAAAAATCTTGGTGTTATGTGTGTTGATTATGTTTCTGCTCATGTGTTGTTGATTCATGCTTTTATGGTTATATCATTAATATGTTAATAAGTGGTTAAGATGATTAAATGCAGCAAAAGATAAAAGTTTTGTGACAACTTATTCACCCCCCTCTTGGTTGTCTACCCTAATCTCAACATCCTAGGGGTTGACAAATGCCTTTTTATTCCATGATCTTCACAAAAATAGTTAAACTCATTGGAGATGAAATCACCACCTCTGTCAGACCTCAAACACTTGATTTTTAGATCAATTTCATTTACAACCATAACCTTGAATGCTTTAAACTTATCTACAGCTTCTGATTTTTCTTTGAGAAAGGTTACCCAAGTCATTCTAGAATAATCATGAATTAATAACATGAAATACCTGTCACCTTGAAAGCTTCCTATTCTTATGGGTCCACACAGATCTGTATGTACCAACTCCAAGGGTCTTGTGGTAAAATACTCTTTGATTTTGAAATTCTTCCTTGTTTTCTTCCCAATCTGACATTCCTTGCAAATTGCATTGATGGGCTTTGTAATTCTTGGCAGATCTCTCACATCTTGAGTAGAGATGATCCTTGCTAGGCTATCAAAAATGATGTGACACATTCTTCTATACCATAGGCAAATTTCATTAATTTACCTTTGTTGTCCTTGTATTTGTCATTTGAAATCTTGACCAAACATTTTGAAGCATAATGACCTATCTTTCCATAGTTGCACCATTTTCAATATGCTTACAAAATTTTCTTCTATTTTATCAAAATCATCTGAATCTAATTCATCATTCTTTTCTAATTTTCTAACCTTAAAAGAAGTCTCTTTTCTTGAGTCATCTTGACCAAACTCTCTTAATTCAAAAGTAGTTAAAGTACCAAACAATTGATCCCTAGTATAAGTATCCAAATTTTGAACTTTCTCAATAGCAGAAACTTTAGCACTATAAGATTTTGGAAGAGTTCTTTGTACCTTCTTTACCGCTTCACTTTGCTCTAGCTTTCCACCAGGACCATTGATGGAGTTGACAACTTCATCCACTCTCTGCATATAGCTTACAATATTTTAATATTCTGACATCTTTAGGGTTTCAAATTTGGTCTTCAAATTATGCATCTTTGCTTGCTCAAGACCTTGTCATCTCCATAGATACTTTTCAGCTTCTCCCAGATCTCATGAGTAGTTTTGTAGCTCATTACCTTCACTAATTCTGAATCAGAAAGACTATTTAGAAGAGCACTCCTTACCTTTCCATTATTCTTAGTCTTTAAACTCATCATCAACCTTTGGACCATTAGTAGGTATAGTATATTTTTCTCAACTAGCTTCGATTTGACATACCATAAAGAGACAAGAAAACTTTTCATCTTGATCTTCTAGAAAGCATAATTTGATGCATCAAATAAGGGGATCACAACACCTTTCTTGTGTGCCATCTGGATCTTCCTCTTGAGTAGTTAAGCTTTTTCAAGGAACTTGGCTCTAATACCAATTGTTAGTATGCACATGACAACTGAGAGGGGGGTGAATCAGTTGTATATTAAAACATTAAACCCTCAATGTTATTCTAATATTCAATCTCTTATTATGAATTAGCAAAATGTAAACATATGAAGCATCAATGCAAACACATTCAAACACATAAGAACACTAGATTTACGTGGAAAACCCAAGAAGGGAAAAACCATGGTGAGGATTAGATAACATATATATGAATAGCAACACCAAAAACCAAAAGGCTCATTGCCAAGGGCTCACTACCCATAAGAAAGGCTCACTGCTAGAAGGACTCACTTCCCAAAAGAGAGAAGAATATAAGAGGTCTATTATAGAGAGATTCACTATCTCAAAGCAAAAAGAGAAATCCACCACTGCAACTTTATGCCATCCACAACCTTCAGCTCACTGCCTCCAACAACTTCAAGGAAAGAAAAATGTAGACACCTTCTACTTACTACATCTGGGAATCATGAGTATTTAAGACCACACTCAATTAACCAACCTTGATTCACATTCGCATCATCTTCTCTACTTTTTCCACTTCAAACTTCATCATGAATTTATACCATTTATGACCTAAAACAATCTCAATTAGGTTGGCCTTATCAAAATGTCTACACCTCAAACATGAAACACTGAAATAGGTCAGCACCAAACACTTCTGTGGTGGAAAGAAGTGAAGGTCAACCACATCAATGGTTAGCGAGGACTCAAATCTATATCACCATACTTCTCATCACATCCACAATCCACGAGGTAGCTCTGCAAATAGTGCTAGCAAGCCAAGTCAACCAAACCTGAACAAACACTACAAGCAACCACATACATGCCTCTCCAAGTCTAAAAACATCATGTGGACCACAAAAAAGTATTCCACAACATCCAGACATCTTTCCAAAGTATTCCAGCATCATCATAATCTTCTGCAACACTACCGTAACCACTTGAAATAAAGAGTGTCTTCATTCTGTAGATTATGATGCACTACCACTAAACACCAACACAAGAACTAAACTTGCAGAGTGACCCAACACTAGAAACTTCAAGGAAAGGTAGATTTAGATAATATAAGCATGTTCCTAGATCCACAAGACAAGAAACCTTAATGCAGAGAAATGCAGAGTAGTCTCATTTCTCCTAGACAACCTTCTTCATAGTCAAACACTCTATCAAACACATCTTCCACTACCACACAATCCAAAACTTGAGATTCTGGATATAACACCTTTGAACACCTCTGATCATCACTTCCAAACTACACAAGTATATCTTGAACCATAAAGAAATGCAGAGTATTGGCACTTATTTTTGTGCCTCACTCTCTGAGCAAAGGAACCTTTAGAATGGCAGGAAAATACTCTTTTTAGACCCTAGAGTGACAAGCTAGCCCAAAATTTCTAGTATTAAAATATATCAATCCAGAGCTTGTCTCCAAAAACCATTTGTCAAAGATTCATAAATATGCATAATTTACCTTTAGTTTTGATCTCATGCTGATCAGATGAGTTCTGAGCCAAAGTTTAATGTTTTTGTGTTTTTGAGCAGGTGTGTTAAACAGGGGCCAAATGATTCTATTAATCAATTCTAATGAATTGATGAGTTTTGGCATTACACCAATATCTTCCAGTTTTAGTGTCAAATCCTTCAGGTAAGTTTTGTGGCTGTGGCATAAAACAAAGAAAATATTTAAAATGGCCTGCCAACTGGCCCTAGTTAGAAAGGAAGTCCCTAGAAATCTCATAGTTAATCAATTTTGTCAATTGCACAATATTCACTAGAATGTTTTAATTCCCCTTGCAAGCTTTTGTGGCATCAAATGTCATCCAGGATCGTGGCATCATTCCTGTCATTCCCACGATAGTGTTTCAATGCCAACATTAAAGGTGAAAATTAAAAAATTAAAAAAAAAATTAACTTGTTTTAATTTGAGCAATTATATTAAAATTATTTCTTTAATAGCAATATTTTAATATTAATAAGCAAATGGAATTTGGTGGAGGCAATTTGAAATTATTTTCCCCATGCATAGGGAGTTGGTAAAAATTAAAAGGTAACCTTTAAAGCTTCCTTCACTCTAGCGCATTGCACAGATTAAATTTTTTTTCCAATTGTAAACATGCACTATGTAATGGACAATAGTTTAAAGGGGTAAAGTTTTAAAAATTAAAAAACTTTCATATGTTTTTTTTTCATCATACAACACATATTTGGAGTCCCATTGGGTATGAGGATTCCGATGGTTATAAAGTGTGTGATGGACCAATGTTTCAAGAAATTACAAACTAAAACTCCTTCCATCGCACAACGTTGTTTTGAAAATATCTCTCAACTCAAAACTATGATGAGCTCTGCCTCTGTGATGAAGTAAGAATCTACCACATTGAGGGGGCTCGGGAAGGGATTTTTATGGTTTTACCTTGCTTTTTATTGTTGTTACCACATCTGTTTCTTCGGCCTAACCATTTCTCACGCCCCTGTAACTTTTTGGTACTATTTTTCACATTTTTAACTGCTCCATTAATAAAAATGACCCAACATGTGCAAAAATGCCCCAACATGGTTAGTAATACCTCCATACAAGTGGGAAACTCCTTGGCTCAATTAAAATTGCTTCCAGTATGAATGAAGATGCCCTTGATGACAAGATGTCACTGTACCTCATCATTTAATCTATTTTCAGATGTCAAAAACCAAGGCTGTGTCCACGGCTATTTACAACTAGGGATTCTATAGTTACCAATTTATAGCTAATCCTAACAGTTTCTACAATTTGAAAAGACTAATCTATCTATTTGCTAAATAAATTTAATGAATGCTGGAAAAATAGAATAAAACAAGAAATTTATTCAAAGCAAAAAAATAGTAACTTGCATTTATCTATTAAAAGAAGTAAATACTTTCATAAAAAGCTGAAGCAATAAAATAGTGGTACTAGCCTCCTGCCTTAGTGGTGAGAGTGGGCCCTTGCTCCACACCCTTGGGGCTGAAGGCTACAGTAGGAAATTGGCACAAAAGAAGATCACAACTAGATTCAATCCAATTCATTCACTCTATAGTAATGAAAATATTGCTAACATAGAACTGAGATCTCCGAGGATCAGAATAATTCAATCATTGCCTATTTCTTCTACTATTTTTGAGAGTATATATAAAAATGAGTGATGATATATCACTGAACTTATTTACTAGTCCTTCTATCAGATGGCACCCATCTCATTATTGTACTTAACTGTCTAACTATGAAAAATAATCATGCAATAAAAGTAGACTTGAGTGGAATAGAAGTCCACTCAGAAGTCTAAGTTTGAGTCTTAATACACTTGGGCATCGAGGCCCTAAAAATAAGGATATTGGATTAGTTCCATCCGTAACTCATGCAAAAACTTTGAAAAGATAAAACTCCAACAGTTTAACTAAAGTTGACCCTTCACCACTCAGGTGATGATTTGAGTGAAATGAGGGGTATTAAGATCACTGCTAAGAGTGCCTAGTCAGCAACTATGCTAGAAATATGCCCTACTCTTAGGAGGTGCCAGAGATAAATGTTCCTGTTTGCAGCTATAGAGATATGTTTGTAGCTCTGAAGATATGTTTGTAGCTCCGGAGATTAAATGTAGCTTCTTTGTTCAGCTCTGAAGATACTCTAGACTCTCGCAAAGCTTCGGAGAGTCATTCTTCATTTCTTCAAAACGTCAGGTGTCATGGTTCTTTGGTATTGTCTCTGGAGATCATTGAAGACTATCTTCAAAGATGCACAAAATTGTTGTTCCTGGCATCTACACCTGTTGATTCAAAAAGAGAGAAGTTTTTGCATTTTTTGATCAATTCCACACACATTAGTCACTCAATCAGAAATTATAATCTTAAGTAATCTATCTCAATTAATCATAAAATAGAACGATCTTGCTAGCTTATTTGGGTGCAGAAATTAGGAAAGATGGACTTAGGAAGGAGAAAAAGAGAGGCAAATAGATGTATTTCATGAGTGCAACTTGGCACTCATCATCCCCCCATACCTAAGGTTTAGCAGGTCCTCCTGTATCTCACATCTTGGATTTATTTTGGCGAAGCAGCTTGTTAGTCAGGCTATAATCTTGGGCATAGGTGGTCCAAGTTGTCCTGTTGATATTACCATTGCCTCTGTACTCATCAACTTGCTTCAACCAATCATGCAATTTTTCATCTTCCATCTATTCTACCTAGACATGGAGTGGTTCAATTATTAGAGGGGGCCTGAACCATCCACCTATCCATTCCTGCTTATGTTTATCCATCAGGTTGGATATCAACTTTCCCTTTCTCATGAATAATCTCAAGTTTGCAGGGGTGACCACCTATCTTAGTTTTTCCTCCGGGGTCAAAATATTCCATCTCTTCTTTGCTACAACAAGTATTGGATTTGCTGAATTGATCATAAAAAGGCCAAAATTGATGGACCATTCCTACAAACTTTTCAGCTATAATGGCAAAATTTTGTTCGTATTATCAAAATGATATATAAGCGCCCTGAATTGAATCATGAAAGCATTAGGATTGGGACATTCCTTCCTAATGAAAAGCTTTGTTTTTAAATCTTTCTAAAGATGATCTTCCATCCTGTCATTCCAGATCTAGTGGTTTCTCATTAGGGACATAAATGCCTTAATCTGGCATTCCCCCACAAAATGATTAAGAATGAAGATTATATCATTAACACAAAACCCATGCAAGTATAATTCACATAGGAATTTTTTGTCCTCATCATTACTTCTTGTATAAGCTGTCATGAATCCTTCTGCTATCTCTGTATCTTCAACCAAGTCAGCTAGAACTAAAGAGAATTTCCTCATTAGGACTCTTTCCTATAAGAACATTGAATAGCTGGCACTTGGAGGCCTACAAGATAGAAGTTTTGAAGAAAGGGAGGCCATTTTGATGACTTTGCCTTCCAGAGTTGCTATTCTTTTTGTTGTGGCAGTGACTGCCCTTTGTAACTGCAACATAGGCTTGGAGGCCTCATATTCTCTACACCTTTTCTCCCAATGAAATAGGGCTTTGGGAATGTCAATGGAGATTAGACCCACATAGGCATCTATTTGTATTTCCTGCTCATTGGTTGCCCTTGGGCCAGCCAATTCTTGAATATATTCTTCCTGGTCATCTAGTCTGTTATTGGCCCAAGTTAATTGTCTATCTTGGCTTTGTACTTTCTCAATCAGTGCTACCATTATTGTGAGGCTATTGTCTCTGGCCATGGTGAGCTCAGAAACACTCTGTGCTACTTCTTTCTCTTTTTCTTCCATCAATTTGGCTGCCTCACTTTTTTGTGCCTCCAACTCTGCCTCTTTCTCCTGGATGATCTTATCCTTGCTTTGGAGCTCTATTTTGAGATTTGCAATGGTTTGTTTTTGCTCCATCTCCACCTCTAGTCTAACCTTCTTGAGGTCATTAATAATCAAATTCTTTCCCTAGAGCAATCTCTTTAAATTTTTAATTTCTTCCATCAATTGTTGTTCTTTTGAAATTTCTACATCCTCTTGGTTAGAGGGATGAGAGAGGGTTTTGCTTCTGCTTCTGTTTTTGTGGTTGTTGGCTGATCATCAAGGTTTTCCATGGCCAATCACCCTGCTTCTTCTTCTTTAGACCACCTATCCTGAGGATCCTCTTGGGGTTCCTCTGCTTCTACTAGTACTGATGAAGGCCCATCCTTATCCTCACATGTTCTCAATTCTAGGAGTACCTCAGCAAGTAGGGCAGTATCTTTTTTAGCCTATGATAGCTGTCTCTTCCTTTTGCTTCTTTGGAGAAAAGGTGGGGTAGGTGCCTCTAGAGTAGGTCTCTCTTCCTCAGAATTTAAGGAAATAGTAAAATTTTGTATGTTTTCTGTCTCCGGAGCACATGGTGGTTCTAAAACTGGGCTTGACTCCAGATGAACAAATGGTGCTGGAGAAATTTCTCTTTGTTTCCTCTTCTTGACTAGAAGGATCTTATCTGAATCATGAGATGGTTCTTCAGCCCATCAAGTTTCCTCTATTCCCTGTCCTAACCTTCCCTCTATTAATTCCTTAGGGCAAGATTCCTTAGTTAGAGTCATCTTTCTCCTAACTGATCGAGTCATTTATAGGGTTTGTGTAGGAGTAGGTTCTACAATTTGTTTGCCTTTCCTCTTTTTGTCAGGAACAGGGGCTACAGATGAAGTGGCCTCCTGTGAGGGTAACTTCCCTTTGTGAACAGCTATGGAGGAGGCTGAAGGATCAGTTTCCTCATCTTGGTGAGAAGGAGAACTCTCACCTCCTGGTTGTGCCATCTCTAGTTCTTTGACCTAGGGGCTCTGCTTAAGAAACTTTTGCCATAATTCTTCCCCATTGGCCTGAGATAGGAAGTGGTGCTTGACTACTAGAAATATGAGGCCATGGTGTTTCATGGGTCCCTTATTCTGTTGATATTTCTCTACAGTTGCCCCGATGGCAGAATACAGGAAATTGGGGATATTAATGTTATACTCAGGGTGTCTATTTCCATGTCTAAGAAAAATCAGCATTTTCATGATTGGCCCTAAAACTAGAGAGAATTGGCCATCACAAGTAAAGTATTTCATTAACTAGGTGGCAACAGATGCCTAAGGGTTTGGGAGTGTGGACCTCAGAATTCCTTTGACTTCATTTTTATTCAAATGTAATTGAATCACAGGTTCACCACGAATAGAGAAATTTCTAATTAAATCAGTATAAAAGGTTTTCAAGTGGTAAAACCTCTCACCTTGTTCAGGAAGTCTAGAAATGTGGCTGATAGTAGCTAAGAAGAAATTGATTTGGACTCCTCTCACAGTCATCTAGTTGTCCCTTAAATTTCTAAGGAATTCATCCACAACATCTTCCTAAAACCCTTCAAATTTGTCTAGGAAATCTAACCATCCAGCAGCCCTTAAAATGTTTTCCGGAGCTGCATCCTGCAGAAGACCTGCAGTATTTTCTAGCTTAGATTTCTTCTTGACTCCCATTGTTGAATTGATTCCACCTTCTATACTTATTTTCCACCTCCCCAATCTGCAGTCTATCCTTTCCTCTTATCTCTGTAGGCTCTAGAGGACTGTTCAATTTGCTCTTGTAGGCTCTGGGGGACTGTTCAATTTGCTCTATAGCTCCAAAAATCCATTTAATTTACCCTATGCATCAATCTATTCCAAAAGTTTGAATGAGGGATATTATGTTTCTCAGTTTAGGCTTATGTAGATTGGCTAGAGGACCAAGGCAGTCATAAATGCAACAGACTGACAGGGCACTTTGGAGGTAAGGTGGCATTAAGACATAGATGGCAGCATGCTTAGATGTGGAGAAGGAAATGATGGCAGAAGGA
The DNA here is from genome assembly GCA_027924645.1 of Cunninghamia lanceolata. Classification (NCBI taxonomy): domain Eukaryota; kingdom Viridiplantae; phylum Streptophyta; class Pinopsida; order Cupressales; family Cupressaceae; genus Cunninghamia; species Cunninghamia lanceolata. Next base: position 13,228,971 of record BSBN01000388.1, on the reverse strand, counting down.
CGTGTCATCGCGGTGGCACCCAAAACAGAAGGACAAGACAGTTACTAATAATGATTAATTAAAGATAGAGTTACCTAGATCAATTTTTAACGATGAGAGCGATGTACATGGCAGAGATGCTGCGTCATTGCTGGAGACTACACGTGTCACGACATATGAACAACTTTTGCTGGCTGGAGATGACGTCCACTACTTTGTTTGTACGGGACCTGCAATTATTTCATGGAGTGGTTCTAGAATCCATGTTTCTCAGGTGATGTTAGCACTGGCTTGTGAATACTCCTACAATTTATATGTGTGCAATTGAATTTATTTTTGTGATAAAGTAGAGGATGAGTCATGATGACCTCATCATGTGATGTGTCTACTTTACCACCTGGAGAGGTGGGTCCCCTCCCTTATTATTGAGACTGATAGCATTGTTGACAAAGCACTACAGGTGCCCCTAGTTGGAGGAGCATCGGAGGTGCTCTAGTTTGAGAAGCACCGGTGGTGCATTTGACCAACTCCTGGCAACTGATCATCTCTGGAGCTCAATTGTTTCAACTGTCCTGAAGAAGGGAACCGCCATTTATTGGTTTTCAACTCCCATGGTCAAGAAAGATAGCCATTTGCTGGTTTTCCATCTTTCTCTATTTTTTTTCTCTTTTTTTCAGAAGGCAGCCATTGCTAGTTTTCAACCTTCCCTTTTTTTTCTCTTTTTTTTAGAAGGTAGCCATTTACTGGTATTCAACCTTCCATTTTTTATTTTATTTTATTTTATTTATTTATTTATTTAATCCAACACTGTGACAGAGGAGGTATCCCCTATATCAAAACACAAATTATTCAGAAACTCCTCTTTAGTAGATGGTCTTTTGTAGAGCCTGATTTAGTGACCATTTACTAGAAATGTGTCTGTGCTTCCATCAATAGGTTGCAATAATACAATTCCATTTTCAAACATTTCCTTTATTTGATAAGGACCCAACCAGTGAGTTTGTAATTTCCCCTTGAACTCCTTGAATTTAGAATCATAAAGAAGAACTCAATCACCTTGTTGAAATGTCCTCCTCTTGATGTGTTGGTCATGCCATTGCTTCCTCTGGTACTGAACTAGTTTTGTTTGCTGAATGGCTTCTGTCCAAATTTTATCCAACTCATTGAGCTAAAGAATTATGTTCTGTTGAGTTATAGACAATAGTAGACCAACATCCAATACAGTTTTAAGTGTTTGGAGTTTAAATTCTATAGACAATATAAGTTTTTTTCCATAAACCAATTCATATGGTGAGAACTTTGTTGTAGACTTCCAAGTGGTATTGTAAGCCCAAACTACTTTAGGTAATCTACTAGCCCAATCTTTTCTATTCATTGCTACTGTCCTTGTCAAAATATTTTCAAGTTCCCTATTAGTTACTTCTACCTATCTATTTGCTTGAGGAGGGTAAGGTGAAGATTTTTTGTGCTTGACTTGATATAAATCTATGAATTCCTTGATTACCTATGAAGTAAACTGAGGTCCTCTATCTAAAACTATTGATCTTGGGGCTCCAAATCTTAAGAAAATTTTATTGTAGAGGAAATCAGCAACTTTTTCTTCTCTTGCAAATTGTAATGCTTGAACCTCAGCCCACTTAGTAACATAGTTTGTGCATACTAGAATGTACCCCTTGCCTGATGATGGTGGTGAAATTGGTCCCACAAAGTCTAGACTCCACTGCTCAAATGGTTCCATCATGACTTGAGGATGCAGTAACATCTCCTAGGTAAAGGTTGGTTGTCCCATCTTTTGGCATTGGTCATAGTGCTGCACATACTTCTTTGAATCTTTATGAAGAGAGGGCTAGTAGTAACCAGCTTTGAGGATCTTGTGGACTATTTGGTGGAAGGAGTAATGACCACTAGATGGTTCATCATGACATGCTCTCAACACATCAAAAATCTTATCAGCTTTTAAAAACCTGCGTAGAATAAAATCAGGACCACATTTAAATAGTAAACCATTCGACCATTTGTAAGATAAACTTTTCTTAACTAAACATTTTCTTTGTTTTGAAGTAAAATGGGATGGATACAAGCATGTAGCTAAAAGATTAGCTATGTTAGCAAACTAAGGTGCAGTAGAGGATATAACAAAAAGATGTTCATCTAGGAACTTGTCCTCCATTGGTTGGTTCTCTCCTCCTGTATGCAATCTTGACAGAAAATCAGCAACCAAATTAAACTTTCCTAGATTATCAACTATGGTAATATCAAATTCCTACAATAGCAATAACCGCCTGATGATCCTTGCACGTACTACTAGTTTATTCATTAGGTACTTGTTAATGATGATGTTAGTCATAAACAAACATAGAATAAAAGTACACATTAACCTTTACTCATCTTGAAAGCAAGTTGAGAATATGAGTAACTGGTGTTAAGCTACATAGTTTGAGATCATCCCTCATAGCCAACCTAGAGCCCTGGCAAGGTTATCTATAGAATCCCCCTTAAGTAGAGCCCTATTGCCAGCAGGTGTCTATAGCCCCAGTAAGGTTACTTAGATGGCCTAAGTTTATTATTATATTTTTTTTTTTCAAAATTTATACTTCATATATCTGATATCATCATGTAAGCTCAAAATGCAAGGTATAGTCACTTGCTATTTTAGGTTAGAGATTGCATTGGTAGCAAGGGAGTCCCTTTAGATTTTTCACTTAACACCTATAGTTGTATTTTCAACAAACCCAAGGCTGTTAGGTGAGTCATTGTGAAGAAATCACTTTGGTTAAGAAAAGGTATCCTGATGACAGGATATCACAGACTTGATCATGATGACTTTATCAAAATGAGTCATAACCTATATGTAAATGTGTTCTCATCACTTGAATCTTAACAATTTTGTTATTTTTTGGGGAGATGAGCTGCACCATCCCGACTAACCAAAACCAAACTCAACAAGCAAACAAAGCAAAAGCAAAACAAAACACTGTACAAACAACTATAAAAATATACATTATGATACAGATGGTTGTCATGAAGCTACTTAGGCTTGGAAATAATGTTTGAGGAATTATCCATTAACTGGTAATGAAACATCCTCACCTATCAAGCTCTTAAGCCTGAAACTATTGTCTCCTAAGATCTCAGAAATTTGGAAGGGACCTATCCATAATTTATCAAACTTGCCATGGTCTCCTTTTCTCTCATGGGCTTTATCCCACATCAGGACTAAATCAAATATCCAAAATGCTTTAACTTTTGCTCTTTTGTCAAACCAACATTTGACAACAGCCTGATGTTTTGCAAATTGATCAATTCCCTAACTTATTTTCTCTTTCAGGTGCATCAGCTGAAGCAACCTGACTTCTTGGTTATTGTCTATGCCTAGGTACTCTTGGGCAAACTGCAAGGTAGGAATCTTCAAATTAATAGGGAGGATTGGATCTACCCCATATACTAAATGATAAGGTGAGTTTCCTAATGTAGCCTTGTTTCTGGTTCTATCTACCCATAAGGCATATTTCAAAAGTGTATTCCATTCCCTAGGGTTCTTGTCTACTAACTTCTTTATGATATTTAGCAAATTTTTATTGGTGGATTCTACCAATCCATTCCCTTGGGGATAATAATTAGATGAGAACTTCAATATGATCCCATAATCAAAGGCCCAACTTGACAATTTGGTTGAAGTAAAAGTAGAGCCATTATCTCTTACCAGAGCATAGGGAACCCCATACCTGGTGACTATGTTACTTTCCAGAAATCTAATGACATCTTCTGCGCTGCATGTCTTGCTGCTAGTGGCTTTAGTCCACCTGGTACAATAATTAGTAATTGTTAGAACATACCTATGGCATGATGATGATGGAAGATTAATAAGTCCTATGAAATCCATGCCTCATTATGCAAATGGGCACGCTTCCATCACTGGTTGCAAAGGTTGTGCAGCATATCTCTCTCTGTTGGCAGCAACCTGACATACATGACAGCATTTAATGTGTTTAGTTGTATCCTTGAAGATTGTGGGCCAGTAGTATCCTACTCTGAGGATTGCATGTGTAGTAGCCAAGGATGAGCCATGTGTTGTACCAAACTTTTCATGTAGCTCTGATAAAACTTTATCTACTTCAAGCCTCTCCAGGCATCTTAGGTATATACCTTCATAATTTTTCTTGAAAAGTACTCCTTCTTTTATCATGTACTTCTGGGATTTTATCTTCAGGGCTCTTCTTTGTGAAGCTTACAGTCTTGGAGGACATCTTCTAGTAATCAGGATGTGCCTGATATCTAAATACCACTCTTCATTATCCCTAGCATTGATAACATACTGCTGACTTACTATGTTTGGATCAATCTCTGATATCATTTGGCTTAAGGCATGTCCTCTTACCAGCTTCATGGGTGTAATCTCCATGTCATACTCTTGTAAAACTGTAATCCATTTAGTCCTTTTTTCACCAGGCTCACTTTGCATTAATAGCATCTTCACTGCTGCATCTGGCACCATAACAATCACTTGCTTCTCAAGATATAATGCCTAAATTTCTTTACTGCTTTGACCAAAGCAAGTGCCTACCTTTCAACATCTACATATCTCAATTTAGCATATTTAAAAGGGCAACTCATGAATGCAATTGGTTTCTCTTCTTTTTCTTCATTTCTCTGAGTTAGCACTACTGCAGAGGTATATTCTGAAGCAAATGAATAAATATAGAAGTCTCTCGTGTAGTCTGGATTGATAAGGATAGGAGCATCATAAATAGCTTTCTTTATGTCTTCAAAGGCTGCCTTGGCTTTTGATGTCCACTCAATCTTTGTATCCTTCTCCAACATAGCATTTAAAGGCTTGACTATTTCTGCAAAGCCAGTGATGAATTTCTTGACAAAATTTATCTTACCAAAGTAAGATTTTAGCTCTTTCTTGCTTCCAAGAAGCTGCAATTTCATAATGGATTCTACCCTGTCAGGATCAATGAGAATCCCATTTTTACTTATTAGGTGGCCTAGCAACTTTCCTGTTGTCACCCTGAATATGCATTTCTTGGGTTTCAAGGATATCCCATATTCTTCACATTTTTTTAATACATTTCTGAGACCAGCTACATGGTTGCCTCTCTCTTTAGAGAATACTATTAAGTCATCCATGTATATTAGTATACATTTTCCTATGAAGCCTCTGAAGGTTATGCCCATTGCTCACTGGAATGTTGCTCCAGCATTTATCAGGCCAAATGGCATACGTCTATAAGCAAATATTCCCCACTTTGTGGTGACGGTAGTTTTTAGTCTATCAATCTTGTCAACCATGACCTGATTGTAACCTGAGAAGCCATCCAGAAAGGACATCATTTTTGCACCATTAACAATTTGCAAGACTTGATCTAAGGAAGGAAAAGGATAATTATCCTTCTCTGATGTTCTGTTCAGGTTTCTGAAGTCTACACATAGTTTGATGTCCCCATTCTTCTTTCTTACTGGCACTAGATTAGCCACCCAAGTGGAGTGCCTCATAGGAAATATGATCCTGGCATTTAACAACTTCTTGACTTCTTTAAAAACTATTGGTTCAAGCAAAGCATTGACTGGCCTTTGCTTCTATCTAAAAGGTTTAGCATCTAGCTTGAGAGGTATTGTGTGAGTTATGACTGATGTGTCATATGTCTTCAGCTCATCATAAGTCCATGCAATGACATGGATGTAATCTTTAAGGGCCTGAGTTATTCTGTCTAACTCTTCTGCTGTGCAAACCTTACCAATCAAGACATTTTTCTTGTCATTATTTTGTCCAATAATCACTTGTGAGTACTATCCTCCATCAGCTTTTGGAAGGTCCTTCTACTTTAGCATATTATCCAAGTCAAAAGCTCTTTCTAATTCAATCATACCTTTGGGAATCCTGTTGCTAGGCAACTCTAATATTTCATCTTCTTCCCAAACATGATTTTCCACATTGTTCTCATCTATGATCTGAGCATCAAATATGTCTCTATTAGAGATGAAATCAAGGATATGCTGATCATCATCAAAAACCTGGAGGTTAGTAACATTATTAGGTACTGTTGTGATGTTCACAACATGCCCCATTATGCTCCTTAGCAAAATGGGGACCCCTGCTGATGTTTTGCTTTTTGCTTCTGCTTGTGTTTTTCTGCTTTCTGGCGGTTTGGTAAAAATGAAGGTCAGGTGCATCATCATCATGATATTGGATAAGGTAGGTCATCATCATGAGGTCAGTTTGTCAAAGTTCATATTTTGTTTCTATGACCTCATATTTAGAAAAAGCTTGAAATTCCATGCAGGTTTGCCTTTTACATCACTTGAAAATTCGTCCATATGAGGGAGTTATGAGCAGTCAAAGTTTTGGTCAAACCTGATAATCGCAAGTGATCATCATATTTTTATATCCTAAGTCATGTTGTCAAGGTCATCATGATCTTGATCTATCACCCGATAAAAATCATGCAGTCGCAATATCCGGACGTCAAATTTAGGTGGTAGTGCCCTTTACCCGTCAAATAACCTTATGCGCATCATGAGCATCATGATTTTTAGGAGGGTCATATTTTATAAACTTGGTTTTGCTATGTGAAGAACATCATCATCATATTTGAAACGCCCCCCTGATAATATCCTGAGGTTCAAATATCCGGACGTCAACTTTAAGTCATAGTAAGTTTTCCCCGTCGAGCGGTCTTTCGTGACAACGAGCATCATGATATTTTTACAACACCCGATATTATAATATCATGCTGATATTATAAGATCATCCTGACTTAGAAAATCCACCATCGGCATATTTGCATGCGCATGTTAAAATCCTATCGGAGGGTCATCATCCTGATATTTGCTGAAATTCGCTAAGATGATGATGACGTTTTCATATCCTCCTGATCTCCTTTTGCATGATCATGATGATCACCCCATCTTTTAAAGGAAGGTGATATTCCATTCCTCAACAGCATGATCATATTTTCACCCTAGCGCTAACCTGATGATGACCTCAATGTTGCAAGTATGAGGTGATCCAGTGTTGTCATTGATGTCAACATACTCATATTGCATTGGCAAGAAGGATTTGATGAGCTGTATGCTGAGGATATTCAGAAAATTAGCCTCAGTCAGGAACAGTGAAGAACAGTGAAGAGAAGAAGGCAAATGTATTGTATAGGTTGAGAACCGGAGGATGCGGATTAAAGGGTTTACAGATATGAGTCTTGAGATGCTTCAGCCAAGATTTCAGAGGTCCGCATGAAGATCTGAAGAAGTTATGGCTGTCTGTATGGAACCGGTTCAGGCAAGTGTTCAGAGGTGACAAAGGATCACAGAAAGGTCCGGTGAGGTCCGGAATTGTACAATCTCAATCTGCGGATTGGCAAGAGTGTTTGAGATGTCCTCATGATGTGCCATCTCGAGTTGTGTATGATTTGGAGGTCCGGAAATACTTCTTGCACTACAACAGTAGCAACAGACAGTGTTCTTGGAGTTCCGGATAAGGAGGATAAGAGATTTCAGTAAGAAAATGAAATGCGGACGTACCTGGTCATTCAGGCAAGCTTGTGAAGGTTCTTAGATCATGTTCAGGTTGTGTTGTTGGTCCGCATTGATTTGTGTATGATTTGGAGGTCCGGAAGTATCTCTTGCATTATGGCAATGGTGACAGACTGTGTTCTTGAAGTTCCGGATGAGGAAGACAAGAGATTCAAGTAGGTAAAGGAAGTGCGGATGTATCCGGTCTTTCAGGCAGGCCTGTGAAGGTTCTTGGATCATGTTGAGGTTATGTTGTTGGTCCGCATTGATAGTAGAACCCAGAATTGAAGATATTCTTCCGGATGAAGTTCTTGCTCTGTTTAGCCGACCGGATGAGTTGTTCATCCTACAAATATTCTTGTGATGGCCGACCGGATGTGTTATTCATCTTGCGGATGTTCTTATGGTTGTTTGCCGACTTAGATGTTTGTTCCTAAGTTTATGTCTTGTATAAATAACGGTTTGAGAGTTCATTTCAAAGTGAGTGATGTGTGGATGAGTGTGGCATAGCGAAGAGAAGTGCGAAAGGCAGAGCAGAGGTTTTTGGGCTTAATTGGAACTGATCCGGACATGGTAGAGATGTCATTTTCCAGTTCAAGACTGTGATTTTTATCACTTTGTAGACAGTGTGTCTCCTTGTAGGCAGTGGGCCTCTTTGTGAGCAGTGTGCTCGGGCAGTGAGCCCTTATTGGCATGTGCCATTCATTTTTCTTTATTCTTCTAACAGAGAATAATTCTTGGGTTAATCACCCTGTGGTTTTTCCCTTAACCGGGTTTTCCACGTCAAAATCTTGGTGTTCAATGTGTTGATACTTATCTGCTCTTGTGTTTATGTATTATGCTTTCATGGATGATTATTTGATATGCTGCTAACTAACAACAAAGAATCAAGTGTTTGAAATAACAAGAAGTTTTATACAACTGATTCACCCCCCCCCTCTCAGTTGTATGCCCTAGATCCAACAATTGGTATCAGAGCCAAGTTCCTCTGACAGGAGCTTAACCGCTTGAGGAGATCCAGGATGTCGTCATACAAGAAGGATAGTCCGAAGTTCGATGGAACCAATTTCACTCTCTGGAAAGGTCGCATGAAGTGTCACTTGGAATGTATGGGAAAAGCATACTTGGATATGGTTTCAAAACCATATGTACCTCCACAAGGTGGTCCGACAACTCTGAATGAAATCACAGAAGCTGAAAACAATCTGCGGACCAAGGAAGCTCTTCTAAGCGCATTGAATGACTCAGATCTCTCAAATGTTATTGACCTACCAACTGCATATGAGATCCTGACTAAGCTGGAACTTCTGTATGAAGGAGATGAGTTTGTCAAAAGTGCAAGGTTACAAAGCCTGAAAGGGAAATTTGAAAGACTGAAAATGAGAGATGATGAAAACATCACTACCTTCATGCCAAGAGTAAATGAGCTGGTATGTGGAATCAGAAATGCTGGTGGAACTTTAGATGAAAATGAGATTGTCTGCAAAATCCTAAGATCCCTTCCTGCTGCTTACAAAATCAAAGTTGCTGCCATTGATGAATTCAGAGCCCACACAACTGTCACAAGAGAACAACTGGCTGGCAAGCTAGCTGCATTTGAAATGACCGAGTTTGGAGATGATCCTCCCAAGACTGAATCTGCTTTCAAAGCCAGTACCTATGTGAAAGGCAAACAGAGATTTGATCCGGGTGAAAACTCATCAAGAAAAATGTCATGGTATGATCAAGCAAGAAGAGACATGGAAGAAGAAGAAGCAGAAACAGCTCAACTTGAAGCCCTCATTGCAAAGAGACTGCCAAGAGGATCCGGTAAGTATGAAGGAAAACTACCCTTTAAGTGTTTCAACTGCAATAAGATTGGTCATTTTGCCTCAAGATGTCCGGAAAGATCTGCAAGATCTAATACTCACAGACAAAGGTTTCAAAAGAATTGCTATTATGTTCATGAAGAAGATGACAATGAAGGAGTAACAAATGATGAATCAGAACTAGGAAGCAAATCCGGAAATGAGTGGGTGTTTATAGCCATCAAGGAAGAAGATTCAATACTCTCTGAATCTGTCAATCACAAAGTTGTTGAAAAAGCCTTGGCTGCTCAAGTGGAAGAAAGGATGATTGGGTTATTGACAGTGGATGTTCTCACCATATGACTGGTGACAAGAACAAGTTCTTAGATCTGGAAAGATATGAAGGAGGAATGGTAAAGTTTGGTGACAATTCTGCTGGCAGAATCAGAGGTAGGGGAACTATTTCCTTTGATGGTAAGAGCAAAACAGGAAATGTACTGTATGTTGAAGGATTGAAGCACAATCTTCTCAGTGTTGGTCAGTTAGTGGACAAAGGTTATGATCTCCGGTTCAAGAATGGAAAATGCAGAATCTTTACAAGCTCCGGAACTGAAATTGCATCCGGTACTCAGACAAAAGGTAATATCTTTCATCTAGTTGGTTCAAACAAAAGTTGTTTGTTTGCTCAAATTGATCAGAGTTGGTTATGGCATAGAAGAATGTGTCATGTAAATTTTGATAACATCATCAAGATAAGCAATACTCAGGCTGTAAGAGATCTTCCAAAATTGATGAAACCTACAAATAGTTTGTGCAAAGAATGCCAGCTAGGTAAACAAAGCAGAGTCTCTTTCAAAAGCAAAGATCAGTCTTCTACCGGATTGCTGGAATTAGTACATACTGATCTATGTGGTCCAACAAGAATCAAGAGTCTGCAGGGTGATAGATATTTCATGTTGTTGATTGATGATCATTCCCGGATGATGTGGGTTACCTTTCTAAAAGAAAAGTCAGAAGCTTTTGAGAAGTTCAAAACCTTCAAAGCTATGGTGGAGAATCAAACCGGATTGAGACTAAAGTGTTTAAGGTCTGATAGAGGTGGTGAATTTACATCTGGTGAATTCATTGACTTTTGTGAGAAACAGGGTATAAGGAGACAGTTGTCTGCTCCTAAGACTCCACAGCAGAATGGAGTAGTTGAGAGAAAGAACCGGACCATCCAGGAAGCTGCCCGGACAATGATGTTGGAAGCAAATGTTCCTCAAATGTTTTGGAAGGAAGCTATCAGCACTGCAGTCTACACTCTCAATCGAGTTCAAATCAGAAACAACACCGGTAAGACCCCCTATGAACTCTGGTTTGGCATCACTCCTACTGTGAAATATTTCAGAGTATTTGGTAGCAAGTGTTATATTAAGAGAGATGAAGATCTAGGAAAGTTTGATGCTAGAAGTGATGAAGGAATTTTCTTGGGCTACTCCACTCAAAGCAAAGCATACCGGTGTTACAATAAGAGATTGAGGAAGATGATAGAAAGCACCAATGTGAAAGTTGATGAAGGAATTAAGAAGCCTTCAAGATTTTATGAGATTGATGAAGATGACCAAGAGAGTGTTCAAGGACCTCAATCTTCTCCGGTGAGACAGAGTCAGCCTGATCCGGTAAATCAGGAAGAAGAGATAGGTTTGAATGAGCCTGATCAAGAAGCAGCAGTGCAGGATACTCCCAAAATTCCAAGGTATGTAAAACTGAACCACTCTGAAGATCAAATCATAGGTGACAGAAGCAAAGGTGTACAAACTAGAAGGAATGTTGCTCAAAATCAGAATGAATGTTGTCTGATTTCAAAGATTGAACCTAAAACAATAAATGAAGCCTGCAATGATGAAAACTGGACCAAAGCTATGGAAGATGAATTGATGCAAATTGAGAAAAATCATACTTGGGATCTTGTTCCCAGACCTAGAGACAGGAATGTAATTGGAACCAAGTGGGTCTTCCGGAACAAACTAAATGAAGCTGGTGAAGTAATCAGAAACAAAGCTAGATTGGTCTGCAAAGGCTACTCTCAAATAGAAGGAATTGACTTTGAAGAGACTTTTGCTCCGGTGGCAAGAATTGAAGCAGTCAGATTACTTCTTGCATTTGCTGCCTTCAAAGACTTCAAGGTATATCAGATGGATGTCAAGTCTGCCTTCCTAAATGGTGATCTGGAAGAAGAAGTCTACATTGAACAACCGGATGGTTTTCAATTGTCTGACAATGATGATATGGTCTGCAAATTGAAGAAAGCTTTGTATGGATTGAAGCAAGCCCCAAGAGCATGGTATGAAAGGTTGGATAAGCATCTTGTGCAGATTGGATTCAACAAAGGTACTGCTGACAGTAACTTGTATTTCAAAATTGATCATGAAAATATTTTAATTGTTGAAGTATTTGTGGATGATATCATTTTTGGAGGAAGAGATAGTATGTGCAAAACTTTTGCAAATCAGATGAAAAGTGAGTTTGAAATGTCTATGCTTGGTGAAATGAATTTCTTCTTGGGTCTGCAAATTACTCAAACAAAAGAAGGGATCTTCATTTCTCAGACCAAATATGTGAAAGAATTGTTAAAGAAATTTGGTATGGAAGACTCAAAATCTATGAACACTCCTATGGCAACCGGATGTAAGTTAAGCAAAGATGATGACTCTCCAAAGGCAGATCAGACAAAGTATAGATCAATGATTGGTGGATTGTTGTACCTCACTCAAACTAGACCAGATATAATGCAGGCTGTTGGTCTTGTGGCAAGATTCCAGGCTGATCCTAGAGAATCTCATGTTATGGCAATCAAAAGAATTTTTAGGTACTTGAAAGGAACAGTGGAGTATGGTCTATGGTACCCTAGAGATCCGGACTTCTCTCTTCATGCTTACACAGATGCAGATTGGGCAGGAGATGTGGATGACAGGAAGAGCACTAGTGGTGGAGCATTCTTTTTGGGGAAGAGATTGGTTTCTTGGCTAAGCAAGAAACAAGATGCAATACCTCTGTCTACAACTGAAGCAGAATACATTGCAGCAGCAGGTAGTTGCACTCAAATCTTATGGATGAAGCAGATGCTAAGAGACATCAAAATTGAATATGAGGAGCCTATCACAATTTTCTGTGATAATTCAAGTGCAATTAATATCTCCAAGAATCCGGTATTGCATTCTAAGACTAAGCACATATCTATCAAATTTCACTTCTTGAGAGAACAAGTAAACAAGGAAGAAGTCAGATTGGAGTATGTTCCCTCCAAGGATCAGATTGCAGATATCTTTACAAAACCTCTTCCCAAGGACTCTTTTGAATATCTCCGGGAGAAGTTAGGGGTCATGGCCCCTCCGGTGATGAACTAAGATGCACTAATGTGCATCAGTCCGGTGGATATCACAGTCATATCTTGTGATCCGGATTGATGATGGGGAGCTGCTACTAAGGGGGAGCAGCTGGTATGATTCTGATGTATTAGAATTGCAAGTATGAGCCCTTTGCCATTGATGTCAAAGGGGGAAAGAAGACATGTGAAAAACAAGTGGTTGATGATCAAAGGGGGAGCAGTAAAGGAAGAGAAGACATGTGAAAAGTTGTTGTTGATAGGGGGAGCTGTGACAGAAAGGAGAAGTTCTTGTCTTGATGGTTTTTCACATCATATGTTGCCATCAATGACAAAGGGGGAGATTGTTGCAAGTATGAGGTGATCCAGTGTTGTCATTGATGTCAACATACTCATATTGCATTGGCAAGAAGGATTTGATGAGCTGTATGCTGAGGATATTCAGAAAATTAGCCTCAGTCAAGAACAGTGAAGAACAGTGAAGAGAAGAAGGCAAATGTATTGTATAGGTTGAGAACCGGAGGATGCGGATTAAAGGGTTTACAGATATGAGTCTTGAGATGCTTCAACCAAGATTTCAGAGGTCCGCATGAAGATCTGAAGAAGTTATGGCTGTCTGTATGGAACCGGTTCAGGCAAGTGTTCAGAGGTGACAAAGGATCACAGAAAGGTCCGGTGAGGTCTGGAATTGTACAATCTCAATCTGCGGATTGGCAAGAGTGTTTGAGATGTCCTCATGATGTGCCATCTCGAGTTGTGTATGATTTGGAGGTCCGAAAATACTTCTTGCACTACAACAGTAGCAACAGACAGTGTTCTTGGAGTTCCGGATAAGGAGGATAAGAGATTTCAGTAAGAAAATGAAATGCGGACGTACCTGGTCATTCAGGCAAGCTTGTGAAGGTTCTTAGATCATGTTCAGGTTGTGTTGTTGGTCCGCATTGATTTGTGTATGATTTGGAGGTCCGGAAGTATCTCTTGCATTATGGCAATGGTGACAGACTGTGTTCTTGAAGTTCCGGATGAGGAAGACAAGAGATTCAAGTAGGTAAAGGAAGTGCGGATGTATCCGGTCTTTCAGGCAGGCCTGTGAAGGTTCTTGGATCATGTTGAGGTTATGTTGTTGGTCCGCATTGATAGTAGAACCCGGAATTGAAGATATTCTTCCGGATGAAGTTCTTGCTCTGTTTAGCCGACCGGATGAGTTGTTCATCCTACAAATATTCTTGTGATGGCCGACCGGATGTGTTATTCATCTTGCGGATGTTCTTATGGTTGTTTGCTGACTTAGATGTTTGTTCCTAAGTTGATGTCTTGTATAAATAACGGTTTGAGAGTTCATTTCAAAGTGAGTGATGTGTGGATGAGTGTGGCATAGCGAAGAGAAGTGCGAAAGGCAGAGCAGAGGTTTTTGGGCTTAATTGGAACTGATCCGGACATGGTAGAGATGTCATTTTCCAGTTCAAGACTGTGATTTTTATCACTTTGTAGACAGTGTGTCTCCTTGTAGGCAGTGGGCCTCTTTGTGAGCAGTGTGCTCGGGCAGTGAGCCCTTATTGGCATGTGCCATTCATTTTTCTTTATTCTTCTAACAGAGAATAATTCTTGGGTTAATCACCCCGTGGTTTTTCCCTTAACCGGGTTTTCCACGTCAAAATCTTGGTGTTCAATGTGTTGATACTTATCTGCTCTTGTGTTTATGTATTATGCTTTCATGGATGATTATTTGATATGCTGCTAACTAACAACAAAGAATCAAGTGTTTGAAATAACAAGAAGTTTTATACAACTGATTCACCCCCCCCCCTCTCAGTTGTATGCCCTAGATCCAACACTCAATTCATCCTCATGCTTCGAAGACGAAATATGATGGTTACGTCATCATGATAATTCGATGAGGAGGATCATCATATTTTTTTATCCTGTCATATTGTCAAGATCATCCTGATCTTGTTTGTCTACCTGATATTTCGTAAAGTCCTCCTGCCGAGAAAGAACGACCTTTTGCAATATCCTGATGATCATCATCATCACATTTCCCTTTGGCAGGATATTTTCCAAAACACGATCTGTTTCGTGAAATATGATGATGACGTCTTATTCTAAGTTCGACAAAAGCAAATATCCTGATGATCATCATCATCCTGATCTTTCGAGAGGGTTACCTTGGCCGCAAAGGGGTCATATTACAATCATCATCCTGATCATGCTCCTTAGGTGACCCGATATTGCATTTATCCCCTGATCTTAATGAATATGACGATGACGCCATCATTTGCATTTTAACGAAGCCTGAATATGATGATGATGTCACCATCATATTCCTTTCCTCAGCAGCAGGATCATATTTCACATCCTCCTATTTTCCTTCAACATGAAGATGATGATGATGTTATTCTTTTCCCCGATATACAAGAGCGAAACATCCTGGTGATGTCATCTGGACCTTCAGAAGGGAGTGCATCATATTTCCAGAATATCATGCAGATGAAGAGAATGTTGGCTAACATGTTTTTTTGACACGCCGATGGCGATGGTCATGCCGATGGGCGGGAAATGAGGCGGTGGAATTTTAAAGTGTTTTTTTGGCGCCTATGGCATTTTCCCGGTCAGCGATAGTTGACCTGATGAATTTTGAGCAGTCTGAACGCATTTTGGGCGCGTTTGAGGAGTATTCTAGACCTTATTTCCATGATTTTGCAGAGTCACCTGGATTTAAACGATTATTGTAATTTCCTGCTGTTTATGTGATAAATGGTATACTTATTGCTTGTCTTGTCTTACAGGCTTGCAGTTGAGGAAGCAGCTGGAAAGTCAACATAGTGACCTCATGGAGGAAGGAAATCCGATCTCAGGAGCAGGAAGATATAGATGAAGTGAGAAAAAGTCAAAGCCATTCAAGTGAAGGACAGAGTTGCAGCTGAAGGTATTACTACAACAGACAAACAGAAGTTATTACCCAGCTGCCGGAACTTCTCAGAAGGGGCAATATTTTGCCCAGATTTGACACTGCTCAGAGATATTTTGAAGAGCTGGTTCACCTGTATTTATTGTTGTAACCAGGGGTTTGAACCAGGGGTTCAGTTAGGTTTTTGCTGTAGTGAGGACAATCAGAATGTCTATATATTGTGCCTCTCTACACTGTAATACTTTACAACAGGGATTTTAGGAAAATACAGCAAGTTAGCTTAGCATAGTTTAGAGGTAGAAGAAGGAGGTCGCCTGTTTGTCTGCAGTAAGGTGCGCGTGGAATGTCTGGCTGCCTTACTGTATCTGTAAAGCTTGTAAGTTCTCTGTAGTATGATCAATGAAACTAAGAGTCATTCCTACATTGTAAATCATGTATGACTATTCGTTTCTAATACAATAGAATCTGGAGTTCTGCATCTATCTTCTGAGTGTTCTCCTGCTCTTCTTTGTGTTTTGAAATATTTTCTTTGAGAGCTTGCAATTTTAAATGTATGTTTGTGAAAATGCTTAGGACTTGCATTTAAGGTTTTTACTGTGTATTTGATCAAATTACTGTGGAATTTACATAGTGCATAACAGAACAATTAGATCCTTCGGTAGATTAAATGAGGTATAGATTAGATCTTTCTAACTTTTCCCAACCCATCTGAAATATTTAGCTGAAAACGTAGAAATCTAAAGGAGATTGTCTCAAATTTGAAGAAGCATGCATAACAGAGCTATAAGTAGACAGTTTTTCATAAATAGATAAAGGAGAAAGCTGCAAAAATTCAAGAAAACCATCTAAAACTTGCAGCCCAGTATCACTTTTATGCAAAGGAATGAAAAGTATTGACATATCTCATGACCTTTTTTTTGCATATTCTTAGTCCAGTAAACCACCAAACAAACCTAAACTACGTAAGGCCCCTTGAACATTATAGCTTCACATTGACCAACTGAACTTGACCAACCGAACCATTGTAGACTTGGGATTAGTTGAATCTCAAATGATTCCTTCTTGTCTTTCAAGTATAGTTTCAGTTCATTATATGTGAATTTTAACTTATTGTTATAATTGCATCAAAACAATCATCAACAGGTACTAAAGGCACTGAAATCAACTCTACTAAAAACCTCTTTAGTCCTGATATGGACAAGGGCTCTAATGTACTGGTAACTTGTGCCAAGGCATCCGCCCTTTGGTTCTATTCTCTAGGTATGTGGGTGATATTAAACGCATCAAAGTCTTTGATCAAATCCCACACTCTGTGTCTATAATTTGACAATTTCATATACTTGCAAGAGTAAATTCCTCTTACCTGTCTGACAATTAATTCTAAGTCTCAAAAGACATGCAGAATTCTTACCTTCTTCTTAAGAGCAAACTGTATCCCATGAGTCAGAGCTTCATACTCTGTCACATTGTTAGTGCAGGGGAATTGTAATCTGTAAGTAGCTAAGTAGGATTTTCCTGATGGATCAATAAGATCAATCCCTACTCCAGCTCCTTGTTTGGACTTGGATCCATCAAATCTAAGGATCCAGGATTTATCTTTAGTAGGAGGTTTAGCTAAACCTTCCTTCTTCTTTGTAGCTCTGGTAGCTGCACCACCTGATATCCATTTTAACTTAGGAATTTTAGCATTCTTAGGCCTCATCTTTTCTTTCTTCTATGAAGCTGATTCTTCTTCTTTCTTTTCATCATCAGGAGGATGATCTTCTGAATTATGCACTATGTGCCTCTTTAACATATGTAAGCATAGCAAACAAGCAGTCTCTAAGTGAGGTGCCTCTTGCAACCTACACCACCCTTTAATCAGTGCATCCTGTGGATGCTTCTACTGCTCTTTTATCTTTTTAATTTATCTTGATAAGAACTCCTCAAATTTGGTCAAATTGTTGCCTCTGTCTTCATCAGATAACTCATAATCTGACTCCACTAGACAATCACTCCCTGGGATGATTCTCTCTCTCTTCTCAACATTTATCTAGTCATATACCAGAATTTCTTCTATTTTCTGAATATGATCCTCATCATGATTTATTACCCGACTTGTGCTTCCTACAGACGACAAACAAAAATTAGTATCATCATCATCACTAGGTGCAGAACTTACCTCGGATGATGATGATGCCTCACTACATGTCTACTCTAGCTCCATCATATCTAAGCATGTTTCACAAGTTTTTTCTGAATGTGCCTCATCATGTAACCTGCACCAACCATCAATCAAAATGTTATGAATAGGTATATTTAAGATGCATCTCAAAATTTCTGAAGCAGTCTACTTTTGTTTCATCTCCATGATCACTATCAGGTTCTATAGTCGGTATGTCGTCCTGATGATCATCATCATGATGATGAAGGTCAAGCATCAGGATCTCTTCTATCCTAATAGTCTGTGGTCTAATGGCATAAACTCCAGGCTCTACATTCACATACAAGATCTCGTTTATTTTGTTGTATTCAGTGATCATGTGCTTCATTCTAGGCTCAACATCTATTCTTATCTAGTTAGGTATACCCTTCCAAGGTAACCACATATGACTGAAGTCGGTGGACATATATCTATTGAGAGTTTTAGACTAGTCTCTACTGAGCAACATCCCATATGTATCAGGTATGTCTACCACCTGGATGTCAATATAGTACTGAATCCTAGGGTTAGATGCTAGTTGCATGTGAATATGCATTAATTCCCCTATTACACTTACTTCTATTTTATCTAGCTGTGTCACCTTCTTTAGAGATTTAGCAGGATGTAGCCCTAAAGCATTGCATATTGACAGGGGCATGACATTTGTAGATGCTCCTGAATCTACCAAATAGTTGTGTAAGTTCTTGCTAAACATCCTTATGGTAAGGAGGAAAGGTGGTGACTCACTTTTGTCCTTGTACAAGGTCATGTGGGAGGTTTCTGCATCTTGGACAGTAGATAGCACTTTAGTCTCAACATTGTTATCTCTGATAGCATGATCCTTATTGCTAGGCTGACCTGGGGGATGACTATCCTCTCTAGGAGTAGGATCATCTAGTGATTTCATAAACACCTTCTTAATTGCAGGAGTTTTCAACAACTCTGATAAAGACAAGCTGATCTTTACCTTCTTCATCTCATCTGCCAGATATGTGACTAGTTTGTCAGATTCATGAGGTAGGCCAACAACCTTTGATACTGTGTTTTGTGGTGACAGATACTATGCATTTACTTTTGGGAATCCTGGATTGTTACTTGCTTTGGGATTAGGAGGTGTGTTAAAATTATTCAGAGTCAAGGAACTGGTTAGTGGACCAGTAGGTCTGTTGGAATTACTTCTTAGATTGTAATTGTACTTACCCTGATATTGCTGCTAGTAAGCATGCACTTCTTCAGGCTCAATGGATGGCTCATTCTCATCCTCAAAAGGGAAAACATAATTTGACTCAAAAGCCATGGTAGATTCTTCACTTGCCAGGTTGTAATTTTGGTGGGATGACACAGTCTGTTGATAATGTTGATCAATGTAACTCTCCAATACAAATGCAGAGTCATATCCACAAGGGACAATTTCATTTCCTTCCACCTGAGGTGGATTTCCAGAAGTATTAGACACTTTTGTCTAGAAAATGCTAGCAGTGATTCTAAATTGTGGATAGTCTAATTATGTATGAGCATTTGTATTATGTATTCTACACCAATTGGTGAGGGCTGCCTCAACAATATTGACTCTAGTAGTCTGTTTGGTTTCACTAGGTGGCTGACTATCTAAAGGTGATGGTAAGGAACCATTATTTGGCCTAGAGTTCCATACTCTAGGCTATCTTTGAGGGTTATTATTATTTCCACCATTGTTGTTGAAATTATTGTTGTTGTACCCCCTATCAGGATAATTTGGTCTATCATTGTTATAGCCTCTGTTTTGGTTAGGTTGAGAATAGAAGTTCTAGTTTCTCAGATGAGTGACCTCTATAGTTAGTTTTCTTAGCTGAGCAGAGATTTCTTTAATTTCGTCTTTCTCCTCCTGAGCTTTAGCCACTACATTTTCAGTTTGAGGCTTGAAGAAAGAGGATCCAGTGTTATTGTTCTGATCCACACCCTAAGGTGTCAGTGCTTGTGTAGAATACTATGGCATTTGACCATTTCCATTAGGAGGAGGAGGCATGATACTCAATGGAGATATCTACAAAGGTGTTGGCATTATTGCTGAAGGTACCATAGCTCCATTGTACTGTGGCTAGGGAGGATATTGTGCAGGATATGTTGAATACATGCCTGGCAATGTAAGGAAAGCTATGTTTGGTGTTGGAGCAGGTACCAACTGCTGATTAACTTTGATAGCTTCTTGAAAAGCTCCTGTCAAAGTTGTGATTTTAGGATGTGTTCTCCTGATGAACATGGAAGTTAGAGGATCCAGAGATGAGTAATAGATACTCTTGGTAGCAGCATTTGCTACAGTATATGGAGAAACTAACTTGGATAGCATTTTCTGGAACCTAGCATTGAAATTGGCAATAGGTTCTCCCTCAAACTGCTTGATAGTGGTGAATAGGTGATAGTTCATTGAGGGATCTATTGGTATCTTGAACCTATCAGTAAAAGCTTTCTCTAAGACAACCCATGAACTGACAAAACTCTAACCAAGACTAATAAACCAATTATAAGCCTCTTCTCCTAAGGAAAAAGGAAATAATCTATATACAACATCCTGATGTGCTATTCTGGCTCAGTAGCAGGCTTCTTTAAAGGTTTTGATATGATCATCTGCATCTTGATACGGATGATATTTTGGACAAAGTTTGTTTGGATTCTTTGGTAAATTGTGATATGTAGTAAAAGTCAATGGTGACTCTACTGCAAAGAAAGACATTGCAACCAGAGGAGGTTGAGCCTGTGGTATAGTTGGTTGAGGTTGGACCTAGGGTTGAGGCTAGACAAGAGGTCTCACAAATAACCCTGAAGGTATTTGCAAACCAATAGGAGTTACAGGAGGAGGCTCTGGTGAAGCTCCTGATGCACTAGATCTTAGAGTATGATGAATGTCCACAATTCTAGGTCTGAACCCTCTAACAGGTAATTCATCGAAAGGTTCGGTGGATCGTGACCTGGTATTTATCCTGTGAGCCAGGATTTCTCAATTTTGAGGTAAAATGGCTAGAACTTTGTAAATATCACTTTGAATATACCAGCAGTGACTATATTTATGGTCAAGATTGGAAATTGACCTAGTATTTGTGGAATATTTGCAGCTATACTACAAATATGAGGTGATTTTTGGTTTGGCAACACTTTGCAGGTTGATATCGGGTTTCTAAAGTAGAATACCTCAAAGCTTGGACAAATTTACCCAAAATAAGGCCAGTCTTTACAAATACATGCTGATCTACTATAAAGATTGCAATATTTATGACTGATTTCAAAAAATTTACATAGGATTAGCATATATCAACTCAGAACAACAAATATTTACATCTAGCTCTGGAAATTTAGCGATGTCTGAGTGTTACCTTACAATCTTTATCATCACCTAAATAATTGATGATGATCCTTGTCCTATGGCCCTCCTTCTAGCACTAATTTATGTTGATGATGATGTTAGTCATAAACAAACATAGAATAAAAGTACACATTAACCTTTACTCATCTTCAAAGATATGATGAATTCAGAGAATTCATGATCCCAAGTCTCCGGTGATTAGGTCTTAATCTTCTGACGTTACTCAGAGGTTGATGTGTGTTGTTGTTTCCATTTTGGGGCCTTACGTAGATCTCATCAGTAAGATAATGTTTCCTATAATGATGCTACACAGAGAGTTATTTCTACATAGGATATACTTCAAATATTATGTCTATCTTTAAATCTTTGCATGATATTTGTCATTTTGACATGCTTTAACCTCAAATATACTGAATATGTTTAGTTATCTATGGGATGTCTGCATATTTGCATTATTTTCTTAAGATTATCAATTATTTGCAATTGTGATGATGAAATGCTCTGAAATTGAAAGAAATTGAAAGAAATACTTTAAATTAAAGTTGAACCTTCAGCCATTGCACCACATATACAATCAGATACAGTTGTGAAGAGAAGAAATCAAACCATATGTTCACCAGGATGTTCCACAACTAGATACAGTCAATGCTAACTTTAAAGGAAAGTTATGAAGACAACATATGCAAGCTGATATGCACTCCAAGGGATGTGTTGGTTCCTAAAAATGCAGGTTGCTAACCCTAAGAGGATGCCAGACTCTATGTTTGGATTTGCAACATTTTTGGACCAACTGACAGAGCTATTAGCTCCCTACACTTCAGGTCTTGCAAACCCAGGTGGGTGTACCTTTGTAACTAAAGAAGACTTAACACTATATGACTTGATTGGATTAGTAAATCTATCACAATGGCATAAAATGTAATAGATGCAAGCTTCTAAACTACTCCTACTCCTAATACTAAGATCTGAGATGTAATTGTTTGAATGAGATTTTATGGAATCCTAAAATAGAATTGGTATGACCAGTGCCTATTTCTGTTGGGCTAATGGAGTCAAGGTGTATATGATATATGATCTACTTATAGGTTATAATCCTAATTGTTTGGCACTTGTGTTTGTTTATAGCTTGTATAAACGTGCAAGAATGTGACTGACAAACTCTACTTAGTGATCCACTTGAATCTTACCAGGTTACTGTGACTTATTGAAAGGATTTTTTAATCCTTGCTTGAAGGAACTGATCAAAAGAATCACACAATGACAGCAAATGTGTATTGACAAATGGAGTTGATGCTCAATTTGAATAACAAGACAATATCGAGTTGGAGACAGTATGGCAATCTTGATAATTATAGGGCTGCTCTTACCTATCCAAATGCTACCTCCAGGTTACTGTAATCAATCAAAAGGATTTTATATCTGTAATGGAAACCAATTAATTTGATTACACGAAAACAACAAGTGTGTTTCGATGAAACTGAAATATCAACTTGGAAACTCAGATTCAAATAACAAAGAAATAACAGTATGGAGACAACCAAATAATTGCTCAGCTCAACAAACAATAGACACCAATATTAAATCATTTATTTATACATTTTCTCCACTATACAGTTTTGAAAGATTTTACAATGTACAACATAATATTTTATTTTGGCAACTGGTCAATCCATCCAGTTATCTAATTGATGTTTTTCCTAATCTACTCTTGATCGTAATCTACTGATGATCCTCTAATCTTTGATTTCATCTGGCATATATAGTTTGAGATTTTAGGGTTACAACCCTTTATTTCTTCTGTTGCAATTTTTGGTATCTCTTTTCTTTTAGTTAATTGCCTTCAGCAAATTAAAATAATTTAATTTTCACCTTTGTATCTCGGCAAAATTAATTACAATTAATTATAATCCTTCTTTAGCTGGCAACTTTGTTTCAACCCAATCAGAAAATGCTCTCCGAATAAAATGATTATTCATTTTATAACCCCTCAGTGAAAATGTTTCACTTGTATTTTCACTCATTGAAAATATTCATTAGGTAGAACACTTACCTATTCAGTTAATTCTTCAAAAATATTTCATCTCCATTATACGAAATCTTTACCTTGTAGGTTCATTATGTCTTTCTGTGAGAATATTTTATTATTCCTTATTGTTAATGAAAACCTATTTTCCCTTCTCTAAATAATTTACTCTTTAGGAAAATAACTTTCGTGCCTTGATAGATTTTGCAATAACTCACTTTATATTGAAAAACTCCTCCCGATAATTATTTTAATATTTTTTTACTTTCCTTTTGACCTTAGCAATATGCAGCTTTCGGACCCACTTCATAACACTATGAAATTTACCCAATGTCAGAATGGCCTTTTATCACCATCGGCATAACACAGGCCTTCATTGTGAAATTAACATGTCATCCCGATGCTTTTGGTTTCTTCGATATGTTTCACCCATCATTCTATTTATTGGCAAGACTCTTCCCGCAATGCCTCTCATGGTTTTCTTCATCACGGTGACCCTTGCAGTCGAAAAGATTTAAAAAACTTACTCCGATATAGTAAGTCTCTCCGATAATGACTTTAGGGTTTCTGTGTGATTTGCATAGTTTAACCACAATCCTTTTTCGAAGCTATTATCTCGTTTCAGGATGCAAAGATTCTAGTGAAGATTGTGGAATTCGGCTATATATCTTTAGTAGTATCTATTAAATTCAGCTTTTGCCCACCCATCGGCATATTGGAAGACTTATTTTTAGTCATTCTGATATGCTATCTCTCACCGATTAGATTTTTATTTTGTAATGTTTACGGTGACATCATCTTCCTCCATAATTTTGCCAATATTAATCTCTTGGGGTAACTTTGACTCTTGCAATTGTAATATATGTAATTTTCTTGTAAAATATTCACAATAACCAACCATCATGGCAATACTCCTTTAATTTTTGGAATAGAAATATTTTACTCATGGGAGTAAAATTATGAAGTTGTATTAAAATAATACCCTCGTTAGGGTTTGCCTTCATTCTGCATGCATTCTAATTCTTTATTTAATTAATCTTCCTGGCATTCGTATTCTCGTGAAAATAATTTCCCAATGTGAATATAACTATTTGTCATATCCTTTTGTTCATGTTTTCACCCAATCGATAAACATATTTTACTCTTCAGGTAGGAAACAATTACCACTCATAAAATCTTGTTTTTCAAACAACCTTGTGAAAATATTTCACCTCTTGGTGAAAATATGTTACAATGTCAAGAGGTGATTAAATTTAATAAATGTTTACCTCCTCGTGAATGTATTCACCTTGTTTTAATTAAAAGATATTTGATATACTTTTCTGTGAAGAATAAAGTATTTCATAATACTTTAATTTTAATCCCTTTGTTGGCCAATATAAACCTATATGCCTTTTCACCTTTGTTTGGAAAAAATATACATTTTGGGTGAAAATGATTTCCCTGTTCTCTATTCCTCGGTGAAAATATTTCACTGCAAAATATTTTCTAGGTAAAAGAATTACTCATTCAATCAATTCTCTTCGTCTATGTATATTTATATCCCTTAGTGAAAATATCTCTTTGGTCATTATATACCCTCTTAACTCTTCCTGAATAATATTTTACTTTCC
The DNA here is from genome assembly GCA_027924645.1 of Cunninghamia lanceolata. Taxonomy (NCBI): domain Eukaryota; kingdom Viridiplantae; phylum Streptophyta; class Pinopsida; order Cupressales; family Cupressaceae; genus Cunninghamia; species Cunninghamia lanceolata. The sequence continues at coordinate 13,204,260 of BSBN01000388.1, read as the reverse complement.
AAAAATATTCAATGATTGTTCACTTTTATCTCCTTCCACAAAATATGAGGTTTATATTTTATTTTATAATAGTCTCATGTCATTTAATTTTTTATATGTACCTTCTTTATTTTATTTACACCTTTTTGTAAATATTTATTCTCCTTTGAATAAACCTTTCATCTCACGGGACTCCATCGGCAAGACTTGTTAGATCGGTATGACTTGAGATTTTCACTCCGATGGTATATCTCTTGCCGATGAGTTTTCCATTGGTGAGACCTATATGATGTCTTGCCAATGAAAATTTTTTTATAGCTCTTGTTCATCAGTGAGACTTTTGCTGAAACTGTGTCCATTGTAGCAAATTGTTATATCACGAAAAAGGATAAAAAGTATTCCCAGTTCTTTTAATTCCATTTCACACACCTTGCATAGTGATCAAAACAGGCCAACTAGCCTTCGGAATTAGCCTGAAAAACTAATCAAAACTTCTCCCGGAGCCACAAAAATACACCAACATGTTGAATTGTGATAGGGGAGTATGGTCGTTAGATGGATTGGCATGAAGTTATTGGGATTAAAAGCTGCTCGCAATCAAAGTAGCTCACTCAGCGTGTTTTGCACCTGTTTTAAACTCAACTGAAACCTATTATTTTGCCTCTTTGGAAAAATATCAAATCTGATATTGAGAAGCTGCCATCCTGGGGATCAGTTCATTTAGGCCACGTGAACATGTGTGCAAAAGGATTTTTCATTATTCCTCTTCCTTCATAAGATATCATATGTTAAAGTTGACCTTTCTAAAGCTGCCTGGGAATGCAGTCACAGAACTGTGTAAAATCCATTTGGATTCGATTTTGAAAAAATATCAAACGAAGTGCTGGGACCTTGAGAATTGGCATGTAGGCACATTAACATGGGAAGAATTTGAGACATCAATTGGTTTTTTATGAACATGACCCGATTGCTAGATATTACCTTCCAAATTAACCTCCTTGAAAACTACCCCTTCAAAACCTGATTCGAGCTCACCAAGTTGCAATTTAAAAAACCCATTAAATCTCTTCCTGGGAAGTTGTAACTGGAAAGTTGAGTTTATTTATGCTTGATGAGTGCATGTGTAAGAGGATTCTTTACCATCCATCTTCTGTTATGAAATGGTAAGGGCCAAAGTTGAGCTCTCCGCAACTTTCTGGAAATGCATATGGCAACTGAACTTTTTACATTTGCTTTTAATTTTGAAAAAATAGCAAATGAGATGTTGGGGTCCTAAAAACTGGCATGAAAGTACATTGTCATGAGAAAAATATGGAACACTAATTAGTTTGTCAGGATCATCATTTAGCTGCTAGATATCAACCTCCAAAGTTGGCCTCTTGGGCTGATTTCACATTGTGCAAGTAACAAACCTTATCAAAACCCTCCAACTTGGTTCTTCAAAACCTAGTCAAAATTGATCGTAGGAAGCTGAAATCAGGTGTGCTCACTTACATATGGCAGACAAACATGTTTGTAAAATAATTTTGTGTGAAGATGAACTGGCTCCGAATTATAATGCTTCAAAGTAGGCCATTTGAGAATATTGTGCAGGTGTATCTATGAGTGTTGAAATTGAATTTTTCATATGGGAACCTAAAATCTTGCAAAAATTGGTATGAAATTTTAGGTCCCAACAGGATGTAGCAAATCAAAGCATATATCAAGAATTCACACACTGATTACTCAAGATTTATGATGGATTGTAATCAAAACAGTCTTCTCATTCATTAAGTATGTAAGAACATATATGTATATGACAACTTTGAAATGAGCCATGAATACTTTAGCAAATAGATTTCCATTAAGTTTTGAATGTTTAAAATGAGGTATCCCTGCACCTTTTATAGAACAAGGTGAGGGAGTCATTACAATTGATCTATGATCCAGATTTATCTATTACAATCTACGGTTCGCACTCATTGACCAAGTCAATTCTTTCCACGTGGCACAGGTTGCTAGCTGGCAACCATCTAGATGGCTTACTTTCTTTTGCACCTAATGCATATATTCCTTTTATGATGCATCTTCATCAGGCTCCTCATCATCATCATGATGTGCACTAGTATCATCACTTTCAAATTCTTCATCATCCTGGTGAGCTTCTCCTTGTACATGGACCTGCATGGATGTCCAGATATTTTCATATGACTGTACTATTCTCTCTATCTCCCCACCATCCTGAGTTTTTGCTTTGATGATGGCATGCCTATGCATTTGATATTTTCCCTAGAGATTCTCTAATTTACTTTTCCTGCTACTGGATGTCTTGTTATAATTCTCCGTCTTGACCTTGATCCTCATGATCTTGTCCATGATTTCTTCTATTAGATGGTTTAAGGGATCATCAGCTACCTGTTGGAAGTTATTATGTAGAGCTTTGATTGCAAACTCCTCGTCTTGATTTTCTATCTTCCCTTCCACCTTCCCTTCCAATATTTCCAAAATTTCTGCCTTAAAAGACATCATATCATGTAGTTTCATGCTAATTTCTCTCAGCTTATTATTGCACCTTTTAAGTACATCACATTCAAATTGGATGTCTTTATACCATATATCTATCAATAATGCATTATTGTTATTTAGCACTTGGTTGCTTATGAGAACTTGAGGGTCAATTCTCCTTATTTCCTCCAAGATGGTCAAAATTTTCTCCAGCTGAAAAGACCTCTTCCTGGTCTCCATCTACAATTTATCGACTTTTCTCTTGGAGACACTCAAAGAATTCCATCTTTTTAAAGAGGCTTTTACCACTTCTTCTACATCATCAAATGTGGATAACATCCACTTTCTCATTATGGATGACTCATGCTTCATGAGATCCAGTTTATTTACTTCCTCTTGGGAAATAACAGTCAATGGGACTGCATGATCAGTTGAAGTAGCCTCAGGGTTAATTAACCCTTTTATATATGTATGCAACTGAGCAATGTGCTCTTTGTGTTATTTATTTTTATCCTTTTCTCTTTTGACTTTCTAGATTAATGAATCAATTATGTCTTTTCCTTCTTGACCCTCTTGGTCTTCATTAGTAGACCCCAAATCTACTATGCTGATCTGGAATTCATCCAAAGTGATTTTATGTTTTTTCCTTATCCACAGTAGGGAGTGCTACCTGTGCCATCCTCCTACCTGTTGTAGGATCTCTTCTAATGGCTGAAGTCAACTTGGCCTTCCTCTTTGGTTTTATTAATGTTTCTAAAAATAATGTAGATATATCAAACTCTTGAATTTCCATACCCGTTTCAGCGCTAATTTCTCTCTCCAACCACTGAGGAATTTGATCCTTTGTACCTTGGTTTCTTGCATCATCATCATGATCATCACCTTGATCTCCTGTAAGTGTATCAGCTTTTGACAGAGAAGGTGATTTCCCTTTTTCTTCCTCATGATGCTCTTTATGCGTGATCTTTTGGTACATCTTCCTAACAAGGAATTTATTTTTCTAGAGGGTGATCCTGTTGATCATCATGAATATCATGACTATGATCTTTTGCTTCCTCCATTCTAACCTCATCCACCTTATTAATTTGTTCATCTTGAGATATGCCTGCATCAGTGGATATTATTTCATCTACCTTAAGTACCTCTGCCTGATCTTGTGTCATATCTTTCTCTACACCTAAAGTACATACCTCCTACTGAGTTTTCAGATCATCCTGACCTGACCTCATTTTATCTCCTGAGGTCTCTTGAGTTCGGAGGACATCCTCATTTGATATGACCTTTTCATCTTCACCCTTTTCTTGGACTTCTACTAGTTTGGGTTCATAAGCTATATCTTGTTGTGATTGACCCAAATTTGGAGTGTGCATTTTTACTTCGATCAACTTTGCTTCCTCAGTTTTACCCACCTCATCAGGTGCATTAGTCTAATGCTAAGGACTTGCATCTTTTTTTATGTGAAAGGTCCACCACTTTAGGGCTGGTGACCTGCTCAACCAACTTATCTAGCCCTATCTGCTATGTAATTTTCTCTGGGCTTCTTTCTTTTTCTTGTTCAACTTGTTTTTCTCTAGTTCCTTCTACTGATGGGGTCCCAAAGGGAGTGATGTGAGCATTTGCAGCAAGTATTTCCATCTGTTGAGTAGTTATATCCTTAACCACATCATCATTAGACAAATCTACGGTTTCCTCTAACAAGACAAGACCACCTAGAAATGCTCTAGAAGTTTCCTTGATATGCTCTTCAACTTGTTCAGTTTTAAATTTCACAATGGTAGGAAGTGGTACATTGTGTTGTAACTCCCTTCTAAAAACTTCGCTACCTACCCCTCTTAGCATAATGGGGCTTTTCTTTATTTCACCTCTCATGGATGTTCTTGTTTTCTTTAGTGTGGGTGTCATCACCTGAGGTGCATTTCTTTTCCTTTTGAATAAAATGGGGCCTTCTTCTTCCTCAGGCTCCTCTTCCAGAGGGATATCTTTTTCCATTTGTTTCTATGAAGCTTGACCTTCCTCATAGGTCTCAGTAACCATTACATTAGCTTTTTGGATTTTCTTAGACTTTTTTAATCCAACGGAGGAGGTACAGATGATGCTGAAGCCTAGCCTGAAGTTGATGCTTCTCCTGATGCTGCCTCTTCCTTAGCTGTGGCTATTATTCTCTCAATAATGACACCTTTGGGTTCTTCTTCAGTTTTCTTGCCTTTAGGAGGTCTTTTTCTCTATTTTTGCTGAGGTGGCAACCTGTCTCCCTTGGATTTCCTCTTCTCATTCAAGAAATCATCATATTCATCAGCAGAGATATCTTGTCCCTTCTTTTTGTTATCTACCATGAGGGCCATACCTTTTTTCTTTAGTAAATCTACTTGCTCATCCACCCAAGCTTGGGTTAGCTATAATATCCTACCTGTGAATGGATCCAAGGAGATGTCCTCCTGCATGGTAAGATCCGGGGCTGATATGCTATCGTTGTATATTTTCTTCTCTTCATATTCATCAGCCATTATAATTCCATCATCTTTCTTCATTTGTGTTGGGATGGAAATGTAACCAAAGGTTTTGATTTGGTTAAGTGTTAACCTTTGATATCTTCTTCTTTGGGTTTCAGCCTCATCTTCACAATCTACCCAAAAATCCTCAAGATTCCTTTCGTGAATGGGTTGTCCCATGATCTTCTACATCCTTCCATAAGGATCATATGATCTTATCAATGGAAATGGCTGTAACTTCATCATTGTTAAGCCAGCTATGGCTTTCTTAATCTTTTCACTATCTGGGCACATATACCAGCCCATTGTTACTGGAAACAATATTGGGGGGAGCCTGTTATTAGCTTTGTAAGCATCCAGTATTGTTACAACCTGCCTCATGAACTCCATTAACACTACAACATCAGTTGGATATCTTGGGAGCATGAGAGGGTGCCCTATAAATCCTTCAATCCTAATGTATGAAAAAGTTACAAACTGAATGAACTAGGCCCCATCCCTGTATATTACCTCCTAAGCTTCCATGCTCAGTCTCTTAGTTATGTCTTCCTCCATGGTCCTTACTGGATGCATAGAGAATGCATCATTCACTAATTTATAATCCTGGAGGTAATTTACTCTTTGCAGCTAGGGATGATGGTCCTAGATGTGTACATCATTAGTGGTGCCACCAATCCTCCCCACTGTAGTCAATCCATTAAATGTACCCTTATAGGCACATGCATAAACAATGTATGAGGTCATATGGAAAGCACATTCTGTACCTCCTAGGTTTTTCAGCTACTCATCCAGAGCATCACCTACCATTTTGGCCCATAATGGCCTGTTATTAGTGTATAGGCACATCAAGATGACTCCATACATCCAATCCCTAAAACTTCCAATTGTTGGCTGGCCTGTTGCCTGGCTGAGTAGGGCTATCATGAACTGATACTCGTCATCAAAGTCAAATTTATATAAATGAATAGGCAACTTAGCCACGGCTGTATAAGGACTATTTTTGGCTCTCCATCTGTACATTCTCTTCCTAGTAGCCTTCTTATTAACTTCATATTCTGCTTCCAGCTTCTTCAGGTCAATACTGACAACATTCTTACCTAGTGGCAAATTGAACATGGTAGAAAGGCCCTTGATAGATAAGTTTGCATATACTCTCCCATGTTTCTCTACCCTCCTTGTTTGGGGATTATAATTTCTGGCACACTCAATAACCAGCTTAGGAGCCTCCATGGAATATGGAAAACTAGCTGCATTCCACATCCTGGACACAAAAATGGATTCAAGTAGAATGTCCTCATTATTAATGTTGATCTTGTCTGCCCATGCAATCAAATCTGTATTACCCTGGTGACTATCCCCTATAATTTCATACTTAAATTGCACACCCTCAGGCTGTGCAAACATTGGCTTAACAAATTCTACCTCGGACTTCATCAATCTTTTGTCTGCCATGATTTCCTATAATGACGAGAATTGGTCTCAAGATTGATACTTCATCTCATACATGCATATATTTTACATTCTTATGGCATCATGTATATGTTTATTAAATAGTTATTTCATCATGATATACAGAAATCCTAGCTCCAAATTAGTGAACATCATGTTACCTGGATATGCATAGAATAATAGCAAGAGGGTTTCAATCACTTACCTGGTGTGCTTATCCCTATGAATTACAGCGATGATTATATGGGGATAATCTTGATACTGATGATAATCACGCCCTTTGTTCTGATTCAAGCTGTATACGTCTGCAGGTGGTTTGTAGGAAGGCTTGGGAGTTCAGATGATACAGGAGCATCCAAGGGGTCACCTTCGAAAAGAGACCCAGGAAGGGCATGGTGGGATGATCATAGAAATGTAGGGGTAAAATGTCCTAAGGGGCTTGATAAGGACCCTAGGACCAAAACGAATGTAATAAACACTTAGGTAGTTTAATTTTGTTTTACGGTTTATTTTGGTTTGATGTGTTTCCTAAGGTCCAAGTGACCAAGAAATGGGATGAGTTGGCAAGAAACATAATGTAACTGTGAGGCGAGCGGTTACAGAATGGTTGGCATTCCCACCGCTGCAACCGCCACCCATGGAGAATGTTTTAAGTGTCTTTTGCGATTAGACAGGCATGTGTGTGTAGGCAAAGGAAGAATTAGATTTTAGAGTGAAGTGAGAAGAATTTCCTTTTGACAGTGTGTTTTATCTCCAGCTCTGTAATCTGGTTTTATTTTTCTGACTGGCATCGAAGTAGCTATTTTTCCTTTTCTTTCTGAGTGTGATTATGCCGGAATGGACCCATCCATGGATGTAAGAATCTGGTTCTCATGGAGCAGTCTGAAATCACTTGTACCATAATGGACTAACTCTAACTGTGTAGAGAGGAAACGAAGCTAGAAGGTGATCACCAGAGGGAATGTGGACTGTGAACCACGAGGAGAGATCGATTTGCAGGCGAACGTCGAGTTTGTGGTGAGCTTGAGTGGGAAGAAGGATGTGTATCAGTGTGAGTGCAGTTATCGGCTTGAGGAAATTGTAATTTACCGACGGAGAAAGTATCACCGATCGGGTCGGCTGTTAGTTGTTTTTCCGATAGTGTTTGTTGAACCATCGGGTTGAACTAATTCAACAATTCAACAGTTTCTTTTGGTTTGTCAGTTCAACACTACACATTTGGTTCAATGGTTTTAGAGTTTGAGGTTGCGCCGGTTCAATCGAACGGTTTAATGGGAAGGTTCAACCAAAAGGTTCAACGGGGAGGTTCAACCGAACGGTTCAACAGGAGGTTCAACCAAACGGTTCAACGGGAAGGTTCAACTGAAAGGTTCAACGGAGAGGGCATGCTTTTCGGCGTGAAAAGTCTTATCAGAACGAAGGGGAAAAGGTACATCGACGGTAGTGGATTTCACCGATCGGGGTGACAGGTGTGAAATGTCGCCGATGAAGGACATCAGTGTGAGAAGCACCATCGGTAGCAAGTTTGGAAGTCATAGTGAATGCTAGGGTCTTGCCGATAGAGAGGACTTCGGCGTGAGGTGGTGACATCGGAGAAAGGCTAGAATGTTGGCCCGATAGTTATTATGTTGCCGATAGGCAACCAATGTCTATAAAAATTTAGGTCTCATCGGTAGGAAAGATACCATCGAGCGTAGAAGTTTAGACTACACCGATAAAAGGTATCTTGCTGATAGGTGATTACAAACAATACACGCATCAGTGTGAGATGGGTATCGGAATGAAAGGGTTGAGAGAAGCCGATGGAAGTTAGTCTTGCCGATAGGGGCTGAGATTGCCATTTTGGGTGGACTGTGGGATTTCCTCCGCATCAAATTGGTATCAGAGCACAGCAAAAGCTCTGGGTAAAGTGTTGAGTTTCTGAGGGAGAAAAGGAATCTAGTGGAAAGATTCAAAATTGTCAAGATGCCACTAAAGGATAAGATGGCTAAGGCAAATGAAGAACTAAAAGAAGCATTGGAGGCAAGAGAAAGAGAACTAAGAGAAAGAAGAGCACAGGATGCTGTAAGAGAAAGAGAGCTGAGACAGGTGAGAAGGGAGAATGCTACAATCTTGGCCAGATTGGAAGCATTGGAGAAAAAAAGAGAGGAAAAAGATGATGAGGAAGATGAAGAAGAATATGAGGAGATAGAAGAGAAAACTCATGGGGATGAATTTGATCCTGAAGAAAAGAAACTTCTAAGATTGCTTAAAGCAGTTCAGGGTGGTGGAACAAAAGCAACTATGGAGTTGCCTATCTATCAGGGAAAGATGGATAGTAAGGAAGTCTTAGGGTGGATAGATGCCCTTGAAAATTTCTTTTAATATGAAGAAATCAGTGATGAGAGAAAGGTGAAATTTGCAAAGATGAAGATGAGAGGAACAACACTTACATGGTGGAGTAGTGTGCAGACAGAAAGAGTGGCTTGAGGTGTAACAAAAATCACTTCTTGGAATAAGATGAAGGACATGATGAAGACTCAGTTTCTTCCATCTGATTATACCATTCAGACAAAGAGAATGAGACAGAATTTGAGGCAGAAGGACATGGATGTGATGTCCTATACTGAGCAATTCCACAAGCTTAGTATTAGAGGTGGATTGGAAGATGAGGATGAGAAAGTAGCAAGATACCTAAATGGGCTTAGGTATAACTTGCAGGATGAGATTGGTCTGAGTATACCAAAAACACTTGGTGAATGTTTTCAGTTGGCCATAAGGGCTAAAGAAAGGGTGAAGAGGAAGCAAGAGAGACAAGGATCTGGCAGAGGATCTAAGGGTAGGGGCAAGCCTACTATTGAGGAACAAAATAGCAATGAAAAAGGCAAGGAGTCCACTACAGAACAGAGAGGTGGATACAGAGGTGGAGGCAGATCTAGATCAGGTAGAGGTGCATTCACTGGCAGGTGTTATACTTGCAATGAATTTGGGCACACAACCTACAATTGTCCAAAATTGAAGGATGTTGAAAAGGGAAAGGAGAAAAGACATCACCTAACACAGGAAGAGGAAAAGAAAGAAGACAAAACACCAGAAGTAGCTCTTGATGCAGAAACAAGAGAGTGCCTCATGGTGGACAAAGTGCAGATAGCACCACAGGTATCTATTTTTAGAACAAATTGTTTAAGCCATGGAAAACTATGTAAGATGATCATAGATTCAGGGGCACATGATAATTTAGTTTCTTGGGAGATAGTAAACAAATTGGGATTGCAGACATTTGAGCATCCAAATCCTTACAACGCTACTTGGGTAAGCCAGGGATAGCAAGTTAAGGTTAGTAAGAAGGCATATGTTGATTTCTCAATTGGTCCATACCATGAGTCTGTTTTATGTGATGTTATTTCAATGACATGTGGGCATATAATTCTGGGTAGACCATGGCAATATTTAAGGAGAACAATTCATGATGGATATACAAATAGTTATTTGGTGCATAAAGATGGTGTGAAGTACAGGTTAAAACCTCTATCTTGTGAAGACAAGAGGGACCATATTGTTATCTATTTTGGGGAAAAAGTACAGCTGAATGTACAAGTTAATGCTGGTTGGAAGAAACATGAACAGTTGCAGGGGAAGGCGGATGACAGTCCTAAGGAATAGCAAGTTCAGGACTTGAATTGCATCAAGGTTGGGGACATTGAGTGTCCTATAGAGAGGTGGGAGAAGGAGGCCAAACAGGAGCCCTTGAAACAAGAAACAAATCCAAAAATTCTAGTGAATAGGGTAGGAGAACTTCAGCAGCAGAGAGGACATTAGAATGTGTTTTGTAACACCAATACTTGTTGGAAGAGATATGTAGGTTGGAGAAGCAGGAGGCCAATAACTCTAGGTGAGTTCATGTTCCCTGTCACACGGTAGAGGAATTTTTCAAATAGTTTTCAGACTGGCTGGAACAGAGCACCCAACTCTTGGGACAAGAGTTTTCTTTATCCCAGGGAGTATGATACAGGAGCATCCAAGGGTTCACCTTGGAAAAGAGACCCAGGAAGGGCATGGTGGGATGATCATAGAAATGTAGGGGTAAAATGTCCTAAGGGACCTGATAAGGACCCTAGGACCAAAACGAATGTAATAAACACTTAGGTAGTTTAATTTTGTTTTGCAGTTTATTTTGGTTTGATGTGTTTCCTAAGGTCCAAGCGACCAAGAAATGGGATGAGCTGGCAAGAAACAGAATGTAACTGTGAGGCGAGTGGTTACAAAATGGTTGGCATTCCCACCGCTGCAACCGCCACCCATGGAGAATGTTTTAAGTGTCTTTTGCGATTAGACAGGCATGTGTGTGTAGGCAGAGGAAGAATTAGATTTTAGAGTGAAACGAGAAGAATTTCCTTTTGACAGTGTGTTTTATCTCCAGCTCTGTAATCTGGTTTTATTTTTCTGACTGGCATCGAAGTAGCTATTTTTCCTTTTCTTTCTGAGTGTGATTATGCCGGAATGGACCCATCCATGGATGTAAGAATCTGGTTCTCATGGAGCGGTCCGAAATCACTTGTACAATAATGGACTAACTCTAACTGTGTATAGAGGAAACAAAGCTGGAAGGTGATCACCAGAGGGAATGTGGACTGTGAACCACGAGGAGAGATCGATTTGCAGGCGAACGTCAAGTTTGCGGTGAGCTTGAGTGGGAAGAAGGATGTCTATCAGTGTGAGTGTGGTTATCGGCCTGAGGAAATTGTAATTTACCGACGGAGAAAGTATCGCCGATCGGGTTGGCTGTTAGTTGTTTTGCCGATAGTGTTTGTTGAACCATCGAGTTAAACCAGTTCAACGGTTCAATAGTTTCTTTTGGTTTGTCAATTCAACACTACACATTTGGTTCAATGGTTTAAGAGTTTGAAGTTGCGCCGGTTCAATCGAACGGTTCAACGGGAAGGTTCAACCGAAAGGTTCAACGGGGAGGTTCAACCAAATGGTTCAACGGGAGGTTCAACCAAACGGTTCAATGGGAGGGTTCAACCGAAAGGTTCAACAGAGAGTGCATGCTTTTTGGCATGAAAAGTCTTATCAGAGCGAAGGGGAAAAGGTACACCGACAGTAGTGGATTTCACCGATCGGGGTGACAGGTGTGAAATGTCACTGATGAAGGACATCAGTGTGAGAAGCACCATCGGTAGCAAGTTTGGAAGTCACAGCGAATGCTAGGGTCTTGCCGATAGAGAGGACTTCGGAATGAGGTGGTGACATCAGAGAAAGGCCAGAATGTTGGCCCGATAGTTATTATGTTGCCGATAGGCAACCAATGTCTATAAAAATTTAGGTCTCATCGGTAGGAAAGATACCATCAGGCGTAGAAGTTTAGACTACACCGATAAAAGGTATCTTGCCGATAGGTGATTACAAACAATACACGCATCGGTGTGAGATGGGCATCGGAATGACAGGGTTGAGAGACGCCGATGGAAGTTAGTCTTGCCGATAGGGGCCGAGATTGCCATTTTGGGTGGACTGTGGGATTTCCTCTGCATCATCGGCTTTGTATAAAAACTGATCTTATCACAAGTTAAGTGCATAATGACATTGTGAATTCATCTTAAACCCATTTATTTGGTCATTTAGGGCACAATCTAATTAAATCAATCTTAATCATTAAGTTTCTGCACGAAAACTTCCAGAGGTTACCAGGTGTGACCATCACGTTAACCATCAGCAGGAAACACCTACTGCATTAATGAGCATTTAATGTAGCACGACAGGAAGAGGAGGATGATCTTTTGTAATATCGGGTGATGTTTTGAATATTAGGGGATGTTCAAAATATCACCGTTTCATAATATGACCATCCGTGTCTTAGCAAGAACACATATGTCGGTATATCAGGTTATAAAATATCAGGGGATGTTCAAAATATCGGGTGATATTTTGAAAAGGATGATGACCCTACACATTGCTTAAGTGAACATTCTCGGAATATCATGATGATGTCACCATGATATTGGTTCAGTCTATCATTAAAGCACTGTGACATCATCGTCAAGTTTTATGAAAGGGTGATTTTAGGAAATATACCTCCGCGAGGTAAAAATGATGATGATGTCATCATCATGTCAATTCTCTTCATTATTAGGTTGGATGATGTCATCAGGATAATGGCTCTAGGGTGATATTTGCAGATAGGATGATATTTGAAAGATAAGGTTATATTCAAAATATCAGGTGATGTTTTGAAATATCATCCTCACAGAATACATGTTGTTTGACGGGTAAGTATCACCACCACCTAAAAATGACGTCTGCAGGTCACAAACAGATAATTTATCAGGTGATAAATCAGATCAAGGTGATCTTTTATAAGATAACTAATGTTGAGAAATATGATGATGACTTACCCTCCCTTTTATGAATATCAGGTTTGACCAAGATTTTGACCGTTCATAACTTTCACATCCTAAGGAATATCAGGGTGATTTAAAAAGCAAACCTTCATGAAATTTAATGCTCTTTCTAAATATGAGGTTAATGAAATGAAATAAGAATTTTGACAAACTAACCTCATGATGGTGACTTCTCCAGTTATTATGCAGGATCATCAATATTGACTTACTTTTACCATACCGCTAACAAGAAGAACACACAAGCAAAGCCAAAAAAAGTTGGGTCCCTGTTTTGCCAAGTCAAAATGGGGCATGTTGTGTAACCACACAATAGTACTTGATGGCTACATGATCAGTGTGTACAAATATCTTATATCCAGTGATATAATGCCCAAATTTTTTTATAGCATAGATGACTGCCAAGAATTCTTTTTCAGTTGTGGTGTAATTTCTTTCTGCAGAGATAAGGTTTTTGCTGATGTAATAAATGCCGTGCATACTTTCTCCTTCCTCCTTTTGTCCTAAAACTACCCCAATGGACTCATTTGAAGCATTAGTCTATATGTGAGATGGTAAAGTCCAATTAGGTCCTCTTAAAATTGGTGTGACAGTAAGCTTCTCTTTCAAGGTTTCAAATGTTGATTGATATTCTTCTGTCCATAGAATTTTGTCTTTGTTAAGCAGGGTAAATAGGGGGGCAGCTATTTTGCTGAAATTTTCTATGAACCTCCTATAGTAGCCTGCATGACCCAAAAAAATTCTAACATCTATCTAATTTTTGGGTGAAGGCAACTATGTGATTACTTCTATCTTGTGAAATATGGTGTCCTAAAACAATTCCTTCCTCCACCATCATAAAGCACTTTTCATGGCTAAGGGATAATTGATTTTTCTCACAGTATTTTAGTACTTTTTCAAGGTTTGTGAGAGCTTCCTCAAAATTATCCCCATACACAGTAAAGTTATCCATGTAGACCTCCATGCATTCATTAGCTAGTTCAGCAAAAATAGCTAGAACCAATCTCTAAAATGTAGTTGGGGCATTGCATAGCCCAAAGGGAAGAACTTTGTAAGCAAAGGTTCCCCAAGAGCATGTGAATGTGGTTTTGTCTTGGTCTTCAAGTGCTACTTGAATTTGATTATACCCACTGAATCCATCTAGAAACGAAAAATACTTTCTTCCAGCAAGGTTGTCTAGAACTTGGTCAATGAATGGTAAGAGAAAATAGTCTTTTTTTGTGGCCTTGTTGAGCTCTTTATAATCAATACACACCCTTCATTTCCCATTCGTTTTAGGCACAATGACAAGGGGTGAGACCCATTGACCGTCTGATATTGGATATATGAACCCTGCTTGAAGTAATTTTTCTATTTAAGTTTTGACAATGTCCTTTAAAGCAAGATTTGATCTTCTTTGTGGCTATCTGACAGGTTTAATATCCTCAGTGTATATATGATGGGTACATATCTCAGGACGTATGCCTTTCATATTTTGTTATTCCCAGGTAAAAGATGCTAAATGGGAAACTAGAAGTTGGATAAGTTTTTCTTCCTGATTTGTTGTTAACTGAGTATTGATATTAAGTGTTTTCCCTAGTAGAATCATGACCTATTTTGTGATTTGATCCATAGATGTAGTTAATCCATACATTGGAGTTGTGGTATTGAGAGGACAAGAATGTGGAAGCAACATGTGGAAAGTGGTTAAGTCCCTGTAAAAGGTTTCCCCACAAGGAATGATGTTGGCAAGGGTACAATGAGAAGTAAAAAGTTCTCTCTGAGAATCTTGGCTGAGTTCCATCACATCCTTATTCATTAGGATGTGAGTGAAGTCTTCTATAGTATCACAGTATACTTCTTCTTCTAATTCTCCCAGATGTTCCTTGATGGTTACCATAACTACTGAGGCACTATTGTCATTGTTATCTGGTTCATCCACCCATACTCTTCTTGTATAATGTACTGATGGTTTAGCTGGAGGATACAAAGATATTTTCTTTAGATCTATCCCATTAGAAATGACCATATCTTCAGTTCAACAATCAATAGATGCTACTGTTGTAGCTAGAAATGGTCTTCCTAAAATCAGTGGATAAGCATTTCTCTAGTTTCTAGGTTCTAGTATTAAGAAGTCTATTGGGAATTCCCATGAATCTATCACAACTGGTACATCAGTGATTACTCCTTTTGGAATAGGTACTGACTAGTCAACAAGTTGAAGAATTGTAGCTATGGATTGGATACTTGATAGAGCTAATTTGTCCATTGTATGAACTATCATCACATTAATTGCTACTCCCAAATCAACCAAAACATTTGAAATTTCTACCCCTGAGATGAAAACAATTATGACAGGATTTCCAGGGTCTCCATATTTTGGGAGGAGAATTTCTCCCATCAATAGATCCACTACTTTTAGTACCACCTGTATTATGGAGGGGAAGTTTTTCTTTCTGCCTTGCATTTTGATACAATACTATTTAATGAACTGATTTAGTTCCGGTACATCTCTGATTGCCTGGAGAAGAGGAATTTTTAATGTTTAGCTACTTGATTTCTTGTAAAAATTCTAATTCCAGGTTGGTTTAGATTTTTTTTTGTAGGATCTTTTTCTGGGGAACATTCTGTTTAAGTTGTTCTAGGTATGGTACTAGTTTTTCCATCTCTGGAGCATCTCCAGAGCTCTTGTCAGAATTGTGTTCAGGAATGTTCTCTGGAGCTGGTCTTTTAGGAGTAACTCTAGAGTTGTCCATGGATGATTCTTCTAGCACTTTTTTGTTAGTAATCTCCTCTAGGGGTTTGAGTGGATGGATTTTCAAGTTCCTCATCATTGGTTACTTCAACTATAGTTGGAGGAGATGGTCTTGGGAATGCTTTCCTAGAATGCAGCTGGAGATTATTTGAATATATAGCATTAATTCCAGCTAGATTTTCTTGCTATGTCATGTAGACAGCTGCTCCCTGTTTATTCCGTGGGTTTGGTATAGGCTGAGCTGGTAAAGGTGGTTGGCTAACTAGTTCATTTTGTGTTTGAATTTGTGTGTTGGAGGGTCCAGTTAGTAAAGCCTATTGTTGAGGTTGGAAATGTCTAGGTTGTCCCTGGTATTGTTGATTATATCCCTGTTGAGAACCCCATTGAGGTTGCATGTTTTGTGATCCAAACTGTGGTGGCCATTGTTGATTTCCCCAAGGCTGGTTTTGCCAGTTTTGGTTTTGCCAATGTTGACTTGGCCAATCCTGCTATCCCCAAGGAGGATTATTTTGAGGGCCATCCCAAGTGGGATTCCACTGATTATTTCCCCAATTAGAAGGACCCCTGTAAGAAGGTTGGTTTGGATACTGATTATAAGGGAAATTTCTAGTTTGTTTTTGTCCCACATAGTTCAACTCCTCTTCTATTACATCATTCTTTTTTCTCAACTTTTCAAGGCTGGAAGTTGACTACACTGACTGGTAGGATGTTCCCTATCATAGATATGACAAATCTATATTTTGTCCAAAGGGCATTCTCTCAACAGATGTTTGTTTCTACACCTAGGACAATAGATGGAAAGTGGTTCAGTTGCTCTATTTTGATCAGTTGCTCTAGTTTTTGCTTGAATCCCATCCAATGTGGTATTTAATTGGACCAAAATGTCTATTTTTAGATTTGCAATCTCCTCCATTAATTGTCCTATTTCATTCTTTCCTTTAAAAGTTTTGGATGACCTCACTCCATATTGGGTTCTAGAATAGTTCCTGTAGAGTTCTTCTATATCAGGTATTTCCATTTTGTTAATGTTCCCTTTTCCCATTAGGTCCAGTGCCTGTTTTGATTCTTTATCCAATCCTTTTATAAACAGGGTCCTAGCCAAGGAGTGATCCACTAGATTGCCATACCTTCTCAAGGCAAAATTAAACCTATCCACATAGTCCTCTAAGGATTCTTCCTCCCCCTACCTAATTTTAAACAATTCATCATTTTTATTACTCGATCTACAGTAATCTTAGTATTTTTCCAAAAACTCTATTTCCATTTGATCCAAAGAATGGATAGAATTCTGGGGTAAACCTATAAACCATCTCATCACAAAATCTTTCAGGGTTGAAGGGAATAGTTTGAGTTTCTGGTTATCTAATCCATAATCATAAGTTTGGCAGACTACTTTGAATTCAAACAAAAACTGATCTGGATCCTCAGAAGAAAGTCCTTTAAAATTTGGCAAGTGTGCTGGTAAGATATTCTTCATAGGAGCATTGTCTCCAGTAGCCAAAACAATAGGATAAGAGAAGGTTCTTAGAGCCTGATTTTCCTCTTCCCCATGATTATCATTTTCCATGTTTAGTACTGGTTCTTCTCCTTGAGGTTCTAGGAAATTAGGTTTATTACAAAGGATCTGCCTAAGACTTTTGTTGTAATTCCTAGATATAATTGGCAAGTGGAATATTTGGAGGATCTAAGGGATTGTTGTTTTGAGGTGTAGGTTCCAAATTAGGCTCTAGGTTTCTCTCCTCAATAAGATTTTGTACCACCCCACTACTTTGCTCTATGGTTTGTTGTTGGGGTGTCTACTTAATATATCTTCCTTTTAGATCTCTAGCTCCTGGCATACAGATCTATCCTAAAAATTGCTTTAACTCAGTTTCCCTAATTAACACAAGATTATCCCTGGCAACGGCACCAAAAATGACAAGATTTCACTGTACCTCGTCATTTAATCTATTTTTAGATGTCAAAAACTAGGGCTATGTCCACAACTGTCTGCAACTAGGGATTCTACAATTACCAGTTTATAGCTAATCCTAATAGTTTCTACAATTTAAAAAGATTAATCTATCTACTTACTAAATAAATTTAATTAATGCTGGAAAAACAAAATAAAATAAGAAATTTACTCAAAGAAAAAAAATTAGTAACTTGCATTTATCTATTAAAAGCAGTAAATACTTTCATAAAAAGCTGAAGCAATAAAATAGTGGTACTAGCCTCCTGCCTTAGTGGTGAGAGTGGGCCCTTACTCCACACCTTTGGGGCTGAAGGCTATAGTAGGAAATCAGCACAAAAGAAGATCACACCTAGATTCAATCCAATTCATTCACTCTGCATTCATGAAAATATTGCTAACAAAGAACTGAGATCTCTGAGGATCAGAATAATTCAATCATTGTCTATTTCTTCTACTGTTTCTGAGAGTATATATAAAAATGAGTGATGATATATCACTACACTTATCTACCAGTCCTTCTATGAGATGACAACCATCTCTTTATTGTACTTAACTATCTAACTATGAAAAATAATCATGTAATAAAAGTAGACTTGAGTGGAACAGAAGTCCACTCAGAAGTCTAAGTTTGAGTCTTAATACACTTGGGCATCGTGGCCCTGAAAATAAGGATATTGGATCAGTTCCATCCATAACTCATGCAAAAACTTTGAAAAGATACAACTCTAGTAGTTTAACTAAAGTTGACCCTTCACCACTCAGGTGATGATTTGAGTGAAATGAGGGGTATTAAGATCACTGCTAAGAGTGCCTAGTCGACAGCTATGATGGAAATATGCCTTGCTCTTAGGAGGCATCAGAGATAACTGTTCCTATTTGCAGCTCTGGAGATATGTTTGTAGCTCCAGAGATTAACTGTAGCTTCTTTGTTCAGCTCTAGAGATACTCCATACTCTCACAAAGTTTTGAAGAGGTATTCCTCATTTCTTCAAAACTTCAGGTGTCATGGTTCTTTGGTATTGTCTCCAGAGATCATTGAAGACTATCTCTGGAGATGCACAAAATTGTTGTTCCTGGCATCTACACCTATTGATTCAAAAAGAGAGAAGTTTTTGCATTTTTCCATCAATTCCACGCACATTAGTCACTTAATCAAAAATTATAATCTTAAGTAATCTATCTCAATTAATCATAAAATAGAATAATCTTTCTAACTTATCTGGGTGTAAACATTAGGAAAGATGGACTCAAGAAGGAGAAAAAGAGAGGTAAAAAGATGTATTTGATGAGTGCAACTTGGCACTCATCACTTGCATTAGTTTTATATGCTTTGGCAAATGTAGAAATGCCGCAGCATTGTAAAATGTCTAGTCATTGTCGAAATGCATTGTAAAGACTATCAAATGCTTGACATTGTTTTGTATAAACATTCCCAGCAAACTAATGGACACCTAGCCATGGATGAGGCAATGAGTAGAAGTGGATACTAGAAACATAATGATCACATGCAAACTATATGACAAAATGCCTTCAAGTATTATATTGTGTGCAAGGTAAAAATCAATAAGATATTTGAAACATAGATTTTCTCTGGTGTATTAAGAAGATGCAAGAAGCTTTGATGATAATGAAGATGAGAATTTAACCTTTGAGGTAGGTGTAGTCTCAAAAGTACTAGAGAAAAAATAAAACTAGTATAAAGGCAAGTAGAACATGAAGAAAAGTGTATGCATGAAAACTATTTGATGAAATGTCCATTTGATTGTAGGGACAAACAGTGAAGTTCTGAGGGGCACAATACATCAATAAAATTGCTTTTTTACTTGCCAGTGATGGGATAAAGAATTGGGGATTATTTTTTTTCATTCACCAAGTGAAAATGCAGCTGGGAAATCACTTTTATGGTTAGGTAAAAAGTGTGGACATGAATACAAAATTTGGGGAAAATGCATATTCAATTACTAGATGAAGACAATGCAAAGAGGGAAGTTAGAAGATGTGGCATATTCCTCATGCCAATCAGTTGTAGGATCAAGGGGTTCAATTGTGCCATGTGTCATGCCTTGATTAAATCTAGGGGTTTTCATCTTCCTCTCTCTTTCTTAAAATGTAACTTCTGTGTCATTTTGTAGGGGTTCGAGTTCTCCATATCTTAGATTTTGTAATTTTGTACAGGGTCTCTGCCTAGGCTTTAGGAGTTCTTTAAATTTTAGAGTTCAAATATTGTAATCTGTTGTTCTGGTAATGGAAAACATTTTAGTTTGTAGCCAAAGATTAAATATGTCATGCAATAATCTCTCCTAGAATGTACACATTGTTTCTTCAATCAGAATAATCAAGGATTATAACAGTTTTTGTTACACATTTTCTGCAATAGATATTTGGTTGATGGTGCTTGTTCAAGGAGTAAGTTAATTTTGCTTTTAGTCAAGTATTAGGGATAATGTGTTATATTCAGGATTACTAAGAATGTTATCAACATGTCCATGAGAGGCTCAATATTGTAATGGAATAATGGTTTAATGGTCATTGATTTTGCATTTCACATTGTTATCTAATGGGTTATAGTATCTTGACTTTGTAAATTGACAAGGCACCATTCTAGTGTTTTACTTTTATACAAACCTTGGAGGGAATCACAAATTATATTTCTACTGAATCTATCATTTCTTGTTTATTTATTGTCTGGTTTTTTGTATCTTCATGGAGATTAAAGGAAGTAGGGGTCAAGGTGCAAAGGGACCATGCCTAGAGATGAGTAATTGTAAAACATCCTTTATTCATTTACCTAATCAGAACCATCCGCATCTTAAAGGCCTTTAGTGAGTTGTCTAGTGCAAGTGTTATCATATATTCAAGCCTTAAATAGGTATAGCCACCTGAGCTCAAAGAGTAGAGGGCTGTGTTTAGTCTTATTCATTGGCCTTTCTTGTCCTCAATCTGGTGATAGTGCAGGATCTTTTCCTTAGTCTAATGATCCCCTGGTTTAGGTATTGTTGTTTTCCTTAGGATTGGGGATTGCAAGAAAAAACATCAACACAGAGCATAACACTGAACATACCTCTATCACACTACACATCTTTTTATTCAAATTTTCTCAAAAGCACTTGGAAACCAAGTGGATCATTTTCTAGAAGTCAACATCAATGATAAAACCAATAGGCTTTCAACAACCTGGTCCTACCCTACAGTTGGCATATTATCATAATAGTGCAAGGAATATTTCATGGCACCTCTTCGCAGTGTGCTACCGCAATCCAATAGGGAACAAGCATGTAGCAGTTGAATCAGTAGACAAGACCTCAAGCTTGCCAACTCAAAATCAATGGTCATCACATCAACACAATCCTGACTGATTTGACAAATCTAAAGCCTATGATTGTAGACACCCAAAACTATCCTATTTCATTATTTATGCATTAAACTCATATAGGCATCTTATAGCATGTTTTTCCCCAGGTACCCATATCATCAATTATTTTTCATTTTTCTCTTCATATCCTAAATTAATTAAATAAATTTTGTTTATTTAATTAATTTTCATTATTCTTCCATCTACCATAAAATGATTAAATAATTTTAAATTATTTAATTATTGCATCTTTCTTCTAATAAATAAATAAAATCAATTATTTTATTTATTTATTCATCATTCAATTAAATTAAATAAATGTTATTTATTTAATTTAATTTATCTTCCATTCTTATCATTTTCTTCTAAAATCATGCAAGTGGGCCCCTTTGTCCATAAAATAGAAAAATCAAAATGTGGGAATAATTAATAAATCATAAAAATCTATTATATCAGTTGATATGCACCAAACAACTGAGGGGGGGTGAATCAATTGTCCCAAAAACATAAACATTTTCTACAATTAAACATTCATCACTTATCCATAATTATTATGATTTAACAATGAGTGCATGAAATCAAAAACTTAACCACAGATATCAAACACAAGAGACACAATATTTTATGTGGAAAACCCCAAGGTGGGGAAAAACCACAAAGAGGATTAGCTCTCAAATTGTTTATGGTAAAATTGGATTTATTAATCTTTTGATACTTAGATGTCAAAATCTGCCTCTCCACTAAACATTAAAGGATCTGGGGTCGAATGGCGAGCATTATCATACCCTAGAGTCACTTTTAGATGTAGGGAAATTTGGATTAGGGAATTAATTATCAAATTTTCCTTCTCCTATGCTCAATTGACCATTAAAATCCTAATTATGCAAATACGACAATAAATTAATGAATTACAAAAAATCCTCTTACAAATGGGAGTAAAATACAGAATTACAGAGTACCTATTTTTGGGGCTCTGAGGTAGAAAAGTTAGGGACAAAAGAGCAGGCGCGCAAGTCTAATGCCCTACTTTTTGTCCAGATCTGGAAATAAGATCTGCACCTGAATCTTCTATATCAGATATTTTCTTGACACGAAACTTCAAGGACTAGGGAGCGGGTGCCTTAGTCCGAGGGTAATTTTTCTTTCTTTTCTGCACTTTAGATACTCCAATATGCTCCTCTACAACTTCACTCAGTCCAGCTCCTCAACATGTAACTTACAATCATAAAAACTTGGTTTGGGGGTTGTGGTGTTTAGGAGCTTGCCTTAGTCAAGCCCTGGAAGGACACTTAAGTCTTCCAAACACCTTTGTCAAATAGAGAGAGCATGCCCTTGTGAGGTAGAGGCCAAATCCAAATGAAATAATGATAGAAAACACAATGATATTTCACCTTGTAGTGAAGATTTCATAGAGGAAGAGGTTCTTCATGCCATGAAGGAATTAATGCTCAAATCTACAAATATCAACACACAAAACATACAAGTCTACTCTTACAACACAATAGAAAGCCTTCAATCACCTTGAGAATACCAATGATCATCTAATTGAAATCTAGTTTACAAATGAATGCCTAAGCATGCTTATATATGCATCTACAAGTACTCCCACCAAGAAATTAAAATTTAAACTTTACCGTGTCAGCAAAATAACCAAATAACAGTCATAAACTAACATCTAGAAATTGGGGCTACCCCAAAATAGGGTAGGACTAGGTCACAGGTGCCCAAGTCCTCTCCCCTATTTTGGGAAGGGTATAGCTCAAGCGGTCCTCCTAGGTCCCATTTGCCATGAAACCTAGGTCTCATTCCATCAGGATGCTAAAATATGAACTGAAATATCCTAAATGCACTTAAAAGACCTGGGAGCTAAACCTTACGAGAGAAAAGCCCCCAAGGGGACATTTTCTGACATTATATTTAGCCCCCACTTTAATGTATGTATAAACACGAGGCCCATACATGCATTAAAGTAAGGTCACAAACACATCAAACACATCAAACATGGAGAAGACACACCAATCACATAGAAGACAATAACAGGCACACAAAATACAGAGAAGATAGTTACAGTCACACAGAACATAGAGTAGATCATTAATGCATAGAAGACACATTAATGCATGGAAGACAGAAATGATATCTTTTCTTTTCTTTTTCTCATATATATGAAATGCAAATGCAAGTACTGGAAAGTAAACAAACCTCCTAAAATGTAGGAAGCACTACTCAATGGTGCTGGTCTTTGCATATGGGGTAACACACACACAATACATGCAAAACCTGCCAAAATGCATGAAGCACTACTCAATGGAACTGGTCTATGCATATGGAGCAACAAACATGCCAAAACACACACACTTGAAGATAGAAAGAAAATACAGTAGACAAGAGATGGCGTGTTCCCTATTTCTAGGCTTATCACCATCTCAAGCACATTACAGGCACACACCGACGATTGGGCTTCACCACAACAATCACCGAAGACACGCTTAAGGGTTGAGTTAGTCATAGAACTACTCCCCACCTCCATAGAGGACATTTGAAAATGAGGGGATGATGCAATCTGCTCTAAGAAATACACCATCCGTGCCTCTATAGAGGGCTTAAGAAAAAAGATATGCTCAATATCCCACCTTTGCAGAGGGCTTACATGATTGATTGATTGGTTACAAACAAGCTCAGGATGCAAGATGTCATGCCCACATTTCCCATGTGGTCATGACATGCAACACATGTGTCATGTGCACATTTGTCATGTGGTCATGACACAATATATAAAAAAATTTCCACTCATCCCTAGAAACCCCCTTGCACACGTCAATGTGCTCAATGGCAATACACATAAGGTGTAAACATGTCAATCGAAGGTGGGGTAATGTGATCACATAAGCATTCTCCTACGTGATGAAGGCCAACTAGGGGGTCGATGCAATGTGAATAACATCACTAATAGGGTAGGATTGAAGATCAAAACCCTAGGTTTACCTACGTGGATGATGGGATTTCGACATAAGTTAAAATCAAAAGCCTAATTCTAATGCTTAAGAATACTATTAATGGCCTAATAAACTTGTCGTCAAGTTTGCAAAATCGATAATATCTTCTACACAAGGTAAAATTTACTAACTTAACTAAACCCTAGATTCTAAAAAAATCCAGCAGCATAATGCCTCATGGGTGTGAATAGGGTTTATTCTATGTAAATAATTTTAGGTCAAAAATCTACTAGGTTTTCTAAGTTGGATGACAAAATTTAATGCACTAGGAATTAAAACTTATCTCAGTAAGGTTCTCCATTCAAATGCAAGGTTAAATTAATTAATTATAAACCTAGTTCATAAAGATTTAACCATAATAATAATTTAACTAAAAAGGTCTCACTAGAAAATAAGGTTAAATTAAAATTACATGGTAGACTAAATTTAAAATAAAATTAAAATAGAACTTTAATAAAATTAACTAGGGCATTAGCCCACTAGCTTATTTAAATTAAATTCTAGTAAAAAACTATCTAACTAATAAATTAGATCTCCTATCATCTCATTACCTTGCCAAAACAAATATATCTCCAACAATTAAAATATCACAATTAAAGTTACCAATTTTATTAAATTTACAATGCATCCTAATAGAACAAACTAATTTAAAAACCATGACTTATATGAGAGGGAAAGTGAATAATTCTAAATATAAAATTAAAACCCACTTGCCCTAAAAGCTCTCAAATTAAAAAAAAAAAAAACTAATATCCTTATGGGAGGAGGAGAGAAACCCTAGCCTCCATTTCTCTCCATCTCATTTCTCTCTTCTCACTTCTTCATTCTCTCTTTCTTCTCCCTTATTTTTTTTTGTTTGCAAGTTTGGGGAATGGCCTCTATAGATTAGATAAACATTTGAGGTCAAAATACTAAACAAAATGCATAAAACACAAAGTTATACCTCACATGTAAACCCAATCTCATCAAGGGAGGAAGAAGCCTTTGCACCCAAAACAAACTCCTAAGACAAAGGTAATCCCTAGACAAGTGATTCTAATGTGAAATGCTACTATAATTTTGCAACTCACTATTCTAGCTCTATTGATATTTTGACATGGTAACTTTGCATAAAACTTGGATATGAAAATGGATGGAGAAAGGTTCTATTTATAGATTTTTGGAAGGGATTTTGATCCAAGGGTGGAGATTGATTTGGAAGATAAATGGTGGAGGATAAAAGTGATGTGGAGGGCCTAGATTTGATCTTGAATAAATAGAGGGCTAGGAATAAAAGTGAATCTTTTATTCATTTTGGGAAAAGGAGTTATTAAATGAGCATGGGGGTGAAGGATTATTTTTGAATTAAAGATTCATATGGGGGAATGTAAATGAATTAAAAATTCATTTAGGGAGAAGTGGAAATAAATGAGTATGGGTTTGTAAGGAAAATTAAATGTGATGTGGGATGTTTTTAAATAAAAAATTAACTTATGTAGAATTAATTCAATTTTTTATTTGGAGGATGTGGGGAAGGGTGTTAAACTAGGTTTGACCACCCAAATGAAGGGGTTAGGATTAATTAAACATATGTTTTATTTAATTAATCCTAGGGCTAGGATGAGGTAGGCTAGGGTAGGCAATTAAATAATAGCTATTTAATTGTTTAGGGTAGGGATAGGTCAATTATAGGCTGAATTAATTAGTTAACATGGTTTTAACTATTTAATTGGATTTAGTGAAAAGGGGGGAAATTGATTTAATAAATATTGCATATTTATTAAATCAATTGGCGAAGGTTTGGACTATTGAATTAATGAAATTAATTCTATTTTGGGGATAATATGATGTGAATTTAGAAAATAAAAGGGGTAATTAATTAAATAAAAATTTGATCAATTGATTAGAAGGGAATTTGGTATGTTTAGGGATGTCAGGAGTCGGTTTGATGGTAGAAGACATTTTTAGGTGTCTACATTTGTCTCTCTTTGATGTGGTGTTAGGACCTAGGAGGGAAGTGGAGTCAGGTCAAAGAAAGATATGCCCTAGTTGCCAAGAAGGAATAAGATGGATAAGGGATGCCCCCTCGAGAGGTCGGCAGGAAAAATAGAATTTTCTAGGTGATTTCTCAAAAAGGATGCGATGGGAGTGAAAATCAGATAGTGGACGGAAAAAGAGGATGATAGGAAGAAAAATAGAGGGAAAAGGCTGAGATCTGCACCCTGGAGGGAAAAGGAGGGGGTGGACGAATGACATGGCCCACTATATTAGGCAAAGTGGGCCCTTAGAGTGCCACATTTGCACACTTTTGACTTTGGAGAAGAAAGAGCGAAGCAGAGATGGCTGACCATAACCCCCAGTTTCCGCAACTTCGACACATTTTAGAGCGATTCTAAGAGTTTGGCCGAGCACTGGAGGCTGGACCTCAGGTAGGGTCTAACCCTGACTTTGTAATTTTTTGTTTTACGTGCATTTTTTGGGGTTCAAGATTTGGGATTGGAGCGCCTAGCACCAATGGTAAGGTGGATTAGTGCCATCCTCTAGATTGGTGCTATCTACCAGGGTAGGGTTAAGGCAGTTTGTCACCATTTGGTAGGTATTTTGGCGCTATCGTCTGGATTAGCACCATTCTTAGAAGAATGGGATATAGCATTTTTAGCGCTAAATTGGGGTTAAAGTGGCACTATACTCTGGAATAGTGCCATCGTTAGAAATAACGCTAGTGTTCATTTTAGCGCGATTTATGGGATTAGTGTGATGTAGTTAATTAGTGCTTTTGGGGGAATTGGCTCTATTGGTTGAATTAGCACCAAATTATCAATTGATGCCATTTGGTGAAATGGCACTGTGGATAGTGCGCAATAGCGCTATCAGTTGGATTAGCATAAAGAGATTTGCGCAGTGGCGCTATTATTTGTAATAGAGCTATTAAGAGGAAGTTGTAGCACCATTTTGAAAATAGCACAAGGGGTTGTCTGTTGGCTTCTTAGACATTAGAAGAAAAGGGGTTGGTTTAGAAAAAGATAGGTTGATAGCTAATCAAAAAGTTGTGGATGCAGGATACATGCTAATTTATTTTATATTCGAGGGAGCGACGTGTGCCATTTGTGATGGCATTGTTCGATCATTTTGATAATGCCACTTAGGCCCAATTGTAGGGCTTCTAATAGTGGCGTCGATGCCCATGCTATGAGCTCATCGAGCTTTGATGACAGTGGTACCGCTCAGAGACGTGCAACTTTTTGTTGCCGACGGGGGAGATCACTATTACGCTTGAGGATGTTTATCGCATCCTCAAGGTACCTTTTCACAGACAACAAGTTAGATATGACATGAAGAGGGGGCGGAGTGCCCTAATCAGAGTGTTTGGTGAGGATCATATTGTTCTATCGGCTAACAGGAGAGACATGAGCTATAAGGGGATGCTAGCTGTGAGTGCAAATCCCTTTGCCTTATTTCTATGTGCATTGATTGGTGAGGTTGTGATGCTAGATAGGCGAGGCAGGGATTTCCCAGTTGGCTGGGGAGAGATGATCGAGGATATGGTGAGGCATGAGACAGTGGGGCAGCTATATCATGAGATGTACATAGTTGCTTATCTGCATGATTCATCATTGTCAACTGGGGTCACCTTGCTTCATGTATGGATTTGGGAGCATATCATAGTTACACGGCTGACATGCAGGTACTATCACTGTCCTTTTGAGGCATTTATGTTTTTATATCGAGATGCAAAGTATACTTCCACCAGATAGGTGCGGTACTAGAAGAGGATGCTGGATGATGTGATTAGTGTGACCTAGAAACCATAAATCAGTGTAGAGCCATGGCCAGATGATGATATTCATCTCCCTTTTGTGTTTCAATAGTGGTACCTTATGGGTCAAGGGGACCATACTATTAAGATGTATCTACTCTCATAGGTCATGCGGCAATTTGGTTTGAGATAAGACACTCTGCAACAGATGGCTATATTTGTGCGGACCCCTCAAGATGCAGCCTTCTGGCTTGCAGCCATATAGCCACAGGTTGCTCAGGATGATTTTGCAGCTCTATGGCTAGTGAGGTGGGATTGGAGGAGCACAGTGAGGGATGCAGGGACCACCCCTACATACAATATATGGTCGTAGATGTGGCGGGCAAACCATCTTACAGATCCTACCAAGGCAGTACCCACGAAGGAGGCATTAAGCTCAGGGGATGATGGTTCAGATGAGGATGGGAATGTGGTGCAGGTGCACCTAACCCACAGTGGCCTCCTTAAGGCAATTAGTTGTTTTATGTTCATTTTTATGTTTTCAATAAGGTCCTAAATGACCATTAAATGTAATAAGGTATGTTTGACCGATGCATGCTATTTTTAGGTTAGTCGGCTAGAGGTTGTTAGTTGGTTTTTATTTCCCAGCTGCTTGGAAGTGTCTCCCAGCCGCTGGGAACCAAGTCAGTACTACTCTTTGTGAGTAGATAAATACCCTTGGAATAGATCAAAGGAGTGAAGTAAGACAGAGAGTGTTGTAATCAGTTGTAGTTCAATTTAGTTATTGTAAACAGAGCATCTATAAGCATTTCTGAAGAAGCATAATAAATAAGATTCTGTTGCATTTGAATTCATTGTGTAATTGATTTTTCTATCTTGAGGTCAGATGGATTCATTAATCTATTCCACCAGTTGATTCCATGAATCAGTGGAATGGTTGTATATATTAGTTTAGGGTTTTGTTTTGGTTTTCTAGTTGTCTATGTTAACGCTTACAGGATTGGGGAAGGAATGCATTAAAGGATTCTAGCATGACTGTGTGCTAGATTGTTGAAGTGTAGAGAGCTGCATGTTTGAGGAAGAGATCGATCTAAGCAATCGCTAAGTAAAAAGCGGATCGAAACAGTGAAAATCTACGTGCTTTGAAAAGACATACAAAGTGTGAGTATATCACTTTTGTATGTGAGATATATAATCTATGAGTATATTCCTATCATAGGTTGTGTGTATATCACTTTTGGTCCATCGCTGTTGTATGGAAGAAACATACAAGTCTATCGCAGATACAAGGGAGAGAGAAAGATTTAGTGCATACAAGGTAGTCAACGTGGTCAAAGGATACAAAGAAGTTAGTGGATGTAGAATCTGTTTGCATGTTGAGTAGGTACATTTTGAATGTACATTGAGATATACATTCTCTGAGTATATCACAAATGCATGTCAAGTATATTTCTTGTATATCCCGCAGTGAAGATTGTGAGTATCTGTCAAATGCATATTTGAAAATGCATGTCACAAGTTAAGAGGATCGAATATACAATCCTTGTATATATTGCAGATGTATATTAGCTACAGTGTGTGTGTATACCCCTATTGCATGTGTAGATAGTCCCTATGTATCCGTCAATTATATCTGGCGGGTTGTATGTGATGAATGTACATTGCAAATATACATCGGGTTATACAATTTATGAGTATATGTCTTTTGTATGTCGAAGACAGTCTATGAGTATACTGCATATGTATGTGGAGACATTTCATGTGTATCCTACATTTGGATATTAAAGGTTGTATGTTGAAATGTATATTTCAAATATACATTGGGTTGTATGTAGAAGGCGACCGATGGGAACGGTGGAGATAACCGACGCTGACAGGTCATATGTTGTATGTTCAGTGTAGAGGAAATGATAGATGCAAGAGGATCGTGGGTGCAGCAGGTAAGGATTTGCATGTATATTTGAGAATGTGTCTTGTGAAAGATGCAAGTACTACAATGATCAAGAAATGAAGGTATTTTGTGAAGCTGATGGTATTTAGGTGTTGCGATAGGCGAGAGAAGTGATTTTTTATAAAATAAAGTTTGTATGCATATTAAATAATGCATAGACATACATTTGAAATTGTATGTTAGGGGTTTGAGTGGTGGATGCTCTACATCATAGTGG
The DNA here is from genome assembly GCA_027924645.1 of Cunninghamia lanceolata. Lineage (NCBI taxonomy): Eukaryota > Viridiplantae > Streptophyta > Pinopsida > Cupressales > Cupressaceae > Cunninghamia > Cunninghamia lanceolata. Next base: position 13,174,542 of record BSBN01000388.1, on the reverse strand, counting down.
TATTAGAGCTTAGCAAAAGGTTTGGGTTGTTGTGTGTTTGGTTTTGTCACTGAGAAGGCAGAAGCAGAAGGATTAAGAAGTTGACAAGATGCCTCCAAAAGGTAGTGGTACTGCCAGAGAGTTGCAGGAGATGAAGGAAAAACATGCTAAGGAGATGAGGAAGATGAAAGAGCTTGCTGAAGCACTTCAAGCCAGGCTTGCAGCCCTGGAGACAAATAAAAGAAGATAAATAGAAGAAAGTGAATCAGAAAAGGAAGAAGATGATGCTAAAGAATTTGAAGAGGTAGATGAAGATCTGAATGTTGAAGATCAGAGATTTGCAAAACTATTAAGGGGAATCAAGAATGACAAACCTAAGGTAAAGATTGATGTTCCAAAGTACACTGGAAGTTTAAATGAGGAAGAGCTACTTGATTGGATTGCTACATTAGACAATCACTTTGAATGTGAGGAGGTTCCTGAGGAGTAGAAAGTAAAGATTGCAATGACCAAAATGATAGGTCATGCTTTGGTATGGTGGGATTACATATAGTCAGAGAGGAGAAAGCAAGGTAAGTCAAAAATTTCTTCATGGGACAAGATGGTAGCAAGGATCAAAGGTAAATTTTTACCCTAGGATTATGAAATTCAAATGTTTAAGAAGCTTCAATTTTTAAGACAAAAGGAAATAGATGTGAAAGCATATACTGAGGAGTTTTACAAGTTAAGTATGAGGTCTGGTCATCATGATAATGAGGTTGAAAAAGTTGCTAGATATTTGGCTAGTTTGAGATTGAACATACAGGATGAATTAGTTTTGGTTAACCCTAGGAGTGTGGAAGAATGTTATCAAATGGCAATTAGGATTGAGGAAATGATGAAAAGGAGACAGGACAAGTCCATGATAGGAAGAGGCAGTAATACCAGGGGAAGAGGATCAGCTCCTACAACAAGGCAAGCCAATGAGAATCAAGAAGAGGCTGGTAAAGGACAAGAACAATTTGATTTCAAAGGTGGATGGAAAGGCACAAGAGGCAGATTTGACAATGGAAGACGTTCTAATACATTCTTAGGAAATTTTTACACTTGTGGTGAATATGGTCACCCAGCATTCAAATGTCCAGAAAAAGCAACAAGTTCAATGGGAGAAAGGAGGACAAATCTGGTCCAAGAATCTGATGGTCAAAGTGGGACAATCTCAAATACTCATCAAAGAGTCGATGCTCCTAATGCTTATGGGTATCCTAAGCAAGGAGAAGCATTGATGTTAAGAAGAACAATCTTGAAGACATCCAAGGATATGTTGCAAAGGAGAGCACTTTTTAGGACCAGGTGCAAAAGCAAAGGAAAAGTATGCAAGGTAGTGATAGATTCTGGTTCAACAGACAACATGGTATCTTAGGAAATGGTGGATAAAATGAAACTGGAAAGGATTCCACATCAAAATCCTTACAAAGCGTCTTGGGTTAGTGATAGTCAATCACTTTTGGTATATGAATAGGCATATGTTGATTTTCAGATTGGAGATTATTAGGATAGAGTTTTGTGTGACATATTGCCCATGGAATGTTGTCACCTATTGTTGGGTAGGCCATGGCAATTTGATAGGAGAGCATTGTATGATGGGTATGCTAATACCTACACCATCATGACGGATGGGAGAACTTTTATACGGATACAATTGAAGGAGGAGACTGAAGCAAAGAAGACAGGTAAGATTATTTTGGTAGGTAAGAAAGAGTTTGTGAAGATGCCTACAGCAGAGTTAAAGGTAGTTGAGGATATCTCAAGGAGAGGAGATCAAAGTTTGAAGAAGATTTCAGTTATGATTGATAAAGATCAGATGGATCAGCAGAAAGTTAAGAAGTAGGTTTGTACACAGCCATAGGCTAATTGGAATGACAAGGATGCAATCATAGTAGGGACTATTGTTTGTCCTCTAAGGGTTGAAAAGCAAACCCATTCTGCCATAGCAATAAATGAGGTTTCCACTGTCCATGTTCAGACAAAGATGATGGTCAGAAAGAATGACCAGCAAGGGGTGAGAAAAGCCTACAGTGCTAGGCATGAGTATCTAGTTCCCCAGCAGCAGGTTGCAGCATAGAGATCATGGGGTAGATATGCGACAACAACAGATACAGGTAGATCCAATCAAAGACTTAACTCGTGGGACATGAGTTCTTTTCAAATTGGGGAGTATGGTGCAGGTGCACCTAACCCACAGTGGCCTCCTTAAGGCATTTAGTTGTTTTATGTTCATTTTTATGTTTTTAATAAGGTCCTAAATGACCATTAAATGTAATAAGGTATGTTTGACCGATGCATGCTATTTTTAGGTTAGTCGGTTAGAGTTTGTTAGTTGGTTGCTATTTCCCAGCTACTTGGAAGTGTCTCCCAGCCACTGGGAACCAAGTCTTTACTACTCTTTGTGAGTAGATAAATACCCCTGGAATAGATTGAAGGAGCGAAGTAAGACAGAGAGTGTTGTAATCAGTTGTAGTTCAGTTTAGTTATTGTAAACAGAGCATCTGTAACCATTTTTAAAGAAGCATAATAAACAAGATTCTATTGCATTTAAATTCATTATGTAATTAATTTTTCTATCCTGAGGTTGGATGGATTCATTAATCCATTCCACTGGTTGATTCTCTGAATCGGTGGAATGGTTGTATTTATTAGTTTAGAGTTTTGTTTTGGTTTTTTGTTTGTCTATGTTAACGCTTGTAGGATCAAGCAAGGAATACATTAAAGGATTCTAGCATGACTGTGTGCTAGATTGTTGAAGTGTAGAGAGCTACATGTTTGAGGAAGAGATCTATCTGAGCAATCGCTAAGTAAAAAGTGAATCGAAACAGTGAAAATCTGTGTGGTTTGAAAAGACATACAAAGTGTGAGTATATTACTTTTGTATGCGAGATATATAATCTGTCAGTATATCGCTATCGCAGGTTGTGCATATATCACTTTTGGTCCATCACTATTGTATGGAAGAAACATACTAGTCTATCGCAGATACAATGGAGAGAGAAAGCTTCGGTGCATACAAAGCAGTCAACACGGTCTAAGGATACAAAGGAGTTAGTGGATGTATAATCAGTTTGCATGTTGAGTAGGTACATTTCAAATGTACATTGAAGATATACATTCTCTGAGTATATCACAAATGCATGTCAAGTATATTTCCTGTATATCCTGTAGTGAAGGTTGTGAGGATTTGTCGAATGCATATTCGAAAATGCATGTGAAAAGTTAAGAGGATCAAATATACAATCCCTATATATACTACAGATGTATATTGGATGTAGTGTGTGTGTATACCCCTATTGCATGTGTAGATAGTCCTTATGTATCCATCAATTGTATCTGGCGGGTTGTATGTGATGAATGTACATCACGAATGTACATCGAGTTATATAATTTATGAGTATATGTCTTTTGTATGTCGAAGATAGCCCGTGAGTATATTACATATGTATGTGGAGACATTTCATGTGTATCCTACATTTGGATATTAAAGGTTGTATGTTGAAATGTATATTTCATATATACATTAGGTTGTATGCACAAGGCGACCAATGGGAATGGTGGAGATAACCGGCGCTGATAGGTCATATGTTGTATGTTCAGTGTAGAGGAAACGATAGATGCAAGAGGATCGTAGGTGCAGTAGGTAAGGATTTGCATGTATATTTGAGAATGTGTCTTCTAAAAGATGCAAGTGCTACAGTGATTGGGAAATGAAAGTTTTTTGTGAAGCTGATGGTATTTAGGTGTTGCGATAGGCGAGAGAAGTGAATTTTTATTAAATAAAGTTTGTATGCATATTAAATAATGCACAGACATACATTTGAAATTGTATGTTAGGGGTTTGAGTGGTGGATGCTCTGCATTAGGATGACTTGGATGGGGATGACCTCTTGGAGGAGGGGGAGGAGATTATTGAGGATGACCTCATGGAGATTGGAGAGGATGGAGAGGAGAGGTTGGTTGGTATAGATGGCCATCCGATAGATGTGCTGGTGGTGGTGGTAGCAGGACAGGGGCAGGTGGGGCAGCAGGTACCTATGCAGCAGGTTCCTGTTGAGTAGGTGCAGGTTGGAGCAAGGTGACAGTATAGAGGACCTCGGTGGTGTGGGGGACAACCACCCCCACCACCAGTAGGGTAGCAATAGGCTACAGGTCAGCAGACAGCAAGGCAGTAGGCAGGTCCCTCAGGGATAGCTAGAGAGGCAGAGGGTGAGAGGCTTACACCTCGTCAGTGGCCATAGGATGAGGAGGAGGAGATGGAGACCTTGAGAGCATAGGTGGCTAGCCTGGAAGAGGTAGTAGAGAGTCATGATGCAGAGGTGGTTTAGTTGTGGGGAACATTGGCTTTATTGGATGGGAAAGATGCACAGGTGGTGGCATTATAGGTACAGCTAGCCCAGGCGCAGGGTGATATAGTCATTTTGACAGGAGAGCAAGATGCAGCACTTGCCAGGGCCCAGCAAGCTAAAACCGCATTGGCTAGCCTAGAAGTTTCAGGTGGTGGACTGGCTCCTGTGTTGACAAGGATGAGTCTTAGTTGTCCCAGGCGCAAACATAGTTGTATCAGTTACAGGGATAGTTGAGTCAGGTACAGGGGCAGCTGATTCAGATACAAGGGGATTTGACAGAGGCCAGAGCATGGGTGGAGTATTATCAGGGCCTGTACTACGTGGTCATGCCAACAGTACAGTATGCCTTGAGCTATAGTTAGGTCAGCAGATCGGGGGCCTCCCGATCTCATAGGTCAAGATCAGTGTAGTCAGTTCAGCAGATGATGCCTCCTCCCTCGTCATGCCTCAGCAGGTTACATAGGTGCAGCCACAGCCACCGACAAGATCACAGCTTCGACCAGGGTTAGAGTCTCCCACTCCCTCGGAGAGAGGATCCTCCATGTGATAGTTATATCATGTTAGCCCTTAGAGGCATTATATCAAGACACTATATTTTTTGATGAATACATGAGCGATGTACATTTTTTGCAGTGATTTATATATGATGTGATTTCTTTTGATGGTTTATGATGCTTATGTTTTATGATGCTCTATTATGATGATGTCTATGTGATGGATGTAGTATTCTTTATGGGTTTATATGCTATGAATGTGTTATGTTTATATAATTATGTTTTTTATTTTATGGATGCATTGATGATGGATTTATTGTAATATATGCCTGGTTTTGTAATTCTATGGGCTATATGATATATAATGCAAATGAATGTTCAGACTAATAGACATTTATTATGGATGCAAAAATGTGATGTAATGGAAATGTATGTTTATGTTAATGAACAGATGTTTATGTATGAGAATATCGATATGCATCTAGATGATTATTAAATGCAATTAGATGATGATGTAATATAACTAAATGTTAATGAGATGATATATGGAATGTAGTGTAAATGTGATGTTTTATTAAATGGACTTAATGAGTATGAAATATTAATGGTTTCAAAAAATGGATCTAAATGAGATACAATTGATATGATTAAAACTGTACCTAATGTTATGCAAATTAAATGGATAAAATGAACCTAAATGATATGCAAATGTAAATGGATAAAATGAACCTAATAAAATGATATGCATTTGAAACTGATTCTAAAATGAACCTAATGAAATGATATACATTTGAAACTAATTCTAAAATGAACCTAAATGATATGATATGCAATTAAGAATGAACCTAAAATGATATGCAAATTAAATGATCAAAATGAACCTAATGATATGCAAAGGGATTTATGATGAATCTAAATGATATGATATTAACTAATTATATGTAGCTAGCCGATACACGGGATGCATACTAAGTGATAGGTGGGATAATCAGGTCCTGATACACATGATGTTTTTTGTTTGACCCTGAGTGGTAAGGCTATGGGAGAGGGGATCAGGTGGGAAGAGGATAGGGGTGTATGGATGGGATATGGGTAGGATTGGGAGTGTTTAGAGAATGGGAGTGGGGAGACGAGAAGATTGTTAGGTCATAAGACACCACATCATTGAGGGGAGATTTACTTTGGTTCAAGATGTGTTGAGTGGAAATACGGTGTGTGAATGGGATTAGTGAGGGGATTGGATAGGTTGGGGGGAAAGTGATTATCAAATCTAGGCCGAGATGGGATAGTTGAATGAGTGATTAGGATGATGATTTTGAGCTAGTAATAGTAGTTGCAAAAGATTAATTAAGAGCATTTCTTAGTTTACTGTAGCAATGTAGGATACAATTCACAAAGGTATGAAATGACCTAGGTGATGATGTATATCCTACGATTGCATGGACTAGACCCACAAACAATAGGTTGATTTCATGCATGCCCAAGGTAGTATAATCTTGTCTAGCCTAGGAAGGGTACTCATAGCGATGAGTGTGAATAATGCATATAAGGTTTTGATGCCTATATATGCAAATTAGACACATCATGCTAGAACCGACCTAGGCTTCAAGATATGAATACTATTCCTGAAGTAATGAAACCAACCCACAAGCATAGCATACAAAAATAATGACCATGTCTACTCTAGTTGTTGTCCGCCACTTGCCATGATATAATGAGATCAAGGTAGCTTTGGAGATGAGCTAGAGTGAGACAAAGAGATAAAAATCAATAATCAAAAAGACCAATGAAAAGATACAAATAGCCTTTGTGTACTCTTGCCAAGAGACATGTTGATAGGATGACAAATTTTTGTCCATTGTGGGAAAGATATATCCTAGGATGCAAATCAGTTGGATTTTGATTGGAGGATTTGCGAAAGGTGGGCAAAAGGATAGTCTGGCCATGTGTAGGATAATGGTTGGTATGTTGATTGATGATTTTTGTGTTAGGGGACTTGCTTGAAGTGTATACATTGTGTGTGTATCATTTGTTAGATCTAGAAAGCTTAGTGAATGGGGACCATCCAAATGGGTTGGATGGGTGCATCTTAGGTACCTGAGTACTGGAAACATCCTTCATATCCAGACTACCTACATACCCTGTGTCCACAGGATCAAGGTACTTTCAAGATGTGGGCAAAATGAATATGTAGTTCTAGCAAGACTTGATGATGTGGGAATGGTTTGGGATGGGTGTGATGTGATGAAGATTGATGTATGTTTGATGATTATGATTTGCAGCGAGATTTATTGTGGGGTGATTTGCAGTGAATTGTGTTGTGTTTTTGGATTTTCTATTTTTTGTTTTTTTGGATTTTTTAATTTTGTGATGTTTTTGGATTTTTTTATTTTTGTGACTATACAAATGGAAGCTTACAAGGATCCTCATTCCATGGGTTAGCCTTGGGATGGGATATTGCGGGGTGGGAAGCGATAGGACTTGATGTTTTAGAATTTCAAGCCATGGGATGTGTGCGATATGGAGTGTGTGTGACAGAAAGAGGACTTATTAGATGGTGAAACCAGCCATTACGCATGGTGCCTGAAACAAGTTTTTACCATGGTACTTATCCAAGGCATCACCGAAGTGATTTTCCCCAATGGAAGTTTTTATTGCACTCAGGTTTTTCTTGATTTTTTTGATTTTTATATTTTTTTGATGTTTTGACTTGGGGTACTAGATGGGTTATGCATAAAATTTCTTTAGATGCAAAATGTTCATCGGCTCATCCAGAGGCTGCCCCTCAGGTTTTGCAAGCTAATAAGCTCTTGATCCATAGTCGTCTATGATGACATATAGTCCTAACCAATTGGGTTTGAACATTCCTTGCTTAGGACACTCTTGCAGGTTCTTCTAATTTTCCATTAGGACAAGGTCGCCTACTTCAAATTTTTGGGTTCTGATCTGCTTGTTGTAGCTTCTTCTGAGATAGTTTTGATATGCCTATAGGTGGTTTAATGCACTCAGGCATTTCTCATCTAGTAGTTCTAGTTGATGCAACCTTGCGACATGGTATTCCTCATTAGAGATAATGTTTTTCAAGGATACTCAGAGATATGGGAGCTTGACCTCAATAGGTAAAATAGCTTCAGATCCAAATACTAGCGAAAATGGGGTGGCTCCTGTTGGAGTGAGGATACTTGTGCAGTAGGCCCAAAGGGAAGGGTTGAGTTGGAGGTACCAGTCATGGCCAGCTTCATTGACTGTCTTCTTGAGAATGTAGAGGATGGTTTTATTAGAACCCTCTACTTGACCATTTCCTTAAGGGTAATACGACGTGGAGAAATGGTGTTTGATGTTGAATTTTTTGCACAAGGTGTGAACTTCTTGGTTCTTGAAGGGCTTTCCATTGTTGGTGACGATGGAATGGGGGATACCATAGTGGTAGATGATGTAGTGGAGGATAAATTTGGATATTTGGGTGCCAGTGGTGAAGGTGAGTGGTATTGCTTCTACCCACTTGGTGAAGTATTCGGTAGCAGTGATTATGAACTTATGGCCATTTGAGGATGGGGGATGTATTTTCCCTACGAGGTCGAGTCCCCACTATGAGAAAGGCCACAGTCTCATGATGGGTTGCAGTTCTTATGCTGGTTTGTGGATGAGATTGCCATGTTGTTGACATGGGAGGCATTTTTTGATAAGCTAGTAGGCATCTCTATCCATGGTTGGCCAATAATATCCTATCCATAGGATCTTTTTAGATAGAGCGGGTCCACTTAAATGTGCCCCATAGATACCTATGTGTACCTCTTCCAAGGCTACCTTAGCTTCCCTAGAGTCTAAACATCATAGAAGCATACCATCAAGACTCCTTTTGTACAATGTATCACCTACAAGGATAAATCGAGAGGCTTGACAGATGAAATATTTTCTTTGTGAGGTGGAAGGTTAGGGGGTAGGATGTTGTCGTGGAGGTATAAGTAGGTTTGTTGGTACCATGGGGATAGGGGACCAATGACTTCACACACTAGTTCTGATTGAGGAACATCATATGTGGGGATGGGGAGTTCTTCGATTAGGAACTCATGTTTCTTGCTGTCTTTCTTTATGTCTACCAGAGATCCAATGGTTGCCACGGCATCTGCTGCTTTATTGTTGAGCCTTGGGATTTGCTCGAAGTGGATGTCATCAAAGTAATCTTTGAAGTTATCAACCATCTTCTTATAGGGAAGGAGCTTATCATTTTTGGTTTTGTATTCATTATTTACCTGCCTGATGACCAGTTGAGAGTCGCCATACATAGTTAGCTTTTCAATTTTCCATTCAATGGCCATTGGGAGACCTGTGATGAGGGCCTCATACTCTGCTACATTGTTAGTGCATGGGAATGTGATTTTGAAGGATTTAGGGATTATGTCACCTTGAGGGGTAACAAATAGGATGCTTTCCCCCAAGCCTCTATGAGTGTATGATCCATCAAAATACATCTTCCACGTGTTTGTGGCTGGTGTGATTGTCAGGATGGCTTCATCTAGAAACTCTGCTATTATAGGATGTTCTGCCAGAATAGGTGCTTCAGCCAACTGATCTGCTATAAGTTGTCTTTTGATGGCCTTTCTCTCAGTGTATTCAATGTCAAACTAAGTGAGAATCATGACCCATTTTGCCATTCTCCTTGTAAGAGCAGCTCTATTTAGTAGATATTTTAGTGGGTCTATTTTAGCAATGAGCTTAGTCTTGTGATTGAGCATATAGTGTCTTAACTTTTGTGATGTAAAGATGAGGGCTAGACATGCTTGTTTAATTTGGGTATAGTTGAGCTCATAAGAGATCAATGTGCAACTGATGTAGTAGATGGCTCTTTCCTTCCCCTGTTCATCAAGTTGTGCTAGCAAGGCTCTGATAGCTATCTCTGTTGTGAAGATGTAAAGTAGGAGGAGTTTGCCTTGCCTTGGTGGAGTTAGCATAGGAGGATTAGCTAGGTATTCTTTTAGCTAATCAAAGGCATCTTAACTTTGAGTGTTCTAGACAAAAGCTATGTCTTTTTTGAGGTGCTGGAATGGTTGACATTTATTGGCCAATTGAGCAATGAACTGATGAATAGATTGGAGTTTTCCCTATAGGCTTCTTAGTTGTTTCAATGTTTTCAGAGGAGGCATTTCAGTTATGGCTTTAACCTTGGCGGGATCTACCTCGATTCCTCGTCTAGAGACTATGTATCCCAAGAGTTTTCCAGAGGTTACCCCAAAGACACACTTCTTTGGATTCAGACGGACATTGTCTTGCTCTAACCAATCAAAGATTTTGGCCAATACATCCAGATGTTCTTCTCTTGTCTTTGATTTGCCTAGTAATTCATCGACGTAGTCTTCCATGATGTGGTGAAAAAGGTCATGAAAGATGATGGTCATAGCTCTTTGATAGGTAGCTCCTGCATTTTTCAGGCCAAATGGCATTACCACCCTACAGTATGTCCCCCATGGGCATATGAAGGCTATTTTGTGCTGATCTTCTTTGGCAATTTTTATTTGGTTATATCCTGAAAAGCCATCCATGAGAGATAGCATCTCATTTCCTGCTGTGAGATCCACTATCATGTAGATGTTTGGTAGTGGGAAGTCATCTTTTGGGTAGGCTTTGTTGAGGTCTCTGAAGTCAGTGCAGCAGTGGATTTGGCCATCTCATTTAGCAACTGGTACTAGGTTTGAAACCCATTCAGGATAATCAATTGGGCAAATGAACCCAACATCCAGTAGTTTCTTTAGCTCTGCTTTGATAAGGAGAGCCACCTCAGGATTCATTTTTTTGAGTTTCTACTTTACTGGTTTTGCATTAGGGCGTACTATGAGGTGATGAACAACTAAAGCAGGATCTAGCCCTGGCATGTCTGCATAGGTCCACACAAAATTGCAATTTCTATGTGTGAAGAAGGCCAAGCAGTTCTCTTGTTCTTGTATGCTAAGAGATTCTACTCTGTATGTGATTTTAAGCTCTTCCCCTATCCCAAGATTCATTTCCTGAGCTGGTTCTACCAAGATTGGTGATCTGTCTGGATAAACCTTGTCTATCTTAGGAAGGCCCGTGCTCTCATCTTCTGGTGCCTCATGGAGGTTTTCACCAGGAGATACGTCTTTTGTTTTTACTTTTTTGGGATCTGACACTGACGTAGAATGGTTTTCACCATCAGATCCATTTTTTATTTTTATGTTTTTATGATTGGAAGCAGAGGTTGTCTCCTAGAAATAGGCATTGAGATTGAGTTCCATGATGTATCCTACTTTGTGATCTCCTAGGGGGAAGTGATCTCTATCCCCCATCATTTTGGCAATGGCCTTGTCATTTGGTGCTATGTCAAAGACAGGAGGTCTCTATTGGTCCTAGTCTATGAGGTCTAGATATACCAGTGGTAAGTCATTAGAGGATGAGGCTAGGGTGGTGATTGTGTGGATGGTGCATATGGATGAGTCAAAGAAATTAGCAAAGTCACTAAAGGAGTCTTGATGATCCATTTCATTGACGTTGTCAATGTTAGGGGAAACCGTAGCAACCTTAGCTAAGATACATTCGTCGGTAGTGAGGATATGTTGTCTTTGACCATATCCTAACCCTTGGGTATAGGGGTTTCTTATTGCTTGGACTAGTTCCATGATCCCCTACTCATGAAGGCCAATATTGCCTTGTCCTTTGTAACCCATGTTTTTGAATATGTCGGACCCTTTACCATAGATTTCTGTCGGTATGGTGGGAGCTTCTTGTTCTATTTCTTCCTCCTTATATAGCCAGGATGATATGTCTTCAAGCACATCCTGATCCAGGAGATGTTTCTTCTCAAAGATGAGTGATGGTTTGCACTTGATGATGACTATGTTGGCTATTTCTATCTTTGGGACACCAAATGTTTTAGGATTGGGTAATATGCCCACACAAAATGTACCGTGTAGGTTGTATTCCCCACATCCCATGTCGCTAAACTTGATCTTGACCTTAGGTGGTGGAGGTGCTTGGGATGAAGTGGTGGCAATGTTGGCAGGGTCGATGTATGAGGTGGAAGCTGTAAGAGTGGTTTTGGTGGTGGCTTTATTGTATGGACAGAAGGTTTGGTTGTGGCCTTCCAAGAAACTGCAGTATTGGAAGGGATGAGGATCGGCATAGATAGTTACTTCCATGCCATTGTGGGGGAACTTGAGGCATTGATGGAATGTGGATGGGATAGCTTGCATGGCATGGATCCATGGTTGGCCAAGAAGAATGTTGTAGGGGAGGTCAAGATCAAGGACCTGACATTTTGTTTCCAATATTTTCTGTCCTACCTGAATAGGGAGCTTGATGGTGCCTTCAGATAGCCTCTTAGTGTCATCATATCCTTTGATTGTGATGCACTCGCTAGTATCTACAACCTCATTTGAGTATCCCAAGTGTTTAAGCAGTTTAAGAGTGCATATGTTTAGGCCAGAGCCACCATCTACTAAGACTCATTTGATTATGTGTTTATGGATACGGACTTCAATGTGTAATGCGTCATTGTGTAGGTGTTCAGAAGCCAGAAGATCTTTTTCTGAAAATGTGAGGTGGTGAGGTGCAGCGATATGTGCTACCACAGCTTGGAATTGGGTTACATTCAAGTTGGCAAGAACTTGAGTGTCCAAGAGTGCTTTGTCGAGGACGCCTTTGTGAAGGGGGGATGTACGTAGCAGCTCAAGGATGGAGATTTGTGTAGGTGTCTTTCCTCGGTGCTCTAGGAGGTTATACTGATGGGTAGGTGATGGACGTAGGGTTGGGTGAGGGGGTAGGGGATCTAATGTGGATGTAGGCATTTGCTTAGTGGTGGGGGTTATGCAGATGGAGACACAGCCATGGTAGGTTGTGACAGCACAATCGGGTGCTTATGCCTGAATGGTGATTGTGTTGACATGGTGGGATGATGGTTTGATCTGCCCTACAATAGAGTCATAGGACGCGGGTGGTGGGGTGACATTGTATGCTTGGTTGGATGAGGAGGCTTTATTATGGTTGGGTAGTGGATCCTTGTAAGCTCCGAGGTTGGCATTTGGTGATGGGTGGGTGCTTTGATTGAGGCTGACTTGATTTTGATCTATAAGGTCTTGGATGCAATGCTTTAGTTGCATGCAGTCAGTGGTTTTATGACCCGCAATGCGGTGGTATTCACAATAGTCATTTTCATTATACCATGCCACTTTGAGTTTGTTTTCTTGATGGGGTCTAATAGGCGGGAGTGTGATCAAACCTTTCTTGAGACATATGTCAAGGATGTCCTCGATGGGTTCCCCTAAGGGTGTAAATTGTCTTCTAGGTTTGCATGGTTTAGCTTACCCCCTTTGGTTATTTACATTGGTGGCATAGGTATGTGCAGTTGTTGGATTCTGTACATGTTGGACAGCTTTCACGTCTGTGACGCTGTTGTTCAGATTGTTCTTGTTCTTCCCCCAATATTGTGATTTGTCATTTGATTGTGTGTTGGCGTTGTTGTTTGTATTGGGGGTATTGATGTGGGGTTTGTTGCTGTTGTTGTTGTTATTGTTGTTGTTGTTGGACTTGCAGTCGTATAGTTTAATGGAGCCCTTGGCAATGAGGGCCCGTTCGATGGTGGTGCCTTTGTTGATGATCTCTTTAAAGGTAGATGCACATAGGATTTGCAAATGAAACCCTATTTCCTGATTGAGGTTGGTCACAAACATTGTGACGAGTTGTTTTTCAGGGATCGACCATGGGAGTTTGCTTGCTAAGCTTTTCCACCTTTGCAAGAAGGAAGCGAAGGATTCTTCACTTTTCTATTTTGTGTTGCAAAGGTCGGTCATAGATATCTCATGTTCGAAGTTGTAGGAGAAATGGTTGACAAATTTCTCCGTAAGCTCAAGGAAAGTCTTAATGCCTGGGAGAAGATGTGCAAACCACTCAGCGGCTTGTCCACCAAGGCTTCTTGGAAAGAGTCTCATAAGATACGTATCATTAGTTGAGACCTCTAAGCAAGTGAGATAAAACTCCCTAAGATGATCCCTAGGGTCTCCCTTTCCCTTGTATTTGTTGAATTTAGGTGTCTAGAAGTTCTTGGGGAAAGGATGCATGTACAATGTGTGATCAAATGGGTAGGGGTAAATGTCCTCAAAGGAATAGTGTGTGCACTTGCCCCCAGTTTGCATGTCATCGACCTTTTGGATCAAGGCCTGTATAATGTTTGTGAGATCTTGTGGTTACTGTGGTTGTTGCATGTAGGGCTGTTGATTGGTGAGATGTTGGAGATGAGGTGAGATTTGATGTTGGGGATTTGTTTGATTGAGGTGTTGGTACTGTGGGTTGGTGTTTTGGTTGATGTGTGCCTGATGTTGTTGATGTGCGTAGAGTTGTTGGAGAACATGTGGTGGTATTTGGGGATTGGTTTGATGTTGTGTGGATGATGTTATAGGGTTATGTGGATACGTGATAGTGGATGGATTAACATTGGATAAATGGATGTTAGATGGGTTGGAGGTATTGTAAGATGGTTGTGAGAATAATTGTCATAGGTATGCAATGGTTTGGGGGTTAGGTGGAGGCACACTTGTGGATGTACTTGCTTGCATGATGTTGCCTTGTATGCCCATGGTGATTTGTGGCATGGAAGGGTTTAGGGTGGTTGTGGTAGTGGATGTGGTAACAGGTTGGGAGGTGGTAGGGTTGGAGATATATGTGGAAATGGTAGTGGTAGCAGTAGAGGTTGTGTTGGCAGTAGATACGATGGGTGTTGATGTTTGAGAGATGATGGGTATTGACGTTTGAGAGATAATGGGTTGGATGTTTGATGTGCATGTTTGGGTGTTTGATGTGGTAGGAGTGGTATTAGAAGTGGATGGTTATGATGGGGTCATGTTATGGGGTGGTTGGGCACCAATCTTGAGGAGATAATCTAGAAATCTATTTGGATCTGATCGTAGGACTTTGTCAAGCATGTCCATGTTATCAACGTCTTGTGTGAAGGTCAATACATCTAGATCATCTTGGGATATAGTGGGGATGTTTTGTGGTTGTGGTGGTGGTGGTGGTTGAAAGAAATGGAAAGTATTTTCATTGGGATTATATGAGGGGATGTAAGAGTATGTAGGTGGGTTGTATGTTTGGTTGATGGGTATGTTGCTACTATTGGTGTTAGGCATTCCTATGCCCTGATATTGCTCTACCATTTCTTGGATTTTCTTGTGTTGTGATCTAGTAATGGGCATGCAAGTGGATGGATTTGATTTACGAGGTGGAAATGAAATAGGGATGGAGACCTTAGAGGATTTGAATTGATTTGTTGGACTGAAAGATGAATGTGGTAGTGAGATGGAGTAGAAGAGAGGATGTGGTGGAAGGGTGTTAAACTAGGTTTGACCACCCAAATGAAGGGGTTAGGATTAATTAAACATAGGTTTTATTTAATTAATCCTAGGGCTAGGATGAGGTAGGCTAGGGTAGGCAATTAAATAATAGCTATTTAATTGTCTAGGGTAGGGATAGGTCAATTATAGGCTGAATTAATTAGTTAGCATGGTTTTAACTAATTAATTGGATTTAGTGAAAAAGAGGGAAATTGATTTAATAAATATTGCATATTTATTAAGTCAATTAGCTAAGGTTTGGACTATTGAATTAATGAAATTAATTCAATTTTGGGGATAATATGATGTGAATTTGGAAAATAAAAGGGGTAATTAATTAAATAAAAATTTAATCAATTGATTAGAAGGGAATTTGGTATGTTTAGGGATGTCAGGAGTCGGTTTGATGGTAGAAGACATTTTTAGGTGCCTACAGCCTCCATGGATGGAAGCTCAAAGAGGGTATACTTATTGTGTATACCCATATATATATATATATATATATATATATATATATATATTTGAAATGTATTTTTATTTATAAACCTCTGGTTATGCCAGAGAGTTTCCATTAAATAGCAATGACCAGGGAGTGTATAGATATAATAACATTGGGTCTCTTAAAAACTTGAAGGTCTGAATTGGCTGAAGGGTCGAAATGCACAGAGGATCACCATTTTGGTGGCCACCATAGAAAGGTCTCTACCTGCAGTGGGGTTGTGGGAAGGACGACAGAAGGAGAGGGAAATGGGGCTGAGGGGGCAACGGTGGCAGAAGGGGAGATAGTGGGGATGTGGGGAGGGGCCGAGCCCCACCCACACTCCACTATGGTGGAGTGTGGTTTGTGCTCGGCCCCTCCCCACACTCCATTTAACATATGGTAGATGGTGGGAGTCGAACCCCCCACCATCTTCAATCATTTTTTTTTTTTAAACACAGTCTATTCATCTTTTATAGAGCAATATATATGATTTAATATATATATACATACCCATATAAGTATACTCTATTTTCTTTTTTTAATACCCAATTTTATTTTTATATATAAGGTAGCAATAATAAATGGTATATATATATAGGTACACACATATTCTTTTGTTAAGAAAGACATTATTACAAAAAAGATATATATATTTAAATATATGCCCAAACGGATTTTCATTTGATACTCAAAGGCAAAGAAGGTTTATTTTTATATATAAATCTATATACATACTTATATGTGTGTGTGTGTATCTTTAAACAAGGATCACATTAAATGTAAAAACATATATATATATATATATATATACATATATATATACATATATATATATATACATATATATATATATATACATACATACATACATATATATATACATACATACATACATATATATATACATACATACATATATATACATATATGTATATATGTATATATACATATATATGTATATATATATGTATGTATATATATATATATATATATATATATATATATATATATATATATATATATATATATATATATATATATATAATATATATATATATATATAGGATGGAAATTACTTCCAAATATTAATGCTAGTAACTAAAATTTATACAGCCAACACAAACAACTTTTTATATATTTTTTTTCTTCGCCATAAATTTGAAAACAAATACATTACAAACTTTCCTTTTGAAATAAACAATCAATGATCTTATTTTCCTTTCTAAGAGCACATATAATTGCACTATATTTTTCACATACAAAACAACAACTATCTATATTCTTCTTTGTTGAAATAAAACATATAAGTACATCAAACTTTGAACATGCTCTCCTTTCTTGCAATATATACTTTTTTTTCATTCATAAAGCATTTTAAATCAGCAACTATAGATTTTATTTCCAAAGGTAAATAAGTATAATACAACTCAAGTTTAAAAACATAAATTCATATAGCTTAAGAGAACAAGATCTCTCTTGAAACTAAAAAAATTACACAAGGCCTTTCTTGGCCATACTCTCTCAAGAGCTCAAAATAACTACACAAGAGAAGAAGTATTGGTTTCTCCATCATCTCATAGCTCCAAGAATCCTGCAATGACACAAAAGGAGGGAAAGAAGCCATAACGAACTGCTCTCCTCAACTCAAGAGTGCCACTCTAAACAGTTCCAAAAACAATTTCTTCTCAAGGCCTCAAGCCAACACTTAAAACATAATTTTCACAAAAATTCCTCTTGGCTCTCAATTCATTTAAAAAATAGCCATATACACATATTACCCTCAAGGCTAAAATCCCACAAAACCAAGGATGTGAACCTAAGGAGGTTCACTCCTCCCCCACCCCACACATGTTGAGCATTTTCTCCAAATGGAGAGGCTCTCAACACTCCCTTAACCAATTTTGGCACAACAACAAAGCAAAAATACAAAAAATAGAACTCACACATACATCATACAAGTAAAGAAAAGAATGCATGAGGAAAGGCATTTGCCTTAAGTCCAACCTTTTAAAGACTAAATGGAAGATAGTTGAGAAGAGCTCCTCTAACTCCTTCTCCAAGTTGAGGCTCCAATTTCTTCCTCTAACTTTCTCCCCAAAAGCAACTAAAATTCAAAAAAATTGAAAAAGATTCAACAACCCCCTCCCTCTCTTCAAGAGGGATTAAAATAGGCTCTTCTCATGAGCCTTGAGGAATGGGGAGATGACACATGTCACCTCCTCACTCCTCCACACAACCAATTGCAAGACTCTTGGAATGGGGTGGTGACACATGTCATCCACCCATTCCACCAAGTCTTTCCCCCATCCACTTGCTCTCTCTCACATATGTGGGAGAGAAAGGTGGAGCCAAAGGAGGAGTGGGTACCACATGTGCCCCAATCATCTCCTCCTAAGAAATCCCACACAACCTGAAGGTACCCTCACCAATTGTGGGAGAGGCTTGGAGTTGAGTCCTCCAATAGTTGAGTGTTTGACCCACTCATCCTCTCCCTCCCAAACTTCTATTTTCGTCACTTTACTTCAGAGTGAAGTTAAAGTGACCAAATGGGAGTTTACCTAAGGTTATACAAGCTCAAATAGTCCCTAGACCCTAGGGGTACAACCCAGGGTCAATTTTAACCCATTTTGAGCACCATAGGTTGAGTAAAAACACATAAAAAGGGGTCTCAAAGTTAATAATTCAAAATAAAATCTAAATGACATTACAACTTAACAACACCAATGAAAAATCAAATAAAAATAGGGGTAGACCTAACCCAACTAACATCACATAACCACATTACAAAAATTCATCATGCATCACATAGTTGATCTTGGTTCCTCTTGGAACTAGATCAACTTTACATGGGAAACAAACACAGTGTGTGGGATGATCTCTAATTATCCATGGCTTAGTTAGAAACACCTATACACTCAAATGAAATGTTAATCCAACATGTATATAATAGCTGAAGCAAAGTGAAACATACACTCACATCATCACATGATCATATAAGCATCAAAGAATCACATCATAATTAAATTTCTAATTTTGCATTTCAAAAATCCATCACAAGATATGATCACATAATAAATCTCTAACTAAAATCACCTGAATAGTATCCCAATAACATCATAATGTAAATCACTTGTCTAACATCATCAATGAATCCATATCAAGGTCTAATCTCATCATAATCATACTAAACATAATAAATCCACATAATGCATAAAGTCTAATAGTCCTACAAATCACGATGAATAGTCCCATAAGTCTAATATGTGTCTCTAATAGTAAAATAAAGTAGTCAATATAAGGGAGTAAAATGGTAGGCCTCACATCCTCCCCCCTAAGACTGTACTTCCTCTTAGAAGTCATCAAAGAGGTGAAGATAAAGGGCCCTCAATCTAGCTGCATCCTCCCATGTCGCTGTGACCTCATCGTACATGTCCCACTGGACCCTAACCTGGTCTAACTTTTGACCTCGAAGGCCCTGCGTCAGATGAGCCAATATGCAAATGGCCCAAAGCCAACTGATCATCCACCTCTACCTGAAGAGAACTCCAATACAATACATGAGATAAATTAGATATGTAACACTGTAAAATAGAAATATGAAAAATATCTTGGATGCGCGACAGGCTAGGTGGCAAGGCTGGACGGTAGGCTATGGGTCTTATCCGCTCCAAGATCTCAAATGGTCTAACAAAACATGGTGTGAGCTTAGAGCCTTTTCCATAAAAAATTGGACTCTTGTGCGGTCACACTCTTAAGAATACTCTATCCCCAAGCAAGAAGCTCTGATCTACCCTCTTAGCATCGACATACTTCTTTTGTCAATCCTATAGACACCCTAAAATGACCAAGTCATCACATCACTTGCATTTCGTCTAATCTATCGCATCACCTGCATTACAACATTAATTGAACAATCTAATTATTTAATTAATTTCATCTAATTCTTCTAAATCACCTACTTTCGACATTAATTGAATAAATTCTCTTTATTTAATTAATTAAATCAAATTCCTCTATTATTCTTCCACAATGAAATAATTTTAATTATTTAATTAGATCATTATCCTCTTTCCAAATCTCAAGTCTCCATTAATTAAATAAATCCCATTATTTAATTAATTCATCATAAATTCTCTCTTATCCAAACAATTAAATAATTCTTAATTATTTAATTAAATCAATTCATTCTTCCAAATTTAAATAAATCAAATCAAATTTATTTAAATCCTCTCAAATCTCTAAAAATAAAATAAATAAAATATTTTATTTATTCTTCCAAATCATGCACAACAATTAAATAAATCTATTTATTTAATTTGCTTTCTTATCTTCAAATTCTTCAAATATCTTTCAAATCTTTTAAAAATAAGTCTTCTTCTCCATGCACACAAAATTAAATAATTTATTGTTTAATTTCTCTCAAATCATGCAAAAGCAAATCTTAAGTTGAGTTATCTATTCACTCAGCCTTGTTTTTATCGATTTCTCTTAGATTAGAAAAAAACTTTCTAATTTATGAAAAGCATGTCTTATCTTTAGAAAAGAAAATGATTAACTCAAATAAAATAACTTTTGTGTGACACTTGTCTTCTTCTTATTCATTGCACGTTCCTCAACTATTCTCCTCTGTTGATTCTTCTAAATTATTTGGACCATTGATCAATCTTTGTTGAAATCTATATAAACCCCCCTCATCTCCTTCATTACCCCTCTCTTCGATCTTATGCTCGGGCATACTTAACAGTGCTTTGAGCATACAAATGTGTTGATTGAGCAACCTCACGATCTCTTAACATTGATCTCTTGAGCACACTACTTGCTTGTTGCAGCTATGGTTTTGCAACTTCATTGAGCAATCTACACTTCTCCAAAGGGAACAATACAGATTTTGGTAAGAGCTTTCATTTTTCTTTGATTTGATGATATTAGCTTTTACTTAGATTGGTTGTCTTTATGTTATTAGTTTTTTGATTTGTTTAGTTTAATCATAGTCAATTTTCCTCATAGACATTTTGGCACGCCCGGTGGGGCCCACTAATCCCTCTTTTTCTTTGAGAAATTATTTTTTTTTTAAGTTACAGTACGGAACAATGCAAACGACATAGAAAAGTGCTTTTGGCAGTATCCTAAAGTGCTCTTGGTGGCACAGTATAGTGCCCTCAGGGGTACTGCTATGCTTCTAGTAGCACAGAGCGGTGCTTTTGATGACTCAACATGATGCTTTTGGTAATATCGTTCAGTGCTTCTGGAGAATTAGATTTTCTGACTTCGGTTGGTGTTTTTGCAGGGTGTTATTCACTACATATCTTTTGATTTGTCTAACAAGATGTTGTATTTGTCTTTCAACCCTCTTTTGATATTTCCTAAGCTGACTTATTTAGGAGTATCTTCGATATTTGAGCTAATCTATTATGTTACTGCACCTTCTAAGTTTTCTAGATTTCATGATACAGATCTATCAGATATTACTTCTCAGAATAGTAGATCAATCATGAAATCCCATTTGGATCTGGTTATTTTGACAAAAGTTAACTTTTTTGTGATCTGAGATAGTGTAGCGCATTTGGCTTTACAGTATCATGCTTTCGGATACACAGCGCCATCGCTTCTGGATATGGTTCGGTGCGGCTGGCAGTATTGTGCGACGCTTCTGGTCTGCATTACATCACTTTTGAAAATATAGTGCAGTGCTTTCGATACAACAGTAACTTGCTTTTGGTCAAATTGATTTGTTTTTGCTAACTTGTGAATTTTTGTGGAACTAACTGACTTGTTACAGCTTCTTATTACTCACACAAAGCAAATAAGTGCTTTTAACATGTTTATGCAGGATGAGCATTGAAGAAATCTTGATTTATCTCATTAAGTCTTAGAAACACATTGCCTTATTAAAGGATAATTGAACAAATCATTGAACGGCAATTTAAGTCTTAGGAACATACTGCTTTTCTTAAGGGACAATGGACATGTATGCAAAAACACCTCAATTTTCTAAGGGACAATGGACATGAATGCCAAACATTTCAATTTCATAAGGGACAATTGACAACTACAACCGTGTGTGTACATAATTTAGTTGCACCTTATTTTTTATAACGGGACAATTGAACCTTTGTTTGACATGCTTGCTTTTACATTTTAGTACTTCCTTTAGAAGGGCCTGCTTTTGGATTGTGTTTCATCCAAAAGGGATGACCCTAAGTGGAGCTTTCCTTTGAACTGCTATATAAGAGGGATAAGGTGAAAGCCAAGTCCTAACCAATGTCAGCCTTACCTTGTGGTGCCAAACTAAAAAGAGGTGTACTAGCTGTTTGTAGAAACAATTTTCACATTGAGCAAAGTGTTTGATACTCTTAGTAGGATTGGTTAAAGATTTTAGTAGCTTGTCACATTACTCGTAAGGCATTGGTCCCTCAAAGTTACTAAGAACCATTCTAGATAGAGACTACCCAATCTACCTTTGAACATTGCGGTAATCATCAGTGCAAGGGGAATCGATTTAAGCCCTTAAGACACTCACCATTGGCTCCCTTGAGAAGATATAGTATTCCCTTGGCCATAAAGCTCTTGTGACCTACTTGAGCTTTCCAAGGGGAGGGTGAGATATCCCTACCTATCATCTCTCACAAAGATATAAAATATCTGACACCTTTATGGAATGATATTTTTATCGATGGAGTATTAAGCTATGAGCTGATCTACTGCAATGAAACCTTGTCTCTAGGGATAAAAAGTGCTTGTTATTGATTGCAATCGTCTTATACCTATGGAAACATTAGATTTTTTTGTGAGCCTCTAACATATAGTATCTGTTGTGTCAGTCCCTTGTTTACCAACTTTGTTTGTTGTGTTTTCTCTTGCTAAAACAACCAAATCCAATCAGAAACAGAATTTTTTTGCATCAGACACTACTTTAACATCTTTGGTATTATAGAAACTCACCCTTGGTGGTACAGTAGCTCACTTTTGGTAACCTTAGCTTGCCTTTGGCATAGCAGTAACTTGCCTCTAGTAGCTCAATCCAATGCCTTTGGTATCACAGTAGCATGCTTTTGGTGGCACAGTCCTGTGCCTCTGGTCAAACAGTATAGCACCTTTGGTCCTATTACTTGTGCATCAGAGTTTGTCTTTTTCTCAAAAACACTAAGCAGAATCCTAGCATTGCCTTTTGTCCTAGTGTATTCCATGGTAACCACTAGGCTCCAGCAAACTATGAAGTCCAAGCAAGTTGTCCCTAGGAAGCACAAATCACCTCCTCCCACACCACAATTAGGTCATCTCAACATTACTCCCAAGGTGACTCCTAGAACATCCATGGCAAAACCAACCAGCTCCCTGAACATGCTGTAACTTGACCAACCAAGCAATTCTCAAGAAGGTAGGGTTCCTAGCACACCCCAATACACCACTAGTATGCCATAGGATTTTGTCCCACAAGGTTATACTACTAATCCGATCCCATCTCAAGAGGAAAGAGTCCCTTTGGTAAGCACTCCTCACTATACTACCGGCATGCCCCAGGATTTTGTCCCGCAAGGTTATACCGCAAATCTAGCCCCATCTCAAGAAGAGCGACACTTTGAAATAGGTCAATCCTCTCAAGAAGATGAGCAAGATCTTGATGAATTTATACAAGATCCTTGAGCTGTAGCCACCTTTGACAAAATCCTTAGTTAGAACCAAGATCATTTCTTTCGCTTGCTTGCAGTACAAGGAGCCAAATTACCCACAGGTTTTGATCTATCCATGCTTAGCGAGCCTAACAACAACCAAGACACCATACAAGTAGTGCAAACTATGTTAACAGTGACCACACCTTTGCTAGAACCAAGCTCGCAATATAAGAATCCTCTTTTTTAGAACCCAACAGGAAAGAGGGACATTTCACTGCTTCTGACTCCTATGGAGATCTACAAAAATCAACAAGAAACTCTCCAACGTCAATCAGAGCTAGCTAAGCAAGTTACCATAGCTCAACAAACTCCTAAAGTTCCCACACCAAACACAAGTGGAATTTTGGTTACTCCTTCACGAATAGGTTTCCCACCAAATTACAAACCGAGGAACAACTATGTAGCCATGCAACAAGGGTCCCACCACATACATCCTCCTTCATCAAACCTTAATGTCTCTCAACCAATTAGAGTCATGCAATCCCAACCACAAAATTCTTCTACACTCATTCCCAATCAACCATCGCAAATCACTTCTACCTATGTCCCTCCTCCACTACTTTCATCAGCGCTAAATTTCTTTCACACATTGCCTATCCACCCTCAACATTCCCAACATCAAGTTTCCCAAAGCTATGTGCCGCCATCGCAACTGAATCCAACGCACTTTAGCTTTCCTCCACCCAATTCTTTTCCTCAGCCATCACAAAGACAACATTCTTACCTAGTGCCACCCCCACCTCCTCCTCATCAAAGCATCTAATTCCAACCCAATCTCAACCCAACGTATAATGCATATGACCCTAACGAATCTTACGACCCTTATAACACCAATGCTCATGGCTTACCCTACAATCTTCCATATGGGCATCAACAACCACTTCTTGGACAACAGGAGATGTTTCCAACTCCTCCCACAATGATGGAGCTCAAAATTGCAAAAGGGCAACAACAGCTATTTGATCTTACATTTGGCCACACCAAGAAGACCTTCTCCTTTTAATCATTCATTACCTATGATCCCTTTTCCTCAAAATTTTACTATTCCTAAGTTTGATAAATACAAAGGAAAAGGTGACCCAAAAGACCATCTCAGGGAATTATATCTTGCTTGCTTCAAGGTCTCATATAACGACACGTATCTTATGCGTCTCTTTCCTTACAGTCTTGGAGGTCAAGCTATAGAATGGTTCTCGCACTTACCCACGGGCATTAAATCTTTCAACGAGCTAGCAGAGAAATTTTCCACCCATTTTTCTTACAACACAAAGCATGAGATATCCATGACTGATCTATGCAATAACAAATAGAAAAATGGTGAAACTTTCATTTCTTTCCTTTAAAGATGGAGACAAATGGCTAGCAAATTCCCTTTCAAGATTCTTGAGAAACAACTTGTTAGCATATTTGTGCAAAACCTCAACCAAGAGTTAGGTTTCCATTTGCAAATTCTTAGTGCTACAACCTTTGACGAAATCACATACAAGGGAATCAACATTGAAAAGGCCCTCATTGCTAAAGGTGTGGTCAAAATCTTCAAGGAAACAAAAGACAATGCTCCACATCAACAATTGAACGATAAACCCAAATATTGGAATAAGAACAGAAACGTGGTCAATGATGGGGTGGTCAATTCTAAACATGTCTAAATGTTGCAAATGCTGCTGCAACTTTCCAAACCAAGTCAAGCTCCACCTCAACAACAACAACAACAAAGGAAACCATATCAAAATAAACAACAACGACAATAGGAGCGACCTCAACAAGATTACCCGCCATGACGTTAATTCACTCCCTTGGGAGTGTTGCAAGTATGAGGTTAACTAGTGTTTTCATTGATGTCAACATACTCATATTGCATTGATGAGAAGGATTGGATGAGCTATGTGCTGAGGCTATTAAGAAAATTAGTCTCAATCAGGAACAGTGAAGAACAGTGATGAGAAGAAGGCCAAAGGACTCAATACGTTGTAGATCAGAGGATGCGGATTAAAGGGTTTATAGATATGAGTCTTGAGATGTTCTAGTTAAGATTTTAGAGGTCCGCATGAAGATATGAAGAAGTTGTGATCGATCAAGTAGAACCGGTTCCGGAAGATGCTCTAGAGTGACAGAGTGTTACAAAAAGGTCTGGTGAGATCCAGAAGTGCATTGTCCTATTCTGTGGATTGGAAGAAGTGTTTGGAATGTCCTTGTGATGTGTCTTCTCAGTTTGTACATAGTTTGGAGGTTCGAAAGAACCTGTTTCAGCTTGACAGTGGGGATAGACTATGTTCTTGAAGTTTCGGGTGAAGAAGAAAAGAATTCTAGTAAGTGAAGGAAGTGCAGATGTACCTGGTCATTCATGTAAGCTTGTGAAGCTTCTTGGATCATGTTGAGGTTGTGTTGTCGGTCCACATCAGTGGTAGAGCTCGAAATTGAAGATATTCTTCCAGATGAAGGTGTTCTTGTTCAAACTGGCCGACTGGATGAGTTATTCATCTTGCGAATGTTCTTGTGGATGATTACTGACTTGCAAATGTTGTTTTGGATGTTTGCCAACTTAGATGATTGTTCCTAAGTCGATGCTTTGTATAAATAAAGGTTTGTGAATTCATTTCGAAGGGTGTAGCATTGCAGATGAGTGTGGCATAGCGAGAGAGTGAAAGGCAGAGCAGGTGTGTCTCAGGCTTAAATGGAACTGATCCAAACATGGTGAAGATGTCAACCTCTAGTTCAAGTTTGTGATTCTTATCTCTTTGTACACAGTGTGTCTCTTTGTAGGTAGTGTGCCTCCTTGTGAGCAGTGTGCTTGGGCAGTGAGCCCTGATTGGCATGTGCCATCCATTTTTCTTATTCTTCTAACAGAGAATAATCCTTGGGTTAATCACCCTGTGGTTTTTCCCTTAACCATGTTTTCCATGTCAAAATATTGGTGTCTAATGTGTTGATGTATATCTGCTTTGATGTTTTTACTTTATGCTTTATACTTTCATCAACGGTAAATTGATATGTTGTTAACTAACAAAGATGAATCAAGTGTTTGAAGTAAAAGCAAGTTTTTGCACAACTGATTCACCCGCCCTCTCAGTTGTGTGCCCTAGATCTAACAATTGGTATCAGAGCCAATTTCCTCTAAAAAGAGCTTAACCGCTTGAGGAGATCGAGGATGTCATCATATAAGAAGAATAGTCCAAAGTTTGATGGAACCAACTTCTCTCTCTGGAAGGGTCGCATGAAATGTCACTTGGAGTGTATGGGAAAAGCATGCTTGTCCATGGTCACAAAACCATATGTACCTCCATAGGGTGGTCTGACAACTCTAAATGAAATCATAGATGCTGAAAATAATCTGCAGACCAAAGAGGCTCTTCTAAGCACTTTAACTGACTTAGAGCTTTCAAATGTTATTGACCTGCCAACTGCCTATGAGATCTGGAATAAACTAGAACTTTTGCATGAAGGAGATGAGTTTGTTAAGAGTGCAAGGCTGCAAAGTCTCAAAGGGAAATTTGAAAGATTGAAGATGAGAGATGATGAAAACATCACTACCTTTATGCCAAGAGTAAATGAGCTGGTGTGTGGAATTAGGAATGTTGGTGGAACTCTGGATGAAAATGAGATTGTTTGCAAAATTCTTAGATCCCTTCCTACTACCTACAAAATCAAGGTTGCTGCCATTGATGAATTCAGAGCCCATACAACTGTCACAAGAGAACAATTAGCTGGCAAACTAGCTGCATTTGAAATGACCGAGTTTGGAGATGATCCCCCTAAGACTAAATCTGCATTCAAAGCCAGTGCATATGTGAAAGGCAAACAAAGATTTGATCTGGGAGAAAACTCTTCAAGGAAGATGTCATGGTATGATCAAGCAAGAAGAGATATGGAAGAGGAAGAAGCAGAAATAGCTCATCTTAAAGCCCTCATTGCAAAGAGACTGCCAAGAAGATCTGGTAAGTATGAAGGAAAATTACCCTTTAAGTGCTTCAACTGCAATAAGATTGGTCATTTTGCTTCAAGGTGTCCAAAAAGATCTGCAAGGTCAAATTCTAACAGACAAAGGTTCCAAAAGAACTGTTATTATGTTCATGAAGAAGATGATAATGAAGGAGTAACAATAATGAATCAGAGATAGGAGACAAATCTAGAAATGAATGGGTGTTTATTGCCATCAAGGAAGAAGAACCAATATCCTCTGAATCTGTCAATCATAAGGTTGTAGAAAGAGATTTGGCTACCCAAGTTGAAGAAAAGGATGATTGGGTTATTGACAGTTGATGCTCTCACCATATGACAGGTGACAAGAACAAGTTCTTAGATTTGGAAAGGTATGAAGGAGGAATGGTAAAGTTTGGTGATAATTCTGCTGGTAGAATTAGAGGTAGGGGAACTATTTCTTTTGATGGAAAGAGCAAAACTGGTAATGTATTGTATGTTAAAGGATTGAAGCACAATCTTCTCAGTGTTGGACAATTGGTAGACAAAGGCTATGATCTTCGGTTCAAAAATGGAAGATGCAGGATCTTTGGAAGTTCCAAAACTGAGATTGCATCCGGTACTCAACAAAAGGTAATAGCTTCCATCTAGTTGGTTCTAATAAAAGTTGTTTGTTTGTTCAAGTTGATCAAAGTTGGTTATGGCATAGAAGGATGTGTCATGTAAGTTTTGATAACATCATCAAGATAAGAAATACTCAGGCTGTAAGAGACCTTCCAAAATTGGTGTAACCTACAAATAGTTCGTGCAAAGAATGTCAGCTAGGTAAACAGAGCAGAGTCTCTTTCAAAAGCAAGGATCAGTCCTCTACCGGATTATTGGAATTAGTTCACAGTGATCTATGTGGTCCGACAAGAATCAAGAGTATGCAAGGTGATAGATATTTCATGTTACTGATTGATGATCATTCTCAGATGATGTGGGTTACCTTTCTAAAAGGGAAATCAGAAGCCCTTGAGAAGTTCAAAATCTTCAAGGCTATCATAGAAAATCAAACTAGATTGAAACTGAAATGTCTAAGGTCTGATAGAGGTGGTGAATTCACATCCGGTGAATTCATAGACTTTTGTGAGAAGCATGGTATCAAGAGACAGTTGTCTAGTCCTAGGACTCCACAGCAGAATGGAGTAGTAGAGAGAAAGAACCAGACCATCCAGGAAGCTTCCAGGACAATGATGATGGAAGCAAATGTTCCTCAGATGTTTTGGAGAGAAGCTATTAGCACTGCAGTCTACACTCTCAATCAAGTTCAAATCAGAAGCAATACCGGTAAGACTCCTTATGAACTTTGGTTTGGTGTCACTCCTACTGTGAGATACTTCAGAGTATTTGGTAGCAAATGTTACATCAAAAGAGATGAAGATCTAGGAAAGTTTGATGCTAGAAGTGATGAAGAAATTTTCCTAGGTTACTCTACTCAAATCAACACATACCGGTGTTACAATAAGAGACTGAGAAAGATGATAGAAAGTACAAATGTGAAGGTTGATGAAGGAATTGAGAAGCCCTCAAGGTTTTATGAGTATGATGAAGATGATCAGAATGATTCTCTAGTTCAAGGAGCTCAAACCTCCTCTAAAAGTCAGATTTAGACTGATCCAGTAAATCAGGAAGAAGAGGTTTGTCTGAATGAGCTTGATCAAGAAACAACAGTACAAGAAACTCCCAAAGTTGCAAGGTATGTAACTCTAAACCACTCTGAAGATCAAATCATAGGTGACAAAAGCCAAGGGGTACAAACAAGAAGGAAAATTGCTCAAAGTTCAGATGAATGTTGTCTGATCTCAAAGATTGAACCCAAGACAATAAATGAAGCTTGCAATAATGAAAACTAGACCAAAGCAATGGGGGAAGAGTTGATGCAAATTGAGAAAAATCACACTTGGGATCTTGTTCCTAGACCTAGAGACATGAATGTGATTGGAACCAAATAGGTCTTCTGGAACAAACTAAATGAAGTTGGTGAAGTAATCAGAAACAAAGCCAGATTAGTCTGCAAAGGCTACTCTCAAATAGAAGGAATTGATTTTGAAGAAACCTTTGCTCCGGTGGAAAGAATTGAAGCATAGAGATTACTTCTTGTATTTGCTACCTTCAAAGACTTCAAGGTATATTAGATGGACGTTATGTCTACCTTCCTAAATGGTGATTTGGAAGAAGAAGTATACATTGAGCAACTAGATGGATTTCAATTGTTTGATCATGGTGATATGGTCTGCAAGCTAAAAAAGGCACTGTATGGACTGAAGCAAGCCCCAAGAGCTTCGTATGAAAGATTGGATAAACATATTTTGAAGATTGATTTCAACAAAGGTACTGCTAACAGTAATTTATATTTCAAAATTGATCATGAAAACATCTTAATTGTTGAAGTGTTTGTGGATGATATTATTTTTAGAGGAAAAGATAGTATGTGTAAAACTTTTACAAATCAGATGAAAAGTTAGTTTGAGATGTCTATGCTTGGTGAAATGAATTTCTTCTTGGGTCTGCAAATTACTCAGTCAAAGAAAGGGATCTTCATTTCTCAGACCAAATATGTGAAAGAATTGTTGAGGAAATTTGGGATGGAAGATTCAAAGCCAATGAATACTCCCATGGCAACCAGATGCAAGTTGAGAAAAGATGATGACTCTCATAAGATAGATCAGACAAAGTATAGATCAATGGTTGGTGGATTGTTGTATCTCACTCAGACTAGACTAGATATAATGTAGGTTGTTGGTCTTGTGGCAAGATTCCAGGTGGATCCTAGAGAATCTCATGTCATAGCAATCAAAAGAAATTTTAGGTACTTAAAAGGAACAATTGAGTATGGCCTATAATATCCTAGAGATCAGGATTTTTCTCTTCATGCATATACAGATGCAGATTGGGTAGGAGATGTGGATAATAGGAAGAGCACAAGTGGAGGAGCATTCTTTTTGGGAAAAAGGTTGGTTTCTTGGCTAAGTAAGAAATAAGAGGCAATATCTCTGTCTACAACTGAAGCAGAATACATTGCTGCAGCAGGTAGTTGCACTCAAATTTTATGGATGAAGCAGATGTTAAGAGACATTAAAGTAGAATATGAGGAGCTTATCACAATTTTCTGTGACAATTCAAGTGCAATAAATATTTCTAAGAATTTGATGTTGCATTCTAAGACCAAGCACATATCTATCAAGTTTCACTTTCTGAGAGAATAAGTGAACAAGGATGAAGTCATATTGGAGTATGTACCCTCTAAGGATCAGATTGCAAATATCTTTACTAAACCTCTTCCCAAGGACTCTTTTGAGTATCTCAGGGAGAAGTTAGGGGTCATGGATCCTCCGGTGATGAACTAGGATGCACTGATGTGCATTAGCCTGCTGGATTTCACAGTCATATCTTGTGATCTGGATTGGTGATGGGGAGCTACTACTCAGGGGGAGCAGCTAGTATGATTCTGATGTGTTGAAATTGCAAGTATGAGCCCTTTGCCATTGATGTCAAAGGGGGAGAGAAGACATGTGAAAAATAAGTGGCTGTTGATCAAAGGGGGAGCAATAAAGAAAGAGAAGACATGTGAAGAGTGTTGTTGATAGGGGGAGCTATGACAGAAAGGAGTAGTTCTTGTCTTGATAGTTTTTCACATCATATGTTGCCATCAATGACAAAGGGGGAGATTTTTGCAAGTATGAGGTTAACCAGTGTTGTCATTGATGTCAACATACTCATATTACATTGATGAGAAGGATTGGATGAGCTGTGTATTGAGGATATTGAGAAAATTAGTTTCAATCAGGAACAGTGAAGAACAATGATGAGAAGAAGACCAAAGTACTCAATAAGTTGTGGATCAGAGGATACGGATCAAAGGGTTTATAGATATGAGTCTTGAGATGTTCCAGTTAAGATTTCAGAGGTCTGCATGAAGATATGAAGAAGTTGTGATCAATCAAGTAGAACCGGTTCCGGAAGATGCTCCGGAGTGAAAGTGTTACAAAAAGGTCTGGTGAGATCTGGAAGTGCATTGTCCTATTCTGTAGATTGGAAGAAGTGTTTGGGATGTTCTTGTAATGTGTCTTCTCAGTTTGTACATAGTTTGGAGGTCCAGAAGAACTTGTTTCAGCTTGACAATGGGGATAGACTATGTTCTTGAAGTTTCAGATGAAGAAGAAAAGAATTCTAGTAAGTGAAGGAAGTACGGATGTACCTGGTCATTCAGGCAAGCTTGTGAAGCTTCTTGGATCATGTTGAGGTTGTTTTCTCAGTCCGCATTAGTGGTAGAGCCTAGAATTGAAGATATTCTTCTAGATGAAGGTGTTCTTGTTCAGACTGGCTAACCGGATGAGTTATTCATCTTGCAAATGTTCTTGTGGATGATTGCTGACTTGCGAATGTTGTTTTGGATGTTTGCTGACTTAGATGATTGTTCCTAAGTCAATGCTTTGTATAAATAAAGGTTTGTGAATTCATTTCGAAGGGTGTAGCATTACGGATGAGTGTGGCATAGCGAGAGACTGAAAGGCAGAGTAGGTGTGTCTCGAGCTTAAATGGAACTGATCCAGATATGGTGAAGATGTCAACCTCTAGTTCAAGTTTATGATTCTTATCACTTTGTAGACATTGTGTCTCTTTGTAGGCAGTGTGCCTCCTTGTGAGTAGTGTGCTCGAGTAGTGAGCCCTAATTGACATGTGCCATCCATTTTTCTTATTCTTCTAACAGAGAATAATCCTTGGGTTAATCACCCCGTGGTTTTTCCCTTAACTCTATTTTCCATGTCAAAATCTTGGTGTCTAATGTGTTGATGTTTATCTGCTCTGATATTTTTGCTTTATACTTTATGCTTTCATGAATGGTAAATTGATATGCTGTTAACTAACAAAGAAGAATCAAGTGTTTGAAGTAAAAGCAAGTTTTTGCACAACTGATTCACCTCCCCTCTTAGTTGTGTGCCCTAGATCTAACAGGGAGTGCCTATAGAGTTGGTCCTACAATAGATTTTACACAAAGGGCTTATCACCTTACCATATGCTCCCCCATATGGTGAACCTATTTACCAAACTACACATTAAAGAGAAAATGAGTTTTGCAAATTCCATAGGAGCAAAGGGCATAGAACCACATCGTGCATGAAGCTCAAGCACCTAATCCAAAATCTCATCGAAGGCAATCAAATATCTCTACAAGAAGATCCACCAGCTCAGTACACGAACAAAGATCTTGATATGTACAAGGAACCATTCCCTCCTCATGGTCCACCTCCTCCTCAGGATAGAGGTAAAGGTATCAATCATGCTTCTACTTCCTTTGATTCCATTGTAGGTCATTTTGAAGAGAGTCGAGTGTCTACCCTCACAATCAAAGGCAAATCTACGGATTGCACTGTTACAACTCATAATGGTCGTGTCACCATTCGTGGTCCTACACCTAGTCTTGTGACTCAATCTGATTATTATCTTGTTGAACATCTAGGGAAAACATCCACACAAATCTCTATCTTGGACCTTCTACGGTCATCACCTGCACATAGAGTAGTGGTAGAAAAAGCCCTGCAAGAGTCTTCGGTTCCTAATAACATAGCAGTCACAGATTTCCAAGCTATAGTAGGTAACATTGCTTCACCCTACAATGTGGTCTTCTCTAAGAAAGACCTCCCTTCCCATGATCCATGTCACAATGATGCCCTTCATATTGAAGTTCTCATCCATAAGTGCAAAATCAAACATATACTCATAGATGGTGGTGCTGGTCTCAACATCTGTTCTTTAAAGTTACTTAAGCAATTGGGATACTCTGAGGGTCATGTCAACAATGATCAAAATATTACAATCAAAGGATATGATGATGCAGAATGCCGTTTAGGTGTTGTCCACTTGCCTATACAACTAGGCCCTGTCATACTTGAAACTAGATGTCAAGTCCTTGATATTGAGCTACCTTACAATATTATACTTGGCCGCCCATGGATCCATGCAATGAAAGCCGTCCCCTCCACTTACCATCAGTCTCTGAAGTTCCCATTCAATGGTATGGAGATCACGATCCCAGGAGACCCCAATCCTTTTGAATTTTGTCATGTCTTGCAAGGCAGTTATAAGAATTGCAACCAAGTGCCTAAAAATGACAAAGCCCTTGAATCCCCACTATATGTTGATCCTGAAACTCTAACATAAGCCTCTACAAGTAACCCTAATTCTTTCCCTGAGATCAAAGCTCACATCCGTGATATAGGCTTTGGATCTTATGATATCTCAAAATCTTGTTGTGTAGGGTAGATGCCTTTATCCCCTAAATCTTATGGCCAAACACCCATTGCCAAAGTCATCAAA
The DNA here is from genome assembly GCA_027924645.1 of Cunninghamia lanceolata. NCBI lineage: Eukaryota > Viridiplantae > Streptophyta > Pinopsida > Cupressales > Cupressaceae > Cunninghamia > Cunninghamia lanceolata. The sequence continues at coordinate 13,140,924 of BSBN01000388.1, read as the reverse complement.
AAAGTAGCTATTCCTCCCCTAGCATTCCTAACCCAATTCCAACAGGGATGATTATTGGAAGAGGAAACTATTGAGGACGTTTCTTCTTGGCTCTACAAAGAGAAAGAACCAGTCACCATACCAGTCAAGCAATATGGCAATGGCTTAAGGATAGTCAAAAACATGGGCTACAAAGGTAAAGGTGGCCTTGGGAAGCAGAATCAAGGAACTATGGAACCCATTATTGTCACAAAGAAACTAGACAAGAAGGGATTAGGATTTGGTAAGAAGGTACCGTACGCCTTGGACATTGAGTATATCCTCGATGAGGTGGCCAAAACTTTTCCTGCTGATTCGACGTCTAATGAGGATATCATCGATGACTCTTCCCTCCATATGACCAACCTATTTATAGAATCCTCTATTTTTACGCTATCCTCTGTATCCTTAACCTCCACCACAAACACCTAGAATGTAACACTTGTCTACCCTAAACTTACTGATTAGGACCAACAAGGGGCCCCCGTTATAGATGTATTTCAGAATGACGAAGCTCTAGCTGAGTTCATGGGACTTCAAGAAAGTATCCCTCTTAGTGATCATAAAGTAGGTTTTGTAATGGAACTAGAGCCAATAGCTTATTTTGGTGAGAATGCCAAATCCTCCAGTCACAAAAGTAAAAATAAAGAAAGATCTCTAGGTGAAAACCACATGGTGACACCTCTTGATCACAAAATAGTAAAAATAAAGGATGTATCCAAAGGTGAAAACCCAACTGTGGCACCTGAGGATGGAGGATTTGATCTTCCCCTACCATCTAAGTATCAAGAGAAGTCAACTCTCCTAGTAGAAGATTCTATAGAGATAAACCTTGGCACAAAGAAAAATCCAAAGACCACATTCCTAGCAGCATCACTATTAGAAATAAAGCACAGGAATCTTAACACATTCTTCTTACAGAGAACCATCAATTTTGCATGGACCTATGCTGATATGCTAGGGTTAGACCCTAAGCTAGTAGTTCACTATCTCACAGTTGATCCAAAGGTTAAACCAGTCAAGCAAAAGATGAGAAAGATGCACCCACAAATAGCTCTCTTAATGAAAGTGGAAATACAGAAGTTGTTAGATGCAAAGTTTATCCAACCTATTGATTATTCAGACTGGGTATCAAACATTGTACCTGTATCTAAACCCAATGGGTGCATCTGCATGTGCAATGATTTTAGAGATCTTAATACAGCATGTCCCAAAGATGACTTTCCATTACCAAACATTGATATTATAGTAGACTTGACTGCGGGTCATGAAATGCTTTCTCTCATGGATGAATTATTTGGCTACAATTAGATATGGATAGCAGAAGAAGATCAACATAAAACAACTTTTACTTGTCCTTGGGGCAATTATTGTTGGTGTGTCATGTCGTTTGGTCTAAAGAATGCGGGGGCAACCTATTAGAGAGCAATGATAGTGATATTCCATGACCTCTTTCATCATATCATGGAGGACAATGTGGATGACACACTAGCTAAATCTTCTAGGGTAGATCACATATAGGTTTTAGGACAGATCTTTGACAGGCTTGAGAAACATCAGGTAAGACTCAATCCAAAGAAGTGTGTCTTCGGTGTCACATCAGCGAAGCTGTTGGGATACATTATATCTTGTAGAGGCATTGAAGTAGATCCCACAAAAGTAAAGGCTATAGTGGAGATGCCTCCAGCAAAGAACCTCAAAGCATTAAGGAGCCTCTAGGGAAGGTTGCAATCCATTAGGTGTTTCATCTCATAGCTAGCAGATAAATGTCAACCATTTCAACACTTGCTCCGAAAGGATGTCTCATTTCAATGGAATTATAAGTGTCAAGTAGCATTTGATCAGCTCAAAGAGTATCTAGCTACACCTCCTGTATTGGTTCCACCAGTTGCGGATAAACCTTTGATATTATACATCTCAACTGCAACTTCGGCCCTAGGGGCCTTGCTAGCACAACATGATGAAAAAGGAAAAGAGCATGCAATTTATTATATCAATAGAACCTTGGTGGGATATGAACTCAATTATTCACCAATGGAAAGAGCTTGTTTAGTAGTAGTGTTCACCTCCCAAAAGCTACGGCATTACATGTTGAACCAACACACAAATCTTATAGCCAAAATTGATCCCTTGAAGTATCTATTAGCAAAAGTAGCTCTTACAGGCAGACTAGCTAAATGGGTCATGATCCTTAGTGAGTTTGACATTGAGTATGTGGATCGTAAAGTAATCAAAGGACAAGCCCTAGCAGATCAACTAGCAGAAGCACCCATGACAGATACACACCCTATGGTAGCTGACTTTCTGGATGAGAATCTATTCACTCTTTCCAACTCAGTAATGTGGAAGTTATACTTTGATGGTTCCTACACACAGCATGGATCAGGGACCGGCATCTTATTCATCACACCTCAAAATGACTCTATTCCAAAGTCATATCAGCTTGCATTCCCTTGCACCAACAATATAGCTAAGTATGAAGCACTCCTCCTAGGTCTCAATACAATAGTTCAATGGGACATCATAGAATTACAAGTATATGGAGACTCACAGCTAGTCATTTGCCCAGTCACAGATGAGTACCAAACAAAAGATGAAAAGTTGGTCCCCTACAAGAAACTAGTGGATTCCTATAAACCACATTTCTCTAGCATCACATTTGAGCAAATTCCAAGAGAGCACAACAAAGCTGCAGATTCTATGGCTTCTGTAGGGTCACTGATTGACATACCTGCAAATACATAGAAATGTGAATTCTTGATCAAGCAATTGTTGATACCAGCCATCGATGTTCCTGTTACTGAAATCATTTGTGAACTTGTTGGTCCCAATTCCCCATGGTATGAAGATATCTATGAATACATTACGTACAATACCTTTCCCTCTGACCTATCATCCACCCAATGCAAAACCTTTATCTGTCGATCCTCTTGTTACATCATTCTGGGTGATACTCTATATCGCCGAAGTCTCGATGGTATCCTCTTACGATGTCTTAATGTGGAAGAAGTTGAAGCTACCTTACGAGACATACATAAAGGTGTCTGTGGTGCACATTCTACCAGTCCTAATCTTGCTAAGAAGATACTCAGAACAGGTTATTACTGGCCTACAATAGAGCAAGATGCTATACAGTTTGCTAAGAAGTGTCTACAATGCCAGTAGCATGGAGATTTAATTCACGCACTAGCTCATGAATTACAACTTGTGACAACTCCATGGCCTTTTTCTCAATGGGGTCTCAACCTCATAGGACAAATCCACCCTTCCTCCTCTAATGGCCACAAGTTTATCATTACCGCCATTGAGTATTTCACGAAGTGGGTGGAAGCCATTCCTATGACCTATATCACTGATAAGCAAATAGCCAAGTTTATCCTTAACTACCTCATATGCCAGTATGGTATTCCCCAAGCCATTGTCACTAATAATGGGAGACCCTTCAAGAATCAAGATGTTCGTGCCTTATGCACACAATACAATATCCAGCATCACTTTTCAACTCCCTACTATCCGCAGAGTAATGGCCAAGCTGAGGCTTCCAATAAAACCATTCTCAAGATCCTCAAGAAAATAGTCAATGAAGCTAGTCATGATTGGCACTTGTAACTCAATCCCGCCCTATGGGCCTACTGCACTAGTATCAGAACACCAACTAGTGCCACACCTTATGCCTTAGTCTATGGCTCTAAAGCCATCCTACCTATAAAGGTCGAGATCCCATGCCTCAAAGTATCTATGTGGGACCTGATCGGTGGAGAAGAATATCACACTTCCAGATTAACTGAGCTTGAACTACTAGATGAGAGGTGCCTTGCTGCACTTAATCATCTCCATGTCTATCAAAACTGCCTCTAGCGTAATTACAACAAAAAGATCAAAGAAATACGGTTTCAAGTTGGTGATCTTGTACTTAAAGAGAATCAGAGAAATCAAGCAGATCGAGAAAAGAAGGGTAAGTTTGAGCCTAATTGGTTAGGTCCCTTTATTGTCACGGTAGCATATGGATCATGAGCTTATACTCTAGCTACTCCTAATGACATTCCTCTAGATGAACCACTTAACAGTGTTCATCTCAAGAAGTTCTATGCCTGATCCTTAGAGCAAAACAAAAAAAAAAAAAAAATCCATCCTCTGGTGAAAACCTGGCAAATAGGCACCTTGGATAAGTACCATAGTGAAAACCTAGCAAACAGGTGCTATGTGTAGAGTTAGCACCCATCGTCTATTGAGTCTTGTTCCATGTCCATTTTGCACACCCTTTCTCCATCCATACATAATAAAACCATTGACCTTGTTTGCATTTCCATCTCCCTATCTAGTATAGCTTGGAAATTTGTCAATGTTCATCATTGTCATCCCACGTCTTGATCTATGTCTATAGTTAACACTGTCTTGTCCTAGGTCATGGTTTTCTATGTCTTCTTGGTCAGTCACCTATGCAAATTCCTCTACCGGAATGGGGGCAACTCTCTCCTTAACTTAGGTCTAGGATTGGTTCCTTGTTCGTGGTTCGCAATGTGCTCTTCAATCTTTTCCCCTTTCCATAGATAGCACTCTTTAATGGACACATTGCTCCTACGATAAGGCTGTTATCTTCTCTACACTATCCCATTTTCCTACATCATCACATCAACCAGAACTACATATTATCTTATTTTAGTCTTAAGGTACCTTGATCCCATGGATATGGGTATGTAGGCAGTCTTGAATATGAAGGAAGTATCCAGTACTTAGGTACATAAGATCTCATCATTTCCCCAACCTAAGACCCCCTCCTTTCACCTTGACCCATCTCATCACTCTATCCAGAACTACATATTATCATCTTTTCATCTTTCATCATAATCTGCCTTGATCCCGTGGACACAGGGTATGTAGGTAGTCTGGAATACGAAGGATGTATTCCAGTATTTAGGCACACACGATCCATCATTCTCCACCCACCCCAATCCATTAGCATTGTCACCTTTCTAATCTTCCATTTTTCGAAATCTGTTCGCCTTGACTTAACTAACTCAAGCAACAAGCTAGCGTATCCTTTTAAAGCAAAAGTCCTTAACAAACCTGAAGCAACGAGGCTTCCTTCCAGAGTCATCTACTATCCTACTATTCTGATTTCCAACATCAACTAGTTCCAGCTTACCCAAAGCATTAGATCCATATGCTTGTCTTATGCAAAGTGTTCCATTGTCGAGACCAACACACGCGGCTCCTGTGACATGTGGCATTTTAGGCAGCAAGACACTATCTTTTTAGGTAGATGGCACCCTTTAACGGACACAGATTTCCTATGATAAGGCTGTTATCTTTCCTATCCAATCTATCTTGAGCAACCTCTTTGGCAAGAGAATATGTTGGCTGTATGTTTACTTTGTAGGTCAATCAATTTGCTTTTTGGTTTATCTTTTGTTCCTTTTATCCATTACCTATTCAAGGCTACCTTGATTTATCTATAATCTTGGTATGTTACGATGTAGTACGGATTGGGGGCATAATCATTATTTTTTTGTGTGTTGTGTTTGAGGAATGATCTTTAGCATCTTTCTTAGCATTCTATTTATCTTGTGTGTGTTACAACCTAGCATCTTACATATTAATATTCTTCTTGCATTTACATGTATGGAAGTTTATTTTATGTTCAAGACTATGGCCCATTCACATATTCCAACAAGGTCATATTATGTCTAAAGGATCTAAGTTCAAACTGCTTGCTTGTAGAGTCAATGTCCACACACTCGAATATCACACCATCTTGGTCTTTTCTACCTTGGTGGCAAACTATCCATGTGCCATATCAAAAATAAGGATTGCTCTTTATATAAAATTTTGAAACCATTGCAACAAGCTCATTCACCCATTCATTCACCCATGGCCTTATATCATTTTCAAAGCAAGGATCAATCAACAATCCTTCTCTCATGTTCTCTCCTATCTCCTTTCTTCTATCTATCATCAACCCAACCTCTCCTATCTCCAACACAATCTTCTAGTCGAGCATCAACCCAGTTCTTCTATCGCTTCCCTATCTTTCCTCTCGAGGGGGCATATGCTAGGGCAACTACCCACACCGGGGCATCAAATTGTATCATGTCTTCAACAATCATTTTCTTTGATGCAATGCTGTAAATTGCATTACATCAAAGGGGCAAAATGTAGACACCCTAAAATGACCAAGTCTTCCAATCACTTGCATTTCGTCTAATCTATTGCATCACCTTCATTTCAATGTTAATTGAATAATCTAATTATTTAATTAATTTTACCAAAATCACCAAATTCTTCTAAATCACATAATTGTGACACTAATTGAATAAATTCTCATTATTTAATTAATTAAATCAAATTCCTCTATTATTCTTCCACAATTAAATAATTTTTATTATTTAATTTGATCATTATCCTCTTTCCAAATCTCAAGTCTCCATTAATTAAATAAATCCCATTATTTAATTAATTCATCACAAATGCCCTCTTATCCAAACAATTAAATAATTCCTAATTATTTAATTAAATCAATTCATTCTTCCAAATTTGAATAAATCAAATCAAATTTATTTAAATCCTCTCAAATCTCCAAAAATAAAATAAGTCAAATATTTTATTTATTCTTCCAAATCATGCACAACAATTAAATAAATCTATTTATTTAATTTGCTTTCTTATCTTCAAATTCTTCAAATATCTTTCAAATCTTCTAAAAATAAGTCTTCTTCTCCATACACACAAAATTAAATAATTTATTATTTAATTTCTCTCAAATCATCCAAAAGCAAATCTTAAGTTGAGTTATCTATTCACTCAAACTTGTTTTTATCAAATTCTCTTAAATTAAAAGAAAGCTTTCTAATTTATGAAAAGCATGTCTTATCTTTAGAAAAGAAAGTGATTAACTCAAATAAAATAGCTTTTGTGGCACTTATCTTCTTCTTATTCATTGCATGTTCCTTAACTATTCTCCTCCATTGATTCTTCTAAATTATTTGGACCGTTGATCGATCTTTCCTGAAATCTATATAGACCCCCCTCATCTCATTCATTACCTCTCTCTTCGATCTTATTCTCGGGCATACTTAACAACGCTTTGAGCATACAAATGCATTGATTGAGCAACCACACGATCTCTTAACATTGATCTCTTGAGCACACTACTTGCTTGTTGCAGCAATGGTTTCGCAACTTCATTGAGCAATCTACACTTCTCCAAAGGGAAAAATATAGATTTTGGTAAGAGCTTTCATTTTTCTTTGATTTGATGATATTGGCTTTTACTTAGATTGGTTCACTTTATGTGATTGGTTGTTGGTTTTATTAGTTTTGATTTAGTCAATTTTTCCTCATACACAAATCTTGTGCCTCCTAAAGTCTCTACCTAATCAAGGTCACCTACTGCTCCATATCCTGAACCAACTCTGGCCCTATCGCAACCTTGTCCTCAATACGGTCCCAACTCAAAGGTGTCCTGCAAGGTCTGTCATACAAGGCCTGAAAAGGAGGCATACCCAACTAGCTGTGATGCCCATTGTTGTAGACAAACTCAAATAAATACATATACTCCTCCCATCTACTCTAGTGATCCATGATGTACATATGGAGCATATCCTTAAGAACCTAATTAACTCTCTATCTGACCATCAATCTCAGGATGATAAGTAGAACTGAAGTTGAGTTATGTTCCCAACGCTTGCTCCAAAGCCCTCCAAAAGGCTGATGTGAACACTAAATCTCTATCAAATATGATACGATGAGGTACCCCATGTAGTCTAACAATCTGGTACAAGAATACTCTTGCCACTGATGGTGCATTGTACATCATGTGTACAGGTGACAAATGCACCACCTTGGTCAACTTGTCAACCATCACCATGATGGCATCATGGCAGTGACATTACATAGGAAGACCAACATTGAAATCCATGGAAATGGTGTCCCATTTCCACTCAAGTATCGCATGAGGGTATAAAAGGCCTACTAGATGCTGATGCTCAGCCTTGACTCTCTAGCACTCTAGTCAATGAGCAACATACTCTACAATATCTCATCTCATACCCGCCCAATGGTATAACTATCACAAGTCGACATGCATCTTCTTCACCTCTAGGTGTGTAGCATAAGGTGTTCTATGAGCCTTTGAAAGAACTACCATACGAAGTTCACTCACATGGGGTACATAGATGTGCTATCAAAATCTATGTAACCCATCTGACTCAAGGGAATATCCTGCAAATTTTCCCTTAAGGGCCCTCTGTGACTGGATCTCCTGTTGCACCTTAAGAAACCACTCATCCTCAGGCAGATGCTAAATGATGCGCTCTCTCAAGTCCACACACAAGGTCAAAGTCAGGATCTCATGGCACCTCTGACTCAAAGCATCAGCAACCACATTCTCCTTCCCTTTGATGTAGTGGACATCAAAGTCATACTCACAAAGAAAATCCATCCAATGCCACTGGCGGGCATTCAAATTTGGCTATGTAAATATATACTGCAAAGTATGGTGATCTGAATGAAGCTCAAAGTGATGACCCAAAAGGTGTCTCCAATGAACAAGAGCATGTACCACTGCTACAAACTCCAAGTCATGAGTAGGGTAGTTCAACTCATGTGTCTTGAGCTTATGTGACTCATATGCAATCACTCTACCACCTTGCATAAGCACGGCTCCCAAACCCTTGAGTGATGCATCTGTAAAAACTATAAAATCCTCTACAAGATCAAGAACTGCTAAGATGGGAGCACTGATAAGACACTCCTTGAGGACCCCAAAGGCCCTCTCACACTGCTCGGTCTAAGAGAAACTCTTCCCTTTCCACTGAAGGGAAGTAATGGGGTGTACTATCCTAGAAAAGCCCTCTACGAATCTACAATAGTAACCAGCTAATGCCGTGAAACTCCTGACCTCTGTCACACTGGTGGGTGCTGGCCAATCCCTGATAGCCCTGATCTTTGATGGATCTATGGAGATGCCATCACTAGATAGGATGTGTCCTAAATACTGCACCTTAGTCTTGAAAAAGGCACACTTTGCCAAGTTGCCATAAAGCTGCTCTTCTCTCAAGCACTGCAAAACCTGATGCAAGTGATCCACATGCTCCTCCTCAGTCCATGAATAGATCAAAATATCATCAAGAAAAATGATCATGAACCGATCCAAGTAAGTGTAGAACACCCTGTTCACAAGACTCATGAACACTGCAGTGGCATTCATCAAATTTAAGGGTACCATAGTAAACTCATAGTGGCTATATCTAGTTTAGAAAGTGATCTTATGAATATATGCCTCTGTGATGTACAACTGGTGATACCCAAACTTTAGATCTATCTTTGAGAACACTACGGCTCCCTGCATCTAATAAAATAGGTCATCAATCCTAGGCAGAGTATAACGGTTCTTCATCGTCACCTTATTAAGCTGTCTATTGTCCATGCACAAGCGAAGAGACCCATCATTCTTCTTCACGAAGATAATCGGTGTGCCCTATGGTGAAACACTAGGTCAGATGTGTCCCTTCTCAAGTAACTCCTCTAACTGCAATTTGAGCTCCCGTGAGCTCATGTGTCGTCATCCTGTAGGGGGCACAAGACATTGGCTCTGCACCTGGCACTAGATCGGTGTGGAAATCTAACTCTCTGCATGGAGGCATACCTGATAACTCTAGTGGAAAGACATTAGTGAACTCTCTCAAGATAGGATGTTCATCTAAAGATGCCTCTGGCTCATCATCTGATCTATCGCTAATAATGATGGAAAATAACTGACATCCCTTCTGCATGCAGCGCTTAAGCTACTGAATGGATATCATATGAACTGCCATGGGCTTCTAAATGCCCACTATCCCAACTGTCGTGCCATGGTCATCTAAATAGCTAATCACCTTTCAGCGACAATCTAGCTTAGCTTTATGAGCTGCAAGCTAATCCATGCCTAACACTACACCATAAGATCCTAGCGGCATAACTCTAAGGTCACAAGATGTAGTGAAGGCCCCTAAAGAGATCTCACAATCCTGAACCAAAGCATCTACTGACATCCTGGCCCCAGTGGCCAACTCAACCTCCCACCTAAAGTCCTGCCTAGAAGCCACCAACCTACAATGCTCCACTAACGATGTAGATATAAAGGAATCAGTAGCACTAAAATAAAAAAGAATAGAAATGGGAACAACCCCAATCATACCTGCTATCTCAATCACTGAGGCCTGGAAGTTAGCCTGGTAGTTGTCAACCGCTACAAGCATACGATGGGACTTGCCCACATCACCTACAGTCTACTCTGACCCTTCTAAATGAGGCTATCCCCCTCCTGTGAAACCCTGTGTACACTCTCTGGCCAAATGTCCTACCCCACCACAAACATAACATGGGCCCCTAGCTTGTATCTGCCCAGACTAAGTCCTACTACTTTGCTGCTATCCAGTTCATCCTATGGACCCCTGTGAACCTCTATACAACTGTTGTGATCTCACAAGTCTTGCAAGTGGTCTCTACTATCTCTGATCCCAATGCGGGCCCTGCTACTGCTAACCACGATTCTCTCCTCCATGTGCCCTCTACTGGGGTCTAGACCTCTGCTGATACTACTGCTGCTACTGTGGAGGCCTAGGAGGTAATGATGGAGAACTAAATCCTCCTCTCTGTGGTGGTGGTGGTGGTCTACGAAAGTTTTACTATTATTGATGATTTTGGTCCTGAAACTAAGGATGTGCACTCTATCCTCGTCCTTGAATCTCCTCTGCAATATATGCCTTCTTGGCAGCCTCACTCATGGTCTGGGGGTCTGCCATACACACTGGTCCTGCTATTCCTTGATTCAAACCTCTGATAAATTTGTGCACCAAAATTTTCTCATCTTGGAGATACTCTACATAATGTGAAAGCTCGATGAATCTACTCTCATACTACGCAACTATGAGTCCTCTCTGTTGTAAGTCATGGAACTCATCTATCCGGCACTTCCTATAATAGTATGACAAGTAACACGTATTAAAGCACTCTATGAAAGTATCCCATGTGAGTGTGTCTAATGATAAACAGTGCTTGCACTCCTTAGTGCACCACCAAGTAGCTACTGCATCTCTCAAGAGGTGTACTACCATGCATGCCTTCATGTTTCTCCCATAAGTTTGCAATGCAAAGCACCTGTCTAGACTGATAAGCCAAGCCTTAGCCTCAGCTCCCTTTGTAGCTCCTATGAAGGTAGGTGGATTAAGCCTAAGTAGGTCTCTGATGGGATCTCCTCTGTCTCTATGCCCTATGACTGGCTCATCCATACCATAATCGTAAGGTCCATGATACACCTACTCTACCCTCACAGTCTCATTTCATCTCTCATGTCGTAGAGGACTTTTACTCTATGTAAGCTGACTGGATCTCCTCCACTATAGTATCAGGTATCTCTACAAAGGGCTCTATACGTGGTACCTCTCGTGGTTCGATGTGGGGCTATACACGTGGCTCAGCTCATGACTCAGTATGTGGCTCCTCTTGCGGATCAACATAGGGCTCATCATGTGATGCTGGTACAACTAGTGGTAGCCTCTCTAACATGTCCTGTAACATCTATAAAATATGAGGTCCTATATCAAGTCTTCGTGGTGCCTGTGGTGCTTGCTACTCTGATAAGGCTGCTTGTCCCTGACCCTCTACCGTGGACTCATCTCGTATCTCTATAGACTTAGTGCGGCATGAACATGCTCACCTCATTCTATGTGGCATTCTACAAGAACAAGGCAGCTACTAATTAATCAAAATTACAAAAAAAGTAACATGCCCTAACAATCCCAGTGTTTAAACTTAGGCTCTGATACCAAATTTCAGGCCCATATTTCCCATGCGGTCACGACACGCAACACATGTGTCATGTCCACATTTGTCATGTGGTCATGACATGAAATATAAAAAAATTTCCACGCATCCCTAGAAACCCCCTAGGACTTGTCAGCGTGCTCGGTGGCAATACGCATAAGGCGTAAACATGTCAGTCGAAGGCGGGGTAATGTGATCACATGCACATTCCCTTACGTGATGAAGGCCAACTAGGGGGTTGATGCGACATGAATAATGTCACTAATAGGGTTAGGATCGAAGATCAAAACCCTAGATTCACCTACGTGGATGATGCGATTTCGACATAAGTCAAAATCAAAAGCCTAATTCTAATGCTTAAGAATACAATTAATGGCCTAATAAACTTGTCATCAAGTTTGCAAAATCGATAATATCTTTTACACAAGATTAAATTTACTAACTTAACTAAACCCTAGATTATAGAAAAATCTGGCAACATAACGCCTCACGAGCGTGAATAGGGTTTATTCTATGTAAAGAATTTTAGGGCAAAAGTCTACTAGGTTTGCTAAGTTGGATGACAAAATTTAATCCACTAGAAATTAAAATTTATCTCACTAAGGTTCTCTGTTCAAATGTAAGGTTAAATTAATTAATTATAAACCTAGTTCATAAAGATTTAACCATAATAATAATTTAACTAAAAAGGTCTCACTAGAAAGTAAGGTTAAATTAAAATTAAATGGTAGACTAAATTTAAAATAAAATTTAAATAAAACTTTAATAAAATTAACTAGGGCATTAGCCCACTAGCTCATTTAAATTGAATTCTAGTAAAAAAACTATCTAACTAATAAATTAGATCTCCTATCATCTCATTAACTTTCCCAAACAAATATATCTCTAACAATTAAAATATCACAATTAAAGTTACCCATTTTATTAAATTTCCAATGCATCCTAATAGAACAAACTAATTTAAAAACCATGACTTATATGAGAGGGAAAGTGAATAATTCTAAATATAAAATTAAAACCCACTTGCCCTAAAAGTTCTCAAATTAAAAAAAAAAAAACTAATAGCCTTATGGGAGGAGAGAAACCCTAGCCTCCATTTCTCTCCATCTCATTTCTCTCTTCTCACTTCTTCATTCTCTCCTTCTCTCTTTTTTTTTTGTTTGCAAGTTTGGGGAATGGCCTCCATGAATGGAAGGTCAAAGAAGGTATACTTATTGTGTATACTCGTTTATATATATATATATATATATATATACACACACACACACACACACTATGTTTTCTTTTATTAATACACAGTTTTACTTTTATATATAAGGCAGCAATAATAAATGGTACACAGATTTTTTAATTAAGAAAGACAATATTACAATATATATATATATGTCCAAACAGATTTTCATTTGATACTCAAAGCTAAAGAAGGTTTATTTTTATATATAAATCTATATACATACTTATATATATATATATATATATATTTATATATATGTGTATGTATGTATGTATGTATATATATATATATATATATATATATATATATATATACATACTTATATAAATTTATATATATGTGTATGTATATATATATATGTTTTTACATTTAATGCGATCCTTGTTTAAAAGTATATATATAAGAAAGATAGGATGGAAATTACTTCCAAATATTAATGCTAGTAACTAAAATTTATACAGCCAACACAAACGGCTTTTTATATTATTTTTTTTCCTCTCCATAAATTTGAAAACAAATACATTACAAAATTTCCTTTTGAAATAAACAATCAATGATCTTATTTTCCTTTCTAAGAGAACATATATTTTCACTATATTTTTCACATACAAAACAACAACTATCTATATTCTTCTTTGTTGAAATAAAACAAATAATTACATCAAAATTTGAACATGCTTTCCTTTCTTGCAATATATCTATATATATATATATATATATATATATATATATATATATATATATATATATATATATATATATATATATATATATATATATATTCATTCATAAAGCATTTTAAATCAATAACTATAGATTTTATTTCCAAATGTAAATAAGTCTAATACAACTCAAGTTTAAAAACATAAATTCTACAACTTGAGAGAGCAAGATCTCCTCTCTTGAACCTTAAAAAAAATACACAAAGCCTTTCTTGGCCATGCTCTCTCAAGAGCTCAAAATAAGTACACAAGAGAAGAAGTATTGGTTTCTCCATCATCTCATAGCTCCAACAATTTTGCAATGACACAAAAAGAGGGAAAGAAGCCACAATGAACTGCTCTCCTCCCTACCATTGACTCACTCATGAGTCACCCCCGAGTTAGGAGGTCATCCTCACACAAGGTAAACACACACCACATCACAACATTGCATACAAACACTAAAACAATATACTCCCATGAATTTCACATAACAAAACTCACCCAAGGTGAGTTTAATGGGGTAGGGGAGTGGACATCACTCACCTCAAGAGTGCCACTCCAAAAATTTCCAAAAATAATTTCTTCTCAAGGCCTCAAGCCAACACTTAAAACATAATTTTCACAAACTTCCTCTTGGCTCTCAAATCATTTCAAAAATAGTCATATACACATATTTCCCTCAAGGCTAAAATCCCACAAAGCCAAGGATGTGACCCTGAGGAGGTTCACTCCTCCCCCACCCACACATGTTGAGCATTCTCTCCAAATGGATAGGCTCTCACAACTCCCTCAACTAGTTTTCCCACACTAACAAAGGAAAAATACAAAATAGAACTCACACATACATCATATAAGTAAAAAAAAAAAGCATGAGGAAAGGCATTTGACTTGCATCCAACCTTTTAAATCCCAAATGGAAGATAGTTGAGAAGAGCTCCTCTAACTCCTCCAAGTTGAGCCTCCAATTTTTTCCTCTAACTTTCTCCCCAAAAGCAACTAAAATTCAAAAAAATTGTAAAAGATTCAACAACCCACTCCCTCTCTTCAAGAGGGATTAAAACAGACACTTCTCATGAGCCTTGAGGAATGGGGAGATGACACATGTCACCTCATCACTCCTCCACACAACCACTTGCAAGACTCTTGGAATGGGGTGGTGACACATGTCATCCACCCATTCCACCAAGTCTTTCCCCCATCCACTTGCTCTCTCTCACATATGTGGGAGATAAAGGTGGAGCCAAAGGAGAAGTGGGTACCACATGTACCCTAGTCATCTCCTCCTAAGAAAGCCCACACAACCCCAAGGTACCCTCACCAATTGTGGGAGAGGCTTGGAGTTGAGTCCTCCACAATTAAGGGGTCTTGAAGACTCCCCCAACCTAGGAAAGAGGAAAGGAAGAGGTTGAGTGTTTGACCCACTCATCCTCTCCCTCCCACACTTCCATTTTCGTCACTTTATTTCAGGGTGAAGTTAAAGTGACCAAATGGGAGTTTACCTAAGGTTATACAAGCTCAAATGGTCCCTAGACCCTAGGGGTACAACCCAGGGTCAATTTTAACCCATTTTGAGCACCATAGGTTGAGTAAAAATGCATAAAAAGGGGTCTCAAAGTTAATAATTCAAAATAAAATCCAAATGACATTACAACTTAACAACACCAATGAAAAATTAAATAAAAGAAGGGGTAGACCTAACCCAACTAACATCACACAACTACATTATAAAAATTCATCATGCATCACATAGTTGATCTTGGTTCCACTTGGAACTAGATCAGCTTTACATGGGAAACAAACACAGTGTGTGGGATCATCTCTGATTATCCATGGCTTAGTTAGAAACATATGCACACTCAAATTAAATGTTAATCCAACATGTATATAATAGCCGAAGAAAAGTGAAACATACACTCACATCATCACATGATCATATAAGCATCAAAGAATCACATCATAATTAAATTCCTAATTTTGCATTTCGAAAATCCATCACAAGATAAGATCACATAATAAATCTCTAACTAAAATCACCTGAATAGTATCCCAATAACATCATAATGTAAATCATATGTCTAACATCATCAATGAATCCATATTAAGGTCTAATCTCATCATAATCATACTAAACATAATAAATCCATATAATGCATAAAGTCTAATAGTCCTTTAAATCGGGATCAATAGTCCCATAAGTCTAATATGTGTCTCCAACAGTAAAATAAAGTAGTCAATATAAGGGAGTGAAATGGTAGGCCTCACACAAGATGCACTACTCTGGCACAAGTCTTTGTATCTGAGGTCAAACACATTGATAACATCTATAACAGATAACTTACCTCGTATGTCCCCACCTTAAGGTGGTTGATAGCAGTTATCGATATCAAGCACATTAAGGTAGGAAGAAAACACACAAGGGAACACCGACTTTCACAAAGCCCATGCCCCTTAGAGGTGACATGTACTTTATGATGGCCAAATGTTCCCACAAACACATCCCTGCAAGAAAAATGTTAGTTTCTACAACATCATGATAAATAACATCAATGCATATGATTAACGACACAAAGAGCCAAGGTTATACAATGAATTTGGAGTTTGAGGATAACTGTAGGGCTATATAACGAAGCCCTCCGAATCAAGTACCACTAAGGCTAGATTCAAAGGCAAACAAAGGTGCATAGAGAAGTAGTATTGTTAAGGTTTGTAAATGCGATAGAAACATCATAAAATTTACTAGGTAGAAAGCACGAGTGCTTCCACTAGACAAGCATCGGATAAGATATACAATCCCATCGTCATATTAGGAACTATAGTCCATTTTTTGATTGCTCTCGAAAGGGAAACTAGGTCCACATCAGTATAAATGTTTATCATAATTCACTCACTAGAAGGAAACACTAGAGGAAGGGAAACAATAAATAAGAGAGGAGAAACAAATGTCTTAGGCATAGTTACGTAGGAGGGTACTCCCAAGTCACCAACCACGGCACTATGTCTGTTAGACACAACACACAACAATGAAATTAGAGAGAGGCAATATAGAAGAATGATGATACAAATAGAAGAAGGTCACAACAGAGGTAGTCTCCTAGTATCCCAAACCTTATGGGAGAATCTGAGGTCATCTAAGAAGGCCTAAACAACACATAACACATCACGGGGGAAGCACATCACAAGAGAGATAAAGGGTTAGAGATACTTACCTGCAGGGCCCCTGTCAGGCTAGAGATTGTCTATAAGCAAATTGTCGTCGTCATTGTCCCATTCCCTAATGATGGAGGATAGTGGGACATATGGCACAATAGCCAAATTCATATCTTGTTCATCATGTTGTTCATCATTAGGATTGTCTTTGTTTGGTTGAATGTTGGGATCAATGTTCTCTTGTTAAGAGGTAAGGTTTATAGCATATTCTTGTCTTCTTTTTCTTCTTTCTCTTGCTTTTCTATTTCACTTTGTTTGACAACTTATCTTTTGTAAGATAGGGCCTTGCTCTTTCATAGGTTGTTGCAAAATAGAAGATGAAGCACCAGGATCAAGCCTCATTTGTCGCAGTGGAGCATTTTGTTGTTGACAATGATCTCCCGATCCTTGTAAGGATTTCGGGGGAGGAACCTCAGCAAAGGGACCTTGTCCTTTCAGTCTAAATTGCTCTTCATATACAGGTTGTTTATCTTTTGTCATTGCTTCTGTAGGAGGATTAGGTACTGGATGTAATAGTTTTGCTTTATAATTTCTATAGCTCAATAATGTGAAGTCTATTCGTAGCTCTAATTTATCATTATTTTTGTTGCAAAAGTAATCCAATGTGAAGTGTTGTTGCATAGTTAAAGGTTTGTATGTATTTCTATGGATGGCATGCACTTGTCCTATTGGGACTGAAATTCCCAAGATACTTTTCGGCAAATATTAAGTTTTAATCATTCAAATATTTCAGTGTGAAAGCATATATAGAAAGATCCATGGTTGTTTTCAAGTAGAAATTAGCAATTGAGCTGATAGAAATATTTGGATTTGATCTATCCTGATTCCCAAAGACTTAGTATAACATGGTAGAAGTGCTCATTAAAAACAAACCGTAAACAAGGAAGTGAAAAGTTACAAACCATATTGAAAGTAAAGGAAAAATAACATTAAGTACTAGAAACAAATACGAATGAATTCCTTGTTGAAAATGAATAGGGGTTGCTTTTGAACCATCTCAAAATTCCATGTATTTTGCAAGTTATATATGTTTTGATAAAATACATTGTGGTATGGGTTTGTATGTTTGTATATACAAAGTCTCTCATATACAAAGTGGTTTGTATGTTGTATGATGCATATGCGAAGTCCCTTGAATATTGGGTCGTGATATGGTCGCATAAAAGATACATTGGTTTGATGCATTGTTCACTTGTATACATTGGGCTATTGTTTTATTTTTACATACAAAGTGGACCCGACGAGTTTAAGAGTTGAAATATATTTTATGTCGGGTCCATTGCTTGTATGTTATGTTTGTATGTTTAGCAGAATGTGACATACAACGAAGTACATACAAGGTGATATGCATAGCACAGAATTGAAATATTATGAAAAGTGGTGAAATTGTTGTATGTGTTGTGTCTTGTATGTCTCAGATTCTACAAAGCTAATATACATACTACGGATTCGAAATGTTTATAAAATAAAGTTAAGTTGTTGTATGTATCACGCTTCACATATGTATGCTTTCACATACATTTTAATATACAAACATTACCGAGATACAATGCCCACATACAAGCTGGAATCGAAATAATTGTGAAATAATGATAAGTCTTTGTATATTTCACATTTGTATGTATCAGTACATACATTGTAGGACATACAACACAGATTTCGGGGAACATTAAAAAATGATATAAACAATGTATCACTACTCAATGTATAGCGGAAATATATATTGAACTTTATGCAAGCCAGAACTGAAATGTTTATAAAATAAAGAATAATTGTTGCATGTATTATGCCTTGTATGTATGTTTTGGATTATACATCATGGCACATATACAAGGTAAAACTCAGGAGAGAATTAAATCGGGCTAAAGGGTTGCATCAAGAATTTATGAATATTGGAGGATGCATCTACAAGTCGGAGTTGAAAATAAATGAACCATCGTTTATAAAAGTAAGGAGTCCGGAAAAGACATACAATCGAGTTTGTATGCATTGGGCATTGCATGTGAAGGATGCAAGTAGTGGGTCCCGCCGCATGCACATTTGGGCTTGTATAATGTTAATGTATATCTTCGATATACAAACCCATATACAAGGGAAGGTACATCGTAAAAAGGCAAGCCAGATGTCAAGAAGAAATTAAATACGGAAAAATCTCTGCATGTCTAGGTGCTTGTATAGACATTACCGATATACAATGTATTACATACAAGGGGCGGAACCGAAAGGGTTATTCAAAAGAATTAACCGCTTGTTATTCAATGCTTTGTATGTTTTGAATATACATTCTCCAGGATACAAGCTATATGTACAAAGACCAGACACGAAGGAAAACTTAAATGTTAAAAACTCTTTATATGTTTTACCGATTGTATGTTGCAATGAACATATCAAATATACAAAGAAATGGAAAGTGAAAAGGCAGGAAGCTTTTTCAACCCGACTGTAAGGTCACGCCGACGAAGGAAACCCTAAAAATTACATTTAATCTAAATGTTTAATATATTCTTCTGACATTTGAAATATGGATTTTTGCAGGATATAAATAGCGGGGATTAAACTATAAAACACCCATGAAAGTATCTCAAGGAACTAAATAAAATATCGATAAGGGAAGTAATTACGTAAATAAATACATTTATTTAAATAAATTTGTTTGGATTGTTTGATCAGACATTAATCTATGTTTTATTTAGATTTTTTAGGAATAATGAAGAAACCCTCAAAGGATATTGGGTTGGACTACAATTAAAAACTCTTCGACCTTGAAATGGTTATCCATTTGATGATTAGTGGCCAGTATTAAATTTTGTAAGTCTATTTTATTAGAACTAATATTGTTGTTCGGTTATTAACCATCACAACCATTGTAACTGGTCTGAAGCTTGTATGCCTCTCTTTATAAGAGATGACTAAGACTAGAGGAAGGTCAAGGATAGAGATAGATAGATTAGAGAGAGACTACAAAAAAAAGGGTAGATATACTATAGATTAGAATTGAAGAGCAATGCTAGTTCATTTTTAATATATTTTATTTCTGGTAGATCATGTGTAAGCATTCTCTAATGAAGTCAAGTATATAAGCATGAAGCAGTGACTGCAAAATTTTGGTATCAATTATCTGTTAAATTTATTCAATTATATGACTGTCTCCTTTCAAAGTTTTCTCTATTATTCAACTTGAGTTATCCAGTATATTTTCAAATTGTCTATGCACATTTGTTGTTATAGTGTGGTAAGATTAATTGGTTTCTGCTTTCAAAATTAAATCCTTTAAATTTATCATAGTAACTCAGAAGACATTGACATGGATCTATAAGAAGAGTCATATAGTTAGGGTTTGTATTCTATCTCCAACTTTGATAAATCTGTTACAATTGTAGTATCATTCTGACAGGTTCCTTCAAGTAAGGATTAAATCCTTTTAGATGAATGCAGGTAACATTTTGTCAATTGGATATATGTAAGAATGGAATACTAACTATTTCCTTGTAGGGTTGTACAAGTTACATACCTATTCTTTCATGCCAGATAATTCAAGTCTTTACCAAACAAATATTCATTTATTTCATGACCATACTGAATCTATATTAAATAAGGTACTGGTCTAGTATTTTCATTATCACGTATTCAACTTCTTTTCTAAATTTACTTAGTTAGATTGCATTACTGCTTTAGCATTACAATTTAAATTATTTTTGAATTAACATGCTATCTTTTTGTCTATTTTATAATTTGTGCCATTATCAATAGTTAGATTAATTCAGATTAAAGTAGTGATCATCTCTTTATCTGCTTTATTAATTAGAGGTTTACCCACCTAGTTCTGGCAGAGCTTGAAGTGAAGGGGGTTTAGCCATATCTACCCTGTGTCAGTTAGCCAAAAACATCAAGAGAGCCTGGCACCCTCTTAGGGTTAACGACCTGCATTTTTGAGACCTAATAGAATTGGTAACTCTACTGGGGACAACACATAGAGAAACCTAGGAGTAGACCATGTTATTAGAGTCAGAGAATTAAAAGGCATAACTTTGCTGGTGGAAGGAAAAACCCAGAAAATTGATTAGTCCTTTAAATAGAGGTGGTGACTCTACACAAAATTCAAATATAGATTGGTAAACTCTGCTGGCAAGAACCCAGAAAGATGAAATTTTCCTCTTCTCACAAGAGGTGGCGACTCTGAATATAAAGTTGATGAAACATGAAAAAATATAACATACCCTCTTTAGATGCATTCTTTGAATTAAGGAGACATGAGGGAGAATCTAGGTGTGATTTTTTCCACAGGTTGGTGGAGATCTATATATAGATACCTTTACATCTCAAACCTAGTGAATCCTTATGCATTAAAACGTTCATGCTTGCTTATGAGCCTATGTCAATTTATTGGCCTAATTCATTAAAGCCAATTACTCTAAACCAAGTGGCTAAATTGGTTCCTATCATAGAAAGGAAAAGACGTGAGGATGCTATCAATATTAAATCCAATGATAATAAATATCAAGAGGATGATCAAAAAATGTAGCCATCAAAGGATGGGTATGCAAATGAAAATAATAACTATAACAACCCACATGATGAGGATGAAGATAGAGAGGGTCTATCCTACATAATAGATTGTGACTGTAAATGTTATGAAGAATCCATTGAAAATCTAGATTTTGATGACAATCATGTGGATTTACAATTAAGTGATTCTCCCAGCTCTTATGAAGAATAGGAGAGGTTTGCTGATCAAGCTGTTGTTGATCTTGATAGCATGACTAATCAGGAATTAGAAGTGTATTTTGAACGGAAAGAATAATAGCTCAGGAGGATACAACAGAGGAGACAAGAACTTGAAGATAAACAAATGGCACAATTAACCATCGAGGCATCAAGACTACCAAAACATGTCACTCCACATAAACAAGCTAGAAATATCAATTCACATATGCCCTCTGAGAAGACATATGCTCCATATACTCCAAGAGTACCTCATAATCCATACCATAACCCTATTTAGCATAATAAGCCACCACAAGGGCTCCAACCTATAAATGCAAGTAACTTTCCTCAATACTATCCACCACTAGGACAGTACTATGCCCCACAATACTAGCAATATGTGCCACAATAAAATGTTTACTATCAGCGTCCATATCAGACAAGTTTTATCACAGCCCACCCACCGCAATATATGAATCAATAGTGTTGGGGGAAAGAGGAGCATTGTTTTCAACAAGAAAAACAAAATCTTGATCAAAAGGAAGTGTACATAGCAGAAAATAATCTTCAGGCTTGTTCAAAACCATTGTATGATGACATAGCACAAGAAGAGGAAGAGGATGAAAGGCATTCAGATAGTCAGGGAGGTAGATATTCTGATAAAGATTCTATAAATGATCATGTTGATGAAATGGGTACATCTAATTTTGGGTGTTGTGGTAATGATGAAAAAGATGAAGAAAGTATCATCAATATGGTGGATGAAGAAATATGCTCACTTAACAGTGAGCAAATTTCATAATTACTCACTATAGAATATTAGAAGTATGCACATAAGGATGATACTCAAAAACCATGTCCAACATACATATGCTTTGACATTGAGGATACTTTACGTGATAGTAGACCACATGATTGGTGTGAATGTATAGTATCAGGATCACATTTAGATGAGATAGAAACAATTGATGAACGTAAATTCAATAGCAGTGATTGTCTAGAGATAAGTGCTTCTATTGAATCTTGTGATAATGGAGTCTCAAGATCACAATCATGTGGGAAGATTACCTATGATGCTGAAAGTAATAGTGATGCTTTTTCATTAGATGGTGCCAAGACTCAAGAAAATAAATATCAGATGCAAATTGATTTCTTATGCTTCCCAGTTTAGATAGAGAACCATCATTTGGAAGATGACAGCAAATATGGTTACATAAAATATCACACAGAGATTATGTCTAGCCTGTCATACAAGTGTAAGGTTATAGATGGTTTTCAAATGCATAATGGTGAAGAATTTACCAGCATCACTAATCAGTTAAATATGGATATGACAAATCATGTAAACTTCAATGATATGTTCAAATTGGTTTTATTACAGCATGATCATAAACAAGTTTTTTGATAGGGGAAAGACATGGATTTCCTTTTTTGATATGGTCTTTTGACCATATCAGTTTTGGGGCAAAAGTAGACTCTGTAACCCAATGGAGAAGGCATTGGTCTGCACCCCAGAGATCTAGGGATCTTGTTGTGCCCACAAGGAATATACATCCCCAGAAAGAGCCATTGTTGGGATTGAAATTCCCAAGATACTTTTTGGCAAATATTAAGTTATAATCATTCAAAGATTTCAGTGTGAGAGCATATATAGAAAGATCCACAGTTGTTTTCAAGCAGAAATTAGTAATTGAGCTGATAGAAATATTTGGATTTGATCTATCCTGATTCCCAAAGACTTAGTATAACATGGTTGAAGTGCTCATTAAAAATAAATCGTAAACAAGGAAGTGAAAAGTTACAAACCATGTTGAAAGTAAAGGAAAAATAGCATTAAGTACCAAAAATAAATACGGATGAATTCCTTGTTGAAAATGAATAGGGGTTGCTTTTGAACCATCTCAAAATTCCCTGTATTTCGCAAGTTATGTATGTTTTGATAAATTACATTGTGGTATGGGTTTGTATGTTTGTATATACAAAGTCTCTCATATACAAAGTGGTATGTATGTTGTATGATGCATATGCGAAGTCCCTTGAATATCGGGTCGTGATATGGTCACATAAAAGATACATTGGGTTGATGCATTGTTCACTTGTATACATTGGGCTAATGTCTTATTTTTTACATACAAAGTGGACTCGACGAGGTTAAGAGTTGAAATATATTTTCTATCGAGTCCGTTGCTTGTATGTTATGTTTGTATGTTTAGCAGAATGCGACATACAATGCAGTACATACAAGGCGATATGCATAGTGCAGAATTGAAAGATTATGAAAAGTGGTGAAATTGTTGTATGTGTTGTGTCTTGTATGTCTCGGATTATACAAAGCTAATATACATACTATGGATTCGAAATGTTTATAAAATAAAGTTAAGTTGTTGTATGTATCACGCTTCACATATGTATGCTTTCACATACATTTTAATATACAAACATTGCTGAGATACAATGCCCACATACAAGCCGGAACTGAAATAATTTTGAAATAATGATAAGTCTTTGTATATTTGGCATTTGTATGTATCGGTACATACATTGTAGGACATACAACATGGATTTCAGGGAACATTAAAAAATGATATAAATAGTGTATCACTACTCAATGTATATCGGAAATATATATTGAACTTTATGCAAGCTGGAACCAAAATGTTTATAAAATAAAGAATAATTGTTGCATGTATTATGCCTTGTATGTATGTTTTGGGTTATACATCATGGCACATATACAAGGCGGAACTCAGGAGAGAATTAAATTAGGCTAAAGGGTTGCATCGAGACTTTATGAATATTGGAGGATGCATATACAAGTTAGAGTTGAAAATAAATGAACCATGGTTTATAAAAGTAAGGAGTCCGGAAAAGACATACAATCGAGTTTGTATGCATTGGGCATTGCATGTGAAGGATGCAAGTAGTGGGTCACACCGCATGCACATTTGGGCTTGTATAATGTTAATGTATATCATCGATATACAAACCCATATACAAGGGAAGATACATCCTAAAAAGGCAAGCTAGATGTCAAGAAGAAATTAAATACTAAAAAATCTCTCCATGTCTGGGTGCTTGTATATACATTACCGATATACAATGTATTATATACAAGGGGCAGAACTGAAAGGATTATTCAAAAGAATTAAGTGCTTGAATATTCAATGCTTTGTATGTTTCGAATATACATTCTTCAGGATACAAGCTATATGTACAAAGATCAGACGCGAAGGAAAACTTAAATGTTAAAAACTCTTTGTATGTTTTAGTGATTGTATGTTGCAATGAACATATCAAATATACAAAGAAACAGAAAGTGAAAAGGCAGGAAGCTTTTCCAACCCAACTGCGAGGTCACGCCAATGAAGGAAACCCTACAAATGACATTTAATCTAAATGTTTAATATATTCTTTTGACATTTGAAATATTGATTTTTGCAGATATACACAGCGGGGATTAAACTATAAAACACCCATGAAAGGATCTCAAGGAACTAAATAAAATATCGATAAGGGAAGTAATTACTTAAATAAATACATTTATTTAAATAAATTTGTTTGGATTGTTTGATCAAACATTAATCTGTGTTTTATCTAAATATTTTAGGAATAATGAAGAAACCCTCAAAGGATATTGGGCTGGACTACAATTAAAAACTCTTCGACCCTAAAATGGTTATCCATTTGATGATTAGTGGCTAGTATTAAATTTCATAAATCTATTTTATTAGAACTAATATTGTTGTTCAGTTATTAACCATCACAACCATTGTAACTGGTCTGAAGCTTGTATGTCTCTCTTTATAAGAGATGACCAAGACTAGAGGAAGGTGAAGGATAGAGATAGATAGATTAGAGACAGACTACAAAAAAAAAGATAGATATACTATAGATTAGATTTGAACAGCAATGCTAGTTCATTTTTAATATATTTTATTTCTGGTAGATCATGTGTAAGCATTCTCTGATGAAGTCAAGTCTATAAGCATGAAGCAGTAACTGTAAAATTTTAGTATCAATTATTTGTTAAATTTATTCAATTATATGACTGTCTCCTTTCAAAGTTTTTTTTGTTATTCAATTTGAGTTATCAAGTATATTTTCAAATTGTCTATGCACATTTGTTGTTATAGTGTTGTTGTTATAGTGTGGTAAGATTAATTGGTTTCTACTTTCAGAATTAAATCCTTTAAATTATCACAGTAACTTAGAAGACATTGTCATGGATCTGTAAGAAGAGTCATATAGTTAGGGTTTGTATTCTGTCTCCAGCTTTGATAAATCTGTTACAATTGTAGTATCATTTTGATAGGTTCCTTCAAGTAAGGATTAAATCCTTTTAGATGAATGTAGGTCAAATTTTATTAGTTGGATATATGTAAGAATGGAATACTAACTATTTCCTTGTAGGGTTGTACAAGTTACATACCTATTCTTTCATGCCAGATAATTCAAGTTTTTACCAAATAAACAGTCATTTATTTCATGACCATATTGAATCTATATTAAATAAGGCACTGGTCTAGTATTTTCATTATCACGTATTCAACTTCTTTTTAAAATTTACTTAGTTAGATTGCATTATTGCTTTAGCATTACAATTTAGATTATTTCTGAATTAACTTGCTATCTTTTTTTTTGTTTTATAATTTGTGTCATTATCAATAGTTAGATTAATTTAGATTAAAGTAGTGATCATCTCTTTATCTACTTTATTAATTAGAGGTTTACCTGCCTAGGTCTGGTAGAGCCTGAAGTGAAGGGGGTTTAGCCAAATCTACCCCATGTCAGTTAGCCAAAAACATCAAGAGAGCCTTGCACCCTCTTAGGGTAAACGACCTGCATTTTTGAGACCTAACAGAATTGGTGACTCTACTGGGGACAACACAGAGAGAAATCTAGGAGTAGACCATGTTATTAGAGTTAAAGAATTAAAAGGCATAACTCTGCTGGTGGAAGGAAAAACCCAGAAAATTGATTAGTCCTCTAAATAGAGGTGGCGACTCTACACAAAATTCAAATATAGATTGGTAAACTCTACTAGAAAGAACCCAGAAAGATGAAGTTTTCCTCTTCTCACAAGAGGTGGCGACTTTGAAAATAAATTTGATGAAACATGAAAAAATATAACATACCCTCTCTAGATGCATTCTTTGAATTAAGGAGACATGAGGGAGAATATGGGTGTGATTTGTTCCGCAGGTTGGTGGACATCTATATACAGATACCTTTACATCTCAAACCTAGTGAATCCTTATGCATTAAAACATTCATGCTTTCTTATGAGCCTATGTCAATTTATTGGCCTAAATCATTAAAGCTAGTTACTCTAAACCAAGTGGCTAAATTAGTTCCTATCATAGAAAGGAAAAGGTGTGAGGATGCTATCAATATTAAATCCAATGATAATAAATATCAAGAGGATGATAAAAAAATGAAGCCATTAAAGGATTGGTATGCAAATGAAAATAATAACTATAACATCCCACATGATGAGGATGAAGATAGAGAGGGTCTATCTTGCATAACAGATTGTGATTGTAAATGTTATAAAGAATCCATTGAAAATCTAGATTTTGATGACAATCATGTGGATTTGCAATTAAGTGATTCTCCCAGCTCTTATGAAGAATAGGAGAGGTTTGTTGATCAAGCTATTGTTGATCTTGATAGCATGACTAATCAGGAATTAGAAGTGTATTTAGAATGGAAAGAACAACAGCTCAAGAGGATACAACAGAGGAGACAAGAACTTAAAGATAAACAAATGGCACAATTAACCATCGAGGCATCAAGACCACCAAAAAATGTCACTCCACATAAACAAGCTGGAAATATCAATTCACATACACCCTCTCAGAACACGTATGCTCCATATACTCCAAGAGTACCTCATAATCCATCCCATAACCCTATTCAACCTAATAAGCCACCATAAGGGCTCCAACCTATAAATGCAAGTAACTTTCCTCAATACTATCCACCACCAGGATAGTACTATGCCCCAAAATACCAGCAATATGTGCTACAATAAAATGTTTACTATCAGCCTCCATATCAGACAAGTTTTATCCCAGCCCACCCACCGTAATATATGAATCAATAGTGTTTGGGGAAAGAGGAGCATTGTTTTCAACAAGCAAAACAAAATCTTGATCAAAAGGAAGTGCACATAGTAGAAAATAATCTTTAGGCTTGTTCAAAACCATTGTATGATGACATAGCACAAGAAGAGGAAGAGGATGAAAGGCATTTAGACAGTCAGGGAGGTGGATATTCTGATAAAGAGTCTATAAATGATCATGTCGATGAAATGGGTACATCTGATTTTGGGTGTTGTGGTAATGATGAAAAAGATGAAGAAAGTATCATCAATATGGTGGACGAAGAAATATGCTCACTTAACAGTGAGCAAATTTTAGAATTACTCACTATAGAATATCAGAAGTATGCACATAAAGATGATACTCAAATACCATGTCCAACATACATATACTTTGACAGTGAGGATACTTTACATGATAGTAGACCACATGATTGATGTGAAAGTACAGTATCAGGATCACATTCAGATGAGATAGAAACAATTGATGATCATAAATTCAATAGCAGTGATTGTCTAGAGATAAGTGCTTCTATTGAATCTTGTGATAATGGAGTCTCAAGATCACAACCATGTGGGAAGATTACCTGTGATACTGAAAGTAATAGTGATGCTTTTTCATTAGATGGTGCCAAGACTCAAGAAAATAAATATCAGACGCAAATTGATTTCTTCTGCTTCCCAGTTCAGATAGAGAACCATCATTTGGAAGATGATAGAAAATATGGTAACATACAATATCACACAGAGATTATGTCTAGCCTATCATACAAGTGTAAAGTTATAGATGGTTTTCAAATGCATAATGGTGAAGAATTTACCAGCATCACTAATCAGTCAAATATGGATATAACCAATCATGTAAACTTCAATGATATGTTCAAATTGGTTTTATTACAACATAATCAGAACAAGGTTTTTGACAGGGGAAAGACATGGATTTCCTTTTTTAATATGGTCTTTTGACCATATCAGTTTTGGGGCAAAAGTAGACTTTGTAACCCAATGGAGAAGGCACTGGTCTGCACCCCAGAGATCTACGGATCTCGTTATGCCCACAAGGAACATACATCGCCAGAAAGAGCCACTGTTGGGACTGAAATTCCCGAGATACTCTTTGGCAAATATTAAGTTTTAATCATTCAAAAATTTTAGTGTGAGAGCATATATAGAAAGATCCACAGTTGTTTTCAAGTAGAAATGAGCAATTGAGCTGATAGAAATATTTGGATTTGATCTATCCTAATTCCCAAAGACTTAGTATAACATGGTTGAAGTGCTCATTAAAAACAAATCGTAAACAAGGAAGTGAAAAGTTACAAACTATGTTGAAAGTAAAGGAAAAATAGCATTAAGTACCAGAAATAAATACAGATGAATTCCTTGTTGAAAATGAATAAGGGTTTCTTTTGAACCATCTCAAAATTCCCTGTATTTTGCAAGTTATGTATGTTTTGATAAAATACATTGTGGTATGGGTTTGTATGTTTGTATATACAAAGTCATTTGTATATACAAAGTCTCTCATATACAAAGTGGTTTGTCTGCTGTCTGATGCATATGTGAAGTCCCTTGAATATCAGGTCATGATATGGTCACATAAAAGATACATCAGGTTGATGCATTGTTCACTTGTATACATTGGGCTAATGTTTTATTTTTACATACAAAGTGGACCCGACGAGGTTAAGAGTTGAAATATATTTTCTGTTGGGTCTGTTGCTTGTATGTTATGTTTGTATGTTTAGCAGAATGCGACATACAACGCAGTACATACAAGGCGATATGCATAGCATGGAATTGAAAGATTATGAAAAGTGGTGAAATTGTTGTATGTGTTGTGTCTTATATGTCTCAGATTATACAAAGCTAATATACATACTATGGATTCGAAATGTGTATAAAATAAAGTTAAGTTGTATGTATCACGCTTCGCATATGTATGCTTTCACATACATTTTAATATACAAACATTGCCGAGATACAATGCCCACATACAAGCTGGAACTGAAATAATTGTGAAATAACAATAAGTCTTTGTATATTTTGCATTTGTATGTATCAGTACATACATTGTAGGACATACAACATGGATTTCAGGGAACATTAAAAAATGATATAAACAATGTATCACTACTTAATGTATATCAAAAATATATATTGAACTTTATGCAAGCTGGAACCGAAATGTTTATAAAATAAAGAATAATTGTTGCATGTATTACGCCTTGTATGTATGTTTCGGATTATACATCACGGCACATTTACAAGGCGGAACTCAGGAGAGAATTAAGTTGGGCTAAAGGGTTGCATCAAGATTGTATGAATATTGGAGGATGCATATACAAGTCGGAGTTGAAAATAAATGAACCATGGTTTATAAAAGTAAGGAGTCCATAAAAAACATAAAATTGAGTTTGCATGCATTGGGCATTGCATGTGAAGGATGCAAGTAGTGGGTCCCGCCGCACACACATTTGGGCTTGTATAATGTTAATTTATATCTTTGATATACAAACCCATATACAAGCGAAGATACATCCTAAAAAGGCAAGCCGGATGTCAAGAAGAATTTAAATATAGAAAAATCTCTGCATGTCTGGGTGCTTGTATATACATTATCGATATACAATGTATTACATACAAGGGGCCGAACCAAAAGGGTTATTCAAAAGAACTAAGTTCTTTTATATTCAATGCTTTGTATGTTTTGAATATACATTCTTCAGGATACAAGCTATATGTACAAAGACCGGACGCAAAGGAAAACTTAAATGTTAAAAACTCTTTGTATGTTTTAGAGATTGTATGTTGCAATGAACATATCAAATATACAAAGAAATGGAATGTGAAAAGGTGGGAAGCTTTTTCAACCTGACTGCGAGGTCACACCGACGAAGGAAACCCTAAAAATGAAATTTAATCTGAATGTTTAATATATTCTTCTAACTTTTGAAATATGGATTTTTGCAGGATATACACAGCGGGGATTAAACTATAAAACACCCACAAAAGGATCTCAAGGAACTAAATAAAATATCGATAAGGGAAGTAATTACTTACATAAATACATTTGTTTAAATAAATTTGTTTGGATCGTTCGATTAGACATTAATTTGTGTTTTATCTAGATTTTTTAGGAATAATGAAGAAACCCTCGAAGGATATTGGGCTGGACTACATTTAAAAACTCTTCGACCCTGAAATGGTTATCCATTTGATGATTAATGGCTAGTATTAAATTTCATAAATCTATTTTATTAGAACTAATATTGTTATTCGTTTATTAACCATCACAACCATTGTAACTGGTCTAAAGCTTGTATGCCTCTCTTTATAAGAGATGACCAAGACCAGAGGAAGGTGAAGGATAGATATAGATAGATTAGAGAGAGACTACCAAAAAAAAGATAGATATACTATAGATTAGATTTGAATAGTAATGCTAGTTCATTTTTTATATATTTTATTTCTGGTAGATCATGTGTAAGCATTATCTGATGAAGTCAAGTCTGTAAGCATGAAGCAGTGACTACAAAATTTTAGTATCAATTATTTGTTAAATTTATTCAATTATATGACTGTCTCCTTTCAAAGTTTTTTTGTTATTCAATTTGAGTTATCAAGTATATTTTCAAATTTTCTATGCACATTTGCTGTTATAATGTGGTAAGATTAATTGGTTTCTACTTTCAGAATTAAATCCTTTAAATTTATCATAGTAACTCAGAAGACATTGTCATGGATCTATAAGAAGAGTCATATAGTTAGGGTTTGTATTCTGTCTCCAGCTTTGATAAATCTGTTACAATTGTAGTATCATTCTGATAGGTTCCTTCAAGTAAGGATTAAATAAGACACTGGTCTAGTATTTTCATTATCACGTATTCAACTTCTTTTTTAAATTTACTTAGTTAGATTGCATTATTGCTTTAGCATTACAATTTAGATTATTTTTGAATTAACTTGCTATCTTTTTGTCTGTTTTATAATTTGTGCCATTATCAATAGTTAGATTAATTCAGATTAAAGTAGTGATCATCTCTTTATCTACTTTATTAATTAGAGGTTTACCCACCTAGGTCTGACAGAGCCTAAAGTGAAGGGGGTTTAGCCATATCTACCCCATGTCAGTTAGCCAAAAATGTCAAGAGAGCCTGGCACCCTCTTAGGGTTAATGACCTACGTTTTTGAGACCTAACATGTCCATTCAAAGGAAATTTAACACATTTATGAATAGTTGAAGGGACCATTTTCATAACCTTTAACCAAGGGATTCTAAGTTTTATATCAAATGTATTAGAATCAGGGGTAATATCAAACCATTGTTCAACATGTTTCTCAAATACAGTTAATATCAATCATATCTTACCCAATGGTTTCTTTAATGCGCTAGTATTTGATCCTCAAGTTCGAAGGGGTGTAGGGTCCTTGTATTAATTGATTTGAAAAGAGGAATTTTTTAGTGGTGACATTACTGATGCAATTAGGATCAATAAGAGTTCCCTCCACATTGTTTCCCATTATTTGCATAGCGATGTAAAGGGGTCCTTCAGAATCACCGATTGTTCTATCATGAGGTGTAAAGACAATTTTAGGTTCGGGTGCTTTTCTTTTCATGTAAGGTCTAGGAGGGAACCTATTGTTGTTATCATGATTAGAGGCCATTATTATATTTTCAACTCAATGCCAAATCAGATTTTTAAATCTTGTTAAAAATTGGTGCAAAAGACAAGAGCAAAAATAGCCTAAAATCCTTGATTTTTTGTATTTTTCAAATGCAAATGAATGACCCAAAGGGTGTTATGAGGATTTCAGTCAAGGGAAGAAATTTATATGTCTGATATCATTCCAAAATAGCAATAAATTCACTCTCAACAAACTCTTGATGCAAATTTAAGATAATGCCAGGTCGATTATAGTGAAAATATGTCAAAATAGACACTTTTTTCACCAAACTTCAATGCAAGAGAGCATAAAAAAGGGTGTTGTGATGAAAATGATGATGAAAAGTAAGTAATACTAGAAATAATAGCCTCTTATAGCCAAAATATCCAACACAACATGCTTTTAGTGCCACTTAAGGTCAAACCCTAGTGAAAATATAGCAAAAATAAGCTATTTTTCACAGTTTTTTAACTCCAAGACCTAGAAAAAGGGGTGTTGTAAGGAATTTTAGGAGGGAAAAAGAGTAATATCAATAATATCAATCACATCAATCCATAAAAATGATCACAACACACTTGGAGTGCAAACTAGGTCAAACCCTAGGGCAAAAATTGTCAAAATGTGTAGTTTTTCGCCAATTTTTCATTACAAGAGCCTGTTAAAAGGGTGTTGTGAAAATTTTTATGAGGGGAAGAAAATTATTACCTGATAACAAAAAATTAATGCAAAAATATCTTTCACAACACACCTACGGTGTAAGTTTGGAGAGACAATAAGGCTAATTTTAGCGAAAATTATCGTTTTTGAAGCCCTAGGTTTTAGATTTTGAGACAAAATGCTATGTGAACTATTTGAAGTCTGATTTTTGGTGGAAATTACATACTCTCAGATCTGAAAATGATTTTCAAGCTCAAACATGCAAAATGCCCATGCAAATTTAATGGAAATGCAACAAAATTGCTAGTTTTTGTTGAAATTTTTAATGTAAAAATGCAAATAATTTAAATTTAAATGTAAATTCACACTAAAATGCAAGACTACAGCCAAATGAAAATTTTAATGAGCCTCTAAAATGAGTAGAAAAATCTGATAAAAATATTTTGTCTACAAACCCTAGATTTTGGAATTACTAGGTTATCTAAAAATTGTCAAAATTTCCACAAAAGCCTAGCAATTAAATGATGAAAATGCAAAACAAGATTTTGAATTTTTGTATTTTTCTGTAGCTTATATCAGATCTGATGTAAAAATCATGAATTAGGAAAAATTAGGAAGAATTGGCACAATTTAGTAAGCCCAACAATGCAATTTTTTGTATTTTTCCAAATTTTCAATTTTTTTTGAAATTTTCTCAATGCAATAAGGTAAATGCCTATATGAATGAATGAAATCACATCAAATCTATAGACAAACACTCAGCAAGTTGCAATTTAATTCCAATAACATGTTTTCACCAAAATGTTTAGGGTAAAATTGGATTTGTTAATCTTTTGATACTTAGATGTTAAAATTTGCCTCTCCACTAAACATTGAAGGATTTGGGGTCGAATAGTGAGCATTATCATACCCTAGAATCACTTTTAGATTTAGCAAAATTTGGATTAGGGAATTAATTATTAATTTTTTCTTTCTCCTAAGCTCAATTGAGCATTAAAACCCTAATTATGCAAATACGACAACAAATTAATGAATTACAGAAAATCCTCTTGTAGATAGGAGTAAAATACAGAATTACAACGTACCTATTTTCAAGGTTCTAAGGTGGAAAAGTCAGGGAGAAAAGAGCAGGCATCCAAGTCCAATGCCCTACTTTTTGTTTGAATCTAGAAACAAGATCTACAGCCTGAATCTTCTATATCAAGGATTTTCTCGACATGAAACTTTGGGGACTAGGGAGCAGGTGCTCTAGTTTAGGGGGTAGTTTTTCTTCCTTTTCTACACTTTAGATACTCCAATATGTTCCTCTGCAACTTCACTCAGTCCAACTCCTCAACCTATAACCTGCAATCATGAAAACTTGGTTTGGGGGTTGTGGTGTTTAGGAGCTTGCCTCAGTCAAGCCCCGGAAGGACACTTAAGTCTTCCAAACACCTTTGTTAGATAGAGAGAAAGTGCCCTTATGAGGCAGAGGCCAAATCCAAATGAAATAATGATAGAAAACATAATGATATTTCACCTTGTAGTGAATCTTTCATGGAGGAAGACATTCTTCATGCCATGAAGGAATTGATGCTCAAATCTGCAAATATCAACACACAAAACATACAAATCTGCTCTTGCAACACAATAGAAAGCCTTCAATCACCTTGAGAATGCCAATGATCATCTAATTGAAATCTAGTTTACAAATGAATGCCTAATCATTCTTATATATGCATCTACAAGCACTCCCTCCAAGAAATTAAAATTTAAACTTTATCGTGTTGATAAAATTACCAAATAATTGTCATAAACTGACACCCAAAAAATGGGGCTACCCCAAAATAGGGCAGGACTAGGGTGTGGGTGCCCAAGTCCTCCCCCCTATTTTGGGCAAGGTACAGCTCAAGGGGTCTTGTTAGGTCCCATTTTCCATGAAACATAGGTCTCATTCCATCAGGATGCTAAAATATGAACTGAAATGTCCTAAATGCACTTAAAAGACCCGAGAGCTAAACTAATGCAACACACAACATACACTCAATACAATTTTGCCATTAATGATGTGAGAGCCAAAGATTTGAAGACTGAAACATAAAAAAACTTCCATTCATCAACTCTCTTACTACAATGAGAGAAAACTCTCTTCTATCCAAGAAAAACAAAAAAAATCAAAAAAATACCTTTTTTAGCAGATTTAGACAATTGTTATTTTTTTGCCATTTTAGGTAATTTTACAATCATATCGAGAAAATCCTTTTTTCCCAAAAGCTTCCTAAAACTAAGGTATGACAAAATTCCAACTAATATTCTAAATTTGAAACATGAGTTTTGAGTTATTAAATAAAACAACTTTTAAAAAACTAGAAAAAAACATTAAATTGCCATTTTGAGGGCCAAGATGAAAGTTTCAAACCTCAAAAAAGTGCCAAGACAAGGTCCAACCGATTAGGGTGGGCTGGGAAACCGTTAGCAACCTCATAACATATTGACCTGTAAAATTTCATAGGAAACCCACATCCGAGTCAAAAGTTATGACCTCCGCAAGTCCCTGCATCATTCTCCTCTGGTTGAAAAGAACACAGCTCCTGCAAGTGAGTGTCTTCAAACTGTTGCCATTTGACTAGATCTAACCTCTGCACTTCCCACTCTATAATCCACATGTTATCTGTTGGCGGCAATCCTTCCCACTGTACTAAATACTTGTTGTAATGCCCTTGTCGAGTGTAGATAGTTTTATTATCAAGAACCTGTGCAATCTTTTCCTTCTTCTTATGGGGAATGTGGTGGTGCCATGCCCCTTCTAGTTGACTATCTTTAGCATCATCCTCACCATGGAATGCATATAAATCAGAAATATTAAACACAGGAGAAATATCAAGATCATCTAGTAAACTGACCTCATATGCATTATCATTGATCTTCTTTGTAGTTTTTCAAGGACCAATTTTCTTGTACTTCAACTTGTGGTACGTTCCAGTAGGAAACCACTCTTTTCTCAAATATACCATCACTAAGTCACCTTCATTGAATGTCTGATGTCACCTAGTAGTATCCACTATATTCTTGTACCTCTCATTACTATCCTGCAACTTTTGTCTCACTTCTTTCTACAACTATTGAAGGTGTTCTGCAAATGCTTCCCCATCATCACTGACCCTATCTTTCATTGGTAGCTGTACCAAATCTAGAACACCCTAAGGATTCCTACCATACACAATCTGGAAAGGGGACTTTCTTGTTGATCTATTAACAAAACTATTATAGGCAAATTCAGCCCGAGGTAATGCCACGTCCCATTGTTTTGGCTTTTCTCCAACAATACACCTCAACAAATTTTCCAGACTCTGATTGACTACCTTTGTTTGCCCATCCATTTGAGGATGATAAGCACTACTAAACTGTAACTTAGTCCCCATCTTCTTCCATAAAGTCCTCCAAAAATGACTGAGGAATTTGGTATCCTTATCAGAGGTAATAGTCTTTGGAACACCATGCAGTTGAACAACTTCTAAAAAAATAATTCTACTACCCTCGTTGCATCATTAGTTTTCTTACACGCAATAAAATGAACCATCTTGGAGAACCTATTAACAACTACAAAAATAGAGTCATTACCTCATTGAATATGTGGAAGTCCCAACACAAAGTCCATGCTCAAATCTGTCCATGGTGCAGTTGGCACTAGTAATGGCATATACAACTCTATATTATGTGAATGTCCCTTAGCCACTTGGCAGACTCTACACCTTGTTACATACATAGTTATATCCCTTTTCATCTTTAGCCAATAATATTTATCTTCTATCAAGGCTATTGTCTTGTCCTTGCCAAAATGTCTAGCCAACCCACTACTATGAAATTCTCTGATAATGTTTTCCCTCATAGAGCCAGCTAGTATGCATAGTTGTTTTCCTTTAAATAGATACCCATCTTGCATAAAATACTCACCCCTAAAGTGATCCAAGTTACGAGATACTGGTGCCTTCAATTGTTCCACAATCTCCCAAAAATCATCACTAGACTCATACAAATTTTTGATTGTATCAAAACCAATCACCTCAATTTCCATTGTGATCAAAAGTGCAACACGCCTACTTAACACATCTGCAACCTGATTTTGTTTTCCAGACTTATGCTTCAACACAGAATTGTAACCCTGCAAGAAACAGACCCACTTGGCATGCCTACTATTCAACTTATTCTATGTGTTCAAATATCTCAGTGCAATATGATCAATAAACAATACAAACTCTTGGAGAACTAGATAATGTCTCCAATGCCTCAATGCTTGAACAATTGCATAAAATTCCAAATCATAAGTAGAATAATTCTTTCTCACTTCATTCATCTTTTCACTAAAGAAAGCTATAGGTTTTCTGGCTTGGCTAAGCATAGCACCTATTCCCACATGGGAGGCATCACATTCTACTTCAAATACCTTATCAAAATTTAGCAATGCAAGTATAGGTGCTTCTATTACCTTTTGCTTCAAGTACTTAAAGCTCTCCTCAGCATCCTTGGTCCATACAAACTCCCTTCCTTTGGTGTAATCTGTTATAGGAGCTACAATACTACTAAAATTTTGAATGAACTTTCCATAGAAAGTGGCCAAGCCATGAAAAATTTTTACCTCTATGATGTTGCTTGGACTAGGCCATTCTAGAATTGCCCTTACCTTTTCTAGATCCATTCTGACACCATCTTTAGAAATGACAAAGCCTAAAAAAACCAAACTGTCTTGCATGAACATACACTTATTCAAATTGGAATAGAGCTTCTCCTTCCTTAACACACCAAAGATGATCCTCAAGTGTTGTAGATGCTCTTCTTTGCTGTTACTAAATACCAAAATATCATCAAAATAAACTACCACAAACTTACCAATGTAAGGTCGTAGTATAGTGTTCATTAATCTCATAAATGTGCTAGGTGCATTTGATAACCTGAATGGCATAACCATCCACTCATATAATCTGTCTCTAGTCTTAAAGGTTGTCTTCCACTCATCCCCTTCTCAAATCTAGATTTGGTGGTAGCCACTTCATAGGTCGATCTTGCTAAAATATTTGGCCCCTACAAGGACATCCATCATGTCCTCCATATGAGGTATAGGAAACTGATACTTGATGGTAATCTTATTAACTGCTCTGCTATCAGTGCACATCCTCCAAGTTCCATCTTTTTTTGGGGTCAACAATGCAGGTACAGCACATGGGCTCATGCTCTCTCTCTCACCACACCTTTACTTACGAGTATTTTTACTTGCTTATTTAGCTCTACATGTTGTGTTGGATTCATCTTATAAGCTGCTTGGTTGGGCAGATTTTCTCTTGGAATCAAATCAATATGATGCTAAATATCTCTCTTTGGTGGTAGACCATCAAGCAATTCATCAGGCAAAACATCAACAAATTCTTTCAATAGCTCTGCTACTTCTAGGGGAACTAAAATGTCTTCCTCTTCAACTTTTTTCACTACTAATGCGTAGCAACACCTTGTTACCTTCATTTATTTAACAAGATCTCTTTCAAACAACATGGTCTCACCTTTTCCTTCATCCTTGAGAGGCAATAAAATCACCTTAGAGCCATCTTTCCAAAAGGTGTATGCGTTTTTCTCTCCATCATGCATAACATTTTTATCATACTGCCATGGCATTCCCAATAACACATGACATGCATCCATTGGGACAACATCACACCATATCTCATCCTGATAGATCTTCCTTATGCTAAACTTAATTAGGCATCTTTTATCAATAGTGACTTCATTTCCCTTCTTAAACCATGCAATGCAGTACGGATGAGGATGTTTTTCACAGTGTAAATTTAATTTTTCTACCATTTCTTTAGAAACCATATTTTCACAACTACCTCCATCAATAATAACTTGACATACCTTGCCATCTGAAGTGCATCTGGTTCTGAAGATATTGGTTCAAAGCCATGAACCATCAGAGCTTTTGGCTTGTGTTTTCTCCTTCTCTAGAATCACCATTGCTCTTCTCATCATGAGACTTTCTCCCACATCTGATGGAACCTCTAGTTCTGTCCCTTCCACATCATGCTACATTTGAATCAGGTTCACCCTAGGTTGTCCTCCTTGATTTCTTTCTTGCATGTTATAATTTGAGCATTCAAATTCCCTATGACCTTTTTCTCCACATCTGAAACAAATGAAAGGCCTTCTCTGGTTTTCCCATCCTCTAGTGCTACCATAACCTCTATCTGTTTAAAATCCCCTTCCTCATTCTTGATTTGGAGGATCTTGTCGAGTGTCTACTGTTAGATTTAGGACAAACAACTAAGAGGGGGGGTGAATCAGTTGTCTAAAACTTTCTTCCAATTAAACACTTAAATTCATTCTGTGATTTAGTAGCATATAAATAAATCAATCATAGAAACATAAAGCATTGAATCAAGAGCAGCAAGACATCAACACATGAGACACCAAGATTTTTATGTGGAAAACCTAGTTAAGGGAAAAACCATAGGGTGATTAACCCAAGATTGTATTCTCTATTAGAAGAATAGAAAGAACAAAATGGCACATGCCAATTAGGGTTCACTGCCTGAGCACACCGCTCATAAGAGGCTCACTGCCTACAAGAGACACACTATGTACAAAATGATAAGTATCACCTACTTGAACTGGAAAATAGCATCTTCACCATACTTGAATTAGTCCCATTTAAGCCCAAAACTTCTGCTCTACCTTTTGCTCTCTTCCTCGCTACCACACTCTCATCTCCATAAGACACCTTTTTGAAATGACTTTATAAATCTTTATTTATACAAGGCATCGACTTAGGAATAATCATCTAAGTTGGCAAACATCTACAAGAACATTGACAAGATATGTAATACATCTGATCGGCCAGTCTCAGGAAGAACACCATCATCCAGAGGTTATTCTTCAATTGCGAGATCCAACTTCAATGTGGATGACCAACACAAACTAGACACGATCCAAATACCTTCACAAGATTTCCTGAATCACCGAGAACATCCGCACTTCATCTGCTTACTAAAATCCTTCTCTCCTTTATCCGGAACCTCAAGAACACAGTCTGTCATCACTATCACAAAGGAATAGATGTTTGCAGACCTTTAAACCATGAACCAATCGAGTTGACACTTCACAAAGACTTCCTCAACACTCCCTTAAATCCACAGAATAGGATAATGCATTTCTAGATCTCACCGGACCTATCTATGTCGCACTATCACCTCTGAACTCCTGCCAGAACTGGTTTCACTTGGGTGGTTATAACTTCTTCAGATCTTCATACAGATCTCTGAAATCTTTACTAGATCATCTCAAGACACATATCTGAAAACCCTTTGAACCGTATCCTCTGATCTTCATCTTATCTAGGATCTTTAATTTACTGTCTCCACTGATTCTCTCTATTCCTGATTGGGACTCATCTTCTCAATATCCTCAGCACAAAGCTCATCCAATCCTTATCATCAATGTAACAGGAGTATGTTGACATCAATGACAACAACGGTTAGACCCATACTTGCAACATCTACTTATTTTTCTAATCCATGGGATGACTCTCCCCTGTCATAATTTGAACCTCCTCGAAATGGGGTTGATGTACCTCTTCTTCCTCCTCTATCCCTCTGATGGTACTGTCTATTTTGTTTTTCTTTAGCCTTTAAAGCCAATTGGTAAGCCTCTTCCATACTATTGAGTCGATGCATTTTCAATTCATCTTGAATAGAAAATTTCAGGCCATTCACATATCTAGCAGCCATCTGTTCATCAGTTTCTTGATTCTCTATATGTATAGATAGCATATAAAACTCATTTGTATAATCTTGAATAGAAGAGAGGTTCTGCTCTAAATTTTGAAACCTACGAAAAAGGGTTTGTGGATAATCTATGGGTAAAAAATTTTCTCTCAACTTCTTCTCCATTTTATTCCATGTCATGATCTTATCCTTGCCTTTCCTTGTTCATTCCTTTTGAAGATGACCCCACCAAATCATTGCATGACCCTTTAATTTAGTGCATGCAAATTTTACCTTCTTTTCCTCTGTCATGGATTTCCATTCAAAAAAATTTCTCATATCATTCAACTAGTCTATCAACTCCTCTAGTTTAAGATTGCCTGCCTAATCTGAAACATCTACCTTGATCCCTTCATTTTTCCCTTCTAAGGCCCTGAGCATCCTCTCTTCAAAACTCATGCCTTCTAATTCTTCTTCTTCATGTTCTGTATCTTGATTTGCACCTCCTCGACCTATCTCTTCATCAGATTCATCTCCTCCTCTACCCAGTCTTTGGTCTTCCATCTGTGTTGTAAGTTCTACTATTTGCCTTTGCAGATTTTGCATTTCTCTATGCATCTAAGCAAGACTGCCTCTTCCTCTTCCTCTCCTAGCCATCTTCCTACTCTGATACCAGATGATGCAGCACACAACATACACTCAATACAATTTTTCGATTAGTCATGTGAGAGCCAAAGATTTGAAGACTAGAACATAAAAAAACTTCTATTCATCAACTCTCCTGCTACAATGAGAGAAAACTCTCTTATATCCAAGAAAAACAAAAAAATTACCTTTTTTGGCAGATTTCAACAATTGTCAGTTTTTTGCCATTTTAGGTAATTTTACAATCATATCTAGAAAATCCTATTTTTTCCCAAAATCATGCTAAAACTAAGGTAGGACGAAATGCCAACTAATATTCTAAATTTGAAACATGAGTTTCGAGTTATTAAAAAAAACAACTTTTAAAAAACTAGAAAAAAAACACTAAATTGCCATTTTGAGGGCCAAGATGAAGGTTTCAAGCCCCAAAAAAGTGCCAAGATGAGGTCCAACTGACTAGGGTGGTTTGGGAAACCATTGGCCACCTCATAATGCATCCATCTATAAAATTTCATAAAAAACCCACATCCGAGTCAAAAGTTATGACCTCTGGAAGTCCTTGCATTATAAACCTTATGAGGGAAAAGCCCCCAAGGGGACATTTCCTAATGTTACACAACTATATATTGTAATCTTTACAAAAATGAAGTTTAGGCTTGGTCACTCCATGGGCCTAACATACTGGCTCACTGCCATGAAGAACAACTAGGTGTAGCAGACTCACTACCTCAACCCTAAACCTAG
The DNA here is from genome assembly GCA_027924645.1 of Cunninghamia lanceolata. NCBI lineage: Eukaryota > Viridiplantae > Streptophyta > Pinopsida > Cupressales > Cupressaceae > Cunninghamia > Cunninghamia lanceolata. The sequence goes on along the minus strand of BSBN01000388.1, from coordinate 13,098,708 downwards.
GAAGATTACAATAAGGGCTATTAAACCCTATTGGCGGCTTACTGCCAGACTCACTGCCATGATCAACACCTTATTATGTTTGTGATTTAAGTATAACAATTCCTCTGCTCTACTTCTTGCCTCTTCTATGCTCTTCCTTTTGGAACTTTCTTATTATCTTTCCATTTCCGCTCAAGGGCACCTTTTCCATGACTCAACTATAAGTATTTATTCACTTCATCAACCTTGGAATGATCATCAAATTTGACATCACAATCATTAACCATTGGAACAATCTCTAAGGTTGCATTACAAACATTTACAAAATAGGTCCTAACCTATTAAAACATTATGCAAAGGAAATGAATAGTGGATCACACCATGCCTTAGCTAGGGCTCAAACATGATCTTCCACACCATGACATGCTTTCACAATCTTCCAGAGATCTCTGCAATCACCAGGATTAACCAGGTTGGCCAAAACTGGTTATATGTTACACTATCTAGGAACAATCTTCAAACATGATCTCAAATCCTTAACGTGGACCAATATCAAGATAGGAACATGATTAGGAGACATCCACAAGCACATTATAATCGTCAGGAGCAACCACAAAAACCTTAACCACTTTATCCATAGGAATTTTCTCACTGGACATGTGAACTTCACTGTCTTCAACTATGATAAAAGAAAGATAGCTTGCGGACCACCAAACCACGAACCATTGCAACTGTAGGCACTTATCTGTTGCAAGGTGTGGCCCTTGGTCTCCTTGTTCAGCACTATGCTACGGTGGTTTGCGACAAGGGCTTAATTGCCTCCCGTGCTTGTTAAATCAAGTGGTTGTATCTGGCATTAAAAGGTCAATCTTTTGGTGCAACGGTAGCTAACAATTAGTATCAGAGCTAAGGTCATGGGTTCAAACCTCATGCTTGTGCTGGGAGGGGGATTGTTGCAAGGTGTGGCCCTTGGTCTCCTTGTTCAGCACTGTGCTGCGGTGGTTTGTGACAAGGGCTTAACCGCCTCCCATGCTTGTTAAATCAAGTGGTTGTATCAGGCATTAAAAGGTTGATCTTTTGGTGCAATGGTAGCTAACATTATCATCTGCCAAACTTCCCTCTAGAATAGCAGAGCAAAATACTTTATTACAGAGGAATGCGGAGTAGAATACTTTTCTTCCTATCCCAATTAAACTTATAGAAAAAGCAGGTTTCACTCTGGTGAACACAACTCACTCAAATCTTCATGCGGAGGGCTCAAACCCAGACTGTAGCATCCTTACTCATACCTCTAACTTACTTCCAATCCACATACCACTATCTTCAAGAAGAAATAAATGCGGAGTAGTTTACCAGAATATTTTTCAGCATACAACTCACTGTCTGGTACTGCACTTATCTGTAACTCACTTGTTTCTTCTAGAGAGGCTAATTTTCTCAATATCCTCAACATACAAGTCTTCCAAACAAGTAATAGAATGAGATATAGTTGACACCAATGACAATAAGGAAATGTTGACATCAATGACAACACCGATTAGGCACATACTTACAACAATCTCTATTGCAAGGTGTGGCCCTTGGTCTCCTTGTTTAGCGCTGCGCTATGGTGGTTTGCAACAAGGGCTTAACCACCTCCCATGCTTGTTAAGTCAAGTGGTTGTATCAGGCATTAATAGGTCAGTATTTTGGTGCAATGGCAACTAACAATTGGTATCAGAGCCGAGGTCATGGGTTCAAACCCCGCACTTGCGCTGGGGGGATTGTTGCAAGGTGTGGCCCTTGGTCTCCTTGTTCAATGCTACGCTATGGTGGTTTGCGACAAGGGCTTAACTGCATCCCACGATTGTTAAGTCAAGTGGTTGTATCAGGAATTAATAGGTTGGTCTTTTGGTGCAATAGCAGCTAACAATCTCCCCCTTTGTCATTGATGGCAACAGATGATGTGAAAAATGGCAACAACCATCAAGACAAGATTCTCTCCCTTTCTCTTTACACACCTACACTCTTTCTTTCTCCAAAATTATCCCCCTTTCTCTTACACACCTATAATCAAATTTTTTCACATGACTTTTGTTGATATGCACTGGACAACTGAGAGGGGGGGGTTAATTAGTTGTCACAAAAAATTAAACAATTTCTGTAATTAAACATTCATCACTTATCCACAATTATTATGATTTAACATTGAGTGCATGAAATCAAAAATTTAACCACAGATACAACATCAAACACAAGAGACACTAGATTTACATGGAAAACCCCAAGGTGGGGAAAAACCACAGAGAGGATTAACTCTCAATATATATTGGAATCTTGAAATAATGATGTTCAGGCTTGGTCACTCCACGGGCCTAAACATACTGGCTTACTGCCATGAAGAACAACTAGGTCTAGTAGGCTGACTGCCTCAACCCTAAACCTAGCAAGATTACAAAAAGGGCTATTAAACCCTATTGGAGGCTTAGTACCAGACTCACTTCCATGATCAACACCTTCTTATATTTGCAACTGAAGTATAATAATTCCCCTGCTCTACTCTTCTTCTACTCTACTCTTCCTCTTTCCTCTGCCTCTTCTCTACTCTTGCCTTTTGGATCTTTCTTAATATATTTTCATTTTTCCTCAAGGACACTTTTTCCATGACTCAACTACAAATATTTATACACTACATCAACCATAGAATGATCATCAAGGTCGGCATCACAATCATCAACCATTGGAACAATCTCCAAGGTCGGTATTGCAAACATTTACAAAATAGTTCCTAACCTATTGCAACATTATGCAAATGGAATGAAATTTTGGTATGCCTTAGCTAGGACTCAAACATGATCTTCCACACAACAACATGCTTCTACAATCTTCCAGAGATCTCCGCAATCACTGGGATTGACCAGGTCAGCCAAGACTAGTTACATGCTACATTATTTGGGAACAATCTTCAAACACAATCTCAATTTCTTAATGCAGACTAAAGTCCAGATAGGAACATGATTAGGAGACATCCACAAGCACACTATAATAATTAGGAGCAACCACATGAACCTTAACCACTTTATCCATAGGAATCTTCTCACTGGAACACATGAACTTCACTATCTTCAAGTGTCATAAAAGAAAGATAGCTTGCAGACCACCAAACCATGAACCATTGCAGTTGTAGGCACTTATCATCATCCCAGACTTCCCTCTAGAACCATAGGGCCAAATACTTTATTGCAGAGGAATGTGGAACATAATACTTTCTTCCTATCCCAACTGAACTTACAGAAAAAGTAGGCTTCACTCTAGTGAACACAACTCACATAGATCTTCATGCGGAGGCTTCAAACCTAGAATACAATATCCTTTGTCATACCTCTAACGTACTTCCAATCTACAAACCATGAACTTCCAATAGAAGTAAATACGAAGCAATTTACCAGACTGTTCTTCAGCATACAACTCACTGTCTGTACTGCACTTCTCTATAGCTCACGAGTTTCTTCTAGAAAGGCTAATTTTCTCAATATCCTAAACATACAAGTATTCTAAACAAGTAATATAATAAGATACAATTGACATCAATGACAACAAGAATATGTTGACATCAATGACAACACTGATTAGGCAATCTCCCCCTTTGTCATTGATGACAACATATGATGTGAAAAAATACAATAGCCATCAAGACAAGATTCTCCCCTTTTCTCTTTACACACCTGCACTCTTTCTCTCTTCAAAATTCTCCCCATTTTTCTTACACATATGCACTCTATGTTTTTCACATGACTTCTCTCCCCCTTTGACATCAATGGCAAAGGGCACATACTTGCACTCTTCTTCTCTTATCTAATCTCTCTTCTGAACTCTTTGACTACTCCCCCTAAGAAGTAGCCCTAAGAAGCATCAGTCTAGACCTCTGAGCTCCTCTGGACTGATGAACTACTATGTATCTTAGTTTAGAGTAGGAGGGGTGATAACCCCTAACTTTTCTCTGAGATACTCAAAAGTATCCTTAGGCAAAGGCTTGGTAAAAATGTCTACAATCTGATCCTTGGTAGAAACATACTCCAACTTGACTTCATTCTCTATCACCTTTTCTCTTTGAAAATGATACGTAATGGATATGTGTTTTGTCCTTGAATGCATCACTGGATTCTTTGATATGTTTATGGCACTTCTATTGTCACAAAAGATTGCAATGGGATCTTCATACACAATTCTGATGTCATTCATATTCTACTTCATCATTAACACTTGAGTGCAACTGCATGTTGCTGCAATGTATTCCACTTCTGCAGTAAACAAGGATATTGAATCTTGTTTCTTGCTCAACCAAGATACTAATCTTTTTCCTAAGAAGAATGCACCTCCACTTGTACTTTTTCTGTCATCCACCTCTTTGGCCCTATCTACATCAGTATATGCACTAAGAGTAAAGTCACAGTCCTTAGGGTACCACAAACCATAATCTATTGTGCCTTTTAAATATCTTAGAATTCTCTTGACTACCATCACATGTGATTCCTTGGGTTCTACCTGAAATCTTGCCATAAGACACACTGCATGCATTATGGCAGGTCTAGTTTGAGTCAGATAAAGTAATCCTTCAATCATATATCTGTACTTTTTTTGGTCTACCATGCATGAGTTATCATCTTTGCTCAACTTACAACCAGTTATCATAGGTGTGCATACTGGTTTAGAGTCTTCCATTCTAAATTTCTTTAACAACTCTTTCACATACTTAGACTAAGAAATGAAGACACCTTTATCTGATTGGCTTATTTGCAGACCTAAAAAGAAGTTCATCTCTCCAGACATAGACATTTCAAATTCACTTTGCATTTCTCCAGCAAAAACTGAGCACATACCGTCATTGCCTCCAAAAATAATATCATCAACAAAATTGCAACAATCAGGGTTTGTTCATCATTGATCTTGAAGTAGAGATTACTATCTGTAGTACCTTTACTAAACCCTATATGTATCAGGTACATGTCCAACTATGCATACCATGCCTTGGGAGCTTGTTTTAATCCATACAATGCTTTCTTCAATCTACATACTATGTCCCCTTGTTCTGATGACTGAAATCCTTCTGGTTGTTCTATATAGACTTTCTCTTCCAACTCTCCTTTAAGAAAGTAGATTTCACATCCATTTTATAAACCTTGAAAACTTTGTATGGTGCAAAAGCCAAAAACATCGTTATTGCTTCAATCCTTGCCGCTGGAGCAAAAGTTTCTTCAATGTCTATTCTTTCAACTTGAGCATATCCTTTGCATACCAACCTTGTCTTATTTCTTACCACTTCACCATTTTCATTCATCTTGTTTCTGATGACCCACTTTGTACCAATTACATTCTTGTCTGTTGGTTTTGGAACAATATCCCAAGTTTGATTCTTTTCTATTTGCATCAATTCCTCTTCCATAGCTTTTATCCAATTCTCATCTTTGCAAGCCTCATCTACTATTTTAGGTTCAATCTTGGAAATCAGACAGAAATTTACTTGTTTCTCTATAGATTTTCTTCTGGTTAAGATCACTTTGCTCCTATCTCCTATGATTTGATCTTCAGAATGACTGATTCTTACATATCTTGGAGTTTTGGTAGCACTTACTAGAGCTTTTTCTTCTTCATTAGTGTTCTATTCATGCTGCACCACTTTTGAAACAACTGGATCATCTAACTAACATCCACTTGATTCTAAAGACCTTTCCTTACATTTATTAACTTTAACATTTGCACTCTATTACCTTTTGAGTCACCCTTATTTATCTATTGGTAAAATTTTCCTAAGCAAGAGTCGGTTTGCTGTGTTGTCTTATTGGTCGTACCTTTGTTTCTTAAATCGGCTCTTGATCCTTCAAATTTTACCCGTCTATCATCTTTGTGGGTGAAATTGCTTAAGGTTTGAACCTTTGAACCCAAACTATTCTCAAAGTCCAAAGTTCAATGGTTTGATGTGTTCAAAATCTCTCAAAAAGCAAGCTATTTTGTTCTGTGTATTAAAAAACGTCTTTGAGTTTCAGGTTGAACTTGAATCCTTTTGTCAAATGTTCAATGGTTCCACAGTTCAAGGTCCAACATTCAATGCCTTGTAATAAGTCACGTCATGCAGTTATCTTGTGTAATTAATGTATCGTTGAACCATTTGCTTGAACTCTATAGTGAAGTTCTATGGTTCAATGGTTCAAAGTTCAACGGTTCACTGTCTCATAGTTGAAAGCCTTTTACAATGTCGCATGACTGTTAGTCGGTCTGTGTAGTCCTTGCATCTTTGAACCTTCACATTGAACCATATCCTAACAAGTTCAATGGTTCATGAGTCTAAGTTCAATATTTCTCTAAGTGAACCATTCCCCCCTTTGTATGATCCAATTGGTATGATTGAACCACCGCATTGAACCACATCCCAAAAGTTCAATGGTTCAATGGTTCAAGGTTTCAGTGATTTTGATCTCATTTCTTCCCAAGGTTTTCTAAGTCAAATTTAGTAGGAAAGTTGGAGGAAAATATGTCTGAAACTCATTTTGAAATAGAAAGTTCTAATTTTGGGGAATTTATGGATAATTATTATACATCATGGTCGCACGTGAATAATGCTTGCTATTAATGAAGATGTCAGAATTCATGTCATTTCAAACAATTTTGGCACGTATTGTTTCGGGTAATAATTATTCAATCTGGTTGTGCCATTATTAACAAAGAACAAGCCAAATTTAGCAAGTGAACATACTATGTGATGCAGAGGAGAATAGCGTAGGAGGTATAAGGTTCTTGTTACTCAATTTCACAGTAATTTTAGATATCTTGGAGGTGAGTTCTATTCTTCCTATATGTTTTTTCTATTTCTTAGCTGGAAAGAAGCATCTTTTAAGTTTCCGACATTATTTTTAAAATTTGAAGTGTTTTTCACTATATCCTCCAAGTATGGCTTTGAAATCTGCTTGTTTGGGGAATGAACATTGTCCTAGTCTTACCTGTTCTCACTTTGAATTCGGGGATACTGCGCTAGTGCAATATGATTTAGAAGAATTTAGAGAAAGGTCTAGAAACCCTGTGTAAACTCCTATGATGAAGAAAATAGTAGATAGTGGTTTAGTTGAACCTACGGCCTTTCCCATGGCTATACAGTGCCCAGAACCAGTTCAGGAATGTATGAATAGGTATGAGCCCCAAAGCAGGCGCATCAGAAGTGCAAATGGTGATGTATTGCTTCATGTCAACAGACAAACCCTGATGTCTGTGATGAGAATAACACCTAAAGAGGCATATTCCAACCTTAATATTGTTCTTCTTATGGGTTCTCAAAAAAGAAACCAACTTACAAAAGTGTGATAGCAAGAAACTGGCTACTGAAGTTTCAGAAAGGTGGTTCAAGGTTACCTAGACCACTTACTAAGGATCACATGATTAAAGAAGTTAGGGATATTGTGGTGTTATTACATAGACTAGAGGGGAACCAGCATGCATATTATTGGGAAGATTAGATGTACTATTTCGTACAAGTTATCCTCCAAGGAGAGCAATATTTGGACTGGGCTAAAATTGTAGCTGATTGTTTGCATCAGGGACTAAGTAATTATTTGGGGGATATAAATTTTCATATGTCTTCATACTTGTTTTATTGCCTGGCGTCTACAAGACAGTGGTTGGGGCTGCCTCATGCACCTTTGGTAGAAGATAGTAAAACTTATGAATATTATTCACAATTGCAGATGCAGAATTGTTATGAGAATTACAAAAGGGTTAGTGATGTTTTCACTGGAAGGATGACCTATGAACTGGCAGGTAATATAAATAAGAGAATGTTCGATGAGGTAATGCAGTTAATTAGCATTTATGGTAGCTTCTTTATTCAATTTCCAAAATTCAATTACATCAGGGTTGGAGGATTTGACAGTGAACCTGTTAAGTTACCCAGGTATGCATTTGATTGTTTTGTGCTGATAGAAGTATGTAGATAGTTAGCACATGTGGATGAAAAGTTCTCAACTAATAAGGGATCTGGTATCTCTTTCCCCATTGAACTTGGACATTACTCGTACCAGTCAAAATCTGATGCTCTAAATCTAGAAGTGAACCTTAAGAAGTTCAATTTCTAGTTCTTCACTGTCATATCCCAATTTGATAGCAAAGGCTTCATCAGGGATAACTTTGATTCTGGAACAGGGCATTCACATATTCCTGAATTGGAAGATTACTAGGAGGACTGCCTAGATGAATTTGAAGTTAGGAGGAGACTGTGGTGTAGGTTCTCTTTGGGATAGATAATCACCCTTAATCTGAGAATGGACATTTCTAGAGTTGTTTATAATTAAGAGCAAATGATTGATCCCCAATTTGAGCAGATAAAACAATCACCTATTCCAGAAATTGATTGGAGTAAAAAGGAGGAAGATAAGATTGAGCTGAAAACTTTCCCAGTGATAAGGAGGACTGAGAAATGGCTAAGGGAATAGAAATAGAAAATGTTCCAGAATAAAGACAACCAACAATGCATGTCAATGATTGAATCACCGGTCCCATTAAGCTCCTCTAATCTACCTATTGCTATCTGTGGTGCAGGTACTTCCAAGTCAATAACTGGGAGGAGTCCTTCTATTAAAGAATCTAGAAGAGCCCTCACAACTATTTTGCCTACTTGTGCCACAAGGTCAAGAACCAAAAGCAAAAGAAAGAAGCAAGCTACTGAAAGAATAGTTGTGGATTTGAATTCAGAAGAGGACTCAGCCGAAGCCATGGATGATAACGAACTTGGTTCACCAAGAACAGAGGAGGTTAGTGCTAAGCAACAGTCAGAGGTTGTCTTAGAGACCCCTGAAATAATGATGATTTCTGATGTATCTCCTAATAAATTGAATTATGGGAAAGAAGCCTTAGCCTTTGCTCCTAAATGGCTGGAGAATTCTATCATTGACAAAAGAAAAATAATTCCTTTTTCTGTGCCTTTAGAAGATATGGTGAGCAAATGTTTGGGAAAAATGCCTAAATCCAAGAAGCTGAAGACAACCTCCAGGGTAAGCATTGACCCAAGTACCAAGAATTGGAGTGCGGAAATAGCCAGGCTAGTGACCGATGAAGAAGTATAGGACCCCACTATACATGATTTCATTGTTCAAACGGTGGATATTGGTACTGCTTCAAGAGCAGCAGATGTTCACCATCTTGAGGCATCCACCAAAAGAATCGTTAGCTAGACCTAGAAAAATGAGAAAGACAAGAAACAATTGAAGCAGACTCTATGTTCCATGGCAAAAAACATTAACACCATTCATAATCCAAGCCCACGGCCAGTCTCACAGCTTCCTCTACCTTTTGATCCTAAGTTGTCGGCCAACCAGAAGATGTTAGACCAAGTTAACAGAAATAGAATGGTGGCTAAGGTATTTGATGATTGGTTGGATTGCATTGTGGAAAAGGGAATTGAATATATTCATGAATGTAAGAATATATATGATCAAACTGCAGCCACCACTGAAGACCTTAAGGCACAAATTGCTTCTTGGGTGAAAGATGAAGGTAAGTGGATGAGTGTCCTGAACCAAATTGATGAGGTCCAAAAATAAGGGGTAATGAAATTTCTATCAGAAAAGAGTTTAACATGTGTGGATGAAGACCTACTATATGTAAATAAGAAAAACATTGAATGGAGAAACTCAATATCATGGCAAGGGTGTTTTGAACTTACAAAAATGATTAAGGAAATCACCAAGTTCACTCAATCACTGCAGCATGATTTACAATGCATCAATGTAAAATACATAAAGGATGATGGGAAACTGGAGGAAGATGTCGACACAGTGGTTCAATCCTTTAAAGATAAAATTAGCTTTGTCAAAGAAAGTGGTGATATCTTAACTAAAGATTTCTCCTAAATTTCTAAGGTGGAGTCACTGCTTTACCTTTGTATCAATGCACTCCCAGAACATAAGGAAAAGATTGGGAAAATATGGAGGGAGAAGGATGTCTGGAAGACAAGGATGAGACACATAGGCATCCCCAACCTTGCGAAGATTCAAGAGTTTGTTGCTATGTTTCAGGAGTGGAAGACTCAACATGCCTCCCCGACCATCGATAGTAAATCTGTAGATTCAAATCTGTTACCACAGCCGTGATCTTATTCACCCAATTTCCTTTATTCAGTTTCTTTAGTTATGTTATTTTCAAGACTTGTTCTTTAAATCAATTTGTTGAAAAACTAAATCCTATATGGGTCAGAGTTACTTTAACTCTAGGTTTGATTTTAATTGATTAGAGAATTAGGCAACCATATATATAGGTTTTTCATTGCTAAATGGGAAAAGGGAGAAAAGAGATAGAAAATTCTAAAGCTGAACTACTGTTGTTTTCATGAGCATATATGATTTTTGTTTGAAACATATTTTTCATCTGTGAATGAAACGAAGAAACAATTGCTGCATTCTTGAATCTGTGAGTTTGAGGTTCTAAAATTGGATTTCCTGTGTGAAGTCTTCTTTCTTATGGTAATTGCTCTTTTAGACAATTCATTATATGTGCTCTATAAATTATTGGTTCAGCAACAGTTATATGTTTATGTATCTGATTAATTTTTAAACAATAGAATCTGTGTATTCTATCATTAATTGGTGTTTTAAAAAGGAATATTGCATTCATAACATGGTGATGTATGAATGTTAATCTGGCCTTTAGGCACACTCTGGTTAAAAGTGTGTTGGGATAATTAACATAGATTAAATTCATTAAAGATCTTAAAGGGAGCTATACCTCAATTCAGAGGGGAACCATTTTTGAAAGTTTACCCATTTGTTGATTAATTTGTTGGTTCTTTAAGGAAGAAAAAGCATAGAGTCAGAATAGAGTGATTTTAAATAAAGACAAACCTGTTAACCAAAATTTTTGGTGACTCCACTAGGGACCGAAGTCATTAATTAAAAGATTGGTCGCCTTAATATGAAGCAACAATGGTGCTTCCACATGAAAACATAATTCCTGTTCTGCAGCCTAATCTTGGATTTCAGGACGAGCAGGAAGACATTATTGGCCAGTTAAATACCCTTGCTTGGTGTACTCATCAGAATAGTGAAGATTATAGAAGGGCAAGTAGAGTATTAAAAAAAGAGGAGGAATTGGCTGATAACCTGAGATTGCTGTTACTCAGGTAGAGAAGAAGGCAAGCACAAAACGTAGTAAGAAATCAAGTCCTTTAAGCACAAAGAAATCAAGAACAGCATAGAAATTAATAGCTGCCTATCCAATCACAATATTTTAAGCTGGATTCTAGACCGTATACTAGGTCTTTGAGAAGAGAGGGAGTTGAGGATTCTACCTTTCAAGCACTACAAAACTTTAATTTGCCTTATATCACTACTCATGTAAGAAGAGCTAGAAGTAGACCTCCTAGCCCCACTAAAACTTCTACATCTCCTATTTGTCAAGCTCTAATTCTTTTCGGTACTATCATCCCCTTAGCTATAAACTTCCTACCAATGGCCCAACCTTGGGGAGTAGCCATAGGTCCTTTGAACCTAGGGGCTAACCTGAATCCATTGCCCAAAAATGCACGGGAGAATTTGCCCAAATTTAATGGAGACAGGTGGCAATCACCAGAAGAACATTTATGCACCTTTGTAGCAACATGTAGTGTGTTAGGTGTACAACACCAAGATGTAGCCATAAGGCTTTTTGTACAAACTTTGACCAATACTATAGCACAATGGTTTTATCACCTAACTAACTCCTCAATCACAAGCTGGAATGACATGAAAGATGCATTTGAAAATAAGTTCAAAAGTGTAGAAGATGAACATTCTCTCCTCGCACAGCTAACTTAGCTTAAGAAAGAGATTCATGAACCTATGAGGGAATTCGTGGCTAAATTCAACAGAATTGTGAACAAAATCCCTGCTGCTAAAAGACCAACTGGTGAGAATCAGAAATGTTTCTTCATCAATTCTATGCCTCCTAATATTAGCTTCCATCTTAGGAGAGGTGTAATTACTGATTTACCAGCTACACAAGCTTTGGTAGTCGGATTGGAGGATGATCTCATTATGGCTGGTAAATAGAAGAAAGAGATCCAGATGCCCAACACTCACCCCTCATCATCTACGGATCCCATAGTGCAAAGACTGGTTAATGATATGATTGCCTTAAAGAGGCAATTACCTAAAACTAGCTCCTCCTTCCAACAACCGTATCAAGATATTGACAAGAGGAATTTGAATCAACAAGCAAATACTGGTAGAGCTTTACCCCTGGCATCAGCATAGCCAAGGCTGACTATTGAAGCTCCTCCTAGAAGGGGGAACATGTGTATTTTTCATTTGACTACCAACCATGATAGAAATTCTTGCCCAGAAATGCTCAGGTACGCTCAAATGACTGCTACTCATGATATGCTAGGGGAGTCCACTGACGAAGAAAGGAACTTCGAGGAACCTAGTGGCTCTGAGATAAACTTCCTTGAATATGAGTCTGATTTAGAAAGGGGAGGTGAAATATTGGTTACCCTTGAAGATCCTTCATGTGCTGTGCTCACCAGGAGTTAGAGGAGTATGAGATCCTCTAATATGCATGAAGTACCTGGTAAAGGTAAGGAGCCTTTTACTAGAACTCATGATGCTAATTTGAAGGCTCAGGAAACTAAATTGTTGCATAAAAATGATCTAGATGCTCCTTTTGATATTGTAGAATTCTTGAAATCTGCAAAAATTCAAATCTCTCCTATTGAGTATCTCAAGTTAAAACCTAATGAGCTTGATAAACTAGTTAAACATGTTAAGGGTGGTCCTACACAAACTAAATCTGAGAGTCAACTAGATGTTAATGCTGAGTCTCCCATTGTTTGACTATTTGCTTCCTCATCTGAGTCATCCATGACTACCCCTAAAATGACCCTCAATTCATCAAATGATACTTCTTACACTGTTGATTTGAAATCCAATCCTTTCTATGTATCTTTGTTCATCAACGGTCATAAACTTAGTAACTGTATTATAGATTCAGGAGCCTCTGACAACATTATGCCCTCTTCTGTGGCTAAAGCCCTAGGGTTATCACTTACAAAAACATTTGGTAGGTGTTATTCTATGGATGGCAAATAGGTTTCCTTACTTGGATAGATTAAGGATGCACGAGTTGCTCTTGCAGCTTACCCTGATAAAAGAGTGAAATTGACCATTTTGGTAGCAGATATTCCTGCTAGTTATGGGATGTTGTTAAGCAGGACATTCTGTAAGGATTTGGGTGGACAGATCAAATTGGATTGGTCAGAAGCCACAATCTTAGTGGGAAAGCAGAAAGTGAAACTAGAACCTGAGCCTAAGTGCAAGTTTACTGTCTATCCCTCTAATGATCCCAAGTCCTAGATTTTGGTTGAGGAATGTGAATTTGGTGACTATTTTCTCTCTTCTGAATAGAGTTTTGGAGAAGACCTCAAGGATGAATTAATCCAAAGATTTGTACATACTAATGACCTATGGGTTATGGAATTTGACAACAGTTCTGCTACTGCTGGTTCAGGGGCTGGGGTTGTATTGATCTCACTAGAAGGTGAAATTTTTTCTTATTCTTTTAAGCTAGAGTTCAAAAACACCAACAATACTGCAAAATATGAAGCTTAATTGCTTGGGCTATATGAAGCCAAAGGAAGGGGTGTGAACGTACTTAAAGCGAGAGGTGATGCTGAATTAATTGTGAAACAGGTAAGGGGCATCTTTTTTGTTAAGAATGAAAGATTAAAGTATTACAAAAATAGAGTATGGGATAAGATCAAATATTTTGATGCCTTCTCTATAGAAGCAATTCCCAGAGACTAGAACTCCTGAGCAGATTCTTTAGCAGTATCAGCTTCTCTTCTTCTGTCACATCCAGATTTTAAAAAGGATTCTTATAGGATAGAACTGGTATATCGTCCTAATGTCCCAAACAATGCTGAAAGATGGCAAGTTTTTGAGAGTGATAATCAGATCAGAAAATTTTTAGAGAATGTTGAAATGTTCCTGGGAGCTTATTTTGAAGGCTCTGAAACAGAGTGTAAAGAATTTAGCCCTAACCTAGGGATTAATCCAAAAGATGATGTGATTCATTTGAAGGGAAACAAAATCCCTTAAGGATTGGTCTCCTTAGAACATTTATTTTCTCGAAGAGATGAATATATTAAAGGCAAACCTTCCCACAATCCTGATAAAGTGGAGGATTATGAAAAAATAAACATCGGGGATGAGGCTAATCCTAAATGGATATCTGTTGGTAAGTGTTGTTCTTTAGAGGAGAAAAACAAATTGATTAGATTGTTAATCAAGTATAAGGATGTTTTCACTTGGTGCTATGATGATCTTAAAATTTTTAGACATGGACAGTTTCAACACCATATTCCTCTGAAAGCAAATGTAACCCCATTCAGGTAGAAGCTAAGGAATTATAATCTGAAAGTTGCTAAGGCCATATTTAAGGAGATTGATAAGATGTTGAAAGATAGAATTATCTATCCAATTCATCACTTCACTTGGGTGGCAAATATTGTTCCAGTGCGCAAGAAGAATGGAGAAATAAGAATCTGCATTGATTTCAGGAACTTGAACCAGGCCAACCTAAAAGATAACTATCCCTTACCTGTGATGGACTACATCTTGCAGACAGTTGCTGGGTCTGAAATGATGTCCATGCTAGATGGGTTCTCAGGCTACAATCAGATAGGTGTGGTTGCAGCTGATCAGCATAAGACTGCTTTCACTACGCCTCGGGGAACTTTTGCCTATAACCGAATGCCCTTTGGCCTAATTAATGCCGGAGCAACTTTTTAGTGGGCGATGGATTCATCTTTTAGAGATCTGAAGGATAGAATTATTGTTGTTTATCTTGATGATCTAACATTTTTTTCCAGAAATAGAGAAGATCACCTGAAAGATCTGGAGATTGTCTTACAAAGGTGCTGGAGCCATGGCATATCACTCAATCCCAAGAAGTTAGTTTTCTATGTCACAAAGGGAAAGTTGTTGGGGCACTTAGTCTCAAAAGATGGAATCAGAATCTAGAGAGGGTTAGGGTGATACAATAGCTTAGTCTCCCTTCAAATAGGACTGGAGTTAAGTCCTTCTTTGGCCAAATCAATTTTCTCAGAAGGTTCATTCCGGACTTTGCTGAGATTACAAAACATATTGTTGGAATGATGAGTGAGAAACAACCATTCAAGTGGAATGAAGTTTTAAGAAGGCATTTGAGGATATCAAGGAAGCGATTCAAGCACACCCACTTTGGTAAATCTTAATTTTCAAAAAGATTTTATTATTTATTGTTATGCCTCGGAACACACCATGTCAGGTATTTTGTTATAGAAAAATGAATTGGATGAAGAGGTTCCCATAGCCTTTATGAGTGTTCCCCTAAAAAATCATGAGCTGAAATATTCTTTTGTTGAAAAACAAGCTTTCACTGTGGTAAATGATGTTAAACGATTCAGATATTATATACTTCACTCTCATTCAGTTGTATTTGTTCCAAGTTTAGCTATGAAAAGTATCTTGAGTCAGCAAGATGTTGGATTAAATAATAGAGCAATGTGGGTTGCTAAAATCTAGGAATATGATCTGGAAGTTAGGCCAAGTAAACTAATCAGAGATCAAGGCTTATGTAAATTAATTGTTGAGAACAGAAAGGAAGAAGAAGAAGGACTTCCCACTATCCTGCTGGTAAGTTTACAGGACCCATGGTTTCTAGATGTAGCATATTATCTTACTTACGGAGATTGTCCCAGTCACTTATCTCCTAAAGAGAAAAGAAACCTAAAGCTAAAAGTGGCAAAATATGTTATTTGGGGGGATGTCCTTTACAAGAAGGGATTAGATGGGACTTTCCTAAGATTTGTAGACAAGGAGCAACAGGACAAGCTCTTGGAAGTTTTCCATAATGAAGCCTGTGGTGGACATTTTTCTTCTTTAGTTACAGCTTTCAAAATCCTCAGGAATTGTTACTATTGGCCAGGGATGTTTAAGGATGCATATAAATGGGTGGCTAACTGTGAAAAATGTAAAATGTTCTCAGGAATGCCATAACTTGCAGCTTTACCTTTGAGGCCCATTGTTATTGAAGAACCCTTTAAACAATGGGGATTAGATTTTATTGGGCCTATCTCACCCCCCTCAAGTGCAGGACATACCCACATTTTAATAGCGACAGATTATTTCATGAAATGGGTTGAAGTAGCCCCTGTAAAGAGAACAACTTCTGAGGTAGTTTGTAATTTTCTTAAAGAAAATATTTTGGTACATTTTGGTGTTCCCCAGAAGATTGTAGCAGATAATACGACCAGTTTCTCTTCAGTTGAAATGACTTCTTTTTGTTATGAACATAGTATATCTCTCTCTCATTAATCAAATTACTATCCCCAAGGAAATGGACAAGCTAAGTCCAGTAACAAGAATCTGATTGCTATCATGAAGAAATTAGTGAATGACAACCTTAGAGATTGGTATAAGAGACTGTATGAAGCACTCTGGGCTGACAGAATAACTCAAAAAAGGGCAATTGGGATGGCACCTTTTGAATTGGTTTATGGAATAGGTGCCCAATTATCTTTACCTTTGGAGCTATCTACAACTAAACTACAAAGTGTAATTGAGGATCAATACTTCCAAGATTCCCTGGAGAAGAGGATTATGTACTTGACTAAGATTGAAGAAGAGAGGAATGAATTGGCTAACTGAATTACTGCTCATCAGGCCAGAGTTAAAGAGATTTTTGACTGAAAAACAAGGCCTAGAAAGTTCATGGAGGGAGATGAAGTATTACTATGGGATAGAAGGAGAGAACCAAAGGGTGCACATAGTAAATTTGACTCGCTTTGGAAAGGACCTTTTAGAATTCACTAGGTACTGGGTCCAAATTCTTTTAAATTAGAATATCTAGATGGAGCTATTTTACCCCTGTCCTATAATGGACAAGATCTCAAATTGTATCATCTGTAAAATAGGAGTCCCCTGTTTTGTACATAACCTTCCCTTTTTGTTTGGTTTTGTGTTTTCCTTTCCCATTTTTATTTTGCCTTGCTTCTTTTCCTTTCTTCTCTTTGTTCCTTTTTTACAAAACCAGAGCTTCTGAGTTCTCTGTATTTTGCCATAAAATGTAGTCCCCAATCAGAGCCAATGTTACCTTTTAAGTCACCCTTATTTATCTATTGGTAAAATTTTCCTAAGCAAGAGTTGGTTTGTTGTGTTGTCTTATTGGTCATACCTTTGTTTCTTAAATCAGCTCTTGATCCTTCAAATTTTACCCATCTGTCATCTTTGCGGGTGAAATTGCTTAAGGTTTGAACCTTTGAACCTGAACTATTCTCAAAGTCCAAAGTTTAATGGTTCAATGTGTTCAAAATCTCTCAAAAAGCAAGCTATTTTGTTCTATGTATTAAAAAACGTCTTTGAGTTTTCAAGTTGAACTTGAACCCTTTTGTCAAAAGTTCAATGGTTCCATGGTTCAAGTTCCAACATTCAATGCCTTGTAATAAGTCACATCATGTAGTTATCTTGTGTAATTAATGCATCATTAAACCATTCACTTGAACTCTATAGCGAAGTTCGATGGTTCAATGGTTCAAAGTTCAACGGTTCACTATCTCATCGTTGAAAGTCTTTTACAATGCCATGTGACTGTTAGTTAATCTATGTAGTCCTTGCATCTTTGAACCTTCACATTGAACCATATCCTAACAAGTTCAATGGTTCATGAGTCTAAGTTCAATATTTCTCTAAGTGAACCATTTCCCCCTTTGTATGATCCAATTGGTATGATTGAACCACCGCATTGAACCACATCCCAAAAGTTCAATGGTTCAATGGTTCAAGGTTTCAATGATTTTCATCTCATTTCTTCCTGAGGCTTTCTAAGTCAAATGTAGTGGGAAAGTTGGAGGAAAATATGTCTAAAACTCATTTTGAAATAGAAAGTTCTAATTTTGGGAAATTTATGGATAATTATTATACATCGTGTGAATAATGCTTGCTATTAATGAAGATGTCAGAATTCATGTCTTTTCAAACATTTTTGGCACATATTGTTTCAGGTAATAATTATTCAATCTAGTTAGTGCCATTATTAACAAAGAACAAGCCAAATTTAGCAGGTGAACATACTGTGCGATGCGGAGGAGAATATCGCAGGAGGTATAAGGTTCTTGTTACTCAATTTCGCAGTAATTTTAGATATCTTAGAAGTGAGTTCTGTTCTTCCTATATGTTGTTTCTATTTCTTAGCTGGAAAGAAGAATCTTTTGAGTTTCTTACATTATTTTCAAAATTTGAAGTGTTTTTCATTATATCCTCCAAGTATGGCTTTGAAATCTTCTTGTCTAGGGAATGAACATGGTCCTGGTCTTACCTGTTCTCACTCTGAATTCGGGGATACTGTGCTAGTGCAATATGATTTAGAAGAATTCAAAGAAAGGTCTAGAAATCCTGTGCAAACTCCTATGATGAAGAAAATAGTAGACAGTGGTTTAGTTGAAGCTGCGGCCTTTCCCATGGTTGTACAGTGCCCAGAACTAGTTAAGGAGTGTATGAATAGGTATGAGCCCCAAAGTAGGTGCATCAGAAGTGTAGATGGTGATGTATTTCTTCATGTCGACAAACAAACCTTAATGTCTGTGATGAGAATACTGCCTAAAGAGGCATATTCCAACCTTAATATTGCTTCTTCTTATGGGTTCTTCTCGGAAAAGAAACCAACTTACAAAAGTGTGATAGCAAGAAACTGGATACTGAAGTTTCAGAAAGGTGGTTCAAGGTTACCTAGACCACTTACTAGGGATCACATGATTAAAGAAGTCAAAGATATTGTGGTGTTATTACATAGACTGGAGGGCAGCCAGCATGCATATTATTGTGAAGATTAGATGTACTTTTTCATACAAGTTATCCTCCAAGGAGAGAAATATTTGGACTGGGCTGAAATTGTAGCTAATTGTTTGCATCAGGGACTAAGTAATTGTTTGGGGGATAGAAATTTTTATGTCTTCATACCTGTTTTATTGCCTAGCATCTACAAGACAATGGTTGGGGCTGCCTCATGCACCTTTGGCAGAAGATAGTAAAATTTATGAATATTATTCACAATTGCAGATGCAAAATTGTTATGAGAATTACAAAAGGGTTAGTGATGTTTTCACTGGAAGGATGACTTATGAACTTGTAGGTAATCTAAATAAGAGAATGTTTGATGAGGCAATACAGTTAATTAGCATTTATGGTAGCTTCTTTATTCAATTTCCAAAATTTCATTACATCAGGGTTGGAGGATTTGACGATGAACCTGATAAGTTACCTAGGTATGCGTTTGACCATTCTGTGATGATAGTAGTATGCAGACAGTTAGCACATGTGGATGAAAAGTTCTCAACTAATAAGGGATTTGGTATCTCTTTCCCCATTGAACTTGGACATTACTCGTACCAGTCAAAATCTGATCCTCTGAATTTAGAAGTGAACCTTAAGAAGCTCAATTTCTAGTTCTCCACTGTCAGATCCCAATTTGACAACAAAGGCTTCATCAGGGATAACTTTGATTCTGGAACAGGGCATTCGCATATCCCTGAATTGGAAGATTACTAGGAGGATTGCCTAGATCAGTTCAAAGTCAGGAGGAGACTGTGGTGTAGGTTCTCTTTGGGATAGATAATCACCCTTAATCTAAGAATGGACATTTTTGGAGTTGTTGATAATCAAGAGCAGATGATTGATCCCCAATTTGAGCAGATAAAACAATCACCTATTCCAGAAATTGATTGGAGTAAAAAGGAGGAAGATAAGATTAAGCTGAAAACTTTCCCAGTGATAAGGAGGACTAAGAAATGGCTGAGGGAACAAAAACAAAAATGTTCTAGAATAAAGACACCCAACAATGCATGTTAATGATTGAATCATCGGTCCCATTAAGCTCCTCTAATTAGCCTATTGCTATCTATGGTGCAGGTACTTCCAAGTCAATAACTGGGAGGAGTCCTTCTATTAAAAAATCTGGAAGAGCCCTCACAACTATTTTGCCTCCTTGTGCCGAAAAGCAAAAGAAAGAAGCATGTTACTAAAAGAATAGTTCTGGATTTGAATTCAGAAGATGACTCGGCCAAAGCCATGGATGATAAGGAACCTAGTTCACCAAGAACAGAGGAGGTTAGTGCTAAGCAACAGTCAAAGATTATCTTAGAGAGAAATAATGATGATTTCTAATGTGTCTCTTGATAAATTAAATTATGGGAAAGAAGCCTTAGCCTTTGCTCCTAAAAGGCTAGAGAATTCTATCATTGACAAAAGAAAAATAATTCCTTTTTCTGTGCCATTAGAAGATATGGTGAGCAAATGTTTGGGAAAAACACCTAAATCCAAGAAGCTGAAGACAACCTCCAGGGTAAGCATTTACCCAACTATCAGGAATTCGAGTGTGGAAATAGCCAGGCTAGTGACCGATGAAGAAGTACAGGACCCCATTGTATAGGATTTCACTATTGAAAAGGTGGATCTTGGCACTGCTTCAAGAGTAGCAGATGTTCACCATCTTGAGGCATCCACCAAAAGAATTGTTAGCCAGACCTGGAAAGATGAGAAAGACAAGAAAGAATTGAAGTAGACTCTACATTCCATGGTAGAATACATTAATGCCATTC
This sequence comes from Cunninghamia lanceolata, assembly GCA_027924645.1. NCBI lineage: Eukaryota > Viridiplantae > Streptophyta > Pinopsida > Cupressales > Cupressaceae > Cunninghamia > Cunninghamia lanceolata. The sequence goes on along the minus strand of BSBN01000388.1, from coordinate 13,078,103 downwards.
ATTATCCCAACCCACAGCCATGTTGCAAGTATGAGGTGAACCAGTGTTTTCATTGATGTCAACATACTCATATTGCATTGACAAGAAGGATTCGATGAGCAGTCTGCTGAGGATATTGAGAAAATTAGCCTCAGTCAAGAACAGTGAAGAACACTGATAAGAAGAAGGCAAATGTATTGTATAGGATGCGAACTGGAGGATGCAGATTAAAGGGTTTGTAGATATGAGTGTTGAGATGCTTCAGTTAAGATTTCAGAGGTCCGCATGAAGATCTGAAGGAGTTGTGGCTGTCGGTGTGGAACCGGTTCTGGTAAGTGTTTAGAGGTGACAGAGGATCACAGAAAGGTCTGGTGAGGTCCGGAATTGTATAATCCTAATATGCGGATTGGAAGGAGTGTTTGGGATGTCCTTGTGATGTGTCATCTTGAGTTGTGTATGATTTTGAGGTCTGGAAGTGCCTTTTGCATTGTGACAGTGGCGACAGACTATGTTATTGAAGTTCCGGATGAGGAAGAGAAGAGATTCCAGTAAGTAGAGAAAGTGCAGATGTACCTAGTCATTCAGGCAGGCTTGTGAAGGTTCTTGGAACATGATGAGGTTGTGTTGTTGGTCTGCATTGATGGTAGAGCTCAAAATTGAAGTTATTCTTCCGGATGAAGTTCTTGTTCCGACTAGCCGACCGGATGAGTCGTTCATCCTGCAAATGTTCTTGTGATGGCCGACCGGATGTGTTATTCATCTTGCGGATATTCTTATGGTTGATTGCTGACTTAGATGATTGTTCCTAAGTTGATGTCTTGTATAAATAAAGGTTTGTGAGTTCATTTAGTAGTGTGGTGTAGCGAAGAGTAGTGCGAAAGGTAGAGCAGGGGTTTTGGGCTTAAATGGAACTGATCCGGACATAGTAGAGATGTCATTCTCTAGTTCAAGATTGTGATTATTATCACTTTGTAGACAGTGTGTCTCCTTGTAGGCAGTGGGCCTCTTGTGAGTAGTGTGCTCGGGCAGTGAGCCCTAATTGGCAAGTGCCATTCTTTTTCTTATTCTTCTAACAGAGAATAATCCTTGGGTTAATCACCCCGTGGTTTTTCCCTTAACTGGGTTTTCCACGTCAAAATCTTGGTGTTCAATGTGTTGATGTTTATCTACTCTTGTGTTTGTACATTATGCTTTCATGGATGATTAATTGATATACTGTTAACTAACAAAGAAGAATCAAGTATTTAAAGTAGAGTAGGTTTTTATACAACTAATTCACCCCCCCTCTTAGTTATATGCCCTAGATCCAACAATTGGTATCAGAGCCAAGTTCCTCTGAAAGGAGCTTAACTGCTTGAGGAGATCCAGGATGTCGTCATACAAGAAGGATAGTCTGAAGTTCGATGGAACCAACTTCACTCTTTGGAAAGGTCGCATGAAATGTCACTTGGAATGTATGGGAAAAGCATACTTGGCCATGGTCTCAAAACCATATGTACCTCCACAAGGTGGTCCGACAACTCTGAATGAAATCACAGATGTTGAAAACAATCTGTGGACCAAGGAAGCTCTACTAAGCGCATTAAACGACTCAGATCTCCCAAATATTATCGACCTACCAACTGGATATGAGATCCTGACTAAATTGGAACTTTTGTATGAAGGAGATGAGTTTGTCAAAAGTGCAAGGTTGCAAAGTCTAAAAAGGGAAATTTGAAAGATTGAAGATGAGAGATGATGAAAACATCACTACCTTTATGCCAAGAGTGAGTAAGTTGGTATGTGGAATTAGAAATGCTGGTGGAACTCTGGATGAAAATGAGATTGTTTACAAAATCCTCAGATCCCTTCCTGCTACCTACAAAATCAAGGTTGCTGCCATTGATGAATTCAGAGCCCACACAACTATCACAAGAGAACAATTGGCTAGAAAACTAGCTGCATTTGAAATGACCGAGTTTGGAGATGATCCTCCCAAGACTGAATCTGCTTTCAAAGCCAGTACCTATGTGAAAGGCAAACAAAGATTTGATCCGGGTGAAAACTCTTCAAGGAAGATGTCATGGTATGATCAAGCAAGAAGAGACATGGAAGAAGAAGAAGCAGAAATAGCTCAACTTGAAGCCCTCATTGCAAAAAGACTGCCAAGAGGATCCAGTAAGTATGAAGGAAAACTACCCTTTAAGTGCTTTAACTATAATAAGATTGGTTATTTTTCTTCAAGATGTCCGGAAAGATCTGCAAGGACTAATACTAACAGACAAAGGTTTCAAAAGAGCTACTATTATGTTCATGAAGAAGATGGCAATGAAGGAGTAATAGATGATGAATTAGAACTAGGAAGCAAATCCAGAAATGAATGGGTGTTTATTGCCATCAAGGAAGAAGATTCAATACTCTCTGAATCTATCAATCACAAGGTTGTGGAAAAAGCTTTGGTTGCTCAAGTGGAAGAAAAGCATGATTGGGTTATTGACAGTGGATGTTCTCACCATATGACTGGTGACAAGGATAAGTTCTTGGATTTGGAAAGGTATGAAGGAGGAATGGTAAAATTTGGTGACAATTCTGCAGGTAAAATTAGAGGTAGGGGAACTATTTCCTTTGATCGAAAGAGCAAAATAGGTAATGTACTATATGTTGAAGGATTGAAGCACAATCTTCTCAGTGTTGGTCAGTTAGTAGACAAAGGCTATGATCTCCAGTTCAAGAATGGAAAATGTAGAATCTTTACAAGTTTCAGAACTGAAATTGTATCCGGTACTCAGACAAAAGGTAATATCTTTCATCTGGTTGGTTCAAATAAAAGTTGTCTGTTTGTTTAAATTAATCAGAGTTGGTTATGGCATAGAAGAATGTGTCATGTAAATTTTGATAACATCATCAAGATAAGCAATACTTAGGTTGTAAGAGATCTTCCAAAATTGATGAAACCTACAAATAGTTTGTGCAAAGAATGTCAACTAGGTAAACAGAGTAGAGTCTCTTTCAAAAGCAAAGATCAGTCCTCTATCGGATTGTTGGAATTAGTACATACTGATCTCTGTGGTCTGACAAGAATCAAAAGTCTACAAGGTGATAGATATTTCATGTTGCTAATTGATGACCATTCCCAGATGATGTGGGTTACCTTCCTAAAGGAGAAATCAGAAGCCCTTGAAAAGTTCAAAATCTTCAAAGCTATGGTAGAGAATCAAACCGGATTGAAACTGAAGTGTCTAAGGTCTGATAAAGGTGGTGAATTTACATCTGGTGAGTTCATTGACTTTTGTGAGAAGCAGGGTATAAGAAGACAGTTGTCTGCTCCTAGGACTCCACAATAGAATGGAGTAGTTGAGAGAAAGAACCGGACCATCCAGGAAGCTGCTAGGACAATGATGCTAGAAGCAAGTTCCTCAAATGTTTTGGAAAGAAGCTATCAGCACTGTAGTCTACACTCTCAATCGAGTTCAAATCAGAAACAACACTGGTAAGACCCCTTATGAACTCTAGTTTGGCATCACTCCTACTGTGAAATATTTCAGAGTATTTGGTAGCAAGTGTTATATTAAAAGAGATGAAGATCTAGGAAAGTTTGATGCTAGAAGTGATGAAGGAATTTTCTTGGGTTACTCTACTCAAAGCAAAGCATACCGGTGTTACAATAAGAGATTGAGAAAGATGATAGAAAGCACTAATGTAAAAGTTGATGAAGGAATTGAGAAGCCCTCAAGGTTTTATGAGTTTGATGAGGATGACCAAGATGGTGTTCAAGTTCAAGGAGCTCAATCCTCTCCGGTAAGTCAAAATCAGCCTGATCCGGTAAATCAAGAAGAAGAGATAGGTCTGAATGAGCCTGATCAAGAAGCAGCAGTACAGAATGCTCCCAAAATTCCAAGGTATGTAATACAGAACCACTCTGAAGATCAGATCATAGGTGACAGAAACAAAGGTGTGCAAACTAGAAGGAATGTTGCTCAAAATCAGGATGAATGTTGTCTGATTTCAAAGATTGAACCCAAAACAATAAATGAAGCTTGCAATGATGAAAACTGGACCAAAGCAATGGAAGATAAATTGATGCAAATTGAGAGAAATCATACTTGGGATCTTGTTCCCAGACCTAAAGACAAAAATGTGATTGGAACCAAATGGGTTTTCCGGAACAAACTGAATGAAGCTGGTGAAGTAATCAGAAACAAAGCTAGATTGGTCTGCAAAGGCTACTCTCAAATAGAAGGAATTGATTTTGAAGAAACCTTTGCTCCGGTGGCAAGAATTGAAGCAGTCAGATTATTCCTTGCATATGCTTCCTTTAAAGACTTTAAGGTATATCAGATGGATGTCAAGTCTGCCTTCCTAAATGGTGATCTGGAAGAAGAAGTTTACATTGAACAACCGGATGGATTTCAATTGTCTGATAATGAAGATATGGTCTGCAAATTGAAGAAAGCATTGTATGGATTAAAGCAAGCCCCAAAAGCATGGTATGAAAGGTTGGATAAGCATCTTGTGTAGATTGGATTCAACAAAGGTACTGCTGACAACAACTTATATTTCAAAATTGATCATGAAAACATTTTGATTGTTGAAGTGTTTGTGGATGATATCATTTTTGGAGGAAGAGATAGTATGTGCAAAACTTTTGTAAATCAGATGAAAAGTGAGTTTGAAATGTCTATGCTTGGTGAAATGAATTTCTTCTTGGGTCTGCAAATTACTCAAACAAAGAAAGGGATCTTCATTTCTCAGACCAAATATGTGAAAGAATTGTTAAGGAAATTTGGTATGGAAAATTCAAAGCCAATGAACACTCCCATGGCAACTGGATGTAAGTTGAGCAAAGATGATGACTCCCCAAAGGTAGATCAGACAAACTATAGATCAATGATTGGTGGATTGTTGTATCTTACTCAGACTAGACCAGATATAATGCAGGCTGATCCTAGAGAATCTCATGTTATGGCAATCAAAAAAAAATTTAGATACTTGAAAAGAACAGTTGAGTATGGTCTATGGTACCCTAGAGATCCGGATTTCTCTCTTCAAGCTTACATAGATGCAGATTGGGTAGGAGATGTGGATGACCGGAAGAGCACTAGTGGTGGAGCATTCTTTCTGGGGAAGAGATTGGTTTCTTGGCTAAGCAAGAAACAAGATACAATATCTCTGTCTACAACTGAAGCAGAATATATTGCAGCAGCAGGTGGTTGCACTCAAATCTTATGGATGAAGCAGATGCTAAGAGACATTAAAGTTAAATATGAGGAGCCTATCATAATTTTCTGTGATAATTCAAGCGCAATTAATATTTCTAAGAATTCGGTATTGCACTCTAAGACTAAGCACATATCTATCAAGTTTCACTTTTTGAGAGAACAAGTGAACAAGGAAGAAGTCAGGTTGGAATATGTTCCCTCCAAGGATCAGATTGCAGATATCTTTACTATACCTCTTCCCAAGGACTCTTTTGAATATCTCCAAGAGAAGTTAGGGGTCATGGCCCCTCCAGTAATGAACTAGGATGCACTAATGTGCATCAGTCCGGTGGATATCACAGTCATATCTTGTGATCCGGATTGATGATGGGGAGTTGCTACTAAGGGGGAGTAGCTGGTATGATTCTGATGTGTTAGAATTGCAAGTATGAGCCCTTTGCCATTGATGTCAAAGGGGGAGAGAAGACATGTGAAAAACAAGTGGCTGATGATCAAAGGGGGAGCAGTAAATGAGGAGAAGACATGTTGCTGATAGGGGGAGCTATGACAGAAAGGAGAAGTTCTTGTCTTGATAGTTTTTCACATTATATGTTGCCATCAATGACAAAGGGGGAGATTATTGCAAGTATGAGGTGAACCAATGTTGTCATTGATGTCAACATACTCATATTGCATTGACAAGAAGGATTCGATGAGTAGTGTGCTGAGGATATTGAGAAAATTAGCCTCAGTCAGGAACAGTGAAGAACAGTGAGAAGAAGGAAAATGTATTGTATAGGATGTGAACCGGAGGATGCAGATTAAAGGGTGTGTAGATATGAGTCTTGAGATGCTTCAGTTAAGATTTCAGAGGTTCGCATGAAGATCTGAAGGAGTTGTGCCTGTCGGTGTGGAACCAGTTCCGGCAAGTGTTCAGAGGTGACAGAGGATCACAAAAAGGTCCGGTGAGGTCCAGAATTGTATAATCCTAATCTGCAGATTGGAAGGAGTATTTGAGATGTCCTTTTGATGTGTCATCTTGAGTTGTGTATGATTTTGAGGTCTGGAAGTGCCTTTTGCATTGTGATAGTGGCGACAGACTATGTTCTTGAAGTTCTGGATGAGGAAGAGAAGAGATTCCAATAAGTAGAGAAAGTGTGGATGTACCTGGTCATTTAGGCAGGCTTGTGAAGGTTCTTGGAACATGATGAGGTTGTTTTGTTGGTCTGCATTGATGGTAGAGCCCAGAATTGAAGTTATTCTTCCGGATGAAGTTCTTGTTTCGACTAGCCGACCGGATGAGTTGTTCATCCTGCGAATGTTCTTGTGATGGCCGACTAGATGTGTTATTCATCTTGCGGATATTCTTATGGTTGATTGCCGACTTAGATGATTGTTCCTAAGTCGATGTCTTGTATAAATAAAGGTTTGTGAGTTCATTTAGTAGTGTGGATTGTGTGAATGAGTGTGGTGTAGCGAAGAGTAGTGTGAAAGGCAGAGTAGGGGTTTTGGGCTTAAATGGAACTGATCCGGACATAGTAGAGATGTCATTCTCTAGTTCAAGATTGTGATTATTATCACTTTGTAGATAGTGTGTCTCCTTGTAGGCAGTGGGCCTCTTTGTGAGCAGCGTGCTCGGGCAGTGAGCCCTAATTAGCAAGTGCCATTCTTTTTCTTATTCTTCTAACAGAGAATAATCCTTGGGTTAATCACCCCATGGTTTTTCCCTTAACCAGGTTTTCCACGTCAAAATCTTGGTGTTCAATGTGTTGATGTTTATCTACTCTTGTGTTTGTGCATTATGCTTTCATGGATGATTAATTGATATACTGTTAACTAACAAAGAAGAATCAAGTATTTAAAGTAGAGCAGGTTTTTATACAACTGATTCACCCCCCCTCTTAGTTGTATGCCCTAGATCCAACAGGCCAGCCTCACAGCTTCCTCTGCCTTTTGATCCTAAGTCGTCATCCAACCAAAAGATGTTAGACTAGGTTAACAGAAATAGAATGGTGGCTAAGGTATTTGATGATTTTTTTGATTGCATTGTGCAAAAGGGAATTGAATATATTCATGAACTTAAGAATGTATATGATCAAACTGCAGCCACCATTGAAGACCTTAAGGCATAGATTGCTTCTTGGGTGAAAGATGAAGGTAAGTGGATGAGCATCCTGAACCAAATTGATGAGGTCCAAAAATATGGGGTAATGAAATTTCTGTCAAAAAAGAGTTTAACAGGTGTGGATGAAGACCTACTGTACGTAAATAAGAAAAACATTGAATGGAGAAACTTGGTATCACGGCAAGGGTGTTTTGAACTTACAAAAATGATTAAGGAAATCATGGAGTTCACTTAATCACTGCAGCATGATTTACAATACATTAATGTAAAATACATAAAGGATGATGGGAAACCAGAGGAGGATGTCGACATAGTGGTTCAATCCTTTAAAGATAAAATTAGCTTTGTCAAAGAAAGTGGTGATATCTTAACTAAAGATTTCTCTCAAATTTCTAAGGTGGAGTTGTTGCTTTACCTTTGTATCGATGCACTCCCAGAACATGATGAAAAGATTGGGAAAATATGGAGGGAGAAGGACATCCGGAAGACAAGGATGAGACACATAGGCATCCCCAACCTTCTGAAGATTCAAGAGTTTGTTGCTGTGTTTTAGGAGTGGAAGACTCAACGTGCCTCCCCGACTGCCAATAGTAAATCTGCAAATTCAAATCCATTACCATAGTTGTGATCTTATTCACCCAGTTGCCTTTATTCAGTTTATTTAGTTATGCTATTTTCAAGACTTGTTCTTTAAATCAATTTGTTGAAAAACTAAATCTCGTATGGGTCAGAGTTACTTTAACTCTGGGTTTGATTTTAATTGATTAGAGAATTAGGGTAGTCATATATATAGGTTTTTCATTGCTAAATGGGAAAAGGTAGAAAAGAGAAAATTCTAAAGTTAAACTACTGTTGTTTTCATGAGCATATATGATATTTGTTTGAAACATCTTTTTCATCTGTGAATGAAAGGAAGAAACAATTGCTGCATTCTTGAATCTGTGCATTTGAGTTTCTGAAATTGGATTTCTTCTGCGAAGTCTTCTTTCTTATGGTAATTGCTCTTTTAGACAATTCATTATATGTACTCTATAAATTATTGGTTCAGCAATAGTTATATGTTTATGTATCTGATTGATTTTTAAACAATAGAATCTGTGTATTCTATCATTAAATGGTGTTTTACAAAGGAATATCACATTCATAACATGGTGATGTATGAATGTTAATCTGGCCTTTAGGCTCTTTCTGGTTAAAAGTGTGTTGGGATAATTAACATAGATTGAATTCATTGAAGATCTTAAAGGGAGCTGTACCTCAATTCAGAGGGGAACTATTTTTGAAAGTTCACCCATTTGTTGATTAATTCATTTGTTCTTTAAGGAAGAAAAAGCATAGGGTCAGAATAGAGTGATTTTAAATAAAGACAAACCTATTAATCAACACACTCTCAATGATCTTTTTTAGCATCTTATTATAGCACCGGTAGGCCTTGCTCTTGGTGCAGTAACCAATGAAGATTCCTTCAATACATCTAGCATCAAACTTGCCTAAATCTTCTTCTCTTTTGATTTAACATTTTCTACCAAAAACTTTGAAATATTTCATAGTAGGAACTCCACCATGCCATAATTCATAAGGAGCCATTGAACTGTTACCTTTTACTTGAACTTTATTTAGCATATATACTACGGTGTAAATTGCCTCTCTCCAATATGCTTATGGAAGATGAGCTTCCTTCAAAATGGTTCTAGCAACTTCTTGAACTGTTTTTTTTTTCCTTTCAACAATTCCATTTTGTTGTGGAGTTCTGGGTACAGATAGCTATCTCTTTATTCCATTTTCTTCAACAAAGAAATTGAATTCATTTGATGTGAACTCTCCTCCTCTATCAGATCTCAAGCATTTGATTTCTAAATCCATCTCATTTTAAACCATTGCCTTAAATTCCTTGAATTTATCTAGAGATTCAGCTTTCTCTTTCAAAAAGGTGACCCAAGTCATTTTAGAATAATCATCAATGAGCAACATGAAATACCTATCTCCTTGCAAACTTCTGACTTTGGTAGGTCCACACAAATCTGTATGCACTAGCTCAAGTAGTCCTTCAACTGATTGGTCCTTGCTTTTGAAACATGTTCTTGTCTGTTTCCCAAATTGACACTCCTTGCAAATAGGATTAGCAGGCTTCACAAGCGTAGGCAAATCTCTAACAATCTATGTAGTACTTATCTTCATAATATTATCAAAATTTATGTGACACAACCTTCTATGCCATAACCAACTCTCATTAGTCTGAGTCAACAAGCAATAGTTCTCGGTTCTTTTCAAGTGATAGATAGTACCTCTGGTCTTCTTACTAGTTGCAATGACTATTGCAGAGATTTCCCTAATCTTGTATCTATTGTCCTTGAAGCTTAAATCATATCTCTTGTCACACATCTAATCCACACTCAAAAGATCGTGCTTTAATCCTTTCACATACAAGACATCTTTAGTATTATGCTTGTCATCAAAAGAAATAGATCCTTTCCCACAAATCCTACTAGATGTATCATCTCCAAGCCTAACCAGTCCACCATCATAACTTTCCAAACTCACAAACTTATTTTGTCACTAGTCATGTGGTGAGAGAAGCCACTATCAATAACCCATTCATCCTTGTCCTTAATGACTTAAGCAGCTAAAGCACTTTTCACTGGTTTTTCTTTATTCACACAGCTAGAAGAATTAGTAGACACAAGATCTTCCTTAATAGCAATGAATAAGCATTCATTTACAGAGGAACTAGCATTATTTGGTTCACCATTATCTGATACTCCTTCATCATCATCAAAATCTTCAACATAATAACACTTATTTTGGGTCCTAGGCCTGTTTTCATATCTTCTTCTATTTCTTTCAATTCTTTCAGGACATATAGAAGCAAAATGACCTACTTTACCATGAGAAAAACATTTGAAAGGTAATTTGCCTTTATACTTACTAGATCCTCTTTGTAGTTTGTCCACAAAGTTGGCTTCAACTTCATCTAACTCATCATCGAATCCTACCTTGTACTTTTCTAATCTAGAAGTACTTCTAGGAGTATTGGCTTTCAAGGCCATCTCAACTTTTGATAGAGCATCATCTAACTCCATCATTTCAAAAGCAGTAAGTTTACCAAGCAGTCAATCCTTGTTAACCATTTTTACTTGCATGAATTCTTCAATCACTACTACCTTGTGACAGTAGGACTTGGGCAACGATATGAGAATTTTCATAACAACTTCCTTTTCTTCAAGAGTTTTGCCTATAGATTTTATCCCTGTAACAAGTTCATCAACTCTTTGTATAAAGGCTGATATGTTTTCATTATTATTCATCTTCAAGCTTTCATATTTCACTTTCAGACTTTGTAACTTGGCTTCCTTCACATAATCATCTCCTTCATACAAATTTTTCAACTTTTCCCCTACCTTATTTTTAGTTTCAAGATCCACAACTTTTGTCAATATTGAATTGGTTAATGAGCTTAGTAGAGCATCCTTTACCTTGATATCTATATCATATTCTTTGATTTCATCTTCAGTCATCAGACCATTTGGAGGTATGGTGTATTCTATTTCTACAGTTTTCCAAGCTTTGTAACCAAGAGAAAGAAGATGGCTTTTCATCCGAGCCTTCAAGAGAACATAACTAGTTCCATCAAAATGCAACGCTTCCTTCTTGTAAGACAATTTGGATCTTCCTCAAGCTGTTAAACTTTCTTCAGAGGAACTTGGCTCTGATACCAATTGTTGATATGCACTGGACAACTGAGAGGGTGATGAATCAGTTGTCACAAAAACTTAAATACTTTCTACAATTAAACATTCATCACTTATCCATAATTATTATGATTTAACAATGAGTGCATGAAATCAGAAACTTAACCACAGATACAACATCAAACACAAGAAACGCTAGATTTATGTGGAAAACCCCAAGGTGGGGAAAAACCATGGAGAGGCTTAACTCTTAATATATATTGCAATCTTGAAATAATGATGTTCAAGCTTGGTCACTCCATGGGCCTAAACATACTGGCTTACTGCCATGAAGAACAACTAGGTCTAGCAGGCTCATTGCCTCAATCCTAAACCTAGCAACATTACAATAAGGGTTGTTAAACCTTGAGGGTTATTAAACCCTACTAGTAGCTTGCTACCAGACTCACTACCATGATCACCACCTTCTTATATTTGCAACTGAAGTATAATAATTCCCCTGCTCTACTCTTCCTCTGCTCAGCTCTTCCTATTCTTTCCTCTGCCTCTTCTTTGCTCTTGCCTTTTGGACCTTTCTTAATATCTTTTCATTTCCACTCAAGGACACTTTTTCCATGACTCAACTACAAGTATTTATACATTACATCAACCTTGGAATGATCATCGAGGTCAGCATCACAATCATCAACCATTGGAACAATTTCCAAGGTCGGTATTACAAACATTTACAAAATAGGTCCTAACCTATTGCAAGATTATGCAAAGGAAATGAAATAGAGATCATGCCATGCCTTAGTTGGGACTCAAACATGATCTTCCATGCCACAATACACTTCCACAATCTTCTAGAGATCTCCGCAATCACTAGGATTAAGCAGGTTAGCCAAGACTGGTTTCACGCTACAATATCTAGAAACAATCTTCAAACACAATCTCAATTTATTAATGCAAACCAAAGTCTAGATAGGATCATGATTAGGAGACATCCACAAGCATGATATAATCATTAGGAGCAACCACACAAAAATTAACCACTTTATCCATAGGAATCTTCTTATCAGAACACATGAACTTCACTATCTTTAACTATCATAAAAGAAAGATAGCTTGCAAACCACCAAACCATGAACCATTCCAACTGTAGGCAATTATCATCATCCCAAACTCCCCTCTAGAACCACAAGGCCAAATACTTTATTGCGGAGGAATGCAGAGAGAATACTTCTTATCCCAACTAAACTTACAGAAAAACTAGGTTTCACTCTGGTGAACACAACTCACTCAGATCTTCATGCGAAGGCTTCAAACCTGGAATGCAATATCCTTAGTCATACTTCTAACTTACTTTGAATCCATAGACCATGAACTTCCAATAGAAGTAAATGCGGAGTAGTTTACCAGACTATTCTTCAACATACAACTCACTGTCTATACTGCACTTCTATGTAGCTCATTGGTTTCTTTCGGAAAGGCTAATTTTCTCAATATCTTCAACATAGAAGTCTTCTAAACAAGTAATAGAATAAGATACAATTGACACCAATGAAAACAAGAATATGTTGACATCAATGACAACACCGATTAGGCACATACTTGCAACAACTTCTCTCCCCCTTTGACATCAATGACAAAGGGCATAAACTTGTACTCTTCTACTCTAACCTAATCTCTCTTCTGAACTCTCTAACTAGTCCCCCTGAGAAATAGCCCTAGAAAGCATTAATCTGGACCTCTGAGCACTTCTGGACTAATGCACTATTGTGCATCTTACTTTAGAGCAGGAGGGGTGATAACCCCTAACTTTTCTCTGAGATACTAAAAAGTATCCTTAGGCAGAGGCTTGGTAAAAATGTCTACAATTTGATCCTTGGTAGAAACATACTCCAACTTGACATCATTCTCTGTCTCCTTTTCTCTCAGAAAATAATACCTGATGGATATGTGCTTTGTCCTGAATGCATCATTGGATTCTTTTACATGTTTATGGCACTTGTGTTGTCACAAAAGATTGCAATGGGATCTTCATACACAATTTTGATGTCCTTCAAAGTCTGCTTCATTCATAACACTTGAGTGCAAATGCACGCTGTTGCAATGTATTCTACTTCTGCAGTAGACAGGGTATTGAATCTTGTTTCTTTCTCAACCAAGATACTAATCTTTTTTCCCAAGAAGAATGCACCTCCACTTGTACTTTTTTTGTCATCCACATCTTCGGCCCAATTTGTATCAGTATATGTACTGATAGTAAAGTCGTAGTCCTTAGGGTACCACAAACCATAATCTATTGTACCTTTTAAATATCTTAGAATTCTCTTGACTACCATCACATGTGATTCCTTGGTTTTTGCCTGAAATCTTACCACAAGACATATTGCATGCATTATGTCAAGTCTAGTTTGAGTCAGATAAAGTAATCCTCCAATCATAGAACTATACCTTTTCTAGTCTGCCATGGGTGAGTTATCATCTTTGCTTAACTTACAACCAGTTATCATAGGTGTGCATATTGGTTTAGAGTCTTCCATCCCAAATTTATTTAACAACTCTTTCACATACTTAGACTGAGAAATGAAGATACCTTTATTTGAGTGACTTATTTGCAAACCTAAAAATAAGTTCATCTCTCCAAACATAGACATTTCAAATTCATTTTGCATTTCTCCAAGAAAAATTAAGCATATACCTTTATTGCCTCCAAAAATAATATCATCAACAAAAACTGCAACAATCCAGGTTTGTTCATCATTGATCTTGTAGTAGAGATTACTATCTTTAGTACACTTACTAAACCTTATCTATATTAGGTACCTGTCTAACCATGCATACCATGCCCTGGGAGCTTGTTTTAATCCATACAATGCTTTCTTCAATCTGTATACCATGTCACCCTAATCTGATGACTGAAATCATTCCGGTTGTTCTATACAGACTTCCTCTTCCAACTCTCCATTTAAGAAGGCAGACTTCACATCCATTTGATAAACCTTGAACTCTTTGTATTCTACAAAAGCCAAAAAAATCCATATTACTTAAATTCTTGCCACTGGAGCAAAATTTTCTTCAAAGTCTATTCCTTCAACTTGAGCATATCCTTTGCATACCAATCTTGCTTTATTTCTTACCACTTCACCATTCTCATTCATCTTGTTTCTGAAGACCCACTTTGTACCAATTACATTCTTGTCTACTAGTTTGGAAACAAGATCCCAAGTCTGACTCTTCTCTATCTACATTAGTTCCTCTTCCATAGCCTTTATACAATTCTCATCTTTGCAAGCCTCATCCATAGTTTTAGGTTTAATTTTGGAATTTAGATAGAAATTTACTTGTTTCTCTGTAGATTTTCTTCAAGTTAAGATCCCTTTTCTCTTATCTCCTATGATTTGATCTTTAGAATGACTAATTATTACATATCTTGGAGTTTTGGTAGCACTTACCATAGCTTGTTCTTCTTCATCTGGGTTGTCTTCATGTTGTACCACTTCTGAAACATCTAGATCATCTGACTCATATCCATTTGATTCTAAAGACCTTTCCTTACATTCATCAACTTTAACATTTTCACTTTCAATGATCTTATTCAACCTCTTATTATAGCACTGGTAGGCCTTGCTCTTGGTGGAGTAACCAAGGAAAATTCCTTCATTACATCTAGCATCAAACTTTCCTAAACCTTCTTCTCTTTTGATGTAACATTTACTACCAAAAAAATTGAAATATTTCATAGTAGGAACTCTGCCATGCCATAATTCATAAGAAGTCTTTGAACTATTACCTTTTACTTGAACTCTATTTATGATATATACAACGATGTGAATTGCCTCTCTCCAATATGCTTCTAGAAGATGGGCTTCCTTCATCATGGTTCTTGTTGGCAAGAGACACTAGTTTGGTATGGACTCGCATGTTGTCATTGATCACAATAAGGCTCAGAGATCCTATCACCATGACAGGAAGAAATATCTTTGGAAGAACATATTAGATTCCAGGTCCGGTTGATAGAAAATGGCTAAGTATGGGAAGTATGTAGAGTAGAGGATAGAAAGTTGGATAGTATGCCTCCACAGATGTTGATCTGGTAATGGGGTTTAGGTATGATGTTATCAATTTTTTGATAGTGTTATGCCTTAGAGATTATGTCCTAACTTCCTCCAGAAGTCATCTTGGAGAAATGTCTAAGTCCGAGTAAGCAAAGGTATAGCAGGAATAGTGAACAGGGGATAGTGTAGTGGTCTGCATTCCTCCTAAGATAAGTATTTTGTTATGCAGTTCTAAGGTGTTGTAAACACTTGTATGAAGCATCTTATCCCAGAGTTAGGAGATCTAAAGTTCACTAAAAGGTTAGCTACAAGCTATTAAGTATCGACATAGTGTCTAACAGAGGTTGTCAGAGACAGAGTCTGAGTTCTGATGGTCCACATTTCTCCGCAAGATGATATGATGTCTTGTAGTTCTAAGGGTAAGATTGGGAATCTGTGAAGGATCCTTGATATGATTTGGAAGTTGTTTTGTGATCCACATTAGAAGTTGGCTTACTTTTGAGAAACATGCCAACTGGTGAGATAAATAATGGTGCAGAGAAAGGATAGTATGTGAAAGATCTATGCAAGTATTTGAATGATTAGACTTGACCTATATTAACATGTTTGGGGGAAGATTTGGGTCCATGTGATCCATAGTGCATTGTATTGAGTGACAAGGTACATCTTTTTATGTACACAGTTCATCCCTTAGATGCTGACCTGATTATGAAATTAAATCATGATATATATATATAAGAGAGAGAGATGATCTTTGATTAAGTGTGTGGTGTGTGGGGTAAAAATATGTGTGTGATGTGAAGATGTGAATAGTGGAGCAGAGTTAGAGGATTAGCAACAATGAGGACTTGGGATTTAGAATATAGTTGTTAAATGACTACACCCTGGCATAGTGGTAGATGCTTAAGCAGTACTCAGTTATTGTATGTGATCTGATTGGAAACAAGTTTTTTTCATCAAGTCTGTAAGCCGGTAGTGAGCCTTCAATAGGGTTTAGTCCTCATTATAATCTTGCTAGGTTTAGGTTTGAGGTAGTGAGCCTGCTAAATCTAGTTGTACTTCATGGATGTAAGCTAGCATGTTCTAGGCCCATGGAGTGGCCAATCCTAAACATCACTTTTGTAAAGATTACAATATATTTATGAGAGCTAATCCTCTCCATGGTTATTACCTCTTTGGGTTTTCCATGTAAAATCTTGGTGTTATGTGTGATGCTTTTGTGGATGTTGTTCAGTTGTATATTTTGCTTCTATTTTATTATTCTTTTGAAATGGTTAAAAGTAAAAGTTCAACAAAAGATTTATAGAACACTAATTCACCCCCCCTCTCAGTGTTCCTGACAATCATCAATTGGTATCAGAGCAAGGTTCCTTGGAAGAAGTTTAACAGGTTGAGGAAGATTTGGGATAGTATGATCATGGGAACAAGAAGGTATGGAAATTATGAAAGGTACAATCAACTAGAAGTAGCTCTTATGGATCTTGAAAACTCTAAAGCAGAATTTAGGGATCTGAAAGAAAACTTGCAAAAAGCAGATGAATGCATCTTTAAGCTAAAAGAGCAAGTCAAGAAATTCAAAGAGAAATACAAAGAAGTTAGTGAACAACTTCTATCAGCAAATGAAGCCCTAAATGATTTGGAAGTAGAAGTTACATGAAGAACAAAAGTAGAAGATGATCTAAACTTGATTATGAGAAACAAATCAGAAGATTGTGCAAAACTTGAAAAAGAAATTATAAGTTTAAAAACAAATCTAGAAAAAGGCAAGAAGTTTTGAAGAAAAATTCAAGATAAGTACTTCAAGGCTTGATGAAATGATTTCTAGCCAGAGGAATGCCGATGACAAACATGGTTTAGGATTTGTGAAAGGAGAAAGTTCAAACTCTAGGAAAATAAGCGCAAGAGTCAAGACAAAATGAAGGATACCAATTTAAAAATCAAAGAAGAAGACCTAGAAGACCTCCAGTCAGACAACCAAATGCTCAAAGGTACCCATCTTTCAATGGTCACTGTAATTCATGCAATAAGTTTGGTCATAGGGCTACTCAGTGTAGGAGCAAAATGAATCAAAAGACTCCATTATTCTCTAGGTAGTGTTTCAATTGCAAGAAAATTGGTCATAGAGCAAATGAATGTATAAATCAGATCAAGAAAAGTTTCAACAATGGAAGGAATGAACAGTCATTCAAAGGTAAATGATTCACTTGCAATAGGATTGGTCATAGAGATGTTGTTTGCAAAAGTAAAGTCAGAATCCTATTAGGTGTAATGCATGCTATAAAATGGGACACAGATCAAATGAATGCAGAAGTTCATTAAGATCTAATCTTTAAAATTTTAGGAATAGTCAATCTTTCAATGGAACATGTTTTGCATGCAATAGATTTAGACAAATGGCTAATCAATGCAGATCAAATTCAATCAAGGTCAAAAGAATGTGGTGTGCTTCAATTGCAACAAATTTGGACATGTTGCAAGGTTTTGTAGAAGCAAGAATGAGAAGAGAAATCACTACTTTGAATAGAGAAAAATAGAGCAAAGAAATGACAAGGGAAAGCAAAAAGTTGATCTAGTTGAAACCAAGAAAGAAATGAACAAAGTATGGATCAAGAAAAGAGTAATTGAAGTCAGAGATCAATCCGCACTAGTATCTGGTGCAGATACTTCCTCCAGGAAGTAAATTAAGAGCATTGGCTTAGGGGAAACAGTATTGAAAATCAAAATTCCCCAGCCTGAAAGTAGGTGCCAGGATTTGGCATGAAGGCATATGATGAAATTTGATAAGAGAGCCTTGACAATAAATGATATTAAGGATCATGCTGTCAGATTTCCCTCAATGGTATTAGGATATAAAGTTTATTTCACAAATTAGGAGAACTCTATTTTAGGCACATCCATTTACACAGCCTATCAAATGATTAAGGAAAAGATGGATTATGACATCTGTGAATTGCTACAACATCAAGTAATGGATAACTTGAAGAAGACAAAAGAAGGTAAATACCCCTTTAAATTTGGCACAGTGATCATGTGTTTATTTTTCTATTTTATGCAAGAGTTGCCTAGTATGAAGAACCTATTCTGGACCAATGATAAACCTGTCACAGTTCAAATTAGAAATTTGCTGAGTAGCATAAGCACCATTGATGCATAGAATGCAACCCTATGGGGCTATTTCAAGAATTTCCAAAGATCAATGCAAGCCAAAGAAAGGATTCCCAAAATAGTGGTTGAAAAATACAAGGATACAATCTACTTCATTGTGACAAAAGATTAGTTCTTGATGGAGGTTGTTGAGCCCAAAATCATCTGGGTTATGCTTGTAGGATATGAAGTAGATGAAGCTATATGGGAAAACTATGCTAAATATATGCTAAGTAAACCCAGAGATCCCAAGGAAGAGAGATTGGGACTTATGATGAACTGCATGCCAAAATTCATGTTGAGGTAAGAAAACCTAAAATCTCTAGGAAAATGAGGAAAGTGGTAGAAGAAATCTCCATAAAGCATGGATTCACAAAAGAAGAAGTGGAAAAGGTAAGGGAAAAAGCATAGGCTATTAGGGAAGTAGAGGAGAAGAGAAAAAGTGAATTGTCTGGGGCTTCGGAAGAACACAAAGATGAATTAGAAAAGCCAGAGAAGGCAAAAAGAAAAAATAGAGCCTCCACTTCTGTTCAAGCCTCATCCACTCCCTCTGGTTTCACATCATCTACAAATGTGGAAACTCATGCCACCAGCTCCAAAAGAATGAAGACTAAAGCCAAGAAAATGCATGTAAGCATAACTGTTAATGAAGAAGAGATAGAATCAGATAAGGAGGCAAAGAAAATGAAAGTTGATGCTACTAAAGCATCCAAAAGTGGCAAGGAGAAGTCAACAGGAAGAAAGACACCCAACAAAAGATAGGAAGAAGATGAGTTTCATGCAACACTAAAGATTGAAGATGTATTAAGGGCTATCACTATTGATGGTAACTTGAAACCATGGTTGAGTTTTATGATGATTATAATGATGCTGACAAGAGGATTTTTGAAAAAGTTATTGTAGAGTATCTAAACATATACAACAGAGCCCTCATTGAGATCATTGGTGATCTCATAAATACCTTGAGAAGTATTCTATCAGTTAGGAAGGAAACTGCTATCGCTAAAGATGTTGAGCTCAGAGAACACACGCTGATAACATTATGTCCAGATATCATTCCAAAAGAGAAAAGAAGAATCTCCAAGGCACTTAACAATGACTTCAGGTCAAAGAAAAGAATGAATGCATTAATGATAGGAGAAGTTGACAAGGTTGTCAAGGAAACATGGGAAATTATTTTGGACATACTAAAGAAACATAATATTTCCACCATCTATGACAGTAAGGAAACAAAATATGAAGACTCATTTCTACTAGAGACAAGCCTTGATCAAGAACTAGAATGGAGTGATCAAGCCCCTGACACAAACACATTAAATATAGGTAGAACTAAAATGAATCTCTCCCTGATGCAAAGCATCCAACACTAAAACCCTAACATACAATTATCAATGTATGTTTATGCATTTCTAATTATGCACACAAACTTTAATTTATAAAGTCCCCTTTTTGTTTGCCATCGGCAAAACATCCTCCATCAGCTTCACAAAATACCTAAACCTGGTCACTGTAGCACTTGCACATACAAATGCTTACCTGCTCTGCGCCCGCAAATCCACATGCATTGCTTCATACTAAACAATCAGACATACAATGCCTGACCTCCGATTGCCAATTACCACCACCCGTTCTATCAATCGCCGCTTGCATCTTAAAACTTGTATCTATGCATTGTATATTTTCCATATACAACTGATACATACAAACCCTTACCTACTCCGTCGGTGCCCTTACCTCCTACTGCTGACTGCACCTTGTATCTATAGACCAATAATCCATCCAACATACATTCTGGTTACCACCCTAACCAGTCACCTTTTGCATCAACCTGATGCATCTATTTCGTTGTATCTTTATCACATACAAACCGAAATATACATTCGCTGAATATTCCTTTGGATATGCCTTCGATGTATGTTTGACCCGCTGACTACCATTGTATATATTTGATGTACATGTCTGATGTACATTTAACACATACAATCTGCCTGATACAATTGATGGATACATAGGAACTTTGACCAACCCTTGACTTCTTTGTATGCTGATAGGAAATCTTGAACTTTCTCTCTCCTATGTATATGCGATAGACTTGTATATCTCAATGCATGTTTCAACACACAACAGCAATGAAACAAAAGTGATATACTCACAACATGCGAAAGTGATATACTCATAGATTGTATATCTCGCATACAAAAGCAATATATACATAATTTGTATATTTTTGAGAACTTCACAGATTTTCACAGTTTGATCCACGCAAACTCCAGTGATGGCCTAATCTATTTCCTGGGCAGTTTCTCAAACTCTTTCGACCTGCATGACCTAGTACATACCCATGCTAGGGTTCTCAACACCTCTGACCTGTGATCCTACAAACATGCATGCAAACAAAAATAGAAAACACACAACTAAACCCTAAACTATTGTACATGACCATTCCTCTGATTTGTAGAATCAACCGGGGGAATGGATAATCAAATCCATCTAGCCTCAATACAGGAAATCAATTACACAGTGAATTCAAATGCAACAGGATCTTATTAATTGATAAATCAGAACAACAACTACACAAATGTTTTCAGTAGAATTCCAAATAACTACAACTATTCCTTATCCTCCTCTTGTCATAATTGATCTACCTAGGGGTATTTATCTACCTACCCATGGTAGTACAGACTTGTCTCCAAGAGGCTAGGAGAGCTAACTACCTCCATCGATCCAATAAACTTAACTGTCCTAACAAACTACAGATCAGCAAATAATCTTGGAACTTACAACTTGATCCTAAATACAACTAACTAAACATGCATTGGTCCAAACTAACCTTATTACATTTAATATCCATCTAGGACCTTATTGAAAACATAAAATTAAGCATAAAACAACTAAATGCCTCATGTAGGCCACTATAGGATAGGTGCTCTTGCACCATACTCCCCAACAGAAAAAGAACTCATGTCCCATGAGTTAGGTTGTGGAAGAATTCCACCTTTACTCTTTGTCATCTCACGGCTCTGAATTGCTCTAACTCTATACCCTGCTGTCTCTTGGCTGCTCCAAGATGTCTGAACTGCAACTTGTTGTTTTGCAAGTAAACCCTCATGCCTGTCAATGTAGGCTCTGTTCACACATACCCTATGTTTGCCAGTTTGTTTTACCAACACCTCTATCTGAACACCTAGTTGAATAACCTTAGGAATTGCTTCTTGAACTTCTGTAATGTTCAAATCTGTCTTCCTTTCAACTTTTATAGGACAAACAATAGTCCCAACTACAATCACATCCTTGTCTGGCCAATCAATTTGTGGCTGCTCATAAACCTGCTATTTGGTCTGTGGCTGACCTCTGTCAGTCAAAACTGAACCTTTCTTCAAACTATTGTCCTTAACAACTTCTTTCCCTGCAGTATCCTCAACTGCCTTTATGCCTGCTGCTGTAGGCATCTTCACAAACTCCTTCTTTCCCACTAAAAAGATTTTTGCTACCTTCTGTGCTACAGCTTTTTCTTGTAATGGTACCAACACAATAGTTTTCCCATCTTTCTTGATGGTGTAGGTATTTGCATACCCATCATACAATGCTCTCCTATCAAATTGCTAGGGCCTACCCAATAGTAGGTGACAACATTCCATGGGAAATATGTCACACAAAACTCTATCTTGATATTCTCCAATCTGAAAATCAACATATTCCTATTCATAAACCAAAAGTGATTGACTATCACTTACCCAAGATGCTTTGTAAGGATTTTGATGTGGAATCCTTTCCAATTTCAGTTTATCCACCATTTCCTAGAATACCATATTATCTATAGAACCAGAATCAATCACAACCTTACATATTTTAGCTTTGCTCTTGCATGTGGTCTTGAAAAGAGCTCTTCTTTGCATCATATCCTTTGATGTCTTCAAGATTTTCCTTCTTAACATCAATGCTTCTCCTTGTTTAGGATAACCATAATTATCAGGAGCATTCACACTTTACTGAGTGTTAGAGCTACTTGCACTTTGTTGATTAGATTCTTGGATTAGATTTGCCCTCTTTTCTCCTCCTGAACTTGTTGCTTTTGTTGGACATTTGAAAGATGGATGCCCATATTCACCACAAGTGTAACACTTACCAGAAAATGTAGTAGAACCTCTACCACCTCCAAATCTAGCTCTGGTACCTTTCCATCCACCTCTGAAATTAGACTGTATCTATCCTTTACCAGTGTCTTCTTGACTCTCATTGGTTTGCCTCATTGTAGGGGCTGATCCTCTTCCCCTCATATTGCTGCCTCTTCCTCTCATGGACTTATCTTGTCTTCTATTCATCTTTTCTTCAATCCTGATTGGCATTTGATAACAATCCTCTACACTCCTTGGGTTAGCTAAAACTAACTCATCCTGTATGTTCAATCTCAAACCAGCCAAGTATCTAGCCACCTTTACTATCTCATTCTCATGATGACCAGATCTCATACTCAACTTGTAAAACACCTCAATGTATGCCTTCACATCCACTTCCTTTTGCCTTAAAAATTGCAACTTCTTAAACATCTAAATTTCATAATCCTGGGGTAAAAATTTACCTTTGATCCTTGCTACCATCTTATCCCATGAAGTGATCTTTGTCTTTCCTTGTTTCCTTCTCTCAGATTGTACATAATCCCACCATTCTAAAGCATGACCTCCCAACTTGGTCTTTGTAATCTTTACCTTCTAATCCTCAACAACATCTTCACATTCAAAGTGATTATCTAATGCAACAATCCAATCAAGTAACTCATCTTCATCCAAACTTCCATTATACTTTAAAACATCAACCTTTACCTTAGGTTTCTCACTCTACACTGCCTTTAACAGTTTTGTAAATCTCTGATCTTCAGCATTTAGCTCTTCATCTACCTCTTCAAATTCTTCATCAGCATCATCTTCTTTCTTAGATTCATTGTCTTCTACTTCTCTCTTTTTGTTCTTCTCCAAGGCTACAAGCCTAGCTTGAAGTGCTTCAGCAAGCTCCTTCATCTTTCTCATCTCTCTGGCATATTTTTCCTTTATCTCCTACAACTCCTTGCAGTACCATTACCTTTTAGAGGCATCTTGTCAACCTCTCACTCCTCTACCTCTATCTTCAGGGACAGAATCAACACACAAATAGCCTAGACCTTTTCCTGAGCTCTGATACCACTATGATGCAGAGCATCCAACACTAAAACCCTAACATACAATTATCAATGTATGTTTATGCATTTCCAAATATGCACACAAACTTTAATTTATAAAGTACCCTTTTTGTTTGCCATCAGCAAAACATCCTCCATCAGCTTCACAAAATACCTAAACCTGGTCACTGTTACACTTGCACATACACATGCTTACCTACTCTGTGCCCGCAAATCCACATGCATTGCTTCATACTGAATACTCAGACATATAACGCCCAACCTCCGATCACCGGTTACCACCACCTATTCTATCGATCGCTTCTTGCATCTTAAAACTTATATCTGCGCATTGTATATTTTCCATATACAACCGATACATACAAACCCTTACCTACTCTACCGGTGCCCTTACCTCCTATTGCCAGTCGCACCTTGTATCCACAGACCAACAATCCATCCAACATACATTCTAGTTACTGCCCTGACCAGTCACCTTTTACATCAACCTAATGCATCTATTTCGTTGTATCTTTACCACATACAAACCAAAATATACATTCGCCAAATATTCCTTTAGATATGCCTTCGATGTATGTTTGACCTGTTGACTGCCTTTGTATATTTTTTATGTACATGTCTGATGTACATTTAACACATACAATCCACCTGATACAATTGACGAATACACAGGAACTTTGACCAACCCTTGACTTCTTTGTATGCCAATAGGAAATCTTGAACTTTCTCTCTCCTATGTATATGCAATAGACTTGTATATCTCAATGTATGTTTCAACATACAATAGTGATGAAACAAAAGTGATATACTTGCAACATGTGAAAGTGATATACTCACAGATTGTATATCTCGCATACAAAAGCAATATATACACAATTTGTATATTTTTGAGAACTTCACGGATTTTCACAATTTGATCCACGCAAACTCCAGCGATGGCCTGATCCGTTTCTTGGGCAATTTCTCAAACTCTTTCAACCTGCATGACCTAGCACATACCCATGCTAGGGTTCTCAACACCTCTGACCTGTGATCCTGCAAACGTGCATGTGAACAGAAATAGAAAACACACAACTAAACCCTAAACTATTGTACATGACCATTCCTCCAATTTGTAGAATCAACTGGGGGAATAGATAATCAAATCCATCTAGTCTCAATACAAGAAAATGATTACATAGTGAATTCAAATGCAACAGGATCTTATTAATTGATAAATCAGAACAACAACTACACAAATGTTTTCAGTAGAATTCTAAATAACTACAACTATTCCTTATCCTCCTCTGGTCATAATCAATCTACCTAGGGGTATTTATCTACCTACCCACGGTAGTACAGACTTGTCTCCAAGTGGCTGGGAGAGCTAACTACCTCCATCAATGCAATAAACTTAACTGTCCTAACAAATTACAGATCAACAAATGATCTTGGAGCTTACAACTTGATCCTAAATACAACTAACTAAACATGCATTGGTCCAAACTAACCTTATTACATTTAATGTCCATTTAGGACCTTATTGAAAACATAAAACTAAGCATAAAACAACTAAATGCATCATGTAGGCCACTGTAGGATAGGTGTTCCTGCACCACTCCCCTAAGCAACAAGTTGAGGATGTAGAAGATAGGGAATAGTTGAGGAGCCCTACACTAGAACAAAACTTAGAACAACAGGAAGTTATGGACTTAGACCCTCTGAATCAAAGTCAAGGAGAAATATCAGAGAGGACAAGAGACACTATGGATCTCTTTGATAGGCAACAAATTGCAGAAGAGTTTGAACTCCCTCAAGGTCTAATCAACTTGGCCTCATTGTCACCTTTCCAAAAGTTCAAGCTAGTATCTGTGGTTCAGGCCAAGGAACAAGAAGAGTTGTTACAATCAGATGGTCAAGATAACAAATTGATCAACAAAGCATCCACTATCTTGGAAAAGCTGCTACCATCATTTCAAAGGGATATCTCATTATCTCCTGCTGACCATCTCAAGAAGCTATTAAATTCTATAAGTGTACATTTTGAATCTTTTGAAAAATTTGTAGAAGTAAAAGTAAGGAAAGAAATTGATGATGGAAGATTGGTTGAGTTGAAGAACATGATAGATCAAGACAAAGTTTTGTTAGATAATGGAATTAAGAACATACAAAGTACCATTGAAGAATCTAGAAAAATATACAATTTTTTTTAATCCTAGCCAAAGATCACAAACGAACTAGAAGACAAAATCAAAGACTTGGAACTCAAATTGCTGAATATCTCTAAGACATATAATCCAGCAGTCGAGTCAATAAATGCCAAAGAAACACAAGTTACAAATATCCATAATGATCTGAATACTCTAATGAAGAAAAAGGGAGAAATCAAAGACAGGTTGTGCTAGTTGAAAGGACTAATAAGTCCAAAGATTGATTCCAATACCAATTTGGCAGATGAGGCCGTGAAATCTCAAGCACTAATTGACACACCATCAGATCTCCGGAAGGCAGTATTTTTTTATGAATGGCCACATCCAAATTCTAGAAAGTGTAAGAAATAGATGGAATGGATAGATAGTGCTAATAAAGACTATCTATAGTGAAATTTTGCCTTCAAACACAAATTAAGATGAAGATTGTGCTTCAAATATACGACAGAGTATATAAAATTTTGAAATTTTGGAATCACACCCTTTGCCATTAATGTCAAAGGGGGAGAAGTAGATCAGTGAAAAATGGATAATCATCTTAGGGGGAGCAATCAAACATTTTTCACTCAGTCTTGCCATCAATGCCAAAGGGGGAGATTGTTGGCAAGAGACACTGCTCTGGTATGGACCTACATTTTTTCATTAATAGCAACAAGGCTTAGAGATCCTATCACCATGACAGGAAGAAATATCTCTGGAAGAAAATATTAGATTCTAGGTCCAGTTGACAGAAAATGGCTAAGTATGGGAAGTATGTAGAGTAGAGGCTAATAAGCTGGACAGTATGCCTCCATAGATGATGATCTAATAATGTGTTTCAGGTATGATGTTATCAATTGTTTGACAGTGTTATGCCTTAGAGATTATGTCTTGACTTCCTCCAGAAGTCATCTTGGAGAAATGTCTACATCTAGGTAAGCAAAGGTATAGCAGGAACAGTGAACAAAGGATAGTGCAGTGGTCCGTATTCCTTCGCAGATAAGTATTTTGTTATACAGTTGTAAGGTGTTGTAAATGCTTATATGAAGTATCTTATCCCAGAGTTAGGAGATCTAAAGTTCACCAGAAGGTGAGCTAGAATATGTTATCTATCGGCATAGTGTCTGACAAAGTTTGACAGAGACAGAGTCTAAGTTTTGATGGTCCGCATTTCTCTGCAAGATGATATGATGCCTTGTAGTTCTAGGGGTAAGATTGGGAATGTGTGAAGAGTCCTTGATATGATTTGGAAGTTGTTTTTTGATCCACAGTAGAAGTTGCAAGTTAGTAGTTGAATATGTTAAGCTTACTTTTGAGGAACAGGCTGACTGGTGAGATAAATCATGGTGCGGAGAAAGGATAGTATGTGAAAGATCTATGCAAGTAATTGAATGATTAGACCTAACCTATATGAACATGTTTGGGGGAAGATTTGGGTCTATGTGACCCACAGTGCATTTGATTGAGTGACAAGGTACATCTTTTTATGTACACGGTTCATCTCTTGGATGCCGACCTTATTGCAAAATTAAATCATGATGTGGATATATATAAGAGCGATGATCTTTGGTTGAGTGTGTGGTGTGTGGGGTAAAAATATATTTGTGCGATGTGATGATACGGTTAGTGGAGCAGAGTTAGAGGATCAGCAGTGATGAAGACTTGGGATTTAGAATATGGTTGTTAAATGACTGCACCCTAGCATAGTGGCAGATACTTAAGAAGTACTTAGTTATTGTATGTGATATGATTGGAAACAAGGTTTTTTGATCAAGTTTGTAAGAAAGTAGTGAGCCTTAAATAGGGTTTAACAGCTCTCATTGTAATCATGCTAGCTTTAGGGTTGAGGCAGTGAGCCTACTAAATATAGTTGTACTTCATGGATGTAAGACAGCATGTTCTAGGCTCATGGAGTGACCAAGAATGAACATCACTTTTGTAAAGATTGCAATATATTTATGAGAGCTAATCCTCTCCATGGTTTTTCCCTCTTTGGGTTTTCCATGTAAAATCTTGGTGTTATGTGTCATGCTTTTCTGGATGTTGTTTAGTTGTATATTTCACTTCTGTTTGATTATTCTTTTGAAATGGTTAAAAGTAAAAGTTAAAGAAAATATTTATAGAACACTAATTCACCCCCCTTCTCAGTGTTCTTGACAATCAATAATTCTAGTAGCTTCTTGAACTATTTTGTTTTTCCTTTCAACAACTCCATTTTGTTGTGGAGTTTTAGGTGTAGATAGCTATCTTTTTATTCCATGTTCTTCATAAGAGAAATTGAATTCATTTGATGTGATCTCCCCTCCTCTATTAGACCTCAAGCATTTGATTTTCAAATCTGTCTCATTTTCAACCATTTCCTTAAATGCCTTGAATTTATCTAGAGCCTCAGCTTTCTCTTTCAAAAAGGTGACCCAAGTCATTCTAGAATAATCATCAATAAGCAACATGAAATACATGTTTCCTTACAAAATTCTTACTTTGATAGGTCCACAAAAATCTATATGCACTAGCTCAAGTAGTCCTCCAACTGATTGGTCCTTGCTTTTGAAACTTGTTCATGTTTGTTTCCCAAATTGACACTCCTTGCAAATAGGATTAGCAGGCTTCACAAGCTTAGGCAAATCTATAACAACTTGTGCAGTACTTATCTTCATAATATTATCAAAATTTATGTGACATAGCCTTCTATGCCATAACCAACTCTCATTACTCTGAGTCAACAAGCAATAGTTCTCAGTTCTTTTCAAGTGATAGATATTACTTCTGGTCTTCTTACATGTTGCAATGACTATTCTGGAGCTTTCCCTGATCTTGTACCCATTGTCCTTGAAGCTTAAATCATAGCCCTTGTCACACATATGACCCACACTCAAAAGATTGTGCTTTAATCCTTTCACATACAAGACATCCTTATTATTATGCTTGCCATCAAAAGAAATAGATCATTTCCCACAAATCTTACCATCTATATCATCTCCAACCCTAACCAGTCCACCATCATATCTTTCCAAACTAACAAACTTACTTTTGTCACTAGTCATGTGGTGAGAGAAGCCACTATCAATTACCCATTCATCCTTTTCCTTAATGACCTAAGCATCCAAAGCACTTTCCACTAGTTTTTCTTGCTTCACACAACTAGTAGAATTAGTAGACACGGGATCTTCCTTAATAGCAATGAACAAGCATTCATTTACAGAGGAACTAGAATTATCTGGTTCACCATTATCTTATATTACTTCATCATCATCAAAATCTTCAACATAATAACACTTCTTTTGTGTCCTAGGCCTATTCTCAAATCTTCTTCTATTTCTTTCAATTCTTTCAGGACATCTGGAAGCAAAATGACCTACTTTACCACAGGAAAAACATTCGTTTGCATTTATACTTACCAGATCCTCTTTGTAGTCTGTCCATGAAGTTGGCTTCAACTTCATGAAAATCATCATCAGATTCTACCTTGTACTTTTCTGATCTGGAAGTACTTCCAGGAGTACTAGCCTTGAAGTCCATCTCAACTTTCGGCAGAGCATCAACAAATTTCCTCATTTCAAAGGTAGTAAGCTTACCAAGCAGCTAATCCCTATTAACCACTTTTTACTTGCATGAATTCTTCAATTGTGGCTACCTTATGACAGTAGGACTTGGGAAGAGATTTGGGAATTTTCATAACAACTTCCTTTTCATCGAGAGTTCTGCCTATGGCTTTTATCCCTATAAAAAGTTCATCAACTCTTTGCATAAAGGCTGATATGTTTTCATCATCATTCATCTTCAAAATTTCATATTTCACTTTTAGACTTTGTAACTTGTCTTCCTTCACATAATCATCTCCTTCATATAGATTTTTCAACTTTTCCCATACCTTATTTGCAGTTTCTACTGATAACTGAGAGGGGGGTGAATTAGTTATCCTAATTATTTCTGCTTTCTAAACTTTCTTATTAATCAATGCAGCATTAATTCAAATAAGCAAACATAACCATGAAATGGAATTACACATGACACAATATTTTGATGTGGAAACCCTATTAAGGGAGAAAACCATGGGGTGATTAACCCAAGATTATATTCTCTATTAGAAGAATGCAAATACAAAATGGCACTTGCCAATTAGGGCTCAATGCCTGAGCACACTGCTCACAAGAGGCACACTGCCTACAAGAGACACATTGTCTACAATTTATAAAGAGTGTAATACAATATTTGAACTGATAAGGAGTATCTACATATGCTAGAGTTCAGTTCGGGTTAGTCTCAGTACACTAATCTACTGCACTTCATCTTTCCTCTTCTTTTGTACTGTACTCCTTTCACATACCAGACCTTCTTTGCTGCTTTTTCTCTACTCTACTGCTTTTCTACTCACATAACCACAAACCACAACACATCTCACAACTAAATCCATCTTGTATAAATATCTGCACAAGTGATTTCATCACCTTTCTAGTCAGCATCTGGAATAGTCAATCTTTTCCACAAACTCTGATCTGTCGGCTGAATCCTTGCTTACCAATTAATGCGGATCAAGGATATACTTGTAGAAGTCATCAATCATGTTGGTCAATCATAAATTGTGCCTCAATAACCTTTACCATCATCAGTAACACATCCAGAATAATGTTTGATGTTCTGCCATTCAGTTTTTCCTCTGTCCACATTGCTAATCAGGAACCTGATACTCAAGTATTCATATCTTTTTCTTCATCTATCACCGGAGACTAAATCCTTGGAATCTATTAGTCAAGGTAGTCCTCTTGACTTCCCCAAATCCATACTTCACTAAGATACTTCCTCTGAGAGATCCGGACTTGATTGTCGGACCTTATTGATTGCTCTATTCTTGCTTACCGGACCTTAACACTTCTTCAATCTGACTTCCGGTGAGGACACATCATGTCTTGCGGATGTGTGGAATGCTCTTTGTTTCCATCAATGACAACAATCATGAAGCCACACAGTGTCTCTTGCCAACAATCTCCCCCTTTGGCATTGGTGGCAACACTTAGTGAAAAATGACTAAGTGTTTACACTATGCTCCCCCTTGGCTGATGCTCTATTTTTATATACATTTTTCGGAGCTCCCCCTTAGTTGGATTCCACATTTTTCACTACTCTTCACTCCCCCTTTGACATCA
The DNA here is from genome assembly GCA_027924645.1 of Cunninghamia lanceolata. Classification (NCBI taxonomy): domain Eukaryota; kingdom Viridiplantae; phylum Streptophyta; class Pinopsida; order Cupressales; family Cupressaceae; genus Cunninghamia; species Cunninghamia lanceolata. The sequence continues at coordinate 13,047,461 of BSBN01000388.1, read as the reverse complement.
ATGGCAAAGGGTGGGAACCATGCATCAAAATTTTCAAAAATTTAACTATACTTAGCCGCATATAACATACTCACATAAACTGAAGAATGTCTACAAAAGTTGTCTTCAATTGGATGAATTCTGTTGCCCGAATTTGCTTGATTCTATCCAAAATTGAGATGTGACCACTCAATAGGAATGCAAAAGCTTCTACCCTCTTAAGATCTGTCAGATCATTGGTTCAGGCATTAGTATGAGCACCACTTATGGCCTCATGCATGGCCTCTAACTTAGGGATAATGATCCCTCTAAGTTCACCCATCCGGCTAATTATGTTCTTCCTTTCCTTCTCAAAATTCTTTATTACATTTGTGATTGCAATAGCCTGACATTCTTGATTTACTATGGAGGATGAGAGAGGATCAAAACTTTGAGACAAACTTAATAGTTTATCCTCTTTCTCTTTTATTTTCTTCTCAATATCTTTGGTCACTGTGGGCCAAGATAAGAAAAATTTGTACATATTTCTGCCATCTTTAAGAGCATTTTCCAATCTCTTTATCCCAATATCCATAACTCTCCTATTATTTGTTATCAGACCCTGTACTTTGGAGAATCTTTTATCCAAAAACTCCTTCTAGACCTTTTCTTCAGCTGACTTCTCTAGAGAATCAAAATGTGTGCTAACACTGTTGACTAGAGTTTTGAGATTACTGGAAGAGGAAGCTGTGGGATCCTTCTGAAAAGATGGCATGATCTTTTCCAACATGCGGATGCTACCTTTATAAGCTCATAGTCTTCCATGTGAGATTTTAGTAGTTTCTCTTTGGCCTTTGCATTTGAAAATGAAGCTATCTTCATTGTTTGTACCGGAGATAGAGAGTCAAAGTCTAATGGCCCTTGAAGTAACTCCGGTTCATCAATCTCCAACATTTCTTTTGTCAAGAAGTCCTTAACAGTTTCTGCTATGTCTCTTGCTGGAGACAAAGATTTCTTCTCTTCTACACTGTCACTTATGTTCTTCTCAGTTTGACTTCCTTCTCTTCCTTTTACTCCTTTCTCCTCTAATATTTCTTCTCCTTTAGATCCGGAGACTGTAGGGGAAACCGGAGGAGAGATATTTGTTTGTTCGTGAGCCACCTCTTCTAAAGTAGAGAATTCCAAGTCCTTATCCTTTTCTGCACTGGTGGCCATGACTTCTTCTGCCATTTTCTCAATGGACTCTTCTGTAATATTGGTGGCCAAGGGGTCAGCACCCAAGTCCTCTATGATAGGAAGATTGAATCTTTTGAAGATCTTCTGGAGGGTCTCTTTTGTTTCCTTGGCTACCTTGTCAGTCTCACCAAGCATGAGCTGATTCATTCTGGCTTTGCTCCTGAACTCATCCTTGTAATCTTTAAAGATCATATTCATTTGCTTTGAATCAATTGAAGGATATAGCTGAATAGCTATCTGTTCCCGAATCTCAAGGTCTTTTGCCATGGCATTATTCTTTCTTATTTCTAACTCCTTTTCTAGGCTCTTGGGAATAAGAGATATAATTTCAATAAAAGCCTTATTAAATATGTTCAAATACTTAACTATAGCTTCCTACAAGATCTTTTGGTCAGCATTATTATAATCATCATAAAATTCAGCCATTGGTTGAAGGTTTCCATCCATAGTGACTGATTTGACTACATTTTCTAGAGACAGGGTGGGCTTTTCAACAAGTTCCTCTATCATTTCTTCCTTGTCTTGACCTGTGGAAGTTTCATAGGATCTTTTCTTCTTCTACTTCTTTATTTCCTTTATCCCCTCATCAGATTCAGTCTCTTCTTCATCCTTTTGACTTGCATAAGACCTTGTGGCCTTAGTCTTGGTTCTTTTCTCTATTTTACCAAATGATCTTGCTTCCAGTTTAGATACCTTTGAGCTTTTAGCAGTGGCAGGTGCAGATCTCTTTGATGATCTAGTCCGGGTGGAGGTTTCTACTAGAGCACTTTCCTTGCTTTACTTTTCTACCTCTTTCTTCTCTTCCTCAACCCTTTGCCTCTTTTCCCTATTGGCATCAAGTGCCTCCTTTGAGATGCCAAATCCTTTGGCAACATCTTCAACTTCTTTTCTCACCTTCCTCTTGATCTTTGGTTGTCTGAGTTCCACATGAATCTTTACACTTAGCTCTTCAAAGGTTCCAAACCTTTCTACCTTTGGATCCTTTGGCTGACTTAGCATGTGTTGAACATGCAGCTCCACAATTTGTTCATCAACTTCATGCCCCATAGACATGATCTAGACTATCCTTGGCTCTATTACCTCCATTAGGCATTGATCAATGTCTACTATGAAGCACACTGTATCTTTATATTTCTCAAATAGAGATTGGGGAATTCTCTCTCTAGCTTGCATCATGTTCTGAAAGTTTTTAAAGAAACCCCAGAGAGCTATGTTTTGTGCTTTGTCATCACCAAGTCCATGCAAATAATCTCTAATTTGGATAGCTACTGGTCTATCATTCTCCCACACCCAGCCACTAGTTCCAAGAAGCTCATTCATAAGGTAGAAGAATAAGCACAATATCAGTCCACCATACTTGAATGAATTCTTTTTATCTTTCTTTATTTTCTGTAGATTCTCCAAAAGTTGGCTTAGAAGCAGTTCACACAGATCATAGTCAGCATTTTCTTTTAACATTTGATAGGCTATATAAACTGTAGTTCCCGGTACTAAATTTTCCCTACTGGAGTGATAAATCTTGTAACCAATTATCATGGATGCAAATTTGATATCCGGATTAGTGATGTCTTCAATTGTCATAGCTCTCTTGTCAAATTTTGATCTGGTTGCATCACTTACTGTCTGATTCTTGACAGATTTGAGAATAGGTATACCACTGGATGAGTGCAAACTAGTAACTGCCCTAATGGTATCTTTTGTGATCTTGAATGGTCCATTCAACCACATGAAGTTATCATGTATTCTACTCAAGACATACCGGACCCATTCGTCCTTAGCAAAGCAGGGGAAATGTATACATTGTGCAAAGTGCTTCTCCCAGAGGGCCTTGTATTGGGGTTTGAGCTCAAATGAATCATCTATTAACTGTTTGTGGTAGATATCCCTTAATTTGAACTCTCTGAATTCTTCAATGTTTGTGTGAATGTAAACCCTAATATCTTCTATATGCAGGACACCATGCGGAACAGTTGAAAAAGCTCCTAGGGGATCTACTTCTAGGGATTTGTAGGGATGTTTCTTGAATTTGAGGCAAGGCCTATTAGTGATCTTCACAATATTAAGAGTAGACATCCTTTTAAAAAGATTTGTAGAGAAGAACAGAAAATACCTTTTGCGTCTTTCAGTTTCACGAAGTTTATTCGGATCGATTTTAGGATGAATTGACTTATGTAAAAGATCTTTGACGAGCTTAAGGAATTTTGTTGTAGAGCCTTCTCTTTTTGTTTCTTCTTGAATGTAGAATGACTAAATGCTTAATGAGAAAACCCTTATATTGCTCCGCAAAACCCTAATGTTAAGTTGCAATAAATGCTTGACCTAAGTCATTCTGGTTTGCCTTATTCAGATGACTTGAAGAACCAGATCAATCTTGATCTTAAACATCTTACGGATCTTTCAAATCTTAACCATAGTTTATTTGGATGTTTCTCTTATGAACCCTTTGATCTACAACTCTTCTTGTGCCAGTTCTGGCACCAATTGACTGGCTGGGGGAACAATGTTTCCTTTGTGTCTCCCCCTGAGCCAGAGCTCACTTTTTAATTTTTGGAAGGAATATCAGCACCAGAGTCTGGTGCAGACCCATCCCCTACATTCTTTGTACTTTTCTTCACCCAAATCTTGTTCATCTCACTTTGAACTCCATCTGCATCCACTTTTTGTTTTCCCATATCTTGATTCTGATTATGATGTACCAGACCTCTTTTGTCTTGATTCTTGCTTCTACAGAATTTTGCAATATGACCAGATCTATTGCAAATTTGGCAAACAACATTCCTTTGCATATTTGATTGATATCCTCTTGATTTGCATTGATTAGCCATATGACCTATTCTATTGCATGCAAAGCATCTAACATTGAATGATTTGTTCATTTGCATATTTTTGCATTCATGAGATTTGTGACCATACCTTTTATAGTTGAAACACTATTCGGAGAAGGATGAATGAGTCTGATTCATTCTCTTTCTGCACTAATTAGCTTTATGACCAAAGTTATTGCAGTTGTGGCAGTATCCATTGAAGGTTGGATATCTTTGAGCATTAGGCTGCCTTACCGGAGGTCTTCTAGGCCTATTCCTTAAATTTTCTGATCCAAAATTCATTTGACCAGATCCAAAGCTTTCTCCTTTCTCATATCCCAAACCACACTTGTCATCTACCCTCTTTTGACTTTCAAGAAGAACTTCAAGTTGAGCAGAACTTATCTTGAATTTTTCTTTATATTCATTTGTTGTTTGAAGATCCCTTTTAAGAGAGACAATTTGATCCTCAAGTTTTTCTTCATTATCTTTAGCATCTTCAAGATCAGATTCAAGGTGTCTGATTATTCTATCCATCTTGAGGCAGTCTTCTAATTTCTCCTTGAGAGATTGTCTTAGATCATCTTCAATTTTTCTTTTCTCTTCAATTTCTTGGGTAAACTTTATAACTCCTAATTCCATCTCATGTCTTACCATGATGATCTCTTTTGATAACTTTTCACACAACTTGGTTTTCTCCTTCAGATCTTCATTTGTATCATTGGCTTCACCTTGACTTGCCAATTGCTGAAGGTGCTCTTTTCTCTTTTTAATAGAGAGACGTAGTTTCCCTTTAAGTTCATTTATGAAATCATCAGCCTGTTTGAGTCTTTCCTTCAATTCATTGACTTCGCAATTTGACTGCTCAAGATCTTCTACAGTAGACTTAAGTTGCTCCCTCATACCATACACTTCCATTTGAATTCCCAAATCTTCCTCAAGCTATTAGGCTCTATTGGGAGGAAATTGGCTTTGATACCAATTGTTGATAACTGAGAGGGGGGTGAATTAGTTATCCTGATTATTTCTACTTTCTGAACTTTCTTATTAATCAATGCAGCATTAATTCAAATAAACAAACATAACCATGAAATGGAATTACACATGACACAATATTTTGACGTGGAAACCCTGTTAAGGGAGAAAACTACGGGGTGATTAACCCAAGATTGTATTCTCTATTAAAAGAATGGAAATACAAAATGGCATTTGCCAATTAGGGCTCACTGCTCGAGCACACTGCTCACAAGAGGCACACTGCCTACAAGAGAAACACTATCTACAATTTATAAAGAGTGTAATACAATACTTGAACTAATAAGGAGCATCTACATATGGTAGAGTTCAATTTCGGTTAGTCTTAGTACATTGATCTGTTGCACTTCATCTTTCCTCTTCTTTTGTGTTGTACTCCTTTCACATACCAGACCTTCTTTGCTACTTTTTCTCTGCTCTACTACTTTTCTAAGCACATAACCACAAACCACAACACATCTCGCAACTAAATCCATCTTGTATATATATTCGTACAAGTGATCTCATCACCTTTCTAGTCAGCATCCGGAATAGTCAATCTTTTCCACAAACTCTGATTTGTTGGCTGAATCCTTACTTACCAAGTAATGTAGATCAAGGATATACTTGTAGAAGTCATCAATCATGTTGACCAATCATATCTTGTGCCTCAATAACCTTTACGATCATTAGTAACACATCCGGAATAATGTCTGATGTTCTGCCAGTGATTTCTTCCTCTGTCCACACTACCAATCATGAACCCGATACTCAAGTATTCATATATTTTTCTTCATCTATCACCAGAGGCTCAATCCTTGGAATCTATTAGTCAAGGTAGTCCTCTTGACTTCCCCAAATCTATACTTCACCAAGATACTTCCTCTGAGAGATCTGGACCTGACTGTAGGACCTTACTGATTTCTCTGTTCTTGCTTACCGGACCTTAACACTTCTTCAATCTGACTTCCGATGAGGACACATCATGTCTTGCGGATGTGTGGAATGCTCTTTGTTGCCATCAATGACAACAATCATGAAGCCATACAGTGTCTCTTGCCAACAATTTCAAGATCCACAACTTTCAGCAATATTGAGTCAGTTAATGCACTTAGCAGAGCATCCTTTGCCTTGATATCTATCTCATATTCTTTGATTTCATCTTCAGTCATCAGACCATTTGGAGGTATGGTGTATTATATTTCTACAACTTTCCATAGTTTGTAACCAAGAGAAAGAAGATGGCTTTTCATTTAAGCCTTCCAGAGAACATAATTCATTCCATCAAAATGCGGCGCTTCCTTCTTGTAAGACATTTTAGATCTTCCATAAGCTATTAAACTTTCTTCAGAGGAACCTTGCTCTGATACCAATTGTTGATATGCACCAGACAACTGAGAAGGGGGGTGAATCAAGTCTCCCAAAAACTTAAACACTTTTTGCAATTAAACATTCATCACTTATCAACAATTATTATGATTTAACAATGAGTGCATGAAATCAGAAACTTAACCATAGATACAACATCAAACACAAGAGACACCAGATTTTGCATAGAAAACCCTAAGCTGGGAAAAAACCACGAAGAGGATTGGCTCTCAAATATATATTGTAATCTTTACAAAAGTGATGTTTAGGCTTGGTTACTCCGCGGGCCTAACATATTGGCTCACAGCTATGAAGAACAACTAGGTCTAGTAGAATCACTGCCTCAACCCTAAACCTAGCAAGATTACAAGGGCTGTTAAACCCTGAGGGCTATTAAACCCTACTGGTGGCTTACTACCATGATCAACACCTTATTATGTTTGTGATTGAAGTACAATAATTCCTCTAATCTACTCTGCCTCTGCTCTGCTTCTTGCCTTTTCTCTACTCTGCCTCTTCTCTACTCTTCCTTTTGAACCTTTCTTATTATCTTTCCATTTCTATTCAAGGAAACCTTTTCCAAGACTCAACTACAAGTATTTATACACTTCATCAACCTTGGAATGATCATTAAGGTTGACATCACAATCATTAACCATTGGAACAATCTCCAAGGTCAGCATTACAAACATTTACAAAATAGGTCCTGACCTATTACAACGTTATGCAAAGGAAATGAAATGTGGATCACACCATACTTTAGCTGGGACTCAAACATGATCTTCCACACCACGACACACTTTCACAATCTTCTAGAGATCTCTGTAATCACTGGGATTAACCAGGTCAGCCAAAACTAGTTACACACTACACTATTTGGGAACAATCTTCAAACACAATCTCAAATCCTTAATGTGGACCAATATCAAGATAGGAACATGATTAGGACATATCCACAAGCATTTTATAATCATCAAGAGAAACTGCATGAACCTTAACCACTTTATCCATAGGAATCTTCTCACCAGAACACATGAACTTCACTGTCTTCAACTGTCATAAATGAAAGTTATCTTATAGAGCACCAAACCATGAACCATTGGAACTATAGGCACTTGTCATCATCCCAAACTTCCCTTTAGAACCATAGAGAAAAATACTTTATTGCAGAGGAATGTGGAGCAGAATAGTTTTCTTCATGTCCCAACTAAACTTACAGAAAAACTAGGTTTCACTCTAGTGAACACAACTCACTCAGATCTTCATGCGAAGGGCTCAAACCAATAATGTAGCATCCTTAGTCATACGTCTAACTTAATTCCAATCTTTAGACCATGATCTTCAAGAAGAAATAAATGTGGAGTAGTTTACTATACTATTTTTGAGCATACATCTCATTGTCTGTACTGCACTTCTCTGTAACTCACTTGTTTCTTTCAGAGAGGCTAATTTTCTCAATATCCTCAACATACAATTCTTCTAATCAAGTAATAGAATGAGATATAGTTGACACCAATGACAACAAGGATATGTTGAGATAAATGAAAACATCGATTAGGCACATACTTGCAACAATATCCTCATCATTTAAATCTCAAAATAGAAAAAGCATTCTATCTTGAGAAAGAATCTTATCTTCATCAACAACCCACCTAAGCTTTCTAAATAAAATGCATTTTTATGGACACTTGGCATGTGCACATTCATTCTTATCTCTTGTGCATCCTCATCCATTGATTTCTTCTTTTATCATCCACCGTTGATAAAAAAATCAGCCCTTGTCTATAAATATGACCTCTCATAAGCTATTTGAGATGCATTGAGTTCGATATCCTTACTCTATCGAATTATCATTAGAACCTTTACATTATTCTTCTTCAATATTTAATCCATTTTCATCTATCATTTTCTATCATTCATCATCCTATCATTGTTATGCTATGTATTTAAGCAATGAAAAATACAACAATTCAAGCGATCAATCATGCATCAACATCTAAAGTATTTGAAAGATTTGGGTAAAAGGTAATTTGCATGTCATTGTTTTATCTTTTGTGTTATCCAAATTTTTCTCATTTACATTCTAGCACTCCTGGTGGGACTAACTTCGCTCGATCATTTTGAAGGTTTTTCTTGTAAAAATTTGTATTTTTCTAACCCCCATTGTCAATTTTTTCATGTGATTTGTCATAGATGATCTCCTAGATCAAATTTGACCTCACCATTATGTTCGGGGGGGCATTTCCATGAAAAATGATTATAATTTACCTAGTTTTTGTGGAGAAATGTGCATTTGATGAAGAAAATAGTGTTCAGTCTGCAGAAAATTGCCTTTGGCATATCTAGTCACATTTGAATAGAAGAAAATTTCCTTTGGCATATCTAGATGCATTTGAATAGCAACAATTTGCCTTTGGCTACATCTAGTCACATTTGGTTGTATTAGGGTTTTTACTATTTTCTTCAGGATGGAAATAGCTAAGCACCTTTGCATGACAGCCGATTGCTTTTGATTAGCAGCAGATCACCTTTGCATAGTAGCAAATCACCTTTGAAGGATAGGTAATTGCCTTTGGTAAAACCCTAATTGTGGTTGAATATCATTGAATCACATTTGTTTATTTTCATTCACATTTGGTTCTGCATGTTTAAATCTAGGGTTTTTGGATGCTAATGATTTCTTATGCAGCTTGTCTTATCAATTGTCAAAGAATGGAGGATTAAAACTACTAATGTGTGTTTGTAGGAACAATCGATCAAAGAAAATATCTTTTTTTTTCACAATAGAATAGGCACACTTCGTTTGGTGTTTAAAATGCATCTTGTATTCTTCGTGCATGTTTCTTTTCTATTGTTTGCTTGAAGTGATTGTGTGTATCCTAATTTAACAGTAGAGGTATGTTCTCCCCTTGCCTATCCAATGGATTTGGGGTGTAAGATAAATCATTTTTATCTCTAGAGGGCTAGCCTTCCCATTGTGAGAAGGGGTACGACCCAAGCAGAAATAGGCTAAAGCTAATCCCTTCCAAGCCTCTATATAAATAATGTATTTGTACCAAAAGTTGCAAATGATGGGTGTTGTTGCACTATACTAATGAATGTTTCCCCCATAATCCTACTAAGCATAACCTTGGTAGGCTGGGAAGCCTCCATTAATGGAGCGAATCACCATATGTATAGCCACCTAAATGGGAGCCGTTACTACAAACTATGTTTAGAAGACAAAAAACCCTCTATCTGTTGGCACAGGAAGTCAAACCTCTAAAGCCATCCCACACTTTCGCAGTTCTTAGCAGAGATAGCAAAGTACCTCAAGTTCTGTGCATCTTGAGGACTTGGAACTTGGTGTGCCTGAAAAATGGGTGCACTGTAAGGGGGAGCCCATGCTCCAAGTTTCTAGAGCTATCCACTTTGAATAGGCGTGGCTAGAGAAATCTAAGGGGGAACCCAATAGGTATAGTCTTGGCTAGCCTAGGTGGTAAATATTTGTGAATGGCTTGTGCATGAGTGTTTGCTATCTTGTTTTCTTGCCATAAAAGTGACAAAAAGCTATCAAAAACAAACTAACTATCATGAGACAATTTCATCCTAATCATTTCATCCTAATCACTTCCCAATCAGCTTTATCCTTTCATATCCAAATCATATCTTGATCACTCCACATTCTCATACCATAATCTACCACTTGTAAGCATGGACATGACATTCCCTAACAAGACCTATGAGAATGATACTTATGGCACCAATAAAATGCTTGATAGACTTGAGTGGTTATATAGAAAGGAACAAGTCCCTACGCCACCACAACATCAACAATTTGCACAATATCAAGTCCATGCCACATCATCGCACCCCAATTCTTCCAATACCAACTACCAAGCCTATCAATGGTTTCCACAACAAGACTATCAAGCACAGTTGATAGATCTAAGTCAACCTTTGTAACAAGACCTAATATCCTTTGATACTCATGATACCTTTGAAAAGGGAAAAACCAATCTAGAGTATGTATCCTATGATTCTCCTTCATTATCCAATCACATGCCAACACATGAGCCAACTGGCCCTATCCCAACACCACCATGTCTTCCTAATCCTAATCCTTTGATCCGTCAACCTTCTAATCCATCAAGCCCTCCACTAAAGGATCCCTTAGAGATGACCCTACAATAATTGGTCCAAGAAAATTTGATTGAGCTTCCACTAATAACACACTTTGAAGAAATCTACTTTAAACCCCATTGGTATAAAGATGATGAATATTGTGCATACCATAGGTGTAAGGGCCATCCCATACTCACTTGCACACAATTTAAAAGATTGATCAGGAATCTAGAATATTGTGGTAAGATTGTGTTAGATAAAACCAATCCATGTAATCCCCTTATCCATTCATCTAGCCCAAGTCCTAGCCCATCTAATCCCATTATCCATCTCACAAGCCCTAATCTAATTAGCCTTCTACCTAATCCCAATCATGAGCCTTCAGCTTCCATCAACCCTCCACCTACAAAGGATGTGATTCAAGGACTACTAGCAAGGAATAAACAATCCCCATGTCAGGCACCCATTGATGACCCTACCAAAGAACCTTTGAATGCCATGTCCACTTATACAACCCCATCATGTAGTCCACAATGCTTTGAGCCTATTGAAAACTTTTCTCCCATGAGTTCACATCAAGACCTATCATACCCTCATGTTGTTGACCAAAAGCCTATCCAAGATTCATCTACTTCCATTCAAACAAATCAAGAGGTATGTCGAGATCACAATCCTAAGCATGTGGAAACATCAAGCCTTTATCTAAATCAAGATCAAAGTATCTCTAAGTTTAACTCATCCATGACATATATATTTTCTTTGATCAAGATATTATTTATGATCATGACCCTATTTGTGAGCAAGTTTATCCCATTCATAGCCAAATTAATCCTATTTTTTCTCCCATTTGTGGTCAAGATTCTATATATGATCATGAAAACCATGATGAGCCTCCTAGCCAAACTTTATGCAATTCATGATCAAGAGGTTATCACTCCACCTATCTTTCCTCCCACAATCATCTATGAGCCAACTTCCACTCCCCTTGATGAGATAAAGGCCTCCCAATAAAGCATAGAAGATCAAACAAATACCTTGGATCATAATGAACACAAGCAAAATATTAATGATCCTCCATCACCTACCATTCATCTCATTTCAAATCCACTATCATATCCTATTGGTCTATCCACCTTTATCCATGAGTGTTCCTCCCTAGGAACACAACAACCATTGTCTTCCACTTCACCTCCTCCATCCAATAAAGAATTTGTCTCTAGTGTTCCACCTACACATAGTCCCATTGTTGATCATATGCTTCAAACATGAACTATTAAGGTAAAGGCTTAGGCCTTCTTGAATAAGGTATTTTGGAGCCAATCCATGTAAAAGTCCCTCTATGGTCATTTGGCCTTGGATACACACCCCAAGGACAACAATCTAAAGATGTTGGTACTTCCTCCATTCTTCCTAAGTCCACCACCTTCCATCATAAATTCCATCACATTCCTAAAACATACATTTCCATTCCACCTCCCTCATCTTACAAATGTCAAAAGCATGTGACTGTACACCTTCCGCCATCCACTTTGCCTCTGCTTCTTCCAACTCCTAATATCCCTCCTTCAAATATGCCTCCACTACTTCCAACACCTAATTATCCACCTATCCATAAATCCTCCAAACATCCCAATCATGGCCAATGAATGAACACATCATGTAAACATAAAGCTTATTCTCCTTCCACTCACCCCATGGGATTCCAAAGTAAAAATTTGGATGCCTCCACTTATAAAGAAAAAAAATCCTAAAGATCCTAATGCCTTAGGGTACAAATGCAAAGAATCAAAGAAAAATCCATCTCAAAAAATGCATACACCCACATACCTCAAAGAAAAAATGAAAAAGGTGTGGGTCCCCAAGCAACAAGTAATTACCTCAAAAGCTGCATAAAAGCTGCACGTATCCAAACCCATACCTTCACAAGCAAAGTCCAAAAGCAAAATGGTATGGGTCCCTAAGCAACAAGCCATCAAGTCAAATGAGGCATCCACCTCTCAAAAATCCCAACCATCCACTTTCTCCTCTTCCATCCATTCCATTCAAACATATCCAATTCCTTCATCCCACATGAAAAATAAAAATCATAAAAATACTAAATCCATGCGGGTCCCTAAATGCCTAAATTAACCATCTTTTAAGCAAACAACACCATTGCTTCCTACACCACCATCCATTCAAAAGCTTCCATGTTTATCCCAGTGTGTGCAGCCATTGGTCATGATTTCCTTCCATTCCACATTTCCACATACCTCCATCTCCCCACCCTTCATCCATTATCCTTCACATCTTCCTCATCACTTCCCTATGGTCCATGCTTTTGCATAAGCCTTCCATCCATCTTCTATGCATAAACCCACATCATAATCTATATCTTAATCCACTATCCACTTAATCCATTTTCCTCTCATGTCATCCTTTACCAACATCTGATGAGCATACTTGACATGGTCCATTGCAACGACATCCATCTAGCGAGACTATCACTTTCATGGAACTAGACACTTGATTCCCTTTCGTCCATATCCACCTATCCCATCCAAGTATCCAAAAAGTCAAAAAAGACAAAAAGAAAAGAAAAGAAAAAAATCAAAAAAAGTAAAGAGAAATCCCTTCGTCCAATGGTGAAAACCTAGCCAACAGGTGCCTTGGATAAGTACCATGATGAAAACCTAGCAAATAGGTGTCATGCGTAAGTTAATTTTCTATGTCACCTATACTTGGGGGCACCTTGTCTCATCCGCCATATCATTTTCAACCTATCTTATCATTTTCCATCCTATCATATCCTCTCTTACCATGTCCTTATCCATCCACATACATACACCTAGCCCATTGCATCCATTCATCCTCCCTTCCTCATCTTGATCTTGATAAAGATTGGGGGAAAAAATGTTGAAACATGCTTTGGATATCTCTTGATATACCTCATCCTTTCCATCCATCCTATCATCCTATCATCATCCCATTGTCATAAGCCTAATCCTATCACTATCCTATCATCATAAGCGTTGTCATGGAAAATCCTAAGTATTACATCTAGAATGGGGCATGTTGTTCTTATGCGACATAGTCTTTGGAGATCACATCCTTGCTCTCTTACATGTATATCCTTTCCATCCCTTATTGCCCATCCTTTCATCCACCCAATCCTACCTACCTACCTCCTAGCACCTATACATGGTCCTCCCTTGTCATTGGTATCTAGCACAAAGGCAACCCAAATTGTAAATCCATTCACATCAAAAAATCCAAAACAATCATAAAAAGTATTGAAAAAATCCAAAAAATCATTAAATGTCTTGAAAAAAATCCAAAAAATCATAAAATGTCCTAAAAAAACCAAAAAAATCATAAAATGTCCTAGAAAAATACAAAAAATTAATAAATATTCCCAAAAAAATGCAAAAAAAATTAGATAGCCAACAAAAGTATCCAAGCAATAGGAACAATCATCATCAAATAATCCATCACATCCAATCCATATCGTTACATCAACATCAAATCCAATCAAAACAAATCCCATCTCATCAAATCAAATTTAATCAATCCAAATTGAATCAATTACATCTACGAAATAAGATTAATCCATCATATATCAACAAACATCCAATCAATCACAATTAATCTATAACCTGATTAATCCATCCACCTTCATCATCATCATCAAAAAAACAAAAATCATAAGTACATCTCATCTCTATCATTATGTACCTTGATCCTGTGGAGATAGGGTATGTAGGTAGTCTAGAGTATGAAGGAAATATCCAGATTTAGGCACAAGATGATACATCTCTTTCATCTTCCATCCTTCTTTTGATTATCTTTCTCTTCACTTATCTAACTTTCTTCTACCTTCATCATCACCATCATCACCAAACAAATCATAACTACATCTCATCTCTATCATTAAATGCCTTGATCCCATGGATATAAGGTATGTAGGCAATCTGGGATGTGAAGGAAGTACTCAGATTCAGGCATAGATGATATCCCATTTTCATCTTTCATCCTTCTTCTAATCTTCACCAATCATCATCTTTCTCCATCTCATTTCTATGAGGCCTACCTTTTCACTCCCTTAGAGACACATTTTAGACTTTTGGGGACTGTTGATCCTAATATGTAGGACTATTAGACTATATGCTTTTACCTTTGATGTATTATGTTAGCATGATTGTGATGAGACTAGATCTTGATTTGATTCACTGACGATGATTTGACATGTGATTTCCTTTATGACATTATTGAGATACTAGTTATGTGCTTATGTGATGGATTTATTTTGTGAAATTTACCATGTGATGGATTATTGAAATGCAAATTATGAATCTATTGTGATGTAATTTTATGATTGTTTTATATGATTATGTTATGGTGTGAATATATGCTTACTTTGCTTTGGATATGATATACATGTTGGATTAATCTTTTGTTTAATTGCGCAGGTGTTCTAACCAAGCCACGAACAATTAGATATTATCCCACACACTTTGTGAATTCCCGTGTAAAGCCGATCTAGTTCCAAGAGGAACCAAGATCAACTATGTTATGCATGATGAAATTTTGTAATGTTATTGTGTGGTGTCATTTGGGATAGGTCTACCCCTTTTACATTTGATTGTAATTGGTGTTGTAAAGGTATAATATTCATTTGATTTTATTTTTGTGACCCCTTTTTATGTGATTTTACTCACCCTATGGTGCTCAAAATGGGTTAGAAGTGACCCTAGGTTGTACCCCTAAGGTCTAGGGACCTTTTGAGATTGTCTAACCTTAGGTAAACTCCCATTTGGTCACTTAAACTTTACCCTGAAGTAAAGTGACGAAAATAGAAGTTTGGGAAAGAGTTGAAGGTTGGGTCAAACACTCAACCTCATCCACTCCTCTTTCCAAGGTTTGGGGGGAGTCTTCAAGACCCCTAAATTGTGGAGGACTCAACTCCAAGGCTCTCCCACAATTGGTGAGGGTAGCTTGGGGTTTTGTGGCCTTTCATAGGAGGAGATGATTGGGGCACTTGTAGTACCCACTCCTTCTTTGGCTCTACTATTCTCTCCCACATGTGTGAGAGAGCACAAGTGGAGGAGGCAAGACTTGGTAGAATGGGTGAGTGACATGTGTCACCACCAAATTTGATGAAGCTTGCAAGTGGTTGTGTGGAGGAGTGAGGAGGTGACATGTGTCACCTCCCCATTCCGCAAGCCTCATGAGGAGAGCCTATTTTAATCCCTCTTGAAGAGAGGGAGAGGGTTGTTGAATTGTTTAGAATTTTTATTTTAATTTGAATTCTGGGAGAGAGTTAGAGGAGATTTTGGAGGCTCATTTGGAGAAGGATTTGAAGGTGGAGTTGGAAGGTCTCTTCATCAACTATCTTCCTTTTGGGCTATTAAAGGTAGGATTCAAGGCTTTGGCATTTCCTTATGTAATTTACATTTTCTTGTGTGATGGCTTGTGTGTGTGTGTGTGTTTACATTTTTGTGTTGTGGGGATTTTTAAGGGTGTTGTAAGAGCCTCTCCATTTGGAGAAAATGCTCAACATGTGATGGGTGGGGGATGAGTGAACCTCCTCGAGGTCACATCCTAGTTCTTGTGGTATTTTAGCCTTGAGGGCAAGTTGTGAAAATAAGCATTTTGAATGGCTTGAGAGCCATGGAAAAATTATTTGAAAGTTTGTCTTTATGTGAGGTCTTGAGGCCTTGTGAAAATTGGTTTTTGAGAGATATTTGGAGTGGCACCCTTGAGTTGAGTGATGTCCACTCCCCTACCCCTTTAAAATCACTTTTATGAGTTTTTTTTTGTGCAAACCATGGGTGTTTTTCTTTCTTTTTGTTTGAGTGTTTTGTTGTGAAGTGGAGTGAGTGTTCTTTGTGTGAGGATGGCCTCCAAGCTTGGGGTGACTCATGAGTGAGTCTATGGTAGGGAGGAGAGTGGTGTTTAGTGGATTTTTCCCCCTTCCCATATGTGTTTATTGCAAGTTATTTGAAGCTATAGAGATTGAAAGAAAAGGATAGTTATCATGAAGTTTTGTCATTTTGACTCCTTGTGAGCAAAGGCCAAGTTTGGCCTTGTGTAAATGTGTTTCTTATAAAGACAGAAGGTTGTCCTCTCTTGTTTTGTATGAATAAATGATTCATTTTGTGTTGTATTTAACTACTTGAAGTTGCAAGATAAATGTGGTTAGCTTCTTATTGATTTGTTGTCTAATATACATTCTCTTAGCTCTCACTTATATATATGCTTTTCAAAAAAAAAAATATAGTTGCTGGTTTTATTTATGAGTTTGTAAAATTTGTCAAAAGAAGGAAAATATGTGTTTATGTTACTTGCTATTATCTTTTGAATGTTGATCCAAAGAAAAATTTATAAGTGTATTCTTGCTATTTTTTATAGCACAAAAAAAAAATATTAAATGTATTTGTTCTCATTTTAATTTTTTTTTATCTATTTAGCTTACCATTCTTTTGTAAAAAAAAATATTTTTGTTTGTCTCTGAGTTTTTCATTGGAGAATATGTTTACTTATATATATATATATATATATATATATATATATATATATATATATATATATATATATATATATATATATATATATATATATATATATATATATATATATATATATGTATATATATATATGTGTATATATATATATGTATATATACACACATATATATATATACATATATATATATATATATATATATATATATATACATCCATTTGTATAATCTTTCATTGTTTAGCATGCTAGAAAAATATGTGAAATTGTGGGACTGTGTGTGTGTGTATATATATATATGTCCACACACACACATAGATATATATATATATACAATATTTTTTTTACAATTTAAATAAACTAAAAAAAAGAGATGTTGTGAAACTTGTGTATATTCCATTGAATATATATATATATATATATATATATATATATATATATATGAAAGCATATATTGAAACTGTGTTACAGAAAATAAAATTTTGAAGTCCGCTTTCTTTCTAGCGAAGGGCCTTCTTTTGTTTGTTGTTATTATTATTGGGAGCAGGGGGGTTTGAACCTCCCACCGAATGCTTCCACCGCCATTACTTTTATTTATGTTTGGGGAGTGTGGGGAGGGGGCCGAACCCCCACCCACACTCCACCATAGTGGGGTGTGGGTGGGGGATCAGCCCCCTCCCCACACTCCCATTTTCCCCCTTCATTGATACTAAAAAAAAAATGCAGTGTATACTGCGAGACCCTCAACAATGCCCCCCAATTAAATCTGTTGCTCCTCTTACTTCAGCCATTTAGCCTCCATGAAATCTACAATGCATTTCATTTATTATTCAGTTATATATATAGATATAAACGTGTATACTAAATAAGTATACCTCCATGGCGGCCATGGATGTCCTCATTCCAACCTGCAAAACAAATACAACACAAAAAGAGAGAATGAGAAAAATGCAAAAGAGAAAACAAAATGAGAGCAAAATAGGGTTAGGGCTTGTTTTCTTGTGCATAAGGAAATTACTTTTTTATTTTGGAGGACTTTTAGGGCTTTGTGATTTTAAAATTAGATTTTTATTATTTTCCCTCTCCTTTTGGGATGTAGACCTTTTTTTAATATTTCTAATTAATTTGGAGAGAAAGGGGAGAATTTATTTATGTGTGGGTAATTATAATTTACTAGACTTATTTCTATTGTTGGAGTTAGGAATTTATTCTACTATTTAATTTTATGAGACCATTTACAATTTAGTTATTAAGTTAGAGGATTTTTATTAATTGTGTTAATTATTTTGTGGTGGGGATTAATTATTACCATAGTTATCCTTCGAATTAACTTTAGACAAGTTATTTTATTTAAATTTTTAAATCATTTTGATTTAAGTTATCGCATGTGGTTATTAAACGAAGTAGCTATTGTTATTTTATTTTATTTAATTTAGTTGTGTCATTTAATCATATTAGTGTGTAGTAATTAATTAATGTATTAAGTTGATTAATCCAATTTGGTAAGCTTAGGGGAACCTTTGGTCAAAATTTATTTAATTAGAATAATCCCTATTCACGTTCGAAAGGCATTATGCTACCAGATTTTATTGGGATTCAGGGTTAACCTTCCTTACAGATTTAAACCTTGTGTAGAAATAAAATTTAACTTTTCTGTAAATTTGCTGATCATAATTAAGTCATTATTTAATTCATTTATGCTTCTGATTTAGTCTTTTAATTTTGACTCATGTCAGAATCCTTTCACCCACTTAGGTAAACTTTAGGTTTTGATCTTTCGATCCTAACCCTAATGGTGATACTTCTCATGTTACATTGACCTCCTTAGTCAGTTTTCATCACGTAGGGGAATGTGCATGTGATCACATTACCCTGAAATTGATTGACCTGTTTACCCCTTGTGCGTATTGCCACCTAGCATGCTGACACTGTGAGGGGGTTTCTAGGGATGCATGGAATTTTTTTTTATATTTCATGTCATGACCACATGAAAAATGTGGACATGACACGTGTGTTGCATGTCATGACCGCATGAGAAATGTGGGCATGACATTTGGTATTAGAGCCCAAGTTTAAACACTGGGCTTGTTTGGGCACGTTACTTATTCCAAAAATTCGATTAGATCGTGACTACCTTGTTTCTCTAGGATGCCACCCCGAGCTAGAAGAGCATACTCATGTGCCACATCATTCATAGAGATCCAAAACAAGTCTTTGGTAGAGGATCAGGGACTAGCAGCTTCACCTGAGCATCAGGCACCACTAGCACTTGATATAGGACCATAGATCTTGTAGACATTACAGGCTATGTTAGAGAGGTTACCGCTAGTTATAGCAGTGCCATGTGTCAAGCCCCGTGTTGATTCGTGAGAGGAGCCACGTGAGGAGCTGCGTACTGAGTCATGTGTGGAGCCACGTGTAGAGCCCTGCGTCGAGCCATGAGAGGTGCCACGTGTAGAGCCTTTTGCTAAGATACCTAACACCAAAGTGGAGGAGGTTGGTTCAGCTTATAGAGCATGTAGTAGGAGCCCTCCACATCATGCTAGATGAGATGAGGCTATGAGGGTAGAGCAAGCTTATCATAGACCTTACAATTATGGTGTAGATGAGCCTATTAGAGGACACAGAGACAGAGGAGACCCCATCAGAGACTTACTTAGGTTGAATCCACCTACCTTGATAGGAGCCACAAAGGGAGCCGAGGCTAAGGCTTGGCTTATCAGTTTAGACAGGTGCTTTGCATTGCATCCTTATGGGAGCAACACAAAGGCATGTGTGGCAGTACACCTTCTGAGAGATGTAGCAGTGACATGGTGGCGTACTGAGGAGTGCCATTGCCGCTTCTCTTTGGACACCCTTACATGGGACATGTTCATTGATTGCTTTAATGCACGTTATTTGTTAGACCACTATAAGCAGCATTAGATTGATGAGTTCCATGACTTGCAGTATCGAGGTTCTACGGTTGCAAAGTATGAGAGCAAGTTCATCAAGCTATCATGTTATATAGAGTATCTCCATGATGAGAAAATTCTAGTGCATAAATTTATCAGAGGTTTGAATCAGGGGATAGCAGGACCAGTGCATATTGTAGACCCCCAAACCATGAGTGAGGTTGCTAAGAAGGCATATATCGCAGAGGAGATTTAGGGATGAGGTCAGAGTTCACATCCTTAGTTTTAGGATTGTAATCAATAGCAACAGCAAAATTTCTGTAGACCACCACCACCACCACAAAGAGGAGGATTTAGTTCTCCATCTTTACCTCCTAGGCCTCCACAACAATAACAGAAGCAATATCAATAGAGGTCTAGACCCTAGCAGAGGGCACAAGGAGGATAGAATTGAGGTTGGTAGTAGCAAGGCCCACATAGGGATCAGAGACAACAAGGACCACCTGTGAGACCTGCTAGATCACAACAATCTTACAGGGGTTCTCAGGGGTCCATGGGTTGGATTGGATAGCAGTAGAGTAGTAGAACTCAAATTAGACAATTATAGGCTAGGGACCCATGTTATGTTCATGGTAGGGCAGGACATTTAGCCAGAGAGTGCCCACAGGGCTTTATGGCAGGGGGACAACCTCGTGCATGAGGTTCAGAGCAGACTGTAGGAGATGTGCGTAAGTCCCACCATATGTTTGCAATAGTTGACAACCACCAGCTGACTTCCAGGCCTCAGTGATGGAGACAATAGGTATGATTGGGGATGTCTCCATTGCTATTTTATTTGACTCTAGTGCTACTGATTCATTTATATCTCCATTGTTAGTGGAGCGTTGCAGGTTGGTGGCCTCTAGGTAGGGCATTAGGTGGGAGGTTGAGTTGGCCACTAGGGCTAGGATGTCAATAGATGCTTTGGTTCGGGATTGTGAAATATCTTTGGGGGCCTTCACTACATTATGTGACCTTAGGGTTATGCCTTCAGGATTCTATGGTGTAGTTTTAGGCATGGATTTTCTTGCAACTCATAAATCCAAAATAGATTGTCACCAAAAGGCGATTAGTTATTTAGATGATCATGGCATGTCAGTCAAGGTAGTGGGCATTCAAAAGCCCACAATAGTTCATATGATATCCACTTAGCAGCTTAAGCGCTGCATGCGGAAGGGATGTCAGTTGTTTGCTATCACTATTAGCGATAGATCAGAGGATGAGCCAGAGGCATCATTAGATGACCATCCTATCTTGAGGGAGTTCATCAATGTCTTTCCACTAGAGTTACCAGGTATACCTCCACATAGAGAGGTAGACTTCCACATTGATCTAGTGCTGAGTGTCGAGCCAGTGCCAAGTACACCCTACAGGATGACCACACATGAGCTCATGGAGCTCAAGTTGTAGTTAGAGGAGTTTCTTGAGAAGGGGCACATCTAACCTTGTGTTTCACCATGGGGCATACCAGCTATCTTCATGAAGAAGGATGGGTATCTTCATTTGTGCATGGATTATAGGCAGCTTAATAAGGTGACGGTGAAGAACCATTATCCTCTACCCAGGATTGATGACTTTTTTTATCAGATGCAGGAAGCTAGAGTGTTCTCTAAGATAGACTTGAAGTCCAGTTACCAATAGTTGAACATAACAGAGGTGGATATCCATAAGACCACTTTCTAGACTTGTTATGGCCACTATGAGTTCACTGTGGTACGCTTCGGCTTGACGAATGCCCTTGCAGTGTTCATGAGTCTCATGAACGGGGTGTTCCACACTTACTTGGATCAATTCATGATCATTTTCCTTGACAATATTTTGATCTACTTGCAGACTGAGGAGGAGCATGAGGATCACTTGCATCAGGTTTTGCAGTGCTTAAGAGAGTAGCAACTTTATGGCAACTTGATGAAGTGTGCCTTTTTCAGAATTGAGGTACAATATTTAGGGTACATCCTATCTGGTGATGGTATCTCTATAGATCCATTGAAGATCAGGGTATCAGGGATTGGCTAGCACCCACTAGTGTGACAGAGGTTAGGAGTTTCATGGGATTAGCTAGTTACTACCGCAGATTCGTAGAGGGCTTTTCTAGGATAGCACACCCCATCACTTCCCTTTAGCAGAAAGGGAAGAGTTTCACTTGGACTGAGTAGTGCGAGAGGGCCTTTAGGGTCCTCAAGGAGCATCTTATCAGTGCTCCTATCTTAGCGGTTCCTTATCCTACAAAGGATTTTATGGTTTGTACAGATGCTTCACTCAAGGGTTTGGGTGTCATGCTTATGCAGGGTGGTAGGGCGATCGTGTATGAGTTGCGAAAGATCAAGACACATGAGCTAAACTACCCCACTCATGATTTAGATCTCGCAGTAGTGGTTCATGCTCTTGTTCATTGGAGACACTTTCTTTTGGGATGTCACTTTGAGCTTGATTTGGATCACCATAGTTTGTAGTACATATTCACGCAGCCAAATTTGAATGCCCACCAGTGACGTTGGATGGAGTTTCTTTGTGAGTATGACTTTGATGTCCACTACATCAAAGGGAAGGAGAACGTGGTTGCTAATGCATTGAGTCAGAGGCACCATGAGATCTTGACCTTGACTTTGAGTGTGGACTTGAGAGAGCGCATCATTCAGCATCTGACTGAGGATGAGTGGTTTCTTGAGGTGCAGTAGGAGATCTAATCATAGAGGGCCCTTGTGGGCAAGTTTGCAGGTTATTCCCTTTAGGTAGATGGGCTTCTTAGACATTGACAGTGCATCTATATACCCCATGTGGGTGACCTACATGCAGTAGTTCTTTCAAAGGCTCACATAGCAAAGGCTCACATAGCACCTTATGCAGCACACCCAGGGGTGAAGAAGATGCATGCTGACTTGCGACAGTTGTACCATTGGGCAAGTATGAGACAACATATTATAGAGTATGTTGCTCATTGCCTTGAGTGCCAGAGGGTCAAGGTTGAGCATCAACATCCAGCAGGTCTTTTATACCCTCACAAGATACTTGACTGGAAATGGGACACCATTTCCATGGATTTCATTATCAATCTTCCTATGTCATCTCACTGCCATGATGCCATCATGGTGATGGTTGACAAGTTGACCAAGGTGGCACATTTCTCACTAGTATGCATGATGTACAATGGCCCATTAGTGGCGAGAGTATTCTTGGATGAGATTGTTAGACTACATGGGGTACCTCACCGTATCATTTTTGATAGGGACTCAATGTTCACATCAGCCTTTTGGAGGGCATTACAGCAGACATTGGATACAAATCTCAACTTCAATTCCGCTTATCATCTTGAGACATATGGACACATAGAGAGGGTTAATTAGGTTCTTGAGGATATGCTCTGCATGTATGTTATGGACCACTACACTAGATGGGAGGAGTAGTTGTATCTAGTTGAGTTTACCTACAATAATGGGCATCACAGCTTGTTGGGTATGCCTCCTTTTCAGGCATTGTATGGCAGACCTTGCAGGACACCATTGAGTTGGGACCGTATTGGGGATAGGGTTGTGATAGGGCTAGAGTTGGTTTAGGATATGGAGCAGCAAGTGACTTTGATTAGGTAGAGACTTCAGGAGGCACATGATCGACAGAAGAAGTATGTCGATGCTAAGAAATTAGATCAGAGCTTCTCGGTTGGAGACAGAGTATTCTTGAGAGTGTGACCACACAAGAGTCTAATCCATTATGGAAATGGATCTAAGCTCACACCATAGTTTTTTGGACCTTTTGAGATCTTGGAGTAGATAGGACCCGTAGCCTACCATCTAGCCTTGCTACCTAGCCTGTCGTGCATCCACGATGTTTTTCATGTATCTGTATTGCGGCTTTACATATCTGATTTATCTCATATATTGGATTGGAGTGCTCTACAGGTATAGGTGGATGGACAGTTGGCTTTGGAACCAATTCACATATTGGCTTGTTGGATGTTGGGTCTTCAAGGTCAAGAGCTGGACCAAGTTAGGGTCTAGTGGGACTTGTACGATGAGGTCACGGTGACTTGGGAGGATGCAGCTAGATTGAGGGCACTATATCCTCTCCTCTTTGACGACCTCTAGGAGGAATTTTAGTATTAGGGGGGAGGATGTGAGGCCTACCTTTTCACTCCCTTATTTTGATCATTTTATATTACTATTGGAGACACATTTTAGACTTTTGGGGATTGTTGATCCTGATATGAAGGACTATTAGACTATATGCTTTTACCTTTGATATATTATGTTAATCTTGATTTGATTCACTCATGATGATTTGACATGTGATTTGCTTTATGACATTATTTAGATACTAGTTATGTGCTTATGTGATGGATTATTGAAATGCAAATTATGAATCTATTGTGATGTAATTTTATGATTGTTTTATATGATTATGTTATGGTGTGAATATATGCTTACTTTGCTTTGGATATGATATACATGTTGGATTAATCTTTTGTTTAAGTGCACAGGTGTTCTAACCAAGCCACGGATAATCAGAGATTATCCCACACACTTTGTGAATTACCGTGTAAAAGCGATCTAGTTCCACGAGGAACCAAGATCAACTATGTTATGCATGATGAAATTTTGTAATGTTATTGTGTGGTGTCATTTGGGATAGGTCTACCCCTTTTATATTTGATTGTAATTAGTGTTGTAAAGGTATAATGTTCATTTGATTTTATTTTTGAGCTTTTATTTTTGTGACCCCTTTTTATGTGATTTTACTCACCCTATGGTTCTCAAAATGGGTTAAAAGTGACCCTGGGTTGTACCCCTAGGGTCTAGGGACCTTTTGAGCTTGTCTAACCTTATGTAAACTCCCATTTGGTCACTTAAACTTCAGCCTAAAGTAAAGTGACGACAATAGAAGTTTGGGAAGGAGTGAAAGGTTGGGTCAAACACTAAACCTCATGCACTCCTCTTTCCAAGGTTTGGGGGAGTCTTCAAGATCCCTAAATTGTGGAGAACTCAACTCCAAGGCTCTCCCACAATTGGTGAGGGTACCTTGGGATTTGTGGGCTTTCATAGGAGGAGATGATTGGGGCACTTGTAGTACCCACTCCTTTGGCTCCACTATTCTCTCCCACATGTGTGAGAGAGCACAAGTGGAGGGGGCAAGACTTGGTAGAATGGGTGAGTGACATGTGTCACCACCACATTCCATGAAGATTGCAAGTGGTTGTGTGGAGGAGTGAGGAGGTGGCATGTGTTACCTCCCCATTCCTCAAGGACCATGAGGAGAGCCTCTTTTAATCCCTCTTGAAGAGGGGGAGAGGGTTGTTTAATTATTTAGAATTTTCATTTTAATTTGAAATTTGGGAGAGAGTTAGAGGAGATTTTGGAGGCTCATTTAGAGAAGGATTTGGAGGTGGAGTTGGAAGGGTTTTTCTTCAACTATCTTCCTTTCGGGCTATTAAAGGTAGGATTCAAGGCTTTGCCCTTTCCTTATGTAATTTACATTTTCTTGTGTGATGGTTTGTGTGTGTGTGTGTTTACATTTTTATGTTGTGGGCATTTTTAAGGGTATTGTAAGAGCCTCTCCATTTGGAGAAAATGCTCAACATGTGAGGGGTGGGGGAGGAGTGAACCTCCTCGAGATCACATCCTAGTTCTTGTTGTATTTTAGTCTTGAGGGCAAGTTGTGAAAATGAGCATTTTGAATGGCTTGAGAGCCATGGGAAAATTATGTCAAAGTTGGTCTTTATGTTATGGCTTGAGGCCTTGTGAAAATTAGTTTTTGGGAGATATTTGGAGTGGTACCCTTGAGTTGAGTGATGTCCACTCCCTTACCCATTTAAACTCATTTTTATGAGTTTTGTTTTGTGCAAACCATGGGTGTTTTTCTTGCTTTTTGTTTGAGTGTTTTGTTGTGAAGTGGAGTGAGTGTTCCTTGTGTGAGGATGACCTCCAAGCTTAGGGGTGACTCATGAGTGAGTCTATGGTAGGGAGGAGAGTGGTGTTTAGTGGCTTTTCCCCCCTTCCCATATGTGTTTATTGCAGGTTATTTGAGCTATGGAGCTTGGAAGAAAAGGATAGTTACCATGGAGTTGTGTCATTTTGACTCCTTGTGAGCAAAGGCCAAGTTTGGCCTTGTGTAAATGTGTTTCTTATAAAGAGAGAAGGTTGTCCTCTCTTGTTTTCTATAAATAACTGATTCATTTTGTGTTGTATTTAACTACTTGAAGTTGCAAGATAAATGTAGTTAGCTTCTTGTTGATTTGTTGTCCAATAGACATTCTCTTAGCTCGCACTTATATATATGCTTTTCAAAAAATAAAAATAATATAGTTGCTGGTTTTATTTATGAGTTTGTAAAATTTGTCAAATGAAGGAAAATATGTGTTTATGTTACTTGCTGTTATCTTTTGAATGTTGATCCAAAGAAAAATTTATAAGTGTATTCTTGTTGTTTTTATATCACAAAAAGAAAAAGAAAAAGATATTAAATGTATTTGTTCCCATTTCAATTTTTTTTATGTATTTAGCTTACCATTCTTTTGTAAAAGAAAAAAAAAATGTTTGTTTGTCTCTCTGAGTTTTTCATTAGAGAATATGTTTATAAAAATCTCAATATATATATATATACAATAGTTTTTTTTACAATTTAAATAAATTGAAAAAAAAAGATATTGTGAAACCTGTGTATATTCCATTGAATATATATATTAAAGTATATGTTGAAACTATGTTACAGAATATATATTTAAAAATAGAAAATAAAATTTTGAAGTCCATTTTTTTTCCAGTGACGGGCCTTCTTTTGTTTGATGTTATTATTGTTAAGAGTGGGGGGGGTTGAACCCCCCACCAAATGCTTCCACCGCTGTTGTTTTTATTTATGTTTGGGGAGTGTGGGGAGGGGGCCGAACCCCCACCCACACTCCACTGTAGTGGAGTGTGGGTGGGAGTTCGCCCCCCTCCCCACACTCCCATTTTCCCCCTTCATTGATACTTAAACTAAAAACAAAAAAAATGTAGTGTATACTGCGAGACCCTCAGCAGTGCCCCCCAATTAAATATGTTGCTCTTCTTACTTCAGCCATTCGGCCTTCACAAAATCTGCAATGCATTTTATTTATTATTTAGTTTAATATATATATATATATATATATCATAAATAAATAAATGTGTATACTAAATAAGTATGCCTCTGTGGTGGCCATGGATGCCCTCATTCCAACTTGCAACACAAAAACAACACAAAAAGAGAGAATGAGAAAAATGGAGAAGAGAAAATAAAATGAGAGCAAAATAGGGTTAGGGCTTGTTTTCTTGTGCATAAGGAAATTACTTTTTTATTTTGGAGGACTTTTAGGGCTTTGTGATTTTAAAATTAGATTTTTATTATTTTCCCTCTCCTTTCGGGATGTAGACCTTTTTTTTTAATATTTCTAATTAATTTGGAGAGAAAGGGGAGAATTTATTTTTCTGTAGCTAATTATAATTTACTAGATTTATTTCTATTGTTGGGGTTAGGAATTTATTCTACTATTTAATTTTATGAGACCATTTACAGTTTAGTTATTAAGCTGGAGGATTTTAAATAATTGTGTTAATTGTTTTGTGGTGGGGATTAATTATTACCATAGTTATCCTTTGAATTAACGTTAGACACGCTATTTTATTTAAAATTTTAAATCATTTTGATTTAATTTATTGCATGTGGTTATTAAATGAAGTAGCTATTGTTATTTTATTTTATTTTATTTAGTTGTGTTAATTTAATTATATTAGTGTGTAATAATTAATTAATGTATTAAGTCAATTAATCCAATTTGGTAAGCTTAGGGGAACCTTTGGTCAAAATTTATTTAATTAGAATAATCCCTATTCACTCCCATGAAGCGTTATGCTGCCAAATTTTTTTGGGATTTAGGGTTAACCTTCCTTAGAGATTTAAACCTTGCATAGAGATAAAATTTAACTTTTTTGTAAATTTGCTGATCATAATTAATTCTTTATTTAATTCATTTATGATTTTGATTTAGTCTTTCGATTTCAACTCGTGTTAGAATCCTTTCACCCACTTAGGTAAACTTCAAGTTTTGATATTTTGATCCTAACCCTAATGGTGATGCTTCTCACATCACATTGACCCCCTTAGTCATCTTTCATCGCATTCTAAAATTGATTGACATGTTTATGTCTTATGTGTATTGCCACTGAGCACGCTGATGTGTTCGAGGGGGTTTCTAGGGATGCGTGGAAATTTTTTGATATTTTATGTCATGACAACATGACAAATGTGGACATGACACGTGTTTTGCATGTCATGACTGCATAGGAAATGTGGGTATGACAATTTCTTCTATCATCTATCTTCCACACCTAAAATCATATCAGTTCTTTCAAACCAATTCTTCTAATCAATCACTTCAATCATTCAACTAATTCATTCATACCAATCCAATTTAAACCAATTCTTCAATCACTTCTTCCATTCATCAGTATCAAATCAGTGCAAGCAATGATCCAAATGCAAGTCCATCCTTAATCCATACCAATCAAGTCAATCAAGCTTTTCAAATTATCCAACCACATCAATGGTCTTGATCCTAGTCTTGTTGTAAACTGCATTAATCAATCAATTAATCATTCATCCTTGTGTTGATCTAGGGATACATCATTCCCCACCATGACAACACTATCATCATCATCATCAATAAATTAATCAATCACTTAATCATTGGTTTATAGCTTGACATGGGCAATACCTCGTTTGTTCTTGTATCATTTGTGCATGCACGCTTGCTTGCTTGTTTATGTGTGTTTATCATTTTTATCTTGCATTTGTATCACATCAGTATCATTCCCACTAATATTCATATCTTGTGTATGTTGGAATGAATTTTGGCACTATCCTTTGCATCTAAGGTTACATCATACCTTTTGTGCATTAGGAATTTAATGCTCTAATTTTTCTTCCTCATACATCTAGACAAGGTTGTATTACGCTGGGACACTTCAGACACATCATCACCTTGGTCCTTATACCTTGGTGCATAACATCTAGTGCTAAATCAAACATATGGTTGCTCAATTTCATTGCAGCATAACACATCATCCTTTCTTCTATCCTTTCCTTAATCTTTTTCAACCAATCCATTTCATTTCGAGAGCATACCCATGTTTGTTCAACCCACCTATCCTCTCGAAGGGGCATCCTCATCCTATCATTCCATCCACATCCTGTCTTTCTTTCCATTATCATTCTTTTTCCTCTATCCATACCTCAGCTTCTTTAAAATGATGTTACTCGACATAAATCTCATCATCTCGAACATCATCTCAAAGAGGGGAAAAATGTAGACACCCAAAATTATCCCATTTCATTATTTATGCATTAAACTCATATAGGCATCTTATAGCATGTTTTGCCCTAGGTACCCATATCATCACTTATATTTCATTTTCCTCTTCATACCCTAAATTAATTAAATAAATTTTGTTTATTTAATTAATTTTCATTATTCTTCCATCTACCATCAAATGATTAAATAATTTTAAATAATTTAATTATTGCATCTTTCTTCTAATAAATAAATAAAATCAATTATTTTATTTATTTATTCATCATCCACTTAAATTAAATAAATGTTATTTATTTGATTTAATTTATCTTCCATCCTTATCATTTTCCTCTAAAATCATCTAAGTGGGCCCCTTTGTCCATAAAATAGAAAAATCAAAATGTGGGAATAATTAATAAATCATAAAAATCTATTATATCCTCATCACCTAAATCTCAAAATAGAAAAAGCATTCTATGTTGAGAAAGAATCTTATCTTCATCAACAACCCACCTAAGCTTTCTAAATAAAATGCCTTTTTATGGACACTTGGTATGTGCACATTCATTCTTATCTCTTGTGCATCCGCATCCATTGATTTCTTCTTTTATCCTCCACCATTGCTCAAAAATCAACCATTGTCTATAAATATGGCCTCTCATAAGCCATTTGAGATGCACTGAGTTTGATATCCTTACTCTGTCAAATTATCATTAGAACCTTTGCATCATTCTTCAATCTTTCATCCATTTTCAACTATCATTTTCTATCATTCATCTTCCTATCATCATTATAATACGTATTTGAGAAATCACAAATATAACCATTTGAGTGATCAATCATACATCAACATCTGAGGTATTCGAAAGGTTTGTGTAAAAGGTAATTTGCATGTCATTGTTTTAACTTTCATGTTATCCAAAATTTTCTCATTTACAGTGATACCATAATAGCCATCCATCTACCTCTAAAACATATGTGTTGAGACTTAGGAAATATTTGCATAAATAGGGGGGAACCAGTGACTAGGCTCAAGGGGCTAGTTATGAATGAAGCTAAGAACATTAAGTCGTAACATAAGCTTAGGGTGACCACCTATCACAAGTTAACAAAAAATTTTAACATAGGCTTTGTAAAAGGGACAAGAGCTTATGGTTTAAGCTTCTCAGATACAAACTTAGCCAATTTTAGGGTTTTTAAGCCAGGGAACAAGGAAATTGCATAGGGGTTCAACCAGTGGCTTTAGTTGGGGACGCATGGCTCTTCAAGGAATGGTGAGGACTACAAAACTCTAGGGTGCAAACCATGTGCCAAATCCATTGGGATATTGATTAACTACCTCAATTAGAGCTAAAGACCAATTGAAAGATGGCTTAAGTATCAACTCCAACCTAGTGGCCCTAGGCCACTAGAAACAAGAAATTAATGCTTTCCTCTATCGAATATCCTATTTTCAGCAAATGACTTTGTGCTCAATTTGGGAGTATTGTACTTACTACTACCAACAAGAGACCATATCACCACATTGTTAATCACATCAACTTGTACAGAATGAATAATGTCAAAAAATGATAAGTACAAATAAAACATATCATTTCCATGCTCGTATTACCTTTAATAAACCAAATTTCTCCTACGAGTCCTTAAATACTTGTCATCCTAATATGAGAAACAAAATATTTCATAACCTATTAGATGACTATCATCATCAGGTTTGACCCCATCTCTATTTTGAATATCAAACTTGAAACATTCATAAGATGTCCCTAATGATTTTTGTTGTAAATTATATCTACCACATGCTAACACTAGATCAAGAAAAGTGAAGGATCCATATTTAACCATTCTTCCACCCTGATCTGCATCAAATTTGTACTCATTTAAGTTTTCTAATTAATTTTCTTAATCATGCACCCCAGTGTCTTGTAGGGGAAGTTCAACCAAATTTAAGTCATGATCTTCACAAGGCTAGATATTCCTATCAAAAATTTGAGCATATGGGACCCAATCGGCCCTTATCAACTCATAAGTAAATCCACTTACCTTTGGCTGATCTTTCTCAAGCTCATCATACTCTTCATTGTCTACAAAGATAGGATTATCTCTACACCAATAAGGATTATCATTTCCCATCTTAGGTGAGGGTAAATACTGATTATAAAGGATATTCATCCATGTGTTATAAAATTTTCTTCTTTCTCAATGTGAAGATTTAAACTTTTCTCAACATCATCATACTCAAAATCATTAGAACAAGACATACATTCATCATCATAATCAATAATAACCTCCTCTTCACCTAAAAATTGTCCATTCCCATCAAAGTAGGTACCTTCATTGATGAATCTAACACTAAAAATGAATACTTCCAACTCTGCTTCATTCAAACTATCATCCCATTTGTAAGACAATCACCAGTATTTGAATTTTATATGGGAATATCGAACATGATACCCATATGATTGTGTGGTTCCTTAGTAACAACATTTTTGGAAGAAATTACCTCATGTATATCTTTGCAATTATTACCTTCAGATTCAATTCCTACAGATTGATCATGAACCTTACTATTTTTGTGGTAGACTTGGTTGTTTTGTTGTATCATGAGTTCTTTATTTCTATTCACCATACCAAATCCTTCCTTATTCTTGTCAATCAAATTATGACTACCACTGCTATGAGATGGAACATCAACAACATTTTGAAGCAACAAGAACACACCTACTGATTTACCCTGCATACCTGTATGAAAGCTTTGGTGATATGCTTCATTGGTAGTTACTTCTCCCCTTATCATCCCATACTTCTAATTATTTTCTATGTCCATTGAATCTACAAAAGCTTGACAAAGTGTAGAAGGTTCCTTATCCCTCAGCATATAACTCATTTCCTCCTTTAATGCACCCAAATATACAACTAAACAAAATGCATCATTTGGCCTTATGTATTCTAGGATATTTTTCTCTCCTTATCATCCCATACTTCTAATTATTTTCTATGTCCATTGCACCTACAAAAGCTTGACAAAAGTGTAGAAGGTTCCTTATCCCTCAGCATATAACTCATTTCCTCCTCTAATGCACCCAAATATACAACTAAACAAAATGCATCATTTGGCCTCATGTATTCTAGGATATTTTTGATTGCTTTTGAAAACCGTAGATTGAAAGCTGGAAGTGATTCATGCTCCATTTTTTGAATTATCATAAAATTAGTCATCAATGAAACCATATCAAAATTTTCACCAATTTGTTCTACAAATGCAACTTTGAACTCAGACCATGAAGAAATAGAACATTTAGGTAAGAAAGAAAACTAGTCCCTAACATCATTTTACAAAGTCTAGACAAAGAGTTTCATAACATCTTCATTCTCAATCTCATAATAAGTCATTAGATCACATAAATTTTGTAAATGTTTGTCTGTTGATTCAAAATATTTTCCATTATATCTTGGTAAACATTCTCTAACTTCATGAGGAACAACATTTGGATATCCATAAATGCCACTAAAATTCAAAGATTTATATCTTTTAGCAACCAAGAAATTCATTTTTGACATCTGATTTGAAAATACTGACAAGATACAGTACCTGGGAGTGTATTGTAGCCTCAAATAAGTTCAAAGTCACCACCTCCAAAGAGGACACAATATCAGTCAAACCTTCTGGATTAATCCTTTCAGCAAAGCCCCTTCTTTCAAAATTATATTCAAATACTACAACACATTCCACATCAAAAATGTTCAATATATAACCCTAACTATCAAGTCAATTTTTTTTTACTCTCTCCAATTGGATAACTAAGCTTTCTCCCTAGCAAAGTAACCAATTTTGTTGGTTCCCAAATCTACACACATCAAATTCTAAATATTTTCCAATTCTTATGATTAAATCTAATGGAAGACTCATCCAAAGAGTGGGAGATCACTTCTTACCTATCTCCCCTACACTTCAGGCTCTGCCAAACCTAGGGGGTATCCCTTATTATAATATTAACATATTTATCTTTCAAAATACTGAGCATAAATGTTCTTGCAAACATGCACCAAGACTTGTAAAATTATCCTAAAGCTAGCAAGTTTATTGGAGATTTTCACATTATTGATCCTAAGAACATGCACTAAAACCTACTAACCTTGAAACAAAAGTAAGACAGAGACAATCTAATTGATTTTTCTCTAAATTTTCTATTCTTTCTAGATTCTTGGGGAAACAGGTTCTGAGATTGGTGCCTTGTTCAAGGGTAATAGATTCAAAATACATAAATGCAGATGTTTCCTTTCTGACACTAAAAATTCAAATTTAGAAGGTTTTCTTGTATCACTATCTTACAATGATAGACCCAAGAATGAGTATTTCCTGTAATTCTACTTCAATAATCCCTTATGTAATACACCACTTCCTATGTTTTACTCATAGTATATTTAATCCATTCCTTGAATAGAAGGAGTGAATAAGGCATTCAATACAACAAATGTGCATAGATGAAATTCAAAATCCTTAATTCCTTCATTCACAAAAGAAATGCCTACATTCAAGGACACAATTGCAAGAAACACACACATGTAGTGTTATTCATATATTGCAATCTAAACTAAAAATTTTCATATAAGAATTTATTTGTCTACAAGCATAATTTTTCTTTGCATTCTTGACAATACATCTACTCTGCTATAGAAACTACTCCCCAAGATGTTGATATCTTGTATCCAAAGCCTAGAGAAGAATCCCTTTCCTAACAACCAATTCCTTCTTTCCAGAAATCTCTCTTTACTACAACTTTTGAAACCCTATATATAGGCAAAATATGTCGGCTAGGATTTCCTTTGTACAACATTTTAAATTGCATTTCATTTAATGTTTGTGACTTAGGAAACTACATCCTTTCTTTGATTGGTAGAGACTTTATTTTAACCCATTCCTTTGCAAAAATTTATAGCAATGTTCCAGAATGTTCTAATTGGTCAAAAGTCTTCTTAGGCAATTAGAAATAGATGCCCCCTCTTTATCTCATATTTAGACTCAGATTATAGGCTGCTGGGAAGGCAATATGACTCCCCATATTTCAATCTTCATTCACTAGATGTCTAAGCTTTGGAATCATTAAGGTGGCTCTCAATAGTCAAACTAGAAAATGTCATCCTTTCTAGGGCAAGGACTTCTTTGACTCTATGAACAGAATCCCACTTTTGCACTATGGACTTGGGCATCCAAACATAATACCCTCCCTCTGCTATTTTTCTTGATGAAATTCATCAAACAAAGGTATGGCGTGAGAGAAAACTAGTATCTCTCCTCCCATGCTCTTGGATCCAAGTTCTAGTCAAGGTTGCTACAATCCTACTCAATTTGTCCACCCTTGAGGAATAGCTACATGTAGTTTGAGCATTTGGATGATCTGATCAGTTGCTCACCAAAATGGCATTATTCATCCATGGTTCCAGGAAACTAACAAGATTGTTGTAGCCAAAGACTCCTAATTTTTCCAATACCTCCCATTCCCTTGGCTAATACTCACTCTTTCCTTAATTTGGAATGAGTAGACCTACAATGTGGAAAATAGGGGCATACTCCTTTGGGAAACAAAGGATACAAATTGTAGGGAAATATTCTACACAGTACTCATGGCAACACTTGATGTGAACAATTCATGGAAGCACTTCTATTTATAGCAAGAATGAATGGAGATCCTTTAATTGAGCAATTTCCACTTTCCAACACCCTTCTTAATTCCATTTCAGGTGTTAGTAGGGTTAACACACTTGAATTCATATCTGGAAACTTTCAATGATCTATCACACCCTTGAAAGCATGAAATGGAGGCACATGTTAATGTTACCTAATTACGAATACCTCTCACATGAATAACAAAGGTCCAGTTCATGTACCAAAATCCAACTGAAGATCAAGAATTACTAGTGAAATGTGTTAATTGTCAAATCATCATCTTGCATAATCAACCAACACCTCTAATTCACATATGATAATCTCAAAAATATAGGTAAAACTTGTTGTGCCATATTTGTTTTGATGTTCATGCCAGTACGCTCAAATGAAATCTAGAATTTGAACTTGGACCATTGATTCAAGACATATCAAAACAAGATGAGTGGCTGGAAATGAATAATAATCCATTGGGATCATTGTAAAGTCACCATCCAATCAGGAGATACCAACAAAGAATACCTTTCTAGTGAGAAAGACACAATCTTGCTACATGTCATCTTATCACAGTAGTGCAAGCCCAATGGGGACCCACACTACTACCTTTGCGCTCACGTGCTAGCTACTAGCTTTAGCTCCTTTAAGATAGAACTGGGTCTCACCCTCCAGTTGGCATATTATCACAATAGTGCAAGGAATATTCCATGGAACCTCTTCACAACACACTACTACAATCCAATAGGGAACAAGCATGTAGCGGTTGAATTAGTAGAAAAGACCTTGGTCCCACCAACTCAATATTAATGATCATTGCATCAATGCAATCTTGACTAATCTGACAAATCGAAAGCCTATGATACGACGATAGTCATCCATATGCCTCTAAAAAGCATGTGCTTAGATAGGAAATATTTGCATAAGCAGGGGGGAACTAGAGAGTAGGCTCAAGGGGCCAGTTATGAATGAAGATAAGGACATTAAGTTGTAACCTTCACCTATCATAGATCAATATAAAATTTTAACATGGGCTTTGGAAAAGGCACAAGGGCTTAGTATTTAAGCTTCTCAGACACAAGCTTAGCCAATTTCAGGTATTTTAAGCCAGGGAACAAGGAAATTGCATAGGGGTTCCACCAGGTTTGAAGGGCTAAAGGGACAACCATGTTTGGTTGATAAAATGTTCACAAAATAGTTATAGGAAAATGGATGATTTCATAGGAGAGAGATTGGCATTAAATGATTAAACTAGGTGAATGGTGATAGTAGTCAACTATTGGATGAGTTTGGTGGTAGTTGTAGGCCATGAAGTAAGGGGAAGATCAACATTTAATGATAAAATCAAATGACAAGTGAAAATAACAAGGAAGAGGTCATGTAATGTGCACATTAATTTTATAGAGGATAGTGTGCATGAATCAAATGAGTTGGGAGAGCCATTTGGGAGGCTATTTGTACCTTGTCAGCATTGATGAGGACTTGGTTGGAATAGGTGAATTATTACTAACAATCCTAGGTAGATTTGGGTGTGTGATCAGAATTAATGACGAGGTACTTTTGTGATCATAGAAGGACAAGGTAGGTGAGTTTGAACACTTGAAGATTTGGGGAATGTTGATGGGTGTCTTTGCACTCAACAATGCAAGTATAATCACTGGTATCACACCTCTCTTGAAAAGTATCCTACCCTAGGTAAGACTACTCCAAGGTTCCTACAGCTAGGTCTTAGCTTTCTTGGAATCTATCAATCAGAATGTTCTAGCTATGCCAACAAGGGGTCTTACATGTAATCTATAGATTTCGATAGTTGAGACAACAATACATATAAACCCTTTATGATTCAGCTGATAAAACAATATGGAATGCTGCTGAAAATCTTAAACTAACAAATGTTTTTAAAGAAAATGCAAAAGGTAATAGGGTTTTAGAGAAATCCTAAGTGACATTCACAATATGTGGATTTCTATAAGTAGAAAAACACTCTAAAATTTAACTAGTTTTCTAAGTTACCAAACTGAAAAGAATGTTGCAGCACTGCAAAAAATGATGCTATCTTCAATGCAAATAGATAAATTTTTAGATTACATTCATTCATCAAATATCCAATCAATGGTACAATTTAACTTATGAAATGTAATTGAACTAAGCACAACTGATCAACCCAAACTAACTTTGCATAGTTATCTATCATTAGAAAATAACTAAAAGTATGGACTAAGAGAATTCATCAAATACTTTCAGCAAACCATGAATATTGAAAAAGCACAACTAACTAACTATGGGAGAGAAAGAAGTGAACCATGAAACCAAAATGAGCCAATACAATACACAAATTTTCAAGATAATTGCAGAAACTTACTTTGTATTACTTCAAATGGTAGAATGTCAACAATTCAGCATCAAGAAATCTCTCTTATGAATAATAGAAATGGTAGCCCTTTATATAGGAAAGCGGAATATCAAATTTTTGAATGGATGGTGGAGATCAACTCAACACAAACGGTCTAGATTTACATCATTAAATGCATTTCTAATAGATCAACAAATCTTGGATTACATTTTTGTCCTTTATGAAAAAGACGAAAAACAACTACAAATACATTGAATCTAGACAATTTGACTACCCAACTGAATATACTTATGGAAAAGCTCATTTTTAAGGCACAATAAAGACAAAATAGAGTCACATGTCACTCTAAATATAGCAATTTGCATCAAAGATGGGATTACATTTCAAAATATTCAAAAGAATGCACTAAGGCTTTTCATCCAAATCAATTTTGTCTTCTTCTGCTAGCTTGTTGTGGTAGTTGACCTAGGCTTCAAGTGCTGGATTGATATCAGTAGGCTCTAGATTCTTGAGATGATTAACCCAATACCTGAACATTTTTGGTTCCTGGCTGTACTAGTTATATATTCTTTCTATCTCCATCTTTGCCTTATGAAATGCATTAAATTATGCTCTGAGGTCACTAATTTTATCCAATCTGGCCACCACATCCAACTCAACATTCTCAAAAATTATCTTATGCAACTTATCCTTGCATTTCTCCACATCATACAATGCAAAATCATTGTATACCTCTACCAGATAGTCCCTTAAAGTATCATTAATATCATATATCAGAGCCAGAATGTTTTCATCTGCTAATTTGTAAGCTTCCTTGATTATGTCAAAAACTTCCTTCCTCAGCTTCAATTGTTGGTACCATTCGGTGGCTTTGGACAACTTGTCGCCAGTGAAAATATTCTCAGTTAATAATGTTTGTTTAAGCAAATATCTAATGCTCTTTACTCTAGGAAACACATGAGAAGAGTATTCCTTAAAAGAATCACACTGTTCCTGCAGATCTATCTAATTCTCATGAAGCCCAACTAAACTTTTATGCGACTTGGCTACAACATCAATCATTTTGTGCCCTTTATCACATACTTTAATCATCCATTTTTGGGTGCCTTGTGACATGGTTCTCACTTCACCAAGCTTTTCCATTTCATCTCTTGACAAGAATGTTGGCACTATCCTTATTTCTCCACCAGCATCAACTGGTTTTATCAAAAATTGGAGACATACCTAAAGTTCTTTATTTTGCTACATCAATTCTTTCTTTGAAGGTTCATCTTTGTCTATCTGTTCTAGAATTGAAGTGATAGACCCCTTGAATTCATCAACTCTCTGAGCATGTGTGGTTGGTCCCAAATTGACAGTTGTGATGGCATAATCCTTGGCTCTAACTTGTTCCCTGTTTGTATCAGCTAGTGGGACAACAATCTCAGCAATTCTTGAACCAGTTTCATCTTTGTAGATCCTTGACTGTACTTTGGCTTTCTTCTATTTCTTGGGCTTTTGAGCCTGTGAAAAAATTGTTCTCAAATCTAATTTCATTATTTCTACCTAAGGTTCCGGGTACATGACTCTATTTTGCAGCCATTCAGGTGTTGAGGAAGGAGACTTAATCCATCAAGATTTTCACTATCTATCTTAGGAGGACCTTTAAGTAATCCATGTTCTTGTTATGATCCCTTATCTTTATCTCCCTCATCTGTGAGGTTTCTCCAATTTACCATCGCATTCTCCTGAGCTGCTTTGAATATTTCTTCTTTCTGACCTTTCTTTGGAGGACTGTTAGAAATTTCAATTACCTCAACATTGACTGCTTCAGCCAAAGGTTCATTTGGTATTTCATCATTTACCCTGACAAATGTATCTTTCTCTAGCTCTTTCTCATGTAGGCTTAATTTAGCACATACTTTGTCAATCCCAGGTAGCAATGGTACAACTAGGGGAGTTGAGTCTTGGCTTGTTGGTGCTTGGGAAATAGGTGCAATAGAAGATATAGGCACCGCCAATGAAGACAGCTTTCCTTGTGTCAAATTAGAAAACAAAGCTGACCTTAAAGGAGGTGGAATGGGAGAAGTTGGCAAAGTGGAAGAAATTACAATGGGTGAAGAGATGGAAAAAGAGGCAGGGAAGGCAAAATAATAGTAGAAATGGGAGGTAATGGGATGGAAGTAGAAAGTTGAGTAGAGGACATAACAGAATGTAGAAGCAGTGGATGAGTATGATAAGGCAGCAATGAAAGAAATAGGACTGCTTGGAGTAGTAGAAATTATTGGCATTGCAAAGGAGACCATTGAGGTAGTAGTTGCAGGTGAAGAAATAACAGGGGCACTCTCCTGGATGATGGTGGCCAAAGTAGAAAAAGAAATAGCAGGAATAGTGCTAACACTAGGGGCAGTAGGAGGTGGAGAGATTGGCAAACTAGTTTCATCATGAATTACAGTAGCCTTAGTTTTTGTAGCCTTCCTAATAGTCTTTACCTTTATTTTCTTTGCCTTGGGTCCTTCTCCAGAAGCACTAGGTACATCCCTTTTCTTCAAAGCTCTTGTCTTTGTTGAAGGAGGAATATCCTTCTTAGAGGACTTTGTAGAAGCTTTCTTACCCTTTTGTGCTTTGGCCTTTTCTACCAATGGCATGTGATCTTCACCATTTGATTTTTGTCCTTGAGCCAGTTTTACATCATAAGTAATCTCTATTGGTTCATCCTCTTCTCATCTGGACTCTTTATCTGATTCAAGCATAGTATATGTGAGTTGCACCCCTTACATCTCCAAGGCGACAATTTGACCTCTTACCCATGCCTTGCTCATTCTAATTGGTTCTTTCATTATGACATCAACAAAGCTTTCCTCAACATTAGCCCAATTAGTTCGACGGATTGGTTGGTGATATTAAACCTCCTGAGTTCCTCTGACCATTATATTCTCATCATCCTTCAATTGGTCAGGGACTTTAATGATGTGGAATTTCCTTATGAACACCAAAGACAACCTGGAATGAGCTTTCTTCATGACCTCATAATCATCTATATAATTAGCCTAAAAGTCCTCAATATGCATCTTGTGAAATAATTTCTTACTTACAAACCTCTCCATCACCTTGTTTGGATCAAAATGATCTCTTGCATTATAGTAGTGAAGGTTAAGGAGTTGGGGTTCCTTATCAGAGTGCTCAGCTAATCCCAATGAAGGACATGCATAATTTCCCTTGCCTAACAAGATAGGAAATTGGAGATCTGTTCTGTGTAGATGCTTGAGCTTTTCAGCACAAGGTATCAGTTGCCTAGACAGTTCTAAGAGCACTATTTTGTCAGTTGGATATCTGGTAAGTCTATAAGCTATCCCAGTGAAGCCTTGTACCCTCAGATATGTAAACTTTTCAAACTAGATATACCACCTTCCATACTTAGTAATCTCCTTTATAGCTTCTGTGGATATCCTTAGGGTTGTATAACCTTGCAGTAATCTTGTTATGTACATGGTAAAAGCATCATTGATCCTCTTGAAATGCATCAAAGATTGGGAAAGTGTGAGTTGTGTGTACCATTCATACACTTTTACTTGGGTCTGCTCATCATTCCCTACTTTTCCTACCTTGGACAATCCAACATAGTGATTTCTTCTTGCCAATGCAGAAACAATATATGATGTCCATCTGAAGTACCTTTTCTCTTTAAAATTGTTGAATGCCTCATGGATGTTGTCACTTAGGATTTGGGACCAGTGAAACTTAGTGTCTTTCAATATTTCTTCAATGATGACAAACATCCATCCTTCAAAGGTAGATGATGTAGGTAATTCATAGATCCTACTCAACAAGGTTACTATGTCCCCTATCTCATCATGGAAATCACTTCTGTATAACACTTGGGGAAACTTAACTAGGGTTGACCTTCTACTTTTGGCCCATTGCTCATTCATATGTTTTCTACATCCATTTTCATCCTTCTTATAAGTGGCCTTTGATCCTCCCTTGTCTGGCATGGTCATGATTGTATGCCATGGTATATCAAAGGTTTCAGCCAAGGAGGGTGGACTTAGGTCAGCTAAAATGTCTTCATTGACAGTTTGTATTGTTCTGGTAATGATGTCATATCTTTCTACACAGGCCACTATCAATTGTGCATGTTGCACGGATGTAGGGAAGGCAATAGCTTGTGTAATCCCACTGTCTTTCACTTTCTTTGCTCTAGGGGTTGGACTCGGACCAAATACTCTAAGTCTGAAATCATCTAGGTCTATGTGACCTAAATTTGTATCTCCAATATCCTTCCACCTGGTGGAAATCTTTGTCTCTGGATGGATGCCTTTGAACTCATACCTCATGATTTGAGCTCATGCAGTCATCTAATCTACATGATTGGACTCATAAGTTTGATGCTTTGGAAGTGTTTTCCATAACTCCAAAGTTTAAAGTTTTATGATTACCAAGTGAACTACTTTACTATCAAACCATGTTATAACCAAGGAACCTATAAAGACCCTGTTAAGTTACCAACATGTTCATAAAAGAATAGAAATCTGACATTCATCAACCATTTCATTCATCACATGATCTAATGATAAGCATCCCTATACTAATTCATGCAATAAATGCCTAAATGCTGCAAAAATTCTATTTAAAGCATGCAAAACATCATCATTTATCATTTGTAGTCATTACTTCATCCTAACTAACACTTCTCCTTTTGAAAATTCCTTAAAAACATTCACTTTACCCATTTTGTGCTAAATTCAGGATCAACTGACCTTCAGAAGGAAAAGCACTAGTTTTGAGGTCAACCGACCTCAGCGGGGAAATCAGGTTTGACTGACCAACAAATCTTTCTATGCTCATGCCTTCACAAGGTTTTACATGGATTTTAAGGTCAACGGACCTGCGCGGTTTTGAGGAGAGACCGACTTAAGTTAGTCATTTAGGTTAGTCGGTTGAAAAATTAGCACAGGGAGATCAAAACAAACTTCATTACCTTTGTGCAGGATTAGATGTTGTCCAAGCTTGCAAAGTTTTTAGATTCAACCAACTAAGTCGATGGTGGTACGTTTTAGTGTAAAGTCACATGAATTTGTTTTCAATGCAAAGTATCTTCACGTTTCATGGCAGAGGTTTTGGACATCACCGAATGGCGAGACTTTCTTGTGCATCCGACTAAGGTCAGAGAGATGGTCATTTAATGCAAAGTCAGAGCAATCAAGAACTAGTGCAAAGCAAGTTTCAAGGTTGTGCAGGATTTCTACAATCTTCCAAATAAATCATTTAAATAAACAAACATCGTGAGGTCAGAGGGTTGAATTTTCAGTGCTTAAATGAGTTTTAATTCCTAGTGCGGGTTTTCATGGCTGCCGACTGACTAGATTGGTCATGAAGTTTTTGAGAGTCAGTCGAATGAATCTTAGTGTAAACTATCTTTCACTTGTTTACTAATTGAATCAATGTGTTTGAGTTCATTTGTTTGCTTTGACAAGTTTTCAAAGATTAAACTAGGGTTTATAAATAGAATAAATAGTTTAGACATGAAACCCTAGCTTGCGTGCCTTAATTCATTGTACTCAAACATTCACTGTGTTTTTGAAAGAAATGCATTCGATTAAAAGTGAAACCCTAACCAAGTGAAAACTCCTAAGTGAAGGATGAGTCCCTACCTAGTTCGCATGAGTGAAGAGTTGAAGCTTTTAGGTGAGTAGGAGGTCTCCAGGTTGAATCCGCAGGCTTACATAGGGAAATCACTTAAAAAGTCACCAAGAGCTCTTCAAATACTTTGCCAAATGTGAAATGAGCTTTGAAACGATGAAAATCCCCTTTGATTCCTCCTGACTAAATCACCATAAATGTAGAGTGTATGCAATGTCAGTCAGGATATTCAGTGGAATTTAGGGTTTGCGTAACTTTAGGTCTCATCCAACTTGGGAGGGAGTCAGGATGTGACGGACCTAGTCAGTGGACCACATTTTTAGTGCAAGGTGATTGGTTTAGTTCAATGCTCTTAGCAGGTGTTTGAGGTTCCTCGGACTGGCAGGAATTTCACCATCCTCTGACTCAGTCAGTGGATATGCAATGCAGTGCATAGTCAGTAGTAACTAAATTTAGTGCCAAGGTAAGTTAAGCATGAAAATAGTGCAAGGTCAGAGACAAAGGGCTTTAGCACAGGAGTCAGACAAAGGGTTGTTCAACACAAAGGTCAAATGAAGGTCATTTCAATGCAAAGGTCGGATGAAGGTCATTTCAATGCAAAAGTTAATTACA
Organism: Cunninghamia lanceolata; assembly: GCA_027924645.1. Taxonomy (NCBI): domain Eukaryota; kingdom Viridiplantae; phylum Streptophyta; class Pinopsida; order Cupressales; family Cupressaceae; genus Cunninghamia; species Cunninghamia lanceolata. The sequence continues at coordinate 13,003,999 of BSBN01000388.1, read as the reverse complement.
AGAAGTTTTATTGCAAAAAGGTTGGTAAGGACCAGTTTTAGCACAAAAGGATTACCAAACCCACTGGATGAAATGCAAAGACCTTGACTTAGCAGATTTTGGACTGACTTTTCAACATCAAACTACTAACATGGCGAAAGTCCAATTTAACTGGGAGATGCTCCAGAACATTTCAATGATAAACTTTAAGTTTGAACCCAAAATCTCTATGTTTTCCTACATATTAGATGAAAAAGCATGATATCCTATCAAAGAATCAAAGACCACTAACCGGTGCAACCCTCCATATCTTGAAAATCTAATTGTGTGCAATTGCATTCATTCCCATCCTTCAGTAACTAAGTTCATCCAAGATCCTTCGTAATAAGCTACGAAGTTGGGATCATTTTACCACCAAGAAAATGCTCTAATGCTAAAATGTGATGAGCCTTAAGAGAAGCAAATAGTGATTGTTCAGTAATATTTATGATGAAATGATATTTGATGTTGATAATCTTCAAACAATATTCCTCATGTATGAATCTTCAAGTAACACTCTTCATATTGATACTTGTAGTGGGTCTGGTGTTGAAAAACACCTTTTATTTTTACCCAATATAGGCTAGCAATACTTAGTACCACTTGCCATCTTCATTTGAATCCATAATACTAGTATGGGTGGTAAAATGGGAATCCAAACCTTTTCACTTATCACAAGATCACCTAGACTCGCTTAACTACTTCAGGATCATTTAAAGTGTGAAAGATATATGGTTAGAAAACACTTCAAGTGCACCAACTAATGACTCATTTTCCATGAACAAACATCATACTCCCTAGTATAATAGTGGAATCCATAGCCAGACCTAAGAAGAACTTTGGTTTCTCAAAGAAAGACTTTAGATTATCTACCCAACAAATAACCATTTGTAGGTCTGCTTAACTGCTACCACATTCTAGAAATGGAGACCCCAAGCAAAAGTAGGTGTAGCGAACAAAGGAAAAACTAAAAGGATAGCTAACTAAGCAAAGAAGGAAGATCTAAACTATGGAAAGAGAAAGTTGGAAAGAAAATCTAATCTAATAGCAACCTACACTAACCAAAGAAAAAAAGTAGCCTAACTATATACACTAAGGAGAGGCAAGACTGCCTCTTCAAGCCTGGAAGTAGGGCTTTAGGAACTGGCTGTTGACAGGTAATGGGAGCTCGTCACCAGTAAGGCTCTTAAGTCGATATGTGTTATCACCTAGGATCTCATAGATCCGATATGAACCCAAGTAGAGTTTATCAAACTTACCATGCTCACCCTTTTTCTCATGGGCTTTGTCCCAGTATAGAACTAGATCATAAATGCGGAAGGCTTTTACCTTGGCTCTCTTATTGAACCATCATTTCACTACATCCTGGTGTTTGGCAAAGTTTTCTTAGCAGTGTCATGTTTCTCTTCAAGGTGTAGTAATTGAGCTAATTGGGAGGACATCTGATTATCAGTCTCAAGACATTCTTGCATAAATTGTAGAACAAGAATCCTTAAGTGAATATGAAAGATAGGGTTGGTCCCATATACTAAGTGATAGGGTGATGTTCCCAACATAGATTTGTGTCTAATCCTATTAGCGCATAAGGCAAATTTGAGTTGAGAATGCCAATCTCTACGATTTTTGTCTAATAGCGTCTTAATGACCTCAAGTAGATTTTGGTTTGTAGATTTACCTACCCCATTCCCTTGTGGATAGTAATTGGATAAAAACTTCAGAATGATCCCATAATCAAATGTCCAGTTAGAGAAATGCAATGATGAAAAGGTAGGACCATTATCACAAACTAAAGAAAATGAACATCCAAACCTAGTGATAATATGCTTTTCAACAAATTCAATAACTACCTCTGTGGTGCATTGTTTAGAAGCTATCGCCTTAGACTAATGAGTGCAATAATCAGTAGCGATTAGAATATACATGTGGCCTATAGAGGAGGGTGGATTGATCATACAAATAAAGTCAAGGCCCCACTATGTGAATGATCATACCTCTATAACTAGTTGCAGTGGCATAGCAACATTTCTTTCTATTGTTACAGTAGTTTGACAGATATGACAAGTTCTTTCATGTGAGTAAGCATATTTGAACAAAGTTGGCCAGTAACACCCAACCCGAAGAATCCAATTTACAGTTGAGTGTGCTGATCCATGACCTATTCCAAACTTCTCATGAAAATTGGCTAATACCTAACCCACTTCTATCTTGTCTAGACATCTCAGATAGATTCCTTCATGATTCTTCTTGTAAAGAACTGATCCTTTGACCATATAGCTGTTACTTTTTAGTGTAAGTACTCTTCTTTAGACTGAGTTTAGCTGAGATGGACAATGTTGATTGAGTAGATAAAATATGATATCTTTGTACCATTCATTCTTTGAGATATCTTCTAACATGTATTGTTGGGAAACTAAGCCTGGCCCTACATCAGCCATCATTATAGGATGGTGACCCATTTTCCTCTCCTTTCTCCCAATTCACTTTGCATCAACAGTGCTTTAACTGCAGCATCTGGGACTATGGTGATCACTTGAATCCTTAGGATGTAGTGACGAAACTTCTTAACTACCTTTACTAAAGCGTAGGCCTATTTTTCCATATTGGGGTATCTGAGTTCTGTATCTTTTAGTGGAGTACTCATAAAAGAAATTGGTCTTTCATCATCAAAAACTCCCTTTTTGCATCAACATTGTTGCACAAGTGTGTTCAGATGCAAATGAGTAAATGTGGAATGGCAGTGCATAATCTGAACTCACCAACACTGGAGCACTACCTATGGCTTGTTTGATTTCTGCAAAGGTAGATTTTGCTTCTGGATTCCAATCCATCTTGGTATCCCTTTTTAACATGGCATTGAGAGGTCGAACAATTTCAACAAAACCAGTAATGAACTTAAGCACAAAGTTAATCTTTCCAAAATAAGACTTAAGTTCCTTCTTGCTTGCTAGAGGTGATATCTTAAGGATTGATTGTACTCTATTTGGATCAATCGATATACCTTGCTCAGAGATTACATGTCCCAGCAACTTTCCTTCAGTGACTCCAAAAATACACTTCTTGGGATTGAGCGAAATACCATAGTCCTTGCACCATTGTAATGCTTTTCTCAAGTCAGCCACATGATCCTCTCACCTTTTTGAAAACACTGTGAGATCATCCATATAGATTATAATACATTTTCCAACTAATCCCTTAAAAGAAAAATCCATTCCTCTTTGAAATGTTGCATAAACATTTGTTAGCCCAAACAACATGCAACAGTATGCATATATCCCCCATTTACATGTAAAAGATGTTTTCAATCTATCCTTGTAATCAACCATCACCTGGTTGTAACCTGAATATCCATCTAAGAAAGACATCATCTGGGACCCATTAACAATCTGTAATACTTCATCTAACAAAGGCAGTGGATAGTTATCCTTTTCTAATGCTCGATTCAAATTCCTAAAGTCGACGCAAAGTCTTATTTCTCCATTTTTCTTCTGAACTGGGACCAAATTTGCTACCCAGGCTAAATGTCTGACAGGAAATATTATTCTTACTAACAACAATTTATGTACTTCTTTGAAAATCAAAGGTTCTAGTAGAGTATTCACAGGCTATTGTCTTTGTTTGAATGGTTTTACTCCCGGTTTTAGTAGAATGGTGTGCGTAATAATTGATGTGTCATACATCTTGAGGTCCTTATAGTTCCATGCTATTACTTCATGCTATTTCTCCACATAATACAGTGCAAAATCATTGTATACCTCTACTAGATAGTCCCTTAAATTATCATTAATATTTTATATCAGAGCCATAATGTTTTCATCTGCTGGTTTGTAAGCTTCCTTTATTATGTCAAAAACTTCCTTCCTTAGCTTTAATTGTTGGTACCATTCAGTGGCTTTGGAAAACTTGTCACCAGTCAGAATATTCTTAGTTAATAATGTTTATACAGGCAAATCTCTAATGCTATTTACTCTAGGGAACATGTGAGAATAGTATTCCTCAAACGAATCACACTCTTCCCGTAGATCTTTCCAATGCTCATGAAGCTCAACTAAACTTTTATGTGACTTGGCTGCAACATCAATCATTTTGTACCCTTTTTCACATACTTTAATCATCCATTTTTGGGTGCCTTGTGACATGGTTCTCACTTCACCAAGATTTTCCATTTCATCTCTTGACAAGAATGTTGGCATTGTCCTTATTTCTCCACCAGCATCAACTGGTTTTATCAAAAATTGGAGACATGCCCAAAGTTCTTCATTTAGCTGCTTCAATTCTTTATTTGAAAGTTCATCTCTGTCTAGCTGCTCTAGAATTGAAGTGACAGACCCCTTGAATTCATCAACTCTCTGAGCATGTGTGGTTGGTCCCAAATTGATAGTTGTGATGGCATAACCCTTGGCTCTGACTTGTTCCATGTTTGTATGAACCGATGGGACAACCATCTCAGCAATTCTTGAACCAAATTTATCTTTGTAGATCCTTGACTGTAATTTGGCTTTCTTATGTTTTTTGGGCTTTTGAACCTATGACAAAATTGTGCTCAAATCTAATTTCATTATTTCTACCTAAGGTTCTGGGTACGCCACTCTATTTTGTAGCCATTTAGGTAATGAGAAAGGATGCTTACTTAATCCATCAAGATTTTCACTATTTGTCTTAGGAGGACCTTCAAGTAATCGTTGTTCCTGTTCTGATCCCTTGTCTCTATCTCCCTCATCTGCGAGGTTTCTCCAATTTACCATCACATTCTCCTGAGCTACTTTGAATATTTATTCTATCTGACCTTTCTCTAGAAGACTGTCAGATATTTCAATTACCTCAACATTGACTGCTTCAGCCAAAGGTTCATTTGGTATTTCATCATTTAACCCAACAAATGTATCTTTCTCCAATTCTTGCTCATGTAGGCCCAATTTAGCACATACTTTGTCAATCCTAGGTAGCAATGGTACAACTAGGGGAGTTGACTCTTGCCCTGTTGGTGCTTAGGAAATAGGTGCAATAGAAGATATAGGCACCACCAATGAAGACAAGTTTACTTGTGTCAAATTAGAAAACAAAGCTAACCTTAAAGGAGGTGGAATGGGAGAAGTTGGCAAAGTGGAAGAAATGACAATGGGTGAAGAGATGGAAAAAGATGACAGGAAGGTGAAAGAATAGTGGAAATGGGAGGTAATGGGATGGAAGTAGAAAGTTGAGTAAAGGACATAACAGATAGGGATGTAGAAGCAGTGGATGAGTATAATAAGGCAGCAATCAAAGAAATAGGACTTCTTGGACTAGTAGAAATTATTAGCATTGAAGAGGAGACTGTTGAGGTAGTAATTGTAGGTGAAGAAATATAAGGGGCACTCTCCACGATGATGGTGGCCAAAGTAGAAAGAGAAGCAATAGAAATAGTGCTAACACTTGGGGCAGCAAGAAGTGGAGAGATTGGCAAACTAGTTTCATCATGAATTACAGTAGCCTCAATTTCTGCAGCCTTCCTAAAAGTCTTTACCTTTATTTTCTTTGCCTTGGGTCCTTCTCCAGAACCACTAGGTACATCCCTTTTCTTTGAAGCTCTTGTCTTTGTTGAAGGAGGCATATCCTTGTTAGAGGGCTTTGCAGAAGATTTCTTACCCTTTTATTCTTTGGCCTTTTCTGCCAATGGTATGTGATCTTCACCATCTGATTTCTGTCCTTGAGCTAGTTTTGCATTATCAGTAATCTCTATTGGTTCATCCTCTTCTCCTCTGGACTCTTTATATAATTCAAGTGCAGTATATGTGAGTTGCACCCCTTGCATCTCCAAGGTGGCAATTTGACCTCTTACCCATGCCTTGCTTAGTCTAATTAGTTCTTTCATTATGACATCAACAAAGCTTTCCTCAGCATTAGCCTAATTAGGTAGAGCGATTGGTTGGTGATATTGAACCTCCCGTGTTCCTCTAACCATTACATTCTCATCATCCTCCAATTGGTCAGGGACTGCAATGATGTGGAATTTCCTTATGAATGCCAAAGACAACCTAGAATGGGCTTTCTTCATGACCTCATAATCATCCATATAATTACCCCAAAAGTCCTTAATATGCATCTTGTGAAGAAATTTCTTACTTACAAACATCTCCATCACCTTATTTGGATCAAAATGATCTCTTGCATTATAGTAGTGAAGGTTAAGGAGTTGGAGTTCCTTGTAAGAGTGCTCAGCTAATCCCAATGAAGGACATGTATAATTTCCCTTGCCCAACAAGATAGGAAATTGGACATTTGTTCTATGTAGATGCTTGAGCTTTTCAGTACAAAGTATCAGTTGCCTAGATAATTCAAAGAGCACTATTTTGTAGGTTGGATATCTAGGAAGTCTATAAGCTATCCCAGTGAAGCCTTGTACCCTCAGATATGTAAACTTTTCAAACTAGATATGCCACCTTCCATACTTAGTAATCTAGTTCATATCTTCTATGGATATCCTTAGGGCTATATTACCTTGCAGTAATCTTGTTATGTACATGGTAAAAGCATCATTGACCCTCTTGAAATGAATCAAAGATTGGGAAAGTGTGAGTTGTGTGTAGCATTCATACACTTTTACTTGGGTCTACTCATCATTCCCTACTTCTCCTACCTTGGAAAATCCGTCATAGTGATTTCTTCTTGCCAATGCATAAACAATATATGATGTCCATCTGAAGGACCTCTTCTCTTTGAGATTGCTAAATGCCTCGTGGATGTTGTCACTTAGGATTTGGTACCAGTGAAACTTAGTGTCTTTCAATATTTCTTCAATGATGACAAACATCCATCCTTCAAAGGTAAATGCTATAGGTGTTGGCAAGAAACACTATATGGAATCATGGTTGTTGTCATTGATGGCAACAAAGGTCATCCCACATATCCGCAAGTCATGGTGTGTCTCTACCGGAAGCCAGAATGAAGACTGTTGTGGTCCGGTGAACAAGAACAGAGCATGTGGCAAGGTCCGACAGATTGGTCTGAATCTCTCAGAGGAAATGTCTTGGTGCAGTGCAGATTTGGGGAAGTCAAGAGGACTACCTTGAGTGGTATATTCCAAGGATATAGCCTCCGGTGATGGACAAGGAAAAAGTTATGAATAGTTGAGTACCAGATTCCTGAGTGACAATGAGAACAAAGGAAGAACTAACTGACAGAACATCAAACTATTTTTCGGATGTGTTACTGTTGATGGTAAAGGTTGTGAAGGCATGAATCATGTTTGGCCGACATGATTAATGATATCTACAAGTATATGCTTGATCCGCATTACTTGGTATGCAAGGATTCAGCCGATAGAACAGAGTTTGTGAGAAGATAGCTATTCCGGTTGCCAACTAGAAAGATAATGAAATCACTAGTGCGGATATATATAGAGGATGGATTCAGTTGTGAAATGTGTAGTAGTGTTGTGTGGAATGCAAAAAAGTATAGAGCAGAGCAAAAACAGCCAGAGAGATCCGGTATGTGAAAGGAAAACAGAATAAAGAGAAGAAAAAAAAATGAAGTGCAGCAGATCAGTGTACTGAGCCTAACCAGAACTGAACTTCAGCATATGTAGATGCTTCCAATCAGTTCAAGTATTGTATAACATTCTTTTGTAGACAGTGTGTCTCCTTGTAGGCAGTGTGCCTCTTGTGAGCAGTGTGCTCGGGCAGTGAGCCCTAATTGGCAAGTGCCATTTTGTAATTCCTTATTCTTCTAACAGAGAATAATCTTTGGGTTAATCACCCCGTGGTTTTCTCCCTTAACAGGGTTTCCATGTCAAAAATACTGTGTCATGTGTTTTTCATTTCATGGTAATGTTTGTTTGTTTGATTCAATGCTGCATTGATTAATAAGAAAGTTTAAAAGAAGAAATAATTAGGATAACTGATTCACCCCCCCCTCTCAGTTATCAACAATTGGTATTAGAGCTAAGTTCCTCCTAATAGAGTCTAACAGCTTGAGGAAGATCTGGGAGTTCAAATGGATGCATATGGTTTAAAGGAGCAACTCAAGACTGCCCTTGAGGATCTTGAACAGTCAAACTCTGAAGTCAATGAATTAAAGGAAAGACTCAAACAGGTTGATGAATTCATGAGAGAATTAAAGGACAAATTAAGTCTCTCTATGAAAAAGAGAAAGGAGCTGCTCCAACAATTGGCAAGACAAAGTGAAGAAAGCAATACAAATCAAGAATTGACTGAGAAAACCAAGTTATGTGAAAAATTATCAAAAGAAGTCATTATGGTAAGACATGAAATGGAATCAGGAGTTATAAAGTTTACTCAAGAGATTGAAGAGAAAAGAAAAGCTGAAGACAATCTAAGACAATCTCTTAAGGAGAAATCAGAAGAATGCCATCAGATGGACAGAATTATCAGACATCTTGAATCTGATCTTGAAGATGCCAAAGATAATGAAGAAAAACTTGAGGATCAAATTGTCTCTCTCAAAAGAGACCTTCAAACAGCAAATGAATATAAAGAGAAATTCAAGATAAGTTCTGCTCAACTTGAAGTTCTTCTTGGAAGTCAAAAGAAGACAGATGACAAGTATGGTTTGAGATATGAGAAAGGAGAAAGCTCTAGATCTGGTCAAAAGAATTTTGGATCAGAAAATCCAAGGAATAGGCCTAGAAGATCTCCGGTAAGACAGTCCAATGCTCAAAGATATCCATCCTTCAATGGATACTGCCACAGCTGCAACCACTTTGGTCACAAAGCTAATTAGTGCAGAAAGAGAATGAATCAGATTAATTCATCCTTCTCTGGATAGTGCTTTAACTGCAAAAGGTATGGACACAAGTCTCATGAATGTAGAAATATGCAAATAAACAAATCATTCAATGGTAGATGCTTTGCATGCAATAGAGTAGGTCATATGGCTAATCAATGCAGATCAAGAGGTTATCAGTCAAATATGCAAAGAAATGTTATTTGCCAAATCTGTAATAGGTCCGGTCATAATGCAAAAGTCTGCAGAAGCAAGAATCAGGACAAAAGAGGTCCGGTGTATAATCAGATTCAAGACAAGGGTAAACAAAAGACGAATGCAGATGAAGTTAGGAATCAGATAAACAAGATTTGGGTAAAGAAAAGTTTAGAGAATATAGAAGTTGGATCTGCACCAGACTCTGGTGTTGATATTCCTTCTGGAAATTAAAAGGTGAGCTCTGGCTTAGGGGGAGACTCAAAGAAAATCTTGTTCCCCCAGCCAATCAAATGGTGCCGGATGTGGCATAAGATGCAGAGTAAAGGGTTTGTAGATATAAGTCTTGAGATGATCCAGATAAGACTTCATAGGTCCACATGAAGATGTCAAGAAGTTGTGATCGATCAAGCAAGACCTATTCCGAGAGATGCTCCAGAATGACAGAGGATTACAAAAGGGTCCAGAGAGATCCGAAAGTGCATTATCTTATTCTGCGGATTAGACAGAGTGTTTGGGATGTCCTTGTGATGTGTTATCTTGATTTGTTCATGGTTGAAAGTTCCGCACGATGTTCATAGACCAGGACTGATCTGGTTCTTCAAGTTATCCAAATAAGGCAAATCGGAATAATATAGGTCGAGCATTTGTTGCCATCAGATATTAGGGTTTGCGGAGCAATATAAGGGATTTCTCATAAATCATTTGCTCATTCTGCACTCAAGAAGAAACGAAAAGTGGAGCTCTACAACAAGATTCATCAAGCACACCAAAGATCTCCTGCCGAAGTCATTGCATAAAGAAATCAATCCAACCACTCCGTGCAAACCGAAGGCGCATAAGGTATTCTCCATTTTCATTATCTCACTACAAATCTTTGAAGAATGGCTACTCTGAATATAGTTAAGATCTCTGATAGACCTTTCCCCACATTCAAGAAACATCCATACAAATCTTTGGAGGTAGACCCACTAGGAGCCTTCTCTAGTGTTCCGCATGGTGTATTACATACGGAGGACATTAGGGTTTACATCCATGCAAATTTTGAAGACTTTGGAGAATCAAAACTGATGGATATCTATCACAAACAATTGATAGATGACTCCTTTGAGATCAAACCTCAGTACAAAGCCATCCGGGACAAACACTTTGCACAGTGCATTCATTTCCCCTATTTTGAAGAAGATGAATGGGTCTGGTATGTACTAAGTAGAGTACATGACAACTTCCTATGGTTGAACAAGCCCTTCAAGATCACCAAAGATGCAATTAGGGCTGTAACTGGTCTGCACTCATCTGGTGGATTACCTGTTCTCAAGTATGTCAAAAATCAGACAGTTAGTGATGCAACCAGATCCAAGTTTGACAAGAGAGCTATGACAGTTGATGACATCACTGAACCGGATGTCAAATTTGCATCTATGATAATTGGTTACAAAATCTATCACTCCAGTAGGGAAAATTTAGTACCGGGAACTGCAATCTACACAGCTTATCAAATGTTAAAGGAGAATGCAGACTATGACTTGTGTGAGCTTCTTGTAAGCCAACTTTTTGAAAATCTGCAGAAGATTAAGAAGGACAAGAAAAACTCCTTCAAGTATGGCAATCTGATCCTTTGTCTCTTCTTTTACTACATGAATGAACTTCCCAGATCCAGTGGATGGATATGGTAGAATGACAGACTGGTTGCCATCCAAATCAGAGACTATTTGCATGGACTTGGGGATGCTAAAGCAAGAAATACAGCTCTATGGGGATATTTCAAGAACTTCCAAAGCATGATGCATGCAAGAGAAAGAATACCCCAATCCCTTGTTGAAAAGTACAAAGACACAATATGCTTCATGGTAGAAACAGATCAGTGTCTAATGGAGGCAGTAGAACCAAGAACTGTATGGATCATGCCCATGGGGTATGAAGTGGATGAACAGATAGTGGAACTGCATGTTCAACACATGCTAAGTCAGCCCAAAGATCCAAAGGCAGAAAGGTTCGGAACATTTGAGGAACTAAGTATCAAAATTCATGTTGAACTCCAAGAACTGGAAATCAAAAGGAAGGTGAGAAAAGAAGTAGAGAATATTGCTCAAGGCCTAGGCATTCCAAAGGAGGCACTTGATGCCAACCGGGAAAAGAGGAGAAAGGCTGAGGAAGAAAAGAAAGAGGCAGAAAAGAAAAGTAAAGAAAGTGTTCCGGTTGAAACTTCCACCCGGACCAGATCATCAAAAAGATCTGCACCTCTCACAACCAAAAGTTCAAAACCGGAAGTCCAGGCATCCGGTAAAAGATCTAAGACAAAAGCCACAAGGGCTTATGAAAGCCAAAAGGATGAAGAGGAAACTGAGTCAGATGAGGGAGTAAAAGAAATAAAGAAGCAGAAGAAGAAAGGATCCGGGAAACCCTCCACAGGCCAAGACAAGGAAGAAATGGTAGAGGAATTTGCTGAAAAGCCCACTCTATCCCTAGACAGTGTAGTCAAATCAGTCACTATGGATGGGAACCTTCAACCAGTAGCTGAATTCTATGATGACTACAATGAGGCAGATCAAAAGATCCTGCAGGAAGCTACAATCAGGTACCTGAACATTTACAATAAAGCTTTTATTGAGATTATCTCCAAAATTCCTAAGAGTCTAGAGAAGGAACTAGAGATAAGAAAGAACAATGCCATGGCAAAAGACCTTGAGATCAGAGAACAGATAGCTATTCAGCTATATCCTTCAATTGATCACAAAACAATGAACATGGTATTCAAAGACTGCAAGGATGAATTCAAGAGCAAAGCAAGGATGAATCATCTTATGCTTGGTGAGACCAACAAGGTAGCCAAGGACACTGAAGAGATTCTCCAGAAAACCTTTAAAAGGTTTAATCTTCCTGTTGTAGAGGACTTAGGTGTAGAAACAGCTATGGACTTGGAATCATCTGCTCCGGAAGAAGTGGCCCTTGAACAGACTAACATCTCTCCTCCGATTTTCCCTACAGTCTCTGGATCCCAAGAAGAAGAGAAACTATAGGAGAAAGAAGCAGCAGTTAAAGAAAAAGAGGTTGGCAGCACCAAGGATGCAGAGAAAGAGAAGACCCCAACAGAGAAAACCACAACTGAAAGTGGTAAGAGTAAGGAAGGAGAAAAGATTCCAAAGGACCAAACTGTAGAAGAGAAGAGACATTTGTCTCCGGCAAGAGACACTGCACAAACTGTTCAAGAATTCTTGACAAAAGCCACTATAGAAATTGATGAACCGGACCTGCTAAAAGGACCATTAGATTTTGACTCTTTGTCACCGGTACAAACAATGAAAATAGCCTCATTTGCAAATGAGAAAGTCAAAGAGAAACTACTGAAATCTCACATGGAAGACTGTGAGCTTATGGAGGTAGCATCTGGAGTGCTGGAAAAGATCATGCCATCTTTTCAGAAGGATCCCACAGCCTCCTCTTCCAGTAATCTCAAAACCTTAGTCAGCAGTGTTAGTACACATTTTGAATCTCTAGAAAAATCAGCTGAAGAAAAGGTCCGGAAGGAGTTTTTGGATAAAAGGTTCTCCGAGGTTCAGGGTTTGATCATTAATGATAGGAGAAACATGAACATTGGGATAAAGAGCTTAGAAAATGCTCTTAAGGATGGTGGTGAAATATACAAATTTTGTATCTCCTGGTCCAAGGTAACAGTGGACATTGAGAAGAAAATTAAAGAGCAAGAGGACACACTACTAAGCTTGTCTCAAAGTTTTGATCCTCTTTCTTCCTCTATAACAAATCAAGAATGTCAGACTATTGCAGTCTTGAGTGAAATCAAGAAATTGGAGAAGGAAAGGAAAAATAGAATAAGCAGGTTGAGTGAGCTCAGGGGGTTAATTGTCCCTAAGCTAGAGGCCATGCATGAGGCCATAGCAAAAGCTCAAATCACAGCCCAGACAAGTGATCTGAAAGATCTAAAAAAGGCAGATGCATTTGCATTTTTGTTGAGTGGTCACATTTCAATTTTGGATAGAATGAAGGAAAGTTGGGCTACAGAACTGATCCAATTGAAGACATCCTTTGCAGACATTCTTCAGTTTATGTGAGTATGTAATATGCGGCTAAGTATAGTAAATTTTTAAAATTTTTGTATGCGGACCCTACCCTTTGCCATTGATGTCAAAGGGGGAGTGAGGAGCAGTGAAAAATGAGGAATCCAACCAAGGGGGAGTTCCAGAAATTGTATATAAAGATAGAGCATCAAGGGGGAGCATAGTGTAAACACTTAGTCATTTTTCACTAAGTGTTGCCATCAATGCCAAAGGGGGAGATTGTTGGCAAGAAACACTATATGGAATCATGGTTGTTGTCATTGATGGCAACAAAGGTCATCCCACATATCCGCAAGTCATGGTGTGTCTCTACCGGAAGCCAGAATGAAGACTGTTGTGGTCCGGTGAACAAGAACAGAGCATGTGGCAAGGTCCAACAGATTGGTCCGGATCTCTCAGAGGAAGTGTCTTGGTGCAGTGCGGATTTGGGGAAGTCAAGAGGACTACCTTGTGTGCCTCTTGTGAGCAGTGTGCTCGGGCAGTGAGCCCTAATTGGCAAGTGCCATTTTGTAATTCCTTATTCTTCTAACAGAGAATAATCTTTGGGTTAATCACCCCGTGGTTTTCTCCCTTAACAGGGTTTCCACGTCAAAAATACTGTGTCATGTGTTTTTCATTTCATGGTAATGTTTTTTTGTTTGATTCAATGCTGCATTGATTAATAAGAAAGTTCAAAAGAAGAAATAATTAGGATAACTGATTCACCCCCCCCTCTCAGTTATCAACAGTAGGTAATCCATATATCTTCCTCAACAAGGTTACTAAGTCCCCTATCTCATCATGGAAATCGCTGCTGTATAACACTTGGGGAAACTTGACTAGGGCTGACCTTCTACTTTTGGCCTATTGCTCATTCATATGTTTTCTGCATCCATTTTCATCCTTCTTATAAGTGGCCTCTGATCTTGCCTTGTCTGGCATGGTCATGATTGTATGCCATGGTATATCAAAGGTTTCATCCAAGGAGGGTGGACTTAGGTCAGCTAAAATGTCTCCATTGGCAGTTTGTATTGTTCTGGTCATGATGTCATATCTTTCTACATACGCCACTATTAGTTCTACACATTGCACGGATGTAGGGAAGGTAGCAGCTTGTGCAATCCCACTATCTTTCACTTTCTTTGCTCTAGGGGTTGGACTCAGACTGAATACTCTAAGTCTGAAATCATCTAGGTCTATGTGACCTAAATATGTATCTCCAATGTCCTTCCACCCGATGGAAATCTTCGTCTCTGGAGGGATGCCTTTGAACTTGTACCTCATGATTCGAGCTCGTGCATTCATCTAACCTACATGACTAGACCTCATAACTTTGATGCTTTGGAAGTGTTTTCCCTAACTCTTATGTTTAAAGTTTTATGATTACCAAGTGGACTACTTTACTATCAGACCATGTTAAAACCAAGGAACCTATAAAGACCTTGCTAAGTTACCAACATGTGCATAAAAGAATAGAAATCTGACATTCATCAACCATTTCATTCATCACATGATCCAATGATAAGCATCCCTATACTAATTCATGCAATAAATGCCCAAATGCTGCAAAAATTATATTTAAAACATGTAAAACATCATCATTTATCATTTACAGTCATTACTTCATCCTAACTAATACTTCTCCTTTTGAAAATTCCTTTAAAACTTTCACTTTACCCATTTTGTGCTAAATTTAGAGTCAACTGACCTTTAGGAGGAAAAGCACTAGTTTTGAGGTCAACTGACCTCAGCAGGGAAATTAGGTTTGACCGACCAACAAATCTTTCTATGCTCATGCCTTCACAAGGTTTTGCACATATTTTAAGGTCAACTGACCTACGCAGGTTTGAGGAGAGACTGACTTAAGTTAGTCATTCAGGTTAGTCAGTTGAAAAATCAGCGCAAGGAGATCAAAACAAACTTCATTACCTTTGCATGGGATTGGATGCTATCTGACCTTATGGGGTTCTTAGAGTTGATCGACTAAGTTGGTGGTGGCACATTCTAGTGCAAAGTCAGATGACGCTGTTTTCAATGCAAAGTATCTTCACGTTTCCTGGCGGAGGTTTTGGACGCCACTGACTGGTAAGACATTTTTGTGCATACGACTAAGGTCAGAGAGATGGTCATTTACCGCAAAGTTAGAGTAATCATGAACTAGTGCAAAGCAAGTTTCAAGGTTGTGTGAGATTTCTACAATCTTTTGACTAAATCATTTAAATCAACAAACATCATGAGGTCAGAGTGTTGAGTTTTCAGCACTTAAATGAGTTTAAGTCCTAGCGGGTTTTCATGGCTGCCGACTGATTGGATTGGTCATGAAGTTTTTGAGAGTCAGTTAGACATCTCTTAGCGCAAAATATAATTCACTCGTTTACTGATCGGATCAATGTGTTTGAGTTCATTTCTTTGCTTTGACATGTTTTTGAAGATTAAACTAGGGTTTATAAATAGAATAAATAGTTCAAACATGAAACCCTAGCTTGTATACCTTAATTCATTGTACTCAAATGTTCACCATGTTTTTGAAAGAAATGCATTTGATTAAAACCAAAACCCTAACTAAGTGAAAAAACCTAAGTGAAGGATGAGTCCCTACCTAGTTTGCGTGGGTGAAGAGTTGAAGCTTGCAGGAGGTCTCCAGGTCGAATCCACGGGCTTACATAGGGAAATCACTCAAAAAGTCACCAAGAGCTCTTCAAATACTTTGCCAAATGTGAAATGAGATTTGAAATGATGAAAATCCCCTTTTATTTGTCCTAACCAAATTTCCATAAATGTAGAGTGTATGTAGTGTCATTCAGGATATTCGGTAGAATTTAGGGTTTGCATGACTTTAGGTCTCATCTGACTTGGCAGGGATTCAGGATGTGACAAAACTAGTCGGTGGACCACGTTTTCAGCACAAGGTGGTTGGTTTAGTTGAATGCAGTTAACAAGGGTTTGAGGTTCCTCAAACTAGTGGGAATTTTACCATCCTCTGACTTGGTTGGTGGATATGCAATGCAGCACATAGTCAGTAGTAACTAAATTTAGTGCCAAGGTAAGTCAAGCATGAAAACAACGCAAGGTTAGAGATAAAGGACTTTAGCACATGATTCCGACAAATGGCTATTCAACACAAAGGTCGGATGAAGGTCATTTCAATGCAAAGGTTGGATGAAAGTCATTTCAATGCAAAGGTCAGTTGCAAGAAGTTTTAGCACAAAAGGATTACCAAACCCACTGGATGAAATGCAAAGACCTTGACTTAGTAGATTTTGGATCAACTTTTCAAGATCAAACTAATAACATGGCAAAAGTACAATTTAACCACTTGACTACTTAGGAGATGGAAAACCTACTTGACATTCTAAACCAAGGTTGAAAGAAGGGGGTCCCTATTTTTCAAAATGGGGTGTGTGTGCGAGGCACAATAGGTAAGATCAAAGGTGAAGACATGTAGGTTAGAAGATTCCAAAAGAGAACACACATGTATTTTATGAAAGGTAGGCACATGATTGTATTTGTTGTTCATAATGGTATCCATGTGTGTTTGGGTGCATGTAGAGTAGATCTCAATTTCTATATGGGAGTGTTTCTTGTGAGTAGGGATGATAAATGTAGATGTTGTAGGTGGGTGCTCATCCTTAAGTATTAGGATACTATATGTTGTAGGGGGAGTTGTGGAAAAGGGAAGAAATCTTTTGTCTTCTACATTGCTAAGTGTGGGTTCTTCGATATCACAAGTGGGTTGACTGCCATCAGAAAATTACCCCCTATGAGAACCAATAGTTTCATTTTTCTAGTTCTTGAGGTCTTTCTCACATCATGTAACTTTGGGAAAGATTTCTCTATTAAACTACTTTCTTTTCGAGATCCTTATGGATCACATCTCCCATTTTAGACACATTTTAATCCAACCAAATCTTTTTGAGACAATAATTTGGGGAATATTTCTCCAAATTTCTCATTGGATTACCACTACACTCTTGGTCTCCTTTGTCTTCTACTATAGCACCACATCCTCTTGAAGTATTTTTTCAATGTTATTTCTTTTGAGGTAAATGGATATGGTGATTCAAATATGTAACAAGATTCAACAATGGGGAAGTTGGAAGTTTACTCAATAATGGAGGAACATTAGAGAGAAAGAAATAAAGGAGAAAAAATGGTATTATAATAATATGAGAATGAGGAATTTAATGAAGAACCAAGAGAGATTATTAGGATTCCAAATACAATAAATATAGTTCCCTAGGTTAAATATCCATTAGAGAAAACCTATGAAGGAAATATTTTAGGGTTTTTTAGGGAAGCTAAACTCAAATTTGAATTTGACATTAGAATGGTTGCACTAGTGACCAAGTTGAATAAAACTAATTTAGATGATCTCTTAGTGATTTTTAGCAATTTTAGGTTTAAACTTCAATTGGATACTACCATATGTGTGCTAGTGATAAAGGCCACTAATGCAAGTACACTAGAAACATGATCACTAGTGTAGGCATGCTATTATCCTTGAAGATAAAGGACCCTAACATGTAGGTATGGGTTGGTAACATTGGGGTAGCTTTGATTAGGCTTGCATGACACACCATTAATGGGTTTTTAGGAATATAAATGTGATACATTGTAGTGAAATAACTTGCACAATGGAAGAAGATGATATGAAATGTTCTACAAATACTTGATAATAACTAAGAATAATACGCCACTTAGAGGGGGCAACCTCCAAATATCTCCAATGAGAACACACTTCACAATATATGATGAAATAAGACTCATATCCTCCTATATATACCTAATTATGCTTAGGATGAATAGACACATCCCTATATAACACCTAGTCCGACCTATCTAATGAAATAATAATATAATAATGATAACATGATTTAATTAGGAGCTAAGATAGCCACAAGTCGACTATTCATAACCCTATGTACACCAATATTAAGGGTGTAGCATACATGTATACTAATAATGACAAGGGGTGGAAAACACCAAAATAAGTGCATGAACATAGAGTGAAGAGTGTGAAATGTGTAGATTTTGAATTCATAATAAAAAATTCCAACATATAATGGCAATAGATCCTAGCCATGTATATTTTTTAGGTTGTGATAAAAGTTTCTAGTTTACTCTTTGTAGGGTTTTTTTTCATTTTTTCTTTTAATCTTCCTAAGATTTAAAACTAGATTATGCTAGGGTATTATTGGCATCAATTTTGTAGTATCTTGTATTTCATTCCAAATGTAACTATATTGTATGTAATTACTTTGTAAATAGATTAAAGTACAAAATATGATATCGTTTATAAAAGCTTTTATTTAATTCATGACATGAATATGGATTGTAGAAATAAGAGTTATAAATAGCTTTTAATAGAAGCAATTTAAATTCTTAGCCTATAAACCTATAGAAAAATTCCAAGATGTAGTTGGTTAAGAGTAAAGGTAAATTAAAGTTAAAATGAATTTAAAGAAAATTAGATAATTCTAATTGTAGTTCAGTCGATGTTAGGGACAAAGACTATGTAGCCCCATTGATTATAATACTTACATCCAGAAGAATTAATATAGTGAAGATCTACCATTTTGTGTATGTGATTGTTTTATATCTTTGTACAAGTGTTTTATTAATGCATTGAATGATTTGTTAGAGTTTGATTGATAATGTTGAGGTATGTTTTAAGGTATTGATACTTATGTATGCATTGGATGAAGATTCTTATGATTTTTATGCTAGCATATAGAGAGATAAATACTTATCCATTAGATAATTTACATGCATAGAAATTATGGCTAAGAATATGGTATATAATCATGAAAAATGGATGGGACTTGAGAAAACGTAGTTTGGATATCAAGGACATGAAAATTTGTATCTTTGAATTGATCATATTGGAAATTATTTGAGTTAAAGAAAGGTGGTGAGCTTCAACACTTGAAATATCAAGGCATGTTATTCATCATTGAAAATAAGGGTATGCACATGTTAGTTGTAAAATATCTATAGGAATATTATCCATAAGAACATTGTTTATTTATTTAGACAATAAATTTAACCATAAAATGAAGCATTAGTATAATATGTATGAGTCAACCTATACATATCATTATTTAACAAATTCATCTTTGGCTAACAATCGTGTTTTATTATGAATGAATGCTGTGAGGAAAAAAATAAGGGACTTAAGTGTACAAAAAACCATAATAGAAACTAATGATGGTGGCATTTTTTTAATTAATGAAATGAGAAATTTTAGTTACCTTGCATAATTGTTGATGAATACAATTTTGTAAAAGGTTACAAAACAATAGGTGGTGGTAAGAGTTTTTCAATTTGTGAGAAAAAACATCAAAATTGAGTGATCACAAATATATATTTAGGTTGTTCCCTAAAAATTATACTAGTTTTCTTTCGGCTACAATTTTTTATGATGCAGTTATTTACACTTTGAACACCATAGCCAAGAAATTGTATTTTTCCCTTAAAAATCATCATTTAGATCCCTAGTACGTGAAAAAATAATTATTGTGTAGGACTTTTTTCTCTACGCATTTAAAATTGGGCATGATCAATAAAAATATAATGGTACCAAAACTATAAGTATTTAATCTATTAAAAAATAAATCATATATTGAGTTTATTTGACAACTTAATTGTCTAGTTGATATTTGTGTCCATTTGTTTCATATATTTTTAGTTGTATATAGTTATAGACAAGGTGCAAATAGAGTAATCTCTAAGAGGGGTTTGATAGGATAAAAAAGAATTTGGATCAATCCATGTTGTTAGGTCAATATTTATTTTCCTTTATTAGTTGTTATCTTTGTCAATGGAGCCTTTGTCAGATATTGTCTTTTTAGATCACTTTCCAATTTGGTTCATATTGAGTGGCAACTTTCCAAACATAAGGCCATGAAGACTTAGTTTTTTAAACACATTGTTTGTTACTCATAAGGCCACACCAACCCATATTCAATGTGTTTGGAATTTGGAATTGTATCCCATGCATGAGATAGGATGGATAGCATAGTGGAATGATGTCATCACTTGTACTTTTATTTCATCTACATATGTGTGCTAGCTAGTCCACTTCTACTGTCATTCACATGAGGCCACCACCTAAGAGATTTTCCAAGTCATCAATGACTTAGACACACAACCTTTCAACTTGTATGGTCAGCTTCATGTGGCTCAACTCCACCACTAGAAGTAGGTTTTAGATACCCATTTTATGCGTGGATCCCAAATCAAACCTTGACTCCATTCGTTCAAGATTAGAGACAAGGTCTGTAAGGAATTTGTTTAGGATTTGCATTCTATTCATAAATCTCAAAACATAAAACAAATCAAGGGAGGGAAACAACTCTTTATTTAGTTCTTTAACATTCTTTAGGCTTTCATCTAGCATTATAAGCAAGTGTTTTCTACTTAGGAGTATATTGTAGCTTAAAATTATACTTTGCAACAATTTCTTAATGTGGTTCCTTATCAAGTTTTCAATTCCCAACACATTGTTTATGATTAGCTTCTCACTAAAGAATATTTATGGGAGCTTATCTTTTTTATGTCTAATGACAAAGCCCCTAGTTTGGATGGATTCCCATTTGAGTTCTATAAAATATTTTGGGTCACTATGGGTAGAGATTCCATAAAGTTTATCTGAAAGTTTTTCATGAGAATTCATTAGGAAGCATAATTAATAAAGGGAATGTCAAATTCATACTTATAGTTGGCAATACTAAGGAAATTTACAATTGGTGACCTAACACTTTGTTGAATGTCTCTTACAAGTTCAATGCCAAGGCTCTTTCTCATAAGCTTGAGAGTATTCTCCCCTAGCTAGTTTGTCATGAACAATCTAGTTTATCAATTCTAGATAATAGTTTACAACATTATTTCTATTTGGGAAGGGATGGAATGGGCCTAACAATTTTGACAGCTTGTAATGTTTATCAAAATTGATTTCACCAAGGGTAATTACTATATTGAATGGCCTTTCATTCTTTCCATACTCCAAGCACTTGGTTTTGGGCCCTATTACACTCATTCTATTTAGATGTTATTTGTTGATGCCTCAGCTTTCATCACCATTAATGGTTAGCAATCCAAGCCTTTTGAGATTTTTCAATCCATCTGTCAAGGTTTCCATTTAGGCTAAACACTTTATGTACATGTGACTGAAGGTTTTGGCTATCTATTGGCCCATGCAGTCTCTTAAAAGCTTGTTAAAGGCATTGCTTTCGCCAATTCTTCTAAATAGTTGGTTAATGGTCATTTTGCCAATGACTTTTTCCTCATTGATATTAAAGATGAAAATAATTTCAAATATGCTCTTCTTTTCCTTGATGTCTTCTACCAAGTCTCTAGTTCAGGTATTCAATGGAAAAAGACCTAGTGTTACTATTAGTCTTTTCTTCCTAAATTAGGTTGGTTAGAAAATTATGGATAGAAATGGATTGATCATGGGGAGGTTTCTCATTTTTGGGGTATTCCTTTTGTTTTTCAAGCTTCTCATGTGGTCCTTTGGCAAGCTCTTGTTACAAGGATTGAGAAGAGTATGATCTATTGGATTGCTAAGCATCCTTCTTCAGATGGTAAATTCTAGATTTGCTCTAAACTTTTTGTAAATGATGAAAAGAGGGTTGAAGGGTTCAATGGATGTTTTAGCTAGACCCTCTTTTCACTCAATACATTCAAGGATATTTAAATGATTTGAATGACAACTTCTATAAGAAGGCTCAACCATAGGTTGGTTGTCACTTGGAATGATAGGGAAATTTGGAATTGATTGATTAATGTGTTGATTTTAGTCCAATTAAGCTTAAAACCCTAATTATGCAAAATCGTAAACAAACAGATGAAACCTGATATAAGCTCGCATGGAGATAGACTAAATATAGATTAGATACATACCAGATTTTGGGTTTCAGAATACAGAAAAGTTAGGGGATAAAGAGTGGGTGCCCAAGCCCAAGGTACTACTTTTTTAGAGGCTTCGAGATCTTTTTCATCACTGACTACAACCAGTTTAGAGATTCTTTGTGACACGAAGCTAAGGGGCAAAAGAGTGGGTGCCCAAGCCCTTCCTAAGATATTTCCCACCTTTTTCTTCAGATCTTGATTCCTTACACTATACAATAGTCCTCTGCAACTCCTCTCCACAAGATCCAACACCTATCACCTGCAATCACAAGAAGAGGGGTTGGGGGTTGTGGTGTTTAGGACCTTGCCTCAGTCAAGCCTCGGAATGGCATTCAAGCCTTCCAACACCATTGTTAGATAGAGAGTGCATGTCCTTGTAGGATAGAGGAAAAAATAAATTGATAAATGATTGATTGAAGCACAAACAGATATCACCTCAGAGATCTAGCTCTCAAGTAGATGAAGATCCTTCACAACATGAGAAGATGAAGCCAAATCTGTAATAAAAAACACAACACAATTCTACTCTTCAACATAATGAATCACTTGAATGCTCTATGATCATAAGTTCACCTTAAAATCAAAATCATCTTCTAGTTTGCAAATGAAGTCCTAAACATGCTTATATATGCATTCCTACTTTAATTTTATAATTCAAACTTAAGATGCCGACAAGGAACACCTTTAATGGTAACTTTGCCAACATTAAAATTTGGAACCCTGCCAAAATAGGGCAGGGAAAGGGTGTGGACACCTTTGTTTTGGGACCAATTTTGGATCAGGATCAAGCTCTGCAATGTCCCCTAAGTCCCATTTTTCATGGGTTTTGGGGAATTTTGTCTCAGGATTCATTTCTAACATACGTGATTAAAAAAGAGGGACCCGAGAGCTAAACATAGGAGGTAAAAGTCCTAGGGGGCATTTTACTACATAAAATTTAGCCCCCACTTTAATGTATATATGATCTTACAACCCATACATGTATTAAAGTACAGTCAAAAGCACATCAAACATGCCAAGCACAAGAAGCTAAGGCATACACAAAGATTGAGAAACTATTTCTAGCCCCCAATCTCAAATAAGCTTTAGAAAACACATTGCAGACATGTAAAACACAATGAAGATAGTAAGAAGCACGTAAAACATGGAGAAGACAACATTGAAGACATGCAATACATGATGAAGACATGAGAGCAATCACACAAAACATGATAAATACAATGATATAACATTTTCATTTTATATATATAAATGCATGGAAAGAAAAATTGCAACACACAACCCAAGAATGTAGGGGAGACTCATCACCATGCCCTTTACACTACACCAAGGGGAGAAAACATGCCATACAAAACCCAAATGTAGGGGAGACTCATCACCACACCCTTTACACTACGCGAGGGGGAAAACACACCATACAAATCCAGGCATAGGGGAGACTCATCGCCACACCCTTTACACTACGTGAGGGGGAAAACACATAGAAGACACGAGCATTATATAACATGCCATAGACATGCTATACATCTTAAACATGGAAAACAAGGTGATGGAAGGAGCTTATTGCTAAGTCCCACAATCTCAAACACATTGTAGACACACCTGACGGTTGGGCTTATCCCACAATAACAACCAAAGACATGCTTAAGGGAGGATAGTCTCAAGATCCAACCCCACCTCTACAAAGGACTTTTGAAATAAAAGGATATGCACTAGCTCAAGAGGTACACCATCCTACCTCCATAGAGGGATTTTGAATAAAAGGATACGCACTAGCTCAAGAGATATGTTAACCTGCCTCTGCAAAGGGCTTATTTTATTTCAATATAGACAAAGATGTGCACTCACATTGGAGATACAACATCCTGCTTCTACAGAGGGCTTACCAACACACATTGTTAGTACCAAAATCATTAGACAGCTTACCTTATATATGTTCTCACCTTAAGGTGGTTGATGTCATGTATTGATATTAAGCATGTTAAGGTAGAGAGAAAAAACACAAGGGAATAAGATTTTTCACAAAGCCCATGCCCCCAAAGGTGACATGTGCCATGATCACCAAATGTTCCCACAAACACAATGATAAGACATGCTAAGATAAGATAACAAGAGAGTTTACAAATTTTACTCTAAGATAATAAACAGATCAAAACATGAAAGCTATGCATGAATCCTATATGAAATCACATCAAAGAAACCAAGGCTACACATGCGGGTTCGAATCTAAGTATAGCCATTGGGCTTATACTGTAGGTACCTCATAACCAAGTGTAACAACAAGGTGAGATACAAGATAATCAAAGTGCACAGAGCAGATGTATTGTTATGGTTTGTTAGCAAAGTTAAGACAACATCAAATATCACATGGAGTGATTCTAATAGCTAAGTGTCAGATATATAAATCAGTTACCTATCTTCATATATGGACTAGGTCGATTTTTGGTTTCCTGTTGAAGGGACATGCAGTCTGTATCAGTTAATTTTTTTTTGTCATCCACTAACTAGGTAGAATCAGTAGAAGAAGATAAACAATAAAAAGAGAGAAGGGAACAAGTACATTAGGAACAATCATGTAGGAGGATGGCCTCAGGTCATCAACCACAATGCCATGCCCCTAAGGCACAACACACAACAATAAAATAGAGAGGCAAGATAGAAGAATGATGATACAAATAGAAGAATGGTCACAACAAAGGTGGTCTCCCGGTATCCTTAACCATACAAGAGTATCAAGGGTCATCCAAGGAGGCCTAAACAACACATAACACATAATAGGGGAACACAACAAAAGAGGGGAGGCCATATAAACAAGCAAGTAATTCTCTGACATAGGCGATCACGAGGGTTAGAAATACTTACCTGTTGTACAATCAGACTAGAGGTTGTCATAGAGAAATTCATCATCTTCCCAATCTTGAATGTTAGAGGAGAGAGGTACATAAGGTACAAGTGCCAAAATTTTGTCATTATCCTTAAATTCTTCTTCCTTAATCTCTTTTTTGTTTTGTTCAATATTAGGTGGAATGTTTTCTTATTGAGGTGTAAATTTTTTTGTGCAAAAGATTTTCTTCTCTTCCTCCTATCTCTTTCATGTCTATTAATTTTTGTTTTATTGCTTATATCCCCAAAAGGAGTCTCATGTTTCTCCATAGGTTTTTGTATCTCAGAGGAGGAAGCTTGTTCAAATCTAATTTGCTTTGTTGAAGTGCTTTATTTTCCATGAGTACCTCCTGATCCTTGCGAGGATGACGGAGGAGGAACCTCGACATAGAGTTCTTTACCTTTCAAACTAGGAAGTGCTTCTAATATGGGTTGTTCTTCTCTTGTTGTTTGAATAGGAGGCCCAACCACTCTAGATAGTAGTTTTTCTTTATATCATTAGTATGCTAAGAAAAGTTGGTCTCTTTATGGCTTAGGTTCTCTATCAGTCGTAGCCAAAAGTAATCAAGAGTAAAGTTGTTTTGATTAACCATGGGATGTGGTGTAGTCACGATAGGAGGGTTCACAAAATGAATTGTCTAGACCATGTAGCAAGAGTAAACACAACAGAAACAACACAATAATCTAGAACATATGCAAATTCAGTCATTTAGTATATCAAAGAATTCAAATACAATCTGGTCGGCAACATGCGGGCTTACAACTGGGCTCACAAGCCTGATTACATACATGCACAAGATAAAGCTTTTAAAGTTCCTTCCCCCAAAACTAAACTAAAGAATATGATTCAATTGCTAACTACTTTCCTAAGGATCTATTACATCCTTATATATCATTTCTAGACCAATAGATTCCTCTACATTGGCCACAAGAGATCTAGAATCCCGATGAAGAGGTGTAACATGTATTCCTGGATAGGTCGGACCTATCACCTTTAAAATCCTTCTCCAATGGATACAAAGAAGTGTGGACCTATGAGGAAGGTCGACCACAAACCAGGAAACATTGTAGAATGAATTACAAGGATCTGCAAGTCAGCCAATGCTCCCAATCCTTCTCCTTCAGCTGATTGTTCATGAATGTCAGAAGCTCTGCACTGAGAAAATAAGGGATCTTATAGCAATATCTTTCCAGTAACTTATCCAAATGCTCTGAGTTCTTGATATGATGAAGATAAATGAACTTAGATGCTAAGTCTAGATCTGCAAGGTGTGAAATGCCAAAACTGGACCACAAGCTAAGCTGCTTCTAACTAAACTGCCTAAACTAAACTGGAAAATGAAAGAACTGAAATGCAAACAAACTAAAATGCAAATGCAAATGTTTTTAGTTGATGCAAGATTGCTCTTGATCCAGGGATGCTCCTACATTAGACATCCAGGGTTATTGAAAAAGTGAGTCCCTCACTTCGTTGGGGCTAGGGGAGAACCAAGATGGTCCACCTTAGCCTGATAAATCCATGATGAATATTCTTCTGGTCTACCTGTCCACTTCACAAGATATTCTTCGTATTGTCTTCCTCAAGTGCTGCGTCCAACTTTGCTATCCAAAATGTCTTCAATTTGTTATGGTACTTGCTATGTAACTATTTCTTCAAGTCTTCTTCCATGCTATCACTGAACTCTAATTCATGATACTAATGAAGATCTAAAATGTTGAAAATAGGTGAAATACCCAATGTCTCCGGTAATTCCACTTCATATGCATTTCCTGAATCAAAATTCATGAGTATCTTACAAGGTCCAAATGCCTTCATCTTCAACTTGTTATATGTGCCAACTGGAAATCTTTGTTTTCTCAAATATACCATTACTTCATCTCCAACATCAAATTCTTTGTAGTCTTCTTTCCTCATCTTCCTTTCCTTATACTTACTGTTCATATCCTCTAGATGCTTCTTTACTTGATGATGCATTGTCTTCATATGATCTCCAAATTCATCTACTTCTGTACTGTTCTTTTCTTCCATACTGATATCTCTCAATTCGGTCTTCTCTCCAACCAAACATCTCAACAAGTTTCCCAAACTCCTATTCACTACCTCTGTCTAACCATCTATCTGTGGATGAAAAGTTGAGCTGAACATCAAATCTATCTTCATCTTCTTCCAAAGTGTTCTCAAAAGTATCCAACAAACTTTGTATCTCTGTCTGAAACTATACTCCTAGGTAATCCATGAAATCTCACAATCTCCTTGAAAAATAGGTCAGCCACATGCACTACATCAGTTGTCTTCTTGTAAGGTATGAAATGAGCCATTTTTTAAAATCTGTCAACCACTACAAATATTGAATCATGCCCTCTTTGTGTCTTAAGTAATCCCATTATAAAATTCATACTTATGTCTTCCCAAAGTCTCTCCGGTACTGTGAAAGGTTTATACAATCTGCTATTCTGACTACTCCCTTTTGTAACTTGATAAACTCTACAACTCTACACAAATCTCAGAACATCCTTATGAATCTAAGGCCAAAAGTAGTTTTCACTTACCAAAGCCACTATCTTATTAATGCCAAAATGTCCTGCCAATACACCACTATGCTTCTCCTTGATCAAGTTATCTCTCATTAAACTTCTAGGTATGCACAACTGACTTCCTTTGAACAACATATCTTCTTGAATGAAATAATCTAGCCACTTACTCCTATCTATTACAAAAGGTTCCTTAAATGCTTTCCAAGGTTCTACAAAATCAATGTCTCCCTCATACATGTTCTTCAATTTATCAAAACCCAACACTTCAACTCTCATCTCTGTCAACAAGTTTCTTCTCCTACTCAAGGCATTAGCAACTTTGTTTGATTTTCCACTCCTATTCTTCAACACAAAAGTATAACTCTACATGAACTCTACCCATCTCATATGTCTCTGATTCAACTTACCTTGACTATTCAAATATTACAAAGCTTGATGATCTATATATAACACAAACTCCTTAGGAAACAAATAATGTCTCCACTTCTTCAAGGCTTGAATTATGGCATAGAACTCATGATCATAAACTAAATATCTTCTCCTTGCATCATTCAACTTCTCACTGAAATATGCTACTGGTCTACCCTCTTGACTTAACACTACTCCAATCGCATTTCCACTTGCATCGCAATCAACTTGAAATACCTTATTGAAATCTGGTAATGCCAAAATAGGTTGCTATGTAACCTTCTGCTTCAACAACTCAAAACTCTTATCTGCTCCAGATGTCCACTTGAAATCTTTTTTATCAGCTCTCATTGTCTCTATCATAGGGTTACAAACTAAATTGAAATTTTTTATGAACTTCTAGTAGAAGCTAGCCAAACCATGAAATGATCTAACCTCTCCAATGCTCTCCAGTGTAGGCCATTCAACAATTGGTTTCACTTTCTTAGGGTCCATCTTCAATCCTTCCGTAGTAATTACAAATTCCAAATATACCAACTCTTCCTTCATGAAACTACACTTCTTGATGTTTATCAGCAATTTCTCTTCTCTTAGCCTCTACAAAACCTATCTAATATGCCACAAATGTTCTTCTTTTGTCTTACTGAAAATAAGAATATCATTCAAGTACACAATCACAAACTTACCCAAGAATTTCTTCAAAACTTCATTCATCAACTCATGAAAGTACTCGGTGCATTTGTTAATCCAAAAGGCATCACTAACCACTCATACAATCCTTCATTTGTCTCAAAAGCACTCTTCCATTCATCACCTTCTCTGATCCTAATCTGATGGTATCCACCCGTCAAGTCTATCTTTGTGAAATATTTCACTCCACTCAAACAATCCATAATATCATCCATCCTAGGTAAAGGAAATATATACTTAACTGTGATCCTATTTATTTCTCTGGAATCGATACACATTCTCCATTCTCCATCTTTCTTTGGTACTAGCACTGTAAGTACTACACAAGGACTCAAACTTTCTCTGATCAAGCCTTTTCTCAACAACTCTTGTATTTGTCTATTCAGTTCTTCATTCTCTGCCAGTGTCATTCGGTGTGCTACTTTGTTAGGTGAACTTGCTCCTGGTATAAGATCCATGTGATGACTAATGCTCCTTATAGGTGGTAATCCCTTAGGTACATTATCTTATATGATGTCTTCATACTCTGTCAGCAACTCTCTTGTCTCTTCCGATTGTTCTTCTATCTCTTTCTTCAATTCTTGGAGCTTCTTAGGAATCAAGGCATAACACATATTCTCATGTCTCAAAACCATCCAAAACTTTTCTTCCATCTACCAAACAGATTCTAGCATTCCCACATACTTCTCTCTTAGGGTCATCCTCCAAAGGAATCAAAGAAATTCTCTTTCTATTTGTTGTTATAGTATATGTATTCTTTCTCCCATCATGTATTTCTTTTCTATCATACTATCAAGGTCTACTGAACAAGATATGACAAACATCCATAGGCATAATATCACACAAGACTTCATCATGATATGATCCAATATGGAATTTCACCAAACATTGTTCACTCACCAATACCTTATGATCATCCTGAATCCATGCTATTTGATAGGGCTTAGGTTGTTTCAATCTTTCCAACTTTAGATTAGTCACCATCTCCTCTAAAACTAGGTTATCTGAACTACCACTATCAATCACAACTTTACAACACTTACCTATGGATTTGCATCTTGTTCTAAATAGACTTTTCCTCTGTGATGGTTCCTCATTTGTCTTAGTTTGAAATAGGGCTCTCCTCATTACCAATGATTCTCCTTTCTCTGGATTCCCAACTGAACAAGGTGATTCAATAGGTTCTTCTTCAACATAGGCTGCTCTTCCACTATTTTCAAATTTCTTACTTGTACTACCCTGATTGCATTCAAATGCTATATGTCGTTCACCTCCACAATTAAAACAAGTACCTCTAAATGTTCTCTTATCAAATCCTCTTCCTTCTCTTTTGTATCCTTCATTCTGGTATGCACTAGGATTTCCTCTCTAGTAAAAAATTATGTCATCTCTCCGGTAAGCATTGTTATCTCTGTCATCCTTCTTCAATGAGCTGTCAGACTTGTTCTGCTCTAAATAAGGTATGTCTCCTCCAAAAAATGTCCTACATCTTAGAAGTTTTCTTCCTCTTCCTCTCTATCTTTGATCATGTCTTTTATTCATCTTTTCTTCAACTTTCAGGGCAAACTGATATGCTTCTTCCAAAGAGGTCATCCTTACCAATCTTAGTTCTTCTTGAATGTTCAATCTCAGTCCATTGATGTATCTATCCACTTTCTCCTTGCTTGCTTCACTATATCATGTTTATATGATGATTTTATGAAATTCTTTAGTGTACTCCTTCACAGATCTCTCCTTTTGTCTCAAGTTTTGCAATCTCTTCAACAACTCCAACTCATAATTAGAAGGTATGAACTGATTTTTCAACTTTGTCACCATCTGGTCCCACTTTGTAATCTTTTCTTTTGCTCTCCTATTTCTTTCCAGTTGAACTTCTTTCCACCATATAGTAGCATGTCCTTTCAACTTTGTCTTTGCAAATTTCACCTTCTCCAGATCTTCAATTTCCTCATATTCAAAGTATTCTTCTATGTCATTTATCAAATCAACTCTTCCAGGTTCAAATTACCAGTATAGTTTGACACATAACCTCTAGGTCTTTTCCTAATCTTTGAAATAGCTCGCAACATCTTTGCTTGATCTGATTCTTCTTCTTCATGACCTTCTAGGGTTTCACCACTTTGTTCAATAAATTGAAATTCTTCTTCATCATCACTTTCTACATTAGGTCTAGGTGTCAATCCTCTTTTTCTATCTTCTTCAATAGCATCTAAATGAATTCACATTGTTCTCATCAATTCCATCATCTCATCCATTCTATTAGCCATTGTACCAATAGGAGGAACTCTTCACGACAGCATCTTCCTAGGATCAAGTGCAAACTGCCTCAGGTCGGTGATCAGGCTACAAGCGACAATTACCTCAGATCGGCCATCTACTTACAACAAGATCTTACAGAATCCCCTTTGCCAATTCACTCCAAAGAATCAAAAACTCTCTCATACCACTTGGTGCAGTCATGGTAGGAGGGTTCATAGAATGAACTATTTGGACTGTGCAACAAGAGTAAACACAACGTAAACAATACAATAATATAAAACATACTAGATAGTAGTTTTTCTTTATATCATCAGTATGCTAAGAAAAGTTGGTCTCTTTGTGGCTCAGGTTCTCTATCAGTTGTATCCAAAAGTAATCAAGAGTAAAGTTCTTTTGAGTAACCATGGGCTGCCATGTATTATGATGAATAGAGTACACTTGTACATGTAAAGGGAATTTTATGCATTTGTGAATTGTTGAGGGGACAACCTTCATAGCTTTAAGCCATAGATGTCCTAATTTTATGTGGAAGAGGTCATATGAAGGGATGACATCAAATAATTGTTCCACAGTGTTGTCATATACTATAATCAATAAGGATATCTTCCCATAAGTAGAAATAAAAGCTCCAGTATGTGTCTTTATCATTATATCCGTAGGTTCATAAGATCCTTTTATCAAATCATGTGAAAAAAGGAACTCTTCCATTGTCTCATTAGTCATACAATTAGGATCTATAAGTGTTCCATGCATAGGAATCTCCATTACCTTCACTATGATATAAAGAGGTCCTTCAATGTCTCTAATTGTTCTATCATGAGGTATAAATGTTATTTCAAGTTTGGGGATCTTTCTTTTTAGATAAGGCCTAGGAGGAACCCTAGCATTATTATTGTGATGGGAAACCATGTAATGTGAGATTAGTGTTGAACTACACTGAACAATTGAGAGGGGGGGTGAATCAGTTGTCCTCAAACTTTAGCCAATTTAAACATCAGACTATCAATTACTTATAACCATGAAAGCATGAAATGGGAAGCTCAACACATTAATATAATCAACACAGGAGACACCAGATTTTTATGTAGAAAACCCTAAAAAGTGAAAAACCACAATGGATGTTAGCCCAAAAAAATATATATGTTATAGCACAATACCAAAAATTAAGGCTCACTACCTATAGGGCTCACTACCCAAAATTGGCTCATTGCCGAAGATTGGCTCACTGTTGAGGATTTGCCCACTACTAAAATTGTGAACTAATTAAATAGAATCTAATTCATGCCAAAGTTTAGTTCCATTGAAGCACAAATAACACCTCTACTCTGATCCTTCGCACCTTCGCACTTATCTCCTCATTTTCATAGCATTTTCATCCTTTCACAATTTTGTTACATGCTTTTATACAATTCATCGACCTTGGAATGTACATCAAGGCTGGCATTACATTCACCAACCATTGGAACAATCTCCAAGGTCAGCATTACAAACATTTATAAAATACGTCAAGACCTAATACAAATTTGGCTAAGGAAAAGATGTAAGAATGTATGTGGAGCACGCCATGCCTTAGCTAGGACTCAAACATGATCTTCCATGCCACGACACACTTCCACAATCTTCAATGCTTCTCTATAAATAATGAATTCAACCAAGTCAGCCAAGACTAATGATAGAATTGGGTCTGCAAGAACAATACTAATTCACAATCCAATTTTATCTTTGCAGACCAATCTAAATGTAGGAACATGATTAGGAGACATCCACAAGTACATTGAAATCACCATGAACAACCACACAATATTTAACAACTTTGTCAAGGAGATTCTTCAAACCAGAGCACAAGAACAACACTACTAGCCACTATCATAAGTAAAATATAGCTTGCGTACCACCAAATCATGAACCATTATAGTTGAAGGCACTTATCATCATCATAGAATCAATTCCAGAACCGTAGACCAAAATGCATCAATTTGGAGGAATGCGGAGAAAAATAGTTTCACCCTGTCTCAACTAGATACATAGAAAAAGCATGCTTTACTTTGGTGAACACAACTCAATCAAATATTCATGCTGGAGGCTCAAACTCAGAATATAACATCTTCAGACAGGCTTCTAAATAATTTCCAATACACAGGCAAAAATCTTCATCCTACAGGAAATGCAGAGCATTCTTTTGGACTATTCTTCTACACTTTCTTAACTGCAATTCACTATTTTTACCAGATGATCTAATTTTCTCAATATCCTCAACATCTTCAAGAAAGTAATCAAAATAAAGGCACAATTGACATCAATGGCAACACAAATATGTTGACATCAATGACAACACTGATTAGGCACATACTTGCAACAATCTCCCCCTTTGTCATTGATGGCAACATATGATGTGAAAAACTGGAAAGACCATCAAGACAAGATTCTCCCCCTTTCTCTTTACACATCTTCATTCTTTCTCCCCCTGAGTTTTTCACATGGATTCTCTCCCCCTTTGACATCAATGGTGAAGGGCACATACTTGCATGTTGCTACTCTGATCTACTAAACTTTTCTCTATCACCAATCACATACTTTAACACCTAGCTATTCCCCCTGAGAAGTAGCCCTCAAGACATCAATCTAGACTAAAGAATGACACTTTGAGCTCCACTGGATTAATGCATTCTTATGTATCTTAGTTCAAGGCAAGAGGGGTAATGACCATGTAACATCAGAAAATGTCCCCTTGGGGGCTTTTCCCTCATAAGGTTTAGCTCCTGGGTCTTTAGTATGCATTTAGGACTTATTACATCATATTTCAACATCCTGATGAGAAAACCCCTAAGTGTCTTGGAAAATAGGACCTAGGGGACCACTTGAGATAACCCCTACCCAAAATAGGGGGGAGGACTTGGGCACCCGCGCCCTAGTCCTGCCTTATTTTGGGGCAGTCCCAATTTTTGGGTGTCAGCTTGTGACCATTATTTGGGTCTTATGCCGATACGGTAAGTTTGAATTACAAAATTATTGGCAGGAGTGTTTGTATTTTCATATAAAAGCATGTTTAAGCATTCATTTGTAAACTAGATGATTACTAGCAAGCTATTGTGTTCTAAAGGTGATTCAAGGCTTTCATTATGTTGCAAGAGTAGATTTGTGTTGTTTATGTGTTTGTATTTGCAGGTTTGAGTAATCATATCCTCATGGCATGAAGAGCTTCTTCCTCCCATGAGATCTTCACTACTAGGTGACATCACTTGTGTTTTAAGCATTTATCTTTTGGTTTTTGCCTTTGCCTCACAAGGGCATGCACTCTCTATCTGACAATGGTGTTCAGAAGACTTGAATGTCTCTCTGGGGCTTGATTGAGGCTAGCCTCTAAACACCACAACCCCCTCCCAAAGTTTTCATCATTGAAGGTTACAAGTATTGGATTTGGAGAAAGTGAAGTTGTAGGAGGGTACAACAAAGTGTCAAAATTGCAGACCAGAGAAAGAAATAGCTCCCTGGACTAGGGTGCCCACTCATTAGTCATCAAATTTTCATGACAGGAAAATCTTCAGTACATTAGGAATAGGTTGCATGTCTTGTTTACAGATCCCAACAAAAAGTAGGCCCTTGGACTTGGGCGTCTACTCTTTAGTCCCTGACTGTTCCACTTTGGAACCCCAAAAATAGGTGCATAGTTATTTGTCATTTTACATCTTTCTGTAGCAGCATTTTCCGTTATTCGTCTATTTGCTATCGTATTTGCATAATTAGTGTTTTAAGGTATAATTGAGTATAAGAGAAGATAATTGGTAATCAAATCATAAAATCCAAGTTTCCCTATATTCTCACAGTGACCTAGGGTAGGATAGTACATTGCAACTTAACCCTAGGTCCTTGAATGAAAGGGTGAAAGGAGGATATACACCAAAACTACCAAAACCTAAACATCCAAATTCCACCATTTACATTTTGGTGAACCCATTTTATTGGACTTATTTGCACCTTGCTGAGTGTTTTGCTTCAGATTTACAGTAATTTCATTCATATAGTCATTCATCTTATTTCATTGGAAAACTTACAAAAAAATTGAAAAATTGGAAAAATTGGAAAAATTAGAAAAAATTGCATTCTAGGGTTTCTATTTTGCATCAATTAATTTGAATTTCATAAAAAAATTTATTTATGCATTAGATCTGATTTAAATTGTAGAAAATTACAAAAATTCATTAGTTTGAATTGCATTTTCATCATAAAATTGCTAGGGTTTTGTTGAAAACTGTCAATTTTGCACATAATCTAGTAATTCCAAAATCTAGGGTTTGTAGGTAAAATCTTGTTTCAGATTTTTCTACTCATTTTAGAGGCTCATTAAAATTTTCATTTGGCTGTAGTCTTGCATTTTGATACAAATTTGCATTTAGATTTAAAAATTTTGCATAGAAAATTTCAACAAAAACTAGCATTTTCATTGATTTTTCATTAGATTTGCACTTGCATTTTGCATGTTAGAGCATGAAAATTATTTTCAGATCTAAGAGCATGTAATTTTTATCATATATCAGCTTTCAAAACATTCATATAGAATTTTATATCAAGATCTCAAACCTAGGGCTTGAAAAACCTTAATTTTCACTAAATTTGGCCTTATCGACTCTCCAAAATTGCACTATAGGTGTGTTGTAAAGCATATTTTTGAACTAATTTGATGATATCAGGGGTATTATCTACTTCCCCTCCTAAAAATGTTTACAACACCTTGTTATTGGCCTCTTGTAATGAAAATTTGGTGAAAAATTACACATTTTTTCTATTTTTGCCCTAGGGTTTGGCCTAGTTTGCACCCTAAGCATGTTGTAACAGATTTTATGCTTGTAGGTGACTGATATCACTGATATTATTTGCTTCACCTACTTAAATTCTTTACAACACCCCTTTGGCTAGGTCTTGGAATTGAAAAACTATTGAAAATTGTCTATTTTTGCTATATTTTCACTAGGGTTTGACCTTGAGTGGCACTATAAGTGTGTTGTGATAGATATTTTGGCATTAAGTGGCTATTATCACTAATATAATTTTATTTCCATCATCATTTTCCTTACAACACCTTTGCTTTCACTTACTGACATTGAAAAAGTACAAAAAAATCAAGCATTTAGGTCATTTTTGCATATAACTTTGCACATTTCTTTTTGTATCAAATTTGAAAAGCTCCTAAAATATGATTTGGAACTCATGTCTTCTTCCTCTCAATTCTCTTTGGAATATTTACATGCATATATCAAAAATTTTGAAAATCTTGACAAATTTCTTAGCATGCATCCTCATGTCATTACCTATATACAAGCTATGTACAACAAGGATATATTTGTGTCCTCTTCCTTCAAAATCCTTGACTATGTATCTGATCTTAACAACTTCATATCTCTCATCAATACATACCCTTGGGTAGTGGAAGAATTAATAAAACACACTTTGAAAGAAGAGCATGACACTTCTCTTAATAGTTTGGAATTGATAGCTGAAACATATGGAGATGATATGGACAATGACTATGAGAGCAATGATGAATTCACAAGCCACCCTACTTCTCCTATGTGTGAGCATTAAGATAACTCAAATGAGAAGACTAGGGATAGCTTTGGTAATTCAAATAATCTTCCCAACCAAAATGAAGCATTAATGGAGGACATCATGACAACACAAGATTATTTTGACTATCCTAACCTATTCAAAATGATTGATGTGGATAAGGAATAGTTTCAAAACCCACCTAGTCCACTAAGAGATGATATTCATGTTGTGGTCCAGCCTTCGTTATCCCCTTAGGGATTGGGAGGTGATCAAAATAAATTAGATAGACAAATGGAACAACCTATACCCCTTTCTAGCATTCGAATTTGGGAAGATGATGACCTTCTTCATGATTTACTTGATGATGAGACTTAGTACAAAGATCCTACCAGGTAAGTATCTCTAACCCTTTATCTCTCTTGTGATGTGCTTTCCCTGTGATGTGTTATGTGTTGTTTAGGCCTCCTGGGATGACCCCTGATTCTTTTGTAAGGTCCAGGATATCAGAAGACTACCTCTGTTGTGACCTTCTATTTGTATCATCATTCTTCTATATTGCCTCTCCCTCTTATTTCATTGTTGTGTGTTGTGTCTTACAAACATAGTGTTGCGGTTGGTGACTTGGGAGCACCCTCCTATGTGACTATCCCTAATACACTTGTTTCTCCTCTCTTATTTATTGTTTCCCTTCCTCTAGTGTTTCTAACTAGCGTGCGGATGATGAAAAACATTTATATTGATGTGGACCTAGCATCCCTTTTGCAAGAAATAAAAAATTGGACTTAGTTCCTAATATGATGATGGGGTTGTATACCTTATTCAATGCTTGGCTAGTGGAAGCACTCATGCTTTCTACGTAGTGATTTTGATGATGTTTTTATCTTATTTACAAATCATAACAATACTGATGCTCTACACACTTTGTTTGTCTTCGAATCTAGCCTTGGTGGTACTTGATTTGGAGAATCTTCATGATATAGCCCCATGGTTATCCTCAAGCTTCGAATTCATAGTATAACCTTGGCTCTTTGTGTGGTTAATCATATGCATTGATGTTGTTGTTTATCATGATTATGTAGACACTAACATGTTTTTTGCAGGGATGTGTTTGTCGAAACATTCAGCAATCGTAAAGTACATGTCACCTCCAGAGGGCATGGACTTTGCGAAAGTCTGTGTTCCCTTGTGTGTTTTCTTCCTACCTTGATGTGATTTATATTGATACCTAATATCAACCACCCTAAGGTGGGGGCATATATAAGGTAAGCTGTATGTTGTAGATGTTAGCAATGTGCTTGTCCTCAGGTGCAATTTAAAGACTTGTGCGATGAGTACATCCTACAATCTGAGTTTTTTTACAATCATTCAATCATTTAAATCCCTCTATAGAGGCAGGATATCATGTATATCCTTTTTATTTTAAGCCCTCTACGAAGGTGGGGATCATGTAATTATCGAAGCAGATTGCATCATCCTGTCATTTTCAAAAGTCCTTTGTAGAGGCAGGGAGCGGTTCTATGACTAACTCAACCCTTAAGCATGTCTTCGGTGATTGTTGTGGCAAAGCCCAATTGTTGATGTGTGCCTATAGTGTGCCTGAGATGGTCTTAGACCTAGAAATAGGAACACTCCATTGCTTATCTGTCGTGTTTTCTCCGTGTCTTCAAAGTGTGTGTTTTTGGCATGCTTGCTTTGTTTGGCATGTCTGTTGCCCCATATGCAGTCTAAAGACTTGTGCGATGAGTACATATTGCATTTTGGGAGGTTTTGCATGTCTTTCATGTGGGTTGCCCCATATATGCAGTTTAAAGACCTGTGTAATGAGTACATCTTGCATTATGGGAAGTTTGTTTACTTTCAAGTACTTGCATTTGCATTTCATATATATAAGAAAAAGAAAAGAAATCATTCATGTCTTATATGCATTAATGTGTCTTCTATGCATTTGATGTATTCTCTGTGTTTTGCGTGACTATAACTATCTTCTCTGTGTTTTGCGTACATGTCACTGTCTTTAATGTGTTTGTTGTATTTGTTGACCCTACTTTAATGCATGTATTGGCCTCATGTTTATACATACATTAAAGTGGGGGCTAAATGTAACATTAGAAAATGTCCCCTTGGGGGCTTTTCCCTCATAAGGTTTAGCTCTTGAGTCTTTAGTGTACATTTAGGACATATTAAATCATATTTCAACATCCTAATGAGAAAACCCCTAAGTGTCTTGGCAAATAGGACCTAAGGGGACCACTTGAGATAACCCCTACCCAAAATAGGGGGGAGGACTTGGGTGCCCGTGCCCTAGTCCTGCCCTATTTTGGGGTAGTCCTAATTTTTGGGTGTCGGCTTGTGACCGTTACTTGGGTCCTATGCCAACACAGTAAGTTTTAATTACAAAATTCTTGGCAGGTGTTTGCAGTTGCATATAAAAGCATGTTTAGGCATTCATTTGTAAACTAGATGATTAATAGCAAGCTATTGCATTCTAAAGGTGATTCAAGGCTTTCATTGTGTGGCAAAAGTAGGTTTGTGTTTTTTATATGTTCATATTTGTAGGTTTGAGCAATCATCTCCTCATCACATGAAGATCTTCTTCCTCCCTTTAGATCTTCACTACTAGGTGACATCCTTTGTGTTTTAAGCATTTATCATTTGGTTTTTGCCTCTACCTCATAAGGGCATGCACTCTCTATCTAACAACGGTGTTTGGAAGACTTGAATGTCTCTCCTAGGCTTGACTGAGGCAAGCCTCTAAACACCACAACCCCCTCACAAATTTTTCATGATTACAGGTTATAGGTGTCAGATCTAGAGAAAGTGAAGTTGCAGGAGGGTACAACAGAGTGTCAGAATTGTAGATTAGAGAAAGAAATAGCTCCCTAGACTAGGGTGCCCACTCATTAATCCTCAAAGTTTCATGACAAGAAAATCTTTAGTACAACAGGAACAGGTTATAGGTCTTGTTTGTAGATCTTGACAAAAAGCATGGCCTTGGACTTGGGCACCTGCTCTTTAGTCCTTGATTGTTCTACTTCAAAACCCTAAAAATAGGTGCACAATTATTTGTCATTTTACATCTTTCTATAGCAGCATTTTCTATTTTTGATTATATAAGGCAGCTAAAAAAAGGGGCTAAACGCTAACATTACATCAAAAAGAAACCCCAGAGGCAACAACACAAAAGAGCCTCAAAATAGTTACAGCATATCTCACTTAACCAGCATAAATAGGAAAGACAACATAACCAACCTAAACACAATAGATATAAAGTAGTAGAGAATAAACAACATAATAGAAAACAGAACTAAGGAGAAATATTTTCCCATCTTTTAGCCAGAGATTCAATAAATTCATCCAATTTTTAAAAATTCTCTTCTTTGTCATCAGCAGCAGTAGTCCCAAGATCCTGTAACATAGAAAGATTAAGCAATATAGTATGCCTGAGCATATTGCTAATTAACTATTCTAGCTTCTCCACACATCCCCTTAGGACAACAATGTCATGCCTGTGACCAGCACCTTCCTCCATCTCATCATCAGCTTCCTCCACAAACATCCTTCCCCCTTCATCAGCATTATCCTTAGAGTCACCGACAACACCTCCTGAAACATCAGTTGGTTTATTCACATTCTTACCCTTAGCATCTTCGAAGATCTCCTAACCATCAAGGACCTTAGCATCATCCCCCTGAGTGGATGCATCAGCAGTACTCTCAGAATAATCAATAAGTTTAGTTTTCAGTGCAGGCTTTCCAACAATCCTACCTAACCTCCTAACCCTAGAAGAGAAACCATCCTTCTTTTCCTTAGCAGATAGATTAGTTTTATTGCCAGGTCCCATAGGGGTACTGCTAAGATTTTTGGGGGTCCCCATAGCATCCCCCATAGTTTCCTCCTTCATCTCCCTTATTTTTCTCTTCTTACTCTTCACACTCCCTTTAGAGATTGGAGTGTGAGTAATGGTCACCATGGTAGTCTCCTCATTGGTCAGAGAAAAAGAAACCCCTTTAAATTTATGAGAAGCAAGGGAAGGGCAAGGCTCTTCAAATACGACAGTATCATTAGGGTTGGTAGAAATTTCACCACTATGGGTCTGGATAGGCTTGTTGGCAAGAGACACTGTGTGGCTTCATGATTATTGTCATTGATGGCAACAAAGTTCATCTCACACATCCGCAACACTTAGTATGTCTTTATCGGAAGTCAGATTGAAGAGTGTCTTCGTCTGGTGAACAAGAATAGAGCATGCAACAAGGTCTAACAATTAGGTCTGGATCTCTCAAAGGATGTATCTCAGCAAAGTGTGGATCTGGGGAAGTCAAGAGGAGTACCATTGCTACTAAATTTAAGAGATTGAGCCTCTGGTGATGAAAGAGTGAAAAGATATGAGCATCTAAGTGTTGGGTTCCTGACACGCAGAACAAACTGAGGAAGAACTGATTGGCAGAGCATCAAACCTTAATCCGGATGAGAAATTGATGATGGCCAAGCTATTTAAGGAATCATACATGGTTGGCCGACATGATTGATGACTTCTATATCTATGTTTTTGATACGCATCACATATTAAGCATGGATCCAGTTGACAGATCAGTGTTTACTAAATATCTTGAGTATTCCGGTTGCAGACTAGAAAGATGTTGAAATCCTTGATGCGGATATATATACTAGATTGTTTTTAGTATAAAGGTGTGTGTGTGGAGAAAGCATGTGAAGAAAGGTAGAGAGTAGAGTGGAAGTAGGAATACAAGTCCGGTATGTGACAGAATAGTAGCACTAAAGCAGAGGAAGAATGAAGTACAGTAGATCAGTATATTGAGCCTAACCAGAATTGAACCTCAGCATATGTGGATGCCTCTTCTTAGTTCAAATACTTGGTTACCTTCCATTAAACATTGTAGATAGTGAGTCTCTTGTAGGTAGTGTGCCTCTTGTGAGCAGTGTACTTAGGCAGTGAGCCCTAATTGGCAAGTGCCATTTGTACTTCTTATTCTTTTAATAGAGAATACAATATTGGGTTAGTCACCCCATGGTTTTTTCCTCAACAGGGTTTTCCACATCAAAATCATTGTGTTATGTGTGTTGATTTTATTTCTGCTCTCATGTTTATGTATGCTTATATGTTTTGATTATTAAAGAAGAATAACAAGTTAAATATTTAAGATAACTGATTCACCCCCCCTCTTAGTTATCTACCTTGTTTCCAACAATTGGTATCAGAGCCAATTTCCTCCAAACAGAGCCTAATAGCTTGAGGAAGATCTATGAATCTTAATGGATATGTATGGTATGAGGGAACAACTTCAGTCTGCCCTAGATGATCTTGAGTAATCTCACTCTGAAGTCAATAACCTGAGGGATAGACTCAAACAAGTTGATGATTTCATAAATGAACTCAAAGAAAAATTGAGTATCTCTATAAAAAAGAGAAAGGAACTACTTCAACAATTAGAAATTCAAAGTGAAGCCAATGATACTAATGAAGATCTGAATGAGAAAAACAAGTTATGTGAGAAGCTATCAAAAGAGGTCATTATGGTAAGACATGAAATGGAATCAGGGGTTATGAAATTCACCCAAGAAATTGAAGAGAAAAGAAAACTTGAAGATAATCTAAAACAATCGCTTAAGGAGAAGTCAAAAGACTACCACAAAATGGATAGGATAATAAGGCATCCAGAATCTGATCTTGAAGAAGATAGAGATAATGAAGAACAACTTGAGAATCAGATAGATACTCTTAAAAGGGATCTTCAAATAGCAAATGAATACAAAGAGAAATTCAAGATAAGCTCTGCTCAACTTGAAGTTCTTCTTGAAAGCTAAAAGAGGGTAGATGACAAACATGGCCTAGGGTATGAGAAAGGTGAAATCTCTAGATCTGGTCAAAAGAACTCTGGAATAGGAAATCCAAGGAACAGGCCTAGAAGATCTCTGGTAAAGCAACCAAATGATCAAAGATATCCATCCTTCAATGGATACTGCCACAATTGCAATAACTTCGGTCATAAAGAAAATCGGTGCAGAAGAAGAATGAATCAGACTAATTCATCCTTCTCTGGATAATGTTTTAACTGCAAAAGGTATGGTCACAAATCTCATGAATGTAGAATTATGCAAATAAACAATTCATTCAATGGTAGATGGTTTGCATGCAATAGAATGGGACATATGGCTAATCAGTGCAGATCAAGAGCATATCAGTAAAAAATGCAAAGAAATGTTGTTTGCTATAATTGCAATAGATTTGGTCATATTGCCAAATTCTGTAAAAGTAAGAATTAGGGTAAAAAGGGTCTGATGCATCATAACCAAAAT
Organism: Cunninghamia lanceolata; assembly: GCA_027924645.1. Lineage (NCBI taxonomy): Eukaryota > Viridiplantae > Streptophyta > Pinopsida > Cupressales > Cupressaceae > Cunninghamia > Cunninghamia lanceolata. The sequence goes on along the minus strand of BSBN01000388.1, from coordinate 12,961,463 downwards.
CAAGACAAAGGAAAAGAAAAAGTGGATACGGATGAAGTTCAAATGGAGATGAACAAGATTTGGGTGAAGAGAAATATAGAAAATGTTCAGAGTGAATCCACACTAGAATCTGATGCTGATATTCTTTCTGGAAACTAAATTAGATGAGATCTGGCTCAGGGGGAGTCACAGAAGTAAATAAATTCCTCTAGCCAGACAATTGGTGTCTAAATTTGCACATGGAATGCTGCGGATTAAAGGGTTTTGAGAGATATATCTAAAGTAACCCTTGGTAAAATATGAAAGATCCGCAAGAAGCTTTGACGAGTTTAATCATGCAATATTGATCCAATCTGATAGCCATTCGGCAAAAGCAAGATCTCCACAGCTTGATCTAGTGTGATTCTAAATTCAAATGTCTTGATCTACGGATTAATGGGATGATTTGAGGAAAGGAGGTACATTGTTAATTATCACTAAAATAGCTCTAAGTGCATCTCAGTGATCCGAAAAGATCTCTCTCAGAACAAGGCAATTGGAATGACTTAAGTTGTGCATTTATTGCAATATGAAATTAGGGTTTGTGCAGAGATAAAAGGGTTTGCTCATCATTTGCATATTTGCATTCAAGAAAAAGAAAGAAAGAGCTCTACAAACAAGATTGCTTCAACCCTCTCAAGGATTAATGATAGAATCTAATTCAACCAATGATCTCTTCCGGCTCATATCGTGAACCCTAGAAGAGTAAAAAGGTATTTCTGTTCTTGAATATCTCTCTCTGAATCTTTTTTAAGATGGATACTCCAAATGTTGTTAAAATCACTTATAGACGATGCCCAAAATTCAAGAAACATCCTTACAAATCCCTAGAAGTTGATCCCTTAGGCGCATTTTCTAGCATTCTACATGGGGTTCTATACGTAGAAGATGATAGGGTATACATACATGCCAATATTAAGGAATTTGGGGAATCCAAGATGATGGATATCTATCACAAGCAATTGATTGATGATACGTTTGAACTTAAACCCCAATACAAGGCCCTCCGGGACAAACACTTTGGACATTACATCCACTTTCCTTGTTTTGCAGAAGATGAATGGGTCCAGTATGTTCTTAGTAGGATACATGACAAATTCATGTGGTTGATGAGGCCATTTAATATAACAAAAGATGTCATTAGGGTAGTAACCAAATTGCACTCATCTAGTGGGTTGCCTGCTCTCAAATCTATTAAGAATCAAATAGTGAGTGAGGCTACCAGATCAAAGTTTGACAAGAGAGCAATGACAATAGAAGATATCACTGATCCAGATATCAAATTTGCCTCTATGATAATTAGCTACAAAATATATCATTCCAGTAGGGAAAACTCTCTATCTAGAATTGCAATCTATACTGCATATCAGATGTTAAGGGAAAATGCAGACTATGATCTATGTGAACTTCTTCTGAGCCAACTGTTAGAAAACTTGCAAAAGATCAAGAAGGACAAGAAGAACTCATTCAAATATGGTGGCATAATACTATGTCTCTTCTTTTACTATATGAATGAGCTACCTAGATCCAGTGGTTGGGTATGGAAAAATGATAGACTAGTTGCAATACAAATTAGAGACTATATGTATGGGCTTGGTGATGCCAAGGTACAAAGTACAACACTCTGGGGCTACTTCAAAAAATTCCAAGGCATGATGTAGGCCTAAGAGAATCCCCCAATCTCTAGTTGAAAAATACAAGGATATAGTGTGCTTCATGGTAGACACTGATCAATACCTGATGGAGGTAGTGGAACCCAAAATAGTCTGGATTATGCCAATGGGCTATGAGGTAGATGAGAAAATTTTGGAGCTGCATGTACAACACCTGCTGAGTCTACCTAAGGACCCTAAGGTAGAAAGGTTTGGAACCTTTCAAGAATTGAGTGTGAAAATTCATGTTGAACTAAGGCAACCTGAAATAAAGAGAAAAGTTAGGAAGGAAGTAGAGGAAATTGCCAAGAAATATGGCATATCAAAGGAGGCAGTTGATGCCAACAAAGAGAAAATGGAAAGAGCAAAGAAAAAGAAACAAGAAGCAAAAAAAGAAAGTGTTCCGGTGCAAGCCCCCTCCTAGACTAGATTGTCAAAGAGCTCTGCACCTACAACCTCTAAGAACCCAAAAGCCTCAAAACTGGAAGCCAAGACATCTAGAAAGGGAGAGAAGAGAACAAAGACAAAGGCCACAAGGTCATACATAAGCCAGAAGGATGATGAAGAGACAGAGACTGATGAGGAGGTTAAGAAATTGAGGAGGAAGAAGAAGACATCCAAGGAATCCTCTACTGGTAAAGACAAGGAAGAAGAGGTAGAAGAATTTGTTGAAAGTCCCACTCTTTCTATTGATGATGTCATCAAGGTAGTCACTATAGATGGGAATCTGCAACCAATGACAAAATATTATGATGATTATAGTGAATTAGACAAAAGGATCTTCGAAGAAGCTATAATTAAGTACCTAAACATTTATAATAAAGCATTTATTGAAATCATCTCTTTAATTCCCAAAATCCTAGAGCAAGTACTTGAAATGAGAAAAGACAATTGCAAGGAAAAGGGTTTCAAGATCTGGGAATAGATTGTCATTCAGCTCTATCCTTCCATTACTCCAAAATAAATGAACATGATCTTCAAGGACTACAAGGATGAGTTCCGTAGCAAAGCAAGAATGAACAAACTTATGCTCAGAGAGACTGATCAGGTGGCAAAAGAGACTGAAGACATACTCTAGAATGCATTTAAAAGATTCAATCTTCATGTTATAGAGGACTTAGATAATAAACCTCCTGCCGTGGATGACAAAGGACTAAGTACATCAAAAGAAGAATCTATTGAAGAAATTGTAGAAGAGCAAAAGGAGATAGGCGAAGAGAGGACTAAGGACTTGGATTCCTCTATTCCAGAAGAGGAAGTCCATGAAGAAGTAAACATCTCTCTTCTAGATCCCCCTGCTAACTCTGAAACTGAAGGAGAAAGAAGAAAATAGAACTTGAGTCAAGTAGAGGAGAAAAAGGGAAGAGAAGAAGAACACACAAAGAAGATCTCTGATGATAGTTCAGAAGCTGCAAAAGAAAAGAAGACTCTGTCTCTGGCAAGAGACACTGCAAAAGTAGTGAAGAACTTCCTGAATAAAGAGATGATGAAAATAGATGAACCAGATCTATTTCAAGGACCACTTAATTTTGACTCCCTCTCTCCAGTTCAGATAATGAAGGTAGCATCTTTTGCTCAAGCTAAAGAAAAAGAAAAGCTTCTGAAGTCTCACATGGAAGATTGTGAGCTGATAGAGATTGCATCTGGTGTGTTGGAGAAGATCATGCCAAACTTCCAAAAGGATCTTTTGGCCTCCTCATCCGGTAACTTGAAGTCTCTTGTTAATTCTATTAACACACATTTTGATTCCTTAGAGAAATCAGCAGAAGAAAAGGTCCGGAAATTTTTTTTGGGTAAGAGATTCTGTGAAGTATAGGGACTCATAACTAATGATAGGAGAACCCTAGACATTGGGATAAAGAGCCTAGAAAATGCTCTTAAAGATGGTGGAGAAGTATACAAATTTTGTCTATCCTAGTCTAAAGTGACAGGATATTGAGAAGAAGTGAAAGAACAAAAAGTTAAACTATCAAGTTTATCTCAGAATTTTGACCCTCTCACCACATCCATAATGAATCAAGAATGCCAGGCTATTGCCATTCTAAATGAATTAAAGAAACTTGGAAAGGAAAGGAAGAACATAATAAGAAGGATGGGTGAACTTAGAGGGATAATTATCCCTAAGTTAGAGGCAATGCATGAGGCCCTAACTGATGCTCAGACCACAGCCTGGACTAGTGATCCGGCGGACTTAAAGATGGCAGAAGCCTTTGCATTTTTGTTGAATGGTCACATCTCAATTTTGGATAGGATGAAGCAAAGTTGGACAACAGAATTTATCCAGTTGAAGACCACTTTTACAGATATACTTAAGTATATGTAAGTATAACATGTATATATACTTATGCGGCTATGTATATGTTGGTTTTTAAAAAAATTGGTGTGTGGATACCACCCTTTGCCATTGATGTCAAAGGGGGAGTGAGGAGAAGTGAAAAATGTGGAATCCAGCTAAGGGGGAGCTTCGGTAAAAATGTACATAAGACAGAGCATTAGCCAAGGGGGAGTTTGCTACGACACTTAGTCATTTTTCACTAAGTGTTGCCATCAATGCCAAAGGGGGAGATTGTTGGCAAGAGACACTGTGTGGCTTCATGATTGTTGTCATTGATGGCAACAAAGTTCATCTCACACATCCACAACACTTAGTATGTCTTTACTGGAAGTTAGATTGAAGAGTGTCTTGGCCCGGTGAACAAGAACAGAGCATGCAACAAGGTCCAACAATCAGATCTAGATCTCTCAGAGGATGTATCTCAGCAAAGTGTAGATTTGGGGAAGTCAAAAGGAGTACCATTGCTACTACATTCCAGAGATTGAGCCTCTGATGATGAAAGAGTGAAAAGATATGAGCATCTAAGTGTTGGGTTCCTGACAGGGAGAACAAACTAAGGAAGAACTGACCAGCAGAGCATTAGACCTTAATCCAGATGAGAAATTGATGATGGTCAAGCTATTTAAAGAGTCATACATGGTTGGATGACATGATTAATGACTTCTATATCTATGTTTTTGATATGCATCACATATTGAGCATGGATCTAGCTGACAGATTAGTGTTTACTAAATATCTTGAGTATTCCAGTTACCGACTAGAAAGATGTTGAAGTCCTTGATGCAGATATATATACCAGATTGTTTTCGGTATAAAGATGTGTGTGTGGAGAAAGTGTGGGAAGCAAGGTAGAGAGCAGAGTGGAAGTAGGAATACAAGTTCGGTATGTGACATAACAGTAGCACTAAAGTAGAGGAAGAATGAAGTGCAGTAGATCAGTATATTGAGCCTAACCAAAACTTAACCTTAGCATATGTGGATGCCTCTTCTCAGTTCAAACACTTGGTTACCTTCCATAAAACATTGTAGATAGTGAGTCTCTTGTAGGCAGTGTGCCTCTTGTGAGTAGTGTGCTCAGGCAATGAGCCCTAATTGGCAAGTACCATTTGTACTTCTTATTCTTTTAACAGAGCATACAATCATGGGTTAGTCACCACATGGTTTTTCCCTTAATAGGGTTTTCCACATCAAAATCATTGTGTTATGTGTGTTCATTTTATTTCTGCTCTCATGTTTATGTATGCTTATATATTTTGATTATTAAAGAAGAATAGAAAGTTAAATATTTAAGATAACTGATTCACCCCCCTCTCAGTTATCTACCTTGTTTCCAACAAGGCTTAGGTGGTTCCAAAGCAAGATGAGTTGTATTTGCATAATTAGGGTTTTAAGGTATAATTGAGCATAAGAGAAGATAATTAGCAATCGAATCATAAAAATCCAAGTTTCCTTATATTCTCATATTGACCTAGGGTAGGATAGTACATTGTAACTCGACCCTAGGTCCTTGAATGAAAGGGTGAAAGGAGGATATACACCAAAACTACCAAAACCTAAACATCCAAATTCCATCTTTTATAGACCCCTAACTTTTCTCTGAGATACTCAAAGGTATCTTTCGGCAGAGGCTTAGTGAAGATGTCTACAATTTGATCCTTTGTGAACACATATTACAATTTTAGTTCATTCTTGGTTACCTTCTCTCTCAAAAAGTGATACTTTATTGATATGTGCTTGGTTCTTGAATGCATCACTGGATTCTTTGAAATGTTTATGGCACTTGTATTGCCACAAAAAATTGTAATTAGATCTTCATACACAACTCTTATATCCTTCAAAGTCTGCTTCATCCATAGAACTTGAGTACAACAACATGCTACTGCTATGTACTTTTCTTTTGCAGTTGACAAAGAGATTGAATCTTGTTTCTTGCTTAGCTAAAAAACTAATGTATTGCCCAAGAAGAAAGCACCTCCACTTGTACTTTTTCTGTCATCAACATCTGTAGCCCAATCTGCATCTTAGGATTCTCTTAACTGCCATCACATGTGAATCTCTTGGATTAGCTTGAAACCGTGCAACAAGACAAATTGCATGCATAATATCATGTCCAGTTTGAGTCAGATGATATGTTTCCAAATCTGATTCTTCTGAGTGTGTTCTTCTGCAATCCTTGTTCTATTCGGTCATCAATAAAATGAGTTTTAAAGATCTTTTCTAGAGCTTCTTCATTTTTCCCTTTTTTTATTCATGTCCACTTCCTTCAAAATTTATTAGGTACTATCAAACATCATGAGGACTCCATAATTCTTCTTTTATCCTACATTTGATCTTCTTCTACTAGAATTTCTTTCCAAAGTTTTCTCACAAGATTCTTTACAATATACCTAAGTACTGGATTCCAGTACTAACTTTTTGGCTGGGGGTTTTGGATTGTCAACATAGTTCCCCCTAAGCCAGAGCTCACAATTTACTTTCCAGAGGAAGTATCTGCACCTAATGCTAGTGCAGATTCATCCTTTTTTATCCAAATTTTTCCCATTTCTTTCTTTGTTTCAACCAAATCCACCTTTTCTTTTCCTTTATCATTGCTTTTCTCTGTTTTCCAGTTTTCAGTATGGTAGTTTCTTTCCATATTCTTACTTTTGCAAATTCCTATAGTATGTCCATACCTATTGCAATTATAGCACACCACATTCCTTTGTCTTTGATTCCTTCTATTGATTGGATTTGACCTACATTGATTTACCATATGTCCAAATCTATTGCATGCAAAGCACTTTCCATTGAATGATTGACTATTCCTTGCATTGTAAGAACCATTCCTTACTAGATTTCTACATTCGTTAGACTTATGAACAACTTTCTTGCAATTGAAACATTGACCAGAGAATGATGGTATATTCTGATTTGTTATATTTCTGCATTAAGTAGGTTTATGACCAAACTTTTTGCAATTAAAACAATAACCATTGAAAGATGCGTACCTTTGGGCACTTGGTTGCCTGATTGGTGATCTTCTTGATCTGTGAATTTGTTTGCCTTTATCCTTCTTGTCTTCAACAATCTCTTCTTGAACTTCTCTAGAGATTTCACTTATCTTAGATGTCCTATCTTCTTTTTCATCAGGATATACTTGGCTAGCCATGGCCATTAGCCTATCAAATCTGGCAACACTCACACAGAGTTTGTCTCATTCATCCCATGAATGTTTTAGATCAATTCTTAGGTCTACAACTTCTTCCTCAAGCTTCATGCAATATTTGATCTTACCTTGCAGACATTCCTCAAATTTTGTTTTTTCTTCATTTACTATTCTTAATTTTTTATTATTCTCTTCAAGTTTTTGTTTGAGGTCCTTGATCTGCTTTCTTAACTCAATTAAGATTTCCTTTGAGTCCATGTTCTCTTCCTCAAATCTCTCAAGATTTATGAGAGTAATCTTGGACTCTTCATTGTTGGTGGTCAAACATTTATCTTTAGGGTTTTTCATAGTGTTGCAGTTCTCTATCATAGTTTTGGCTTCAGAGACAGTTCTATGTCCTTCCTCACTACATTTTCCTTTTTCACTAATGGTCTAATAACTTCCTTGTGCTTCATCCTGCGGTTCCTTTTCTTTGGTCACATTTTTCTCTTTGCAAGAGGATCTAATTGAGTCAAAGTCCTTTTGAATGTCCTCTTCAACCTTAACATTGGTACTTTCAACAATCTTTTCCAATCTATTGTTGTAGCAGTGATAAGCTTTGCTCCAAGATGAGTAACCAAGGAAGATGCCTTCATCATCCTTATCTATTTCTTCCTTTCTTTTAATAAGACATTTGCTCCCAAAGATTTTTAAGTATTTCACAGTGGGTGTCATTCCATACCATAATTTAAAAGGAGTTTTAATATTAGCTTTTATCTGAGCCCTATTTTGAGTATTTTGTATTTTCTTGAACATTTTTACTTTTTACTTCCATTACCTTGTTCTTTCTAGATAGTTGTCTTTCTATCCCATGAGTTTCATAGAACTCATTGAAGTTATTAGAAGTAAACTCTTCTTCTTTGTAAAATTTCAAATACTTGATTTTCATATTCACCTCATTTTCAATGGTTACTTTGAAGGCTTTGAGTCCATCTAAAACTTCTGATTTTTTCCTTAAAAATAATGACCCAAGTCATTCTAGAATAATCATCAATAAAGAACATAAAATACATGTCATCATGAAAGCTTCTTATTCTTGTAGGACCGCAAAGGCTTATATGGACCAATTCCAATAATTCAGTAGAAGATTTTTCTTTACCATTTAGAAATTTACTTGCCTGCTTACCATTTGGACATTTCTTGCAGATGATGTTGGTGTGAGCAATCTCAAGCAAATCTTTTACAATTTGAGCTGATCTTAACTTTCCTAAGTCATCAAAATTTGTATGACATAGTCTTCTATGCCAAAGCCAGCTTTCATAGTTTCCAGAATTAAGACCTTTCACATTATTGCAATCATCATCTTCCTCAATGTCTTCAACAACATAAAAGGCTTTTCTTTTTTGACATGTTTAAGTATAGTGACCAATTTCACCACACATAACACAAATAAGAATATGTTCATCATTTTGTGCCATTTTTTATCTACCTTGAGTGGTTAATCTCTTTGCTAAGGAATTTGGCTCTAATACCAATTGTTAAACTGCATTAGACAACTGAGAGGGGGGGTGAAGTCCTAAAACTTTAGCCAATTTGAACATCAGACTATCAATTACTTATAACCATGAAAGCATGAAATGGGAAGCTCAACACATTAACATAATCAACACAAGAGACACTAGATTTTTACATGAAAAACCTTGAAAAGGAAAAAACCATGGTGGGTGTTAGCCCACAAAAATATATATGTTATAGCACAATACCAAAAAATTGAGGCTCACTACCTACAAGGTTCACTACCTAAAATTGGATCACTGCCGAAGATTGGCTCACTATCAAGGATTGGCTCACTATCAAGCATTGGCTCACTATCAAAATTGTGAACTGATTAAATAGCATCTAATTCATGCCAGAGTTCAGTTCCATTGAAGCACAAATAACACCTCTGCTCTGTTCCTTCGTACCTTCGTACTTATCTCCTCATTTTCATAGTCTTTTCATCCTTTCACAATTTTGTTACATGCTTTTATACAATTCATCGACCTTCAAATGTACATCAAGGTTGACATTACATTCATCAACCATTGGAACAATCTCCAAGGTCAACATTACAAACTGTAACGTCAGAAAATGTCCCCTTGGGGGCTTTTCCCTCATAAGGTTTAGCTCCTGGGTCTTTTAATTGCATTTAGGACATTTTAATTCATATTTTAGCATCCCAATGGAATGAGACCTGGGTAACATGACAAATGGGATCTAAGAGGACCCCTTGAGCTGTACCCTGCCCAAAATAGGGGAGGAGGACTTGGACGCCCGCACCCTAGTACTGCCCTATTTTGGGGCAGCCCTAATTTCCAGATATCAGTTTATGATCGTTATTTGGTTATTTTGCTGACACGGTAAAGTTTAAATTTTAATTTCTTGGTAGGGGTACTTGTAAATGCATATATAAGCATGGTTAGGCATTCATTTGTAAACTAGATTTCAATTAGAGGACAACTAGATCATTATTAGATGATCATTGTGAACTCAAGGCATTCTCAAGGTGATTCAAGGTTTTCTATTGTGTTGCAAGAGCAGACTTGTGTGTTTTGTGTGTTGATATTTGCATATTTGAGTATCAATTCCTTCATGGCATGAAGAGCATCTTTCTCCATTAAAGCTTCACTACAAGGTGACATATCATTGTGTTTTATATCATTATTTCATTTGGATTTGGCATCTACCTCACAAGGGCAAACTCTCTCTATCTGACAAAGGTGTTTGGAAGACTTAAGTGTCCTTCCAAGGCTTGACTCAGGTAAGCTCCTAAACACCACAACCCGCAAACCAAGTTTTCATGATTGTAGGTTACAAGTTGAGGAGATGGACTAAGTGAAGTGGAAAAGGAGTATATTAGAGTGTATAAAGTGTAGAAAAGGAAGAAAAACTACCCCCTAGACTAGTGCGCCTACTCCCTAGTCCCCAATGTTCCGTGTCGGGAAAATATCTAATACAGAAGATTTAGGTTGTAGATCTTGTTGTCAGATACAGATAGAAAATAGGGTATTGGAATTGGGCACCTATTCTAGTATCCTTGACTGTTCCACTTTGAAACCCTAAAAATAGGTACTCTATAATTCTGTATTTTATTCCTGACTGTAAGAGCTTTTTCAATAATTCACTAATTTGTTGTCGTATTTGCATAATTAGGGTTTTAATGGTCAATTAGACATAAGAGAAGGAAAAATATATAATTAATTCCCTAATCCAAGTTTCCCTACATCTAAAAGTGACTCTAGGGTATGATAGTGCTCGCCACTTGACCCTAGATCCTTCAATGTTAGGGTGAAAGGAGGATTTTAGCATCTAAACAACTAAATATTAACAAATCCAATTTTAAACAGTTAATATTTGGTAAAAAACATTCATGCCAATTTGATAACAATCCTACAGAATCAAAGGCGGTCTGCTAGGGTTTAGGGTTTCTCATTTTTTTTTATGCTTGGTGTTTTGTACTGCTTGAGCATGGAGGGTGCTACCAATGGCAGTACCTCGGAACCCCCACCTGTATAGGGTGTTGTTCACCAGACCCACATGGAAAAATGCCCTAATGGGCAATATTGCTTCTCATTCCACCATCGCACAGACATTGGACTATCAACTTAAGGAATCAATGGAGGGTTCATCCCTGATAATCTCGTGGATAGGATTGTCTCCACAATGGATCTTACCCTAGTGGGTAAGTTTTTTTCCCTTCGCTCGACCATTGACATGGTGCGAAAATGGATTTCCACCCAATGGCATCTTAAAGGCACCGTTTCAGCTATGACAATGGCACACGGGATGTTCTTGTTCAGATTCATGAGCAAAGAGGACATGCTGTCTATTCTATCTGGAGGGCCTTAGCTATATGGTTCTCATTCTCTCTCTGTTTGCTGCTGGAAACCTGGCTTGGACCCAGCTGTTGATCTCAACTGTTGCACCCTTTTTTGGGTAAGATTACCTGGTTTCCCCCTTGAGTTTTGGGATGAGTCTAGTTTCAAATCTATCGGTGATTCCTTGGGGCATTTTGTCACCTTAGACAATCCTACCAGTACCAAGTCTCATTTTGTTTATACAAGATTTTATGTGAATGTGGAAATTAATAAAACTCTACCCTCCTCCATTGAGATTACTTCCAAGTTTGGAGTATGGACCCAGCCCATTTCTTATGAGAACTCTACTCTTTTCTGTCAGTTCTGCAAGAGGAAGGGGCACCTTATTCCCATTGTAAGTCTAAGAGAACTAAGGAAGTTAGCGATAAAGGTAAAAACAAGTTGACAGAGGAATGCTCAATCAAACCTACAGATAATGAGACAATGGTGGATAAGGATCTTATTCCTCAAGATGGGATACCAAAACCCACATCCACCATTAGGACAATGGATTCTGAGATAGCCCCTTTATTAGAAGAAGGAGAGATTTTGGAAATGGTTAAAGAGACCCAACACTTGAATATTTCAGCTGCTCATTTGGAAGAAGCATTGATACAGAAGGAGGTTAGTCCAGTGAAGGACAAGATCCCCTTGACGCAAGAAGTGGATAATGTATTTCAGATCCAAATGGACTCTATAGCCACTTAGGAAGCCCCTCCTCTGACTGATAGGAAACTTTCTATCAAAGAAAACATGCCCCCCCTTCTCAGAGCCTAGATCTTTCCCTTGTTAAGCTGGGCTAGAATTCTTTATAAGGGATTTCATCCCCTAGGCAGAATGCTTTATCCACAGTGAGTTCACCTGGAGCAAGCACGACTGCTTCGTTAAGTGACCAGGAGGAATGGACATCTCAGAAGAAAAGAGGTAGGAAACCTAAAAAGACAACTGATGTTGGTATAGATCCAGCAAAGGGCAAGCCCTCCTTGAGGGAAACCAGACAAAGAGAGGTAGTGCGCGAGATTGCCAATGGACGGCAGAAAACTCTGGAGACTCACTCTAGGAAGATTTTTAAATGAAGATTTTCTCTTAGAATATGTGGGGACTCAATAACCCCTCAAAATAGTTTGAGGTTAGAAATTGTATTTTTGATTACAAAGTTGACATTTTGCTACTCCAAGAAGTCAAAATGACAGAGCATAACTTCAAGACTATTGCTAACAACATCTGGCCCAAGGCTTCCTACTTCATAAGCTTGGTGATTGGAGTCTCTAGTGGCATTGTCACTATGTGGAATGCTTCAAAGATTAAAGGTTTTCTTGTTCACCTTAATAAGAATTGGTTAGCTATTGATTTCTCTTTGCCTTCTTTTAGTTGGTGCCTCATCAATGTGTATGCCCCTAATACCCGTGTTTTGAGGAAGAACCTCTGGGAGGATCTTTTCAGGAAACTTGTTTCTCACACAACCTCACACTGGATGTTGGCTGGGGATTTTAATACCCCTTTATACCCTTTTGAGAAATCTGGAGGTATTGTGGATTACTTGGACAATATGATGGATTTGGCAGACTTCATCGACACCTGTGGACTAGTGGACATTGATTTGACTAATCAGCAATTCACATGGACCAATAGAAGGAATGGGGAACACCTAATTCAAGTCAAACCAGACAGGATTTTAACCTCTAATAATTGGCCCCTCAACTTCACTCTTTCTCTTAGAGCGCTCCCCAGAATGGTTTTAGATCATAACCCCATTATTTTGGAGTGGGCTGCTGATAGAAGAAAGGACCTTTTCCTTTTAGATTTGAAGCTATGTGGATCAAGCACCCTGACTTCAGAAATCTCCTATCTGGCTAGTGGTAGATCAAGGTGGTAGGTACTCCTATGTTCTGTCTTCACAAGAAAATCCTCCACATCAGACATCAGGTTTATGGCTGGAATAGGTACAACTTTGGTAATATTTTTTCTAAGAAGAAGTTCATCTCTGATAATCTTGAGGACATTCAACTTAGGATTGCCTAGGGAGATAGGTCTGAGTCTTTGGCTTCCTCCAAAGACAACCTCATTAAGGACTAGAAGGATATCATGTACAAGGAAGAATTTTTTTGGAAACAAAAGTTCCGCATCCAATGGCTCAAAGAAGGGGATCGAAACATGACCTTTTTTCATAAATCTACCCTAAAACATAGAAAATCCAACACTATATCTTCTATTAAATTGGAAGATGGTAGTCTTAGTACTGAAGATGAGGAGATTGGAGGTAATGTTGTTAGGTTCTTTCACAACCTGTTGTCAGAGTCTGGGCCAATTGCTGACAATTCACTGTCTGTTTCTCAGTTGTTAGAAGAGATACCTTCTGTTTTGACTATGGAAGACAATGCTGACATTTTGAAAACTATTATTGAGGAAGAAGTCAGGGCTGTTGTCTTTTCTATGGGCCCTTATAAAGCTCCTGGCCTCGATGGATTTCCTTCAGTGTTTTTTCAAGAATTCTGGGAAATCATTGGGTTTGATGTCAATGCTGCTGTTAAAGACTTTTTCAGGACTGGTAAGCTCCTTAGACAATTTAATAACACTTATATTTCTTTGATTCCTAAAAAGCCCAACCCTAATATGTTCAAGGATTTTCGGCATATAAGCCTCTGTAACACCTTTTATAAAATATGCACTAAGTTGTTGGTTTTTAGATTGCAACCTTATATGGATAAGATCATTTCTCCCACGCAAAAAGGTTTTGTCCTAGGCAGGCAAATTTTGGATGCTGTTCTTGCTACTCATGAGACTATTCATTCCATGGAAAAAAGTCAGATACTTAGCATGGCTCTCAAACTTGACATCTCTAAAGCTTACGACTGGGTCTCTTAGCAGTTTTTGTTCAAAATTCTTTACAAATTTGGTTTTAATGATAAACTCCTCACTCTTGTCAAGGAAGTTGTTACTACTACAAAATACTCAGTTCTTGTGAATGGTATCCCAAGAGGGTTTTTCTCCCCTTCTAGGGGAATTTGACAGGGAGACCCTCTCTCTCCCTACCTTTTTATTATGATTGCCGAGGCGCTGGGTAAATCATTTTTAAACAAAGTCTCTTCTAAAGTTATCACTGGGATTAAACCTGCCACCTCCCTTGCTCCTTTGATGATCCAACAGTTTGTGGATGATACTATTCTATTTGGCATTTCTTTCGTGGTGGAGGCTTCTACTTGGAAAAGGGTTCTGAATGAGTATGCTAAGACTTCTAGGCAACATATAAATTTTTAGAAGAGCAATGTTTTTTTCTTCAATACTCCTGATGATCTTCAAAGAAAAATTGTTAAGATTCTTGGTTGTATTGCTGCTAATCTCCCTTCTATTTATTTGGGTCTACCCCTCACTATTAAAGATTTCACTCCTGCCTTTTGGCACAACATTAATGAAAGAACTCAGAGGAAGTACATGGGCTGGAAGGGAAAACTTCTCAACAATGCTAGGAAACTTCAACTTTTACGAGATTCCCTTCAAGGCATTCCCACGTACTTCCTATCTCTTTTTAAGATGCCTAGATACCTAGCTGAAAAATTGGAACAGATACAAAGGATTTTTTTATGGACTGGAATGGAGGAAAAGAAAAGGATTTCTTTGGTCAAGTGGGAGCAGGTCTGCTGTCCTAAATCTCATGGGGGTCTGAACATCAGGACTGTCCAAAGCATGAATAAAGCTCTGTTGTCCAAGGTAATGTGGAACTTCATCAACAAAAATAAAGATTGGGGGGATATTATGAAGGCTAAATATCTCAAAGATTCTGATAACTACTCAGTTCTTCTTCAAGAAGGTATTCCACTAGGTTCTGCTATTTGGAATAAAATGCTTAAAACTAGGAGCATCATTAAAAAAGGTATGAGATGGAAACCTAGGGATGGTTCTCTCATCAACTTCTGGGATGACCCCTGGTTAACTAATCAGGCTCTCTTAGCCCAAATTGATAATAAAGATATTGTTGCCTTGACCAATCAATTTTTTGGCTCAGTAATTACCTTACCCAAGACCATGGGCTTAAAAGGTGGAAGAATCTGTTACAATGCACCATGAACAACCCTGAGTTTCATCAAAAACTGAATATGGTTCAACAATTACCGATGACAAAAAAGGGAGGTTTTTGGTAAAATCTGCTTACCTTCTGCTGGTGGAGGATGTCAACAAAGATGAGATATGGGAGAAAATTTAGAATCGTAGAAGTCTTCCTAAAATTAACTTCTTTTGGTGGACTGCCACCCATAATAAAATTTTGACTCTGGATAACCTCCAATGTAGAGGGTTACAGCTTGTCAACAGATGTGTTCTTTGCTGCAATCAAGAAGAAAATATGGCACATCTCCTCATTCATTGTGATTTTACCCATGAAGTTTGGAGTAGGGTTCTGGAAAAATTTGGTATACAATGGGTTTTTAACAGAGAGATTAGTGATTGTATCGCGAGTTGGAATGTTCCCCTTAAACACCCTTGGTTGCGGGAATTGTGGAAGTAGACCCTTCCTTCACTTGGGTGGGCCCTGTGGAAAGAAAGAAACAATAGGATTTTTTGGGATACCCATAGGTCTCCGATGCAGGTTTAGATCTCTTTATTTAAGGCTATTGTTGAAAATGTTTCTAATGCTAACATTAAACCTACAGATCAACCTTTGACCAAACAAGAATCTTGGGTGGCTTCTAACTGGGGTCTGTTGAACCAAATCCTGGATTTTGATGATACGAAACTTTGGAAAAGACTTAATACTATTTAGGCCCCGCCGAAGCCGGGGTGGTTGAAACTTAATTTTTATGGTGCTGCTAAAGTTGATGGTTGTGCTAGCGGAGGAGGTATAATAAGGGATGAACATGGTGATCTTGTTGCGTTTTATGCCAGAGGACTTGGAAAGCATTCTAACAACATTGCTAAAGCTATGGCCCTCCTCTGGGGTCTCAAAGTGGCAATCTCCTTGAGGATTAGCCATCTCCACATACAAGGTGATTCTACAATCATTCTAGATGCAGTTACTGGCCTTTCTACTTGTGGGTGGAAGCTGAGTGACATTATATCTGATATTCAAACCATTCTCTATGGTATCCCAAATGTCTCTTTCTCCCATACTTATAGGGAAGGCAACTCAGTTGCTGATGGTCTTGCCAACTTTGGTCAGGAACTTCAAATCTAGTGGGTTTGGTGCCAAATTAGCAGCATTCCTAGTCACATTGGAATGCTTATTCATAAGGAGAAGAACTCTATTATTACATGATGTCTAATCAAGTGTCAAGTGATGAGGTGGCATGTTTTTCCACCTTGTCTAGGCTTATGCATGTTCCCCATGCGAATTGGTAGTGGCATCTATACTCCCTTCATGCGAACTTAATTCTCATTATTTCAGTTACATTTTGGAACTTAAAGTTTCATGATTGGTGTTGGCTAGTTTTTGTTCACATTAATACCACTTGGTGGATTCCTCTAAAGGGTATTCTACAATTTATCTACCTTCTTCTACTGGGTATTGCGGCGTGGGCTTTTATTATGGGTGGTGAAAGAATTCGCACTGAACCTAACACCTACAATGAGTTCAAAGATAATGCCATTGTCTAGCATTACTACAAGGAGGGGGGCATAATTCCATTCCTGGAATGTTTTAACAGGCATGATGAGTTGTTATCTATCTAGTGTGCTTCTTTGTGGGTTGACAAATGGGTCTCTACTGGTAGTGTTAGCTTTGAGATCTTGGAGAAAAGTATAGCTGAGGCGACGGGTTTATCCCTTAAAGGCATTAAGCTACCGAGAAAAAAGAGGGTTTCTGAAGTCCAGAACCTAAAGCTTTTCTTGGGTGGTGGCGAAGAGCTGGTACCCTACCAGGGAGGGTTCAAAAGGGTGACTTCCTCAGCCATGGGTGGACATGTATTTTTTAATCATGAAGTACTTCACCTTGGAAGGCCGTTATGCCAGGTTCTATTACTACCATCTTCCCCTGCTCAATCATTTTCACAGAAACTTGGCTATTTGTTTCCCTTACTATCTGCTTTCTTCTTTAGAACACCCGGTTAAAATGGTTCATAAGAATTTAACCTCTAAGCTGTTGGAGAAGCCTGTGCCCCTCCACCAAGGCCTCATACACAGACTTTACTAGTTTCACTTGGCCCTAATGCCCACTGCCACTCTCCATCACCAGGCTATGGAACCCTCCCCCAATACTCCGTCAGCTTCTATCAAATGTGATTCCCTTCACACTCTTGTGAATAATAGTCCTGATGGCCCAACTTCAACCTCTATGGAAACTAATAACCACACTCTTGGGTCTACCTCTACCCCTAAGTTGAAGGGCTCTACTAAGTCTAGGAAGCGGCTTCATCACCTCTCTAAGCTGGCTGAGGAAGCGGCTATTCTTAGCTCCCTCAAAGATAGTCATGAGACCCCTAAAGGCAAGAACATATATGCTGAGAATTTGGCTAAAAAGGCTAGAAAGGGCAAAGGGAAAAGTATATCTGCTGGTGTTAGATGCTCTACCAGAATTGCTGGGAAGCCAACCCTCGAGGTTAAACTTATAGACTACTCAGAAAGTAATTCTGAGGTTTCTTCTCACGGTGAGGAGGCCGATAGTGATGATTTGAAGGAAATTAGCATGGAGCATCCAATTTCTAGGGAGAATCTTGATGGCCACAACTCTCTGTAGAATGATTACAAGGACAACCCCAAGAATGTGATTGGTACTGGTAGTGATAAAGATGAGTTTGACCATGAGAGCCCTATGGAGGCCCAGTATGATACTGGTGAAGGAGAGGGGAACATGAATGAGCAAAACCCTACCAGTGCTGAAGAGGTGGAAGTGAACAGTTAGTCTATCCCTGAAGAGTTTGATGAAGTCAGGGCTACTGCTGAGGATGGCAATGTGAATGCAGGCAGGGATAGTAACTCTCTTTTTGCTAAAGTGACTCAGTTAAAGGACAAGATGGAGGCTCTGCAACTCAAGCTGTCCACTCTTTACAAGTTCATTACCTGCATGCTGTGTAGGTCTTCCATGATCAAATTAACCCTCTTGTAGGATATTCAACTTTTCTCATAGGGAACTGACAAAGACAGAACTCAGGGGCTGGACAAAGTTTTTGAAGTTTTTGCTAATGACTGGGAGGACTCTCTGTCCTAGTGTGCCTTCTGATGTCTGTCTGCTAGTTTTTTACTATTGCTTTCTTTCTACCATTTGTTAACTGGTGTTTCCTAGGTTCTGGTTCTAGGCTCTTTTTGTTTCCTGGGCCTATGCTTTTTCTTATGTAATCTCTGTTAAGGGTTCAGCCCCTTGTTTTTGCCGCCTGATGTAATAAAAAACAAATCTAATTTTACCCTAAACATTTTGGTGAACCCATGTTTTTGGACTTAAATTGCAACTTTATGAGTGTTTGTCTACAATTTGGTGTGATTTCATTCATTCATATAGCCATTTACTTTATTGCATTGGGAAAATTTCAAACAAATTGAAAAATTTGGAAAAATACAAAAAAAATTGCATTGTTGGGCTTACTAAATTGTGTCAATTCTTCCTTAATTTTCCTAATTCATGATTTTTGCATCAGATCTGATATAAAATATAGAAAAATATAAAAATTCAAAATCTTTCTTTGCATTTGCATCATTTAATTGCTAGGGTTTTGTGGAAATTTTGACAATTTTTAGATAACCTAGTAATTCCAAAATCTAGGGTTTGTAGGCAAAATATTTTATCAGATTTTTATACTAAATTTATAGGCTCATTCAAATTTGAATTTGGCTGTAGTCTTTCATTTTAGTGTGAATTTGCATTTAAATTTAAATTACTTGCATTTTTGCATTGAAAATTTCAACAAAAACTAGCAATTTTGGTGCATTTTCATTAAATTTGCATGGGCATTTTGCATGATTAATCTTGAAAATCATTTTAAGATCTAATAATATGTAATTTTGAACAAAAATCAGACTTCAAACAATCCACATAGCATTTTGTCTCCAAATCTCAAACCTAGGGCTTCAAAAAATGACAATTTTTGCTAAATTTAGCCTTATCGACTTCATAAATTTGCACCATAGGTGTGTTGTGAAAGATATTTTTGCATTAATTTTATTTTATCAAGGTAATAATTTTCTTCCCCTCATAAAAATTTTCACTACACCCTTTTAACGGGCTCTTGTAGTAAAAAATTGGTGAAAAACTACACATTTTGACAATTTTTGCCCTAGGGTTTGACCTAGTTTGCACTCCAAGTGTGTTGTGACTAGTTTTATGGATTGAGGTGACTGATATTATTGATATTATTTTCTTTTCCTCCTAAAATTCCTTACAACACCTCTTTTGCTAGGTCTTGGAGTTGAAAAATCGTGAAAAATAGCCTATTTTTGCTATATTTTCATTAGGGTTTGACCTTAAGTGGCATTAAAAGTGTGTTGTGTTGGATATTTTGGCTATAAGAGGATTTTATTGCTGGTATTACTTGCTTTCCATCATCATTTTCCTCACAACAACCTTTGTTATGCTCTCTTGCATTGAATATTGGTGAAAAAAGTGCCTATTTTGACATAATTTCACTATAATCAACTTGGCATTATCTTAAATTTGCATGAAGAGTGTGTTGAGAGTGAGAATATTGCTGCATGAGTTTAATAACTCACTATCCTAAGAGAAATATTCATTTAAGAAGAAGCATCAGACACATGGGATCTAGTGCTCTTGAAGAAATTAGTACTTTGAACACCTTCTTTACAAAAGGAGAAACCCAAAAATTACAAGACATTCCACCTATTACAAGTATAATGGAAGAACACACTTTTCATGATGTTGATGATACCATTGAGGTGATAGGATATGTATCAGATGAGAAAATATAAAAATTGGATAAAGAGTTAGCCAAATTTCAATCATTTATGGAAACTAAATGAATAGTTGAAGAAGCCGTTCCTACAATTCATAATATAAGAGAATTGATAAAAGAAGGACAAGATGGTGTTAATACACTTTGTGGTCTAACACATATCATGCAAACTAACATTATGCCAGTGATCGAATGTGTACAAGTGATAAAGAACACTCTATCACCATCTCACACACAAGTTTCAGCACCTATACCGACTACAGGAATGTCTACTTTTACATCAACAATCTTAACAACTAATGCAAATTCTTGTAGTAATGCTACCACTAGTATTGGAGTATCTAATGGCAAAAATTATAAAACTGTGGTATTTAATTATTAGAATTTGATCTCTAAAGGGACATCTTCTATGTATAATTGTTCTCAACCTCCTTGTTGTGTGGTTACACAACACGCACCATTTTGACTTGACAAAACAGGGACCCAACTTTTTGGCTTGGCTTGTGTTTTCTGCTTGCTGGCAGTCTGGTAAAGAAAGTAAGGCATATGATCATGCATAAAGGGGACTGGGTAAGTCATCATGATGAGGTTAAAGTTTCAAAGTTAATGTTTCATGTTTTTAACCTCATGATTGGAAAGAGCACAAAATTTCATGCAGGTTTGTTTTTTGGATCACCCTAATATTCCTTAGGGTGTGAAAGTTATGAATGGTCAAAGTCCTGGTCAAACCTAATATTCTGAGGGAAGGATCATATTTCTTAACAACAGTCATATTATAAAAGATCACCCTGATCCAATTTTATCACCTGATAAATCATGCAGTTCACGACCTGCGGACATCAATTTCAAGTGGTAGTGATACTTACCCATAGAACAACATCATATATTTTGTGAGGGTCATATTTTTAATATCACCTGATATTCTGAATATCACCCCGTCACAAAATATCACCCTAGAGTCAATTGTCTTGATGATGTCATCAAATCTAGAACAACAAAGAATCATCCTGATGATGACATCATCCTCCTTTTTGCCCCACGGAGGTATATTTCTGAATATCACCCCATCTAACGAACATGACGATGACATCATGGCACTATAATGATAAACCAAGTCATTATTAGGATGACATCATCCTGATTTTCTGAGAGGAGGGTGACTTTAGTTCAGGGGGGTCATCATTTTCTAAACATCACCCGACATTTAGAACATACCTTGATCTTAAAACATAGCCAGATATTCTCAACATCACTTGATATTTCGAAACATCATCCTCCTCTTCTTACCACACAACAATTAATACCATTAATGCAGTAGGTGGTTCCCACCGATTGCTAGTGCGATGATAACATCTGGCAATATCTAGAGATTTTCATGCAGTAAATCAATGATTAAGATCAATTCAGTTAGTTTTTGCCCTAAGTGACCAGATGAATGAATTTAAAGTGAATTTACGCCATTATACTCTTACCTTATGAAGAAATGATAAGTTGCAGAGCTGAGTTCTCAAACCCTCATAAGAGCTATCTGTTGAAGCATTATAGCTTGCCAAGAACATGACGCAGGATCACCAACGGTATTTAAATTCATTCCGTAATCATCAACATAATTTAGGAGGATAAGCGTATCAGGTAAGTAAATTGAAACCTTCCTCCTATCGTTCTCTGCATATCCAGGTAGTATAATGTCACTAATTTGAGGTTGTATGTTCTATTCAATGAATATATATATATATATATATATATATATATATATGCCTGATGCTATAAAGGTATAATGTATGTGCATGCATGATGAGATATCGAATTGTAAGACAAGTTCCTGTTCATTATAGGAAATCATGGCAGACAAGAGGTTGTTTAAGTCTGATGCTGAATTTGTTAAACTGATGTTTGCTCAACCTAAGGGTGTGCAATTTAAATATGGAGTTATAGGAGATACACATCAAGGAAGTACAAATTTGGTAGCATGGTCAGCCAAAATGAGTGATGAAAAGAATAACAGTACCTTGTTGGACGCCATGTTTGTATCTGGAATGTGGAATGTAGCTGGTTTCCCATATTCCATGGAAGCTCCTGATTTAGTTACTGAATGTGCTAGAAATTATAATCCACACACAAGGAAGGTGGAGAAGCATGGTAGAGTATAGGTAGATCTGTCTATCAAGGGCCTTGCTGCTACCTTCAATCTACCACTAGGAAAGAAAGTGCTTAGCATGGATTTTAAGAAACTGCAAGTAGAGTATGAGAATAATAAGAAGAATGCCATGAAAAGAATGTACCAATGGAGGGCAAGAAATAGTCCTTATCCTGCAGCTGGCAAATTACCAGTGCATCTATATAAGTTTGACTTTGATGAAGAGTACCAATATATGATCGCCCTACTCAGTCAAGTAACAGGCCAACCAAACGCTGGAAGCTTCAAAAGAACTGATCTATGGTAGCATCCTAATGTCCCTATACATAGAGAACATGCCATTGTGGGCCAAGATGATAAGTGATGCCCTACATGATCAACTCATGAACCTGGGAGGTTCAAAATGTTCTTTTTATATGACCTCCTACATAGTTTATTTGTGTGCCTACAAGGGTACATTTGATGCATTGACAACAGAAGGAAGGATTGGTGGTAGCACCAATGATGCTCACATCTAGGATCATTATCCCTAGCTTCCAAGGTAGAATTACCTCCAAGACTACAAATTAGTAAATGATGCATTTTCCATGCATCTAGTCAAAACAATGGAGGAGGACAGAACCAAAAGATCAAGCATGGAAGCTCAACAAGTCATCTACAGGCATGGTGCCTAGCTTATATAGTATTCTACATTCTCTTATATAAGAATTGAAGGTTTTGAAGGTCAGCGCCTCATGCTCCCAAGATACCCCACTGATGCAGTAGTTTTGATGGAGTTTATCAGGCAAGTGGCTACAATACTGAGTGCTTACAAAGCAAGTAGCAAGCTTCCACCAATATTGTTTCTAGTTACAATGGGCTGGTATATGTGCCCTGATTCAGATAACATAAAGAAAGCCATAGCTAGCTTGAATATGATGAATTTACATTATTTCCCTTTGGCAAGGTCATATGATCCATATGATAGGATGCAGAAGATTACAGGGAAGCCCATCCATCAGAGAAATCTTAAAGATTTCTAGGTAGATTGTGAAGATGAGGCTGAAGCTAGAAGAAGAAGATATCAAAGGCTAACCCTTAACCAGATAAGGACTTTTGGCTGCATCTTAGTACCTGCCCAATTGAAGAAGGATGATGGTAAAATATTGGTAGATGAGTATGAACAAAAGAAGATATACAATGATACAATATCAATGCCAGATCTTACTATGCCAGAGGATCTTTCTTTAGATCCATTCATAGGCAAGATATTGTAGCTAACCCAAGCATGGGTTGATGAACAAATAAGCACAATGAAGAAGGCTGTAGCCCTTATAGTGGATAATAAGAAGAAAAGATAGGAAATTCCTGATGATGAGTATGATGATTTCCTGATTAAGAAGAGAAAATCTAAAGGAGAGAGAGAGTACCACCTCCTGATAAAAGCAAGAGACCTCCAAGGAGTAAGAAAATTGATCTTGAACCCAAAGGGGTTATAATTGAAAGAATAGAGGTGCCAGCTGAAGGTACATCAAGATCAGGACAAGCATCAGCATCATCCGCACCGCCTCCTATTGATCATGATGTTAGTCATAAACAAACATAGAATAAAAGTACACATTAACCTTTATTCATCTTGAAAGATGCAATGAATTTAGAGAATTCATGATCTCAAGTCTCTGGTGATTAGGTCTTAATCTTTTAATGTGACTTAGAGGTTGATGTGTGTTGTTGTTTCCATTTTGGGGCCTTACATAGATCTCATCAGTAAGATAATGTTTCCTGTAATGATGCTGCACAAACAGTTATTCTACACAAGATATGCTTCAAATAATGCATCTATCTTTAAATCTTTGCATGATATTTGTCATTTTGACATGCTTTAACCTCAAATATGCTAAATATGTTCAATTATCTATGGGATGTCTACATATTTGTAGTATTTGCTTAAGATTGTCAACTATTTGCAATTATGATGATGAAATGCTCTCAAATTGAAAGAAATACTTCAAATTAATGTTGAACCTTTAGCTATTGAGCCACATATACATCAAATACAATCATGAAGAGAAGAAATCAAACCATATGTTCACCAGGACATTCCACAGCTAGATACAGTCAATGCTAACTTCAAAGGAATGAGATGAAAACAACACATGTAAGTAGACATGCACTCCAAGGGAAGCATCAAATCACAGCATGTATCAAGAATTCATACACTAATTACTCAAGATTTATTATGGATTGTAATCAAAAGAATCTTCTCATTCATTAGGTACGCAAGAACATATATGTATACAACAACTTTGAAATGAGCCCTAAATATTTCAGCAAACAAATTTCAATTAAGTTTCGAATGTTTTAAAATGAGGCATCCCTACACCTTTTATAGAACAAAGTGAGGGAGTGGTTATAATTGATCTATAATACATATTTATCTATTAAGATCTATGGTTCACATTTCATTGACCAAGTCAACTCTTTTCAGGTGGCACAGGTTGCCAGCTGGCAACCATCTAGGTAACTCACATTTTCCTAAGCACCTGATGCATGTATTCTCTTTTATGATGCATATTCACCAGGTTCTTTGTCATCATCCCTATTATCATCATCATCACTTTCATTAGTCTCAATATCCTCCTGATGACTATCTCTTTGTATATGGAGCTGTATGGATATCCAGATACTTTCATATTCTTGCACTATCTTCTCTATCTCCCCACCATCTTGAGTTCTTGCTTTGATGATGGTGTGCCTGTGTATTTGATATTTGCCTCAGAGGTTCTCTAACTTACTTCTCCTGCTGCTAGATGTCTCGTTATAATTCTCCACCCTAACATTGATCCTCATGATCTTATCCATAGTTTCCTCTGTCAGGTGGTTTAGAGGATCATCAGCTACCTACTGGAAATTGCTATGTAGAGTTTTAATGGCAAACTCCTCATCTTGATTTTCTATCTTGCCTTCTACCTTTCCTTCTAATGCTTCCAAAATTTCAACCTCAAATGACATCATATCATGTAGCTTCATGCTGATATCTCTTAATATACTATTGCATCTTTTAAGCACATCACATTCAAACCTGATGTCTTTGTACCATATGTCTATTAATAGTGCATTAGTGCTATTTAATACCTGCTTACTTATGAGAACTTCAGGATTAATCCTCTTTATTTCCTCCAAGGCAGTCAAACCTTTCTCCAACTGAAAGGACCTTTTCTTGATCTCCATCTGTAATTTATCAACTTTTTTCCTAGAGATACCTAAAGAATTCCACCTCTTCAAAGAGGCTTTTACTACTTCCTCTGCTTCATCAAAGGTGGATAAAATCCACTTTCTCATTATGGATGACTCATGCTTCATCAAATCCAATTTATTTACCTCATCTTGAGAAATAGTAGTTAATGGTACTGCATGATCACTTGATGTATCCTTAGGGTTAATTAACCCCTTTATGTAAGTATGTAACTGAGCAATGTGCTCCTTGTGCTATTTATTTTTCTCCTTTTCTCTTTTTACCCTCTGGGTTAATGAATCAATTATATCTTTTCCTTCCTGACCCTCCTGGTCTTCATTAGCAAACCCTAGATCAACTGTACTAATCTAGAATTCTTCCAGGGTGATCTTACCTTTCTCTTTATCCACAGTAGGAAGCGCTACCTATGCAGTCCTCCTACCTGTAACAAGATCTCTTCTTATTGCAGAAGTTATTCTAGCCTTCATCTTAGGCTTTATTAAGATTTATGAAAACAATGTAGATACATCAAATTCTTGTGCCTCCATACCTGATTCTGCACCAATTTCTTTCTCAAGCCACTGAGGAATTTGATCCTTTTATTATTGGTCTCCATCATCATCATGATGATCACCTTGATCTCTAGTATCCACCATCATGTTCAATGGAGACGGTGATTTTCTTATCTCTTCCTCATGATGCTCCTCATGAAGGTGATCTTTGGGTATATCCTCCTATTGCGGAATTTCTTTTTCTAGAGGGTGATCCTACTGATCATCTGCATGTTTATCATGATCTTGATCTTTTCCTTCCTCCATGGGTATCTCATCCACCTTAGCATTTTCCTTTTCCTGAGGTATGTTAGTATCTATGGATGTTGTTTTATTTATCTTAGGCTCATCCACCTGATCGGCATCTATAATCAGCTCTGAACCTGTGTTAATTACCTCTTGATCCTTGTGGTCATCAGGACCTGATATTTATTTATCTTCTTTCTCCTTTGGTGGGACTTCTACTACTTTGGGCTCAGCTGATGCATCCTACTGTTGCTAACCCATACCTGGAGCTTTGCTCTCCACTTCTTTCTGTTTGAGTTCTTCAATCTTCTCTATTTTCTTAGGTGCACCTACCATATCATTGTATAGCTTTTTCTCCTTGTATTCATCAGCCATTACCTTTCCATCATCTTCCTTCAATTGTGGCAGGATGGAAATGCAACCAAAAGTCTTGATCTGGCTGAGTGTAGGCCTTTTATATCTTCTTCTTCTAGCTTCAACTTCATCTTCACAATTTGCCCAGAAGTCTTCAAGATGTCTTCGATGGATGGGCTTCCCCATGATCCTCTGCATCCTCCCATATGGATCATATGATCTTGTCAATGGAAATGGCTGGAAATTCATCATAGTTAGACCAGCTATGACCTTCATAATATTCTCAGAATCTGGGCACCTATACCAGCCCATTGTAACTAGAAACAATACTGGTGGAAGTTTGTTGTTAGCTTTGTAAGCATTCAGTATTCTAGAAATTTGTCTTAAAAATTCCATTAAGAGAACTGCATCTGTAGGATATCTTGGGGGCATGAGAGTCTCCTCTTCAAAGCCTTCAATTCTAATGTAAGAGAAAGTTGTAAATTGAATAAACCAAGCTCCATGCCTGTATATGACTTCCTAAGCTTCCATGCTCAGTATTTTAGTTCTGTCCTCCTCCATTGTTCTTACCAGATGCATAGAGAATGCATCATTCACTAGTTTGTAATCTTGGAGGTAATTTGCTCTTTGCAGCTGGGGATGATGATCCCATATATGTGCATCATTTGTTGTACCACCAATTCTCCCAACTGTAGTCAATGCATCAAATGTACCCCTATAGGCACATGAATAAACTATGTATGAGGTCATGTAGAAGGAACAATCTGGACCTCCTAAGTTCATCGGCTGCTCATCTAGAGCATCACTTATTATCTTAGTGCACATTGGCTTGTTATCTATGTAAAGGCACATCAGGATGACTACATACATCCAGTCCTTAAAACTTCCAGCATCAAGTTGGCCTGTCACTCTGCTGAGCAGGGCTATCATGTACTGGTACTCATCATCAATGTCAAATTTATATAAGTGTACTAGAAGTTTAGCTGTTGCAGGATAAGTACTATTCTACGCACCCCATTGGTACATTTTCTTCCTAGCAGTCTTCTTGTTATTCTCATATTTTGCTTTTGATTTCTTCAAATCTATGTTGGCAACCTTCTTTCCCAATGGCAAACTGAATGTAGCAGAAAGACCTTCGATAGATAGATTAACATATACTCTGCCATGCTTCTCTACCTTCCTTGTTTGTTGGTTATAGTTTCTTGCACATTCAATGACCAGCTCAAGAGTTTCCATGGAATAAGGGAAACCAGTTGTATTCCACATTCCAGATACAAAGACAGCATCCAACAAGGTGCTGTTATTCTTTTCATCACTCATTTTAGCCAAACATATAGCCAGATCTGTATTTCCTTGGTGCATATCTGTGATGGTACCATATTTAAACTGGACACCCTCGGGTTGAGCAAACATGGGCCTTAGAAATTTTGCCTCTGACTTAGCCAACCGCTGATCCACCATGGACGCCTACAATTCACAAAACTGGTCTTACAATTGATATCTTACAAGCATGCCTATACATCATATCTTCATTATTCATCATGCATATTATACTCTTTCAATATCTTGTTTATCCCGATATGCATAATTTAGAACTTCAAACTAGAAAACACCATGATACCTGGATATGTAGAACATGACAACAAGAGGGTTTCAATTACTTACTTGATGTGTTTATCCTCTTAATTATGCTAATAACTGTGTGAAAGGAATTCAAATACCGGCAATGCTCATGTATCCCATTCTGGTACAAACTATATGTGTTCGCAGGTAGTCTTATGAGGGTTCGAAAGCTATGCTCTGTAAAAACTTGTTTTGTCGCAAGATAAGTGTAAAATGATTCGGTAAATCACTTTTAACTTCCCCTTTAGGGTAAAATTAGGGAAAAATTAGGGATTAATTGATTAAAATCATGGATTTCCTGTATGGCAACTAAGTATCTCACCAGGTGTATATATCGGGTTCGTAATCGGTGGGAACCACCTACCACATCTACGTGCATTTAATGTTATGGCGGCAAGGTACAGGGTGATCTTTGTAGGATAGGATGATATTCAAATATTGGGTGATGTTCAAATATGATCCCCTGAACTAAAATGACCTCCTATCGAAATATCAGGATGACATCATCAAGA
This sequence comes from Cunninghamia lanceolata, assembly GCA_027924645.1. NCBI lineage: Eukaryota > Viridiplantae > Streptophyta > Pinopsida > Cupressales > Cupressaceae > Cunninghamia > Cunninghamia lanceolata. The sequence goes on along the minus strand of BSBN01000388.1, from coordinate 12,932,973 downwards.
TAATGACTTAGTTCAGCATTGTGGCCCTATGACGTCATCATCATGTTATGTAGGAAGGGTCATGTTTGGAAATATACCTCCGCAAGGTAAAAAGGATGGTGGTGTCATCGTCATGTTTATTTCTTCATTTACCAGGTTTGGATGACGTCACCAGGATATTGGTTCAGGGTGATATTTTGCAACAGGCCAATATTCAAATATTAGGGTGATATCTAGGAATATGATCTTCGTAAAATATATGATGTTGTTTATCGGGTAGCTATCACTATCACTTAAGGTTGATGTCCAGATGTTCAGAGCAAATGATTTTATTGGGTGATAATATTAGATTGGGGTGATCTTTTATAAGATGACTGATATTAAGAAATATGATCCTCCCCTCGAAATATCAGGTTTGACCAGATCTTTGACTCATCATAACTTTTGTTCCCTAAAAAATATCAGGGTGATCCAAAAGGCAAACCTGCATGAAATTATGTACCTTTTCCAACGATGAGGTTATTGTCATGAAATATTAAATTTGAAAAATTGGCCTCATCATGATGACTTACCCAGTCCCTTTTTATGCAGGATCATCTGTATTGTCTTACTTTTACCAGACCGCCAGCAAGCAGAAAACACAAGCAAAGCCAAACAAAAAAAGTTGGGTCCCTATTTTGTCAAGTCAAAATGGGGTGTGTTGTGTAACCACACAACAACTTGCCACCAAAGAAAACAAACAAATTCCAATGATTCAAGTGATGTGATCAAATTCATATATAGCATTCTAACTCTTTTTAAGCATAAGCATCATAATCTTTCTGAATGATAAAGTGTCCTCATGGTAACAATGCTAACAAAGGATTAGTAGTGTGCAAATGATTAATTATCCTCATCTTGAAAGAAAGTTAAAAACATGAGTAATTGATGTTAAGCTACATAGTTTGGGAGCATCCCTCATAGCCAACCTAGATAAAGCTTTGCTGCCAGTAGGCGTCTATAGCCCCAGCAAGGTTATCTATACAATCCCCGTAAGTAGAGCCCCACCGCCAGCAGACATCTATAGCCCCGGTAGAGTTACTTAGATGGCCTAATTTTATTATACTTTTGGATTTTTTAACATTTATAATTCATATATCTGATGTCATCATGCAAGCTCATTGTGCAAGGTATGGTCACTAGCTATTTTAGGTTGGAGATTGCATTGGTAGCAAGGGAGTCCCTTTAGATTTTTCACCTAACACCTATACTTGTATTTTCAACAAACCCAAGGCTGTTAGGTGAGTCATTGTGAAGAAATCACTTTGGTTCAGAAAAGGCACCCTGATGAAAAGATATCATAGACCTGATCATGATGACTTTCTCAAAGTGGGTCACAACCTATATATAAATGTGTTCTCATCACTTGAATCTTAACAATTTTGTTATTTTCTGGGGTGATGAGCTACATCATCCTGACTAACCAAAATAAAACTCAACCAACAAGCAAAGCAAGAACAAAACAAAACACTGTACAAACAGCTATACAAATATACACATGATACACATGACTGACATGAAGCTACTTAGGCTTGGAAATAATGTTTGAGGGACTATCCATTAACTGGCAATGGAACATCCTCACCTGTCAAGTTCTTAAGCCTGAAAGTACTGTCTCCTAATATCTCAAAATTTTGGAAGGGACCTATCCATAATTTATCAAACTTACCATGGTCTCCTTTCTTCTCATGGGCTTTATCCCACATCAGAACTAAATCTGATAACCAGAAAGATTTAATTTTGGCTTTCTTGTCAAACCAGCATTTGACAACAGCCTGATGTTTAGTAAACTGATCAATTGCTTGACTTATTTTCTCTTCCAGGTGCATCAACTGAAGCAACCTGTCTTCTTGGTTATTGTCTATGCCTAGGTACTCTTGGGAAAACTGCAGGGTAGGAATCTTCAGGTTAACAGGGAGGATGGGATCCACCCCATAGACTAAATGATAAGGTGAGTTTCCTAATGTAGCCTTGTTTCTAGTTCTTTCTACCCATAAGGCATATTTTAGAAGTGTATTCCATTCCCTAGGGTTCTTGTCTACTAACTTCTTTATGATATTCAACAAATTTTTGTTAGTGGATTCTGCCAATCCATTCCCTTGGGGATAATAATTAGATGAGAACTTCAGTATGATCCCATAGTCAAAGGCCAAACTTGACAATTTGGTTGAAGCAAATGCAGAGCCGTTATCACTTACCAGAGCATAGGGAACCCCATACCTGGTGACTATATTACTTTCCAAAAATCTGATGACATCATCAGCGATACAGGTCTTGTTGCTGATAGCTTCAGTCCATTGGTACAATAATCAGTAATTGTTAAAATGTACCTGTGGCTTGAAGATGATGGAGGATTAATAGGTCCTATGAAATCCATGCCCCATTGTGCAAATGGGCATGCTTCCATCACTCGCTGCAAAGGTTGTGCAGCATATCTCTCCTTGTTGGCAGCTACCTGACATATATGACAACATTTAATGTGCTTAGCTATATCCTTGAAAATTGTAGGCCAATAGTATCCTACTCTGAGGATAGCATGTGTTGTAGCCAAGGATGAGCCATGTGTTGTTCCAAACTTGTCATGTAGTTCTAATAAAACTTTATCTGCTTCAGGCCTCTCTAGGCATCTTAGGTATATTTCTTCATAATTTTTCTTGAAAAGTACTCCTGCTTTCATCATGTACTTCTAGGACTTTATTTTTAGGGCTCTTCTTTGTGAAGCTTACAGTCTAGGAGGACATCTTCCAGTGATCAAGATGTGCCTGATATCTAAGTACCATTCTCCACTGTCCTTCTCATTAATAACATACTGCTAACTTGTGATATTTGGATCAATTTTTGATATCATTTGGCTTAAAGCATGTCCTCTCTCTAGCTTCATGGGTGTGATATCCATGTCATATTCTTGTAGTACAGTGATCCACTTAGCCCTTTTTTAAACAAGCTCACTCTACATTAACAACATCTTCACTACTGCATCTGGCACCACAGTAATCACTTTGCTTCTCAGAATGTAATGCCTGAATTTCTTTACTGCTCTAACCAAAGCAAGAGCTTGCCTTTCTACATCCATATACCTAAGTTCTACATCTCTGAAAGGGTAGCTCATGAATGTAATAGGTTTCTCTTCTTTTTCTTCATTCCTTTGGGTTAGCACTACTGCAGAGGTATGTTCTGAAGCAAATAAATAGATATAGAAGTCCTTGGTGTAGTTTGGACTAATGAGGACATGAGCATCAGAAATAGCTTTCTTTGTCTTCTAAAGCTACCTTGGCTTCGGATATCCACTCAATCTTTGCATCCTTCTTCAGCATAGCATTTAAAGGTTTGACTATTTCAGCAAAGCCAGTGATAAACTTCCTGACAAAATTTATCTTACCAAAGTAAGATTTTAGCTCTTTCTTGCTTCCTAGAAGCTATAATTTCATAATTGACTCCACCCTGTCAAGATCAATGATAATCCCATTTTTAGTTATCAGGTGGCCCAATAACTTTCCTGTTGTTACCCCAAATACATTTCTTAGGGTTCAAATATATTCCATATTCTTCACATTTTTTCAGTACATTTCTGAGATCTGCTACATGGTTTCCTCTTTCCTTGGAGAATACTATTAAGTCATCCATGTATATGACTATACACTTTCTTATTAAGCCTCTGAAGGCTATGTCCATTGTGCGCTAGAATGTTTCTCTAGCATTTATATGCCCAAATGGCATACGTTTATAAGAAAATATCCACCACTTTGTGGTGAAGGCAGTTTTTAGTATGTCAAACTTGTCAACCATGACCTGATTGTAGCCTGAGAAGCCATCTAAGAATGACATCATTTTTGCTCCATTAACAATCTGCAAAACTTCATCTAAGGAGGGTAAAGGATAATTGTCCTTCTCTGATGCTCTGTTCAGGTTCTTGAAGTCCACACATAGCCTGATGTCTCCATTCTTCTTTCTCGCTGGGACCAGATTAGCAACCCAAGTGGAGTGCCTCACAAGAAATATGATCCTGGCACTCAGCAGCTTCTTGACTTCTTAAAAAATTATTGGTTCAAGCAAAGCATTGACTAGCCTTTACTTCTGTCTAAAAGGTTTAGCATCTGGCTTGAGGGGTATAGTGTGAGTTATGACTGATGTGTCATATGTTTTCAACTCATCATAAGTCCATGCAATGACATGGATGTAATCTTTGAGTGCCTGAGTTATTCCTTCTAACTCTTCTGGTGTGCAAACCTTACCAATCAAGACATTTCTCTTGTCATCATTTTGTCCAATATTCACTTGTGAATATTGCACTCCATCAGCCTTTGGAAGATGCTTCTGCTTCAACATATTATCCAATTCAAAGGCTCTTTCTAATTCAATCATACCTTTGGGAATCTTGTTGTTAGGCAACTCTAATATTTCCTCTTCTTCCCAAACATGATCTTCCACATTGTTCTCATCTATGATCTGAGCATCAAATATATCTCTGTTGGAGACAAAATCAAGGATATGCTAATCATCATTGAATACCTGGAGATTAGTAACATTATCAGGTACTGAAGGCATTAATATCAGTTCCACTAAAAATCTCTTTAAACCTGAAATAGACAAAGGCTCTAAGGTGCTAGCAGCCTGGGCTAGAGCATCTGCTCTATGGTTCTATTTTTTGGGTACGTGGGTGATATTAAATGCATCAAAGTCTTCAATCAGATCCCACACTCTATGTCTATAGTTAGACAGTTTCCTATAATTACAAGAGTAAATCCCTCTCACCTATCTTACTACTAATTTTGAGTCTCCATAGACATGCAGAATTTTCACTTTCTTCTTAAGGGCAAACAATATCCCGTGTATTAAAGCCTCATACTCTATTACATTATTAGTACAGGGAAATTGCAATCTATAGGCTGCTAGGTAGGACTTTCCTGATGGATCAATGAGATCAATTCATACTCTAGCACCTTGTTTAGACTTGGATCCATCAAATCTAATGATCCACAGTTTATCTTCAGCAGGAGGCTTAGCTGAGTTTTCTCTCTTCTTTGCAACTATGGTAGCTACACCACCTGATATCCATTTTAACTTAGGAATTTCAACCTTCTCAGTTTTCATCATTCCTTTCTTCTGGGAAGCTGATCTATCAGCTCTCTTTCCATCACGAGAAGGATGATCTTCTGAACTAGGCACTATATGCCTCTTTAAAATATGTAAGCATAGTGAACAGGTGGTCTCTAAGTGAGGTGCCTCATGCAATCTACACCATCCCTCAGTCAGTGCATCTTGTGGAGGCTTCTCATATTCTATCATCTTTTTAATTTCCTCTGATAAAAACTTCTCAAATTTGGTCAAATTGCTACCTCCATCTTCATCAGATAGTTCATAATCTTACTCCATCAAACAATCACTCCCTGGGGTGATTTTCTCTTTCTTCTTATCATTTATCTGGTTATATACTAGAATTTCTTCTGTTCTCAGAATACGATCTTCATCATGATTCATTACTTTTTTCATGATTCCTGCAGAAGACAAACAAAAATTAGTATCATCATTAGCACTAGATGCAAAACTTACCTCAGATGATGATGATGACACTTCTCTGCATGTTTGCTCAAGCTCCATCATGTCAATGCATGCTTCACAAGTTTTCTCAGAATGTGCTTCATTGTATAATCTGCACCAACCATCAATCAAAATGTCATTAATAGCTATATCTAACAATTGACAACATTCTACCTATTTAGACAAGTATATTTCAAAACTTTTGAAATGATCTAGTTCATTCTCATTCTCAAAATTACTATTAGGTTCTACAGTCGTTATGTCCTCCTGATGATCATTGTCATGATGATGAGAATCAAACATCAGGATCTCTTCTATCTTGACAGTCTGTAGTCTAATGGCATAAACTCCAGGTTCAACATTCATGTACATGATCTTGTTTGTTTTGTTATACTCAGTGATCATGTGTTTCATTCTAGGCTCAGCATCTATTCTTATCTAATTAGGTATCCCTTTCTAAGGTAACCACATGTGACTGAAGTTAGTAGACATATGTCCATTGAGAATCTTGGACCAATCCCTGCTGAGTAACATTCCATATGTATCAGGTATGTCTACTACCTGGATGTCAATATAGTACTAAATCCTAGGGTCTTATAACAGTTGCATGTGAATGTGAGTTAACTCCCCTATTACATTCACCTCTGTCTTGTCTAATTGGGTTACCTTCTTCAAAGATTTAGCAGGATGTAGTCCTAAAGCATTGCATATTGACAGGGGCATGACATTTGTAGATGCTCCTGAGTCCACTAGGCAATTGTGTAAATTCTTACTAAACATCCTTATAGTAAGGAGGAAAGGTGGTGACTTTCTTTTGTCCCTGTACAAGGTCATGTGGGAGGTTTCTGCAGCTTGGACAGTAGTTGGTACTTTATGTTTGACAATGTTATCTTTAGCAGCATGATCTCTATTGATAGGCTAACCTTGGGGATGACTATCCTCTCTAGGGGTAGGATCATCTAGTGATTTCATGAATGCCTTATTAATTGCAGGAGTTTTCAACAACTCTGATAGAGACATGATGGTCTTTACTTTCTTCATCTCATCTTCCAGATATGTGACTAATTTGTCAGATTCATGAGGTAGGCCAATAGCTTTTGATGTTGTGTTCTGTGGTGACAAATACTATGCATTTACCTTTGGAAATCCTGGATTGTTACTTGCCTTGGGATTAGGAGGTGTGTTAAAATTATTCAGGGGTAAGGAACTGGTTAATGGACTAGTAGGTCTGTTGGAATTACTTCTCAGATTATAATTGTGCTTACCCTGATATTGTTGCTGGTAAGCATGCACTTTTTCAATCTCATTTAATGGTTCGTTCTCATCTTCAAAGGGGAAAACATAATTTGACTCAAAAGCCATGGCTGATTCTTCACATGTCTGGGTATAATGCTGATGGGATGACACAGTCTGCTAATAAGGCTAATCAATATAGCTTTCTAATACAAATGTTGAGTCATATCCACAAGGGACAATCTCATTGCCCTCTACCTAGGGTGGATTTCTAGAAGTATTAAACACTTCTATCTAGAAGATGCTAGCAACAATTCTAAATTGTGGACAGTCTAATTCTGCATGAGCATTTGTATTGTGTATCCTACACCAATTAGTGAGGGCTGCCTCAGCAAGATTAACTCTAGTAGTTTGTTTGGCTTCACCAGGAGGTTGATTATCTAAAGGTGATGGTAAGGAGCCATTATTTGGCCTAGAATTCCATACTCTAGGCTGTCTAGGAGGATTGTTGTTATTTCCACCATTATTGTTGAAATTATTGTTGTTATACCCCCTATCAGGATAATTTGGTCTATCATTGTTATAGCCTCTATTCTGATTAGGCTGAGAGTAGAAGTTGTGGCTTCTCAAATGAGTGATCTCAGTTGTAAGCTTCCTTAGTTGAGCTGATATTTCTTTGATTTTTTCTTTCTCCTCCTGGACCTTGGCTACCACATTTTCAGTTTGAGGCTTGAAGAAAGAGGATCCAGTGTTATTGTTCTGATCCACACCCTGAGGCACTTTTGTCTAACTTGGATACTGTGGCACTTGACCATTTCCATTAGGAGGAGGAGGCATGATACTTAGAGGAGATATATGTAATGGTGTTGGCATGACTATTGGAGGCATCATGGCTCCATTATACTGTGGCTGGGGAGGATATCCTAGATAACCAGGAAGTGTAGGAAAGGCTATGTTCAGTGTAAGAGCAGGGACTAACTGCTGAGTCACTTTGATGGCTTCTTGGAAAGCTCCTGTCAAAGTTGTGATTTCAGGATGTGCTCTCCTGATGAACATGGAAGTCAAAGGATCCAGAGCTGAATAATAGACACTCTTGGCAGTAGCATCTGCTACAATATATGGGGTAACTAATTTGGATAGTATTTTTCAGAACCTAGAGTTGAAATTTGCAATAGGTTCTCCTTCAAACCTCTTAATTGTGGCAAATAGGTGATAGTTCATTGAAGGATCTATTGGTACCTTGAACATATCAGTGAAAGCTTTCTTTAGAACATCCCATGATCTGAGAGAGCCCCGACCAAGACTAATATACCAATTATAAGCTTCTTCCCCTAAGGAAAAAGGAAATAATCTGCATACAATGTCCTGATGCTCTATTCTTGCCCTGCAACAAGCTTTGAAAGTTCTGATATGATCATCCACATCTTGATAAGGATGATATTTTGGACAAAGTTTGTCCAAATTCTTTGGTAAAGCGTGATATGCAGTAAAGGTCAAAGGTGACTCTGATGCAAAGAATGACATTGCAACTGGAGGAGGTTGAGCTTGTGGTATGGTTGGCTGAGGTTGGACTTGGGGTTGAGACTGGACAAGAGGTGTCACAGATAACCCTGAAGGTACTTGTAAACCAATAGGAGTTATAGGAGGAGGCTTTGGTGATGCTCCTGATGCACTAGACCATGGAGTGTGATGGATGTCTACAGTTCTAGGTCTAAACCCCCTGACAAGTAATTCGTCAAAGATTCCACTGGATCTAGACCTGGTATTTGGTTTGAGAGCCAGGATGTCTCAAATTTAAGCAAATCAGCTGGATAAATATAGAGATTGCCTAGAATTTACCAGCAATGGCTGTATTTACGATCAGAAAAGTATATTGACTGGATATTTATGGAATATTTGCAAAGATGCTACAAATATGAAGTGATATTTGAAGTTCTATGTCACAAGCAACAAGATCTCAAGTTTTTAGGCTAACCACCTCAAAAATCTAGGTAAATTTACATGAGACAGGGCCTACTTCTACAAATTCATGATGATCTACTATAAAGTGTGCAATATTTATGGTTAATCTCAAAATCTTTACATAGGATTAGCATGTATAAGCTTAGAACAACAAATATTTGCATCCAACTTGAAAATTTAGCAGTGTCTAAGCATTACCTTTCAATCTTTATCATCACCTAAAGTACTGATGATGATCTTCTAGCTTATGGCCCTCCTTCTAGTGCTAATTTATGTTGATCATGATGTTAGTCATAGACAAACATAAAATAAAAATACACATTAACCTTTATTCATCTTGAAAGATGCGATGAATTTAGAGAATTCATGATCTCAAGTCTCTGGTGATTAGGTCTTAATCTTCTGATGTTACTCAGAGGTTGATGTGTGTTGTTGTTTCCATTTTGGAGCCTTACGTAGATCCCATCAGTAAGATAATGTTTCCTGTAATGATGCTGCATAGATAGTTATTCTACACAAGATATGCTTCAAATAATGCATCTATCTTTAAATCTTTGCATGATATTTATCATTTTGACATGCTTTAACCTCAAATATGCTAAATATGTTCAATTATCTATAGGATGTCTGCATATTTGTATTATTTGCTTAAGATTGTCAACTATTTGCACTTATGATGATGAAATGCTCTAAAATTGAAAGAAATTGAAAGAAATACTTCAAATTAATGTTGAACCTTCAGCTATTAAGCCACATATACATCAGATATAGTCATGAAGAGAAGAAATCAAACCACATGTTCACCAGGACATTCCATAGCTAGATACAGTTGATGCTAACTTCAAAGGAACAGGATGAAAACAACACATGTAAGTAGATATGCACTCCATGGGACGCAGCAAATCACAACATGCATCTAGAATTCATACACTGATTACTCAAGATTTATTATGGATTGTAATCAAAAGAGTCTTCTCATTCATTAGGTATGCAAGAACATATATGTATACAACTTTGAAATAAGCCCTAAATATTTCAGCAAACAAATTTCAATTAAGTTTTGAATGTTTTAAAATGAGGCATCCCTACACCTTTTATAGAACAAAGTGAGGGAGCAGTTACAATTGATCTACGATCTAGATTTATCTATTAAGATCTATGGTTCACATTTCATTGACCAAGTCAACTCTTTTCATGTGGCACAGGTTGCTAGCTAGCAACCATCTAGGTAACTCACATTTTCCTAAGTACCTGATGCATGTATTCTCTTTTATGGTGCATCTTTATCAGGTTCTTTGTCATCATCCCTATTATCATGATCATCACTTTCATCAGTCTCAATATCCTCCTGATGACTATCTTTTTGTATATGGATCTGCATGGATATCCAGATACTTTCATATGCTTGCACTATCTTCTCTATTTCACCACCATCTTGAGTTCTTGCTTTGATGATGGCATGCTTGTGTATTTGATATTTCCTTCGAAGGTTCTCTAACTTACTTCTCCTACTACTAGATGTCTTGTTATAATTCTCCACCCTGACTTTGATCCTCATGATCTTATCCATAGTTTCCTCTGTCAGGTGGTTTAGAGGATCATCAGCTACCTACTAGAAATTGTTATGTAGAGCTTTAATGGCAAAATCCTCATCTTGATTTTCTATCTTGCCTTCTACCTTTCCTTCTAATGCTTCCAAAATTTCAGCGTCAAATGACATCATATCATGTAGCTTCATGTTGATATCTCTTAGTTTACTGTTGCATCTTTTAAGCACATCACATTCAAACCTGATGTCTTTGTACCATATGTCTATTAATAGTGCATTAGTGCTATTTAATACTTGCTTACTTATGAGAACTTCAGGATTAATCCTCTTTATTTCCTCTAAGACAATCAAAGCTTTCTCCAACTGAAAGGACCTTTTCCCGATCTCCATCTGTAATTTATCAACTTTTTTCCTGGAGATACCTACAGAATTCCACCTCTTCAAAGAGGCTTTTACTACTTCCTCTACTTCATCAAAGGTGGATAACATTCACTTTCTCATTATGGATGACTCATGCTTCATCAAATCCAATTTATTTACCTCATCTTGAGAAATAGCAGTCAATGGGACTGCATGATCACTTAATGTATCCTCAAGGTTAATTAACCCATTTATGTAAGTATGTAACTGAGCAATGTGCTCCTTGTACTATTTATTTTTCTCCTTTTCTCTTTTTACCCTCTGGGTTAATGAATCAATTATATCTTTTCCTTCCTGACCCTCCTGGTCTTCATTAGCAAACTCCAGATCAACTATTGTAATCTAGAATTCTTCCAGGGTGATCTTACCTTTCTCTTTATCCAAAGTAGGGAGTGCTACCTATGCATTCCTCCTGCCCATAACAGGATCTCTTCTTATTGCAAAAGTTATTCTAGCCTTCCTCTTAGGCTTTATTAAGTTTTTTGAAAACAATGTAGATACATCAAATTCTTGTGCCTCCATGCCTGATTCTACACCAATTTCTTTCTCGAACCACTGAGGAATTTGATCCTTTGACTATTGGTCTCCATCATCATCATGATGATCACCCTAATCTCTGGTATCCACCATCATGTTCGATGGAGAGGGTGATTTTCTTATCTCTTCCTCATGATGCTCCTCATGAAGGTGATCTTTGGGTATATCGTTCTATTGAGGAATTTCTTTTTCTAGAGGGTGATCCTGTTGATCATCTGCATGTTTATCATGATCCTAATCTTTTACTTCCTCCATGGGTATCTCATCCACCTTAGCATTTTCCTTTTCCTAAGGTATGTTAGTGTCTATGGATGTTATTTTTTTTAGCTTAGGCTCGTCCACTTGATCTACATCTATAATTAGCTCTAAACTTGTGTTAATTACCTCTTGAGCCTTGTGGTCATTAGGACCTGATATTTCTTTATCTTCTTTGTCCTTTGGTGGGACTTCTACTGCTTTGGGCTCAGCTAATGCATCCTACTGTTGCTGACCCATACCTAGAGCTTTTCTTCCCACTTCTTTGTGTTTGAGTTCTTCAATATTCTTTGCTTTCTCAGGTGCACCTACCCTATCCTTAGGATTTACATCCTCTACATATGTCAAATCTATAACTGCAGGACTCGTTACCTGATCAACTAAGGCATCCAACCCTATTTGTTGTGCAATGTTTTTCAGGCTCTTTTCCTTTTCTAATTCTATTTGCTTCATCTCCCCTAATACTGCCTGGACTGATGGGGTCCCATTTGGAGTTACTCGGGTGCCAGTAGCAAGGGTTTCCATTCTTTGTGAAGCTACATCCTTCACCACCTCATCATCAGATAGGTCACCTGTCTCATCTAATGACACTAGACCACTTTGAACTAGCTTAGAGGCTTCTTTCATTTGTTCTTCTACTTGTTTATTTTTAAACTTTACAATCGTGTGAAGTGGAACGTTATGCTACAATTCCCTATTGAGTATTTCTCCACCTGCCCCTTTTAGCATTATAGGGGTTTGTTTTATTTCACCTCTATTTAAAGTTCTTGGTTTCTTAGTTGTAGTTGCTATCCCCTGAGGTGCTTTTCTTTTTCTGGTGAGGGGTTCAACATTGTCTTCTTCCTCTTCCAGCTCCTTATCAAAAGGAATATCCTCTTATATTTGCTTATGTGAGGCTTGACACTCCTCATATGATTCAGTAGGCCGTGTAGGTGGCCTCTGGATCTTTTTAGTTTTTTGCTCATCCATTGGAGGTGGTGTTGATGATTCTAATGCCCATCTTAATGTTGATGCATCTTGAGCTGGCATTATCACTCTTCCAATTCTGACCCCTTTTGGTTCAGCATCAATTTTCTTACCTCTTGGAGGTCTCTTGCTTTTCCCAGGAGGTGGTGCTCTCTCTCCTTTAGACATCCTCTTCTCATTCAAGAAATCATCATAGTCATCTTCAAAAATCTCTTGTCTTTTCTTCTTATTATCCACCATGATGGAAACACCTCTTTTCTTTAGTGTATTTACCTGGTCGTTGACCCATGCTTGGGTCAGCTACAATGTCCTGCTTGTAAATGGATCTAAGGAGATGTCCTCCTGCATGGTGATATCCGATGCTAAGATGGTATCATTGTATACCTTTCTCTCCTCATAATCATCAACCATTACCTTTCCATCATCTTCCTTCAATTGTGCCAGGATGGAAATGCAACCAAAAGTCTTGATCTGGTTGAGTGTAAGCCTTTGATATCTTCTTCTTCTGGCTTCAGCTTCATCTTCACAATCTGCCCAAAAGTCTTCAAGATGTCTTCGATGGATGGGCTTCCCCATGATCCTCTTCATCCTCCCATATGGATCATATGATCTTGTCAATGGAAATGGCTAGAAATTCATCATAGTTAGACCAGCTATGACCTTCATAATATTCTTAGAATCTGGGCACATATACCAACCCATTGTAACTGGAAACAATACTGGTGGAAGTTTGTTGTTAACTTTTTAAGCATTCAATATTGTGGAAATTTGTCTTAAAATTTCCATTAAGACAATTGCATCTATAGGATATCTTGGGAGCATGAGAGGCTCCTCTTCAAAGCCTTCAATTCTGATATAAGAGAAAGTTGCAAATTGAATAAACCAGGCTCCATGCCTGTATATGACTTCCTAAGCTTCCATGCTCAATCTTTTAGTTCTGTCCTCCTCCATTGTTCTTACTAGATGCATAGAGAATGCATCATTCACTAGTTTGTAATCTTGGAGGTAGGTTGCTCTTTGCAGTTGGGGATGATGATCCCATATATGTGCATCATTTGTTGTGCCACCAATTCTCCCAACTATAGTCAATGCATCAAATGTACCCCTGTAGGCACATGAATAAACTATGTATGAGGTCATGTAGAAGGAACAATCTGGACCTCCTAGGTTCATCAGCTACTCGTCTAGAGCCTCACATATTATCTTAGCCCACATTGTCTTGTTATCTTTGTAAAGGCACTTCAGGATGATTGCATACATCCAGTCCCTAAAACTTCCAGCATCAAGCTAGCCTATCACTCTGCTGAGTAGGGCTATTATGTACTGGTACTCATTGTCAAAGTTAAATTTATATAAGTGTACTAGAAATTTAGCTAGTATAGGACAAGGACTATTCTTCGCCCTCCATTGGTACATTTTCTTCCTAGCAGTCTTCATGTTATTCTCATATTTTGTTTCCGATTTCTTCAAATCTATGTGGGCAACCTTCTTGCCTAATGGCAAACTGAATGTAGCAGCAAGACCTTTGATAGATAGATCAGCATATACTCTGCCATGCTTCTCTACCTTCCTTGTTGGTGGGTTATAGTTTCTTGCACATTCAATGACCAGCTCAGGAGTTTCCATGGAATAATAGAAACCAGCTGCATTCCACATTCTAGATACAAAGACTGCATCCAGCAAAGTGCTATTATTTTTTTCATCACTCATTTTAGCTGACCATGTAGCTAGATCTATATTTCCTTGGTGTGTATCTATGATGGCACCATATTTAAACTGGACACCCTCAGGTTGAGCAAACATGGGCCTTAGAAATTCTGCCTCTGACTTAGCCAACCACTTATCTGCCATGGATGCCTGCAATTAACAAAACTGGTCTTACAATTGATATCTTACAAGCATGCCTATACATCATATCTTCATTATTCATCATGCATATTATACTCTTTCAATATCTTGTTTATCCCGATATGCATAATTTATAACTTCAAACTAGAAAACACCATGATACCTGGATATGCAGAACATGACAACAAGAGGGTTTCAATTAGTTACTTGATGTGTTTATCCTCTTAATTATGCTGATAACTGTGTGAAAGGAATTCAAATACCCGCAATACTCACTTATCCCATTTTGGTACAAGCTATATGCGTTTGCAGGTAGTCTTATGAGGGTTCAAAAGCTGTGCTCTATAAAAACTTGTTTTATCACAAGATAATTGTAAAATGATTCTGTAAATCACTTTTAACTTCTCCTTTAGGGTAAAATTAGGGCAAAATTATGGATGAATTGATTAAAATCATGGATTTCCTGTATGGCAACTCAGGATCTCGCCAGGTGTATATATCAAGTTCGTAATCGGTAGGAACCACCTACCACATTTGTGTGCATTTGATGTTATGGTGGGAAGGCATAGGGTGATCTTTGCAGGATAGAATGATATTCAAATATTGGGTGATGTTCAAATATGATCCCCTGAACTAAAATGACCTCCTGTCAAAATATCATGATGACATCATCAAGATAATGACTTAGTTCAGCGTTATGGCCCTATGACATCATCCTCATGTTATGTAGGAAGGGTCATGTTTGGAAATATACCTCTGTGAAGTAAAAAGGATGGTGACATCATCGTCATGTTTATTTCTTCATTTACTAGGTTTGGATGATGTCACCAGGATATTGGTTCGGGGTGATATTCAAATATTGGGTGATATTCAGGAATATGATCTTCGCAAAATATATGATGTTGTTTATCAGGTAGATATCTCTATCACTTAAGGTTGACGTCTAGATGTTCGGAGCAAATAATTTTATGAGGTGATAATATTAGATTGGGGTGATCTTTTATAAGATGATTGATATTAAGAAACATGATCCTCCCCTCAGAATATCAAGTTTGACCAGATCTTTGACTCATCATAACTTTTGTTCCCTAAGGAATATTAGGGCGATCCAAAAGGCAAACCTGCATGAAATTTTGTACCTTTTCAAACCATGAGGTTATTGTCATGAAATATTAAATTTGAAAAATTGGCCTCATCATGATGACTTACCCAGTCCCTTTTTATGTAGGATCATCTGTATTGTCTTACTTTTACCAAACCACCAGCAAGCAGAAAACACAAGCAAAGCCAAACAAAAAAAGTTGGGTCCCTATTTTGTCAAGTCAAAATGGGGTGTGTTGTGTAACCACACAACACCTCCATTGGATAAACAAAAAGCTAAAAGAATCTAGTGGCTAGCTATACAACTTACTGACACATATGAGGAGGGTTAGGCATCATAGAAGAATATAGAGGAAGATATCCCTCTAGATGAGGAGCCTGAAGAAGAAGAAGACCCTACACCCCTCACCAGAAAGAGAAAAGCACCTTAGGTGATGGCCTCCACACGTAAGAAACCAAGAACCTCAATGAGAGGTGAAGTAAAACAAGACCCCATAATGCTAAGAGGGGCAGGTAGTGAAGTATTCAGAAAGGAGCTGCAGCATAATATGCCCCTTCCTACCATAGTTAAGTTCAAGACTGACAAGGCTGAGGAACAAAAGAAAGAAGCCTCAAGAGTAGTACAAAGCAGTCCTGTCTCACTGGAGGAGACTTTGGACCTATCTGATGATGAGGTAGTAAAAGATGTCACCTCTCAGAAAATGGAAACCCTTGCTGCTAACACCCGCATAACTCCTCATGGAACCCCAGCAGTACAAACGGTGTTAGAAGAAATGAAGCAGGTAGAACAAGAGAAAGAAAAGAGCCCAGAAAAGATTGCATAACAAATAGGGCTAGATGCATTAGTTGACCAGGTGATAAGTCCTGTAACAATAGACTTGACATATATAGAGGATGTAAATCATAAAGATATAGTAGGTACACCTAATAGAATAGAAAATGTTGAAGAAGTTATACAGATGGAAGTGGAGGATAAAGCTCCAGATATGGGTCAGCAACAGTAAGAAATATCAGCTGAACCCAAAATAGTTGAAGTTCGGCCAAAGGATGGAGAAACCTCAGGAGAAAAAGAAATGTCAGGTCATGATGACCTAAAGGCTCATGAGGTAGGTATATCAGGTGTAGAACAATATGAGATGCAGGATCAAGTGGAGGCACCTAAGTAAAATAAAATAATATCCACAGATACTAATGTACCTTAGGATGAGGAAAAAACTAAAGTGTATGAAACACCGCTAGAGGAAGTAAAAGATCAGGATCATGATAAACATGTAGATGATCAGCAGGATCACCCTCCAGAAGAAGAGATTCCTCAACAGGAGGAAGAGCCACAGGATTACCCTCATGAAGAGCATCATGAGGATGAAATAAGAAGGTCACCATCACTACAAAAAATGATAACAGATACTAGAGATAAAGGTGTACATGATGATGATGGTGGACATCCAGGATCTAGTGACCAAGTTCCTCCCTGGCTGGAAAAAGAGATAAGTATAGATCCTGATTTTGAAATTCAAGAATTTGATATATCTACATTGTTTTCAGAAACTTTAATAAAGCCTAAGAGGAAGGTGAGATTAACTTCTACCATTACAAGAGATCCTAATACAGATAGGAGGATTGCCCAAATAGTACTCCCCACAGTCGAGAAAGAAAGATGCAAGATCACTCTAGAAGAATTCTAGATTACCACAGTAGATCTAGGATTCGCCAATGAAGACCAAGAAGGTCAAGAGGGGAAGGACATTATTGATTCTTTGACCTAGAAGATAAAGAGAGAGAAGGAGAAAAATAAGTAGCATAAAGAGCATATTGCTCAACTACATGCCTATATAAAGGGGTTAATTAACCCTGATGAAAGATCAAGTGATCGAGCAGTCCCATTGACTACAATTTCTCAAGTGGAGGTTAACAAGTTGAACCTTATGAGACATGAATCCGTAATAATGTTGAAATGGATGACATCTGCACTCTATGGAGCTGAGGAAGTGTTAAAAGCCTCTTTGAAGAGGTGGAATTCTTTAGGTACTTCTAGGAAGAAGGTGGATAAGCTACAGATGGAGATTGGGAGGAGGTCATTTCAAATGGAGAAAGCCTTGAGCACTTTAGATGAAACAAAGAGGATTGATCCTCTGATTCTTATAAATAATCAAGTACTAAACAATAACACAGCCATATTGATTGATATCTAGAATAAAGACATCAAGTTTGAGTGTGATGTGCTAAAAAGATGCAACAGTAAACTAAGAAACATCAACATGAAGCTACATGATATGATGTCTTATGAAGTAGAGGTCCTGGAGACCTTAGAAGGGAAAATAGAAGGGAAGATTGAAAATTAGGATGAAGAGTTTGCAATTAAAGCTCTACATAGTAATTTCCAGCTGGTAGCTGATGACCCTTTGAATCACCTGATAGAAGAAGTACTAGATAAAGTAATGAGAATAAAGGTCAGGGTGGAGAGTTATAATGAAACACTGAGCAGCAGGAGTAATAAATTGGAGTCCCTCTGGAGCAAATATCAAATGCATAAACATGCCATCACCAAAGCAAGAACTCAAGATGGTGGAGAAGTAGAAAAGATTGTGCAAGCATATGAGAGTATCTGAATATCCATGCAGATCCATATACAAAGAGATAGTCATCAAGGGGATATTGAAACTGATGAAAATGATGATCATGACAATGGGGATGATGACAAAGAACCTGATGACGATGCACCATAAAAGAGAACACATGCATCAAGTACTTAGGAAAATATGAGTTACCTAGATGGTTGCCAGATGGCAACCTGTGCCACGTTGAAGGAGTTGACTTGGTCAATGAAGTATGAACCATAGATCTTAATAGATAAATCCTCATCGTAGATCAATTGTAACCACTCTCTCACCTTGTTCTATAAAAGGTGCAGGGATGCCTTTTTTGAATGATTCAAAACTTAATTGAAATCTGTTTGCTGAAGTATTCAGGGCTCATTTCAAAGTTGTTGTATACATATATGTTCTTGCATACTTAATGAATGAGAAGACTATTTTGATTACAATCCATCATAAATCTTGAGTAATCAGTGTATGAATTCTTGATATATGCTTTGATTTGCTGCATCCCTTGGAGTGCATTCCATTGAAGTTAGCATCGACTGTATCTAGCTATGGAATGTCGTGGTGAATATATGGTTTGATTTCTTCTCTTTATGACTATATTTGATATGTATGTGGCTCAATAACTGAAGGTCCAACATTAGTTCAAGTATTCTTTTCAATTTCTTTCAATTTCAGAGCATTTCATCATCATAATTGCAAATAATTGGCAAACTTAAGGAAATAATACAAATATATAGACATTCGGTAGATAACTAAACATATTCAGCATATTTGAGGTTAAAGCATGTCAAAATGATAGATATCATGCAAAAATTTAAAGATAGACACACTATTTGAAGCATATCTTGTGTAGAATAACTATCTGTGTAGCATCGTTACAGGAAACATTATCTTATAGATGAGATTCATGTAAGGCCTCAAAATGGAAACAACAACACACAGCAACCTCTGAGTAACGTCAGAAGATTAAGACCTAATCACCAAAGACTTGGGATCATGAATTCTCTGAATTCATCACATCTTTCAAGATGAATAAGGGTTAATGTGTACTTTTATTCTATGTTTGTTTATGACTAACATCATGATCAACATAAATTGGTGCTAGAAGGAGAGCCATAGGATGGAGATCATCATCAGTAGTTCAGATGATGATAAAGATTGTAAGGTAACTCTCAGACACTGCTAAATTCCAAGTTAGATGCAAATATTTGTTGTTCTAAGCTTGTACATGCTAATCTTGTGTGAAGTTTTTGAGATTAATTATAAATATTACTAGCTTTATAGCTGATCATCATGAATTTGTAGAAATAGACCTTATGTCATGTAAATTTGCCCAAATCTTTGAGGTAGTTAGCCTAGAAACTTGATGTCCTGCCGCTTGTGACACAGAACTTCAAATATCACTTCATATTTGTAGTATCTTTGCAAATATTCCATAAATATCTAGTCAGCATACTTTTCTAACCGTAAATATAGCCTTTGCTGGTAAATTCTAGCCAATCTTTACAGTTATCTAGCTGATTTGCTTAAATTTGAGACATCCTAGCTCTTAGGCCAAATACTAGATCCTAATCTGGTGGAATATTTGAAGAACTACCTATCAGGGGGTTTAGACCTAGAACTATAGACATCCACCACTCTCTAGGGTCTAGTGCATCAGGAGCATCACCAGAGCCTCCTCTTGTAACTCTTGTTGGTTTACAAATACCTTCAGGGTTATCTGTGACACCTCCTATTTAGCCTTAACCCTAGGTCCAACCTCAGTCGACCATACCATAGGCTCAACCTCCTCCGGTGACAATGTCATTCTTTGCAGCAGAGTCACCTTTGACCTTTACTACATATCACACTTTGCCAAAGAATCTGGACAAACTTTGTCCAAAGTATCATCATTATCAGGATGCAGATGATCATATCAGAACTTTCAAAGAAGCCTGTTGTAGGGCCAGAATAGAGCATCAGGATGTTGTATGCAGATTATTTCCTTTTTCTTTAGGGGAAGAAGCTTATAATTGGTATATTAGTCTCAGTCAGGGTTCTGTCAGATCATGGGACGTCCTAGAGAAAGCTTTCACTGATAGGTTCAAGGTACCAATAGATCCTTCAATGAACTATCACTTATTTGCCACAATTAAGAGGTTTGAAGGAGAACCTATTGCCAATTTCAATGCTAGGTTCTAGAAAATGCTATCCAAGTTAGTTACCCCATATGTTGTAGTAGATGTTGTTGCCAGGAGTATCTATTATTCAGCTTTAGATCCATTGATTTCTATGTTCATTAGGAGAGCACATCCTAAAATCACAACTTTGACAGGAGCTTTTCAAGAAGCTATCAAAGTCAATTAGCAGCTGGTACCTGCTCCAACATCAAACATAGATTTTCCTATAATGCTTGGCATGTATCCAACATATCCTTCACAATATCCTAATGGAGCTATGGTACCTCCGATAGTCATGCCAACACCATTACAGATATCTCCTCTAAGTATCATGCCACCTCCTAATGGGAATGGCTAGGTGCCACAGTATCCAAGTCAGACACAAGTGCCTCAAGGTGTGGATCAAAACAATAACACTAGATCCTCTTTTTTCAAGCGTCAAACTGAAAATGTAGTGGCTAAAGCTCAAGAGGAGAAAGAAGAAATCAAAGAAATCTCTGCTCAACTAAGAAAACTAACTAAAGAGGTTACTCATCTGAGAAATCAAAACTTCTATTCTCAATCTAATCAAAATAGAGGTTACACCAACGACAGACCTAGTTATCCTGATAAGGGGTACAACAACAATAACAGTAGTAATAACAATCCCCCTAGACAGCCTAGAGTATGGAACTCCAGGCTAAATAATGGTTCCTTACCATCACCTTTAGATAATTAGCCTCCTGGTGAAGCTAAATAGACTACTAGAGTCAATCTTGCTGAGGCATCCCTCACTAATTAGTGTAGGATACATAATACAAATGCTCATGTAGAATTGGACTGTCCACAATTTAGAATTGTTGCTAGAATTTTCTAGACAGAAGTGTCTAATACTTCTAGAAATCCACCTCAGGTGGAGGGAAATGAAATTGTCCCTTGTGGATATGACTTAGCATTTGTATTAGAAAGTTATACTAATCAACCTCATCAACAGACTATGTCATCTCACCAGAATTACACCCTGGCATTTGAAGAATCGGCCATGGCTTTTGAGTCAAATTATGTTTTCCCCTTTGAAGATGAGAATGAGCCATCCAATGAGCCTAAAGAGGTGCATGCTTACCAGTAGCAATATCAGGGTAAGCACAATTATAACTTGAGAAGTAACTCCAATAGACCTACTGGTCCATTAACCAGTTCCTTGCCTCCAAATAATTTTAACACACCTCCTGATCCTAAGGCAAGTAACAATCCAAGATTTCCAAAGGTGAATACACAGTATCTGTCACCACAGAACACAACATCAAAAGATTTTAGCCTACCTCATGAATCTGACAAATTAGTCACATATCTGGCAGATGAGATGAAGAAAGTAAAGATTAGCCTATCTCTATTAGAGTTGTTGAAAACTCCTGTAATTAGAAGGTGTTTATGAAATCACTAGATGATCCTACTCCT
Source organism: Cunninghamia lanceolata (assembly GCA_027924645.1). Lineage (NCBI taxonomy): Eukaryota > Viridiplantae > Streptophyta > Pinopsida > Cupressales > Cupressaceae > Cunninghamia > Cunninghamia lanceolata. Next base: position 12,911,347 of record BSBN01000388.1, on the reverse strand, counting down.
AGAGAGGATAGTCATTCCCAAGGTCAACCTAGAAATAGAGATCATGCTGCTAAAGATAACACTATCAAACATAAAGTGCCAGCTACTATCCAAGCTACAGAAACCTCACACATGACCTTGTACAGGGACAAAAGTGAGTCACCACCTTTCCTCCTTAGCATAAGGATGTTTAGTAAGAATTTACACAACTGTTTAGTAGATTCAGGTGCATCTACAAATGTCATGCCCCTATCTATATGCAATGCTTTAGGACTACATCCTACCAAATCCCTAAAGAAGGTGGCACAGCTAGATAAAATAGAAGTAAGTGTGGTAGGGGAGTTAACTCACATTCACATGCAACTAGCATCTAATCTCAGGATCCAATACTACATCGATATCTAGGTAGTAGACATACCTGATACATATGGAATGTTACTCAGCAGAGACTGGTCTAAAACTCTTAATGGATATATTTCTACTGACTTCAGTCACATGTGGTTACCTTGGAAAGGGATACCTAATCAAATAAGAATAGATGCTGAGCCTAGAATGAAGCAGATGATCACCGAGTATAACAAAACAAACAAGATCATGTATATGAATGTAGAGTCTAGAGTTTATGCCATTAGACAGCAGACTGTCAGGATAGAAGAGATCTTGATGTTTGATTCTCATCATCATGATGATGATCATCAGGAGGACATAACGACTGTAGAACCCAATAGTAATTTTGAGAATGAGAATGAGATAGATCACTTCAGAAATTTTGAGATGCACTTGTCCAAGCAGGTAAAATGTTGTCAATTGTTAAATATACCTATTCATGACATTTTGATTGATGGTTGGTGTAGATTACATGACGAGGCACATTCAGAGAAAACTTGTGAAACATGCTTAGATATGATGAAGCTAGAGCAAACATGTAGTGAGGCATCATCATCATCCGAGGTAAGTTCTGCATCAGGTGATGATAATGATACCGATTTTTGTTAGTCTTCTGCAGGAAACACAAGTGACGTAATAGATCATGATGATGATTATATTCTGAGAATAGAAGAAATTCTGGTAGATGATTAGATAAATGTTAAGAAGAAAGAGAAGATCACCCTGGGGAGTGATTGTTTGATGGAGTCAGATTATGAACTGTCTGATGAAGATGGAGGTAGTAATTTGACCAGATTTGAGGAGTTTTTATCAAGAGAAATAAAAAAAATGATAGAACAAGGGAAACTTCCACAAGATGCACTGACTAAGGGATGGTACAGATTGCATGAGGCACCTCATTTAGAAACTGCCTGCTCACTATGTTTACATATTTTAAAGAGACATATAGCACCCAATCTCGAAGATCATCCTCCTGATGATGAAATCAAAGAAGAGGATTCATCTTCGCAAAAGAAAGGAAAGATGAAGTTTGAGAAAGCTAGAATTCCTAAATTAAAGTGGATATCAAGTGGAGCAGTTGCCAGAGCTACAAAGAAGAAGGAAGGCTTAACTAAGCCTCCTACTACAGATAAACCCTAGATCCTTAGATTTGATGGATCCATGTCCAAACAAGGAGCTGGAGTAGAGATTGACCTCATTGATCCATCAGGAAAGTCCTACTTAGCTGCCTACAGACTACAGTGCCCTTGCACTAACAATGTGACAGAGTATGAAGCTCTAATACATGGGATGTTGTTTTCTCTTAAGAAGAAGGTAAAAATTTTGCATGTCTTTGGGGACTTAGAATTAGTTGTCAGATAGGTAAGAGGAATTTACTCTTGCAACTATAAGAAATTGTCAAATTATAGACATAGAGTGTGGGATTTGATTGAAGACTTTGATGCATTTAATATCACCCACGTACTAAGAGAACAGAACCAAAGGGCAGATGCCTTAGCACAGGCAGCCAGTACATTAGAGCCCTTGTCCATATTAGGCCTAAAGAGATTTTCAGTAGAATTGGTATCAGTGCCATCAGTACCTAATAATGTTACTAATCTCCAAGTTTTTTATGATGACCAGCATATCCTAGATTTCATCTCTAACAAAGATATCTTTGATGCTCAAATCATAGATGAGAACAATGTGGAAGAGCATGTCTAGGAAGAGGAAGAAATATTAGAGTTACCTAGTAATAACATTCCAAAAGGGATGATTGAGCTAGAGAGAGCATTTGACTTGGATAACATGTTAAAACAGAAGGATCTTCCAAAAGCTGATGGAGGGCAATATTCACAAGTGAATATTGGACAAAATGTTGACAAGAGAAATGTCTTGATTGGTAAGGTTTGCACACCAAAAGAGTTAGAAGGAAAAACTCAGGCCCTTAAAGATTACATACATGTTATTGCATGGACTTATGATGAGTTGAAGACATATGACACATCAGTCATAACTCATACCATACCTCTCAAGCCAGATGCTAAATCTTTCAGACAGAAGCAAAGGCCTGTCAATGCTTTGCTTGAACCAATAATTTTTTAAGAAGTCAAGAAACTATTGAATGCCAGGATCATATTTCCTGTGAGGCACTCCACTTGGGTAGCTCATCTAGTGCTAGTAAGAAAAAAGAATGGAGACATTAGGCTATGTGTAGACTTCAGGAACTTGAACAGAGCATTAGAGAAGGATAATTATCCTTTGCCTTCCCTAGATGAAGTCCTAAAGATTGTTAATGGTGCCAAAATGATGTCCTTTCTAGATGGCTTCTTAGGCTACAATCAAGTCATGGTTGACAAGATTGACAGACTAAAAACTACCTTCACCACAAAGTGGGAGATATTTGCTTATAGACGTATGCCATTTGGGCTGATAAATGCTAGAGCAACATTCCAGCAAGCAATGGACATAGCCTTCAGAGGCTTAATAGGAAAATGCATAGTCATATACATGGATGACTTAACAGTGTTCTCTAAAGATACAGGAAACCATGTAGTAGATCTCAGAAATGTGATAAAAAAATGTGAGCAGTATGGCATATCACTGAACCCCAAGAAATGTATATTTGGGGTAACAACAGGAAAGTTGTTGGGCCACCTGATAACTGAAAATGGGATTATCATTGATCCTGACAGGGTGGAATCTATTATGAAATTATAGCTTCCTGGAAGAAATAAAGAACTTAAATCCTACTTTGGTAAGATAAATTTTGTCAGGAAGTTCATCACTAGCTTTGCAGAGATATTTACACCTTTAAATGCTATGCTGAAGAAGGATGCCAAGATTGAGTGGACATCAGAAGCTAAAGCAGCTTTTGAAGACATAAAGAAAGCTATTTCTAATGCTCTTGTCCTCATCAGTCCAGACTACACCAAGGACTTCTATATTTACTCATTTTCTTCAGAGCATACCTCTGCAGTAGTGCTAACTCAGAGAAATGAAGAAAAAGAAGAAAAACCAATAGCATTCATGAGTTGTCCTTTCAAAGATGCTGAATTGAGATATGTAGATGTTGAAAGGTAGGCACTTGCTTTGGTTAGAGTAGTAAAGAAATTTAGGCATTATATCTTAAGAAGCAAGGTGATTGTTGTGGTACCTGATGCAGTAGTGAAGATGCTGTTAATGCAGAGTGAGCCTAGTGAAAAAAGGGCTAAGTGGATCACAGTCTTACAAGAATATGACATGGAAATTACACCTATGAAACTGGTAAGAGGACAAGCTCTAAGCTAAATGATATCAGAGATTTATCCAAATATCACAAGTCAACAGTATGTTATCAATGAGAAGGACAATGAAGAGTGGTATTCAGATATCAGGTATATCCTGATAACTGGAAGATATCCTCCAAGACTGTAGGCTTCACAAAGAAGAGCCTTGAAGATAAAATCCCAAAAGTATTTGATGAAAAGTGGAGTTCTCTTCAAGAGGAATTATGAAGGAATATACTTAAGATGCTTAGAAAAGATAGAAGCAAGCAAAGTTTTGTCAGAACTACATGAGAAGTTTGGAATAGCACATGGTTCATCCTTGGCTACAACACATGCTATCCTCAGAGCAGGATATTATTGGCCTATAATTTTCAAGGATACAGCTGAGCACATTAAATGTTGTCATGTATGTCAAGTTGCTGCCAACAGAGAGAGATATGCTACACAACCTTTGTAGCCAGTGATGGAAGCGCACCCATTTGCACAATGGGGCATGGATTTTATAGGACCTATTAATTCTCCATCATCTTCAGGCCACAAGTATGTTTTAACAATTACTGATTATTGTACCAGGTGGACTGAAGCTGTCAGCAGCAAGACCTATACTGTTAAAGATGTCATTAGATTTCTGGAAAGTAACATAATCACCAGGTATGGGGTTCCCTATGCTCTGGTAAGTGATAACGGCTTTGCTTTTGCTTCAACCAAATTGTCAGGTTGGGCCTTTGACTATGGGATCATATTGACGTTCTCATCCAATTATTATCTCCAAGGGAATGGATTGGTAGAATCCAACAATAAAAATTTGTTGAATATCATAAAGAAGTTAGTAGATAAGAACCCTAGGGAGTGGAATACACTTCTAAAATATGCCTTATGGGTAGACCAAACCAGAAACAAGATTGCATTAGGAAACTCACCATATCATTTAGTATATGGGGTGGATCCCATCCTCCCTGTTAACGTGAAGATTCCTACCCTACAGTTTGCCCAAGAATATTTAGGCATAGACAATAACCAAGAAGTCAGGTTGCTTCAGTTGATGCACCTGGAAGAGAAAAGAAGTCAGGCAATTGATCAATTTGCCAAACATCAAGCTGTTGTCAAATGCTGGTTTGACAAAAGAGCCAAAATTAAAGCCTTCAAGATATCTGATTTAGTCCTAATGTGGGATAAAGCCCATGAGAAAAAAGGAGACCATGGTAAGTTTGATAAATTATGGATAGGTCCCTTCCAAATTTCTGAGATACTAGGAGACAACACTTTTAGGATTAAGAACTTGACAGGTGAGGATGTTCCATTACGAGTTAATGGACAGTTCCTCAAACATTATTTCCAAGCCTAAGTAGCTTCATGATAGTAATGTGTATCATAGTGTATATTTGTATAGTTGTTTGTACAGTGTTGTTTTGTTTTGTTTTTTTTGCCTTGTTTGCTGGTTGAATTTTGTTTTGGTTAGTCAAGATGATGCAGCTCATCACCTTAGAAAATAACTAAATTGTTAGGATTCAAGTGATGATAACACATTTATAAATAGGTTATGACTCATTTTAAGAAAGTACTCATGATTAGGTCTGTGATATCATGTCATCAAGGTGCCTTTTTTAACCAAAATGATTTCTTCACAATGACTCACCTAACAGCCTTGGGTTTGTTGAACACACAAGTATAGGTGTTAAGTGAAAAATCAAAAGGGACTCCCTTACTACCAATGCAATCTCCAACCTAAAATAGTAATTGACCATACCTTGCATGCTGAGCTTACATGATGACATCAGATACATGAAATACAAATATTGAAAAATCCAAAATAATAATAATAATAAAATTGGGCCATCTAAGTAACTCTACCAGGGCTATGGATGCCTACTGGCAATGGGGCTCTACTTGGGGAGATTGTATAGATAACCTTGTCAGGGCTATGGATGCCTGCTGGCAGCAAGGCTCTATCCTGGTTGTCTATGAGGGATGATCTCCAATTATGCAGCTTAACATTAGTTACTCATGTTTTCAACTTGCTTTCAAGATGAGGATAATTAATCATTTGCACACTACTAATCCTTTGTTAGCATTGTTACCATGAGGACATTTTATCATTTAGAAAGATTATGATACTTATGCTTGAAGGGAGTTAGAATACTAGATATGAATGTGATCACATCACTTGAATCATTGGAATTTTTTGTTTTCTTTGGTGGCAAGTTGTTGTGTGGTTACACAACATGCCCCATTTTGACTTGACAAAATAGGGACCCAACTTTTTGGCTTGGTTTGTGTTTTCTGTTTGCTGGCAGTCTGGTAAAAGAAAGTAAGGCATATGATCATGCATAAAGGGGACTGGGTAAGTCATCATGATGAGGTCAAAGTTTCACAGTTAATGTTTCATGTTTTTAACCTCACAATTGGAAAGAGCACAAAATTCCATACAGGTTTGCTTTTTGGATCACCCTAATATTCCTTAGGGTGTGAAAGTTATGAATGGTCAAAGTCTTGGTCAAACCTGATATTCTGAGGGAAGGATCATATTTCTTAACAATAGTCATATTATAAAAGATCACCCTCATCCAATTTTATCACCTGATAAATCATGTAGTTCGTGACCTGTGGACGTCAATTTTAAGTGGTAGTGATACTTACCCGTAGAACAATGTCATATATTTTGTGAGGGTCATATTTTGAATATCACCTGATATTCTGAATATCACCCTACCTTTCGAATATCACCCTGTCGCAAAATATCACCCTAGAGTCAATTATCTTGATGACGTCATCAAATCCAAAACAACAAAGAATCACCCTGATGATGACATCATCCTCCTTTTTGCCCCGCGGAGGTATATTTCTAAATATCACCCCATCTAATGAACATGACGATGACGTCATGGTGCTATAATGATAAACTAAGTCATTATCAGGATGACATCATCCTAATATTCTGAGAGGAGGGTCACTTTAGTTCGGGGGGTCATCATTTTCCAAACATCACTTGACATTTAGAACATACCTTGATCTTAAAACATAGCCAGATATTCTCAACATCACCTGAGATTTCGAAACATCATCCTCCTCTTTCTATCGTGCAACAATTAATGCCATTAATGTAGTAGGCGGTTCCTGCTGATTGCTAGTGCGATGATAACACCTGGCAATATCTAGAGATTTTCGTGTAGTAAATTAATGATTAAGATCAATTCAGTCATATTTTGTCCTAAGTGGCCAAATGAATGAATTTAAAGTGAATTTACAATGTCATTATACTCTTACCTTGCGAAGAAATAATAAGTTGCAAAGCCGAGTTCTCAAACCCTCATAAGAGCTACCTGTTGAAGCATTACAGCTTGCTGAGAACAAGATGCAGGTTCAACAACAATATTTAAATTAAATCCATAATCATCAGCATAATTCAAGAGGATAAGTGTATCAGGTAAGTAATTTGAAACCTTCCTCCTATCATTCTCTACATATCCAAGTAGTATAATGTCACTAATTTGAGGTTGTATGTTCTGTTCAATGAATATATATATGCATGATGCTATAAAGGTATAATGTATGTGCATGCATGATGAGATATCAAATTGTAAGACAAGTTCCTATTCATTACAGGAAATCATGGCGGACAAGAGGTTGTTTAGGTCCGATGCTAAATTTGTTAAACTGATGTTTGCTCAACCTAAGGGCGTGTAATTTAAATATGGAGTTATAGGAGATACACATCAAGGAAGTACAAATTTGGTAGCATGGTCAGCCAAAATGAGTGATGAAAAGAATAACAGTACCTTGCTGGATGCCGTGTTTGTATTTGGAATGTGGAATGCAGCTGGTTTCCCATATTCCATGGAAGCTCTTGAGTTAGTTATTAAATGTGCTAGAAATTATAATCCACACACAAGCAAGGTGGAGAAGCATGGTAGAGTATATGCAGATCTATCTATCAAGGGCCTTGCTGCTACCTTCAATCTACCACTGGGAAAGAAAGTGGTTAGCATGGATTTTAAGAAACTGGAAGTAGAGTATGAGAATAACAAGAAGAATGCTAGGAAAAGAATGTACCAATGGAGGGTGAGAAATAGTCCTTATCCTGTAGCTGCCAAATTGCCGGTGCATCTATATAAGTTTGACTTTGATGAAGAGTACCAATATATGATCGCCCTACTTAGTCGAGTAACGAGCCAACCAAATGCTGGAAGCTTCAAAGATTGGATGTATGGCATCATCCTGATGTCCCTATACATAGAGAATAGGCCATTGTGGGCCAAGATGATAAGCGATGCCCTGCATGATCAACTCATGAACCTATGAGGTTCAGAATGTTCCTTTTATATGACCTCCTACATAGTTTATTTGTGTGCCTATAAGGGTACATTTGATACATTGACAACAGAAGGAAGGATTGGTGGTAGGACCAATGATGCTCACATCTGGGATTATTATCCCTAGCTTCAAAGGTAGAATTACCTCCAGGACTACAAATTAGTAAATGATGCATTTTCCATGCATCTAGTTAGAACAATGGAGGAGGACAGAACCAAGAGATTGAGCATGGAAGCTCAAAAAGTCATCTACAGGCATGGTGCCTGGTTTATAGAGTTTGCTACATTCTCTTATATAAGAATTGAAGGTTTTTAAGGTCAGCCCCTCATGCTTCCAAGATACCCCACTGATGCAGTAGTTTTGATGGAGTTTATGAGGCAAGTGGCTACAATACTGAGTGCTTACAAAGCAAGTAGAAAGCTTCCACCAATATTGTTTCCAGTTACAATGGGCTGGTATATGTGCCCTGATTCAGATAACATAAAGAAAGCCATATCTGGCTTGAATATGATGAATTTATAGTCTTTCCCTTTGGCAAGGTCATATGATCCATATGATAGGATGTAGAAGATTACAGGGAAGCCCATCCATCAGAGAAATCTTGAAGATTTCTGGGTAGATTGTGAAGATGAGGCTGAAGCCAGAAGAAGAAGATATCAAAGGCTAACCCTTAACCAGATAAGGACTTTTGGCTGTATCTTAGTACCTACCCAATTGAAGAAGGATGATGGTAAAATCATGGCAAATGAGTATGAAGAAAAGAATATATTCAATGATACAATATCAGTGCCAGATCTTACTGTGCCAGAGGATATTTCTTTAGATCCATTTACAGGTAGGATATTGTAGCTGACCCAAGCATAGGTCGATGAATAAATAAGCACAATGAAGAAGAATAGTGTAGCCCTTACAGTGGATAATAAGAAGAAAAGGCAGGAAATTCTTGATGATGAGTATGATGATTTCTTGATTGAGAAGAGAAAATCTAAAGGAGAGAGAGTACCACCTCTTGATAAAAGCAAGAGACCTCCAAGGAGTAAGAAAATTGATACTGAACCCAAAGGGGTTATAATTGAAAGAGTAGAGGTGTCAGCTAAAGGTGCATCAGGATCAGGACAAGCATCAGCATCATCCACACCACCTCCCTTGGATAAACAAAAAGCTAAAAGAATCCAGAGGCTAGCTACACAACTTACTAACACATATGAGGAGGGTCAAGCATCACAAAAGAATATAGAGGAAGATATCCCTCTAGATGAGGAGCCTAAAGAAGAAGAAGACCCTACACCCCTCACTAGAAAGAGAAAAGCACCTCAGGTGATGGCCTCCACACCTAAGAAACCAAGAACCTCAATGAGAGGTGAAGTAAGACAAGACCCCATAATGCTAAGAGGGGCAGGTAGTGAAGTATTCAGAAAGGAGCTGTAGCATAATATGCCCCTTCCTACCATATTTAAGTTGAAGACTAAGAAGGCTGAGGAACAAAAGAAAGAAGCCTCAAGAGTAATACAAAGTGGTCATGTCTCACTGGAGGAGACTGTGGACCTATCTGATGATGAGGTAGTAAAAGATGTCACCTCTCAAAAAATGGAAACCCTTGCTACTAACACCCACATAACTCCTTATGGAACCCTAGCAGTACAAACGGTGTTAGAAGAAATGAAGTAGGTAGAACAAGAGAAAGAAAAGAGCCCAGAAAAGATTGCACAACAAATAGGGATGGATGCATTAGTTGGCAAAGTGACAAGTCCTACAACAATAGACTTGACATATATAGAGGATGTAAATACTAAAGATATAGTAGGTACACCTGATAGAACAGAAAATGTTGAAGAAGTTATACAGATGGAAGTGGAGGATAAAGCTCCATATATGGGTCAACAACTGCAAGAAATATTACCTAAACCCAAAATAGTTGAAGTCTGGCCAAAGGACAGAGAAACCTCAGAAGAAAAAGAAACGTTACGTCATGATGACCTAAAGGCTCATGAGGTAGATATATCAGGTGCAGACCAAGATGCGATGCAGGATCAAGTGGAGGCACCTAAGTCAAATAAAATAATATCCACAGATACTAATGTACCTCAGGATGAGGAAAAAACTAAACTGGATGAAACACCCCTGGAGGAAGTAAAAGATTAGGATCATGATAAACATGTAGATGATCAGCAGGATCACCCTCCGGAAGAAAAGATTCCTCAACAGGAGGAAGAGCCATAGGATCACCCTCATGAAGGGCATCATGAAGAAGAAATAAGAAGGTCACCTTCACCGCAAAAAATGATAACGGATACTAGAGATAAAGGTGTACATGATGATGATGGTGGACATCCAGGATCTAGTGACCAAGTTCCTCCCTGGCTGGAAAAAGAGATAAGTACAGATCCTAATTTTGAAATTGAAGAATTTGATATATCTACATTGTTTTCATAAACTTTAATAAAGCCTAAGAGGAAGGCAAGATTAACTTCTGCCATCAGAAGAGATCCTGATACAGGCAGGAGGATTGCCCAAATAGCACTCCCCACAGTCGAGAAAGAAAGAGGCAAGATCACTCTAGAAGAATTCCAGATTACCACAGTAGATCTGGGATTTGCCAATGAAGACCAAGAAGGTCAAGAGGGGAAGGACATTATTGATTCTTTGACTTAGAAGATAAAGAGAGAGAAGGAGAAAAATAAGTAGCATAAAGAGCATATTGCTCATTTGTATGCCTATATAAAGGGGTTAATTAACCCTAATGATACATCAAGTGATCGAGCAGTCCCATTTACTACAATTTCTCAAGTGGAGGTTAACAAGTTGAACCTTATGAGACATGAATTCGTAATAATGTTGAAATGGACGACATCTGCACTCGATGGAGTTGAGGAAGTGGTAAAAGCCTCTTTGAAGAGGTGGAATTCTTTAGGTACTTCCAGGAAGAAGGTGGATAAGCTATAGATGGAGACTGGGAGGAGGTCGTTTCAAATGGAGAAAGCCTTGAGCGCTTTAGATGAAATAAAGAGGATTAATCCTTTGATTCTTATAAATAATCAAGTACTAAACAATAACACAGCCATATTGATTGATATCTAGAATAAAGACATCAGGTTTGAGTGTGATGTGCTAAAAAGATGCAACAGTAAACTGAGAAACATTAGCATGAAGCTACATGATACAATGTCTTATGAAGCAGAAGTCCTGGAGACCTTAGAAGGTAAAATAGAAGGGAAGATTGAAAATTAGGATGAAGAGTTTGCAATTAAAGCTCTACATACTAATTTCTAGTTGGTAGCTGATGACCCTTTGAATCACTTGACAGAAGAAGTACTAGATAAAGTAATGAGAATAAAGGTCAGGTTGGAGAGTTATAATGAAACATTGAGTAGCAGGAGTAATAAATTAGAGTCCCTCTAGAGAAAATATCAAATGCATAAACATGCCATCACCAAATCAAGAACTCAAGATGGCGGAGAAGTAGAAAAGATTGTGCAAGCATATGAAAGTATTCGGATATCCATGCAGATCCATATACAAAGAGATAATCATCAGGAGGATATTGAAACTGATGAAAGTGATGATCATGATAATGGGGATGATGACAAAGAACCTGATGAAGATGCACCATAAAAGAGAACACATGCATTAGGTACTCAGGAAAATATGAGTTAGCTAGATGGTTGCCAGATGGCACCCTGTGCCACGTTGAAGAAGTTGACTTGGTCAATGAAGTATGAACCATAGATCTTAATGGATAAATCCTCATCATAGATCAATTGTAACTGCTCTCTCACCTTGTTCTATAAAAGGTGCAGGGATGCCTTTTTTGAATCATTCGAAACTTAATTGAAATCCATTTTCTGAAGTATTTAGGGCTCATTTCAAAGTTGTTGTATACATATATGTTCTTGCATACTTAATGAATGAGAAGACTATTTTGATTACAATCCATCATAAATATTGAGTAATCAGTGTATGAATTCTTGATATATGCTTTGATTTGCTGCGTCCCTTGGAGTGCATATCAGCTTGCATGTGTTGCTTTCATATGTTTTCCTTTGAAGTTAGCATCGACTGTATCTAGCTGTGGAATGTCCTGGTGAACATATGGTTCGATTTCTTCTCTTCATGAATGTATCTGATATGTATGTGGCTCAATAACTGAAGGTTCAACATTAGTTCAAGTATTCTTTTCAATTTCTTTCAATTTCAGAGCATTTCATCATGATAATTGCAAATAATTGACAATCTTAAGCAAATAATACAAATATGTAGACATCCCGTAGATAACTAAACATATTCAACATATTTGAGGTTAAAGCATGTCAAAATGGTATATATCATGCAAAGATTTAAAGATAGACACTATTTGAAGCATATCTTTTGTAGAATAACTATCTATGCAGCATCATTAGAGGAAACATTATCTTATAGATGAGATTCACGTAAGGCCCCAAAATGGAAACAACAACACACATCAACCTTTGAGTAACATCAGAAGATTAAGACCAAATCACTGGAGATTTGGGATCATGAATTCTCTGAATTCATCACATCTTTCAAGATGAATAAGGGTTAATGTGTACTTTTATTCTATGTTTGTTTATGACTAACATCATGATCAACACTCCTATCTATTCTACTCATTTCCAACAACCTATCACCTATTCGCAACCATCTTCCACCTACCAATATGTCCAACAACCGTTGACATATTCCCAGCCTCTACTTGTCATATCTCAAGCTCATTCACCTCCTCACTTCGGTTCCAATTCCTCACAACAAACTACATCTCCAAATGATGTCATCCTAAACCAACTTTTATATGGCATGACTTCTTGGCAACAATAGGTAACAAAATTGAGAAATTCTTTGCAACCTAGTCTACCAACATATCATGCTCGTAACCCATTATCATATGCAATCTTGAGAACCCCTATCCCTAAGACGTTTGAGACTCCTCACTTTGAAAAATATGGTGGATAAGGAGATCCAAATATCCATGTGGTAGCATTCACTGCCATGTGTAGTGATTTCTATTTTGAAGAGGGTTTGTTTGTGAGGCTGACTATTTTACATCCCATATTTTGATCATTATGCTATTCTGTAGATGACATTATCAGACCTTAGTGACTATGTTCCATTATGCAGACTTGATGTTTTATCTCACTGATTTGATACATGTGATTTGATTCAGTCATATTGGATGATATGTTGTGGTTCGATATATGGGATTTATATTAGATGTTATTTTGTTATGAGATTCTAGTTATTTATGTGATGTGAACTATTTGACATGTGATGGAAAATGTAGTTTAATTTGTATTTATGTATTGATGGATATTGTTGTATTTGTAGCATGAATTTAATTTCTAGTTGTTTTGGCTATGAATTTTCATGATAGGACTGACACTTGATCGAGATGTGTAGGTTTTACATTCCCTAGCCATGGGAAATTGGAGGTAGGATTCACACCATGTTATTTTGTGTAAAGCTGATCCATTCCCAAGAGGGATAAGGATCACGTGTGTAATTGAATGATGATTTATTGTGCTTGGTTTAATTTTAATTATTTTTAGCCTTAGTACCCTTTCTTTTTCTTATTTTTGATTAATATTAAGTGTTGTAAAATTTTAATTGATTTATGCCGCTTTGTATTTTTATTATTTTTTTGGGGGCCATTTAAATGTGGATTTTTTAACCCTTTTCATGAACCCTAGGGTCCTAAAAGCTACCCTAGGTGGTCAACCATGAGTCTAGGGTCAACTTGGACTACCTAACCCTAGTTTTGACTCACCTTAGGTCACCCTAAACCATGGTTGAGTAAAAGTGACGAATTTGGAAAAAGGGAAGATGGGGGATGGGCCTTGCCTTGGGAAGAACTCATCTCCCATCCCTAAGTTTTGGGAATCATTCCCAAGGAAGACTTGGGAGGTCTCCAAGAGTCCTCCCAAACTCCCAAGTGAGTGGGAGCACTACTCAAGACCCTTGTCTTCTTGAGGTGTGAGTGGGAATCCAACTCACCATTTGTCCCCCTCCCACTTGTGTGGAAGCACAAGTGGATGAAGTGGAGATGGGGGTGGAGTGTGAGGAGGACATTTGTCATCCTCTTACCTTCTCACTATTACAAGTGTCCTTTGGAGGAGGGAGGGGATGGTGACAAATGTCACCTTCCCATTCCCTCAAGGCCAAGTGGATGGCCTATAATAGCTCCTCTTGTTGAGGAGTGGGGGTTCTTCTCTTCTAGTCTTTTTCCTTACAATTTGAGACTCCTTGCAAATTTTAATTTTCTTTTCTAGTTTGGAGGAGTTAGAGAAGGTTGGAGAAATTATGAAAGTTGGGAGGCTTGGTAAGGCTTGGAGCTCTTCACCAATTCTACTTCCATTGTCAAGGCCTTGAAGGTAGGCCTCTCAACTTGCTTTTTACTTTACTTATATGATGTTCCATGTTTGGATTTTGGCTGTAAGTTTGTTTGCATTGTGATGTTGGGTTGGGTGTAATGGTGAGAGCACCTCCAATGGAGGTAATGCTCAACTTGTATGGGTAGGGGAAAGGAACCTCCTTGAGGTCTCTCCCACAGTATGTGTTTATGCCTTGAGGGCTTATTATTTGAGGAAGAGATATCTGAATGGCAAGAGTGCCATGTAAGTTATTTGTGATACTGGTGGCTTGTGGTGTTTTGGGGATTTTGGCTTAAGGCCATGAGAAGAGTTTTATTTTCCTTACTATCATTTGGGGAGCCCTTTGAAGTTGAGGGGTCCATTCCCTACCCTCACCAAACTCATTTACATGAGTTGAGTATTGTGTTAAGCCTTTGGGTTGTTTTGAGTGGATGTGTTTGATTCTATTGTGGATTGATACACCTGTGTGAATCCCTACCTCCCTAGCTCGGGGGTGACCCTCTTGCATGTCTACAGTAGGGAGGAGAGCTTTTTGGAAGTGGTTGGAGTGTTTTTCTTTGTTGTGTCTACTTACAGGTTTCTCTTGGAGCTTGTTGAAGAGATTGGTGGAGTTTTCTTGTTTAAGGAAAATGTTTCTATTCCTATACTTGCAAAGAGAGCTTGGTCTTGTAAAATCTCATCCTAGTTAGTTTCATTGAGGAGAGATTATCTCTCTCTAAAGTTGTAAAAGTTGTTATTTGGGAGTTGTCCCTTATCCTGTTGTTAGTTGTGAAATTATAGTTGTTTCATTTTATCATGTGAGAGAAAAGAAAGATGAAACTTTATTTACAAAGGATGTTGGATTTGTTAGAGTCTTATCTGTTGCAATGTTTAGTGGAAATGTTGAACTTAATCAAGTTTAAGGTATTTAAAATTTTTTCCTTTGAATGGGAAAGAAATTGTATTAAAACCCACACTCTTTTACCAGATATGAATAAATGCAAGTATGATGGTTCTTTCCATATTATAGTATATGCTACTATATCAAACTGAAATTTAGAGACTTGGGAATTTAATTTAGTTAAGGAAAATAGAATTTAAATAGTTGTTGTTTATCTCTATTTTGTTAAATTTGAAAGTTGTAGATTTGTAAAGAAATATATGTGTATATATAGATGCATTCTTCCTTAGTTTGTTAAATCTGAATCAGTGAACTTGCTTTTAAAACAAAAAGGAAATTTTTGGAGTAAATGGATCTTGGAAATTCCTCTACCTCTATGATTTGAATAGTTTTTGAAATTAAATTTGTAAGGAAATGCAAGGAAAATAAAATTTACAATTCTGCCCTACAAAAATTACTTGGCAAATATATATATATATATATATATATATATATATATATATATATATATATATATATATATATCTGGGTTTATGTTTTAATGTACTTATAAGAAAAAGATAGTGATGTTAAATAATTCGTATCTCTGTGAGATTGATATTTATATAAACATTTAAATGTTTTTATGAAAGAAATGTTTTTTTTGCAGTTTCAGAAATTTGCTGTGTTTTAAAAAAAAAAGGAAAACAAAAGAAAGAGGGGTAGGACTTTAGGCAATGCCCACAGTCTGACAAGATTTACAGTCACAGGGGGTGTGGGGGAGGTGGAGCCTCCACCCACACCCACGGGTGTGGGTGGGGGCTCCACCTCCCCCACACCCCCCCACTCACCACATATAGTCCCTGAAACCCCCTTCCGCCACACACTGTATGCGCCACCTGTGCTCCGCAGCCTCCCCTTCCCCTTCATGTACCCTGCCACGGCTCCTCACCTCTGGAACCCTGCACAAATCTCCACCACTACCTCCGAAACCCCTAACCTCGTCAACCTCCCTTCCCTCGTGGATTCCTCTCCATGAAACCTTTGTCAGCCCCCCCTTCGACGCTACACTCCAGCTCCGCCTGCCCTGCCACAACCACCCTCTCACAATGACTTTGCC
The DNA here is from genome assembly GCA_027924645.1 of Cunninghamia lanceolata. NCBI lineage: Eukaryota > Viridiplantae > Streptophyta > Pinopsida > Cupressales > Cupressaceae > Cunninghamia > Cunninghamia lanceolata. Next base: position 12,895,060 of record BSBN01000388.1, on the reverse strand, counting down.
ACCAGCCCTCTCATCGTAGCTCCGCCAATGCCTAACTCACCACCTGTGGTCCTCCCCCCTCTCCACCTCTCTTTCTATGGCCCCCTTATACCCTGCACAAAAGAAAAGAGTAAACAAATTTTGAAAGATGATTAGGGCATGAGAGAGCATAAGGTGAGAGATTAGGGCATCAAAATAATATATATTAGGATAGAGATTAGGGCATAAAAAAAAAGAAATATTAGGATAGAGATTAGGGCACAAGGGAATAGTATTGGAATAAAAGAAATTAGGGCAAACCTTATTTTAATTCATTCCTTATTTAAAACTTCCTTTTCCCTTTATCTTTTTCTTCTTTAAATTATCTCTTGGGAACTTTTTCCTCCTTGTTACATTGAATCATAAATTTAATGGGTTATTTTGAATGTTGATTATTGACTTGTCCATTTACATCCTTTGGAAGGGATTTATTTATTCTATATGGGATAAATTCTTCCCTTGTTTTAAATTCACTATGAGGGAAATATTAATTTATTTACTATTCATTTTATTTGTTTATTTAAATTATTTTATTATTGTTTTTTTCAATTTTCATTTTTAATTTGTTTATTTACTCTATTCTTATTCTGATTAAAATACCTTTGGGATGTTTTATTTAAGTTTATTTTGGAGGGTGTTATATTTATTTTGTTCTAGCAAGAATTTTCCCCTTGGGGGTTAGATTCACTTTTTTTTTTTGGGGGGGGGGGCTTGAATTCATCTCCTTGTTATTTGGCGGGATGTTTATCATTCAAAATTAATGTGTTTTTTCTCCTTAAACTTTTACGTTGATAATTATATCAAATTTATTAATATTATTTTATAGGGAGGGTTATTTAAACCCTCCTCCCTCACCCATTAATTCCTCGAGTAAGATATTAAATGTAATACCAAATTACATTTAGTGACGTACTCGATTTCTCGATTGAATTTAATCGACGACTTGACATTTTTTTTATTAACTAAATTATCTTAATTTATATTGTCGATATTGTTCTAAACTAATTTAATATTTATTTAATCGGTTATTTTATTAGTTTTTCCTATTGGTGCTTTATTTAAGATTTGTGCTTTGGTTTTATTTATTTTTACTTATAAAATTTATCTTTCTTCTATCAATGAGTATTTAAAACTTATTTTGCGTTTAACAAAAATGCGTTATGCTGCCAAAATTTCACTAGATTTTTAGGGTTTATTTATGAGTTGTGTTATTTAATATATATCCACCATCCCAACTTAATCACGTGCCATCTAGTCATCATACTTAAATCACTTGTCATTCCAAGTTTAATTTAGGGTTTGTTGCAGGCAAATTTTCATCATCACCTAGGAAACTTAGGGTTTAGGTTTATTTAGTCTAACCCTAGAGGTGACACCTTACATGTCGCATACCCCCTTGATGGTCTTCACCTTCACAATACGTCGACATGTCTACGCCTACGCGTATTGCCACCGAGCACACAGATGCATGCTTGGGGGCTCTTAGGGATAGTCAGAAAAAATTTTCACAGTTCATGTCGTGACCACATGGCAGATGTGGTCATGACACGCGTGTTTGTGTGTCGTGTCTGCACAGGAGATGCGGGCATGACATTGTTAGCAAAAAATTTCCCATGATCCCTCAAAGATACTGCTTTAGAATGGTTTTGCTCTTTGCCTCCAAATTCAATTCACTCCTTTTCACAGTTGATTGATCAATTTTTACAACATTTTCAAGCAAATATCAGACCCCAAGTCACTCTTATCAACTTGGTTCAATGCAAACAAGGTCTGAAAGAAAAGTTGACTGAATTAATTAGTTGATATCAAGGCCTTTATGCTTAGATTCAATATCAAATGGAAGATGAGGATGTTTAGAAGATATTCATTACAAATCTACAACCTAATATTCATGATAAGATTCTCTTGATGAAGTACAACTCCTTTCAACATTTATGCACCGCCCTTCATGATTATCAACTTTCATCTAGTCAGTATGAAAACCAAAACTCATCAGCTCAAGTTGGACAATCCATGGGTGGATCATCACAAAACAACTCTAAAAGGAACAATAATAGGGGTTTCATCAAGATCAATGGACCAAATACAAATGTGTTTGCTATAAACAATCCAAAGAAGCAATCGTATCAACCAAGGAAGTTTACTCCAATATCTGAGTCCTATCATTCTATCATGAATCAAGCTATGAGTAATAACATTCTAAAGCTTCCCTCGATCAAGCCTATTAATCCTAGTAAACAAGGACCTTACTTTGATGCTAATGCCTTTTGTCATTATCATCAGATGCAAGGACATGACACTAAATGATGTATGCATCTTAAACATGAGATACCGAACCTTATTGATTCAAATGTCATCTAGATATCGGGTGTGAATGATAATGGAAATAAGTTAGTTGCTTCGATGAATTAGAATTTACAAATATTCACTAATCCTTTTCCTAAGCATATAGAAAATAATATGGTGGAACAAGGTTTAGTGGAAGTAGATGAGGATGATTACTTGGACTATGATAGTATCATGGGAGCCTATGAAGTGGATAAGAAACAAATGGATAACCCACCTAGTCCACGAAGAAATAGAATTTAAGCTGAGGTTCCTCCTCCGTTATCCTTATATGGATCGAGAGATAATCAAAATATGTTTAAAAAGAAAGAACAACAACCGATACAGATGAGCAAGATGGTACATGATGAATCATGCTACTATTCTAGAAAGATTTATCAATGAAAACTTGCCAAAAATTAGAAAAGAAAAAGATGACAATCAGTAGTTGGAAATAATAGTGGTTCTCCCCCTCATAAGAAACAAAAAGAATCATTTAAACAAAGATTTAAAGAACAATCATCATATGATAACAAACAAAAATTTCAAAAGAACTACTCAAATTTTACAACAAATATGATCGAATACCTCGAAGAGGTTCGTAAGCTCCAACATATAATATAAAGACCCTACAGGTAAGTATCTCTAATCCTTTATCTCTCTCGTGATGTGTTATGTGTTGTTTAGGCCTCATGGGATGACCTCAGATTCTCCTGTAAGGTTTGGGATACCGGAGACCACCTCTATTGTGACCTTCTTCTATTTGTATCATCATTCTTCTATACTGCCTCTCTCTCTAATTTCATTGTTGTGTGTTGTGTCTGACAAACATAGCATCATGGTTGGTGACTTGGGGGTACCCTCCTATGTGATTGTCCCTAAGACACTTGTTTCTCCTCTCTTATTTATTGTTTCCCTTCCTCTAGTGTTTCCACCGAGCTGGTGGATGACGACAAACATTTATAATGATGTAAAGCTAGTGTCCCTTTCAAGAGCAATAAAAAATGGACTTATTTCCTAATATGATGATGGGGTTGTATATCTTATCCAATGCTTGGCTAGTGGAAGCACTCGTGCTTTTCATGTAGTGAATTTGATGATGTTTCTATTGCATTTACAAACTTTAACAATACCGCTGCTCTATGCACCTTTGTTTGCCTTTGAATCTAACCTTGGTAGTACTTGATTCAAAGAGATTCATGATATAGCCCTATGGTTATCCTTGAACTCTAAATTCATTGTATAACCTTGGCTCTTTGTGTGGTTAATCATATGCATCGATGTTGTTGTTTATCATGATGTTGTAGACACTAACATGTTTCTTGCAGGGATGTGTTTGTGGGAACATTTGGTGATCACAAAGTACATGTCACCTCTGGGGGGCATGGGCTTTGCGAAAGTCAGTGTTCCCTTGTGTGTTTTTTTCCTACCTTAACGTGCTTGATATCGATAACTAATATCAACCACCTTAAGGTGGGGGCATATAAGGTAAGCTATCTGTTATAGATATTAGCAATGTGTTTGACCTCAGATATAAAGACTTGCACCAAAGTAGTGCATCTTGCATCTTGAGTTTGTTTGAAATCAATCAATCAATCATGTAAGCCCTCTACAGAGGTGAGATATCATGTATATCCTTTTTCTTAAGTCCTCTGCAGAGGTGGGGATTATGTATTTCTCAGAGCAGATTGCATCATCCTATCATTTTCAAAAGTCCTCTACAGAGGTAGGGAGCAGTTCTGTGACTAACTCAACACTTAAGCATGTTTTTGGTGATTGTTGTGGTGAAGCCTAATCATCAGTGTGTGCCTGTAATGTGCCTAAGATGGTGATGAGCCTAGAAATAGGGAACACACCATCGCTTTTCTACTGTGTTTTCTCTGTGTCTTCAAGTGTGTGTGTTTTGGCATGCTTGGTTTGTATGTGTTTGTTGCCCCATATGCATAGACTAGCACCTTTGAGTAGTGCTTCATGCATTTTGGGAGGTTTTGCATGTATTACGTGTGTGTTGCCCCATATGCAGAGACCAACACCATCGATTAGTGCTTCCTGCATTTTGGGAGGTTTGTTTACTTTCCAATACTTGCATTTGCATTTTATATATATGAGAAAAAGAAAAGAAAAGATATCATTTCTATCTTACATGCATTAACTGTATGCTTTGTGTTCTGCGTGACTGTAACTATCTTCTCCATGTTTTGCATGCCTGTTACTATCTTCTATGTGATTGGCGTGTCTTCTCCATGATTGGTGTGTTTGTTGTGTTTGTGACCTTACTTTAATGCATGTATGGGCCTCATGTTTATACATACATTAAAGTGGGGGCTAAATGTAACATTGGAAAATGTCCCCTTGGGGGCTTTTCCCTCATAAGGTTTAGCTCCTAGGTCTTTTAAGTGCATTTAGGACATTTTAGTTCATATTTTAGCATCCCAATGGAATGAGACCTAGGTAACATGACAAATGGGACCTAGGAGGATCCCTTGAGTTGTACCCTACCCAAAATAAGGGGGGAGAATTTGTGCACCTATGCCCTAGTCCTACCCTATTTTGGGGCAACCCCAATTTCTAGATGTCGGTTTATGACCATTATTTGGTTATTTTTCTGACACGGTAAAGTTTGAATTTTAATTTCATGGTGGGCTTGCTTGTAGATGCATATATAAGCATGATTAGGTATTCATTTGTAAACTAGATTTCAACTAGAGGACAACTAGAGTATTATTAGATGATCATTATGAACTCAAGGCATTCTCAAGGTGATTCAAGGCTTTCTATTATGTTGCAAGAGCAGACTTGTGTGTTTTGTGTGTTGATATTTGTAGATTTGAGCATCAATTCCTTCATGGCATGAAGAGCATCTTACCCCATGAAAGCTTCACTACAAGGTGACATATCATTGTGTTTTCTATCATTATTTCATTTGGATTTAGCTTCTACCTCACAAGGACACACTCTCTCTATCTGATAAATGTGTTTGGAAGACTAAAGTGTCCTTTTAGGGCTTGATTGAGGCAAGCTCCTAAACACCACAACCCCCAAACCAAGTTTTCATGATTACAGGTTACAGGTTGAGGAGCTAGACTAAGTGAAGTGGCAGAAGAGCATATTGGAGTGTTTGAAGTGCAGAAAAGGAAGAAAAACTACCCCTAGACTAGGGCACCCACTCTATAGTCCCCAAAGTTCCATGTTGGGAAAATCTCTGATACAAAAGATTCAAGTTTTAGATCTTATTGCCCGATCCAGAAATAAAATAAGGTCTTGGACTTGGGTGCCCACTCCAGTGTCCCTAACTGTTCTACTTTAGAACCCCAAAAATAGGTACTCTACAATTCTACATTTTGTTCTCGACTATAAGATCTTTTTCTGTAATTCACTGATTTGTTGTTGTATTTGGATAATTAGGGTTTTAATGGTCAATTGGACATAAGAGAAGGAAAAATTTATAATTAATTCCCTAATCCAAGTTTCCCTATATCTGAAAGTAACTCTAGGATATGATAGTGCTCACCACTTGACCCTAGATCCTTCAATGTTAGGGTGAAAGGAGGATTTTAACATCCAAACAAGTAAAGATTAACAAATCCAATTTTACCCTAAACAAAAAAATTAATAAAAGAGGTCAAGACCTAATACAAATTTGGCTAAGGAAAAGATGTAAAAATGTATGTGGATCACACCACGCCTTAACTAGGACTTAAACATGATATTCCATGCCACGACACACTTCCACAATCTTCAATGTTTGTCTGCAAATAATGAATTCAACCAAGTCAGCCAAGACTAATGATAGCACTAGGTCTGCAAGAACAATATTCATTCATGATCCAATTTTATCTTGCTAACCAATCCAAATGTAGGAACATGATCAGGAGGCATCCACAAGCACATTGAAATCACCAAGAACAATTACACAATCTCTAACAACTTTGTCAAGAAAATTCTTCAAACTGGAGCACAGGAACAACACTACCAGCCACTGTCATAAGAAAAAGATAGCTTGTGGACCATGAAATCATGAACCATTAAAGTTGAAGGCATTTATCATCATCACAGACTTAATTCCAGAACCATAGACCAAAATGCATCAATTCAAAGGAATGAAGAGCAAAATACTTTCACCTTGTCTTAATTGGATACATGGAAAAAGAAGGTTTTACTCTGGTGAACACAACTCACTCAAATCTTCATGCTAGAGGCTCAAACTCATATTATAACATCTTTAGACAGGCTTCTAAATAACTTCCAATCTACAGGCAAAGATCTTCATCCTATAGGAAATGCAGAGCATTCTTCTAGACTATTCTTTTGCAATGTCTTAACTACAATTCATTATTTTTAATGGATGATCTAATTTTCTTAATATCCTCAACATATTCAAGCAAGTAATCAAAATAAAGGTACAATTGACATCAATAGCAACACAAATATGTTGACATCAATGACAACACCAATTAGGCACATACTTGCAATAATTAGTTCACCCTTTAAACACTTATTTGAGGGAAGTGGGTCATAAAAGACACACATGGTCCACAACAAACCAAGTGAGTAGAGTTAAATAATGCAACACACCAAGGAAATATGAATAGTTTGTAAGTTTATTTAAAGAAAGTGTATACAACCCTTAGCATTGAAAAACACAATGTGTAATTAAAACATGCAAATTTTCAAGAAAAAGTGTAAAATAATGTTAACTTTTTAGAAGAGAAATGTATGTCTGTGTTCAAATGAATGCAATAGCAGATTTTAAAATATTTTCAACACCTATGCAAGGAAATAGATGCAAAACTATGCTTGTTTATAACCTAAAATAGTGTAAACTATGTCAAAATGCAAGCCTAGGATACTTTATTTTTTCAAATTTTTCATTTTTTATGCAAGATTTTCAAATGTATAATGATGACAATGAAATGATTGAATGTAATATGAAGTAGAACACTCAACAAGGTGCAAAATGTAATAAAAACACAAGTTCACCAAAATGTAAAGGATGAAAAGAGGGTTGAAGGGTTCAATGGATGTTTTAGCTAGATCCTCCTTTCACTCAATACATTCAAGGACATTTAACTTATTTGAATCACAACTTATGCATGAAGGCTCAACTATACATTGGTTGTCACTTGGAATGATAGGGAAATTTGGAATTGATTTATTAATGTGTTGATTTTAGTCGAATTAAGCTTAAAACCCTAATTATGGAAAATCGTAAACAAATGGATGAAACCTGATACAAGCTCAAGTAGAGATAGACTAAATACAGATTAGATACATACCAGATTTTAGGTTTCAGAATACAAAAAATTTGGGGGCTAAAGAGTGGCTGCCCAAGCCCAAGGTACTTCCTTTTTAGAGGCTTAGTGATCTTTTCCATCACTAACTACAGCCACTTTAGAGATTCTCCATGACACGAAGCTGAGGGGCAAAAGAGGGGGTACCCAAGCCATTCCTGAACTATTTCTTAACTTTTTCTTTAGATCCTAATTACTTACACTCTGTAATAGTCCTCTACAAATCCTCTCCATATGATCTTACACCTGTCACCTACAATCACAAGAAGAGTGGTTGGGGGTTGTAGTGTTTAGGAGCTTGCCTCGATCAAGCCCCAAAATGGCATTCAAGCCTTCCAACACCATTATTAGATAGAGAGTGTGTGTCCTTACTGGACAGAGGAAAAAATAAATTGATAAATGATTGATTAAAGAAAAAATAGATATCACCTCAGAGGTGTAGATCTCAAGTAAATGAAGATCCTTCACAACATGAGAAGATGAAGCCAAATCTGCAATAACAAACACAACAACAACACAATTCTGCTCTATAACATAATGAATACCTTAAATGCTCTATGATCATAAGTTCACCTTATGGTCACAAGTTCACCTTGAAATCAAAATCATCTTCTAGGTTTTAAATGAACTCCTAAACATGCTTATATATGCATTCCTGCTTTAATTTCATAATTCAAACTTAAGATGTCGACAAGGAACACTTTTAATGGTAACTTTGCTGACATTGGAATTTGGAACCCTACCAAAATAAGATAGGGCAAGGGCATGGGTACCCTTGTCTTGGGACTAATTTTGGGTTAGGGTTAAGCTCTGAAATGTCCCGTAAGTCCCATTTTTCATGGGTTTCAGGGCATTTTGTCTTGGGATTCATTTTTAACATGCATGATAAAAAAACAAGGGACCCTGGAGCTAAACTTTTGAGGTAAAAGTTCTAGGGCGACATTCTATGACTGACACTGGTGTCAACTGTGCCAAGAGCATGAGTTAAGGAATGATGCAAAAGTATGTGTAGATGGTGGTGTAAGAGTATGAGTAATTAGTTTTGATTGCATACTTTCTTTGATGATGAGGTTAGTGAAATGGTATGAGCTGGTTGGTTGTCCAAAGATGAGGTTGTTGAGTTGATTGGGTTGAGTTACTTGGCTAAAGATGATTTGGCTACTTTGTTGAGGTGCAGAAGTTGTTAAGAATATGTTTATGATGGTTGGTTTCCAAGTGCTTTTGAGAAAATTTGATCAATAAAAGAAATAGTGTGTTGAAGAGATTGTTTGGCTTAACAGAGTAGTGTTCTAGTTGTGCTCTGCATTTCTCCTATGTTGAAGATCTATCTTTGTGGTTTGGATATGTTGTTTAGGGATGTTTGGAGATGTTGTATTCCAAGTTTTGTACTCTAGTTCATTGTGTAGAGGAAGTTGTGTTCACTAGTGTGTGGACTATGTTTCTAAGTGTTGCAGAGGTGTCTGGGAGAAATGTTTGTGCTGTGCATTTGATGCAGGAGCATCTGAAAGCATTCAAAATAATTGAGATAGTTAATAGTGAAGTTGTAGAGTATCGAGAGAGTGACCTTGGAGAATACTGCAATTTATCACATTTGCATATTAGAGGTTGTGGAGATGGACTTAGCATCTAGACATAGTCATCTACATCATATCCAAAATTCATATCATTTGGGTTTGATTCTGGAGAGATATCACTATCAAAAGATTACCTATTTTCACAGAGAAGAGCCGACAATGTTCAATGAAGTCTAATCAGCTTGTAGAGCAAATTCATTACTTACGAAGCCTAAAGGAACATTCTAGCTGACCTTCATGGAGATATGCATGAAGTTTTATGCACTAGCGAAGCAATACCTTGTGTTTAGGTCTGACCTATCCATGTACACACATTTCAAACTAGCCGTTGTAATTAGGCCAACTTGTTAATGATTAGAAATCTTGTGGAGGATATAATTAAGAGATACAAGATTGTTTATAGATAGTTATTGATAGTGCAAAGATATGAAGCAAGATCTTAAGTTGTTTTAATCTAATTGACTAGTAGAACATAGTAGAAAGCAGAGTAGGAAGCAGAATGAGTTGCAGAGTAGAGAATTGAGATGTGGAAGGAAGAATTCATGAAAGAATCTTGTTGTATGAATATTTTGTAATCCCTGGGCTACGACCTAGCATTTATAAAGCCTTTGAGGCATGTCTAATTTGATTGAAGTTATAATATGTGAGGATTGACATTTGAAGGCTGGGTTTTTCCCTGTTAAGGGTTTTCCCAGGATACATCTTACATTTGTGTTCATGAATACCTTTATCTTTTTGTTGATTATATATTAGCTTCTATTGCATATCCATTATGATTATGGTGTTAGTTGATTAGGCTGTAAGGCTAGATAGTCCCTCACCGGACCCTCCTACCTTGATTGTATCAAGTGGTATTAGAGCTAGTTATGAATCTGCTGGCATGGTTTCAAATATATTGGGAAGGAAGAAGGTGTTGAAAGAAGTGTGAAACCCTAGAATTAATAAGTGTCACCACTAAATAAGATCAAGACAAGGAAGCTTCGGTAAGCTTTTCAAATTAAGTTGTTTATCTGATTTGTTTCAATGGAGAAGATTGGAAAAAGGATGAAGAAAGAAAATGAAAACCTAACATGCAAAAATGATATTTTTGAAGGAGAATTGTGCAAAATCAAGAAATGTAATTTAGAATTGTTGGAGAGGATGAAAGAACTAGGAGAGGATAAATATGATGCCCTTAAAGAAGAAATAAATAATGCAAGAAGGATAAATGAAGAATTGGAAGCAAAGCTGAAGTTGTTTGAAGATGTTGAAAAGAGATTTGTAAAACTGGAAGAAGTATTCAAGTTGTTTGGGAAGGTGGAAGAAAGGAACAAAGATCTAAAAGAAAGTTTGGAAGAATTGAAAAGGGAGAACAGTTTATTGAAGAAGGAGATATATGAATTGAAGGAACATGTTAATCAGTTGGAGTAGTCACTTGTAGTATGCAGAGAAGAGAATGAAAATTTGAGATATAAGCCTGAACTTTGTGATGTTTGTTATGATACTAATGATTTGTGTGATGATGCAGAAGCTTATTTAGATAGTGAGATTGAAGATGATAGTGTGACAAAGCCTGCAGTGGTTGGAGATGGTATTGGTTTCAAAATCATGTAGAGGATGGGATATGAAGGACAAGGATTGGGAAAGCACCAACAAGGAATTAGAGAACCTATTGAACTAGTGATAAGACCAATAAGTGAAGGCCTTGGATATGATAGAGGTAAGGATGTTATTGCAAATTCAAATAAATCAAATCAGGGAAGAAGAGGTATGCATTGTTCACATTGTAATAGACATGGACATGAAAAGGAATTGTGTTGGGATCTACATCCTTGTAAGTTTTGTGGATCAAAGAGTCATTCTGAGAAGATGTGATGGAATAAAATGAGAAGGAGAAAGCCTATGATAGATTGTATGTAGATGGATTATGGATGGATTGATGGAGCAAAATGGAAACATGTTACTTGTATGTTTAGAAGGTTGTATAAATGGAAGTATTCATGTGTTGGAAAGAAGAGAAGATATGAATCAGGATGCAAACCTTATGTGGAGAAAAACTAAGATAGTAATTCAAACTACAGAGGGAGAAATGACAAGAGTCACAATTCTTATCACAGTCAAGGATAGAAAGGATTTGATAGAAGGCCATTCAGAGGATCCTATTTTCAAGTTTGGAGGAGAAAAGAATCAAGCAGTGAATGTCATCAAGAACCTATTACCAAAAAAGTTAATGAAGGAGAAGCAGTGCATAATTCTAAGATAATTTTTGTAGAAGAGCCTATTGATATAGAGATAGTTTATGCAGAGGAGGAAGAAGAACCTATTGAATCATTGAGTTTAATAGAGAAATTGGAAGAAGGAGAAGCATTGATCTTAAGGAGATTTGTTTTATAGAACTAAGAAAGCAGTGCAAGAGAAAGTTTGTATGAACAAGTGTGAGGCATAATAGAAAAGAGAAGTTTGTGTGGAAGAGAAAGAGGGAATGACAAGATATTCTACTGGAGGAGGAAGTTTATTTACTAGAGTGAAGAAAATGTGAATGAAGAAACAAAGACAAGTGTTGGAGTAGTATATGCAGAGCAGAAACTGTGAGATCCTAATGAGGGCAGAGGAGATTGTGTCTAGAACCAGAGATTAACAAGTGTTGTAGAGAAATTCATGAATGAGTTAAAGAAGTAGCATGATTGTTTCAGAGGATGCAATTATGTATTTATTGATTCTTAATTGAGTGAAGTAGACATTGATCTTGAGGCAACTTGAGGAGAAGATTTGCTCAGACTTCTGATCATTGAGGTAGTGCAAGGCTTGCAAGTAGACCACCGAACCTAGACCCTGACAAGATGGAGAACTTGAGGTAGCTTTGTAGGGTGGACTTGAATAGACTACCGACCTTGAGGTAGTTGCAAGTACCTGTGAACAGATCACCAAACCTATTCAAGGAAACAACACATATTTTGCCATAATACAAACCAAAGTGAAGAGGCTCACTTTTAAAATAACCCTGAGAGTCTAATGCAAGAGCATCTAGAAGTATTCAGAACAATTGAGATAGTTAATAGATAAGTTGTAGAGTATTGAGAGAGTGACCTTGGAGAATACCGCAATTTACCGCATTTGTATATTAGAGGTTGTAGAGCTGGACTTAGCATCTAGATATAGTCATCTACATCATATCTGAAATTTAGATCATTTGGGTTTGATTTCGAAGAGATATTGCTATCAGAAGATTACCTTTTTCATAGAGCAAAGCTGATAGTGTTTAGTGAAGTCTAATTAGCTTGCGGAGCAAATCTGTGACTAGTGGAGCCTAAAGGAACATTATTCAATGAATTATAAGAATTGGCTAACCTTCAGGGAGATTTGCACAAATTTTTATGCACTAGTAGAGAAATACCTTATGTTTAGGTCTAACCTATCCATGTACACACATTTCAAACTATCCATTGCAATTAGGATGACTCATTAATGATTAGAAATCTTGCAGAGGTTATAAATAAGAGATAAAGGATTGTTTCTAGACAGTGATTGATAGTGCGAAGATATGAAGCAAGATCTTAAGTTTTTTTGATCCGATTGAGTAGCAAAATAGAGTATAAAGTAGAGCAGGAAGTAGAATGAGTTGCAGAGCAGAGAATTGAGATGTGGAAGGAAGAATTCATGAAAGAATCTTGTTGTATGAATCTTTTGTAATCCCTAGGCTATAGCCTAGCATCTATAAATCCCTTGAGGCATGTGTAATTTGATTGAAGTTATAATATATGAGGAATGAGCTTTGAAGGCTTGGTTTTTCCCTGTTAAGGGTTTTCCCAGGATACATCTTGTGTTTGTGTTCATGAATACCTTTATCTTTTTGTTGATTAGCCGTTAGCTTCTATTGCATATCCATTATGATCATGGTGTTAGTTGATTAGGCTACAAGGCTGGATAGTCCCTCACCAGAGCCTCCTACCTTGACTACATCAGCATTTCTCTGCAAAGAGGTTCTAGGTCTTGCAGTTCTAGAATTATACTTACAAGGTTCATATATTTCCTCTATTGAAGTGGTTCTTGGTTTAGTGCTCCGCAAGTTGGTTTCTTGAGTTGCAATATATGATAGAGTTGATTGAGTGTTTTGGTGTGAACTTTCTTTAGGTAAAAGTTGTTACAAAGGAGTTTGTTGGTTTTCAAGTTGTTTCAAGATGTTTGTAGAAGATTGTAGAGTGTTTTCAAGCATTGTGTGTGGTCTGTGAGCCATATCTTGCCTTGAGGAAGCATGTACTTAAAAAGTTCATTGTATTACATAGGTTTGGATAACCTTTTGTGTTTGCACTGGTTGTGGAGTTCCTTCTATGATTGTGAAAGAATGGTGAAGCATGTATGTATGGATTTGGATCCAACCTAAGGTGTGGTGTGGTTTGCATTCATTATTTTCCACCATGGGATTGTTTTGGCATTGACCTAATTTAAATTTGCATGGTTAAGGTGTGTTAGCAACCTGTTGATGGTGATGTTAGTCACATTCAAACACTAAACAAAAGTTACACAACAACCTTTATTTATCTTGAAAGATACGATGAGTTCAAAGAATTCATGATCCCAAGTCTCCATTGATTAGTTCATAATCTATTGACGTTACTCAGTGGTTGATGTCATTGCTGTTAATCATTCAGGGGCCTTACATTCTTCAGTAATTTCTATTTCTTATAAGTATACTATATAGAGAGGCTATTCTACATAGTTATTCACTCAAATAATGTGTCTGAACTTAGGTCTTTGCATGATATTCATCATTTCTACATGCATTCAGCTCAAATATGCTAATGATATTTAGTTATCTATGGGATGTCAACATATTTCTTTGCTCTGCTTTTGATTTATCTGCATACTATAGTTATGGAAGTGATTTCCATGAAATTAAAAAAAGGAAAATAATAGAGGTAGGGTTCAGAAAATGAGATTCCTAAAATTACTTGACTGAGGTCACTGATCCACATACATATTTCGATATAGCAATGAAGAGAAGAAAACTAAAATCATACTTCACCAGGATAGTCCACAAATTTGCATGATTCAGTGCAAATCTTCAAAGGGAAAGTTGACAACAACATGCAATGAAATGAAAGCGCTTCTATTGAACACAATATTCACCAGTACACATCCAGAAATCAACTTGAAGATTACTTAAGGTTTACAATCAAGATGTAATCTAAAGCTTCACCTCCATTCAATATGCTTTAGAACAAGTATATTTACAATGATCTGAGGAAAGAACCTTGACATTTCAACAGTTCAGTCCTCACTAGTCTCAGTAATCCAATCTCCTATATTAGATTGTTTCAGGTCTAATTTTTTTTGGGGTATAATTGACCTCTTCTCCCCCTTTATGTACAGTACAGGGGCTCAATATATATGGCTCTGATTTGCCCCAAAATGGTGAACAAAACCCTAGTCAATTAACAACCCACACTGAAGGTGCAGCACCAAGTGATGGAGAATAAATCCTGCCAAAAAAAACCTTTGAGCAGCGTCCATACTAGGCACACGATGTCCCTTGGAAACCCCAACAACTCAAAAATAACTATTGCTTCATTTAATAATGTTTCTCCATCTACATTTTGTCTTCTTCATTGAAGGCGTTGAACCCTTCTGCTGTGTTTGTGATCTTTCATGATCTGATCCACCACGTGGGATGTCCTCACCATCATGTTTCACTTGCTATTACCTTGATCCTGCAAATAGACACAAAAAATGGATTAAAAAATATGCATTAAGTCACTTCATCCATTCATACCTGATCAGAAAGTTAGATGAGCATTAATGTGCTGCCAATGTACTTCCCCTGTTTTGTTATTGTGTTCGCATTCGGTGAGAATCCAGCTACTGCACATGTGCATTAAATGTTATGAAGCAATGGGAAGGGGCTAATCATCAGAAGATTGGGTGATATTTGAAATATGACCCCCTTTATACAATATGACCTTCCGCTTTTGAGTGGCAAAACTGATGCAAGGGATCAGGTGATGGTGAGAAAAATTGGGTCATGATTTTGAGATTAGGGGATGTTCAGAATATGACCCCCACAACAAAAATGACCCCCCTTGGAAAGATCAAGATATGATGATGATGTCATCATCATGGATAGGCTTTGTTAAAAAAAATGAAAGGGCGACATCACGATCATACTAAAGGAAAATCAGGAGGTCAAGAAATATGACCCTGATAATGACGGACATCACCCCCTGAACAAGATGATGTCACCATCATGTTGAGCCTTGCATATCAGGTTAGAAATTAAGATCAGGGAGATGCAAAATGTGACCCTTGCAACTAAAGATGACCCCCCCACTTTGGGAAGATATGGATGTTGTCATGAGGTTGATGACTTTGTTTTATCACTACAGTTACCATGACATCATCATCATGTTATTGGATGGGGTGATCGTTGGAAATATACCTGTGCGAGGTAAAAAGGATGATGATGTCACTATCAGGGTGGTTTCCTTTGTTCATCAGGCTCAAATGATATCATCGTCATATTGACATGGGGGATATTTTACGTGGGGGTGATCTAAAAAAAGATCAAGTGATATTCAGAATATCGAGTGATATTCAAAATATGACCCCCACAAAAAAAATGAAGCTGCATGACGGGCCAAAACCACTCACGTAAAATTGATGTCCGGAGTTTGCGAACCAAAATGATTATCGAGTGATATTTAGAATATCGGGGTGATCTTATATATGATGACTGATGTTAAGAAATATGATCCCCCCAAGAATATTAGGTTTGACCAAAACTTTGACTTGTCATAACTTTCTCATTCGGTCGAATATTAGGGTGATCTAAAAGGCAAACCTGCATGGAATTTCATGCACTTTCCAACTATGAGGTCAATGATATGAAATACTAACTTTGACAAACTAACCTCATCATGGTAACCTATACACCCCTTTATGTAGGGTCATCTGCATGACTCATTTTACCAAAATACTCATAACTTGCAAAATATAGGGAATTTTAAGTTGGTTCAAAAAGAAACCCCTATTCATTTTTGACAAGAAATTCACCTATACTCTGCTCTAGCACTTAATGTAAATTTTCTCTATTTTCAACAAGGTTTGTATTATTCACTCTCTTTTTTCCTTTTACCACCAAGCAGAACAACACACAGAAGCAAAAAGCAAAAAGCCACAACAAGGGTCCTCATTTTGCTAAGGAGCAAAAAGGGGCGTGTTGTGAACATCACAACAACTTGCAACCAAACAAAAGAATTAAATTCAAACCATTAAAGAAAACTAAATGAAATAAAATCATAATTTCCAACAATCTTTTCTCCAAATCATTATCTAACTTGAGACTTAATGTATTCAATAAGGTGCATGAATTTTCTTTTTAGTTTAAGTGGGTGCATGTGATTAATTATCCTCATCTTGAAAATTAGTTGAACAAACCAGTGACTAATATTAGCCTACATAGTTGATGTCATTCCCTCATAGCCAACCAGATAGAGCCTTGCTGCTAGCAAGCGTCCATAGCCATGGCAAGGTTATCGTTACAATTCTCCTATGTAGAGCCCCACTGTCAGCAAGCATCTATAGCCCCGGTAGAATTACTTAGATGGCTTAATCTGGATTTTTAGTAAAATCTATTTTATTTTATTTTTTTTTGTATTTGATAGAACTTCACAAGATATTGCATTTGTAACTTCATGATGCAAGGAGTGGTCAGTTGCTGAAATTACACTGAGAATTGTAATGGTAGCAAGGGTGACCTCGGATTTTTCACCTAATATCTACATTGGTAAGTTCCACAAACCCAAGGATTTTAGGTGTGCCATTGTGAGAAACTTCCTTGAATACTCAACCCATAGTTATTGAATACAAAATTTCACAAAGTTCAACAACTTTCTACATTCATGACAGTCACAACAAATTATGCATAGATTTCAAATGATTAACCCGAATGCTTTGAATTTTCTGTTGTTTTCAGTGTAGTAAGTCTGCTCCTTCAACAAAGCAACCAAAACAAAACAAACTGTATAAACAACTATACTGAAATATACACTATGATACACATGGCTGTCATGGTGCTACTTCAGGCTTGGAAATAATGTTTGAGAAACTGTCCATTAACTGGTAATGGAACATCCTCACCAATTAATGTCTTAAGCCTGTAGGTGCTATCTCCTAAAATCTCAGAAATATGAAAGGGACCTATCCATAGTTTATCAAACTTACAATGATCTCCTTTCCTTTCATGTGCTTTGTCCCACATCAGGACCAAATATGAGATTTTGAAAGCCTTAATCTTGGCTCTTTTGACAAACCAGCATTTGACAATAGCCTGATGTTTAGCAAATTGTTTAATTACTTTACTTCTTTTTTCTTCTAGGTTCATCAATTGAAGCAACGTAACCTCTTGTTTATTATCTATGCCCAGGTATTCTTGTGCACACTGTAATGTAGGAATCCTTAGGTTAACAGGGAGGATAGGATCCACCCCATACACTAGATGAAAAGGAGAATTTCCTAATGCAACTTTATTCCTAGTTCTATCTACCCACAAGGCATATTTCAATAAAGTATTCCATTCCCTTGGATTCTTTTCTATTAATTTCTTTATGATGTTCAATATGTTCTTGTTTGTGGATTCTGCTAATCCATTCCCTTGGGGATAGTAGTTTGAGGAGAATTTTAAGATAATCCCATAGTCAAAAGCCCATCTTGATAATTTAATTGAAGCAAAAGAAGATCCATTATCACATACCAAAGCGTAGGGAACTCCATACCTGGTCACTATGTTGCTTTCCAAAAACCTAATGACATCCTCAGCATTACATGTCTTGCTGCTAAAAGCTTCAGTCCACCTAGTATAGTAATTAATAATAGTTAAAACATACCTGTGGCCTGAAGATGATGGAGGGTTGATAGGTCCTATGAAGTCCATTGCCCATTGAGGAAATGGGCGCATCTCCATCACTGGCTGCAAAGGTTGAGTAGCATATCTTTCTCTATTTGTAGCAACCTAACACATATGACAGCATTTGTTGTGTTCAGCAGTGTCTTTGAAAATAGTGGGCTAGTAATACCCTACCCTGAGGATAGCATGAGTGGTAGCCAAAGATGATCCATGTGTAGTCCCAAACTTATCATGTAACTCTGCTAACACCTTGTCTGCTTCTTGTCTTTCTAGGCATCTAAGGTATATCCCCTCGTAGTTTTTCTTGAAAAGGATTCCTTCTTTGATCATGTATTTTTGTGACTTTATCTTTAAGGCTCTCCTTTGTGAGGCTTGCAACCTTGAAGGGCATCTTCCAGTAATTAGGATGTGTCTAATGTCTGAGTACTATTCTCCATCATCCTTTGCATTTACAACATATTGCTTACTCATAATATTAGGATCAATCTCAGATATCATATGGCTCAATGTCTACCCCCTTACTAACTTCATGTGTGTGATGTCCGTATCGTACTCTTGGAGGATAGTGATCCATTTAGCTCTCTTCTCACCTAGTTCACTTTGCATCAAAAACATTTTCAATATGGCATCAAGTACTACAACAATCACCATACTTCTCAGAATGTAATGCCTGAACTTCTTGACTGCTTGAACCAAAGCAAGGGCCTATCTTTCAACATTCATGTACCTAAGCTCTACATCTCTAAAAGGGTAGCTCATGAAGGCTATAGGTTTTTCCTCCTTTTCTTCATTTCTCTATGTCAACATTGTCGCAAAAGTATACTCAGAAGAAAAAGAGTAAATGTAAAAGTCCTTGGTATAATCTGGACTGATCAGAACTGAAGCATCAGATATAGCTTTCTTAATATCTTCAAAAGATTCTCTATCTTTAGATGTCCATTCAATTTTAGCGTCCTTCTTGAGTATGGCATTCAAAGGTCTAACAATCTCTGCAAAACCAATGATAAATTTCCTAACAAAATTAATCTTACCAAAGTAAGATTTGAGCTCCTTTTGCTTCTAGGAAGTTGTATACTCATGATTAATTCCACCCTATCAGGGTCAATGATGACCCCATTTTCTATTATTAGGTGGCCCAATAATTTTCCTATGGTTACCACGAATATGCATTTCTTGGGGTTTAGGGATATCCCGTATTCCTCACACTTCTTCAGCACTTTTCTTAGGTACTCTACATGGTTTCCTCTATCTTTAGAGAAAACTATTAAGTCATCCATGTAGATGACTATGCACTTACCAATCAAGCCTCTGAAGGCTATGTCCATTGCTCACTAGAATGTCACCCCAGTGTTTATTAACCCAAACGGCATGCGCTTGTAGGCGAAGATCCCCCACTTTGTGGTGAATGCAGTCTTTAATCTATCAATTTTGTCCACCATCACCTAGTTATATCCAAAGAAATTGTCCAAGAATGACATCATCTTGGCACCTTTTACAATCTACAGGACTTCATCCAAAGAAGGCAAAGGGTAATTATCCTTTTTAGAAGTTCAATTTAAGTTTCTGAAGTCCATGCACAACCTGATGTCAAAATTCTTTTTCCTTACTGGGACCAGGTTTGCCACCCATGTGGAGTGCCTCATAGGAAATATGATCCTGGCATCGAGCGGTCTTTTAACCTCTTCGAAAATGATTGGCTCCAATAAAGCGTTGATGGGTCTTTACTTTTGCCGAAAAGGCTTGGCATCTGGCTTTAAAGGTATCGTATGAGTGATGACTGATATGTCGTAGGTTTTTAATTCATCATACATCTAGGCAATGACATGGATATAATCTTTGAGAGCCTGGGCTATCCCTTCCAACTCTTCTTTTGTACAAACCTTTCTGATTAGAACATTTCTTTCTTTATCATCCTTTCCAATGTTGACCTGAGAGTACTATCCTCCATCAACCTTTGGAATATCTTTATGCTTCAGCATGCTATCTAGATCAAATGCTCTTTCCAGCTCTATCATCCCCTTAGGAATCTTATTGTTAGGTAGCTCTAGGATTTATTCTTCTTCCCAGACATGATCTTCTACATCCCTCTCATCTATGATCTGTGCCTCAAAAATATCTCTATTGGATATGAAATCCAATATATGTTGATCATCATCAAATACTTGGAGATTGGTTATATTATCTGGCATAGAGGGACTAATACTAATTCGATTGAGAATCTTTTTAGACTAGATATGGACAAGGGTTCCAGAGTACTTGCAGCCTGGGCTAGGGCATCTGCCCTGTGATTCTGTTCTCTGGGTACATGTGTGATGTTGAATGTATCAAAATCTTCTATTAAGTCCCATACCCTATGTCTATAATTGGATAGTCTTTTGTAATTGCAAGAGTATATACATCTTACCTACCTCACAACTAATTCTAAATCTCCATAGACATGCATAATTTCCACCTTCTTCCTTAATGCAAACAGCATCCCATGAATTAGAGCTTCATACTTTGTCACATTGTTTGTACATGGGAACTGTAATCTGTATGCTGCTAAGTAGGATTTTCTAGATGGATCAATAAGATATATCCCCACTCCAGCTCCTTGTTTTGACTTAGATCCATCAAATCTGAGGATCCATAGCCTATCTTCAATTAAAGGCTTGTCTAGGCCTTCTTTCTTCCTTTTAGCTCTGGCAGCTGCACCATTTGATATCCATTTTAATTTTGGTGTCTCAACTTTCTCAGACTTCACCTTATCTGCCTTATGTGAAGCTAACATTTCTTCTTTTCTCTTATCACCAGAAGAATGATCTTCTGAGCTAGGCAACGTTTGCCTTTTCAAAATATGTAGACACAATGAACAAGTAGTTTCTGAATGTGGTGCTTCATGTAGCCTGCACCATCCATCAATCAAAACATACTATGGGGATCTTTGTTGTTGTGTCATCTTTTGAATTTCTTTTGACAAAAACTCTTCAAACTTGGATAGATTACTACCCCTATCTTCATCAAATAACTCATAATTTGATTCTACTAGACAATCACTCCTTGGGTTGATTTTCTTCTTGCTTTTAGCATTACTCTTTTTGTACACCAGTATCTCTTCTGTCATTTGAATAGAACTTTCATACTGGTATGTGCATTCTCCTATTCCTGTAGAAGACAAACAAAAATTAGTTTTACTATCATTATCTGCAGAACCCACCATGCGTGATGATGAAGATGCTTCATTGTATGCTTGTTCTAGATCCAATATGTCTAAACAGGCACCACAAGTCTTTTCAGAATGTGCCTCATCATGCAACCTGCACCACCCATCAATTAGAATATCCTATACAGACATTTTTAACAATTGACACCATTGCACCTCTTTAAACAAATGCATCTCAAAATTCTTGAAATGATCTATCTCTATTTTAGTTTCATGGTTACAATCAAATTCTAAAGTTACTTTGTCATCTTGAGGGTTAGCATCATGATTATGAAAGTCGAACATCAGGATCTCCTCTATGCTGACAGTCTGGGGTCTGATGGAGTAAACTTCAAGTTCCACATCAACATACATGATTTCATTGGTTTTGTTATATTCAGTGATCATGTGTTTCATGCGAAGTTCAACATCTATCTTTATTTGATTTGGTACCCCTCTCTAGGGTAACCACATATGACTGAAGTTAGTTGACATATATCCATTAATGGTTTTTGACCAGTCCTTGCTGAGTAACATTCCATATGTATCAGGTATATCAACTACCTGAATATCAATATAGTGCTAATTTCTGGGATCTGATGCTAACTGCATGTGAATGTGAGTTAGTTCTCCTACCACACTCACCTCTATTTTATCCAATTGGGTTACTTTCTTTAATGATTTGGCAGGATGTAACCCTAAAGCATTGTAGACGGATAGTGGCATTACATTAGTAGATGCTCCTAAGTCCACTAAGTAGTTGTGCAAATTTTTACCAAACATCCTTATGGTGAGGAAAGGAGGTGACTCACTCTTGTCTTTGTATAGGGCCAAGTGGGAAGTTTCTATAGCCTGAATAGTGGCTGGCACTTTATGTTTAACATTAACATCCCTAGAAGCATGATATTTATTTCCAAACTGACCTAAGGCATGATTATCTTCCTTTTAAGCAGGATCATCTAATGATCTCATGAATGCCCTTTTGATAGCATGGGTTTTAAGTAGCTCTAACCATGATAGGCTGATTTTAACCTTTTTCATTTCATTTGGCAGATATGTAACCAATTTGTCAGATTCAAGAGGTTGATTACCAGTTTTTGGTGTTGCATTCTGTGGTGCTAGGTATTGAGCATTAACATTGGGAAATCTAGGGTTATTACTTGTCTTGGGATTGGGTGGGGTATTGAAATTGTTTGGAGGCAAGGATGTGGTCAAAGGATCAGCAAATCTATTGGAGTTATTTCTCAAGTTATAATTATGCCTACCCTAAGGCTACTGCTGATAAGCATTGACTTCCCCATGCTCAATTGATGGCTCATTCTCATCCTCAAATGGAAAAACATAGTTGGATTCAAAATCCATGGCTGATTCCTCACATGTTGAGGTGTAATCCTGATGAGATGAACTTGCCTGTTGACAAGGATGATGCATGAAGATTTCTAGCACTAAGGTAGAGCCATATTCATAGGGAACAATTTCATTTCTCTCCGCATAAGGTGGATTTCTTAAAGTATTGGACACTTTAGTTTGGAATATACTAGCAGTAATCTTGAATTGAGGACAATCTAGCTCTGCATGGGCATTGGTGTTATGTATCTGGCACCAGTTTGTAAGTGTAGCCTCTACAAGGTTTACTCTAGTGGTGTGTCTAGGTTCACTGGGAGGTTGATTGTCTAGGGGTGATGGCAAGGAACCATTATTTGGCCTAGTGTTCCACACTCTAGGCTATCTAGGAGGATTGTTGTTGCAATTGTTATTGTAATTGTTGTACCCCCAGCAGGATAGTTAGGTCTTTCATTGACATAACCTCTATTCTAGTTTGGTTGAGAGTAGAAGTTCTAGCTCCTTAGATGAGTGACCTTAGTTGCAAGTTTCCTTAACTATGCTGATATCTCCTTTATTTCTTCTTTCTCTTCATGAACCTTGGCCACTACATTCTCTATCTGAGGCTTGAAAAAGGAAGATCCATTGTTATTGTTGGATTGATCCACAACTTGAGGTACTTGTGTTTGTCCAGGATATTGTAATATCTAGCCATTTCCATTTGGTGGTGGCATGATACTGAGTGGGGGTACCTGCAAAGAGGCTGGCATCATAGCTGAAGGTATCATGGCCCCACTGGTTTGTTGGTGAACAGGGTATGTAGGATAACCAGGAAATGTAGGGAAGGCAATGTTTGGTGTGGGAGCAGAAGCCAATTGCTAACTGACTTTGATAGCTTCTTCAAAAGATCCTACCAAAGTTGTTACCTCATGATGTGCTCTCCTGATAAACATGGAAGTCAAGGGATCTAAAGCTGAATAATAAATGCTCCTAGCAGCTTCATTTGCTACAACATAAGGTGCTACTACTCTTGAGAGCATTTTCTAGAATCTTGCATTGAAGTTAGCAATAGCTCTCCTTCAAATCTCTTAATTGTGGCTAGCAAATGATAATTCATTGAAGGGTCTATAGGTGTTCTAAACCTGTCCTTAAAGGCCTTTTCTAAAGCATCCCATGAATCTATTAAACCTTGACTAAGACTGATATACCAGTTATATGCCTCTTCCCCTAAAGAAAATGGGAATAGCCCTACTACAAGCTTCTTTGAAAATTCTGATGTGATCATCAGCATCCTGATATGGATGATACTTGGGACAAACTTTATCAAGGTTCTTAGGTAGAGCATGATATGCATTAAAAGTTAGAGGTGACTCTACAGTAAAGAATGACATTGGAACTAGTGGGGGTTGAACCTGAGGTACGACAGGTTGAGGTTGGACCTAAAGTGTGAAAGTTGGTCCTGTAGGTGTTTGAAACCCAAGATGAGCTATAGGAGCTCATTTTGGTGAAGCTTTTGACACACTAGAATCAGGAGAGTGGTGAATGTCTACAGTTCTAGGTCTAAATCCCCTAATAGGTGATTCTTCAAAGAGTCCACTAGATCTGGACCTAGTATTTGGCTTGGGAGGTAGGATTTCTTAGATTTAAAGAGGATTGGTTGGGTTTACTGTAGGGATCAGTTGAAACTCCCTGGCCAAGGCTATTTTTATGCTTAATTTGAAAATTTCACAAATGATTAGTGTGCATAAACTTAAAATAGCAAATCTCTACATATAACTTGAAACATAGAGGTGTTTAGGTGTTACCTTTCTATATGTATTATCAAATCACCACAAGAACTTACTGATTTCAAGGGGGGCCCTCCTTCTAGTGCTAGTTTTATGTTGATGGTGATGTTAGTCACATTCAAACACTAAACAAAAGTTACACAATAACCTTTATTTATCTTGAAAGATACGATGAGTTCAAAGAATTCATGATCCCAACTCTCCATTGATTAGTTCATAATCTAGTGATGTTAGTTAGTGGTTGATGTGTGTTGCTGTTAATCATTCAGGGGGCATACATTCTAATATAGAGCTGCCCATGGAAATGTGTAGAATAGGTATCAATTCCTCATTAACATACATTTACCTTTGTATGTTTCCCTTACTTACCCATCAGCCAGACATCACACCATCGGCTGGGCAAAACAATCTACCTCTGATCACATACCTTACACCGATGTATGCACTTTGCATTGGTTGCCTATCAGTAACACATGAACTATTAGCTTCCCTGATATATTCCACTCCAATGGTTCTTGTCACCCTGATACACTTAGCTTTGTACATACAATTGCTGACTTGCCATGCCGGTTCCTCCTACCGCTCCTACCGGTCACCTTCTGTATATAACTCAATGTATCTGCAGGATGTATATTACAATATACTTTCAAAAAAACATACAACTTGAAACATGCATTCACCGAATATGCCTTAGGAATATGCCTTCAAGAAAAGTTGACCGCTGACTTCTTTGTATATGAATCCAATGTACATTCAACACATATAATCTGCCATATACATCTGTGGGATACTCACAACCATGCAACTGCAGTATACATAGGGATTAAACCTGATATACATTTGTGATATACACAGAGATTGTATATCAACACTTTGCAATATACAAACCGATGTGCGATTGTCGGATACACACAAACTAGTACTCAGATGCAATAGCGATATACACATGAACTGTCCAGGACAAACAAAAGTGATATATACAGGAAATGTATATCCGATATGTTTTACCCTTATATCCTCAAAACATGCATTTTCAACATGTTTTCACCCCTGGTATGCCTTGCGATATATACGCAAAATGTATATCCGCATACAAAAGCAATATACACACAATTTGTATATTTGATGGAACAATGTGAGATTTCATCATTCTAATCTGCTGAAACCCTCGCAATTTCACCGAACTATTTCTCCTGCAAACATACAGACTTTTGCCCTTTGTCAAGCCTAGCACATGAGGATGCTAGGGTTTATTGAAGCATGCTACAAATGATCCTGCAACCATGGAATGACCAAACAAAAAATACAGAACAAAAACACAAACAACAATGTACAACCATTCCACCAATTATGAAGCTAACCAATGGAATGGACTAAGAACCCATCTCAATTCCAAAACAGAAAATTGATTACACAATAAAATTAAAAACTAGAAACATAACACAAATAGGATCCTCCTATTACTTTCAGAAATGTATGCAGATATCTAATTTCATAGTTCCACAACTCAACTTCACAACTACTACTCTATCAAATAACATCTATATCTCTCTATCTCTATCTCTACAAATTGACCTGATCTAGGGTATTTATCCACTTACTAAGAGTAGTACTGACTTGATTCCCAGTGGCTGGGAGATAATTCCAAGCGGCTGGGAGGTAACAAATAACTAACAACCTCTAATAAACTAACAACCTTGTCATTACTGATTGACAAGTGTCCTAGAGACTTATTACAAGAAAATATAGAAATGCATAAGACATAACATATTAAGACCTTTGTCTTGTCCCTCTGATTTATAGTTGGCTTGTTGAAGGGGTGCTCCTGCACCATACTCCCTGAGAGAAGAAATCTCAAGTCCACTCGAGATGAGAGTTTGAAGGTCTGCACCATGTTTTCTGATCTATTCTTTAGTCATCCAAACTGCCTCAGAATTAGGTTTCCCTTGCCAAGCCACCAAGTACTCCATATACTCTCTGTTCCATGTCTTCTTTGCCACTCTTGAGTCTAAAATCTTCTGCAAATGTGGGGGATCATGTTTAGGAATATCATCATCTTCTGTACTCTATAATGGTTCCTAGTCTATATCTGGATTATGATTGTATGGAGTTAAATCACATACATTGAAGATAGGGGATAATCCAAGATCAAAAGTAAGTTAGATCTCATAAGCATTCTGGCCACACATCTTCAGAATCTAACATGGTCCAATCTTCCTCTGCATTAGCTTGGTATATTTAACTTTTGGGAGCCTCTCCTTCTTCAAATGAACCCACACCAAATCTCCAACATCAAATTGTACATCTCACTTCTTCTTATCAGCATGGGCTTTATACTTCAATGTGGTGTGTTGGAGTTGGGTTTTGACCTAATCATGCACCTCCTTGATGGCTGATGCAAAAGTTTCTCCATCTGCACTAATAGATTCTCCTGTAGGCAGATCTCTTAAATCTAGAATACCCCTTGGATGAATACCATATACCACTTGAAATGGTGATTTCTATGTACTCCGATTGATAGTGTCATTATAGGAAAATTTTGCTTATGATAGAATGTTATCCCACTTCTCTCCATGCTGCCTTGTCAAACACCTTAGTAGATTTCCCAATGAACGGTTAACCACTTCAGTTTGTCCATCTATTTGAGGATGATAGGCTGATGAGAAGGACAAATTGGTTCCAAGCTTCTTCCAAAGAGTCCTCCAAAAATGGCCAATAAATTTCACATCTCTATGAGACTATGCTCAATGGCAATCCATGTATCCTCACTATTTCCTTGAAAAACAAGTTTGCAACATATGAAGCATCACAAGTGGTTTTGCATGGCAAGAAATGTGCCATTTTACTAAATTTGTCCACTACAACAAAAACACTATCATATCTCTTCCTTGTTCTAGGTAAACCCAACAAAAAATCCATGCGTATGTTCTCCCATGGCCTAAAAGGAATGGGTAGTGGCTGATATAAACCTGCATTAGTGGATCTCCCTTTTTCTTTTTGACATATCACACATGCCTCCACAAATTTCCTCACATCTGACTGTAACTTAGGCCAATAGTAATGTCTCTTTACTAGATCAAGAGTCTTATCTAGACCAAAATGTCTTGCCATGGCCCCATAATGTTTCTCCCTAAAGATATTCAGTCTCATAGAACATCGTGGAATGCACAACTGTCTACCTTTGAAAAGTAATCCATCTTGTATCAGAAATTTAGAGTACTCAAAATGATATTTGTTTCCAAAGGAAGTACATACTTTGTAGATCTCTCCAAAGTCTTGATCATCATCATACATAGTCTTTAAGGAATCAATACCAACACTCTCCAACTGTATCTGATTTATTATTAGAGCCCTCCTGCTCAAAGCATCTGCTACCTTGTTCTTGACCCCTTTCTTGTGCTTGAGTGTGAAAGTGAAAGCTTGTAAAGTCTCCAACCACTTCATGTGCCGATGGTTCAGCATCTCTTGACTATTTATGAAACTAAGGGCCTAATTATCTGTAAATACTATGAATTATTTTGGCATCAAGTAATGCCTCCACTTCTTGAGTGATTGGACTAGAGCATACATCTCCAAATCATAGAATGAGTATCTCTTCTTAGCATTATTGAGTTTCTCACTGAAAAATGCAATAGGCCTCCCTTCTTGACTGAGTACTGCTCCAATTGCCATGTGGCTTGCATCACATTCCACTTGAAAAATCTTGTTGAAATCAGGAAGTGCAAGGACTGACTACTGTGCCACCTTCTTCAATGTCTCAAATGAATCATCTGCTTCCTTTGTCCAAGTGAATCTGCACTTCTATCCTCCTTTTATGGTGTCAAGCATGGGTGCATAGACATGACTAAACCCTTTTATAAACTTCCTATAGAAGGTTACTAACCCATGGAAACTTCTAACATCATTCATGGTTCTAGGAGTTGGCCAAGACAATATGGCACTTACCTTCTCTTGATCCATTTTTAGTTTGCCATGTGAGATGACAAAACCTAAGTAGATGATCTTCTCCTACATGAACAAACACTTCTCCAAGTTGATCATTAACTACTCTTCATGTAACCTTTTGAGGACAAGGTCTATATGTTTGAGATGTTCTTCCCTTGTATTACTAAAAATCAGAATGTCATCTTGAGATACAATGACAAATTTACCTATAAATTCTCTCAAGACCTCATTCATCAACCTCATTAAGGTACTAGGGGCATTGGACAAACCAAAAGGCATGACCTTCCACTCATATAACCCCTCATTGGTCTTAAATGTAGTTTTCCATTCATCTCCTGGCCTAATCCTGATCTGATGATAGCCACTTTTCAAATCTATTTTTGTGAAATATTTGACACCTCCCAAGGAATCAAGCAAATCTTCTATCCTAGGGATTGGGAACCTATACCTGATTGTTATCTTGTTGATAGCCCTTGAATCAGTGCAAAGTCTCCAAGTGCCTTCCTTCTTTGGTGCTAGTACAGCCAGTATTGCACAATTGCTTAAACTCTTGTCAATTAGGCCTGTCTCCAACAATTCCTCAATCTGCCTTGCTACCTCTACTTTCTACTCTGGGGTAAGCTTGTATGCTGCCTTGTTTGGAAGTGTAGATCTTGGGATCAGATCTATGTGATGGTTGATGTCCCTTATAGGTGGTAGGGACCTCGGCATTCCATCAGAGATGATGCCATTGTACTTGTCCAATAGTTCTCGGATAGCAGGATCTATGAACCTTTACTTGTTCTCTCCCTTGACTTCTTGCTGCTACTCCTTATTCACCTTCAGGCATGGAATTAGGGCATATGCAACTGCATCTTCATCTACTATCTCCTTCTTGAATTGTTTACCTTCTACCATCATTACCTTGACTTCTTTTCCTTTTGGTTTCACCTCCTTCTCCATCCATGGTAGTAACTCTATCACCGTACCATCCTTGGTGATTGAATATGTGTTTCTAACTCTATCATGTTGTGCTCTCAAGTCATATTTCCATGGTCTTCCAAATAGGAGATTGAAAGCATCCATCTGAGCTATGTCAAACAATAATCTATCCTTGTATGGTCCAATTTGAAACTCCACCCAAGCCTGCTCTTCCACAACTATTTGCTGACCTTGAGTGAGCCATGAAATCTTGTATGGGCAATGATGTGGCAGTCTTCTAAGCTTAAGCTTTTCTACCATTTCAACAGACACAAAATTTTTAGTAGATCTAGAGTCAATCAGAACTTTACATACATTTCCTCCTACCTTGCAGGTAGTTTTGAAAAGAGACTTTCTTTGTGGGGGTTCTCTGTCAGGCACCTTCATGGTGGTCATTGCTATCCTAATCATCAAAAATTCTCCTTTCTTAGGATACCCATACGCATTAGGAGCATTCACACTTTGATAAGTGTTTGAGCTTGTTGCACTTTGACAGTCAGATTCTTGGATCAGATTTGTCCTCCTTTCTCCCATTGAACTTGTTGCTTTTTCTGGACATCTACTGGCTATATGGCCTTCCTGATTGCAATTGTAACATCTGATAGGTCCTCTACCCTGAGATCTCCCTCTAAATGGTTGTCTTCTGCCCCTAAAGTTTCCTTTTTTTATCATAACTTCCCCTTTGAGTTTGACTATTGTCTCCTTTGCTGCTCTCTTGATTGGATTCACCTTAGTGTCCAAATCCATTTCCTCTACCTCTGAAGGGACTTATTCCCCCTCTTTGATGTCTTCCTCTTCCTCTATTGTTCTGCTACTGTCTTCTCTTTAGTTTCTCTTCCACTTTGAGTGCTAATTGGTAGCACTTCTGAACTATATCTGGATTATGTAGATTTAGGTTTTCTTGGATGGCAAATCTCAACCCATTGAGATACCTTGCTACCTTCTCTCCTTCATTCTCCTTCACCTTTTCTTGACACATAGTTTCATGAATTCTTCAGTGTATGCACTAACATCTAACTCCTTCTGCTTCAAATTTTGTCTCCTCTTATGTAATTGGATATTGTAATCCAATGGAACATAGGCTTCCTTCACTAAATCCCTCATCTTCCTCCACGTAGCGACTTTGTTCCTTGCTTCTTTCACCCTGTCATCTTGGGTGAAATTCCACCAGGTTAGTGTAGCCCCTTTCATTTTGGACTAATCCATCTTCACTCTTTGGTGGTCTGGTATTTCCTCTATTTCAAAGAAATTATTCAAGGAGTCTATCCACTCCATCATGGAATCAGGTTCCATTTTTCCTGCAAACACTGGCAGGTCTATTTTCATATCCATGGTCCTCCGCTCCATGGATTTGAGGGCATTAAGTAAGGGTCCTGGTCTACAGGAACCTCTATCTCTTCCTACCTAGGGATCTCCTCTTCATCCTTGTCTTCTTGTTCACCAGAATATTCTTTTCCCTTTCCTACTTTGCCCCTCAACTTCTCTAACTCATCTTTCAATTCTTGATTCTGAGCTCTAACCGCTTTGCTTTCTGCCAATTGCTTCTTTACTAAGACTGTCAAATTAGCATTGGTCATCCTTGCTGGGTACTCTTCTGACCCTTCCCCTTCAAACATCTTGTCACCTTCTTCTTCTTCCCAAAAGATACTCCAAGGCTCTGATACCACTATGATGCAGAGCTTCCCATGGAAACATGCAGAATAGGTATCAATTCCTCATTAACATACATTTACCTTTGTATGTTTCCCTTACTTACCCATCAGCCAGACATCACACCATCAACTAGGCAAAACAACCTTCCTCTGATCACATACCTTACACCGATGTATACGCTTTGCATTGGTTTCCTATTGGCAACACATGAACTATCGGCTTCCCCGATATATTCCACTCTGATGGTTCTTGTCACCCCAATACACTCGGCTTTGTACATACAATCACTAACTTACTGTGCCGGTTCCTCCTACCACTCCTACCGGTCACCTCCTGTATATAACTCAATGTATCTACGGAATGTATATTACAATATACATTCAAAAAACATACAACTCGAAACATGCATTCGCCGAATATGCCTTAGGAATATGCCTTCAAGAAACGTTGACCACTGACTTCTTTGTATATGAATCCAATGTACATTCAACACATACAATTCACCATATACATCTACGGGATACTCACAACCATGCAACTGCGGTATACATAGGGATTGAACCTGATATACATTTGTGATATACATAGAGATTGTATATCAACACTTTGCAACATACAAACTGATGTGCTATTGTCAGATACACACAAACTGGTACTTAGATGTGATAGTGATATACACATGAACTATCTGCGACAAACAAAAGTGATATATACAAGAAATGTATATCTGATATGTTTAACCCTTATATCCTCAAAACATGCATTTTTAACATGTTTTCACCCCCGGTATGCCTTGCGATATATATGCATAATGTATATCTGAATACAAAAGTGATATACACACAATTTGTATATCTGATGGAACAATGCGAGATTTCACCATTCTGATCTGTTGAAACCCTCACAATTTCACCGAACTGTTTCTCCTGCAAACATACGAACTTTTGCCCTTTGTAAAGCCTAGCACATGAGGATGCTAGGGTTTATTGAAGCATGCTACAAATGATCCTACAACCATGGAATGACCAAACAAAAAATACAGAACAAAAATACAAACAACAATGTACAACCATTCCACCAATTATGAAGCTAACCAATGGAATGGACTAAGAACCCATCTCAATTCCAAAGCAGAAAATTGATTACACAATAAAATTAAAAACTAGAAAGATAACACAAATAGGATCCTCCTATTACTTTCAAAAATGTATATAGATATCTAATTTCATAGTTCCACAACTCAACTTCACAACTACTGCTCTATCAAATAACATCTATATCTCTCTATCTCTATCTCTGCAAATTGACCCGATCTAGGGTATTTATCCACTTACTAAGAGTAGTACTAACTTGATTCCCAGTGGCTGGGAGATAATTCCAAGCAGCTGGGAGGTAACAAATAACTAACAACCTCTAATAAACTAACAACCTTGTCATACTTGATTGACAAGTGTCCTAGAGACTTATTACAAGAAAATATAGAAATGCATAAGACATAACATATTAAGACCTTAGTCTTCTCCCTCTGATGTATCGTTGGATTGTTGAAGGGGTGCTCCTGCACCACATTCTTCAGTAATTTCTGTTTCTTATAAGTATGCTATATAGAGAGGCTATTCTACATAGTTATTCACTCAATAATGGGTCTGAACTTAGGTCTTTGGATGATATTTATCATTTCTACATGCATTCAGCTCAAATATGCTAATGATATTTAGTTATCTATGGGATTTCAGCATATTTCTCTGCTCTGCTTCTAATTTATCTATGTACTATAGTTATGGAAGTGATTTCAATGAAATTATAAAAAAGGAAAATAACAGAGGTAGTGTTCAGAAAATGAGATTCCTAAAATTACTTGGCTGAGATCACTGATCCACATATATATTCTGATACAACAATGAAGAGAAGAAAACTAAAATCATACTTCACCAAGACAGTCCACAAATCCACATGATTCAATGCAAATCTTCAAAGAGAAAGTTGACAAGAACATGCAATGAAATGAAAGCGCTTCTATTGAACACAACATTCACCAGTACACATCCAGAAATCAACTTGAAGATTACTTAAGGTTTACAATCAAGATGTAATCTGAAGCTTCACCTCCATCCAGTATGCTTTAGAACAAGTATATTCACAATGATATGAGGAAAGAACCTTGACATTTCAACAGTTCAGTCCTTACTAGTTTCAGTAATCCGATCTCCTATATTAGATTGTTTCAGGTTCAATTTTTTTTGGGTATAATTAACCTCTTCTCCCCCTTTGTGTACAGTACAGGGGCTCAATATATATGGCTCTGATTTTCCCCAAAATGGTGAACAAAACCCTAGTTGATCAACGGCCCACCCTGAAGGTGCAGCATCAAGTGGTGGAGAATAAATCCCACCAAAAAAACTCTGAGCAGTGCCCATACTGGGTGCAAGATGTCCCTTGGAAACCTCAACAGCTCAAAAATTACTGCTATTTCATTTAATAATATTTCTCCATCTGCATTTTGTCTTCTTCATTGAAGGCCTTGAACCCTTCTGCTGTGTATGCGATCTTTCATGATCTGATCCACTGCATGGGATGTCCTCGCCATCACGTTTCACCTGCTATTACCTCAATCTTGCAAATAGACACAAAAAATGGATCAAAAAATATGAATTAAGTCACTTCTTCCATTCATACCTGGTCAAAAAGTTAGATGAGCATTAATGTGCTACCAATGTGCTTCCCCTGTTTTGTTATCATGTTCGCATTCGGCGAGAATCCACCTACTGCACATGTGCATTGAATGTTATGAAGCAACGGGAAGGGGGTGATCATTAGAAGATTAGGTGATATTTGAAATATGACCCCCTTTATACAATATGACCTGCTTTTGAGTGGCAAAACTGATGCAAGGGATCGAGTGATGGTGAGAAAAATTGGGTCATGATTTTGAGATCAGGGGATGTTTTAAATATGACCCCCGCAACAAAAATGACCCCCCCTTGGAAAGATCGGGATATGATGATGATGTCATCATCGTGGATAGGCTTCATTAAAAAAATGAAAGGGCAACATCATGATCATACTAAAGGAAAATTGGGAGGTCAAGAAATATGAGCCCGATAATGAGGGACATCACTCCTCGAACAAGATGACATCACCGTCATGTCAAGCCTTGCATATCAGGTTAGAAATTAAGATAGAGGAGATGCAAAATGTGACCCTTGTAACTAAAGATGACCCCCCTCTCTGGGAAGATCTAGATGTCATCATCAATTCAATGAATTGGTTTTATCGTTGCAGTTACCTTGATGTCATCGTCATGTTATTGGATGGGTGATCGTTGGAAATATACCTGCGCGAGGTAAAAAGGATGATGACATCACCATCAAGGTGATTTCCTTTGTTCATTGAGCGCAGATGATGTCATCATCGTATCGACATGGGGGGATATTTTACATGGGGGTGATCTAGAAAAAGATCAGGTGATATTCAGAATATCAGGTGATATTCAAAATATGACCCCCACAAAAAAAATGAAGCTGCATGACGGGCCAAAACCACTATCACGTAAAATTGATGTCCAGAGTTTGTGGACCAAAATGATTATCAGGTGATATTCAAAATATCAGGGTGATCTTATATACGATGACTGATGTTAAGAAATATGACCCCCCTCTAGGAATATCAGGTTTGACCAAAACTTTGACTTGTCATAACTTTCTCATTTGACCGAATATCAAGGTGATCCAAAAGGCAAACCTACCTGGAATTTCATGCACTTTCCAACTATGAGGTCAATGATATGAAATACTAATTTTGACAAACTAACCTCATCATGGTGACCTATCCACCCCTTTATGCAGGGTCATCTACATGACTCATTTTACCAAAATACTCATAACTTGCAAAATACAGGGAATTTTAAGATGGTTCAAAAAGCAACCCTAGTTCATTTTTGACAAGGAATTCATCTATACTTTGCTCTGGCACTTAATGCAAATTTTCTCTTTTTTCAACAAGGTTTGTATTATTCACTCTTTTTTTCCCTTTACCAACAAGCAGAACAACACACACAAGCAAAAAGCAAAAAGCCACAGCAAGGGTCCTCATTTTGCTAAGGAGCAAAGAGGGGCATGTTGTGGACATCACAACATGACCTTAGAGAATGTTTTCAAGGTTGAAGATGGTATAAATAAGTGTCAAGGGATCATGATTAGGTGTGCATATGATGGGCATGATGTGAGTAATAGTGTAGTGAATGTGCAATGAAGTACATGCCTTCATGTGTTAGATTACTAGTTGGAGTAGGCAGATGGTGTCTATAATTCTTCAGTGTTGATGCGGAGGTGATGTTGGTATTGTGATGAACATTGGTTTAGTACTTTGAGCTTTATTGGAACTATACTCCATGCATATGTTAGATGCAATTATAATAGTTCAACCCTGGTAGTGAGCCACCTCTTCTATCTCTTTCTTTCAAGACAGTGAGTCCTCGAGTAGTGAGCCCTTTGGTAGTGATCCCTCCGGTAGTGAGCCTTTTGTAACTTGGTGTTGATGCTACTTCATATTTTGAGATAATCCTCACTATGGTTTCTCCCTTCTTACATTTTCCATGTAAATCTGGTGTTCATGTGTTATGAGTTGTGGTTGTTTACTTTATCCTTAATTTCCTATTTTATAATTAGATATGCTAAATGGATTAAATGTTTTAAGTGTGAATGGTATAAGAGAATATTGATTCACCCCCCTCTCATTATTCTAGGCATTCAAGAATAGGTATCAGAGCCAAGTCCTTTGGAAGAAGCCTAATTGCTCAAGGAAGATCTTGGAAGTTAAACACATGGTTGCTAGAAGGTTACATATTCCTCCAGAAGAGATTCCTATTGTCAACCTCATTGAAGAAGACTACATACTTGACAAAGCTAGAGAACTTAGTGCTACTCTTGAAGATCTTGAAAGGAATGAAAGTGAAACAAAAAACCTAAAGGAAAATGTTAGAGAAGTAGATGAATGCATCAAAAAATTGAGAGAGCAAGTCAAAAGGTTTAAAGAAATATTTAAGTCAGTGAACTTTTGAAGCAAGCAAAAGAATCTATCAGTGGTTTGAAAGTGCAAGTTGAGGAAAAGACAAGAATTGAGGAATGTCTTAATGTTGTGGTGAAAAGCAAATCAGAAGAATGTGCAAGGCTTGAACAAGAGGTTGTGACTTTGAAATCAGATCTAGAGAAGGCAAGGATTCATGAAGACAAATTCAATATGATCTCTATAAATCTTGATGAAATGATTGCAAATCAAAGAGATCCAAATGATAAAGAGGGTTTAAGATTTGAAATCGGTGAAAGCTGAAAATTAGGTCAAACATCATATGCTAAAAATAAGAAGAATGGCAAACAACTTTGAAATCAAAGGAATGAATTTAGAATAGCACCAGTCAGATAACCAAATACTCAAAGGTACCCATCTTTCAATAGTTTTTGTCATCTTTGCAATAAGTAAGGAGATAAAGCAATAGAATGTAGAAGTAGAATGAACCAAAAAGTACCACTTTTCTTTGGTCAATGTTTTACATGCAAGAAAGCTAGTCATAGAGCTGTTGAATGCAGAAGTAAAATAAGTCAGAACTCTATTATGTGTTATGCATGCAATAAGATGGTATATAGAGCTAGTGGGTGCAAAAGTCAAATGAGGGATAATCATAACAATAGAATGGTTCAATATTTCAATAGCTACTGTTATACATGCAATAGATTTGGGCATAAAGCCAATCAATGTAGATCCAAAATGAATGAAAGAATTACCAGTCATAGGAATGCTATGTGCGACAATTGCAACAGACCTAGACACATTTCTAAGTTTTGTAGAAGCAGAAACATGAAGAAGGATAATCTAGTAGAGCATAATAAACTAGTACAAAAGGTTGATCTAGCAAAAATCAAGAAGGAAATGAATAAGATTTGGATAAAGAGGAATGTATTGTTGGAATACAATGGATCAATAAGAGGGGGTGAATCAATGATTTGTTAAAACTTATTCATTTATCAACACAATAGATGTGAATCCAATTAATATCAACATGTCAAAAAGACAGAGAGCAATAGAGTCACATAAATGAAACCATGACACCAGATGTAAAGTAGAAAACCCTAAATAGGGAAAAACCACTATCCAACCTCACCTAACCAAAATCTCATTGAATACATGTAAGCCTCACTAGCCAGGATCGCATTGATCACATCAACTCCAATCTCAAAACAAAAAGATAAACATAGAGTACTACTCTATTTACAATGAAAATAAAGGTTATAGATGAGTTCTATAAGTCTTACACAAACACCTTATCTCTCCTAGATTGGCACAAAAGAATAACACTTCATAATCACCACACATCCAATTACAAAAGTACATGGCATCAAAGGACAAGACAAGAACTCCTAAACCCAACAAATACTCAAACCTATATCAAGAAGATCCCCTCTTTACAAAATGCAACATTCTTCTTGTCACATAATCTATCTAGAATATAGATATCCACCTTTCAACAACATATGTCCTTGAATAATCCAAATATGGAACTCAAAGACTATATACGATCAACACAAAGTAAACATTAAAGGGGATATTATCATGTTGTGAGAAATCACTTCTTTACCTCTACAATGAGCACAAACATTTCTCATTATTGCTTTGCAAGAAAGATACTTCTTCTGTCATCATTGATCTACAAGACAACATTCTTCTACCATCATTGGTGCATTTGTGGTAGGAGGGTTCACAGAATGAACTATCTGGACCATGCAACAAGAGTAAACACAACAGAAACAACTCAAGGAAATGAAGCAAATGTAGATTTAGTCATTCAGTATATCATAGAATTCAACTACAGTCTGGCTGGCACCATGTAGGCTTACAATTAGGGCTCAAAGGCCTAATCTCAAAATATCCAAATATGCACAAGATATAGCTTTGAAGCTCCTTCGAGCAAAATCCAAACTATCAATTATCACTATGTGTGCTACTACTTTCCTAGGGATCCATTACATCGATATATATCATCTCTGGAACAATAGATTCCTCTACATCAACCAATGAAGGTCACAAACTTCAATGAAGAGTTGTAATACACGAACATAGATAGGTCGTACCTAAATGGATAGAACACTTCATCAAATGAATAGAATAACATGCGGATCTTTGAGGAAGGTCAGCCATGAACCAAAGATCATTGAATGATGTGTCATTAAGCTCCATAAGCCAAGGAATGCTCCACAAGTCTTCTCCTTTAGTTGATTGTCTGAGATTATCATGAGCCTCTTTTCTGAGAAAATAGATGATCTTCTGATAGAAATATCTTTCCGGTAATGATGTATAGATCTCTAAATTCTAGATATGTTGTAGATGAATGAATCTAGATGCTAAGTCCATCTTTGCAAGGTCTGAAATACAACTATTGCAGAATGCAGACCAAAATGCAGAAATTGCTTCTGACTAAACTGCCTCCACTGAACTGGAAAATGAAAAGAAACAAAATAAAATACAAACAAATTGAAATGCAAATATTTTTGGTTGATGCAAGATTGCTTTTGAACCAAGGATGCTCCTGCATCAGACATTCGGGGTTATTGAAAAAGTGAGTCCCTCACTTTTCTGGGGCTAGGGGAGAGCCAAGACGGTCCACCTAAGCCTGAGAAATCCATGATGAATCTTCTTCCAGTTTGCTTTTCCACTTCACAAGATATTATTTGTATTGTCATCCTCTAGTGTTGCGTCCAACTCTGTTGTCCAAAATGTCTTCAATCTACTCTGGTGCTTTGTGTGGCAACTACTTCTTTAGGTCTTCTTCCATGCTGTCACTAAACTCTACTTCATGATACTAATATAAGTCTACAATGTTCAAAATAGGTGATATACCCAATGACCCTAGTAACTCCACTTCATATGCATTTACTAAATTAATTTTTTTGAGTATTTTACAAGGTCCAAACTTCTTCATCTTCATCTTGTTATATGTCTCAACTCAAAATCTTTCTTTTCTCAAGTACACCATTACTTCATCTACCACTTCAAATTCATTATGTCTTCTCTTCTCATCTACCTTTTCCTTATTATTATTGTTCATGTCCTCCAAATGCTTCTTCACTTGACTATGCACTGTCTTCATATGATCTACAAATTCTTTTGTTTTTGTACTGCTCTTTTCTACCATGTTGATATCTCACAACAACTCCTCTAGGATTCACTTCGGTAACAATCTCAAAGGGTGTTCTTCTGGTACTCCTATTTACTAAATTATTGTATGCAAACTCTTCTTGTGAAAGAATCAAATCCCAACTTTATGTCTTCTCTCCAACCAAACATCTCAATAAGTTTCCCAAACTCCTATTCACTACCTATGTCTATCCATCGGTCTGTGGATGAAAAGTTGAACTAAACTTCAAATCCATCTTCATCTTCTTCCAAAGTGTCTTCCAAAAGTATCCTACAAACTTTGTATCTCTATTTAAAGCTATTGCATCTCTGTCTAAAGCTATACTCTTAGGTAATCCATGCAATCTCACAATCTCCTTGAAAAATAAGTCAGCTACATGCATTGTGTCAGTTGTCTTCTTACAAGGTATGAAATGAGCCATCTTTGAAAATCTATCAATCACTACAAATATTGAATCATGTCCTCTATGTGTCTTAGGCAATCCCAATACAAAATCCATGCTTATGTCTTCCCAAGGTCTCTTCGGTACTGTCAAAGGTTTATACAATCTAGTATTCTGACTACCCCCTTTTGTAACTTGACAAACTCTACAACTCTACACAAATCTCCAAACATCCTTATGTATCTAAGGCCAAAATTACTTTTCACTCACCAAAGCCACTATCTTATCAATGCCAAAATGTCCTACTAATCCACCACTATGTTTCTCCTTAATCAAATTATCTCTCATTGAACTTCTCGATATGCACAACTGATTTGCTTTGAACAACATATCATATTGAATGAAATAGTCCAACCACTTACTCCTATATATCATAATAGGTTCCTTACATGCTTTCCAAGGTTCTACAAAATCATTGTCTCCCTCATACATGTTCTTCAATTAATCAAAACCTAACACTTCAACTATCATCTCTATCAATAAGTTTCTTCTTCTACTCAATTTATCAGCAACTTTATTTGATTTTCTACTCCTATGCTTCAACACAAAAATATAACTCTGCATGAACTCTACCCACCTCATATGTCTCTGATTCAACTTACCTTGACTGTTCAAATATTGCAAAGCTTGATGATCTATATACAACACAAACTCCTTAGGCAACAAGTAATTTCTCCACTTCTTCAAGGCTTGAATTATGGCATAAAACTCTTGATCATAAACTAAATATCTCCTCCTTGCATCATTCAACTTCTCACTAAAATATGCTATAGATCCACCTTCTTGACTTAACACTACTCCAATTGCATTTCCACTTGCGCAAGTAGAAAAATAGAAAAAAATGACTAAAAAAACTAGCAAAAATTGGTCATGTGATCAGTAGTTTGGTACATGACCATTGGTAGTTTATTGCCGATCATTTATCTCGTGACCAAATTTATGACCAAAAAACTTTTAGTCATTAATTTGGTAGTAAAATTTGGTAGTATATTTAGTCATTAATTTGGTAGTATATTTAGTCATCAATTTGGTCGTATATTTAGTCATCAATTTGGTAGTATATTTAGTCACATGACCATTGGTAGTTTATTGCTAGTCATTTATCTCGCGACCAAATTTATGACTAAATAGATTTTAGTCATTAATTTGGTAGTATATTTGGTAATTTGGTAGTATATTTAGTCATCAATTTGGTAGTACATATATTTAGTCATTTATTTAGTCATTGTAATCATTTAGTCATTGATTGTTGTTAACTAGTCATTTATTTAGTCATGGTAGTCATTTTTATTTACTAGTTTCCATTAATTGGTAGTAAATTTAGTCATGATATGAATAATTTATTAAAAACCATAAATTTTATAATGCAAAAAAAACATATTATTAAATTTGAATTTAAAACATTAAGGAAATAAATTTGAAAAACTATATATTTTATGATGCTGCTAAGTAAAGATTGATAATTTTGAGCCAACACTTTCTATTTGAGAATCGGCCAATAAGAAAATGAAACAAGACAAAGCAAAGTGGCAATAAATATTTTTTTTTTATTGGAACAATGTAGGAAAAGAATTACAAATAATAAAAAAGAAGCACAAGGCTGCCATAAGTACTAGAAAAAACCAGTTGAGTAGCCACATTAGATACAATAGCAAAATAATGGAAAGGCAGGTCTTACCAATGAAGCCCTTCACATCTTTTGACACTTAGAAAAGAGATGTTGCCACTGAGCATTCCATGAGACATCATTTCTTTTGGCATTCTGTTAACCAGTTTAGGTGCTTTGATTGTAGCCTTGGTGCATTCCATTTTCTCCTTCACACAAGCCATTGAGCTGTTACCTGTGTATTCAAACAACCCTGAACCACTGTGAACAATATCTGAATAACAACCTAAGAATGCTACTTAGAGACCCCTGTAGCAGTGAACCTACAATAACAAGAAAACACACCATTCCCTGTAACCTTCCATAACATGGTCCTAGACAACTGAAGCAAAAGTGGCACTTGAAACAGTGAAATCTAGCCAGTCAACAACATGCTGAAGATGACATGGAAATGTTTTTGGTTTCATACAATTATAGTAAAATATGAATTTATTTAAAACAACATTTTCATGATATTGTCTTCATTACCTCAAGAAATCATAAAATAGATCATTACACAAAATCTCTACTCTTGGAATTAATCTCTTCCCTTTCTCACATGGAAATACCGCACTTGCCTGTTAAGACTATTAAATTTTACAAAACAAGCTAAACAATAGACATTCAAATGACCTCCTACATAGATAGGATCTAAAGTTCACTACTATCTTATTGTAGCCAGAGGTGCAGCATGTACACCACATAGAAAAACATATAGAAGAAGCTTATGATGCAAAAGCTACTAATTTGGTATCAACAAAGTTCACCATTTGTTATCCTGATTGTGTTGTTTGTAATGTTGCAGGGTGCATTTTCCCATTTTCATCAGAAGGTTTTGCTCCAATCCAAAGTTCCATTTGGCAATGCATTAGTAGTAGTATCTCAAGGAATTTTTAACATCTTTTTCAATTTCACCACAAGTTTCCAATCATCATTGGACAAATCATCCTAAAAAAATAAGAAGAATATTCCATTTTAGACATTAAAAAGTTGTTTTACCAGCCAAAAATGAAAAGCACAAATGCTCAATTAGTATAAAATGCATAATAGTAAATACACTGTAAAATTACATAGTGTGGATATCAAATAACCTTACCCTATAGTTTTCTTTCAATATATCTATGGATCTTCTGGTGAGATGACTCACAAATTCATCCTCCA
This sequence comes from Cunninghamia lanceolata, assembly GCA_027924645.1. Classification (NCBI taxonomy): domain Eukaryota; kingdom Viridiplantae; phylum Streptophyta; class Pinopsida; order Cupressales; family Cupressaceae; genus Cunninghamia; species Cunninghamia lanceolata. The sequence goes on along the minus strand of BSBN01000388.1, from coordinate 12,852,689 downwards.
TTTCAAAATGCTTACCAGAGATTTTATGTGCTTCATCAGCATTGCTCCCAACAATTTGTAAAGTTTGTCTGATAATTCATTAATAAAAACATTTCAAAAATAGCATCCAAAATCATATAAAACTATTAACAACAAAGATAGCTTCTCAAATTACCTTCATGGTCCCTTTTTCACCCTTCTTAGCCATTTCAACAGATTTATGATTGATCTCAATTGAGGCTATTTTGCCAATATCTATGAAATATTTTGTGGGAACACATAATGGCATTGCAATCTGTAGATGCAATCACCACATATGGCTTTATACAAACCAAAAATGATACAACAATCTTTTACATGCATAAGTCATGACACCGAAAAGACTAGGTTTAGATATTGACCCTTGCAATGCCTTTAAGAATATCAACACCAACAATTATAGGATCCTTCTTGTTAAAAATATAATTTGGCAAAATGCTCAGTACACAGGGGAAAACAACATCTTCTTCAACCTCCTTTTTCCTTTCTTCCTTAAGATTGTCCATATATGCTTTAAACTGGTCAAATAGATGATAAATAATGTCTGCTGCAAATATCTTGACACCACCTTCATCTACAAGCTCCCGAGCTTCAGGAATAATTTTGACATCAAATGCCAAAATTGCAGTATACTCTTTCTTCTTTTTCTCAATCATTACACTCGCACACATGACATCTTTTTTATGCACATGCCCAATACCAATTGCACTAATGGGGATGCTTACAGTCGGGGTCTTCAAGAACTCAAGTAAAGCCTCCAAAGATCCAAGAGTTGAAGCTTGAACATAAACTCCTTCCCCACTCTTGTCAATTCAAGACATACATTATTGATATCTTGCATTGCTTCTTCTTAATATCACCTAAATCCTCATCAGGTCCAACAACATATAACTGAGTTCCTGCTATGGCACTCTCAAGACCCTGAAATCAAGAAATTGCAGCTAAATTTCATTGTCCACATATATTTGATAAATTTATGCTCATATACATAAAATTATTGGCCTAAAATTTGATACCTGAGTGGTTATCTTGATTCCCTATGCAACCTTCAACTCCTTATGATGTTGATAAGATCCCTAAAACCAAAAAAAACATCTTAAGCTATGGAATATATTATATTATTTTAACAATATGATCAATGTGACATGGTTTGAGTAATCTAAATTTGAGGTGTAGATTATTGTATTCTAGCATAGTAGATCACAAATACCACCCATTCTCCTTTACTATAAAAGAGCATTTCAATTTTTTCAACACCACATATAGTCCATTAAATGATATGGCACCATAAGGCTTCCAAGAATACATACCAGTATGTAGGTTACCACAATGGACCACTCATAAGGAACATTTTAAATCAGGATCAAAGTCACCTGGATCTTGAAACCAAAAGGCAATCCTGTGGCTTTTACACCATATATATCAATTTTATCCACCATCTATCCTAATGTTTCAAAAGATAACTCCTGGTGCCTGTAATTTCTCATACTGTTTGACCATTCAACATTTACAAACTATTTTCTATTTTGAACAATTTCCATATCTAAGGTTGACTTGATGATGCTATAGTATGGTAATCTTTTACTAGAGTTCCAGCACAAGTTTTGGGATATAACATTTATTATTTGTTAAGTTACCTAATTGGCAAAAAAAAGGGCATTTCTAGGTACTATTCCTCCTAGAATCAGATTCAGAATCGAATCGCCTATGGAATTAGGCATGGTTGGGATTTTTTGGGCCTAAAATAGTGTGGAATCATTGAGGTACAAACCCTAGTGACTCCAGGATAGATGTGGCATTTTGAAGAAGTTTCTAGGATGATTCTAGAGGCAGGTAATGTTTTCAATGCACTTTTTAAAAAAATTTACATATATGAACAAGCTACAACATGCTAGAATTAAAAGATTGATTCAACATCATGATAAAGAAAGGTAATCTGCAATAAAAAATATAATGCAAATATATATATCAAGTTATAAGATATTAAAAATACCTAAGAGTATTTATATAAATATAATAAAAAATGTCATAGTTGTCTAAGAGTTTCCAACTCTTTCAAATACACCATGAAAATTAAGATCCCTAAACAACACATTCAAAATACTACATAAAGTAGTGGGCCAAGATGTCTAACAACAAGTACATGATAAACATCAACTATGCCATTTTTACAAATATTTTAGTGGCCATTGTGTGAAGGTTCCTTCTTTCTCTTTCAGACGGACAATTCCATCTATTTTGTCTTCATAAGAAAGTTGTATGTTACTTGTGACCTTTAAAATATTTACATTTGTATCTCCTGTTTATCATGTACTTTATCCCCTTCTTGGAGTTTATCAATACATATTTGCAAAATAAATTAAAAAATACACATTATATTGAAATACATAATTATTATTTAGGTAAGGATTACCCTTATTTACATAATAAAACAACCATTACTTATATTGGAACAATATTTTGAAATCCTAAAATTTTGTTAATTCCCACCATTATTCCAAATAAACTATTCTAATGTCTCACCTGTTAGGACCTCAAAAATTATGCACATTTCCATCCTACTTGATGTTTTCACTTGTATATGACCATTTGTTAATATACAATCATGACAAAATTTTGTGCCATTTATTTCCTAGGGTCACATTACATGGTCATTTTGAGGAGTATGCAGTTATTCTTAATCATTTCTATGTTTTTTCAGTTTACCGCAATCTCGTAGGTCATCCTCATTGTCTTGGCAGTAGTGCAAGAACTAGAGCAACAAGAATCATGTATACCGCACTCCCATTGGAAACATACAAGTTTTTTGCGGCATGGCAGTAGGAAGGGCTCAGTCAACCATGTTACTGCAATCTCACAAGTCATCCTCATTGTCTTGGTGGTAGTGCAGGAACTAGAGCAACAAGAATCATGTATACCGTACTCTCGTTGGAAACATACAAGTTCTTCATGATGTGGCAGTAGGAAGGGCTCGGTTAACCATGTATACTGTGTTCCCTTGGAGATCTTACCACTTGGTTGCAGCTTGGCGGTAGTAAGTGTCCAAGTTACTAGGCTCCTGCGATGGCTTTCAAAGAACATTTGTGGCAAGGAGGTAAGCAATAAAAGTTGGCAACATAATCTCACCATGGTAATGACAACATGCACTTGCAGGTTGACTGTAATGGAAGAAAATGGAATAAAGGGGGCTATAAGCCCCATGATCCTGATTTGCTTGAGCATAAGGGCTGAGGGTTGGCAGTAATCAAGAAAAGTGAACAAAAGGTATTGAAGCTTATCACCATCTTGTGACCAGTTTAAACAAGCTCTGCTATAGTGCGGTAATGATAATAAATGAAGGCATTGAAGCTTATCACCATCTCGCAATTGGTTTAAACAAGCTCTGTGGTAGTGTTGTAATGATAGTAAATGAAGGCATTGAAACTTATCACCATCCTGTGACCGGTTTAAACAAGCTCTGTGGTAGTGCAGTAATGATAATAAATAAAGGCATTGAGGCTTTTCACCATCCCACGATTGGTTTAAACAAGCTTTGCGGTAGTGCAGTAATGATAGTAAATGAAGGCATTGAAGCTTATTGCCAGCCTATGACTAGTTTAAACAAGCTCTGTGGTAGTTTTGTAATGATAATAAATAAGTAAACATACTTAGTGAGGGTGTATGATTACCGAGAAATTTGAAAGATCTTGTCATTTCATCTAATCATTGGATCAAATTTGATCAAGGGCTTATATTTGAAATGAATTGAATGTAGAGATTTTATAATTTCATGGCATGAATAAAAAATAATGGTTGAATGTTGAACATTGTGGCTCGATAAAATCTAGAAAACTCTTAGCATTTGCTCAGTTTAGAGATTGTAAATTTGCTTGGAGAAGGCACCGAGTTCGGTCTATTCTTAGCAAGCTTCAAATTGATCAAGTAAGTCCATCTCTACATTCTCTACAAGAAAGTTTGAAGAATCTTTGCTCTGTTTCAATTCTCCATGCATTTGCTTGAATTTCAAAACCCTAGTTTGTATAATGGTACCCAAGAAGTCTAAATCCACAAGTAAGACCAATAACCCTAATCCTGCCCTTAAGAAAAGATCACTGCAACAATCTTTGCTAGATGTTTTACCGAATTCAATTGACAAAGGTCAAAAGAAAGTATTTAGGGATGTTGTTGAGGGTTGTAGGGATGCCTTAATTCCCATTTTTGGTTGGAAACTATTTTCATACTTCTGTCAGAAGAAGGATGGTCAAGGACTAGTGGGCAATCCATGTAAGTTGGATTTGGCCAAGCTAATTGTTTCAAATGTATTCATGTATGTGGAAGTAATTCATTCTCTGGCACTGCACTATCACCTAGCTACTAAAATAGCAAGGTTGCTAAATAGATCATCTCTATTGAGAATTGATAGAAGTGCTATAATTGACTGATTTATGTTGAGAAAACAAGCTCTCACTGAAATTGACCTACAAAACATTGAACAAGAATACAAAAGTTTGAGAAGAACACTTAGAAGTGATGAGCTACTGATATTTATGAGAAGAGGTGCAAACAACAGGATGGTTGATATTCCTTCCAATGCAGTTGAACCATTCCCTGTGGAAGATTTTTTAGTCTTTTTCAAATGGACCTATTATGCATTGTGCCAAGTACTAGGAATTGATGATGATCATAGGATGCCAGTTAGTTTGATGATGATGGCTATAAAGATACAAAATTTAGAGGTGAACATTGAGCATGATTTTGCCTCATATCTTGAAAAGAAAATACATGATGGATTCATCAGTGTGAAGGAAGATAATAAACCCATGAACTTCAAGTTTTATTCTTTGGTTTGCCATCTAATCCTATATCAAAATAACAGTAAATGGTCAAGTAAAATGCACATCAGCATGATTGACAGGACAAGGCAAAGAATGCCTACTCAATGTTGGTGTTACATGTGGGATTCTCATTGCCAAACTGGTAGCTATAATGTATTTCATAATGAATTTTCTATGAGAATAATGAATTCTTTTAGTATTGTGATCCCCAAATTGTCACCAGAAATGAGGGTAATTCTGAGACCTCTTACAAATAAACTAGAGCAAGGTCATACTTTCAATTATGCTGATTGGTTCTTCCTAGCAGAGCACACAATAATTAGGGTATATGATTGCCCCCAACCACCTCACAAATTGCCAAAGTTTGTTTATGACAGAATTGTACTCTTTGAATTCATGTGGCAAATGATGTGGAGGGAAAAGAAAGTGATGAAAAAGGTGAAGAAAGGCACCTTTTTGCCTGATATCATTGTCTTTGGAGATTGGTCAATTGGTTCAGACACTCTTGAGGAGCTGTAGGCCTATTTGAAGGCCAAGTACACTTTGGAATCTGGTGTTGAAAGAGTTTGTGACCCTGAAGGTCATATGAACTTGGTGAGACAAGTGATCTTGACTAAGATGGGCATCTCCCATAAAATTTGTTATGATGAGGATGTGATAAGGAACCTAGTTACTTTTAATGAAGTGTATGATAGGCAGAGGAAATGGGAGATCCTCAAGAAAATTAAAGATGACAAAAAGGAAAAGAGTTTAATTTTTGAAGGATTTTTTGCTGAAGAGAAAGATCCTCTAAGAAGAATTAATACAATGATTGAAAATTTTGAAAATATTTATGCTAAATCTAAAGTACAGCCTGCCAAGGCTACCAAACTTCCAGTGAAGAGGACTGTAAGAATTGAGATTCATGAGCCTTCCCCTGATATCATATCAGTTCAAGATCCATAGATCCCTGAATCACCACCACATAAAAGGTAGAGAACTAAAGGCATGTCTCCTCTGGTCCCATATGAGATGTCTGAGGGTGTGGAGGATATTGATGAAGTTGCCAATATTTTGACACATTTGCATGATGGAGAGGAAGTTGATCAACCATTGGTTGGTCAAGAAACTGATACACACAATCCTAAAGCTAGGATGGAAGAACAAGCCCAAATTGATCCAAAGCTACAGGAAGATGAAAGGGTGGTGGCATCATTGAGATTTATTCAAGATGATGATTTCATCAAGACTCCAGAGTTTCAAGATTTCTGGTTAAAAATGAAGATGAAGTAATTTGATGAAAAGGTGGAAATCAATAAGATGGGTGATGATGAGTCTTAGTATGATCAAATAACCACCTAAACAATCCAAGAACTAAAAGTTGATGAAATCAATGTGACTCTTGAGGAAGCAAGACAAATGGTCTTGAAGAGTAACATTCTGCTCATCCCAGGTCTTGAAATGAAAAAGGTATTCTTGCTTGACAAAGTTAGGAGTCAAGATGACCCTAATCTTGTGTCTGAATTTGATTATGAGGAGGAATGAGTGGATGTGGTTTCAACCCAAAGACAGAGACTCTTTCCATATGGACAAAATAGAAGAACACTAGTAAACCAAGGTTGCTAGATGTTGTTCAGGAAATGAGGGGATCTGTTGTGGTGAAAACCTTACAAAATACTTTAGGAACTGAGGCCTCTACTCTTACAGTCCATTCTACCATGTTCACCCATGCAATTGTAAAAAAGTTGGAAAAAAAATTGCAGGATTATGAGAAAACACAAGACATGAATGATGAAGTGAATAGATTGTTCATTGAAAATAAGCAATTGAAAAAGCAACTACAAGATGTGGGTTCTTCCCAGAGTCTGTCAATAGTTCCATATCAACCTTCTATGCCACCAACAACTGGTGATGTCATAGTGACAATGCAAGAGTTTAATGCTTTGAGAACAAATTTTGAAAAAGAAGTTGAGGACCTCAAGAAGCAAAATGAGGAAACAAAAAATGGGACAAGGATCAAGGTCCTTAAAGTCTTTAAGAAAATTCTGGAATACAGGATAAAGCTGGTTGTGGATAAACTTGGGGATGTGCATGATTGCTACTCCATGTTATCTCAGGCCATTAAACAATTGCAAGCAAACTTTTCTATTTTGGAGCCACTGTACAAGAAATGGCAGCCTTCCTTGCACAATTTAGGCATGCTTTGTAGGATACTTCAAAGAAATCTCAATGTTCCTATTGAATTGAAACCTACAGAGTAGATGGTGACTATGATCATTGAAGAGCATCAATATGCCAGCAGTGAAGACAAAAGGATGCAGGCCAGACTTGAATCTTTTTCTGCTTTCAAGCATTAATTTATCCCCCCTATTCTGACAGAGGAAAACAAACAAGTTAAAGCCCTTGATACTTGGAAGGCAGAATTCAGAACAATAGTGTCTATGGTTATGGAATTCTTGAAAAAGGAGTAGGATATAGATACTTTGAATTTAACATGATTTTCGATAGGGCCATAGCCCTAGATGCAGGAAATGGAAAATTTGTAATTGATGTTAAGGCTATGTTGTATAAAAGATGGAAGGACCATCAAACCAATCTGCTCCAAATTCAGGAATTCAAATGGCCCAATGACCTTTTATTTGATACATGGGAGCAGATATACTTGAATGGTTGATGTGCAGCTATAGGTTCAAGTGCAGAAGGAGCAATGAGCAGTTTTGCTGGTGTTAACATGGAGACCAAGGACAAAATTTTGACACTTTTTTGCGATAATAGACAGGGGAGAATATAGTTAACAGATACTGTAACATGGAGATGAGTACCTTGCCAGGCTTGAGGTCACGGGTGCTCTATGATGATTAATAGCTTCAGATCTTGGTTAACTTGCTTAGCCCATTAATTTCTCTTTATTAAACATGTTTAGTTACAAGAGGCCTGAAGCTTGTTGCTTCCCATATTTATAAGGGAAACCAAGGCCTAGACAATCATCATCTTTATGTAAGACAATTTATATATTCCAATATTATCTATCCAATCATATTTCATATTCAAGACATTACACTTCTATGATAATTTAATATTATAATGGGCAAGGATGGTTAACTTTGTGGATATGTATGGTGTTGTAATTTTCTATTAATATTCAAGTTCATAAGTTGTTTGATTGTCTCCATATTGACTATTTCCAGTTATTCAAATCAATAGATTTATCAAGGTGCATTTGTTGTCATTGTGTGGATACTTTTAATTGGTTTCTATTAGAAGTTGATGTAATTCCCTTTAAGTGACTTACATTTATTGGTCTCTCTCTAGAGTTAAATCATACTAGTGGGTTGTCCTTCAAATAGAATTAAAACAACTTACTTGAATAGTACTTACTTGTAAGTTTGTGTTAAAACAACAATGACTAGCATGAAAGACATAAAAATAATAAATAGCACTCACCTCAATTCTAGTACCACTACTACTACTTTGAATATCATGCAGATTCTCATCAAGATGTTCAACATAATCACTATCATCATTGTCCTCAAGTTGTGCAGCTTTGTAGAGAGCTCTATTGACAGGGCCTTTTTCTTTCATTCTACTCTCATATAATTTCTCTCCATGTGGTTTAATCATCATGCAAAAATTAATATAAGTCAAGTAAAGAATGGAAAAACTATAATTTTTTGTTCAAAATAACATTTTTCTTCCACTCTTAAATGACTAGTTCAAGGTATGTTGTGAGATTCCTCCTTTATTGAGAGCAATAGATTCTAGTTTATAGGAGGATTCTTGTAGTCATGAGCATAAGATTTTCAACAAGAAGGCATAGTCCCAGTCCTTCATATGATAAGGAAGATAATAAAAGTTGTAAGATAGCAGTCCATATCTCTATCTTAGGACAGTCCATAGCATGGAAGGTATAGGAGAAGATAAAGAGATGCAATAGCTAGTAGGGTTTCACCAAACAAAGAGAAGAGATAAAGGAACTATCAAAACCATTAGATAGTGACCAAGAACCCTTGGAATGACAACAACAAAGCAGATATGACAGCCTTGACTTTAGGATTAGTGATTAAGAGCTTTACTAAGGCATACTCAAAGTGACTGTCTAGAATGATAGAGTTAAATGTCATAATGCAGCATAGGAGCATGTCATAAACATGACAAGGACAACAATAATGAAGTGAATACTCAAGAAAAATGGTTTGAAGTAGAACATGGTAAATTGTAGTATTGCATGTTTCTTTTGGTTCTGTAAGTAGAACAGTGAGACAATTCGTGATAATGTATTTATGTAAAGCATCAATGGTAAGGTTATAATGGCTAGAATTGTAGTATTACATGTTGAGAGTAGGTTCATTCTTTGTTTACAGTATCCAAGAGCTATGATAACTATTGAAGTATCCAAAAAATGCAATCACAAGGAAGTATAATAAAAACATGGTACAAGTTTACCCAATAACAACCACACAAAATAAAAGGGTAGTGTAATAGAGCCTCTTACCTCATCTACATCCATAATATTATGCTCATTCCATGTAGAAACTATAGGCTTAACAGAGGAAGCCAACTGCGACAATTTCTTAGTGAGACTATGTAAGCAACTCATTATATTTTGGTACCCTTCATTTGAGTTGACATGATCTACAGTGGCTCTTACTAGGCATCTAACAGATGGCTCTGAAATCTCTGTTGATGAACTACATTTCCACTTCATACTACTATTAGATTTACTAGGATCTAGTTCTGCCATATAATCGAACATATCTTCCACACCTTCTTCTCTATTACTGTTTTCCACCTAAATACAATGTCAATATCAACATATAGTCAATCTAATAAAAAAATGAAATAAATAACCAACGTAAATTGAACCAAAAATCTATATCCTTACTCCAAGTTTGTCCATTTTGTCCTACAACCCGCCTCGACCAAATGTATATCTAGCTACCACATTATCTCTTTCCTTCTTTCCTTTATAAGTCTTTGTCAAATATTCTTCAGAACACATATTTTCTTTCAATGCCTCCCACTATTTGGGAGATAGAGGGGATTCTAACCTCTTTTTTCCCTCCAAGATTGTTTTTCTACAATTGTATCTATAATTATTCATCAAAAGTCTCATCTTTTGCTTGAAATATCTTCTAGAGATTTGTCCACTAGTAGTCTCAAAAGCATTTTCCATTTTTTGTATGACATTTTCCACACTTTGTGGATCTTGCTCTACAAAATTTGATTTGCAAATATCCAAATGGGCCATACATTTCACATCCAACTCAAAGGCCCACCTTACAACATTTTTCTTAATGGGCTCACCATCACTCGATACCTCAACCAAGAATGGCTTCTTGCCTTCTAATCTTCTTTATTTTGCATTCCTTTCTATAGATCTGTATAAGTCTTGATTCAATCTTTTTCTTTTGAAAAAAGTAGGCACATCTTCTATTAAACCACTAGCAATATTTTTGGTTGATCCACTAGTTCCATCAAAAGTTGTAGCAGGCACATCAGATGCAAGTGATCTCTCTTCATGACTTTCGTTAACCGGAACTTCATCATCCTTGGTCACATTAGGTGTGTCATGAGTAGGTGTGTCATGAGTAGGTGTGTCATGAATAGGTAGATCAGTACCAGTATTTGTAGATTTCACTTCAAACACATCCTTTACTCTTGAATAAATCATTTGCAGCTCACTTATTGTTCCTTTCCTCTTGTTGTTTTCAATAATCTCTCTTAGACATTGTGCTAAGAGATCATCACAACATTGCACATCACCATGTGCTATATCAGCCTGACATCATTGTGTTATATCAGGCTACACATCATCAGAACTATTCTTTTCACCAACTACATTCATACTTGAATCCCAAATGCATTGGCTTCTATGAGTTGGCAGCATTGTATCCTTACTTTCCTTTTGTTTTCTCTCTACATTTTCTTTGCAGTCTTTTTATTTCCTATAAAACAAAAAAAATATCATATTATGTCTTATATACATAAACCTCTTGCCTATAAAATTTCATAAACACAATTAAACAAATAATACACTACTTAGTGGATTTACAACTTGCTTGTTTGTCAAACCAAGATGTGATAAATATTCACTATTCTTTGCCACATGTTCTTTACAAAAGTGCTCATAATCTATCAGTAGAACTTCAGCAACATGATCACTATCATCTAAATTGTACCTCATTGTATTTTTCCTCATATCTTGAAGTCCAAATAAACAATAATATATAAATCAACAACTTGAATTAGTAGAACAAGAGTGAAACATAAACAAAACCATTATTTTCAGTCAACTAGAGCATATAAACAAATGCAGTCATAGTATATAAGGATTTCATTTCCATTTAAATGATACAATATATAAGGACAATCCCCATATGAAATGCATTCATAGAGAATATAAGATGTATTCTTAGAAATTAGAGGAGATAGTCTATGACAAGTGACATGACATAGGATGATAGCATATAAGATGCATTATATGGAGGAGCAAAAATTCAGTAAGTAAATGTGGCACACAGATTGAAACCCAAAGGAAACTCTATTTGTTTATCCTTCTATTTGAGAAGAAACTAATTGCCTTTATAATAGTGTGAACCATCATTATTTCTACTTATATAATCCTTATTATTTCTACTTATAAAATCCTCATTATTTCTACTTATATAATTCTACAAAAATTCTAAACACACAAATATAAGTAAACAAAAACATTCAATATGTGCTTTAAAAATGAGTAATTAATATTTGTAACAAATATAGCTAGTTATATGCATGACGTGTAACAAGACAAGAACTAGAAAAACAAAAAAAAGTAGAAATCAACACAAGAGATTACCCTGAAAAACCCAAAGTGGAAGAAATTCCTATACACTAATGCCCTTTCTTATCTTGCTACTTCTCTACTACATTTTACAAGCTCACTATTTTCTTGATGCCTTCACTAATCATCTGCATTACTAGCAAGATCAAAATCCTAATATCTCATGTATGCATCAGCTTGATTTTTGTCCTCATCCTCATCTGTGTCATGCAATACATTCTCTCTCCCAATCTCTTCATTGGTAATCAAAATATCTTCTCCAAACACTCCATTATCATCTTCATCCACTACTTCGAATGTTTCTTCTAAATTAACATATTGCCCATTAGGCATTATATCAACAACTTCCATGAATTTTCATTTTCAATGAGACTATTTAAATGACATACAACCATCCTGGGCTTCTTACATCATCAATTAGAAATGATTGATTAATTTGAAAAGGGAAAACATAGAGCTCATCCCTCTTTGATAAAAATTGTCCTGTATTTGCATGTACAAATCCATACTCATCAACATGTACTATGGATGATTGGATCCACTTCTATTTTAATAATATAGGACTATTTTCACCAAAATCCACTTGAATAATTTCTTGGATGAATCCAGCATAGAATTTCCTCTTAGTTTCGTGAAGAAATTCAGCACTTACAACACAATCGCAATTTGGCTACCATAGGCCCACATTCCACTAAAACACATAGCCCATAAATGTGGGGGTTGTGAAAGCTCACTTTCCTCCATTGTTATATCTTGACCTTCTTCTTTTGCATCACTAACTGCATTAGCAATCCATTCTTCAAATTTTGGAAAAGAATCACCTCCAACTAAATCATGACGTATGCGCTTTTGAGGTCGATGTTGCATCCAACTTTGATTCCCTTCTTCATATTTTCTACATAGAATATTAATGTGGAAATAGTAAGATTAATAATATAAATGTGTAAATGCAATTGAGTAAGATTAATAATATAAATGTGTAAATAAATAATTGTGTAAATTTTTTTAACCTGTGCCACTTATCGAATGAAGATGTGTTTTGAAGAATAAAGGCATGTATCACACTTCTTTCTTGATGTGATAGCTTGAAGTGACATTCATTGCCTTTTAATACTTCACCTACAACTCTCTCATCTTCATTATCATCCCATACACGTCGATTGACATTTTTAAAATCCTTCATATATTCTGTGTAAAATCCAATGGCCTCTTGCATTGAATATCCCTTAGACATGCTGCCTTCCATTTTTTCCCTAGCATGGACATTTTTTTTCAAAACCTTCATATATCATTCTATAGGATACATCCATCTCGTTCTTACTAGACCACAATTCTCTAGTTCATATTCTAGATGTATCAAAAGATGCATAGAAATGTTAAAGATTGTTGCTGAAAATTCCCATTCCAATAGACAAAGGACTTCAACAACCTCCTCCCTCAAACTATCAAAGTTTGAAGGATCTAATACATGTGAACTTATTTTCTTTAATATTAGGCCCTATTGGTGCTTGCACCTAGAGTTAACGTTTCGAGGTATTCATCTGCAGGCCTTTTCATGAAAAATCCAAAACATTTCTAAGTCCCTCAACTTTCGCAGTTCTATGCATATATCTTTTTATATATATGGCCGTTTGTATCTATATACAAGTGCAGATGTACATTGGTGGACCTGAAAAAAGAGTTAAATCAGCTTCAGAAAGTGAAGAAATAGTTGTATGCATCATTGTATGCATATTGGGTTTGTAAAAGGTGGCAGCGCATCGCATATTCCATCATAGATTTCGTGCTTCTATGTAAAGATTGCATGTATATTAAGTTGTATGTTCCGGATATACAATGGGTGATATACAATGCAACATACAAAGGCTGGATTTAAAATTGTTTCAAATATGTTGCATAAACTGGTTGGTGTCCACTATTGTATATTGTATCACATATACAAAGGCATTTCCTTGTATGTGGGGTTGTATGTATCTCCAACATACAACTGCACATATATTGTGAAATATACAACGGCGATGCAAGGAGTGGACGCGACTGAAAAGTAAACTACATTTTTGAAGCAGGTGAAATCTGCGGTTGTATATTGGGATTGTATGTTCCCAATATACAATTGAACATACAACAGGAAGATACAAAGAAATACACAAGGCACGAGCAGTTAGAGTCAACGATGTCTAAAGACCTGGTGGGCCCCGTGCCATTGTATGTCCCGCGATTGTATATACAAAGGGCACATAAACAATCCAGACACGAAGGAAAATTTGATTGTGGTGCATAAATGGCTGGAGTCCACAATTGTATGTATATTGCACATTGTATGTGTGATATACAAAGCGATATGCAAAGGGAATGTACAAGCTAGACCCGAATGTGATTTTAGTTTGTTTTATAAGGATTTGGGGTTCGCTTTGTATGTAGGTGATTGTATGTATATACAATCTCATATGCAACCACGGATGCAAATGTAGATACATTTTCTCACTGATGGAGATGTAAAGGCATAGCAATGGTGATCCAATCAAGGGCTGACACGTGTCCAAGTAATTTGTATGTATATATAACTAAATATACAAAAATATTTAAAGGAAAAAAAGGGGCGAAAAGGAAAAATGTATGTTAGCACCGTGGAAAGTCAAAGAGCAAAAACTGTCTGTGTGGCGCGTTTTCATTGGTCGAAGACTAGTCAGTGTGGATTGAAGCTGTAGATCTCGGTGGGAAGAAGGAAATCAATGGCCTATTTAAAATCATCAGAGAGCAGGGGATTTGTATGTGTTCATAGTTGCATTTCAAGTGGGAAGAAACTTCATAAACAAGCGAACCGTTGCTACATCCTAAAATCAGTAGGTTGTCATTTATGGCAAAATTGCAGAGGCATGGTTGATGAACAACAGACCAACTACCATCTTAAAGGAGAAAATCTCCAGTCAACTACACGACTCCCAATCTCACCTACTCTTCCTTCTTCTTCTGCCTACTACATTGAATGATTTAGACTCCATTCTGATGGTGCTTTGTATCTAGTAGTATTTTAAAGTGGCTATGTAATTAATTGTTGAGGGCACATTCTTGATGTATAAGAGGACTATGTCACTCATTTTTCTGATTGTTGAAGACTTGGGCAAATTTTTGGAGGAAATAATGAAAACATAGCATTTCTTGGCTGTTCTATCTCTTTTTGTTAGTTTATGAGTTGCATCTGAATGCACGTTGTACATATGTTCAGTTTCATGTTGTTTTTATATGAAAAATACTTTATTGCATGTGTTTAGTTATTTGTCTCCATGGCTGTATGCATCCCTTCTTTTGAATCTGGTTGCTAAGGGTTACTAAGATTCTAGGATATAGATTTCTGTATTGCATGCTTGATCTCTAACTTCCATTCAAGGAGTGGATTAAACTATTTTAGGTTAAGTATGAGGAAGAATGTATGGCAGCAGGGATGTTTGTAAGTAGAGATAGCTAAATACTCATTCTTGGGTGGTGTTTGTAAGGCAAATACCAATCCAGCCCCTTGAAACTTGAATTCCAATGCAAATCATTCATTTGTATACATCTAGTTGACTCCTTGCCCTGAGATAGGCACCGATCTACCCTTGTGTAGTAGTTATGATCCAAAACCCCCTGTCTTGCATCCAGAAACATAAATACAAATCCTTTCATATTTCCAACCTATTAGTTGTAGGAGTAGAAATAGGACCCTTGCATAGTCTCATCCTCAACCAATCAGATATGTCCAAGAAAGTTGTAACCTTGTGATTTATCACACAAATCTTGGTCCTAACATGAGAGTATTTTGCATGTTGTTGTAAAGCTAAATCTTTCTATTGGGTGAGTCAAAAGTTAAATCTTTAGCAAATAGGGATACCCCCCTTGGTGCGACAGAACCAGAAGTGAAGGGGAGGCAGCTCACGCAACCTCCTGTATTTGTTGGCCGAATCTGCCTATGCATTAGAATTGCCAAACCCTCTGCTGATTCAGAGAGAAAAACCCAACAAAGTGGCGACTCTGCTGGGGAGTTAATTTGAAGGTGTTATCTTTTCTTTCTGATCCGAGTCACCAACAAAGTGGCAACTCAACTAGGGAAGAGTTGAATAATGTGAAATCATTGCTACATATTTGGTTCTTTCATGTGAGTAATGGTGCTCTGCTAGCACAATGAACTCAAAAAAATATTTGTCATGTGATGAGATTTCAGGTGTTTGAAAATTTTATCATCTTTGGAGAGGTGGCAACTCTACAAAAAATTTAAGTGCACATGAAAGGCTGATGTATGTTGTTGTGATAAAAAATCCTTTGTTCAAGACTTCAGCATATGGATGAGAAAAGGTACACGGTTTCTTCCCACTTTTATTTTTTTGTTTTATTGTGCAAGTTGAATGCCTGGGGAAGCCTTAGGACTTAGGCAGACGTAAGATGTCTAAGAGTGAAGTTAACATGAATCCAAATAAGTATTCACCCATGCTCAGCCAAGAGGGGGATGAAATGTTGTGTAAAAAAATTGAAGAGATAAAGAATAGGTAGATAGCCTTAGAAGCTAGGCAGGCTCAGTTAAATAGTAATGACCCTATTGTGTCTGCCAGCCAAAATGCTAAACCTCTTGTCAGCTCTTTTGATCCTTTGTATGACCAACTAGATTTGACATGGGTTGACTATGAAGTTGAAAGTATGCCTGCTTAGATTTACAATCAAATTCCTAGATTTAGTGGCCATAGTGTGTGTGATGGGTGTGTACATATCCAGAACTTTCACAACTTTATGGAGAAAAACTCATTTAGAGATGAGGATATGTGGATGAGGTTTTTTGTTAGATCCTTTGGTGCTAGAGCTAGAGATTGGTATTTGAGCTTTCCAAAGAGATCCTTTGCCTGTTGGGATGAACTTGTTGACTGTTTTAGAAAGGAATTTGCAAGAAAACCTGCTAATCTTGTTGAAAGGTTAATGGAAATTAGAAGACAAGATGAAGAGTCTAGTATTGATTTTAGTCATAGATTTGCAATTACCCTTTCACAAATCCCTAAAGACTTCAGACCTGATACTCTAGCATGCAATAGTATGCATTTTGAATCCTTTGAGAAGGGCTCTAGTGCGTTGTTGAGGGAATTCAAGATAACAGATGTGCAGATGGCATACAAGTTTTTAGAAAATATAGAAAAAATGAGGAATGAGCACATACAGAACTCCCTGTCCACGGGCTTTGGTGTGAATAATAGTTGTGTGACTGCAAATGACCAAATGATTATGGCATCGTTTGAAGATAAATGTGTAAATGAGAAGATAGAAGTTACAAATGCTATGTTAGAACATAGTGATGACAACAATGCTCAATTGGATTGTTCTCCAGTGAAGGATGCCAATGAGAGGATCAGTGGTGACTCCCATTTCAAGGTTGAGGTATCTAGTTTTGAAAATAATGATGAGGTTATGGAAAGCAATGAATACTTGTTTGAGTGGGTTTGTGGAGATGATTGTGAGTATTGTGCGCAAGATAGAGAAGAAATAAGCAAACAAAGGAGAAATTCCATGTTTGAATCATTACCTTTTATTCAGACACATGGAGATGATGAAGAGCAATCAGACATTGAAAAAAGTAGTAGTGCTGAGCATGATTGTTCTTTATTTGATTATAGTTTTGTTTATGACATACAGGCTGATACTCCTCCACACAAGGAATTCATTGGTAATGAAAATGCATGTTTGGCTGCCTATGAACCAATGGCATACTATAATGAAGCTAAAACACTTAGATCAACCCTCTTCCATGCAAATGATACATATGCCGAGGAGGATCTATTTGAGTATGGTGAGAATCTAAGCATTGTTATTGGGGAGGATTCTGATTTTCATCCTAATGAAAGAGAGACCAATATACATCATGAATGTTATTACAGAGAGGTGCCAGAGTCTAAGCCATTCTTGTTTGATGCATTTGAAGGTTGTTTACATGAAGTGCACAAATATGAATATGAAATCTTCTCTTTTGATATGCCATCTTATGATGGAATGATACCTGATGATCCTAGCTATATGATGGACTATGAGTGCTTTCAATTT
This sequence comes from Cunninghamia lanceolata, assembly GCA_027924645.1. NCBI lineage: Eukaryota > Viridiplantae > Streptophyta > Pinopsida > Cupressales > Cupressaceae > Cunninghamia > Cunninghamia lanceolata. The sequence continues at coordinate 12,835,001 of BSBN01000388.1, read as the reverse complement.
TTAGTCCAACTGGGAGATCATTTTACAATGCATATTGCTGATATAGATGATGATAGGTGTTATATGTCATATGAAAATGCATTGTTTGATGAAAATGACATTCACATGTTGCTTGATGCTAAAGGTTCCTTGCATAAGGTTGACAGGGGAAAGCTCAATGAGATGTTTGAATATGCAAATGACAAGGTTTGTTTGTGGGCAGATCATGGCAGTGTCTTTAGGCTTGATTCAGTGAAATCAGATGAAAATTGAGTATTCGACAAAGGGAAATTCTAGTTTTTCCTTTTCGGTGGCCCTAGGCCACCAAGTAAATTTTGAAAATGTGATCTATGATGCAAGTTGGTGCAGTGTTCAACTTTGTAGCCCAATGGATAAGGCCCAGTCTACATCCCAGAGTTCTGGAGTTCTCTCCATGCCTGCAAGAGGCATGCATCCCCAGACAGAGCCAATGTTGGTGCCTGCACCTGGAGTTAAGGTTTTGAGGTATTCATCTGCAGGCTTTTTCATGAAAAATCTAAAAAAATTCTAAGTCCCTCGGCCTTCACAGTTCTATGCATATATCTTTGTATATACATGGTCATTTGTATCTATATACAAGTACAGATGTACATTGGTGGACCTAAAAAAAGAGTTAAATTAGCTTCAGAAAGTGAAGAAATAGTTGTATGCATCATTGTATGCATATCAGGTTTGTAAAAGGTGGTAATGCATCGCATATTCCATCGTAGATTCTGTGCTTGTATGTAAATATTGCATGTATATTGAGTTGTATGTTCCTAATATACAATGGAACATCCAAAGGCTAGATTTAAATTTGTTTCAAATATGTTGCATAAACTAGTTCGTGTCTGCTATTGTATATTGTATCACATATACAAAGGCATTTCCTTGTATGTGGGGTTGTATGTATCTCCAACATACAACTACACATACATTGTGAAATATACAAGCAGTGATACAAGGAGTGGACGCGGCCGAAAAGTAAACTACATTTGTGAAGCAGGTGAAATCTGCAGTTGTATATTGGGATTGTATGTTCCCAATATACAATTGGACATACAACAGGAAGATACAAAGAAATACACAAGGCACAAGCAGTCAAAGTCAACAATGTCCAAAGACCTAGTGGGCCCCATGCCGTTGTATGTCCCACAATTGTATGTATGTGCATATACATTGCAAGATACAAAGGGCACATATACAATCCAGATGCAAAGGAAAATTTGATTGTGGCGGATAAGTGGCTGGAGTCCACAGTTGTATGTATATTGCACATTGTATGTGTGATATACAAAGCAATATGCAAAGGGACTATACAAGCCAGACCTGAATGTGATTTCAGTTTGTTTTATAAGGATTTGGGGTTCGCTTTGTATGCAGGTGATTGTATGTATATACAATCTCATATGCAACCATGGATGCAAATGTAGATACATTTTCTCATCGATGGAGATGTAAAGGCACAGCAATGGTGATCCAATCGAGGGCTAACACATGTCCAAGTCAGTTATATGTATATATAACTAAATATACAAAAATATTTTAAGGAAAAAAAGGTGTGAAAAGGCCAAATGTATGTTTGCACTGTGGAAAGTTAAAGAGCAAAAACCATCTCCGTGGCACGTTTTCATTGGTTGAATACCAATCAGCATGGATTGAAGCTGTAGATCTTGGTGGGAAGAAGGAAATTGATGGCCTGTTTCAAATCTTCAAAGAGCAAGGGATTTGTATGTGTTCACAGTTACATTTCAAATGGGAAGAAACTTCATAAACAAGCAAACCGTTGCTGCATCCCAAAATTGGTAGGTTGGCATTTATGGCAAAATTGCAGAGGCATGGTCGATGAATGACATACCAACTACCATCTTAAAGGAGAAAATCTCCAGTTGGCTGAATGACTCCCAATCTCACCTGCTCTTCCTTCTTCTTCTACCTACTGCATTGAATGATTTAGGTACCATTCTGATGGTGCATTGTATCTTGCAGTATTTTGAAGTGACTATGTAATTAATTACTGAGGGCACATTCTTGATGTATAAGAGGACTATGTCACTTATTTTTCTAGTTGTTGAAGACTTGGGCAAATTTTTGGAGGAAATAATGAAAATAGAGTATTTCTTGGCTATTCTTTCTCTTTTTGTGAGTTTATGAGTTGCATCTGAATGCATGTTGCACATATGTTCAGTTTCATGTTGTTTTTATATGAAAAATACTTTATTGCATGTGTTTAGTTGTTTGTCTCCATGGTTGTATGCATCCCTTCTTTTGAATATGGTTGCTAAGGGTTACTAAGATTCTAGGTATAGATTTCTGTATTACATGCTTGATCTCTAACTTCCATTCAAGGAGTGGATTAAACTGTTTTAGGTTAAGTATGAGGAAGAATGTATGGCAACAGGGATGTTTGTAAGTAGAGATAGCTAAATACTCATTCTTGGGTGGTGTTTGTAAGGCAAATACCAATCCAGCCCCTTGAAACTTGAATGCTAGTGCAAATCATTCATTTGTATACGTCTAGTTGACTCCTTGCCCTAAGATACGCATCAGTCTGCCCTTGTGTAGTAGTTATGATCCAAAACCCCCTGTCTTGCATCTAAAAACATAAATACAAAACCTTTCATATTTTCAACCTGTTAGTTGTAGGAGTAGAAATAGGACCCTTGCATACTCTCATCCTCAACCAGTCAGATATGTCCAACAAAGTTGCCAACCTTGTGATTTATCACATAAATCTTTGTCCTAACATGAGAGTATTCTTCCTGTTGTTGTAAAGATAAATCTTTCTATTGGGTGAGTCAAAAGTTAAATCTTTAGAAAATAGGGATACCCCCTTGGTGTGGCAAAACTAGAAGTGAAGGGGAGGTAGCTCACGCAACCTCCTGTATTTGTTGGCTAAATCTGCCTGTGCATTGGAACTGGCAAACCCTCTACTGATTCAGAGAGAAAGACCCAACAGGCCCAAACTTATAATTGCCAATATTGGCCCCTTTGCTAAACCAGATATAATTACCACAATAGGTAAAATATTTTTTATTATAACATGATAGTCATGGGTCTTTAGGCTTCTTAAGCTATTAATGTTAGTTTGGCTTCTGATAGTACTACTTACATATCTAGTGGGAAAGCGAGTCTAAGACATCAACTGTAAGAATTGTGCATGTTGTTCCTTTGTCCAGACATAAGGAGCACTGGGTTTTTTATATTTTGCATCATCATATTTTTCAACCCAAAGATTTTGATGAATCTTTAGTTCTCAAAAGTCTTCACGTGATGAAATAGTATCAAAAGCACCAAAAAGAGTTTCTATAATAGCATAGGCTATATTTTTCTTAGTATGCATAAAGTCAACAGTGTGCCTAATAGCTATATCCTTAAAGTATGGCAACTTATAGAATATGTAAAACCATTTTACACCACTTTCATTACATGGATCATATCTACTACCAGCAATCCCACCATTTTCAATAAATGACATTCTTTTTTGTCCATTCGCAATAATGTAATCACTCATTATTAGCAAAGGTGCCTTGCAAAATCCTTAAATTTGCAAGCAAGACAGCCATGGTATCCATGAACAGTGAGGCTAGACACTGTACCATATGCAAGAAGATCATGAATCATAACCAATAAGGAAGATCTTAAAGTGAATTTTAATGAATGACCATCACTTAAAGATTGAATTGCTTCAATTCCTTTCCACAATTCCATTATCTCATCATATAATGGCTCTAGATAGGCATCTATTGTATCTGAAGTCACACTTTTCTTTCTTGGTATAATCAATGATAGCATTAAGAAAAATGGTTTAGCTGCTAACCATGGAGGCAAGTTATAATTTATTAAAAACACTGGCCAAGTTGACCATTTAGTACTTTGATCTAAGAATGGGTTCACCCCATCTAGAATCAATCCCAACCTTATATTACGAGGATCTTGAGAAAAATCAGGCCATCTATTATCAAATTACATCCACATCTTAGAATCAGGCACATGTCATTGTTTTCCATCAATGCTCTTATTTTGGGCATGCCACTGCATAACTTTAGCAATGTCTTTGCACCTATACATTTAGAGTAGTCATGGGATTTTCAAAAAGTGGCAAAGAACCTTTCTAGGAACCACAACTAATTTCAACCCTTGTCTATACCTTTTTTCATGACATTTTGGACATTCACTCTCACTTGCAAGATTTTTGTGAAATAATACACAACCATTAACACATGTGTGGATGTTTTCATACCCCAAGCCAAGATTACTAATCTACTTTTTACGTTGACTTCATTTTGTTGGCAATGTGGAGTCAGCTAGTAACAATGAACTTAATAATTCCAATAGCTGATCTACACTCTCATTTGTCTAACCATGCACCACTTGGAAGTTAAGAATTTGAAGGATTGTTGTCAAATGACTTAACTTGCAATTAGCATACATAGGCTTTAAAGCATCCTCCATTGCCTTGGCCCAATCATCATTTAGACCATCATTCAACATTCTTTCAACTTCAAACCCTTCATCTAACATTTATGCCTCTTCATCTATGTTTGTTGCCTCTTCATCTATCACAGTCTACAATTCTATCATATCTTCATAATAATTGTAAGCCCAAGGGCTTATGCCACTATGCCCATATCTTATCATATGTCGATAAATCATATTTCTTTTTCTCACCCTTCCACCAAGACAGTCATTACATGGACATGGATATTTTTCCATTTCCCTCTCTTTGGGTATTCTCTCATCATATGCATGATATTGATCTGTAGTCAACCTTTAACGCTGATCCATCTATAATATTTTGTATTCCAATATTAATTTAGAATAATAAGCTATCCTATGCCTAGAAGGCCTTTAAATATAAAATCTTAAAAGGTAACCTTCAAACATGCATATGGTCAAGCTAGGATAACCTTTCCTTTAGTTTGGGCTAGTCATCATGCAGGGAGATCATGCAGAGTAGAGATGTGGTGTTATTTGAGTTCAAGGATCAATTAAGGATCAACTTCAAAAATACTAAAGATAACATTTTCTTTTGAGTTTTCAAGCTTTAATCATGAAAATATCTCCTGGGGGACACCCACAAGCAGTTTCCTCAAATATCATGAAAATATCAGTTCACTTTTGGCAATGAGGGTTTTGAATTACCTTTGAATTTGCTGCAGAGTGCATCCCCATATTTGACTTTGTTGCAGAGGGCCTCACCAACTTCAAATTCATGATAGCAAACTCTAAATTCCTTGCCCACCTTTTCAAAAGTCCCCAAGTCCTCTCCAAACAAGCCTTATCACCCATGCAAGTAGCTGCTACACTTATATGCACCTAAAACATTTTTTTAGGTAAATGCATCAAATAGAGTAAGTGCTCCAATACATGTCCATGAGAATAACAAAGATCAACAATAATTCAATTTCATTCCCATGCTGACAATTATACATTTTACAAGTTGTCTGACTTAGAAATATAGACAAGCTATGTAAACTAATAGATAAATAGCATTTAGAAGAAATACTAAACAATTTATCAAGATTACACTTTAAAACCCCAATTAAATAACTATTGTGATGAAGTATTCATAGTAGCAAATCACTTGCCAAAATCATATGCAAAGTCACCAAATAAAGGACTCAAGATGTCAACCATTTCAAATGACAATCATGACAATAGGAAAAATAGCATAGAGAATATAGGCATGCCTTTGATTGCAAAGGAGGGGGTAGATATTATAGTCTATAGTAGCATTGAAAAGATGAAAATACAAAATCCATGAAGCCAAACACTTTTGTCAAAATACAAACCCTTACCTAATTAGTTAAATAATCCTTGAAGATTTTATCAAGCAAAGATAGTCTTTATATAGATGCTAAAATAGTGACACAAGTGCCTTTGAATGTGATGATAGTCATGCCATCAAACTAATGGTAAAATCATTCATCAAAAAGAGTAATGCACAACACCATAGAAGAAAAGAGGAGATCACTATCCATTCAAAGAGATGCCCTAATCATAGTCACCAAAGTGGGCTACAACAACAGAGAAAAGATAGTGGAATATTGACAGTCTTTTTGCATCCAAATGTGAATTATGTGAAAACTATGTCATATATCAATAACAAAAGTAACAGAGGATTTTTTACAGTCAAAAGTCTATGAATAGAATCTTCAAGTTTATCAAAATCAAGCTAAGCTATATGATAGTCATAGCAGCAGATGGACAAACGGAATGTGATTGTGACAGATTTTTGCATACAAAAGACAATAATCATCAATGATATCTTTGTATTAAGGAATTTGTAGGCAAGTTCATGATAGGACAACAAAGATCAGTTCATGTATGAAGCAATGAACAAGGTTTTTATGACAAAGGTTACTATCAAGATAGTAGTAAGAGACAGTAAAGATAGTGAAGAGCATATTTAAGGAATGAAACAAATCATGGAATAGTCTCACATTCTCAACAACAAGCTTTCATTCTATGTTTTGTGACGGCCATTTTGAAAATACAATCATCTTTCAAAGGTTGAATCACACACACAGTGGCAGTGTCTAAGTCACGGGTTGAAGACCATCAAATTCCTTCATGCCAAGGTATTCTAAGTATAAATCATGAATGGAAAAAGTAGAAATTTATCAATAAAGAACCATGAGACCTCTTCATACAGTCATTGAAAGAGATAGAATAGTCACTAATGACAAAGCACCAATCTTTCAAAGATACAAAACTTTAGAGTAGGCTAAGAGAAGAGTAGAGGTACGTGGAAAACCCTATCTCTGCTTCATAAAACCATTTGTTATCTACCATCTATCTACTGTCTATCTGCTCCTTTGATAACTATCATCTATAGCTGGAAATCCCAAAATTCCCTCCTTTCTTCATTCACATGATGATCTCAAAACTATTTCCAAACTGAAAGAACTATGGCCATGAACAATCTTCTCCTATTTAAATACTCATACCCTATTCTTGTCAGCCATGAATAATCTTCTCCTGTTTGACTACTCTACATACCCTATTCTTGGCGGTCATGAATAATCTCCTATTTGACTACTCTACATACCTTATTCTCGGTGGCCATGTACAATCTTCTCATGCTAAATGCACAATCTTCACTTCTTCATAGGTTTCACTTTTGTTCAAAATTCATAAATGCACAATCCCTCCATCAATTCCCTCCAAAACTAAAGTCAAAGAAAAAAGAATAGAGGAATTTATTTAGTCCTTTATTTAGTCAATTTTATTTGTAGTTGTATTTTTTTTTTCCCATGACTAAATTAGTCATTTATTTGGTCATTTATTTAGTCATTTATAACTGTGTTGCAAAAAGTTTTAGTCACGTGATTAAAAGTTTGGTCATGTGACTAAAAGTTTTAGTCACTTGGTCATTTATTTGTCATATTTCTATTAGTGTTGCATCACAATCAACTTGAAATACCTTATTGAAATCTGGTAATGCCAAAATAGGCTTCTCTAACACTTTTTACTTCAACAACTCAAAACTTTTATCTACTCCTAATGTCCACTTAAAATCCTTTTTGTCATCTCTCATTGTCTCTGTCATAGGGTTACAAATTTTTGATGAACTTCTAGTATAAATTAGCTAATCCATGAAATGATCTAACCTCTCCAATGCTCTCTAGTGTAGGCCATTCAATATTTGCTCTTACTTTCTCAGGGTCCATCTTCAATCCTTCCACATAAATCACAAATCACAAATATACCAACTATTCTTTCATGAAACTACACTTCTTGATGTTTATCAACAAATTCTCTTCTCTCAACCTCTGCAAAACTTGTCTAATATGCCACAAATGTTCCCCTTTTGTCTTACTAAAAATTAGAATATCATCCAAGTATACAATCACCAACTTACCCAAGAATTTCTTCAGGACTTCATTCATCAATCTCATGAAAATGCTCGGTGCATTTGCCAATCCAAAAGGCATCACTAACCACTCATACAATCCCTCATTTTTCTTAAAAGCAGTCTTCCATTTACCCCCCTCTCTGATTCTGATATGATGGTATCCACTCTTCAAATATATCTTTGTGAAATATCTTGCTCCACTCAAAAAATTGATGATATCATCCATCCTAGGTAAAGGAAATCTATACTTAACTATGATCTTGTTTATTGCTCTAGAGTCAATACACATTCTGCATTCTCCATCCTTCATAGGTGCAAGCACTACAGGTACTACATAAGGACTCAAGCTTTCTTTGATCAAACCTTTCCTCAACAGCTCTTGTATTTGTCTATTTAGTTCTTCATTCTCTACCGGTGTCATTCTATGTGCTACTTTGTTAGGCAAACTTGCTCCCAATATAAGATCCATGTGATGACTGATACTCCTTATAGGTGGCAATAATTTTAGTACATTATGTGATATGTTGTCTTCATATTCTATCAGCAACTCCTTTATCTCTTCTAGTTGTTCTTCTTCAATTTCTTTCTTCAATGTTTTAGGCTTCTTAGGAATCAAGGCATAACACATATTCTCATGTCTCAAACCATCCAAAATTTTCCTTCCATCTATTAGGTCTCAAAAATGCAGGTTGCTAATCCTAAGAGGATGCTAGGCTCTATGCTTAGATTCACAACATTTTTGAACTAACGTGACGAAATCAACCTTTAGGGTTTGATGACTCCCTGCACTTTAGGTCTTGCTACACCTAGGTGGGTGAACCTTGAAAATTAAAGCAGATTGAGTGTAAATATTTTGACTAAGTAAATGGATCTACCTACAGTGGCAAATGGTGTAGAATAGATGAAAGCTTGCTAACTAATTCTATATCTAATATCTGATGGATAATTGGTATAAATTGTATAAGCAATATCAAGGTGAATTTTATGACTATGCTTAACTAATAAAGGGGTTTTAAATGATGAATTGAAATAAGACCAATGCCTTGTTGGGTAAATAGAGTCAAATGGAAGACTAAGACCAGTGGATTATAGTGGGTAGTAACTCTGACTATTCGGCACAATACTTTAGTTTATAACTTGTATAAACATGCAGGGAAATGACTAACAAACTCTTCTTAATAATCCAACTAATACAATTACATTTCTTGTTATTCACCAGAAGGAATTTAAATCCTTTCTTGAAGGAACCAATTGAATGAATTATGCAAGAACAACAGATAATATTAACTTGGAGACAAAATGCCAATCTTAATTATGTGGTTCTTCTTAGTGATCCAAACTAACACTTCTAGGTTACTGTGACTGATCAGAAGGATTTTAATTCCTCTAATGGAAACCAATTAATCCAATCACACAAATACAACAAATGTGCATTGAAAAATTAAATATATACTTGATATATCAATTCAAATAACAAGGAAATCTTAAAATGGAGACAACCATATAACTAAATAATTTTAACAAACAATTGATGCCAGAATAAAACCACAGAATCGGAGAACTTTGATTTACTTCATCCATATAATGCTTGTAACATGGTCTTTTTAAAATATTGTAAACTTCATGTATTATATCCTACTACTGATGATATTTTAGCATCATATGTTCAACTTATATAGAAATATTTATGAAGAGACATAACTCTTCAAAAAGTCTTTTGGGAATCAACATGATTAACATAACAATAATAAAGATAACAATTCTTTAAGCTCTGTTCAACCATAAGTATATCTGAGAAATATGATCCAAATACTCCTAGCTGCGGTGTGTATCAGTAAATTCAATAGCGTTTCTTCTGATCACATCCATCATTACCATCTTCTCTAGATGCTTACAAGCTTCTCCAGATGCAGAGTCTTTGTCCTTGAGAGCTCCTAAGGCTTCATACAACATCACTTGATAGTCTTTACTCCATTCCTCTTTGCTCTTCAAATCTTTATCATTCTTGAACAATGTGGACACTCCTACTTTTAAAGCTTCAATACATTCTTTGGCATCATTCTTAAGCTGATCATAATATTTCTGATGTTGCTCAATTAAATCTTTGGCACTAGAAATGCCTGTAGTGTCAGAAACATCCTTGCCCTGTATCTCATGGAGTTTTTCCTGCAGCCTTTTGTCAAGCCTCTCATGCTCTTGGGTCACTTTACAATTTTTAGAATAAATACCCCAAAATTGGTTCATCCAATGCATCATGTTGGGATGCCTATTCTAGAGCACTGTTGCAAGTGTGTCAATCTGGATTTGAGCTATCTGGTCAATAGATGGTGATTGGGTGCTTTGTTAGCTTTCTCACTGAGTTAATCTTTTCACTAACCCTCTGAGGGTGCTCTTAATAGTATATTTCAAATAATCATTTTCTTGTGTTAATCTCTCACAACTTAGTTTATATGCATCTCATTCTTTGATTAGCATCTGAGCTTGTGCTTTATTCAACTTTGCAACGTTAATGCCAATATCTACAGTGATCAAAGGGTTAGTCTCCCCTGCCTTCAAAGTCATGACATACCCAAAAGCCTTCTCGGTGTCTATAATGGCTATCTTCTTATGGGGAGGATTCAAGGCCCATATCATTAGTGAATTTTCATCATTGTTATATTTGGTGCCCATATACACTTCTGTGACACCCTCTGGAGTGATCTTCTATTTGTCATCTATGTTATGTAAAAAACTATCAAATACCAAAGCAGAGTTCAAATCAAGACCAGGGAATATCATAACACCTGCTTCTCTGAGTAGTTGTCTACCCTTACCAGGAGTCATAGTTCTCATTTCATTATCCACTGTTGTCTTTAACATATTAACTAATTGTTTTTCATTGTCAATTGTGACATTATCAACTGACTCCTTGATCTCTTTACCTTTACATTTGTACAAAAATGATTTAAATTCCTTAGAATTAATAAATTGGTCATCTGAAATGAAAGAATCATATGCTGCTTGTCTGGGATCCTCATCAATAGACCTCTCCTCATCATGTTCTATACCAGGAGACTGATAGCATTGCATTTTTCTTTTATATATCATAGTTGTTTGTTGATGTGGTTCTTCTTCTTTTGCAAGTCCTTCATCACTAGAGGACAACAACTCTATTTCTGCAACCTACCTCCTCTTCTCATCTAAGTACCTATTATATTTCTCAACCACTAATTCAACTTTAGTCTCCTCCAAATTCTTGATGATGTCATCATGTGGATAGGGGACATGTGTGTATTCACTGAGGTTTTGTTTTCTCAGAGCAAGGTCAATGAAACCCTCAGGATCAAAGCCTTTTCTTGCCTCAGCACATCTCATATTGTAATGCATCAGTTTATCCATAATGAGACCATAACCCTCCTTGGATACCACAGTAAAATCTCCAAAGCACAGAGTACTAGGCATAAAAGATTGTTTGTCATGGGAACTCAAGTGCATCACATTAGAACAATTCATTTGCCTAACTACTTCTATGTAGGCAATTCTGTCAGGAACAGTCTTAGGCAATATAAAAGGAGTGTCCTCAAAACCATAAACTCTAACCATGGTAGCATCCTCAAAACAATACCAGTCTCCCCAGTTGTGGGTAATAGTAGGAGGACCACCAAAATCTTTAGGTCTGAGAAACCTTTTTATTTCATTTGATAATGAATAATCATAGGGATGACTGAAATATCTATATAACACTTTCACACAATATTCTTCAAACTGAACATAGCTAGAATGGGCATACCTACTGTCCCATATTTTGGTCAACATTTTCTGTTGGCAAGAGATACTGTGTGGCTTCATGGGTGTTGTCATTGATGGAAACAAAGACCATCCCACACATCCACAGGACATGGTTTGTCTATATCGGAAGTTAGATTGAAGAGTATTTTAGTTCGGTGACCAAGAACAGAGCATGCAACAAGGTTTGACAATCAGGTCCAGATCTCTCAGAGGAAGTATCTCTATATAGTACAGACTTGGGGAAGTCAAGCGGAGTACCTTAACTGATAGATTCTAGAGATTGAGCCTCCGATGATGAAAGAGTGGAGAGATATGAGCACCTAAGTATTGGGTTCCTATTTGCAAGAGTAGACAGAGGAAGAATTGATCGGCAGAGCATCAGACCTTAATCCGGATGAGATATTGATGGTGATCAAGGTTCTTAAGGTATCATTCATGATTGGCCAACATGATTGATGACTTATATGCCTATGTTTTTGATACACATCACTTAGTAAGCATGGATTCAGCCGATAGACCAGAGTTTGAAAATATCTTGAGTTTTCCAGATGTCGACTAGAAAGATGATTGAATTCATTGGTGCAGATATATATATTAGATCGATTTCAGTATGAAGGTGTGTGTTGTGTATTGTGAAGTGTGAAGAAAAGTAGAGAATAGTGTGGAAGTAGAAATACAGGTTCGGTATGTGACAGAATAGCAGCCTAAAGCAGAGGAAGAATGAAGTGCAATAGATCAGTTTATTGACCCTAATTGAAACTGACCCTCATCATATGTGGATGCTTCTCATCAGTTCAAACACTTGGTTACAATATTTATAACTTGTAGATAGTGAGTCTCTTGTAGGCAGTGAGCCCTAATTGGCAAGTGCCATTTTGTACATCTATTCTTTTAATAGAGAATACAATCTTGGGTTAGTCACCCTGTGGATTTTCCCTTAATAGGGTTTTCCATGTAAAAATCCTTATGTTATGTGTGTTGATTTCAATTTTGCTTTCATACTTGTAAGTTTTGATACTACACTAATTGTCTAAGAAGAAAGAAAAGTTAAATAATCAAGATAACTAATTCACCCCCCCTCTTAGTTATCAGCATTTGCATGGGTGACTTTTGCCCCCTCTGGTCTACTAGAACAACTTTGAATTCATTTGGCCATAATCCCACTTCCTGGCCATAATAAATCACCATGTGCATGAGGAGTGAGTAATGTTCAAAGAAACTGATGGGGCATTGTTCTTTATTATGGTTGGACCAAAATCAATTCTACCAAAAAACATAGGTAGCATAATCAAACTACCTATCATTGTGGCACTAGATGTCTGTGGCTATCACCATCAGAGGAATCGCCATGAAATCAGGGACCTCTGATCTTAGGACTTGGCCCATAGAGTAGTATGTGTATTGTATGTATGGTTCAAATAATGACACATGAGATGGAGGTCCATCATTCTCATTGAGAGGCACCATTTCTCCCTCTACCCTAGGCTTGTGAATAGGCAATCTCCATCCATTATATGTAGTATCCATTCTCCAGTACTCTTTATCCAAATCTTCATAAACTATGGGGATAGTACATAAATCATCTAAGTCAAAAACTTCACAAATGGCATTCTTACACAACTGTATAATAGGCTCCCCTTGCAGGTTGCATATGGCCTTGAGGCTTGGAATATACTACCTAGCCAGGACTCTGATGAGTTAAGCATTCAGAAACACATCAAGAAAAACCAATTTACCCAAATTCAAGTGCCATGGGTTAGCCACTGGAAAATTCCTGAATCTTCTATTGTAGTGGAATTTAAACAATTCATAACCTCTAATTGGAGTCCAAACATTGCCAAGATATTTGCACTTATCTTCTAGTTTCTCTACTTCTGCCCTAAGTTGTGCAGACCTTCAGGTTTTAGGAGTTGATCTAGGTAATTGGTCAATTAAGTCCTGGTTCAATTTCCTATCTTTTATTTTCTCATCAAGGCTCTTGTTAATTTTTTTTTTCTTAGGTTTACTAGTCTCACCCTGTTGTTTTCTACCCTTTCCTTTCATTGGGGTCTCCATTACAATCTTGGATAGTAAATTCAAACTATAGGCTATTGCACAAAAGTTTGTATATATGTACCTATTATCTGAGGCAGCGATCAAATTCCCCTATTTTCTTCTCCAAGTCTCTGCTTGTGTGATTGCTTCAGACAATTCTTTCAAACTTGATTGCAGTGGTTTCAAATGGCATTTCAGAGGATCTCTTCCTTGTCTACAATTAATTGTTCCAGCGGTTCAATATTCTTGATCATTATGAAATGTCACATCGTCATAACTCTCTTCATCAGTATGATTTTTGTAATGTCAGGGTGATTTAATATCTTCTTATGGCATGAACATTTGCTCATGTATTAATCACTGTGACCCTTCATCTGTCTCCTTGATGTCATCTTTCATATGTGAGTTTGTATCAGAAGGATATTTTCAAGATCTACCCAATATAGAAGTGGGCATGGTTGTCATCGGCCTGACTTTCTTTATCGTCATGGGAATAACATTCTTCTCTGATATTTTAAGTGTCCCCGATATGACCATCGGTGAGGGTCTTATCGATGAGCATGTCCATTTTTATCATCGGGGTAAGATATGATATCGGAATGACTTATTTCTAACTATTCGATCATGAGCATTTACCCGATATCTTCCTTTACATTCTTCATCAGAGAGATCTTCACAATATGTCACTGACATCATTGTGAGTATTGTTTTTGAAAAGACTTGCAAGATTTGTTCCAATTTGTTCACTGTCATCGATGGTTCTTATCCTCCATATATATCGGTGTGACTTATGCTGAAAAAATTTTGATCGCTGAGACATTAGAATGTTAGAGACACTTTAATTTTTCACTCCGATGTTCATTTCCTTCCAATGATCACTAGTTCCCTCTATTCCACGGGTTGCTCAATGAGAGTCCTACCGAATTCCTCCATCGGCATGATTTATACTATCAAGGGGGTGGGGGGGTTTCAGAGTATTCTCCGATAGTCTTTTCTTATGCCAATAGTCCTCGTTATTGATTTACTCAGTGTGACCACACATTCTCTCTCTAATGAAAGGTCATTAGTGTTACTTTCTCCATCAGTGGTTCTTGAAATCTTCTCCCCAATCATTACTCTCATGCCGATACTCATTTCACCGAGTTTCTCATAAGGCATGGATCGGTATAACTAAAATGAGGTCTTGCCAAAATTAAGGAATTGAGGCCCTTTATTGTATTACATTTTGAGGGGTGAGACACCCACTTGTGATGAAAGTTATGTGATTTTTATGGGATATACCAGTTATTATTGTGATTTTGGGCGTAATGCTTTCTGATTTGGTTGGACATGGGTGGGTAGGAATATAATAAAATTTTAAATTTTCATATCCCAACACCATCTACCAATCAAATTCTAGCATTTCCACATACCACATCTTTAGGATCATCCTCCAAAGGAATCAAAGTAATTCTCTTTCCATTTGTGGTTATAGTGTATGTATTCTTTCTCCCATCATGTATAGCTTTTCTATCATATTGCCAAGGTCTACCCAACAAGATATGACAAACATCCATAGGCATAATATCACACAAGACATCATCATGATAAGATCCAATATGAAATTTCACCAAACATTGTTCACTCACCAGTACCTTATGATCATCTTGAATCCATGCTATCTGATAGGGCTTAGGGTGTTTCAATCTTTCCAGCTTCAGCTTAGTCACCATCTCCTCTGAAACTAGGCTATCTAAACTACCACTATTAATTACAACTTTACAACATTTACCTCTTGATTTACATCTAGTTTTGAACAAGCTTTTCCTCTGCAGTGGTTCCTCATTTGTCTCTTCTTGAAATAGTTCTCTCCTCATCACAAGTGATTCTCTTTTCTTAGATTTGCCAACTGAACTGGGTGATCCAATAGGTTCTTTGTCCACATATGTTTTTCTTCCACTATTTTCTATCCTCTTACTTGTACTTCCTTGATTGCACTCAAATGCTCTATGTCCTTCACCTTCACACTTGAAATGATTACCTCTGAATGTTCTCTTATCAAATCCTCTTCCTTCTCTTATGTATTCTTCATTTCGGTATGCACCAGGGTTTCCTCTCTGGTAAAAATTTACGTCATCACTCTGGTAAGCATTGTTATCTCTATCATCCTTCTTAAATGGGCTATAAAACATGTTCTACTCCGGATGAGATCTGTCTCCTCCAGAATAAGTCCTACCTCTCTAAAATTTACCTCCTTTACCTCTCTATCTCTAATCATGCCTCTTATTTAGCTTCTCTTCAACTTTCAATGCTAATTGATATGCTTCCTCCAAAGATACCATCCTTACTAGGCTTAGTTCTTGAATGTTCAATCTTAGTCCATTGACATATCTAGCCACTTTCTCCTTGTTTGCTTCACTATGTCCTGTCCTTATGATCATTTTATGAAATTCTTCAGTGTACTCCTTCATAGATTTCTCCTTTTGTCTCAGGTTTTACAATCTTTTCAACAATTCCAACTCATAGTTAGCGCATATAAATTGATTCTTCAACTTTATCACCATCCTATCCCATTTTGTAATCTTTTCTTTTGCTCTTCTATTTCTTTCCAACTAAATTTCTTTCCACCATATAGCAGCGTGTCCTTTCAACTTTGTCTTTGAAAATTTCACCTTCTCTAGATCTTCAATTTCCTCATATTCAAAGTATTCTTCCATGTCATTTAACCAGTCAATCAATTCTTTAGGATTTAGATTACTAGTATAATTTGGTACATCAACTCTAGGTCTATTTCCAATCTTTGAAATAGCTTGCAGCATCTTTACTTGATCTAATTCTTCTTCTTCATCACCTCCTAGGGTTTCACTAGTTTGTTCAACATATTGAAATTATTCTTCCTCATCACTTTCAACATTAGGTCTCAGTGTCAAACCTCTTCACCTATCCTCTTCAATAGCATCCAAATGAATTTGTATTGTTTTCATCATCTCCATCATCTCATCCATCCTACCAGCCATTGTTCCAATAGAAGCAACTCTACTCAGTGGCATTCTTCCTAGGATCAAGTGCAAACTACCTCAAATTTAGTGATTAGGCTACAAGGTGACAATTGCCTCTCAATAAGAGATTAGCTGTGACACAAGTAACCTACCTCAATTCATCGATCTATCCACAACAAGATCTTATGGAATTCCCTCACCAACTTCAATCAATTCTCTCTGAAAGATTCAAACTTTCACTCTGATACCACTTGGTGCAGTCACAGTAGGAGGGTAACCAGAATGAACTATCCAAACCATGAAGTAAGTGTAAACACAACAAAAACAACTCAAAGAAATGAAGCAAATGTAGATTCAATCATTTAGTATACCATAGAATTCAAATACAATCTAGTTGGCACCATGCGTGCTTACAATTAGGGCTTAAAGGCCTGATCTCAGAATATCAGAATATGCACAAGATATAGCTTTGTAGCTCCTTCATATAAAATCCAAATGATCAATTATCACTATGTGTACTACTACTTCCTAGGGATCTATTACATCAATATATATCATCTCTGAAACAATAGATTCCTCTACATCCACCAATGAAGGTCACAAACTCCAATGAAGAGTTGTAACACGTGAACACGGATAGGTCAGACCTAAATGCATAGAACACTTCCTTAAATGAATAGAATAATGTGTGGATCTTCGGGGAAGGTTGGCCATGAACCAAAGATCATCGAATGATGTGTCATTAAGCTTCATAAGCCAAGGAATGCTCCACAAGTCTTCTCCTTTAGCTGATTGTCTAAGACTGTCAGGAGGCTCTTTTCTGAGAAAACAGTCGATCTTGTGATAGTGATATCTTTCTGGTAATGATGTGGGGATCTCTAAATTCTAGATATGTTGTAGATGAATGAATCTAGATGCTAAGTCTGGCTTTGGAAGGTCTAAAATGCAACTGTTGTAGAATGCGGACCAAAATACAGAAACTGCTTCTGACTAAACTAGAAAATGAAAAGAAACAAAATGAACTACAAACAAATTGAAATACAAATGTTTTTGGATGATGCAAGATTGCTCTTGAACTAGGGATGCTCCTACATCAATCATTGACTTGCAAGAAAATACTCTTTTGTTGTCAATGTGCTCTTGACTGTAACCTATTGTGATGTTCACAACACACCTCATTTTACCCTCTAGCAAAATGAGGACCCTTGCTTTTTCTTTTACTTTTTTCTTGTGTTTGGTCCTACTTTGTGGTGAAGGGAAAATGGTAAGTAATGTCAGAAGTGTTTGAAAAATCAAAATACCCAGTGTTAGAGAAAAATAGGAGGTACTAGTCAATTCTGAGTGAAAAATGATTGAGGGTTGTTTTTTGAACTAGCTTGAAATTCCTAGTATTTCGTGAAATATGAAGGTTTTTGCATAATACCATGTTCAGTCAAATTTGTATGTCATATACAAATTTATTTGCATGTATCATGTTAACAGTGTTGTATTAGAGTATAATCAGGTTTTGTATCTCATCCTTTGCATATACATTTTAAATGTACAAATCTTAATATGCAAAAGTACACCTGATTAGGTTCAGAGGTTAAGTGCATAAAATTTGGAATCCATGTTGTATTTGGATATTGTGTTATATGTTCAAAATCATGCATTCATTATTCAAGGTGAACATACATACCTAAGCCCAAAAGGAATTTGTAACTTAGTTAGTAAAAGGTTTAAATCCAAATAAACGTTGTGTTGTATTTTTATGTATAAATGTTTGCATCTAAGATATAGATACAACAGATTTAAAAAGGAAGTTAAATGTGGTTAATTTTGGTGAGACCCACAGATACATTATCGTAGGATGTATTCAATATGCACAAGGTAATATACATAAATAATGATGCAACGGTGGTCCCAACAACAATTAGAATATGGTTCGTAATAAATTGAGGCCCGAAGGGTTTGTATGTATATTCGGTATTATGCATACAAACACAATATTCAAAAGGGTGAAGGATACAATTTCAGAATGGACTTGAAATAAAAATGAATTAGATACATTTTTTAGTTCCACACTTGTATATTAGAATATATGTATTGCATATGCATTGAAATATACGAAAGGTAGATATAAAATCCAAAGCTGTTAAAGTCAAGAATTATATGCCTTGGGTAGGGTCCACAGTGAAGGGATCTAGGTACAAAATATATCAGTGATACAAAGGTTAAGTACAAAGATGGATGTGAAATAAGGTGCAATACATTTTATAAACCCGCATGGGTCTGAGTTTGTATGTGATGCAGAGCATCTAGGACAGCAGTAGCATGATCATAACTTCACATGCAAAGATCTCTCAAGACAGCCTTCAACACCATCTCCAACTTACTCTTGATACACACACAATGAAGGAGGACTCCAAAACACCTTCCAAGATGCCAACTCCATCAAGGTTCCATCTAGATTTCTTGCCAAATCACTATATAGGTCTGCAGGACAGCAATCCTTATTCTACCTTCTCAAGACAGTCACAACCTTATGACTCCACAGTAAACAATCACACTATCTCCTTGGATTAGTCTCCCTCTATGCAAACACAATTCCTTTGTAGCATATCAATCCCTAGCATGCACACATACCAATGTCTTCATTAGCAAAGCAAAGACATGATGATCAAATCCATTACCTTCTTGACATGACTACTGTCCTCCTCAGAACTCTTGATCATTGTTTCTGCAAGGTCGTTTCACATGCCAAACTCACCTACACCTTCTCCTGCCTCCCCTATCCTCACAAGACCTTGAAGAAACTAAAATACAATCCATTCCATTGAACAAAGGCAGAAAATGGTCAATAGAATGGATAAAAATCCATCAGATTGTTCAGTATTACCCTAATTTAGGGTTCAAGACAGCTTAGCACAAAATAGTAATTCTCTCACACCTAACTCACTGTCAAGATCTCAAACAAGGCTCTACATAGAGGCACTTCAATCCCCTAACCTTCCATCACATTCATAGACTATGACCAAGCCATATAGGTACAGTTTATTACAAGAGAACAGCGATTTTCCTAACTATGACAGCATAGTTAAGAATAGTTTAAAGAGAAATAATGATTTCTTTTACCTAGTTCTGTATTAAGTCTCCATATAAAGCTTAATTAAAAGCTACTTCAGTCCTTTACCCATCCAATACATTCTATGACTATGACAATTCCATACAAACTTAGGTATGGCTAGGAAAAGCAGAAAACTTAGAAAAAAGGTAGAAAAAATAGTTCTTTCTTGTTTCTATTTCCATCTCCACCGAATCTCCTTGCAATAATGTTTGGCAGGCTATAAATAAACCTCATACCAAGCATGGAGTGGTTGGGTCAAAGAAAACTGCCCCAAACCAATGAGTTTTTCTTGTTTTTTAACTGTTGTTCTAAAGTCTTTTTTTTTGTAACTGTCCACCTTCTAATTTGGACTGTATTTACTGTTTTTCATGGTTTCAAATGCTTTTTTGACACTTGGTTATCCTTTGGCAAGGTTCCTAACAAACCTCCAAATCCAAGACATGCCTTAAAAAGCTTACGACATGAAGACTTTAAATGACTATCCTATACAAATATTAAAACTTAATGACTCCCTAAGACTGCCTATGCAATATGACTGTCCTAACTAGGACTTGCAACAAGATAATATCTTCTTTTCAACATTTGGACAAGGTATTATTACAAATATGGCTTTGAAGCCTTATGAAGATGGTCTCCAAGACCTTATTAAATAAAACAACCTACTAGAAAATCTAACCAAGACCCTGATGTCTTGGTGCTCCTGCACCATACTCCCTGACATGATGAAAACTCTTGTCCGAAGAGTTAGGGGATCTACTCCGAATGATCTTCAACCATGTTGGAATGTTCCTCTGACTAGGAAACATGAACTCTCCCAGAGTTATCTTTCTCCTTCTCCAACCTGCATGGCTCCTGTAAATAGTGTTAGAACCATAAAACTTGTTGTGGTGTCCTTGCCTAGGACCCTGCTGCTGCAATACTTCAGCTCTTCTCATCTGGAGGTTCTGATTCATTCCTCCCTGTACCTTCTGCTATTTGCCTTCCTTCTTCTAGCTACTTATAGGGCAATCAATGTCCCCAACCTTGACACAACTCAAGTCCCAAGCCTGTTGCTCTCTAGGATTGTCATCCACCTTCTTCTATTGCATTTGTTCCTACTGCTTCCCATCATTCTCAACCTACATACTCAACTTCAATTTCTCTCCAAAACAAATAGCAACATGTTCCTTTTTCTCTTCATAATGTAAAGGAATTAGTTTGAACTTCTTACCATCTTTGTGCACTACATAGGTATAAGTATACCCATCATGAATAGTCCTCAAATACTGCCATGGTCTACCCAAGATTACATGCCCACATGTCATAGGAATAACATCACACAAAACATAGTCCTGATATGGACCAATTGTAAAATCAACATAAGCCTTCTTAGTAACCATTACCTACTACTCTTGACTCACCCAAGTGACATGGTAAGGACTGGGATGATCAAAAGTCTTCAACCCTAAATTATTCACCATTTCCCAAGAAACTAAGTTATCATGAGAACCTGAATCTACAATCAACTTGCATATCTTTCCATGGCTTAAACAATTAGTTCTAAAAATAGATACCTATGGTGGTTGCTGCATCTTGCCTCTTTCCACCATGAGCATCTCTCCATCCATCATTGGAGAGGCTGACAACATTTCTGGTTCTTTTGGCTTCTCCTCCTCTTGTGCTAAGTGAACTCTTGTATCCTTTCTCTTGTCAACACCTTCCTTCTTAGGACAGTTGAAAGATGTGTGTCCCACCTCGTTGCAGTTATAACATCTACCTATGAACACTCCTCTACCTGATCCAAATCTACCTCCACCTCTATATCCACCTCTCTGTTCTGTAGGCATCTCCTTACTCTTCTCATTGCTATTCTGAACTACAGTAGTAGGTCTGCCCCTACCTCTATTTCCTCTTCCATAACCTCCTTGCCTTTATTGCTTCCTCTGCACTCTCTCTTCAGCCCTGATGGCTAACTGAAAACACTCTCCAAGTGATTTTGGTACTGACATACCAATCTCATCCTGCAAGTTATACCTAAGCCCATTGAGGTATCTTGTCACTTTCTCTTCTTCATCTTCCAATCCACCTCTAATACTAAGCTTATGAAATTGCTCAGTATAGGACATAACATCCATGTCCTTCTATTTTAGATTCTATCTCATCCTCTTTGTCTGAATGGAGTAATCAGATGGAAGAAATTGATCCTTCATCATGTCCTTCATCCTACTCCAAGAAGTGATTTTTGATGTACCTCTAGCCATTCTCTTTGTCTGCACACTACTCCACCAAGTAAGTGTTGTTCCTCTCAGTTTTGTCTTTGCAAACTTGATCTTCTTTTCATCACTCATCTCCTCATACTCAAAAAAAATTTCCAGGGCATCTATCCACCCTAATACCTCTTCACTATCCATCTTCCCCTGATAGATAGGTAGCTTTATGTTTGTCTTAGTTCCACTTCCTTGGACTGTCTTTAGCAATCTTACAAACTTCTTTTCTTCAACATCTAACTCATCCTCAAGAGGATTCTCATCTGCATCCTCATCTTCTTCTGACTCATTTTGTTCATCCCTTCTAGGTTTCTTCTCTAATGCTTCCAATCTAGCCACGATTGTTGCATTCTCTCTTCTCACTTGACTCAACTCTCTGTCTCATGCAACATCCTGTTCTCTTCTGTCCTTCAGCTCTTTCTCTCTTGCCTCTAAGGCTTCTCTTAACTCAGCATTCTCTCTTGCCATCTAGTTCTTTGGAGGCATCTTTACAAACTCTCACAAACCTTATCTTCTTCACAAGATCCACAACACCTTCAAGGATCTACTAGCTAGTTCTGATACCAAAAATGATGCAGAGCATCTAGGACAGCAGTACCATGATCATAACTTCACATGCAAAGATCTCTCAAGACAGCCTTCAACACCATCTCCAACTTACTCTTGATACACACACAATGAAGGAGGACTCCAAAACACCTTCCAATATGCCAAATCCATCAAGGTTCCATCTAGATTTCTTGCCAAATCACTATACAGGTCTGCAGGATAGCAATCCTTATTCTACCTTCTCAAGACAGTCACAACCTTATGACTCCACAGTAAACAGTCACACTATCTCCTTGGAGTAGTCTCCCTCTATGTAGACACAATTCCTTTGTAGCATACCAATGCCTAGCATGCACACATACCAATGTCTTCATTAGCAAAGAAAAAACACGATGATCAAATCCATTACCTTCTTCACATGACTGCTGTCCTCCTCAGAACTCTTGATCATTGTTTCTACAAGGTCGTTTCACATGCCAAACTCTCCTACACCTTCTCCTGCCTCCCCTATCCTCACAAGACCTTGAAGAAAATAAAATACAATCCATTCCATTGAACAAAGGCAGAAAATGGTCAATGGAATGGATAAAAATCCATCGGATTGTTCAGTATTACCCTAATTCAGGGTTCAAGACAGCTTAGCACAAAATAGTAATTCTCTCACACCTAACTCACTGTCAAGATCTCAAACAAGGCTCTACATAGAGGCACTTCAATCCCCTAACCTTCCATCACATTCATAGACTATGACCAAGTTGTATAGGTATGGTTTATTACAAGAGAACAACGATTTTCCTAACTGTGACAATAGAGTTAAGAACAGTTTAGAGAGAAATAATGATTTCTTTTACCTAGTTCTGTATCAAGTCTCTGTATAAAGCTTAATTCAAAGCTACTTCAGTCCTTTACCCATCCAATACATTCTATGACTATGACAATTCCATACAAACTCAGGTACGGCTGGGAAAAGCAGAAAACTCATAAAAAAGGTAGAAAAAATAGTTCTTTCTTGTTTCTATTTCCATCTCCACCGAATCTCCTTACAATAATGTTTGGTAGGCTACAAATAAACCTCATACCAAGCATGGAGTGGTTGGGTCGAAGAAAACTACCCCAAACTAATGAGTTTTTCTTGTTTTTTCAATGCTGTTCTAAAGACCTTTTTTTGTAACTGTCCACCTTCTATTTTGGACTGTATTTACTATTTTTCATGGTTTCAAATGCTTTTTTGACACTTGGTTATCCTTTGGCAAGGTTCCTAACAAACCTCCAAATCCAAGACATGCCTTAAAAAGCTTACAACATGAAGACTTTAAATGACTATCCTATACAAATATTAAAACTTAATGACTCCCTAAGACTGCCTATGTAATATGACTATCCTAACTAGGACTTGCAACAAGATAATAGCTTCTTTTCAACATTTGGACAAGGTCCTATTACAAATATGGCTTTGAAGCCTTATGAAGATGGTCTCCAAGACCTTATTAAATAAAACAACCTACTAGAAAATCTAACCAAAACCATGATGTCTTGGTGCTCCTGCACCAGTATGTCTTGGGGATTGTATAGACAAAATATACATAGCGATATACAAGGAAATATACAAAATGTGAAATACAAAGAAAACGGATATGGGAACTAATGCATACAAAGTTTAAAATGCAAAATTAAATTGAAAAAGGGCATAATTTGAATTGTATGCATTAATTATCATATTCAATGCACAAGTAACATTAAAATGTAAAATTTGAATGAGACAAAAGTAAAGTTTGACTATGTTATTTTATAATTGCATTTCAAGGCTAAATTTGTAGAAGATTTTCACAGAATGAGAAAATGTGTTTTGAAAGGCTGGACAAAAATTCATGGAATGGTAATGGTAAAGGTTGAAATGGTAATTGTGGTCAACATTCTAATGAGGAGTATGCAGTGAAAGAGCACAACTGATCCAAATTGATTGGTGAGAGTCCTTCTATCTTGGTGATCTACTCTCCTTCCTTGTTATCGGCCAAACATACCCCATCGGCCACTTTATAACTTGTCTCTCCGACGCCTTAGTCACTCCGATGTCAACTTTCACTTGTCGAAAAGACAACTTCTATCAGCCATATTAGACTTTTCTTTACAAATACACCGATGACCTTTTGTCTTCAATGAGACTCTTCTCGCCGATGAGCATTCACAAACTCTGGCCGATGTGCCGATAAACCAACTCCCTCAGTGAGACTTGTCCTGTCGGTGGGACTTAATCTAGAGTTGCTGATACACTGATAGGCCTAACATTAGTAGGACTTATACTCTTGTTTGGCTGACCCATTGATGGATTGACTCTGACTACGACTTCCTTTCATGTGTGTGACTTCTCTCTTCAGCGAACCTCAATTTCACTAGGCCGATACACCGATAGACTTTCTGATCTCAGCGAGACTGCTTGACTTCAGTAGACTTGATTTGAGTCCTAGCGATATGCCAATGCATAGTTCACTTTCTCCCTCTTCAACCAAACCCTAGTACATGGGGATGCTAGGTTAACCTACTGTGCAAAGCACTCTGTCTAGATCCTCTCCACCACTGGACAAAAAAACAAAACAAATAAACAAAAATGAGTACTATACATTTTAGCCATTCCATTGATTTCGATAGAAATCATACAAGTGGAATGCTTCACATCTACATACTGCAACAATGGAAAACACATTGAAAGAATGGAAATCTATAGTTATGCGAATTGTAATTACAGGGAACAGAAATCAAATAGATAGAACAGAATGATTTTATTTCTCCTTAGAACAATACACAATCACATTCACACTTCTCCTTCTCTTCTTTCCTTCTCCCTCTTTTCATTCCTCAGGGTTAGGGTTTTTATCAACTCTACCTTCTAGTAGTTGGAACACCAACCGATGCAAACAGTTGGGATACCAACCGATCCAACTGCCTCCAGCTGTCCTATTGCCCTATTTTGGTATTATGTGATTAACAATTTGACAAAAGTGTCCTAAGTCACTTGGGACTTACAAAACAACCTAGATACAAATAGAAATGACATGCATTGGTCAAATAGACCTTATTAAAACACAAAACATGATTTTCTAGGTGCTCTTACACCATACTCCCTAGGTGAAAGTTGTCTCAAGTGCTCTTAGAGACTAACCGCTGCAAATAACCATCTTGCTTTTTGATGTCTTCTTCTAACATCCATGTGGCTTCTGATTTTGGAAGTCCTTACCATTTAACCAAGTGCTCAAAATAGGTCTAATTTCTGGTCTTCTTGGTTGTCCTGCTATCCAAGATGCACTCGATATTAGGTGGTTCCTTAGGTGGTAAATGCTACACCCACTCTGCATTGTCTTGGACAGAATTTGTTTTACCTTCTCCTATATTAGGACTCCTATATAATGTTAGATCAGAAACATTGAATATAGGTGAAATAGCAATGTCATCAGAGAGTTCAATTTTGTAAGCATTAGGACCATATTTCTCTAAAATCTTACAAGGTCCAATTTTTCTCATCATCAACTTGTTATGGTTTCCCTTGGGTAGTCAGTTCTTGTTGAGATTGTTGGGTTTTTCCCAATTGGATGCATCCCAGTATCCCTACAATGTAGCCATCAATGATCAACATGATTTCTAAGCCAGGGGCAAACAGTACAAGAGATAGACTCTATAGATATCTCCTCTTCTTCTTTAGGCTCTGCAGAACCCAGGGGGGTATTCCCTATTCAATATCCATAAAATGTGCCCGTGAACTCATTGGGATGTTGATATAAAGCAGATAAATCCTCTCTTATGCAAACCAAAACTATGAAGTAAGTGCAAAGGGGCTACCTTTGGGCCTATATTTAGTTGTGATATAGAGGATTTTGGTCCTAAACTACTTCTAATGTCCTAAAGGTTTGTATTTGAAGTTTGAGTTTGTTTTTTGTATTTGGATGCAAGACTGGGACTTTGGGTTGTAACCTCAATACATGACCAGATTGGTGCCTATCCAGGGCTCAGAGTCAATAGACATACACATATGAATGATTATCATAAACTTGGATCAGTAACTAGATTTCAAGGGGAGGTTTTAGTGTCTGCCTTACAGATACTTCCCAAAATCAAGTGCTTAGTCATTCATAATTGATGGTATCCCTACTGCAACATACCTTTCCCAATGATTAACCTAAAACATTCAATTTGTTCCTTGAACAAAGGTAAGAGATTAATCAATCAACACAGAAAATCTATGTTCCTGAATCCCAAATAACCCTTAGCTATTCAGATTCAAAAGAATAGATGCCCTCAACTTGGAGACAAATGACCAAACACATGCAACAAAGCATTTCTCATATAAAAATAGCATGAAACTAGTAGATTATGTATAAAACATTCAACAAGTGATTCATAAACTCACAAGACACCCAAAACAAAGCCACCAATGAAGTTGTATCCTATTACAGCACCAAAATTTGTCTAGTTTTCAACAACCACAAATGAGTAACACAGTTTGCATTTTATAACAAGACTGTGTACTAGGCA
Organism: Cunninghamia lanceolata; assembly: GCA_027924645.1. Classification (NCBI taxonomy): domain Eukaryota; kingdom Viridiplantae; phylum Streptophyta; class Pinopsida; order Cupressales; family Cupressaceae; genus Cunninghamia; species Cunninghamia lanceolata. Next base: position 12,807,938 of record BSBN01000388.1, on the reverse strand, counting down.
AAAATTACATGGTAAATCAAAATTTCTACCAAATACATTGCACCAAAAAATGGTGCCCAAAACAATGAATGCAACACATAGAGGAAGAGGAAGGAGTAGGTGGAATCAGGATGCATGCAACTGACTGAAGATCTTTGCCACAAATTTGGTAGGTAACCTGTCATTCCATTGATCATCCCTCTGCATACCGCCATTAATGCCAACCTACTCACAACAATGGTTCATGCATTCTAAAGTTCCTTCTACTTGAAATGTGGATGCAATGCACAGAAGTTCCGCCCTTGTTGAAAATTTGAATCAGGGCCATCAATTTTCCCTCCTTTCGCTGAAATTTGTGCTTCAAAATCATGTTGACTAGTCATCAACCAATGGAAATATGCCACGCAGCTGCCCCTTGCTTCTATCGCTGACTTTCATTTTGCCCTTTTCCACCTTGTATATGCATGTTCAAATGCATATACAACTACTCACTTTCCTGCCTTTCAAATCCTTTGTATATGCAAGAGCATATACATACAACTATTTATCATACAAGGCAGACCCCAAATTTGTATAGAACAAATCAAAATTCTACTCAAGTCTAGCTTGTATCTCCTTTTTGCATCTATCGCTTTGTACATTGCATATACAAATGCAATATACATGCCACAGATTTCAAATTTTATAAAGCAAGTTGTAATCACTTTGAAATCTAGCACTTGTATCTCTCTTCCTTTGTATAGTGGCATATACAATGCCATATACATGCAAGCCGCGGATGCCAACTTTGAATTTGCTGAATTTGATCTTTGCATCAAGTCCAGCTTGCATATCACAAATGTATGTCTCACTTGTATGTATGATGGGTGGGTCCCATTGTTTGCATCTTTTCCCTTTGCATGTTTTGATTGTATGTTGGGAACATACAAACCCAACATACAATGTGCAGACACCACCTGCTTTACAAATGCAATTAACTATCTTGCCGCGTCCACCTTGCACTTGTTCATTTGTATATTTCCTCTTGTATATCAGACATACATTCAGCTTTGCATGTCAACCCTTGCACATTTCTTCTTTGCATATAGCGAATGTATACTGCATATACATTCCGCTTTGTATGTCCGTGAGCCCCACAAAATGTACCTCCCCTTTTATTGGCTGCTTGTATGTCGCATATACATTGCAACTTGTATGTTGGAGATACAATGACCCTTGTATGTCCACGGGCCCCATCACTTGTATACTCATCCTTGTACATCTCCGCTTTGCATATAGCAAATGTATATGAGGGCAAACCCCACCATATATATCTTTGCTACTTTGTATGTTGCCGAACATACAAGACCACTTGTACTTTGCACTGTAGCAAATGCATTTGCACCTCCTTGTATATTTTTCATTGTATAAACCTGATGTATATTTCCAAATGGATATTCTAAACATACAATACGATATACATGCAATGCACAACATACAATGGCAAAATCTTCCAAGAATCTGTGATAGATTCCTCAATGTATATGCAAGCTCGATATGCATTCAAAGATGCATATAACTCAATTTTCTCACCATTTTCAAAGGCTGATTGAAAATTCTGCAAGCCCACCAATGTATAACTGCACTTGTACATACAAACCCCTTTGTATATACAAAGATACATGCACGCGACCATATACAAAGATACATGCATAAAAATATGAAGGCCAACAGACTTAGAATTTCATGGATTTTTTATGAAAGGTGCCTAGGAATTAAAATGCCTGAAACCTAAATGTTCATGTAGGCACCAATAGAGATGAACCATGACCATATCTCCTATTTGGTACTGCACATCCCTTGTCCTTTGATCCAATCTAGCCTTGATCTTCTGACTATTCTTGTGTAGAGTATCTTTGACTTGTTGATTGATCTCTTTCATAGCATCTGTAAATGTATTAGCATGTCCACTCCTTTTGTCCAACCCTTGAACATCTCTTAATTCAAAAATTCCTCTAGGATGACTACCATAGACAACTTCAAAAGGACTTAGACCTATACTTCTATTTGTAGAATCATTATAGGCATATTCTTCTTGTGGGAGTACCATATCCCAACTACCTCCATGTTCTCTTGTCAAACATCTCAGCAGATTGCCTAATGACCTATTCACAACCTCAGTTTGGCCATCAATTTGAGGATGATAGGTTGAGCTAAAGGACAAATTTGTACCCAATCGTTTCCACAAGGTTCTCCAAAAATGTCCCACAAATGTGTTGTCTCTGTCAGATACAATATTCAAAGGTAGTCCATGAATCCTGACAATTTCTTTAAAGAACAAACCTGTAATGTAGCTAGCATCATTGGTGGTTTTACAGGGAATAAAATGTGCCATTTTGCTGAATCTATCTACCACAACAACCACACTATCATGACCCATCCTTGTCTTTGGTAAACCCATCACAAAATCCATACTCAAACTTTCCCAAGGTCTGTTTGGTATGGGAAAAGGTTGGTACAGTCCTGTATTGGTTGATACCCCCTTTGCTCTCTAGCAAATCATACAACTCTCAACAAACCTTCTGATATCAGATTGCATCTTTAGTGAAAAGTAAAATCTTCTTACTATATTTGAGGTCTTATTGAGTCCAAAATGTCCTAAACCACCACTATGTTTCTCCTTCACTATATTATCCCTCATTGAGCATTTAGGGATACACAGTTGACTCCCCTTAAATAAAAGTCTATCCTGCAATGTATAATCTAAAAATTCACTGTGGAAAGCATTGACAAACTCACTGCATACCTTGTAAATCTCCTTGAAATCTTGGTCCTCTTCATACAATCCTTTGAGTGCCTCAACACCCATGCTTTGTAGCTGCACTTCTTGCATTGTCAACACCCTTCTTCTTAAGGCATTAGCAACCTTATTGGTTATCCCTTTCTTATGTTTGATGATGAAGGTGTATGCTTGAAGACTTTCCACCCACTTCATGTGTCTATGACTGAGCTTTTCCTATCCATTTAAAAAACTGGGAGCATGATTGTTAGTGTATACAATAAATTCTTTAGGAAGCAAGTAGTGCCTCCACTTCTTCAGAGCATGTACCATGGCATACAACTCTAAATCATAAGAGGAGTAATTCCTCTTAGCTTCATTCAATTTTTCACTAAAAAAGGCTATGGGTCTGCCTTTTTTACTCAACACTGTTCCTATGGCCAACCCACTTGCATCACATTTAATGGTAAAAACCTTATTGAAATCAGGAAGTACTAAGACATGATACTTGACAACTTTTTGCTTCAGACTTTCAAAACTCTAGTCTGCCTCTTTTGTCCACACAAATTTCACCTTACCACCACCCTTGATGTTCTCCAACATAGGTGCACAAATATCACTATAGTTCTTAATAAATTTTTTGTGGAATGTGGCCAAGCCATGAAAACTTCTAACCTCTCCTACTGTCCTAGGTGTAGGCCAATTCAAAATAGCTTCTACCTTGGAAGGATCCATTTTCAAATCATCCTTAGAGATGACAAAACCTAGGTACACCAATTCGTGTTTCATGAAGTCACACTTTTCCAAGTTTATCATTAGCTGTTGATCTTACAGCCTCTTCAAGACTACCTCCAAATGTTTCAAGTGTTCTTCCTTGCTCTTACTAAACACCAAGATATCATCAAGGTATACTACCACAAATTTCCCTATGAATTCCTGCAACACCTCATTCTTCAGTCTCATAAAGGTGCTAGGGGCATTTGAAAGACCAAAAGGCATCACAAGCCACTCATACAACCTTTCATTGGTTTTGAATGTTGTCTTCCACTCATCCCCCTCTCTTATCCTTATCTGGTGATACCCACTCTCTAAGTCTATCTTGGAGAAATAAGTAGCCCCTCCCAAGCAATCCATTAGATCCTCTATTCTAGGAATAGGAAACCTATACCTGATGGTTATCCTATTTATGTCCCTAGAATTAGTACATAGTCTCCATTTCCCATCCTTCTTTGGGACTAAAATAGTAGGTACTACACATGGGCTAAGGCTCTTCCTTATCAGTCCTTTGTTTAGGAGTTCTTGAACTTGATTTGCTATCTCTTCATTCTGCTAAGGGGTCATTTTATATGCTGCCTTATTAGGAAGTACTGCTCCTGGTATGAGATCTATCTGATGGCTAATGTCTCTGACAGGTGGTAGGGAATCAGGTATATCTTTTGCAATCACTTCTTTGTAACTCTCAAGAAAATCTCTAAACTCCTTAAGCCTTACTTCTCTCACATTTTCCTTCTTTTCCCCCTTAGGCTTCACAATAAGAGAAAACCCTACTCCATCACCTTCCTTTAATGTGTCCATGAATTCTTTTTCTCCTACCATCATTACACTAGATCCTACTTGCTTGTGGATCCTCTTCCACCAATGACTGTATACTATAAGTTACACCATCCTTTTGGAATGTGTAAGCATTCTTTTCTCCATCATGATGAGCCTTTCTGTCAAACTACCATGGTCTTCCTAACAAAAGATGGCAAGCATCCATTGGAAGGATGTCACACAAGATTTTATCTCTATACCCCCCAATACTAAATTCTACCCATGCTTGTTCATTGATGAGTATGTGCTATCCCTTATTCAACCAACTGACTTTATATGGACTACTATGGTGTATCCTTTCTAACTTCAACTTATTCACTGCTTCCAAAGATATGATATTATTAGTAGAACTAGAGTCAATAATAACATTACAAACCTTACCTTGGATCTTGCAGTTGATTGTGAACAAAGCCCTTCTTTGAGACGGTTCAATCTACACTAATTCCTTGAGTAGCATCCTCTTGATCATTAGATTTTCTCCCATTTCTGATGCCAGATTCACTTCAGGAGATGTCACACTCCTTGCATCCTCTTGAATCAAAGTGGTTCTCTTATCACCACCATGAGAAGTTGAGGCCTTCTCTGGACACTTGTATGTCAGGTTCCCTATCTAATTGTAGTTATAACATCTCATATTGGAGAACTTGGATCCTCTACCTGATCCATTTGTCCCACCTCTTCCATCAGGCCTTCTTCTTTGGTAGCCTCCTCTGCTACTTGAGTCCCTAACTTGTTCTTCTTGGCTAGACTCACCACTAGGCCTCTGGTTAGGACTTCTTCCTCCAAAACTACCTTTGCCTCTAAAACTTCTTCCTCTTCTACCTTTATTATTATGCTCAATCTTTCTCTTTATCTTCTCTTCAGCACTTAAGGCCATTTGGAAACACTTGTTCACTGTTTCTGGTGCTAAGATGCTAATCTCATCTTGGATGTTCATCCTTAGGCCATTCAGATACCTTGCCACCTCCTCTGACTCTTCTTCTTGTCTCTTTGATCTGAGACTAAGTTTATGAAACTCTTGTGTGTATGCATTCACATCAAGGTCTCTCTGTCTAAGGTTCTGCAATTTCTTATACATCTACATATAATAGTCCAGAGGTAAGAATTGTGCCTTGATTTTGGTCTTCATCCTTTCCCAAGAGGTTATCATATTCTTCCCCTCCTTGAATCTCTCTCCTTGCTCATAATTCCACCATGCAAGAGCAGATCCCTTCAACCTTGCCTTTGCCAACTTAACCCTCCTATCATCAGGGACTTCTTTGTATTCAAAATGATTGTTCAATGCCTCAATCCAATCAATCACCTCTTCAACTTCAACACTTCCACCATACATAGGTAACCCATCCATGGTGTCCCTATTCACTGACTTCAAAGCATCTACAAATGCTCTCTGGTTTGTTGGTATCTCCTCTGTCCTCTTATTGGTTCCAACAATTTTTGTATCTCCTTCATCGTTGTCACTTTCATCTTCCCTGTCCTTGCCTTTGGACTGCTTGAACTCTCCCAACTTGGATTCAAGCATCTCCTCGATCAGCTTCTTAATGGCATCCTATGACATACTTTTGGGAGGCATCCTCTCCACCTCTGTCTCACTTTCTCTGTCTAACATATACTATTCACAAACAACACCCAAATGCCAACACTCCTGCAAATCCTCAATTCGACTTGCCGCCCAAACCTTTTCATGCTTTGATACCAATATGATGAGGAGTACGTAGTGAAAGTGCACAACTAATCCAAATTGATCGGTGAGAGTCCTTCTATCTTGGCGATCTATTCTCCTTCCTTGTTATTGGCCAAATATACCCCGTTGGCCACTTTACAACTTGTCTCTCCGACGCCTTAGTCACTGTGATGTCAACTTTCACTTGTCGGCAAGACAACTTCTATCGGCCATATTAGACTTTGCTTCGCCGATACGCCGATGACCTTTTATATTCAGTGAGACTCTTCTTGTTGGTAAGCATTCACAAACTTTGGCTGATGCACCGATAGACCAACTACCTCGGTGAGACTTGTCTTGTCGGTGGGACTTAATCTGGAGTTGCCGATACACTGATAGGCCTAACATCAGCAAGACTTATACTCTTGTCTGGCTGACCCATTGATGGATTGACTCTGACTGTGACTTCCTCTCATCGGTGTGACTTCTCTCTTTGGTGAACCTCAATTTCGCTAGGCCAATACACTGATAGACTTTCTGAGATCAGCTAGACTGCTTGACTTTGGTAGACTTGATTTGAGTCCCAGTGATACGCCAATGCATAGTTCACTTTCTCCCTCTTCAACCAAACCCTAGCACATGGGGATGCTTGGTCAACCTACTATGCAATGTACTCTATCTGGATCCTCTACACCGTTGGACACAAAAATAAAACAAATAAACAAAAATTAGTATTGTACAATGAAGCCATTCCACTGATTTTGACAGAAATCATACTAGTGGAAAACACACTAAAAGAATGGAAATCTACAATTATATGAATTACAATTATAGGGAACATAAATCAAATAGACATAACAAAATGATTTTATTTCTCCTTAGAACAATACACAATCACATTCATACTTCTCCTTCTCTTCTTTCCTTCTCCCTCTTTGCATTCCTCAGGGTTAGGGATTTTATCAACTCTACCTGCTAGTAGTTGGAACACCAACTAATGCAAATAGTTGGGAGACCAACTGATCCAACTGCCTCTAGCTATCCTACTACCCTATTTTGGCATTAAGTGAATAACAATTTGACAAAAGTGTCCTAAGTCACTTGGGACTTACAAAACAACCTAGATACAAATTTAAATGACATGCATTGGTCAAATAGACCTTATTACAACACAAAACATGATTTTCTAGGTGCTCCGGCACCACATTCATAAGGTTGGAATGGTTGCAAATTACAGGTATGTACATGAAATGTCATTGGATTATAGTTAGGCAAAATCAGGGTTAATTACAATAATTTCATTAAGAAAATGATGCAAATTGTTGGTCATTACTGTAGTTAATTATGCAAGTAGAATTTCATGTTGTTAATTTCTGAAAGTCCTTATTAGAAAAAAATGACAAGAAAAGCCCTAGGGTAATTTGTTAAAAACATGGAAATTGTGGTAAAAACCCTAGAATTGTATGCAAACAAAAGGGTAAAATGTATATTGTTTTGGTAGGATGGCACCCATAAAAAAGAAGGTAGATACTACGGCTAAGGAAGGAGAGAAAGTAAAAAGAGAAAGAAAATCAAGGAAAGAAACAGTTAGGGAGGAGTTACCACCGATTAGGGGATATTCATCCTTGATATTTAGCTTAAGAGGAATAGTTACAGCTACAAATATTGGTCATTATGATGCAGAAGAAGTGCTACAGAAAGTCACGGTGCCAGACGCCATCACGGACATGAGGAAGATTTGGGAGAAAGGATTATACAAAGCAGTAGGTTTCTCATTGGCTATGGAGGCCAAAGACCTAGTACTAGAATGCATAGATAGATATAATTTGACTACCAAGAAGGTAATGCATAATTGGCGAACTATTACAGATCTATCTACAAAAGGCATAGCCCAAACTTTTGGGCTAGAGATTAAGGAGCAAATGATGGACATTGATATTGATCAATATGCTGTGGATTTTATAAAAATGAGAAAGAATGTAAAACTGCTATCTTTTATGGGTGGTATACAACAGAGAACAAACCCAAAGCTACGGTAAGGGTACAAAAGAATTTATACAAGGTTGACTTCAAAGAGGAAGTGTATTTAATGATCACAATGTTGAGCAGATTAGCTAGATTAAAGATGCCACAAAGTTTGAGCCATGGATGTTTACCATCATACAATATATTAGAGCAAAGGAGGGAACCAGTCATTGGGCTAGGGCTATCACTATAGCAATAAACAAACAAATAATGGCATTCAGGAAAAATAGAAGATTTTCTTTGTCTTCTTATGTGATTTATGTGTGTGCTGTTGAATGCCACCATTGGTTGGAATCGATATAGTGGGTACCTTAAGAATTGGCCTAGGGTAAAAGTTGGTTTATGATCATTATCCAGATTTATAGGAGGACAATGCATGGTGCAAATATGCTAGGGTTAATGATGTTTTTTATACTTATTTAGTAAGAATTCTAACAGGGGATAAAGACAAGAGATTATTAGAGGAGGTGGCAAAGGCTATAAGTTCTTTTAGTTCCTGGTATATACAATTTCCTACCTTCACCTATGTTAGAACTAAAGGATTTGAGGGTAAACCATTCAAATTGCCAAGATATACTCCAGACCGGTTGATTGTATTAGAATTATCAAGACAAATTTTGAATGTATTTAGAATGTACAAAAAGAGATTTGGCAAAGGAAACATCAAGTTCCCTTGGGTGATTGGTAACTATTCATGTTATAATGAAGACATTGCCAAGGAATCAGAAAGAGAGTTGAGATACTATGGGTTTGAGGAGTTTGACTTAGTTAGACATTTTGACCCTTTTCACAGAACTGAAAACGACATTGATAAAAAGTATAAGCACCAAATCCACATTGAAAATTTTTGGTCAGACTGTGAGAATGAGCAGGAAGTGAGAAGAGCTCATCATAGATTGACATTGGAAAAGATGAAAACCATGGGGGATACCAATGTGCCCCAAGAGGTTATAGATGATGATAAATTATTACACCAAAGTTATGAGATTAAGGGAGTGGCCTTATTGCCAATCAATGAGCCTAATTGGGAGGAGCCAACAGAGACATCTTTGGATGTAATATCTAAACTAATTCTTTTATTTTCTAAAACATGGTTAAGTGATAGGATGGAAGAGCTTAAATCTCAAGGTGTTATTGCCACCTATTAGAAAAAAGGGAAAGAAAAGAGAAAGAGAAAAGAAGGATGAGTTAATGTGTTTTTATAAAAAGAGAAGAAATATTGTAGAGACTATAGTCCTTGAAAAGGATGAAAATGCCACATTGTTGGATCCCTATGCTCTTAGTATCATAGTTGCCATTCCTTCAAGGACATTCATGGAAGGAGCATCAAGCCTATTACCTTTTAATTCACGCTTATTCAATTTTTCGTGAACCTCCCCTAAGCAAAGGTTGACCCGCCATCTTACCTTATTGGTCATATGTTTATTTCTTAAGTTGGCTCTTTGTTTTTAAAATTTATCTACTTGTCTTCCTATGTGTGGAATTACTAAAGAATTGAACCTTTGAACTTGAACCCTTTTCAATGGTTCAAAAGTTCAATGGTTCAAGAGTTCAATATTCAATGCTTCTTAAGGAGTTGTGTACACTCTATCCCCTTGTGTAACACAATTTGTATCTTTGAACCTTTTGGTTGAACCTCATAATGGAGATCAACGGTTCATGAGTTCAACAAGTTAATGTTTCTTGAAAAGTTGTGAACTGTTGGTCCCTTTGTGTCACTCAATTTGTGTCATTGAACCTTCAAGTTGAACCTTATTTTGGGAGTTCAAAGGTTCAAAGGTTCAACATTTTGTGATTTTAGTCCCACTTTTCCCGAAGTCTTCTTTAAGTCAAAATTGTGGGAGATTTTAAAAGAAGTAAATCATTTAGAGGGAAATATATCTGAAAATTTTTATGAAATAGAAAGTTCTAACTTTGAAAGGTTATGAGTAATCATTACACATTAAGGTCATGTGCGAGAACTACTTATAATTAATGCACCTGTCAGAATTTGCATCCTATCAAGCAAGTTTAGCACAAGTTAATTGATCCAGTAATTATTTGACCTGATTTCATGCCTTTTATCGACAAAAGATAGGCCTTTTTAATAGTAAACACACAGGGTGATGCAAAAGGAGAGTAGCGCTGGAGGTATAAGATTTTTATTGCCCAATTTTATAGTAATTTCTGATCCATTGGAGGTGAGTTTGACTTTTCCTATAGCTAATTCCATTACTTTGTTGGAAAGGAGAATCATTTTGAGTTTCTGGTATTATTAAAAAGAAGTTCAAAGGATTTTTCATTATATCTATCTAATTTGTGGCCATGAAATTCGCTTGTCATGGTTCCAAACATGGTCCTAGCCTTGTCTGTTCTCTTCTTGAATTTGGGGATACCTCTCTAGCTCAATATGATTTAGAGGATTTTAAGGAGAGGCTCGAAAATCCTATGTCAACTCCTATGATGGAGAAAATAGTAGAAAGTGGTTTAGTCGAAGCTACAGCCTTTCCCATGGCAGTATAATGCCCTAAATTAGTTTTGGAATGTATGAGCAGATATGACCCCCAAAATAGGTGTATCAAAACTGTAGCTGGCAATGTGTTACTACCAATCAATAGACAAACCCTAATGGCTATGATGAAAATTCTACCTAAAGAGCCATATTCTGATCTTAATATTACTTCTTCTTATAGCTATTTTTCATTGAAGAAATCAAACTATAGGAGTGTAATTGCAAGGAATTGCGTATTGAAATTTCAAAAGGGAGGATCAAGACTGCCTAGACCACTAACAAGAGAACACATGATACTGGAAGTAAAGGATATTATGGTATTGCTACATAGGCTAAAGGGTAACTCCCAAGCATTTTATTGGGAGGACTAGATGTATTTCTTCATTCAGGTGATCCTCCAAGGAGAACAATACTTAGATTGGGCAGAAATCATAGCCAAATGTTTGCATCTGGGTTTGAGTAATTATTTGGGGAATAAGAATTTTTATGTCTTTATATCTCTTTTACTACCTAGCATCTACAAGAGAATGGAGAGGGTTGCCTTATGCATCCTTGGTTGAAAACAACAAAATTTATGATTATTATTCACATTTGCAGATGTAAAATTGTTATGAAAACTATGGAAGGGTTATTGATGTTTTTACTGGTAGGATGACTTATGAATTGGCAGGCAATGTTAATAAGAGAATGTCTGATGAAGCTATGCAGCTAATTAGTATTTATTGTAGTTTCTTCATTTAGTTTCCCAAATTTACTTATATCAGAGTTGGTGGTTTTGATAGCAAACCAGTAAAGCTGCCCAGATATGTTTTTGACCGCTTTGTATTGATAGAAGTTTCCAGGCAACTAGCCCATGTAGATAAGAAATTTCCAATGCAGAAAGAATCTGGTATATCTTTTCCTGTTGAACTTGGACACTATTCATGTCAGTCAATTTTTGATGCTTTAAATTTGGAGGTGGACCTAAAAAAGTTCAATTTTTAGTACTATAATGCCAGACCCCAGTTTCACAGCAAAGGTTTTGCTAGGGACAATCTTGATTTTGGAACAGGATTTTCACACATTCCCCAGATAGAAGACTATTGGGAGGATTGTTCAGATGAATTCAAAGTTAGAAGAAATATTTGGTGGAGGTTCTCCTTAGGGTAAATAGTTACACTCAATCTGAGTATGAATATCTCTGGAATAATTGATGATGAAGAATAGGTTATTGATCCTCATTTTAAACAAATAAAACAACAACCTATCCCAGAAGTTGATTGGGATAGAGGTGAAGAGGATCAGATTGAAGTCAAAACCCTTCCAGTGATAAGGAGAATTGAGAAATGGTTAAGGGAATGTAGATTGAAGGAGGTTCAAAATGAAGATTTCCAGTGATGTGCACCAATTGGTGAATCACCATCTCCAATAAGCTCGTCTAATCGGCTTATTACTATCTCTGATGCAGGTACTCTCAAGCCAAAAATTAGAAAGGGTTCTATTATCAAAAAGTCCAAGAAAACCCTTGCAACTATTCTACCTCCTCGTACTACCAGATTAAGGACTAAAAGTAGGAAGAAGGAGATTTTGGAAAGAATAATTATGGATTTAAACTGTGAAGAAGATTTGGGGGAAGCAATGGGCGACAAAGGGTTTGATTCACCAATGGTAGAAGAGACTAGTCCAAACCAACAAGTAGAGGTTGCTTCATATTCTGCCAACCTGATGATGATATCAAATGTGCCTTCTGAACAACTGAATCCTAGTAAAGAAGTTCTGGCCCTTGCACCAAAATGGTTGGAAAGCTCAATTAGTGATAAAAGAAAAATAGTTCCATTTTCATTTCCATTGGAGGACATGGTAAGAAAGTGTCTAGGAAAGACTCCTAAATCCAAAAAGCTAAAAACCTTATCCAGAGTGGACATTGACCCTAATATAGGGAATTGGAGTACAGAAATAGTCTGGCCAACAACTGATGAAGAAGTTCAGGACCCTACAGTTCAAGATTTCACAATAGAAAGAATAGACCTTGGGACTGCATCACGTGCCGCTGATGTACACCATCTGGAAGCATCTACCAAGAGGATAGTTAGCCATACGTGGAAGGATGAAAAGGATAAGAGGGAGTTGAAATAGACTTTACAATCAATGGCAAAGTATATTGATGCCATTCATAATCCAAGTCCCCAACCTGTTTCTCAACTACCTCTATCTTTTGACCCAAAATCTCCAACCAATCAGAAAATGCTAGATCAGATACATAGAAACAAAATGGTGAGCAGAGTGTTTGATGATTGTTTGGATGGTATCATCTAGAAGGGTACAGAGTACATTAACGAATTGAAAAGTATATATGATGAAGCTATGGCTACTATCAAAGAGTTGAAAACACAGAATGCTTCGTGGGTAAAAGATGAAGGGAAATGGATGAATGTGATGAATCAAATTGATGAAGTTTAGAAATATGGGGTAACAAAACTTTTATCAAAAAAGAATATAACAAGTTTGAATGATGATATACTGTATGTGAGCAAGAGAAACATCGAATGGAGAAACTCAGTATCTAGGCAAGGGCGAATTGAATTTACAAAAATGATTAAAGAGATAATTGAGTTTACTCAGTCTTTACAGCATGATTTGGAATGTATTGACGTGAAGTATATTAAAGATGATGGGGAGGCAGAAAAGGATACCGATACTATGGTTCAATCCTTCAGGGAGAAAATTAGTTTTGTTAAAGAAAATGATAACCTATTAATTGAAGATTTTTCTTGGATATCAAAGGTAGAATCACTTCTTCACCTCTATGTCGATGCACTCCCAGAGCATGCAGAGAAATTGGTGAAATTTTGAAGAGAGAAAGATGTCTGGAAAGCAAGGGTTAAACATATTGGTATCCCTAACTTCTTGAAAATCCAAGAATTTGTTACCACATTTCAGGAGTGGAAGGCTCAACGTGTCTCCTCAGCCAAACAAATTAAATCCAAAGATTCTAATCCACTGCCCCAGTCATGATCTTGCTTGCATAATCTCTTTAATCAGTTATTTAGTTGGAATTATGTTCAAAAACTTTATCTTTCAATGAGCTTGTAAGAAACTAAAATATGGTGTGGGTCAGAGTTGGTTATAACTATGGGTTTAAAAGAACGGTTAATTAGGGTAACTATATATATGTTTTTAGTTGTTAAAATTGATATACAGAAAGTCAAGAAGAAGATATAAGGAATTTTGGAGCTAAACTTTTTCTATTTTTACAATATATCTGATGTTTGTCTGAAACATTTTCATCTGTGAATGAGAAGGAGAAATGATTGCTGCAGTCTTAAATCTATGTGTTTAAGTTATTTGAAATCGAGTTTCTGTGCAAACTCTTCTTTCATGTGTTAATTGTTCTTTCATTGGATAACTCATCATATATGTTTTATCATTTATTGGTTCAGCAATATACATATTTATATATTTGATTATTATTGAAGATGGAATCTGTGTATTCTATCACCAAATGATGTTGTAAAGAAGAAATATATCACATTCATAGCATGATGATGTATGGATGTTAGTTTGCCTTTAATGCTTTCTAGTTAAAAGTGTATTTGAATGATTAGAATAATTTGAATTCATTGAAGATTTTAAAGGGAGTTGTACCTTAATTCAGAGGGGAATTATTCTTGATAGTTCAGCCATTTGTTGTTTAACTTATTTGTTCTTGAAAGAAAAAGTTATAGAGTCAAAACAAAACATTTTTAGACTAGGACAAATCTGTAACCCAATAGTTTTTGGTGACTCTACTGGGGAATTGAAGTCATTTGTTGAAAGATTAATTGCCTTAATATGAAGCAATGATGGTGCTTCCTCATGAAAATATAATTCCTCTTCTACAACCTAATCTTGGTTTTCAAGATGAGTATGAAGATATAATTGGTTAGTTAAATACTCTTGCATGGCGCACCCACCAAAATGTTGATGATTATAGAAAAGTAAGCCAAGTATTAGATAGGGAAGAAGAATTGGCCGATAATTTGAGATTGTTGTTACTCAGACAAAGAAGGAGACAAGAAGGAAACACAGTAAGAAATCAAGCCCCTAAAGTCCAAAGAGGTCAAGAATAGCCTAGAGACCAATAACTACCTATCTAATTACAATATCATAAACTGGATTCTAGAAGATACACAAGGTCTTTGAGGATAGAGGGAGTTGAAGATCCTACTTTTCAAACTCTGCAAAGCCTAAATTTTCCCTATATTCCTAGTCCTATTAGAAGAGCTAGAAGTAGACCTCCCAGCCCTCCTAAACCCTATACATCCTCTGTCTGTCAAGCCTTAAATCTTTTTGGTACTGTCATTCCTTTTGCTATAAGCTTTCTACCAATGGCTCAACCTTGGGGAGCAGCTATAGGACCTCTAAATTTAGGAGCTAACCTGAATCCTCTACCTGAAAATGCAAGGGAAAACTTACCTAAATTTAATGGAGATGGAAGACAATCACCAGATGACCATCTGAGTGCCTTTTCCGTAGCATGTGGTGTGTTAGGTGTGCATCATCAAGATGTAGCCATAAGGCTTTTTGTCTAAACTCTAACTGATACTGCAGAACAATGGTTCTATCATTTGTCTGGCTCTTCAATTACAAACTAGAATGATATGAAAATTGCATTCGAAAATAGATTCAAAAGTGCAGAAGATGAACATTCCCTTCTTGTTCAATTAACTCAGGTCAAGAAAGAAATTCATGAGCCTATGAGGGAATTTATAGCCAAATTCAATAGAATTGTGCACAAAATCTCAAATGCTAAGAGGCCAACTCCTAAGAATCAGAAATGTTTCTTTATCAATTCTATGCCCCCTGATATTAGTTTCCATCTTAGAAGAGGTTAGAAGATGATCTTCTTATCGCTAGAAAATGGAAGAGAGAAGTCCAAATACCTAATGCTCATCTGTCATCCTCTATAGATCTTGTGGTTCAAAGGCTAGTTAATGATATGATCACTTTGAAAAGACAAATGCCTAAGGTTGGTACTTCATTTCAACAACCATATCAATATATCGGCAGGAGAAATTTTAATCAACAAACAAATACTACTAGGACATTGCCACTTACATTAGTACAACCAAGGTTAACTATTGAGGCTCCTCCTAGAAGAGGGAATATGTGTGCTTTTCATTTGACTACTGATCATGATAGAAATTCTTGTCCGGAGATGCTTAGATATGCTCAAATGGCCGCTACTCAAGATGTATTGGGAGAGATTACCGAAGAAGAAAGGAACTTTGAGGAACCTAGCAACTTTGAAATACACTTCCTAGAATATGAATCAAATTCAGAAAGAGGAGGTGAAATATTGGTTACTCTCAAAGATCCTTCATGTGCTGTCCTCACCAGAAGTTAGAAGAATCCAAGATTTTCTAATACTCAAGAAGTACCTGTTAAGGGTAAGGAACCTCTTATTAGAACCTCTGATGCTAATATGAAGAACCAAGAAATTAAAGTGTTACATAGAAATTATCGTGAAACTTCTTTTGATATTTTAGAATTTTGTAAGCCTACAAAGATTCAAATATCCCCTACTGAATACCTCAAGTGAGAACCCAAAGAACTTGATAAATTGGTTAAATATGTCAAAGGTGGTCCTACACAGATTGAACCCAAAGGTCAACTAAATGTTAATATTGAGTCTCCCATTGCCCAATTATTTGCTTCTCCACCTAAATCACCCACACACTCCTAGAATGGCCCTCAATTCATCTAATGATACTTCTTATATGGCCGATATGAAGCCCAACCCATTTTATGTTTCTTTAGTCATAAATGGCCATAAACTCAGTAATTGTATCATAGACTCAGGTGCTTCTGATAATATTATGCCTTCTTCTAGCCAAAATCCTAGGCCTATCCCTTACAAAAAAATTTGGTAGGTGTTACTCCATGGATGGTAAATAGATTTCTTTGCTTGGACAAATTAAAGATGCAAGGGTTGCTCTCGTAGCCTATCTTGATAAAAGAGTGAAGTTGACTATCTTGGTAGCAAATATTCCTGCTAGTTATGCGATGTTGTTGAGCAAGACTTTTTGCAAAGATTTAGGTGGGTAGATTAAATTGGATTGGTCAAAAGCTACAATTCTAGTGGGAAAGCAGAAAGTTAAGCTAGAACCTGAACCTAAATGCAAGTTTACTGTATACCCTTCTGATGATCCTAAGTCTCAGATTTTATTTGAAGAATGTGAATTTGGTAATTATTTTCTCTCTTTGATACAGAGGCATCCACACTAAAATCCTGACATACAGCATGTATGTCTATGCATTACTAATCATGCACCCAAACCTAAAACTTGTCAACATCATCATATTTTCTCTACTGATCGATATCCTCCTGTAGACAAACCTTTGACCTTTTGCCTGTCAGCAGCATCATCATATTCAGCTATCGACAACATCATCATATTCAGCTATTAGCAGCATCATCATATTCGACATCATCTTTATCAGTAGGATATAAAATATCGGGTTCTTCCCATATATCCTCATGACAACAACCTCATGCACCTTTCCTCTGACGCTTACGCCACCCTGATATCTGACCCACTTACACTACCAGCATTAGGATATGACTTATCAGGTCATATTTGAAACATCCTGATGACGATGTTCAACTTCATGCACACAATGAATATTCTACCAAATATTCCTTCCATGATCCACTTATCTCCCCGATGCCTTACGCCTATGCCAAAACACTTATCGGTGGGATAAACCTTTATTGGGTAATATTTTGGAATGTCCTGATGATGATTATCCTGATGACAGTGACATCACATGCATTCCCTCCAATATCCTGCTTATCGGCCAAACATAACATCATCGGCCCATGATGGAAATGTCAACCCAATCTACTAACTCATGCCGATATGCTCTCCATCGACAACACCTTGCAATTATCAACCCAATGTGCATTCACCTTATGCAATCTACAGCATCATATCCACATCCATGCACTAAGACGATGCCTGATGTAACTACAGGATATACACAGAAATATCTCGATGATGCAGTGGCAATGAGTATACCAAACTTAATGAATTTTCACCGTTCTGATCCGCTGAACCTCCTGGGATGACCCGATCTGCTTCCTGGATGACCTTAACAACTAGCATGACCTAGCACATACCCATGCTAGGGTTCTCAACATCTCTCGATTGCGGTCCTGCAGATATGCATGCAACAGAAATAGAAAACACAAAAAAGAAAACCTAAACTATGGTACACAGCCATTCATCGATTTGATGAATCAATCGGTGGAATGGATCAGCGAATCCATGCAACCACTAGAATAGAAATTCAATCATACAGTGAGACCCAAATAGAGAATTGACACAAACAGGATCTCTTTATTGCTTTCAAAAGGATGTAAGTACAATACTCTATTTTTCCCACAACACAATCTAACTTCTCAGTATGTCTCCCTTTCTGTCTCACTCTGTCTGTCCCTTGAAATGGCCTGATTTTGGGGGTATTTAACTACTCACAGTAGTATTATTTTTGCCTCCAAACGGCTGGGAAATCTCTCCAAGCGGCTAGGAAATCTCTCCAGGCGGCTGGGAGACCCAACCGAACTAACAAACTAAACAACTGTCCAAACAAACTATCTAAAAGTAGTAAAGCATGGTCAACTCAGACCTTATTACAAGCATTGGTCTTATAAGACCTTTTTGGAAACATCAACAAGACTTAAAACTAACTAACGACCTCATGGAGGCTAGCTATCAGGTAGGTACTCCTGCACCATACTCCCCAACAGAAAAAGAACTCATGTCCCATGAGTTAGGTTGTGGAAGAATTCCACCTTTACGCTTTGCCATCTCAGTGTTCTAACCTGTTCCAGCTTTATCCTCTGTTGTCTCTTGGCTACTCCAAGATTTCTGAACTGTAACTTGCTATCGTGCAAGTAAACCCTCGTACCTATCAATATAGGCCCTTCTCACACATACCCTATGTTTGTCAGGTTGTCTTATCAGCACCTCTATCTGAATACCTGGTTGAATGACCTTAGTAATTGCCTCTTGAATTTCTACAATGTTCAAATCTGTCTTCCTTTCAACCTTTATAGGACAAACAATAGTCCCAACTATGACAACATCCTTGTCATTCCTCTCAACTGGTTGCTGTTTGCAAACCTATTTCTGAACCTGCTGCTGACCTTTGTCAGTCAAAACTGAAACTATCTTCAAACTATTGTCCTTAACAACTCCTTTCCCTGTAATGTCCTCAACTGCCTTTATGCCTACTGTTGTAGGCATTTGCACAAATTCCTTCTTTCCCACTAAAATGATTTTTGCTGCCTTCTGTACTACAGCTGCTTCCTGTAATGGCATCAACATAATAGTTTTCCCATCTTTCTTGATGGTGTAGGTATTAGCATACCCATCATACACTACTCTCCTATTAAATTGCCATGGCCTACCCAATAGTAGGTGACAACATTCCATGGGCAATATGTCACACAAAACTCTATCATGATATGCTCCAATCTAAAAATCAACATATGCCTATTCATATACAAAAAGTGATTGACTATCACTCACCCAAGATGCCTTGTAAGGGCTTTGATGTGGAATCCTTTCCAAATTTAGTTTATCCACCATTTCCTGAGATACCATATTATCTGTTGAACTAGTATTAATGACAACCTTACATATTTTACCTTTGCTCTTGCATGTAGTCTTGAAAAGAGCTTTTCTTTGCATCATATCCTTTGATGTCTGCAAACTAGTTCTCCTTAGCATCAATGCTTCTCCCTCCTTAGGATATCCATAATTGTCAGGAGCTCTATCTCCATAGTAAGTGTTCGAACTTTGCACACTATCCTCTACTTTCTCTTCTTGCACAAGTTGTACTCTCTTGTCATTCATTCTATCATCTCTGGATGATGAACCTTGTCTTTCTGGACATTTAAAAGATGGATGACCACACTCACCATAGGTGTAACACTTTCCTGAAAATGTAGTAGAACCTCTACCACCTCCAAATCTGCCTCTAGTACCCTTCCATCCACCTCTAAAATTAGACTATCCCTGTCCTTTACCAGTGTCTTCTTGACCCTCATTGGTTTGCCTTGTTGTAGGGGCTAATCCTCTTCCCCTCATATTGCTGCCTCTTCCTCTCATGGATTTATCTTGTCTTCTATTCATCTTTTCTTCAATCCTAATTGCCATTTGATAACAATCTTCCACACTCTTAGGGTTAGCTAAAACTAACTCATCCTGTATGTTCAATCTCAAACCAGCCAAGTACCTAGCCACCTTTTCTACCTCATTCTCATGATGACCAGATCTCATACTCAACTTATAAAACTCCTCAGTGTATGCCTTCACATCCATTTCCTTCTGCCTTAAAAATTGCAGCTTCTTAAACATCTGAATTTTATAATCCTTGGGCAAGAATTTACCTTTGATCCTTGCTACCATTTTGTCCCATGAAGTGATCTTTGACTTGCCTTGTTTCCTTCTCTCAGATTGTACATAATCCCACCATACCAAAGTATGACCTCCTAACTTGGTCTTTGCAATCTTTACCTTCTAATCCTCAACAACATCTTCACATTCAAAGTGATTATCAAGTGTAGCAATCCAATCCAGTAACTCATCTTCATTCAAACTTCCATTATACTTGGAAACATCAACCTTTACCTTAGGTTTATCATTCTGCACTACCTTTAACAGTTTTGCAAATCTCTGGTCTTCAACATTTAGATCTTCAGCTACCTCTTCATACTCTTCAATAGCATCTTCATCTTCTTTTAATTCATTGTCTTCCACTTCCCTCTTTTTGTTCTTCTCCAAGGCTACAAGCCTGGCTTGCAGTGCTTCAGCAAGCTCCTTCATCTTCCTCATCTCTCTGGCATGTTTTTCCTTCATCTCCTACAACTCCCTTGCAGTACCATTACCTTTTGGAGGCATTTTGTCAACCTCTAACTTCTCTACCTCTGTCTTCTCAATGACAGAATCAACACACAAATAGCCTAGATCTTTTACTGAGCTCTGATACCACTATGATGCAGAGGCCTCCACACTAAAATCCTGACATACAGCATGTATGTCTATGCATTACTAATCATGCACCCAAACCTAAAACCTGTCAGCATCATCATATTTTCTCTGCCGACTGATATCCTCCTGCAGACAAACCTTCGACCTTTCACCTATGAGCAGCATCATCATATTCGACTATCGACAACATCATCATATTCGGCTATCGGCAGCATCATCATATTCGACATCATCTTTATCAGCAAGATATAAAATATTGGGTTCTTCCCATAAATCCTGATGACGACAACCTCATGCACCTTTCCTCTGATGCTTACATCACCCTGATATCCAACCCACTTACACTACCAGCATCAGGATATGACTTATCGGGTCATATTTGAAACATCCTGATGACGATGTTCAACTTCATGCACACGATGAATATTCTACTGAATATTCCTTCCGCGATCTACTTATCTCCCCAATGCCTTACACCTATGCTAAAACACTTGTCGGCAGGATAAACCTTTATCGGGTAATATTTTGGAATGTCCTGATGATGATTATCTTGATGACGGTGATGTCACATGCATTCCCTCCAATATCCTGCTTATCGGCCAAACATAACATCATCAGCCCACGATGGAAATGTCAACCTGATCTACTAACTCATGCCAATATGCTCTTTGTCGACAACACCTTGCAATTATCACCCCAATGCGCATTCACCTTATGCAATCTACCGCATCATATCCACATCCATGCACTAAGACGATGCTTGATGTAACTACAGGATATACATAGAAATATCTTGATGATGCAGTGGTAATGAATATACCAAACTTAACAGATTTTCACTGTTCTGATCCACCGAACCTCCTGGGATGACCCGATCTGCTTCCTGGACGACCTTAACAACCAGCATGACCTAGCACATACCCATGCTAGGGTTCTCAACACCTCTCGACTGCGGTCCTGTAGATATGGATGCAACAGAAATAGAAAACACAAAAAAGAAAACCTAGACTATGGTACATAGCCATTCCACCGATTCAATGAATCAATCGGTGGAATGGATCAGCGAATCCATACAACCACCAGAATAGAAATTCAATCATACAGTGAGGCCCAAATAGAGAATTGACACAAACAGGATCTCTTTATTGCTTTCAAAAGGATGTAAGCACAATACTGTGTTTTCCCACAGTACAATCTAACTTCTCAGTATGTCTCCCTCTCTGTCTCACTCTGTCTCTCCCTTGAAATGACCCAATTCTGGGGGTATTTAACTACTCACAGTAGTACTATTTTTGCATCCAAGTGGCTAGGGAATCTCTCCAAGTGGCTGGGAAATCTCTCTAGGTGGCTGGGAGACCCAACCAATCTAACAAACTAAACAACTGTCCAAAAAACTATCTAAAAATAGTAAAGCATGGTCAACTCAGACCTTATTACAAGCATTGGTCTTATAAGACCTTTTTGGAAACATCAACAAGACTTAAAACTAACTAACCGCCTCATGGAGGCCAGTTGTCAGGTAGGGCTCCTACACCACTCTTCTGAAGACATGAAGGAAGAATTCAGCTCAAAGTCTATTCATTTAGATGATCTATGGACCATGGAATTTGATGGTAGTTGTGCAACCATTGGTTTAGGAGCAGGGGTTGTTTCGATTTCACCTGAAGGTAAAATTTCTCCTTATTCTTTCAAGTTAGAATTTAAAAATACAAATAACACTGCAGAGTATGAGGCTCTATTTCTTGGGTTAAATGAAGCCAAAGGAAAAGGTATAAAGATACTCAGAGAAAAAGGAGATGCTAAATTAATTGTTAATAGGTGAGAGGAATTTTTTCAGTTAAAAATGAAAGATTGAGACATTACAGGAATAGAATTTGGGATGAGATAGAATATTTTGATGCCTTTTCTATTGAGGCAATTTCCAGAGATCTAAACATGGGCAGATTCTCTAGCAGTGTCAACTTCTCTTCTTCTCCCACACCCTGATTTCAAAAAGGATTCATATAGAATAGAACTAGTCTACCGTCCTAATGTCCCAGATAATGCTGAAAATTGGCAAGTTTTTGAGAATGATAGGCAGATCAAAAAAATCTTGGAGAATGTTAAGATGTTCCTGGGAACTTATTTTGAAGGTTCTGAAGTAGAATGTAAAGAATTCAGTCCTGATCTAGGGATCAATTCAAAGGATGATGTAATTTAGTTAAAGGGAAACAAAATCCCTAAAGGATTGGTCTCTGTAGAACATTTGTTCACTCAACAAGATGAATATACCAAAGGCAAACTTGTTCAAAATCCTGACAAATTGGGGGATTATGATAAAATAAACATTGGAAGTAAAACTGATCCTAAATTGATTTCTATTGGTAGGTGTTGTTCACCAGAGGAGAAAAACAAATTGATTAATCTGTTGATTAAGTATAAGGATATCTTTGCTTGGTACTATGATGACCTGAAAGATTTTAGGAGTGGGCAATTTCAACATCATATTCCTTTGAAAACAAATGCAACCCCATTCAAGCAGAAGTTGAGAAACTATAACCCAAAGGTTACTGAGGATATCTTTAAGGAGATCGACAAAATGTTGAAGGCTAGGATTATTTATCCAATTCATCACTCCACCTGGGTGGCAAACATTGTCCTAGTACACAAAAAAAAATGGAGAAATAAGGATTTTTGTTGATTTTAGGAACTTGAACCAAGCCAGTTTGAAAGATAATTATCCGTTACCTATGATGGATCACATTTTACAAATAGTTGCTAGATAAGAGATGATGTCCATGTTAGATGGGTTCTCAAGTTATAATCAAATGAGTGTGGCTGCAGCCAATCAACATAAAACTACTTTCACTACACCCCGGGGAACTTTTGCTTATAACCGTATGCCCTTTGGTTTGATTAATGCTAGTGCAAATTTTTAATGGGCCATGGATTCATCCTTTAGAGATTTGAAAGATAGAATTATTGTCATTTATCTTGATGATTTGATTGTTTTCTCTAGAAGAAGAGAAGATCATCTGAAAGATCTAGAGATCATTTTACAAAGGGGTCAGAGTCATGGGATATCTCTTAATCCTAAGAAGTCAGTTTTCTGTGTAATAGAAGGTAAGTTGTTGGGACATTTAGTTTCAAAGGATGGAATCAAAATTGATCCAAAGAGGGTTAAAGCAATACAACAACTAAGTCTTCCTTCTAATAGGACTGGAGTTAAGTCTTTCTTTGGCTAGATTAACTTCCTCAGAAGGTTCATTCCTGATTTTGCTAAGATTACAAAACATATTGTAGGGATGATGAGTGAAAAATAGGCATTCAAATGGAATGAGACTACTGAGAAAGAATTTGAAGATATTAAATAAGTAATTGCACAAACACCTACTTTGGTAAATCCTGATTTCCAAAAAGATTTTATTATTTATTGTTATGCCTCAGAACATACTATGTCTGGTATCTTACTATAGAAGAATGAGTTGAATGTAGAAGCCCCAATAGCCTTTATGAGTGTTCCTCTCAAGAAGCATGAACTTAAATATTCTTTATCTAAGAAGCAAGCTTTCACTGTGGTAAAGGCTATCGAACAATTTAGATATTACATACTACATTCTCATTCAATTGTATTTGTGCCTAGTTTGGTTGTAAAAAGCATTCTGACTCAACAAGATGTTGGGATCAACAATAGAGCAACATGGGTTGCTAAAATTCAAGAATATGCCTTGGAGGTTAGGCCAACCAAATTAGTTAGAGGTCAAGGTCTATGCAAATTTATTGCTGAAAGTAAGGAAGAAGAAGAAGAAGAACTTCCCACTGTCCTATTGGTAAGTTTACAAGATCCATGGTTCCTAAATGTGGCACACTATCTTACTTATGGAGACTATCCTAGTCACTTATCCCCAAAGGAGAAAAGAAATCTGATGTTAAAAGTAGCAAAATATGTCATTTGGGGTGATGTCTTATACAAAAAGGGACTAGATGGAACCTTTCTGAGATGTGTAGATAAGGAACAACAGCACAAGCTTTGGGAAGTTTTTCATAATGAAGCCTGTGGTGGACACTTCTCTTCTTCAGTCATAGCCTTCAAAATCCTTAGAAATTGTTATTATTGGCTAGGTATGTTTAAAGATGCATACAGATGGGTAGCTAACTGTGAAAAATGTAAAATGTTTTTAGGAAGGCCACGACTTGCAGCATTGCCTCTGAGGCCTGTCATTATTGAAGAACCTTTCAAACAATGGGGATTAGACTTTATTGGGCCTCTCTCACCTCCTTCAAGTGCCAGACATACACATATTCTAACAGCAATAGACTATTTTACAAAATGGGTTGAAGCAGTCCCTATGAAGAGAACCACTTCAGAAGTAGTGTGTAATTTTCTCAAAGAGAATATACTGGTGCGGTTTGGTGTCCCTCAGAAACTTGTAGTAGATAACGCCACCATCTTTTCCTCAACTGAACTTACTTCTTTTTGCTATGAGCATAGTATATCTCTCTCTCACTCATTAGACTACTACCCTCAAGGGAACAGACAAGCTGAGTCCAGTAATAAAAAATTTGATAGCCATCATGAGAAAATTGGTGAGTGAGAATCTCAAAGACTGGCATAAAAGAGTGTATGAAGCACTCTGGGCTGACAGGGTAACCCCAAAAAGGGCAATAGGAATGGCACCTTTTGAGCTGGTTTATGGAATAGGAGCTCAGTTATCATTACCTCTGGAATTATCTGCAGCTAAATCACAAAAATGTCATTAAAGATCAATACTTTCAAGATTCCTTAAAGAAAAGAGTTATGTACTTAACTAAGATTGAAGAAGAAAGGAATGAATTGGTTGATCAGATTACTGCTCACCAAACCAGGGTCAGAAAGATTTTTGATTGAAAAATAAGGCCCAAAAAATTCATGGAAGGAGACGAAGTGCTGCTGTGGGATAGGAGGAGAGAACCTAAAGGAGCACATGGAAAATTTGATTCACTCTGGAAAGGACCTTTCAAAATTCATCAGGTACTGGGTCCTAATTCTTTCAAATTGGAATATCTGGATGGATCTATTTTAACCCTATCTTATAATGGATAGGACCTTAAATTGTATCGACTGTACAATAGGTGTCCCATATTTTGTACATAGTCTTACCTTTGTTATCATGTGTTGTCATTTTCCTTTTCTAGTTTTGGCTTGCCTTGTTTCTTTTTCTTCCATCTCTGTGTTTAGTTTGTGCGTAACCAGAGTTTTTGAGTTCTCTGCATTTTGTCATAAAATGCAATCCCCAATCAGAGCCAATGTTACCTTTTAATTCACCCTTATTCAATTTTTTGTGAACCTCCCCTAATCAAAGGTCAACCCACCATCTTACCTTATTGGTCATATGTTTATTTCTTAAGTCGGCTCTTTGTTTTTAAAATTTATCTGCTTGTCTTCCTATGTGTGAAATTACTAAAGAATTGAACCTTTGAACTTGAAGCCTTTTCAATGGTTCAAAAGTTTAATGGTTCAAGAGTTCAATATTCAATGCTTCTTAAGGAGTTGTGTACACTTTGTCCCCTTGTGTAACTCAATTTGTATCTTTGAACCTTTCGGTTGAACCTCATAACAGAGTTCAACGGTTCTAGAGTTCAACGGTTCAATGTTTCGTGAAAAGTCGCAAACTGTTGGTCCCTTTGTGTAACTCAATTTGTGTCATTGAACCTTTGAGTTGAACCTTATTTTGGGAGTTCAAAGGTTCAAAGGTTTAACATTCTGTGATTTTTGTCCCATTTTTCCTGAAGTCTTCTTTAAGTCAAAATTGCAGGAGATTTTAAAAGAAGTAAATCATTTAGAGGGAAATATATCTGTAACATTTTATGGAATAGAAGGTTCTAACTTCAAAAGGTTATGAGTAATCATTACACATTAAGGTCATGTGCGAGAACTACTTACAATTAATGCACCTGCCAAAATTTGTGTCCTATCAAGAAAGTTCAGCACAAGTTAATTGATCCAGTAATTATTTGACCTGATTTCATGCCTTTTATCAAGAAAAGACAGGCCATTTTTAATAGTAAACACACAGGGTGATGCAAAAGGAGAGAAACACTAGAGGTATAAGATTTTTATTGCCCAGTTTCACAGTAATTTCTGATCCATTGAAGCTGAGTTTGACTTTTCCTATAGCTGATTCCATTACTTTGTTGGAAAGGAGAATCATTTTGAGTTTCTGGTATTATTAAAAATAAGTTCAAAGCATTTTCATTATATCTATCCAATCTGTAGCCATAAAATTTGCTTGTCCTGGTTCTAAACATGGTCCTAACCTTGTCTGTTCTCTTCCTGAATTTGGGGATACCTCTCTAGCTCAATATGATTTAGAGGATTTTAAGGAGAGGGTTAAAAATCCTATGTCAACTTGTATGATGGAGAAAATAGTAGAAAATGGTTTAGTCAAAGCTGTAGCCTTTCCCATGGGGGTACAATGCCTTGAATTAGTTCAAGAATGTATGAGCAAATATGACCCCCAAAATAGGTGTATCAGAACTACAGATGGCAATGTGTTACTAATAGTCAATAGACAAACCCTAATGGCTGTGATGAAAATTCAGCTTAAAGAGCCATATTCTGATCTTAATATTACTTCTTATATCTATTTTTCATTGAAGAAATCAAACTATAGGAGTGTAATTGCAAGGAATTGGCTATTGAAATTTCAAAAGGGAGGATCAAGACTGCCCAGACCACTAACAAGAGAACACATGATACCGAAAGTAAAGGATATTATGGTATTGCTACACAAGCTAAAGGGTAACTCCCAAGCATTTTATTGGGAGGACTGGATGTATTTCTTCATTTAGGTGATCCTCCAAGGAGAACAGTATTTGGATTGGACAGAAATCATAGCTGAATGTTTACATCTGGGTTTGAGTAATTATTTGGGGAATAAGGATTTTTATGTCTTCACATCTATTTTACTACCTAGAATCTACAAGAGAATGGAGAGGGTTGCCTCATACATCCTTGGTTGAAGACAACAAAATTTATGATTATTATTCACATTTGTAGATGCAAAATTGTTATGAAAACTATGGAAGGGTTAATGATGTTTTTACTAGTAGGATGACTTATGAATTGGCAGGCAATGTTAATAATAGGATGTCTGATGAAGCTATGCAGCTAATCAGTATTTATGGTAGTTTCTTCATTTAGTTTACCAAATTTACTTATATTAGAGTTGGTGGTTTTGATGGTGAACCAGTAAAGCTGCCCAAATATGTTTTTGACGGCTTTCTATTGATAGAAGTTTGCAGGCAATTAGCCAATGTAGATAAGAAATTTCCAATGAAGAAAGAATCTGGTATATCTTTTCTTGTTGAACTTGGACACTATTCATGTCAGTCAATTTCTGACACTTCAAATTTGGAGGTGGACCTTAAAAAGTTCAATTTTTAGTACTATAACGCTAGACCCAGTTTGACAGCAAAGGTTTTGCTAGGGACAATCTTGATTTTGGAACGGGATTTTCACACATTCCCTAAATAGAAGACTATTGGGAGGATTGTCCAAATGAATTCAAAGTTAGAAGAAAGCTTTGGTGTAGGTTCTTCTTAGGGCAAATAGTTACACTCAATTTGAGTATGAATATCTTTGGAATAATTGACGATGAAGAACAGGTGATTGATCCTCATTTTAAAAAAATAAAATAGTTACCTATACCAGAAGTTGATTGGGATATAGGTGAAGAGGATCAGATTGAAGTCAAAACCCTTCCAGTGATAAGGAGAATTGAGAAATGGTTAAGGGAATTCATACTAAAGGAGGTTCAAAATAAAGATTCCCAGCGATGTGCAATAATTGGTGAATCACCATCTCCAATAAGCTCCTCTAATCGGATTATTACTATCTGTGATGTAGGTACTCTCAAGCCAAAAATTGGAAAGGGTTATGTTATCAACAAGTCCAAGAAAACCCTTGCAACTATTCTACCTCCTCATGCTACCAGATTAAGGACTAAAAGTAGGAAGAAGAAAGAGATTTTAGAAAGAATAATTATGGATTTAAACTCTGAAGAAGATTCAGGGGAAGCAACGGGTGACAAAGGGTTTGATTCACCAATGGAGGAAGAGACCAGTCCAAACCAACAAGTAGAGGTTGCTTCAGATTCTGCCAACCTGATGATGATATCAAATGTGCCTTTTGAACAACTAAATCCTAGTAAAGAAGTTTCGGCCCTTGCACCAAAATGGTCGGAAAGCTCTATTAGTGATAAAAGAAAAATAGTTCCATTTTCATTTCCATCAGAGGACATGGTAAGAAAGTGTCTAGGAAAGACTCCTAAATCCAAAAATCTAAAAACCACATCTAGGGTGGACATTGACCCTAATACCGGGAATTGGAGTGTAGAAATAGCTCAGCCAACAACTGATGAAGAAGTTCAGGACCCTACAGTTCAAGATTTCTCAATACAAAGAATAGACCTTGGGACTGCATCACATGCCATAGATGTACACCATCTTAAAGCATCTACCAAGAGGATAGTTAGCCGTACGTGGAAGGATGAAAAAGATAAGAGGGAGTTGAAATAGACTTTAAGATCAATGGCAGAGTATATTGATGCCATTCATAATCCAAGTCCCCAACCTTTTTCTCAACTACCTCTGTCTTTTGACCCAAAATCTCTAGCCAATCAAAAAATGCTAGATCAGCTACATAGAAACAAAATGGTGACCAGAGTGTTTGACGATTGGTTGTATGGTATTATCCAGAAGGGTATAGAGTACATTAATGAAATGAAAAGTATATATGATGAAACTATGGCTACTATCTAAGAGTTGAAAACACAGAATGCTTCGTGGGTAAAAGATGAAGGGAAATGGATGAATGTGATGAATCAAATTGATGAAGTTTAGAAATATGGGGTAACAAAATTTTTATCAAAAAAGAATATAACAAGTCTGAATGATGATATATTATATGTGAGCAAGAGAAACATCGAATGGAGAAACTCACTATCTAGGCAAGGGCGAATTGAATTTACAAAAATGATTAAAGAGATAACTGAGTTTACTCAGTCTTTAAAGAATGATCTGGAATGTATTGACATGAAGTATATTAAAGATGATGGGGAGCCAGAAAAGGATATCGATACTATGGTTCAATCCTTCAGGGAGAAAATCAGTTTTGTTAAAAAAAATGATAACCTATCAATTGAAGATTTTTCTCCGATATCAAAGGTAGAATCACTTCTTCACCTCTGTGTCAATGCACTCCTAGAGCATGTAGAGAAAGTGGTAAAAATTGGAAGAGAGAAAGATGTCTTGAAAGCAAGGGTTAAACACATTGGTATGCCTAACTTTTCAAAAATCTAGTAATTTGTTACTGCATTTTAAGAGTGGAAGGCTCAACATGTCTCCTTAGCCGAACAAAGTAAATCCAGAGATTCTAATCCACCACCCTAGTCATGATCTTGCTTACATAATCTCTTTATTCAGTTATTTATTTGGAATTATGTTAAAAAACTTTATCTTTCAATGAGCTTGTAAGAAACTAAAATCCCGTGTGGGTCAGAGTTGGTTTTAACTCTAGGTTTAAAAGAACAGTTAATTAGGGAAACTATATATATGTTTTTAGTTGTTAAAACTGATATACAAAAAGTCAAGAAGAAGATACAAGGAATTTTGGAGCTGAATTTTTTCTATTTTTACAATATATGTGATGTTTGTCTGAAACATTTTCATCTGTGAATGAGAAGGAGAAATGATTGCTAGAGTCTTAAATCTGTGTTTAAGTTATTTGAAATCAAGTTTCTGTGCGAACTCTTCTTTCATGTTGTAATTGTTCTTTCATTGGATAACTCATCATATATGTTTTATCATTTATTGGTTTAGCAATATACATATTTATATATCTAATTATTATTGAAGATGGAATCTATGTATTCTATCACCGAATGATGTTGTAAAGAAGAAATATATCACATTCGTAGCATGATGATGTATGGATGTTCGTTTGCCTTTAATGCTTTCTAGTTAAAAGTGTATCTGAATGATTAGAATAATTTGAATTCATTGAAGATTTTAAAGGGAGCTATACCTTAATTCAGAAGGGAATTATTCTTGATAGTTCACCCATTTGTTGTTTAACTTATTTGTTCTTGAAAGAAAGGGTTATAGAGTCAGAACAAAACTTTTTTAGACTAGGACAAATCTATTAGCCAACAAAGCGAAGCAGTTAATGTGGAACAATCGCAAACATCAAGGGTTACTATAGAACAAGAGCAGAGTAAAGAAGTACCATCAGTACAACGTATAATTAAAGCTCTGATCATAGATACCCCAAGAGGGAAGGCACAAGTTCCTACTATAATAGTGGATGCTCCACCTATCAGAGTGAGACAAAGACATGTATCTGAAGATTTCACACCTAAGGAAAGAAGACTAAGACACATAAGAGTCAAAAAAGAGTTGACTGAAGAAATGCTACAAGAGTCAAAGGGCCAAGAAATCAAGAAAGTAGGTGAAATTTTGAATATTGATGAAGGGAGTAGTGATGATGAAGAATCACAATTTGGAGCTGATATAGAGGTAGAAGATGAAAAAGAAGAACAAACATCAAAGACTACCCCTATAACAGGAGAACAAAGTGTCTAGATAGAAAAGGCACAAGGTCTAATAAAAAAGGATAAAAATGTACAGGAAAACCTAGAGGTAGTGGACCCTTTTGGTCCATTAGTATCACCAAAAATCATAGAGGAAGTGCAGGCTATTGCACAACATGTAGAAGAAGCAAAAAAAGAAGAAGAAGGAGAAAAGAATATAGAAAAAATAGATGTATCTAATTGTCAGTCATTACAATAAAAAAAGATAAGTGACACAGAAATGTACAAGGTCAAGCTAAGGTACAAACAGAGGGGCCAATGCCAGAAGGCAATATTGATACTAATGTTTCAAATGTTTATAATATTAATATTGAACAGAATGAACAAGAAAAAAACTCAAAGGAGAGAAATACAGAACAAGATAATGAAAGGGATATAGAGGATGATGAAGAAGAAAAGGAAAATGAAGAAGAGGGAACACAACATCAGGATAATGTATCTCCCTCATCACCACAATAGGGTCCACCTTTGGATCAAAATCCAATGGAACAACAAGAACAACAAGAGCCAGTAGAAACACAAAAACCTAAGGAGGAGATAATAAATGAAGAGAAGAGGGTGGAAACAAATAGGGAAGCACCAGCTTGGTTGGGTTTTGAGGTTAGAAGGGAAAAAAGAGAGGTACAGTTGGTCCCCATTGACATCAAAAGCCTATTAGGCAGGCATCCACATAAAGAAAGGAGAAAACCTCGAACCATGTCAACTATAAAAAGAAGCCCATCTGGATCCAGGACTTTGGAGCTAGCTATACCACAAAAGGACAAGGAAAAGGGAGAAATGACCCTTGAAGATTATCAACTGCTAAATATAGAACTTGGACATGTGACTAGGGAACAACACATTGCTGAATGGGAAGATACGAATAAAGTAACTATGGAAATGATGAAGAAAGATAAGGATAAGTTTGAATATTTGAAGGGGCATATTGTGTAGTTGCAATAGTTCATATGGGGAATATTTGACCCTAATGTTGGCATGCATGATTTGCCTGCAGATTTATCCATTTTATCAAAAGATCAAATTACTGAATTGGAAAACAAAAAGGTTGAAGCAAATGCTTTTGAAGAGTGGTTCAGTACTTTTATTCAAAAAGGAGAAAGCACAATAAGATAAGTAAATACTAGTTGGAAGGTAGCTCTTGAAGAGAAAAATAATTGCAATATTGTTTTACATCATTGTCAATCTAGAATGGGGGAGTGTAAAGAGGAGTTGAAACAAATTGAAGATATGAATGAAAGAGTTGAAGAACTGATAAGTGAGGGAATAATAACTTCTCAAATGACAAATTATATGCCACAATACCTATTGGAGTTGAAATTTGAAGATAGCATGTTAGAGGGTTGCATTGTGAGTGCCCAGGATCTGGAAGAAATTGCTGATGAGATGATAAGGAAACACATGAAAATAATGCAGAAGTTTATTGGGCATGAATGCCAAGAGATACTAGTTTATGATGCAGCTATGCTAGTTAAAGAATTCAGAGATATTTATCTACCCTACCTAGAGAATCCTACTACATATTTAAGCACAGAAATGATTGATTCCATCATGGAATTAAATGCACAAATAAGGAAATATCAGAAAAATAGGGAAGAAGTGGAAGAAAAAGTGAATATATTAAAAGAGAAAGTTGAATTATGAAAGTATACATGGACAGTGAGTCAAAAGAATAATCATAATTTTGTTGCAGCATTGATAGCCAAGTACGCAGAGTACTTGAAGAAAATAGGAGAAGAGTGAGAAGGAAAGGTACTAGTGGTAGTGGTTGTTTCTTTTGTATCTTTATTTACAGGTTCTATGGTATATTTTATTATTTTGTTGCAGCCAAGGTCAACAAAAAAAAGTCAAAGAAGATTCTATGCTTTGAATGATCCTGATGGCATCCTTTATGCCAAAAGGAATATTCCTGAAGATATTTTGGAAACGGTTAGGAAATGATTCCCACCGTTGATCTTGTAAGTTTAAATTTGAACCATGGATTGATTTTGTAACCATAGCAAGGGGGAATTAAAGTCTATATAAACAAGCCTGCTACTAGTGTTTTAAGGACACATAGTTTGAGAAAGATAGATGTAACATTTAGGCAAGAGAAGTAATAGACTTTGAGCAGAATTTTATTTGAAGTGGAATGTACCTATGTCTATAACAGAGATAATGTGGAATGTCTAGTTTCTCCCTGTATCTATAAAAATGTCTATAAGTTCTGATTAATTGTTAGTTTTTTCAAATAATTTGAAGTCAAAATACATTGTAAATTTGAAATACTTTTCATATGTTAATGACTGCAAACATCTATTTGCTACGTCTATTCTAGAGTACATTAGATTCAAGTATTCTCCAGTGTATTTCCTTTGATGATCCAATTTCTATATGTTAATTTGTGATATTACTGAGGATAAGCATACATGGAATTTACTCTTTTGAAGCATTACAATTGATTAATCTTGTATACATGAGTAACAAAGAAATAATTCCTACAAAATTGAGTTTTCTAACCCTATCTTCTCTAACTTTTCCCAAAAATCATAAATAATTAGCAAGCACGTAAAAATTTGAAGGAAATTAACATATATTTGAATTAATAATGAGGAATTGTAAAAATCTTTGACAATTTTCATATAAATTTGAGATGCAAAGTTTATTTTATCAAAGTTCATGTAAATCTTTGTGGTAAAATAGTAAATACCTGCAAAGGATCACTAATTTTAGTGTAATTTGTAGTTATTTGCACAAATAGAACAAGTCCAGTGAGTCATAGATTACTTTAGTTTGAGTAAGGCCCCTTGAAAATTACAACTTCACAACGAACAGCTGACATATCCCACATGGTCAAGACCTAATCATACAGAAACTTGAGATTAAGAATTCCTAGTTAATTCTTCTTATCTTTCAAGATAGCTAAGGTTCCTTTGTGAATTTTAACTTTGTTTCTTATGTACTTTACATACATCAACATAACCCTCCATCAATCATTCATCTACACTTAATATCATCAAAACCCCTTTCTTCACACTCATTATACTTTAAAACACAATTACAAAACTACTTCAATCAACATCATTCTTCATT
Source organism: Cunninghamia lanceolata (assembly GCA_027924645.1). Classification (NCBI taxonomy): domain Eukaryota; kingdom Viridiplantae; phylum Streptophyta; class Pinopsida; order Cupressales; family Cupressaceae; genus Cunninghamia; species Cunninghamia lanceolata. The sequence goes on along the minus strand of BSBN01000388.1, from coordinate 12,773,731 downwards.
CTTTATCCACATAATCCCCAACAATAATATGTCTCTCCATCTTTGAATTGATAGAGGTATTCCTCTCAAAATATATACACCATCATCAATAAAACAATAATATGCATACTTGTTTTTAAGCCTCCAAAAAAATATATTCTACTTCAGTCAGAAGTGCATTTATATTTAGGGGGAAGTTGGTGCTACATTCATTACGCATGTCTAGAATTCCCATCTATATTGGACTTTTATTTTATTTAGCTCTACACCCTATTCATTAGTTACCAAGATAGTTACAAGCTTGTGTAATAGAATGACAAACTCTTGCCTGTCAAAGTTTATTCTTAGCAAATAACCATTTATCATTTGAATGCACACCGTCGATAAAAACTTTTGGTTCTATCAAAAGATTGATTATACATAATTGATGACTTGTCTCCTGCCTAAGTGTAAAGTGGTTTTAGGAGGAGCCGATGTCTCTAGGTAAGCAAGTCAATTACCTCAGGAACTTCTTACCCTTAAGAGACAACTTAAAAGTTACTTTCAATTGATAGAGCAGGTCAACATCCTATTAAAAGGAAAAAGAAACCTATCATAGAGGGCTTTAGATAAGGATTAAAACCTTTATAACTTTGGGTTTAAGGTATTGAATGTAGGTCCCTTAGAAGATACAAAAACTCTAAACCCTATCCCACATATGACTAAATGAATCCTTTGCCTTAGTTGCAGAATCATACTATCATGATGTAGTAAGCAACCTTGTCAACAATATAAAATAATATCAACTATGAACCACCTTTGCATGTTGAATTCTAAGATTTAAACTTAGGGTTTTAGAGGTCTCTAGGGCATTTAGCTAATAGGAATTAATTCTTCAAAGAGAGTCAAAGCCTTGATTTGTCAATAATTCCTCACTGTCATGAAATACCACTGATCCTGTACCAAAGACCTCCATTGCAAAGAAAGAGTTAAATGATGAACATTTTTAATTCTAAGAGTGTAAGGAAAATTTAATGTTCTTTTTGAGAAATCTTTTATGAACACAAGACATAACTCCTGAAGAGATTGACCAACTCCTGATGATGACAAACTCTAAACCCTTTGACATCAATAATAACAAACTCCTAATTTGTATAGCCTCAATGCATATGGGTATAGAACATGTTTACAACTAATCATCTATTGAGCCAACAAATGATGAAATCAAATTGAATATCACTGGACAGTCAATTGGTCCATTGAGCAATCAATTGATCAATAATCTTCCATCATCACTTCATCACAAACTAAATTGACCCAACTGAGAGCACTCTGACTCTGCTCAAATCACTCATGCTTTTATACAAAACTATCCACTGAACACCTGATCTAAACTTTGTGTTATGATGAAGGTTTCTTGTGAAAAGAAGACAAGACTTCATGTTGAATAAATACAAAACCTATCAACTCACCATATCGTGAACTCCTAAAGCATGATAATGAAGACATCATATGAACACCATATGAACTCTTATATTTGATCACTCTATGAGCTTGATCTTGATCACTTTATGAATAGGCCAATCCATCCAACTGATCATTTTATGCACTTGATCTTGATCACTCCAAATCCAACTCTTCTGATAACAGCACCTGTGAGATCATCTGATGACAACAATTGTATCATGGCAAGCTCCACTGTACCTTTGCATCAACCAACATAGAGATGAGTATGCACCATGAGATGATCACTATCATAACTCCTAACATAGATGATCAACATCATCATGTACTAACATACTAAAATACATTGATATAGATGATCAACAAGGGAGTATTGATGATGATTGTTAGTCATAACAACATGCATAAAAATTTGCACAACAAACCTTCATTATCTTGTAAAGTACAATCAATTTAGGATAAATTGATGACTCTGAGGCTTCGTTGATCAGGTCATGATCATCTAACATTACTCAAAGGTTGATGTGACATGTTGTATTCCATTTCAAGGGGTCTTACATTTTCTTGGATGATCAATACTACAACTGTATTCTGTAAATGCACTCCACAAAGGCTAATTCTACTATATCTCAAATATCACTATGATATTTGTAAGTTTGATCAATTCTTCTGATCATGGATCTTCATGAACTTACACATTCTTCTACACTATATATTTATTTAAAGGATGTGTCTACAAGTAAGTATTCATGTGTTTATTATGGACATTCATCTGTATTTGCATGATATTTATCAATTTGACATGCTTCCATTCAAAATATGCTCTGTATTTTCAATTATTTATGAGATATCTGCATATTTCATGTTTATTTGCTTTTGATTGTGTATTATTTACAACTATGGAGGTGATTTATGATGAAATTCAAAAAAATTTAAAGAAATACTTCTAATATTAGTGAACCTTTACTTATTGAATCACATACACACCAGATACATTCATGAAGAGCAGACATCAAACCATAATTCACCAGGTTGTTCCATAGCTAGGTATGGTTGATGCTAACTTCAAGGGAACAGAGAATGGAAACAACATATATAAACTAAAAGCACTCCAAGGGATGCAGCTAATCAATGCATATATCTAGATTCCACTCATAGATTACTCAAGATTTACAATGATTTGTAATCAAAATAGCTTCTCTTTCATTGAGTATGCAAAACATTTACATTTACAACAAATTTGAAATAAGTTCTAAATTCTTCAGTAATCAGATTTCAATTAAGTTTCAAATGTTTGCAAAGATTGCACTCCTCCTCCTTTTATAGAATAAGGAGGGGAGGTAGTTACAACTGACCAATGGTCAAGATTTATCAATTCAGATCAATGGCTAATAATTTTCCATTGACTAAGTCAACACCTTCAGTCGTGACACAAGCTACCAGCTACCAACCATCTAGATGACTTGCTACTTGTAAGTAACCCATGCGTATGTTTACTTGGTGATGCATCTATACATACTCTCTATCTCTTTCTCCTTCACTTGCTTCTGGTTTATCATTCTCTTCACTTTCCACACTCTCACTATCACTATTACCTTGATAAACATTCTCTCTTATGTGAACCTTTAATGTTGTCCTAATAGATTCATATGCTTGCACTATTTTGTCATCCTCTCCCCCATCTTAGACTCTAGCCTTTATTATTGCATGCTTATAGGAGTGGAATTTATCCTTGAGGGCCCCCAATTCTCCTTTTCTACTGCTTAATCTCTCATTATACGTTTCCACTTTGACCTTTATCCTCATGATTCTATCCATGACTTCCTCTGTCAAGTGGTTCAGGGTATCACCCGCTACAGACTTGGAATTATCATGTAATGCTTTAACAACAAAATGTACATCTTGGATTTCAATCTTGCCTTCTATTTTCCCTTGTAAGGCTTCCAAGGTCTCTGCCTCATGTGCCATCTATTGATAACTAAGAGGGGGGGTGAATCAGTTATCCTAATTATTTCTTCTTTTGAACTTTCTTATTAATTAATGCAGTATTGAATCAAACAAACAAACATTATCATGAAATGAGAAACACATGACACAGTATTTTTGACTGGAAACCCTATTAAGGGAGAACCATGGGGTGATTAACCCAAAGATTATTCTCTGTTAAAAGAATAAGGAATTACAAAATGGCACTTGCCAATTAGGGCTCACTGCCCGAGCACACTGCTCACAAAGAGGCACACTGCCTACAAGGAGACACACTATCTACAAAAGAATGTTATACAATATTTGAACTGATTGGAAGCATCCACATATGCTGGAGTTCAGTTCCGGTTAGGCTCAGTACACTAATCTGCTGCACTTCATCTTTCCTCTTCTCTTTATTCTGCTTTCCTTTCACATACCAGATCTTTCTTACTATTTCTGTTCTGCTCTACACTTCTTCACATCTTTTCGCACAACACTCACAACTAAATCCATCCTATATATATATCTACACTAGTGATTTCATTATCTTTCTAGTCAGCACCCGGAATAGTCTATCTTCTCACAAACTTTGTTCTGTCGGCTGAATCCTTGCATGTCAAGTAATGCGGATCAACCATATACTTCTAGAAATCATTAATCATGTTGGCCAAACATGATTCATGCCTTCACAACCTTTACCATCAACAATAACACATTCAGAAAATAGTCTGATGTTCTGTCAGTCAGTTCTTCCTCTGTTCTCACTATCACTCAGGAATCCGGTACTCAACTATTCATATCTTTTTCCTTGTCCATCATCAGAGGCTAAATCCTTGGAATATACCACTCAAGGTAGTCCTCTTGACTTCCCCAAATCTGCACTGCACCAAGATACTTCCTCTGAGAGATCTGGACTAGTCTGTCGGACCTTGCCACATGCTCTGTTCTTGTTCACCGGACCACAATAATCTTCATTCTGACTTCCGGTGGAGGCACACTATGACTTGTAGATATGTGGGATGACCTTTGTTGCCATCAATGACAACAACCATGAATCCATATAGTGTCTCTTGCCAACAATCTCCCCCTTTGGCATTGATGGCAACACTTAGTGAAAAATGACTAAGTGTTTACACTATGCTCCCCCTTGGCTGATGCTCTATCTTTATATACATTTTCTGGAGCTCCTCCTTAGTTGGATTCCTCATTTTTCACTGCTCCTCACTCCCCCTTTGACATCAATGGCAAAGGGTAGGGTCCGCACACCAAAATTTTCAAAAAAATTTGCTATACTTAGCCGCATATTACATACTTACGTAAACTGAAGAATGTCTGCAAAGGATGTCTTCAATTGGACCAGTTCTGTAGCCCAACTTTGCTTCATTCTATCCAAAATTGAAATGTGACCACTCAACAAGAATGCAAAAGCTTCTGTCCTCTTGAGATCTATCAGATCATTGGTTTGGGTAGTAGTCTGACCATCACTTATGGCCTCATGCATAGTTTCTAACTTAAGGATTATAATCCTTCTAAGTTCTCCCATTCGGTTAATTATATTCTTCCCTTCCTTTTCAAAGTTCTTTATTGCACTTGTGATTGCAATAGTTTGACATTCTTGATTTACTATGGAGGAAGAGAGAGGATCAAAACTTTGAGACAAACTCAGTAGTTTGTCTTGTTCCTCTTTTATTTTCTTCTCAACTTCTACAGTTGCTTTTGACCAGGAGATACAAAATTTGTAAATGTCACCACCATCCTTAAGAGCATTTTCTAAGCACTTTATTCCAATACTCATATTTCTCCTATCATTAGAGATTAATCCTAGTACCTCTGAGAATCTCTTATCTAAGAACTCCTTCTGGACCTTTTCTTTAGCTGATTTTTCTAGGGATTCAAAATGTGTACTAACACTGTTGACTAAGGTTTTGAGATTACCGTAAGAGGAGGCTGTGGGATCTTTCTAGATTGATGGCATAATCTTCTCAAGCACTCCGGAAGTAGCCTCTATCAACTCACAGTCTTCCATATGAGACTTTAGGAGTTTTTCATTTGCCTTAGCATTAGCAAATGAAGCTCTCTTCATTGTATGCACCAGAGAGAGGGAATCAAAGTTGAATGGGCCTTGTAGCAACTCCGGTTCATCAATCTCTATTGCTTCTTTGCTCAGAAATCTTTGGACAGTTTGTGCAGTGTCTCTTGCTGGAGACAGATGTTTCTTCTCTTCTACAGTCTTGGAGCTGTCCATTGGAATTTTCTCTTCCTCTACATTCCCACCACTGACAGTTGTGGTTTTCTCTGGTGAAGTCTTCTGTATTTCTGAAATCTTTGCACTGTCACCTTCTTTTTCTTCCACCGCTGCTCCTTTCTCTTGTAGTTTCTCTTCTTCTTTGGATCTGGAGACTGTAGGGGAAGCCGGAGGAGAGATGTTAGTCTATTCAAGGGCCACTTCTTCTAGAGCAGATGATTCCAAGTCCACAGTTGTTTCTGCACCTAAGTCCTCTACAACATGAAGATTAAACCTTTTGAAGGCCTTCCAGAGGATCTCTTCTATATCCATGGCTACCTTGTCAGTCTCACCAAGCATGAGTTTATTCATCCTTGCTTTACTTCTGAACTCATCTTTGTAGTCTTTGAATATTATGTTCATTGTATTGGAATCAATTTGAGGATATAGCTGAATAGCTATCTGCTCCTAGATCTCAAGATCTTTTGCCTGGGCATCGTTTTTTCTTATTTCTAATTCCTTCTCTAGACTCTTAGGAATTTTCAAGATAATCTCAATAAAAGCTTTATTGTAAATGTTCAGATACCTGATTGTAGCTTCTTGCAGGATATTTTGGTCTGCCTCATTGTAGTCATCATAAAATTCAGCCACTGGTTGAAGGTTCCCATCCATAGTGACTGATTTGATTACACTGTCTAAAGACAGAGTGGCCTTTTCAACAAATTTTTCTACCATTTCTTCCTTGTCTTGGCCTGTGGAGGGTTTACTGGATCCCTTCTTCTTCTACTTCTTTAATTCCTTTACTCCCTCATCTGATTCAGTATCCTCTTCATCTCTTTGACTCTCATAAGCCCTTGTGGCTTTCATCTTGGATCTTTTGCCGAGTGCCTGTGATGCAGAGGCATCCACACTAAAACCTTGACATACAACATGTATGTCTACAGCCCATCATCATCATCATATTTTCTGTTAACATTGTCAGCATCATCATATTTTCTCTTGCTGACCGATATCCTCCTGCAGACAAACCTTCGACCTTTCGCCTGTCAGCAGCATCATCATATCCGGCTATCGCAATCATCCTCCTGATGATCACTGTTCATCTTACCGCCAACCTCTATCTGCAGCATCATGATGTTTGACATCATCTTCATCAGCAGGATATAAAACATCTGGTTCCCTCCATATATCCTGATGACGACAACTTCAAGCACCTTTCCTTCGATGCTTACGTCACCCCGATATCTGACTACTTAAACAACAGCATCAGGATATGACTTATCCGGTCATATTGAAACATCCTGATGATGATACTCAACTTTATACTGATGACGATTATCCTGATGACGATGACATCATATGCAGTTCCCTCAATATCCTGCTGTCGGCCAAACTTAACATTATCGGCCCGCGATGATTTTATCAACCTGATTGACCAACTTATGCCGATATACTCTTCCTCGGCAACACCTGATGATGATCACCCCGAAACGCATTCACCTTATGCAAACGATTGCATCATGCTCACCTCCATCTACTTGGATGACACCCGAAGTAACTGCAAGATATACACAGAAATATCCTGATGATGCCGTTGTGACGAATTTCCAACCTTATCGGATTTTCACCATTCTGATCCGTCAAACCTCCTGAGGTGACTCGATCCATCTCCTGGACGACCTTCCAGGCTCTAACAACCAGCACGACCTAGCACATACCCATGCTAGGGTTCTCAACACCTCTTGATTGCGATCCTGCAAACATACATGTGAACAAACAGAAAATGCAAACTAAATCCTAAACTATTGTACATAGCCATTCCACCGATTCGACGAATCAACCGGTGGAATGGATCAGCGAATCCATGCAACCACCAGAATAGCAAATCGATCACACAATGGAATCCAAACAGAAAATTGACACAAACAGGATCTCTTTATTGATTTTAAAAGATGCAAATACAGTCCTCTGTCTCACTCTCTCTGCAATGTCTAATCGATGATCTGCAATACTGCCTAAAACCAACCGATCCTAATACATAAATGGGATCTACTTGCGAGTACTACCACTCGATTCCCAGCGGCTGGGAGCTTCCAAGCGGCTAGGAGGATCCAACTGAACTAACAAACTATACAGCTATCATCAGCTGTCATAACAAACTACCTAAAAATAGAAAAGCACGGTCAACTTGGACCTTATTACATGCATTGGTCTTATAAGACCTTCTTGGAAACATTAACAAGACTTAAACTAACTAACTGCCTCATGGAGGCTAGCTGTCAGGTAGGTGCTCCTGCGCTATACTCCCCAACAGAAAAAGAACTCATGTCCCATGAGTTAGGTTGTGGAAGTCCTCCACCTTTGCACTTTGCCATCTCAGTGTTCTGACCTGTTCCAGCTTTATCCTCTGCTGTCTCTTGGCTACTCCAAGATGTCTGAACTGTAACTTGCTGTCTTGCAAGTAAACCCTCATGCCTGTCAATGTAGGCCCTTCTCACACATACCTTGTGTTTGTCAGGTTGTCTTACCAGAACCTCTGTCTGAATACCTGGTTGAATAACCTTAGGAATTGCCTCTTGAAATTCTACAATGTTCAATCCTATCTTCCTTTCAACTCTTATAGGACAAACAATAGTCCCAACTATGACAACATCCTTGTCATTCCTCTCAACTGGTTGCTATTTGCAAACCTGTTTCTGAACCTGCTGCTGACCTCTGTCAGTCACAACTGAAACTGTCTTCAAACTGTTGTCCTTAACAACTCCTTTCCCTGCAGTGTCCTCAACTGCCTTTATGCCTGCTCCTGTAGGCTTCTGCACAAATTCCTTCTTTCCCACTAAAATGATTTTGGCTGCCCCCTGTGCTGCAGCATCTTCCTGCAATGGCATCAACATAATAGTCTTCCCATCTTTCTTGATGGTGTAGGTATTAGCATACCCATCATACAGTACCCTTCTATCAAATTGCCATGGTCTACCCAACAGTAGGTGACAACATTCCATGGGTAAAATGTCACACAAAACTCTATCATGATATGCTCCAATCTGAAAATCCACATATGCCTGTTCATAGACAAAAAGTGATTGACTATCACTCACCCAAGATGCCTTGTAAGGGTGTTGATGTGGAATCCTTTCCAAATGTAGTTTATCCACCATTTCCTGAGATACCATATTATCTGTGGAACCAGTATCAATGACAACCTTACATACTTTACCTTTGCTCTTGCATGTGGTCTTGAAAAGAGCTCTTCTTTGCATCATATCCTTTGATGTCTGCAAACTAGTTCTCCTAAGCATCAATACTTCTCCCTCCTCAGGATACCCATAATTGTCAGGAACTCTATCTCCTTGATAAGTGTTTGAACTTTGTACACTTTGCTCTACTTTCTCTTCTTGCACAAGTTGTACTCTCTTGTCATTCGTTCTATCATCTCTGGATGATAAACCCTTGTTTTCTGGACATTTGAAAAATGGATGACCAAACTCACCACAGGTGTAACACTTTCCTGAAAATGTAGTAGAACCTCTACCACCTCCAAATCTGCCTCTATTACCTTTCCATCCACCTCTAAAATCAGACTGTCCCTGTCCTTTACCAGTGTCTTCTTGACCCTCATTGGTTTGCCTTGTTGTAGGGGCTGATCCTCTTCCCCTCATATTGTTTCCTCTTCCTCTATTGTGTTGTTCTTGTTTTCTCTTTAACTTCTCTTCCACTTTCAATGCCAACTGAAAGCATTTCTGAATTGTATCTAGATTATGTAGACTTAAATCTTCTTGAATGTTGAACCTCAATCCATTAAGGTATCTGGCTACCTTCTCTTCTTCACTTTCCTTTACCTTTGTTTTCATACAAAGTTTCATGAATTCTTCTGTATATGAGCTGACATCTAGCTCCTTCTGCTTCAGGTTTTGCTTCCTCTTGTGTAATTGGATACTGTAATCCAATGGGACATAAGCTTCCTTTACTAATGCCATCATTTTCTTCCATGTAGTGACTCTACGCTTTCCTTCCTGTACTCTATCATCTTGGACGAAATTCCACCATGTCAAGGCAGCTTCTTTCATTTTTGACTGGGCTATTTTCACCTTCTGTTGTTCTGGTATCTCCTCTATTTCAAAGAAATTGTTCAAGGAGTCTATCCACTCCATCATTGAATCAGGTTCCATCTTTCCTGCAAACACTGGCAAATCCAATTTCACATCCATGGTTCTCCTCTCCATGGCCTTGAGGGCGTTCAACAGTGGTCTCTGGTCTGCAGGAACGACCTCCTCGTTCCAACTAGGGATCTCTTCTTCTTCCCTATCTTCTTCTCTACCAGAACCTACTCTGCTCCTCAACTTCTCTAACTCATCCTTCAATTCCTGATTCTGAGCCTTCACGGCCTTGCTCTCTACAATCTGTTTCTTTACCAAAACTGCCAACTCAACGTTGGTCATCCTTGCCAGAATCTCAGATGTTCCTTCTTCATCTGACATCCTGCTATATCCTGATCTTTTCCAGAAGATCCTTCCTTTGCTCTGATACCACTATGATGCAGAGGCATCCACACTAAAACCTTGACATACAACATGTATGTCTACAACCCATCATCATCATCATATTTTCTGTTAACATTGTCAGCATCATCATATTTTCTCTTGCTGACCGATATCCTCCTGCAGACAAACCTTCGACCTTTCGCCTGTCAGCAGCATCATCATATCCGGCTATCGCAATCAGCCTCCTGACGATCACTGTTCATCTTACCGCCAACCTCTATCTGCAGCATCATGATGTTCGACATCATCTTCATCAGCAGGATATAAAATATCCAGTTCCCTCCATATATCCTGATGACGACAACTTCAAGCACCTTTCCTTCGATACTTACGTCACCCCGATATCTGACTACTTAAACAACAGCATCAGGATATGACTTATCTGGTCATATTGAAACATCCTGATGATGATACTCAACTTTATACTGATGACGATTATCCTGATGATGATGACGTCATATGCAGTTCCCTCAATATCCTGCTGTCGACCAAACTTAACATTATCGGCCCACGATGATTTTATCAACCCAATCGACTAACTTATGCCGATATACTCTTCCTCGGCAACACCTGATGATGATCACCCCAAAACGCATTCACCTTATGCAAATGATTGCATCATGCTCACCTCCATCTACTTGGATGACACCTGAAGTAACTGCAGGATATACACAGAAATATCCTGATGATGCCGTTGTGACGAATTTCCAACCTTATCAGATTTTCACCGTTCTGATCTGCCGAACCTCTTGAGGTGACCCGATCCGTCTCCTGGATGACCTTCCAGGCTCTAACAACCAGCACGACCTAGCACATACCCATGCTAGGGTTCTCAACACCTCTTGATTGCGATCCTGCAAACATACATGTGAACAAACAGAAAATGCAAACTAAATCCTAAACTATTGTACATAGCCATTCCACCGATTCGACGAATCAACCGGTGGAATGGATCAGTGAATCCATGCAACCACCAGAATAGCAAATCGATCACACAATGGAATCCAAACAGAAAATTGACACAAACAAGATCTCTTTATCGATTTCAAAAGATACAAATACAGTCCTCTGTCTCACTCTCTCTGCAATGTCTGATCGATGATCTGCAATACTGCCTAAAACCAACCGATCCTAATACATAAATAGGATCTGCTTGCGAGTACTACCACTCGATTCCCAGTGGCTGGGAGTTTCCAAGTGGCTGGGAGGATCCAATTGAACTAACAAACTATACAGCTGTCATCAGCTGTCATAACAAACTACCTAAAAATAGAAAAGCACGGTCAACTTGGACCTTATTACATGCATTGGTCTTATAAGACCTTCTTGGAAACATTAACAAGACTTAAACTAACTAACTACCTCATGGAGGCCAGCTGTTAGGTAGGTGCTCCTGCACTAGCCTGGACTTTCAATTTTGAGCTTTTGGTTGTGGGAGGTGCAGATCTTTTTGATGATCTGGTCCGGGTGGAGGTTTCAACTAGAACACTTTCTTCACTTTTCTTTTCTGCCCTCTTCTTCTCTTTCTCATCCCCTTCCTTCTTCTTTCAATGAGCATCAAGTGCTTCCATGGAGATTCCAAGGCCTTGTGCTATGTGTTCTACTTCTTTTCTAACCTTCCTCTTGATCTCCGGTTCTCTGAGTTCAACATGAATTTTTATACTCAGTTCCTCAAATGTTTCGAACCTTTCTGCCTTTAGATCTTTAGGCTGACTTAGCATGTGTTGAACATGTAGTTCCACAATCTGTTCATCCACTTCATACCCCATGGGCATGATCCACACAGTTCTTGGTTCTACTACCTCCATTAGGCACTGATCTATTTCTACCATAAAGCATACTGTGTCTTTGTACTTTTCAACAAGAGACTGGGGTATTCTTTCTCTTGCATGCATCATGCTCTGGAAGTTCTTGAAATATCCCCACAGAGCTATTTTTCTTGCTTTAGTATCCCCAAGTCCATGCAAATAATCTTTGATTTGGATGGCAACTGGTCTGTCATTCTGCCATATCCATCCACTGGATCCGAGAAGCTCATTCATGTAATAAAAGAAGAGACAAAGGATCAAATTGCCATACTTGAAGGAGTTTTTCTTGTCCTTCTTAATCTTCTACAGATTTTCCAAAAGTTGGTTTAGAAGAAGCTCACACAAGTCATAGTCTGCATTTTCCTTTAGCATTTGATAAGCTGTGTAAATTGCAGTTCCCGGTACTGAATTTTCCCTACTAGAGTGATAGATTTTGTAACCAATTATCATAGATGCAAATTTGACATCTGGTTCAGTGATGTCTTCAATTGTCATAGCTCTCTTGTCAAATTTAGATCCGGTTGCATCACTAACTGTCTGATTTTTGGTAGACTTGAGAACAGGTAATCCACCGGATGAGTGCAGACTAGTTATAGCCCTAATTACATCTTTGGTGATCTTGAAGGGCTTGTTCAACCATAGGAAATTGTCATGCACTCTACTTAGTACATACCAGACCCATTCATCTTCTTCAAAATAGGGGAAATGAGTGCACTGTGCAAAGTGCTTAACCCGAATGGCTTTGTACTGAGGTTTAATCTCAAAGGAGTCATCTATCAACTATTTGTGATAGATATCCATCAATTTTGATTCACCAAAGTCTTCAAAATTTGCATGTATGTAAACCCTAATGTCCTCCGTATGTAATACACCATGCGGAACACTAGAGAAGGCTCCTAGGGGATCTACCTCCAAAGATTTGTATGGATGTTTCTTGAATGTGGGGCGAGGTCTATCAGAGATCTTAACTATATTCAGAGTAGCCATTTTTCAAAGATTTGCAGTGAGATATTGAAAACCAAAAATACCTTATGCGCCTTTGGTTATACGGAGTGGTTGGATTGATTTCTGTATGTAATAACTTCTGCAAGTGATCTTTGGTGAGCTTGATGAATTTTGTTGTAGAGCTCCACTTTTCGCTTCTTCTTGAGTGTAGAATGAACAAGTGATTTATGAGAAATCCCTTATATTGTTTCACAAACCCTAATATCTATTTGTAATAAATGCTTGACCTACATTCTTCCAATTTGCCTTATTCGAATGACTTGAAGAACCGGATTAATCCTGATTTATGAACATCATGCGGATCTTCCAACCATGAACAAATCAAGATGTCACATCACAAGGACATCCCAAATACTCTATCCAATCCACAAAATAAGACAATGCACTTCTGGATCTCTCCAGACCTTTTTGTAATCCTCTGTCATTCCAGAGCATCTCCCGGAACAGGTTTTGCATGATAGGTCATAACTTATTCACATCTTCATGCGGACCTTTGAAATCTTATCTGGATCATTTCAAGACTCATATCTACAAACCCTTTACTCTGCATCTTGTGCCTAATCCGGCACCACTTGATTGGCTGGGGGAATAGGATTTTCTTTGTGTCTCCCCTGAGCCAGAGCTCACCTTTTAATTTTCAGAAGGAATATCAGTAGAGTCTGGTGCGGACCCAACCTCTACATTCTCTGAACTTTTCTTCACCCAAATCTTGTTCATCTGATTCCTAACTTCATCCACATTCATCTTTTGTTTACCCTTGTCTTGATTCTGATTATACACCGAACCTCTTTTGTCCTGATTCTTGCTTCTGCAGACTTTTGCATTATGACCAGACCTATTACAGATTTGGCAAATAACATTTCCTTACATACTTGACTGATAACCTCTTGATCTGCATTGATTAGCCATATGACCTACCGTATTGCATGCAAAGCATCTACCATTGAATGATTTGTTTATTTGCATATTTCTACATTCATGAGACTTGTGTCCATACCTTTTGTAGTTGAAGCACTATCCGGAGAAGGATGAATTAGTCTAATTCATTCTTTTTCTACACTGATTAGCTTTGTGACCCTTTTGGTTGCAGCTGTGGCAATATCCATTGAAGGATGGATATCTTTGAGCATTGGGCTATCTTACCGGAGGTCTTCTAGGCCTATTCCTTGGATTTCCTGATCCAAAATTCTTTTGACCAGATCCGGAGCTTTCTCCTTTCTCATATCCCAAACCATACTTGTTATCTGCCCTCTTTTGACTTCCAAGAAGAACTTCAAGTTGAGCAGAACTTATCTTGAATTTCGCTATATATTCATTTACTATTTGAAGATCTCTTTTGAGAGAGACAATTTGATCCTCAAGATTTCTTCATTATCTTTGGCATCTTCAAGATCAAATTCAAGATGTCTGATAATCCTGTCCATCTGGTGGCAATCTTCTAATTTCTCTTTAAGAGATTGTCTTAAATTGTCTTCAGCTTTTCTTTTCTCTTCAATCTTTTGAGTAGACTTTATAACCCCTGATTCCATTTCATGTCTTATCATAATGACTTCTTTTGATAACTTTTCACATAACATGGTTTTCTCAGTCAATTCTTCATTTCCATTACTTTCTTCACTTTGTCTTGCCAATTGTTGGAGCAGCTCCTTTCTCTTTTTCATAGAGAGACTTAATTTGTCCTTTAGTTCTCTCATGAATTCATCAGCCTGTTTGAGTCTTTCCTTTAACTCATTGACTTCAGAGTTTGACTGTTCAAGATCCTCAAGGGCAGTCTTGATTTGCTCCCTTAAACCATATGCATCCATTTGAACTCCTAGATCTTCCTCAAGCTGTTAGGCTCTATTAGGAGGAACTTGGCTCTGATACCAATTGTTGATAACTGAGAGGGGGGGTGAATCAGTTATCCTAATTATTTCTTCTTTTGAACTTTCTTATTAATCAATGCAGTATTGAATCAAACAAACAAACATTATCATGAAATGAGAAACACATGACATGGTATTTTTGAAGTGGAAACCCTGTTAAGGGAGAAAACCACAGGGTGATTAACCCAAAGATTATTCTCTATTAAAAGAATAAGGAATTACAAAATGGCACTTGCCAATTAGGGCTCACTGCCCGAGCACACTGCTCACAAAGAGGCACACTACCTACAAGGAGACACATTGTCTACAAAAGAATGTTATACAATATTTGAACTGATTGGAAGCATCCACATATGCTAGAGTTTAGTTCCAGTTAGGCTCAGTACACTGATCTGTTGCACTTCATCTTTCCTCTTCTCTTTATTCTACTTTCCTTTCACATACCGGATCTTTCTTACTATTTCTATTTTTCTCTACACTTCTTCACATCTTTTCACACAACACTCACAACTCAATCCATCCTATATATATCCGTACTAGTGATTTCATTATCTTTCTAGTCGGCACCTGGAATAGTCTATCTTCTCACAAACTCTGTTCTATCGGCTGAATCCTTGCATGTCAAGTAATGCGGATCAACCATATACTTATAGAAATCATTAATCATGTTGGCCAAACATGATTCATGCCTTCACAACCTTTACCATCAACAATAACACATCCGAAAAATAGTCTGACATTCTGTCAGTCAGTTCTTCCTCTGTTCTCACTGTCACTCAAGAATCCGATACTCAACTATTCATATCTTTTTCCTTGTCCATTACCGGAGGCTAAATCCTTGGAATATACCACTCAAGGTAGTCCTCTTGACTTCCCCAAATCCGTACTGCACCAAGATACTTCCTCTAATAGATCCGGACCAGTCTGTCGGACCTTGCCACATGCTCTGTTCTTCTTCACCGGACCACAATAATCTTCATTCTGACTTCCGGTGGAGGCACACTATGACTTGCAGCTATGTGGGATGACATTTGTTGCCATCAATGACAACAACCATGAATCCATATAGTGTCTCTTGTCAACACCATCATGCTGTGCAGTTTGACACCGATGTCCCTGAGCTTACCACTGCACTTCTTCAACACATTACACTCGAACCTAATATCTTCATACAAAATATACATTAATAAGGTAGTGTTATTATCCAATACTTTATTAGTTATCAAAATTTATGGATCAATCCTTTTCATCTTGTTCAGGGCACCTAGGGCCTTTTCCAACTTGAATGACCTTCTACCTATCTCATTCTGCATTTTGTCTAATTTTCTCTTTAAAGTGTTCAAAGAGTTCCATCTTTGTAGAGATATCTTAACCACATCTTCAGTTCCAACCAATCCAGATAACATCCATTTCTCCATCACCATTGCCTCATGCTTCATTAGGTCCAATTTGGTAACCTCCTCTTGTGATATAATGGACAATGGGACTACCGGATCAATAGGTGCATGATCAGGGTTAATTAACCCTTTGATAAAAGAATGTAATTGAGCAATGTGCTCTTTATGTACTTTATTCTTCTCATTTTCCTTCTTTACCCTTTGGGTCAAAGAATCAATAATATCTTTCCCTTCTTGACCCTCCTGGTCTTCATTAGCAAAACCTAGATCAACATTGGTGATCTAAAATTCCTCTAGGCTAATTTGGCCTTTCTCCTTATCTACTATAGGCAAGGCCACTTGTGCAGTCCGCCTACCTATAGTAGGATCTCTTTTTATTGCGGATGTCAACCTGGCCTTTCTCCTCAGCTTCATCATGCTTTCTGCAAATATCACAGACACATCAAAATATGGGACATCTTCCACTTGTTCCACATGTATTTCTTTCCTCAACCAATGAGGTATATCACCCCTAGATTCTTGATGATAACCCCTCATATCTTGGGTGTCTTGGAATCCTATGTCATCTTCTATCCTTGGTGGTGATAATTCCTTCTTGATTTCTTCCTCATGCTGTTGATCATGGGGGATCTTGCTGGGGTTTCTCCTGCTGAGGGGCTTCCTTTTGTAAAGGAAGATCTTGTGGAATGTTTATACTCTATTCTAGTACCTCCTGTTGTAAGTTCTTTTCTAGAACTTCTTTAGCTTTCTCATTCTATTTACCTTGTGGAAAATTAGCCCCTTGAGTGGCTTGTGCATTTTGACAATGGGGATCACCTTGATAATCCCTAGTCATATTCTCTATTTCTTTATCAGTTTTGTCGCCTTATGACAAACCTTGCTCTTTATCTTTAGCTATATCAGCTTCTTCTGTATTAATTATTTTCTTAGCTAATTTTCCTTCTAATGTTGGACCCTTCTGATCACCCCTTGCAGCAAGCAGTGATAAATCACTTTTGTCCTGACCAATGTCCTAATCTAGCATATCCTGATCACCCCCACTCTATTGTTGTACTTTTGGTGTTTTTGCATCAGTGGGTACCTTATCTCATTCTTGGTCCTAATCAAGTGCCACATTATCTTTCTCTGTATGCCCTGCCTCTTCAGTCTTTTTAGGCTTTATGGGTAGATTACCATCCTTATTTGAGCTTGCATCACCCCTATATGCTAGGTCTATCACGACAGGGCTCGTAACCTTTTCAAATAAATTATCTAGCCCTATTTGCTGAGCTATCCTTTCAGGACTATCCTACTTTGTTTTATCTATCTATTTTTCCTCTTGCAACACCCTCATCTGGGCTAATGGAGTCCCATGAGGAGTCATCCTTATGTTGGCAACCAGGGCTTCCATACATTAGGCAGCCACATCTTGGACCACCTCATCATTAGATAGCTCTACAGTGTCATCCAAAGGGAAGGGAAGCTCCTTAGTAGCCAACATCATTTCTCTTGTTTGCTCCTCTGCCATCTCAGTTTTAAACTTGATTATCTTGGGAATAGGGAGCTCATGCTGCAATTCTTTTCTAAAAACTCCACTACCTTGTCCCTTCAACATGATGGGATCAGTGCTGACATTCCCCCTCATGACCGTTCTATGTTTCTCAAGTGGTGATACTAGTGACACCCCCTTCCTCTTTTTGTTTTCTATTAGCAGGTCATCATCTTTAGGTTCTTCACTCAATTGTTCCTCTTCCAGGGGGTTATCCTTTTCTACCTCTCATTGTAAGGCTTGTCCTTCTACCTACATCTCCTTCCTCTCAATGATAGGTTTCAATATCCTCTTGGTTTTTGGTTTCTCTGGTGGAGGTGACGACGTTGAGGAAGATGCCTGAGTGGATGTAGATATAGCCCCACCCTTCGTAACAATTCTTCCTATGATCACTCCCTTGGGTTCAATTTCACCCTTCTTACCTTTGGAAGATATCTTCTACTTTTCAGAGGGTAATCTCTCCCCATTAGACTTCCTCTTCTTAATAAGGACATCATCATATTCTTCTTAAGATACTTCCTATCTTTTCTTCTTATTATTGACAGTAAGGGCCATACCCCTGTTCTTCAATTTAGTGATTTCTGCATCTACCCAACTCTGGGTCAGCTGGGTCACCCCCTGCATCATCTAATCCAGAGATATGTCCTCTTGCTATGTGAGATCAGGAGCTGATATGGTGTCATTATACACCTTCTTACTTTCATACTCATATGACATTACCATCCCATCATCTTTATGCAGCTGTGCGGGTACTGGGGTGCAGTCAAAAGTTATGATTTGATTCAATGTGAGCCTTTGATACTTCCTTCTCCTCACCTCAGCCTCATCATCACAATCTGCCCAAAAATACTCTAGATGCTTTTGATGTATTTGCTTTCCTAAGAGCTTATGCATCCCGCCATAAGGATCATATGATCTATCAAGAGGAAATGGCTGTAGGTAGATTAATTTCAATCCTCCAATAGCATGTTTTATGCTCTCAGAATCTGAACACATGTACCATCCCATAGATACTAGGAACAATACTAGAGGAATCATCTTTTGTTCCTTATATGCTTCCATCACCTTAGATACCTATCTAACAAACTCCATTGAGACAACCCTATCAGTAGGGTACCTTGGTAGCATAAGAGGCTGTCCCTTGAATCCCTCAATCTTGATATATGAAAAGGTGGCAAAATGGATGAACCATGCCCTATGTTTATAGATGACCTCTTGAGCTTCCATGCTTAGCCTTTTAGTCCTATCCTCCTCCATAGTTCTGACCAGATGCATCGAGAATGCATCATTTACCAATCTGTAATCCTGGAGGTATACTTTTCCTTGTAATTGAGGATAATGATCCCAGATATGCACATCATCTGCATCAGCTCCAACCTTCCCTACTGTTCTTAGGGCATCAAACATTCTCTTGTATGCACAAGAGTACACCACATATGAGGTCATGTAGAACAAACATGCCTATCCTCTAAGCTTCCTCATTCCATCATCTAATGAGTCACTGATTATTTTGGCCCACAGGGGTTTTTTGTCTGAGTATAGTACCATCTGGATGATACCAAACATCTAATTTTTGAAATTACCAGCATGGGGTCTACCAGTCATCCTACTTAGTAAGGCAATTATGTATTGGTATTCATCATCAAAATTAAACTTGTATAGGTACACTGGTAGCTTAGCTAAAGCTGTATAAGTACTACTCTTTGACCTCCATTGATACATATTTTTCCTGGCATTCTTGTTATTGTGGTATTCTACCTCCAGTTTACAAAGGTCTACATTGACCACATTATTCCCTACTGAAAAATTGAAGGTAGCAGTGATGCCCTTGACTAAAAAGTCAGCGTATATCCTTCCATGTTTCTCCACCCACTTGGTCTCTAGGTTGTAATTCTTTGTGCACTCAACCACCAACTCTAGGGTATCCATGGCATATGGGAAACCAGCCGCATGCCACATACTAGAGGTGAACACTTTGTCTAGAATGGAATTATTTGTATCATTGTCCAATCTTGTTGACCATACATCCAAATCTATATCCCCTTGGTATGTATCACCAATCACCCCATACTTGAATTGTACCCCTTCTGGTTGCACAAACATGGGCTTCAGAAATCTAGCCTCAGATCGGTTTCTCCTAATGTTGGCTATTGGTTCATGTAATAAACATGATATATTTTACCCTATGGCACCCATATATATTTTCAATAGTACCATCCCATCATCGTTATCTACTATTTACTTCATCCTACCTCTTTATGCATCATCATGTAAATTTACCCTAGTAAATATGACCATTCTACCTAAACTTGGAGAAAATGATAAGGTTTTGAAGTTAGTTACCTGTTAACACTTTCCTATAGATTATATGAGTGATTACTAGAAAGATTGTAACTATGCAGGGTCACCCATTCTATTCTGTTATTTAGAGAAATCAAAATCGGTGGTGGGTAGTTGATGAGGGTTTTGACTTTTAGAGCTCTATAATTCTCAATTTATCACAAGGTAAATAAAAATGACCTTTGAATTTTACTTTTAAATGGATCAATAAGACAAATTAGGGTAAAATGTGTTGTTTGGATTAAATCCGTCAATCATTTATATGACATTCGTAGATGCCACCAAATGTTTGATTTATATTTGTAATCAGCAGGAGTTCATCTACCGCTTTAACTACATTTAATGTTAAGGGCGTGATCTTTGAAAGATCAGGGATATTTGGAAATATGACCCCCCATGGATAATATGACCCTCTATAAGGTCAGGTGAGAGGATGATGTCATCATCAGGGTGATTTCTTTTGTATATTGGAATTGGATGACATCATTGTCATATCGATGCAGGGTGATATCCGTAAAGGGGTGATATTTGTAAGATGACTGATATTAGGGAATATGACCCCATCCTTGGGATAATGTACGAGGCTCTTTGACAGGTAAGTGACGGTTGTTATTTAACTTTGACGTTCACATATTAGACACCTAGCATTTATCGGGTGATGATTCTAAGTCTAAGTGATCTTATCAAATATGACTGATGTTAGAAATATGACCCCCCCTTAGGTTTCATTAGGTTTGACCAAACTTTGACTAAATCATAACTCTCTTTCCCTAGACAATTTTGGGGTGATCCAAAAGACAAACCTGCATAGAATTTTGAGTGCTTTCCACCTATGAGGTTAATAATATAAATTATTGACTTTGACAACTGACCTCATCTATTGGTACATCTACCCTCTCAAAAGTGGTATACATGACTAATTTTACCAAACTGCCCAAAACAAGAAACAAGCAAGCAACAAGCAGAAAGAAAAGTTGGGTCCCTATTTTGCTAAGACAAAATGGGGCGTGTTGTGTAACCACACAACAACTTACCACCAAAGAAAATAACCAAATTCAAACAATTCAAGTGATGTGATCACATTCTAACATAGTATTTTAACTCTTTCTAAGTATTAGTATTTTGACCTTTCAGAATGATATGATTTTCATCATTGGAACAATGCTAGAAAGGGTTAGGTGTGTGCAAATGATTAATTATCCTCATCTTGAAAGTAAGTTGAAAACATGAGTAATTGATGTTAAGCTACATATTTTGAGATCATCCCTCATAGCCAACCTGGATAGAGCCTTGCTGCTAGTAGGCATCCACAGCCCCAACAAGGTTATCTACACAATTCCCCTAAGTAGAGCTCCACTGCCAGCAGAAGTCTATAGCCCCGGTAGAGTTACCTAGGTGGCCTAAATTTATCTTTTTAGATTTTTTTTTCTTATTCCTTCTTTGTTCATATGATATCATCATGTAAGCTCAATATGTAAAGCATGGTCATTTGCTGATTTAGGTTGGAGATTGTATTGGTAGCAAGGGAGTCCCTTTGGATTTGTCACTTAACACCTACACTTATGTGTTCCACAAACCCAAGTCTGTTAGGTGAGTCATTGTGAAAATCACCTTGGTTAAGAAAAGACACCCTAATGAAAAGGACATCACAGACCTGATCCCAAATACTCCTCAAAATGAATCATAACCTATATAGGAATTTGGTCTCATCACTTGAATCCTAACAATTTGGTTATTTTCTAAGGGTGACAAGGTGCACCATCTTGACTAGCCAAAACAATAACTCAACAAAGCAAACAAACAAAACAAAACAAAGTTTTACAAACAACTATACAATATATACATTATGATACATTTGACTTACATGACCCTGTCTTAAGCTTGAAAATAATGCTTGAGGAACTGTCCATTAACTGGTAATGGGACATCCTCACCAGTTAGAGTTTTAAGTCTGTAGGTACTGTCTCCTAGGATTTCTAAAATTTGAAAAGGGCCTATCCAAAGTTTATCAAATTTACCATGATCACCTTTCTTTTCATGTGCTTTATCCCATGCTAGGACTAGGTCTAAAATCCTAAAAGCTTTGACTTTGGCTCTTTCGTCAAACTAGTGTTTAACAACAGCCTGATGTTTAGCAAACTAATCAATTGCTCTATTTCTTTTTTCTTCTAGGTACATTAGCTGAAGTAACCTGACTTCTTGTTTTCTATCTATACCTAGATACTCTTGCGCAAACTACAATGTGGGGATCTTTAAGTTAACAAGGAGGGTAGGATCTACCCCATATACTAGCTGATAAGGAGTGTTTCCCAATGTAGCCTTCATCCTGATTCTATCTACCCACAAGGCATATTTTAATAGGGTATTCCATTCCCTAGGGTTTTTCTCTATCAATTTCTTTATGATGTTCAATAAGTTCTTATTTGTAGACTCTGCTAACCCATTTCCCTGAGGATAGTAATTTGAAGAAAATTTCAAGATGATTCCATGATAAAAAGCCAAACTTGATAATTTTAATGATGCAAGTCCATTGTCACATACTAAAGCATAAGGGACTCCATACCTAGTTATTATGTTATTATCCAAAAACTTGATCACATCATCTGCAGTGTAAGTCTTGTTGTTGATAGCCTCAGTCCACCTAGTATAATAATCATTGATAGTCAATACATACCTGTGACCTGAGGATGATGGAGGATTAATGGGTCCTATGAAATCCATGCCCCATTGAGCGAATGGGAGCATCTCCATCACTGGTTGTAAAGATTGAGTGGCATATCTTTCTATATTGGTTAACACTTGGCATTTATGACAACATTTGATATGTTCAGCAGTATCCTTGAAGATAGTGGGCCAATAGTATCTTGCTCTCAGGATGGCATGAGCAGTAGCTAGGTGTGATCCATGTGCGGTTCCAAATTTATCATGTAGCTCTGCTAGCACTTTATCTGCTTCTTGCCTTTCCAAGCATCTAAGATATATCCCTTCATAGTTCTTTTTGAAAAGGATTCTTCCTTTCATCATATATTTTTGTGATCTTATCTTTAAGGCTCTCCTCTATGATGCTCGCAATCTACATGGGCACCTTCCATTAATTAGGATGTGCTTGATATCTGAATACCATTGTTTAGTTTCTCTAGCATTTATCACATATTGTTGGCTCAAGATGTTAGGATCAATTTCTGATATCATTTGGCTCAAAGCCTGCCCTCTTACTAACTTCATTGGTGCTATGTCCATATCATATTCTTAGAGAACTGTTATCCATTTAGCTCTCTTCTCACCAGGCTCACTCTGTAGGAGGAGCATCTTTACTATTGTATCTAGTACTACAACAATTATCTTGCTTCTTAATATGTAATGTCTGAATTTCTTAACTACTTGAACTAAAGCAAGATCTTGTCTTTCAACATCCATATATCTAAGCTCTGCATCTCTGAATGGGCAACTCATAAAAGCTATAGGCTTCTCTTCTTTGGCCTCATTTCTCTATGTAAACACTGTTGCAGATGTATGCTCTGAAGCAAATGAGTAAATGTAAAACTCACATGTATAATCTGGACTAATTAGAATAGGGGCATCAAATATGGCTTTCTTGATGTCCTCAAAAGCTATTCTGGCTTCATGTGTCCACTCAATTTTGGCATCCTTCTTGAGCATGGCATTCAAGGGTCTAACAATCTCTGCAAAACTAGTAATGAATTTTCTAACAAATTTTATCTTACCAAAATAAGATTTGAGTTCTTTCTTACTCCCAGGAAGTTGTATCTTCATGATTGATTCTACTCTTGCAGGGTCAATGATGATCCCATTTTCTGTTATCAGGTGACCTAGTAACTTTCCTGTAGTTACTCCAAATATACACTTCTTAGGGTTCAAGGATATACCATACTATTCACATTTCTTAAGTACCTTCCCAAGGTCTTCCACATGATCTCCTCTCTATTTGGAAAATACTGTCAAGTCATCCATGTATATGACTATACATTTGCCAATTAAACCTCTAAATGCTATATCCATTGCTCACTGAAACATTGCTCTAGCATTTATCAATCCAAAAGGCATATGTCTGTAGGTAAATATACCCCACTTAGTAGTGAATGTAGTCTTCTGTCTATCTATTCTATCCACCATCACTTGGTTGTAACCTAAAAAACTGTAAGACCTCATCTAATGAAGGTAAAGGATAATTATCCTTTACAAAAGCTTTTTTCAATTTTCTAAAGTCTACACATAACCTGATGTCTCCATTTTCTTCCTCATAGGGACCAAGTTGGCCACCCATGTAGAATGTCTGACTAGGAATATGATCCTGGTATTCCTAAAAAATGATGGGCTCTAACAAGGTATTGATAGGTCTCTATTTTTGTCTAAAGGGCTTAACATTCAGCTTCAATGGTATAGTGTGGGTAATGATTGAAGTATCATAGGTCTTCAACTCCTCATAATTCCAAGCGATGACATGAACATAATCCTTAAGTGCTTGAGTTATCCTTATCATCTCTTCTTCTATGCACACTTTTCCAATTAGGAAATTCCTTTTCTCTTCATCTTGTCCTATATTGATTGGTGAATATCCTCCTCCATCTGCTTTAGGGAGAGCTTTCTATTTTAGCATGTTATCTAAATTCTCTTTGTAATTCTATCATCCCTTTGGGTATCTTATTTATGGGTAGATTTATGATCTCCTCTTCTTCCCAAATGTGATCTCCCACATTTCTTTCATCTATAATTTGTGTATCAAACACGTCTCTGTTTGATATGAAGTCTAAAATGTGTTAGTCATCATCAAACACTTGAAGATTGATGACATTATCTAGTATAGAAGGCAATGATACTAACTGAACTGAAAATATCTTCAAACTAGTTATGGATAATGGCTCCAAAGTACTTGCAACTTTAGCCAAGGCATCTGCCCTGTGATTTTGTTCTCTAGGCACATGGGTGATGTTGAATGCATCAAATTCTTCTATCAGATCACATACCCTGTGTCCATAATTAGAAAACCTCTTATAATTACAAGATTATATGCCTCTTACTTGTCTTACTACCAATTCTAAGTCTCCATAAACATGCAAAATCTTTACTTTTTTCTTGAATGCAAACAATATCCCATGAATTAGAGCTTCATATTCAGTCACATTATTTGTGCATCAGAATTGTAATCTATATGTAGCTAAGTAGGATCTACTAGCTAGATCAATGAGATCTGTTCCTACTCCATCTCTTTGTTTTGCTTTAGATCCATCAAATCTAAGGACCCATGGCTTATCATTAGTTAAAGGCTTATCTGGACCTTCTTTCTTTCTCCTAGCTCTAGCAGCTGTACCACCTAATATCTATTTCAGTTTTGGTGTTTTCTTTTTTTCTATTTTGACTTGGTCTAGTTCATGTGAAATTGATGAATCTTTGTCCTTTTGACCTATTATGACATGATCATGAGCATCCTTTTGAATTTTACTCTCTTTCTTTTCATCATATTGGAGCTAATCTTTTGAATAAAGCAATTCCTCCTTCCTTAGAATATGCAAACATAGTGAACAAGTGGTTTCTGAATGTGGTGCTTCATGTAACCTACACAATCCACTAATTACAACATTTTGTATGGGAATTTTCTATAGTTTCATATTTTGAATTTGTTTTGACAAAAAACTCTTCAAACGTAGTCAAATTACTTCCCCTATCTTCATCTGATACTTCATAATCAGACTCAATCAAACAATCTGTCCCTGGGGTGATATTGTCTCCATCTTTTGACATATTTCTACTACAGACCATGATCTCTTCCCGATGGTAATCAAAACCCTCATCTTGATGTATGCTTTCTTTTGTACCTGTAGAGGATGAACATGATTCGATATCACTATAACTACTTGTATTACTTACCTCAGGTGATGACACATCTTTCTCACTATATGTTTGTTCAAGTTTCATCATGTCTAAGAAAGTATCACATGTTCTTTCATAATGTGCCTCATTATGCAACCTACACCAATTCTCAAGCAGAACATTCTCATCAGATATATTTAACCTTTGGCAACATTGTATCTCTCTAGATAAGTATATTTCAAAATTTCTAAAGATATCTAACTCATCATCATCATCTAAACTATGATCTGATTCTATAATCATTTGGTCACCTAAGTGATCATCTTGGTGAACCTAAACACCACACATGACTATTTCTTCAATCCTAACTATTTGGGGTCTGATGGTGTAGACTCTAGGTTCAACATCTACATACACGATCTCGTTTGTTTTATTGTATTTAGTGATCATGTGTTTCATGCAAGGTTCAACATCTATCCTAATTTGATTGGGAATCCCTTTCCAACATAACCACATGTGATTGAAATTAGTATACATGTATCCATTGAGTGTCTTTGACCAATCTCTACTGAGCAACATTCCATATCTGAATATCAATGTAATATTGAATTCTTGGATCTGATGCTAATTGCATATGAATGTGAGTTAGTTCTCCTACAACACTCACCTCAATTTTATCTAGTTGTGTCACCTTCTTTAATGACTTGGTAGGGTGTAGCCTTAAAGCGTTACATATGGACAGTGGCATCACATTAGTAGAAGTACCTGAATCTACTAAGTAATTATGCAAGTTCTTAAAACATCCTTATGGTAAGGAGAAATGGAGGTGATCAGTCTTATCCTGATAAAGGGTCATGTGTGAAGTTTCAGCAGTTTGGACAGTGGTTAGAGTTTTGGATTTGACATTAGTATCCTTAGTTGTATAATCTTTATTTACAGTCTGATTTGAGGGATGACTATCTTCTTTTGGAGTAGGGTCATCTAAAGATTTCATGAATGCCCATTTTATAGCTAGAGTTTTGAGTAATTTTGACAATGACAAGCTGATTTTGATCTTTTTCATTTCATCAACCAAGTATGTGACCAATTTGTCAGATTTAGGAGATTGATTATTAGTCCTTGACCCTGTATTCGGTGGTGCTAAGTATTGAGCATTAACCTTGGGAAATCCAAGATTATTATTAGCTTTTGGCTCAGGAGGAGTGTTAAAATTGTTGGGAGGTAGACATATAGTCAAGGGATCAGTAGTTCTATTTGAGTTGTTTCTCAGATTGTAATTATGCCTACCCTAATATTGTTATTGATAAGCATGTACTTCTTCATGTTCAACTGATGGCTCATTCTCATCTTCAAAAGGAAAAACATAATTCATTTCAAAATCCATAGTTGTCTCTTCACATGCTAAGGTATAATTCTCATGAGTTGAGGTTATATGCTGATGAGGAGGGTGATTGTCATAGCTTTCTAAAACCAATGCAGAGTCATATCTGCAAGGGACAATTTCATTTCCTTCTACAAAAGGAGGACTATCTACACTAGTTGATACCTCGACTTGAAATATACTGGCTCCTATCTTGAACTAAGGACAATCTAATTCTACATGAGCAATGGTGTTATGAATCCTACACCAATTGGTAAGGGCTTCTACCAATTTTACCCTAGTAGTCTGCTTGGATCCACTAGGAGGCTGATTGTCTAGGGGTGATGGTAAAGAACCATTGTTTGGCCTAATGTTCCACACTCTATGTTGTCTAGGGACATTATTGTTACCACTTTTGTTATTATTATTGTAGTTCCTATCATTATTATAATATCCTTTGTTAGGATATCCAGATCTATCATTGTTGTATCCTCTATTCTAATTTGTTTGAAAATAGAAATTTTGACTTCTCAAATGAGTGATTTTAGTTGTCAATTTTCTCAACTGTGCTGATATCTCTTTAATTTCCTCCTTTTCTTCCTAAACCTTGGCTACTACATTATCAGCTTGAGGTTTGAAAAAGGAAGAACTGTTATTATTAGACTGTCCTGTATCTTGAAGTACTTGTGTATGTCCTAGTTATTGTACTACTTGGCCATTTCCATTTGGAGGCAGCATGATGCTAAGTAAAGGTACTTGTAAAGGACTTGGCATTACAACAAGAGGCATCATGGCTTCATTGGTCTGTTGTTGGGTAGGATATGCAAGATATGTAGGAAGTGTAGGAAATGCAATGTTAGGCGTTGGAGTGGGGATCAACTGTTGATTGACTTTTATAGCTTCTTCAAAAGCTCCCACCAAGGTTGTGACACTGGGATGTGTCCTCTTGATAAACATAGAAGTCAGGGGATCTAATGCTAAGTAGTATATACTCCTAGCAATGTCATCTGCTACAGTATAGGGAGCAATTAGCTTTGAGAGCATCTTTTGGAATCTTGCATTGAAGTTAGCAATAGGTTCTCCTTCAAATCTCTTAATTGTGGCAAACAGGTGATAATGCATTGAAGGATCTATAGGTACTTTGAATCTATCTTTAAAAGCTTTCTCCAAGGTAGCCCATGAACCAACTAAACCTTGACCAAGATTGATATTCCAATTATATGCCTCTTCCCCTAAGGAAAATGGAAATAATCTACATACCACATCCTGATGTTCAATTCATGCTCTACAATAAGCTTCCTTGAATGTTCTGATGTGATCATCAGCATCCTGATATGGATGATATTTGGGACAAATCTTGTCATGATTTTTAGGCAAGGGATGATATGCAGTGAAGGTCAGGGGTGACTTTGTAGTGTAGAATCACATTGTGACTGGTGGAGGTTGGACTGGAGGTGTTACAGGTGCTCCTACAGGTGTTTGTAATCCAACAGAGGTTCCTGGAGTATGTCCTGGTGAAGCTTTTGATGTACTAGAACCAGGATTGTGATGGATAACTACTATTCTAGGCCTGAGTCCAGGGATAGGCAACTCCTCAAAACATCCACTGAATCTGGACCTGGTATTTGGCCTGAGAGCTAGGAATTCTAGAATTTATGGAAATCTAACTTTTTTTACTACAAAGATATATTAAAATATCCATGCAAAGGATGTATTTATGACCAGAAACTGAAACTAACTAGATATCTATGCAATATTTGTAGGAATGATATGAATATGAGCAAGCATGAGACCTCCAAACACAAATATCAAGATATTAGGTATCCCAATCAAATTATTTCAAAGATTTATCAAGAAAAAACTTGAATGACACCTTCCTTTCAAGAAACACAAGAAATGCCTACAAATCTTAAGGTATTTATACTTGATTTTAAAATATTTGCAGTTGACAAGCATGAACAGACTCAAAACAACAAATCTTTGCGAAATATTTGAAGTAATAAGCTGTGAGAATGTTACCTCACTTCTGACACGAGAAAGTACACATGCGTTGCTGAATCACCTACCAGGCAATGAAGATGGCCCTCCTTCTAGTGCCAATTTATGTTGATGATGATTGTTAGTCATAACAACATGCATAAAAATTTGTACAACAAACCTTTATTATCTTGTAAAGTACGATCAATTTAGGATAAACTGATGACTCCAAGGCTCTGTTGATTAGGTCATGATTGTCTAATGTTACTCAGAGTTTGATGTGACATGCCATTTTTCATTTCAAGGGGTCTTACATTTTCTTGGATGATCAATACTACAACTGTATTCTGTAAATGCACTCCATAGAGAGGTTAATTCTACTATATCTCAAAGATCACTATGACCTTTGTAAGTTTGATCAATTCTTCTGATCATGGATCTTCATGAACTTACACATTCTTCTACACTATATATTTATTTAAAGGATGTGTCTACAAGTAAGTATTCATGTGTTTATTATGGACATTCATCTGTATTTGCATGATATTTATCAATTTGACATGGTTCCATTCGAAATATGCTCTGTATTTTCAATTATTTATGAGATATCTGCATATTTCATGTTTATTTGCCTTTGATTGTGTGTTATTTACAATTATGGAGGTGATTTATGATGAAATTGAAAGAAATACTTCTAATCTTAGTGAACCTTTAGTTATTGAATCACATACACACTGGATACATTCATGAAGAGAAGAAATCAAACCATAATTCACCAGGTTGTTCCACAGCTAGGTATGGTTGATGCTAACTTTAAGGGAACAAAGAATGGAAACAACATATGCAAACTGAGAGCACTCTAAGGGATACAGCTAATCAATGCATATATCCATATTCCACTCATAGATTACTCAGGATTTACAATGATTTGTAATCAAAATAGATTCTCTTTCATTGAGTATGTAAAACATGTACATTTACAAAAATTTTGAAATAAGTCTTAAATTCTTCAGCAATCAGATTTCAATTAAGTTTTGAATGTCTAACAAGATTGTGCTCCTCCTCCTTTTATAGAATAAGGAGGGGAGGTAGTTACAACTGACCAATGGTCAAGATTTAGCAATTCAGACCAATGGCTGATAATATTCCATTGACTTAGTCAACACCTTCATTCGCGGCACAAGATGCTAGTTGGAAACCATCTGGATGACTTGCTACTTGTAAGTAACCCATGCATATGTTTACTTGGTGATGCATCTATAATTACTCTCTATCTCTTTCTCCTTCACTTCCTTCTAGTTCATCAATCTCTTCACTTTTAGCACTCTCACTATCACTATTACCTTGATAAACATTCTCTCTTGTGTGGACCTTTACAACTATCCTGATAGATTCATATGCTTGCACTATTTTGTCAACCTCTCTCCAATCTTGGAGTCTAGCCTTTATTATTGCATGCTTATGGGAGTGGAATTTAGCCTTGAGGACCTCAAATTTTCCTTTTCTGCTGCTTAATCTCTCATTATACGTTTCCACTTTGACCTTAATACTCATGATTCTATCCATGACTTCCTCTATCAAGTGGTTCAAGGGATCATCCGCTATAGACTTGAAATTATCATGTAAGGCTTTAATAACAAAATCTGCATCTTGGTTTTCAATCTTGCCTTCTATTTTCCCTTCTAAGGCTTTGAAGGTCTCTACCTCATGTGCCATCATGTTGTGTAGTTTAACACTGATGTCCCTGAGCTTACCACTACACTTCTTCAACACATCACACTCGAACTTGATATCTTCATACCAAATATCCATTAATAAGGTAGTGTTATTATCCCATACTTTATTACTTATCAAAATTTGTGGATCAATCCTTTTCATCTCTCTCAGGGCACCCAAGTCCTTTTCAAACTTGAATGACCTTCTACCTGTCTCATTCTACATTTTGTCTACCTTTCTCTTTAAAGTGCTCAAAGAGTTCCATTTCTATAGACAGGTCTTAACCACATCTTTAGCTCCAACCAATGCAGATAACATCCATTTCTCCATCACTATTGTCTCATGCTTCATTAGGTCCAATTTGGTAACCTCCTCTTGTGATATAATGGCCAATGGGACTGCCAGATCAGTAGGTGCATGATTAGGGTTAATTAACCCTTTGATAAAAGAATGTAATTGAGCAATGTGCTCGTTATGTACTTTATTCTTCTCCTTTCCCTTCTTTACTCTTTGGGTCAAAGAATCAATAATGTCTCTCCCTTCTTGACCCTCCTAGTCTTCATTAGAAAAACCTAGATCAACATTGGTGATCTGAAATTCCTCTAGGCTAATTTGGCCTTTCTCCTTATCTACTGTAGGCAAGGCCACCTGTGCAGTCCTCCTACCTATGTTAGGAACTTGTGTTTAACCCTTCTCTTTACCTTGTTAGTATATTGTTCTTGGATGCATATGCTTTCTAAGTCATCTTGTGAGTATATTGTATTATCCCACATTCATGGGGAGTAATAGTTGTTTAGATTAGACTTAGTATATAAGTACGTGTTGAGGCCAATGAAGGCATCCACAAGTTTATTGTATTGAGCTTGCTCAAAGGAGGTTGCCCCCTCGAAGTGGCCTGCGATCAATAAATTCCTTCTGTGTTATGCTATTTCATTTATTTCGTGTATTTCTCATTATATTGTTACAGGAGGTTCCTCTCATCTAGTATCTGATGTAAAAGCATCCAGTGGTGTAAGGGCAATCTTGCATCACCCAAAAAGGAATTAATTTAAAATCATTGTAGTTGTTTTCATTTCCTTCCATAATTAGTGTTTCTGGTTCCATAATATCCAGAATAATGATGTAGGACTTTCAGTTTTTCCAAAACTGCAAAAAATAGCAACCTGCCTATTTTGGAACATCTACCTACTATTTTTGGAAAGTTTGCAATTGGGCACAGATTGAAGCAAAAACTTGTAGAAAGTTACTAAATGGAAATATAAGACCTTTGGCGAAGGAATCAGGCAAAGATAATTTGTGAGTTGAAAGATATTAAAGTTTTTGTTTTCTGAAAAGCCCCTAAAAATTTTTGAAACAAGATATGAGGCACTAAAACTTCACTAAACATCCCAAAAAGTTGATGAAAATCTATTTACAAATTTCCAGCATGATAGTTCACATCGCGAGCTTCCCAATGCCTAAAACTGTTCGTCAATCGGACACCCGGATCAAAAGTTATGCTTCCTGGAAGTTTACCTACTTTTATAGGGAGTTGTAAATTTCGAAATTTAGCTGGAGGCCACCAAAAAGTGTTATTTATGGCTATTTTTGGGACCCTGGGTAGTAGTAGAGTTAAGGGGGCAAGTGTAGAGTCAAGAATAGGTAGGAAAACAGAAACCCTAGCTAATTTGTGGGTAACAGAAGGTGAAAGATTCCAGAGCCTGGTGATGGTAGCTGTAGTGTGTTGCAGCCTATGGAGGACTAATTCCTCTAATTGTAATTAAGCTTTTGTAATGTAATAAGTTGCCTAGATCAATAAAAGAAAGTTCTATTCTCTATGTTTAATTTCTGTTATTGTGTGTTTTATGATTTACCCCCTTCATCAAGTGGTATTAGAGCAAGGGTTCTTGAGTGTGTAGACAGATTGCCGACCATGAGGTAGTTTGCACCAAGACCTGAGGTTGTGGGTTTGCTGTGGAGACCAGGATGCCTCCATGAAGAAATCATGTTGGGAGGAATGCTTTGACAAAAGAGGGTTTTAGAGCCCTGCAAAGGCAAATTGATGCATTGCAAGAGGAGCTACGAAGTGGGTTTGAGCCGAGGATAAGAGATGAAAGCGAAGATGAAGCTGAAGAAGAGCTATCTGAGGAAGAACAAGAAGATGCCAGAGATCCTGCAGAAGTTAGGTTATTGAGGGCTATTTCAAAGATTGGAAAGAGGCCTAGGATCAAGATTTCTACATATTCTAGGGATTTGAACCCAGAACAGCTTATTGATTGGATCAATGACATGGAGAAGTATTTTGAGTATGAAGATGTGGAGGACCCAGATCGGGTCAAGTTTGCAAAAACAAAGTTGAAGGGCCATGCCAATATTTGGTGGAAGGAGGTCCAACTAGAGAGGAATAGAAGAGGAAAAGGAAAGATCACCAGATGGGATCAGATGGTGGAGAAACTAAAGAAGTAGTTCATTCCTGTGGATTACGAGATGGAGTTACTGAAGAAGTTGCAAGGATGGAAGCAAGGTAACAAGTCTGTTAAGGAGTATACAAAAGATTTTTATAAGATCACTATCAGGATAGGCCATGGAGAGGCCAATAAGGACAAGGTGGCCCGTTAAATTAATGCGTTGAGGCTGAGTATTCAAGAGGAGCTGAGCCTAGTCAGAATGACCACCATAGAAGATGCATACCAGTTTTCCCTGAAGGTGGAAGAGAAATTGAATAAAAGATTTGACAGCAAGTGAAGGGGAAGAGGTCAAGGCAGAAGGACTGGTGGGAGGCCCTATGGAGGCCGTAATGAAGATCCAAAGAAAAGTGAAGAAGCTAGCACCAATCAAAATCAGAGAGGGGATAACACCTACTGCCCTCGTGACTAGAACAATGGTGAGCAAAGAGGAAGAGGAAGAGGTAGACCTAGGCAAGGACCAAGAAGAGGAGGTTTTAGAGGAACCTGTTTCCAATGTCGGGAAGAAGGGCATCGAGCATATGAGTGTCTGCAACATCAAGCAAGGACAAATAGAAGACCTGAAGGCAATGCACGAGTTGCACATGTAGATGAAGATGCACATTCTGAGCATTCTGAAGATGCTGAAAGGGGAGAAACCCTAGTTGTTAGAAGAACCTTGCTGAATGAGGAGAAAGAACCCAATCAGAGGAAGAGTTTATTCTGCACAAGGTGCAAATGTGAAGGTAAGTGTTGTGATATTATTATTGACAATGGAAGCACTGATAATCTTGTTTCAGAGGAAATGGTTGACAAGTTGAAGTTGACAAGAAGAAAGCATCCACATCCATATCAGATTGTATGGTTGTAGAAGGACCATAGAGCTTTGGTCAATGAACAGTGTTTAGTGAAGTTCAAAATTTGTGATTACCATGATGAGGTGTTATCTGATATCATATCGATGGATGCATGTCATATGCTATTGGGGAGGCCATGGCAGTATGATAGGAGTGTTGTCCATGATGGCTGTGCAAACACATATTCCCTAACAAAGGATGGAGTTCATCATAAATTGAATCCCTTGAAGGAGGTGGAAGAAAAGGTATGTAGTACTGCCAAAATTTGCATGGTAGATAGCAGGAAATTTTTGGAGGGTATGAAGCATGAGCGTCATTGCTCTACATTGATTCCTAAGATTAGTCAAGAGAGCTGTGAAGATGTACTAGCAAAAGTTTCAGATATGTTGGAAGAGTTCCAGGACATTGTCTTTGATAATGTACCAGAAGGTTTACCACCAATGAGGAATATAAGTCATCAAATGGATTTGATACTAGGAGCTAGTTTGCCAAAGAAGGCAGCCCACAGAATGACCCCTGCAGAGAATGAAGAGCTAAATAGACTAGTTCAGGGGTTTTTAAGGAAGGGACTGATAAGGGAGAGCCTAAGTCCATGTGCGGTACCTACAGTACTAGCACCAAAGAAGGATGGAGAATTGAGGATGTGTATAGACTCTCAAGCCATCAATAAGATAACTATCAAGTATAGATTTCCATTGCCAAGAATGGATGACATTATGGATTGTTTGAGTGGAGCCAAGTACTTCACAAAAATTGACCTAAAGAGTGGGTATCACTAGATCCATATCAGAGAAGGAGATGAATGGAAGATAGCCTTCAAGACAAAGGAAGGTTTGTATGAGTGGTTAGTCATGCCATTTGGGCTAACCAATGCACTGAGCACATTCATGCGGCTCATGAACGAGGTATTGAAAGAATTTTGGGAAGTTTTGTTATTGTTTATTTAGATGATATTTTAATTTTTAGTAAGACTTGGGATGAGCATCTGATGCATATCAGAAGAGTTCTAGAGAAGCTTAGTGAGGAGAAGTTGCTGATTAATCTAAAGAAATGTAGTTTTGCAAAGGAGTTGGTATACCTAGGATTTGTAGTCTCAGAAGAAGGTCTTAAAGATGGACCCAGAAAAAGTAAGGGCTATCATTGAATGGCCTACGCTGAGGAGTACAATGAAGGTAAGATCCTTTCATGGTTTGGCAAGTTTTTACAGAAAGTGTATCAGGAATTTTAGTAGCATTTGTGCACCCCTAACTGATACAATGAGAGGGGATAGAAAAGAGTTTTGACTGACTAAAGGAGCAGACAAGAGCTTTGATACATTGAAGCAGAAAGTTGTAGAGAAACCTATTTTGGCACTTCTAGATTTCAATAAGGTATTTCAGGTAGATTGTGATGCTAGTGGTAGTGGTATAGGAGCTGTTTTGAGCCAAGAAGGTAAGCCCATTGCTTATTTTAGTGAGAAGCTTAATGATGCCAAGAAAAGATATTCTATTTATGATCAGGAGTTTTATGCAATAGTTTAGGCTTTGAACAAATGGAGACATTATTTGTTGCCAAAGGAGTTTGTATTATATACTAATCATCAGGCTTTGCGGTATCTTAATAGTCAAGGAAAGTTGAACCAAAGGCACTTAAAATGGGTTGAGTTTTTGTAGAGCTATACTTTTGTTTTGAAGCACAGGAGTGGGAAGTCCAATAGAGTTGCAAATGCTTTGAGTAGAAGGCAAAATTTGTTGATAGAAATGAAGATAGAGGTTGTTGGGTTCGATGAGCTCAAAAGTTTGTATCTTGAGGATCCAGATTTTATAGAGGCCTAGAAAGCTTGTTTGGAACCTGTTACTTTGGATAGGACAAGATGGTTGGATTTCATAATCCAAGATGGCATGTTGTTTAGAGGAAGCCAATTATGCATTCCACAGAGTTCC
The DNA here is from genome assembly GCA_027924645.1 of Cunninghamia lanceolata. NCBI lineage: Eukaryota > Viridiplantae > Streptophyta > Pinopsida > Cupressales > Cupressaceae > Cunninghamia > Cunninghamia lanceolata. Next base: position 12,737,549 of record BSBN01000388.1, on the reverse strand, counting down.
ATGAGAGAGAACCTAATTAAGGAGAAGCATAGTGGAGGATTGGCCAGACACTTTGGTCAAGATAAGATCATTGCTATTGTTGGTGAAAATTATTATTGGCCATAGCTACAGTAGGATGTGAGGAAGTTTGTGTAGAGTTGTAGAGTATGTCAGATGGCAAAAGGAACAAGTCAGAATATAGGGTTGTATCAACCATTACCTGTACCAGAGAAGCCATGGGATGATATCAGTATGGATTTTGTTCTTGGTTTACCAAGGACACAGCGAGGACATGATTCCATTTTTGTGGTGGTGGACAGATTCTCGAAGATGGCACATTTTATTCCTTGCAAGAAGACTAATGATGCTCTTCATATTGCTGAATTATTTTTCAAAGAGGTGGTGAGACTACATGGTCTACCAAAGAGCATAGTTTTAGATCGAGATACCAAGTTTGTTGGTTATTTCTGGAGGACATTATGGAAGAAGTTGAAGGCAGACCATCCATAGACTGATGGACAGACCAAAGTGGTGAATAGGAGTTTGGGTAACCTACTACGGTGCTTAGTAGGAGATAAGCCCAAGGGATGGGCTTTGATTTTACCACAGGTAGAATTTGCTTACAACAATTATGTCAATAGGAGTACTGGTAAATCACCATTCCAGATTGTATATGGAAATAGTCCAAGAAATGCTTCAGAGTTAAGGAATCTAGATAAGGGAGAAAAGACAAGTGCTGAGGCTAAAGACTTTACAGAACATCTGAAGAATTTGCATGAAGAGATGAGAAACGACATTAATAAAATGAATACTCAGTACAAGGCTAAGGCATATTAGAAGAGGAGGTATAAGGAGTTCTAGGGAGAAAAGGAAGTCATGGTTCACTTGAGAAAAGAAAGGTTCCCAATTGGAACATACGATAAGTTGAAAATGAAGAAATTTGGACCATGCAGAATCTTGAAGAAGTATGATTCAAGCAATGCATATGAGGTAGAGCTGATGAATGGGATCAATATTTCCCCTATTTTCAACATTGCTGATATATTAGAATATCATGAAGGTGGAGCAGAGGATGGACCAACAGAAGCACAGTGGAGTATTCCAGCATCTACTTCAATGGACGAGATAGAAGTGATCTTGGATAGCCGTGTGGGAAGAAGTACTCGAAACAAGCAATATAAAGAATATATGGTAAAATGGAAAGGAAGGCCTATTGAAGATTCCTCTTGGTTATCTAAGGTAGAGGTTGACCATTTGGGTTTCCCTCACATAAACATCTGAGACGTGACAGGGTCACTTCTCAAATTACCATGGGTGTTTGTTGAAGGAGCATCCAGTGGTGTAAGGGCAATCTTGCATCACCCAAAAAGAAGTTAATTCAAAATCATTGTAGTTGTTTTCATTTCTTTCCATAATTAGTGTTTTTGGTTCCATAATATCCAGAATAATGATGTAGGACTTTTAGTTTTTCTAAAACTGCAAAAAATAGCAACATGCCTATTTTGGAAAGTCTACCTGCTATTTTTGGAAAGTTTGCAGTTAGGCACGAATTAAAGAAAAAACTTGCAGAAAGTTACTAAATGGAAATATAAGACCTTTGGTGAAGGAATCAGGCAAAGATAATTTGTGAGTTGAAAGATATTAAAGTTTTTGTTTTCTGAAAAGCCCCTAAAAATTTTTGAAATGAGATATGAGACACAAAACTTCCCTAAACATCCTATAATGTTGATGGAAATCTGTTTACAAATTTCTAGCGTGATAGTTCATATCACAAGCTTTCCGACACCTAAAATGGTTCCTCAATCAGACACCTGGATCAAAAGTTATGCTTCCCGAAAGTTTACCTACTTTTATAGGGAGTTGTAAATTTCAAAGTTTAGCTGGAGGCCACAAAAAAGTGTTATGGCTATTTTGGGGACCCTAGGCAGTAGTAGAGTTAAGGGGGCAAGTGTAGAGTCAAGAATAGGTGGGAAAATAGAAACCCTAGCTGATTTGGGGGTTACAGAATGCGAAAGATTCCAGACCCTGGTGATGGTAGCTATAGTGTGTTGCAACCTGTGGAGGACTGATTCCTCTGATTGTAATTAAGCTTCTGTAATGTAATAAGTTGCCTAGATCAATAAAAGAAAGTTCTATTCTCTGTGTTTAATTTTTGATATTGTGTGTTCTTTGATTTACCCCCTTCATTAGTATCAGAGCACTTTCTTGGGCTCGCAGGGTGGAATTTTTGCTAAATTTTTTTCGCAGTGGCTCCAGGTACTGTGATTATTGTAGTAGTTCTTTTTTCTTTGCATCTATATTGTTCATTTCAATTCTAGGTTCAGATCAGGGAATAATCTGTTGATAACTGAGAGGGGGGGGTGAATCAGTTATCCTAATTATTTTCCTTTTTGGACTTTATTATTAATTAATGTAGCATTTAATCAAACATAAAAACATTGCCATGAAATAAGAAACACATGACACAGTATTTTTGACGTGGAAACCCTGTTAAGGGAGAAAACCATGGGGTGATTAACCCAAAATTATTCTCTGTTAGAAGAATAGGAAATTACAAAAATGGCACTTGCCAATTAGGGCTCACTGCCTGAGCACACTGCTCACAAAGAGGCCCACTGCCTACAAGGAGACACACTGTCTACAAAGTGATAAGAATCATAGTCTTGAACTGATTGGAAGCATCTGCATATGCTGGAGTTCAGTTCCGGTTAGGCTCAGTACACTGATCTGCTGCACTTCATCTTTCCTCTGTTCTTTATTCTGCTATCCTTTCACATACCGGATCTTTCTTGCTACTTCTGCTTTGTTCTACACTTATTCGCATATATCTTCACACAATCACACACTTCACAACTAAATCCATCCTCTATATATATCCACACAAGTAATTTCATCACCTTTCTAGTCGACATCCGGAATAGTCTAGTTTCTTACAAACTCTGTTCTGTTGGCTGAATCCTTGCTCACCAAGCAATGTGGATCAAGCATATACTTGTAGATATCATTAATCATGTCGGCCAAACATGATTCATGCCTTCACAACCTTTATCATCAACAGTAACACATCCAGAAAGTAGTCTGATACTCTGTCAGTCAGTTCTTCCTCTGTTTTCACTGTCTCTCAGGAATCCGGTACTCAACAATTCATATCTTTTTCCTTGTCCATCACCGGAGGCTAAATCCTTGGAATATACCACTCAAGGTAGTCCTCTTGACTTCCCCAAATCCGCACTGCACCAAGACACTTCCTCTGAGAGATCCGGACCAATCTGTCGGACCTTGCCACATGCTCTGTTCTTATTCACCAGACCACAACAATCTTTATTCTGACTTCCGGTAGAGACACACCATGACTTGCGTATATGTGGGATGACCTTTGTTGCCATCAATGACAACAACCATGAATCCATATAGTGTCTCTTGCCAACAATCTCCCCCTTTGGCATTGATGGCAACACTTAGTGAAAAATGACTAAGTGTTTACACTATGCTCCCCCTTTGCTGATGCTCTGTCTTTATATACAATTTCTGGAACTCCCCCTTAGTTGGATTCCTCATTTTTCACTGCTCCTCACTCCCCCTTTGACATCAATGGCAAAGGGTAGGGTCCGCACACCAAAATTTTCAAAAATTTTCTATACATAGCCGTATATTTACATACTCACATATACTGAAGAATGTCTGCAAAGGATGTCTTCAATTGGATCAGTTCTGTAGCCCAACTTTGCTTCATTCTATCCAAAATTGAGATGTGACCACTCAACAAAAATGTGAAAGCTTCTGCCCTCTTGAGATCTGTCGGATCATTTGTTTGGGCGGTGGTCTGAGCATCACTGATGGCCTCATGCATAGTTTCTAACTTAGGGATTATAATCCTTCTAAGTTCTCCCATCCGGTTAGTGATATTCTTCCTTTCCTTCTCAAGATTCTTTATTTCATTCAAGACTACAATAGTCTGACATTCTTGATTTATTATGGAGGAAGAGAGAGGATCAAAACTTTGAGATAAACTTTGTAGCTTGTCCTGTTCCTCTTTTATTTTCTTATCAATTGCTGCTGTTGCCTTTGACCAGGATATACAAAATTTGTAAATGTCACCGCCATCCTTAAGAGCATTTTCTAAGCTCTTTATTCCAATACTCATATTTCTCCTATCGTTAGAGATTAATCCTAATACTTCTAAAAATCTTTTATCCAAAAATTCCTTCTGGACCTTTTCTTCAGCAGATTTTTCTAGAGATTCAAAATGTGTACTAACACTGCTGACTAAGGTTTTGAGATTACCAGAAGAGGAGGCTGTGGGATCCTTTTGAAAAGAAGGCATGATTTTTTCTAGCACTCCAGATGCTACCTCCATAAGCTCACAGTCTTCCATGTGAGATTTCAGCAGTTTCTCTTTGACTTTCTCATTTGCAAATGAGGCTATTTTCATTGTTTGCACCGGTGACAAAGAGTCAAAATCTAATGGTCCTTTTAGCAGGTCCGGTTCATCAATTTCTATAGTGGCTTTTGTTAGGAATTCTTGAACAGTTTGTGCAGTGTCTCTTGCCGGAGACAGATGTTTCTTCTCTTCTGCAGTTTTGTCCTTTTGAATCTTTTCTCCTTCCTTACTCTTACCACTTTCAATCGTGGTTTTCTCTGTTGGGGTGCTGTCAACCTCTTTTTCTTTAACTGCTGCTTCTTTCTCCTGTAGTTTCTCTTCTTCTTGGGATCCGGAGACTGTAGGGGAAACCGGAGGAGAGATGTTAGTCTGTTCAGCACCCACTTCTTCCAGAGCAGATGATTCCAAATCCACAGCTGTTTCTGCACCTAAGTCCTCTACAACAGGAAGATTGAACCTTTTGAAGGCCTTCCGGAGGATCTCTTCTGTCTCTTTGGCCACTTTGTCAGTCTCACCAAGCATGAGTTGATTCATCCTGGCTTTACTTCTGAACTCATCTTTGCAGTCTTTGAAGATTATGTTCATTGTCTTGGGATCAATTTGAGGATATAGCTGAATAGCTATCTGCTCCCGGATCTCAAGATCTTTTGCATGAGCATTATTCTTTCTTATTTCTAATTCCTTTTCTAGGCTTTTAGGAATAAGAGATATGATCTCAATGAAAGCCTTATTGTATATGTTCAGATATTTGACTGTGGCTTCCTACAGAATCTTTTGGTCAGCGTCATTGTAGTCATCATAAAATTCAGTCATTGGTTGAAGGTTTCCATCCACCGTAACCGACTTGATTACACTCTTTAGAGACAGAGTGGGCTTTTCAACAAATACCTCTGCCATTTCATCCTTGTCTTGGCCTGTGGAGGGTTTACCGGATCCTTTCTTCTTCTGCTTCTTTATTTCTTTTACTCCCTCATCTGACTCTGTTTCCTCTTCATCCTTTTGTCTTTCATAAGCCCTTGTGGCTTTTGTCTTAGATCTTTTACCGGATGCCTGGACTTCCAGTTTTGAGCTTTTGGTTGTGGGAGGTGTAGATCTTTTTGATGATCTGGTCCGGGTGGAAGTTTCAACCGGAACACTTTCTTTACTTTTCTTTTCTTCCTCAGCCTTCCTCCTCTTTTCCCGGCTGGCATCAAGTGCCTCTTTTGAGATGCCTAGGCCTTGAGCAATATGCTCTACTTCTTTTCTCACCTTTCTCTTTATCTCAGGTTCCCTGAGTTCTACATGGATCTTTACACTCAGCTCCTCAAAGGTTCCAAACCTTTCTGCCTTTGGATCTTTGGGCTGACTTAGCATGTGTTGAACATGCAGCTCCACTATCTGTTCATCCACTTCATACCCCATGGGCATGATCTAGACAGTCCTTGGCTCCACTGCCTCCATTAGGCACTGATCAGTGTCCACCATAAAGCACACTGAGTCTTTGTATTTTTCAACAAGAGACTGGGGAATTCTTTCTCTTGTTTGCATCATGCTTTGGAAGTTTTTGAAGTATCCCCATAGGGCTGTATTTCTTGCTTTGGCATCCCCAAGCCCATGTAGATAGTCTCTTATTTGGACTGCAACAGGTTTGTCATTCTGCCATACCCATCCACTTGATCCGGGCAGCTCATTCATGAAGTAGAAGAATAGACATACAATAAGAGTACCATACTTAAAGGAATTCTTCTTGTCCTTCTTAATTTTTTGCATATTTTCCATTAATTGGCTTAAGAGCAGTTCGTAGAGATCATATTTTGCATTCTTCCTTAGCATCTCATAGGCAGTATATACTGCAGTTCCGGATACAGAATTCTCCCTGCTGGAGTGATAGATCTTGTATCCTATTATCATGGACACATACTTGATATCCAGATCAGAAATATCTTCAATGGTCATTGCCCTCTTATCAAATTTTGATCCGGTGGCCTCAGTTACAATGTTATTTTTGACAAATTTGAGGATAGGTATCCCTCCGGAAGAGTATAGACCAGTTACTGCTCTAATTGCCTCTTTTGTGATCTTGTAGGGTCTATCCAGCCATAGGAAGTTATCATGCATCCTGCTCAGTACATACCGGACCCATTCATCTTCTTCAAAGCAGGGGAAATGAATAAATTGCTCAAATTGTTTCTTCTGGATAACCTTATACTCTGGTTTAAGCTCAAAAGCATTGTCTATCAGTTGCTTGTGATAGAGATCTCTCAATTTGAATTCCCCAAATTCCTCAATGCTTGCATGTATGTAAACCCTAATGTCTTCTGTGTGTAAAACTCCGTGAGGAACACTGGAAAATGCTCCTAAGGGATCTACCTCCAATGACTTGTATGGATGTTTCTTAAATTTAGGTCGGGGCCTATCTGAGATTTTCACTATATTTGGAGTAGCCATTTCTTCAAAGATTTGCAGTGAGATAATGAAAACGGAGAATACCTTATGCGCCTTTGGTTTGCACAGAGTGGTTGGATTGATTTCTTTATGCAATGACTTCGGCAGGAGATCTTTGGTGTGCTTGATGAATCTTGTTGCAGAGCTCCACTTTTTGCTTCTTCTTGAGTGCAGAATGAGCAAATGCTTTTTGAGAAATCCCTTATATTGCTCCGCAAACCCTAATATCTGATGGCAATAAATGCTTGACCTATATTATTCTTGTTTGCCTTATCCGGATACCTTGGAGTATCCCGGATCAGTCCTGATCTGTGAACATCATCCGAATCTTTCAATCATGAATAAATCAAGGTGACACATTACAAGAACATCCCAAACACTCTGTCCAATCTGCAGAATAAGACAATGCACTTCTGGATCTCTTTGGATCTTTTTGTAATCTTCTGTCATACCGGAGCATCTCCCGGAACAGATCTTACTTGATCGATCACAGCTTCTTCATATCTCCATGCGGACCTCTGAAATCTTATTTGGATCATCTGAAGACTTATATCTTTAAACCCTTTACTCCGCATCTTGTGCCACATCCAGCACCACTTGATTGGCTGGGGGAACAGGATTTTCTTTGAGTCTCCCCCTGAGCCAGAGCTCACTTTTTAATTTCTAGAAGAAATATCAGCACCAGAGTCTGGTGCGGATCCAACCTCTACATTCTCTGAACTTTTCTTCACCCAAATATTGCTCATCTGATTCCTAACTTCATCTGCATTCATCTTTTGTTTACCCTTGTCTTGATTCTGATTATACACCGGACCTCTTTTGTCCTGATTCTTGCTTCTGCAGACTTTAGCATTATGACTGGACCTATTACAGATTTGGCAAATAACATTTATTTGCATATTTGACTGATAACCTCTTGATTTGCATTGATTAGCCATATGACCTACTCTATTGAATGTAAAGCATCTACCTTTGAATGAATTGTTTACTTGCATATTTCTGCATTCATGGGATTTGTGTCCATACCTTTTGCAGTTAAAGCACTGTCCGGAGAAGGATGAATTAATCTGATTCATTCTCTTTTTGCACTGATTAGCTTTGTGACCAAAGTGGTTGCAGCTGTGGCAGTATCCATTGCAAGATGGATATCTTTGAGCATTGGGCTGTCTTACCGGAGGTCTTCTAGGTCTATTCCTTGGATTTTCTGATCCAAAATTCTTTTGACCGGATCCGGAGCTTTCTCCTTTCTCATATCCCAAACCATACTTGTCATCTATCCTCTTTTGACTTCCAAGAAGAACTTCAAGTTGAGCAGAACTTATCTTGAATTTCTCTTTATATTCATTTGCTGTTTGAAGGTCTCTTTTGAGAGAGGCAATTTGATCCTCAAGATTTTCTTCATTATCTTTGGCATCTTCAAGATCAGATTCAAGATGTCTGATAATCCTGTCCATCTGGTGGCATTCTTCTGATTTTTCTTTAAGAGATTGTCTTAGATTGTCTTCAGCTTTTCTTTTTTCTTCAATCTCTTGAGTAAATTTTATAGTTCCTGATTCCATTTCATGTCTTAACATAATGACTTCTTTTGATAACTTTTCACATAACTTGGTTTGCTCAGTCAATTCTTCATTTGTATTGCTTTCTTCACTTTGTCTTGCCAATTTTTGGAGCAGCTCCTTTCTCTTTTTCATAGAGAGACTTAGTTTGTCTTTTAATTCTCTCATGAATTCATCAGCCTGTTTGAGTCTTTCCTTTAATTCATTGACTTCAGAATTTGATTGTTCAAGATCCTCAAGGGCAGTCTTGAGTTGCTCCCTTAAACCATATGCATCCATTTGAACTCCCAGATCTTCCTCAAGCTGTTAGGCTCTATTAGGAGGAACCTGGCTCTGATACCAATTGTTGATAACTGAGAGGGGGGGTGAATCAGTTATCCTAATTATTTTCCTTTTTGAACTTTATTGTTAATTAATGTAGCATTGAATCAAACATAAAAACATTGCCATGAAATAAGAAACACATGACACAGTATTTTTGACGTGGAAACCCTGTTAAGGGAGAAAACCACGGGGTGATTAACCCAAAAATTATTCTCTGTTAGAAGAATAGGAAATTACAAAAATGGCACTTGCCAATTAGGGCTCACTGCCCGAGCACACTGCTCACAAAGAGGCCCACTACCTACAAGGAGACACATTGTCTACAAAGTGATAAGAATCACAGTCTTGAACTGATTGGAAGCATCTGCATATGCTAGAGTTCAGTTCCGGTTAGGCTCAGTACACTGATCTGCTGCACTTCATCTTTCCTTTGTTCTTTATTCTGCTATCCTTTCACATACCGGATCTTTCTTGCTACTTCTGCTCTGTTCTGCACTTATTCGCATATATCTTCACACAATCACACACTTCACAACTAAATCCATCCTCTATATATATCCGCACAAGTAATTTCATCACCTTTCTAGTTGGCATCCGGAACAGTCTAGTTTCTTACAAACTCTATTCTGTTGGCTGAATCCTTGCTCACCAAGCAATGCGGATCAAGCATATACTTGTAGATATCATTAATCATGTCGGCCAAACATGATTCATGCCTTCACGACCTTTATCATCAATAGTAACACATCCGGAAAGTAGTCTGATACTCTGTCAGTCAGTTCTTCCTCTGTTTTCACTGTCTCTCAGGAATCCGGTACTCAACAATTCATATCTTTTTCCTTGTCCATCATCGGAGGCTAAATCCTTGGAATATACCACTCAAGGTAGTCCTCTTGACTTCCCCAAATCCGCACTGCACCAAGACACTTCCTCTGAGAGATCCGGACCAATCTGTCGGACCTTGCCACATGCTCTGTTCTTGTTCACCGGACCACAACAATCTTTATTCTGACTTCCGGTAGAGACACACCATGACTTGCTGATATGTGGGATGACCTTTGTTGCCATCAATGACAACAACCATGAATCCATATAGTGTCTCTTGCCAACATAATCCCTATCTGCTTAACTATGGGAAGTGCCTGGACATAGCCTAATACTCATTGTGAGGAGTACCACAGGAACCCTGAAGTAGCTGGCCCATTGAGAGGACCTGCTAGCGAAAAGGGCAACGGTCCCTACCTGATTGACTAGTTCCCATCTGTGAGGTAAACCAAGAGCTATTGTTTGTGGCAAAGTGATTATTAGTTTTACCTAAGCCATGGAGTGAGGGGTACTGCCCCAATACGCAAGATGTTAGACAACATAGTAGCCAAGTGAATCCCCTAAATCTTTAGGAAGCTGAACATACCTAGGGTTCATATATATTGCCAGCTAATAAATCACAAATTGTATCTGTCTAGAGCCATTGCAGATACCACTGCAAACCATTTCTAGAAAAAAAATCTATTTTTTCACCATACCTTCCTTGCTTTAGCTCCGTTTCCCCTAAAAATTCATTGGAACCCCTAAAAATTCACTAGAACCCCTGAAATTCCATTCTGCATATTTCCTTCCTTGAGGACCCTATTCCAAATTCCACTTATCAAAGCCAGAAATCCCACATTTGTCTATTTTTAGGGTTTGTCATAACTTCTTTGATTCTCACCCAATCACCTTCAAATTTTGCCATAGTGTTCATTTCCTATTTCTACTCCTTTGTCCCTCTTGGACAAATTTTCCCATTCTTTCACCCCGCTTCTGAAATCCCCATTTTTTGCTTCCCTATCCCTCAGAAAGTGTCCAAAACCTAGTCAAACCCCAATTACCCATTAGAGTTTTTCCCAAATCCAAATTTTCCTTCACTAAAAGAGTTTCTATTTTTGTTTTTCTACCCATTCCCAAAAATAAAATAAAATAAATCCTAGTTATGGTTGTCACCCATGCAGGAGCAAAAAACATGGAGGATGAACTTGCAGCGCTTAAGACCAAACTCCAGGATCTAGATAAAAAAATTCTTAGCCTCAATCTTCAACATTCAGCCATGAACAATAGACGGCAACTAGAGTCTTCTGTAGACACTGGGTTCTCTTCTTCTAGCAATTTCGTGGGCCAAAGCTTAATTTTCCTCGCTTCAATGGTGATGATCCGACTAGATGGATATATTGGGTAGAACAATATTTCAGTCTGCATAATACTTTTGATGTCAACAAAGTCCCACTTGCATCCTTTCATTTGGAACATGAAGCCCTTCAATGGTTTCGTTGGTACATCAAGGCTCATGAAGAGCCAAAATGGACAGATTTTTGCAAACTCATTTTGCAACGATTTGGCCCTAGTGCTTTTGATAACTTCACAGGAGCACTCACTAAACTTCACCAAACTGGCACTATGAGAGAATATCAGACAAAATTTGAGAAACTGGCCAATCACATAGAGGGATTGTCTGATGAATTCTTCAGGAGTTGTTTTGTCAGTGGTCTTAAGGATGCAATCTGATCTTAGGTTAAAATGTTCTATCCTAGCACAATGATGGAAGACCTAGGGTTGGCTAAGCTGGCGGAGGACAAGATCACAGCTCAATAGCACTCCAAACTCACTTTTGTTCCATTCAAAAATATGGTTTCCTAAAGACCTCCAATCACGCCAGCTCCTAGAACAACTCCTATCAATCATTTGTCTGAAGCAGAGATGCGGGCACGTAGAGAAAAAGGGCTTTGTTATAATTGTGATGAGAAATTCACTCGGGGACATAGATGTCTTGAGCAAAAGATCTATCTCTTGGATGTGGATTCTCCACCTATAACTAAAGTTTATGAAGATGCTTTGGATACAGTAGATGACCAGGTTGACATTCAGCAGCCCCCTGTTGACCCTCCTTCTTAGGACAACCACCCAGAGATATCTCTCCATGCTTTAGCAGAAGCCACCACCCCCCAAACGATGCAGGTCAAGGGTTACTTCAAGAAGCTCCCTCTTACAATACTCATTGATTCTGGTAGCACTCATAACTTCATTGACCCTAGGATCACCAAACAGGCTGATTATTTTGTCCATCCCGTATCTAGCTTTGAAGTCATGATTGCCAATGGGAGCACCTTACCTTGCAAAGGGAAGTGTTGCAATGTGCTTATCTCTATTGGAGATTATAACCTGCTCTCTAACATGTTTGCCTTGCCCTTAGGCGGATGTGATGTGGTTTTGGATGCTCAATGGTTATGCACACTTGGACCCATCTTATGGGATTTTGCTAAACTTTGGATGCAGTTTTCAGACAATGGGCAAAAACACACATTGAAGGGCTTACAACTAGGGTCTCTCAGCATCATCAGTTCATATTGCATGGAAAATCTCCTTAAGAAGAATTCACATGGTGTCATCACTCAGCTCCATTCCATTCAGATGCAACCATCAATGGTCTCCACTACTCCTTCAGATCTATAACAAATTTTGGACAGATATGCATATGTCTTTGCTGAACCAGTGGGATTGCTACCTTAACGACTAGAGGACCATCATATTCAACTCCTTCCTAGAAGCATTCCTCCCAACATTAGGCCCTATCGCTACCCATTTCACCAAAAGACAGAGATTGAGATGCTCGTTTGGGACTTACTGAAGCAAGGTATTATTCACCTTAGTACCAGTTCATTTTCTTCACCAATTCTTCTTTTCTAGAAAAAAGATGGGTCATGGCATCTTTGCATTGAATTCCAAGCACTTAATCACATCACAATCAAGGATAAGTTTTTGATTCATGTTGTTGATGAGCTTCATGGTGCTCATTTTTTCTCCAAGTTGGATCTTCGTTCTGGGTATCACCAAATTTGGGTTCATGAGGATGATATCCCTAAAACAGCTTTCCACACGCATGATGGCCACTATGAGTTTTTGGTCATGCCCTTTGGCCTCACTAATGCTCCTTCCACATTCTAGGCATTGATGAATAAAATATTCTGACCCTACTTGCGGAAATTTATTCTTGTCTTCTTGGATGATATCCTCATCTAGAGTAAAACAAGGGTTGAGCATCTCCAGCATTTGGATCTTGTACTGCAACTTCTCTTTGATCATCATCTCTGTTCCAAATAGTCTAAATGTGTTTTTGGATAGGAGGAAGTAGAGTATCTCGGGCATATTGTTTTAGCCCAAGGGGTTCACGTGGATCCTGCCAAAATAGATGCGATGAAAAATTGGCTGCATCCTCAGACACTCAAGACTGGCTACTACCACAAGTTTGTCAAGGATTACGGGAAGATTGCTGCTCCATTAATAGCTTTGTTGAAAAAGGATGCTTTTACATGGACACATACTACTAAGTGTGCATTTGAAAAACTAAAACAAGCTATGTGTACTACACCTATTCTAGCTATGCCAGATTTTTCCAAGACCTTCACTATTGAGAGTGATGCTTGCGGCAATGGACTTAGTACTATTCTCCTTCAAGATGAACATCCTATTGCATTCACCAGTAAAGCCCTTTCAGGTAAGAATTTAGTACTCTCTACATATGAGAAGGAAATGATGGCTATTTTGCATGCAGTATAGAAGTTGTGTCCATACCTATTAGGGAATCATTTCTGCATCAAGACTGATCACTAGAGTCTGAAATATTTCCTAGAACAATGGGTCTCCTCCCCAGCACAACAGAAATGGGTTAGCAAAATCATGGGTTATGACTATGAGATCACTTACAAGAAGGGTAAGGACAATATTGTGGCAGATGCTATTTCTTGCACATTTGATGACCAAGCTTCTCTTTCAACTATTTCTATGCCTATTCCAAATTGGTTGGAATCTATTTAGTAGGGCTATGTCAATGAATCTTCATTATCTCAAATCATCCAACAGTTGGCCAATAACCCTTCTATTGTACCGCATTACTCTTGGGATGGTGCTTCTTTGAGATACAAGGGTCATCTGGTGCTTCCCTAGAGCACAGATCTTCAACAGGTTGTCTTCTATGAACTCTATGCTTCTCCATCGGTAGGGAACTTTGGGTTCCTCAAAACTTATGAGCGGTCATGGCATAACTTCTTTTTGAATGGAAGGAAAAGGGCAATTCAATAGATGGTGGCTTAATGTGATACCTTACAGCACAACAAGGGTGAAACAACACTCCTTCCTAGATTGCTCGAACCCTTGCCCATCCCTACATGGATTTGGATAGATATTTCTATGGATTTCATTGAAGGGCTACCTAAATCTAGAGGGAAGACAGTGATCTTGGTTGTGGTTGATTGCCTCTCCAAATATAGTCATTTTTGCACCCTCAGCCATCCTTGTACCGCCTCCTCAGTCGCACAGATTTTCATGGACTAGATCTTCTGTCTTCATGAAATCCCTTCATCCATTGTCTCAGATCGTGATGTAGCTTTCACTAGTCATTTTTGGACAAAAGTATTTCGCCACACTGGCACCAAACTGAAGATGAGTTTAGGGTATCACCGACAAACAGATGGTCAGACTGTAGTTATCAACAAATGTTTGGAAACTTATCTTCATTGCTTCAACTTAGAACAACAACATCAGTGGGAAAAGTAGCTCCCTCTCACTGAATGGTGGCACAATACCTCCTACCACACTGCATCTAAAATGACTCCACATGAAGCAGTCTATGGTCAGGCACTGCCAGTGCTTCTTCCATACACCCCCAGCATTTCACTAGTTCAAGAAGTTGACACGGTTCTTCGAACCCAAGATCAAATTCTTTGTATTTTAGAGGACAATCTTCACATGGCAAGAAATTGAATGAAACAACAAGCTAATCAACACCATTCTGAGTGCACTTTTCAAGTAGGTGATATGGTTTTTCTTTTTCTACAGCCATACAAGCAATCCTCCCTAAATCTCAAAGGGCGTCATAAGCTGGCTCCAAAGTTCTATGGGCCATATAAGGTTCTTCAAAAGATTGGGTCAGTTGTTTATAAATTGGAGCTTCCTCCTTCCCTCATTCATCGAGTATTTCATGTCTCTTGTCTAAAGAAAGTTCTTAGTACCAACATCAGAGCACAAACTATTTTACCAGAACTAGATAACAAAGGATCCATCATTTTAGAGTTGGAGGTCATCCTCAATAGGTGCACTCGTCAGCTTCACTCTCGATCCATCACCGAGGTATTAATTTAGTGGCATGGAATGCAACCAGAGGATGCTACATGGGAACCACTCCTTCAGATTCAACAACAATTTCCACATCTTAAGCTTTGAGGACAAAGCTTTTCTAAGAGGGAAGGGATGTTAGGAACCTATGTTTAACCCTTCTCTTTACTTTGTTAGTATATTGTTGTTAGACACATATGCTTTGTAAATCATCCCATGAGTATATTGTATTATCCCACATTCATGAGGAGTAATAGTTGTTTAGATTAGACTTAGTATATAAGTATGTGTTGAGGCCAATGAAGGCATCCACGATTTTATTGTATTGAGCTTTCTCAAAGGAGGTTGCCCCCTCAAAGTGGCCTGCGATCAATAAATTCCTTCTGTGTTCTGCTATTTATGTTATTTCGTGCATTTTTTATTATATTGTTGCAGGAGGTTCCTCTTAACCTATAGTAGGATCTCTTTTTATTACGCATGTCATCCTGACCTTTCTTCTCAGCTTCATCATGCTTTCTACAAATAGCGTAGACACATCAAAATCTGGGACATCTTCCACTTGTTCCACATGTATTTCTTTCCTCAGCCAATGAGGTATATCACTCCCAGATACTTGATGACGACCCCTCATATCTTGGGTGTCTTGGGCTCATGTATCAACTTCTATCCTTGGTGGTGATAGTTCCTTCCAGATTTCTTCTTCATTCTATTGATCATGGGGGGGATCCTACTGGGGTTTCTCCTGTTGAGGGACTTCCTTTTGCAAAGGAAGATCTTCTGGAATGTTTATACTCTGGTTTGGTGCCTCCTGTTGTAAGTTCTTTTCTGGAACTTCTTTAGCTTTATCATTCTGTTTACCTTGTGGGACATTAGCCCCTTGAATGGTTTGTGCATTTTGATGGTGGGGATCACCTTGATCATCCCTAGTCATATTCTCTATTTCTTTATCAGTTTTGTCACCTTGTGACAAACCTTTCTCTTTATCTTTAGCTGTATCAGCTTCTTCTGTATTAATTATTTTCTCAGCTGATTTTCCTTCTAATGCTAGACCCTTCTGATCACCCCCTATAGTAGGCAGTGATAAATCACTTTTATCCTAACCAACATCTTGATCTAGCATATCCTAATCACCCCCACTCTATTGTTGTACTTTTGGGGTTTTTGCATCGGTGGGTGCCTTATCTCGTTCTTGGTCCTAATCAGGTGCCACATTATCTTTCTCTATATGCCCTGCCTCTTCAGTCTTTTTAGGCTCTGTTGGTAGATTACCATCTTATTTGGGCTTACATCACCCCTATATGCCAGGTCTATCACAACAGGGCTCATAACCTTTTGAACTAAATTATCTAGCCCTATTTGCTGAGCTATCCTTTCAGGACTATCCTGCTTTTTTTCATCTATCTATTTTTCCTCTTGCAACACCCTCATCTAGGCTAATGGAGTCCCATGACGAGTCATCTTGGTGTTGGCAACCTAGGTTTCCATAGGTTGGGTAGCCACATCTTTGACCACCTCATCATTAGATAGCTCTACAGTGTCATCCAAAGGGAAGGGAAGCTCCTTAGTAGCCAACAACATTTCTCTTGTTTGCTCCTCTGCCATTTCAATTTTGAACTTGATTATTTCAGATATATGGACCTCATGCTGCAATTCTTTTTTGAAAACTCCACCACCTCATCCCTTCAATATGATGGGGTTAGTGCTGACATTCCCCCTCATGACTGTTCTATGTTTCTTGGGTGGTGATACTAGTTGCACCCCCTTCCTCTTTTTGCTAGCTATCATCAAGTCATCATCTTTGGGTTCTTGACTCAATTATTCCCCTTCTAGGGGGTTATCCTCTTCTACCTCACATTGTAAGGCTTGTCCTTCTACCTACATCTCCTTGCTCTCAATGACAGGTTTCAAAATCCTCTTGGTTTTTAGTTTCTCTGGTGGAGGTGATGACGTTGAGGCAGATGCTTGAGTGGATGTAGATATACCCCCAACCTTAGTAACAATTCTTCCTATGATCACCCCCTTGGGTTCACTTTCACACTTCTTACCTTTGGAAGATTTCTTCTTCTACTTTTTAGACAGTAATCTCTCCCCATTAGACTTCCTCTTCTCAATAAGGAAGTCATTGTATTCTTCTTCAGATACTTCCTGTCTTTTCTTCTTATTATTAACAGTAAGGGCCATACCCCTATTCTTCAATTTAGTGATTTCTACATCTACCCGGCTCTGGGTTAGCTAGATCACCCCCTACATCATCTGATCTAGAGATATTTCCTCTTGCTGTGTGAGATCAGGAGCTGATATGGTGTCATTATAAACCTTCTTACTTTCATACTCATTTAACATTACCATCCCATCATCTTTATGCAGTTGTGCAGGTACTGGGATGTAGTCAAAAGTTCTAATTTGATTCGATGTGAGCCTTTGATAGTTCCTTCTCCTCACCTCAGCCTCATCATCACAATCTACCCAAAAATCCTCCAGATGCTTTTGATGTATTTTATTTGCTAAGAGCTTCTACATCCTGCCATAAGGATCATATGTTCTAGCAAGAGGAAATGGCTGTAGGTACATTAATTTCAATCCTCCAATAGCATGTTTTATGATCTTTGAATTTGATCACATGTACCATCCCATAGATACTGGGAACAATATCGGAGGAATAATCTTCTATGCCTTATAGGCTTCCACCGCCATAGATACATGTCTAACAAACTCCATTAAGACAACCCTATCAATAAGGTACCTTGGCAGCATAAGAGGCTGTCCCTTGAATCCCTTAATCCTGATATATGAAAAGATGGAAAATTGGATGAACCATGCCCCATGTTTATAGATGATCTCTTGAGCTTCCATGCTTAGCCTTTTAGTCCTATCCTCCTCCATAGTTCTGACCAGATGCATCAAGAATGCATCATTTACCAATTTGTAATCCTGGAGGTATACTTTTCCTTGTAACTGAGGATAATGATCCCAGATATGCACATCATCTGCATCAGCTCCAACCTTCCCTACTATTCTTAGGGCATCAAACATTCCCTTGTATGCACAAGAGTACACCACATATGAGGTCATGTAGAACAAACATGCCTATCCTCTGAGCTTCCTCATTCCTTCATCCAATGAGTCACTAATTATTTTGGCCCACAGGGTTTTTTTGTCTGAGTATAGTACCATCTGGATGATACCAAACATCTAATTTTTGAAATTACTAGCATGGGGTCTACTAGTCATCCTGCTTAATGAGGCAATTATGTATTGTTATTCATCATCAAAATCAAACTTGTACAGGTACATTGGTAGCTTGGATGAAGCTGTATAAGTACTACTCTTTGACCTCCATTGATACATCTTTTCCTTGGTGTTCTTCTTGTTATTGTGGTATTCTGCCTCCAGTTTATGAAGGTCTACATTGACCATGTTAGTCCCTACTAGAATATTGAATGTGGCAGTGATGCCCTTGACTAAAAAGTTAACATATATCATTGCATTTTTGTCCACCCTCCTGGTCTCTAGGTTGTAATTCTTTGCGCACTTAACCACCAACTCTTGGGCATCCATGGCATATGGGAAACTAGCTGCATGCCACATACTAGAGGTGAACACTCTGTCCAAAATGGAATTATCTTTATCCTTGTCCAATCTTGTTGATCATACATCCAAATCTATATCCCCTTGGTGTGTATCACCAATCACCCCATACTTGAATTGTACCCATTCAGGTTGCACAAACATGGGCTTCAGAAATTCAACCTCAGATCAGTTTCTCCTAATGTCAGCCATTGGTTCTTGTAATAAACATGATATGTTTTACCCTACAACACCCATATGTATTTTTAACAATACCATCCCATCGTCTTTATCTACTATTTACTTCAACCTACCTCTTTATGCATCATCATGTAAATTTAGCCTAGTAAATATGACCATTCTACCTGAACTTGTAAAAAATGACAATGGGGAGGTTTTGAAGTTACTTACCTAATAACGCTTTCTTGTAGATTATATGAGTGATTACTAGAAAGACTATAACCATGTAGGGTCACTCGTTCCATTTCGTTACGTAGAAAAATCAAAATCGGTGGTGGGTAGCTGATGAGGGTTTTGACTTTTGGAGCTTTGTAATTCTCGATTTGTCACAAGGTGAATAAAAATGACCTTTGAATTTTACTTTTAAATGGATAAATAAGATGAATTAGGGTAAAATATGTTGTTTGGATTAAATCCATCGATCATTTGCATGACATTTGTAGATGCCACCAATTGTTTGATTCGTATTTGTAATTGGCGGGAGTTCATTTACCACTTTAACCGCATTTAATGTTAACAAGGTGATCTTTGAAAGATCAGGGATATTCAGAAATATGACCCCCCGTTGATAATATGACTCTCTATAAGGTCAGGTGAGATGATGATGTCATCATCGAGGTGATTTCTTTTGTTTGTTGGAATTGGATGACGTCATTGTCATATCAGCGTAAGGTGATATCCGCGGAGGGGTGATATTTGTAAGATGACTGATATTATGGAATATGACCCCCTCCCTGGGATAATGTGCGAGGCTCTTTGACAGGTAAGTGCCGACCATTATTTAACTTTGACGTTCACCTATTGGACACCTAGTAGTTATCAGGTGATGATTCTGTGTCTGGGTGATCTTATCAAATATGACCAATGTTAGAAATATTACCCCCCCTCGAGTTTCATCAAGTTTGACCAAACTTTGACTAAATCATAACTCTCTTTCCTTAGACAATTTTTGGGTAATCCAAAAGACAATCCTACTTAGAATTTTGAGTGCTTTCTACCTATGAGGTTAATAATATCAATTATTGACTTTGACAACTGACCTCATCTATTGGTACATCTACCCTCTCAAAAGTGGTATACATGACTGATTTTACCAAATCCCCCAAAACAAGAAACAAGCAAGCAACAAGCAGAAAGAAAAGTTGGGTCCTTGTTTTGCTATGACAAAATGGGGCATGTTGTGTAACCACACAATAGGGAGCATGAAAAATATCATGAAGCGTGACAAACATCATGAAGTCAAACAACACAACAACCTCAAACTTTTGACATCAATGACAAACTTATTTCAACAAACTCCCCCTTTTTCATTGATGGCAAAATTTCTCTTTTTTCTCTCTTGCCCTTTGACATCAAGTGACAAAGGACCCTTGATTATAACACAATCACTCAAACACTCCTCCTATGATGTAGTATAGTCTTGCCTGAGATTAACAAACTACTGATGTGTAAATGAATGTGAACCACCTTATGCAATATTGCAAATGAGATCATACCCCCCCTTGGATATATTTTCTCTGTCTTATACTAAATTGGTTTACAAATAGTACAAAATCACCAATTGTGAGATTTATTGATTTACTAATCCTGCATACTGAATCACAACCATAACTATCTGCTCTAACTAATGTACTACACACTGATAGTCATGATCATTACAAACCTTTTCTTTCTTATGACTACAACTCTGTCATTGACATTTATTTTTGATGCAAACAACCATTGTTCATAACATTAGTTGCTTTGTATATAGTCTTATATAGTTTGCATAGATGTTTGTCAAGATACTACTCTCCATTTAGATTTGTGATGTTTCAACTTAACTATTGTGAAACCATAAATGCTCTGTGAACCATAAGGATGAAGTAACTCTATCACTCTATGAAGTGACTAACAAATTGCAAACAAATTTTCTTTTGAAATCCTTTGTCTATGACATCACATGCACCTTTATAATATGTCTAAACCTTTTTAACATTACCATCTGACGCACTATGTGTCTAATGCCAATATAAGGATGTATTACATTGTCCTATTGTCTTGTATAGCAACATTGTACTATATACCCTTCATGCTATATTCCTTGATCTGTCCTGTCTGATCATATTGTCCTGTAATACTACGTGGGGATTATAAAATGAAATGTATCCTATGTCCTGATGAGGAGATCTTGCACCTATCTAAACACTGTCCTTAAACAATATCCTTATATTGTTCTCTAATAGTCCTAATCTGTCCTGAGACTGTCTTGTCAAGTATCTCAATGCAACTATGTCCTATCTAATCAATGTGTACCCTCTCTCTCCTAACTGTACATGACTATCTGGCACAACCCATAGAGGCATTACTTATATTCATCATAGTCATTAGATATATAGGCAATTTCTTTCACATTATAGTATCATGACTACTACTCATCTTACTCATTCATTATAGTATCATGACTGCTAGTATCAAAAACTAATTGCCCAATACTACTCCATCTTGGACAAATAGAAACTTGGTGAAAATTATGTAATGTTTCAAAGCTTCCAATTGGTACATAGTACAGGTATGCTGGAAAAAGTTGAAGAGTCTGAGTTTACACTATTGGTTAGGTCTTCCAACTGCATATTTCTTGAAGATTACTAAGGCCTTTTCAATAAGTATGCTTTGTGTGAGTCTTGCAATCATTGTAACTCCAACTATTGACAACATAAAGACTAAGGATATGTGTACACTATGCTCACTGTTGTGTCCAAGGGAATGCAACACCAAGTGCCTAAGGGATTTTATCATGTTTCAAAATCTCTTCAATCTTTATCAAGTTCCTACCACTAACCACTCCAATACTATCATAATAAGGACAAGATACAGTGGTACACAACCACAAACTCTTCGACACTTACAACTATTACATCTTTTAAAAGAAGCCACTGCCAATTATGCTTTGATAACTATCCACATCCATTTGAAAAGTTCCAATTTGAGCAGACAAACAGACATGTTGGAAATGATAAGCATGTCATCCCACTAGATCACATTTCTTTGAGGCATTTTGTCATATTCATAAACAATATATGAACTATCAAAGACACTACTCACTATCTTTGCTAATTGTTCCTAGGGTTCAATAAGGTTCTAGGACCCTAAGACAAATATAGACCTTCAAATTTCTAATCAGACCTTTTAACATTGTCTAATAAGTTGATTTTTCTTATCAAGGCAATGTCATTCTTTAGTTACATTGTTCTCATCATCATGAATTTAACATATCCAACAAAAATGAACTAGAATAGCCCATTGTATGACTGTTCATCAATACTACACATAGTAACAAAAAAAATGCATTTGATCTATGATGATACCATTATTTCATAGACATAAGGGTTAGCAGTATGATCCATATGTAAACAGGGATCAACACAACCATTGGGATTGCTTCACTGGTGTACCTAACCTTTGAAGGATGAAACACTTGATTGCTCACTATGTTGATATATCTCCACTTGCTCCTTGACTGCTACAATCTTCTTATTTTCACCTTGGGGTAAATAATAGAACATTGAACATCTCCCCCTAACTTCATGCTACATCTCATGAAATTGATGATGTATCTTGTTCAATATGCACAAGTTTAGGGTCTTCCTTATTTTTCTCTAGTTTTCTTCTCCACACTTTCATAGGTTCTTTCTCTTTTTGTTCATGTTTCATCCTCCAAACTTTCTCAGACTCTTTCCTTTTCCAACCTTTCAAACACTCTTCATTTTTCTTGGTTGACATTTTCACCTCCTTGATATAACCAAGTGATCTTACAAAACCTTTTCTAAAACAATGTGCTTTTTGTCCAAGGGTGTTGCACTTATAACATATGATATTGCGATCTAGAGCAAATGAATTATAGTTTTATTTTGACAACCTATGAGAAATTGTAATGTAATTCCATACATTATCATACCTTCCATGTACTCTACAAATTCTTTCTATGTGGCCAACATTGTTACAATTGTAACACACTAGATCAACATTCCTTATTGAAATAGAAGAGTTTCTAATCATAAAATCAGCCATTCTCCTATGAGCAACTCTACAAGTAGCAGCCTTATGACGATATCCATTACATGAACAACAATAACTAGGAAAGGAATAACTGTACGTTATAGATTTATTTTTCCTGATAGGTGGAGATCTTGTGGACCTGATGGTTATTTTTCTTCCTCCACTATTGATGTTCTTGAAAAATCCATTATCAACATTCTTATCTTCTGCCTTCTTCTTGTCCTTGGTCTTAGGAGAAGTAAAATAAAAGTCTAGATCTACCTTCTTCCTAGGAGTTTCTTTGACTTTAGAAGTCTACCCTTTATCATAGCCTAAGCCAATAGTCTCCTTGTGACATTTTTTCTTGCCCAACATCTTGTACAACTTGCTGGTGCTATCCTCAAACTTCTAATTTTTTTTTACTAAATCTTGATATTTTCAAGATCCTTTCTCAAGGTGACTATCTCTACTTCTAGTTTTAGACATTCAATTGATTTGACTTCAGATTCATACTTTGTAACATCTGCTATCCTTTTAGCCTCTTCAATCTCTATTTTTAGACTGATAATTAATTTATCTGATTCTTCAACTTGTACCCTTAAATCCACAATCAGATTTCTTGCTTCTTCAAGATCTAAAAAAGCTTTTTCAAGGTATTAAAGTACTTTGTCCTTGGAGTCCTTTTCTTGTTGAAGCTGTAACTCTAATCTTTAGTTCTCCTTTCTAAATTTCTTGATCTCATCTAAGCACACATGAGTTCACCTTCAATATCAATTTCACATTCATCTTCATCATACTCCTATTCATCTTCAATCACAATGTGGTCTCCTTCTTTGTTAATATTCTCAACAACAAAGCCATCTTCACTTTTAGCTATATCATATCTTGCGTCAATTACCGAGGGTGTTTCTTGTAACATCTCATCACTTGATTTGATTTGGACTTGTTGAACAATTTTTTTCTTGGCATATCTTCTTTCCTTATTTCTTTTACTCTTTGCCATAGTATTCCACCTCCAAGATCTACCCAAGTCTATTCAAATCGTGTAAGGAACGTACTCCTCTGATACCAATTATTGGAATACAATGGATCACTGAGAGGGGTGAATCAATGATCTATTAAAACTAATTCATTTATCAACACAATAGATGTGAATCCAATTAATGTCAACATGTAAAAAAGATAGAGTACAATAAAATCATAGAAATGAAACCATGACACCAGATGTAAAGTGGAAAACCCTAAATAGGAAAACCACTATCCAACCTCACCTCACCAAATTCTTCATTAGTTCTCACTGACCAAAATCTCACTATATACATGTAAGCCTCACTAGCTAGGATCTCACTGATCACATCAAATCCAATCTTAAAACAAAAAGATAAACATAGAGTACTACTTTGTTTACAATGAAAACAAAGGTGATAGATGAGTTATTTATCTCTTACACAAACACCTTATCTCTCCTAGACTGGCACAAAAGAATAACACTTCATAATAACCATACATCCAATTACAAAAGTACATGGCATCAAAGGACAAGACAAGAAATCCTTAACCCAACAAATACTCAAACCTATATCAAGAATCCCCTCTTTACAAAATGCAACATTCTTCTTGTCACATAATCTATCTAGAACATAGATATCTACCTTTGAACAACATATGTCCTTGCATCATCAAAATATTGAACTCAAAGACTATATAAGATCAACACAAAGTAAACATTAAAGGGGATATTATCATGCTGTGAGAAATCACTTCTTTACCTATGCAATGAGCACAAACCTTTCTCATTATTGCTTTGCAAGAAATATACTTCTTCTATAATCATTGATCTATAAGACAACATTCTTCTACCATCATTGACCTACAAGCAAAGACTCTTCTAATGTCAATGCCCTCTTGACTGTAACCCTCCGTCAATCATTCATCTACACTCAATATCATCAAAACCCCTTTCTTCACACTTATCATACTTCAAAAGATAATTACAAAATTGCTTCAATCAACATCATTCTTGATTCTTTATCTACATATTCCCCTACAATAATATGTCTCTCCATCTATGAATTGACAAAGGTATTCCTCTCAAAATATATACACCATCATCAATAAAACAATAATCTGCATACTTGTTTTTAAGCCTCCAAAAAATATATATTCTACTTCGGTCAGAAGTGCATCTATAATTAGGGGAAAGTTGGTGCTACACTCATTACACATGTCTAGCATTTCCATCTATATTGGACTTTTGTTATATTTAGCTCTACACCCTATTCATCAGTTACTAAGATAGTTACAAGCCTGTGTAACAAAACGACAACCTCCTACCTATCAAAGTTTGTTCTCAGTGAATAACCATTTATCATTTGAATGTACACTATCGATATATCTTTTGGCGGTATCAAAATATTGAATATACATCATTGATGACTTGTCTCCCACCTAAGTGTAAAGTGGTTTTGGGAGGAGTCGGTGTCTCTAGGTAAGAGGGCTAGTTACCTCATGAACTTGGTACCCTTAAGAGACAACTTAAATTGCTTTCAACTAGTAGAGCAGGTCAACATCCAATTAAAAGGAAAAAGCAACCCATCACAGAAGGTTTTAGATAAGGATTAAAACCTTTATAACTTAGGGTTTAAGGTATTGAATGTAGGTCCTTTAGAAGATACAAAAACCCTAAATCTTATCCCACATATGACTAAATGAATCCTCTGCCTTAGTTGCAAAATCATACTATCATGATGTAGTAAGCAACCCTGTCAATAATATGAAACAATATCAACTTGAACCACTTTTACATGTTGAATTCTAGGGTTTAAACTTAGGGTTTTAGAATTCTTTAGGGCATTATAGTAATTAATTCTTCAAAGAGATTCAAAGCCCTCATTTCTCAATCATTCCTCACTATCATGAAAAAACACTAATCTTGTACCAAAGACCTCCATTGTAGAGAAAGGGTTAAATGATGAAGACTTTTAATGCCAAGAGTCTAAGGAAATTTTAAGGTTCTTTTTGAGCAATCTTTAATGAACACAAGATAGCTCTTGAAGAGATTGACCAACTCTTGATGATGACAAACTCTAAACACTTTGACATCAATAATGAAAAGCTCCTTATTTGTACAGCCTCACGTATTTGGGTATAGAACATGTATATAACTGATCATGTATTGAGCCAACAAATGATCAAATCAAATTGAATATCACTGAGCAATCAATTGATCCATAAAGCAATCAATTGATCAATAATCTTTCTATTGGAAACAATTTGGTCAACTGAGAGAGGGGTGAATTAATTGTCCCTAGACTTTAACTTTGAAAAACTTCTTTACCATCAGATTAATAATGATAACATTAAAGCATTAATCAACACATGAGCAGAAACCATATGAACACATAACACTAGAATTTTGATGTGGAAAATCTGGTTAAGGGAAAAACCACAGTGGGGGTTAACCCACAAAAATGTGTACCCTATTAAAAGTACTTAAGAAAATAGAAGGCACATGCCTTCGGGCACACTGCCCAGAGCTCACTGTTCAAGAAGAGGCTCATTGCCTATAATAAATTATGATTTACATAGAGATAATGAACTGAGAAATAGCATCTATATTCATGCTTGAATCAGTCCCTTTAAAGGCTCAAAAACTTCTACTCCTATATTCAAATTCTTCTTCACTAACTTTTCATTCTATACCTCCTTTGTTCCTCTTCTAATCTTCTCTACTTTTTGATCCTTTCTTTTGATTTAACTCATTTGTTCAAGGATACTTTTCAATGACTCCTCAACAAGTATTTATATACTTCATCAACCTTGGAATAATCAACAAGGTCAGCTAATCTAAACACGAATCTTCACACTATCATCCAAACATAATTGAGACTTGAATCTTCCTCTATTAACACACCACACTTCATAACATGCTCTTTAGATCATCCGCAACACGGTAGGACCATCCAGTTGGCCAAGAATAGGGAAGAATAGCAACCTCAAAGTAGAAATCTTCAAAAATAAGCTCAACCTTCAATGTAGACCTTCAACATAGTAGCCACATGATTCAAAGACCTCCACAAGTACATTGAATTCATCAATCACATCCACTCTATACCAAATTGTTAGAATCATTTGTATCTTCCTCCAGAACCTCAAGAACACTATCTGCCATGATTGTCAAACTAGAAAGATTACTTGTGGACCTCCAAACAACAAACCACTTAAGTTGAGGGAACACACCAACATCCCAAACATGCCTCTAGATCCATAGATCATAGAGTGGCAATACCGGACTGATCCCGACCAACTTCTTGTCACACTTTCTCTACTAAATACTGCAAAATCTAGTTCTACTAAGATGTCCATAACTTCTTCAAATCTGCATGCGGATTTCTCAAATCTTAACTGGAGTAGCTTTTGATAGTCCTCTACATAGACATATGGTATGCATGTATTGATTGTCATTAATTTTCTCAACATCCTCAACAATCTGGTCCTCTATACAAACATCAGTATAGGATATAGTTGACACCAATGACAACAAGGATATGTTGACATCAATGACAACACCACTTAGGCACATATTTGCAACAATCTACCCCTTTTTTATTGATGGCAACATATGATGTGAAAAACTAAACTCAACCATCAAGGTAAGAACTTCTCCCCCTTTCCTTTCTAACTTCTACAATTTCTTTCTTTACTGCTCCCCCTTACATCAGCAACTAGTTTTTCATATGACTTCTCTCCCCCTTTGACATCAATGGTAAATGGCACATATTTTCTATCTTTTCTCCCTTTTGCTTCAACCCGATCCCAAAATTTGCATATTGACTACTCCCCTTTTGAGTAGGACCTCCTTAACATAAATCCGGATCACAAGATATGAATGTGAATTCCACAAGACTGATGCACCTTAGTGCATCTTAGTTCTAATCAGGAGGGGTAATAACCCCTAACTTTTCTGTAAGATACTCAAAAGTATCTTTGGGAAGAGGCTTAGTGAAGATATCAGCAATTTGATCTATGGAAGACACAAACTTCAACTTGACTTCATTCTCATTAACTTTCTCCCTTAAGAATTGAAACATGATAGATATATACTTTGTCTTTGAGTGCAAAACTAGATTCTTTATGTAACATTAGAAAATGTCCCCTTGGGGGCTTTTCCATCATAAGGTTTAGCTCCTGGGTCTTTTAAGTGCATTTAGGACATTTTAGTTCATGTTTTGGCATCCTGATGGAATGAGACCTATGTAACATGACAAATGGGACCTAGGAGGACCCCTTGAGCTATAACCTACCCAAAATAGGGGTGAGGACTTGGGTATCCATGCCCTAGTCTTGTCCTATTTTGGGGCAGTCCTAATTTTTAGGTGTTGGTTTATGACTGTTATTTAGTTATTTTGCTGACATGGTAAAGTTTGAATTTTAATTTCTTGGCAGAAGTGCTTGTAGATGAATATATAAGAAAGCTTAGACATTCATTTGTAAACTAGATTTCAATTAGATGATCATTGCATTCTAAAGGCAATTCAAGGCTTTCTATTGTGTTGCAAGAGCAGACTTGTGTGTTTTATGTGTTGATATTTGTAGATTTGGGCATCAATTCCTTCATGGCATGAAGAGCATCTTCCTCCATGAAAGATTCACTAAAAAGGTGAAATATCATTTTGTTTTCTATCATTATTTCATTTGGACTTGGCTTCTACCTCACAAGGGCACACTCTCTCTATCTGACAAAGGTGTTTGGAAGACTTAAGTGTCCTTCTGGGGCTTGACTGAGGCAAGCTCCTAAACACCACAACCCCCAAACCAAGTTTTCATGATTAAATGTTACAGGTTGAGAAGCTGGACTAAGTGAAGTTGTAGAGGAGCATATTAGAGTGTCTGAAGAGCAGAAAAGGAAAAAAAACTTCCCCATGGACTAGGATGCCCTCTCCCTAGTCCCCGAAGTTTCATGTTAGGAAAATCTCTGACATAGAAGATTCAGGTTGCAGATCTTGTTACCAGATCCATAAAGAAAATAGGGCCTTAGACTTGGGTGCCCACTCCAGTGTCCCTAACTATTCTTCTTTGGAAACCTAAAAATAGCTACTCTGTAATTTTGTATTTTGTTCCCGTCTGTAAGAGGATTTTCTGTAATTCATTAATTTGTTGTCGTATTTGTATAATTAAGGTTTTAATGGTCAATTGAACATAGGAGAAAGAAAAATTGATAATTAATTCCCTAATCCAAGTTTACCTACATCTAAAAGTGACTCTAGGGTATGATAGTGCTCGCCACGCGACCCTAGATCCTTCAATGTTTAGTGGAGAGGTGGATTTTAACATCTAACAATGAAAGATTAACAAAATCCAATTTTACCCTAAACATTTTGGTGAACCCTTATTTTTAAATTTAAATTGCAACTTTTTGAGTGTTTGTATACATATTTGGTGTGATTTCATTCATTCATATAGTCATTTATTTAAATACATTGAGAAAAATTCAAAAAAAATTGAAATTTTGGAAAAATACAAAAAAATTGCATTGTTGGGCTTACTAAATGGTGTCATTTCTTCCTAAATTTTCCTAATTCATGATTTTTGAATCAGATCTGATATAAAATATAGAAATATACAAAAAATCAAAATCTTTCTTTGAATTTTCATCATTTAATTGCTAGCATTTTGTGGGAATTTTGACAATTTTATATAACCTAGTAATTCCAAAATCTAGGGTTTGTAGGCAAAATCTTTTCTCAGATTTTTCTACTAATTTTAGAGGCTCATTAAAATTTACATTTGGTTGTAGTCTTGTATTTTAGTGTGAATTTGCATTTAAATTTAAATTATTTGCATTTTTTTTGCATTAAAAATTTCAACAAAAACAAGCAATTTTGGTGCATTTTCATTAAATTCGCATGGGAATTTTGCATGATTAATCTTGAAAATAATTTTAGGATCTTAAAATATGTAATTTCCATCAAAAATCAGACTTCAAACCATTCACATAGCATTTTGTTCCAAATTCTCAAACCTAGGGCTTCGAAAACAACGATTTTCACTAATTTTGGCCTTATCGACTTCATAAACTTGCACCATAGGTGTGTTGTGAAAGATATTTTTGAATTAATTTTCTCTTATCAGGGTAATAATTTTCTTCCCTTCATAAAAATCTTTACAACACCCTCTTAACGAGCTCTTGTAGTGAAAATTTGGCGAATAATTACACATTTTGGCTATTTTTGCCCTAGGGTTTGACCTAATTTGCACTCCAAGTGTGTTGTGATCAGTTTTATGGATTTATGTGACTGATATTATTGGTATTATTTGTTTTCCCTCCTAAAATTTCTTACAACACCTCTTTTGCTAGGTCTTGGAGTTGAAAAATTGTGAAAAATAGCCTATTTTTGCTATATTTTCACTAGGGTTTTACCTTAAGCAGCACTAAAAGCCTATTGTATTGGGAAATTTGACACCAATAAGCTCTTATTACTGATATTATTTTATGTACATCATCACTTTCCTCACAACACCCTTTGTCATGCTCTTTGCCTTGAGTTTTGGTAAAAAAAGTGCCTATTTTGACATATTTTCACTATAGTTTGACTCGGCATTATCTTGGATTGACATCAAGAGTGTGTTGAGAAGGGGATTGTTGCTTTTTTGGACTGATATAAAACATATAAATTTCTTCCCTTGACCAAAATCCTTACAACATCCTTTGTTCCATTCATTTGCATTGAAAAAGTACAAAAATCAAATATTTGAGGCTATTTTAGACATATCATTTTGCACTTGCCTTTGACATACATTTGAAATCTGATTTTACATTGAAAACAATGAAATGGAACCTTCATGTCATTTTTCTATGGTATTTCTACATGCATTTATCAAAGATCTTGATTTTGACAAATTCCTAATCCTCATGAGTGAACATCCTTGGATATTAGAAGATCTAACCCAATTCATCTCTAGGAACACTCATGAGAAAGATGAGAGTGAAAAGACTTTTTTGACCATAGAGTATGATGATGATGATGATGTACCCACCTCTCATCCCATTACTCTCCTTGGCCAAGATGTAGCATTAGTGGATGAGAAAAGGTCTCTCACATTAAATACTTTAGAGATGGATGTTAGGTGCAATCACGAGGGAAACAATGTTAATTAACAATTGATTAATAGACCTTGTATAAATGTTCCTAAAATGATTGTCCAAGGAGCACCTAGTGCACCCTCTTGTTTAAAGCCGGTAATTACTATTCAAGGTTGACCCCCGGATTACATTTATAAATATGCACAACAAATTACTCAACCGAGTCAATGTGTTCAAAATATGTTACAACAACCACACCACAATGTGATTGCTTACACATACAACACCTATAATAACAAGAAAAGGAACCAAGAACTACATGTGCCTATCTCTCTTCCATGTTCTCAACCTATGCTCCATCCAACACCTCACCTTACTCATAAAAGTGGTCAAGAGTATGATCTTGTCAAACAGCTCCGCATTACTCTAGCTAAGATCTCTCTTTGGGATTTAATATAAACATCACCTACATACCATGGAATGCTCCAAGAAGCTTTACAAAAGGTGATTGTGCCACCTGCTATTAAGCCAAATGATGTAGCAACCATATTGGATAGTATGCATGCAATAAAAATAGATATTCTATTTCTACCACAGAAATTACCATCAATTGAAGTTCAAAACTAATATGATCCTCTTATAATCTTTGTCACAATAAACAAAACATTGGTTAAGAGAGTTATGATTGATAATGGATTGGCTCTTAATGTTAGTGGCATAGACTTATTACATAAGATTAAAGTTGATACATCTGCATCAAGCTGGAACTGATAAGTATCTGTGGTTTTGACAATGTTGGACAACAATCTATAGGTACTATAACTTTACCTATACAAGTGGGACCTGTGACTGTGCCTACTCTAATTCATGTCATGCCTAGTTCTTCATCTTACAACATGATTCTTGGTTGACCTTGGATTCATGCATTGGGGGCAGTCCCTTCCACTCTACATCGTTCAATCAAATTTATATTCAAAGGTAAACTCCATACTATTCATGCTAATCCTCAACCAGATATCTGTTTACACATTGAAATGCGAAAACCAGTTTACAATCATATGAGCTTAAACAATTTGTGAGGTGATCCATCAATGACTAATGTTGTGCAAGACTCTCAACCATTGAATGCACTTGTTGGTGATGATTGGGGTTTATTAAATTTTAATCTTTGTGATGTAGGGGAATATAAACTTAATTACCTCAACACATCAAAAGTCTGATTGATCTGGTCGAGGCAATCTTTTGAAACATCTGGGAAAAACAAAGTTTTCTTGGTTGAAAATAAAGACAATACCCTCACTTATACTACAAATTACGATACCTATGAGGCTTCACCTTCCTCTAAGGAACTAAATTCTCTATACAGTCGTGGATTTCAAATTTTGTACAAACATAATGACTATGTAGGTAAAGGGTGTGGTGTAAATCATCAAGGAATTCAAGTACCTATAGAATCTACTTCAACACATTACTCAAGCAACATTGGATATAATCCTTTTAAAGAAAAGAAAGCTTCTTGTCGTCCTAAACTTAATACAAGATCAAAGCAACATGAGAGATATCCTAGATATATATGTTCTTAATGATGGTACTACCAGTAAGTATCTCTAACCCTTTATCTCTTTCATGATGTGTTATATGTTGTTTAGGCCTCCTGGGATGACCTCGGATTCTCCCGTAAGGTTCAAGATATTAGGAGATCACCTCTATTGTGACCTTCTTCTATTTGTATCATTATTCTTCTAAATTGCATCTCTCTCTAATTTTATTGTTGTATGTTGTGTCTAATGGACAGAGCGTCATGGTTGGTAACTTGGGGGTACCCTCCTATGTGACTATCCTTAAGACACTTGTTTCTCCTCTCTTATTTATTATTTCCCTTCCTCTAGTGTTTCTACCTAGTAGGTGGATGACGAAAAACATTTATACTGATGCGGACCTAGTGTCCCTTTCGAGAGCAATCAAAAAATGGACTATAGTTCCTAATATGATGATGGGGTTTTATATCTTATCCAACGCTTGGCTAGTGGAAGCACTCATGCTTTCCACGTAGTGAATTTGATGATGTTTCTATCACATTTACAAACCTTAATGATACTGCTACTCTATGCACCTTTGTTTGCCTTTCAATCTAGCCTTGGTGGTACTCGATTCGGAGAGCTTCATGATATAGCCCTATGGTTATCCTCAAACTCTGAATTCATTGTATAACCTTGGCTCTTTGTGTGTTTAATCATATGCATTAATGTTGTTGTTTATCATGATGTTGTAGATACTAACATGTTTCTTGGAAGGATGTGTTTGTGGGAACATGTGGTGATCATAAAGTACATGCCACCTCTAGGGGGCATGGACCTTGTGAAAGTTAGTATTCCCTTGTGTGTTTTCTTCCTACCTTAATGTGCTTGATATCGATAACTGATATAAACCACCTTAAGGTGGGGGCATATAAGGCAAGCTGCCTATTATAGATGCTAGCAATGTGTTTGATCTCAGAAGCAAAGACTTGCGCCAGAGTAGTGCATCTTGCATCCTGAGATTATTTGCAATCAATCAATCAATCATGTAAGCCCTCTGCAGAGGTGGGATATCATGCATATCCTTTTCTTAAGCACTTTGTAGAGGAAGGGATGGTGTATTTCTCAGAGCATATTGCATCATCCTATCATTTTCAAAAGTCCTCTACAGAGGCAGGGAGCGATTCTGTGACTAATTCAACCCTTAAGAATGTTTTCGATGATTGTTGTGGCGAAGTGCAATCATTGGTGTGTGCCTGTAATGTGCCTGAGATGGTGATGAGCCAAGAAATAGGGAACACACCATCGCTTGTCTGTCATGTTTTCTCCGTGTCTTCAAGTGTGTGTGTTTTGGCGTGCTTGTTTTGTATGGTTTGTTTGTTGCCCCATATGCATAGACCAGCACCATTGAGTAGTGGTTCGTGCATTTTGGGAGGTTTTGCATGTATTGCATGTGTGTCACCCCATATGCAGAGACCAGTGCCATTGAGTAGTACTTCATACATTTTGAGAGGTTTGTTTACTTTCTAGTGCTTGCATTTGCATTTCATATATATGAGAAAAAGAAAAGAAAAGATATCATTTCTATCTTCCATGCATTAATGTGCCTTCCATGCATTAATTATCTACTTTGTGTTTTGCATGACTGTAACTATCTTCTCTGTGTTTTGCATGCCTGTTATTATTTTCTATGTGATTGGTGTGTCTTCTCCATGTTTGATGTGCTTTCTATGTTTGTGACCTTACTTTAATGCATTTATGGGCCTCGTGTTTATACATACATTAAAGTGGGGGCTAAATGTAATGTCAGAAAATGTCCCCTCGTGGGCTTTTCCCTCATTAGGTTTAGCTCCTGGGTCTTTTAAGTGCATTTAGGACATTTTAGTTCATATTTTGGCATCCCGATGGAATGAGACTTGGGTAACATGACAAATGGGACCTAGGAGGACCCCTTGACCTGTACCTTGCCCAAAATAGGGGGGAGGACTTGGGTGCCCATGCCCTAGTCCTATCCTATTTTAGGGCAGCCACAATTTCTGGGTGTCAGTTTATGACTATTATTTAGTTATTTTGCCGACACGGTAAAGTTTGAATTTTAATTTCCAGGTGAGAGTGCTTGTAGATATATGTATAAGGAAGCTTAGGCATTCATTTCTAAACTAGATTTCAATTAGATGATTGTTACATTCTAAAGGTGATTCAAGGCTTTCTATTGTGTTGCAAGAGTAGACTTGTGTGTTTTATGTGTTGATATTTGTAGATTTGGGCATCAATTCCTTCATGGCATGAAGAGCATCTTCCTCTATGAAAGATTCACTACAAGGTGAAATATCATTGTGTTTTCTATCATTATTTCATTTGGATTTGGCCTCTGCCTCACAAGGGCACACTCTCTCTATCTGACAAAGGTGTTTGGAAGACTTATTTGTCCTTCTGAGGCTTGACTGAGGCAAGCTCCTAAACACCACAACCCCTAAACCAAGTATTCATGATTGTAGGTTATAGGTTGAGGAGCTAGACTGAGTGAAGTGGTAGAGGAGCATATTAGAGTGTCTGAAGTGTAGAAAAGGAAGAAAAACTGCCCCTTGGACTAGGGCGCCCTCTCCCTAGTCACCAAAGTTCCGTGTTGGGAAAATCTCTGATACAGAACATTCAGGTTGCAGATCTTGTTGCTAGATCCAGACAAAAAATAGGGCCTTGGACTTGGGTACCCACTCCAGTTTCCCCAACTTCTCCAGTTTCCCCAACTTTTCCATTTCAAAATCTTGAAAATAGGTACTCTATAATTCTATATTTTGTTCCCATCTGCAAGAGGATTTTCCATGATTCATTATTTTGTTGTCGTATTTGCATAATTAGGGTTTTAATAGTCAATTGAGGATAGGAGAAAGAAAATTGGTAATTAATTCCCTAATCCAAGTTTACCTACATCTAAAAGTGACTCTAGGGTATGATAGTGCTCACCACTTGACTCTAGATCCTTCAATGTTTAGTGGAGAAGTGGATTTTAACATCTAACAACAAAAGATTAACAAAATCCAATTTTATCCTAAACATTTTGGTAAACCCATGTTTTTGAACTTAAATTACAACTTTCTGAGTGTTTTTCTGCATATTTGGTGTGATTTCATCCATTCATATAGTCATTTATTTTATTACATTGAGAAAAATTCAAAAAAATTCAAAATTTGGAAAAATACAAAAAAATTGCATTGTTGGGCTTACTAAATGGTGTCAATTCTTCCTAAATTTTCCTAATGAATGATTGTTGCATTAGATATGATATAAAATATAGAAAAATACAAAAATTCAAAATCTTTCTTTGCATTTTCATCATTTAATTGCTAGGGTTTTGTAGAAATTTTGACAATTTTATATAATCTAGTAATTCCAAAATCTAAGGTTTGAAGGCAAACTCTTTTATCAGATTTTTCTACTAATTTTAGAGGCTCATTAAAATTTTCATTTGGCTGTAGTCTTGCATTTTAGGGCAAATTTGCATTTAAATTTAAATTATTTGCATTTTTTTTTGCATTGAAAATTTCAACAAAAACTAGCAATTTTGGTGCATTTTCATTAAATTTGCATGGGAATTTAGCATGATTAAGCTTGAAACTAATTTTTAGATCTTAAAATATGTAATTTCTATAAAAAATCAGACTTCAAACCATTCGCATAGCATTTTGTTCCAAAATCTCAAACCTAGGGCTTTGAAAACAACTATTTTCACTAATTTTAGCATTATCGACTTCATAAACTTGCACCATAGGTGTATTGTGAAAGATATTCTTGCATTAATTTTTTTTATTAGGGTAATAATTTTCTTCCCTTCATAAAAATATTCACAACACCCTCTTAACGGGCTCTTTGTAGTGAAAATTTGGTGAATAACTACACATTTTGGCTATTTTGCCCTAGGGTTTGACCTAGTTTGCACTCCAAGTGTGTTGTGATCAGTTTTATGGATTGATGTGACTGATATTATTGATATTATTTCTTTCCCTCCTAAAATTTATTACAACACCTCTTTTGCTAGGTCTTGGAGTTGAAAAACCGTGAAAAATAGCCTATTTTTGCTATATTTTCACTAGGGTTTTACCTTAA
This sequence comes from Cunninghamia lanceolata, assembly GCA_027924645.1. Classification (NCBI taxonomy): domain Eukaryota; kingdom Viridiplantae; phylum Streptophyta; class Pinopsida; order Cupressales; family Cupressaceae; genus Cunninghamia; species Cunninghamia lanceolata. The sequence continues at coordinate 12,701,216 of BSBN01000388.1, read as the reverse complement.
GCGGCACTAAAAGCGTGTTGTGTTGGAAAATTTGACACTAAGTGGCTATTATTACTGATATTATTTTCTATACATCATCACTTTCCTCACAACACCCTTTTTTCATGCTCTTTTGCATTGAGTTTTGATAAAAAAAAGTGCCTATTTTGACATATTTTCACTATAGATTGAATCGGCATTATCTTGGATTGGCATCAAGAGTGTGTTGAGAAGGAAATTGTTTCTATTTTGGACTGATATCAGACATATGAATTTCTTCCCTTGACCAAAATCCTTACAACATCCTTTGTTCCATTCATTTGCATTGAAAAAAGTATAAAAATCAAGCATTTGAGGCTATTTTGGACATATCATTTTGCACTTGCCTTTGACATACATTTGAAATCTGATTTTACATTGAAAAGAATGCAATGGCACCTTCGTGTCATTTTTGTATGGTATTTCTACATGCATTTATCAAATATCTTGATTTTGACAAATTCCTAATCCTTGTGAGTGAACATCCTTGGATATTAGAAGATCTAACCAAATTCATCTCTAGGAACACTCATCAGAAAGATGAGAGTGAAAAGCCTTTTTCCTCCATAGAGTATGATGATGATGATGATGTACCCACCTCTCATCCCATTGCTCTCCTTGGCCAAGATGTAGCATTAGTGGATGAGAAAAGGTCTCTCACATTAAATACTTTAGGGATGGATGTTAGGTGTAATCAAGAGGCAAACAATGTTAATTCAATATTTATTAATAGACTTTGTATAAATGTTCCTAAAATGATTGTCTGAGGAGCACCTAGCATACCCTCTTGTTTAAAGCTGGTAATGACTATTCAAGGTCGACTCCTGGATTACATTTATAAATATGCACAACAAATTGCTCAACTGAGTCAATGTGTTCAAAATGTGTTACAACAACCACACCACAATGTGATTTCTTACACATACAACACCCATAATAACAAGCAAAGGAACCAAGCACTGCATGTACCTATCTCTCTTCCGTGTTCTCAACCTATGCTCCCTCCAACACCTCACCTTACTCATAAAAGTGGTCAAGAGTATGATCTTGTCAAACAGCTCCCTATTGCTCCGACTAAGATCTCTCTTTGGGATTTAATACAAACATCACCTACATACCATAGAATGATCCAAGAATCTTTAAAAAAGGTGATTGTGCCACCTACTATTAAGCCAAATGATGTAGCAGCCATATTGGATAGTATGCATGCAACAAAAATAGATATTCTCTTTCAACCACAAGAATTACCATCAATTGAAGTTCAAAACCAATATGATCCTCTTATAATCTTTGTCACAATAAACAAAACATTGGTTAAGAGAGTTATGATTGATAATGGATCAACTCTTAATGTTTGTGGCATAGACTTATTACATAAGATTAAAGTTGATACATCTACCATCAAGCTAGAACAGATAAGTATCCATGGTTTTGACAATGTTGGACGACAATCTATAGGTACTATAACTTTACCTATACAAGTGGGACCTGTGACTGTGCCTACTCTGATTCATGTCATGCCTAGTTCTTTATCTTACAACATGATCCTTGGTAGACCTTTAATTCATGCATTAGGGGCAGTCCCTTCCACTCTACACCATTCAATCAAATTTATATTCAAAGGTAAACTCCATACTATTCATGCTAATCCTAAACCAGATAATTGTTTACACATTGAAATGCAAAAACCAGTTTACAATCATATGAGCTTAAACAATTTGTGAGGTGATCCATCAATGACTAATGTTGTACAAGACTCTCAACCATCAAATGCACTTGTTGGTGATGATTGGGGTTCATTAAATTTTAATCCTTGCGATATAGGGGAATATAAACTTAATAACCTCAACACACCAAAAGTCGCATCGATCTGGTTGAGGCACTCTTTTGAAACATCTAGGAAAAACAAAGTTTCCTTGGTTGAAAATAAAGAAAATACCCTCACTTATACTACCAATTATGATACCTATGAGGCTTCACCTTCTTCTAAGGAACTAAATTCTCTATACGGTCATGGATTTCAAATTTTGTACAAACATAACGACAATGTAGGTAAAGGTTGTGGTGTAAATCAACAAGGAATTCGAGTACCTATAGAATATTCTTCATTACATTACTCAAGCGGCATTGGATATAATCCTTTTAAAGAAAAGAAAGCTTCTTGTCATCCTAAACTTAATACAAGATCAAAGCAACATGAGAGATATCCTAGATATATATGTTCTTAATGATGGTACTACAAGGTAAGTATCTCTAACCCTTTATCTCTTTCATGATGTGCTTCCCCCATGATGTGTTATATGTTGTTTATGCCTCCTAGGATGACCTCAGATTCTCCTGTAAGGTTTGGGATATCAGGAGGCCACCTCTATTGTGACCTTCTTCTATTTGTATCATCTTTCTTCTAAATTGCATCTCTCTAATTTTATTATTTTATGTCATGTTTGATGGACATAGCATTGTGGTTGGTGACTTGGGTGCACCCTCCTACATGACTATCCTTAAGACACTTGTTTCTCCTCTCTTATTTATTGTTTCCCTTCCTCTAGTGTTTCCACCTAGTGGATGGATGATGAAAAATGTTTATACTGATACAGACCTAGTGTCCCTTTTGAGTCCTAATATGATGATGGGGTTGTATATCTTATCTGATGCTTGGCTAGTGGAAGCACTCATGCTTTCCACATAGTGAATTTGATGATGTTTCTATCGCATTTACAAACCTTAATGATACTGCTTCTCTATGCACCTTTGTTTGCCTTTGAATCTAGCCTTGGTGGTACTAGATTTGAAGAGATTCATGATATAGGCCTACGATTATCCTCAAACTCCAAATTCATTGTATAACCTTGGCTCTTTGTGTGATTAATAATATCCATTGATGTTGTTGTTTATCATGATGTTGTAGACACTAAAATGTTTCTTGCATGGATGTGTTTGTGGGAACATGTGGCGATCATAAAGTACATGCCACCTCTGGGGGGCATGGGTTTTTCAAAAGTTGTTCCCTTGTGTGTTTTCTTCCTACCTTAACGTGCTTGATATTGATAACTAATATCAACCACCTTAAGGTGGGGGGATATAAGGTAAGTTGTCTGTTATAGATCCTAGCAATGCATTTGACCTTAGATGCAAAGACTTGCACCAGAGTAGTGCATCTTGCATCCTGAGTTTGTTTGCAATCAATAAATCAATCATGTAAGCCCTCTATGGAGGTGGGATATCATGTATATCCTTTTTCTTAAGCCCTGTGCATAGGCAGGGATGGTGTATTTCTCAGAGAAAATTGCATCATCCTGTCATTTCCAAAAGTCCTCTGCGGAGGCGGGGAGCGGTTATATGAATAACTCAACCCTTAACCATGTTTTTGATGATTGTTGTGGTGAAGCCCAATCATCAGTGTGTGCCTATAATGTGCCTGAGATGGTGATGAGCCTAGAAATAGGGAACACACCATTGCTTGTCTATCAAATTTTCTTCGTGTTTTCAAGTGTGTGTTTTGGCATGCTTGTTTTGTATGGCATGTTTGTTCCCCCATATGCATAGACTAGTGCAATTGAGTAGTGCTTCGTGCATTTTGGGAGGTTTTGTGTGTATTGCATGTGTTTCCCCATATGCAAAGACCAACACCATCAAGTAGTGCTTCCTACATTTTGGGAGGTTTGTTTACTTTCTAGTACTTGCATTTGCATTTCATATATATGAGAAAAAGAAAAGAAAAGATATCATTTTTGTCGTCCATGCATTAATGTATCTTCCATGCATTAACTGTCTACTCTATGTTCTGCATGACTGTAACTATCTTCTCCATGTTTTGCGTGCTCTGTTACTATTTTCTATGTGATTGGCATGTCTTCTCCATGTTTGATGTGTTTTCTATGTTTGTGACCTTACTTTAATGCATGTATGGGCCTCACATTTATACATACAATAAAGTGGGGGCTAAATGTGATGTTAGAAAATGTCCCCTTGGGGGCTTTTCCCTCATAAGGTTTAGCTCCCAGGTCTTTTAAGTGCATTTAAGACATTTTAGCTCATATTTTGGCATCCCAATGGAATGAGACCTAGGTAACATGACAAATGGGACCTAGGAGGACCCCTTGATCTATACCCTATCCAAAATAGGGGGGAGGACTTGGGTGCCCATGCCCTATTCCTATCCTATTTTGGGGTAGCCCTAATTTCTGGGTTTCAGTTTATGACCATTATTTGGTTGTTTTACCGACATGGTAAAGTTTGAATTTTAATTTCTTGGCGGGAGTGCTTGTAGATGTATATATAAGCAAGCTTAGGCATTCATTTGTAAACTAGATTTCAATTAAATGATCATTGCATTCTAAAGGTGATTCAAGGCTTTCTATTGTGTTACAAGAGCAGACTTGTGTATTTTGTGTGTTGATATTTGTAGATTTAGGCATCAATTCCTTCATGGCATGAAGAGCATGTTCCTCCATGAAAGCTTCACTACAAGGTGAAATATCATTGTGTTTTCTATAATTATTTCATTTGGATTTGGCCTCTACCTCACAAGGGTATGCTTTCTCTATTTGAAAAAGGTCTTTGGAAGACTTAAGTGTCCTTCCAGGGCTTGACTAAGGCAATCTCATAAACACCACAACCCCCAAACCAAGTTTTCATGATTGCAGGTTACAGGTTGAGGAGCTAGACTTAGTGAAGTGGCAGATAAGCATATTAGAGTGTCTGAAGTGTAGAAAAGGAAGAAAAACTACCCCCTGGACTAGGGTGCCTGCTCCCTAGTCCCCAAGGTTTCGTGTCAGGAAAATCTCTAATACAAAAGATTCATGTTGTGGATTTTGTTGCTAGATTCAGACAAAAAATAGGGCCTTGGATTTGGGCTCCCGCTCTAGTGTCCCTGACTATTCTGCTTCGGAACCTCAAAAATAGGTACTTTGTAATTCTGTATTTTATTCCCGTCTACAAGAGGATTTTCTATAATTCATTAATTTGTTGTTGTATTTACATAATTAGGGTCTTAATGGTCAATTGAGCATAGGAGAAAGAAAAATTGATAATTAATTCACTAATCCAAGTTTCCCTACATCTGAAAGTGACTCTAGGGTATGATAGTGCTCACCACCTGACCCTAGATCCTTCAATGTTTAGTGGAGAGGTAGATTTTAACATCTAACAACAAAAGATTAACAAAATCCAATTTTACTCTAAACACTTTGAAATGCTTATAGCACTTGAATTTTTATAGAAAATTATGACTGGTTCCTCAAACACAACTCTGATTTCCTTCAACATTTGTTTTATCCATATAACGTGAGAACAATTATTTGTTGCTGCTGTATACTCTACCTCTGTAGTAGGTAGAGAAATTGCCTCTTTCTTTTTGCTCATCCAAGATACTAATCTTCTTCCCAAGAAGAATGTACCACCACTAGTACTTTTTATGTCATCAACATCTCTTGCCCAATCAGCATCTGTAAATGCATGAATAGTGAAGTTATTGTCCTTTGGATACCACAATCCATTATCAATTGTCCCCTTGAGATATATGAAAATTATTTTAACTGCCACAACATAGGATTCTTTTGGATCAGCTTGAAATCTGGCAACAAGTCCAACTGCATTCATGATGTTAGGTCTGGTCTGAGTTAGATAAAGCAATCCTCCAATCATTGATCTGTACCTTTTCTGATTTGCCTTAGGTGAGTCATTATCTTTTCTTAACTTACATCCAGTTACCATAGGAGTACTTATTGGCTTTGAATCTTCCATTCCAAACTTCTTCAACAATTCTTTCACATACTTGGACTGAGATATGAAGATACCTTTATCTGTTTGAACAATTTGTAGACCTAGGAAGAAATTCATCTCACCAAACATTGACATCTCAAACTCACATTTCATCTGATCAACAAATGCTTTGTACATGCATTCATTTCCACCAAAAATGATATCATCAACAAAGACCTCAACAATCAGAATGTCCTCATGATTTATCTTGAAGTATAGATTATTGTCTGTAGTACCTTTACTAAATCCTAGCTTAAGAAGATGCTTATCCAATCTAGCATACCATGCTCTTGGAGCTTGCTTGAGTCCATACAAGGATTTTCTTAGTCTACAAACCATATCTCCTTGATCAGACAATTGGAATCCTTCTGGTTGTTCAATGTAGACTTCTTCCTTGAAATCTTCATTTAGAAGAGATGATTTGACATCCATCTGATAGACTTTAAAATCTTTGAAAGCATAAAAGGTAAGAAATAATCTGACTGCCTCTATCCTTGCCATCAAAGCAAAAGTTTCTTCAAAATCAATTCCTTCCACTTGAAAATAACCTTTCCATACCAACCTTGCCTTGTTTCTTACAACCTCACCATCTTCATTTAGTTTATTTCAGAAGACCCATTTAGTTCCAATCACATTTTTGTCCTTAGGTCTAGGAACAAGATCCCAAGTGTGATTCTTTTCAACTTGTATCAATTCTTCTTCCATTGCCTTAACCCAGTTTTCATCATTGCAAGCTTCATTTATAGATTTAGGTTCAATCTTTGAAATCAAACAAATCTCTTCTTGATCTTCAACAATTCTTCTCCTAGTTTGAACACCTCTATTTTTATCTCTTATGATTTGATCTTCAGGATGATTCATTCTTACATACCTGGGAGTTTTGGGAATTGTTTGAACTTCTGTTTCTTGAACTTGTTCCTCATCTTCTGCACTAATCTATTGAGTTACTGGTGTTACTGGATCAATCTAAATTTGGGTCTAGATTTGAACTTGTCTTCCTTGATTTTGAATTTCCTCTTGATCATCTGAATCATATCCACAATACCTGGAGTGACCTTTTTTGCTTTCATCAACTTTAACATTAGCACTTTCAACAATCTTTTTCAATCTTTTGTTGAAGCACCGATAAGCTTTACTTTGAGTTGAGTATCCCAAAAATATTCCTTCATCACTTCTTTCCTCAAACTTGCCTAAACCCTCATCTCTTTTGATATAACATTTACTACCAAAAACTCTGAAATATCTCCAAGTAGGAGGATGACCAAACCATAGTTCATAAGGAGTCTTACAAGAATTTCCTTTGATCTGCACCCAGTTAAGAGTGTAGACAACAATACTCATAGTTTCCCTCATATAAACTTAAGGAGCATTTGTTTCCATCATCATGGTCCTGTAAGCTTCTTGAATGGTCTTGTTCTTCCTTTCCACAACTCCATTTTGTTGATGAGTCTTAGGAGTAGATAACTATCTTTTTATTCCATGCTTTTCACAAAAAGCATCAAACTCACCGGAAGTGAATTCTCCACCTCTATCAGATCTTAGACACTTCAATTTCCCACCAATCTAATTTTCAACCATCATCTTGAACACCTTAAACTTATCAAGGGCTTCTGATTTTTCTTTTAGGAAGGTTACCCACATCATCCAGGAGTACTCATCAATTAGCAACATGAAGTATTTGTCTCCTTGTACACTCCTAATTCTAGCAGGACCACAAAGATCAGTATGTATTAGTTCCAATCTCTCACTTGAACTTTGTTCCTTACTTTTGAATGAAATTTTGTTCTATTTACCTAATTGACATTTTCTGCAAATGCTATCCAGTTTCACAAGTCTTGGAAGATCTCTTACAGCTTGAGTGGAACTTATTTTGACAATGTTATCACAATTCACATGACACATCCTCCTATGCCATAACCAACTTTGATCTATTTGAGCAATCAAACAACTTTTGCCTGAACTACTTAAGTGAAGTATGTTACCTCTAGTTTGAGTACTGGATGCAATTTTAGTTTTAGGACTTTAAAAGATTCTATATTTTCCATCCTTAAACTGGTGATCATAACCCTTGTCAACCAACTATAAAACACTGAGTAGATTGTGTTTCAATCCTTCCACATACAGAACATCATTGGTGTTGTTATTACCATCAAAAGATATGGTTCCTCTACCATGATTTCTACCAGCTGAGTTGTCTCCAAATTTCACAAGTCCTTCATAATTTTCAAAACTCATAAACTTACTCTTGTCACCAGTCATATGATGGGAGCATCCAATATCAATTATCCATTCATCCTTTTCAACAACCTGAGTAGCCAAGGTACTTTCCACATTTGCACAACTAGCAGATTTAGTAGATATTAGATCTTCTTCTTTAATAGCAATGAACACCCAATCACTTTCACCATGATCAGATTCATCATCTATGACTCCTTCTCTAGCTTCTTGGACATAGTAGCACTTCTTTTGATTGTTGTATCTGTTAGGGTTTGGTTTTGAAAACTCTCCAAACACCTTGAAGAAAAATGACCAATCTTATTACAAGCAAAACATTTGAGTGGTAACTTTCCTTCATACTTATTAGATCCTCTTGGCATCCATTTGGTAATGAGAGCTTCAAGATCTATAGTCTCATTTTCATCATCTTCAAGATCCTTCCTTTTTTTGATAAATCTACTTGATTTTCTTGAAGAACCTTCACCTAGATCATATCCTTGCTTTCCATGCACACTGGCCTTGAATTTCAATTCACACTTAGGAAGAGAATCACCAAATTCACTTAATTCAAAGGCTAAGATTTTGCCAACCAGGTGATCTCTTGTAACATCTGAGATAGTCTTGATCTCCTCTATAGCATCAACCTTATGTTTGTATGAATTAGGCAAATATCTAAGCACTTTTGACACAATCTTTGATAAATCCAAAATTCCACCAGCACTCTTGATCCCACAGACAAGTTCATTTATCTTTTGCATGTAGATTGTGATGTTTTCATCTTCACTCATTCTTAGATTTTCAAATTTTCCTCTCAAACTTTGAAGTTTGGCACTTTTGACATATTTATCTCCTTCATACAGATTCTCCAACTTCTTCCAGATTTCATGAGTCATTTTCAGTCCAATGACATTTGTCATTTCTGAATGAGTTAGAGCACTCAACAAGGCTTCTTTAGCTCGAATGTTGTTTTTAGCATCCTTGAGTTCATCTAGAGTTGCAGGACCTTTCTCCGGAGCTTCATACTTATCTTTGGTTATTAACCAATAAGCATCACCCATGCATTGCAAATGGCATTCCATACGACTCTTCCAAACAGAGTAATTTGTTCCATCAAATCTTGGATTATCATTCTTGTAAGTCGATAGCTTGGATCTCCTCGATTGGTTAAGCTCCTTTTAGAGGAACTTAGCTCTGATACCAATTGTTGGAAACAATCTGGGCAACTGAGAGGGGGGGTCAATTAGTTGTCCCTAGACTTTAACTTTTAAAAACTTCTTTGCAACTAGATTAATGATAATAACATTAAAGCATTAATCAACACATGAGCAGAAACAATATGAACACATAACACCAAAATTTTGACATGGAAAACCCCGTTAAGGGAAAAACCATGGTGGGGGTTAACCCACAAAAATGTATACCCTATTAAAAGTAATTAAGAAAATAGAAGGCACATGCCCAGAGCTCACTGCCTATAATAAATTATGATTTACATGGAGATAATGAACTAAGAAATAGCATCTATATTCATGCCTGAATTAGTCCCTTTGAAGGCTCAAAAACTTCTGCTCCTATCTTCAAATTCTTCTTCACTAACTTTTCACTCTATACCTCCTTCATTCCTCTTCTGCTCTGCTCTACTTTTTGATCCTTTCTTTTGATTTAACTCATTTGTTCAAGGATACTTTTCAACGACTCCTCAACAAGTATTTATATACTTCATCAACCTTGGAATAATCAACAATGTTAGCTAACCTCAACATGAATCTTCACACTATCAGCTAAACATAATTAAGACTTGAATCTTCCTCTATTAACACACCACACTTCATAACATGCTCTTTAGATCATCCGCAACATGCTAGGACCATCCAGTCGGCCAAGAATAGGGAAGAACAACAACCTCAAAGTATAAATCTTTAACAACAAGCTCAAACTTCAATGCGGACCTTCAACATAGTAGCCACATGATCTAGAGACCTCCACAAGTACATTGAATTCATCAATCACATCCACTCTTTACCAAATTGCCAGAATCATTTGTATCTTCCTCTGGAACCTCAAGAACACTATTTGCCATGACTGTCAAACTAGAAAAATTGCTTGTGGACCTCTAAACCACAAACCACTTGAGTTGAGGGAACACACCAACATCCCAGACATGTCTCTAGATCCATAGATCATAGAGTTGTAATACCAGACTGATCTGAACCAACTTCTTGTCACACTGTCTCTACTGAATACTCTAGAATCCATTTCTACTAAGATGGTCATAGCTTCTTCAAATCTTCATGTGGGTTTCTCAATTCTTAATTAGAGAAACCTCTAACAGTCCTCTACACAACCATATGGTCCACATGTATTGATTGTCATTAATTTTCTCAATATCCTCAACAATATGGTCCTCTATACAGATAGCAGTATAGTATACAGTTGACACCAATGACAACAAGGATATGTTGACATCAATGACAACACCACTTAGGCACATATTTGCAACACTTCCATCATCACTTCATCATAAACTAAATTGATCCAACTAAGAGCACTTTGACTTTTCTCAAATCACTCATGATTTTAGGCAAAACTATCTACTGAACACATAATCTAAACTTTGTGTTATGATGAAGGTTTCTTGTGAAAAGAATATAAGACTTCATGTTGAATGAACAAAAAACCTATCAACTCACCATATCATGAACTCCTGAAGCTGATCATCAAGACATCATATGAACACCATATGAACTCTGATATTTGATCACTCTATGAGCTTGATCTTGATCACTTTATGAATAAGCCAATCCATCCAGTTGATCACTTTATAAACTAGATCTTGATCACTCCAAATCCAACTCTTCTGATAACAACAATTGTATCATGGCAAGTTCCATTGTACCTTTACATTAACCAACATAGAGATGAGTATGTTGTTGATGCTTAAATTTGTAGGTTAATCACCAAATGTTGGATTAACTCTTGAAATAACCTCTAGATTTTAAAGAAGTTGATTCTTCTCTATAGGGTTTGTTTGTAAAGGGAAGAAAAAACAAGATTATAGATAAAACCCTTGAAACTAATCTTCTAAGGTGGTGTTGTGTGGTTGCACAACACGGCCCATTTTGCCTTAGAAAAATAGGGACCCAACTTTTACTTTTGCTTGTTCTTTGTTTTCTTGCTTTGGGCGGTTTGGTAAAAGTCAGATGAAACAATAGTATATCACCCCTATGCATGTATGTGCCTCATAAGGGAAGGTCAAATGTTAAAGTAAGATTATGCCATCATAAACCTCATAATATGGAAGAGTGCAAAATTTTAATTAGGTTTTCCTTTTGGATCACCCTGATATTCCTTAGGGATAGAAAGTTATGCTCGATCAAAGTTTGGTCAAACCTAATATTCCCAGAGAGTCATATTCACCAATATCCCAAATATTTCCTATATCCCTGATCTATGTTTTAATGAAGAAAACCTGATATTTGCATATCCTTTAATATGCAAATGTCAAATTTAAATGTGAAAGAACATTTTCCCGTCAAATACCCACGCATATTCTCAGAGGGTCATCTTTCAAATATCTATCATGTTTTTTAATATCCTTGACCTTTGGTAACATGATGATGACATCATCTTGTTTCACTTTACAAAAGGACCTAATTTGATGATGATGTCATCATGACCTCAACCCAAGAGGGTCATATTTTCTAATATCCCTTATCTTCATTAATATGACGATGATGTCATCTCCTTGACCAATTTGAAATCCTATAAAAGATGCTGATGTCATCCTCACATTCTGGAATGGGGGATATTTCATATTGTTGAGTATCCAGATATTTCTTAATATCCCTAATATTAACTCTTGAGACCTACGATATGGGGATCTCTAGTAACTAATTGAATCCTACCATGTGGCACATTGCTCTGATCATATCAACACATTATATATCCCGATTGTTAGATGAAGATATAATGACTCAACTTTGATTGTTGGTCGACAGTTGACCATCCTCACGATGACATCATCCTCATTTTCTAGATATTAGTCATATTTTCTAATATCACTAATCTCCATGAATATGCACCCTTGCATTAAATGTCATTTCAACGGTCGGTCAAGCCTTCAAAATTTTGAATAAACACCTACCATTTGTTAACATCTTCTAGCCTCAGGTGTCAATCAATGGATACTAATAGGACGACACTAATCACAGCCTAATTCACCATTGTGATTGATTAAAAGTAAGGATTTGAGCACATTTTGAATTTACCAAATGTTTAAGCAAAGAATTACAGAGCCCTCCGAGATTAAGGTGACAATACTGCAACTTGCAAGTTCAATGGAACGGGATATGCATTCAAATGGTGAATAGAGAATGGTAATTACAAGGTGAACGTACTCATCTAGACATCACTTACACAGTAAAAGGGTAACAATTATCAGGTATGTAACGATAAAACCTCTTTTGTTGTTTATGGTAAATAAACAGGTAAAAATGGTTTTACTAGAGTAAATTAATATGATGATGCATGAAATATACTAGAATGAAAGAATTAACACCATAAAGTTCATGTGATCATTGAATCCACCACTGAACACGACACATTAGGGTAAAATATATACATGTTTCATTATAGGATCCAATGGCAGTCCGGAAGAACATATCAGACATAGAATTTTTGAAACCTATGTGCATACAGCCTAAGGGGATATCCTTCAGATATGGACAAATAAATGATACACATCCAGGAAATATAGATCTTGATGCATGGACAGCGAAATCAGTGAAAGGAAACGGGAATCCCCTACTCATGAGTATCTATAGTTCAGGAATGTGGCATGAAGTGGGATTTCCTTATGCAATGGAGGCCACTGAGTTGGTAGTAGAGTGCACCAAAAATTATAATGTGAATACTAGAAGGGTAGAGAAGCATGGTAGGGTTTATGCAGACTTCTTAATTGAAGGTATCACTGCAGCCTTCAATCTACCTAAAGGACCTCAAGTGGTTTAACTAAACTTGGATAAGTTGGAGAAGGAGTATAATAGCAAAGAGAAAGAAGCCAGAAGGATCATGTACCAATGGAGAACCAATGGCAGCACATATAAGGCTTCTGCTAGGTTGCTTGTGTATCTCTACAAGTTTAATTTTGCTCCAGTATATCAATATATGATGGTGATGCTTAGAGGGATGATAGGAAAATTGAATGCTAAATCTTTTGATAATTGGATGTATGGCATCATAAGGATGATAGAAAGTGATAATCAGAAACCCCAATGGGCTAGGATCATAAGTGACAGCCTGGATGAGGGGATGAGAAAGTTAGGAGGGAAAACTAATATGTTCCATATGACCTCCTATGTGGTATATGCCTGTGCATTCAGGGGCACCTTTGATGGATTGAAAATAGTGGGCAGGGTCAGAAGAAAATCTAGAGATGTAAACATTTGGGACCATTACCCACAATTGAAACAAAGGGAGTCTCTCCAACATTACCAGAGAGTGGATGATTCATTCTCCATGCACCTTGTTAGGACTATGGAGGAAGACAGAGTGAAGAGATTGAGCATAGAGGCTCAAGATGTTGTATACTAACATGGGGCTTGGTTCATCTAGTTGCCCACCTTTTCATACATAAGAATAAAGGGTTTCATTGGGCAACCCCTCATGTTTCCAAGATATCCCAATGACAAGGTCATCTTGATGGAGTTGGCTAGGCAGATATTGCCTTCAATGGAAGCTTATATTGAGAAAGGAAAGATACCTAATATTTTGTTTCCAATCATGATTGGATGGTATATGTGTCCTGATAGGGAGAGTGTAAAAGATGTAATTGGAGGACTAAAGTTGATGTCCCTACAGCCCTTCTCACTGTATAGGCCATATGACCCATATGATAGGATGCAAACATTTCATAAGAAGCCAATGCATCAGAGATATATTGAAGATTATTGGGCTGACTGTAATGATGAGATAGAAGTAAGAAGGAGAGGATATCAGAGACTTACTCTGAAGCAGATACACACATTGGATTGCATACCAGTGCCTGCACAGTTTAATGAAAATGATAGTATGATCATGTCTCGAGAATATGAGGACAATAAAGTATATAATGAGACAATATCAACACCAGATTGGAGTCAACCAAAGGTGACTACCTTGGATCAGATAATGTAGGTCATACAATTGACCAAAGAATAGGTGGATGCAGAGATCACCAAGCTAAAGAATAAGGGAGTGGCACTCACTGTTGACAACAAGAGGAAAAGACAAGAATTATTAGATGAGGAATATGATGATTTCCTCAAGGAAAAGAGGCAATCAAAAGGAGATGGGTAGCAAAGTAAAATAAAAAAAAGGAAACCAAGCTATTGGGGTGATAGTCATTCACCAACCTAAACAAAAGGAAGATGTAGTCTCCACATCTATTGTAACATCACCTCATGTACCTGCAAAATAGAAGAAGACTATTGCAAAGCCTACTCCTACTATTGTAGAGGAAGAAGAGAGCTCAGATGATGACCTCCTGATAAGGAAGAAAAATAAGAAGGTACAATTTCTTGGGTGAGTGATCATCAGTCCATTTTAGTGACTAAGCAAGCATTAGTAGAGTTTAAGATTAGAGCATATGAGGATAGGGTACTTTGTGATATCCTACCTATGGATTATTGTCATGTGATACTTGGCAAACCCTTGCAATTTGATAGGTTTGCAGTTTATGATGGAAGAGCCAATACCTTCACTATTAAGAAGGATGAGAAGACTTTTGTACTACTGCCATTAGAGGAGTAGTCAAGGACAGCAAAGATGATTATGTTTGGTGAGAAGGAGATAGTGATGTTTGAGGAGAGTGAAAACAAGGAGTGTACAGTCTTTTCAAGGCATAAAACTATTGAGATAGCAAAGAGCAAGTATGAAGATGAGTTGCAGCTAGTTGTGAAGAGGAATGTCTTCATGTGGAAGAAAGAGGTGAGTTAAAATGAAAAGTGTAAGAGTGTAGAGCCTGCGGAGAGGTAAGAACTGAGTGAAGGGATCTTAGTAGGGATAGTCATGTGCCCTGTAGTGAAGAGTAGAGATAAAAGACAACCAAGTGAAGCTAGTGTAGCAGTTTGCAAGATTGATAGGATAGTGAACACACTAGTTGTAGGCATGACAAAGGTTGGTAAAGGTACTATGATAGTGAACAGTGGAAAGGAATGTATGAAATAGTGGTGTAAACAAGAAGGCAAGAAGTTAAGTGAAAGGACAATAGAGAGAAGCATAGTTGCTGATGAAGGTGACAAGGTCAGAGGACCAAAAGTGGGACAGTCTGTAGACATCCAAAATTGACTCATTATCATTAACATTCAAATATTGCATCATCCATCATCTACATTTGTCTAACACACTTGAGCAATATCCCTAACACATCTATTTCTTCTATTAATTAAATAAATTTATATTTATTTAATTAATTCATTAGCTATTTCTTCTATTTTCTCTAAGCTATAATTAAACAATCTTTAATTATTTAATTATCTTCATTCTTCTATTTTAATTAAATAAATTTTATTTATTTAATTAATATCCCTTCATAAGCCCACTTTCTAATTAATTAAATAAATTTTATTTATTTAATTAATTTTTCTCATCATTTATCTCATGAGCTGACATGTGTGCCCCTTTCATTTAAAAAAGATAAATGGTACTACATCTTTTATTTAATATCTTTCACATGTAGTAATTTTTATGGATATGATCACACATAAGCCTTATCTTCCCTCCACTCATCATCTTCACATTCACCTATGTCTATCATTTAATCTTAGCCATTCACATAGCCACTGAATCTCCACCATTGATTGATTTTGGTTGAGTTCTATATAAACACTCTCTCATTCCATACTACAAGGATCCAACATTCATATAGCATCTACATTATCATCCTGAGCATATTGAGTACTTAAGCATCTATCTAGCATATTAACTTTATCATCCATCCATCATGGCAGATTTTATCTTCATAATTGTTCATTGCTAAAGAAGCAATCCACATCATAAACAAGGAATCATACAATCTAGGTGATATTGTTCTTGAATTGCATGCTTCTGATTTCATTTAGATTAGATTCTTTGATGATGGTAGGGTTAGGTTTTCATGGCTATGCTTGATCTTATTAACCTAATTTTTTACCTATCACATTTTGGCATGCCCGGTGGGACCCACATCCTTGATTAACTTTGCTATTTGAAGTTGTTTTTGTGAAGATCAGATTTTCTGAGCACTTACAACAAGTTCTAGTGACTTTTGAGTGAAAACCAGTTGCTATCTTAATATATGCATCACTTCTGAGCTGAAACCTACTGCTTTTAGCATTCTTAGATTGTTTTTAAACAAATAGTAGTCACTTACTACCATTTCGCATCGCTTACAAGATAACAGTGGTCACTTATGCCTTTATTTGAATCACTTTTAACCTAACAGTAATCACCTTTAGCGATCTAGATCACTTTTTTGTGAAACTAGGGTTTTTGTTACATTATGTTTTTCTTATAGATCTGAGTCGCTTATGACCCATAACCAGTCGCCTGTTGCTTTTTCACATCGCTAATGAGATTTATCAATCTGTATATGGCATTACTGGCATTGCTTCTGATCTATAACATTTCACCTGCGGCAGAATACAGTTCACTTTTGATCAATAGTTGATCGCCTTTGGTAAACTATGTCATTTTCAGTCCTTATCATTTGCAGTTTGGTTTTCTTGGCTACTAATTGGGTATTTGTGCAGCATCTTATTGATTATCCAAGAAAAGGAGGTTATAAAACTACTAACATATCTATTGCAACTTCAATCGGTCCAAGACTTGTGGTTTTTCACTAAATTAGGAACATTTGGGCTTGGTGCTTAAAAAAATAAAATCATTGCTTGCTCTGTGCTTGATTTATCTTTTTTTATTGCTTGCATGTGCTTGATTGTAACCCAAATTTAATAACAAAATTATCCTCTCCCCTTGCCTATTAAATGGATCTTGGGTGTATGAGAACTTGTTATTAACTTTAGAGGGCTCGCCTTCTTGGTGTGAGAAGGGATACGACCCAATTGGTAACAGGCTAAAGTCAAGTCCTTTCGAACCACTATATAAGAAAAGTGTTTGTGTCGAAAGCCACAAACAACAGGTGTTGTTGTGTTATACTGACGACCAACCTCCTCTAAAACCCTCCAAGGCATAACCCTTGAAGGCTGGGAGACTCCATAACATAGAGTAGCACTATCATACATATAGCCACTGGAATGGATGCCCTTAATAGCAACTTTGTGTAGTAGCCAAAAAACTTCTATTTGTTGATGCATAAGGTAGGACCTTTGAAGCTGCCCCAATTCACATGGTTCTTAGAAGAGATAGTAGGGACAAGCCTTGGGAAACCTAGATCTTGGTATGTGTGAGAAGTGTGTGCCATGGAGAGGAGCTGGTGCTACCAAGATCTTGAAGCTATCCCCTTTGAATACGCATGGCCAAGGGACTCAACAAATATAGTCATTTCCTAGCCTAGGTTGTACAATTTTGTGATTTTTGTGAGTGTGAGTGACTGCAATTACTATTTTCTTGTTAAAAAAAACACAAATCAAACATATTTCCTAACAAACACAGTCACTTTTGAGCTTAAACTGCCTGCATACAGACAACTGGATAACTTTTGAACAACAGTCAGTCACCTTTTGCCTAAACTAGATCACTTTTAAACAACAGTCAATCACTTTTTGCCTAAACTGGATCACTTTTAAACAATAGTCAGTCACTTTTTGCCTAAACTAGATCACTTTTAAACAACAATCAATTGCCTCTAGTCTAAACTGCGTTGCCTTTGATCAACAGTAAATTGCTTCTAAGTCAATACTGGTTGCCTATAGAAAATTGGCTCACCTCTGGTTAATACTATACCCTGTTATCTGAACCAAAACTAGATCACATTTAAGCTATTACCAGTTGCTTTTGGCCTTTTTTGATTCACATATGAGCTATTACCTATTGCCTATGGTCAATTACCAACAAATCTTAGTGACTCAACTGAATCAGCTACACTTCTAGCTTGTTTAGCTTCAGCATTAGCTTTCAGACCCGTCTCTAATCATTAGTAGATACCTAGAATTTGTCTCCTGCTTTGAATCTACCAACCAATTGAACTTTGTGAGCTTTTCATCTTTTTGAGATCGTAAACCAACAAACCAAACATCAAATCAATTAACCCAATCAATTAGAAAAACATCATCTTTTGGCTTTAGCTTTAGCAACATCAGTAAAATAGCAACCTTAGCAAACAACTTTTCCCTTGAGTGTGTGAGCTATTCTCTAGGGAAGTCCAACCAACAATAAAGCAACCAAACAACCCAACAACAAAGCGAACAGCAAACCAACAACCAACAACCAACAACTAAACAATCAGCAAACCATCATCTTTTTGGGTCTCAAAACCTTGACAAGCTAAGGTTTAATTTTCAACATCATTCATCATGTCTCAAACTAGGAGTCAATATACAGATGAAATGGAAGCCAAATTACGAGCTAAAATGGAAGCCAAATTGCAAGCTGAGATGGAAGTTAAGATGCAACAATCTAGATCAACACCTTTTAGAGACGCAACTCAATTTACGACCGGTATGCCTCCTCATATGTTTGTACCCCATGGGTACACCATTGGAGAGTCATCTTCATAATAAGTGTAACCTCAAACATTTTTGGAGACTTATGAGGAACAATCACAAGAAGACTTATCAAAATTTTGAGATACACATGTATGGGATCAATTTGAGAGACTTGTTTTATCCGATCCTAATAGCTACTTCTTGCAACTTGCCCACATGGGAGCTAAATTACCAAGAGATTTTGACATATCCGCTATTAGAGAGCATGATCCAAACACTCCCACTATTGTTGCAAAGGGACCATCCAATATAGTCACACCATCCCCATACCATATTACAAACTCCATCTTCCAACACATCTCTTTCACTACCTATTATTACTTCATTTGATCCACCATGCTCGGAGTACACTCTAGAACCTTTGATAACTCCAACCAATGTAGTCCCTTTCATTTTACAAAATCTAGACATTCCACCTTTCCATGTTCCCTAACATACTCCTCCTACCATGACCGTTTCCATGCCTCAAGTAACATAAGTTGTCCATGTGGCCCAAGTGCAAACTCCCCAAACATCACAAGCTATCCCCATATGCCATATTTTGTAAGCTTCCCAAGCTATCCAAACAACACCAATGGTCCAAGCTTCACAACCATCATAATCTGGTACATCACATGTGGACACCACATCTCATATTCCTAACGCTACTAATATGATCTCCACTATCTCCACTAATCCATCCAATACATCATACAATCCCAATGTTAGTCTTATTGACATGAGTGACCTGCCTATTGTTTCTCAAGGTAATCCTAGCACTATAGTCACTTATGTTGATCAATTTACATCCATTCCATCATCTTCTTACAATCCTTCACAAACCATCAATCCATCTTATACTACCCAAGGTTTGCCTATTGTCACTCAACACATGAGATATACCAATCCTCATGTTGTCCAAAATACAAACCCAAGTGTCCATCCTTCTTTTGCATCCACCAATCCTTCCATCAATTACCATGTCACAAATCCAACTCTAAATTCACAACCATTAACTAATGCCAATCAATCTTCCACTTCTCATGTGATGCAAAATCTTGGTGCTAATTCATCACAATATACCCAACCACCGCTTGTGTCTCAAGGATAGCAATCTTTAACCACATATGGGTCACATACCAATCAATTGACATACATTGTGATTATGCAACCTCAACAAATGGTCATGGCTTCATATATCCCACAACAGCAAACTCAATATGCATCATACCATGTTTCACCCCCTTTACAACAACAGTAATTATCTCCAGCGGATGTTCAACAAATGATTAACCAAGCGGTAGGACAAAGCAAGAAGACATTTTCCTAAGAAAACATATGTACTTATCCATTTGACAAGTCACTTCATATGACACCTTTTCCACCACACTTTGAAATTCCACAATTTGACAAGTACAAAGGAAAAGGAAATCTGGAAGACCATCTTAGAGCATTCTTTGTGGCATGTCTCGATGTTGCTCATGAAGATACATATCTTTTGAGACTATTTCCTCAAAGCTTAGTAGGACAAGCTCTTGAATGGTTCTCTCATTTACCTCCAGGAATTAAGTCTTTTGCGGAGTTAGAAAATAAGTTTTGATCACACTTTGCTTTTAACATTGAACATGAGCTAAACATGAATGACCTTGTCAACAATAAACAATGCAATGGTAAAGCCTTTTCTTCATTTATTCAATGATGGTGTAATATGGCTAGCAAACTATCATGGGAAATACCTAAGAAGCAATAGCTCGATATCTTTTTTCAAAATCTTCATCCCAAGCTATCATTCCAACTACAATTGCAAAGTGCTAGCACCTTTGATGAACTTGTTTTCAAACAAACCATCATTGAACGAGCTTTAATTGATAAAGGCACTATCAAGATTTTTTGTGATAACAAAGACTATCTTCAAAATTCCAACAATAAGTCTTGCTTTTGGAACAAAAACAAGAATTTTGTCAACGACAGTGTTGCGGATGCAAAGAATATACAAACTATGAAAGTTCCCATTAACATTCAAGCTGCTTCTACAACAACGCAACCTTTTCAATGAACTCAACAACGACAAACTTCAAATCCTCGCCAACAATTTACACACTAAGTAGAACCTATGGAAGTTGTCTTTCGAAAACTTCTCCAAGCGGGCAATATTATGTTGCTGGATGTGCCACCCAATGGTGAACCACTCTTCAAAGATCCTTGGTATAAATAAAATGAGTATTGTGATTACCATAAAGTTAAAGGACATAAAACAAATGGTTGTATGTGCTTAAAGCATATTATCCAAGATTGCATCGATCAAGGTTTAATCAAAATTACACCTTCAACAACTCAACCTGTATAGCAACCAACATCAAACTATGATCTAGATGCTTTTAAGAATCCACTTCCATCTCATGACAAATCAAGTAACCCTCATGCTGGGAATACCATTTAGTACAACTTTGAATCATCTACTATTGGCCGCATTGACCATGCTCGCATTTCTACCATTACTATCCAAGGCAAAGTGCTTGACTGTGCTATAACTACTCACAAAGGTCATGTTACCATTCAAGGAGCACCTGTCCATCCTCCTCGACCATCCTCTAACTATAATATCCTTGATCACCTTGGCAAAACACCTATGCATATTTCTATTTTTGAGTTGCTTTGCATATCCCTTGCTCACAAAGCTATCCTTGACAAAGCCTTACAAGACTCTTCGGTGCCTAACAATATTGATATCACACAATTCCAATCTATGGTCGCTAGCATTATAGTCCCTTGTCATTGAACCTTTTTTGACAAATATCTTCAGCCCTCTGTTCATCCTTCACACAATGAAGCCCTTCACATTGAAGTGTTTGTCAAACAATGTTGTATCAAATGAATCTTGGTGGATGGTGGAGCTGGTCATAATATATGTTCCTTGAAATTAATAAAATAATTGGGATATTCTAAGAAAGATGTTGACACCTCCAAGGTCATTACTATCAGAGCATATGATGATGCTGAGAGGGATACTAAAGGGATTATTTACTTGCCTATCCAAGTTGGACTAGTCACTACTAAAACCTATTGCCAAGTTCTTAATATTGAGCTTCCTTATAATATTATCCTTGGTCATCCATGGATACATGTCCTCAAGGCAGTTCCTTCTACATACCATCAATGTCTTAAATTTCCACATAACAGTGTTGAGATTACTATCCATGTTGATCCCAATCCATTTGAATTTTTTCATGCCTTTCAAGATAAATACTAGAGTCCAAACCACATTCCTATCAACACTGAGGTATATCCATCTTCATCATATGTAGATCCATTTGACCTACTCAAGCCATCATCTAGCAAAGCTGCTTCCAATCTCCGTATCAAGTACACCAAACACGGTCCTGGTGAATACACATTGTAAGAATCTTGTTGTGTTGGCACCCTTCCCTTGTCTCCCAAATCTCATGGTAAACCTTCTACATCCAAGCAACCTTCATTCCCAACTGTCATCAAAGCTCCACCCATAGTATTCATTAAAGACAGATTCCTAGATGATGAAGACATTGATGATATCGACTCTAGGATGTTATTTGATGGAAACGACCAAGTCCAACTTGAAGTGGAGAGATATAACAATGAGTTCTACATCATAAAGAACATGGGCTACAAAGGATATGGTGGATTGGGATCACAGGAACCAAGACCTCTTGAATCCATTGTTGTGTCTAAGAAGTTTAATAAGCAAGGCCTTGGCTATTAGCCGGAGGTACCGCATTCCAAAGACATTAAGTGTATTTCTGATATGGACACTAGACCCTCTTCAATAGGAGAGACTTCTAGTTTGGATACTATCGATGACTCCTCCCTTCATATTATTGACCTTTTTCAAGAAAACTCCATCTTCATGATTTGTACAACCTCCTCTAGCTATAGCCATTCCTCCGTTACCCTTTCACTCATATATCCTGACCTCGTTGATTGGGACCAACAGAGGGCACTGATATTAGATACATTTGAGAATGATGAAGCTATTGCATAATTCATGGGCTTATGACAAGGCATTCCATTGGGTGATCACAAAGTAGGTTTCATGATGGATCTACCTAAACTAGCATATTTTGGCAGAAGTATTAAATCCTTTAGTTGCAAAAGTGAAATAAACAAAATCAAACAAAATAGGTCACTAGGTGAAAACTGAAAGACACCTCTTAACCGTGAAAAAGTAAAAATAAAGGACGTATCCAAAGGTGAAAATCTCTCTGAGGTGCCTGAGGATGGGGGATTTAATCTTCCTGTTGCCACTGACTATCACAAGAAATCAACAGTGCTAGTTGAACAATCACAAGACATGAACTTGGGTACATAGTAGGATCCAAAGATTACTTTTTTGGCAGCATCACTATCAAAACAAGAAAGAAGAGACTTCATAGCATTTTTTTATAAAAAGAACTATAAATTTTGCATGGACTTATGCTGACATGCTGGGTCTAGATTCATCACTTGTAGTACATCACCTAGCAGTATCTCCTAATGCAAAACCTGTTAAACAAAAATTGCACAAAATGCATCTGCAAGTAGCTTTATTGGTCAAAGTTGAGATTCAGAAGCTGTTAGAAGAAAAGTTCATAAGGCCTATTAATTATCCAAAATAGGTTTCAAACTTGGTACCTGTAGCAAAACCTGATGGACGAGTTTGTTGTTGCATAGACTTTAGAGATCTTAATAAAGTATGTCCTAAGGATGGCTTTCCATTACCAAGAATAGACAACATTGTAGATCTCACAGTTGGACATGAAATGCTATCTTTGATGGATGGTTTTTTAGGATATAACCAAATTAGAATAGCAAAGGAAGATCAAGATAAAACATCATTTATTTGTCCATGGGGTACATACTACTGGGTTGCAATGCCTTTTGGTCTCAAGAACGCTGGAGCTACTTATCAATGAGCCATAATAGTTATTTTTCATGACCTTTTTCACAGTATCATAGAAGACTATGTTGATGATATCCTAGGAAAATATAAGACAAGAGAAGGACATCTACAGGTACTAGCACGAATCTTTGACGGATTAGAGAAGTATCAAGTCAGACTGAACCCAAACAAATGTGTATTTGGCATCACATCTAGAAAACTATTGGGATACATTGTGTCTCAATGAGGGATAGAAGTGGACCTAGCTAAAGTAAAAGTTATCATGGAAATGCCTCTGCCAGCAAATCTCAAGTAGCTCTACAGTCTAAAGGGAAGGTTACAGTCCATTCATAGATTTATATCACAATTAGTAGACAAATGTCATCCTTTCCAACATCTTCTTCATAAAGGTGAACCTTTTAAGTGGGATGAAAAATGTCAATAGGCCTTTAACAAAATAAAGGAATATCTAGCAACACCTCTTGTGTTAGTACCTCCTATGCTTGATTGCCCAATATTGCTTTACATATCATCAACAACAGTAGCATTGGGTGCCCTTCTAGCTCAACATGATGATTCAGGGAAAGAACAAGCCATCTACTACATCAGCATAACTCTTGTGGGATATGAACTTAATTATTCATCTAGTGTTTGCTTCCCAAAAGTTGCGACACTATATGTTGAACCAAACAATAAAGCTCATATCTAATGTGGATCCACTCAAATATCTTCTCTCTAAAGCAATCCTCACGGGAAGATTAGTAAAATGGGTTATGATCTTAAGTAAATTTGACATACAATATGTGGATCAAAAATCCATAAAAGGACAAGTCATCGCAGATCAATTAGCTACAGCACCCATCACAGATATTCACTCAATATATCCAAAATTCCATGAGGAAGGGTTGTTTAATTTAACTTCCCTAACATGGTGGCATCTATATTTTGATGGATCTTACACACAACATGGATCAGGAGCAGGAATATTGTTTGTTACCCCTCAAGGAGATTATATACCCAAATCATACAAAATTGCATTTCTATGTACCAATAAAATAGTAGAGTATGAAGCTTTAATCATAGGATTATGCATGGTAGTACAATGGGCTATCAAACAATTACAAGTCTTTGGTGATTCTCAACTGGTTATCAAACAAGTCTTAGATGAATATCAAACAAAAGATGAGAAGCTTCTTCCATACAAGGTAATGGTTGATGATTTTAAAAAGTACTTTGACAATATCACCTTTGAACAAATCCCAAGGCTATAGAACAGAGCAACAAATGCCATGGCTATGATTGGGCCTCTTCTAGACATGCCATCTAATACACATAAATGTGAGTTTCTAGTTGAATAGTGTCTAATTCCAGCATTTGAAGTACCACAGTCTAAGCTTATATGTGAAATTGTTGGTCCTAATTCACCATGGTATGAGGACTTATACGAGTATCTCTACAATCAAACCTTTCCATTTCAACTATCTAACACCCAACGCAAAACCTTTATTAGTCGAGCCTCTCATTACATTATCTTGGGAGACACCCTTTATCGCCAGAGTCTTGATGGTATCCTTCTTAGATGTCTTGATTCTAAGGAAGCAAAAGTGGCCTTACGTGATGTACATCAAGGTGTCTACGACTCGCATTCCACTAGCCTTGGCCTTTTTAAGAAACTTCTATGAGAAGGATACTATTGGCCAACCATGGAAAAAGATGCACAACAATTCACAAAGAGATGTCTACAATGTCAGAAACATGGAGATTTAATACATGCACCAGCACATGATCTTCAGTTTGTCACTACTCCATGGCTTTTCTCATAGTGGGGACTTGATCTCATAGGTAAAATCCATCCTACTTCATTGAATGGTCATAAGTTCATTATCACCACCACTAAATATTTCATAAAAGTGGGTGGAAGCCATACCAATGACTTATATCACCAGCAAGCAAACATCCAAGTTCATCCTACACTATATCATTTGCCGCTGTGGAGTTCCTCAAGCTCTTGTCACTAATAATGGTCATTCCTTCAAGAACCAAGAGGTTAGAGAT
This sequence comes from Cunninghamia lanceolata, assembly GCA_027924645.1. NCBI lineage: Eukaryota > Viridiplantae > Streptophyta > Pinopsida > Cupressales > Cupressaceae > Cunninghamia > Cunninghamia lanceolata. Next base: position 12,675,608 of record BSBN01000388.1, on the reverse strand, counting down.
CTTTGCAAAAAGTTCCATATCCAACATCGATTCTCTACCCCTTACTATCCTCAAAGCAATGGCCAAGCTGAGGCTTCTAACAAAACAATCATCAAGATTCTCAAAAAGATAGTCAATGAAGCTAGTCGTGATTGGCATTTACAACTTCATCCTACATTATGGGCATATAGAACAAGTATCAGAACTCCCACTGGAGCAACACCTTATGCTCTTGGGTATGACACTGAAGCTATTTTACCTATTGAGGTCGAGATCCCCTCACTGCGAGTATCTCTGTAGCATACCATCTCAGAGGAAGCATATCTAGTATCTAAACTCCATGATCTTGAGCTACTAGATGAACAGCATCTTACAGCACTCAACCATCTCCAAGTCTATCAAAACTGTCTACGCCATAGCTACAACAAAAAATTAGAGAATACAAATTTCAAGTTGGAGATCTTGTCCTTAAAGAGAATCAAAGGAATTGACAACATTGTGAGAAACAGTGCAAGTTTGAACCAAATTGGCTTGGTCCTTTTATCATCATAGTAGTTTATGGATCAGGTGCATATACTCTCTCAACACCTAAAGGCATTCCATTGGATGAACCAGTCAACAGCATCCATCTCAAGAAGTTTTATCCATGAATCTCAACTATCCTTAAAAAGAAAAAACCATCCAATAGTGAAAACCACTTTGTGGCACTTTGGATAACAAAAAAATATTAGTATAAGATAAATAATCCATCCTCCAGTGAAAACCTAGTAAATAGGCACCTTGGATAAGTACCATAGTGAAAACCTGGCAAACAGGCGCTATGTGTAGTGACCAATCTCCATTATCTGCTTAGTTTGTTTGATCACCACTCTTCCTAGTATACTTCACCATCTTATCCTACATAATCCATATCATAATCTACATATCATCGTACTAAATAGCTTTTCTATCTTTGTCTCTATCAATGCTAGCTATCATGCTTGGGACATTGTTGCGATAACTATATCTTTTTGGCACCTTAGCATCTTGTCTACAAATGCTATCCATTGTCGCTTCTCCACAATAAACCTCATCCCACACTAGGGGCACTTTTTGAGCCTTATTTGGAAGTGGATACATCTAGCTCTAGCAAATAACACACCGAACACCTTAGCTCACAACATAGCAAACTTTCAACTTCAACCATAGCATTCATCCAACATCAAACATGGCAAACATTTGTAACCAGGATTCATATCTTTACAACCAATTCAAGCTCAACCAACATCCAAAAACATCAAAAACATCACCAACGCAAACATCCAAGCAATAAGTTGATTCTTTCAACATCACTCACCAGCGTAATAACCAAGAACTACATCCCAGCTCTATCGTTAAAGCCTTGATCCCGTGGATACAGGGTATGTAGGCAATCTGAGATGTGAAGGAAGCACTCTGATTTAGGTAAAGATGATAGCTTCTCTTTTCATTATCCATCTTCCATCTTTCTTCTAATCATCCTCTACTCTTTCATCTCAAATTCTTCTATTGTTCATCACACACATCATCAATAAAACCTAGAACTACATATTCATCATGTCTCATCATCATCATAAATGTGCTTTGATCCCATGGATACAGTGTATGTAGGCAATCTAGAATACAAAGGAAGTTTCTAGTACTCAAGCATAGATGATCCACCCCATCTTCTTCATCTTCTCTCATCTTCCATCTTCTTCTCTTTGATTAGCTCAAGCAGGAAGTAGACTATGTGTATACTGAAAGCTCAAGCACTTTAACCAATCAAGAATAAGCCAGAAGCTATTTGTTTGCATGCCTTAAGCTAACATTTGCTATAGCATTCTATCAACATCTTTAGCCTTCAACAGGATGCAACTTTCCTCTTAACAAGGCCCCAACTTAAATCCATCTAAGAGCAGCTAAATTTGGCAAGAGAACGTGATGACAATATCTTTTGTTTTTATCTTTTGATTTATCTTTTGTCCCTTTTCTATGCCTAATCAAGACTGCCTTGATCTATCTATATCTTGGTATGTTGTGATGAAGTAAGGAATGGGGCATGGTCATATTTCTTTCGTATGATGTGTTTGCGGGATGATCTTATTCTCTTCCTGAGCATATTAGTATCTTGTACGTGTTTGGATTAGCATCTTACATATCAATATCTCTAGCATCTGAGAAGCTAAATAGTCTCTTATGCACTTGAGACTATTCTATGTCAAGACTAGCTCCATACATATAACCAACAAGGTGTCACTATGTGTAGTGGAGATAAGCTCAAACCATTGCTTGTAGTGTCAAAGTCCATTTCAAAACACTAGCTGCTATTCATATCTTGTGCATGTTGGCTCAACATCTTGACCTCATGCATTCAGACAGGATTATAGCATGCTAGTTTTGCATTGGATATCTCAACACCTTGGTCTTCTATACCCTGGTGCATAACATCCACATGCTATATCAAATATAAGGATTGCATTTCTTTTCATTCTTGAGCAATTACTTTTAAAGATGCCCATTGTACCATCTATTCATCCCATTATTCATCTATAGAGTCCTCAACCAAGATCAATCATTTCCATTGTCCTTCTTCCACATCTCTTATCTTGCAAAACAAGTGTGTTAGGCATATAGAGGTCCATCACATATCATATCATTATCATTTACATATTTGCATTATCATACATTTCCATTCATATCATTTGCATAAACTTCCATACATAATCTATGAAAATACAAAATACAACATGCATAACCATCATAATACCAACAGTACATCCATTACAACATCATGTAGATAACCAACATGCCATCATATATATATATACATGTGTCAATATACAAGTGTCTACATATACAACCTGAGCCATAAAGAATGTATGTACACTTGGCTCTAGGCCTCATCATGATACAACACAATATACATAAACATGGTAGTCCTAATGACTAATGGAATCTCCCTCACCCTGACCGCCACCACTGGGTTCTACACCTGTCCACCTATCTCTCTATGGCCCCATCACTGATGCTATAGATCGAGATCCACCTATCCTCCGTGAACCTAAAGCTCCTGATCTGCTCCTGAAGCTAGGATGCCTTTGCTTTGCTTGCACAGCCCCATAGTATAAGCCCCTATAATACTCTGCCTCACCCTACACTCTCCGTAGATCTACCTGTACTTGTGTCAACTATGTGGCCAAATACATCATAGCCCAATTTATACCCAATGTAGCCACTTCTCTATCATGCTCGCTAGTTATCCCTTATAGCTGTTGCACAGCTGTATCCCTCTCTATCCATAAACCATCTCTCTCAGCCCTCATCACCTGTATATGCTATATAGTTGTATCTCGCTCAACTCTCATCATGTACTTGCTCTGCCTAGTTGTGTTTCTCTCTCCTGTCACCCTAGCAAGTGTACTATCATCTTGCCCATCCCTAGCCTGCACTCTAACCTGCAATTGAGCCTAGTATGTCTGAGCCTGAGCCATAGCATGTCGTAAGCCAATCACTACCTAGTGTCTATCCAACTCCACTTTCCTCAACCTCATCTGAGCTCACTACCTCCATCTCCTCTCCTCTCTAATCCTCCTCCGTAGCTGCCTCCTAATATCTGTCCCTGAGGCTGTATGAGTATTTGAGGTTGTCCATACACTTGTCCCTATATCTATATCCTTGGCACTACCAATACAATAGCCTGAGCTAGTGGAGCCCGTCATTGCCTCCTTCTGACTTGTCTCTCCATCCCTATCTCTCCTATCTCTCCAACCCATGTCAGCCATGTTAGTCTCACTGTCACCCAGTATACATCATAATCTGGTAGCATGCCTAGATCTGTAGGACACCCACCACCATACAACTAGCTGTAGCCCCTCTCTCTCCACCAAAATTGTGTTAACCACTACCTCTGATACCCAATCAAACACCTCTTGTCGAGTCCTCCCAAAAATGGCATCACCAACTGGTACTACCTATGGTAACCTGAACTATCTCAAAACCCTCTTAGGAAAATAGTGCTCTATAATGTATATCCTGCATCCAAAAATATATCTCACCTACCTAGCATAGACAAGCTCTGTATCCTCCTCATCCCATCTCTCACATCCTAGCCATGGCCTCCATATAAATCTATCTACCTCATCCAACATCCTTCGCTAGTACACTAGTCCTCTGCACTGTTAGTATGTCAAAGCTCCTCTATACATCCTAGCATAAGGCTCTCCTACTGCTCTAACCACCCACCCCTCTGGTCTTGTCACTGGAATATGCTCATATGCCCACACATGCAAAACTGTAACTCTTGTAGACATACTAGCCCCGGACTTATATGCACAATCATGCAGGAAATGATAGAGTTGTCCAAGCACACACTCTGCCCATGCATATCTCATCCCATAGGAGAACATCCCTTCCATCACTGTCCCCCATCCTACTGGAAACCCTCTCGCTTGTTTATCTCCAACTAGCCATTTGATAATAGCTACTACCACTTGCTGCAGTCTATCACATAACTCCTCCATCCTTGCCATAGGAATCTTTGAGCCCTCTGCTGCAATGTCTGGTGTCCTGAATAATCTCATGAATGCAACTGGACCCATATCAGGATCATAATCTACTCGATCCCCATCAATAGGAATACACAGAATCCGTAACACATCCTCTAGTGTGATCATAGCCTCTCCTATCAGCAACAAGAAAGAACTATGCTCTCTCACCCATCGCTCCACCATCGTCATCATCAATCCTTGATGTGCCTGTACTGGCTCCAATCTAGACACATGCTCTAATTCAAGGATCTCTAACACTAGCCGCTCCTCTGCATCCAGCAATCTCACCAACCGCAAATCCCTAGGATGTGGCTCTTATGAGAACAAAGGTGGTAGGATATCCTGCATCATTTCACTCATCATGTTAGTCCCTTGAGCTACATACAACTACTATAAAAACTGGACCATTTCTTACTATGCCTGCTTCTGTCTACTACAAGTGGCTCATTTTTCTATATGCACTTATCTGCTAATCATATGCGACCTATTTTCCTACATGCGCTTATTTTTCGCTCGTATGCAACCTAGTTTTCCTATGCAATTGCTTATTGACCAACTGCAAGCTATATTTCTATATGCATATACCTTTTTCCTCTAAGCAATCTCTATCCTATAAGTGAGCATATTTTCTTTACAAGTAATCTAAATCTATATCTGCACCTACTTTTAGCCCATAAGTGACTTGATTTTATCTGTATGCACATTTTGCCTATATTTGTCTAAGATGACTGGAAGTGACCTATTATCCTATACGTGACCAAGCCACACCTATACGTGACCTCAACTACCTTAAGCAACTTCTTTTTCTTCCTAAGCGACCTGAACTACCTATCTTAAAACCTAGTCGCTTATGGTGACGTGTGTGCATTTATGACGCTTCTATCCTATCAAAATCATGCTTTTAGTAAAAGTTTTGATACATATCGGTACACCTACTCCCTCTGGTCATCCACGTGTCCTAACTCGCTCAGCACGATGATCTTTGCGTGGAATCACCATCCTGATATATCTCCAACTCTCGTCACACAACAACTCTAAGGAGCTCTAGATCTCTATAGCTTTCTGAACACAACTAAGCACAAATGATCCTATTTGCCCTTGAAGGACCTACTTATAGCCCCTATCCAAACCCTAATTCTTCTATGCCAAAGCCTATCTTCTTCTGCATCATCCCATTTTTATCCCACCCAACCCCCTATTTTCTTTGTGTCAATCTTGTTTCCTAGCTTTTCCTTTTTTCATGAGCCAACCTAGCCCTTCCTGGTTAGCCTAGCTTACCTCTTGAGGGGGCATCCTCCGCTAGTTACACTGGGGCATAACCTTGTTTCTGAAGTGAATTATCGTATCTTCTTTAACACAACACTCTAACAAACATTGTATCAAAGAGGGGCAAAATGTAGACACCCAAAATTGACTCATTATCATTAGCATTCAAATATTGCATCATCCATCATCTACATTTGTCTAACACACTTGAGCAATATCCCTAACACATCTGTTTCTTCTATTAATTAAATAAATTTATATTTATTTAATTAATTCATTAGCTATTTCTTCTATTTTCTCTAAGCCTATAATTAAACAATCTTTAATTATTTAATTATCTTCATTCTTCTATTTTAATTAATTAAATTTTATTTATTTAATTAAAATCCCTTCATAAGCTCACTTTCTAATTAATTAAATAGATTTTATTTATTTAATTAATTTTTCTCATCTTTTATCTCATGAGCCGATATGTGTGCCCCTTTCATTTAAAAAGGATAAATGGTACTACATCTTTTACTTAATATCTTTCACATGTAGTACTTTTTATGTACACAATCACACATAAGCCTTATCGTACCTCCACTTGTCATCTTCACATTCCCCTATGTCTATCATTTAAACTTAGCCATTCACATAGCCACCGAATCTCCATCGTTGATTGATTTTGGTTGAGTTCTATATAAACAATCTCTCATTCCATACTACAGGGATCCAACATTCATATAGCGTCTACATTATCATCCTGAGCATATTGAGTACTTTAGCATCTATCTAGCATATTAGCTTTATCATCCATCCATCATGGCATCTTTTATCTTCATAATTGTTCATTGTTGAAGAAGCAATCCACATAATAAATAAGGAATCATACAATCTAGGTGATATTGTTCTTGAATTTCATGCTTTTGATTTCATTTGGATTAGATTATTTGATGATGGTAGGGTTAGGTTTTCATGGCTATGCTTGATCTTATTAACATGATTTTTTTACCTATCACACAATCTACAACGGATACATATGGTCAAGAAGCAAGTAATGTTAGCAAGCATGCCACAGATAGTGAAGGATCAAAGCCAAAAGAACCTGATGAAGAGGAAAAAGATAGGCAAAGAGGGACAATTTGCAAAATTATTTCTAAGCGAGTTGGAAAAGTTTCAAGTTAGGGTGTATGGTGCAGTGCACCTAGAGTAATCATTAAGTCTAATTTTTGTAAATTTGTTTGTTAGAGAAAAAATGAAGTTTTGAATAATGCATTAAAGCCTTGAGAGGCATAAACATGTAGTGGAGATTGAAAATAGGCAATTAGCTTTAGTAGTCTACAGTCCATTGAAGTGTGACAGTCTAATTTTAGTAAACAGTCTTTTTAGTAAAAAGATGATAGTAATGGCTAATTTTAGCCTCTTCCCACAATGGGAATGAAGGGTTAAGGATATAAACAAGTGAAAAATACATTGTAAGGGGTGTGGTTGAATGTATGGTGTGTTTTGATGAAGTTTGAACAAATGAGAATGAGAAAATATATTGTTTTGCTGTCCCATATGACTATTTTCTAAATTTCTACTATTTCTTCTCATTTTTCCATGGCCATACAGTACTGTTATAAATTGTCATGCATAGAATGTTGAAGTGAATGGTCTCATATTTGTTTTGAATTAGTTTGGAGGAGATTTGATGGAGATTAAAGCATTTTCCAAATGTTTTTGTTAAGACTGCTCTGTTTTCTAGTTTTATGACTATTTTATTGGTGTTCCTCTTAGTTGTACCTACTTGTACCACACAGTCAAGGGCACATTTGGTCAAAATGTTGTAGCAGATTCTATTACCTTCCTTTTGAGTCAAATTAGAGGGAATTTCATTGAGGATAAATCAAGTTGTGGTTGATTTTTGAGAAGTTACTTTCAAACCCTTGATTTAAGGGTTTTAGAGAGGTTTTTGTTTTCCCACTTCATGATGCTATGTTAAAACCCCAAAATGGGTGGCATGAGTTTAAAATAGTGTGTTTTCTAATGGGTTTTTCATGCAAGAGCAGGGGACAAGGGAAAGGTGAAGATTTGAGCCATTGAGCCTCTTTGTGACATGAATTTAGCAAGCTAGCCTCGTTGGAGTGAAGATTTGGTCATTGAATGAAGTCAAAAGCCCATAGACCCATGAAACCTTTGAAATAAGTCTATTTGCATCATGATGGATCCTTTGGAACATGAGTGAGGTGTTTGGGATTGAGTTGGTGAGTACTTCGTTTGCAAAATTGCCCTAATTAAGCCTCTTGTGAAATCGGTATAGTCAAGTTTAAAGTGTTGTGCTCCAAAACAACCTAATGTGTATGTTGATTATGTTAAACTACAAGATAATGGGTATCCAAAAAAGCACATGACAGTTTGGTTACGAGGTCTAAACCTAAAGTTATTGCATGACAGTCCCTTTTGGAGGGCTACAAGGAAGTGGTACAAGGAGGTACCCTTAGTGCATTTTGATGGTTTTGTGAGCTTGGGATAGTCAACCTAGAAGGTCTAGGGTCCCTAGAAAGTTTGGGAAAGCTCACATGTGTGAGAACCTAAAAATGGGGTTATTATGTAGTGTTGAATCCATGGAGAATGAGTAGATAGTTATGTCCAGTTTGAAATCAAATATTGTAGTTTGGTCCACTGAGGCCTAGAAGAGTTGTTTGCCCTGCCATCCCCTATATCCTCTTCCTCTTGTGTAGTTGTTTGTGATCCTTTATGGTCTTTGTGTAGTAAGCTCTACATCATTCATTAAAATCATCATCACAATTGCAAATATATAGATAATCTCAAGAAAATATAAGTAAATATGTTGATATTCAGAACGAAACTGAATATTCATAGCATATTTGATCTAATTAGCATGTATAATTGAAAATACCATGCAGATACATATAAATCTCAATGATAATCATGTAAATATCTACTTGTAGGCACATTATTTAGATGAATCCATAGTGCAGAAGAGAAAAATAATCAATGACAGTTGATGATCAGAAGAATTGATCAAACCTAGGAAATATCCTCATCATCTATTGAATACAGTAGGATTAACCTTGTTTGTGAAGAGATTTGTAGAAAGCAGGAGGAGACACACATGTTAAAACATCAGTTCTTGAAAGCAGAGTAATGTAAGGCCCCTTGAATGGAAAACAACATGGTACATCAAACCACTAAGTAACATCGGTAGATTATGAACTAATCCACAGAGACTTGGGATCATGAATTCTCCAAATTCATCGTATCTTTCAAGATGATAAAGGTTTGATTTTCAATTCTTTATCTATGTGTGTTTATGACTAACATCATAACCAACATAAATTGGTGCTAGAAAGAGGGCCTCTCTCTCTTCTACTACTTGAATTAGTTACATATACGCAATTCTTGCATCTACACAAGGTGATCTTGTCAAAGTTCATTAGAATTGGTTATGCTTTGGACATTTGTGTAAAGATTCACTTGTTTCAAGTTGTTTTAGGAGTATTGATCATAAATATTTCAGTATTGTGCATAAATACTTTAATCTTTGTAGTCAGTTGCTTGAAATATTTAAATATTGAGTTATTGTTCAGGTTGTCATGCAAATATCCTATAGTAACCTTGCCTACATGATTAAACAATTTGATATTTGTGACTAGAAGTTCAATCATGCTTATATTTGCATTTTGGCACAAATATTGCATAAATACTAGTCACTACAAAGTCTTGATCGTAAATATCCACTTTGGAAGATCATTTCCTTTGATCTTTGCAAAGATGTAGCCAAAATATCCATATTCTATCCTAAATTGTTAGAATCCTAGCTCACAGGCCTAGTACTAGGTCCAGATCCATTGGACTATTTGAAGAATTACCTATCCATGGACTCAGACCTCATACCATTGATATTCATCATACTCCTGAATCTAGTGCATCACCATCCTCATCAAGACATACCAGAACACCTCCAGTATCTCCATCTGTACCTCAGACACCTCCAGGATTCCCAATTATACCTCATATCCCTCAACCACTAGTCACAATGTCATACTTTTCTATTGATTCACCCTTGATATTTACTGCATATCATCCTTTGCCTAAAAATCCTAATAAAATGTTCCCTAAGTATCATCCATATAAGGATGCAGATGATCATATTAGGACATATAAGGAAGCTTGCTTTAGGGCAAGGATTAGACATCAGGATGTGGTATGTATATTGTTTCCATACTCCTTGGGAGAGGAAGCATACAATTGGTACATCAACCTTGCTCAAGCCTCAATTAATTCATGGGATGCCTTGGAAAAAGCTTTTAAAGATAGGTTTAAAATACCTATAGATCCCGTGATGACTTATCACCTTTTTGCCACAATTAAGAGAGTAGGAGAACCAATCTCAAACTTCAATGCTAGATTCCAAAAAATGTACCTAAACTAGTAGCTCTATACAATGTAGGGGATGAGGTAGCTAGACTGATATACTACTCAGCCTTAGATCCCTTGACCTCCATGTTCATAAGGAGAACACATCCTGGTGTCACAACTCTGACAGGAGCTTATGAAGAAGCAATAAAAGTTAATCAGTAGCTGATTCTTGCTACAACACCTAACATAGCATACCTTACATATCCTACCCCGTCACAGACCAATGGAGTCATAATGCCTCCTGTTGTAATGCCTAGTCCATTACAAGTACCTCTGCTTAGTATCATGCCTCCTCCAAATGGGACTGGTCAAATGATATAGTATCCAGGACATGTTCAAACACCTCAAGATGTAGGGCAAAATAATAGCAATGGCCCTTCTTTCTTTAAACCTCAACAAGAAAATGTAGTAGCCAAAGTTAAGGAAGAGAAAGAATACATCAAAGAAATATATGCACAATTAAGGAAATTGACAACCAAGATTACACACTTGAGAGGTCAAAACTTTTATTCTCAGTCAAACCAAAATTGAAGATATGCAAATAACAATGATCGATCTGGATATCCTAACATAGGATATAACAATGAGAGGAATTTTAACAATAATAATGGCAATAACAATACTCCACCTAGGCAACCTAGAGTGTGGAATACTAGGCCAAATAATGTTTCTTTGCCATCACCCTTGGATAATCAGTTTCCTAATGAACCAAAACAGACTACTAGGGTTAATCTAGCAAAGGCAGCACTTACGAATTGGTGTAGAATACACAATGCTAATGCATATACTGAGCTAGATTATCCTCAATTCATAATAGTAGCTACTATCTTTCAGGCTGAAGTACCCGACACCACAGGGGACCCTCCTTTCATTGAAGGGAATGAGATTGTTCCTTGTGGATATGATTTTGCTATTGTGCTAGAGAGTTTCATAAATTAGCCTCATCACCAAATAGCTTCAACTCATGAGAACTACACATTAGCATGTGAAGAGTCCACCTTGGTATTTGAAACAAACTATGTGTTTCCCTTTGAGGATGAAAATGAACTAGCAGTAGAACATGAAGAAGTTCATGCTTATCAACAACAATATTAGGGTAGGCATAATTATAACCTTAGGAGTAATCCTAATAGACCACTTGGTCCCTTGACCACATCCCTGCCTCCTAATAACTTCAACACTCCCCCAGATCCAAAAGAAAGTAATAATATTGGTCCTCCCAAGGTTAGTACTTAGTATTTGCACCCCAAAATATAGTATCAAAAGCTAGCAATAAATCTCTATAATATGGCACGTTAGTCACATATTTAGCTGAGGAGATGAAAAGGGTTAAAATTAGCTTATCTCTATCAGAATTGCTTAAACCCCCAACCATCAAGAAGGCTTTCATGAGGTCCCTAGATGAGTCTACACCAAAAGATGGTAATCATGCCCATAATCTGAGTTAGATCTTGAACAAAGATCATGCAGCCAAAGAAAACAATGTCAAACATAAAATTCTAGCCACTGTTCAAGATGCTGAGACTTCACATATGACTCTCTATAGAAACAAGACTGAGTCACCCCCATTCCTACTCACATTGAGGATATTTGGTACAAACCTACATAATTTCCTAGTAGATTCAGGTGTATCGACCAATGTGATGCCACTATCTATTTGCAATGCCTTAGGGTTGCACCCAGCCAAGTCCCTCAAAAAAGTGACACAACTAGATAAAACTGAAGTAAGTGTAGTAGGATAATTAACACATATCCACATGCAGTTAGCATCAAATCCAAGGATTCAATCTTAAATTGGCATCCAAGTGGTGGATATCCCTGACACTTATGGAATCTTGCTTAGTAGAGATTGGTCAAAAACACTCAATGGTTACATGTCTACTGATTTCAGCCACATGTGGTTACCATGGAAGGGGATTCCTAATCAAATAAGGAGAGAAGCTGAACCTAGGATGAAACACATGATCAAAAAATATAATAATACCAATGAAATATTGTACATAGATGTTGAACTAGGGGTTTATACCATCAGACCTCAAATAGTCATGATAGAGAAAGTTCTAATGCATAATATACACATTCATAGAAATGCTCATCTAGACAACAGAGTGATCATAGAATCTGATTATAGTTCAGATGGTAATGATGAAGTAGATCACTTTAAAGACTTTGAATTGTACTTATCTAGAGAAATGCAGCGTTGCCAGACATTAAACATATCTAATGAGGATATTTTAATTGGGAGCTGGTGTAGGTTACATGACGAAGCACATTTAGAGAAAACTTGTGAGGCTTGCTTGGATATGATAGAATTGGAGCAAGCTTATAATGAGAGGGGATCATCTTTGACTGAGATAAGTAGTACATCTAGTTATAATGATACTAAATCTTGTTTGACATCTACAGATATAGAAGAAAGCACACATTGTGATGAAAGTTACACTCACAATCCAGAGGAGATCTTGATGTATGATGAAGATACTTCTAGAGATGAAAATAATATCACCCTTGGGACTGATTGTCTAATTGAATTAGATTATGAAGTATCGAATGAAGATAAGGGAAGTAACTTGACAAAGTTTGAAGAATTTTTATCTAAGCAAATTCAAAGGCTTACATTACAAAAGATTCCTCCACATCATGCTTTAATTGAGGGATGGTGTAGACTACATGAAACACTGCATTCAGAGACCACATGCACATTATGCCTGCATATATTGAATAAACAAGAGAAACTTTATTCAAGGAATAAGTTATCTGGAAACAAGGATATGCCTAAAGAGAAAAGGAAAGAGATTGAAGTATAATCAGATAGTGATGGTAATGATACCATATAAGAAGAAAAAAGAGAGGTATCAATTTCACATCGGCCACTAAAAATGACAAAGAATGAACCCCAAAAGTTAGAGTGGATACGAGGTGGTGTAGTTGCCAGAGGTAAAAAGAAAAGAGAAGACCCTAATAAGCCATTAACAGAAGATAAACCATGGATCCTTAGGTTGGATAGATCTAAGTCTAAACAAGGAGCTGGGGTAGGTGTAGATCTTATTGACTTAGTAGGAAAGTCATATTTGGTAGCATATAGATTGCAATTCCCATGTACCAACAACGTGACAGAATATGAAGCTTTAATTCATGGGTTGTTGTTCGCTCTCAAGAAAAGAGTTAAGATTCTGCATGTTTATGGAGACTTAGAATTGGTGGTAAGGCAAGTGAGAGATATCTATGCTTGAAATTACAAGAAGTTGTCCAACTATAGACATAGGGTTTGGGACTTGATAGAAGAATTTGATGCATTTAATATCACCCATGTCCCTAGAGAACAAAATCATAAAGTAGATGCCTTGGCACAAGCTACTAGCACATTGGAGCCTTTGTCCATTTTTGGATTAATGAGATTTTTAGTTAAATTGATATTAGTACCCTCCATACTTGACAATGTCACTAATCTTCAAGTGTTTGATGATAATCATCATATCTTGGATTTCATAGAAAATAGAGATATATTTGATGCACAATCCTAGATGAAAGGAATTTAGGAGATCATACATTGGAAGAAGAAGAGATCATGGACTTACCAAGCAATAAGATTCCCAAAGGTATGATAGAATTAGAAAAGGCATTTGATCTACATAATACGATGAAACAAAAGGATCTCACCAAGACTGATGGAGGAGAATATTCACCAGTCAATATAGGACAAAGTGAAGATCTAAGGAATGTCCTAATTTAATAAAGTTTGCACTAAAGAAGAAAAGGTAGGGATAACTCAAGCATTGAAGGATTACATACATGTTATCGCCTAGACCTATGATGAGATAAAGACATATGATACATCAATCATCACCCACACTATTCCATTGAAACTAGATGCTAAGCCTTTTAGACAAAAGTAAAGGGCTATCAATGCTCTGTTGGAGCCTATCATCTTTGAAGAAGTCAAGAAGTTGCTGAACGCTAGAATCATATTTCCTTTGAGGCACTCAACATGGGTAGCCAATCTAGTCCTAGTAAGAAAGAAAAATGGTGATATACGCTTATGTGTAGAATTTAGAAATCTAAACAGACCTTCTAAGAAGGATAATTATCCATTATCTTCATTGGAAGAAGTCTTACAAATAGTAAATGGAGTTCAAATGATGTCCTTCCTGCATGGTTTCTCAAGATACAACTAGGTAATGGTGCACAAAGTAGATAGACTAAAAACAACATTCACTACCAAGTGGGGAATATTTTTTTATAGACGCATGCCTTTTGGCTTGATTAATGCTAGAGCTACCTTCTAGTGTGCAATGTGTAGAGTTAAAACTCTACATTTTAATTTTTGGTTGATCATGTCTCATTGTTTCATTTTTAGTTTGTTGCCCAGTTTCTGCAATTTCTATTGTTATTTGTTTCTTGTGTGCGGAAGGCGCCATGTGTCCGTATTGAGAACCTGCAAGGGAAAATGCTTCTAAATGACATGTGAGGCTGCCATGTGGAAGAAGTTTTGAAGCAGTTAGCATATAGTGATTGGGTGCCATGGATAGTGCAGCGTGTCTTCTTTATGCTTCACAATTCCCAAATACTACCAAAATTTTCCACGTATCCTAGGAGATGTTTTTTTTTTTATTAAGTTGTTTGATGCAACTTACACATGTGAGGTGCCAAGTGTCTTTTTGTTGCAGTGGTGGATGCTGCCGCATGTATCCTTCTTTAATAGCATTTGAGGCATTGGAAAGCATATGGTGGGCCCAGGGTGTTATGACTTAAGTTTCAGTTGCATGTGGAAAGCCCCAAGTGTCGCTACCATGGGGTTTTGAGAAACTTTTTGATAGAGATTTGGAAATGTGTGCCGGTGTGCCATGTGTTACTTTTGTTGCATTATGTAGAAGATGACGTGTGTCTCTATATTTTGTTAAGTTTCGAGAAGTGGCGGGATATATGATGGGCCCTGCGATGTTATAGCCATAGTTTCTAAGTGACACAAAAAGTGCCACGTATTACACGCAAAAGGTTGAACATGTTGATTTAAGGATAGACAACTAAGAGGGGGGTTGAATCAGTTATCTCCAAAAACCTATTCTTAGATACTTAAAACTTCCTTATATTCTAACAACATATCAAGGATTTAATCATGGAAGCATAATGCAATAAATCAAAAGTAGAAACATACACAACACAGATAATACCAAGATTTTAACGTGAAAAACCCAGTTAAGGAAAAAACCACGGGGTGACTAACCCAAGATTTTATTCTTTGTTAAAAGAATATGAAGAATAAAATGGCACTTGCCAGTTAGGGCTCACTGCCCAAGCACACTGCTCACAAGAGGCCAACTACCTACAGGAGACACACTGTCTACAAAATAATATGGATATTACATACTTGAACTAGAGAATAGCATCTTCACTATGCTTGAGTCAGTTCCATTTAAGTTCAATACCTCTTCTCTACTTTTCACTCCTCTTCCCTACCACCTTCTCATGATGACCACCAGGATACATTTGAACAAATTCGTAACTCTTATTTATACATGACATCGACTTTGGAATGGTCATCAAAGTCAGCACAACACACACTTATTTTATTATAGAGCAATTACAAAAACAACCTGACTTATTACAAAAACTTCATGTGCATCACTACACTATCGGCCACACATAGCTGGGACTTCAATAATCTTCAAGAAACATGCCATGCTTCACAAAGCATCTTCAATATCATCCGTAACATGCGCAAATCATCTGGTTGGCCAAAACTAGGAAGAACACCATCACTCAAAGGTAAATCTTCAATTACGAGCTCAATCTTCAGTGTGGACTGCCAACATGAACTAGACATAATCTAGAGACTCCCACAAGCTTGCTTGTATCACCAAGAACATCCGCACCACTTCTGCTTACTATAATCATTTGCATCTTCATCTAGAACTTCAAGAACACAACTGGTCATCACTATCACATTAGAAGAATTGCTTGTGGACATCTAAAACATGAACCAATTGAGTTGTCAATGCCTATTAACCTCCCAAACATGCCACCAGATCTGTAGAACATGATATTGCATTTTTGAATCTCACCAGACCTATTTGTGCCACTCTATCATCTTTGAATAGCTGCCAGAACCAATTTTACTCACATGGCCATAACTTCAAATCTTCATGTGGACCTCTAAGATCTTGGCTGGAGCATCTTCAGACACATATCTAAAAACCTTTTTATGCACATACTCTGATCTTCAACTGGCTGGGATCTTTGCTTCATAGAACTTCACTATCTTCACTATTCTTCTTTATTTTTGATAGAGCTAATTTTCTCAATATCCTCAGCACACAACTCATCCAATCCTTAACATCAATGCAATAGGAGTATGTTAACATCAATGACAACACCAGTTAGGCCCATACTTGCAACAATCTCTCCCTTTGTCATTAATGGCAACATATGATGTGAAAAACTATTATAACCATCAAGACAAGAACTTCTCATTATTGACTAATATAGCTCCCCCTATCAACAACTACCATTCACATGTCTTCTTCTTTCTTTACTTCTCCCTCTTTGATCAGCGACCACTTTTAGTTTTTCACATGTTTTCTCTCTCCCTTTGACATCAATGGCAAAGGGCACATACTTGCAATCACTTCTCATTCTTCAGAATCATACTGACTACTCCCCCTAAGTAGTATCTTCTTAACATCAATCCAAATCACAAGATATGACTGTGGGATCCACTGGACTGATGCACATCAGTGCACCTTAATTCAGAACTAGAGGGGCAATACTCAAAAGTGTCCTTAGGTAGAGGTTTGGTAAAAATGTCTGCAATCTGATCCTTTGAGGGCACAAACTCCAATCTGACTTCATTCTTGTTCACTTGCTCTCTCAAAAAGTGGAACTTGATGGATAGATGTTTTGTCTTTGAATGCAACACTAGATTTTTTGATATGTTTATTCAACTTGAATTATCACAGAAGATTGTGATAGGTTCTTCACACTCCACTCTGATGTCTCTTAACATTTTCTTCATCCACAATACTTGAGTGCAACTGATTGTTGCTGCAATATACTCTGCTTCTATAGTGGACAGAGATATTACCTCTTGTTTCTTGCTTACCCAGGAAACCAATCTTTTCCCTAAAAAGAATGCACCACCACTGGTACTCTTCTACTCATCTACATCTCCTAGCCAATCAACATCTGTATATGCATGAAGAGAGAAATCATGGTGCTTAGGATACCATAATCCATACTCAATTGTTCCCTCCAAATACCTAAGAATTCTCTTGATTGCCATGATATGAAACTCTCTAGGATCAGCTTGGAATTTGGCAACAAGACCAACAACATTCATAATATCAGGTCTAGTTTGAGTAAGGTAGAGTAGTCCTCCAATCATTGTCCTGTACTTTTTTTGATCAGCCTTCGGGGATTCATCATCTTTACTTAGCTTACATCTAGTTGCCATGGGAGTATTCATTGCCTTTGAATCTTCCATCCTAAATTTCTTCAACAATTCTTTCACATATTTGGTCTGTGATATGAAGATTCCTTTCTTTGTTTGAGTGATTTGCAGACCCAAGAAGAAATTCATTTCCCCAAACATACACATCTCAAATTCACTTTGCATTTGATTTGTAAATGTCTTGCAAATACTATCTTTCCCTCCAAAAATAGTATCATCAACAAACACTTGAAAAATCAAGATATTTTCATGATCAATCTTAAAATATAGATTACTATCAGTAGTACCTTTGTTGAAACCAATCTTCAGAAGATTTTTGTCCAATATTTCATACTAGGCTCTTGGGGCTTGTTTGAGTCCATCTAATGCCATTTTCAATTTGTAAACCATATCTCCATGATCAAACAATTGAAATCCATCTAGTTGCTCAATGTATACTTCTTCCAAATCACCATTTAGGAAAATAGACTTGACATCCATCTGATATACCTTGAAGTCTTTGAAGGCAACAAAGGCAAGAAATAATCTGACTACTTCAATCCTTGCCACTAGAGCAAAGGTCTCTTCAAAGTCAACTCCTTCTACTTGAGAATAACCTATATAGACCAATTTGGATTTGTTTCTTATTACCTCACCATCTTCATTCAGTTTATTCTAAAAGACCCACTTAGTCCCGATCATATTTTTGTCCTTAGGTCTAGGAACAAGATCCCAAGTGTGATTCTTTTCAATTTGCATCAATTCCTCCTTCATTGCTTTAACCCAACTTTCATCATTGCATGCTTCACTTACTATTTTTGGTTCAACTTTTGAAATCAGACAATACTTCACTAAGTCTTGAGCAATATTTTTTCTTGTTTGAACACCTTTGCTTCTATCTCCTATGATCTAGTCTTCAGAATGATTCAGTCTTACATACCTGGGAGTTTTGGGAATCTTTTGCACTTCTAATTCTTGGGCAGGTTCATTCAAGCCCATCTCTTCTTCTTGTGTTTCCAGATTCTTCGGATCAGTCTAAATTTGGACTAGATTTTGAACTTGTTCTTCTTGGTCTAAGATATCATTTTGATCATCTACTTCATACTCATAGTACCTTGAGGGATTTTCCATGCCTTCATCAACCTTCACATTTGTACTTTCTACAATCTTTCTTAATCTCTTGTTATAACACTGGTAAGCTTTACTTTGAGTAGAATAACCCAAGAATATTCCTTCATCACTCCTAGCATCAAACTTGCCAAGGTCTTCATCTCTTTTGATATAGCATTTCCTACCAAAGACTGAAATACTTCACAGTAGAAGTGATGCCAAACCAAAGTTCATAAGGAGTCTTACCAGTCTTGCCTCTGATTTGTACCTGATTAAGAGTATAAACAGCAGTGCTTACAACTTCTCTCCAATAGATCTTAGGAACATCTGCTTTCATCGTCATGGTCCTAGAAGCTTCCTGGATGGTCTAGTTCTTTCTCTCCACTACTCCATTCTACTATGGAATCCTTGGAGCAGATAATTGTCTCTTTATTCCATGTTTCTCATAGAATTCTATGAACTCTTCATATGTGAATTATCCACCTCTATCAGACCTGAGGCATTTTATGTTTATGCTAGTTTTATTTTCTACCATAGCCTTGAATATTTTGAATTTCTCAAGTGCTTTAAATTTCTCTTTTAAGAAAGTCACCCACATCATCTGGGAGTGGTCATCAATTAGTAGCATGAAATATCTATCACCTTGCAGACTCTTGATTCTCACCAGACCACATAGATCAGTGTACACCAAGTCCAACAATCCAGTTGAAGATTGTTCCTTACTTTTGAATGAGACTCTGTTCTGCTTACCTAACTGACATTCTTTGCACAAACTATTGGTAGGTTTCACCAGTCTTGGAAGATCTCTTACATCCTGAGTGTTTCTTATCTTGATAATATTATCAAAATTCACATGACACATTCTCCTATGCCATAACCAACTTTGATCAATTTGAACAAATAAGCAATTTTTTCCAGTACTAACCAAGTGAAAGATGTTACCTTTTGTCTATGTACCAGATGCAATCTCAGTTCCATAGCTTTCAAAGATTTTGTATTTTCCATTTTTGAATTGGAGATCATAGCCTTTGTCCACCAACTATCTAAAACTGAGAAGATTATGCTTTAGACCTTCAACATACAGAACATCACTGGTTTTGTTCTTTCCACCAAAAGAAATGGTTCCTCTACCTCTAATTCTGCCAGTAGAATTATCTCCAAACTTTACATCTCCACCTTCATATCTTTCTAGGTTTATGAACTTATTCTTGTCACCAGTCATATGGTGAGAGCATCCACTGTCAATGACCCATTCATCTTTTTATTCAACTTGAGTATCTAGAGCCCTTTCTATTATCTTATGATTAGCAGATTCAATAGGCATTGGATCTTCTTCCTTGATGGCAATAAACACCTAGTCACTTCTAGATTTGTTTCCTATCTTAGATTCATCATCTGTTACTCCTTCATCATCTTCTTCTTGAACATGGTAACACTTCTTTTGAAATCTTGATCTATTAGGGTTTGGCCTTGAAAATCTTTCTAGACATCTTGAGGCAAAATGACCAATTTGTAGTTGAAACATTTGAAAGGCAATTTTCCTTCATACTTACCAGATCTTGTTGGTAGTCTTTTTGCAATAAGAGCTTCAAGTTGTGCAGCTTCTGACTCATCTTCTTCCAGATCTTTTCTTGCTTTATCATACCATGTTGATTTCTTTGAGGAACTTTCTCCTAGATCAAATCTTTGTTTACCTTTTGTAGAGGCACTAGATTTGAATGTAGATTCAGTCTTGGGGAGTGCATCTCCAAACTCAGCGAACTCAAATGCAACTATCTGCCCAACCAGTTGATCCCTTGTAATATTTGTTAATGATCTGAATTCCTCAATAGAAGCAACTTTGTTTTTGTATACAGGAGGTAAGGATCTAAGAACTTTGGCTGCAATCTCATCTTCATCCAATGTTCCACCAACACATCTAATGCCATAAACAAGCTCATTTACCTTTGGCATAAATGTAGTGATATTCTCATTTTCACTCATCTTCAATTTTTCAAACTTTCCTTTCAAACTTTGTAACTTGGCACATTTAACATATTTGTCTCCTTCACGTAGAATCTCCATCTTTGTCCAAATTTCATAAGCAGTTTTCAATCCCATAACATTTGTCAGCTCTGTATCAGATAAGGCACTTAGTAAGGCTTCTTTAGCTTGAAGATTATTTTTAGCATTTCTAATTTCATCTAGAGTTGTTGGACCATTCTTTAGAGGAATATACTCATTTGTAGTCATGTTCCAATACTACTCTCCCATGCATTGCAAGTGACATTCCATATGGCTTTTCCAAAGAGTGTAGTTAGTTCCATCAAACCTTTAACTATCCTTCTTGTAGGATGACATCATGGATCTCCTCAAGCAGTTAAGCTTCTTCTAGAGGAACTGGGTCTGATACCAGTTGTTGATTTAAGGACAGACAACTGAGAGGGGGGGTGAATTAGCTGTCTCCAAAATCCTATTCTTAGATACTTAAAACTTTCTTATATTCCAACAGCATATCAAGGATTTAATCATGGAAGCATAATGCAATAAATCAAAAGTAGAAACATACACAACATAGATAACACCAAGATTTTAATGTGGAAAACCCAATTAAGGGAAAAACCATGGGGTGACTAACCCAAGATTGTATTCTCTATTAAAAGAATATGAAGAATAAAATGGCACTTGCCAATTAGGACTCACTGCTCACAAGAGGCCCACTGCCTATAGGAGACACACTATCTACAAAATAATATGGATATTACATACTTGAACTAGAGAATAGCATCTTCACTATGCTTGAGTCAGTTCCATTTAAGTTCAATACATCTACTCTACTTTTCGCTCCTCTTCCCTACCACCTTCTCGTGATGACCACCAAGATACATTTGAACAACTTTGTAACTCTTATTTATACATGACATCGACTTTGGAATGATCATCAAAGTTGGCACAACACACACTTATTTTCTTATAGAGCAATTAGAAAAACAACTTGACTTACTACAAAAACTTCATGCGCATCACTACACTGTCAGCCACACATAGCTGGGACTTCAATAATCTTCGAGAAACACGTAACATGTGCAAATCATCTGGTTAGCCAAAACTGGGAAGAACACCATCACCCAAAGGTAAATCTTCAATTATGATCTCAATCTTTAGTGTGGACCATCAACACGAACTGGACACAATCTAGAGACCCCCATAAGCTTGCTTGAATCACCAAGAACATCTGCGCCACTCTGCTTACTGTAATCATTCGCATCTTCATCTAAAACTTCAAGAACATAGCTGGTCATCATTGTCACATTAGAAGAATTGCTTGTAGACCTCCAAACCATGAACCAATCAAGTTGTCAATGCCTATTAACCTCCCAAACATGATATTGCATTTTTGGATCTCACCGGACCTATTTGTGCCACTCTGTCACCTCTGAATAGCTATCAGAACCAGTTTTACTCACATGGCCATAACTTCTTCAAATCTTCATGCGAACCTCTGAGATCTTGGCTAGAGTATCTTTAGACACATATCTACAAGCCCTTTGATGTGCATACTCCAATCTTCAACTGGCTAGGATCTTTGCTTCATAGAACTTCACTATCTTCACTATTCTTCTTTGTTTATGATAGGGCTAATTTTCTCAATATCCTTAGCACACAATGCATCTAATCCTTGACATCAATGCAACAGGAGTATGTTGACATCAATGACAACACCAGTTAGGCCCATACTTACAATAGAATGAAAGAGATGCAAGAAGCTCATGGATAGTGTCATCTGTCCCATTTTGAGACCCACAGAAGTTGTCATGTATCAAGCAGTAAAGAGGGAAAGAAGGTACCAAGTGTCACACTAGTATGTGTTTTCCTTAACATTAAGGGAAATTAGCCCGATAAGGTGAAGAGCACCAGATGTCCCAGTGTGAAGTTTCTCGATGCCTCTTTGTGTTAGTTTCTAAGTACTGCAGATAGTGCCAAGTGTCACAATGTCTGATGTTTTATTTGTAACAAAGGGAAACTATGCAACAAGCGGAAGGTGCTACATAATAGTTTTAGAGCCGTTGATGCTTGCCACTTGACTGAATGGAACTGCAAGTTACAGTGCCACATTTTTAGTATCACTCAACCAATGGGCACGTGGGGAAGAATAGCTGCAAATTCAAGAAGATTTTTAGTACCAGTTTGACTTCCAGTTGAGTTCCAATTTAGTTGAGATTGTTGAAATTCTAACAGATGGAGACGATCTTGAGTCAAATTTTGTTTCTATAAATAAGGGCAATGTTGTAACTAAAGATATACATATTGATTAAGAATTTAGAGTTTTGACTGTGATCAGATTGTATCATTTTGCCTTAATTTAGTTATTTCAAGAAGGAAGCAGATAGATCTATGCATATTTTTGTGCCTTACATATTTACTGAATTATTAATGAAAGAAGCTTTGTTCTGTGCCATTGGTGATATATTCTATGTCCTTGCATAAATATTTTTAAGTTTAGCCTTTGTTTGAATCTGTTTATAATTTGTTTGTGTTGATCATGCTTCATTTTCTCTTTGAAATAACTAAATCATAAAGGTTTAATCATTGTGCTAGTTGCTGATACATATAAATCTAGTGCATCACCATAGAATCAGAAGCTTTTGTTTATTGTATATGTAATCTTGTTTTTTCTTCCCTTTATCTAAAACCCCATTGAAAAAGAAAGACCCAACTTCTATAGAATCTAGAGGTTATTGCAAGTGTCATGTCCCACATTCTTGAAGCTTCCCATGTTGGTGCTGGAATCTGCCCAATTTTATCTATCAACAATTTTTAGCATGCCTGATGGGACCTTTCTTGAATTTTGATCAAGATCATATGAACTAGATAGCATCAAGGAGTTAGATATGTGGACCAACAACAAGAACACAGTTGGCTGCTAGTCCAGGGATCTTATTGCTCCCATTAGTAGCCACTCCAAGAAGAAGAGCAAATTGAGTAGAAACAACATTAGGAACAATCATGGCAGTACCTGCTCCACCACAAAATTATGCAAACTAGAACAATAGCAGCCTCCTTGTTCTCCCGACGCTACCAGATACTTGGGATCTGATTCTAGCTAATGCTTTAAAGGCCTTACCAAAATTTAGTGGAGAAGATGCCATGACACTAGGAGAACATCTCCAAGATGTGTCAGATGTGTGTGCAGTACATGTTATTACAGTATAAAATGTTGCTATTAGATTGTTGGTGGCTTCTTTTAAAGGGAAGGCTCTGGATTGGTATAGGTCTTTGCCCTCAAATTCCATATCTACTTGGGACCAGCTTGGAGACACCTTCTTTGCAAGATTCAGTGAAAAGGGTGATAAATCATCCCTTCTACAACAATTAATCACTATAAAGAGAGCACCTCAAGAAGCCATAACAGACTTCAACACTAGGTTTCAAAAGACCTAGGATAGAATTCCTACCACAGCTATGCCATCACCAGGTATGGCTATTGTATTCTACCTCAAATATTTCAATTCTGATATCTCCATAATGATACAATCCTTAGAAGGACAGACCTTACTAGAAGCATATGAGTTGGCTATAAGGGATGAGAACAATCTAATAGATGCTAGAAAATTGCCTCCAAGGCCTCCCATGCCTATGTTCCTAGAAATTTCTATTCCCCTACCACAAGAAGTCCCTAATCCACCATCTATACTTGTGTCCATGTACACCTTCCCGACACCTCAACAACCCATTGTGTCAACACCCTCTACCCCTCCATCTGAAATGGACGATATTAAGAATATTCTCAGGACCTTTTCAAATGAGATTATCAATCTCAAAAGGCAATAGACTTCTTACCCAAAACCTTCTTACCAGGGATTCCAAGGTAATGGACCCCCATATCAGCCAAACCAATACCAAGGTGCTCAAAGACCCAATAATCCTCAACCTTCTAATCAATTAGTTATAGTTCCCACTCCATTACAAGTTGTCCCATCTAACCCAAGTAGAGAGATGGTCCCTGGACAAAACAACCTAGCAGAAGATGCCAATGCTTGGTGTTTCCCTTGCAACAACTCCCATATGCCCAAAGATTGTCCTAGGGGCAATTTACAACAAAAGATAGCAGAATAGAGAAGGATGGAAAGTTAAGCTATGGTGTCTAATACTCCTCCATACCAATCACCTGGTGTTCAGAATGTAGTAATGGTGGCTCAAATGCAAGGAATGTCTATTCAACAGGAGGAAGAGATTGCCCCAAAACATACTTTGTTTTCATGGATTGAAGATGAAGAGTTAGTCTTTCTAAATGAAGCATCTACCTCCAAGAAGCCCTTGGTACAGTTTGATTACTACACCAAGTCATAGAGGAGAATGGTAGAACAACCTAAAGCCATAAATAATGAAGTGGATGGGGTCCCTCCATTCCAAACCCACGATAATCCTACTTCGAGACAAGAAATAGGTCAGCTAGCCCAGAGTCAAGCAATCTCTAATCCAATACTAGAAAGAGCAAGGTATCCTTACTATCTTAAGACATAGACATTGGGACCCATGATTGTTGTACAATAGCTAAAGAAGACCCCTGTGCATGTGTCGATATGGGATATGTTGGCTATCCCTAAGAAAAAGATGTTGTTGTAAGAAGCATTGCTAACCCAGGTAGATCCTAAAGCTATTCATACAAAAGAAGAAGATACAAATAAAGGGAGGACTCAAAACAAAGATACTCCACATTTGCAAATAGCCACTCTACTAATGTTGCACTAGAGGTAAGCAAATCTAAGCCAGATCCATTATATCTAACTTTAATAGTGGGTAAGAAACTATTGTACAACTTAATGATAGATTCAGGGGCAAGTACTACAGTCATGCCAAAGCAAATAGTGGATGCTTTAAAGATAAAATATGAGCCACTAGCTAAAGGGGTCATGCAAATAGATGGGAAGTCTATCCAAACCATAGGAAGGATCAAACAACTCCCATTGTAGCTGTATACTTGCCCAAATATAATTGTCCTACAGGATGTGGTGGTTATTGATATCCCCCTTGTCTTTGGTCTATGTCTATCTAGAGATTTCATAGCTAAAATAGGAGGATACATGTCCCTTAATTGGTCACATTTGATTTTGAGAACTAAATATGGGACAGAGATGAAGGTGCTGTCTGAGCCCTTATCTAAAGATCATATCACTGAAGAACCAACTTCAAGAATTGAAGCATCTCATGCTATGATGAATAGGGAGGAGAGAGTTTTTGTTGAGGAAATGGGAGACTGGATTGAATGTGATCAACAGGAAGAAGAAAACAGACAGTTGATGACCATGATGTAGAGTGACCATTATGGTAATTATGACTCTACTAGTTTGGGCACTTACGTTATTTTTGAAGAGGGCCAAGAAATACCAAATATTATGAGAAAAGAAGTATCTAAAAAAGAAGATTCTGATAGAGACTCAAAAATCTGGACCTTGAACATTGATGGGGCCAGAAGTAAGAATGGTGTTGGGGAAGGTATATGTCTCACTTCTCCAAATGGTGAGAAAATTCTCAAAGCCATAAGCTTCCAATTTGCTTGCACAAACAATGATGCTGAGTATGAGTCTTTGGTGCATGGTCTTGTGTTGGCAAAGAAGAAAGGGATAAAGAATCTAACGGTCAAAGGTGATTCAGAGCTAGTTGTGAAACAAATTAGAGAAAAGAATATGGCAAAGAATATAAGTATGGGATCTTATTACCATAGAATCTAGGATCTAATTGATGGCTTTGATGCTTTTAACACAGAAGTTGTCCCCAGAATTCAAATTACTAAAGTAGATAGAATGGCACAAATTGGCTCTCAATTTGACCCAGCAAGTGACTTGCTCACTAACAATGAGGCAGTGAAAGTCATAGTTTGGCCAGAAATCCTAGATAATGTCTAGAATTGGCAAGTCTTTGACAATGATCTTCAGGTGCTTTTATTTCTGTAACAGTCAGGAGAATTTGTTGACCAATTACAGCCCAAGATAAAAGAAGCATATGGTGACCAGATTATTCAATTGAAGTCTAATAATCTCCCAAAGGGGTTAATCACACTGGAAAACCTATTTGACCTAGATGATGTGAGCCTGGATCAAAGGAAGTTGAAAGCAAGCAAAGATGATTATTCTAAGATTCAAGTCAGCGACGGAAGAAAGTTGAAGGTAGGTAATGCTACTACTCAAGAGGAAAGAGATAAGCTAATTTCTTTATGTAACAAGTATGACAAAGTAATTATTTAGACTTATGATGAGCTTCATGGTTATAATAGAGATGTCATTCAACATACTATAAAACTTGCTGAAGGGTCAAAACAAGTCAATTAGAAATAGAGACCAGTGAACCCTAGGATTGAGCCTTTAATGGTGGATGAATTGAAAAAGCTTCTGGAGTCCAAAATTATTTTTCCAATTAAGCATTAAACTTGAGTGTATAACCTAGTTCCAATAAGAAAGAAGAATGGAGACATAAGGCTCTGTATAGACTTCAAAGACCTGAATAAGGATTCATTAAAGGATCATTACCCCCTGCTCTCCATGGAGAAGATTTTGCAAACAGTGGCTGGATCAGAGAGATTCTTCTTGCTTGATGGTTTCTCAGGATACAATCAGATCTAGTTGGTAAATGAAGACCAGCATAAGACAACATTCACAACAAAGTGGGGAACTTTTGCATATGCTAAAATACCATTTGGTCTTTCAAATGCTGGAGCCACTTTTTAGCATGCTATGGATATAACATTTAGAGGCCTGATAAATAAGATCATTCTGATCTATTTAGATGACCTTACTATATTTACCAAGGATGCCAAAGATCACTTTGAGCATTTACAAGCTATTTTTTAGAAGTATCAAGAATTTGGGATCTCCCTAAATCCTAAGAAGTGTGTTTTTCCTATGCCACAAGGGAAACTTATGGGACATATCATTTCAAAAGATGGAATTTCCATTGATCCAGAGTGGGTCATAGCTATACTAAATTTGTCTCTGCCAGTCAACATAAAAGAAATTCAATCTTTTTGGGTAAGATCAATTTTGTTAGTCAGTATATATCTTATTTTAGAGGGCTAGTTAGGCCCATTACCCTGATGTTGAAGAAAGATTTAGTTTTCAAATGGACAATTGAAGGGAGACAAGCTTTGAAGAAATCAAGAAAGCTATCTCCACTGCCCTAGTACTAAGAAATCTAGATTTCTCTAAGCCCTTCATAATGTATGTATATGGAGGAAAACATAGTGTTGTAGCTGTTTTAACCTAGAGGGATGATAAGAAAGAAGGGGAACATCCAATTGCATTCTTCTCCAAGACCCTAAGGGAGTATGAATCAGGGTATAACTTTGTTGAGAAACAAGCTTATGCCATGGTTAAGGCTCTTAAAACATTTAGGCATCTAATAATAGGAAATAAGATCTTAATACCAGTAGCTCACCCAAGTGTTAGGAAGTACATTATGGAAGGTGAAATTATAGAAAAAAGGGCCAATTAGATAACTAAAATTTTAGAATATGATGTAGAGGTAAGGCCTACTAAATTGGTCAGGGGAAGAGGACTCTGCCAATATATTGCTCAAGACAGAGAGGATTCAATGCTTGAAAAAGCAAAGGATGAAACAGTGTTAAAACTCTAAGAGTTTGTGTTGCCAGTATGAGGTGAACTAGTGTTGTCATTGATGTCAACATACTCATATTACATTGACAAGAAGGATTGGATGAGCTGTGTGCTGAGGATATTGAGAAAATTAGCCTCAGTCAGGAACAGTGAAGAACAGTGATGAGAAGAAGGCAAATATATTGGATAGGTTGAGAACCGGAGGATGCGGATTAAAGGGTTTGTAGATATGAGTCTTGAGATGCTTCAGTCAAGTTTTCAGAGGTCCGCATGAAGAGATGAAGAAGTTATGGCTGTCTGTGTGGAACAGGTTCCGGCAAGTGCTTAGAGGTGACAGAGGATCACAGAAAGGTCCGGTGAGGTCTGGAATTGTACAATCCTAATCTGTGGATTAGAAAGAGTGTTTGGGATGTCCTTGTGATGTGCCATCTCAAGTTGTGTATGATTTGGAGTTCCGGAAGTACCTCTTGCATTATGACAGTGGCGACAGACTGTGTTCTTGAAGTTCTGGATAAGGAGGATAAGAGATTTCAGTAAGTAAAGGAAATGCGGAGGTACCTGGTCATTCAGGCAGGCTTGTGAAGGTTCTTGGATCATTTTGAGGTTGTGTTGTTGGTCCGCATCGATAATGTATGATCTGAAGGTCCGGAAGTACCTTCTACAGTGGCGACAGACTGTGTTCTTGAAGTTCCGGATGAGGAAGACAAGAGATTCCAGCAAGTAAAGGAAGTGCGGATGTATCCGGTCATTCAGGCAGGCTTGTGAAGTTTTCTAGATCGTGTTGAGGTTGTGTTGTTGATCCGCATTGATAGTAGAGCCCGGAATTGAAGTTATTCTTCCGGATGAAGTTCTTGCTCTGTTTAGCTGACTGGATGAGTTGTTCATCCTGCGAATGTTCTTGTGGTGGCCGACCGGATGTGTTATTCATCTTGCGGATACTCTTATGGTTGTTTGCCGACTTAGATGTTTGTTCCTAAGTCGACGTCTTGTATAAATAACGGTTTGTGAGTTCATTTCAAAGTGTGGATAAGTGTGGTATAGTGAAGAGAAGTGCGAAAGGCAGAGTAGAGGTTTTTGGGCTTAAATGGAACTGATCCGGACATGGTAGAGATGTCATTCTCTAGTTCAAGACTGTGATTTTTATCACTCTGTAGACAGTGTGTCTCCTTGTAGGCAGTTGGCCTCTTTATGAGCAGTGTGCTCAGGCAGTGAGCCCTAATTGGCATGTGCCATTCATTCTTCTTTATTCTTCTAACAGAGAATAATTCTTGGGTTAATCACCCCGTGGTTTTTCCCTTAACCGGGTTTTCCACGACAAAATCTTGGTGTTCAATGTGTTGATGTTTATCTGCTCTTGTGTTTATGTATTATGCTTTCATGGATGATTAATTGATATGCTGCTAACTAACAACGAAGAATCAAGTGTTTGAAAGAACAAGAAGTTTTATACAACTGATTCACCCCCCCCTCTCAGTTGTATGCCCTAGATCCAACAATTGGTATCAGAGCTAAGTTCCTCTGAAAGGAGCTTAACCGCTTGAGGAGATCCAGGATGTCATCATACAAGAAGGATAGTCCGAAGTTCGATGGAACCAACTTCACTCTCTGGAAAGGTCGCATGAAGTGTCACTTGGAATGTATGGGAAAAGCATACTTGGCTATGGTCTCAAAACCATATGTACCTCCACAAGGTGGCCCGACAACTCTGAATGAAATCACAGAAGCGGAAAACAATTTACGGACCAAGGAAGCTCTTCTAAGTGCATTGAATGACTCAGATCTCTCAAATGTTATTGACCTACCAACTGCATATGAGATCCTGACTAAACTGGAACTTCTGTATGAAGGAGATGAGTTTGTCAAAAGTGCAAGGTTACAAAGTCTAAAAGGGAAATTTGAAAGATTGAAGATGAGAGATGATGAAAACATCACTACCTTTATGCCAAGAGTGAATGAGCTGGTATGTGGAATTAGAAATGCTGGTGGAACTCTAGATGAAAATGAGATTGTCTGTAAAATCCTAAGATCCCTTCCTGCTACCTACAAAATCAAGGTTGCTGCCATTGATGAATTCAGAGCCCACACAACTATCACAAGAGAACAACTGGCTGGCAAACTAGCTGCATTTGAAATGACCGAGTTTGGAGATGATCCTCCCAAGACTGAATCTGCTTTCAAAGCCAGTGCCTATGTGAAAGGCAAACAGAGATTTGATCCGGGAGAAAACTCATCAAGGAAAATGTCATGGTATGATCAAGCAAGAAGAGACATGGAAGAAGAAGAAGCAGAAACAGCTCAACTTGAAGCCCTCATAGCAAAGAGACTGCCAAGAGGATCCGGTAAGTATGAAGGAAAACTACCCTTTAAGTGTTTCAACTGCAATAAGATTGGTCATTTTGCTTCAAGATGTCCGGAAAGATCTGCAAGGTCTAATACTAACAGACAAAGGTTTCAAAAGAATTGCTATTATGTTCATGAAGAAGATGACAATGAAGGAGTAACAGATGATGAATCAGAACTAGGAAGCAAATCCGGAAATGAGTGGGTGTTTATTGCCATCAAGGAAGAAGATTCAATACTCTCTGAATCTGTCAATCACAAAGTTGTTGAAAAAGCTTTGGCTGCTCAAGTGGAAGAAAAGGATGATTGGATTATTGACAGTGGATGTTCTCACCATATGACTGGTGACAAGAATAAGTTCTTGAATTTGGAAAGGTATGAAGGAGGAATGGTAAAGTTTGGTGACAATTCTGCTAGCAGAATCAGAGGCAGGGGAACTATTTCCTTTGATGGAAAGAGCAAAACAGGTAACGTACTATATGTTGAAGGATTGAAGCACAATCTTCTCAGTGTTGGTCTGTTAGTGGACAAAGGCTACGATCTCCGGTTCAAGAATGGAAAATGCAGAATCTTTACAAGCTCCAGAACTGAAATTGCATCCGGTACTCAGACAAAAGGTAATATCTTTCATCTGGTTGGTTCAAATAAAAGTTGTTTGTTTGCTCAAATTGATCAGAGTTGGTTATGGCATAGAAGAATGTGTCATGTAAATTTTGATAACATCATCAAGATAAGCAATACTCAGGCTGTAAGAGATCTTCCAAAATTGATGAAACCTACAAATAGTTTGTGCAAAGAATGTCAGCTAGGTAAACAAAGCAGAGTCTCTTTCAAAAGCAAAGATCAGTCTTCTACCGGATTGTTGGAATTAGTACATACTGATCTCTGTGGTCTGACAAGAATCAAGAGTCTGCAAGGTGATAGATATTTCATGTTGTTAATTGATGATCATTCCCGGATGATGTGGGTTACCTTTCTAAAAGAAAAATCAGAAGCATTTGAGAAGTTCAAAATCTTCAAAGCTATGGTAGAGAATCAAACCGGATTGAAACTAAAGTGTCTAAGGTCTGATAGAGGTGGTGAATTTACATCTGGTGAGTTCATTGACTTTTGTGAGAAGCAGGGTATAAGGAGATAGTTGTCTGCTCCTAGGACTCCACAGCAGAATGGAGTAGTTGAGAGAAAGAACCGGACCATCCAGGAAGCTGCCAGGACAATGATGTTGGAAGCGAATGTTCCTCAAATGTTTTGGAAGGAAGCTATCAGCACTGCAGTCTACACTCTCAATCGAGTTCAAATCAGAAACAACACCGGTAAGACCCCCTATGAACTCTGGTTTGGCATCACTCCTACTGTGAAATATTTCAGAGTATTTGGTAGCAAGTGTTATATTAAAAGAGATGAAGATCTAGGAAAGTTTAATGCTAGAAGTGATGAAGGAATTTTCTTGGGTTACTCCACTCAAAGCAAAGCATACCGGTGTTACAATAAGAGATTGAGGAAGATGATAGAAAGCACCAATGTGAAAGTTGATGAAGGAATTGAGAAGCCTTCAAGATTTTATGAGTTTGATGAAGATGACCAAGACAGTGTTCAAGGACCTCAATCCTCTCCGGTGAGACAGAGTCAGCCTGATCCGGTAAATCAGGAAGAAGAGATAGGTTTGAATGAGCCTGATCAAGAAGCAGCAGTGCAGGATACTCCCAAAATTCCAAAGTATGTAAGACTGAACCACTCTGAAGATCAGATCATAGGTGATAGAAGCAAAGGTGTACAAACTAGAAGGAATGTTGCTCAAAATCAGGATGAATGTTGTCTGATTTCAAAGATTGAACCTAAAACAATAAATGAAGCCTACAATGATGAAAACTGGACCAAAGCAATGGAAGATGAATTGATGCAAATTGAGAAAAATCATACTTGGGATCTTGTTCCCAGACCTAGAGATAGGAATGTAATTGGAACCAAGTGGGTCTTCCGGAACAAACTAAATGAAGCTGGTGAAGTAATCAGAAACAAAGCTAGATTGGTCTGCAAAGGCTACTCTCAAATAGAAGGAATTGACTTTGAAGAGACTTTTGCTCCGGTGGCAAGAATTGAAGCAGTCAGATTACTTCTTGCATTTTCTGCCTTCAAAGACTTCAAGGTATATCAGATGGATGTCAAGTCTGCCTTCCCAAATGGTGATCTGGAAGAAGAAGTCTACATTGAGCAACCGGATGGATTTCAATTGTCTGATAATGATGATATGGTCTGCAAGTTGAAGAAAGCTTTGTATGGATTGAAGCAAGCCCCAAGAGCATGGTATCAAAGGTTGGATAAGCATCTTGTGCAGATTGGATTCAACAAAGGTACTGCTGACAATAACTTATATTTCAAAATTGATCATGAAAACATTTTGATTGTTGAAGTGTTTGTGGATGATATCATTTTTGGAGGAAGAGATAGTATGTGCAAAACTTTTGTAAATCAGATGAAAAGTGAGTTTGAAATGTCTATGCTTGGTGAAATGAATTTCTTCTTGGGTCTGCAAATTACTCAAACAAAAGAAGGGATCTTCATTTCTCAGACCAAATATGTGAAAGAATTGATAAGGAAATTTGGTATGGAAGACTCAAAGCCTATGAACACTCCTATGGCAACTGGATGTAAGTTAAGCAAAGATGATGATTCTCCAAAGGCAGATCAGACAAAGTATAGATCAATGATTGGTGGATTGTTGTATCTCACTCAAACTAGACCAGATATAATGCAGGCTGTTGGTCTTGTGGCAAGATTCCAGGCTGATCCTAGAGAATCTCATGTTATGGCAATCAAAAGAATTTTTAGGTACTTGAAAGGAACAGTTGAGTATGGTCTATGGTACCCTAGAGATCCAGATTTCTCTCTTCATGCTTACACAGATGCAGATTGGGCAGGAGA
Organism: Cunninghamia lanceolata; assembly: GCA_027924645.1. Classification (NCBI taxonomy): domain Eukaryota; kingdom Viridiplantae; phylum Streptophyta; class Pinopsida; order Cupressales; family Cupressaceae; genus Cunninghamia; species Cunninghamia lanceolata. The sequence continues at coordinate 12,642,021 of BSBN01000388.1, read as the reverse complement.
TGTGGATGACCGGAAGAGCACTAGTGGTGGAGCATTCTTTTTGGGGAAGAGATTGGTTTCTTGGTTAAGCAAGAAACAAGATGCAATATCTCTGTCTACAACTGAAGCAGAATACATTGTAGCAGCAGGTAGTTGCACTCAAATCTTATGGATGAAGCAGATGCTAAGAGACATTAAAGTTGAATATGAGGAGCCTATCACAATTTTCTGTGATAACTCAAGTGCAATTAATATTTCTAAGAATCTGGTATTGCATTCTAAGACTAAGCACATATCTATCAAATTTCACTTTTTGAGAGAACAAGTAAACAAGGAAGAAGTCAGATTGGAGTATGTTCCCTCCAAGGATCAGATTGCAGATATCTTTACAAAACCTCTTCCCAAGGACTCTTTTGAATATCTCTGGGAGAAGTTAGGGGTCATGGCCCCTCCGGTGATGAACTAGGATGCACTGATGTGCATCAGTCCGGTGGATATCACAGTCATATCTTGTGATCCGGATTGATGATGGGGAGCTGCTACTAAGGGGGAGCAGCTGGTATGATTCTGATGTATTAGAATTGCAAGTATGAGCCCTTTGCCATTGATGTCAAAGGGGAAGAGAAGACATGTGAAAAACAAGTGGTTAATGATCAAAGGGGGAGCAGTAAAGGAAGAGAAGACATGTGAAAAGTTGTTGTTGATAGGGGGAGCTGTGACAGAAAGGAGAAGTTCTTGTCTTGATGGTTTTTCACATCATATGTTGCCATCAATGACAAAGGGGGAGATTGTTGCAAGTATGAGGTGAACCAGTGTTGTCATTGATGTCAACATACTCATATTACATTGACAAGAAGGATTGGATGAGCTGTGTACTGAGGATATTGAGAAAATTAGCCTCAGTCAGGAACAGTGAAGAACAGTGATGAGAAGAAGGCAAATATATTGGATAGGTTGAGAACTGGAGGATGCGGATTAAAGGGTTTGCAGATATGAGTCTTGAGATGCTTCAGTCAAGTTTTCAGAGGTCCGCATGAAGACCTGAAGAAGTTATGGCTGTCTGTGTGGAACCGGTTCCGGCAAGTGCTTAGAGGTGACAGAGGATCACAGAAAGGTCCGGTGAGGTCCGGAATTGTACAATCCTAATCTACGGATTGGAAAGAGTGTTTGGGATGTCCTTGTGATGTGCCATCTCGAGTTGTGTATGTTTTGGAGTTCCGGAAGTACCTCTTGCATTATGACAGTGGTGACAGACTATGTTCTTGAAGTTCCAGATAAGGAGGATAAGAGATTTCAGTAAGTAAAGGAAATGCGGATGTACCTGGTCATTCAGGCAGGCTTGTGAAGGTTCTTGGATCATGTTGAGGTTGTGTTGTTGGTCCGCATCGATAATGTATGATTTGAAGGTCCGGAAGTACCTTCTACAGTGGCGACAGACTGTGTTCTTGAAGTTCTGGATGAGGAAGACAAGAGATTCCAGCAAGTAAAGGAAGTGCGGATGTATCCGGTCATTCAGGCAGGCTTGTGAAGTTTTCTGGATCGTGTTGAGGTTGTGTTGTTGATCCACATTGATAGTAGAGCCCAGAATTGAAGTTATTCTTCCGGATGAAGTTCTTGCTCTGTTTAGCCGACCGGATGAGTTGTTCATCCTGCGAATGTTCTTGTGGTGGCCGACCGGATGTGTTATTCATCTTGCGGATACTCTTATGGTTGTTTTCCGACTTAGATGTTTGTTCCTAAGTCAACGTCTTGTATAAATAACGGTTTGTGAGTTCATTTTAAAGTGTGGATAAGTGTGGTATAGTGAAGAGAAGTGCGAAAGGCAGAGTAGAGGTTTTTGGGCTTAAATGAAACTGATCCAGACATGGTAGAGATGTCATTCTCTAGTTCAAGACTGTGATTTTTATCACTCTGTAGACAGTGTGTCTCCTTGTAGGCAGTGGGCCTCTTTGTGAGCAGTGTGCTCGGGCAGTGAGCCCTAATTGGCATGTGCCATTCATTCTTCTTTATTCTTCTAACAGAGAATAATTCTTGGGTTAATCACCCCGTGGTTTTTCCCTTAACCAGGTTTTCCACGACAAAATCTTGGTGTTCAATGTGTTTATGTTTATCTGCTCTTGTGTTTATGTATTATGCTTTCATGGATGATTAATTGATATGCTGCTAACTAACAACGAAGAATCAAGTGTTTGAAAGAACAAGAAGTTTTATACAACTGATTCACCCCCCCTCTCAGTTGTATGCCCTAGATCCAACAGTTTGATCAAGATTCTTGGGTTAATGATAGGATATAGTTCATGAGAAACGGTGTTTTCCCTAGTGAACTCTCCCTTGATAAAAGAAGATATTATAGAAAAAAGGGAATTCATTTTGCACTAATTGATCATGTTTTGTTTAGAAGGAATTTTGATGGAATACTATTAAGATGTGTTGTAAAGGATGAAGCTCAAAAGATACTACATGAGTTTCATCGTGGAGCCTTAAGGGGACATTGTTTAGCAAGAACTACTACCATTAAAGTTACACAAGTTGGCTACTTTTGGCCAACACTATTTGCAGATTGTTATCAAATGGTCAAAGAGTGTCAGGCTTGTCAATTTATACTGGAATCCTGTGTCAAGTATGGGATATAAGTGGATCCTTGCTGCAACTAATTACTTTACAATGTGGAGTGAAGTAGTGCCACTTAAAGAAGCCACTGAAAAGGTAATCCTAGAGTTTTTGGAGGGGATAACTACCCATTTTAGTCCCTTGTGCACCATTATATCAGACAATGCTAAAGCATTTTTAGGGACCAGACTGTCAGAGTTTGCATTAAAGAATGGAATATATCTGAAGACTTCATCTAATTACTATCCACAAGGCAACGACTTGGAAAAATCCATAAATAAGAACCTGATTAGGCTTATCAAAAGAATGGGGGCTGATCATTAGAGAGATTGGCACAAGTCCCTCAATTCGGCACTATGGGTAGATAGAATCACACCAAAGCAAGTGACTAAGATGTCCCCATTTGAGCTAGTCTATGGCAAGAATGCAGTGATGCCACTAAATATAGAAATTCCCACCTTATAGTTGCTTAAACAGTTGGAGATAGAAGAAAATGGCTCAATGTATGTGAGGCTCATCGAGTTACTAGAGGTTCAAGAGAAAAGAGAAAGGACACATGAGTCTTTGATGAAGCATCAACATATAGTAAAGAATTGGTTCAACAAAAAGACTTCTAATCCAAAATTTGAAGTTGGGTCTTTGGTACTGAAATGGGATGAAAGAGTTACTAAACTAGGCTGGCACAGCAAGTTTGACTCGTTATGGATGAGTCCTTTTAAGATTCATGCCTATAAGCAATAGAATGCATTTGAGATGGAGAATATGGAAGCAGAGCCTAGAGAGATTCCTATGAATGGGATCTTCTTGAGACACTTCACATAATCTCAAAACCTGCCCCTATATCATAGTTAATTAGGCATCTTTTATTTCCTTTCCTACTTTCGTCTTACTTTTCTCACTTTTTCTTTTAAATAAGTGTTCTGGGAAAACGTGTCCATAGTGTAGTGGCTCTTTTGTTGGCAATTGCATTTCCCAAGGTCATTAGGTGGTTCCTTAATCTTAAAGAAAATAGCTAATCATTTTAGAGGATCACTGCTTTTAATGTTGATCTAACACACAGTCCTATATGGATTTAGAATGATACACTAGTTGTCTTTTTGGCTTTAATACCATTAATAAGATGTGATGGGTCATTTAATATGCCATTATGCCCTGTCAACTCAAGCATTAAGCCTCTCAAATAGTTGCCATTGTTATTCCTTTTTTTATATCCTCCGAGTTCTTATTGTCTACGTCAAAAGTTTCAATTCTTACCTACAATTCTAGCTAGTTTGGGTCCATTTGCAATTTCTAAGGCTTTTAAAGGAATATAGAGATGGCAGAGGCATAGTCACTACAAGAGGGTTTGTTTGAGTTGCATGATAAATGGAAGGGTGTCAAGTCTTATGCATCTACTAAGGCATAGTCCAGAGGTAGCTATCCAAGAACTAGAGCCATAGAGAAAGGAGTTGATGTAGATTGTACACAGGTGAAAGACTATGCTGATGGTATCTTTGATACACGTATGCAGAAAAATACAAAGAATCTAAGGGAAGGGGTACTAATGAGATGCCTTAGATGAGTAGAGGAAGGAAGAGTCTCAGACATTCAGCATGTGGGTTTGGACTTCCCAGTTGGTGTAATTTGTGGTCCCTACTGTCCATTCCTACCCCAAGTTGGTTCTAATGTGTTCAGAGCTATTTGACCCCCAAACTGTGACAATCCAGCACAAGGGGTTTATGCTCTAGATAACCCCTAAAGTAGTCTGAGATATGTTGGCTCTACATTACGATAGGCTTGCCACTTTCAGTTCCATTCCCAAGCTGCAAAAAACATGGAATGGGGTTTAGAGCAAGCTAAGATTCTTAAATACTGAGATGCATTTGGAGGATGAGAATACGCAGTTACCTCCACTACCCACTACTCAGGGATGCTTCAATGCTGATGTGCAAGACATCCTATCCATGCTATCTTTTATTTTTGGTCACAATGATGATGTGAGGGTATATGATTGGCACTTGGCGATAATATTCAGGCTCAAAATAGTGGATAAGTCCTCTGAATATAGATTCATATTTTTAGAGCACATTGCTCAGGCTATAGTTCACCAACTAACTAAGTTTTTTGAGGAACGGGTTTTTAGGTATTCTACCTATCTTTTTCACCTGATTCTGTATCAAAATTATTCTCTCTTTCAGCAACATATGCATTTAGAAATGTATGAACCTAAAGCAAGCCATAGAGGAACAATTCCTATCTCTGCATGGACCCATGTCCTCTCAGAGACTACAGACCCATATGAGTTTGCCGAGTGTTTTGTGGTGCTTGTTTTTGAGTTGTGGTGCCTATTTTTGAGCAATTAAGTTCTAAGCCTATTATGAATAGGATGATGGATAGTGTGAAGGGTCTCTTAATAAATAATATAATTCCCTATGATTATTTCTTTGGTTCTCACACAACAATTATCAGACTCCACAATTTTGTTGCTGAACCTATTTTTCTTCCAAAGATTTTAACCTCTAGGGTTGCAGCTTTAGAAATAGGTCGCTAGTTGTCTATCATTGATAATAAATTTAGTAATAAGAGAACAAAGAAGAAAATGTATAATGTCCCTTGGCATAAGGGAGGGATTATAATTGAAAAGAGAGAAGCTGAGAATCTTTTGTTAAGAAAGTTATCAGCTTATGGTTTTGTATTAGTACAAGTTAAATGGAAGTATGATCCGGATAGCTTCTTAGCATCTTGGATGTGAATAATAAAGTTTCTGCTACTTTTATCCATGAGAAACACCCCATTTGGGAAAAGAGGAGATCACTAAAGTAGGATGATCCTACAGTTTATACAGAATTGAAGGATCTGCCAAATGAGGGTCCCAAACCATGGGAGACATTTTACAAATAGGAACAGGAATATGATCCCAAGAAACTGATGACTCCAGGTCTGGGGCAGACTTTAAAGAATAATGATTGGAATGCTAAGAAAATAGCTACTTATTGGAAATATAGACATGAGATTTCTAAAATCACCCATACTTTTGGGGGTGTACAAATAGATGAGAAATGGGAATAGATATGGGTCAAGTATCACATGACCCCAGTATCAAGCCCTGATATGATGCAGAGTGGGACAAGGGAAGCAAATAAGGTTTATTTCTTCTCCAACTACTCACCCACTTCACTACTCCAATCCAACCAAAGTCACATTCAAAGGCATATGAAGGATTTGTAAACTAGACTATTAATCAACCTTCAAGGCTTCTTCTACACCTTAACATAGGTCTGTAAACACCTTTTCAATAGTTGGTTTGGTTCCTAACTTCACACAACTCTCTAGCCTTCACTTGGACTAGTAAGGCTACTAGCCCTCCTAAACCAGTTTTCTCTACACCACTTGACAAAACCCTAAATGACCAAGTAAGAAAATGATGGATTTGAATACCCTTTAAGGGACTCTAACAAACTTCCTAACCTCCAGGTCCAACTCTACTCCAGCAACTCAGAACACCCACTAGGTCTCTAGGCCTAATTGATCAGTTTAGGGCTAGGTTACAAAGCAAGTGGTCAAATTTGGGGTCATAGATCAAGGACAGGAACTTGGATCACCTCTACCACATCCAAACAACTAAAAACCACCATCAATTCACTCACCCTATTAGGATTTTGTCATTTACAATACTAAATTGCACAAATTTGGTTAAATACATGGTAATACTTGACCTAGGGCATCACTCCAAAAATCAAAAATAGTCTTTCCCCACCAAATGCTTTTGGAATCAGGTAATATACATCCCTAGCCTGTATTTCACCGATTTGCATGAGATTTCACCAGTTAGAATGCATTCTAGGGCAAGTTTTGTATGCTAAACCCTAGAAAATAGTGTTTTAGACTAGTTTGAATAAAGATTGCAACAACTTTCTACTCAAATCACTTCAGGACCTCAAACTTGCTGCATTTGAACCTTGACTCCAAGTAGTTTTAGAAAAATAACATGAATCCACCTAGCAAATCTGTATAGGCCGTACAATAGGAAAAAAATAGGGAAAAATAGTTTGTTCTTATTGATTTTGTGCCCAAAACTCTGTACCAACACTTCTCTCCTATACAAGAGTGAGGTGCCAATAGTATAAACTGATCCAAGTTAGTATCCAACCTCCAACAATAGTTTTCAACCATCAAAAGTGGTTTGGGACTGACCAAACACATAACACATTTGGACAACCATGTTAGTTTGCATAAACACACAGATGTCGATTGGTTTTGCTAGTCTAATGGAGTCCAAACAACTATCCTACTCTCCTAAACATGCCAAAACATCAGAACAATCAAAACAAACTCAAAAGCCATCATTGGACCTACTAGGCCTAATTGAGTCAACTAGGGTCCAAATGGACTAAGAAGGATTTGAGGCTTATAAGATTGCCCCAATCCTCTTGACCATACAGAGTGGACCTTACAACCGTGGCTAAAGGCCTTATTACAAACATACTGAAAAAAAGAACATAACTTATCAAAATGCATCAAAATGCTTTTAGGAATCAAGATGCTCCTAGGTGCCCTGCACCATACACCCACTGTCAAGCAGAACTCAAGTCTCTTGAGTTAGAATGTTGTCAAATGTGAATCCTGCCTTCTTAATGGATTCTTTACTCATCCAAGTTACATCTTCCTGAGGTTTATTGAGCCACTTTACCAAATATTCATATTAAGTATGCCTCCTAGTTTGTTTTGTAATCAGTTGTCCAAAATGCATTCAATCTGATCAGGAGATGAAGGAATCAGGTTTTGAAGTGTCTGATCAATTTGCTCCTCTACCATAGTTGTTTGAGGATCAGATCCCTTATAGGGATAAAGGTCTAATACATTAAAGATTGGTGACAAGGCAATGCTATCCAGAATTCTAATTTTGTAGGCATTTTCTCCACATTTCTTGAGCACTTCACAAGGCCCAATCTTCTTCATAAGTAGCTTGGTGTATCTACTTGTAGGTAGCCTCTCCTTTTTCAGATGCACCATGACCAAATCCCCTACTTTGAACTACAGATCCCTTCTCTTTCTGTCAGCAAACTGTTTATACGTCTGAGAAGTGGACTGCAATTTCTATTTTACTTGTTCATGGACATCTATCATCACTTGGACTAAGTCTTTAGCCAATGCACTACTCTTCTCTAGTCCTCTAACCTCTTTGAGTTCCAAGATACCCCTTGGGTGAGTGCCATAAACAATTTGAAAAGGTGACAGGCCGGTGCTTCTATTGACAGTGTCATTGTATGAGTACTCTGCCTGAGCCAAAACTGAATCCCAACTAGCACCCTGCTCCTTAGTTAGGCATCTAAGAAGGTTCCCAAGTGACCTATTGATCACCTTAGTTTGACCATCACACTGAGGATGATAGGCTGATGATAATGACAAGTTTGCACCTAGTCTTTTCCAAAGTGTCTTCCAGACGTGTCCTATGAACTTGGGGTCTCTATCAGATATTATAGACAAAGGTAATCCATGTAACCTAACTATTTCCTTAAAGAAGAGACCTGCTATATGTGAGGCATCATGTGTGGTTTTACATGGGACAAAGTGATCCATTTTTGAGAACATATCAACAACCACAAAGATGCTATCATGTCCATTCTTGGTCCTAGGCAAACCAAGTACAAAATCCATGCTTATGGAATCCCAAGGCTTTGAAGGAATATGTAGTGGAGTGTATAAACCTGCATTTGATGTATGCCCCTTGGCTCTTTGGCAAATTTGACAAGTTTCTACAAATTTTCTGGCATCAGTGGGTAACTTTGGCCAATAGTAGTATCTTCTAACCAAGTCTAGGGTCTTATCAATGCCAAAGTGGCCTGACATGCTGCCACAGTGCTTCTCCTTAATAATATTCTCCCTAATAGACCCTCTTGGGATACACAACATACTACCCTTGAAAAGATATCCATCTTGTATCAAAAAATTAGAAAAATTAGTGTTATACCTGCCTGTCATGGCTTTGCAAGAGTGGTAAGGTTCTTTGAAGTCTTCATCTTCTTCATACTGATCTTTGATGGCATGTATACCTGTACTTTCCAATTGAATGGTCTGCACAACAAGATTTCTCCTACTTAAGGCATCGGCTACCTTATTGGCCACTCCTTTCTTATGTTTTATTGAGAAAGTGTATGCTTGGATGTACTCCATCCACTTGATATGCCTGTGGTTTAACTTCTGATGCCTGTTCAAGAAGCTCAATGCATGGTTATCAATAAAGACAATAAACTCCTTAGGCAAAAATTAGTGTCTCCACTTCCTCAATGATTGAACCATTGCATATAATTCTAGATCATAGGTAGAGTAGTTCTATTTTACCTCATTTAACTTCTCACTAAAGAAGGCTACAGGCCTCTCCTTTTGACTTAGGACTCCCCCAACAGCCCTCTTACTTGCATCACACTCAACAACAAAGGTCTTATCAAAATCAGGCAACACAAGGACTAGTTTTTTGATATTTTCTTCTTTAACAGTTTAAAGGCTTGATTGGCCTCATTTGTCCATACAAACACACATTTCGTGTTCCCTTTTATAGTATCAACAAGTGGAGCACAAATGGCACTAAACCCTCTAATTAACTTTCTATAAAAACTGCACAAACCATGGAAACTCCTTACCTCAGAGGCTGTAGTAGGTGTTGGCCAATTTAGAATGGCTTCCACCTTGCTTGGATCCATTTTGAGGCTGCCCTTAGAGAGGACAAACCCCAAGAATGTCAATTCTTCTTGTAGGAAGACACATTTATCAAGGTTAATTCTCAACTTCTCCTCTTGAAGCCTCCTAAGCACTTGATGGATTTGCCTTATGTGATCTTCCTTGCTGTCACTGAAAACCAATATATCATCCAAATATACAACAATGAACTTGTTAAGGAATGGTTTTAGCACCTCATTCATCAACCTCATGAAGGTGCTTGGTGCATTTAACAAGCCAAAAGGCATCACAACCCATTCAAATAGCCCTTCATTGGTTTTGAAGGAAGTTTTCCACTCATCCCCCTCCCTTATCCTAATTTGGTGATAACCACTTTTCAAATCCATCTTGGTAAAATACTTAGCCCTACCCAAGCAATCCATTAAATCTTCTATTCTAGGCATTGGAAATCTATACCTGATAGTAATCTTGTTGATGGCCCTGGAATCAGTGCATAGTCTCCATGTTCCTTCCTTCTTGGGTGTAAGTACTGCAGGTACTACACATGGACTAATACTCCTCCTTATAAGTCCTCTATCCAACAAGTCTTGGATTTGTCTTGCCACTTCTGCATTTTGCTCTGGGGTCAACTTGTAGGCTGCTTGGTTTGGTAGGGTAGATCCAGGGATGAGATCAATGCAATGACTAATCTCCCTCTTTGGTGGAAGGGCATCCTTACTTTCATCGGCTATCACATCATGAAACTTTTCCAATAGTTCCTCCACTTCTTTTGGTCCAATCCTCCTAAGAGGCTGCTACACTTTGATCTTCTTAGGATTTGCATCCTTGGGCTTGATGACCACTGCAAAACATGACACTTTCTCCTCCTTGAGGTTAGCCATAAACTCTTTTTCACCTACTAACATAACTGAACTAGGAATGGTCTTTTCTTTGCCGTCATCAATCAAAGGAGTCATTGTGAAATTTTCACCATTTTTGGACAAATGAATTACATTTTGCTTACCATCATGTTGGGCACTTGTATCATGTTGCCAAGGTCTGCCAAGAAGAAGGTGGCATGCATCCATATCTACTATCTCACAAAGAATCCTATCATGATATTCACCTATCTTAAATTCAACCCAACATTATTCTTTTACAACAATTTGTTGGTCCTTGGTTAACCAAAAGACTCTATAGGGGTTAGGATGAGGTATCCTTTGCAATCCTAACTTAGTCACCATTTCATTAGAAGCTAAATTCTTAGAAGAACCTGAATCAACTATTACCTTGCAGACTTTTCCTTTCACCTTGCAAGTGGTTCTAAACAAATTGTTTCTTTGGGGTTGCTTCTTGATGGTTGGCATGATGAGAGACTAGTTAAACATGATGCATTCTCCACTCTCTGGTGCTGCAAGCTTGGAAGAGGCAGTTTGGTATGATGTGGTACTTTGACAGTCATCCTCTTGAAGGAGTTGCACCCTTCTATCTTTCTGATTTGCAGAGTTGTTTCCCATCTTCTTTGGGCACCTAAAGGACTGATGTCCTATCTGATTGTAGGAGAAACACCTTCCAGTGAACACATTGGGACCCCTATGCCCACTTCTTCCTCTGCCATTACCTCTCCCTCTAAACTGACCCTTATCAGCACTATTTTTGTCAGCCTGCCCTTGACTGCCCTCTTGTGATCTGCCATCTTGGTGTCTAGGAAAGATATCTCTATTTTGAAATCTGCCTCTACCTCTGAAGTTCAAATTGCCTCTGCCTCTACTATTTGAATCACCTTTTCTCCTTTGTTTGTCCTCAATCCTCAATGCCATTTGAAAACACTTATGGACTGTCTCTGGGTTAAATAGACTTAGTTCATCTTGAATGGAGAACTTAAGACCATTAAGATACCTTGCAAGTTTCTATTTTTCATTCTTATGCATCTTAGCTTTCAATGACATCTTGTGAAACTCCTCTGTGTAGGTGCTCATGTCCATGTCCTTCTGTCTTAAGTTTTGTAACTTCTTGTGAAAATTGACTTCATAGTCTTTAGGAACAAATTGCTTCTTGATTTCAAGCACCATCTTCCTCCATGTAGAGATAGGGTTCCTATCATCTTCTATCCTCTCATTTTGAATAAAGTTCCACCAACTCAAGGCTAGCCCTTTCATTCTAGATTTGGCAATTCTCAGCTTCTGATTTTCTACCACTTCCTCACATTCAAAGTAGTTCTCCATTGCCTCTATCCAATCAAGGCACTCCTCTAGATTCATCTTACTAGGAAACATAGGTAAATTTCCCTTCCTGTCCTTCCTACTCAACTTTCCAAGTGCATCTAGGAATTGTCTTTCTGACATGCCTCCTTGTGACTCTTCCATTTGCACTTCTTTTTCTTCATCTTGATCCTCTTCATCTGAATCCAAGATGACCTCTAGTTTCTTCTTCTTATCCTTGTCCTTCTTCAACTTCTCTATCTTAGCCTCCATCCTTTTGTTCTTGGCTGCTTGCTCTCTTACTATCTTTGCCAATTCAACATTTGTCACCTTTGAAGGAATTTTCCCCTCTTCTTCTCTATCTCCCATCTCTTTGATGGCTCTGATACCACCTGATGTAGAGTGGCACAAGGGAAGCAAATAAGGTTTATTTTTTCTCCAACTACTCACCCACTTCACTACTCCAATCCAACCAAAGTCACATTCAAAGGCATATGAAGGATTTGTAAACTAGACTATTAATCAACCTTCAAGGCTTCTTCTACACCTTAACACAAGTCTATAAACACCTTTTCAATAGTTGGTTTGGTTCCCAACTTCACATAACTCTCCAGCCTTCACTTGGACTGGTAAGGCTACTAGCCCTCCTAAACTAGTTTTCTCCACACCACTTGACAAAACCCTAAATGACTAGGTAAGCAAATGATGGATTTGAATGCCCTTTAAGGGACTCTAACAAACTTTGAAACCTCCAGGTCCAACTCTACTCCAGTAACTCAGAACACCCACTAGGTCTCTAGGCCTAATTGATCAGTTTAGGGCTAGGTTACAAAGCAAGTGGTCAAATTTGGGGTCATAGATTAGGGACAGGAACTTGGATCACCTCTACCACATCCAAACAACTCAGAAACACCATCCATTCACTCACCCTATCAGGATTTTGTCATTTACAACACTAAATTGCACAAATTTGGTCAAATACATGGTAATACTTGACCTAGGGCATCACTCAAAAAATTGAAAACAGTCTTCCCCCACCAAATGCTTTTGGAATCAGGTAATATACATCCCCAGCCTGCATTTCACTGATTTACATGAGATTTCACTAGTTAGAATGCATTCTAGGGTGAGTTTTGTATGCTAAACCCTAGAAAACAGGGTTTTAGACTAGTTCGAATAAAGATTGCAATAACTTTCTACTCGAATCACTTCAGGACCTCAAACTTACTGCATTCAAATCTTGACTCCAAGTAGTTTCAAAAAAATAACATGTATCCACCTGGCCAATCCGTATAGGTCATACAACATAAAAAAAATAGGGCAAAATAGTTTGTTCTTATTGATTTTGTGCCCAAAACTCCGTACCAACACTTCTCTCATATACAAGAGTGAGATGACAATAGTATAAACCAATCCAAGTCGGTATCCAACCTCCAACAATAGTTTTCAACCATCAAAAGTAGTTTGGGACTGACCAAACACATAACACATTTGGACAACCATGTTAGTTTGCATAAACACACGGATGTCGATTGGTTTTGCTAGTCCAATGGAGTCCAAACAACTATCCTACTCTCCTAAACATGCCAAAACATTAGAACAATCCAAACAAACTCAAAAGCCATCATTGGACCTACTAGGCCTAATTGACTCAACTAGGGTCCAAATGGACTAAGAAGGATTTGAGGCTTATAAGATTGCCCCAAGCCTCTTGAACATACAGAGTGGACCTTACAACCGTGGCTAAAGGCCTTATTACAAACATACTGAAAAAAAGAACATAACTTATCAAAATGCATCAAAATGCTTTTAGGAATCAAGATGCTCCTAGGTGCCCTGTACCATGATACAAGTAACATTCCTAGTAGTTCTCATGGAGTAAAGGAGGTAGAAGTATCTGAAGAAGATCAAGAGTTAGAAGCAACAGAGCAAGCAACAACAGAAACTCCTAGAGCCCCATGGCCTCAATCTCTTAGTGCTCTATAGAAATAAAATGCTACAGTATCACCATCTCATGAGACCCAAATAGCTTTGGCATCGGGGGATCTTGGAGTGGCACCTTCTCATCAAATATTGGTAGACTTAGAGGAAGAAGATCTTGAGGACACAAAGGATAGGCCTTTGAAAAGAAAGTGTAAATTGAAGTTATAGAAAGAGGACACTGAAGATGATGTATTGCTACCCCTATAGTGACAAGTTCTTATGATCTCGGTGGTGGCTTAGGTTAGTGTTCCTCCTTTTTCCCCATCTTCTATTTCTTCTCAAATAGGGGTGGCAACCCAAGTAACCTATTCTTCCATGTCTCCTGCCACCTCTACTGCACTACTACAATCTTTTGTCACAGCTGCTAGTTCACCGACCATGTCATCATAGGGTATATCATTACCCCTATTTTCCGCATCTATGCCCAAATGGTCTTTTCCTCAAGTTGACCCTAGTTAGCAAATCACTACCATTCCCTATGGTTTGCCCCAAGGTTACCCATTTACTGGAGGGAAAATTTCCTCGCCTCTTACCTTTCAAGCACAAGCTAATACAACAAGAAAGGAAAGAGAAGCTAGATTGGAGAAGAAGAGAAAGAAAGAAAATAAGAGTGACAAGGTGTCGTTGTACCTCATCATTTAATCATATTTCAGATGTCAAAATCCAGGGGCTATGTCCTCGACTGTCTGCAATTAGGGATTCTACAGTTACTAGTTTTCCTAGCTAATCCTAATAACTTCTACAAATTTGAAGAGATTAATCTATCTACTTACTGAATGAATTCAAGGAATGCTGAAAATAGAATTAAATAAGAAGTTTCTTAAAGCAATCTTAAAAATAGCAACATGCATCTATCTATCAAAATCAATAAATACTTTTCACAGCAAAATTTGAAATAATAAAATAGTGGTACCAGCCTTCTACCTTGGTGGTGAGAGTGGGCCCTTGCTCCACACCCTTGGGGCTAAAGGCTATAGTAGGGAATCAACACAAAAGAATAAGATCACAACTAAATTCAGTCCAATTCCATTCACTTTGCATTCATGAAAAATATTGATATCACAGAACTGACATTACCGACAATCAGAATAATCAAATTATTGTATATGTTTTCTGTTGTTTCTATCAGTCTATATAAAATGAGTGATGACATATCACTTATCTTATCTACCAATTCTTCTATGAGATGACATCCATCTCTTTATTACTCTAGCTATCTAACTATGGAAAAATAATCATGCAATAAAAGTAGATTGAGTGGAACAGAAGTCCACTCAGAATTCTAAGTTTGAGTCTTAATAAATTTGGGCAATGAGGCCCTAAAAATATGGATATTGAATCAATTTTATCCATAACTCATGCAAAAACTTTAAAAAGATAAAAACTCCAACAGTTAACTAAAGAGGACCCTTCACCACTTAGGTGATGATTTGAGTGAAATGAGGCGTATTACAATCACTACTGAGAGTGCCTGATCGACATCTTATGCTGGAAATATGCCCTGCTCTCAGGAGGTGCCGGAGATATCTATCCCTATCTACAGCTCCAGAGATATTTCTGTAGCTCTTGAGATATCTATAGCTCCGGAGATGTATGTAGCTCCAAAGATACCATTGTGGCATTCTTGTTCAGCTCTAGGGATGCCCTAGACTCTCGTCCAGCTCCGGAGAGGCTTTTCTCTTTACTTCAAAACTTCTAGTGTCATGGTATTGTGGTATTGTCTCTAGAGATCATTGAAGACTATCTCTGGAGATGCACAAAATTGCCGTTTCGAGCATTTACACCCATTGATTCAAAAAGAGAGAAGTTTTCTGCATTTTTCCATCAATCCCATGCACATTAATCCTTTAATCAGAAATTATGATCTTAAGTAATTTATCTCAATTAATCATTAGCTAGAACAATCTTGGTAGCCTATTTGGGTGTAGACATTAAGAAAGATAGAATTAGGAAGGAGAAAAAGAGAGGTAAAAAGATGTATTTCATGGGTACATCTTGGCACTCATCAAAGAGCCCTATTGTTTCCCACATGAGATCATTATTTGACCCCATTCAACAGTCTTTAATTATTACCCACTGGACTCCTAATGTAGTCAAGCCTATAGAAAAAATGCAGCCATAAGACTACATAATGAATGTAGTGGCTATGGATCTAGCTCACTTTAGGCCACAAGATAGAGTGGAATTGATGAATGAAACTGCCACAGCTATTACAACTAATTACCTGGAGGTGACAAAAAGGTTGTAGAAGGTAGAAGCAAATCTAGCAAAAGAAAAAGCTACTAATAGTAGCCTAACATAAAAAATAAAGGTTAAGGATATAGAGATTGACACTCTTAATAAGGATTTATAGTCCACTATGTCTTTGTAAATACATCAAGCATCACAGGCTCAGGTTGTAGCTTTGAAAAATGAAATAGCACAAGAAAAGGCTATTGTAGCTACATTGAAAGAAGAAAAGGCCATTGTTGAGAAAAAGTATCAAGAGAAAATTCAAGAAGTATCATAGTTACAATAGACCCTATTAAAGGAACAAAATCAAAATAGTGCCACCTAGGCCCAGTTTATGGCCGAACAGGAAAAGACCAAGCAGTTAACTATTGAGCTGAGTCAGAAGCCACAAAATGCAGGGATCTTGGCGATGGTAAAGGAGCTTTATGTGTCCATATGGAGAAGAATCTCTAAAGAGATTTCATAGCTCAAACCTTCCCTCAGTTTTCTGTTAAATGCTCAGTAGTTATGTGAAAAAGTAGAGTCTTCAGTTGAAGCAACTTTCTCCATTGTTTCTTTGAGAGTTTCTGACTCTCAACTTTTGTTGCAAAAGCTCTATGATACAACTAATGAGACCTTGTTAGCTGCTGGTGTAAGTGATAGAATGGTTGCTGCAAAGAAGGTAAATGAAGTTTTAAGTTGTAATTTAGCTACTATGAGTTGTAAAGCACTTCTTGATGTAGTAAAGGAGGGTGTCAAAAATATGAAAAGACACATTGAAGAGTTGGTGTAGTTGGGGTTACCATCCCCTTTTCCAAATGATAGTACAATTCTGATGACTGATGCAATAAAAGCCCTCCTACTGACCAAACAAAATAATCAGACTATTTTCTAAGGTCTAAGTGATTCTTCAAGTGTTGAGGAAGTGGAGGTGGTTCTTGTTCCAATAGCTTGTCTTGAGTTTCAGTTGCATGTTGTGGTACGAATTCTACAGTCCTTTTCTCACAAGGACATTATCAATTTAGATTTTTCCTTTCAAGATCTATAGAGTAGATAGGGTTTATTAGATTCAGAGTGGTCTCGATATCAGGCCGCATAATAGAAATTACGATTCTATTCTCTGGTAGTGGCAATGCATTTTTTCTTTTTGAGACTTTTTCTGATGTTTCTATAGTTCTCTCTAAGTAGGCACAGATGTCCATGTAGTCGCCAAGAACTATAGAGTTAAAACTCTACATTTTGATTTTTGCTTGATCATGGCTCATTGTTTCATTTTCAGTTTGTTGCCCAGTTTCTATAGTTTCTATTGTTATTTATTTCCTGTGTGCGGAATGCTCCACATGTCAGTATTGAGGACCTGCAAGGGAAAATGCTTCTAAATGACATGGGAGGCTGCCATGTGGAAGAAGTTTTGAAGCAGTTAGCATATAGTGATCGGGTGCTATGGATAGTACAGTGTGTCTTCTTAATGCTTCATAGTTCCTAGATACTACTGAAATTTGCCACATATCCTTGGTGATGTTTCTTTTTATTAAGTTATTTCCTATGTGTGGAATGCACCACATGTTGCTATTGTGGGGCTTGAGGAGAGGTTTGTTTGATGCAATTTACATGTGTGAGGTGCCAAGTGTCTTTTTGTTGCAGTGTCAAATGTTGCCGCATGTATCCTTCTTTATTAGCTTTGAGGTGCCGGAAAGCATATGGTGGGCTCGGGGTGTTATGACTTAAGTTTCAATTGCATGCAGAAAGCCCCGAGTGTCGCTACCGTGGGGTTTTGACAAACATTTTGATAGTGCTTTGGAAACATGCGCCAGTGTTCCACGTGTTACTTTTGTTGCATTATGCAGAAGATGTCATGTGTCTCTATATTTTGTTAAGTTTCAAGAAGTGATGGGATATATGATGGACCCCATGATGTTATAGCCATAGTTTCTAAGTGACGTAGAAAGTGCCATGTATTGCATGTGGGAGGTTAAACAAAAGAGATGCTAGAAGCTCATGGATAGTGTCATCTATCCCATTTTGAGACCCGCAGAAGTTGCCATGTATCAAGCAGTAAAGAGGGCCAAAAGGCACCAAGTGTCACATTGTTATGTGTTTTCCTTAACATTAAGGGAAATTAGCCTAATAAGGCAGAGAGCGCTAGATGTCCCAGTGTGAAGTTACCCAATGCCGCTTTGTGTTAGTTTCTAAGTACTGCGGATAGTGCCAAGTGTGACAATGTCTAATTTTTTCTTTGTAACAAAGGGCAACTATGCAGGAAGAAGAAGGTGCTACATAATAGTTTTAGAATCGTTGATGCTTGCCACTTGACCAAATGAAACTGTAAGTTACAATGCTACATTTTTAGTATGACTCAACTAATGGGAACACAGGGAAGATAGCTAAAAATTCAAGAAGATTTTCAGTACAAGTTTGACTTCCAGTTTAGTTGAGGCTGTTGAGATTCTAATGAATGGGGATGATCTTGAGTTAAATTTTGTTTCTATAAATAGGGGCAATGTTGTAACTAAAGATATACATATTGATTAAGAATTTAGAGTTTTGACTGTGATCAGATTGTATCATTTTGCCTTAATTTTGTTTTTTCAAGAAGGAAGCGAACAGATCTGTGCATGCTTATGTACCTTATGTAGTTTCCAAATTGCTAATGAAAGAAGCTCTATTCTGTGCCATTGGTGATATATTATGTGTCCTTGCATAAATCTTTTTAAGTTTAGCCATTGTTTGAATCTATTTATAATCTATTTGCATTAAGCATGCTTCATTTTCTCTTTGACATAACTGAATCATAAAGGTTTAATCATTGTGCTAGTTACTAATACTTATATAAATCTAGCACATTGCCATAGAATTAGAAGCTTTTGTTTATTGTATCTGTAATCTTGTTTTTTCTTCCCTTTACCTAAAACCCCATTGAAAAAGGAAGATCTAGCTTTTGTAAAATTTGGAGGTTGTTTCAAGTGTCAAGTCCCACATTCTTGAAGCTTCCCATGTTGGTACTAGAATCCATGCAATTTTATCCATCGACACAATGGACATAGCATTTAGAGGCCTGGTTGGCAAATGTATAGTCATATACATGGATTACTTGACCATCTTTTCAAAAAAGAGAGGGGAACACATACAAGACCTCAAAAAGGTACTCAAGAAATGTGAGCAATATGGTATCTCACTCAATCTAAAGAAGTGCATATTTAGAGTAACCAAAGGTAAATTACTAGGTCACCTAATATTAGAAAATGGGAACACCATTGGCCTTGCTAGGATAGAATCCATCATGAAGTTGCAACTTCCTGGAAGTAAGAAAGAGCTTAAATCTTATTTTGGTAAGATAAACTTTGTAAGGAACTTCATCATTGGGTTTGTAGAGATTGTCAGACCACTCAATGAAATGCTTAAGAAGGATGCCAAGATTGAATGGACACCTAAAGCAAAGGTTGCATTTGAGGGCATCAAGAAAGCTATATCAGATGCACCTATCCTGATCAACCCAGATTCCACAAGAGAATTTTATATTTACTCATTTACTTCAGAACACACATGTGCAATAGTCCTAACACAAAGGAATGAAGCCAAAGAAGAAAAGCCCATAGATTTTATGAGTTTCCCATTCAAATATGCAGAGCTTAGATATATTGATGTTGAAAGACAAGCTCTTGCTTTGGTCAGAGCAGTAAAGAAATTTATACATTACATCTTAAGAAGTAATATAATAGTTGTAGTATCAGATGCAGTAGTGAAAATGCTCCTGATGTAGAGTGAACCAGGAGAGAAGAGAGCTAAGTGGCTAATGGCTCTCCAATAATATGACATAGACATAACACCCATGAAATTGGTAAGAGGACAAGCCTTAAGCTAGATGATTTCTGAGACTAATCCTAACATAGGGAGTCAACAATATGTAGTGGACACTAAAGAGAATAAAGAATGGTATTCTGATATTAGACATATCCTGATCACTGGGAGATGCCCATTGAGGATGCAAGATTCTCAAAGGAGAGCTCTAAAAGTAAGATTACAAAAGTACATGATCAAAGGAGGAGTCCTTTTCAAGAGAAATTATGAAGGGATATACCTCAGATGTTTGGACAAACCAAAAGTAGACAAAGTTCTTGCTGAATTGCATGACAAGTTTGGAACAACACATGGTTCTTACTTAGCTGTTGCACATGCTATCCTGAGAGCAAGATATTATTGGCCAACTATTTTCAAAGACACTGCTGAGCACATCAAATGTTGCCATACTTGTTAGATCGCTGCCAACAAAGAGAAATATGTTGCCCAACCCTTGTAGCCAGTTATGGAGATGATCCCATTTGCTCAATGGGGCATGAATTTTATAGGTCCTATCAATACTCCATCATCTTTAGGCCATAGGTATGTTTTGACAATCAGTGATTATTGTACCAGGTGGACTGAAGTAGTCAGCAACAAAGCATGCACTACATAGGATGTGATCAAATTCCTAGAGAATAACATAATAACTAGGTATGGAGTTCCATATGCCCTAGTCTGTGATAATGGACAAGCTTTTACATCATTAAGATTATCTAGTTGGGCTTTTGATTATGGAATCATTTTGAAATTCTCTTCAAATTATTATCCCCAAGGAAATGGCTTAGCAGAGTCAACAAACAAAAACTTATTTAGTATCATAAAGAAGCTGATAGAAAAGAATCCTAGGGAATGGAATACCCTACTTAAGTATGCCTTGTGGGTGGATCGAACCAGAATGAAAGTTTCTTTAGGAAACTCTCCTTACCAATTAGTGTATGGGGTGGATCCTATCCTCCTTGTTAACCTAAAGATTCCCACATTGTAGTTTGCACAAGAATATCTAGGTATAGATAGTAAACAAAAAGTTAGGTTGCTTCAACTCATGCACCTAGAAGAAAAGAGAGATACGGTGATTGATCAATTTGCTACACATCAGGCTATTGTCAAACATTGGTTTGATAAAAGAGCTAGGATAAAAGATTTTAAGATTTTAGATTTAGTCCTAGCATGGGACAAAGCACATGAAAAGAAAGGTGATCATGGAAAGTTTGATAAACTTTGGATAGGTCCTTTTCAAATTTCAGAGATCCTAGGAGATAGTACTTATAGACTCAAGACCCTAACAGGTGAGGATGTTCCATTTACAGTTAATGGACAATTCCTCAAACATTATTTTATTGCTTAGACAGGGTCATGTCAAGATATTGTATCATAATGTACATGTTGTATAGTTGTTTGTATAGCTTTGCTTGGTGTGTTTGCTTTTTGCTTGTTGTTGTTGAGTGCTTGTTTTGGATAGGAAAGATGATACACCTTATCACATTAAGAAATAAACAAATTTGTTAGAATTCAAGTGATGAGTACAAATTTTTATGTAGGTTGTGACTCACACTGAGAAGTATCCCTGATCAGGTCTGTGATATCTAATTCATTAGTGATACCTTTTTCTTGATCAAGGAGATTTTCACAATGAATCACCAAACAACCTTTGGTTTGTTGAACACATTAGTGTAGGTGTTAAGTGAAAAATCTAAAGGTCACCCTTGCTACCATTGCAATTCCCAACCTAAAACAACAAGAGATCACACCTTACATAATGAGCTTACATGATGATATCTTAAGAATTTGTATAAAAAAGAGAAAATAAATATGTTGAAAATCCAAAAGGATAAAATTTAGGCCATCTAAGTAACTCTACCAGGACTATGGACGCATGCTGGCAGTGGGGCTCTACTTAGGGGAATTGTAAAGATAACCTTGTCAGGGCTATGCACACTTGCTAGTAACAAGGCTCTATCATAGTTGGCTATGAGGGATGAACCCAAACTATGTATCTTAACACCAACTACTAGTCTTTTCAACTTACTTTTAAGATGAGCATTATTAATCACATGCACACACCTGATCACTTGTCATCATTGTTATGCTTATGAAAATGATATCATTCAAAAAGATCATGATGCTTATGCTTAGAGAGAGTTAGAATGTTATGTTTCAATGTGTCCTCATCACTTGAATTATTTAAATTTGGTTGTTTTCTTTGGTGGCAAGTTGTGTGGTTGCACAACACGCCCCATTTTGCCTCAACAAAATAGGGACCCAACTTTTCCTTCTACTTGTTCTTTGTTTTCTTTCTTTGGGTGGTTTGGTAAAAGTTAGATGAAACAATAGTATATCACCCTTGTCCATTCATGTGTCTCATAAGGGAAGGTCAAATGTCAAAGTCAGATTATGCCATCATAAACCTCATAATATGGAAGAGTACAAAATTCTAAGCAAGTTTGCCTTTTGGCTCACCCTGATATTCCTTAGGGATAGAAAGTTATGCTCAATCAAAGTTTGGTCAAACTTGATATTCCAAGAGGGTCATATTCACCAATATCTCAGATATTTTCTAATATCCCTGATCTATGTTTTAACAAAGAAAACCTAATATCCACATATCCTTTAATATGCAAACGTCAAATTTAAATATGAAAGAACATTTGCCCATCAAATACCCACACATATTCCTGGAGGGTTATCTTTCAAATATCTATCATGTTTCTTAATATCCCTGACCTTTGGTAATGTGACGATGATGTCATCTTGTTCTACTTTACAAAAGGACCTGATATGATGATGATGTCATCATGACCCAGACTGAAGAGGGTCATATTTTCTAACATCCCTAATCTTCGTTAATATGATGATGATGTCATCTCCTCAACCAATTTGAAATCCTATAAAATATGTTGACATCATCCTCACATTCCTGAATGGGGGATATTTTGTATTGTTGAGTATCTAGATATTTCTTAATATCCCTCATATTAACTCTTGAGACCTGTAATATGGGGATCTCTAGTAACCAATTGAATCCTGCCATGTGGTTTGTTGATCTGATCATATCAACACATTATATTATCCTGATTGTTAGATGAAGATATAATGACCCAACTTTGGTCGATGGTTGACCATCCTCATGATGATGTCATCCTCATCTTCTGGATATCAGTCATATTTTCTAATATCCCTGATCTCTGTGAATATGCACCCCTACATTAAATGCCATTTCAATGGTAGGTCAAGCCTTCAAAATTTTGAATGAATGCCTGCCACTTGTTAACATCTCCCAGCCTCAGGTGTCAATCAATGGATACTAATAGGAGGACACTAATTACACCCTAATTCACCATTGTGATCAATTAAAAGTAAGGATTTGAGCTTATTTTGAATTTACCAAATGTTTAAGCGAAGAATTACAGAGCCTTGCAAGATTAATGTGACAATACTGCAACTTGTGCGTTTAATGAAATGGGATACACATTCAAATGGTGAATGGAGAAAGGTAATTGCAAGGTGAATGTGCTCATTTAGACATCACTTACATAGTAAAAGGGTAACAAATATCAGGTACATACTGATAAAACCCTCTTTTGTCATTTATAGTAAATGAACATGTAAAAATGGTTTTACCAGAGTAAATTAATATGGTGATGCATGAAATATACTAGAATGAAAGAATTAGCACCATAAAGTTCATGTGATCATTGAATCCACCATTGCACATGACACGTTAGGGTAAAATATATACATGTTTTGTTGCAGGATCCAATGGCAGTTCAGAAGAATAGATCAGACACGAAATTCTTTAAACCTATGTGCATAAATCTTGAAGGGATATCCTTTAGATACAGATGAATAAATGATACACATCTAGGAAATATAGATCTTGATGCATGGATAGTCAAATCAGTGAAAGGAAGAGGGAATCCCCTGCTCATGAGTATCTACAATTCAGGAATGTGACATGTAGGGGGATTTCCTTATGTAATGGAGGCCATTGAGTTGGTAGTAGATTGCACCTATAATTATAATGTGAATATTGAAGGGATGTAGAGAATCATGGTAGGGTTTATGTAGACCTCTCAATTGAAGGTATCAATGCAGCCTTCAATCTGCTTAAAGGACCTCAGGTGGTTCAACTAAACTTGGATAAGTTGGAGGAGTATACCAGAAAAGAGAAAGAAGCCAGAAGGATCATGTACAAATGGAGAGCCAGTGGTAGCACATATAAGGCTTTTGGCAAGTTGCCTGTGTATCTCTACAAGTTTGATTTGTCTCCAGAGTATCAATATATGACGGTGATGCTCAGTGGGATGACATGAAAACTGAATGCTCGATCTTTTGATAATTGGATGTATGGCATCATAAGGATGATAGAAAGTACTAATTAGAAACCCCAATGGGATAGGATCATAAGTGATAGCCTAGATGAGGGGATGAGGAAGTTAGGAGGGAAAACTAATATGTTCCATATGACTTCCTATGTGGTATATTCATGTGAATTTAGGGGTACCTTTGATGGATTGCAAAAAGTCAGCAGGGTCGGAAGCAACCTTGGAGATGTAAACATTTGGGACCATTACCCACAACTAAAACAAGGGGAGTCTCTCCAACATTACTGGAGAGTGAATGATTCATTCTCCATACACCTTGTCAGGACTATGGGGGAAGATAGAGTGAAGAGACTGAGCATAGAGGCTTAAGATGTTGTTTACAGACATGGGGCTTGGTTCATCAAATTCCCCACCTTTTCATACATAAGAATAGAGGGTTTCACTGGGCAACCCCTCATGTTGCCAAGATATCCCAATGACAAGGTCATCCTGATGGAGTTAGCCAGGAAAATATTGCCTTCAGTGGAAGCTTATATTGAGAAAGGAAAGATACCTAATATTTTGTTTCCAATCATGATTGGATGGTATATGTGTCCTGATAGGGAGAGTGTAAAAGATATAATTGGAGGACTAAAGTTGATGTCCCTACATGCCTTCTCACTGGCTAGGCCATATGACCCATATGATAGGATACAAACATTGCATAAGAAGCCAATGCATTAGAGACATATTGAAGATTATTGGGCTGACTGTGATGCTGAGATAGAAGTAAGGAGAGGATATCAGAGACTTACTCTGAAGCAGATACGCACATTGGATTGCATACCAGTGCCTACACAGTTACAAGAAGATGATGGTATGATCATGTCCCGAGAATATGAGGACAATAAAATATATAATGAGATAATATTAGCACTAGATTGGAGTCAACCAGAGGTGACTTCCTTGGATCAAATAACATAGAAGGTCATACAATTGACCAAAGATTGGGTGGATGCAGAGATCACCAAGCTAATGAATAAGGGAGTGGCACTCATTGTTGACAACAAGAGGAAAAGACAAGAATTATTATATGAGGAATATGATGATTTCTTCAAGGAAAAGAGGCAGTCAAAAGGGGAGAGGCAAAAAAGTAAAATCCAAAAAGGAAACCAAGCTCTTGGGGTGACAGTCACTCACCAACCTAAACAAAAGGAAGATGTAGCCTCCACATCTGTTGGAACATCATCTCATGTGCCTGTAAAATAGAAGAAGACTATTGGAAAGCCTACTCCTACTATTGTAGAGGAGGAAGAGAGCTTAGATTATGACCTCCTAATAAGGAAGAAAAAGATGAAGGTACAAGAGCCACCTCATAAGACATAAACATCTGTTATGAGAGGGGTAGTAGATATAAACTCCACTATCCTATTAAGACGAGATGGTGGTGAAGGCATTTTGAGGAATCTACAACATGAAGTCCCTATCCCTGATATCATGCAGTTCAAGTCTGAGATTGCAGAAGAACAAAGAAAAGAGATGCATAGTGAAGGAGGTGAGCAACCTTTTCCATTAGATAACATAGTAGAACTATCTGATGATGATGTTATAAACAAGGTAGACATTAGTAAAGAATACTAGGATGACCCCTCATGGCACCCCTATAGTACAAAAGGAAGTTCATCATGAGGAGGTCGAAGTAGAGGAAATAGAAGAAGGTAACCCTGAAGTGGTGGCACAACAAATTGGATTGACAAGATTAGTTGATCAAGTCACTAGCCCTGCAGTAATAGATTTGACTTATCAAGGTGATGAAGACCAAAACAATGATAATAACATACCTCTAGAACATGGAAAATTACAAGTTAATGTGCATATAGAGGATGAAGAGATGCTCGATCAAGATGATGGTCAGGACAATGAACAAATACCTGAAAGAAGAATAATTGGAGAAGGGATATATAAAGCCCAAGACCCTAGAGAAGTGGACACATCAGAGGATGGAGAACAAGGTCTTCAAAAGGGTGATGATCAGAGAAAAGAAGAAGAAAGGGTGAATAAGAATGATCAAGAGGATCACCCAGATAAACTAGATCAGAGTGATCAAACCCCTCATGAGGATCAAGCGCCACAAAATACACAAGACAAGAATGTGAAAGTGCAACAAGAGACCCCTATACAGGAAGAGGTCCATCATGAGAAGGTTCAAGATGAACAAAGAAAAGAATCTTCACCACCAAGAGTGGAGCAAAATGTAGATTCTCATGATGCTCATATTGAGCATACAAACCAGCAAGAGTCTATGGATGCAGTACCATATTGGCTGCGGAAGGAGGTGAATCCACCTTAGGTCAATGATGTACCTAAATCTAATATTTATGCATTATTTCCAGTTGACATGGTTAAACCAAAGAGAAGGGCAAGGCCCACTTCTGCAATAAAAAGAGATCCTACCACAGGTAGAAGAACAACTCAGGTAGCTTTGCCTAAAGCAGATAAAGCAAAGGGAGAGATAAGTATCAATGAATTATAGATGACTAATATTGATTTAGGCTTTGCTACTGAGGAGCAAGAAGGCCAAGAGGCCAAGGATATTATTGATTCTTTGTTGAAAACTATGGAAAGGGATAAAAACAAAAAAAATACACAAGGAGCATATTGCTCAATGCATACATTCATAAAGGGACTAATTGACCCAAATCACATGCCACTCAGTACGGCTACCCCTTTGACCATTATATCTCAGGATGAGGTAACAGGGATGGATATCATGAAGCATAAGGCACATGTGATGGATAGTTAGTTTATTCAATTCATTTTTGAAGTAGAAAAGGTAATAAAGACCTCCCTCACCAATTGGAATTTTCTCAACACATTGAAGAGAAAAGTGGATAGAGATCAACCAAAGTAGAAAATGATCTGATTGCTCTCACTGAAATGAAACACATAGATGTGAAAGTACTCATGTACAATAAGGTATTAAACAATCATGCTTCACAATTATTAGGTATGTGGTATGAATATACTAAGTTTGAAAGTGATAGCTAGAAGAGATGTAACACAAAACTCAGAGACATTAGTGTCAAGTTGCATCACCTTCTGTCTAAAGAAATAAATATCTTGGAAGCTCTTGAAGACAAGGTAGAGGGTGTGATAGGTAAAAATTAGGTTAGTAAGATCAAGCATTAAAAAATGGAACCCTAATCCTACCATCATCAAAGAATCGAATACAAATGAAATCAAAAGCATGTAATTCAAGAACAATATCACCTAGATTGTATGATTCCTTGTATGTGATGTGGATTGCTTCTTCATCAATGAACAATTATGAAGATCAAAGCTGCCATGATGGATAGATGATAATGATAATAAGCTCAATGGATGCTAAAATGGTCAATATACTCAAGAGGATAATGTAGAAACTATGAGAATACTAGATATGATGTACGGAATGAGAGGGTGTTTATATAGACCTCAATTGAAATCAATCAACAGTGGAGATTTGGTGGCTATGTGAATGGCTAGGATGAATTGATAGTCATAGGTGAATGTGTAAATGACAAGTGGAGGAAAGATAGGGCTTCTATGTGATCGTGTACATAAAAAGTACTATATGTGAAAAATATTAAATAAAAGATGTAGTACCACACATGTTTTTAAATGAGGCACACATGTCGGCTCATGAAGATAAATGATAAGAGAAATCAATTAAATAAATAAGATTTATTTAATTAATTGGAAAGTGGGTTTATGAAAGGAATTTTAATTCAATAAATAAAATATATTTAATTAAAATAGATAGAATAAAGATAATTAAATAATTAAGGATTATTTAATTTTAGCTTAGAAGAAATAGATAATGAATTAATTAAATAAATTTAAATTTATTTAATTACTAGAAGAAATAGGTGTTTTTGAAATTGCTCAAGTGTGTTAGACAAATGCAGATGATAGATAATGCGATATTTGATACTAATGATAATTAGGTCAATTTTGGGTGTCTACATTTTGCCCCTCTTTGATACAATGTTTGTTAGAGCATTGTGTCAAAGAATATATGATAGTTCATTTGATAAATAAGGTTATGCCCTAGTGTAACTGGCAAGTGATGCCCCCTCGAGAGGTAAACCAAGCTAACTAGGAAGGGCTAGGTTGGCTTGTGATAAAATGAAAGGCTAGAAATAAGGTTGACACGAAGAAAACAAGGGTTGGGCGAGATAAATTGGGATGATATGGAAGAATTAGGGTTCAAAAATAGACTATAAGTAGGTCCCTCAAGGGAAAATAGGCTCATTTGTGCTCATTTGTGTTCATAAATCTAGAGCTCCTTAGAGTTGTGGTGTTTCGAGAGTTAGAGAGCTATCAGGAAGGTGATTCCATGCAGAGATCATCGTGCCAAGTGAGTGAGGACACATGGGCAACCAACAAGAGCAGGCAATGTATTGAAACTTTTACTGAAGGCATGATTTTTGTAGGCTAGAAGCGTCATAAATTCACACACGTCACCAAAAGTGACTAGGTTATAAGATAGGCAGTTCAGGTCACTTGTGTAGGAAAAGGAGTTGCTTATGGTATTTTAGGTCACATATAGGCACAGACTAGGCGCATATGGAAAAAGTAAATCACTTTTGGTCAGCTAGAGGAAATAGATAGGCCAAATGAGCATATGGGTAGAATAGCTCGCTTATGGGTGAAAAGTGAACGCATATATAGATATAGGTCACTTTTGAAAGACAGGCGGATGCTTATAGAAAATAGGTCACTTATGGGAAGAAAGCATGTGCATGTAAGGTTTGACTCACTTGTAATTAGTAGTCATGTGCATAGGGAAAAGAGGTTGCTTGTAAGCTAAAAGCATACGCTTATAGAAAATTGGTTCGCTTTTGATCAAAAGGATAGTGCGTATAGAAAAGTAGGTCACTTGCAGTAGATATATTTAGTTATAGCAGGCAAAAGTCAATTTTATTAGCACAAGAGACTGATATGGTGAGTGGAATGATGCAAGATATACTACCAACATTGTTATCACAAGAGCCACATCCCAGGGATTTGTGATTGGTCAAATTACTGGATGCAGAGGATTAGATAGTGCTAGAGATCCTTGGTTTAGAGCATGTGTTGAGGTTATAGCCAGTGCAAGTGCATCGAGGACTAATGACATGTATGGTTGAGTGATGAAGGAGTGAACATAGTTCATTCTTGTTGCTAACAGGAGAGGTGACTATCACCTTAGAGGATGTGTTCTAGATTCTGTGATTTCCTATTGATGGAGACCAGGTAGATTATGATCCTGATATGGGTCCATCTACATTTAGACAGTTATTCAAGACTCCAGATATTGGGGTGGAGGGCTCAAAGATTCCTATGGCTAGGATGGAGGAGCTATGTGATAGGCTATAGTGGATATGGCTGGTTAGAGACAGACAGGCTAAAGGTTTTCTGGTTGGATGGGGGACAATGATGGAGGGGATGTTCTCCTATGGGACTAGATATGCATGGGCTGAGTGTGTGCTAGGGTAGTTATATTACTATATACATGACTGTGCATATATGTTTGAAACAAGTATTTCATTTGGAGTTACAATTTTGTATGTATGGGCATATGAGCATATTTTAGTGATGAGGCCAGATGGATGGGTGGCTAGGGCAGCAGGAGAGCCGTATGCTAGGATGTATAGGGGAGCTCTTACCTATCGGCAGTGGCAAGGGGTAGTGTATTAGTGGTGGACATTGGATGAAGGTGGATAGCTTTATCTAGAGGCCATGGTTATCATGCGAGAGATGGGATGAGGAGGATGCAGAGCTTGTCTATGCTAGGTAGGCTAGATACATTTTTGGTCACGACATATATATTATAGAGCACTATTTACCTGAGAGGGTGTTGAGATAGTTCAGCTTACCACAGGGAGTGTCGATAGGTGATGCCATTTTTGGGAGGACATGGAAAGAGGTTTTTGATTGGGGGCTAGAGATTGTGGTTGACACATCTTTGGAAAAGAGGGATGGATTAGGGCCAGATATGTGGAAGTGGAGACAAAGTCTTACAGATCCGAGGTTGTTACCAAATTATGATACATACTGGGTTACAGCTAGACCAACTTGGCTAATGAGAGTGGGGGAGATTGGAGAGATTGGTATGGAGAGGTCAGTGAGGGGGAGGCAGCGACGAGCTCTACCAGCATAGGTAGTTGTGCCAGCAACTCTAGGGATTCAGGTGCAGGGACAAGTTCAGGCTCAACCACAGGTATTGGCACAACTAGCAGCACAGATGATAGGAGATGATGATGTGGGTATGCAGCACTAAAGCAATGGATTAGGGAGGAGAGGAGATGGAGGTAGCGAGCTTAGATGAGGATGAGGAGGGTGGAGATAGACCATTATAAGATAGTGATAGGGTTACGACATGCTAGACTATAGGCTCAGACATACCAGGCCCAGTTGTAGGCTAGAGCATAGGGAGGTGATGGGCAAGATGATGGTAGTCTTGTGATGGTGACTGGTGAGAGGGATACATCTGTGTAGTAGGTGCATCTTGTTATAGCTGAGAGAGATATAGAATTACAACAAATACATGCTATTACAACTGAGAGAGATGTGGCCATACAGTAGGTACAGATGGTGAGGGTTTAGAGGGACATAGCTATGTAGTAGTTACAGGCTATGACAATAGAGTGAGATAGAGAAGTAGCTACTTTGGGGACAGATGGGGTCATGATGTACATGGCTACATAGTTGACTTAGTCACAAGGTGAGCTAAGGAGGGCACAGGGTGAGGCTGAGTATTACAGAGGCTTGTACCATGGAGTAGTGCCTGTAGAGCAGAGACAACCGAGCTATAAGAGTAGAGCAGGGGATTCAGTGTCATAGAGGACAGGTGGATCATGGTCTGTGGCTTCGGTGATGGGACCTCCTAGAGATAGGGGGCTAGGTGTAGGACCCAGTGGTGGCGAACAGGGAGAGGGAGTGGCCAGTAGTCACTAGGGCTACCTTGTTTTGTTATATATTATTGTATCATGATGAGACCTATGAGCCAGTTGTACATACATTCTTTGATGGCTTATGAATGGCCCATAGTGTATTTGTAGACACTTGTATATTGACCCATGTGATATATATATATATATATATATATATATATATATATATATATATGATGGATTTGGTACTATGTGATGTTGTAATGATTATGGATGCACTTATGATGGTTATGCATTTTTATATTTTCATGAGCTATATGGATGTTTATGTAAATGATATGAATATGCAAATGGTAATAATGGAAATGTGTCATGCTAATGGTAATGAGGTTATTATGATAATGCAACTATGTAGATGGAAATGATAATGATATGGGAATACGCATGTCTGACACACTTGTTTTGCAGGATAAGCAATGCGGACAAGGAAGATGGAGGAAAGATTGATCTTGGTTGAGGACTATATAGAAATATGATGGAATGGAGAGATGATATGGAAACTTTTAAAGTAATTACCCTAAAGTAAAGAAATGCAATCCTTATGTTTGATATAGCATATGGATGTTATG
The DNA here is from genome assembly GCA_027924645.1 of Cunninghamia lanceolata. Classification (NCBI taxonomy): domain Eukaryota; kingdom Viridiplantae; phylum Streptophyta; class Pinopsida; order Cupressales; family Cupressaceae; genus Cunninghamia; species Cunninghamia lanceolata. The sequence continues at coordinate 12,610,714 of BSBN01000388.1, read as the reverse complement.
CCCCAGGGTATAGAAGACCAAGGTGTTGAGATATCCAATGCAAAACCAACATACTACAATCTTGTCTAAATGCATGAGGTCAAGATGTTGAGCCAACATACACAAGATATGAATAGAAGCTAGTGTTCTGAGACAGACTTTGATGCTACAAGAAATGGCTTGAGCTTATCTCCACTACACATAGTGACACCTTGCTGGTTATATGTATGGAACTAGTCTTGACATAGAATAGTCTCGAATGCATAAGAGACTATTTAGCTTTCTCAGATGCTAGAGATATTGATATGTAAGATGCTAATCCCAACACGTACAAGATACCAATATGCATAGGAAGAGAATAAGATCATCTCGCAGACACAATATATGAAAGTAATATAGCCATGCCCCATTCCATACTTCATCATAACATACAAAGATATGATAGATCAAGGTAGTCCTAAATAGGCCTAGGAAAGGGACAAAAGATAAATCAAAGATAAAACAAACAATACTGTCATCACGTTCTCTTACCAAATATAAGTGCTCTTGGATGGATTTAAGCTGGCACCTTGTTGAGAGGAAAGTTGCATCTTGTTGAAGGCTAAAGAGTTGATAAAATGCTATAGCAAATGTTGTCTTAAGGCATGCGGACAAATAGCTTTTAGCTTATCACTGATTTGTTAACGTGCTTGAGCTTTTGGTACACACAATCTACTTTTGCTTGAGCTGGTCAAAGAGAAGAAAATGGAAGATGAAAGAAGATGAAGATGGGGTGTATTGTTGGTGCTTGCATATTGGATACTTCCTTCATATTCCAGACTTCCTACATACCCTGTATCCATAAGGTCAAAGCACGTTACGATAGTGATGAGACATGATAAATATGTAGTTCTGGGTTTATTGATGATGTAAGTGATGAAAGATAGAAGAAAGGGAGATGAAAGATCAAGGGATGATTAGAAGAAGGATGAAAGATGGAAGATGAAAGAAGGGCTATCATCTTTGCCTAAATCAGAGTGCTTCCTTCGCATCTCAGATTGCCTACATACCCTATATCCATGGGATCAAGGCTTTGAATGATAGAGTTGTGATGTAGTTCTTGCTTATTGCGTTGATGGTTGATGTCAAAGGATCAACTTTATTACTTGGATGTTTTTGGGATGTTTTGGTTTTTTTAGATTTTTGTTTTTTTGGGTACGTTGGGTGATTATTGAGCTATTGGTCCTAGTTTCAAATGTTTGCAATGTTTGAAATTGGATGTTTGCTGTGTTATGGAGTTGAATGTTTGTTGTGTTTCCTGTTGGATGTTGTTGTACTATGAGCTAGAGCTATGGGTATCCACTTCCAAATGAGGCTCAACAAGTGCCCCCAGTGTGGGATAATGATTATTAGGAAGATGCTACGATGGATGCATTCATGCAGATAGTATGCTAAGGAGCCCAATGATATCTTAACCCCAACGAAGTCCAAACTATGAAAACTAGCATGGCAGAGGCAAGGCGGAAAGACTTTTATTATAGATGGATAAGGGATAATGGGCTAACGATGTTTGTACAAGGTGAATAGTAGATTATGATGTAGATTATGTAGGTAAGCTAGTGGATGAGGCTATGAAAAGATGTGATCAAACAAAGTAAGAAAATGATGGAAGTTGGTCTCTACACATAGTACCTGTTTGCCAGGTTTTCACTATGGTACTTATCCAAGGCACCTATTTACCAGGTTTTCACCAGAGGATGAATTATTTATCCTATACTATTTTTTTGTCATCCAAAGTGCCATGAGGTGGTTTTCACTATTGGATGGATTTTTTTTTTTGAATAGGATATACTAAGGTTCATGGGTAGAACTTCTTGAGATGGATTCTGTTGACTAGTTCATCCAAGGGGATACCTTTAGGTGTTGAGAGAGTGTATGCCCCTAATCCATAGACTGATGTGATGACAAAAGGACCAAGCCAATTAGGTTCAAACTTGGTTTGTTTCTCATGATGCTATTGATTTCTTTGATTTTCTTTAAGTACAAGATCTCCAACTTGAAATCTACGTTCTCTGATCTTCTTGTTGTAGCTATGGTGTAGATGGTTTTGATAGACATGGAGATGGTTGAGTGCTGTAAGACATTGTTCATCTAATAGCTTAAGATCATGGAGTCTGGATACTCGATATTCTTCATCTGAAATAGTATGCTGTAGAGATACTCATAGTGAGGGGATCTCAACCTCAATAGGTAAGATAGCTTCAGTACCATACACTAGAGCATATGGTGTAGCACTAGTGGGAGTTCTGATACTTGTTCTATAAGCCCATAATGCAGGATTAAGTTGTAGATACTAATCACCACCAGCTTCATTGACTATCTTTTTAAGGATCTTGATGATTGTTTTGTTAGAATCCTTGGCTTGGCCATTACTTTGAGGATAGTAAGGTTTAGAGAATCTATGTTGGATATGAAACTTGTTGCAAAGATCTCTAATCTCTTGGTTCTTGAAGGGACAACCATTATCAGTGACAATGGATTGAGGAACTCCATAATGGCAGATGATATAGTGTAGGATAAACTTGGATATTTGGTTTCCAGTAATGTAGGTCATTAGTATTGCTTCCACCCACTTTGTGAAGTACTCAGTGGCGGTGATAATAAACTTATAACCATTTGATGAGGTGGGATGGATTTTACCTATGAGATCAAGTTCCCACTGTGAGAATGGCCAAGGAGTGGTGATAGGATGGAGTTCATGTGCTGGTGCATGTATTAGATCCCCATGTTTCTAACACTATAGACATCTCTTTGCAAATTATTGTTTATCTTTCTCTATAGTTGGCCAATAGTATCCATCTCGTAGAAGTTTCTTAACAAGGCCAAGGACAATAGAATGTGATCCACATACACCTTCAAGTATTTTGCATAAGGCAACTTTTACTTCCTCAGAATCAAGACATATAAGAAGGATACCATCAAGACTCTGGCAATATAGGGTGTCTACTAGGATAGTGTAATGAGAGGCATGATGGATAAAGGTTTTTTGTTGGGTATTGGATATTTGAAATGGTGAGGTTTAGTTGCAGAGATACTTGTATATGTCCTCATACCAAGGCAAATTGGGACTAACAATCTCACATATAAGTGTTGTCAATGAGATTTGCACCCTATTAAATGTAAGGTTTAAAATCTATTGAAGCATGGGAAGACTTCTAAAGCTGTGGGTAACTTTAAAAGCAGAGGTCAACCTCTAAAGAAGGTCAACTTCCTATGGTTATCACCTAAAATACTTTCTATCCTACTGCCTTGACAAGGAAAAGGGTAAAGAGGAGATTGCATTAAAAATGAAATCTATGACTAAGGTGACACACTGAAACTAACTAGGACTTCCAAACACTGCTTGTATACACTTGGTTTGATCAACAAAGTAACTTGACATACACAACCCAAAATGATATGCTTTTACATAAATATTTCATAACAAGGTTATATGCTTTACTCCTAGCAGGAAAAATATATCTTCACAACTAAAATGTTTGCATTTTCAACACAACCTATGACCTATAAATTGCATATTCTTCTGCAAAAGATGCTAAAATTGAGACAGAACTACAAGGAAATAAATAATCTCACAAGTAATTGCATGAATCAATTCAAATGCACACAATGAAGTAGAAAATTGAGAAGGTAAATAACTTATCTTTATTGGTTCCCAAAGTAATCACTAGTATACATATCCAAAAGCAAATGAATTACAAACTCACAAAATATGAGAAAAGATAAAATCACAAGTCTCCAAAATCTATATGTAAGAACTAAGTACAAAAGAGTCACACAAATGACTATATCCACCACTATTCAAGTGGTTCCATAATACAATGAGTCTAAAACTAACTGGGGTCGAATGCACATTAAAATCCTGAAATATAGTGCCTATATCTCCTCCACAAGAGCCCACAATGCAAGAAAAAGTCCATCATGACCTAGTCAACCATAAAGAGTCATGAAAACAAGTCTAGAAGGACTCTAAGAGCAATAAAATACTCCTAGATACCCTTTAACAATCAACTATCAAGTAATACTATAATTGTCCAACTGCCTCCTGACTTATCAATCTCCTTCCTCAAGGCAAAAATAACACCTATTTCCTTGGCATGTGTTTACCACATCTTCCACACTCCCTCTATATTCTCTCAAAGACAACAAAGCCTCACAGTCACTATTTATTACTCTCCTCTGCATTAAAATATCAATAACTACTCAAATGATTCATAAAGGTTATCATTTAAGGTTATTGTTTCACATGTTATAGCATATGCAAGGAAAAAAAAAACATAACTATGACAAAAAGCACTAAATTGCATACTCTAGTATGAAGGGATTAAAGGACTTAACAAAATCTTCATATATCTTATGGGCCCCTTCATGGCACTACCTAGGCACTTCATAACATAAGGGTTTTGACCACAAGAAATCTTTAAATATATGCAAAATAAAATGCAAAAAGAAAATAAGGCCCATTGGCCTTCTAGGGTTATGAAACCCTAAATGACAAAAAGGCATTTTCACCCTAATTTTGCACTTTCACTTTTTTGCATTTTTTGCTCTGCTGTCTATTCATCACCAACACGAGAGTTTCATGCTCAAGGCCCTGTTGTGGATGATTTCTTGGGCATTTGATTGGCATTTTTTGACATTTCTACTCTAAAATCTGAAGGTGAGTTGACAAACTATTTTCTGGAACAAAAATATAGATTTCCATGATTTTTGTGTAGTTTTTCTCACTGTATCTAATGTATATTTCTGTATTTCTCCATGACTGAGATAAATGTTTTCATTTCAATCATAAATGACTGTATTTTCAAGGCATAAGCTATAGAAAATAATGAAATTTGTCACTTCTCTGCCATTTCTTCTGACTACATATGATGTTCTCTATATATCTCTATCAAGGCCGTGATTAGAAAGGCCAAAACTTCATGTAAATATGACTGTATTTCAAAAAAATACTACAAAAATAGTAGGTTTATCATTCTCCTAGACGAAAATAGTCAGCTCTATCTCATTTTCAGACTTCTGAGTATGTCTTTTACTTTTCTAAAAAAATGATGCCACAATAAACTCTTCTTTTTCTAATTTTTTTTTTAGTTAGGGTTTCAAGACAAACACAAACCCTCGTTCCTATTTCAAACGGCCATGGGAGCTTTAGTTGTTATTGGTTTTTCTTGGAAAAATAACATTTTTTACTATTCTTTGTAGACTTATCATTTTAGTAGTAACTTCACTATCTTTTGCTATAGTAGTCTGAAAGGCCTCCTACAATCATGCCATTGTTCTCTGCCTTTACACTTTCTTAGGGTTTCTACCCTAACTGTATATTATCTTTTGTATGGGATTTTCTAAATTTTGTTACTTGTCAAAAGAAAGCACTCTGAAAGAAAATATAAGGGCATTCTGAAGCTTAACTATACTCTACATATTCAAGTGACATGACAGCAATTAAAGCTTCATTTACTCTGGTTTACTGTAGCTAAAGAAGAATGAAATTTTTTTAGTTATATGTTCCTCTTTTATATCACTCTTTGATGCCTTCTTAAAGATTCTTGTCAGTACTTCATGAACACTTTACCATCTTTGTCATTCTTGAACATATTGATTTCTGTAACTATATAGACTCACTGTAGCATGGTGTTTAAATATGAATCAATACATTTCTGTCTATTCTAAACATTTTCTGATGTATATGCTAAACTTATCATTTTTCTGTAAAATGCTCTAGTTTTCAAAAAATCTTACTATAATTGTTCAAAATGGATAAAATGTATGATATCCTGGCACTTTGTGATCATTTACTCTTCATGTTCTAATATTACAGTTGCCTTGCTTCTATTCATTGATGAATATAACACTGTACATTATTGTTGATTTGAGTTTAACTATCATCTTGTTTAGTAGAAAAGATTACTTTTCCATATTTAATTTGCTACTCCCTTCTTGATGTCAAGTTAAGATTCACAAAATCTATATACCATCATTTGAATATGAATGTGAATACTGTAGAGTAGAGAAAAATTTGCTTGGCATTACCTTTGACAGTTCTTCTCACATTCCTCTATCCTATACAGGCTGTTTATTATTTTCATTCCAACTGTTCTTTGCTAACTATTATTTGCCTCTTTGAATGTTCTAACAGTTATCATCAAGTGTATTGGACTATATTTGATAACTGCTTTAGCTTTTGACATAGACAATGAAATGTCTTACATGAAACCCTGTCACTCTTTTGGATTGGTTATCCCCTATCATTCTATAACAATCATTTAAGGTTGCTCTAGGATGAAGATAACTACCTCATGGATGCCTACAAAGTCATTGATTGTTCTAGCATTGTTGATATATCACTGTAGGTTATCTTTGATAACTGTCATTTGACTGTTCATCTATCCTTAACTTTCATATATGGTTGGTTCCTTTTTAAACTATTATGACAGTCTTAAAGACTGTGTTATGCATGATAACTACAGTTGTAAAACTTTTCTTCTGTCTATAGTTACATGATATATTTGTCAAGGCTCATGACTGTAATTACTTGTTGCTCCTTGCCAAGGTTGCAAACCTTATGAAGGGTGGATTCTTGTGTCATGAAGGTTTCATGCCTATAACACTGTATTTGAATGCTATCATAGTTACTATCAAGTGGGTGTATTCCTTTCTCATCTTTTGACATTTCCAAAGACAGTAATTATGACTGCTTTAAATTGACTATTATGATAGTCATTAATGATTCCTCTATGAATATTTTGATAGTTCTCACACTTGATTGTACCTGCTCTTGACTTCTGTGACAGTCATTAATGATTGTTCTTATTTTAGCCTCTGTCCTCAAAGTAATGGATTGTCTTTATGCATTAAATGACTACTCCTAAAGATGTTTATGAAAGATGTTCTTCCTTTCTCATGTGACAGTCATTAATGACTATTTTTTAGGTCATGAGCTGACTATCCTTAATATCTCTGTTCTTTCTATACTTCATGCTTGATCATGAATGCAGACTGTACCAAGTAATAACTCATGATAAGCTACATCTTATGCTACCCTACATGACATTAACTCTCTTTATACACTCTATCCTTCCTACATGGGATAAATACATATGAAATGTTTTGAAAAACTATGAGATGGGCTCAACTCTTGTGGGAGCCACATTTTCTCCACTCATAATATAAACTGATGAATCACTCAAAAACACAATTTCACCTATATCTGCACATGAAGTAAACTTGTTAGAAAATAAATGCATACTCTGGATGTGTTTGATGACTTCCTTATTTTCTAGGACAATCCAAAGTATCCATTCCTTGTTTAATGAATTTGAGGATCAGTTTATACATGCATAAGTACTTGTTCATGTCAGATTAGGGACCATTTATTGCTTAGAGTATTACTCTAACATCATTCTTTTGCTAGATGTAGGAACTAGGAGTAACCTGAAACTAGGATGGACGAAGACAACTCGGGACAACATGACAACACATCAAAACTAGAAATAGTCATTCTTAGGAAATGACTAGCCTCTATCCTTACATGCACTTTCTTTCATTTACTTATTCATGTATAAATTATTTCTTCAATTTCATTGAATAAGAAAGTTAATCTCACAGCTTGTGTGAGATAATGTACATTTTACATTCAATAAAGATTATTTATTTTTTAGAAAGGATTTGTATAAATCTTTCTTATGTTACATGCACTTGGATAAATGCAGTAATTTGATAATCATAATCTTTTAAATTATTTCATTTATTCTTGAATGTAATGTAATAAGGATTAGATAAAATGTACCTTTTAAACTTTGAATTAAAGCTCTACCTAAATGAGTTGTAGTGAAATTTAGGTAACAATAAGCTCAGATTGTGGTACTTCAAATGCTAGGATCAATAGTTGTTCAATAAGAAACTCATAATTATACACATTGGAAGGCATATCTAGAAGAGATCCAATCATAGCCATGGCATTTGTTGCTTTGTTTTGTATCCTTGGGATCTGTTCAAAGGTGATAGTGTCAAAGTATTTCTTGAAATCATCAACCATTACCTTGTATGGAAGGAGCTTCTCATATTTTGTTTGATACTCATCTAAGACCTATCTAATGACCAATTGAGAGTCACCAAAAACCTGTAGCTGCTTGATAGCCCATTGTACTGCCATGCGTAATCCTGTGATTAGAGCTTCATATTCTACTATGTTATTGGTACATGGAAATGCAATTCTGTATGATTTTGGAATACAATCTCCTTGAGGGGTAACAAATAGTATCCCTACTCCTAATCCATGTTGTGTATAAGATCCATCAAATTATAGTTGCCACAATGTTGGTGAAGTTAGATTAAACAATTCTTCATCAGGGAACTCTGGACGTATTGGATGAATATCTGTATAGATATTGTGGCTAACTGATTAGTGATGACTTGTCCTTTTATGGCTTTTTGATCCACATACTATATGTCAAATTCACTTAAGATCATAACCCATTTTGCTAGTCTTCCCGTGAGAATTGCTTTAGAGAGAAGATATTTGAGTGGATCAATGTTAGATATGAGCTTTGTCATTTGGTTCAACATATAATGTCGCAACTTTTGGTAAGCAAACACCAATGCTAAACATACTTTTTCCATAGATAAATAATTAAGTTCATATCCCACAAGAGTTCTACTAATGTAGTAAATGACTTGCTCTTTTCCTAAATCATCATGCTGAGCTAAGAGGGTACCCAATGTTTCTATTGTTGAAGAGATGTAGAGTAATAATGGGTGATCAAGTACAAGAGGTACTAACACAGGAGGTGTTACCAAATATTCCTTTATTTTATCGAAGGCTTGTTGACATTTTTCATCCCACTTAAAAGGTTCACCCTTGTGGAGGAGATGTTGAAAAGGATGACATTTGTCTGCTAGTTGTGAGATAAACCTGTGAATGGATTGTAACCTTCCTTGTAGACTACAAAGCTGCTTCAGATTTGATGGTGGAGGAATTTCCATGATGGCTTTTACTTTGTCAATATCTACTTCAATTCCTTGTCAAGAAATAATATATCCCAATAATTTACCAGATGTTATACCAAATGTACATTTCTTTGGGTTTAACTTGACTTGATATTTCTCTAGTCGATCAAAGATTTGTACTAGTACTTGTAGATGTCCTTCTCTTGTTTTAGATTTTCATATAATATCATCAACATTATCTTCCATGATAGTGTGGAAAAAGTCATGGAAGATAACTGTCATGGCTCATTGATAAGTAGCTCCAACACTCTTAAGACCAAAAGGCTTTACAACCTAGCAGTATGTACCCCATGGACAAGTGAATGATGTTTTATCTTGATCTTCCTTTGCTTTTCTGATTTGGTTATATCCTAAGAATCTGTCCATCAAGGATAGCATTTCATGTCCAACTATGAGATCTACAATGTTCTCTATGCTTGGTAGTGGAAAGTCATCTTTAGGGCATGCTTTGTTAAGATCTTTGAAGTCGGTGCAACAATGCACTCGTCCATCAAGTTTTGCTACAAGTACTAGGTTTGAAACCCATTCTGGATAATCAATAGGCTTTATGAATTTTGCTTCTAACAGCTTCTAAATATCTACCTTGACCAAAAGAACTATTTTTGGATGCATTTTATTCAATTTTTGTTCGACAGGTTTTGCATTAGGAGATACTACTAAGTTGATGCAGAGATGGCACAAAGGAAGCAACAACACAATGGTTTACTACTCACTCACCCACTCACCTAACCTTCAACCAAGCAAAGTCACTCACCAGGTCTAGGCTATTGTCTAACCCCTGAGACTATTTCTACACCTTAAGGAAGGTCTGTAAACACCTTTCCAATAGTTGGTTTGGTTCCCAACCTCCCAAAAACTCTCCAACCTTGACTAGGCCTAGTGAGGCTACTAGTCCTCCTAAAATAGTTTTCTTTACACAATATGACAAAATCCCAAATGACTAGACAAACAAATGGTGATTTTGAATACCCTCTATGGGACTCTAACAAACCTCCAAATCTTTAATCCCAACTCTACTCTAGCAGTTCAAAACCCCCACTAGGTCTCTAGGCCTGATTGATCACTTTAGGCCTAGGTTACAAAGCAAAGGGTTCAAATTGGGGTCCTAGATTAGGGACAAGAATTTGGAATGCTTCTACCATGTTCTAACAACACAAAACTACCATTCATTTACTCATCCTTCTAGGGTTTTGTCAAATATAACAGCAAATTACATAAAACAAGCCAAATACATGATAATACTTGACCTAGGGCATCAATTTAAAATTTGAAGACTGTCTCTCCAAAGGAAATGCTTTAGGAATCCTATATTACATATCCCTAGCCTACATTTCACCAGTTTTCATGAGTTTTCACAAGTGGGAATGCATTCTAGGGCTCGATTTATGTGATAAACCCTAGAAAATAGGGTTTTAGGGTATTCTGCACTAAAATGGCAATATCTTCTCACCACGACCACTTCAAACCCTCAAACTAGTTGCATTAGAACCCTGACTCCAAGTGCTTTTAGAAAAACAACATTTGCACACCTAGCCAATCTGTACAGGCTGTACACAGCAAGAAAAATAGGGAAAAATAGTCTAAAATCTTGATTTCAGTGCCCAAAATTTTGTACAGAAACTCCTCTACCGTACAGGAGTGAGATCACCATCCTATCAACCAATCTAGGTCAGTGTACAACTTCTACAATTAGTTTTCAACTATCAAAACTAAATGGTAACCGACCAATGTGTCATTGACACTATTGGCAACATTTTACTCTATGGTATTTTTGCCTTTTCACAAGGATGGCGATTGGGTTTGCTTGACCAATGGAATCAAAACCACCATCCCAGTTCCTACATCATGCTAAAATGCTAGAATCAATCAAAATACTCAAAAAACCAACATTAGACCTACTAGGCCTAAATGACATAACAAGGGTCCAAGTGGACTAAGCATGATTGAAGTTTATATGGTCACCTCAATCATCTTGACCACACAAAAAGGACCATACAAGCCTGGATAAAGCTTATTACAATCTGTTACCTTTTGAGTCGCCCTTGTTTATTTATGTATCGGTAATATTTCTTGAACAAAAGCCAGTTTATCGTGCTATATTCCCGGTCATACCCTTGTTCCGTAAATCAGCTCTTGATCCTTCAATTTTTACCCGTGCGTTGCCTTTGTAAACAAAGTTACTTAAGGTTTGAACCTTTGAACCCAAAACATTCTCAAAGTCTAAAGTTCAATGGTTCAATGTGTCTGAAGTGTCATATAAAGCAAGTTGTCTTGTGTTTGCCTCAAGCGTCTTGGAACTTTCGGGTTGAACTTGAACCTTTCGCATGAACTCTTCGGTGGGGTTCAAGGTTCAAGGTTCCAGGTTCAAGGTTCAAGGTTCAAGGTTCAATATTCATAGCCTTTTCATCCGTCGGGTCGCGCAGTTGCCTTATATCATGTGTCGTTGAACCTTCCGCTTGAACTCTTCCGCGGGGTTCAATAGTTCAAAGTTCAAAGAGTTCACTATTTCATAATTCGGGACCTTATACTAGAAGCCGCGTAACTTTCTGTTAGTCTATATAACTCATGTGTCGTTGAACCTTCATATTGAACCATGTCTTCCCAAGTTCAACGGTTCATGAGTCAAGTCCTTGTTTCCGTAAGATAGTTTTTCGGCCCAATCCATAAGGTCCAGTTGGCATATTTAGAACCTTCATATTGAACCATCGCATTGAACCATGTTCCAAAGGTTCAAAGGTTCAAAGGTTCAATGGTTCAATGGTTCGAAGATTTGATAAGCTTGATCCCATTTGCTCTCACGGTTTTCCAAGCCAAATTTAGCGGGAAAGTTGGAGAAGATTTTGTCAGAAACTCATCATAAAAGCGAGAGCTCTAATTTAACGGAGGCTATGGATAATTATTGTACCTCATGATGGCGTGTGAACATTACTTGCTATTAATGAAGAAATCAGAGTTCACGTCCCTTCAAACATTTTTGGCACGTATTGATCCGAGCGATAATCATTCATTCTGGTAAGTGCCATTATTAACCAAGAACAATCCAATTTTAGCAAGTAATCATACTGTGCGACGCGGAGGAGAATAGCGATGGAAGTGTAAGGCTCTCGTTTTTCAAGTTTTTGCAGTGAATTCAAATTTCCTGAAGGTGAGTTCTATTTTCCCCTGTACTATTCCGAATTCTTATACTAGAAAGAAGAACCCCTAGAATTTCTGTTATTTTCGAAATTCGAATTGCTATATCATAGTCTTCCAAATATGTCTTTGAAGTCTACGTGTTTGGGGGATGAACACGGCCCCAGTCTTATTTATTCCCACTCAGAGTTTGGAGACACCGCATTAGTTCAGTATGACTTGGAGGAATTCATAGAAAGAACAAAAAACCCTATCCAAACCCCCACAATGAAGAAGATTGTAGACAGTGGTTTAGTGGAAGCTGCAGCCTTTCCTCAGGCCATTCTATGCCCTGAATTGGTTCAAGAATGTATAAACAGATATGACCCCCAGAACAGATGTGTCAAAAATGCCAACAGGGATGTGCTGTTTTGTGTCAACAGACAAACCCTTATGTCTGTGATGAAGATACCGCATAAGGGGGCATATTCCAACCTTGACATTACCTCCTCCAATGGATATTTCTCAGAAAAGAAACCAACTTACAAAAGTGTGATAGCACGGAATTGGCTGCTAAAATTTCAGAAAGGTGGTTCAAGGCTGCCCAGACCCCTCACTAGAGATCATTTAATACAGGAAGTAAGGGATATTGTGGTGTTATTGAACAGATTGAGAGGCAATCAACATGCCTATTACTGGGAAGACTGGATGTATTTTTTTATACAAGTCATCCTTCAGGGTGAACAATACTTGGATTGGGCTGAGATAATAGCTGACTGTCTGCATCAGAGTTTAAATAATCATCTGGGCAACAGGGATTTCTTTATGTCTTCTTATCTATTTTAATGTTTAGCATCCACAAGAGATTGGTTTGACCTGCCTCATGAGCCTTTAGATGAGAGCAGCAAAATTTATCAATATTACTCATAGTTGCAAAGAAAAAATTGTTATGAAAATTACAAGAGGATCAATGATGTCTTCACTGGGAAGATGACCTATGAATTGACAGGCAACCCAGGTAAGAGAAAGACCAGTGAAGCAATGCAGCTAATCAGTATCTACGGTAGCTTTTTCATCCAATTCTCTGAGTTCACCTATATCAGAGTTGGGGGATTCGATGGTGAACCAATGAAGTTGCCCAGATATGTATTTGATCGTTTTGTACTAATAGATGTATGTCGGCAATTGGCACATGTTGATAAAAAATTCCCATCAAAAAGGGGTTGTGGTATTTCTTTTCCTGTTGAACTTGGGCATTATTCATGCCTATCAACTTCTGATGCTTTAAATCTGGGGGTGAACCTCAAGAGGTTCAATTTTCAATTCTTCACTGCTAGGGCCAAATTCGACAGTAAAAGTTTTGTTAAAGATAACTTAAATTCTGGAACAGGGCACTCACACCTTCCTAAGCTGGAGGATTATTGGATGGATTGTCCAGATGAATTTGAAGTTAGGAGAAGGTTATGGTGCAGATTTTCTTTAAGGCAAATAATTACCTTTAATTTAGACATGGACATTTCTGGAATTCTTGTTGATGATGAAGAAGTGGTTGATCCACAATTTGAGAAGGTGGAGCACTTACCCATTCCAGAGGTGGACTGGAGCAAGAGGGAGGAGGACAGGATTGAAATTAAGACCCTCCCGGTGATAAGGAGGACATAAAAATGGTTGAGAGAAAAGAGGCAACAGGGGTCTCAAAATAAAAATGTTCAACAATTATCTTCAGTGGTTGCATCACCACTTCCCCTAGATCCTTCTAATCAACCTCTTGCTATCTGTGGTGCAGGTGCTTCTGAGCCATCACCTGAGAAGAGCCCTGTCACCAAGAAATCCAGAAGGGTCCTCACAGATATTCTGCCTTCTCGTGTCACCAGGCTGAGAACCAAAGGGAAAAGGAAGAAGCTAGTTTCTGAGACAATAATTGTCGACTTAAATTCAGAGGAAGAAGCAGAGGACCCCATGGGGGACAAAGAAGCAAGCCCAACCAGAACAGAAGCAGTTGATACTGGTTCACAGTCAGAGGATGTTTTGGGTACTCCTGAGATGTTGATGATTTCAGATAAACCCTCTGATGGAGAAAAACTTAGGAAGACAACCCCGGCACCGAAGTGGCTAGAGAGCTCTATATCTGACAAAAAGAAGGTGGTTCCTTTCGTTCTCCCTGTGGAAGATATGGTGAGTAAATGTTTGGGGAAGACCCCCAAGTCCAAGAGACTTAAAACAGTGTCCAGGATAGATGTTGACCCAAGCACTGGTAACTGGAGTGCAGAAATAGCCAAGCCAGTGACCGAGGGAGAGGTTCAAGATCCTACAGTGCATGATTTCACTGTGGAAAAGATAGACCTCGGTACTGCCTCCAGAGCTGCAGATGTACACCATCTCGAAGCTTCCACTAAAAGAATGGTCAATCGAATGATGAAAGATGAAAAGGACAAAAGAGAGTTAAAACAAGCTCTGTGTGCAATGGCAGAATATATTGAAGCCATTAACAATCCTAACCCACAGCCAATCTCACAAGTTCCCTTGTCTTTCGACCCAAAGTCACCCGTCAACCAGAAAATGTTAGATCAAGTTCATAGGAGCAAAATGGTCTCAAAAACATTTGATAGCTGGTTAGACAGCATTGAGCAAAAGGGAACTGAGTATATTCATGAACTCAAAGGCATATATGACCTGACTGCTACTACCATTGAAGATCTTAAAGCACAGGTTGCTGTCTGGGCTAAGGACGAAGGCAAGTGGACCAGTGTGATAAACCAAATAGAGGAAGTTCGGAAATATGGGCTGGAGAAGTTTTTGGCAGAGATGAAACTGACTGGTGTGGATGAGGATTTATTGTATGTAAACAAAAAGAATATTGAATGGAGGAACTCCATATCTCGACAAGGACGCTTTGAAGTCTCAAATCTAATTAAGGAGATAACGGACTTCACTCAGTCATTGCAACATGATTTACAATGTATCGATGTAAAATACTTGAAGGATGATGGAAAGCCTGTAGAAGATGTTGAAGCAGTAGCCCAATCCTTTAGAGATAAAATCTGTTTTGTTAAAGAAAATGATAATATTCTGATTGAGGATTTCTCTAGAGTTTCTAAAGTCGAGTCCCTGCTCTACCTCTGCATTGACGCACTCCCTGAACACAAGGAAAAATTCAGGAAAATGCGAAGGGAAAAGGAGATCTAGAAATTGAGGATGAAGCATATAGGCATACCAAACTTTCCTAAAATTCAGGAGTTCGTGGCTGCCTTTCAGGAGTGGAGAACCCAGCATGCTTCCCAGGCTCTCGACAGCAAATCAGGGGATGCTGATTCATCGCCCTAGTCATAACCGCATCAGCTCTTTCTTTTTCAAGTCCCTTAATTTATGTTATTTCTGGCAACTTTGATCTTTTACAATCAGTTGTTAAAACTAAATCCCGTATGGGTCAGAGTGATGTTAACTCTAGGTTTAATTTGCTCGAGGACATGGTTAAGGCTTTGATATATATATGTTTTTCAGAATTTTTAAAGAGGACAGATAGAAGTTAGGGAAAGAAAGGAGAAAGGGGAATTTCAGAAAAACTGTGTTTATTTTTTTACATATATGATGATTGTTTGAGAAAATTTTCATCTGTGAATGAAAAGAGGAACGATTGCTGCTTATTTAGATCTGTGCGTCTAAATGTGTGAAATTTGATTTTCTGTGAGAAATCTTATTTTACCTGGTAATTGCTCTTTGTTTGAACAACCCATCATATGTGTTATTTTTCCTTACGAGTTCAGCAAGTTTGTATAAATATATTCATGTATTCGAATGTACTAAAGTAGAATCTGTGCATTCTATCCTGCTGCTGTATGAATTAATCGCATTCATGACATGGCTATGTATGGATGTTAGTCAGCCTTAGGCGTTTTCTGGTTAAAAATGCAATTTAGTTAGCTGAATAGGCTAAAATTCATTGAAAATCATAAAGGGAGCTGTACCTAAATTCAGAGGGGAACTAATTCAAAAGGTTCACCCATTTGTTGTTTAACTCATTTGTTCTTGAAAGAAGGGTATAGGGTCAGAGCAAGTAATTTTCAGAATAAGGGCAAATCTGTTAACCAACAGTTTCTGGTGACTCTACTGGGGAAAATTTGACAAAATCATTAATTATTAATCGCCTGAATATGAAGCAACAATGGTGCTTCCACACGAAAACATAATTCCTGTTCTGCAACCCAATCTTGGATTTCAAGACGAATAGGAAGATATCATTGGCCAGTTGAATACTCTTGCTTGGCGTACTCATCAAAATAGTGAAGATTACAGAAGAGCGAGCAGAGTGTTGGAACAAGAAGAAGAGTTGGCCGATAACCTGAGATTACTGTTACTCAGGCAAAGAAGAAGGCAGGCAAGAAACGCTGCAAGAAACCAAGCCCTTGAGGTACAAAGAAATCAAGAACAACAAAGAAATCAATAACTGCCTACCTAGTTCCAATATTATTTTAAGCTGGATTCCAGGCCCTACACCAGGTCTTCGAGAAGAGAGGGAGTTGAAGACCCTACCTTTCAAACATTTCAAAACCTTAATTTTCCTTATATCCCTACTCGTGCAAGAAAAGCAAGAAGTAGACCCCCTAGTCCTCCTAGGCCTGCTACTTCCCCTCTCTGCTAAGCTTTAACCCTTTCAGGCACTGCTATCCCCTTAGCTATAAATTTTCTACCCATGGCTCAACCTTGGGGAGCTGCCATAGGGCCTCTGAACCTAGGGGCCAACCTAAATCCATTACCTAAAAATGCAAGAGAGAATTTGCCCAGGTTCAATGGAGACGGTAAAACATCACCAGAAGAACATTTATGTGCTTTTGCAGCAGCATGCAGTGTGTTGGGTGTTCAACACCAGGACGTTGCCATAAGGCTCTTTGTGCAGACTTTGACTGACACTGTTGCACAATGGTTCTACCACCTGACTGATGCCTCAATTACGAATTGGAATGAAATGAAAACTGCCTTTGAAAATAGGTTCAAGAGTGCAGAGGATGAACATTACCTCCTTGCACAGCTGACTCAACTTAAAAAGGAGATTCATGAACCTATGAGGGAGTTCGTGGCCAAATTCAATAGAATTGTGAATAAAATCACTGCTACAAAAAGACCATCTGGCGAAAATCAGAAATGTTTCTTTATTAATGCTATGCTTCCCGATATTAGGTTCCATCTCAGGAGAGGTGCAATTGCCGATTTGACAGCTGCACAAAACCTAGCAGTCGGATTGGAGGATGATCTCATCATGGCCGGCAAATGGAAGAGGGAGGTTTAGGTGCCAAATGCCCAATCCTCATCTTCTATGGACCCTATAGTGCAGAGGTTGGTTAATGATATGATTGCCTTAAAGAGGCAACTACCTAAGGCTGGCGCCCCTTTCCAGCAACCGTACCAAGATATGAGCAGAAGAAATTTGAATCAACAAGCAAATACTGGTAGAACTTTACCCTTGACGGCAGCACAACCAAGATTGGCTATTGAACCTGCTCCTGGAAGAGGAAACATGTGCATTTTTCACTTGACTACTGACCATGATGGGAATTCTTGCCCAGAAATGCTCAGGTACACTCAGATGACTGCTACTCAAGATATGCTAGGGGAAGCCACAGAAGATGAAAGGAACTACGAGGAACCTGGCGGCTCTGAAATACACTTCCTTGAATATGAGTATGATTCAGAAAGGGGAGGTGAAATATTGGTAACCCTTGAAGACCCTTCATGCGCTGTGCTCACTAGGGGTCAGAGGAATATGAAATCTTCTAATACTCAAGAAATACCTGGCAAAGGTAAGGAGCCCTTAACTAGAACTCATGATGCTAATTTGAAAGCTCAGGAAAATAAATTGCTACATAGAAATGAGCTAGATGCTTCCTTTGATATTGTAGATTTTTGTAAATTTGCAAAAATTCAAATTTCTCCTATTGAATATCTCAAGTTGAAACCTACTAAACTTGACAAATTAGTTAAACATGTTAAAGGTAGTCCTGCACAAACTGAATTTGTGAATCAATTGGAAGTCGATGCTGAATCCCCTATTGCTAGATTATTTACTTCCTCATCTGAGTCACCTTTGTCTGCCCCTAATACAACTCCCAATGCATCCAACAATATTCCTTATACTGATTTGAAACCTAATCCTTTTTATGTGTCCCTGTATATCAATGGTCATAAACTTAGCAACTGCATTATAGATTCAGGAGCCTCTGATAACATTATGCCCTCCTCTGTAGCTAAAGCCCTAGGATTATCACTTACGAAAACATTTGGAAGATGTTATTCTATGGACGGAAAACAGGTTTCCTTACTTGGGCAAATTAAAGATGCACGAGTCGCACTTGTAGCTTACCCTGACAAGAGGGTGAAATTGACTATTCTGGTAGCAGATATTCCTGCCAGTTATGGAATGCTTTTGAGCAGGACATTTTGCAAGGATCTAGGTGGACAAATCAGGCTGGATTGGTCAGAGGCCACAATCCTAGTAGGAAAGCAGAGAGTGAAGCTGGAACCTGAGCCCAAGTGCAAGTTCACTGTCTATCCCTCTGATGATCCCAAGGCACAGATTTTGTTTGAGGAATGTGAATTCGGTAATTATTTCTTCTCCTCTGAACAAAGCTACGAGGCAGAACCCAAGGAAGAATTAGTGCAAAAACCTGTACATTCTGATGATCTATGGGTTATGGAATTTGATGGCAGCTGTGCTACCGCTGGTTCAGGGGCTGGAGTCGTGTTAATCTCACCTGAAGGTGAATTGTTTTCTTATTCTTTTAAGTTAGAGTTCAAAAACACCAACAATACTGCAGAGTATGAAGCCTTACTGCTCGGATTGTTTGAAGCCAAAGAGAAGGGTGTGAAGGTACTTAAGGTAAAGGGTGATGCTGAACTAATTGTGAAGCAGGTAAGGGGAATCTTTTCTGTAAAGAATGAAAGACTAAGGCATTATAGAAATAGGGTATGGGATGAAATCGAATATTTTGATGCTTTCTCTATAGAAACAATTCCCAGGGATCTGAATTCCTGAGTAGATTCTCTGGCAGTATCAGCTTCTCTCCTTTTACCACATCCAGATTTCAAGAAAGATTCTTATAGGGTAGAAATGATATATCGCCCTAATGTCCCTGACAATGCCAAGAACTAGCAGGTTTTTGAAAGTGATAATCAAATTAGAAAATTCTTAGAAAACGCTGAAATGTTCCTGGGGACCTATTTTGAAGGTTCCGAAGCAGAGTGCAAAGAATTCAGTCCTGACCCTGGGATTAATTCAAGAGATGATATGATTCAATTAAAGGGAAACAAAATCCCTAAAGGGCTGGTTTCTTTGGAACATCTATTTTCTAGAAGAGATGAATATGTTAAAGGCAAGCCTTCCTCTATTCCTGATAAAGCAGAGGATTATGAGAAAATAAATATTGGAGATAAAGCCGATCCTAAGTGGATATCCATTGGTAAATGCTGCTCTTCAGAGAAAAAAAACAAATTGATTAAATTGCTAATCAGATATAAGGATGTTTTCGCTTGGTGCTATGATGATCTCAAAAATTTTAGACATGGACAGTTTCACCACCATATCCCTCTGAAAGCAAATGCAGCTCCATTCAGACAGAAGCTGAGGAATTACAACCCAAAAGTTGCTGAAGCCATCTTTAAAGAGATAGATAAGATGTTGAAAGCTAGAATCATCTATCCAATCCATCACTCCACCTGGGTGGCAAATATTGTTCCGGTCCGAAAGAAAAATGGAGAAATAAGGATCTGTGTTGACTTCAGAAACTTAAATCAAGCCAGCCTGAAAGATAACTATCCTCTACCTGTGATGGACCACATCTTGCAGACAGTTGCTGGGTCTGAAATGATGTCTATGCTGGATGGTTTTTCAGGTTACAATCAGATAGGTGTGGCTACAGAGGATCAACATAAAACAGCTTTCACGACACCTCGGGGAACCTTTGCCTATAATCGAATGCCCTTTGGCTTGATCAATGCAGGAGCAACTTTTCAGCGGGCAATGGATTCGTCCTTCAGGGACCTAAAGAATAGGATCATTGTTATTTACCTTGATGATTTAACTGTCTTTTCCAAGAATAGAGAAGATCACTTGAGAGATCTGGAGTCTGTCTTGCAAAGGTGTTGGAGCCACGGCATCTCACTCAACCCCAAGAAGTCAGTTTTCTGTGTGACTGAGGGAAAATTGTTGGGACACCTAGTTTCAAAAGATGGAATCAGGATCGACCCAGAGAGAGTCAAGGCAATTCAACAGCTTAGTCTCCCCTCAAACAGGACTGGAGTCGAGTCCTTCTTCGGTCAAATCAATTTCCTCAGAAGGTTCATCCCTGACTTTGCTGAGATTACAAAACACATTGTCGGGATGATGAGTGAGAAACAACCTTTCAAATGGAACGAAGCTGCTAGGAAGGTGTTCGAGGATATCAAGGAGGCTATTGCAAACACTCCCACTTTGGTAAATCCTAATTTTCAGAAGGATTTTATTATTTATTGTTATGCTTCGGAACACACCATGTCAGGAATTTTGTTGCAGAAAAATGAATTAGATGAAGAGGCTCCCATAGCCTTTATGAGTGTTCCCCTAAAAAAGCATGAGCTAAAATATTCTTTGGTCGAAAAGCAAGCCTTCACTGTGGTCAAAGCTGTCAAGCAATTCAGATATTATATACTCCATTCCCATTTAGTTGTATTTGTTCCAAATTCAGCTGTGAAAAGTATTTTGACTCAGCAGGAAGTGGGATTAAATAATAGAGCAACGTGGGTTGCTAAAATACAGGAGTATGATCTGGAAATTAGACCTACTAAGCTGATCAGGGGTCAAGGTTTATGTAAGCTGATTGCTGAGAATAAAGAGCAAGAAGGGGAGGGACTCCCCACAGTCTTATTGGTAAGTTTACAGGATCCATGGTTTCTGGATGTGGCACATTATCTTACATATGGTGACTGTCCTAATCACCTGACTCCTAAAGAGAAAAGAAACTTGAAGCTGAAAGCTGCAAAATATGTTATTTGGGGAGATGTTCTTTACAAGAAAGGGTTAGATGGGACTTTTCTGAGATGTGTGGATAAAGAACAGCAGGATAAACTCTTGGGAGTTTTCCATAATGAAGCTTGTGGCGGACATTTTTCTTCTTCAGTCACAGCTTTCAAGATTCTCAGAAATTGTTATTACTGGCCAGGGATGTTCAAGGACGCGTATAGGTTCGTGGCTAATTGTGAGAAGTGTAAAATGTTCTCAGGAAGGCCACAACTTGCAGCTCTACCTTTGAGGCCTATTGTTGTTGAAGAACCCTTCAAACAGTGGGGATTGGATTTTATTGGACCTATCTCACCCCCCTCAAGTGCAGGGCATACCCATATCTTAACAGCAACAGATTATTTCACGAAATGGGTTGAGGCAGCCCCTGTAAAAAGAACAACTTCCGAGGTGGTTTGTGATTTTCTCAAAGAGAATATTTTAGTTCGATTCAGTGTGCCCCAGAAGATTGTAGCAGATAATGCTACCAATTTCTCCTCAGGTGAGATGACTTCCTTCTGTTATGAACATAGTGTTAGCACTCATTTTGACCTGGTGTTGATTTGTCATGATCAGGAGGTTTCTTCATTTGAAGCCTTTATCTTCTTGCCCATTTTTTCTAAGTGTTGGACCTCCTCAGCATTTTTCAGCTGCAGCATCATATTTTCCTGAGGAGGAGGTCATCATCATCATCTTGTCGTCGATGATGGTCTGCATCATCATGTTCTTCGTCGACTGGTTTCTCATCGTCATCATCATATTTCGCTATCGGGTGATGTTTGGTTATTATCCTGATGATGCTGATGAGCTACAGTGCGCCCTCAGTTGCTTGCGGGGGTGATTTTTCAAGTATCCGGTGATCTTCCGAATATCACCTTGCCCAAACATGATGATGATGTTGCCCCGATATCCTGAAGGGGTTATTCTCTAAGTTGTTCAACCTGACTTGTTTTTTCTTAAGGGTCGTCATCATCATCATGATATTTCCAGTTATCATCCTGCTGCTTGCGGAGGTCATCATATTTTCTGCCTTCATGATATTTCGCCGGGGTCATATTTTTATCATCGGGTGATCTTGGTTAATATCATCCTGATGATGTTGTTGAAGAGTTCTAAGTGCGACCCGATATTCACTAGGGTCATCATATTTTGAACGTCAGGATGATCTTAGTCAATATCATCCTGATGATGTTGTATCACTTCTTGTTCGTTGTATTGTCATCCTGATGATGCTGACGTCATCCTTATATCAGGGTGATATCTATTTCTCTGCCTATCTGCATCATGATATTCCGAAGGAGGGGGTGATATTTTCATTTTTTGAATATCATCCGGATGTATATTTGTTCCAGCATCATGATGATGCTGATATCAAGGAGAATTCCGCCTACTGGCTTCATGCATTATCTACTGGGGTGATCTTTTCAAGCATCATCATCATATTCAGTTATCGCCCCGATCTTATGGTGGAGCTACAGTGCAACCTGATATTTGTGCATCAGGAGGATATTTCCAAATATCCGGTTGTCTTCCGAATATCATGATGACGTTAATATGATGATGACATCATCAAGGTTCGGGGGGGGTCATATTTCTAACACTGATCATCTTATGATGATCCCCTGATATTTGCAAACATGATGATGACGTCATCCGGATATGAGGAGGTGCGCAGTAGGCAGATATGATGATGACGTCAGCAGGATATGATGATGACGTCATCAGGATGTTCATCGGCCAGACTTTTGGTATAAGCTCAGTAGGAGGATGTTCCTCCGATGGATCAGGTTGTGCCGATTATCATGAAGGTTATATTTCAAATATCATGATGACGTCAGGGTGATATTTCGAACAACAGGATATCATGCTGCTGGAGGATGATGATGATGAGGTCTTATACTAGTGTCGTCAGGAGCAAAAGCACCGACATGATATATGCTCATGACCTAGTATATAAAGTGTTATTGAGGTCATCGCGGGGTGCATGTGGGATATTGATATCCTACATTTTCAAATATCATGATGATGAGTCTCGGCGGGAAATGCTTGCGATAGACTGTTAGATGTTCTTCCCAAGGCCGCGGGTTGGTGCGCCATTAATGGCGATTGTTGCAGAGGTATGGGCGATGGCGTGGGTGGATCTTGTACCCGACTGAAGGTGTACATCAGCGGACAGTGGCGCAGGGCTTGAGAAATCTTCCTGTCTCCTCCCCTACCTGCTGCATTCAAGTTTGGGCGCCAATCTGGTTGTGTTTGAGCACCATTTTCATGATACTGTGTATCTGGCGGGATTTTGGTCAACCATGTAATTAATTGCTGAGCACCTACCTGGCTGTTATGAGCAGGTTGTGTTGTTCATTTGTAGGTTGTTGAAAGTTGAAGATTTTGGCTCTGTAATGCATAACAAGCTGATCTGGTTGCTCTGTACAGCTTACCTGTGAGTTTATGTATCTCTTGTTGTTTGTTTTTGGCATGAACCCACTGATTTCATGATTAAACTTATATGAGAAATGTTGTTTAGCATGTGTTGTGTTAATTCTGTCTCCAGTATTGCATGTATTCTTCTTTTGAATCTAGATGTTTGGTAATGTTTAGATTCTAGAACATGGAATTCCTATGTTGAATGTCTGATCTTTTAACTTCTGCTCAAGGGGTAGATTAAACTGTTTTCAGGTTGAATATTGGGAAGGGTATACTGCAGTAGGGATACCATAAGTAGAGATAACCTAACACTTTGTATTGGGAGATATCTGTAAGGCAGATATCACATATATCCCCTTGAAATCCAATTTTAGTTGTTCATGCTGATCATTCACAGGTGTATGTCTACTGACTCCAGGCCCTGGATAGGCACCAATCATGCTTTGTTTTGTGTTATAACCATATCCAGCTTTGCATCCAAGCTTAAAATCCAAATCAAGATCTAAAACCAACATTAGGACATTAGAGTTAGTTTTAGGAACCTCAGTCCTCTGTCTACAACTGCAAATAGGCCCGAAGCTAGCCCCTTTGCCCTTATCTTTCAGTTTTGGTCTACTTACAGGAGGACTCATCTGCTTTCTGTCAACATCCCAGCCTTGCATGCATATCCTCATGGATGTTGAGTAGGGAATACCCCCCTAGGTCTTGCAGAGCCTGAAGAAGAAGAGGAGATAAAATATAGAGTCTATCTCCTACACTGTTGACCCCCTGGCCCAGAGATCCTGTTGATCACTGATGGCTACCTTGTAGGGAAATCTGGGAATAAGCATCCAGTCTGGGAAAAAGTCAACAGAAATTGGCGACTCCGCTGGGGAACCTTGTGAAAGAACCCTGGTTTTCAGAAGAAAACAGTTCCTAGTAATAGGTGGCGACTCCGAAGTAATCTCCCAACCGGTCAAAGTAAAATTTATATGCAGGGGAGAAGATCCCAACAAAATCCTCTATTTGAAGAGTTACCATTAACAAAAAGAATGATGTATAGAAGAAAGGGAACTGTCTCAATTAGTCATGAGAGCTCCCCCAGAAAAGGTGATGATATACAAGATAACCCTAGGCCATCAGGACAGCATGCTCCTTATTTTTCAAATGCAGAAGCTGATATCCAAGGTGCATATGAGAGGCAACAGGGTGGTAGTATGAGAATGAGGTCAGAGGTGTTCCAAGAACGCCCTTTTCTAGACCCAAGTGAAAGGTTTGAAGAGGCAGAGTCTCTAAGGGATGATGAAGATGATGACCAGAATGGCATGAGACCATCTACCTCCAGACCTAAGGATGAACAGTTAGCTGAAGAAATCAGAAGTCTAAGAGCAGAACTAGAATACCTACAAGCCATGAAAATCAGAGATGATATGAAGCAGAAAGTGCAAGCCTTAAGAACTGCCCAAAATGATTTAATTCCTACCCTAGAGAATGCAAATATGCAAAGACATCAGCAAAGATATGAAATGCAACATCAGCATCATGATGACAGACAAAATGTGAATGATGCTAGGATACCACTGAACCATGCAGGAAACCAAAATGCAAACAGAAATGCTAATGTTAATCAGCCAAACAGACAGCCCATGCAGCTAGATAGATTTAGGCAGCTGGTGTTTGATGGTATTCCTGGGTATCCTAACCCCATTGATAAACATCTGAGGCTGCAAGTGCCTAAATTTTTAGGAAACAACACAGTGTCAGGAGAAGATCATCTAAAGGCCTTTCAAAATGTCATGGATAATTTTGAGGTTGAGCATGAGGATGTTTTCATGAAGTCATTCATGCAATCCTTAATAGATGAGGCAAGAGAATGGTACAGGAATCTGCCTGACCGGAGTATTTCATCATGGGATGATTTTAAGAGGATGTTCAAGGAGCAATATGGTGATAAGACTGACCCTAGCTTCTTTGTAAATGAGTTCACCAGTATCACTAAAGGGTCAAATGAGCAGGTTGCAGACTTTAATGCAAGATTTACTAAAGTGTTGAACAAATTGCCACATCACATGAGGCCAAATGAACCAATGTGCATAATTTTGTATATCAATGCCTTTGATGCAAAGACTGCATATGGACTAAGAGATAAAGGTCCTGCCACTCTCAGGGATGCTTTCAGAATTGCAGTAAATATTGAAAACAATAGGAAAGCATCAGGCAAGACAAATAGAAGGGATGATATAAAAATTCTGCAGAATCCAAACAAGCCTCAGAACACTCAAGGTAGTACATCTGCTCCTGAAGATAAGATAGACAAACTGGCAAATGTTGTTAAGGACCTGAGCTATAGATTAGCTAGAAGTGAAAAAGGGATGGGTCCTGATAGGCAAGTCTATCAAAGGCAGGAAAAGAGGCCATCATTACATGATATGCCTTATAACACCAATTGGCATGATGGTAAGCCTGTATTTCCGTGAAACAACACAAATCAGAGGGCTCAACATGTCAAGGAAACTCCTGATCCCCTAAAGAAAACTATAAATATTGCTGATGATGCTCCGTGGTGTATAATTTGTCAGATGCCACATTCATAGTCACAGTGCATGATTGCTCAATCCTTGTATGATAATGCTACATCTTGTAATGAATGCAATGAGCCACATCATGTGCAGGATGATGATGTTAATATGATGTCCATAGGCAATGGATATACTCTTTATGATGCTGATGAGAAGACAGATCATCAAATTCAGGCCTGCCAACAGTCCCCATATGATGAAGATAACTATGTGTATGCTCAGAATTCACACAACTTTCTGAGTAACTTACAACGACCTTCTGATGAGGAAATTAGAGCCTTCACAGCTGCAGCAGTTGCTCAAGTCAAAAGCAACTATAATCTCAGAGGTAAAAATCAAGTAGGCAGCTCACATCAGCCAGAAGATATTTCTGCAGGTCAGCTGGTGCATGGTCATAAAGGAACTGAACCACAAAAAAGGCAGTGGGTAAATAATAAGCAGAACTTTAGATACAGAACAGGTCATGAATTTTAAGGACCAGAAAATAAAATCCCTCAGGTTGAAGATCAAAGTAGAGGTTCCCAAGACAAGAATGATGATCAGGGAACTATCAAAATGAAAACTAAATCAGCTCAGGATAAAAACAAGGTTGTGGAGCAAGCTACAACTGTTGTACAAAACTGTGCTCCATTTGATATAGCCCAGATCCTCTCTCAGGTAAAGGTCTCTGTTCCACTTATGGAACTCATGAAAGTGGAAGAGATCAAGAATAGGACAATATCCCTAATCTCAGGGGTACCTTTTCAAGCTAAACAAAATGATCAGACCCAGGGTGAGAAACATGTCATGTGTAATGAAGAAGATGAGACTCCTGAAGTCTATTTAGGAATGACCATGACAAAGTGTCCTTCACAGGTGGAACCATTTTATGTTTCCCTGGTCATAAATGGAAAAATAATTAGAAATTGTATGCTTGACTCTGGAGCATCTACAAATGTCATGCCTTTGGCTATCATGCAACAAACTGGATTAAAAATTGACAAGGCATGTGGAAAATGTTATGCCATGGATGCCAGAGAGGTACCAGTTATTGGAATCATGAAGGATGTAGATTTCAAACTGGCAGCATTTCCTGAAAAAAGATACAAAATGAATATAACAGTGGTTGACATCAAGCCACAGTATGGTATGTTGCTGTCAAGAAGATGGGCAGCAGTAATTGGTGGAAGTATGCAGCTGGACCTGTCATATGCCATGATTCCAATGAATGGCAGGGATGTCAAGCTAATCAGAGAGCAAAGATCATCAGAGACAGTGGAAGACCAAGAAGCAAATGAACAGGTATGCTTTGTAGACACTGACTGTGATAACTTCAAGGTTGTCTCAGATGATACAGAAGACAAAAAGAAAAATGTCTGCATTGAAGAGCTGGATCAGCAAGGCTTATGGACCATGTTTTTTGATGGAGCTTGTGCAAAAGAGGGCTCTGGAGCTGGAGTTGTTTTCCTGTCTCCAACTGGTAAGCTCCTCAAATTCTCTTTCTTGCTGAGGTTTGATTGCACAAACAATATTGCAGAATATGAGGCTTTACTCTTAGGCCTAAATATTGCTCTCAAACATGGGATTAAGATGTTAAGAGTATTTGGGGATTCTGAGCTGATTGTATCCCAAATCAGAAATAAGTATGCTGCAAAAAATAAAAGACTGAAGCAATACAAGCATGCTGTTTGGGATACTATTGAACTTTTTGATGCATTTTCAATTGGCTGGGTAGAAAGGTCAAAAAATGTTATGGCTGATTTCTTAGCCAATGTTGCAATAAGGCCAGATGACATCACTCTGTCAGGTGTTACAAATGTAGAAACTAAAATTAGGCCTGCCATACCAGAAAACATATGCAATTGGCAAGTTTTTAATGATGATAGGGATTTGCTGAAATTTTTGCACTGCATAGATGAGTATGAGAATCAACAGATTGATTTCCAAGCTTTTGTAGAGACTGTAAATGGAAAAGAAACTCTTGTGGGAAAAGAGATAATTCAGTTGAAGACTAACAAGATCCCTAGAGGGTTAGTAGCTTTGGAAAGAGCCTTTGACAGTAGAGACAAAATGGTCACAAGGACATCCCCCACAAATAAGGAGGATTTAGAAGAAATAAATTTGGGGACATCTCAGGCCCCTCAGAAGGTATATATTGGTAAACAGCTCAAACCACACATTAGAAGTATGCTGATTGCATTACTGAAAAGGTATAAACATGTTTTTGCTTGGTCATATGAGGACCTAAAAGCTTATAGGGAAGACTTATTCCAGCATGAGATCCCATTGAAGCCTGAAGCTAAGCCATTTAGACAAAGGCAAAGACCTATTAATCCTACCTTAGCTCCCAAGATGCAAGAAGAACTCAAAAGGCTCAGGGAAGCTGGAATAATTGTGCCAATCAGACATTCAACTTGGGTGTCTAACCTTGTCCCAGTCAGAAAAAAGAATGGTGATATTAGGCTTTGTGTTGATTTCAGGAACTTGAATGTATCCTCTTTGAAGGATAACTATCCACTGCCTAATATGGAAGCTATGTTGCAGAGAGTGACTGGTTGTGAACTCCTATCCATGATGGATGGATTTTCAGGATATAATCAGGTAAAGGTAAAGGAATCAGAACAATATAAGACTGCCTTTACCACTCCATGGGGGACATATGTGTATGTTAGAATGCCATTTGGACTAACAAATGCAGGTGCTACATTTCAAAGAGCAATGGATGTTGCTTTTGCAGGGCTGATTGATTCAATCCTGGCTGTATATCAGGATGACTTGACTGCCTACTCAAAGAAAGAAGAGCAGCATTGTTTGCATCTGGAGCAGATTTTCATAAGAGCACTAGAATATGGTATTTCTTTAAACCCAAAGAAGTGTGCCTTTGGAGTAGTTGAAGGAAAACTTCTGGGACATATTGTTTCCAAGGATGGAGTCAGGATAGATCCAGAGAGAGTGGCAGCTATTGACAGGATTCAAATGCCAAAAACTGTGAAAGGAGTTCAGTCCTTCTTTGGATAGATAAACTTTGTTAGAAGATTTGTTCCCAACTTTGCAGAAACTACAAGGAACATTTCCAAGATGATGAAGAAGGATGCAACTGTCAACTGGGAAAGGGAAGCAATAGAATCATTTCAGAATATCAAAGAGGCAATTAAGATGGCCCCTGTTCTTAAATCTCCTGATTTTTCTAGGCCATTCCAAGTGTTTTCATTTGCTTCCTTTCATACTCTTGCTACATGTTTGTTACAGAAAAATGAAGATGGTTTTGAACAACCCATCGCTTTCTTCAGTATGTCCCTGCAGGCCTCTGAGTTGAAATATGACATTATGGAAAAACAGGCATATGCACTTGTTAGAGCCATCAAAAGTTTCAGACCATACTTGGTAGGGTCATATATAATTGCATATGTACCTCATGCAGCAGTCAAAGACATATTCACTCAGCAGGAGGTGACTGGAAGAAGGTGCAGATGGATAAACAAACTGCAGGAGTTCAACATAGACATACAAGTTACTAAGTTGATAAGGGGACAAGGATTAGCCAAGATGATGGCACAGTCAAACTTGGAAGCATGCCAAGTTAATGCAGTCCAAGATGAGAGTGTAAATGTATCAGGATCTGAATGGTACAAGGATATTATCTATTACTTGCAAAATCTGAATTGTCCTTCCCATTTCAGTGACTGTCAAAAGAGGACTCTAAAGTTACATGCAATCAGGTATGTTATTGTTCAAGGTGAGCTGTACTGGAAAAACCCTGATGGTGTGCTGCTGAGATGTGTGGATGAGGACATGGCTAACAATGTTTTGATTGACATGCATAAAGGATTGTGTGGTGGACATTATACTGCCCAAACAACAGCTCATAAAATTCTCAGGGCAGGATATTGGTGGCCCACTCTCTTTTCAGATGCACAAAGGTTAGTAAGGAAGTGTGACCCTTGCCAGAGATTCTCAGGAAAGCTGAAATATGATGGTGCTTTACCCCTCAGAACTGTACCTGTGGATGCTCCATTCCAGCAATGGGGAATTGACTTTATAGGGGAAATTGCAGACAAATCAAGTGGGGGACACAGTTGGATTTTGGTGGCAACTGATTACTTTACCAAATGGATTGAGGCCATTCCAACTAAGAGAGCTACAAGTAAGGTGGTGACAGATTTCATACTAGAAAACATCATCATCAGGTTTGGAGTACCATCTAAGATAATCACTGATAATGCTATGTGCTTCAGATCAGGTGAATTTGTTGACTTTTGCAACAGGTATGGGATAAACCTGTCATATACATCACCATATCACCCACAAGGAAATGGTCAAGCAGAATCAAGCAATAAAAGCATCATGAAAATTATCAAGAGGATACTGGACAAGAATAAGAGAGCTTGGGACTCAAAGTTGAACTTAGCAGTATGGGCTGACAGAGTGACAGTGAAAAGGGCTATTGGGAAGTCACCTTTTGAGCTAGTATATGGTGCACCAGCTAGACTGCCCATAAACAATCTCCTACCAGTCTACAGATTCATTCAGGAAAATGATGAGGAGGTTGAAGGTTCCATGACAGAAAGAGTGAATCAGCTGGTTGCATTGGATGAAGACAGAAGGAGTGCCCACCAGATCAATCTCAAAAGACAACAGGATATGAAATATCAGTTTGACAAGAGAACTACAAAAAGGAAGTTTCAAGTCAATGATCTGGTGCTCATTTGGAATGCTAAAGGTCAGGAAAAGGGTAAACATGGTAAATTTCAGCCCTTATGGATGGGCCCATATCAGGTTTGCAATACTCATGGGGAGGATTCTTATTTCCTCCAGGCCCTAGATGGTGAAATTCTGGAATTGCCTGTGCATGGCCAATTCCTTAAATTCTATTTTGCATAAATGATGGTTGCTGTGCACATTTGTAAAAATATGTATGTAGTGTAAATGCCTTGTACAGCTCGTGTTTTTTGACTTTTTGTCTGGTCTGCCCGGAGATCTGGTTCTCGCTGCAGGTTTTCACCTGCACGTCCCCATTCAGAGCCACTGTTAGCACTCATTTTGACCTGGTGTTGATTTGTCATGATTAGAAGGTTTCTTCATTTGAAGCCTTTATCTTCTTGCCCATTTTTTCTAAGTGTTGGACCTCCTCAGCATTTTTCAGCTGCAGCATCATATTTTCCTGAGGAGGAGGTCATCATCATCATCTTGTCGTCGATGATGGTCTGCATCATCATGTTCTTCGTCGACTGGTTTCTCATTGTCATCATCATATTTCGCTATCGGGTGATGTTTGGTTATTATCCTGATGATGCTGATGAGCTACAGTGCGCCCTCAGTTGCTTGCGGGGGTGATTTTTCAAGTATCCGGTGATCTTCCGAATATCACCTTGCCCAAACATGATGATGATGTTGCCCCGATATCCTGAAGGGGTTATTCTCTAAGTTGTTCGACCTGACTTGTTTTTTCTTAAGGGTCGTCGTCATCATCATGATATTTCCAGTTATCATCCTGCTGCTTGCGGAGGTCATCATATTTTCTGCCTTCATGATATTTCGCCGGGGTCATATTTTTATCATCGGGTGATCTTGGTTAATATCATCCTGATGATGTTGTTGAAGAGTTCTAAGTGCGACCCGATATTCACTAGGGTCATCATATTTTGAACGTCAGGATGATCTTAGTCAATATCATCCTGATGATGTTGTATCACTTCTTGTTCGTTGTATTGTCATCCTGATGATGCTGACGTCATCCTTATATCAGGGTGATATCTATTTCTCTGCCTATCTGCATCATGATATTCTGAAGGAGGGGGTGATATTTTCATTTTTTGAATATCATCCGGATGTATATTTGTTCCAGCATCATGATGATGCTGATATCAAGGAGAATTCCGCCTGCTGGCTTCGTGCATTATCTACTGGGGGTGATCTTTTCAAGCATCATCATCATATTCAGTTATCGCCCCGATCTTATGGTGGAGCTACAGTGCAACCTGATATTTGTGCATCAGGAGGATATTTCCAAATATCCGGTTGTCTTCCGAATATCATGATGACGTTAATATGATGATGACGTCATCAAGGTCCGGGGGGGGTCATATTTCTAACACTGATCATCTTATGATGATCCCCTGATATTTGCAAACATGATGATGACGTCATCCGGATATGAGGAGGTGCGCAGTAGGCAGATATGATGATGACGTCAGTAGGATATGATGATGACATCATCAGGATGTTCATCGGCCAGACTTTTGGTATAAGCTCAGCAGGAGGATGTTCCTCCGATGGATCAGGTTGTGCCGATTATCATGAAGGTTATATTTCAAATATCATGATGACGTCAGGGTGATATTTCGAACAACAGGATATCATGCTGCTGGAGGATGATGATGATGAGGTCTTATACTAGTGTCGTCAGGAGCAAAAGCACCGACATGATATATGCTCATGACCTAGTATATAAAGTGTTATTGAGGTCATCGCGGGGTGCATGTGGGATATTGATATCCTGCATTTTCAAATATCATGATGATGAGTCTCGGCGGGAAATGCTTGCGATAGACTGTTAGATGTTCTTCCCAAGGCCGCGGGTTGGTGCGCCATTAATGGCGATTGTTGCAGAGGTATAGGCGATGGCGTGGGTGGATCTTGTACCCGACTGAAGGTGTACATCAGCGGACAGTGGCGCAGGGCTCGAGAAATCTTCCTGTCTCCTCCCCTACCTGCTGCATTCAAGTTTGGGCGCCAATCTGGTTGTGTTTGAGCGCCATTTTCATGATACTGTGTATCTGGCGGGATTTTGGTCAACCATGTAATTAATTGCTGAGCACCTACCTGGTTGTTATGAGCAGGTTGTGTTGTTCATTTGTAGGTTGTTGAAAGTTGAAGATTTTGGCTCTGTAATGCATAACAAGCTGATCTGGTTGCTCTGTACAGCTTACCTGTGAGTTTATGTATCTCTTGTTGTTTGTTTTTGGCATGAACCCACTGATTTCATGATTAAACTTATATGAGAAATACTGTTTAGCATGTGTTGTGTTAATTCTGTCTCCAGTATTGCATGTATTCTTTTTCTGAATCTGGATGTTTGGTAATGTTTAGATTCTAGAACATGGAATTCCTGTGTTGAATGTCTGATCTTTTAACTTCTGCTCAAGGGGTAGATTAAACTGTTTTCAGGTTGAATATTGGGAAGGGTATACTGCAGTAGGGATACCATAAGTAGAGATAACCTAACACTTTGTATTGGGAGATATCTGTAAGGCAGATATCACATATATCCCCTTGAAATCCAGTTTTAGTTGTTCATGCTGATCATTCACAGGTGTATGTCTACTGACTCCAGGCCCTGGATAGGCACCAATCATGCTTTGTTTTGTGTTATAACCATATCCAGCTTTGCATCCAAGCTTAAAATCCAAATCAAGATCTAAAACCAACATTAGGACATTAGAGTTAGTTTTAGGAACCTCAGTCCTCTATCTACAACTGCAAATAGGCCCGAAGCTAGCCCCTTTGCCCTTATCTTTCAGTTTTGGTCTACTTACAGGAGGACTCATCTGCTTTCTGTCAACATCCCAGCCTTGCATGCATATCCTCATGGATGTTGAGTAGGGAATACCCCCTAGGTCTTGCAGAGCCTGAAGAAGAAGAGGAGATAAAATATAGAGTCTATCTCCTACACTGTTGACCCCCTGGCCCAGAGATCCTGTTGATCACTGATGGCTACCTTGTAGGGAAATCTAGGAATAAGCATCCAGTCTGGGAAAAAGTCAACACATAGTATTTCTCTTTCTCATTCATCGGATTACTATCCCCAAGGGAATGGACAAGCTGAGTCCAGTAACAAAAACCTGATTGCTATCATGAAGAAATTGGTTAATGATAGCCCCAGGGATTGGCATAAGAAGTTATATGAAGCTCTCTGGGCTGACAGAGTAACTCCAAAGAGAGCGATTGGGATGGCACCATTTGAATTAGTTTATGGGATAGGAGCCCAATTATCATTACCATTGGAGCTGTCTACAGCCAAACTGCAAAGCGTAATTGAGGATCATTATTTCCAAGATTCCCTGGAGAAAAGGATCATGTATTTAACCAAAATTGAGGAAGAGAGAAATGAACTGGTTGACCGAATCACTGTGCATCAGGCTAAAGTTAAAGAAATTTTTGATAGGAAGGCAAGACCCAGGAAGTTCATGGAAGGTGACGAAATACTACTGTGGGACAAAAGGAGAGAACCAAAGGGTGCGCACAGCAAATTTGATTCCCTCTGGAAAGGGCCTTTTAAGATTCACCAGGTGTTGGGTCCAAATTCTTTCAAATTGGAATATCCTGATGGAACTGTTTTACCCCTGTCCTATAATGGACAGGATCTCAAGCTATATCGTCTGTAAACAGGTTCCCCAATTTTGTACATAGTCTTCCCTTTGTTTCGTTCTGTGTTTCCTTTCCTATTTTTGTTCGGTCCCGTCCTGTTTCTTTCTTTCTTTCTTTTGTTTTCATTTTCTGCGAAACCAGAGCTTCTGAGTTCTCTGCAATTTGCCATAAAATGCAGTCCCCAGTCAGAGCCAGTGTTACCTTTTGAGTCGCCCTTGTTTATTTATGTATTGGTAATATTTCTTGAACAAAAGCCGGTTTATCGTGCTATATTCCCGGTCATACCCTTGTTCTGTAAATCGGCTCTTGATCCTTCAATTTTTACCCGTGCGTCGCCTTTGTAAACAAAGTTACTTAAGGTTTGAACCTTTGAATCCGACCCATTCTCAAAGTCTAAAGTTCAATGGTTCAATGTGTCTGAAGTGTCATATAAAGCAAGTTGTCTTGTGTTTGCCTCAAGCGTCTTGGAACTTTCAGGTTGAACTTGAACCTTTCGCATGAACTCTTCGGCGGGGTTCAAGGTTCAAGGTTCAAGGTTCAAGGTTCAAGGTTCAATATTCATAGCCTTTTCATCCGTCGGGTCGCGCAGTTGCCTTATATCATGTGTCGTTGAACCTTCCGCTTGAACTCTTCCGCAGGGTTCAATAGTTCAAAGTTCAAAGAGTTCACTATTTCATAATTCGGGACCTTATACTAGAAGCTGCGTAACTTTCTGTTGGTCTATATAACTCATGTGTCGTTGAACCTTCATATTGAACCATGTCTTCCCAAGTTCAACGGTTCATGAGTCAAGTCCTTGTTTCCGTAAGATAGTTTTTCCGCCCAATCCATAAGGTCCAGTTGGCATATTTAGAACCTTCATATTGAACCATCGCGTTGAACCATGTTCCAAAGGTTCAAAGGTTCAATGGTTCAATGGTTCGAAGATTTGATAAGCTTGATCCCATTTGCTCCCGCGGTTTTCCAAGCCAAATTTAGTGGGAAAGTTGAAGGAGATTTTGTCAGAAACTCATCATAAAAGCGAGAGCTCTAATTTAACGGAGGCTACAGATAATTATTGTACCTCATGATGGCGTGTGAACATTACTTGCTATTAATGAAGAAATCAGAGTTCATGTCCCTTCGAACATTTTTGGCACGTATTGATCCGAGCGATAATCATTCATTCTGGTAAGTGCCATTATTAACGAAGAACAATCCAATTTTAGCAAGTAATCATACTGTGCGACGCAGAGGAGAATAGCGCTGGAAGTGTAAGGCTCTCATTTTTCAAGTTTTCGCAGTGAATTCAAATTTCCTGAAGGTGAGTTCTGTTTCCCCCTGTACTATTTCAAATTCTTATACTGGAAAGAAGAACCCCTAGAATTTCTGTTATTTTTGAAATTTGAATTGCTATATCATAGTCTTCCAAATATGTCTTTGAAGTCTACGTGTTTGGGGGATGAACACGGCCCTAGTCTTATTTATTCCCACTCAGAGTTTGGAGACACCGCATTAGTTCAGTATGACTTGGAGGAATTCATAGAAAGAACAAAAAACCCTGTCCAAACCCCCACAATGAAGAAGATTGTAGACAGTGGTTTAGTGGAAGCTGCAGCCTTTCCTCAGGCCATTCTATGCCCTGAATTGGTTCAAGAATGTATAAACAGATATGACCCCCAGAACAGATGTGTCAAAAATGCCAACGGGGATGTGCTGTTTTGTGTCAACAGACAAACCCTTATGTCTGTGATGAAGATACCGCATAAGGGGGCATATTCCAACCTCGACATACCTCCTCCAATGGATATTTCTCAGAAAAGAAACCAACTTACAAAAGTGTGATAGCACGGAATTGGCTGCTAAAATTTCAGAAAGGTGGTTCAAGGCTGCCCAGACCCCTCACTAGAGATCATTTAATACAGGAAGTAAGGGATATTGTGGTGTTATTGAATAGATTGAGAGGCAATCAACATGCCTATTACTAGGAAGACTGGATGTATTTTTTTATACAAGTCGTCCTTCAGGGTGAACAATACTTGGATTGGGCTGAGATAATAGCTGACTATCTGCATCAGAGTTTAAATAATCGTCTAGGCAACAGGGATTTCTTTATGTCTTCTTATCTATTTTAGTGTTTAGCATCCACAAGAGATTGGTTTGACCTGCCTCATGAGCCTTTAGATGAGAGCAGCAAAATTTATCAATATTACTCACAGTTGCAAAGAAAAAATTGTTATGAAAATTACAAGAGGATCAATGATGTCTTCACTGGGAAGATGACCTATGAATTGACAAGCAACCTAGGTAAGAGAATGACCAGTGAAGCAATGCAGCTAATCAGTATCTACGGTAGCTTTTTCATCCAATTCTCTGAGTTCACCTATATCAGAGTTGGGGGATTCGATGGTGAACCAATGAAGTTGCCCAGATATGTATTTGATCGTTTTGTACTAATAGAGGTATGTCGGCAATTGGCACATGTTGATAAAAAATTCCCATCAAAAAGGGGTTGTGGTATTTCTTTTCCTGTTGAACTTGGGCATTATTCATGCCTATCAACTTCTGATGCTTTAAATCTGGGGGTGAACCTTAAGAGGTTCAATTTTCAATTCTTCACTGCTAGGGCCAAATTCAACAGTAAAAGTTTTGTTAAAGATAACTTAAATTTTGGAATAGGGCACTCACACCTTCCTAAGCTGGAGGATTGTTGGATGGATTGTCCAAATGAATTTGAAGTTAGGAGAAGGTTATGGTGCAGATTTTCTTTAAGGCAAATAATTACCTTTAATTTAGACATGGACATTTCTGGAATTCTTGTTGATGATGAAGAAGTGGTTGATCCATAATTTGAGAAGGTGGAGCACTTACCCATTCCAGAGGTGGACTAGAGCAAGAGGGAGGAGGACAGGATTGAAATTAAGACCCTCCCGGTGATAAGGAGGACTGAAAAATGGTTGAGAGAAAAGAGGCAACAGGGGTCTCAAAATAAAAATGTTTAACAATTATCTTCAGTGGTTGCATCACCACTTCCCCTGGATCCTTCTAATCAACCTCTTGCTATCTGTGGTGCAGGTGCTTCTGAGCCATCACCTGAGAAGAGCCCTGTCACCAAGAAATCCAGAAGGGTCCTCACAGATATTCTGCCTTCTCGTGTCACCAGGCTGAGAACCAAAGGGAAAAGGAAGAAGCTAGTTTCTGAGACAATAATTGTCGACTTAAATTCAGAGGAAGAAGCAGAGGACCCCATGGGGGACAAAGAAGCAAGCCCAACCAGAACAGAAGCAGTTGATACTGGTTCACAGTCAGAGGATGTTTTGGGTACTCCTAAGATGTTGATGATTTCAGATAAACCCTCTGATGGAGAAAAACTCAGGAAGACAACCCCGGCACCGAAGTGGCTAGAGAGCTCTATATCTGACAAAAAGAAGGTGGTTCCTTTCGTTCTCCCTCTGGAAGATATGGTGAGTAAATGTCTGGGGAAGACCCCTAAGTCCAAGAGACTTAAAACAGTGTCCAGGATAGATGTTGACCCAAGCACTGGTAACTGGAGTGCAGAAATAGCCAAGCCAGTGACTGAGGGAGAGGTTCAAGATCTTACAGTGCATGATTTCACTGTGGAAAAGATAGACCTCGGTACTGCCTCCAGAGCTGCAGATGTACACCATCTCGAAGCTTCCACTAAAAGAATGGTCAATCGAACGATGAAAGATGAAAAGGACAAAAGAGAGTTAAAACAAGCTCTGCGTGCAATGGCAGAATATATTGAAGCCATTAACAATCCTAACCCATAGCCAATCTCACAAGTTCCCTTGTCTTTCGACCCAAAGTCACCCGTCAACCAGAAAATGTTAGATCAAGTTCATAGGAGCAAAATGGTCTCAAAAACATTTGATAGCTGGTTTGATAGCATTGAGCAAAAGGGAGCTGAGTATATTCATGAACTCAAAGGCATATATGACTTGACTGCTACTACCATTGAAGATCTTAAAGCACAGGTTGCTGTCTGGGCTAAGGACGAAGGCAAGTGGACCAGTGTGATAAACCAAATAGAGGAAGTTCAGAAATATGGGCTGGAGAAGTTTTTGGCAGAGATGAAACTGACTGGTGTGGATGAGGATTTATTGTATGTAAACAAAAAGAATATTGAATGGAGGAACTCCATATCTCGACAAGGACGCTTTGAAGTCTCAAAGCTAATTAAGGAGATAACGGACTTCACTCAGTCATTGCAACATGATTTACAATGTATCGATGTAAAATACTTGAAGGATGATGGAAAGCCTGTAGAAGATGTTGAAGCAGTAGCCCAATCCTTCAGAGATAAAATCCATTTTGTTAAAGAAAATGATAATATTCTGATTGAGGATTTCTCTAGAGTTTCTAAAGTTGAGTCCTTGCTCTACCTCTGCATCGATGCACTCCCTGAACACAAGGAAAAATTTGGGAAAATGCGAAGGGAAAAAGAGGTCTGGAAATTGAGGATGAAGCATATAGGCATACCAAACTTTCCTAAAATTAAGGAGTTCGTGGCTGCCTTTCAGGAGTGGAGAACCCAGCATGCTTCCCAGGCTCTCGACAGCAAATCAGGGGATGCTGATTCATCGCCCCAGTCATAACCGCATCAGCTCTTTCTTTTTCAAGTCCCTTAATTTATGTTATTTCTGGCAACTTTGATATTTTACAATCAGTTGTTAAAACTAAATCCCGTATGGGTCAGAGTGATGTTAACTCTGGGTTTAATTTGCTCGAGGACATGGTTAAGGCTTTGATATATATATATGTTTTTCAGAATTTTTAAAGAGGACAGATAGAAGTTAGGGAAAGAAAGGAGAAAGGGGAATTTCAGAAAAACTGTGTTTATTTTTTTACATATATGATGATTGTTTGAGAAAATTTTCATCTGTGAATGAAAAGAGGAACGATTGCTGCTTATTTGGATCTGTGCGTCTAAATGTGTGAAATTTGATTTTCTGTGAGAAATCTTCTTTTACCTGGTAATTGCTCTTTGTTTGAACAACCCATCATATGTGTTATTTTTCCTTACGAGTTCAGCAAGTTTGTATAAATATATTCATGTATTCGAATGTACTAAAGTAGAATCTATGCATTCTATCCTACTGCTGTATGAATTAATCACATTCATGACATGGCTATGTATGGATGTTAGTCAGCCTTAGGCATTTTCTAGTTAAAAATGCAATTTAGTTAGCTGAATAGGCTAAAATTCATTGAAAATCATAAAGGGAGCTGTACCTAAATTCAGAGGGGAACTAATTCAAAAGGTTCACCCATTTGTTGTTTAACTCATTTGTTCTTGAAAGAAGGGTATAGGGTCAGAGCAAGTAATTTTCAGAATAAGGGCAAATCTGTTAACCAACACAATCAAAACCACAATTAAAAAAAAAAAATGCAATCAAAATGACTTTAGGAACCAAGGTGCTCCTAGGTGCCCTGCACCATACACCCACTGTCAAATAGAACTCAGGTCTCCTGAGTTAGGAATGTTATCAAATGTGAAACCTGCCTTTTCAATGTTTGTTCTGCTCATCCAAGTGGCATCCTCCTGGGGTTTATTGAGCCACTTCACCAAGTACTCATAGTATGTGTGTCTCCTAGTCTATTTTGTAATCCTCTTATCCAAAATGCACTCAATCTGATCAAGAGATGAAGGAATCAATGCTTGGAGTGTCTGATTAGTTTGGTCTTCTTCAACAGCATTCTGAGGATCAGATCCTTTATAGGGAAAAAGGTCTGAAACATTAAAAATTAGAGACAAAGCAATGCCATCTAGAAGTCTAATTTTATATGCATTGTCTCCACATTTCTTGAGCACTTCACAAGGCCCAATCTTCTTCATGAGTAGCTTAGTGTGTTTACCTGCAGGGAGGCTCTCCTTCTTTAGATGGACCATTACCAAATCCCCTTCTTTGAACTGCAAATCCCTTCTCCTTCTGTCAGCAAACTGTTTATATTTCTGAGAAGTGGACAGCAACTTTTGTTATACTTGTTCATGGACATCTTTCATCACTTGAACGAAGTCCTCATCCAAGGCACTACTATTTTCTAGTCGTTTAACCTCCCTAAGTTCCAAAATGCCCCTTGGGTGAGTGCCATAAATAATTTGGAAAGGAGACAGGCCGGTGCTTCTATTGATAGTGTCATTGTATGAGAACTCTACCTAAGCCAAAATTGAATCCCAACTAGCACCCTGCTCCTTTGTTAGGCATCTTAGGAGGTTGCCAAGTGACCTATTAATCACCTCTATTTGTCCATCAGACTGAGGGTGATAGGCAGATGATAAGGATAAATTTGTACCTAGTCTCTTCCAAAGTGTCCTCTAGAAGTGTCCTATGAACTTGGGGTCTCTGTCTGAGATGATTGACAAAGGTAAACCATGTAATCTGACTATTTCCTTGAAGAAAAGACCTTCTATGTGTAAGGCATCATGTGTGGTTTTACAAGGGATGAAGTGAGCCATTTTTGAGAACCTATCAACAACCACAAAGATGCTATCATGTCCATTCTTTGTCCTAGGCAAACCAAATACAAAGTCCATGCTTATGGAATCCCAAGGCTTTGAAGGAATAGGTAGAGGAGTGTATAAACCTGCATTTGATGTATGCCCCTTTGCTCTTTGGCAAATTTGACAAGTTTCAACAAACTTCCTTACATCAGTTGGCAACTTGGGTCAAAAATAGTATCTCCTAACCAATTCTACGGTCTTATCAATACCAAAATGGCCTGACATGCTGCCACAGTGCTTTTCCTTGATAATGTTCTCTCTAACAGACCCTCTTGGGATACACAACAGGCTACCCTTGAAAAGATATCCATCTTGTAAAAAAAATCAGAAAAATCAGTGTTATACCTTCCTGTCATGGCCTTGCAAGATAGGTATGGTTCTTTGAAGTCTACATCTGCTGCATACTGATCTTTGATGGCATGAATACCTGTACTTTCCAACTGAATAGTTTGCACAACAAGATTTCTCATACTTAAGGTATCGGCTACCTTATTGGCCACTCCTTTCTTGTGTTTTATTGAGAAGGTGTATGCTTGGATGTACTCCATCCACTTGACATGTCTGTGATTCAACTTTTACTGCTTGTTCAAGAAGATCAATGCATGGTTATTAGTAAAAACTATAAATTCCTTAGGTAATAAATAGTGTCTCCACTTCCTCAATGACTGAACCATGGCATATAATTCTAGATC
Organism: Cunninghamia lanceolata; assembly: GCA_027924645.1. Taxonomy (NCBI): domain Eukaryota; kingdom Viridiplantae; phylum Streptophyta; class Pinopsida; order Cupressales; family Cupressaceae; genus Cunninghamia; species Cunninghamia lanceolata. The sequence continues at coordinate 12,569,032 of BSBN01000388.1, read as the reverse complement.
TTAGGTGGAGTAGTTCTATTTTGCCTCATTTAACTTCTCACTAAAGAAGGCTACAAGCCTCCCATCTTGACTTAGGACTCCCCCAACAGCCCTCTTACTTGCATCACACTCTACCACAAAGACCTTGTCAAAATCAGGAAGAACAAGGACTGGTTTTTCTGATATTTTTTTCTTTAACAGTTCAAAGGCTTGGTTGGCCTCATTTGTCCATACAAACACACATTTCTTGCCCCCTTTTATAGTTTCAACAAGTGGAGCACAAATACCACTAAACCCCTTAATGAACTTTTTGTAAAAGTTACACAAACCATGGAAACTCCTTACCTCAGAGGCTGTTGTAGGTGTGGGCTGATTAAGAATGGCTTCCACCTTACTTGGATCCATTTGTAGGCTACTCTTAGAGATGACAAACCCCAAGATTATCAACTCCTCTTGAAGGAAGACACAGTTGTCAATATTGATTCTCAACTTCTCCTCTTGAAGCCTTCTGAGCACTTGATGGATATACCTTATGTGGTCTTCCTTGCTGTCACTAAAAACCAATATATCATCCAAATACACAACAATAAACTTGTTAAGGAAAGGTTTTAGCACCTCATTCATCAATCTCATGAAGGTGCTTGGTGCATTTGACAAGCCAAAATGCATGACAACCCATTCAAATAGTCCTTCATTGGTTTTGAAGGCAGTTTTCCACTCATCCCCCTCCCTTATCCTGATTTGGTGATAACCACTCTTTAGATCTATCTTGGTAAAATACTTAACCCTACCCAAGCAATCCATTAAATCTTCTATTCTAGGCATTGGAAATCTATACCTGATAGTGATCTTGTTGATGGCCCTGGAATCAGTGCATAGTCTCCATGTTCCTTCCTTCTTGGGTGCAAGTACTGCAGGTACTGCACATGGGCTAATACTCCTTCTGATAAGCCCTCTATCCAACAAGTCTTGGATTTGTCTTGCCACTTCAGCATTTTGCTCTAGGGTCAACTTGTAGGCTGCTTGGTTTGGTAGGGTGGATCCAGGGATGAGATCAATGCAATGACTAATCTCCCTCTTTGGTGGAATTGCATCCTTGCCTTCATTGGCTATCACATCATGAAACCTTTCCAATAGTTCTTCTACTTCCTTTGGTCCAATCCTCCTAACAGGTTGCTACACTTTGACCTTCTTGGGATTCACATCTTTGGGCTTGATGACTACTACAAAACATGGCACTTTCTCTTCCTTGAGGTTAGCCAAAAACTCTTTTTCACCTACCAACATAACTGAACTAGAAATAACCTTCTCTTTGCAATCCTCAATCAAAGGAGTCATTGTGAAATTTTCACCATTGTTGGACAAATGAATCACATTTTTCTTACCATCATGTTGGGCACTTGTGTCATGTTGCCAAGGTCTTCCAAGAAGGTGGCATGCATCCATATCTACTATCTCACAAAGAATCCTATCATGATATTCACCTATCTTGAATTCAACCCAACATTGCTCTTACCACAGTCTGTTGTTCCTTGGTTAGCCAAAAGACTCTATAGGGGTTAGGATGAGGCATTCTTTCCAATCCTAACTTAGTCACCATTTCATTAGAAGCCAAATTTTCAGAGGAACCTGAATCAACTATTACCTTGCAAACTTTTTCTTTCACCTTGCAAGTGGTTCTAAACAAGTTGTTCCTTTAGGGCTACTCCTTGGTGGCTGGCATGATGAGTGACCTGTTAAACATGATGCATTCTCTACTCTCAGGTGCTGTAGACTTGGAAGAGGCTGTTTGATAACTTGTGGTGCTTTGACTGTCCTCTTCTTAAAGGAGTTGCACCCTCCTATCTTTCTGATTTGTAGCAGTGTTTCCAATCTTCTCTGGGCACCTAAAGGACTGATGTCCTATTTGATTGCAAGAGAAACAACTTCCAGTAAACACATTGGGACCTCTACCACCACTTCTTCCTCTACCATTACCTCTCCCTCTAAATAGACCCTGATTAGTATTGTTTTTATTAGCCTGCCCTTGGCTGCCTTCTTATGACTTGCTGTCTTGGGGTCTAGAGAAATTATCTCTGTTTTGAAATCTACCTCTGTCCCTAAAGTTTAGATTTCCTCTACCCCTACTGCTACTGTTTGACTCACCTTTTCTTCTTTGCTTGTCCTCAATCCTCAGTGCCAATTGAAAGCACTTATGGACTGTCTCTAGGTTAAAGAGAGTTAATTCATCTTGAATGGAGAACTTGAGGCCATTGAGATACCTTGCAATCTTCTATTTTTCATTCTCAGGCATCTTAGCTTTCAATGTCATCTTGTGAAACTCCTTTATGTAGGTGCTCACATCCATGTCCTTTTGTCTCAAGTTGTGCAACTTCTTGTTCAAGTTGACCTCATAATCCTCAGGAACAAATTGCTTCTTGATTTCAAGTACCATCTTCCTCCATGTAGAGATAGGATTCCTATCATCTTCTATCCTCTCATTTTGAATAAAATTCCACCAAATCAAGGCTTGCCCTTTCATTCTTGATTTGGCAATCTTCACTTTCTAATTTTCTGCCACTTCTTCACATTCAAAATAGTTCTCCATTGCCTCAATCCAATCAAGGCACTCCTCTAGATTCATCTTACCAGGAAACATAGGTAAGTCTACCTTAGTGTCCTTCCTACTCAACTTTCCAAGTGCATCTAGGAATTGTCTCTCTGACATGCCTCCTTGTGGCTCTTCCATAGGCACTTCTTCTTCCTCATCTTGATCCTCTTCATCTGAATCTAAGATGACTTCTGAATTCTTCTTCTTGTCTTTGTCTTTCTTCAACTTTTCTATCTCAGCCTCCATCCTTCTGTTCTTGGTTGCTTGCTCTCTTACTATCTTTGCCAATTCAGCATTTGTCACCTTTGAAGGAATTTCCTCCTCTTCTTCTCTATCTCCCATCTCTTTGATGGTTCTGATACCACCTGATGTAGAGGTGGCACAAGGGAAGAAACAAAACAATGGTTTACTACTCACTCACCCACTCACCTAGCCTTCAACCAAGCAAAGTCACTTACCAAGTGCAAATCACAGATTTGTGGTCTAGGCTATTGTCTAACCCTTGAGACTATTTCTACACCTTAAGGAAGGTTTGTAAACACCTTTCCAATAGTTGGATTGGTTCCCAACCTCCCAAAACTCTCCAACCTTGACTAGGCCTAGTGAGGCTACTAGTCCTCCTAAACTAGTTTTCTTCACACAATATGACAAAATCCCAAATAACTAGACAAACAAATGGTGATTTTGGATACCCTCTATGGGACTCTAACAAACCTCCAAATCTCCAATCCCAACTCTACTCCAGCAGTTCAAAATCCCCACTAGGTCTCTAGGCCTAATTGATCACTTTAGGCCTAGGTTACAAAGCAAAGGGTTTAAATTGGTGTCCTAGATCAGGGACAAGAATTTGGAATGCTTCTACCATGTCCTAACAACACAAAACTACCATTCATTTACTCATCCTTCTAGGGTTTTGTCAAATATAATAGTAAATTGCATAAAACAGGCCAAATACATGATAATACTTGAACTAGGGCATCAATTTAAAATTCGAAGACTGTCTCTCCCAAGGAATTGCTTTTGGAATCCTATAATACATATCCGTAGCCTACACTTCACTAGTTTTCATGAGTTTTCACCAGTGGGAATGCATTCTAGGGCCGGATTTATGTGATAAACCCTAGAAAACGGGGTTTAAGGGCAATCTACACTAAAATGGCAATATCTTCTCACCATGACCACTTCAAACCCTCAAACTAGTTGCATTAGAACCCTAACTCCAAGTGCTTTCAGGAAAACAACATTTGCACACCTGGCCAATTCGTACAGGCCATACACAGCAAGAAAAATAGGGAAAAATAGTCTAAAATCTTGATTTCAGTGCCCAAAATTTCATACAGAAACTCCTCTACCATACAGGATTGAGATCACCATCCTATCAACCAATCCAAGTCAGTGTACAACTTCTACAATCAGTTTTCAACTATCAAAACTAAATGGCAACCGGCCAATTTGTCATTGACACTATTGGCAACATTTTACTCTATGGTATTTTTGCCTTTTCACAAGGATGGCGATTGGGTTTGCTTGACCAATGGAATCAAAACCACCATCCCACTTCCTACATCATGCTAAAACACTGGAATCAATCAAAAGACTCAAAAAACCAACATTAGACCTACTAGGCCTAAATGACATAACAAGGGTCCAAGTGGACTAAGCATGATTGAAGTTTATATGGTCACCTCAATCATCTTGACCACACAAAAAGGACCATACAAGCATGGCTAAAGCCTTATTACAATTAAAACCACAATTTAAAAAAAAAATGCAATCAAAATGACTTTAGGAACCAAGGTGCTCCTAGGTGCCCTGCACCATAAGTGATGTACCACAAGTGATGGATCTAGACTCGGCATGTTGGCATAAGTCCATGCAAAATTGATAGCTATTTTTATGACGAATGCTGTGAAATTTCTTCTTTCCTGCTCTGATAATGATATTGCCAAAAAAGTGATCTTCAGATTCTGCTCTGTGCCCAAGTTCATGTCTTGAGATTTTTCAACTAGCACTATTGATTTTTCATGATAGTCAGTGTTGATAGGAAGATCAAATCCCCCATCCTTGGGTACCTCAGGGAGGTTTTCACCCTCAGATACATCCTTTATTATTACTTTTTCATGGTCAAGAGCACCTTTTAGTTTTCACCTAGTGACCTATCTTTTTTTATTCTATTTATTTCATTTTTGGGACTGAAGAATTTGATACTTCTGCCAAAATATGCTAGTTTAGGGAGATCCATCATGAAGCCTGCTTTGTGATCACCTAATGGAATTCCTTGTCATACACCCATGAATTCAGAAATAGCTTCATCATTTTCAAATGTGTCCAATATCAGTACTCCCTGTTGGTCCCAATCAACGAGGTCAGGATATACAAGTGAAAGGGTAACGGTCGAAGGGTTTCAGCTAGATAATGTGGTAGAGATCATGAAGATAGAGGTTTCTTGAAAGAGGTCAGTGATATGAAGAGAGGAGTCATTGATGGTATCTGAATTAGAGGTTTCTCCTATTGAAGAAGGTCTAGCTTCCATGTCAGAAATACACTTAATGTCTTTGGAATGCGGTACCTCTGGCTGGTAACCAAGGCCTTGTTTATTAAGCTTCTTAGACACAACGATGGGTTCAATAGGTCCTTGTTCTTGTGATCCCAATCTGCCATGTCCTTTATAACCCATGTTCTTAATGATATGGAACCCATTGTTATATCTTTCCACTTCAAGTTGTACTTGGTCGTTCTCATTGAAGAATATCCAAGAGTTAATGTCATCAATGTCTTCATCATCAAGGAATCTACATTTAAAGAATGTTGTTGGTGGGGCTTTTATGATAGCTACGGATGAAGATGGCTTGGATGTAGAAGGTTTGCCATGAGATTTGAGAGATAAGGGAAGAGTTCCAACACAACAAGAGTCTTGTAATGTGTACTCACCCAGACCATGTTTAGTGTACTTGATACAAAGATTTGAGGTGGATTGGCTAGATGATGGCTTGAGTAGGGCAGATGGGTCCACATAGGATGAATATGGATATGCTTCGGTGTTGATAGGAATATGGTTAGGGCTTTGGTATTTAGCTTGGAAAGCATGACAAAACTTGAATGGATTAGGATCAGCATAGATAACTAATTTAACACCATTGTGCAGAAATTTGATACATTGATGGTATGTGGAAGGAACTACTTTGAGGGCATGGATCCATGGACAACCAAGGATGATATTATAAGGAAGGTCAATATCAAGGACTTGAAAATGGGTGTCGGTAGTGATAGGACCAACTTGGATAGGCAAATGGATAATTCCTTCAGTATCTCTCTCAGCATCATCATATGCTTTGATGGTAATAACCTTGGAAGTGTCAACATCTTTCTCAGAGTATCCCAATTGTTTTATTAGTTTTAAAGAACATATGTTAAGACCAGCTCCACCATCCACTAAGATTCATTTGATATGGCATTGGTTTACAAACACTTCTATGTGGAGGGCTTCACTATGTGATGGGTGGATGGATGGTCGAAGATCTTTGTCAAAGAAAGTGAGATGGCAAGGGGCTACAATGCTGGCTACCATAGATTGGAATTGTGTGGTATCAATATCATTGGACATTGAATATTCTTGCAATGCTTTGTCAAGGATAGCTTTGTGGGCAGGGGATATGCAAAGCAATTCTAGCATGGAAATATGTGCAAGTGTTTTGCCAAGGTGATCAAGGATATTATAGCCAGAAGATGGGCAAGAAGGATTGATAGGTGCCCCTTGAATGGTAACATGGCCTCTTTGAGTAGTTACATCATAGTCAGGTGCTTTTCCTTGGATTGTAATGGTAGAAATGCGAGCATGGTCAATGCGGCCAATCGTGGATGATTCATAGTTGTAATGGAAAGCATACCCAGTATGGGGGTTACTTGTCTTGTCATGAGATGAAAGTGGATTCTTGAAAGCATCTAGGTCATAGTTTGATGTTGGTTGATGGATTGGTTGTGATGCTGGTGGTGTGATTTTAATTAGACCTTGATCAATGCAATCTTAAATGACATGTTTTAATGCATGCAACCATTGGTTTTGTGTCCTTTGACCCTATGATATTCATAATATTCATTTTCTTTGTACTAAGGAGCTTTGAAGACTAGTTCACCGTTGGGTGGTACTTCAAGCAATATGACATCTCCTACTTGGAGAAGCTTACAAAAGACAACCTCCATGGGTTCCCCTAAGGGAGTAAATGGTCATCGAGGATTTGAAGTTTGTCTTTGGTAAGTTCGTTGAAAAGGTTGATTTGCTGTAGATGTGGCTTGGATGTTGATAGGAGTTTTCATTATTTGGATGTTCTTTGTGTCTACAACATTGTCATTAACAACATTCTTGTTTTTGTTCCAAAAGCAAGATTTATCATTTGACGATTGAAGATTATCTTTGTTATCTATGAAAATCTTGATAGTGCCCTTAGCAATTAAAGTGCATTCAATGGTGGTTCCTTTGGATATAAGCTCGTCAAAGGTGCTAGCATTTTTCAATTGTAGTTGGAATAACAACTCAGGATGGAGATTTTGGACAAAGATATCAAGCTGTTGTTTCTTAGGTATTTGCCATGATGGTTTTCTATCCATGTTACGCCATCGTTGGGTAAATGAGGAAAAATCTTCACCATTACATTGTTTATTTTTGACAAGATCATTCATGTTCAATGTTAAAAGCGAAATGGGATCAAAATTTGTTTGCTAATTCCACAAAATTCTTAATTCTTGGAGAGTGAGAGAACCATTCAAGAGCTTGCCCCACTAAGCTTCAGGGAAATAGTCTTGAGAGATATGTATCATCCTAACCGACATCAAGACATGCAACATAGAATTCTCTAAGATGGTCATCCAATTTTCCTTTCCCTTTGTATTTGTCAAATTGTGGAATTTCAAAATGTGGTGGAAAAGGTGTCATATGAAGTGACTTGTCAAATGGATAAGCGCATATATCTCCCAAGGAAAATGTCTTCTTGTTTTGTCCTACCTCTTTATTAATCATTTGTTCAACATCCACTTGAGATAATTGCTATTGTTGCAAAGGGGGTTGATGGTTTGGAGGTGAAGTGTAATATTGTGTATACTGTGGTTGTTGTTGTGGAATGTAGGTGGGTATGACCATTTGCTGGGGTTGTGTGCTCACATTATATGTCAAAGGATTGGTATGTGACACATATGTGGTTGATGATTGCTGTCCTTGAGATACAAGTGGTGGTTGGGTATGTTGTGATGGATTAGCTCCAAGAGTTTGCATCACATGAGAGGTAGTGGATGGATTGACGTTGGTTGTTGGTTGTGGATTTGGAGTTGGATTATAGTAAGCAATGGAAGGATTGGTAGATGAGGAAGAAGGATGGACATTTGGGTTCATGTTGTGGACCACATGAGGAATGGTAGGTGAAGATGGATGAACATTTAGATTTGTGTTTTGGACAACATGAGGATGTTGGCAAGAGACACTGTGTGGCTTCATAAGTGTTGTCATTGATGGAAACAAAGTCTATCCCACACATCCACAGTACATAGCATGCCTATACTAGAAGTTAGATTGAAGATTATTTTGGTCCGGTGAATAAGAATAGAGTATGTAACAAGGTCCAACAATCAGGTCTAGATCTCTCAGATGGTGTAACTCAGTAATTTACAAACTTGGTCAAGTCAAGAGGGGTATCATTACTATTGTACTCCAGATATTTAACCTCCGGTGATAAAGCATGAAAAAGATATGAGGATATGAGTGTTGGGTTCCAGTTAGGCAGTGCAGACAGAGGAAGAACTGACCGACAAAGTATCAGAATTCAATCCAGATGAGTAAAAGGTGTTGATCAAGCAATTTGTAGAAATATACATTGTTGTCCAACATGATTAATGACTTCTATGCTTAATCTTTTGATACGCATCACAAATCAAGCATGGATTCAGCTGATAGATCAATAACTTACAAATATCTTGAGTGTTCTTGTTGCCAACTAGAAAGTTGATGAAAATCCTTGATGTAGATATATATAATAGATGGATTCCAGCATGTAAGCATGTGTGTTGAAGATGTGAAGAAATAAGGTCTGAAGAAAAGCAGAGATAAGTGTGAGAACAACAATTCAAGTTTGGTATGTGACTAAATAACAACATTAAACAGAGGAAGAATGAAGTGCATCAGATCAGTATATTGTGCCTAACCAGAAATGAACTCTTGCATTTGTAGATGCTTCTCATCAGTTCAAACACTTGATTATCTTCTGTAAGTTTTGTAGATAGTGAGTCTCTTATAGATAGTGTACCTCTTGTGAGCAGTGTGCTCGGGTAGTGAGCCCTAATTGGCAAGTGCCATTTTGTACTCCTTTATTCTTTTAACAGAGAATACAATCTTGTGTTAGTCACCCCGTGGTTTTTCCCTTAATAGGGTTTCAATGTAAAAATCCTTGTGTTATGTGTGTTGATTTTATTTATGTTCTTATGATTACATATGCTTTCATGTTTTGATATAACACTAAATATTGAGATAATGAAAGAAAAGAAAATTAAGGAAATTTTGAAATAACTGATTCACCCCCCCTCTCAGTTATCTACCTTGTTTTCAACAATTGGTATCAGAGCAAGGTTCCTTTGAACAAAGCCTAATGACTTGAGGAAGATTTGGGAATCTCAATGGATGCATATGGTATAAAGGAACAACTTCAGTCTACCCTAGATGATCTTGAACAATCCCACTCTGAAGTTAATAATTTGAGAGAAAGACTCAAACAAGTTGATGATTTCATAAATGAGATAAAACAAAAACTTAGTATCTCTGTGAAAAAGAGAAAGGAACTACTTCAAAAATTAGCCAATCAAAGTGAAGTCAATGATACTAATGAAGATCTGAATGAGAAATATAAGCTATGTGAGAAGCTATCAAAAGAAGTCATTATGGTAAGGCATGAAATGGAATCAGGGGTTATGAGATTCACCCAAGAAATTGAAGAAAAAAGAAAGATTAAAGATAATCTAAAACAATCCCTCAAGGAGAAAATAGAGGACTACCACAAAATGGACAGAATAATCAGGCATCTTGAATCTGGTCTTGAAGAAGCTAGAGACAATGAAGAACAACTTGAGAATTCGATAGACACTCTTAAACAAGATCTTCAAACTGCAAATGAATACAAAGAGAAATTCAAGATAAGCTCAGTCCAACTTGAAGTTCTTCTTGAAAGACAAAAGAGGGTAGATGATAAGCATGGCTTGGGATATGAGAAAGGTGAAATCTCTGGATCCGGTCAGAAGAACTCTAGATCAGGAAATCAAAGAAATAGGCCTAGAAGACTTCTGATAAGGCAACCAAATGCCCAAAGATATCCATCCTTCAATGGATACTGCTTCAATTGCAACAATTTCAGTCATAAAGCAACTCAGTGCAGGAAGAGAATGAATCCAAATAATCCGTCCTTCTCTAGACAATGTTTTAATTGCAAAAGGTATGGTCACAAATCTCATGAATGAAGAAATATGCAAATAAACAATTCATTGAATGGTAGATGCTTTGCATACAATAGAATGGGACATATGGCTAATCAATGCAGATCAAGAGGATATCAATCAAATAAGATAAGAAATGGTGTATGTTACAATTGCAATAGATCCGGTCATATTGCCAAATTTGGCAGAAGCAAAAATTAGGATAGAAAAGGTCCGATGAAACATGATCAGAAAAAAGATAAGGGCAAAGGTAAAGTGAATGTGAATGAAGTTCAGATGAGAAAGATTTGGGTAAATAAGAGTACAGTAAATACTAGGGATGGATTCACACTGGAATCCGATGTTGATATTCCTTTCAGAAACTAAAAGGTAAGCTCTAGCTTAGGGAGAGCTATAGAGAAGATCCTTTTCCCCCAGCCAGCTAGTAAGTGCCTAAATTCGGCACATTGATTTAGAATAAGAGGTTACGGTTTAAAGAGTTTGAGGAGATTCACTTGAAAGTCATCCAGTCAAAATTTGGTAAATCTGCATGTAGATTTGAGCAAGTTATGAGGAGATCCTATATTAGTAGCTATCTGGTAAAGTAAAATTTCACAAATAAATCCAGTATGATCCAAAATTGAAATAATTTAATCTGCAAACCTATGAGATTTTTGAAAAGGGTGAAGATATGTTGTCAACCCTGATAGGCAATAATTTTAAGATCCATGTCGTGATTCAAGAAAATCTTTTAAATACAGACTAAACGGATGACTTAAGTTGTGTATTTATTACAAAAGATAAATTAGGTTTAGCAAAAGGATAAAAGGGTCTTCACTCGCCATTTATCGCACTTTGCATTCAAAACAAAGAAGAGAGAAGAGCTCTGAGAAGAGATTCTACTGTTCACTTACATTCAAGCTGAAGATCAAATTCTTACAAGAAAATCGCTCTGACATCTGCTTCAAACCCTAAAACGTGAAAAGGTACTTCCCTTCTAAAAACTCTCTCTAGATCTCTTGCAAAATGGCTACTCCAATGGTTGTCAATATTTTTGATAGGACGAGACCTAAATTCAAGAAACATCCTTACAAATCTCTAGAAGTTGATCCCTTGGGTGCATTTTCTAGCATTCCACATAGAGCCTTGCATGTAGAAGATGTTAGGGTTTATATCCATGCAAACATTGAAGAATTTGGAGACTCAATATTAATGGATGTTTATCACAAATAGCTAATAGATGAGAATTTTGAAATCAAACCTAAATTCAAGGCCCTCTAGGACAAACACTTTAGACATTGCATACATTTTCCATGTTTTGTAGAAGACGATTGGGTCCAGTATGTTCTAAGTAGGATGCATGATAATTTTATGTGGCTAATGAGGCCATTAAAGATAACTAAAGATGCTATCAGGGCAGTGACCGGACTGCATTCATCAGGTGGGTTACCCACACTCAAATATGTGAAGAACCAAATGGTAACTAAAACCATTGGATCAAAATTTGACAAAAGAGCAATGACTATAGATGACATCACAGATCTGGATGTCAAGTTTTCTTCAATGATAATCGGCTACAAAATCTACCATTCGAGCAGGGAGAATTCTGTGTTTGGTACAACAATCTATGTTGCATATCAGATGTTGAGGGAAGATGCAGATTATGATCTATGTGAGCTTCTTCTAAATCAATTGTTGGAGAACTTACAAAAGATCAAAAAGGATAAGAAAAATTCCTTTAAATATGGTAGTCTAATAGTCTATTCTTCTATTATATGAATGAGCTACCTAGAACAAATGGTTGGGTCTAGCAAAATGATAAACCTGTTGCAGTTCAGATTAGAGAGTACATGTATGGACTTGGTGATGCTCAAGCCCAAAACATAGCCCTATGAGGTTACTTTAAGAATTTCCAAAGCATAATGCAAGCTAGAGAAAGAATACCACAAGCAATAGTTGACAAATACAAAGATACAGTCTGCTTCATGGTTGACACTGATCAATGCCTAATGGAGGCAGTTGAGCCAAGAGCTATATGGATAATGCCTATGGGATATGAGGTTGATGAAAAAATCTTGGAGCTACATATTCAACACCTACTGAGTCAGTCTAAGGACACTGAAGCAAAAAGGTTTGGCACCTTTGAAGAGCTAAGTATAAAAATACATGTTGAGTTAAGATAGCTGGAGATGAAGAGGAAAGGAAGAAAGGAAGTTGAAGAAATTGCCAAAAGATTTGGCTTATCAAAGGAGGCTATAGATGCTAACATAGAGAAAATAGAGAGGGAAGAGAAAGAAAGACAAGAAGCAAAGAAAGAAAGTGCTCCTATACAAACCTCCTCTCAGACTAGATCCTCCAAAATCTCTACTGCCGTTGCTTCCAAAAGTTCAAAGTCTACCAAACTGGAAGTCAAGACATCTAGAAAGGAGAAAAGAGGATGAAGACCAAAGCCACAAGGACATATACAAGCCCTAAAGATGATGAAGAAATAGAATCTGATGAGGAAATCAAGAAAATGAAGAAGAAGAAGAAAACATTTGGGAAATTCTTTGCTAGCAGAAATGAGGAAGAGAAGGCAAAGGAATTTGTTGAAAATCCCACTCTTTCCATTGATAACATTATCAAGGCAATTACTATGGATGGGAACCTGCAGCTGGTGACTAAGTTCTATGATGCATACAATGATGCTGACAAGAGAATTTTGGAAGAGGCTACTGTCAGGTTCTTGAACATTTACAATAAAGCTTTCATTGAAATTATATCATTGATTCCTAAGAGCCTAGAAAAGGTACTTGAGCTGAGAAAAGAGAATGTAATGGCAAAAGACTTAGAGATTCGGGAGCAGATAGCAATTTAGCTTTATCCTTCCATCACTCCAAAATAAATGGACATGATTTTCAAGGAGTGTAAAGATGATTTCTAGAGTAAATCTAGAATGAACAAACTCATGCTCAGTGAGACTGAACAAATAGCCAGTGAAACAAAAGAAATCCTCTGGAATGCCTTGAAGAGATGCAATCTTCCCATTATAGAGGAAACAGATGAAGAGCCCTCTAACATGGATGTTGAAGGATTAAAGAAAAATGATGAAGAGTTATCTCAAGCATTATATTCATCTGTTCCAGAAGAGGAAGGACAGAAAGAAGAAACATTTTCTGACAAGGATGTTGAAGGATTAAATAAAAATAATGAAGAGCCATATGAGGCACTAGACTCCTCTATTCTAGAAAAGGAAGGACAGGAAGAAGAAATAAAGATCAATAAGTAAGTCAGTCTGGATGTCCCCAAAAGGAAGGAAGTAGATTCTACAAGAGATACTGCAGAGACAGTACAAAATTCCCTGGACAAAGAAATAATGGAGCTGGATGAACCTGAGCTAATTCAAGGGCCACTAAACTTTGACTCTCTATCTCCGATCCAAATAATGAAGGTAGCATCTTTTGCTTAGGCCAAAGCAAAAGAGAAACTTCTAAAATCTCATATGGAGGATTGTGAGCTATTAGAGATTGCATCTGGGATGCTGGAGAAGATTATACCAACCTATCAAAAGGATCCTTCTACCTCTCCATCTGGTAATCTGAAAAACTTAGTCAATTCTGTTAACACTCATTTTGAATCCTTAGAGAAATTGGCAGAAACTAAGGTCCAGAAGGAGTTCTTGGGAAAAATGTTCAGTGAAGTACAAGGGCTAATTACTAATGATAGAAGAACCTTAGGCATTGGCATAAAGAGCCTTGAAAATGCTCTTAAAGATGGTGGGGACAAATACAAATTCTATTTATGTTGGCCCAAAGTGACAGAGGACATTGAGAAGAAAGTGAAAGAACAAGAAGGAAAATTGTCAAGTTTATCTTAGAATTTTGATCCCCTTACTACCTCTCTGGTGAATCATGAATGTCAAGCTATTGCTATAATAAATGAAATTAAAGAAATGGTTAAGGAGAAAAAGAACATAATGGATAGAATGGGTGAGCTCAGAGGGATAATCATCCCTAAGTTCGAGACAATGCATGATACCTTAACAGAGGCACAAAATATAATCCGAACTAGTGATCCAATAGACTTAAAGAGGGTAGAAGCAGATGTGTTTTTGTTAAGTGGACACATCTCCATTTTGGATAGAATGAAGAGGAGTTGGGCCATAGAAATCATCCAGTTGAAGACAACCTTTGTAGATATACTTAAGTATATGTAAGTATAACATATGATTTATATATACTTATGCAGCCATGTATGGAATAATTTTTGCAAAATTTTGGTATGCAGATTCTGCCCTTTTCCATTGATGTCAAAGGGGGAGTAAAGAGTAGTGAAAAATGCAGAGTCCAGCTAAGGGGGAGCGTACAAAAGATAGAGCATCAGCCAAGGGGGAGTTACTACGACACTTAGTCATTTTTCACTAAGTTTTGCCATCAATGCCAAAGGGGGAGATTGTTGGCAAGAGACACTATGTGGATTCATAAGTGTTGTCATTGATGGCAAGAAAGTCTATCCCACACATCCACAGTACATAGTATGCCTATACCGAAAGTTAGATTGAAGATTATTTTGGTCTGGTGAACAAGAACAAAGTATGTAACAAGGTCCAACAATCAGGTCCGGATCTCGTTGATGGTGTAACTCAGTAAGTTACAGACTTGGTCAAGTCAAGAGGGGTATCATTACTATTGTACTCCAAATATTTAGCCTCCGATGATAAAACATGAAAAAGATATGAGCATCTAAGTGTTGGGTTCCAGTCAGGCAGAGTAGACAAAGGAAGAACTGACCAACAGAGTATCAGACTTCAATCCGGATGAGTAAAAGGTGTTGATCAAGCAATGTTTGGGATTATACATTGATGGCCAACATGATTAATGACTTCTATGCTTAAGCTTTTGATACGCATCACAAATCAAGCATGGATTCAGCTGACAGATCAATAACTTGTAAATATCTTGAGTGTTCTTGTTTTCGACTAGAAAGTTGAAAATCCTTGATGCGGATATATATACCAGATGGATTCCAGAATGTAAGCATGTGTGTTGAAGATGTGAAGAAATAAGGTGTGAAGAAAAGCAGGGATAAGTGTGAGAACAACAATTCAAGTCCAGTGTGTGACTGAATAACAACATCGAACAAAGGAAGAATGAAGTGTGTCAGATCAGTATATTGTGCCTAACCAAAACTAAACTCTTGCATTTGTAGATGCTTCTCATTAGTTCAAACACTTGATTATCTTCTATAAGTTTTGTAGACAGTGAGTCTCTTGTAGGCAGTGTGCCTCTTGTGAGCAGTGTGCTTGGGCAGTAAGCCCTAATTGGTAAGTGTCATTTTGTACTCCTTTATTCTTTTAATAGAGAATACAATCTTGGGTTAGTCACCCTGTGGTTTTTCCCTTAACAGGGTTTCCATGTAAAAATCCTTGTGTTATGTGTGTTGATTTTATTTCTAATCTTATGATTACATATGCTTTCATGTTTTGATATAACACTGAATATTGATATAATGAAAGAAAATAAAATTAAGGAAATTTTGAGATAACTGATTCACCCCCCCTCTTAGTTATCTTCCTTGTTTTCAATAGAGGATTAGTAGATGAAGATGGATGAACATTTGGGTTTGTGTTTTGGTCAACATGAGGATTGGTATATGGCATGTGTTGGGTGACAATGGGTAATCCTTGGGTTGCATAAGACAAATTGATGGTTTGTGAAGGATTATATGGAGGTGGAGAGGGTGATGTAAGTTGATTAACATAAGAAACAATGGTATTAGGATGTGCTTGCGATATAGTAGGCGGGTCACTCATGTCAATGAGACTAACATAAGGATTATATGGTATGTGAGATGGATTCGTGGAAATAGTGGTTGAGATTGGATAGACATGTCATGAAATGGTGTGGCTATAGTGGATGGTCCTTTTACAACAATAGTAAGAGCATTTGGATCTTGTTTGCGGATGGAAGATAGGTCAAAGTCGCCTGGTCACTTGGATTCCATATGGGCTAGTTACAAGAAATGATGGTCCAGATCAGATAGGATAAGTTTCTTGACTTGGTCCCATATGTGTGTATCTCTAAATTTGGATAAGTCCTCTTGGGATTGCTCTTCATAAGTCTCTAAAAATGTTTGAGGTTACACTTTTTGTGAAGATGATGGTCCAGTAGTGTATCCTTTGGGCACAAACATGTAAGAGGGCATATCGGTTGTAAATTGAGTCGCATATTTAAGGGGCATTGATCGTGATTGTAGCATTTTGGTTTCCATCTTAGCTTGCAATTTTGCTTCCATTTCAGCTCTATATTGGCTCCTAGTTTGAGGCTGTAAGGACCCGCTTGATTCAAACTTGAATTTTCAAAAAAATTTACTTTATTAAAAAGTTCTTATGAGATATATCAAGACTTTCATTGAGTACTCAAGAAAAACATCGGCCAAAACAACCATATGTTCAAAACAGAACATTCTTAAGCCAACCTGGGCTCTTCTATCCTTTGGGCAAATAGGTTCATATGGAACTAGGTCAAACGGACCTTATCGCTACCTCATTCAGGTAAAACAAATAGTGGCCAAAAGGCCTAGTGGGTCAAACGGACCAATACTCTATCCAATCTAGGATACATAAACATGACAGCCTAACAGGCTAAAGAGGACTGGAAACATTATGCTCTAGCCAAAGACTTTTGACTCCCTCGGGACCAATATAGGTTCATGAGTCACTTCCTGGGGACAACAGTCTACCTAGACACTGTACTGAGGATGTCGACCAGGGAACACATAACATCAACTTGTACTCACCTCAGTTTACGGCAATGCTGGGTACAAGTAATCCACCCCAGGGATTCTTCTGAGTACTAGGAGAGTTCTTAAGTTACCTAGTTAACCTTTAAACTAAAGATCGAGACTATGAAGTTGATTATAAGGAGTATACTATATCTGAGGGACCTAAGTACTAGGGGCATCCTTTGTTGTTCAGACTGCCTACATACCCTATATCCATGGGATCAAGGCCCTCTATAGATGTGATCTACACGACGAATGTGAACATGTAGTTCTGTCTTGCACTAGGTTTTATGTAACTGTGGTTGGTACATAGTTCTTCACTAACTGCCCATTCACTCAAGTGATACGAGATGGAATTCCTAAGAAACTAGTATTGCAAACACACCTCCCAGGAGTGTTTGGAGTTTAAGTTTTCAAGTGTGAATAATTTACCTATCAAGCATATTTCCCCGATGAGGTCTTCCCATTGATCGTCCTACAACAATTTTAATAGTCTCACCTTTTTCTTTTTCTTAATCTTTTTAGTCAGGTATCTGAGGAGATTTTCCCTTCCTGCGGATTTAACTTAGAGATGTTCCTTATTACTCCCCAATGATTTAGAGGGATGGTACCTAGACGTCATTGTTGCAGCTATGTTAGGCGTGAGGTACTTGGTTCAACGTGACAGCATTATCTGTAAATGTGACACAAAGGTACCGTAAATACCGAACATTGCGAATGTTTGAGTTTGGATGTTTATTTATAAGGTTTACCTATCTAATGACAAAGAAAAAACTTGCATAATAACAATTGAGTTTAAAATGGCCAGTCATTGAATGCCTGTGATGGCTTGTTTGCATTTATTTTTAGTGTCCTTTGTAAATGAAGGGATCATACTTTCCTCTTCATTTTCCTGTCATTTAATTTGGGATAATTGTTAAAACTTCCAAGAAACTCTTCCTTAAAATTAAAATATATTTACCTATGCTCTTTTTAAATTGGAATTGTATAAATAATGTATTTCTGAATTGCAATTCTAAGTTTAAACATCTATTTAATTCGTATTATACATTATGCATAAATAAATCCCACTTTCCTCGATTAAAATTTCTATTTCAAGTCAAATGTTTTAAAATACATATAGTTTGCCTTCAAATGAATAGTGAAAAGTGAATAGTAAAAGTAAATAGTGAATAGTAAAAATGAATAGTGATTAGTGGAAAGTGAATAGTAAATAGTGAAAAGTGAATAGTAAACATGAATAGTGAAAGTGAATAGTGAATAGTGAAATGGTACCCATCCTAGGAAGAGATCCTCAAGGTGGCGGTAATTTCAAAAGCAATACTGCAACCCAAATTTCATTTCTTTCATGGTAACAAAATTACAACTTGACTTATAACAAAATTTAAAACTAATATTTCTACTAAGTTTGCACAGAAATAATACTTTTACAAATTTAATTAAGACATCAACTAACTCTCATCTTTGCAAGTAGGAGAAGAAGGAACTAGACAATTTTAATATCCTATTAAAAACAAAATTTCTTTTCCTCTTCTCATTTCTAGGTGGTAAAACTTAATGAACTGTAAAATCACAACTAACAACACATTAAGGGAGGATTTTCTCACAACTCTAAAATACCAAATTATACAATGAAAGAGAGAGAATGTTCCCCCTTTGTAAAATCAACAAGGATGAAGCTATTAAAAGACCAAGCTCCCTTAAGAGTATAGGAAAATAAAATAATTCCCAAAATAGAAAAACTCTTCAACTCCACTTTAAGCTCCATGAAAACCTGTATGACACACAAGGGAAGAAAACACCACACAAGCCGCTCTCCTCCCTACCATAGACCCGCAAGAGGGTCAACCCCGAGCTAGGGAGATCATTCACACACCTAGGGGATTCAACACCACTTCACAACAAGATAAACACAACACACCAAAACACAAATACACCCATAGATATTTACACAACACAAAACTCATCCACTATGAGTTTAAAGAGGGGTAGGAGAGTGGACACACTCAACTCTAGAGTGTCATCCTTCAATTAAATTTCAACACAGTTTCCTTCTCATGGCCTCAAGCCAATTTGCCAACAAAGATTCTAAGGAGTTCATATTTTGATTCTCAAGCCAAATAACACAATTTCTCAAAGTCACACAAATGCCCTCAAGGCTTTCAACATCCCAAAAGAAACAAGGTATGCACTCGAGGAGGATCACTCCTCCCCTACCTCACACTTGATGAGCATTTCTCCCAAGTGGAAGAAGCTTTGTCAACATCCCAATAAAATTTTTCACAATAACAAAATTTACAACACAAGCAAAATAAATAATTTTCACACATCCTTCATGCAACAAATAGAAATACAAAGGAAAAGCCATGAAATCCAACCTTAAAAAACCCTTTAATGGATGAAGTTGATGTAAAGTTCCTCTCCATCCTCCTCTCCAAATCTCCCTTCTCAAAAAAAATAATCTCTCTATGATCACATGCAAGGGATAATGAATGGAGGATATAGAATGGCTAGAATAATTTTGGCATTATGAGGCTATGAAGAGGAGAATAGAGAAGGAATTGGGCATTATGAGGATGCCAGAAGAAGATTTCCTAGAGGAAATTAGACATGATAAGAATGCAAGAATGAAGTCCCCCTGCAAGAATGAAGTTCTCCTGCAAGAATCAAGTTCCCCTGCAAAAATCCAGTCCCCTGCAAAAATCAATTCCTTCTAATTGCTTAGAGAATGGTCTTATTTATAGATTTTCTGAAAAGGGAATGGAAGGTGAGGATCAAGAGTTGAGATCAAGGGTTCACATTATTTGTGAATTTTAAATTCATAGTGGATGAATTAAAAATTTATTTTTTTGGGAAGAGTGGATTATGACAAGTTGAATTTTTAATTCAACTCATGGGGGAGTGGAGGAGAAAAATGAATTAAAGATTGTAATATTTATGAATTTTTTAAAGATTGTAATATTTAAATAACCCCACTCCTTTTCCACTATCCCAAGTGGGAATAAAAATAAACCCACTCCTTTTCCACTATCCCAAGTGGGAATAAAAAAAATAAACCCACTCATGAGGTCCCCCACCATAGTCCTTTTCCAACACATGGAGGAATAAAATAAAATAAGTAAAATAGAAATAAAGAGGGAGTGGATGACACACCACCCTCTTTATGGGGGACTCCCACCAAAAGTGAGGAACAAAAAGACAACCCACTCCATTATTGGTGGATCATGGAGTCATTCCATGACTTGGAAATGGGTCTGAGTGATGATTCCACTCATCCTATTTTCCCCTTGCCTCCAAATTCATCACTTAACTTAACTATGAAGTTAAAGTGACCATATGGAGGTTATCCCAAGGTTATCCTGGTCAAAAGGGTCCCTAGACCCATGGGGTATAACCCAGGGTTGATTTTAACCTAGTTAGGACTCCCAGGGTCAAGTTAAAGCACAAGTAAAAGGGTCTCAAAATTTAAAATTCAAAAATAAGATAAAAATTCAAAAAAAACAATTCTTAAAACACATATCATAATTTCAAATTTCAAAAATATTGAGTTTTGACAGAGGCATGATGATTGATGTTGAAAAGTTGGACTTGGCTTGTCAAGGTTAAAACCCAAAAGGTGATGGTTGGCTAGTTGTTTGGTGTTGGTTTGTTGTGCTAGGTTGCTGGTTGTTTGGTTTGCTAGTTGGTTGTTGTTATTGTTTGGTTATTGGTTGTTTAGTTGCTTGGTTAAAATTCCCTAGAGGATAGCTCACACACTCAAGGGAAAAGTTGGTTGCTGGTGTTGTTTCCTAGTATTGCTTAGGCTAGGTAAAGCCAAAAGGATAATGTTTAGTTGCTAGTTTTGATGGTTGGTTGTTTGTTTTGGGGTCTCAAAAGGATGAAAGCTCAAACGTCCAAGGGTTTGATATGCTCAAGATAGGAGGCAATGCTTAGGTGACTGTAACTGCTCAGAGGACTGTCAAAAAGTTGATAACAGAGCTAGAGATGTCTGAAAGTGCTACTGATTGGGATGGATGGATGTTGATTACTAATATTTGACTAGAAGTGACTGGTAATAGCTTAAAAGCAACTTGGATAAGGCCATAGGTGACAAACAATAGCTCAAAAGTGATCTGGGTATGGTTCAGATGACAGACTACAATATTGACCAGAGACGAGAAAGTTTACTAGAGGCGATTGGTTATAGATCAAAAGTAATTTGCTGCAATTTAAAAGTGATTTGGTTTTGCCAGAAGTAAATAGCTGTAGGTTAAAAGTGATCTAGATTGTGTAGGAAGTGAACAACTACTGTTTAAAATTGATTTGGTTTCTGTAGGTGAATAGTTAATGTTCAAAAGTGATCTGTGTCTATCAGGAAATGTGTTTGAATGATGTTTTTGACAAGAAAATAATGATTTTAGTCACTCACACTCACAACAATCACAAACTTGTACAACCTAAGCTAGGAAAGGATTGTATTTGTTGAGTCCCCTTGCCATGCCTATTCAAAGAGGATAGCTTTAGGATCTTGGTAGCATCGGCTCCCCTCCATTGCACTCACTTCTCACGCATACCAAGATCCAAGTTTTCCAAAGCTCATCGCCCCACCAAACCTTAGGATTGTCCCTGCTATCTCTACTAAGAACCATGAGAATTAGGGTGGCTTCAAAGGTCCCACATTTTGCGTCAACAAATAAAGAGTTTTTGGCTACTACACAAGGTTGATAGTAAGGGCTTCCGTTTGGGTGGCTATATGTGTGATAGCGCTACTCTCCATTATGGAGTCTCCCAGCCTTCAAGGGTTATGCCTTGGAGGGTTTTGGGGGAGGTTGGCTATCAGTATAACACAACAACACCCATTGTTTGTATCTTTCGACATAAACACTTTTCTTATATAGCGGTTTGGAAGCACTTGGCTTTAGCCCATTACCGCTTGGGTCATACCCCCTCTCACAATGGGAAGGTAGGCCCTCTAAAGATAATAACAAGTTCTCATACACCCAAGATCCATTTGATAGGAAAGGGGAGAGGATACTTTTGTTATTAAATTTGGGTTACAAACATGCACAATCAAGCAATCAAGAAAGATAAAGCAAGCACGGAGCAAACAATGATTCTTTTTAAGCACCAAGCCCAAACGTTCCTAAATTAGTGATAAAATGCAAAAGTCTTAGACTGATCAAAGCTGCAACAGATATGTTAGTAGTTTCACAACCTCTTTTTCTTAGACAATCAATAAGATGTTGCAGAAATAACTGATTAGTAGCTAAGAAAACCAAACTACAAATGATAAAGATTGAAAGTGACACAGCTACCAAAGGCAATCAACTATTGATTAGAAGTGATATGTATTTGGCTAAAAGTGAAATGTTATTATTTAGATGCGATGCAAATAAACCCAGATGCGAAATGATAAGGCTTAAAAGTGATGCAAAAAATTAGCAGGTGATTGATTATGGCTCATAAGCAACCTAGATCTACAAAAAATAGATATAAATGAAAAACCCTAGTTCGCATAAAGTGATCTAGATAGCCAGAAGCAATTAGTGTTAGATTAAAAGTGATGCAAATCATGATAGACGTGACTACTATTATCTTAAAAGTGATGCAAAAAAGACTGTCAGCGACTACTGTTCACTCAGAAGTGATCTAAAAAATGCTGAAAGTGGCAGGTTTCAGCTTAAAAGTGATGCATTTGTTTGGGAAGTGATTGATTTTCACTTAGAAGCGACTAAAACTTGTCGTAAGTGCTCAGAAAATTTGATCTTCACAAAAAATAATTTCAAATAGAAAAGTTAATCAAGGATGTGAGTCCCACCAGGCATGCCAAAATGTGATAGGTAAAAATCAAGTCAGTAAGATCAAGCATTACAAATGGAACCTTAATCCTACCATCATCAAAGAATCAAATCCAAATGAAATCAAAAGCATGTAATTCAAGAACAATATCACCTAGATTGTATGATTCCTTGTATGTGATGTGGATTGCTTCTTCAACAATGAACAATTATGAAGATCAAAGCTGCCATGATGGATAGATGATAATGGTAATAAGCTCAATGGATGCTAAAATGCTCAATATGCTCAAGAGGATAATGTAGACGCTATGAGAATATTGGATATGATGTAGTATGGTATGAGAGGGTGTTTATATAGACCTCAACTAAAATCAATCAACGGTGGAGATTTGGTGGCTATGCGAATGGCTAGGATGAATTGATAGTCATAGGTGAATGTGTAAATGACAAGTGGAGGAAAGATAGGACTTATATGTGACCTTGTACATAAAAAGTACTACATGTGAAAAATATTAAATAAAAGATGTAGTAACACACATGTTTTTAAATGAGGCACACATGTTGGCTTATGAAGATAAATGATAAGAGAAATTAATTAAATAAATAAAATTTATTTAATTAAAATAGATAGAATAAAGATAATTAAATAATTAAAGATTATTTAATTTTAGCTTAGAAGAAATAGATAATGAATTAAATAAATAAATTTAAATTTATTTAATTAATAGAAGAAATAGGTGTTTTTGAAATTGCTCAAGTGTGTTAGACAAATGCAGATTATAGATAATGCGATATTTGATACTAATGGTAATTAGGTCAATTTTCGGTGTCTACAGAGGGGAAGATAGAAAATCAAGATATTGATTTTGTAATTGAGGCTTTCTAGGATAATTTTAAGCATGCAGCAAATGACCCTCTCCACCATCTGACAAAAGATGTAGTTAATAAAGCCATGAGGATGAAAGCCAAAGTGGAAGGATATAATGAGATGTTGAATAGCAGAAAAAACAAATGGTCTACATTACAGACATAATTCCACTCACAAGAGCATGCTATAGAAAAGGCTAAGGTTCAAGATGGAGGGGAGATTGAACAGATAATACAAGCATATGAACCCATCAAGGGGATTATCAATGCACATATAGGAGATTACCCATCTATTGATGAAGAAGATGAAGAATGAGTAAGGATGCAGGATGACAAGGTCATTTGCATCCTATGACAAAGAAGGATCAAGAACCACCAAATGGTTGCCAGCTGGCAACCTATGCCATGTTTAACATTTGTTGACCAAGTCAGGGATGATATGGACCATTGATTTTGATAGCTAAATCCTGATCATTGGATCATTTGTAGCCACCTCCTCTATTTGTCCTATAAAAGGAGATGGAGTGCACCTTGTAACATATTCAAAACTCAATTGAGATTAGATTGCTGAAGCCTCAGGACTAATTCTCAGATCTGATTGTAAATATACATGTCTGTTGCATACTTAATGAAGAAGAAGATCTAGATTACATACAATTGTGTACTTTGAGTAATTTGTGGATGATTCTTGGCTTGTACTTTGATTTGTTGCATCCCTTGGAGTGCAATTCATGTTGTGCATGTTATCTTCATTCCTTTGCATCGAAGTTTGCATCAACCATACTTAGCTGTGGAACATCTTGGTGAACCTATGGTTTGATTTCCTTCTCTTCATGATTGTATTTGGAATGTATATGGATCAATAGCTGAAGATTCATTCATTTTAGTAAAGATTAGAAAGCATTCAATACAATTTGTTTAATTTCATTAAAATCATCATCACAATTGCAAATATATAGATAATCTCAAGAAAATATAAGTAAATATGTTGATATCTCGAAGGAAACTAAATATTCATAGCATATTTGAGCTAATTAGCATGTATAATTGAAAATACCTTGCAGATACATATAAATATCAATGATAATCATGCAAATATCTACTTGTAGGCACATTATTTAGATGAATCCATAGTGCAGAAGAGAAAAATAATCAATGACAGTTGATGATCAGAAGAATTGATCAAACTTAGAAAATATCCTCATCATCTATTGAATATAGTAGGATTAACCTTATTTGTGAAGAGATTTAAAGAAAGCAAGATGAGACACAATCTTAAAACATTAGTTTTTGAAAGTACAGAAACGTAAGGCCCCTTGAATGGAAAACAACATGGCACATCAAACCACTGAGTAACATCAATAGATTATGAACTAATCCATGAGGACTTGGGATCATGAATTCTCCAAATTCATCGTATCTTTCAAGATGATAAAGGTTCGATTTGTAATTCTTTATCTATGTGTGTTTATAACTAACATCATAACCAACAAGTGGTGCACCAAGAATATATATTGTGATTCAAATTTAGAACACAGTGATTAAACCCTTAGAGATTTACTACCCAGCTAAAGAGCATAATGCATGATTAACAATAACAGAGAATATATCATAGATTTGTCAAAGGCTCAATATAGAGAAAATGCAATAAAGATTTAGAGAAACACCATAACATGCATAGAACACCACTCTCTCTTAATTAATGGTCAGGAGAATAATGTACATAAGGTAAAGATGCATAGATTACAATATTCAATCCCTCCTGAGAGGTATCTATTAAGGCAAATGATATTTTTTGGTCCAACAACACAACATCTCAAAAAAATCTCTTTTTTGTATCTGAATATATATTGTCTGCAATAGACTCTATTATTTATAGCATGAAATGAGGCTCCAAGACTCATGTGACCATTAAGATCTTAACCACTTGGCTACCAGCATCTCCAGTTAAATGATGATTCAGTTATCAGCCCATGTGTTGTGAAGCTCCTCTAGATTTTGGGTCGCTATTCTTCTCCTTCCATTGCAACCCACTCTATGAGTCTCTATATATGATGGATTCTCCCACCTTTCACTAAGTTCCTTCAAGAAATGGCACAACAAATATGGGCCTTTGAACACAAAGTCTAACTGCTTAGCCCTTAGGACATATGGCACCATCTACGGCTCTCAAAAAGACTCAAATGGTAATACGTGGTAGCTTCAAGCTCCTTGGGCAAGGACTCTTCAAAAAGATTCTTCAAATGAGTGATGACATGCGGCATCTTTCACACTCTCCAATATCTATTAAAATTATGGGCCCCACTTGTATATGTGACAAACTCCGCGGCACATGGGAACTTATAAAAAGAGGCTCAACAAAAGAGATGTGACAAGCTCTTCTGATTCATAAATGAGACACGTGGCAAGCCTGTTCTCATTTAACAAAACTTCCCAAATGTTTTCCCTCAAATGCCTGCTGATTTGACATGTGGCACCCTCTGTTAGAACTTAAAAGATTATAAAGTAAACATAGAAACAACACATGGGTGCCGACATGTGGCACTATTTGCATAGACTCATTATTCACAACAAAATGGGATGCAAACAATAACACATCACATCCTTTGCTACTTCTTCTTATGTTATTAAAATTAAACATAGTAGAGACACTTGGTACACTCCGCGGCTTCATCAAAAGGCTCTTCAAGACTCTTAACCACTGATAGACTCTACCATTTGGAGCCTTCATGCTCCTTGAGAGATTATTTCCTCTACTGACTCTTCAAATGAGTACCATTATGCCACTTGTCACATCCCGCAGCCTCAAGACTCTTTCCTTTGTATTTTCTGATACTTCATACATATATGCAAAATGTAGAGTTTTACTCTATAGCTCTTGGTGACTCACATGGGACTTTATGCCTGCATAAAGAGAACCTAAAATATTTCATGAAAAGAAACAAAACCAAAATTGAGATGTGACCAAGAACCTCAGAGTTTCTATAATGTGTCCTGATAATCAGACCACTTTGCATCAGTTAAACACTTCCTCTTCTAAATGTTGGAAACAAGGCAGATAATTAAGAGGGGGGTGAATCAATTATCTTAAATATCTCAACTTTCTTTTCTTCTTTACTATTAATGCATCATCAAAACATAAGAACATACATAATCATGAGAGCAGAAATAAAATCAACACACATAACACAAGGATTTTTACGTGGAAAACCATGTTAAGGGAAAAACTATGGGGTGACTGACCCATGATTGTATTCTCTGTTAAAAGAATAAGAAGTACAAAATGGCACTTGCCAATTAGGGCTCACTGCCTGCGTACACTGCTCACAAGAGGCACACTGCCTATAAGAGACTCACTTTCTACAAGGTATATAGAAAGTAACCAGGTGTTTGAACTGATGAGAGACATCCACATATGCTTAGGTTCAATTCTGGTTAGGCTCAATATACTGATCTAATGCACTTCATTCTTCCTCTGCTCTAATGCTATTGTTCTGTCACATATCAAACTTGTATTGCTGCTTCCACACTTCTCTCTGCCTTTCCTCGTACACTTACACACACAACTCCCCACTTCATACCAAAATCCATTTGGTATATATATCTACATCAAAGATTTCAACATCTTCCCAGTTAGCAACCAGAATACTAAAGATATTTCCAAGACACTGATTTGTTGGTTGAATCCATGCTTAATATGTGATGCGTATCAAAGACATAGACATAGACATAGAAGTCATCATTCATGTTAGCCAACCATGTATGATCTCTTAAATAGCTTGACCACCATCAATTTCTCATCCAGATTAAAGTCTGATGTTCTGCCGGTTAGTTCTTCCTGAGTCTACTCTGCCTATCAAGAACCCAACACTTAGATGCTCATATCTTTTCACTCTTTCATCACAGAAGGTTCAATCTTTGGAATGTAGCAGTCATGGTACTTCTCTTGACTTGTCCAAGTCTGCAACTTTCTAAGTTACACCATTTGAGAGACCTGGACCTTATTGTCGGACCTTGATGCATGCTCTGTTCTTGTTCACTGGACCAAAACACTCTTCAATCTGACTTCTAGTAGAGGCATACTATGTACTGCAGATGTGTGGGATGGACTTTGTTGCCATCAATGACAACACTCATGAAGCCACATAGTGTCTCTTGCCAACAATCTCCCCCTTTGGCATTGATGGCAACACTTAGTGAAAAATGACTTAAGTGTCGTAGCAAACTCCCCTTTGACTAATGTTCTGTCTTATGTACACTTTTCCTGGAGCTCCCCCTTAGCTAGATTCCACATTTTTCACTACTCCTCACTCCCCCTTTGACATCAATGGAAAAGGGTGGAATCCACACACCAAAATTTGCAAAAATCAACCTATACATAACCGCATAAGTATATATACATGTTATACTTACATATACTTAAGTATATCTGCAAAGGTGGTCTTCAACTGCACAAATTCTATTGCCCAACTCTGCTTCATCCTGTCCAAAATTGAGATGTGACCACTAAACAAAAATGCATAAGCTTTTGCCCTTCTTAAGTCTACTAGATCACTAGTCTGGGCTGTGGTCTGAGCATCAGTTAGGGTCTCATACATTGCCTCTAACTTAGGGATAATTATCCCGCTTAGTTCACTCATTCTGCTTATTCTATTCTTCTTCTCCTTTTCAAGCCTCTTTATTTCATTTATAGTGGCAATAGCCTAGCACTCTTGATTCATTATGGATGAGGTGAGAGGATCAAAATTCTAAGATAAAATTGATAGTTTACTCTGTTGTTCTTCCACCTTCTTTGCAATGTCTTTTGTCACTGTGGACCAAGATAGACAAAATTTGTATATTTCTCTGCCATCTTTAAGAGCATTTTCTAGGCTCTTTATCCCAATATCCAAGGTCCTCCTGTCATTAGTTATGAGTCCCTACACCTCAATCAATCTCTTTGCCAAAAATTCTTTCTGGACTTTCTCTTCTACTGATTTCTCCAAAGAATCAAAATGGGTACTAACAGAGTTAACCAGAGATTTCAAGTTACTAGATGAAGAGGCCAAAAGATCCTTTTGGAAGGATGGCATGATCTTCTCTAGCACACTAGATGCAATTTCTATTAGTTCACAGTCTTCCATGTGAGACTTCAGAAGCTTTTCTTTTGCTTTAGCTTGAGAAAAAGATGCTACCTTCATTGTCTAGACCGGAGAGAGAGAGTCAAAATTGAGTGTTCCTTGAAATAGTTCTGGTTCATCTATTTCCATCATCTCTTAGGTCAAGATGTTTTTCACTGCTTCTGTAGTGTCTCATGCTGGAGACAAAGTCTTCTTTCCTTTTGTATCCTCAGAACTATCATCAGAGATCTTCTCTGTGTGTTCTTCTTCTCTTCCCTTTTCCTCCTCTGCTTGACTCAATTTATCCTCTTTTCTTCCTTCTCCTTCAGTTCTAGAGTCTGCAGGGGGATCCAGAAGAGAGATGTTTACTTCTTCATGGACTTCCTCTTCCAGAATAGAGGAATCCAAGTCCTTAGTCCTCTCCTCACCTATCTCCTTTGACTCTTCTGCAATTTTCTTAGTAGATTCTTCTTTTGATACACTTAATCCTTCGACATCCATGGAAAAAGGTTCTTCATCTATTTCCTCTATGATACGAAGATTGAATCTTTTGAAGGCATTCTAGAGGATGTCTTCTATGTCTTTTGCTACTTGAGCTATCTCTCCAAGCATAAGTTTGTTCATTCTTGCTTTGCTCTGGAACTCATCCTCGCAGTCCTTAAAGATCATGTTCATTTGTTTTGGAGTAATGGAAGGATAGAGCTGAATAGCAATCTATGCCCAGATCTCTAGGTCCTTTGCCTTGGCATTCTCCTTTCTCAGTTCAAGTACCTTCTCTAGAATTTTGGGAATTAGAGAGATGATTTCAATGAATTCTTTATTATAAATGTTTAGGTACTTAACTATAGCTACTTCCAAGATCCTTTTATCTGTGTCACTATACTCATCATAAAATTTAGCGACTGGTTGCAGGTTCCAATCCACTATGACTTCCTTGATGATATCATCAATAGAGAGAGTAGGACTTTCAACAAATTCTTCTACCTCTTCTTCTTTGTTTGTACCGGTAGAGGATTCCCCTAATGTTTTCTTCTTCTTCCTTATTTTCTTAACTTCTTCATCAGATTATGTTTCTTCATCATCCTTTTGGCTTATGTATGACCTTGTGGCCTTTGTCTTCGTTCTCTTCTCTCCCTTTCCGGATGTCTTGGCTTCCAATTTTGAGGATTTTGAGCTCTTAAAGGTGGCAGGTGTAGAGCTCTTGGAGGATCTGGTCTGGGAGGAGGCTTGTACTGGAACACTTCCTTTTTCTTCTTCTTGTTTCTCTTTCTCAGCTCTTTCCAATTTTTCTCTATTTGCATCAACTGTGTCTTTTGAAATGCCATATCTTTTGGTAACTTCCTCTACTTCCCTTCTAACTTTTCTTTTCATCTCCAGTTGTCTCAGTTCAACATGAATTTTCACACTCAATTCTTGAAAGGTTCCAAACCTTTCTGCCTCAAGGTCCTTAGGCTGACTTAGCAAGTGTTGGACATGCAACTCTAGGATTTTCTCATCTACCTCATAGCCCATTGGCATAATCCAGACTATTCTGGGCTCAACTACCTCCATTAGGCATTGATCAGTGTCTACCATGAAACACACTATATCCTTGTATTTTTCAAATATTATTTGTGGAATTCTTTCTCTAGCCTACATCAAACTTTGGAAGTTTTTGAAGTATCCCGAGAGTGTTATACTTTGAGCCTTTTCATCACCAAGCACATACATATAATCTCTGATTTGTATGGCAACCAATCTATCATTTTGCCATACCCAACCACTTGATCCAGGTAGCTCATTCATATAGTAAAAGAATAAACACAGTATTAAACCACCATACTTGAATGAGTTCTTCTTGTCCTTCTTGATCTTTTGCAAGTTTTCTAATAGTTGGCTTAGGAGAAGCTCGCATAGATCATAATCTGTATTTTCCCTTAGCACCTGATATGTAGTATAAATTGCAGTTCTAGACACAGAGTTCTCCCTGCTGGAATGATATATTTTATAGCCAATTATCATAGAGGCAAATTTGATATATGGATCTGTGATATCTTCTGTTGTCATTGCTCTTTTGTCAAACTTTGATCCGGTAGCCTCACTTACTGTTTAGTTCTTGACCGATTTGAGAGTAGGCAACCCACCAAATGAGTGCAATCTAGTTACTACCCTAATTGCATCTTTTGTTATCTTGAAAGGCTTTAACAACCACATGAAGTTGTCATGTATTCTTCTAAGAACATACCGGACCCATTCATCTTCTGCAAATTAGGAAAAGT
The DNA here is from genome assembly GCA_027924645.1 of Cunninghamia lanceolata. Taxonomy (NCBI): domain Eukaryota; kingdom Viridiplantae; phylum Streptophyta; class Pinopsida; order Cupressales; family Cupressaceae; genus Cunninghamia; species Cunninghamia lanceolata. The sequence continues at coordinate 12,538,254 of BSBN01000388.1, read as the reverse complement.
GGATGCAATATCTAAAATACTTATCCTGGATGGCCTTGTATTGAGGTTTGAGTTCAAAGGTTTCATCTATTAGTTGTTTATGGTAGATATCCATCATCTTTGATTCTCCAAATTCCTCAATATTGGCATGGATGTATACCCTAACATCTTCTATGTGCAGAACCCCATGCAGAATACTAGAAAAGGCACCCAAGGGATCAACTTCCAGGGATTTGTAGGGGTGTTTCTTGAACTTTGGGTGCACCCTATTAGTGATCTTAACAACCATAAAAGTAGCCATCTTTGCAAAAGATTTAAAGAGAGATATTCAGAAATCAAAATACCTTTTCACGCTTCTAGGGTTCACAATATGCGCAGAAAAGATCACTGGTTGAATTAGCTTTTGCGGTTGATCTTTGAGAGGGTTGTAACAATCTTGATGTAGAGCTCTTCCTTTCTTTTTCTCAAATGCAATTGTGCAAATGATGAATAAAAGAACCCTTTTATCTCTGCGCAAACCCTAATTTCCTATTGCAATAAATGCACAACTTAAGTTATTCCAGTTACCTTGTTCTAAGAAAGATCTTTCTGAATCATTAAGATGCACTTAGAATTATTTAGTGATAATTGACAATGTATCTCCTTTCCTCCAATCATGCCATTTATCTGTAGATCAAGATATTTCAATTTTGAATCATACTAGATCTAACTGTGAAAATCCTACTTTTACCGGATGGCTGTCAAACCAGATCAATATTGGCTGATTAAACTCTTCAAAACTTCTTGTGGATCATTCATATTTTTACTGAGGGTTATTTGGATATTTCTCTGAGAACCCTTTAATCTGTAACATTATATGTGCCAAATTTAGGGACCAATTGATTGGCTGGGGGAATTTATTTTCTTTTGTGACTCCCCCTGAGCCAGAGCTCATCTATTTAGTTTTTGGAAGGAATATCAGCACCAGATTCTGGTGCAGATCCATCCCCAACATTTTATGTACTTCTCTTCACCTAAATCTTGCTCATCTCCCTTTGAACTTCATCTGCATTCACTTTCCCTTTTCCTTTGTCTTGATTTTGATTATGATGCACTGGACCCTTTTTATCCTGATTCTTACTTTTGCAGAATTTGGCAATATGACCGGATCTATTGCAATTGTAGCAAACAACATTTCTTTGCATATGTCACTGATATCCTCTAGATCTACATTGATTAGCCATATGTCCCATTCTATTGCATGGAAAACATCTACCATTGAATAAATTTTTTATTTGCATATTTCTACATTCATGAGATTTGTGACCATACCTTTTGCAGTTGAAACACTGTCTGGAGAAGGATGAGTTAGTCTAATTCATTCTTCTTCTACACTGAGTTGCTTTATGACCAAAATTGTTGCAATTGTAGCAGTATCCATTGAAGGATGGATATCTTTGAGCATTTGGTTTCCTTACTAGAGGTCTTCTAGGCCTATTACTTGGATTTCCTAATCCAAAGTTCTTCTGACCAGATCCAGAGCTTTCACCTTTCTCATATCCCAAGCCATGCTTGTCATCTACCCTCTTTTGGCTTTCAAGAAGAACTTCAAGTTGAGCAGAGCTTATCTTTAATTCTCTTTGTATTCATTTGTTGTTTGAAGATCCCTTTTAAGAGTGTCTATCTTATTCTCAAGTTGTTCTTCATTATCTCTAGCTTATTCAAGATTAGATTCCAGATGCCTGATTATTCTATCCATTTTGTGGTAGTCTTCTGACTTCTCCTTGAGAGATTGTTTTAGATTATCTTCAATTTTTCTTTTCTCTTCAATTTCTTGGGTGAACTCATAACCCTTGATTCCATTTCATGTCTTACCATAATGATTTCTTTTGATAGCTTCTCACATAGCTTGTTTTCTCATTCATATCTTCATTAGTATCATTGGATTCAATTTGACTTGCTAATTGTTGAAGTAGTTCCTTTCTCTTTTCCATAGAGATACTCAGTTTTTCTTTTAGCTCATTTATAAAATTATCATCTTGTTTGAGTCTTTCTCTCAAGTTATTGACTTTAGAGTGAGATTGCTCAAGATCATCTAGGGTAGACTGAAGTTGTTCCTTCATACCATACATATCCATTGAGATTCCCAGATCTTCCTCAAGCTGTTAGGCTCTATTTAAAGGAAATTAGCTCTGATACCAATTGTTGGAAACAAGGTGGATAACTAAGAGGGGGGGTGAATTAGTTATCTTAAATATCTTAACTTTCTTTTCTTCTTTAATATTAATGCAGCATCAAAACATAAGAGAATACATAATCATGAGAGCAGAAATAAAATCAACACACATAACACAAGGATTTTCACATGGAAAACCCTATTAAGGGAAAAACCACAGGGTGATTAACCCAAGATTGTATTCTCTGTTAAAAGAATAAGAAGTACAAAATGGTACTTGCCAATTAGGGCTCACTACCTAAGCACAATGCTCACAAGAGGCACATTGCCTACACGAGACTCACTATCTACAAGGTATATAGAAAGTAAACTAGGTGTTTGAACCGATGAGAGGCATCCACATGTGCTGAGGTTTAGTTCTAGTTAGGCTCAATATACTGATCTAATGCACTTAATTCTTCATCTGCTCTAATGTTGTTGTTCTGTCACATACCAGACTTGTATTGCTACTTCCACACTTCTCTCTGCCTTTCCTCATACACTTACACACACAACTCCCCAATTCATACCGAAATCCATTTGGTATATATATCTGCATCAAAGATTTCAACATCTTCCTAGTCGGTAATTGGAATACTAAAGATATTTCCAAGACACTGATCTATCAGCTGAATCCATGCTTAATATGTGATGTGTATCAAGGACATAGATATAGAAGTCATGATTCATGTCATCCAACCATGTATTATCTCTTAAATAGCTTGACCACCATCAATTTCTCATCTAGATTAAAGTCTGATGTTCTACCGGTTAGTTCTTCCTTAGTCTACTCTGCCTGTCAGGAACCCAACACTTAGATGCTCATATCTTTTCACTCTTTCATCACTGGAGGCTCAATCTCTAGAATGTAGTAGTCATGGTACTTCTCTTGACTTGTCCAAGTCCATAACTTTCTGATTTACACCATCTGAGAGATCCTGACCTAATTGTCGAACCTTGTTACATGCTCTGTTCTTGTTCACTAGACCAAAACACTCTTCAATCTGACTTTTAGTAGAGGCATACTATGTGCTACAGAAGTGTGGGATGGACTTTGTTGCCATCAATGACAACACTCATGAAGCCACACATTGTCTCTTTCCAACACTAAAGAGATTGGAATGCAAGATCTAGCTCAATTATTTCTCTATGGGAAAATGTTTACAAACTTTGCACAACAGCATGCAGTTGAAACTCTAGTTGAGCCATTGGGAGCAGGATTGATTCTACCTCTGCCACATGAGATGAATCACTTAGATTCTAAAAAATTATTTGATCATTCTTCTTCAAAAGTAGTAGAGCTTTTATCTGATCTATCATCAAGACCGTGTTGTTCTTAGGGAATGGTTAGGGGAGTCCTAATTGGACCAGATTCTCAATTTGTCCCTTCATACCTTTCACTCCTTCCTTCAACATATTCAATAGAGTCTTAAATTTCATAGTAGCTTTGTTGCAACTCAGGATTTCATTCAACCTTTCTACTACTACCATTCTGTCATTTATCATTGTTGCTTGTAAGATCTCATCAAGGGTATCATAGAACTTTTAGAGAAAAAGATGAGAATATGAAACCTTCATAGAAACTAAAGATAATATTGCCTCAATGGAAGACTCCACCCTCTCACACAACTGCTGAGCATTCAAGAGGAACTTGAGGGCTAGCTTTAATTGTGATACATCATCAAAAACTCTTTTCCAAGATAAAACATAAAGTTCCTTAACCATTGTTAGCACTCCAACATTCTGGGGCCGTTGGTTGAGTTCTAGAGTCAGCTGCTTCACCTTTTCTTGTTCTGCTAAAAACTGGGTCTATAAAACACTGCCCTAATCCTTCTCACCCTTAAGATTTTGCTAAAGTTGAGACACTTCCTGAGTCTTATTATCACTTTTTTGCTCTAAGAGGGCCTTCTCTTGTTCCAATGTACTCACAACACTTTTGGTTTGTGCCACTTTAGACTGCAGCTTGGTCACCTTCATCTGTGACGCCTGATAAACCTCTTGAGACATAGTAGCCTTGATCTTCTTACTCAATGTATCGATCTCTAGATCCTTCAACTTGATCTCTATAAAGAGGCTATTTATTGTGGATTTAGTCTTAGCCAAATCTACCTCCACCTTCTGTAGTTTTCTAGCGACCTTGAGATAGTCTACAGTCACTATTGCTAAAGTTTTAGTCATCAATTCCACCTTCTCATGTGGTTTGAACTGGGTCAAATCCATGGCCATGACATTCATTATGTAGTCCTCTAGACTCATTTTCTCAAGAGGTTTGACTATATTAGGATTCACGTGGGTTATAGCCAAGGATTGTTGGGCATGATCAAACACGTATCTCATTTGGGGGATAGCGGGAGTTTTACCTTCTTTTATTCTTTTCTTCTCCCTTCTTGACTCTCTTGCCTTCTTGGTAGCCTCTTCTTGGCTTTGAAAAGTGGGAGGAGAGCCTATTAAACCACCAATAAAGGGGAAGCCTTGGGATAAACCATAAGGTATGGTAATCATTATTTGTTGGCTTGAGTCTTGTGGTTGTGTGATTCTCCTTGGCATTGATGGGGAAAAGACTGGTAAACTAAAATTTTGGGGAACTAATAAAGATGTGGAGAAAAAGTTTGCAAGGGTACAATAGTTGTGGCAGGAGATATAGACACTTGAGGCATCTGTGTAGCCAACCCCAAAGAAGAAGAAGAATGAGGAGAAGAAGAGGATAAAGAAACACTTACTTGTGGGGCTGCTGTCGTTGTAGGGATCTACTTCTATGGAACTTCCTGAAATGTTTCCTCTTCCTCTTCCTTTTGCAAAATCAATTTGTGCTTTCTCTTCAAGAGTCTAACCACTGGGTCCTCTAATGCCTCTTCTATCATTGCTTGCTACATTAAAACGAGTGATTCATGTGAAATCGCCGCTCCAGGGTCCCTAGGTGCCGAAGCTATTTGGACCTTATGAGCTAGCTATTGTGTTGCCCTTTGTTTCTGAATAACAATGAGAGATTGTGGCCATGTAGCTAACTTAGGGTCTTGCTTAGCTATTTGTTCTTTTGACTCTTCATGCTCCAGGATATTGCTTGTAACTGGGCTCGAGACTAGGGTCATATGATCATCATCCCACAACTCCCATTTCTCATCTAACTCAACTTGCCCAAAGGTCTTCTTGGGCTAAGAAATTTCTTGTTTGTATTTCCAATATGCTAAGATCTTGTCATTACTCTAGTCCTTCTTAATTAGGGTATGCCTTAAACCATGAGTCACCTTTACTTTTAGATCATAATATCTAATAGGAGTATAAATGACAACATAATAGGATGACTTGAGGTTGATCAAGGATAAGGTGATTCAAGTGATTGGTTTGATGTTGCTTCACAAGTTTTTTTGATGTGCAGGAGTTGAGTTGGTGTGTTAATAAACATAGTGTTCATGGAGTCTTTGATCTTACAAATTGCAATCTCAAATGGCATTCTATAGGGATCAAAACCTAAATGGTTGACTGTATTTGAAACCCTTCAAGTCCTAAAAACCTAAGCCATTACCCTTGTAGACTATCACCAAAAGGAGTTACATTATGTCATAAATGAATGGTGACTAGATATTATAAGTCATATCTCATGCTTAAAGTTATAAAATAAGGGTTTTAACTTGTAACTTGACCAGCCCCTTGACCTAAGGGAACTATTTCTTTTGGTGAGGCATTTATGTTTTGGGTGGTAAGTTTTAATCAAAGGTCTTTATTGTTTCTTCATTGAGAGCGAATAATCAAATCAAGGGTTATTATTTAAAGTCAATTCAAAGAACAATAGTTAGTCTTCGAAGGTAAAGTTTGTCAACTATTCTAGGTTTTATTGTGTAAATCAGTGTTTTAACTATTTTTCTTTTCTTCTTTCGGTGATCAAAAACAAAAAAAAAACCCTAATCTAGTATGAGTTTGGGGTGACTGCAAGCTATGTGTAGAATGCATGAAGATTCTTTTTTAGTGTGTGTTTGATTGTGTTTTAGAATGAAACAATAAGGTGAATTGAAGTCTTTGGTAGTCTAAGAAAAAGGACATGCAAATTCACAAAACTATATGACAAAGCTCTATATACTTTGATCAACCAAGAGATGATAGAAGAATTGAATGACTTGATAGCAGTTATAGAAGGTCTTCTACACTAAGTGTGTAGATTCTTGATGAAATCAAAGATGAGGAAGATTCTAAGATAGTAATTATTGATCATGTAAGGGAGAGTGTTTATGAGATGATAGTTAATGTTTTTCAAGTATAGATGAATTTGACAAGGTAGAAGACAAAGGGATTTTGCATATTATACTGGCAGACAGTGGTAGAGATATTTGGTGATAGAGTATAATGGACGTAATTTGTAGAATGTCATAGAAATCTCATAAACTCTTGTTTTAATGTTTGGTCTATAGTGGCATTAGATAGTCCTTGAATGTATTCATTTGATGATACAAGTATCTATGTGAATAAAATGGCTGAGACTATGCTAGAGAGAAAATATGACAGGAAAGATGATGTAGTGTATAAAAAGAGATTACTAATCTAGGATTGAAAAACTCTTAGTTTCAAGAGATCCTGTATTGTATTATGATTGGATGTGAGCCAAATTTGAAGATTTACTCTTTTATGCCAATCCAGGAGAGATAAGGTCTTATGTAAGAGTTATATAACTCATCTATAACCTTTGTAATCAATGTAAATAGAGTAGTACTTTATGTTTATCTTGCTTCTTTTTAATTGGAGTTGTGGAGTTGGTGCTCCTATTGGTTGTGGAGTTGGTGTTCCTTTTGGCTTTGAAGTGGGTGCCCTATTTGCTGTTGGAGTTGGTGCTCCTGGAAATATTGTACTCAGTGAGAGTTTGGAGTGTGACTTAATAAAGTGTTGCTGAGGTTTGGACAATGGTTTTTCCTTGGAAAGGGTTTTCTACTTTACATCTTGTGTTATGGCTTCAATTGTGTGACTCTATCATTTTCTTGATACATTTGTCATGATGATGTTAATGTTTGTTTCTTCATGGTTGATGAATGAATAATTTTTTATTAGATCACTGACTCACCCAGCCCCCTCTTAGTGATCCTTTGTATTCCAACATATATTGCTGCTACCTCATGTGATTCTGAGCTCTTGTGGATGCTTCAAACTCCTAAGGACATCAAGGTAGAAGTTTCTCAACCCATTTCTATCTTGTGTGACAATACTAGTGCCATAAACATCTCCAAAAATCTAGTCATGCACTCAAGGACCAAGCATATTGCTATAAGTATCATTCCTTGAGAGAAAAAGTCCTTACAAATGAGGTTGTTTTGGAATATGTTTCTACTTTAGATCAAGTAGCTAATATCTTCACTAAACTATTTGCTAAGGAGGTATTTGAATGTCTAAGATAGAGGTTAGGAGTTCTCTCTCTATTCTCTCTTCAATAAATTACTTGGCCCTAGTATGGTTTTAGGGGGAGTTCATGTTTCTTCTTTCTTAACTCTAAAACTATACCAATAGTTGTATGTTATATGTGTTATATCAGAAAATGTCCCCTTGAGGGCTTTTCCCTCTTAAGGTTTAGCTCCCGGATCTTGTTTATGCATTTAGAGTATTTTTCATGTTAATCTAACTTCTCAATGAGAAAACCCTAAAGTTCCATGGTAATTTGGACTCAAGGGATGCACTTATGACAAATCCTGCCTAAAATAGGGGGGTAGACTTAGGTGCCTATGCCCTAGTCCTACCCTATTTTCGGTCATGCCAAAATTTTAAGTGTCATTTTATGACCATTATTTAGGTCTTATGCCAACATGGTAAGTTTTGACTATGAAATTCTTGGTGGTAATGTTTGTAGTTACATATATAAGCATGTTTGGGCATTAATTTGTAAACTAGAGGTACACTAGATGGCAATTTTGATTCACGAGCTTGTATAGAAGTGATCCAAGGCATTCATTGTGTGTTGTAGAGAAAAAATTGTGTTGTTATTGTGTATGTATTTGTAGATTTGGCAGCCATCTCCTCATGGCATGAAGAGCTTCTTCCTTCCATGAGATCTTCACTACAAGGTGATATCAATTGTGTTTTCAATCATTTATCATTTGGATTTTGCCTCTATCCCATAGGGATACATCCTCTTTCTCTGACAATGGTGTTCAAAAGACTTGAATGTCTCTTTGGGGCTTGACTAAGGCAAGCCTCTAAACACCACAACTCCCAATCCATTATTTTGTGATTGCAGGTTACAGATTGTAGGAACGGGAAAAGTGGAGTTGCAGGAGAGCTTTGTAGACTGTCAGAATTGTAGATCTGAAGAGAAAACAGGTACCTGGACTCAGGTGCCCACTAATTAGTCCTTCAAATCTTGCAATAGGAAAATCTTTAGGACAACAGGAACAGGTTGCAGAGAAGGTTTCCAGATCCTAACAAGAAGCATGGCACTAGACTAGGGCACCCATTCATTAGTTTGTGACTGTTCCACTCTTTGAACTTTCAATTCTGGTATGCATTTGATTATCATTTAGTATCTCTATGTGTGAGCATTTTCCATGATTTATCCATTTGCTTCCGAATTTGCACAATTAGGGTTTTGAGCATAATTAGGCATAATTGAACAACAAAGCTACATAATTCCAATTTTCCCTACATTCCAAGTGATCGCAAGCCTGATAGTAGATTTCCTACTTGACCTAGAGTCCTTGAATGTTTAAGGTGAAATGAGGACTCACATAAACCATCAAATCAAACCCTCTTACAAGTTTGACCTTAAACAATATGTCAGAATTTGTTGTTTTGAGAGTAGTGATTAGTCACCTTGTCTCAGATATAAGTCCAAGATGGAGTAGACCTTGACAATGGTGATTTGTTGTTGATAGTTTGGTGACAATGGTGTTATGTTCTCTCATTGTGTGGATATGATAGTATCTATAGCTCTTGACAATGATGTGACAGTGATGTAAAGTAGTGTCACAGTCTTGCCTTGACATTAAAACTCATGGTAGTATATGCCTTGACTTGGTAGTAATGTTATTTTGATAGTGCTTTGGTGTAGTACTTCTTGACTATGTTGATAGTGTTTTTTGTGTAGTGATTCAGTGAACTCTATCAGACATTATCATATGATATTCAGGTAGTGGTTTGCTTCTGGATGAGTAGATAATACTTATTATGTTCTTTGACTATGTTTTTATTATAAAAATGGTTCCCTTTTTGTCTCAAACTATGTTTTGTTACTCTTGCTCTTTCAGTCTATCCTCCCTTTGTCATTGTTGTAAAAGGGGGAGTATAAGACCATAGAACAAACTCACCACATTTGTGTGTTTATCTCTTCAAACAGTGGTGAAAGTATTTCAGTGGTAAAAGTCTTCAATAAATCTTAGCTTGCAATTTCATGTGTTTTGAGAAGTGAGTGTCGTTGGTAGTACAAGTACACCTTTTGTTATGGTGTCTTTTGCATCAGCATGAGTTCAAACAATCTAATACAGTGGCATCAATGTGATAGGAGGAGGATGCAAATGAAACTCATGCAAAGATAAGTATAATGTTTAATTATGTTGACATTAATGACAAAGAGGGAGCTTCTTGAAATAGGTTTGTCATTGATGTCAAAAGTTGGAGGTTGTTGTGTTGTTTGAGTTGATGTTTGTCATGCTTCAGAAGTTGCTTCATGTCAATATTCATGGTATGGTGTTCATGATTCAGGAGTTGCTTCAAAACACTACCCTTGTTGATCATCTATGTCAATATGATGTTGATTGATCATCTATGTCAGTATGATTTTGGTCATCTCAGTGATCATCTCAGATAGTTGAGATGTTGAGATGTAAAAGTGTTAAAATGGTGTTGATAGCAATGGTGTTGGTGCAAAGTCAGAGGTTTTGATGCAAAGGTTGATGTCAAAGTCTTGATGCATTCCTTGGTTCTTTCAAGGTTCTAAACCCTAATGACTCATACTTCATCAAAGCTTATCTTCTTGGTCAATATCTAAGGCACACTATTTTGCATCAAAGGCATATGGTGAATATCACAGGTTATAGAAAAATCACATGGTTTCAAGTTCATAGATGTTTTGAATCTGATTAGGGTTCTTATATTGTTTGAGTTCATTTTGTTCTAAAACCCTAAATGAAGTTCTTTATACAAAGCTTATGACATGTTTTACTTTTGTTAAGTCTTCTCGGTGACTTGAGATAGTCGGTGACAAGTCACTTAAGTTGTGACTCAAAGGGGTCACCCTCGTTGTCTAACCAACCCTCTTTCCTAGAGACACTGGCTCCTCTCAAAACCTCTTTATACTTAGGTGGGAATATGTGATCTATGATGGACATCATTGTTCTCGGTGGCATGAAATTGAAGATCAATGGTGGCAGTTTGAACTCGTTTTAAAATCTAATGGTTATCTTCCTCAAAAAACCTTAAGTTAGGGTTTCTTTGTCAGATGCTTCAATTTATCCTAGCTTTCTTCTCAAGTCTCTTTAGTCGCTTGAAGGTTTGAATGCAAAGTAATTTCTCTTTCAAATGAATCTCTTATATGCTCTTTCCATCATGATTTAATCATCATAAATGCTTGTTTCTAACAATTGTTAGACCCTTACTCTGTTGTCACGAGCCAATCAAGATTGCTCTACAATTTACCATATTACATTCTTTTCTACCAGAATTTTTTGAAAGAGCTTTGTTTTCTTGTTTTCTAGCTTGTACTCTCATGCTGGATATTAGCACCACATTTTTGGTTGGGGGAACAAGATTTTTTTTTAAGCTCCCCCTAAGCTAGAGCTCTCAATTTACTTCCTGAAGGAAATACCAACACCAGAATCTGGTGTGGATTCAACCTTGTCTTCCTTCTTGACTCACTTCTAGGTCATCTCTTTCTTGGTCTCTGTCAGATCAACCTTTTCCACTGGTTTCTTCATTTTTGCCTAATTTTCCTTCCTCATGTCTTACTTTTGTAAAACCTTGCGAAATGTTCAAGCTTGTTGCAATTAAAGCATACAACATTGTTCCCTACATTTATCCTTAACCTGCATTGGTCAACCTTTTGCCCAAATATATTGCATGTAAAACAATTTCTATTAAAAGATTGAGCATTCCATCCATAGTTCTCCCTTATTTGATTTCTACATTCACTAGTTCTATGACCAAACCTGTTGCAATTAAAGTACTTATGTTTGAAGGTTTGAGCATTCCTTCCATTCTTGTAACTATTCCTTATCTAACTTTTGCATTCATTGGCTTTGTGACCTACTTTGTTGCAAGTGAAACATTGACCAGAGAATGATGGAACACTTTGATTTACTCTGCTCCTACACTGAGTAGTCTTATGACCAAATTTATTGTATACATTACAATAACCATTGAAAGAAGGGTACCTTTGAGCATTTGGTTTCCTGACCAGTGGTCTTCTAGTTCTATTTCTTTGATTCTAAAATTATTTTCCTTTGCTCTTCTTGAATTCAGTAATCTTTTCTTGACTAGTTTGGAACTTTCACCTTTCACAAATCCCAAACCTTCTTTGTCATCAGGACTCTTTTGACTAGCAAGTATGTTATCAAGTTGGGCAACACTCGCTCTAAATTTTTCTTCCTGAGTCCATGCATGTTTCAAATCAGCTTTCAGATCCACAACTTCTTGTTTAAGCTTTGTACAGTCTTGAATTTTTCTTTTCACCAATTGACTTAGGTCTTCTTCTACTTTTTCTCTTTTTACAACTTCTACTTTTAGATTCTCAAGGTGTCATTTGTAGATATCAATTGTTCACTAACCTCCTTATATTTTTCTTTGAACTTCTTGACTTTCTCCCTTGATTCTTTGATGCACTCATCTACTTCCTTGATATTATCTTTTAGATCCCTATTTTCTATTTTAACATTTTCAAGATCTGCAAGTGAAAGCTTGAGTTCTTCTTCATTAACAAGTGTGCATTCTTCTTCAGTTTCAAATGCATCAATTTCTTTAGGAAGAGTATGTCTTTTTTTTCCTACCATGTGTATAGTCTCCAAGATATTCCGCAAGTTGTTATATTTCCTCCGATGAACTAGGCTCTAATACCAACTATTGAATACCCAAAGTATTGAGAGGGGTGTGCGAATTAGTAGTGTATTATACTTCTTACTTGTTAAATTAGTAATCCATTTACCACATAGAATAACAAAGTAGATTAAACATAGAAGAAACAACCACAAACCATCACACATGAACACCAAGACTTACATGGAAAACCCAAAATTGGGAAAAAAAATGGTGAGAATTAGCTCACAATATATATTTAGGAACAATATTGAATTACAATGAAGGCTCACTACCCAAAAGAAGTGCTCACTACAAAAAGGCTCACTGCCTAGATAAAAAGAGAAAGAAGATGGATGGCTCACTACCAATTTGAATTGCTCTGATTGCAACTACACATGCATGGTTACAGCTCCAATGAATGCTCACAATATTGTCTCAAAAATTTTCATCTTGACTGCTCTGTTTCACTATTCTATTTTACATTGGACAAGATCTCTCTTCTTCTACTCTTATTGTCTACTATGTACTTCACATACTTTACATACTCACTTTCATCTATCATCACCCAAACACCAAATTCAATCACACACACACACAATATATATATATATATAGAAACTTTGGCCAAAGTAATGCAAAAGTCACTACTTATATTTTCGGTTCACTATGTACTAGATAGTTGAATAATCATAATGGGCTAGACATAACTAGAGCTAGACTAGATTTGTAAACCCAATTGTCTTTAGCTAGGACACATCTCTGGTTCTTAGAAATGCTATATAGAATAAGTTGATTCTCATTATCTGTTACCCTTGTGAAGGGAAAGGCCACTTCTATAATGCCCCGCCAAGGAACCCAGAGGATAACACCACTAATCTTACAAAAAGGACAAATATATATTTTTTTAAAATGAAAGAAATAACAACAATCATATATTTATTCATAACATTAAAATTAAGTTGTATCCTTTAGGGATTCCATGGCTAGATTACTAACAACTATTAACATGATCTAACCAACATTGTAAATTAACTAATAGCCATGGTTCATTCTAATCTAATTGCATCAAATGAATAAACACATACATTTGCATATTATATCATTAGATAAGTAATCATGAAGATCCTACAAAAAGGATACAAGTACATATACAATTTCCTTACAAGAGAGTACAATATTACATTGTTACACTATCTTGTTTCTGATTACATTGAGTTCATATATCAAGAATAATAGTACATGATTCTACAAGGTAAGAACATAAATATATGTCTCCTTGAGCTAGACCAAGATCTAAAATCTACTACAAATAATACATACTTCTTGCTCATGACCAATAGTAAGAAAACCAATGGAGATAAAGCACAACCACTCGATCATGTGGAACCCTAAGATCCACCCCTTGTGCTAGGAGATAACAATAAGGTCCCACTAAGCAATAGTCAAGACAAAAGACTAACAGGTGCAAGGACTACACATGACTCCAATACAACATGGGTCAATATAAACAACACAAATAACTCAAACATCACTTCCAGAGGCAATCACACAATAAAAGGGGAAAACACACTTAGGGAATGCTAGGCTACATTAGGGAAGAGTGTCATTTCATGGTCCTAACATGGGTTATCCTGCTAGTCTCTCACCGAATGCCAGCCCCCAACTAGAAAGGAAGGTGAGCGTGGGACTGCTAGTCTATGATTGGAGGAAAAGCACCATGGTGATGTTGTCTCTTTCTCATGTAGTTGACTATTGAAGACTTATGAACAAGAATACATTTCTTATTTTGTAATTAATTTTGATAAGATTGAAAGTCGTAAGGAATATAACCATTTTAATTTGTGCATTTGGTACTCACATGTGAAGTGACCTCCTTTTGAAATATGTATATATTACACTTGGATATTATAAACATATATTGCCTATGGATATATTTTTCTCTGCTCCTTAAAAGAAAGTGTGAAGATTTAGTTAATTTTTGTTTGAGTTTTTCTAATATTCCTATTGGGATGTCACAAAGCAACATTAGGTGAAGGTACAAGGCCATCAATACTAGATGAGTGATGACACAAGCTTGAGGAACCACATCTAGAGCATGTAAGCATAGGAACCGAATAGCATTGAAAATATCCATTACTTTATCCCCAAAATCATTTTGAATTTGAAAGAAATGCATCTCTAGCACCAAACCATGGACATTTGCACAACCATTGTGCATGCTTTCTTGAAGGATTTAAAAACACATGTGCAACTACAAGAGAGTTTTCAAGAAACTCAATGGAGAAAAAAACCCTAATGGTGCCTCTCCTATGAACATTTCATAGCTTGCTATGGCCAGCTTCAACTTTTCTTCATTCACCAAGAATGCATTTTTGTATGAGAAAGCCATCATCTCCACAAACTCATCATCCTAGATGAGATCCATAACATTTGAAAGGAATATTGACACAACCTCATAATATAGGAGCACCCTTGGATGTCTACAATGAAACATCACTAACAACACAATGGAGAGCAAATTCTATATTATAAGAAAAGTTAAATAATAAAACTTGAAGCAATTTAGGAGAGTCGTTGACCCCAACTTCAATCGGTTTCTATTTTAAGGGCTAAATGAGGACCTGACAATTCTTACAAATCACTTTTCATGGTGACACGAATGGATGGTAATAAATCAAGTACTATCAAGAGAGGGCAAATGGAATGATTGATGTCAATGGTTGTGGGGCCTTAAATAGCAGCAAGGTAATAAATGAACACATGGAAGCCAAATCTTCCTCAAAAAAGATCATGTCGGGAGGGAAGATTTGATAAATAAATTCATAAATAATAATAAATAAAAACTAAGTATAATTACATGTGAATAAGACAAGCCATCAAGGGGGGAGCCATGAGGACATGACATTAAACACCACCATGTAAAGGAGAAGTCGAGAAGCATTTACTCTTGCCAATGGGTTTGCTAGCATCTACAATGGAAATGGATATATTTTTCTTAATAATTAATGAGGATTTTAACATGATGAAATTTCAAACTAGATCATGTAAGAGAGGGGTCTAATGCCCCTCATTTTTGGCTTGTAACGGTTGATACTTTTTCTATTGTATTTAGATAGTTCTGAGACATTTGAGCTGTTAGACTTATGGTTTTAGCTTATTATGATCATGATGGACTATGTTTGACTAATGTGGTTATTGACATGTGTTATGAGTAGGATGATGACATTATTGTTATTATAGTTCATGATGTATTTTTACATGTTTAGTTGTTGGTTAGTTGAATTATGCAGAATAATGTTACTATGCTATATGGATTTAATGTTATTCAAATTAGAGATTTATTGTGAATTGAATTATTATGGTATTGGTTAAAGAAATATTAGATGGATTTATAAGCCTAGAGTTGATTAGTATATATTATTATTAGGATATTTATTAACTCTTAATGTTGATGATTATTTTAGTAGTATTTATCTTTCTAGTTAAAATTTATACTAGATCATTTGAGTAAACAATAGTTATCCTAGTGTCTTAAGAGACTTAGGAAGTAATGAGATTAGATGTAATTGTTGGAGTTAGGTTAGATAAATGATAATTTCTGAAATATGAAGAATGAGTTTCTTGATTTGATGATATGTTGAGCTAATAATAATTCCTGTGTAATTTAGGATAAGATATTTTAGAATTTTGACAAATAATAGTGTGAATGAAAGAGTTATATTCTATTTTGATTATCATTGTATAAGTTTCTATATTCCATTTTAAAAACTAAGGACATGATTAAACTATTTCTATTAATAGAATGTAGTCATTTCTTAAAAATTGTCACTACTTAATTATGTAGGAATCTAAACCTTACAGCTGGTCATTTTATTTTATAAATCAATGTATTAAGTTTAGCTATCAATGCTTTATTTTAGAAAATGTAATAAATCTTGCTTCAATAAGATTACTATTACTAAGGAAGTAATGTAATTTATTATCTTAATTAATTCATTTCAACTTTCTAGAGGTCTATTATAAATTTAAATATTATAATTAATTAATGAATACTTTCGACTCCAAAACACCGGCCTTCCAAGTGCATAACCAAGCCTGCGAAGTCTTGACATTCCTGCCCATTTTCTGCTCCTTCAAACTGTACAAGCCAAGGAACCACATTCCTACCTGACATTTGACTAATGCAAGGAAAACTCTTTTTGAACACGATAGCTCCAGGTGTCACTCCAACTCCAACTATCGCTGCATCAGAAAAACTATCCGACGCCGCAACACTCCATCTGGAAATGAGCCATTGTGGCTTTCCAAAACCAGTATCACAAATCAAGATCCAAGACAGGATCCAATACCCACTGATACGATGTCTAGACCAACCCCTTGGACATCATTCCACATACCAGAATCTAGGTATACCAAACACACCGACCACGGTATCATGTCGCCAAACTGACGCACACCACAGAAGCCAAACAAACTTCGATACCGAACCAATATCCAACTTTTCCAAAGTAATCATCCAACACCACAGCTTGTCGACCTCATCCGTTGAGTCCCGTAGAAGAGCATGTAGCATGGACTTGACTAGAAGGGTGAAGGCGTAGTCCGAAGTTCGTGGATAGTTCTGTTCCCAGTGGAAGGACTTGAAGGGAATTAGTGGTGCCGTGCGTGGTCAGGTTTTGTGGTTTGTCTGGTGTTTTCCGTCACGGAACCTGACCCCATGACAGTTGGTATCAGAGCCTTTGATACCAAGTTTTGTGTTTTTGGTGTGTCAATCTATTTGTGATTATGCCTAGACACTGGAACCGTTGGTATTGGAACCTAGTGTGGCTTCTGGTTGGCCGTGGTTTGCTATTGGAGTGTTGTCAGCAGTCTGGTGATAGTGTTTGTTCTGTAGCAGTTTGGCTTTAGAAGTTTGGTTTGGCTGTTGTGCGTCCGTCGACATTGTTTGCATTGGTTGGCGCTCTGATATTGTGATAGGTTTCATCAGAGCTGTCAAGGCTAGTTTTAGTGCTGATTGAAGTCAGTGTCGACTTTGGGATTCTGTGTTTGAAGGTTTTGAGCGGGAGTTCAGTTTCTGATGTGTGCACTTGTTGGAAAGTTGACTAGTACCTTGTTGGTTGTCATCAGACACCGTTTGTTGCGAGTTGATGAAGATATGTTGTGAAACTGGGTAGGGATGTCACTAGCTTGGTGTGAGGCTTGGACGTATTGTCCTATTAAGGTGAACACCTTGTGACATGCTCTTCTGCGAGACTCAACGGATGAGGTCGAT
Source organism: Cunninghamia lanceolata (assembly GCA_027924645.1). NCBI lineage: Eukaryota > Viridiplantae > Streptophyta > Pinopsida > Cupressales > Cupressaceae > Cunninghamia > Cunninghamia lanceolata. The sequence continues at coordinate 12,520,831 of BSBN01000388.1, read as the reverse complement.
GAGCTGTGGTGTTGGATGATTACTTTGGGAAAGTTGGATTTTGGTTCGGTATCAAAGTTTGTTTGGCTTCTGTGGTGTGCGTCAGTTTGGTGACATGATACCGTGGCTGGTGTGTTTGGTATACCTAGATTCTGGTATGTGGAATGATGTCCAAGGGGTTGGTCTAGACATCGTATCAGTGGGTATTGGATCTTGATTTGTGATGCTAGTTTTGGAAAGCCACAATGGCTCGTTTCCAGATGGAGTGTTGCGGCGTCAGATAGTTTTTTTGATGCAGCGATAGTTGGAGTTGGAGTGACACCTGGAGCTATCGTGTTCAAAAAGAGTTTTCCTTGCATCAGTCAGATGTCAGGTAGGAATGTGGTTCCTTGGCTTGTACAGTTTGAAGGAGCAGAAAATGGGCAGGAATGTCAAGACTTCGCAAGCTTGGTTATGCACCTGGAAGGCCAGTGTTTTGGAGTCGAAAGTATTCAACAGTGTTCCTTAGTAGCCGAAGTGGATGTTGTTGGGTTGAACGCCGTCTTGGTTGGGCTTATTTCATGTGTTCCCTCAGGGAACAGTGGTAAGTTCTGGAGCTGAGGTCTCTTTGCTGGTAGTTACCCTGTTTGGCTAGAATTGGGTAGAGATTAGGTGTTAGTGACGGAATGTCACGGTTGAAAGAAAATCTAGTTGCGACTGGAGTAAGTCTTGTTGACAAATTGGACAGTCTCGTTCAAGTAGGCATACTTGACAGACAAGAAAGTCTGCGGGTTTGTCAATGATCTTATGCAAAAAGAAGGCTGGAGAGATAAGTTGTGTTTCTGGTTCAGTGCAACAAAGTTGGATGCAAGTCGGTGTAGTCTTGGATCTGGGTGCTGGTAGAGAAGTCCATGCAGGATGGATCTAGGGTGCAGGTTTGGTTCAAGGTTGCATTGTTGGGACTTGGCAATCCATGGTTAAGTGCCGAGCCGCATGGTTGAGAGATCTGGAATGCGGGGGATCATGACAGAGCTCATGAGAGGTGAGACATGTAGAAGAGTGGATGGCAGCTCGAGCAGGTGTTCGCGAGAGTTGTGACGGGAGGTCAGATACATGACATCCTAGGTTTGGATGTGCTGTTCGAGTGTTAGATGTTGATGAAGGTAGATGTAATGTCAACCTGGAGCTGGGTCGTGGCATTGGTGCCCATCTAGCTGGATGGCGAAGACAGGATGAACAGGGTTATGATGTCAGAGGCTTGTCGAGGGCTGGTTGTGTGGCAACCCCGAATTGGGTTACCATGAGTAAGCTGAGTGACTGGAGGTCAAGGACATAGAGGTGTTCGGTATGGCGGCAGGTCGAGGAGAGCTGTGTCATATGGATGTGTTGATAGGGTGGCAGCATGTTGTGAGTCTGAGTGGAACAGTACAGTGTTGTGGCACGAAGACGAGCAGTCAAGGTGGCAACTGGTGTTGTAGGTTTCAGAGGGCAGTGCAATGGAATGCTGTGGCATGAGTTCAGAAAGTGAGCGTAGACATGGATTCAGGATGAAGCCATGGCGTACTCGAAGAGTGTTGTTGAGTCTATGGAGTATGGGATCCGTAGTGCTCTTGGTCTGCATCGGTTTGATGGCAGGTCTGTCTCTTGAGATAAGAGAAGTGATCGGAGTTGGTTTACTCTGGTGTAGTGTGTGTGCTGTGTAGTGTACGAGTATTCCGCCGTGTACATTGTGGTGGTCAAGTTGTGTGTAGCATGGACTTGACTAGAAGGGTGAAGGCATAGTCTGAAGTTCGTGGATAGTTTTGTTCCCAGTGGAAGGACTTGAAGGGAATTAGCGGTGCCGCACGTGGTTGGGTTTTGTGGTTTGTCTAGTGTTTTCCATCATGAAAGGGAATAAGACTATTGTTTTAGATTGTTTATACTTGTCTTTTAAATTAAATGAGGGTTATTTTATCATCTTTAGCTATTTAAATAGTAGTTTAGTGTTGTTGTTAGCAAATAATAAAGGAATTAAACTCAATTAGATTGCTTGACCTATGTTATGGCTTTACGGTCATGATTGTAATGCCATTGTAAGTTATTATTGTCTTGTAGTAATGGAGGAATTAGGTTATTGTATTTCCCCCGGTTCTGAGTCACATAGTTATTTTGGTTCTAAGTGGGGTGTCATGGTTGTTATGGGTCAAGTCTTTTAAAATTTTGATTTCTATATCAGGAAATGGATATATGAATGGCGGTAATGTGGTTCAAGTTACCCAACTCTAGAGGTTTAGTTCCTATTCTAGTGTAACATTGTGACTTGTCATTTTAATGTTTTCATTTGTTATGAGATTTTGAGGTGGATAAGGGAAAGATTGTTGTTGACTTTTGGTTTTGAATTTGAGTTTGTGATGTATTGGTATGCAAAAGGATTGATGCCTTGTAGTCTCTCTCTTCTATGCATGTTATTGGTTTCTAAATGTTGGTTAGGGATTGCTAGTTGCATGTAGGAGAGCGGCTTTCATGGTGGGACCGAGGCCCAAAGTGGATGCCTAGGTAACCCCATGGAAGTTGTAATCAAGCAATAACTTAATAATTTATCTAGGTGGGTTGGGTAGTAATTCACACAGCAAGATAAGTAAGATGCCTCACCCATACCTTGAGTGCTTTCACAGGCTAAGGATGGGATGAGAAGGCCTAGTTGGCAAGGTCGACCTCCTTGTCTCTATGAGAGGATGTATCAGCTCCACATGTCTCACCCTATGGGGCTGGTGCCTAGAGAGAGGCTGCTAGGGTAACCATATATGGGGGTCAGTTTCTAGTGAGAGATAGCCTAGATAACCCATGCTAGGACCATGTGATGACACTCTCCCTGCTATAGTCCGGTTACTTCATCTTTATCTTTTCTTGTCGCCTTTGGAGTACTATTTTGTCTTGATGATTTGTGTTGTCTTGATGATTTCAATGATTAGGGTTGTCTTAATTATTTGTATTGCTTGTGTCAAGTTTGTACCTATCTTCTTGTATCTCTTGACTTAGTGGAGCCTCATTGTTATCTCCTAGCTTCATGGGTGGACCTTAGGGTTCCACATGGTTCGGTGGAAGATCTTAATCTATTGGTTATTCTTGGTTGCCTTGTTTCATGATCATTGCAAATGTGTCTCTAGTTCTAGTTTTGTACTTGCATCGTCAGAGATGTATACTACTTTCAAAATTGTATAATCTTGTTGTATATTGTAAATCGATGTGATCGGTTATCAACCTTGTAATCTTGTAATTCTATATTCAAACTTTTCTAACTATTCATATCTGGAAATGACTAATGTAGTTTTGTTGTATCAAAATATACATTACTTGAGTTGTTATGATTTCATGTTTATCTGATGCAGTTGTGTACCCTATAGGTGTTAGTTGTTCATTTTATTTTAATGTTTTAAATAGTGTAATTTTATAAATTAATGCATTTACTTGCTTCAAAAAAAGCTTTACTGTAAATTTTGTACTTGTTAGTCTAACACTCTAGGGTTGCATGACGCAGCATCACATTTGGTATCAGAGCTAAATTTGAACACAAGGTACTCTAGTTAATATTAAGCCCATAATGTAACCTAGTCCTTAAACCCTATAGATTAAAATTATTTTTCTTTTAAGTTGTTCTTGTTTTGAAGTTGTCCCTTAGAGGTATGTTTGTATACGAAGATGCCTAGAGGTCAAGTTCGAGGTTGGGATGCAAGAATCCTATCTCTATCTTGTTGCAAGCTTCTAGGAGTAAGCCTGATCCTAGGGGGAGGATGAAATGCCCCTCATTTTTGGCTTATGATGGTTGATGGTTTTTCTATTGTATTTAGATATTTCTAAGACATTTGAGTTGTTAGACTTATGGTTTATGCTTATTATGATCATGATGGACTATGTTTGACTGATGTGGTTATTGACATGTGTTATGAGTAGGATGATGACATTATTGTTATTACATTTTATGATGTATTTTGACATGTTTAATTGATGGTTAGTTGAATTATGCAGAATAATGTTACTATGCTATATGGATTTAATGCTATTTAAATTAGAGATTTATTGTCAATTGAATTATTATGGTATTGGTTAAAGAAATATTAGATGGATTTATAAGCCTAGAGTTGATTAGTATATATTATTATTAGGATATTTATTAACTCTTAATGTTGATGATTATTTTAGTAGCATTTATCTTTCTAGTTAAAATTTCTACTAGATCATTTGAGTAAACAATAGTTATCCTAGTGTCTTAAGAGACTTAGGAAGTAATGGGAATAGATGCATTTGTTGGAGTTAGGTTGATAAATGATAGTTTCCAAAATATGAAGAATGAGTTTCTTAAGTTGATGCTATGTTGAGCTAATAATAATTCATGTGTAATTTAGTATAAGATATTTTAGAATTTTGACAACCATTAGTGTGAATGAAAGAGTTATATTCTATTTTGACCATCATTGTATAAGTTTCTATATTCCATTTTAAAAACTAAGGACATGAGTAAACTATTTCTATTAATAGAATGTAGTTGTATCTTAAAAATTGTCACTACTTAATTATGTAGGAATCTAAACCTTAGAGCTGGTCATTTTATCTTATAAATCAAGGTAGTAAATTTAGCTATCAATGCTTTGTTTTAGAAAATCTAATAAATCTTTCTTGCATAAGATAACTATTATTAAGGAAGTAATGTAATTTATTATCTTAATTAATTCATTTCAACTTTCTAGAGGTCTATTATAAATTTAAATATTATGATAATCTTGTGATGCTTAGTTTAGGAAATAAGACTATTTTTTTAGACTGTTTATACTTGTCTTTTAAATTAAATGAGGGTTATTTTATCATCTTTAGCTATTTGAATAGTAGTTTAGTGTTGTTGTTAGCAAATAATAAAGGAATTAAACTCAATTAGATTGCTTGACCTATGTGATGGATTTATGGTCATGTTTGTAATGCCATTATCAGTTATTATTGTCTTGTAGTAATGGAGGAATTGGGTTATTGTATTTCCCCTAGTTCTGAGTTATGTAGTTATTTTGGTTCTAAGTGGGGTGTTATGGTTGTTATGGGTCAAGTATTTTAAACATTTAATTTCTATATCAAGAAATGGATATATGAATGACGGTAATTTGGTTCAAGTTACCCAACTCTAGAGGTTTAGTTCATGTTCTAGTGCAACATTGTGACATGTTTTAATGTTTTCATTTTTTATGAGATTTTTAGGTGGATAAGGGATAGATTGTTGTTGAGTTTTGGTTTTGAATTTGACTTTGTGATGTATTAGCATGCAAGAGGATTGATGCCTTGTAGTCTCTCTCTTCCATGCATGTTATTGGTTTCTAAATGTTGGTTAGGGGTTGGTAGTTGCATGTAGGAGAGTGGCTTTCATGGTGGGGCGGGTGCCCAAAGTAGCTACCTGGGTAACCCCATGGAAGTTGTAATCAAGTGATAAATTAATAATTTATCAGGGTGGGTTAGGTAGTAATTCACACAACTAGATAAGTAAGATGTCTCACCCATGCCTTGAGTGCTCTCATAGGCTAAGGATGGGATGAGAAGGCCTGGTTGGCAAGGTCAACCTCCTTGTCTCCATGAGAGGATGTGCAAGCTCCGTATGTGTCACCTTATGGGGTTAGTGCCGAGAGAGAGGCTACCAGGGTAACTATAGATGGGGGTTAGTTTCTAGTGAGAGATAGACTAGATAACCCATGCTAGGACCATGCAATAACACTCTCCCTGCTGTAGTCTAGTTACTTCCTCTTTATCTTTTGTTGTTGCCTCTGGAGTACTGTCTTGTCTTGATGATTTGCGTTGGCTTTATGATTTTGATGATTAGGGTTGTCTTAATTATATGTATTGCCTATGTTGAGTTTTTATCTATTTTCTTGTATCCCTTAACTTAGTGGAGCCTCATTGTTATCTCCTAGCTTGGGGGGTGGACCTCAGTGTTCTACATGGTTGAGTGGAAGAGCTTAATCCATTGGTTATTCTTGGCTGCCTTGGTTCATGATCACTATAGATGTGTCTCTAGTTCCAGTTTTCCTCAAAGCTATATACTACTTTCAAAATTGTATAATCTTGTTATATATTGTAAACTGATGTGATCAGTTATAAACCTTGTAATCTTGTAATTCTATATTCAAACTTTTATAATTGTTCATATCTTAAAATGAATAATGTAGTTCTGTTGTATCAAAATATACATTACTTGAGTTGTTATGATTTCATATTTATCTGATGCAGTTGTGTACCCTAGAGGTGTTAATTGTTCATCTTATTTTAATGTTTTAAATAGTGTAATTTTTAATTATTAATGCATTTACTTGTTTTAAAAAATTATTTCTATAAATTTTGCACTTGTTAGTCTAACACTCTAGGGTTGCATGATGGGGCATCACCAGGGGTGGGAATGCCATACTAGTCACCTTATCAAAGAAGGTAGTGTTGGCTTGTGAGTCAAGTGCCACATTAGCAAGAAAATCTTAGGCCTTATTTACCTTATAAAAGAAAAGAGAAATTAAGGATTGATCATACTAATCAAATAGATACCATAGTGTTTTATCAATATGGCATCTACTTTATCATATTAAATCTCTATTGTGGTAATATTTTGATTGTGTCATTTACCGTATTAATTAACACATGATTTTCATGAGTTTGTTTCAAAATTTAATAAATATGAGAAATTTAAATGAATGAAATGGGAAAACAAAAAATTTAGTGATATTTTAACCTCAAAATAAATAAGTGGATAACATTTACCTATTTTCACGCATGACATTATCAAAATGGTGATTATGAGGTAAATTGGACTTTAATTAGATTGTAAAACAAGTTCATGCTATTATACTATTTGCAATTTTAGGGAAACAAAATGGAAGCCTTGGCCATGATTGCATATGCTTTTTTATATTGATGAAAAATAACATTTACATTTTATGTCTTCATAAGAAACAATCCATAATGCATATGCATTATAGCTTAATAAATGGGTTTCTATGATGTGTGTGCATTAATGCTTGCTTGGACTTTAAGAAGTGTGAGTGCATTCTAGATTATAATACATTTTTGGCCACATTTTGGTTCCCCTTTGTTGTGCACTTACCCAATATTTACTTTTCATGTTTGTTGACAATGTTGATATACTTGAAATACATGCTCATTTTATATTTGCATGCACCTCAAAGTGGGGGCAAAATGTAATTGTACAATTTGAAGATCTATCATAGTTCCTATTTAGGTTTTAGACAATTTTGATTGGAGGTCTCAATATAATTATATACTAACAAGTGGCACAATATTGTCTTCTATTTGGTTTATTACCTAATACCATTCCATATCCTTATTTTTGCCTATGCCTAAACCTTCAATCTTACTTCATTCTAATTTGTACAAAGTCCATCTAATCAAATTTTTCACCTAGTTCACTTACATATAACTCATGATTAAACTTGGTTCAGTCACAAGGAATCTAGGATTGAATCTAAATTCAAATATTAGAACTCAAATGTTAAAATGTGTGCCCATTTGGGCTAGTTATTGTGAGCTCAATTGCTACACATTTTTGTGAACTATTGGTATATCTTGGTACTTAAAGTTATACATTGTGCAGTTAATTTGTATATAGAATATGGAAGGAACAAGAAGAAATCACTATAGCACATTTTATTTTGTAAGGGAAAAAAATCATAATTTGCATTAGAAAGATATAGGCCATTTGCATAGATGTCCATGTTGTCTTTAAACATTTTGTCATAACCGTAAAGTTGGTCCATACAAGGGCTGACCTAGGAGAATGCAACCTTAGCAACAATCATATCTAAGGCATATTTAAACAACACCTTGAAAAATTTAGACACAACAAGGTTGAACGCAAATACATTTTTGCACATGCATTATGCTAGATTATTCTTGTGAGGCTATGTTCATTGTTGTGCATTATCACAAGGCCACATTGTTTGTGTTTGAACTCAATGGACTTGACTCTAATTTATAGTGAATTTTGAGCCTACACAAAGTCCAAGACATCTTCAAGATTGAGAGTATCAATTTATGTACTTGCAAAAAATATTTCATCCTAACATTAATAATATTTCTTCATTATTCTCAAAACTATTTCCATTTGTCCTCCTATTTAATTTTTTAAAATGTATTATTATTTATCAAACTAACTCTTAATTAAATATAATTTAATTGTATGAATATTCTTAATATTTATTTATTTACCCAAATTGAAAAAATATTTGAGGGCTTTACAATAATAATAAAATTAAATATAAAATTATTCAAGGTTAGATTTCTTAATGATTTATCCATCTCATTTCAGTTATGGAATTATTTAAATTGTAATATGTGAACAAGCTTAAAAGAAAAATGTTAACATCTATTTATTGTTAAAGGTTCCAGAAAAATAGTGTGAACTATTTTTAATAATCTTTTGGACCACAGTTCATGATCCATCATTAGGAAAAAGAGAACTTTGAATGTTGAAATTGGGTCAAACTAGAATGTGGCAGGGCTTAATCAAAGGGATAGGGTTGTACTCACAATAGACTCCAAGGTAAGGAAATGTTATAAGGAGTAATCAGTTTGAACTATTGAGAGAGAGTGGTGGTTGATTGATGGGTACAAAGCTAGGGATCAATTCAAGTGCAAAAAAAATTGAATTAAAGACTATGTACATGTGCTTACAATATTTATACAAAATCAGTGTATAACAAAAATGTAAAAGTATAAAGTAAATAACTTGTTGCTTACAATTTACTATCTTAAAGTACATTCACATTCATAAATTATACCTTAAATTTGTTAAATACTAAATAAATTATTTATAGTAATAAAATTATTGATAAAATACAAATTAGTTGAAAACTCACACCATTATATAATTAAAAAATATTATATATTACTATTAATTATAAATATATCTTAATTATTTAAATAATATTTTTTAAAAATAATGTGATAAAATCGGTAAATGAGCATGTTGGATGACACTTTAATTTTAAATTTTATTTTATTTCTCTAAGTTATTTTTAAGTATGTTAATCTTTTTATTAATAATTAAAGGGTTTTATATAATTTTAAATCTTTTTAATAGAGACTAAACCATTTAGATCCTTTATTAAACTGGCAATCCATGCACTATTGTATGGTATATAATTATCAATCCATGCAAACAAAAAATATTGCCAATGCTTTATTAAATATGGAATACATATGTTCATGATTAAGTCCATATCTGTCTATTTATACTTTTTTCCACATCCTTCTTGATATCACTGCCATCTTCTCATTTTTATTACTCCAAGGGTGCACTTAGATATTGAATTAATTTCATAGAATGGGTACCTTGTGCTAGTCTTCTCGAGGGTGGCCAAGCCTTCAATTCTGGTCACCCTCATCAATCTTTTCCTAGCCACAGCTTGGCTCCTATGAATCCTACACACCTCCCATGATACGTTTTACCTCCTATGATACATTTCGCTTCTTTGTTTTCTTTCTTCTATTTTTTGTTTACTTTCCTCTTATATGATTCCTTTGATTATTTTATATTTTTTTCATTTACTTATTTCCATCAATTAGTTTGAATTGACTTTCATAATAATTTAAATCATAACTGTTGATAATAAATAATAAGTATAATAATTTGTTTATTTAGTAATTTAACACTCAATATATTTACAATGTAATTGATAAAATAATTATTATTATTTCTTTATTAATATTTATAATTGGTTTCCTAGATACATATTTATATTTATATTGACATTTCTATGAACTCACAGGTGAAGTCAAGGAGACATATGGACTTTGAAAATTCACAATTGAGACTAAGTAGGTGTTGGATAAACATACCAATTACTACTTTAGACAAACCTTAATTTAAGCTAGTCTATATGCTCCAAGTTATAGTTGAAATATGCTCAAATATGATTATATAAATCAATGAGTAACATAACTAGATTTTCATTATGCATACATCACTATCAACCATTAAAAATTCATTACTTAAATATACACACTCATATAGACACTTAAACAGACACACACACAGACACACACACATAGAGTTAATATTAAGTTTCAAGTCCCCACTACTAGTCCAAATTACATCTAGACAATGGGGCATTATAATGGGTTCATACAGGGATGTGACAACTTGACCTAGGAAAACATGTCCCTTTGCAACATATTGGTGATCTCTAAAGGTATTTGTAGATACTATCAAGTTGTAGAGGAGAAGAGAAGGATAAGTAGACAAGGATAAATTCTACTAATTAGAGAGCTAGAATGTAGAATCATGTATATCAATAGCTCCATACTCCCCACTATCTTTTGCATGTAGAGTGTGAGAGAAAGCTGCATGGATAAGGAGATTGTGGTGTAATGGTACTTTCAATGATGCACCATAACTTGGAGTGGAGGCCCTTTAGAAAGAAGAGGTGAGTGTTTTGGAAGATAACACAACACTTGGTAAAAGTAGTGAAGGAAGAAAGAGAGCAAGAGAAAGTAATGAAGGATGTAAGAAAACTGTGCTAGCATGTTGCCTATAGAAAAGAATAGGCAAGTTCATTATTACATTGCTGAATGTGATAATATGTATGTTTGTATTCCTTTACATTTGTTGAAATTATAAGTAGACATGCAGAAAATCTATTGTTGATTATTTTCATCTGAGGTTTACATCTACATGTGTAAATATTGTATCTCATTGGAGAATGTTATGAGAAGGATACCTAGATTAAGAGAGTTACATATCTCTTATATACCATAGTGTATTCTTTATAGATTGTTGTAAATATATTAGAAGGATAGAATCAGTCATATAACTATGTAAGTAAACCAAGTTGTCATATGGCCAAGGCTATCTATTATGATCGTTGACTAAGTATATAACAAGGCAACACATAATGCTTAATGGTTGGTTGTATTATGATATAAAATCATATTGAGGCTGAGAGTTATGAAACATCTCAAGACGATAGTAAAATCATATAGAGGATGTGTGTTATGAAATATCTTAGGCCAACTGTGAAACTATATTCATGCCAAGGATCATAAAATTAGAGGTTGATTGTGATCAAATATCAAATGCTGACTATGATCAAATATCAGGGGTTGACTATGATCTTGATATCAGAGGCTGACTGGGATCATATTAAAGGAGGTTGACAGTAATGACAAATTATTTGGTTGGTTATGATATTATATAAAGGTTGACTAAGTAAATAAAGTCAAGTCAACTATGTTTTTACTTAGGCCAAACATGTTAGAACATGAAGGCCATGGGTGAAAAGTTTAAACCAAATATTTTATGAGATTGATTGATATTGAAATCTATTCCTAGGTTTAGTAACCAAAAAAGGTCAATAAAAAGTATATAGAAGGATATAAGAGAAGATCATTTGTGAAGTATATTTCCCTTACCAGTAGTGGTTTAAGAGGATTGAGAATGTGTTTTTGAAAGCTTGAAGAGTTAGTATAAAAGGCAAAATCATAGTGTAGAAACACTTGACATTATAACTACTCTATTATCTATCTTAGGCAATGTATAGACACAATAATTTCTTAAGAAAAAAGCTTTATGCCAATGATAATTCAAGATTTAGACTATTGTGCTATTTGGAGTTCTCCTTTTGATATACACAAAGCAAAGTATTTAATTCATATGATTATGTATTTATAGCTTAATATCGATAGATTTAGAGTTGAATATTTGTTAAGATAGATAGAGTCTTTATTTAATAATTTATATGGCTTAAATGTAAACCTTTTATGCATAGATGACTATGGATGAGCCTTGAAGCAGGTAAACAAGTCATTAAGTAAATGACAGGATGTCATAGAGCCATGATTGCAAGGATACAAAAAGGGACTCAATATATATTCACACGAGTCATCAAAGATTTCACTCGAGACTTGTCAAAAATGACTAGTAGATAAGGGTATATGTGTTTATGGCTAATGCAATATAAGTAAGACCAAGAGAGAGTTGTTATGCATAAAGAAAATATATGAATAATAAGAATATTGTCTCCAAGTTGAGAAAATAGTGAGTGAACATATGACTTTTATATATATGAAACTTTGGCCAAAATAACACAAAAGTCACTACTTGCATTACCGGTTCATGATGTACTAGATAGCTAAATATTCATAATGGGTCATACATAACTAGAGCTAGACTAGAGTTGTAAATGCAATTGTCTTTAGCTAGGACACATCACTAGTTCTCAGACATGGTATATTGGATCAATTGATTCTCATTATCTATTATCCTCATGAAGGGAAGGGTCACTTTTAGGAAGTAGGGTGAGTGACAAACTGTTGGTCTGTGGTTGGACAAAAAGCAACAAGGTGATGCTCTCTCTCTCATGCAGTTGACTGATGAAGACTTGTGAACAAGAACATTTTGTAAATGATTTTGATAAGATTGAAAGTCATAAAAAATATAACCATTGTAATTTGTACAATTGTTAGTCGCATGTGAAGCAACCTCCTTTTGAAATATGTATATTATACTTGGATATTACAAATATATTGATTATGGATATATTTTTCTCTTCTACTTAAAAGAAATTGTGAATATTTTCTTATTTTTGTTTGAGTTTTTCTAATATTCTTGTTGGGATGTTACAAAGAAACATTAGGTGAAGGTACAAGGCTATCATGTGATGCCCCGCCATGCAACCGTAGAGTGCTAGACTAATAAGAGACAATAATACATAAATTTTTTTTTAAAACAAGGAAATGCATTAATCATTAGAAATAGCTGCACTAATAACAACATTCAATGAAATGATCAGCTAACACTTCTAGGGAGCATAACCGCATCAGATAAAATTAAAACCATACAAGAATCTGCATCTCAACGCAACAGAATAATAATACATCTTACATTATCAGGGATGAATAATTACACATTTCAATACAAGGTTACAAGACTAATTACATTTGTTTACAAATAGTACAGTTATGAAAGTATACAACAACTTGAAGATGAATAGAAAACTAGAACTGGAACATTCCAGCTCTGATCTTGAACTGAACATCTGAGAGGACCAATGGATAGCTCTGCCTCCCAACCATGTGGAACCTTGAGGTCCACCCCTCTGAGTTAGGAGATAACAATGAGGATTCCACTAGTTCAAGGTTACAACCATCAACACAATAACAAGATCCATACTCCATGCAGACAAACAGGATAACAAGACTGCACAGACACGACAGTACTCTACAAGACAAGACAAATGGAAACATCAAGCTAATTTAAAAAGTCAAGACAAGTCTACACTCTAGAGGTAACAACAAAGATAAAAAGTAAGTAAATGAACTACATAAGGAGAGTGTCATCGCATGCTCCTAGCATGGGTTACCTAGGCTATCTCTCACTAGAAGCCGACCCCCATCTATGGTTATCCTACTAGCCTCTCTCTAGGCACCAGCCCCATAGGGTGACACATGCAGAGCTGACATGTCCTCTTATGAAAATGAGGAGGTCGACCTTGCCAACCAGGCCTTCTCATCCCATCCTTACTATGTGAGAGCACTCAAGGCATGGGTGAGGTGTCTTACTTATCTTGTTATGTGGTTTACTACCCCAAGCCTCCTAAATAAGTTATTAAGCTCTTACTTTCTTAAAACTTCCATGGGGTTACCCAGGCGACCCCTATGGCCCTAGCCCCACCATGAAAGCCACTCTCCTAGAAATCTGTGACCAATCAAACAAAACCACAATACGCAAGAACAAGGTTTACCATAGATTCTGATCCATTACACAAGCCATTCACTTGACCACAACAATAAAAATCCCATTGTCCTCCTCAACATCAAATAATACATCAAAAACATTATGACACAAGTATCAAATTGAATACCCAAATGGTTAGACCTCTGGAGTTGATAATAGAATTCTTTACCTAGTTACAACTATACTTCTCCCGATAGGGAATTGGGTTTCAATGACCATGACAGAATTATAAGATCAAGAAGGGATAAAGAGAAAGAAAAGCTAACTAAATACCATCCATAATACAAGTTGATAAAATAACTAATTTTGTCCCAAGGATGACTTCCCACTAATATCAGACAAGGTATCCAAAAATTAAATTATTTCAATTAAGAAGTAAATACAATATTACAACTCAAAACTAATATATTCTTACTTCTTTGCATTAATGACAAGAAGAACTCCAAACTATTCAAGACACAAAACCCACTCAAGAAGAATACCAGTTATGTATTAAAAGATTGAAATGATGACAATTTGAGAGACTAATTAAGACAACATTCAAAAATATGCTTTATTCTTACTTCTATAAAATACAAGCTTAATGGAAAATTATCTATACTAAGATGGATTTAAAGGAAGATTTCAACAATTTTTCTATTCAACTACAAGGTCTAAAAACTATTATTCCAAACTCTATTAATTTCATTCCTAATTGTGATTTAAAGGAAGATTTCAACAATTTTTCTATTCAACTTCAAGGTCTAAAAACTATTATTCCAAACTCTATTAATTTCATTCCTAATTGCAATCAACACAATAAGTGACTCTATCTTAACTACTTGGCACAAAAAAAGTAAGTTACTAACTATAAGATTATTAACAATACGCCAATAACTACAAGGAATAACACTTACTACACAAGGCTAGAAGTATTTACGGGTTCTAATTATTGAAATACAATTACATAGAAGCATTTAAGATATATTAAAATACCTATTGCTACAATCAAAAGATCGCTCTAAATGGAATACTAATTCTCAATTTGGCAAGATACCATACAAAGGTAAGGTTAAATTTTTTGTTCAAGAATTTGAAAAGTGAAAACAAGATTTATAAGTTATATCTATCTCAACATCTACCTAGAGTCCAAGACTTCCATGAAGACAACAAGTATTAAAACAGGGGACTTAAGTTACAATTCCTAGGCTAGGCTTGACCGACATTAGATTCCCATAAAGACTTCTTTACACATTTATTGACGGATGGGTTTTTAACTCCAACATTAATACTAGCTTGGTTATATAAATCACTAAAATCTAACTGAACCTGAACATAGATGAAAGGACATCAAGTTAGAGTCAATCTTAAATAATGGTAATCACTAACTGCAATAAACTTGGCTAAAGATCAAACGTAAGGGGAAATTTCTATTAATGATGACAGGGTTGCGTATCTACATTAAAGACAGGCTCAAAGAAAGAAGGCCACGCCACCACAATTAACAGCTTCTAAAACTTAAAACAGAACAAAGCAAGATTCTAAATCAACTTGCTGCCTTCTAAATTGACATAGGTTGAAAAGGTGGGAAAACGTCATAAGTAGAATGCATTCATTCGATCCTAACAACACCATGTGAAACTTAAAGATTCCAAGCCTAACAAAAGCGACAACAGTGGGTTCAAAGGAGAGGCCAAGCAAGGTCGCTGTTAAATCTATGTCTGGGGTATGTAGAAAGGAGATTATTCCCTTGGTGCCATCAATCCAATAGATGAGAGGACAACTAGATCGCGGTAGATCCCATAGGTCAAAAAAGTAGAGGTCGACAGAAGAGAATTGTAACGTGTTGAAAGAACAATCAGAAGGGCATGAAAGAGATAAGAGTTTAAAAGAAAAAAATACTCAAGGGAACAATACTAAAGTTTGGTTGGTGCAAAAGTGATAGTCCCACTAAAATCTGAGCTACCAAGAATTCAGACATACGCAACACTGATTATAAAATGTCAGAGAAAATAGAGAATAATGATTAGAAATGCCTACGGGTCTATTGAATAACATGAGTTGATGCCTCTATGAGGAATACATATGGCTATTGTATCTACAAGTGCTGCAAGAGTTTGCCAATCATGAAAAGGTGGCAAGGTGATTCAGAGAGAAAAGATGATCCCGCAGAGAAAAAGAAAAGGCAATCATGTGGCTATATCATCTACCTTAGAGAATAATGACAAGGCAATAACTAACATAAAGATTAATGACTTCATTGAAAGCTTGGAACACTGTTTTGAGCTTGAAGAAAGGAACTATTGTGACAGTGAGAAGAGATACAAGAAAATTAAGACCAAGAGGATTTTGACTTCAAGGAAATCAACCAAAGGGAGGTAAGTGGAATTTGATTTGATTTAAATGAAGGTGTATACAATTTTTCCATACCCTAGTTCCTTCTAGGAGTTATATTAATTGTACACTAAGACTAAATAAGCTCTGCCATAAAGATTGCATGTGCCTCAACAAATTTAATGTGGGCTACTACAAAAGGTTAAAAGAATGATGCATGAAATGATTAAAAGCTCATGGATTAAGTCAGAGGAGAGAAATGTTGCAAATTAGGAAAAGTTCAAATTGATCTACAAGTGAAGATTACAGCTAAACCCTTTTGAGAAAGAGGTTAGGGTTGAAGAGATGGTTTGCAAATTTAAAAGTTTTACCAAGCCTTTCCAAAGAGCAACCAACAAAAAACAAGGAGTTTACAAAGGTGACAAGGGTAAATAATAGATCAATTCATGCTAGAATAACTGGACAACAAAGGAATCTAATTCTTTAGAGCAAACAGAGACAAAGAAAATACAAAAATTCACAAGACATACTCATACAATTCACTCTCCAAAATTGAATCCTCTTTCAAAATTTCCCCTTCTTTCTCCGCAAAACAATCTTCTGAAACATGCCTTTCCAAAACAAAAATAACCTCAAACATAAAAACCCACTCACACCAAAACCTCCCCCAAGACAAAAAATAGAGAACAACCATTAATTTCCAGTACCCCCAAATCTGTTACACAATCCCCCTAATTTAGAGGAATTTGAAATTTTTACTTAACATAGAATTTCCATATCTCAAAACATATTTGACAACTAGCCAACAATAAATGATTATCCAAAATCATTAAATTAGTATCCAATACTATTCTTCAAAAGATGATATATTAATTAACTATATTAAACTTATGATATTGATACTAATAAAACCATTAACATAATACATTTTAATCTATATTAGAATTTACTTAAATAATATTCCAAGTTAAGCAAAATACCATAATATTTGACAAACTATTATTATTCTTAATATAATATTACCTCATTACACATTATCAAGATACACATGGGTTGACTACCCAAAACTTGACAATAAACATTCAAACCACATGATGACCAACCAACTGAAGGTTGAACTGACCTAGGGAATAAACCTCATGTTATCTCCGTCAACATTATCCATGGTGTAGGGCCCGCTTAGACCTACTAAGTCAGGTGGAGTCGAGGCCCAGTACCTATGACCTGCGTAAGAATAATGGGTTGTATATAATCAACTGCATATATATCAAACACACCGAGTCAGAGAATCACGCCATAGTAGGGTGCTCAGGCCGAGTAGTACTACACTGTCCCTACTCTGAAACAAAACTATAACCATTCTATTTAAAAAATTAGATGCATAAAATATGATAATATTAAACCATCACTAAACATGTCCATCTCATGAAAACTATAACAACAACAATGTCAACATAACTCATACCACATGTCAAAACTAAATCAGTCGAACCTACTCTATCATGATCAAAATAAGCATAAACCATAGGCCCAATAACTCAAATGTCTCATAACTGTTTGGATGCAATGGAAGAACTAACAACTGTCCCAAATCAAATAAAGAGTAATATAGAACTAATCAACTATCACAAGCCAAAAATGAGGGGGCATTACACCATCACCCCTAGAGTTAGGCTTACTCTTGGAAGCTTACAAACAAGTAAGGGTATAACTCTCTCATCTTGGAAGCATCCTCCCAGGTAGTAGAAGTCTCATCATTAGGATCCCACTGGACCCTGACCTACTCCACGTCTCTACCCCTAAGAACAAGTCTCTGGTGATGTAGAATGCCTAGGGGCTCCAAAGCCAGCTGCCCATCCTCTACCTGTAGAGCAGTCCAATCAAGAACATGAGCAATATCTGGATAGTAAGGTCAAAGTATAGAAACATGAAACACATCATGGATGTGGGAAAGGCTAGGTGGCAAAGCAAGATGTTAAGCAACAGGACCGATCCTCTCCAACACCTCAAAATGTCCAACAAAGAGTGGTACTAGCTTAGAGCCCTTTCTATTATGGATCAGACTCTTTCACGGTCACATATGCAAGAACACCCTATCTCCAACTAAAAACTATCGATCAATCCTATGAGCATATACAAACTTCTTCTGTCTATCCTAAGCTGCCACCAAATGCTCTCTAATCCTCTTGACCTACTACTCCAAATCTCTAAGCATATCTGGGCCGAGAAGAACTCTGTCCTCAAGATGATCCCAACTCAGAGGGGTCCTACAAGGGTGACCATACAAAGCCTGAAATGGAGACATGCTGATAGAACTGTGATAACCATTATTATAAACAAACTCCACCAGGTATAGGTAGTCCTCCCAATAGCTTTCTTGATCCATCACATACATCCTAAGCATATCCTCAAGAACCTGATTAACCCTCTCGATCTGACCATCAGTCTCAGGATGGTAAGCTGAACTAAAGTTCAACTGTGTCCCCAAGGCATGTTGCAAAGAAGTCCAAAGAGTGGAAGTGAACACTGGATCCTTATTAGAGATGATCCTACGAGGAATCCCATGAAGTCTAACGATGTCATCCATGAACACTCTCACCATCGTAGAAGCATTATAAGAAGAACAGACAGGAGAGAAGTGAGCTACTTTGATCAACCTATCCACAGTGACCATAATAGTATCGTGTTGACGAGAGGATACTGGCAAACCAACAATGAAGTCATTTGAAATGATGTCCCACATCCACTCTGAAATTAAATGAGGCTACAAAAAACCTATAGGGTGCTGATGCTCCCCCTTCACCCTCTGACACTCAAGACACCTCGACACAAAATCAGCAATATCCCGCTCCATGCCACTCTAAAAGTATAGGTGATGCAGATTTGCATGCATCTTCTTGACACCTGGATGAGTAGAATAAGGTACCTGATGCGCCTCTGACAACACTAGGGTATTAAGACCCTCAGAACTAGGA
This sequence comes from Cunninghamia lanceolata, assembly GCA_027924645.1. Lineage (NCBI taxonomy): Eukaryota > Viridiplantae > Streptophyta > Pinopsida > Cupressales > Cupressaceae > Cunninghamia > Cunninghamia lanceolata. The sequence continues at coordinate 12,501,835 of BSBN01000388.1, read as the reverse complement.
ACATAGATAAGACCCAAATGTCACAAAAGACCATCTAAATCAAGAGAGTAACCAGAGAATCTACCCTCTAAAGGTCTACCAGACTCAATCTCAGATCTCACCTCTTGGCACCAACTATTAGTAGGAAGTGCTAGAAAAATTTGACCTCTCAAATCAACTATGAGAGAGACTGCTGAGATCTCATGTCACCGACGACTCAGAGCATCTGCTACCACATTCTCTTTGCCTTGAATATCCTTGACCTCAAGGTCATATTCGCAAAAACACTCCATCCAACACCTCTGCCTTGCATTCAAGTTTGGCTGCGTGAAAATATACTGCAAGCTACGATGATCACTGTGCAGCTCAAACTGATGTCCTAAGAGAAAATGTCTCCACCTCACTAGGGCATGCACAACTTCAGCTAACTCTAGATGATGAGTGGAATAGTTCAATTCATGATCCTTGAGTTTGTGAGACTCATAGGCAATCACACAACCATCCTACATTAGTGCTGCTCCTAAACCCTCCAAAGAAGCATCTATATAAACAACAAAGTCCCTAGTAGGGTCAAGAACTGCTAAAATAGGTGCACTGGTCAACCACTCCTTAAGGGTCTAAAAAGCTGTTGACACTACTTTGACCAAACAAACTTCTTCCCTTTCCTCTGAAGAGAAGTAATAGGATGAGCAATCCTCAAAAACCCCATAACAAAATGGTGATAGTAGCCTACCAAACCCATAAACTTGTAGACCTCAGAAACATTAGTAGGTGCAGGCCAATCCATAATAGCTTGGATCTTCGAGGGATCCACCGCAATACCCTCTCTAGAGATGACATGACCCAAAAACTTCACCTCTGTCTGAAAGAACTCACATTTTGACAAATTAGCATAAAGCTAATTTTCTCTCAGACATTGCAACACTTGACACAATTGCTCCTCATGCTCCTCCATAGTCCTCGAATAGATCAATATATCATCAAGAAACACAAGGACAAACCTGTCAAGATAAGTGCGAAAAACACCATTCATCAGGCTCATGAAAAATGAAGGTGCATTCATCAACCTAAATAGTACTACTGTGAACTCATAATGCCCATAACGGTTACGAAATGCCATTTTGTGAATATCTGCCTCAAATATCTACAACTAATGATATCCCGACTTAAGGTCAATTTTAGAGAACACCTTGGCTCCCTTAATCTAATCAAACAAATCATTGATCCAAGGCAAGGGGTATATATTCCTCACTATCACTTTGTTGAGCTGTTGATAATCGATACACAGCCGTAGAGATATGTCCTTCACAAAGATCATAGGTGCTCCCCAAGGAGAGACACTAGGTCAAATGAATCCCTTGGTTAATATCTCTTCTAACTACAGTTCAAGCTCCTTAAGCTCCTGAGTGGTCATCCTGGATGGAGCTCATCAGATGGGCTCTGCACTAGGAACAAGATCAATCCTGAAGTCGATGTCACGCTTAGGTGACATTGCCAGAATCTCAAAAGGAAAAACATCAATATACTCTCTCAATAGAGGATGATCATCAAGAGATGCCTCTTGACTCTCCTCCATCTCCAAGTCACTAACAAAAACTGCAAAAAGCTGATATCCCTAACACATGCATCTCTTAAGATGCATAGTGGAAATCATGCATAGGGAAATAGGTCTCTAAACTCCTACAACCTCCACCTCTACACCAGAATCATCCACACATCTAATAGACTTATGCCAATAATCGATCACCGCCCGATGGGCCTCTAACCAATCCATCAACAAAACTATATCATATGAACCAAGGGGTAGGATGCGAAGGTCTACAATAGTAGATAGAGAGCCAATCTCCAACTCACACCTTAGAACTAGAGACTCAACTACAATCTTAGCCTTGAAAGCTAACTCAACCTGCCACCTATCATCTTCCTTTGTTGCCACTAAGCCACAACACTCCACAAGAGAAGGAGATATAAATGAATCAAATACACCAGAATAAAATAGAACATAAAAACCAATACCTCATATGAAACCTGAAGTCTCCACCATGGTGCCTTGATGCTCTGCATGTCAATTATCCACCACTATAAAGACTCTGTGTGATCTACCTACATCACCCACCATTGGCTCTTAAGCTGCAATTCGATGTCCAAACCCTAATGTACCCTTTTGCAGGCACAGTCTAGCCATATGGCCCTATTGGCCACAAGAGAAGCACTTGGTGCCTCTACAAAAACCACCGTCACCCTGGAAAGCACTAGACTGCTAGAAACTGCCTCTTCTCACTGTAGACTACATACTCTGAGCTAGCTGATCAAATCAATTATGTTTATTGTGCTACCAAGACCAATCCTTCTTAGACTGAAATCTATTACCTTGCTGCAGCTAATAATTCTTTGGTTTGGCCTGAGAGTTTCGTTGCTGACCACCCTTAGAGGGTGCATGAGATCTTGAAGCCTAAGTATGACCACCACGTGAACCAAAACCTAAAGAAGGTGCACTACCAATATACACACCTGTATGTCCACCGAGTGCCATATCCAAGTTCTCTTCCACTAACCGGGCTTTCTCCACTACTGCCTCCATAGACTTAGGTTTGAATACATGAACCCCTTTGCAGATTCAGGCATTCAGGCCCCTGATAAAATGTTGCACCAACATAGACTCTTCATCTCTGATACTCGCATACTACTTGAGCTCATAGAATATGCACTCATACTACTCAACTGTCATGGCCATCTGCCTCAGCTCATGGAACTCATCTACACGACACTGCCTTTAATGATCAGATAGAAAACAGGCTCTGAATCTCTCTAAGGACAACTCCCAAGACACAGTGCTAATGTCCAAATGTAGGTTCTGCTCCTCTAACTGCCACCAAGTTGAAGCAAACCTTCAGAGATGCAAAATAGCACATCTGGCTTTGGTCTTTCTACCATAAGGATGCATGGCGAAACACCTTCCTATATCCAATAACCATGTCTCCACCTCAAGACCTCTACCAGCTCTGTCAAAGATGGGAGGGTGTGCCCTCAGAAGATCTTTCATATGGTTGGCTAGTGTGGCCTCCTACTCAGCTATCAACTCTCTACACCTGGGTGATCTCTCTCTCTCCTGAGGCTCCGACTGGTCTACCTCCTAACCCCCTATAGGTTGCCCAACCTCCTGTCTAGGACCTAATCAGGCAAGAACCTCCTCAAGTAACTGTTGTAACTAGGCTCCCTCACACTAGCCCTGACCCTCCATATTCTGACCTCCACCTTCATGGGCACTATCGTGAGGAGAACTAGGAGGAAGTGTTCTGCCACCACCTCTCCCATGACCCCTACCTTTGCCACGACCTCGGCCCCTACCTCTAGGCAGCTACCTACAACACCAAAAGATGATTTATTGTACATAGAGAGGAAAACAACAGGGATGAAGTTAATCTACAGAGTTTAAGCACTAGGTCACATAATGGGCTCAATTATAACCAGAGTACCCAGTGTTTAAACTTGGCTCTGATACCAAATGTGATGCCCCGCCATGCAACCCTAGAGTGCTAGACTAAAAAGAGACAATAATACATAAATTTTTTTTTAAACAAGGAAATGCATTAATCATTAGAAATAACTACACTAATAACAACGTTCAATGAAATAATCAGCTAACACTTCTAGGGAACATAACCACATCAGATAAAATTAAAACCATACAAGAATCTGGATCTCAATGCAACAGAATAATAATACATCTTACATTATTAGGGATGAATAATTACAAATTTCAATACAAGGTTATAAGACTGATTACATCAGTTTACAAATAGTACAATTATGAAAGTATACAACAACTTGAAGATGAAGAGCAAACATGAACTGGAACACTCTAGCTCTAATCTCGAACCGAACATCCAAGAGGACCAATGGATAATTCTACCTCCTAACCATGTGGAACCCTGAGGTCCACCCCTCTGAGCTAAAAGATAATAATGAGGATTCCACTAGGTCAAGGTTACAACCATGAACAGTAACAAGCTCTAGACTCCATGTAGACAAATAGGATAACTAGACTGCACAGACACAACAGTACTCACCAAGACAAGACAAATTGAAACATCAAGCTAAGTTCAACCATCAAAACAAGTCTACACTCTAGAATAAAAAGAAATTAATTGAACTATGTAAGGAGAGTGTCACCGCATGGTCCTAGCATGGGTTACCGAGGCTATCTCTCACTAGAAGCCGGCCCCCATCTATGGTTACCCTGGCAGCCTCTCTCTAGGCACCGGCCCCATAGGGTGACACATGCGGAGTTGACATGTCTTCTCATGAGGACGAGGAGGTCAGCCTTGCCAACTAGGCCTTCTCATCCCATCCTTAGTCTACGAGAGCACTCAAGGCATCGATGAGGTGTCTTACTTATCTTGTTATGTGATTTACTACCCCAACCCTCCTAAATAAGTTATTAAGTTATTACTTGCTTACAAATTCCATGGGGTTACCCAGGCAACCCCTTTGGAACTAGCCCCACCATGAAAGCCACTCTCCTAGCAATCTCTGACCAATCAACCAAAACCACAATATACAAGGACAAGATTTACCATAGATTATGATCCATTACACAAGCCATTCACTTGACCACAACAATAAAAATCCCATTGTCCTCCTCAAACAATACATCAAGAAACAGTATGACACAAGTATCAAATTGAATACCCAAATGGTTAGACCTCTAGAGTCGGTAATAGAATTCTTTACCTGGATACAACTATACTTCTCTTGATAGGGAACTAGGTTTCAATGACCATGACAAAATTATAAGATCAACAAGGGATAAAGAGAAAGGAAATCTAACTCAAGAGAAAGAAAATCTAACTCAATACCATTTGTAATACAAGTTGATAAAATAACCAATTTTGTCCCAAGGATGACTTCCCACTAATACCAGACAAGGCATGCAAAAATTAAATAATTTCAATTAAGAAGTAAATACAATATTACCACCCAAAACTAATATATTCCTACTTCTTTGCATTAATGACAGGAAGAACTCCAAACTTTGTGAGACACAAAACCTGCTCAAGAAGAATACCAGTTACGCATTAAAAGATTGAAATGATGACAATTTCAGAGACTAATTAAGACAACATTCAAAAATATGCTTAATTCTTACTTCTATAAAATATAAGCTTAATGGAAAATTATCTATACTAACATTGATTTAAAGGAAGATTTCAACAATTTTTCTATTCAACTACAAGGTCTAAAAACTATTATTCCAAACTCTATTAATTTCATTCCTAATTACAATCAACAAAATAAGTGACTCTGTCTTAACTACTTGGCACAAAAAAAAGCAAGTTATTAACTATAGCATTATTAACAACACACCAGTAATTACAAGGAATAACACTTACTACACAAGGCTAGAAGTATTTACAAGTTCTAATTATCAAAATACAATTACATAGAAACATTTAATATATATTAAAATACCTATTGCTAAAATCAAAAGATCGCTCTAAATGGAATACTAATTCTCAATTTGGCAAGATAGCATACAAAGGTAAGGTTACAATTTATGTTCAAAAAATCTTAAAGTGAAAACAAGACTTATAAGTTATATCTATCTCAACATGTACCTAGAGTCCAAGACTTCCATGAAGATAACAAGTATTAAGAAAGGGCACTTAAGTTACAGTTCCTAGGTTAGGCTTGACCAACGTTGGATTCCCATAAAGACTTCTTTACACATTTACCGACGGATGGGTTTTTAACTCTAACATTAATACTACCTTGTTTATATAAATCACTAAAATCTAACCGAACCTAAACATAGATGAAAGGACATCAAGTTAAAGTCAATCTTAAATAATGGTAATCACTAACTGTAATAAACTTGGCTAAAGATTAAATGTAAGGGGAAATTTCTATTAATGATGACAGGGCTGCGTATCTACATTAAAGATGGGCTCAAAGAAAGAAGGCCACACCACCACACTTGACACCTTCTAAAACTTAAAACAAAACAAAGAAAGATTGTAAATCAACTTGCTACCTTCTAAACTGACACAGGTCAAAAAGGTGGGATAATGACATAAGGAAAATGGATTCATTCGACCCTAACAATAGCATGCTAAACTAAAACATTTCAAGCCTAATAAAAGCAACAACAGTGGGTTTGAAAGAGAGGCCAAGCAAGGTCGCTATTAAATCTCTGTCTAGGGTCTACAGAAAGGAGATTATACCCTTGGTACCATCAGTCTAGCAGATGAGAGGATGACTAGATTGCGGCAGATCCCACGGGTCAAAAAAGCAGAGGTCAATAGAAGAGCATTACAGTGTCTTGAAAGCACAGTTGGAAGGGCACAAAAGAGATAATGGTTTAAAGAGAACAAAAGACTCAAGGAAAGAATACCTGAGTTTGGTTGGTGCAAAAGTGATAGCCCCACTAAAATCTTAGCTACCAAGAATTCAGACACATGCAACACTGATTCTAAAATGCCAAAGCAAATAGAGAATAATGATTAGAAATGCATGCAGGTCTATTGAATAACATGAGTTGATGCCTCTATGAGGAATGCATATGGCTATTGTATCTACAAGTGATGCAAGAGTTTTCCAATCATGAAAAGGTGGCAAGGTGATTCAGAGAGAATAGATGATCTTGCAGAGAAAAATAAAAGGCAATCATGTGGCTATAGCATCTACCTTAGAGAATATTGACAAGGTAATAACTAATATAAAGAATAATGATTTCATAGAAACCTTGGAACGCTATTTTGAGCTTGAAGAAAGGAACTATTGTGAGAGTGAGCAAAGATACAAGAAAATTGAGACCAAGAGGATTTTGACTTCAAGGAAATCAACTCAACGAAGGTAAGTGGAATTTGATTTGATTTAAATGAAGATGTATACAATTTTTCCATACCCTGGTGCCTTCCAGGAGTTACACTAATTGCAGACTAAGACTAAATAAGCTCTGCCATAAAGATTGCATGTGCCTCAACAAATTTAATGTGGACTGCTACAAAAGTTTAAAAGAATGATGCAAGAAATGACTAAAAGCTTATGAATTAAGTCAGAGGAGAGAAATGTTGGAAATTAGGAAAAGTTCAAATTCATCTACAAGTGAAGATTACAACTAAACCCTTTTGAGAAAGAGGTTAGGGTTGAAGAGATGGTTTGCAGATTTAAAAGTTTTGCCAAGCCTTTCCAAAGAGTAATCAACAAAAAGCAAGGAGTTTACAAAGGTGACAAGGGTGAATAACAGATTGATTCCATGCCAGAATAACTAGACAACAAAGGAATCTAATTCTTCAGAGCAAACAGAGACAAAGAAAATACAGAATTTCAGAAGACATACCCATACAATTCATGCTCCAAAATCGAATCCTCTTTTAGAACTTCCCATCCTTTCTCCACAAAACAATCCTCTGAAACATGCCTTTCCAAAAACCTTTTCCAGAACAAAAATAATGTCAGACATAAAAACCCACTCACACCAAAACCTCCCCCGAGACCAAAAATAGACAACAACCATTAATTTCTAGTACCCCCAAATCTGTTACACAATCCCCCTAATTTAGAGGAATTTAAAATTTTTACTTAACATAGAATTTCCATATCTCAAAACATATTCAACAACTAGCCAACAATAAATGATTATCCAAAATCATTAAATTACTACCCAATACTATTCTTCAAAAGATGATATATTAATTAACCATATTAAACTTATGATATTGATACTAATAAAACCATTAACATAATCCATTTTAATCTATATTAGAATTTACTTAAATAATATTCCAAGTTAAGCAAAATACCATAATATTCGACAAACTATTAATATTCTTAATATAATATTACCTCATTATGGATTATCAAGATACACATGGGCTGACTACCTAAAACTCGACAATAAACATTCAAACCACATGATGACCAACCAACTAAAAGTTAAACTAACCTAGGGAATAAACCTCATGTTATCTCCATCAACATTATCCATGGTGTAGGGCCTGCTCAGACTTGCTAAGTCAGGTGGAATCAAGACCTAGTACCTGCAACATGCATAAGAACAATGGGTTGTATATAGTCAACTACATATATATCAAACACACCAAGTTAGAGAATCATAGTGTAGTAGGGTGCTCGGGCCGAGTAGTACTACACTGTCCCTGCTCTAAAACAAAACTATAACCATTCTATGTAGAAAATTAGATGCATAAAACATGATAATATCAAACCATCACTAAACATGTCCATCTCATCAAAACTGTAACGACAACAATGTCAACATAACTCATACCACATAACAGAACTAAATCAGTCAAACCTCGTCTATCACAATCAAAATAAGCATAAACCATAGGCCCAATAACTCAAATGTCTCATAACTATCTGGATACAATGGAAGAACTAACAACTATCCCAGATCAAACAAAGAGTAATGTAGTACTAATCAACTATCACAGGCCAAAAACAAGTGGGCATTACATATCAAGACTAGATGACTGATGACATGAGGTTGAGGAACCACATCTAGAGCATGTAACCATAGGAACCATTGAAAATATCCATTACTTTATCCCCAAAACCATTTTGAATTTGAAAGCAATGTATCTCTAGCACCAAACCATGGGTATTTGGACAACCATTGTGCATGCTTTATTGAAGGATTCTATAAACACATGTGCAGCTATAAGAGAGTTTTTCAAGAAACTCAATGGATTAAAAACCCCCTAATGGTGCCTCTCCTATGAACATGTCATAGCTTTCTATGGCTAGCTTCAACTTTTCTGCATTCACCAAGAGTGCATTTTTGAATGAGAAAGCCATCATCTCCACAAACTCAATATCCTAGATGAAATCCATAATGTTTGAAAGAAATACTGACACAACCTCAGAATATAGTAGTACCCTTGGATGTCTACAATAAAACATCACTAACAACACAATGGAGAGCAAATTCTATATAAGAAAAGTTAAAATAAAAAACTTGAGCTAATTTAAAGTAGTCATTGACCCCAACTTCAATGGATTCCTATTTCAAGGGCTAAATGAGGACCTAACAATGCTTACAAATCACTTTTCATGGTGACAAGAATAGATAGTAATCTCTTAGGTATTATCAAGAGAGGGCAAATAGAATGACTGATGTCAATGGTTGTGGGGCCTTAAATAGCAGCAAGGTAATAAACGAACACGTGGAAGCCAAATCTTTCCCAAGAAAGATGATGTCAAGAGGGAAGATTTGATAAATAAATTCATAAATAATAATAGATGGAAACTGAGTATAATGACATTAAACATCACCATGTAAAGCGGAAGTCAAGAAGCATTTACTCATGCTAATGGGTTTTCTAGTATCATACAATGGAAATGGGAATATTTTTCTTAACAATTAATGAGGAGTTTGACATGATGGAATTTCAAATTAGATCATGTTAGAGAGGGGTGTAAATGCCATATGAGTCACCTTATCATAGAAGGTAGTGTTGGCTTGTGAGTCAAGTGCCACATTATCAAAGAAATCTTAGGCCTTGTTTACCTCACAAAGGAAAAGAGAATTGAGGATTGATCATACTAATCAAGCAGATCCCATAGTGCTTGATCAATATGGCATCTACTTTATGATATTAAATCTCTATTGTGGTAATATTTTGATTGTGTCATTTACCATATTAAATAACACGGGATTTTCATGAGTTTGTTTCAAAATTTAATAAATATGAGAAATTTAATTGAATGAAATGGGAAAACAAAAAACTCAATGATATTTTAACCTCAAAATAAATAAGTGGATAACATTTACCTATTTTCTTGCATGACATTATCAAAATGGTGATTTTGAGGTAAATTGGGCTTTAATTAGATTGTAAAACATGTTCATGCTATTATACTATTTGCAATTTTAGGGAAACAAAATGGAAGCCTTGGCCATAATTTCATATGCTTTTTTATGTTGATGTTCAAAATAACATTTACATTTTATGTCTTCATAACAAACAAGCCATAATGCATATGCATTATACCTTTATAAATGGGTATCCATGACATGTGTGCATTAAGGCTTGGTTAGACTTTAAGGAGTGTTAGTGCATTCTATCTTATAACACATTTTTGGCCACATTTTGGTTTCCCTTTGTTGTGCACTTACCCAATATTTACTTTTCATGTTTGTTGACAATGTTGATATACTTTAAATACATGCTTATTTTATATTTGCATGCATCTCAAAGTGGGGGCAAAATGTAATTGTGCAATTTTCTGATCTATGGTAGTTCCTATTTAGATTTTAGACCATTTTGATTAAAGGTCTCAATGACAACTAGCACAATCTTGTTTTCTATTTGGTTCATTACCTGATACCATTTCCTATCCATGTTTTCACCTATGCCCAAACCTTTAATCTTACTTCATCCTAATTTGTGTAAAATCCATCTAATCAAAAATTTCACCTAGTTTACTTACATACAACTCATGATTGAACTTGGTTCAATCACAAGGTATCTAGGATTGAATCTAAATTCAAATATTAAAACTCAAATGCTAAAATGTGTGCCCATTCGTGCTAGTTATTGTGAGCTAATTTGCTACAATTTTTTGTAAACTTATGTTATGTATTGGTATTTAAAGGTATTCACTGTGTAGTTAATTTATATATAGAATAAGGAAAGGACAAGAAGAAATCACTAGAGCACATTTTATTTTTCAAGGGACAAATAAACATAATTTGCAATAGAAACATATAAGCCATTTGCATGGATGTCCATGTTGTCTTCAATCATTTTCTCATAATTGTAAAGTAGGTCCATACAAGGGTTGACCTAGGAGAACACAACCTTAGAAACAATCATACCTAAGGCATATTTAAACAACACCTTGAAAGATTTAGACAAAACAAAGATGAAGGCAAATATATTGTTGCACATGCATTATGCTAGTTTATTCTTGTGAGGCTATGCTCATTGTTGTGCATTAGCTCAAGGCCACATTGTTTGAGTTTGAACTCAAGGGACTTGAGTCTAAATCATAGTGAATTTTGAGCCTACACAAAGTCCAAGACATCTTCAAGATTTAGAGGATCAATTTATGTACTTACGAGAAATATTTCATCCTAACATTAACAATATTTCTTCATTATTCTCAAAACTATGTCCATTTGTCCTCCTATTTAATTTTTAAAAAAGTATTATTATTTATCAAACTAACTCTTAATTATATATAAATTAATTGTATGAATATTCTTAATATTTATTTATTACCCAAATTAAAAAAATATTTGAGTGCTTTACAATAATAAAAAAATTAAATATAAAATTATTCAAGGTTAGACTTCCTAATGATTTATCCATCTCATTTCATTTATATAATTATTTAAATTGTACTTTGTGAACAAACTTAAATGAAAAATGTTAACATCTGTTTATTGTTGAAGGTTCTAGAAAAATAGTGTGAACTTTTTTTAATCATCTTTTAGACCACACTTCATGATCCATTATTAGGAAAAGCAGGACTTTGAATGTTGAAATTGGGTCAAACTAGAATGTGGCAAGGCTCAATCAAAGGGATAGGGTTGTACTCACAATAGACTCCAAGGTAAAGAAATATTTTAAGGAGTAATCAGTATGAACCATTAAGAGAAAGTAGTGGTTGATTGAAGGGTACAAGGCTAGGGGTCGATTCAAGTGCCAAAAAAATTGAATTAAAGACTATGTACATGTGCTTACAATATCTATACAAAATGAGTGTATAACAAAAATGTAAAAGTATAAAGTATATAACTTTGTGCCTTACAATTTCCTATTTTAAAATACATTCATGTTGATAAACTATTCCTTAAATTTGTTAAATACTAAATAAATCATTTATAGTAATAAAATTATTGATAAAATACAAATTAGTTGAAAACTCATACCATTATATAATTAAAAAATACTATATATTAAATGTTAATTATAAAAATATCTTAACTATTTAAATAATTTTGTAAAAAAATAATGTGATAAAATAGCTAAATGAGCATTTTGGTTGACACTTTAAATTCAAATTTAATTTTATTGTTTTAAGTTATTTTAATGTATGTTAATCTTTTTATTAATAATTAAATAGTTTTAGATAATTTTAAATCTTTTTAATACAGACTAAACCATTTAAATGCTTTATTAAATTGGCAATCCATGCACTATTGTATGGTATATAACTATCAAGCCATCCAAACAAAAAATATTGCCAATGCTTTATTAAATATGGAATACATATGTTCACGGTTAAGTCCATATCTGTCTATTTATACTTTCCTTCCACATCCTTCTTGCTATCACTTCCATCTCATTTTTATTACTCTGAGGGTGCATTTAGAGATTGAATTAAATGCACAGAATGGGTAGCTTGTGCTAGTCTTTCTGAGGGTGACCAAGCCTTGAATGTTGGTCACCCTCATCAATCTTTTCCTAGTTGTAGCTTGGCCCCTACAAACCCTACGCGCCTCCTATGATACATTTCCCTTCTTTGTTTTCTTTCTTCTATTTTTTGTTTACTTTCCTCTTATATGATTCCTTTGATTATATTTTATATTTTTTTCATTTACTTATTTCCATCAATTAGTTTGAATTGACTTTCATAATAATCTAAATCAAAACTATTGATAATAAATAATAATTATAATAGTTTGTTTATTTAGTAATTTAACACTCAATATATTTAGAATGTAATTGATAAAATAATAATAATAATTTCTTTTTTAATATTTATAATTGGTTTCTTAGGTACATATTTAAATTTATAGTGACATTTCTACGCATGAGACTTATGGACTTTAAAAATTCGTAATTGAGACTGATTAGGTGCTGGATAAACATACCAATTACTACTTCAGACAAACCTTAAGTTAAGCTAGTGTCCTGGCACAAAACATTGTTCCTCACAACATTCACAATTTAATTACTCTTAGTTCTAGTTGAAATATGCTCAAATATATCTATATTAATCAAATGAGTAACATAACTAGATTTTTCATTATGCATACATCGCTATCAGCCATTAAAACCTCATTACTTAAGTATACACACTCATATAAACACTCAAACAAACACACACACACATAGAGTTAATATTAAGTTTCAAGTCCCCACCGCTAGTCCAAATTACATCCTTTACATCCTGACAATAGGGCTTTAGAATGGGTTTATATGGGGATGTGACAACTTGACCTAGGAAAACATGTCCTCTTGCAACATACTAGTAATCCTCTAAAGGTATTTTAGATACTATCAAGTTGTAGAGGAGAGGAGAAGGACAAGTAGACAAGGATAAATTCTATTAATTAGAGAGCTAGAATGTAGAACCATGGATATCAAATCCATGCAAAATAAGGATTTTTCTATGGATGTAGAAAAGACCATAAGGCCTAAAATCGACTTGAAAATTGAAGTAGGAGAGGTCTTGCAAAGAATTTAAGGCATTTTGAGGCATTAAACTAATAGAGAGTCATAAAACTCCAAGTACAGTGATAGACTAGATTATAGAATCTTCATCAAAGACACTCCAATTATTGAACTAAGTATCCCTATCTTTTGCATTTGCTTTCATAAATTAACATTTAATAAAAACCACATTAATTAATACCATTAAATAAACTAAATTAATTATTTGAAAATGTATATACATTCTATTTAATTATCCTAGATCAATTTCAAAGAATGCTTAAATAATACATTGAGACCCTTTATAGTTATTTTGTATAACTAATATGCCAGATTAAATATATTATAGAAAAATACCTTAATTATTTAAATAATTTTGTAAAAACATCTCAAAAGTAATGTGAAAAAAATAGGTAAATAAGAATTTTTTATTGACACTTTAAAATTATGATGCGGGCATTATTTTCTTGCTTGGAAAATTAGAGATTTTTTCCTGAAGGACCAAACATCGTGAATGCATGCGACACCCTAGTACCTACGCCGCTCATTTTTGCATGCAGATTTGTTCACAAATTCCAACATCCTTAATGCATTTAAGTTCAAATTTAATTATTGTTTTATGTGGTGTTAATTTTTTATTCGTAATCCATTGGTTTAGATAATTTTAAATATTGGGAATCTAACCGTCTAGATAATTTAAAATCTTTTTATTAATAATCCAACCATTTTGATAATTTTAAGTCTATTTATTTGCTCGCTCTTACTTTTTCTTTAATAACATATGTTCGTGCTCTTTTCTCACTCTTATTGCTCTTGTTGTTCGTGTCTTATATTTCTTTAGTTTTAGCTTTCATTCTTATCCTTTCTAACTTTTGTTGTCTCATGTTGTGCTTCAAAATTGCCCCCTTGTTGCTCATTTTATTTCCCTTATTTTTCTCCCCTCACCCACTGCCCTTGGTTTTCTGTTCCCCTCTCCCCCTCTATTTCCTTTATAAGGTTCAAGTCTACTATCTATTTTTCAACACTCCTCTTCCTGATGATGGATCATTGAGTATGATCCTAAACGTTGATTCAAAAACATACACAGTGGAATCTAGAAGCATATGCATACTTTATCATGGACTGTGGAAAACTCATGCCTTCTAATAATCCTAATAGTTTAGATGCTTTGGCAATCCATGCACTATTGTATGGTATATAATTATATAATTGTCAATCTGTGTAAACAAGAAATATTGCCAATACATAACTTCACGATTAAGTCCATATTGTCTATTTATACGGTCTTCAAATCTCACTCCCTACCAATTTTCACTTCTAAAGTTTTTGTTCTTCATCATGGGTAAGTAAAAGCTAGACATAGAATATGTGAAGGAAGGTTGCAAGCACTGCAGTCATTTCAACAAGAGGCTAAAAGAACTTTTTAAAAAAGCTCACAAGCTCTCTGTGCTTAGCGGTGCGACCATTCGTTTGGAAGTTACAATTGAAGACTAGAAATCTTTCTATTATCTCAACAATAGTGAGGGGTCAAGTCAAGTTGATCCAATTATTGCAAAGCCTTCTAACAACTTGGCAGAGGAGATATAGGCACAACCTTCATTGTTTCCAAGCTCTTCTGCTGGGAATAGCTTCGATGAGTCCTTGACAAAATTACAAGATTCAGATGATGTTCTAGAGCATGCTCCAGATTTCTCACTTTCAGTCATTGATGTCTCATATATAGAACTTGTAAGTTTAGATTTTCTTTCAAATGTCTTATGTGATGAAAATTCAGCTAGCAATGGAGATAAAGATAACAACATATTAGTAGAGGAAAAGGGGTAATACCCATTAGTGCATTCAACTTCTTTGAATATGACAGAATTGGCAGTTGATGTTTCGGAGCAGTGGACAGATTATTCAAATTTCTCACTTGTAGCTGTTGAGAATGTTCCAGAGCTGTGGACAGATTTCTTACTTTCAAATACTGAGGGTTCATATCAAGAACTTTACAGTTCATATTTTCTTTGAAATATTTTATGTGATGAAATGTTAGCTGGGAATGGAGATAAAGATAACAAGATTCTATAAATTTAGGGGAAAACAATAGTTTTGGTGAGAGAAGTTTTATGTAATTGTTGTGATCAATAAAAGATGCAAACTCCCCCTCCCTGTGAATGTAACCATTTATTGGTGAACCATGTTTTGTCTATGTATTTTCTAATGTCTCTATTTATTCACTATTAATGATATGTTTTTTTAAATCTGCTATTTTTTATTAACATAGATATCAGCAGAGGAAAAGGGAATGGTGTAGTCAAATTTAATTAGATTGATTGCATGGACATAAAAAATGTAATACATAGGCACAATTGAAGCACCAAGATTCAAGGAAGTGTTTAACACTATTATCCCTATAGGCTTTGACCATATAGGGATGGGGCAGGCTAGTGGTTTAGGATAGGACACGGGGTCCTCTAATATACACAGATCTTCGTTACAACTGTCACCTTTCCCTTTTGTATTCCACGTGGACACTTGGTACATTTTTTGGTTGTGGTTGTTTTTGCTCGTCCTCCCATGCCTTACATAGTTGGCGACAACCACTCTCCCTTGGTTAATCTTTTAATGGCTAGGAGGCATTAATTGTGGCTCTCTTTTTTTTTATCATTTGAGGATTCTCTAGAGATCGCCTTCCATTTCCACACGCTCCCCGTCCTTGCTGATGATCAACGGTCATCTTGACACATCACCACTTGACAGCTTGGATGTCCCCTTACCACGCTTCCTGATGCCATTTCTTATTTCAGTCTCTAACAGCATGTCCCCATGCTGTTGCTTAGCTTATTTTGGCTAGCAGTCACTGCTCAAGTTTTTTAGCAGATTTTTGTGGAGCTAGTGATCTCATGAAAAATTTATTTTCTGCTTATCTTAAGCAATTAACTTAATTTGTAGCTTTTACTATATAAAAAATTAAAAATAAACTATTTTAATTATTTTAATTTAGAAGAAAAATAAAAGAAAAAGAGGGAACAAATTATATGCAGCCACATGACATATTTTGATTATGCAGTGGCTGCTTATTTCCAGCCCCCCCTTTTTTCCAAAGCTTATTTACAATTCTTAAGCAGTAACTGCTCCACAAAAATAGGGAAAGATTCTATATTATCCTTTCCCATAATTGTAAATTTTCATGGGGCCACTCCAACTGCACTGCTTAATTTTAAGCAGAAAATTGACTTAAGCAGCTGCATGGGGACATGAGGTAAGATCGGCTGCTGTTCAGTACGACCTCCTTCTTGCAGGGCTATTTAAATATGGGGGACGATAAGGGATGAATGTTGTCATTCATCTGTGCCCCATTTATTGCAGCTTTCAATTCACATTAATTGAAATAGCATAGCGTTAAGGTGGAAATTGGTGTCTGTTTTTGGTTGCTGTTCTTTTTTTGTCCGCTTTTTTCTATCTTTCTGAGTAGATTTTCATTTACTACCCACTGTGAGGGGTGAGGAAATCCTGATCCCACTGTTCCTGTAAATATTTTATATGTTTAATATAAATCCTTGATCTGGAGCTCCACCCCTTTCTGCTTTAAAAAAAAAACATTCTTTTTTCTACTGCATGTTATGTTCATCTCATACGTCAAATTAAGCAATGCAGGGGAGATGTAAAAATTTATTATATTACATATGCGTATAATATAAACATACCCATTGAATAAACCTCCATAGAAAGTGGCGTGGGCATGTGGAAATGACCGTGGCGGTGGCGTGCGTAAACTGTGAAAAGCATACACGAAAATGTTAATGCTATTGCTAATGTGCCAATACAAATGCCATTTGTTTTTGTATTATGAAGTCCTCCTTTCCTCAAATTTTCTTCTTTTCTCAAAAGCTATTGTTTGTCCATGTAATGAAGGGAAAGTGTTATATAGTGTATCACATTGAACTCGCCAATCCTTAAGGGCAATCTATTGGCTGCACACCACCGTGAATCTTTAACAGAAAAAAAACTAAATAAAAACTATCAAATAAATATGGGCTATAAAAAGGAATGCACGTTAATTTCTTAATAAATAAAACATTTCACAAAACTATTTAAAACATGCATTTCAAAAAACCATTTTTGGCATTTGTAGGTGGCATTTAAAACTATTCAAAATATGCGCTTCAAAACACCATTCTTGTCACTAGTATTTGCAGGTGGCATTTTCCAATATTAACAGGTGTTTGAAGAAACTTCTTCGTCCTAACATTTTTCAGTGCATTCATTTAATAATTTTAATGTGTCTTTAAAAAGGTTGGAAACTTCACTCTTTTTATGCACTAGAAGACACAATTTGCTATGGAAGACAAATAGATTTGACGTGAGCTGAAGGGGAGCCGTGGCTAATTTTTTTTAATTTCTAGAAGGTATTTGCATCAGTTTTTTATTTCTCTAGCACAAATTTTATTGTAAATTCTCTTTGCTGCAATATAATATAGTTTTGTGCATCATAACTTTTACCTAGAATTATCTTCTAGCCCCTTTTGGTATGCGCTCATTTTGTATGACTCTCTTTGAATGCCACTAAGGCCATCGCTAAATTGTTTTTTATGCAATCAATTCATTGTTTTTACAGGACAAAAATTAAATTCTATTTTCTGCAATTTCATTAAAGTTTTTTTCTATTTTCTATGTGAATGGCTAGAAATTAGAGTCACTGGTGTGCTCCCAAAGAAATATAGTACATTCGGCCTCTGAAATTCTCTCTGTGTTGAACTGCAGTTTTTACTTTGTTGCCTCCCTTTGATGTTTTTTTCATCAAAAATGCTTTTAACCATCCATTAACAAATCAAAATCCATAAACATTGAAACACCATTGCAGATGAAATTGAAAATTTCATAACAAAAGGCGGTCATATGCGGCATTTACTTCATATACGATGATGTTGACGGCTTCTTCTCTCTTCTCCTCTGGAACATTCTGCAACAGAAAAGATTTCAATCCTGAGTATTCGGCCTAGGTTAAACTGTACTCAACTATTTGATTACATGAGGACAATTAAAAAAATTGCTATTTTACTTGAAGAGTTCTGCACAGGTTCCCTGTTCCAAAAACACTGCATGCAATTAAGAAGCGTTGAGGATTGTTTGATGGAAAATATGGAGCAAGCACACATTTATGTCTGCATTTTTTTTCTGTGAATTCTATAGGCAGCGCATGGATATCACCATCTCTATTTTTTCTTCCTCCTCTATATTTGAAAACCTAAAAATAAAAATCCCTTCGTTGGAGCTCAAAAAGTCTTTCGTTTCAATCCAGAAAGAATTCTTTCTACAACATCAAGAAATCTTTTCTCCTCAACTTAAATAGAGCTAAGAATTATTTTTACCATCCTGTTGCATCTTCGTAGTACATGTACCCCCTTCCTTCATCTTATTTTCTCTTCTACCAAGATTGTTAATCACATCTCTCTCTTGTTGTTGTTATTGTTCTGCTTGTGATTTTTGTTGCTTTGAATTTGCTTTTTTCCCATTTTTCTAACCTTTCTTCAACATTTTTATCACTGATTGATGCTTCTTGTTTAGCACTGTAGAAAAACCAGCCAATATGAAATTAGAGCCTTAGATCTTATTGTTTCTCCATTTGACAAAAACCCAAATACATCATCACATAATGAAAAACAATTACCACCATAGCCACCACCACCTCCACCATATCCACCACCACCATTTCTATCTACTCATACTTGTACATAGAGAAAACCAAATTAATTAAATTCATGAGAAAATAAAATGAAATCACCATTTGATTAAATAGATAAATTAGTATTTCAAGTTAAACTTAGAAATGGATAAAAAGACAATAGAGAAAAGAATTTATTACTAGATTCACTTTCTACTCTGAAATCATAAAGCAAAGTTAGTGAATTTAAAAATTAGTAAACTTTAATAATTGTTTTTATTTAAATATTTTATTAATTGCTTTCATCTTAAAATTAATCACTTAAGTATTTGTTAATAAAAATAAAATACTTAGAAAGGTTAGTATTTAAAATCCCACAATAGAATTTAGTCAAATCAAGATTTGACAAGGACAAATTAGTAAGATAGAATTAGTGCATTTAAATGATTTTATACTTTATATACACATGGCAGTGTAGCAGAAATTTTTATTATTTTCTTATTACATAATTTGATGACTGTTATTACTTTTGTGTTTGTATTAAAGCATCTCTATCTTTAAGTCTTGTTTATTTTTTGTTTTTTAGTGTATAGTTTGGCACATTTTTGTGTTAGTGTTTGGTTTTCTTTTATTTGGTTATCTTTCTAGCTTTTTGTTCTCCTAGTTTTCTTTTTTGTCTTTTTGTATTTTTGATAGGCTTATATTTCTTAGCCCATTTCTGTGCTCCCTTAGTTACGTCCTATGGTTTCGCGCTCAATATTTTTTTTCTTTTGTCAATTGTTCTCCTTTTTGTAATTTTTTTTCCCCTTTTCCTTTTTGCTTCACTTTATTTTTTATTCCCCTTCTTGTTCTTTAGGTATGTAGTATTTATTTGTGTCCTTTTTGCATTTTAAAAAAAAAATTAGTCCCTTTTTCATACTTGTTTATTTAGTTGTTGTTTTAGGATGGGGGCTTATATTTATTTACTTATTTCTTGGGTCTCTCCTTTTAAGTTTTTTTGAGCTTTTCTATTTTGTTATATTTTTAGCTTTATATTTACTTGTATTCATATACTATTATTTAGCTTTATAGAGTATTATATAGGCATTATCTAAGTTAATATGGGTGCTCATTTTCTTTTTATGTTCTTTTTTGTTATTTTTGTTTGCTCATTCTTAAGCTTTTGTGGCTTTACTTTATTTGGATATGTATATATTTTTATTTTATTTTCAATTTATTCTCTTGCTCACACACCCCCTCATGTCTTTCATTTTACGTTCCCTATCTCATCTTCCTCTCTCATTCCTTTATAAGGCCCAGTCTGCTATCCTATCTATTCATTGTCCTCTTCCTAATGATGGATCATTGAGCATCATCCAAAACATTGATGCAAAAACATTCACAGTTTAATCCAGAAGCACTCTACTTAATTCATGGACTGTGGAAAACTCATGCCTACCAAATCTTATTATTTCATAAAAAACATAAAATTAAATAGTTGCTTTATGATTTTAGAGTACAAAGTGAATCTAGCAATAAAATTAATTTTGATATTTATTTTGATTTGTTAGTGAATTTAGAAATTAGTAAACTTTAATAATTGTTTATATTTAAATATTTTATTAATTGCTTTCATCTTAAAATTAATCACTTAAGTATTTGTTAATAAAAATAAAATACATAGAAAGGTTAGTATTTAAAATCCCACAATAGAATTTAGTCAAATCAAGATTTGACAAGGACAAATTAGTAAAATGGAATTAGTAAAAAAGCATAAAATTAAATAGTTTCTTTGTGATTTCAGAGTAGAAAGTGAATCTAGCAATAAAATTAATTTTGATATTTATTTTGATTTGTTAGTGAAATTAGAAATTAGTAAACTTTAATAATAATTTTTATTTAAATATTTTATCAATTGCTTTCATCTTAAAATTAATCACTTAAGTATTTGTTAATAAAAATAAAATACATAGAAAGGTTAGTATTGAAAATCCCACAATAGAATTTAGTCAAATAAAATTTGACAAGGCCAAATTAGTAAAATAGAATTAGTGCATTTAAATGATTTTATTCTTTTCATACACATGATAGTGTAGTAGAAATTTTTATTATTTTTTTATTAGATAATTTGATGAAACTTATTATTTCATAAAAAAGCATAATCTTATACTTTTGTAGTGTTATTTTTTATCTTAGTGTTAATTAATTTTATTATAGAATTATTCTTAATTAAGAGATTAATTGATCTTACCATAGAATTTTATTAAATTAAGAGTTATTCTAAAATTCAAAACATTTATTCTTCCAAAACTACAACAATTATAATTGTGGTACCTTTGGTTCACATTTATGGGTCAAGCCGTCGTGATTGAACTACTCTACCTACTACCTAAAATAGCTACAATAACGACATCTATGGCATCTTCCCTATAAATCACCGGAGAAAAATAAGGACATTGTCATTTTCACTTCTTTCTGTTTCCCATTCGTTACTATCGTAAGACATAAACCCTAACTGAAAGAAATTTGTTTTCTTTCTGAGCAGGGGTCATTATGGAGTAGTACAAATCCTTTTCACGTATTTCCTATGTGGCACGTACCACTCTTCTCTCATGTCCTTTAATGTCTCTTTCACTTACCGATGGGCATAAAGAAAGGATGAGCTTCTTCCATGTATTGACAGATATAATGGAAGAGTGATATAATGGAAGAGTGAGCATACAGAGAGGTTTGGTATATTGGTCTGGCTATATATAGTAAAGGCAACCTTTTGGAGTGATAAGGAACTAGTCCATAAAAACTATAATGTGTTAAAAATTATTTTATCTCTTAGCATTATTATTCGATCTAAACATGAAAGTGTGTAATCTTTGTAATTATGCCAACTTTAAACACTACTACAAATTAATAGACTTATAAATATTTGTTTTATACTTTTATGCAGATATGGATTCACCTAGGTTGAATGTTGAACTTGATGAGGAACGAAGACAATATCGAAGGGAATATCAAAGAAATTATATGATGGAATATCGAAGAAGACATTGCAAACTAATGAGAGAAACATAAAGAGAACAAATGATATAACAAAATGAGGTTGTCACAGAAAGATATCATAAACATAGAGTAGATATAGCACTTGAAGAATTAGAATTACAAAATTAGAAACAACCAAATATGATGAGAATAGGTCATCCACAAACATCTCAACAACTCAATGTTCCTAAAAGAGAAGAAAGACAAGAACCTAATGGGTCAAATGCTAATATTGATTTTAATGTTGAAGATGAAAATTTAAGATCAATGGATTTTGTACTTGAAACACCAGAAAATGTAATTGGACATAACATGAATCTATTTATTCAAAGTAATGTACTAAATGTGTAATTTTTGTATTCATCTCAACATTAAACACCAATCGTGTGCATTTTTTTCCAAATTAATGCCAATGTTATAACTTACACTTACAATTATTTGTTTTCAAATATTATGTAGATATGGCTCCACCTAGGTTGAATGTTGAATTTGCCAAGCAACGAAGACAACACCAAAGAGAATATCAAAGAGAATATCAGAAGGAATATCTAAGACATCAATGCCAACTAATAATAGATGCAAAAATACGAGAACCTAATCACTTAAATGCTAATATTGATTTTAATGTTGAAGATGAAAATTCAAGATCAATAGATTTTGTAGTTGAAAGACTAGAAAATGTACCAAATCCTAAAGGACTCCTTCACACTGATTTCAATACTTTCCAAATGCATTTTAAAAATGGAATAGGTAGTTTTGTTTCACCAAACATGTGCTATATTTGTCAAGAATGTTACCTTGGAATAAGGGTTTTTTGGACACCTCAAGGTCCTATATGTAATAGGTGTCAACAAGAAAGAGGCAATAATCAATTTTCAACATCAAATAAGATGGATCCTGGACCACAACTAGAAGAGCTTGGAAACTTGACACAGGTAGAAGAAATGTTGATAGCATATGTCAATCCAATCCTACAAGTGAAACATGTAGTTGGTGGACAATATAAATACAAGCGACACACAGTAAGTTTTCCACAAGATGTGAAAGAAATTTCAAAGGTTTTGCCACATGGAATAAAAGATTTGTCAATCATCATTGTTAGAAGGAGGGATCAACGTGGTACAAATTATAACTTTACAGTTAATAGAGAGCGGGTATATAAGGTACTCAAATACAAAATTGAACATGACAAGTTCTACTCTAGTGTTCAAATTGATGAAAATGCTCTCAATGCTCTTCCATCAAATTTAGATGAAAATATCTTTGACCAACTAAATACAGTGCATATGGAGTTTGATTCAAATGCAAATGAAGTTATATTTATGGGCCCATTGATGGAGATGGATGAAGGAAATATCATTGATCACACAACATGAATAGCTTCCAGACTGTCTAATGTAAGAAGAGAGATGGAATTGATCCATGTATGGGTGAATAATCCTGATGTAGATCCAAGGTCATTAATTGATTGGCCAACCATTGGCTCATCTCCTATCAATGAGCATGTGACATTACGCTTATTTAATATGGCATTTCCAACATTGTTTCCTGATAGTAGATGCTATTGGCTAGATCCACACATGAGACAAGTACATCTGCATGAATATGTCAAACATCTCTTTTGATATAGGGATCATCGGTTTCGTTGACACCCACGATTTAGATATTATGTGATTAATAGGACCATGAGACTACATGCATGAAATTCATCTGCAGTGTTTTTTAGTAGAAATCTTCAAGATATGTCAATCACCATCAGCGAGCTACGTGAACATATGGAAAATGTGCCCCACTCCTATCTAGTTGATTGTTTGATGAGGTTTGGAACAACCTTAAGGGGTACAAGATCATATTCAGAAAAATGTCGTGCAGAGTTAATTGACATGCTTCATCAAATTGGTTCACCCACAATATTCTTCACTTTGAGTGTAGCAGATATGTATTGGCCTAACTTGCATGCACTGATGCCTGGAACACCATCAATAGATGCACGAGAAGCCCAAAAATGGAGAAGACAAAATGTTATTGATTATCTTCATATCGTGGCACACTACATGCATCTGCGACATACAAATTTTAGAAAATAAATTCTAGAAAAAGGAAAGAATGTCAAAGATTATTGGTCTAGATATGAATGGCAACATAGAGGTTCACCACATGTGCATGGATTCATATGGATAGATGGAGCACCAAATATGGATAATCTTGATTGGAAAAATGAGCAGCAACGAAAAAGTGCAGAGAAATATTTCCATTCTATTATTCATGCATGGAATCCTAGAGAAGATGCACATCAATGAAGCATACAGGTATATTATCAGTGACTGTAAATCAATATTTAATATATTATGTAAGAAATTTATGTTTCAATGTAACTAATAAATTCATACATTTTTTAATCATAGGTAATACAAAATTTTGTCTAGCATCCATGTCTTTGAAATACAAGGTAACTTACAGAAGTATATATGGAACATGACTATGAAGAGATTTTAAATTGTGTAGAATGGCATACAATGTGTAGAGAGTGTGCATGTCTACACAAGAAAATAGGATGAATGGTTTGTAGGTAAGATTCAAAATCTTCCAAATTATTACTTACAAATTTAATATAATTTATGAGTACAAAGAAATAAAAAACTATTATTATTGGCTATAGGTATAATGCTCCATGGCCATTAAATCTTGATGGATCAAAATTATATGAAGACTCAGAGATAGGAGAAAAAAAGTTTGAACCTGCAAGAAATGATGACAGAGTAAATACACACAATCAGTACATACTACAATTATGGAGAGCAAATATAGATTGGCAACCTATTCTTTCCAAACATGTAATAAAGTACATTGCCAAGTATGTAGCTAAAGAAGAAAAGAGTTTAGAAACTTATCATCAAATGTTGATGCAGCTTGTAAACATTGAAAACCCTAAAGATTTAGCATCAAGAGTATACAAAAGGCTTCTCATTGAAACACTTATAGAAAAAGACATTGGGGCACAAGAAATATGTCACATGCTATTGGAACTTCCATTAATGGAGAGTAGTAGAAAATTTATCAATTTGAATGTCTCACATTAGGTTTTTAAACATGTAGCTACAAGTGACGAAGATGACTTTGAAGAAGATCCACAATCTTTCATTGATGGATATAAGAATAGGCCCTTTTTGCATGGAAGGTGTTTCACTTATTAATGCAGCTAGATCATGGACATATAATCCAAAGAGAAGAAGAGGTAACATATGGGAGGCAAGGGGAATGGTAGCTATTGTGAGAGTATTTCCAAGGTTTGTATCCATCCCTCAACGTCAATCAGATAAATGGGTTGATTTTTGTTGGTCTGAGTTGTTTCTTTATAAGCCATTTCATCATATAGAAAGATATATTGGTCTTCAAGATGATGCAATAATATCAAATTGGGAGTCACTCAATTATAATCCTTGGCATGTACAAAGAAGAACTACTCCAAAAGATGTTGACAATGGTAGTGATTCTGAAATTGAAGATAATCAACCTCTTCAAGGAAACACAACAGAGCATGAATGGGAAATCATATTGAGGCTAGATCATAATCAAATTGGAAGTTTCTAAAATAGATATGTTGGAAAGAAGAGATATTGATAGACAAGCACCATGGTCTAATGAATATCAAGGTGAACACTATACAAATCAAGCAATAAAATTCATAAGCACCATGAAACATAATGGATTTCTCATGTGGGATGATATAACAGAAAATATCAATTATGCATCATTGGGTGCCAAACAGAAAAATGCACTTGATATAATTATGACACATTACCATGGATCTCAAAATGCATTGCCATTATTCATAATAATTCAAGGAATAGCAGGAACTGGAAAATCATATCTAATTGGTGCTTTCAGTCAGGCTTTTCAAAATATAGCATTCCCAGGACATACTCCACTTCTATTGCTTGCACCAACAAGAGTTGTAGCATTCAATATGGGTGCCTCAATAATCCATTTAGTACTTCAAATCTCAGTCACATATTTTGGTCAATTAGAAGGGGGGAGACTCACAAGTTTCCAAGAGTAGTTACGACACATAAAATACATTTTGATTGTTGAAATGGACTTCATTAGACAAAATTTGTTGGAGAAGGTGAACTGTCGACTTCGTCAGGCATTCCCTCAAAATGCAGACTTGAGTTTTAGAGGTATACATATGTTTTTTAATGAATATATACAATTTTTCATATTTTAAAACATATACATGATTATTATTAAATCTAACAATTAATAGTAGACACTATTTTGCAATATTTTATAGGTGTATCTATGATTCTCATTGGAGATTTCGGTCAATTACCTCCTATTAATTATAGACCACCATATGATAGTAACAGACGTGGTAAACTATTATGGGAAGAATTCAAAACTGTTGTTACTTTGGATAAAATATTTAGACAAGAAGGGGAAAGCATTAAACAAAAAAGATTTCGTCAACTTCTAACAAATCTAAGAGATGCAATACCAACTATTGATGACTGGAAATTGCTCATGACAAGAACCAATGTTTACATAGATGCACCAACCAATGAAGAATTTGGCAGTACTATTTATTTGTTTGCCACAAATGATAATGTGCATAGTCACAACAACAAAAAATTATTCTCATTGAGGAATCCAGTTGCACATAGCATTACAACAAGAGTGGGTAGTGTCAATGTGCCAAAAGCAGGTTAGATGGATGAAATTCATATGGAGTTATTACTTGCTAGGGATGTAAGAGTGATGTTAACTTCTTGTGATGCCTCGTCATGCAACCCTAGAGAGTTAGGCTAACAGGAGAAAAATTTATAGATTTTTTTTTAAAGAAAGTAAATGCATTAATCATTAAATATAATTACACTATTAACAACATTAAATAAAATGAATAGCTAACACCCCTAGGGAATAGAACTGCATCAGATAAACATAAAATTATAACAATACAAGTGATATACATTATAATACAACAGAAGAGGATTTACATCCTTCATTTGCAGAGATGAATAGTTACATAAGATCATTTACAAGATTACAAGATTACAAGCTTGATGACCGATTACATCAGTTTACAATATACAACAAGATTTTACAATTTGGAAGGTGCAATACAGCTTTGAGGATGCAAGTACAAAACTGGAACTGGAATCATGACTATAGTGATCACATATCAAGATGACCAAGAATAACGAATGGATTAAGCTCTTCCACCCAACCATGTGGAACCCTGAGGACCACCCCTCGAGCTAGGAGATAACATTAAGGTTCCACTAAGTCAAAGGTTACAAGCAAGTAGATACAAATTTGACATATACAACTCAGAGCATCAAGAGTACACGAATCATCAAGACTACTCAAATCATCATCAAGATAAGTCAAATCATCAAGACAAGACAATACTCTAGAGGCAACAACAAAAGATAAAGAGGAAGTAACTAAGTTGTAGTAGAGAGAGTGTCATCGCATGGTCCTAGCATGGGTTACCTAGGCTATCTCTCACTAGGCACCGACCCCATAGGGTGACACATGCGGAGCTAAGATATCCTCTCATGGAGACAAGGAGGTCGACCTTGCCAACCAGGCCTTCTCATCCTATCCTTAGCCTATGAGAGCACTCAAGGCATGGCTGAGGTATCTTACATATCTTGTTGTGTGAATTACTACCCTACCCACCTAGATAAATTATTAAGTTATCACTTGATTACAACTTTCATGGGGTTACCCAGCCAACCACTTTGGGCATCGGCCCCACCATGAAAGCCACCCTCCTACATACAACTACTAACCCCTGACAAACATTTAGAGACCAAAAACATGCATGGTCAAGAGACTACAAAGCATCTATCTTTTACAATCCAATACAAAGGCAATATTAATAACTCTCGACCACAAAACTTTTCTCCATCCATTCAAAATCTTGATTCAATTAAAACATTTACAATGACATGACACAATGTTGAATAGGAAACCAAGTAGCCTAACCTTTGGAGTCAGGTACATTGACACTCAATACTACCATAGGTGCATCCATTTCTTGAGCTGAAGATTTTAATGACTTGACATTTTAATAACCACAACATTCCATTGAAACAACATGACTTTGGCCCAAGGAGAAATGTCATAACCAATCATTGATTACTACTAATCAATACTAACTAACAATGGAATTGAAAGACCATAAGATAAATCTAAATTAAATCAACTTACCTCTTCAAAGAAAAAAAATGAAAACACAAATAAATTTGTAGATCTCTTCTAGTAAAAGAAAACATAACTTGTTTTCTAGCACATATATCCTACTCCACACAAGGATTATAAAACTAGATATCAACTATCTAATGAAACACACCATTTATATCTATTCCTAAGTCTTTTGCACCACTAGGATAACTATTGTTAGCTCACAAAAACAATAATCTAGGTTAACAATTTAAAGCTATAATTAATTCTACTAAGATGGTCATCCCAATGATAATGCTATAACTCAAACAATTTTATTACCACTTCACCATGAGAAAATGAAATAACAATATTAATCTAAATTTAAACTTATCAACACATAAACATATCAATCTTCATCATATTAGACCAAATGATTTGAAACTCTTCATACTCAATAAAGAAGTATTAATAAAAATAATTATATAAATATGTAATATATGTAAGCATACCTATGGCAACTCAACTTGCATTAATAACTTAGTAGTTATTAAATAAACTATATATCTAAACCACTTCTCAATTTGATACTATAGCGGTAAAACAAGAATAGATAGCCTTTACTAACGAATTTTAAATACCTAATAAGAAGTTTTTCTAAAGCCCCGTTTATGTACATTCTAAGACGTATACAAATCAATTTGCTCCTTTATATAAAAAGAAATTCTCCAATGGAATACATAATAAATTTCTAACTAAATAGCAACCTGAATTATTAAAATCTCACTATTTCTAATCATAATACAACTGTTGCACTAAGATTGGAATGAGATAGCAATCCATGATAACATGTTAACTTTCTATAAATAAATTATTACTAAAGATTTCCTTTCTATCTAACCAAAATCTTACATCGCTAGACTAATATGTTTGAGGAGACTTAACAAATATAAATGGTAGGTGAAGACAATTGCCAAAAGGAAGTTCTACAAGTTTTCATTGTATGAGATTACTTGAGTGCGTTTGACCCAAAGAAGAGGAATAAAAAAATGTCTATAGCACAGCATAAGG
This sequence comes from Cunninghamia lanceolata, assembly GCA_027924645.1. NCBI lineage: Eukaryota > Viridiplantae > Streptophyta > Pinopsida > Cupressales > Cupressaceae > Cunninghamia > Cunninghamia lanceolata. Next base: position 12,472,543 of record BSBN01000388.1, on the reverse strand, counting down.
TAGGTAACAAGTTTCAATGTAGAGGCTTCAGAGAGCAAGGCGACTGGTAGGTGAAAATTACATTGTTACATGCTCAAAGAAATAGAGGTGCCCAGTGAGATACTAGGTTCCAAAACCTTTCTAAACATCCATGCCTAAGCATTAACTATGGTCTCCATACATTTAAATAAATTCCTAAAACTTCTAATAATATAAAGAAATGTGGTTGCAAGTGAGGGCAACTTGGTAACCTTAGAGACTTCTGCAACATGCAGGTGTAAAAGCTTTACAAAGAAAAGAATTAGGAACTTCACAAATATGATTTGGACTATAAGTCATGAGGAAAGTTAAATAGAGAATCAACTATTGGGATTTGTTTCTTCAATCAATAGATGTTTAAATTCATTAAGGATCTAACAGTGATTAGAAACTCATTTGGAGGTTGTACTGCATCGTAAGGGTTCATGCTCTTAGTCTGACTCGAATTAGGCTGGTTCAATGGCTTGGGAACGAGGTTGAGAATAAGAGGAATGCATGCAATAGGTAGAAGATGATGAAGATTGATACCATGATCTGTCGATGCTCTTGGACAAGTATTCTTCAAATCTCTTCAATGACTTAGAAGTTGAGCAAAGATCATACCATGATTTTAATTAAAGAAAAGAAGATCTTTAAACTAAGACCCCTAGTTGGACAAATTTAGTAGCTTTAAGAATAGACAAGCAATGAAATCAACAGACAAGAAAATTCATTGATGTAGAGATTACGTAGATGAAGATGGAACTTGGTTTTGCTGCACTATATTTTGTTTTCATTGTCTAATGCTACCGCCCCCGTTCTTCCTCAAATTTCTTCCTTCTTCCTAAGAACAATTTTTCCCATAACCTTTTCTTCCCCCCCAATTCTCTATCTCTCCCTCACAAAAATAACCTCCCAAAATAAAAATAGGCCAACTCATTAATTTCCATATCACCCAAATCCATTACAGAAGATCCCACTACTCACTAAAAAATAGAAAACAATTAATTTTTCTTTGAAAGAGAGATTCTCCCAATTAGAATTATGATAGGACAACTCACAACAATAAATTATTAACTAAAAATATTTTCAAACTACCATATAGTATTAATCATAAAATATTATCCATGACTTAGGACAATATCTAATTAGAATTCATTAAAATCAATAATTTAATCACTTAAACATACTCCTAGCTTCATATTAATAAATATTGACTATAAAAATGCTATTAATATTATTATTATAATAATAAATTCATTTCTGACCAATACACAAAGACTAAAACCAACCAATACCAACAAGATAATAGCATACCAATGACGACTATATCTGAGGCAAAGACCATAAAGTAACAATAAGACTCATGACCACCAACTAAAAATGGAACTGACCTAGGGCAAACCTCATGTTATCTCCCATCAACGTTATCCATTAGTGCAAGCACCCGCTCAGACCTGCTAAGTCAGGTGGAGTTGAGGCCTGATACATGCAACCTGCATCAAACTATATGTTGCATACACATATAGCATACATACAGAGTTAGGGATTCATAGCGTAGTAGGGTGCTTAGGTTGAGCAATACTACACTATCCCCTCTCCAAAAGCATGAAAATAACATAAACATCTCTAACTATAAGTCAAATACTAACAAGCCACATAAAGCATGATACAATATTCTGCATAACAATTATCCATCAACTAAACATGTCATAATACCTCATAAACTAGAATATCAGTAATGTCATCACAAAACTCATAACACAAATAAAAAACCACATCAGTCAAATATAGTCCATCATGATCATAAAACATAAGTCTAACATCTCAACTGTCAAAGTGTAGTATAAAACTACTATCTGTCTCAAACAATAGAAAACTATCATTTGTCTCAAACCAAAAAGGAGGGTCATTACACTTCTAATCTTTGGATAGAAGTAGGCCTTGTAAATGGATCTCTAGGGTATGTTAAAAAAATAATATACTAGCCTAGAAGTGCACCACCTGAACCACCGACATATGTTATGGTGGAGTTTGATAATTACAAAGGAATACCATTTGAAAATTAGTCTCCATGTATAGTTCCAATTACACCAATACAAAGGGGTCGAACAATCCAAATACCCTTAAGATTAGCTTGGGCATTAACAATACACAAATCACAAGGTTTGACTCTCTCAAAAGCTACAATTGACATAGGGCATAAACAAAGAATAGGATTAACATTTGTGGCTATATCTCGTGTAAAGTCATTAAAAGGTCTCAGAATAATTCCACCATTTACATATGATCGTAATGAGAAAATGAAAAAGGGAAAACAACTTGGTAAGAGAAAAGCTGAAGAAGAAAGATTAAAATTATTAGATCACAATAGAGTAGAAAAAAGTGGAGCACAATAGACCATAGCAAAGCAGAGTAGAGTAGAGCACACTAGAATAGAGGAAAGTAGAGGAGAGCATAGCAGAGTAGAACAAAGCAAAGTATAGTAGAACAGAGAAAAGTAGGGGAAAACATAGTAGAGAACAGTAGATTAGAGAATAGTAGAGTAGAACATATCAGAGTACAGAAGAATAGAGTATATCAGAGTAGAGAAGAGTAGAGCATATCAGAGTAGAGCAGCGTAGAGCAGAATATTGTAAAATAGAGCAGAGCATAGTAGAATAGAGTAGAGTAGAGCAGAGTAGAGAAAAGTAGAGTAAAATGAACAAAGCAGAGCAAATAAAACAGAGAAGAGCAAAGTAGAGTAAAAAAAACTCAATAGAGCAGTTAAGAGTAGAGAAAACAAAGAAAAGTAGAGCAGAGGAAACACAGTAGACCAAAGCATAGTACAATAGGACATAGAATTAATATCTTATATATCTCAAATGCTATTTATATAGATCAATATATATTTGGTGCTCTTTGCTGGTGTTATTTTCCCCCAAAATCTTTCTCTGCGTATATTTTTTGTTTCTAAACTTTGTTGATTTTATTTGTTATTTGTACAAAGATAATTTCACATGCTTACCATAACCCTAAGTTACTCAAGTCAAACAACCATGATATGAATGTTTATGTGGATAAATATTATTCTTATGTGTACAAGTACTAGGGTGGCAATGTACATGCATTGGAATACTTCATATTTAATAAATTTCCAATAATTATAAATTAAAAAAAATGATTTTTTCACAACCATAACTATAAAATGGATTAATCAAAACTCTATTTCTAACTCTAATCCTAAATCTATATCACACTATTTCATAACCATAAATAGTCTTTTAAAATAATGGTAAGTGTTTGTTAATCTATGATATATCACACTTACCATAACTATAAATAGATTAATCAAAACTCTATTTCTAACTCTATTGCTATATGAAATTTATGTTATCTAAAGTGAACATACCATTATGAAATAGTTGGTTATGCATAGATCACACTTACCATTATTTTATAAGACTAATGCTATATCTATCCATATTTATAAGCCCAACCCTAACTCAATTCCTAAATGAAACCCTAATTCTAAACCTTACCTTCATTCAAATTTTAACCCTAAAGCTAACACTAATCTTAACCTTTATTTGGTACATGAACAAAACATTAAATGTAACTAGATTTATAAACATAACTATAATCCTAATTAGATTTTAAGCATAACCCTAAGTCTAACCCTAACCTCAATTATAATTATGATCAAAACCCTAATTGTAATAATTACCCTAATTTTAATTATAATAATGACCTAAATCAAAATTTAATCATAACCCTCAATCTAACCCTAACCCTAATTATAATATAATTTAATATATATAATTTTAATTATTATATTATAATTATAATAATATATTATATAATAATATTATTATATATTTATAATAATATTAATATATTTAATCTATATTATAATATTTAATTATATAATTATATTATATATTTATAATTAGGCTTGCAGTTGTGGATGCTACTAGCATACCTATATTTAAAAAATATATCGAAAGTACGTGAGAGATATCCTTCTCGAGGCACCTATATTTTTTTTTTATCAATTTGCCACACATAGGTGGAAATAGGCACCTCGAGAAGGATATCTCTCAGTGTACTTTACATATATTTTTTAAATATAGGTATGCTAGTTGTATTCCATATGCGTATAATATAAACATACCCATTGAATAAACCTCCATAGAAAGTGGCGTGGGCAGGTTGAAATGACCGTGTCGGTGGCGTGCGTAAACTGTGAAAAGCATACACAAAAATGTTAATGCTATTGCTAATGTGCCAATACAGATGCCATTTTTTTTTTGTATTATGAACTGCTCCTTTCATCAAATTTTCTTGTTTTCTCAAAAGCTATTGTTTGTCCATGTAATGAAGGAAAAGTGTTATATAGTGTATCACATTGAACTCGCCAATCCTTAGGGCAATCTATTGGCTGCAAACTATCGCGAATCTTTAACAGAAAATAAAATAAAGCAAAGTCCTTGCGATGGAGGGAATGTTGGAGATGTTTCCCCATTTGTTGATTTGGTTTTCTAATTTAGACAATGCCTTTAATGTATAGTATGTCGAACTCAATCTCTACGTGATCTGTTTGCCAAGTAATTAACATACATTAGAGTTCTTGGAAAATGACAAATCCTCTAAGTAAGCAGGGAAGGGCCTTTTTTATTAATTTCTGAAATCTTTCATACGACCCTGTTCCACCTTTTGCATGGCAGAAAATATAAGTACCTTCTTAAAAAATGACAAATCCTCTGAGGAAGCAGGGAAGGGCTTTTTTTATTAATTTCTGAAATCCTTCATACGACCCTGTTCCACCTTTTGCATGGCAGAAAATACAAGTACCTTCTTAAAAATAAAAATATAGAAATGTTTTATTATTGTGAGGGATTAAAATCCCTTATATATAAATCTATGCTAATTAAATAGATGCAAATGTACAATTAACCTAAATTTAATTAGATTTAGTTAGAGTTAGTTGTTGAACTGAAAATGCTATTTTTACAAATTAAATGTAATAGATGAGAGTATTTAGTTTTGGTAATAATGATGAAGAATTAATGGTGATATACCTAAAAGCTATAAAAAGTTAATGTTCACATTTTGATGAATGTTTTGAGATTCATTAGTCAAAAAAATCTCTACGGGTTGAATCAAAGTCCCTTGAGATTGAACCTAAGTACTATGTGAATGATTTGACAAAAACTTGTAGTAGAGATCTCTTCACCTTTGCCTACCCTTTGTTTGAATTTGTCAAGCTGGTGTCTACAAACCCCTGAGGGGACATTACCAAATCATTAGTGCGAAGTTTTCTTGGGTCAAACCCCTATTTAAAATGTTTGAAACATTCTAAGCAAATGATCAAAGATAGCATGCAAAAAATTTGCAAATGACCTATATGATTATGATGCAATGGGGTCCTTTTAAGCTCCAAATTCAAATGTTCTTTTGCATGAACTCTCTTATCATTCCATTTGTTAAGTAATGACACAAATGAATGCCTTTAAATATCAGGTATTTTCCTTTGATGGGACATGAATACATTTGCTTGCATTGAAATTATGTGTTCACATGATTTGCTGTATTAGAAACACCTACATCTACAAAGCATTTTTATATACCTTTGAACATTTATTTGATGCTTTACATATTTACTCAATAGGGAAAGAGATAATCTTATTCTTTGTCACATTATAAGAAAGGCATTTTTGAGGTCCATGCAATCGATCTAAGTAAAATACTAGGAAAAGGGAATGTTGGCAATGGTTTTGTATAAAATATGATATCTTCCTATTTTGTTTTTAGTTTGTAATTGTGTTTTGCATGAATTCTATTATTGTTTTGGTTGTCCTTGTTAAACTAAAACATATAATTACCTATGAACAAATTCTACCTACATTCACACAAAAACCCCTGCACTCACAATCTCTGCCAATTGTATATAATATTAGGGTCTTTCATTTTCACAACAATGTCAACTATATACTTCCTATTCCATCATGGCTTATCAGAACAACATCTGCAGATTCTGCACATCGTCTTTCACATCTTCAAAGAAATCAGTTATTATACACAAAAACATATCCACACCATTTTTCAAGAAGACACCTCACATCAAAACATCTATCACACTCAAAATTTAATCTCTATCATCAGGTATCTATCATAGCAAATTGGTCTTCACCTAAATCACCATAACACACATGAAGGAACAAAATCTATTCACAAGAAAGACTGTTATTATTCTTTATTTAAAAACACTACATTTAAAATATTTTTGTTCATTCAAATATGTATTCTTAATCATATTCATGCTTGCATACAGAAATCTATATTTTTTCCTTCAAGAAAAATCTTGAGCACCAACTCTTTTAGAGATTTTAGTCCTCATCTAATAGGGAGGGAAGAAAGTAGTTATCAAACTACCTCAATACACATTTGACTATGAAAACATGCAAAAATCTAGAGGACATCATTGACAAATATCATCAACCAATAACGTTCGCATGCAATAACTCCTGAAGCAACACTTCTGACACAACTTCTGTGGTCTCCAAATACAGCTCTATCTCCTGAAGCAAGAACATTAGAAGCCAACATTTCTGACATGAGGCATCATGATGGCATATATGAGATGAACACAACTCAAGGAAACTCCTCCTGTCACATGACAGTAACTTTTGAACTCACAACATTTTTACATCCTGATGATGAATTCTATCAGATCCAACTCGCCATCAACATCAATGATAAACACTGACACAATGACAAACATCAACATTGGATGCATATAACAACATATTTAGGCTTGAGCGCTTATATTAGACTAACAAATTATCACAATTATAGGATTACTATGGGCACCAAAGAATTTAAATTTTGTGACAATCAAGGAATACATGTGAAGAAGCATTGCACCAATGGGAGAAAACACTCAACACCATAGATTTATATTCTATTAACTTTATTTGTATTGAAGAATTAGCTTGTATTACCTGACTACATGTTTTACAAAGTATTAAACTTTATTCCACCTTGCAATGAATGTAAATAATTAAGAAGGTTTGAGATTAATATATATTTATTGTCACAATCATTTGAAATCATTGGAAAGAGCTAGGAGAAATCTAAGATATGAGCTAGTAATTCAAGTACGATAATGAGGATGAGAGTTGAAGATGGTGTTTGAAGAAGAAGAAGATGTAGATAGGGGTGAGTGCATTAGGTTTCATTTGAATTCAATAAATTTCATATTAGTAATCAAATGACCGTGACGTAACATATAAGAAGCCATTATAACAGATTGTAACTTTGGTTGATAAATTAATAATATAATGTGGAATCTTTTAGAGGTTAAGTTTTATTCCTCTTGAGGGCTTTCCCAAGGTATGTCTTATGTCATTTTGTTGTGAGTTTTTGCTATGTGTGTGCATGTTATTTGTTTTGGTTGCATAGTTGGATAGTCCTTCATTAGACCTGTTGGCTAGAGACATTGCTTTGCATTGATAGGTGTTGTCATTAATGGCAACTAAGATCATCCCAATCATCTACATAACACAGTTTTTTTCACACCGGAAGTCAGAATCAAAATTTGTCTAAGTCTGGGTAGTCAGGAATAGAGAAGGTGACAAGGTCCGGTATTTTGGTCTGGATCCCTCTGGTGGAAAGGCATGGTTTGCTGTGGATCTAAAGTAGTTTTAAGAATTGTCAAGACACTCTAAATCTAGAGTTTTGTCCCTTGGTGATGGACTCAAAAGATATTAGCTTCTAAGTATTGGGTTTCAGTTTGACAGAACAGACAGAAGAAGAATAGGCCAATCCTGTGAGTGATCTTAATTCCATATGTATAGAAGTTGTTTATTTGTCTATTGGTGATGATCAATGATGGTAGCTAACATGATTGATGATTTTCAAGTGCAAGTTTTGGTCCACATCTCACAGTATGTACGGATCTAGCAAACAAAGCAAAATACTCAACAAATTTCTACATGTTCTTGAAGTTGACTAGTAAAATGATTGAAGATCATTTTGTGGATATATATAGCTGATGGAATTGGATGATTGAGTGTGTGTGTGTGTGTGTGCACATGAATAAAGTGTAACTGTGAGAAGAGTAGAAATCTAAGGTGTGAATGAAGGCAGAGCAGTAAGAAGAGTAGAGTAAAGATGAAATGTGTAAGATTAGTTTTTGCACTTAACCAGAACTGAAACTCTTGCATGGGTAGGTGCTACTTATCAGTTCAAAATCTGTGCTATTCTCTTGTGATCTTTCTATAGGTAGTGAGCCTCCATTTGAACAGTGAGTCTCCATTTGAGTAGTGAGCTCTGGACAGTGAGCCTGAATGCATGTGCATCTCTTTTGTAAAAATACTTTTAATAGGGTATTAATTCTGGTGGGTTAACCCCCACTGTGGGTTTTCCCTTAACTAGGTTTCCAAGTTAAAAATCTTGGTGTCAAGTGTGTTTTTTTTGTTTCTACTTTTACACTTGTGATTTTTATTTTCATGGTTAAGTTATTAAATTGTTATTAAGTGGTAATTAACTACAGAAAGCTCCAATGTTTTGAGACAACTAATTCACCCCTACCTCCCCAGTTATCTATCCTATTTCCAACAATTGGTATCAGAGCGAGGTTCCTTTCAAAAAAATTAATAGCTTAAGGAAGATCTAGGAAGGCAGTAAAAATGGATGAATATAACCTTCAAAGGAAACTTAATCTCACCCTAGATGATCTTGAGCAATCTAAGGTATAAGTCGAAGAGCTGCAAGATAATCTCAAAAAGGCTAAAGACTTCATTCAGATCTTAAAATAAAAATTGAGCAAATCCAATGCAAAAGGAAAGGAGCAACCTCTTCAACTGGGAATCTTTATGAAGACAAGGCCCTGAAAGAGAAGACAAAGGAATGTGAAAAGTTAGCTAAAGAAGTTGTTGTTCTAAAACATGAGATGAAAACTAGGGTGATGAGACTAACCAAGGAAATTTAAGATAGGAAGAAAGCTGAAGAAGAGATGAATCATAATCTAAAAGAGAGAACTGAAGAATGCTGCAGATTGGATGGAATAGCTAGTCTCCTAGAATCTAATCTACAAGAAAGTAGAAACAATGAGAGAGAACTTGAGAGATAGATTATCACTCTCAGACATGACCTAGAAATTGCAAATGAGTATAAGGAGAAGTTCAAGATAAGATTAGCTTAAATTGAAGCAGTAATTGAAGGTCAGAAAAAAAGATGATGACAAGCATGATCTTGAATATGAGAAAGGTGAAATCTTTGGATCTAGAAAAAGAAATTTTCAACCAAGGAAGAGGAGAAACAGTACTAGAAAGCCTCTGGTAAGACAGCCTAATGCTCAAAGATATCCATCATTCAATGGAAATTATTTCAATTGCAATAAATTTGGTCATAGAGCTACTTAGTACAAAAGTAGAGTAAATCAAAATGATCCATCCTTCTCTAGTTAATGCTTCAAGTGTAAGAGGTATGGTCATAGATCAAATGAATGTAGAAATATGATCATGAATAATGCTAACAATAGAGGAATTAGCAATTCTTTCAATGGTTACTATTTTGTTTGCAATGGGTTTGGACACATGGTTAATCAATGTAGATCAAGACAAAATTAGGTTTATAAGAAAAGAAATGTTGTACTCTTTAACTGTAATTAATCTGGTCATAATGCAAGATTCTGTAGAAGTAGAAACAATGGAAGAAGAGGTCCGGTAAATAGAAAACTGAATGAGCAGAAACAAAACAGAGGCAAAAGGAAAATTGATCTAAATGAGATATGGAGAAAAATGAACAAGATTTGGATAAAGAAAGCTACAATGAACAATGGTGATGGGTCCGTACTGGTATCTGGTCCTGACAATTCCTCTAGGAATTAAGTCAGAAGCTCTGGCTCAGGGGGAGTTGCATTGAACATCAAATTCCCTCGGTCAGGAAGTGGGTGCCTGAATCTGGCACAATAAAAGAGGATATTTTTAATTGGCTTAGAACCTTTGGAAGGATTTCTAGAAGAAAAGATATTGATATGAAAACTTGCTGAGTGATTCATGAAGAACTATCAAAAATAGTGTAACCGGATAAAGTTAGGCCAACACATTTATTACAATGCCAAATTAGGTTTTACAAAAGATAAAAGGTCACTTGGTCACACATTTGAATCACTTTGCATTCAGAGGAAATAAGAAGAAGAGCATTTGAGCTGCAAATCCAGAGACTGAAGCACCAAGAGTGAATTCAACTGGCATTTGATCAACCCTAACCCCACGGAAGAAAAAGGTACTTCTTTGTGAAGCTTTGAATATGAAATCTGTTGGGATGGCTACCCCTCATGTTGTTGACATTACTAAAAGACCTTGAACCAAATTTAAGAAGCATCCTCACAAATCAATAGAAAATGACTCGTTAGGTGCTTTTTCAAGTGTTCTGTATGGTGTGCTACATGTTGAAGACATTAGGGTTTATATTCATTCAAACCTAGATGAATTTGGAGATTCAAGGTATGTAGACTTGTTTGAGAAACAACTCAGGAATGAAAATCACGAACTTAAACCTAAGTATAAGGCACTGCATGATAAACACTTTATTCAAATCATGGGGTTTCCAACATTTGATGAGGATGAATGGGTCCAATATGTTTTGAGTTAGATGCATGATGAATTCATTTGGTCGTTAAAGCTATTTAAGATTACCAAGGATGCTATCAGAATTGTAACTGGGTTAAACTCAACTAGTGGATTACAAATGTTAAAAGACGTGAAAAACTAGACATTGACTAATGCTACCAGTGCTAAGTTTGATAGAAGGGCAATGACCATTAATGATATTATAGAACCAGATGTCAAATTTACCTCCATGGTGATTGGGTACAAGATTTACCATTCAAGTAGAGAAAATTATGTTTCTGGAATAGCCATATATGTTGCATACAAGATGCTAAAGGAAAATACTGATTATGACTTGTGTGAATTACTATAGAATCAACTCATTTGAAAATTTAAATAAAATCAAGAAAGATAAGAAAAACACTTTCAAGTATGGTACATTGATTCTATGTCTATTCTTTTACTCTATGAATGAGGTACCTAGGGTAAAAGGTGTACATTGGACTAAGGATGAGTCAGTTACCATTCATATCAGAAATCATCTTCGCAGCATTGGTGATTTCAAATCTCAAAAAACTACAATATGGGGTTACTTCAAGAATTTTCAGAGTATGATGCACTTAAGAGAAAGAATCCCTAATTCAATTGTTGAGAAGTAAAAAAATGAAATATGCTTCATGGTTGATATTGATCAATGTCTAATCGAAGCAGTGGAACCCAGAACTGTTTGGATCATGCCCATAGGGTATGAAGTAGATGAAAAATCTTGAATATGTATGCTCAACATCTTCTAAGAAAGCCTAAAGACATAATGGTTGAAAGATTTGGAACTTATGAGGAGCATAATTTAAAACTTCATATTGAGCTCAAAGAACCTGAAACCAATAGGAAAGTAAGAAAAGATGTTGAGTGGTTAGCTGAAAATCTAGGCCTAACTAAAGAGGCTATGAGAAAATTCAGAGAAAGAACTAATAAGAATGAGAAAGAGAAACAAGATAAGAAACAAACAAATGCTCCAGTGGAACTCTCTTCCACTTCAAGAACCACTAGGAACTCTGCTACTACCCCTATTCCTTCGAAGACTACAAAATCATCTAGAAAATGGGAGAAAAGGAAGAAAACAAAAGCATCTAGGACCTATGAAAGAATAAGAGAAGAAGAAGAAGATATAGATTCTAACATTGAAATCAGGGAACTAAAGGCCACCGGAACAAAAACTACAAAAGTAACCAAAGAAAAGTCTTCTAGAAGCAAAAGGCCTAGTAAAAATCAAAAGACAGAAGCATACGAGGAATATGTTGAGAAGCCCACACTTTCCCTGGAGGATGTGATAAAGTCAGTCATTGTAGATGGTAATCTAAACCCTATGATTGAATTCTATGATGAATATAGTGATGTGGATAAAAGGGTGTTGGAGGAAGCAAATGTTAGATATCTCAAAATCTACAAGGCACTAATTGAGATAACTTCTGAGTTACCACAAAGTCTAGAAAATATTTTGGAGTTGAGAAAAGAAAATGCCAAAAGCAAGGACATGGAGATTAGGGAACATGAGCTAATAAATTTGTATCCTCAGATTTCACCTGATCAAATAGATATGATATTCAAGGAAGTCAAAGATGACTTTAGAAGCAAAAAGAGAATGAACAAACTCATGCTTGGAGAAGCAAGTGAAATCATTGAAGAAACTTAAGAAATTCTTTTGAAAGCATGGAAAAAGCACAATTTTCCCATAGTCATAGAAGAAGTTCCAGATGGTGAAGAAGAGAACATCATCAAGCAGCAATCTGAGTTTGGTGAAGCCTCTATTCCAGAAGTGGAACAAGTAAATCAAGAGGATACAAAAATGATGGATAAAGTAGTTGATGTAGGAGATACTCCTAATTCACCTAATCAATCAAGAAAAGAAGATAATATTACTACTTCACAGAGCCCTCCAAATCAGGTAGCAAGTGGTGAACAAACAAGAAAGAGTCACTCTGTAGAGAACATAGAGAAAAGTAAAGCAGAGAAAGAGGAAGAAAAAGGAAAGAAAGATAAAGTAGAAGAAGATGGTGCAAATGTTGAAGCACCTAAAGTAGATACTGAGAAATCTGCTGAACAAAAGGATGATTCAGAAAATGTTGCAAGAGACACTGCAGATGCAGTGAAAAGTCTTCTTGAAAAAGAGATGATTGAGCTTGATGAGCCTGAACTACTCCAAGGTCTAGCCAATCCAGATGCTCTCTCTCCAATTCAATTGATGAAAATAGCATCATTCACCCAAGTAAAGGATAGAGAGAAGATGTTAAAGTTCCACATGGAGGACAATGAGCTATTGGGGCTTGCAACTAATATTTTGGAATGTTAATGCCTTCCTACTAGAAGAGTCCATCTGATTCCCCCTCTGGACATCTGAAAAATCTTGTAAGTTCTATAAGTACACATTTTGAGTCCTTTGAAAAGTCTGCGAAGGCAAAAGTTTAAAAAGAATTCTTGGATAAGGAATTTGGTGAAATAAAGACCTTAATAGGAAATGATAGAAGAATACTTGGTATTAGCATTAAGAGTATTTAGAATGCTCTAAATGATGGAAGTGATATGTAGAAATTTTGTCTATCATTGCCCAAAGTTAGTAAGGATATTGAGAAAAAGATAAAGGAGCAAGAACAGTAACTGTCAAATCTTTCTCAAAATTTTGATCCTCTAGTAGTCTCACCTGTAAGTCAAGAATGTCAGGGAATCAACCTGACAGATGAGATAAAGAGGCTTGTCAAAGAAAAAGGTAATATTATGAAGAGAATGTGTGAGCTCTGGGGATTGATTGCCCCCAACTTAGAAGCCATGTTTAATGCCCTATCAGAAGGTCAGACTATACTTCAGACAAGTAATCCTCCAGATCTGACAAAGGTAGAAGCATATGCATTTTTACTAAGTGGACACATCTCAATTTTGGATGGAATGAAGGGAACTCATGCCTTTGAACTTGTGCAATTGAAAAATAGTTTTGTAAACATTCTCAAGTTCATGTGAATAGAACATAATGATTACTTGTACATATGCGGCATTATACATAGAATTTTTGGGGAATTTTGGCTTGCGGACCCCACCCTTTGCCATTGATGTCAAAGGGGGAGTAAAGAGCTATGAAAAATAAAGAATCTAGCAAAGGGGGAACTTTGATACTAATAGAGAAGCACAAGTGTACAGAGTAAGGGGGAGCTACATTAGACACTTAGTCATTTTTCACTAAGTGTTGCCATCAATGCCAAAGTGGGAGATTGTTGGCAAGAGACACTACTTCGCATTGATAGATGTTGTCATTGATGGCAACTAAGATCATTCCAATCATCTGCATAACACAATTTGTTCACACTAGAAGTTAGAATCAAAATTTGTCGAAGTCCAGGCAGTCAGGAACACAGTAGGTGATAGGGTCTGGTATTTTGGTCTGGATCTCTCCGATGGAAAGGCATGGTTTGCTGTGGATCTAAAGTAGTTGTAAACATTGTCAAGACACTCTAAATCTAGAGTTTTGTCCCTCGGTGATGAAGGACTCAAAAGAGATTAGCTTCTAAGTATCAGGTTTCAGTTTGACAGAACAGACAGAAGAAGAATAGGTCGACCCTGTGAGTGATCTTAATTCTGGATGTAAGGAAGTTGTTTATTGGGGCAATTTGTGATGATCAATGATGGTAGCTAACATGATTGATGATTTTCAAGTGCAATTTTTGGTCCGCATCTCACAGTATGTATGGATCTAGCCGACAGAGCTAAATACGCAACAAAGTTCTAAATGTTCTTGAAAATGACTAGTAAAATGATTGAAGATCATGTTGCGGATATATATAGCTGATGGAATTGGATGATTGAGTGTGTGTGTGTGTGTGTGTGAATAAAGTGTAAATGTGATAAGAGCAAAAATCTAAGGTGTGAATGAAGGCAAAGCAGTAAGAAGAGAAGAGCAAATATGAAATGTGTAAGATCAATTTTTGCACTTCAACAAAATTCAAACTCTTGCATGGGTAGATGCTACTTATCAGTTAAAAATCCGTGTTGTTCTCTTGTAATCTTTCTATAGGCAGTGAGCCTCCATTTGCGTAGTGAGCCCTAGGAAGTGAGCCCGAATGCATGTGCATTCTCTTTTGTAAAAATACTTTTAACAGGGTATTAGTTCTTGTGGGTTAACCCCCACCATGGTTTTACCCTTAACTGGGTTTCCATGTAGTGTATTTTTTTTTCTTCTTTTACACTTGTGACTGTTATTTTCATGGTTAAGTCATTAAATTGTTATTAAGTGGTAAAAAGAAAGAATTAACTGTAGAATGCTCCAAAGTTTTGAGACAACTGATTCATCCCCCCTCTTAGTTGTATGTCCTATTTCAAACAATACCCTCATATTGTAACTGCATCAAGTGGTATCAAAGTATAAGGTTTAAATCTTAAGGAAAGTAAATTGTGCTCCATGCATTTAGTTTGTGAAAAGTCTACTAGAATTGAGGTTGCCTATAAAAAGTTTGTCCATATATTTTCAAGGAGAGGTAGTTGAAATGAGTGATTTAGGTAGATTGCTAACCTGAGGTAGTTTACACTAGATAGAGGAAATAAGTCTTTGTAAAGAGCCCAAGGTGTTATTAACATAGATAGAAAATTAGACATTTTTTTCAAGGAGGAAAGGGAGAAAACAATTTAGTTGAAAGACTTAAGTTGAAGATAGAATAGGGACCAAAGCCTAAGGGATGATGATTATAGTAATGTGGAGGAAGATTCTAGAAAAGTTGTGCAAGATCTATAAGATCACGAAGAACAATCAAAATAGGTGAAGTTGTAAAAGACCATTTCTAAAGTAATTAAAAGGTGTATATGGATATTCCTAACTCCTATGGCAATTTAAATCCAAAAGAATTGAATGAACATTTGGATAAATGAGATGAATGAGTATTTTGATTATGATTGAATATCTTGAGAGAGTTAGGTTTACAAAGACCAAGCTAAGGGGACATATTGATGTTTGGTGGAAGGAGGTACAATTATAAAGAAATAGGAGGGGAAAGGAAATAATAAAAAAATAGGAGATGATGGTTGTAAAATTGAAAAGGAAATTCACACCAATGGACTATGATCTAGAACTAATGAAGAAGTTATAAAGTCTAAGGCAAAGGGATATGATTGTGAAGGATTACACCAAATATTTTTATAAACTAATTATCAAGGTAGGGCATATAAGGTAGGTAAAGAAAAGGTTACAAGATACATCAATGGGTCGAGATGAATTATTCATGAAGAGATAAGTTTGTTTACTTTAATGACCATATAGGAAGCATACCAATTTGTAATTAAGGTGGATGACAAGTTGATCAAGAAGTTTCAGAACTACCAAAATCAATTAGAGAGTAAATGAGGAGAGGCCCTATAGGGATATATCATGGTTTAACAATAGAAGACCCTAATTGGAAGATAGGAGAATAGATAATTTCTACCACAAAGATAGCGATACCTACAACAATAAAGAGGATATTCATGAGACTACACAAAAGTCGGGAAGATAGTAGCTACTATTGTAACATCGTAAAATGTGTACACCACTATTTTACACCTTGTTTAGCTCCTAGATGGGCCTAAAATATTTACCCTTATTTATTAGGACCTATTTTGTACCTTTTTGACCATCAAATGTGTAATACTTGATCCCGATGCATGAAATTTATAAAAGACCAATAAGGTAGGACTAAGCATGTTCTAAGTGCCCCCTTTTGGGAGGTTCCTCACTAAAGGACCAGGGCACCCAAGCACCCTAGGCCCTCTGTTAGCCCTCCCCAAAATTTATGCCTTATTGGCTTAGGCCCTTTAGAAAATTCCTAATGTCAGCGTTATGTGGTTTGATTCTCCAGAATTTGACAAGAATGCATATAAAACTAAATTAAATAATTTATTTTAAAACAACTATGCTCTTTCTAACCTCTTGGAATTTTCTTATGTACTCCTTTGTTCTCCATTCCGCTATCGAGATCTCTCTTCTGGATTATTGTCGTGACAGTAACATATTGCAAGTCTTGTGAATATCTTTGGAGCCAACATCAACTTCTTGAGTCAAGTTGTAACTCTATCTACAAGCATACAAGGGACTCCATAGGACCATGGTGACTTCCTTCCTACATGATTTGATTTAGCATTCCATTCTACTTCAGATTTGCCTCTTCCCTCCTAGGGAAAACACTCTTCATCAATCATCTTTGCTATTGTGGAGGTGGGAGCACCATTCATGAGCCTTGACTGAGGTAAGATCCTAAATAGAACCCAAAATTTTCCCTCTTTTCATGTGTGCAAGTTAGATGGACAGGTTTTAGAAGGTGGCATTCAAGAAGAACAAAAAGCATGTTGTTACAGACCTAACAAAGTTTGCAATTTTTGGAAGCCCTAATTCAAGACTAAGGCACCCAAGTACCCTTGTCCTAGGATTTTTTACCTTCGAGAAAGGTTTCTGAATTGTTTGTATATCTCTACTGCCCATTTGGTTGCTAGGTTTTAGGTACCAACAATATGTTTTGTTTTGATCTTTGTTGACTAGGGTTACTAACATGCAAGCAAAAGGTCATCTAATGCTTTCCTGTACTAGGACTAAAATGCTTTATGGTTAATTTAGATTTACTAGAATGGATTATAGTACAGACAAGTTTATGTCTAGAGTTAAGTTTTGAAGAAAGTCAAACTGTAGGATAAGATAGTCTCCAAGTCGAGTCAAAGGTGTGTGAACTCATGACTACGGTCATTGCGAAACATTTATTTATATTGATTGGCCAAAGTGATGCATCCATCTCTCCATGCATTAGTTGGTTCACTATGCTCCAAATTTGCATAACCATCCAGTATTATCATACTCAGTTAGAAGTAGTCTATAGTTGTACATGACCGTGTTAATTATGTAAGATACAACACTATAGACTAACCATGTTTGTTCCATATATCTATTGAAATAGGTTTGTCATTGATGTGAAAATTTAGAGGTTGTTGTGTTGTTTGAGTTCATGTTTGTCATGCTTTAGGAGTTACTTCATGGTATAGTGTTCATACTTCATGTCAATATTCATGGTGTGGTGTTCATGATTTAGGATTTGCTTTAGAACATTGCCCTTATTGATCATCTATGTCAGTATGATTTTCATCATCTTAGTGATCATCTCAAATAGTTTAGATGTTGAGATGTAAAGGTGTCAAAATGGTGTTGGTGCAAAGTGAAAGGTTTTGATGCAAAGGTTGATGGAAAAGTGTCGATGTATTCCATAGTTTTTTCAAGGTTCTAAACCCTAATGACTCATACTTCATCAAATCTTATCTTCTTGGTCAATGTCTAAGGCACATTATTTTGCATCAAAGGCATATGGTGAATATTAGAGGTTATAGAAAAAATCACATGGTTTCAAGTTCATAGAGGTTTTGAATCTGATTAGCGTTCTTACATTATTTTAGTTCATTTTATTCTAAAACCCTAAATGAAGTTCTTTATACAAATTTGATGACATGTTTTACTTTTGTTGTGTCTTCGTAGTGACTTGAGATAGTCAGTGACAAGTCACTAAGTTGTGACTCGAAGGGGTCACCCTCATTGTCTAACTAACCCTCTTACCTAGAGACACTAGCTCCTCTCAAAACCACTTTATACTTAGGTGAGACTATGGGATGTATGATGGATGTCTCTGCTCTGGGTGGTGTGAAACTAAAGATCAATGGTGGCAGTTTGAACTCATTTTAAAATCCAATGGTGATCTTCCTCGAAAAACCTTTGATGGGCATATGGCTGTCCACTGTATATTGTAGTTATTCTATTAGGTTTACATTAGTTTCATTAAGCCCATGAGCCTATGGATTGGGAGTTTTAAAAACATATGTATAGGTTGGTTTTTTGTTGATGAAAGTATGCATTCCTAAAGAGTATACCACTGTGTATTTGCAGATGGATATTTTCAGAGGGTTTATATATAGATATATCATTGTGCAATGTAAAAGTGTGTGTGATGCAGTGAAATATTATTCTTTCCATGAGAAGAGGAGAGATTAGATTTTTACTATCAGGAGATATTTTGTTGTAAGAGATATGCAGAGAAGATATCATTTGTGATCTATATAAGAAAAGTATTTTTTTGTGTTTATATTTTCTATAAGAGGAGTGTATTGAAGTGGGTGCTTCAATTGGTGATGTTTTTCCATGTGAGGCTTGATTGTAACTAGTGAGGTTTTGTTGTCAGTGAGACAATAATATAATCTTTGAGAAGAATGAATAGTGGTTTTTCCCTTTAAGGGTTTTCCACTTAAATTTTGTGTTCTTGTGTACTTGTGTTGTAATGTGTCCTTATTAGTATTTTAAATGCTCTATGTTGTTGACTTGATTCCCTAATTTATATTAAGTCTAAAAGCACTTCATATAATCTCTTAAGTGGTTTATCTTCTGGAAAGAAGTTGATATCTTCAAGGTTTTCAAAAATTGTTAAAAGTCAAGTTTCCTCCTAAATCATTGATTCACCCCCCCTCTTAGTGATTTTGTATTCCAATAATTGGAATTAGAGCCATATGTTCCCTGTAATAAGTTTAACCAACTTAGGTGATCCTGGTAGTGAAATACACATTATGGTTAATCAGGAGGCTTATTCTTCTAAAGCACCTCTTTTTGATGGGTCAAGTTATTCCTTTTGATGTTTTTGAATGGAGTCTTATTTGTCCTCTCTAGGTTATGATGTTTGGGCAGTAGTAGAGAATGGGTATGTTGTGCCCTCTCAGCCACCTTCCACTGCTGATGAAAAGAAAGCCTATGAGTGCAATCCAAAGGCTAAGAATGCCATTTTTTGTGGGTTGACAAATGAAATACTAGTCACACAATTGAAGATCCAATCCAACCATCTCTTATTGAATCCAAATGCCTCCATCACTTTGAACAAGAATCTCCAATCTATCCTGTCATATGCTCTGTAATGTCCATGTTTATCAACATGTTCTATTTTCTCAGTGTTTGTGTGGAATGTATAATCTCTTGTGCTATTATTACTCCATCTAGAATTGGTCTTCCAAGAACAAACCCCATAAATGTTCTTCCAAGATTATATTTGGGAGAGTCTTTTTTATTGTATTTGCTATAGCTTTGGCCATGATTTTGTATAATGTGTTACAAAGGGCTATTAGTTTAAATTCATCCAAAGAGCCGGGTTTTTCTTTTTTTGGTATAAGGGCTATGAATGTGTTGTTTATTTCCTTTAATACTTTTCCTGTCCTTCTTGAATCCTCTATTGCTTCAGTTACTTCACCTCCTATAAAGTCCCAGCATTTTTGGAAGAATACAGCCTAGAATCCATCTGGTCTAGGGGCCTTGTATTCAAGGTGTGTGCCCTTGGTCTCCTTGTGCTATGCAGCACAACACTTGGGTTTGTGACAAGGCTTAACCTCCTCACATGGATTCATTAACTCTGGCAGTTGTATCATCCATTAACAGGTCGATCTTTTGGTACAACA
Source organism: Cunninghamia lanceolata (assembly GCA_027924645.1). Lineage (NCBI taxonomy): Eukaryota > Viridiplantae > Streptophyta > Pinopsida > Cupressales > Cupressaceae > Cunninghamia > Cunninghamia lanceolata. The sequence goes on along the minus strand of BSBN01000388.1, from coordinate 12,452,471 downwards.
AAAACTATATTTCTAACAATTGGTATAAGAGCCTAGGTCACGTGTTTGAACCCCTCACTTGCACTGGGGAGGATTGTTGCAAGGTGTGTGCCCTTGGTCTCCTTATGTTGTGCAGCACAACGCTTGGGTTCATGACAAGGTTTAACCACCTGCTGTGGATTCATTAACTTTGGCAGTTGTATCGAGCATTAATAGGTCAATCTTTTGGTGCAACAACAACCATCTTTTCAACACCTTGTCAGGATGAAGTTGGAATAGAGCTTCTTTGATTTCATCCTCTATGAACCTCTTCAAAAGCACCTTATTCTGACCCTCTATCACTAAGTTTGGAAAATTTAGCAATATTTTTTATTGTTCCAAGCTCCTTGATCCATTCTAGTTGTTAAGAAGATTCTAAAAAAAGCTTACTGTGTTAGCAATAATTTCCTCGATTTTCTCTATCTTTTTGCCATCTGCTAACTTGATGCTTAAAATTTAGTTGGCTTCCCTCTGGATTTTGTTGCATTATAAAAATATTTCATGTTTTGGTCTCCTTATCTAATCCATAACTCTTGAGACTTTTGTCTCCAATATATTTCCTCTTTTGCTAAAATATCGTCTTATCTACTTAACAACTTTTCCATCTTGTATTTTTTGTCATTAATTATTTCTGTTAACACTTACTCATTTAGTTTCTCCAATTGCTCTTTAATTTTCCTTTTCTCCTTAATGATATTTTTGAACTTACTCTTGTTCCATTTTTTCAGTTGTTGCTTCACTATTTTCAGTTTTGTTGCTATGATAAACATCTTTGATCCTTGTATTTGCACTTCACCCCACCACTTCTTGATTAGAGACATTAAGCTCTCATCTCTAAACCACATTTTTTTGAATTCAAAGGAGCATCGGATTGGCTTTCTTTCCCCCTTAATATCTAATTGTATTGGGTAGTGGTTTGAGCCTGATATTGGGAAAATATAACTTTCAAAGCTTAATGGAAAGGAGCCTAGATCTCCTCTGAAAACAAATCTATCCAATTTCTCTGCTATTTTACAAAAACTAGTTCTCCTATTTGTCCAAGTTTATAGTTCACTCCCCATGTGTATCTCCATGAGGAAATTTCTTTCTATGAATGCTTCAAAGTCTATTTGTGATTGAAGTTTCCTATTTATCCCTCCCTTTTTGTCTAGTGTTCTCAAGATTGCATTGAAATCCCCCCAAGATGCAGAAGTTTGGTGCCAAATTATTGCACTTGGATTCTAACTTCCTCCACAATTCTCTTTTTGAATGCATGAAGAAGGATCATAAATAGTGAAAATCAAAAAACATAGATCAGATGTAACACTTCTCACCTTACAAGCCATCTAATGTTTTCTCAAATCTACTTTTTCTAGAACCATTTTCTGTTGTTTCCAGATTGTCAGCAATCCTCTTGAAGCTCCTTCTATGTTGAATGCCTCCATTTTTTACATCCTTAGCTTTGATCTAAGTTGCTCCACTTCCTCCTCTTGTAATTTAGATTCCTAGATTAGAAGAATATATGCCTATGACACCTCCAGTTGGTGTCTGACTAGGTGCCTTTTGTTAGGGGTGCTTAAGCCCCTAACATTCTAAGAAATTATTCTCATTATCCCTTAGAAGGGGTTTCCCCCTTCCCTAGTTTAATCATTTCATTGATCTTCTTCTATCCTATTGTTTCTCCATCTAATATCCTCTTTTCTTGATTTGGTATCCTTCCTCTTTTTTTGTTATCTCCATAGTCTGGGGATTTCTTGCATGCCTCACTTTGTGATAAGCCTAAAATTCCCCCCTCCTCCTTGTATGATGTGGCATTCTACATATCTTTTGTGGAGAGAAAGCCTTCTCTAGCCTCCCAGTCATTTTCCACTTGCCCAAGCTCATGCTCTACAGCCCATTCCTCATCCAAGCTTTTTGTTTCAAGGATTTCTACTTCCATCCCTTCCTTAGCTTCCCTTACCATCTGTACAAGTTTGCTTCCTACTTTTATTATGGAATTAATGTCTTCTTCCTTGAAAGTGTCACCTAAAAGAGTGATGACCTCCACTAGTTTTCCCTCTAAATCTTCCTTATGTATTGCATCTTCTTCTCTTTGACGTTTTGCCTCTTCATCACTCTTTTTATCATCAACTTCATTCACTTGGGGGTCTGTAGCTGGTTCAGTTGGGATCACTTTTACCTCATTCACCTTTGCTCTATCTGAATTTGCCTTTTTAGCATTAAGCCCTTCCACCTCTGACCTATCCATTTCTCTCTTTTTTATCTAGCCTCTAAAGTCTAAAACCCTAATTTTCTGAGCTTCTGGGTTTGGGTCATATACTAGGCTTTGTTTCCAAATGCCCTGCCACGTTATTATTTCAAGCTCTTTCCAATGAGTGCTATTTGGTTTGTTTTCCATACATATCCTCACATATGTCTCACCTCCATTAGGGTTTTCTCCTTCTTCTACATAGATAAATATTCCCAATTGATTTCTTATTTCCTTTATTGCTTCAAGCTCCTAGAATTCAATCAGGAGATTAAAAAGTTTTAGCCAATCCTAAATTTTATCCATGTTATGCTTGAACGGGTCAAAGTTTGCTTCCCAGTTTATTATGTAAAATCCAAAATCATCCATTATCCAAATGTCATTTTGAATTTATTGTTTGATTTTTTGTGTAGGGCAGATTATAGAAAAGAATCCATTTGCCAGTATTTTAAATTGCAATCCTTCCCCTCAATGATTCATTCACCAATTCATCAAAAATTTTCAATTCAGATCTCTTCCAAACCATTTAATCAAAAGTCCATACTTTTCCAAATTTTGTCTAACTGGGTGCATTATTTTGTCTCTAATCACCATGGATTTGGTGTGTGATCCTCTAAATGGTTCTTTTCTTTCCTCAATTTAGTTACTTCTCCAAGTCTCTCCTTGTTGTCTACTTTGCATGTTTATCCTTCCTTTTGGGACGAAGTTTCCAACTATCTAATCTTTGCCTATTGGGATAGCGTTTGCTCCTGATGCAGCTAAAGGCATTGATCTGAATTGGGCTAGGCTTCTTTCTGCTTTCCATTTGTCATTTATCCAAAACTTGTTTCCCTTCCCCTTAAAATGGTCTAGATATCTACGAATTCTTGGGTAAAACCCTTGTTTTCTCTCATACCTCAGCCTCCAATTCCAATCTTTCTTCCATGTTTGGATTCCATCCTATTCTCTCCATTTCCCATTGCACCATTCTTCACTTGTCACTTGACTATTGATTTGTTCCATTTGGAATGCACTCTCTAACTCTGTTGCCCAGTCTTACCCTATTGCTCTCACTCCTCTGCCTACTCCCACCATTTTTTGCAAACAAAAGAAGATTTTTACTATTTAATTACTTTTATTTATATTTTTTTAATATAACATTAATAAATTCTCATATATTTATATAAACATCAACTTAACAAATATTTGTACATTGCAACACTAAACACCATTAAAAGAAGTCCCTCTCATATCCCAACAATAAAACCCCTCTTCATGGTCATTTTCTAAGCTACATTTTTGTTTAGAATTTACTAGGCAAGAAATGGTTCCAACTAATTTTGTCCTTTATCTTCCTCCTACAATCCTACTAGTGACCACTCCCACCACTTTGTTTCCCACGTGATCATCTTTAACTATATTGGGATACCGCTCATAATGCTGCCATCTATTTCACTCTCTCCCAAACTAGTTTTAACTTTTTTTTTATAAATATCCTATTTAATATAAAATATATAGTATATGGTAAAAAAAGTCACATCCGCTAGTTTTAAATTTTAAACAGCATAAATAATTTGATTATGAACCCATAGTGTACATTCATACTATTGATTTTAAACAAAGAACAAAAAGAAAGAAGTTGCAGAAAAAAGAACAGAAGTGAAACACAACACACAGAGATAAAAAACACAAATTTTAAAGTGGTTCACCAGAATATCTGGCTACGTCCACTATGAATAGGGGGAACTCTCTTTATTAAAACTCTATTTTTACATACACTTCCTGTACTCTCTCACTCTTAACTTCATCTAGCTCTAACTCTATATAAAGAAGATGCCAATAGAATATGGCTTTCATTGTGGAAGAGAAATGGTTTCAAGAAGCTATGGTTACAAGAGGAAACTGACGCTTCAATCCTACACAGCATATTCTCTAATTTTATCCAGCCAACCATTACAAGATGAACTTGGCTTCACACATAGCCTCATAATCTCCCACTTGAAGACAAGTTATATCAGAAAGAGGTGCTCAGAGATATCCCCTACATTTCCACTTGTTACATCAGCCACAACAAAGATTTTAGCTTCACTAGATTCTGTTCAAGAAAGCTCCAGATGAACCTCCTCCAAAGAACATTAGTTTTAAGCTTCTCTACTACCACTTTTTGCTATTGTGGCTCTTCTATAGGAAGCTCCATCAACCAAAATGATGGATCAGCCTCAACATTACTATAATTATCATATCTAGGATTGGAAGCATCCCATACAAAATACAAGCTCTCTATAAAAGTGAAAGAATTCCTCACAGTCTTCCCCTCCTCTATAGTGCTCCTCTCTTGGGGGCGCATGGGCAACATCTTAGCATTCAAACCACCCACGCCTTTGCTAAGCAAGCCCTTCTTATTCACACAAACTACCCAGGAAATCATCAAATACAACACATGCATCAGGTAACCAATATCCTTTTCCTTAGTGGTGCTCATAACACTCTGCCCATCCTTTTCAAGTAAAGGCACGCCCCAGAGGTAAACCTCCTCTGGCTTAGCCTGAGGGATAGATTCCTCTGCCGCCAGCTTAACTTCTTCCACTAACTCCGCTAGAGTGGCTTGTTCCTCAGGCACTGCCTTAACTTCTTCCACCACCTTGGCCTCCACATCCGACACCATCGACAAGCAATGCTCCACTAGCACATCATTCATGTGATACTGCGAAAGCACATCCTCATCACCCAAAGCATCCTGATTCTCAGCCTCTACCAAAACATACAAATCCTCCATTTCCATTGGCAAATCAAATCTAACATTTTTCTCACATTGAGTACTATAACCATTCCTTTTTATTACTTGCATCTGCTCTATGTCACTTGCAGGTTCCATCATGCCAAGAAACTCCTCAATAATAGAATCAGCTTCATCATTTAATTCATCCAAAAAACATCTGATGAATAGCTCCCACTTCATCATGACTCTCTTCATGGCCATGCCACATAGACATGAGAGCTTGAACCCAATCATCCTAGTTGGGACTCTCTTTCATATCTTCTGTCCATAGCTCTGAAAAATTCTTCCATGCCTCAAGCTTCTTCACCAAGTTTCTCCACCAAGCATTGATACCAATTCTTCATTTAAAACATAGAAAAAAAGAAAGAAGTTGCAGAAAAAAGAATAGAAGTGAAACACAACACACAGAGATTAAAAAACACAAAAATTTTAAAGTGGTTCACCAGAATATCTGGCTTTGTCCACTATGAATAGGGGAAACTCTCTTTATTAAAATTCTATTTTTACATAAACTTCCAACACTCTCTCACTCTTAACTTCATCTAGCTCTAACTCTATATAAAGAAGATGTCAATAGGATATGGCTTTCACCGTGGAAGACAAACGGTTTCAAGAAGCTATGGTTACAAGAGGAAACTAACGCTTTAGTCCTATACAGCATATTCTCTAATTTTATCCAACCAATTGTTACAAGATGAACTTGGCTTCACACGTAGCTTCAGAATCTCCCACTTGAAGACAAGTTATATCAAAAAGAGGTACTCAGAGATATCCCTTACATTTCCACATTTTACATTAGCCACAATGAAGATTTTAGCTTCACAAGATTCTGTTCAAGAAAGCTCTAGATGAACCTCTTCCAAAGCACATCAGATTTAAGCTTCTCTGCTGCCACTTTTTGCTATTGTGTCTCTTCTATAGGAGGGTCCATCAACCAAAATGATGGATCAGCATCAACGTTACCACAGTTATCATAGTTAGGATTGGCAGTATCCCACATAAAATACAATCTCTCTATAAAAGTGAAAGAATTCCTCACTCTTTCCCTCCTCTATAGTGCTCCTCTCTTGGGGACGTGTGGGCAGTGTCTCGGCATTCAAACCACCCATGTCTTCACTAAGCAAGCCCTTCTCATTTGCACAAACTTCCCAGGAAATCAACAAATACAACAAATGCATTAGGTAACCAATGTCCTTTTCCTTGGTGGTGCTCATAACACTCTGCCCATCCTTTTCAAGTAAAGGTACACCCCAGAGGTAAACCTCCTCCGTCTCAGTCTGAGGGATAGATTCCTCTGCCGTCAACTTAACTTCTTCCACTAACTCTGACGGAGCGACTTATTCCTCAGGCACTGTATTAACTTCTTCCACCGCCTCAGTCTCCACATCTGGCAGCATCGATGAGTAATGCTCCACTAGCACATCATGCATGTGATACTGTGAAATCACATCCTCATCATCCAAAGCATCCTGATTCTTAGCCTCTACCAAAACATGCAAATCTTCCATTTCCATTGGCAAATCAAATCTAACATTTTTCTCTACACACTAAGTACTATAACCATTCATTTTTATTACTTGCATCTACTCTATGTCACTTGCAGGTTCCATCATGCCAAGAAACTCTTTAATAATAGAATTAGTTTCATCATTTAATTCATCCAAAAACATCTAATGATTAGCTCCCACTTTATCATGACTCTCTTCATGGCCATGGCACATAGACATGAGAGCTTGAACCCAATCATCCTAGTTGGGACTCTCTTCCATATCTACTTTGTCCATAAATCTGAAAAATTCTTCCATGCCTCAAGCTTCTTCACCAAGTTTCTCCACCAAGCTTTGATACCAATTATTGATTTAAAACACAAAACAAAAAGAACAGAAGTGAAACACAACACAAAGATAAAAAACACAGAAATTTTAAAGTGGTTCACCAGAATATCTGGCTACGTCCACTATGAATAGGGGAAACTCTCTTTATTAAAAATCTATTTTTACATACACTTCCAACACTCTCTCACTCTTAACTTCATCTAGCTCTAACTCTATATAAAGAAGATGCCAATAGAATATGGCTTTCACCGTGGAAGACAAATAGTTTCAAGAAGCTATGGTTACAAGAGGAAACTGCATATTCTCTAATTTTATCCAGCCAACCGTTACAAGATGAACTTGGCTTCACACATACAATGACTATACACTGTATATTGAATTTGTCAAAATGTTATGAAAACATTTTTTTCCAAAAACTTAAGACCAGAGGCATTGTTAAGTACTAAAACATTGGGGTTATATCACTAGCGCTGTGCAAAAATTATGGTGGCTTCCCGCAGGTGTCTTTTTTCTCGTTACGTCTGTCCTTTGGCTCCTTGATCTCAAAGGTGTACTCTCATAGCTTGCTTCCATCATGATGATTTGGGGTCTCTTTGTTCATTACATATGTGTGGGTAGGTCTGAGTAAGGATGTTGATCCCAACAAACTAGCGGTTGTCTCACTCTCGTATGCTTTTCCCTCTACCATTTCCTATTCCCTGCTTTTATCTTGTCAGTGTTTTCCTTTACACCTCTAATGGGAAGTTTCTATGGCTGACACATGCCTCAACCAAAGATTATTCTTCCTAGCTCTTGAGTGGGAACCTGAGATAAGAGGGAGGGTCAAGCCGGCTGATCTGATGATGTTGCTCGAATGGGATTGCACTCTAAATCAGTTTGCAGTAAGGAATATTGCTAGCCATGCTTGGATAAGAGGCTATGAGGGACAGGTGCTAAATTACTCTGACGTAGTTTCCCAGATCCTGTCCAATACTATGGATCTCATGATGGATGGTGAGTATGTACATGCTTTAGCGGCTAGTATGTTTTTCAAAAATATCTATACAGTAGATAGGTGGGAATCAGCGGTATCGGCCTATAGAATGGAACAAGGGGATGCCTTAATAGGAGGGCTCTTCAACCTTGCTTCTCTACACACATCTCCTCACCAACAAGCCATCTATAGGGCTTTGCAATCTAGTCTAAAATCTCTGAGTAGCGGGGATATAGACAACGCATTGTGGTCTCATTGTTTTTTGATTTCAAAGAAAAAAGCTGACAGGATAAAAGACATGTTCACAGCTATTCAGTTTTTACGAATGCATGCACCTGATCTAGCCCCAGGAATGCCCTAGTATGCTTTGGAGGTCCCGGATGAAGGAGCTCAGCCTCTCTCGGCAGTCGTGCTCGATGAGCAGAACTCACCTACAGCTCCGGCGGCAGCATAAAGGGCGGCGTCGATTGGTGGTATGTGTGTCCTATTTCGGGTTGATGGCCCCGTGTGGGTTGCCTGTGTGGGGTGTTTTTGGATGTGTCTTGTTTTCTACTGCGGTGCTCGATTGGCGTTTCTTCCCGTTTTGTCTCTCTCAACGGCCGTGGTGCGGGGTCTAACTTTTCTTCTTTCCTTTTGGTTCGATGGCGGTGGTTAGTGATCCCTGGTTAAAGCTTTCCCCATCTATGGGGATTGTTTTTTATGTTAAAATCTTGTTTTTATCAGGCCTATTAAGGGCTTTTTTGGTTGTTTTAATTATCAGCTTGAACTTGGCTAAGGCCATATTATCTGTAATATTTTTAATCCTTTTAATCTATAGGTGCTATCACTACAAGAGGCTTTCTGTATAAAATCTACTGTAATATCACCTGAAAGAATTTGAGAGAGCTATTTATAAAAAAATGCATCTGCAAGAGGATTTGAGCATTTCTTTTCCTGTAATAATAGGATTGGGAGCTACAATAACCATGGTTCAAGATCAGCCTCAAATAATTTTTACTTGAATATATAAATTTATCGTAATGTATATGGTCACGGGATCGAAACTGTCCCTAACTTAGGCTACTGTTGGGGATCCTTTACTATGTATTGTTTCATCCTCTAAAATTGTAAAGGGAAATAAATAATTATTGTCAAATATTTTATGATACAAATTAATTAAATTAAAATAATAAATAAATTTAATTTAAGATATAGAGTTAATAACTTGTAAATAGAAAGTAATTTCTTAAATGATAAAAATAGATTAAGATTATTTAATTTTAAGTATGATTCAATATTATGGGATTTGAATTTTTTTAGTTTAAAATAAAGTTTCATTTATATCATTTCATAGTGAATTAAATTTTTCTTCTAGATGTGAAGTGAAATCATGATGATTAATTATTCTAGAGTCTATTATATAACACATTATAGATCTATGTGTATAGAATCAATGTATGTCGTGTAAAGTTAAATTGACAAGTTTTGTGATTAGAAAAAAGTTCATCTATAAAATGATGAGATGACAATGCTTATCTAAATAATTCTAGAGGTCATGTTCTCTTCATCCAAATTCTAGGTAGATCAATTCAATGGTTTGTGAAAAACAAACAAAGATAGTACAAAGTTAATTTTGGCCAATAAAAATAGGACATATATTTACCATTTTTTTTTGGATGAGTTTTAAAATTTATATTGATTGTTTAACTATTAAAATGAATAATGTTTAAATAGAATGATAGCCAACAAATATGTAATATCCCTATTTGTCACTAGTTAATGAAAATACAATGCTCTATGTATTTTTTAAGTGATAAACTATGAAATAAAATGTCTTTGGGCTGACTTATTTTGGCTGTAGTCACTCCACTATAATAGGGAAATATTCTAAGGGCCACTGCTCAAATTTAAGCTACTTAACTTATTTTGGTTAGCAGCTACTATTCAATTTATGAATATTTGTTTTTCTCTTTATTCTGATCACATAAAAAATTAAAAATAAATTATCTCAATCATCTTGATTTAGAAGAAAATTAAAAAAGAAGAAAAGGAAATATATGCAGCAAAATAATATATTTTTTAACTCAACAAAAAATAAGAAAAGATTCTATATTATCCTTCTCTCATAATTGTAAATTTCTATGGGACTACTCTTTAAATTTTAAGCAGCGGCATGGAGACATGGAATTAATGATATCTAATGAGTTAAAATGACCAATTATTTTTTGGCCAATAGGCCATTCTATATGTGCACACATCTTGTAACTACCAAAAAAATTGGTAGTGCCACTACTTTCGTCATCCACAAATTTTAAAAAAAAATTGGTTGTCCACTCCACAAATTTAAATTTTGGTAGTCTTCATTTTTTTTGGGTAGTTTTTCAAATATTTTTCTCCAAAATTTAAAATTGCATGAGTAACGCCTCCCATAAATGCTATAATATATAGGACATATTGCTATAAATTGTAAGAGATATTGCTATTAGATACTGTAACTAGTTTGTAAATTTGAAGGTGAGCCTATAAATCAGGTTTGAAGATTGAGTTTTTTTGGGTATAGGATAGCATTTTTATTGGTACATGATTTGATTGCATTTTTATTGGTATAGGATTAGCTTCAAGCTTCAATTTATTGGTACAGAAGTTTTATAAGCTACACAACAAATCTCTAAAGCCTCAGGTGAGTATGGATGTTTTAAGCTTCATTTATTATAAATTAAATGTATTTCATTTTTCTTTTTTTTTTTCATTTGAAATTAAACATAAAGACTCTGCCATATCATTAACCATGATTCTCTTGTATAGTAGTTTAAAAGAATTAGTACACTGAAAACACTAAAAACCCTGAAGCAATTATGATAGGAAAAATGGAATAAGAAAGCACCTTAGACAAAAAAAAGTTTTAATAAAGTTACATATACAAGACAGATGAAAACCAATGTTAAAATACTTCTAAAAATAATCCCAAGAAAGTAGGTGCTTTCTTACAATACTTCCAAAAGTAATCCCAAGAAAGTAGGTGCTTTGTTAAAATACTTGCAAAAATAATCCCAAGAAAGTAGGTGCTTTGTGCTTTATCTTCTAGCAGATATAATAAAACATGTATACTTGCACCGAAAGCAATCTTGTATGCATAGATATCCAAATGTCCTGGTAACATTTATGTGAAAGGGGGCAATTTGATCTCCACATTTGGTGGATCCAGAAAGGGGTGAAATAACTTTGACTTGAATGCCACCATTTGCAAGGGGGTTTCAAACACTCAAATGGGAGTTTGTATGCCTTCTAAAGCTCAACCTCCATTTGCCCGAGAGCGTTGTCTATTGCTCACTTTCCTTACCAACACTTCCATTCTACTCTATTCTCGGCCTTTCCCTATTTCTAATGCCACTCTAAATAAGGTTCATACTCAGTGAAGAACACTGAACAATTATGGTCAGCTGTAACCCCTGTAACAATTATGTGGATACGAAGAAACTATAATGGCACTCTAACTGTCATTTATTAATTAGTATTATTTAAGGGTATTAAAAAAATATAATAATGATAATAAATTAAAAATAATAAATAAAATATTAAGCCTTCTGTTGGCTGATGTAGTAGTAGCAAGATATCTATGTGAAAGAGTTTTTGTTCAAGAATATATATATATATATAGGGATATATACATATTTGTATATTTATATATATTTAAACATGCTCTTATTGAAGAGCCCTACAAAGAAAACAAGAAAAAAAATACAAATATATTCATGCTAATTTGTAGGGGTATGAATGGTAATTTAGATAGTTATTTTCAATTTGGAATCTTCTAATTTGAACTTAGAGAGGAATTAAATATTTTATTTTAACCATGAATCATTTATTAATTATTTGTGAAAAATTATGGAATTGAGTTATTGGATTTGAAGAAATAGTTATGTTAAGTGTTTTTAGAAGTTTCAATAGAGGAATATAATATTCATAAATAATTTATTTTAATCATCAATTGTGTAAGATTTAGGATTTTATATTAAATTAATAAGATTTTGATGTGTAGGAAGTGTGTAAATCATTTAAATTTTGAATAATTTAAGTCTTTTATTATTTTAACTCTAATATATAGAATATAATAGATAAGCTTTTTTTTAATTGCCTTTATTTATTTAAAAACAAAAAATGTGTTTTATCTTTTTTTAGTAATTTGTTTTTTTAATAGTTTAAGTCTTTTATTATTTTAAGTCTTGGATAGTGATTATAGGGATATATAAATAATAGTAATTAAATGGTATTAATTACTATTATTTAAGGGTATTAAAAAATATATAATAATGATAATAAATTAATAATAATAAATAAAATATTAAACCCTCTGCTGGTTGATGTAGTAGTAGAAAGATATCTTTGTGCAGAGTTTTTGTTCAAGAATATATATAAACATCCTCTTATTTAAAAGCCCATTCTTCATAGCTTGAACTCACAAAGATACTCATGCTTGAAAATGAATTGAATAAATGTAGGAGTATGAATGGTTATATATATATATATATATATATATATATATATATATATATATATATATATATATATATATATATATATATATGCTCTTATTTAAGAGCATGTAGAAATGTACTTCTATGCTTTTGTAGCCATTCTTCATACCCTGACACCAATACAAAAGAGTAAATGCACTAAAGTCCTACAAAGAAAACAAAAAAAAATACAAAGATACTCATGCTTAAAAATGAATTGAATAAATGTAGGGGGTATTGACACCAACACAAAAGAGTAAATGCACCAAAGCCCTACAAAGAAAACAAGAGAATGTAGAGGGTATGAATGGTAATTTAGATAGGTATTTTCAATTTGGAATCTTCTAACTTAAATTTAGAGAGGAATTAAATATTTTATTTTAACCTTGTTTATTCAATTATTTGTGAAAAATTATGGAATTGAGTTATTGAATTTGAAGAAATTGTAGAGGGTATGAATGGTAATTTAGATAGGTATTTTCAATTTGGAATCTTCTAACTTAAATTTAGAGAGGAATTAAATATTTTATTTTAACCTTGTTTATTCAATTATTTGTGAAAAATTATGGAATTGAGTTATTGAATTTGAAGAAATAGTTATGCTAAGTGTTTTTAGAAGTTTCAATAGAGGAATATAATATTCATAAATAATTTATTTTAATCATCAATTGTTTATTTAATTTACTTGTTGTGTAAGATTTAGGATTTTATATTAAATTAATAAAATTTTGATGTGTAGGAAGTGTGTAAATCATTTAAATTTTGAATAATTTAAGTCTTTTATTATTTAAAGTCTTGGATATGCATTAATTTAGGAGCTTTATTAATATATATAATATAATAGATAAGCTATTTTTAATTTATTCTTGTTTTTTTTCTTTTATTTAAAAATCTAGGTTGCCTTTATTTATTTAAAAATAAAAATGTTGCTTTATCTTTATTTAGTAATTTGTTTTTTTAGTAATTTGTTGAACACACCTCATGGTATATTTAGATGATCTTTGAGGCATTTTACCTATCCATTGAACACCTTGTCTATGCTTCCACATTATGCATAAATGTTACCAGATCTATTCCAATTATTAAACCTATTTTTGTAAAATTATAATACTTCATTAATAAATTCTTTATGTTTTTTAAAGTTTCTAAATATAAGTTTATAAATTTTTATTTTATTAATATAAAATTCTTTTCCAATATTCTAATCTCTTTTATAATGTTTTTTTATACTTTTCATATAATGTTTTTTATACTTTTCATATAAGTTTTAATATGTATATTTTTTTAATTACAAATTTTCTTTAATTAATATAATTCTTTTTATAAAGTTTTCATATATATTAATTAGGTTTACAAAAAATGGAACTTATTATTTTACTATATTATTATTGATTTTGAAATTCCAATTGAACCACAATTAATGTAAGTAGAGCACTTATAAGTTATCATAATCCTAACAAGTAAAAAAAAAAATTGTAGATGCAAAGGAAAGTTTTGTCAAGTAAATATTATTAGTTTTTATTGTGATTGGAGTTTTTATGATTGACTACGTTTTATTGATTGAAAAGGAGGTCATGACTAAAAATCTGTAGAAAAAATAAATAAAAAGAATAAGCAAGTTTAAAACTCTCTGGACAAGTTTATCAATGATATGTTTTAGAAAATTGCAATAGAGGCAACCAAATTTGCTTGCTACAACAAAAAGCTCTGAGGGTTTGTCTTCCTTGAGAGCTTGCAAAGCATGTAGTTGCTCTCTTGGGAGCTTGCAAAGCATGCAGTTGCTCTCTTGGGAGCTTGCAAAGCATGCAGTTGCTCACTATTCCAAGATTGTTGTTGAGTTCATGAAGGCTTGATGTTTTTGTCTCTATTTTGAATTAGGTTTTAGTATGTGTGAAGGGTTATTATCAACTTTTGTATTCGGCATACTTTACATAAATAATTTATAAAGAAATTTTTGGTTTTAAATTATTGAATCTTGATATTAAAATTTCATATTAATCTTTCAAATTATGTCTTACTTTTTAAAAATAAAACTATAATTTTATATATTTCTATTTTTAAATTAAATTATATGTAGGCTTAACACATATTGTTTTATTTTTAAATAATAATGTATATTAGTTTGTGTAAAGGGTTAGATTAAGATTTTTTAATAAATGCTCATAAAAATCTAATATGAGAAAGTCCTTTAAAGAAATATAAATCATACTACATATAAAAATTCATCAATATAAACTAATCTTATAGTTATAATATTTATTTTAAACGGCAAGTAGAGATAATTACTTGGTCACTTCATATTAGTTAATCTTATCATAATTTAATAAAATTTCAAAGATATAAAATATGAGTAGAGAATTACAAAACAATACCTAGAAAAGGTAAAACTAGAGGTATCAATTTCATTATTTAACTAAGCATCTAATACTTTACCTACTTTCAACTATTGAAAAGAGATCAAATAATTTCCTCACTTAAGGCATAAATAATTTAGATAGAATAACTTATAGCCAAATTATGTAATGCTAGGAATACAATTAGGGTTAAGGTTATAGTTACATTTAGGGATAGGGACTACAAATAGGGTTTAGGTTAGGAGCAAGGTTAGAATTAGGGTAAATGTCATATTATTTAGAAGGTGCATAAAGTAATTATTTGAGGATGATCATAGAATCATAAAGGCTTGAAGCTACATACTTCATACTATTTTTAAAGAGGCTACTTAGAGGTCTATACTAAGGGTAGTTCTCAAAAATTAAACAACAAAGACAAATAGTTATGGTGGTTTTAAACCAAATCATTTTCATCCCCATCATACGAAAGATCACATATCTCCTTCATCCAAGCCATCGTCCTCCTCATCTTTATCTAGACCGATCTTGCTCTTACCCTAAGTAGGTGTCAAAATTTTATTGCTCCTCATCCTCACAACCATGATGAGTGTCAAGTCAATTCCAAAGATAGTTGAAACACTCACACATAAAAAAGTTAATGCTAAAGTTTAAACACACACTTCACACACACATAAAATAAACATAATTCAACATGCTAATTTTCAATTCACACTAAGTAAATGCAAAAGTTTAAACTTACCTAAACACACAAATATAAAATAGTTCAAATAAGTGAATGAAAAAGGTAGTTCACTCAGCTTTCACACATAATTAACTCATAATTAACTCAAAGAAATTAAGGTGATGCCAAAGTTCAAACATATGCTTCACATAAGCAAATTGAATGCCAATACACAAATAATAAATAGATCAAGTCCAAGTGAATGTCAAAGTTAGTTCACTCCCACACACAAAGTGAAAATCAAATATATTCATACATCACACAAAATGATAGCCAAAGTTCTTTTGTGCACACACAAAAAAAAGAATGTTAGTTCTTTCAAGCACATTCCACATAAAGTGAAAATCAAAGTTAATTCATACACTCTACACAAAATGATAGCCAAGGTTCATTTGTACACACACAAAAAAAAGAATGTCAAATCTTCAATTGCATTCAAGCTCACGCACACACATAACAAATGACAAAGTTGGTTCAAACACACATACCACACAAATGACAAAGTTGGTTCAAACATGCATACCACACAAAATGAATACAAAAATTAATTTTTAAACACACACACAAACCACAAAGTGAATGCCTATATTAACTTCCCCTCCCTCTACACACAGACCACAAAGTGAATGCCTAAAGTAAATTTCCCACATGTACACACAAAAAAAGAATGTCAAATCTTCAATTGCATTCAAGCTCACGCACAAAAATTAATTTTTAAACACACACACAAACGACAAAGTGAATGCCTATATTAACTTCCCCTCCCTCTACACAGACCACAAAGTGAATGCCTAAATTAAATTTCCCACATGTACACACAATTTACATAAACAAAAATTTCAGATGTTCAAACATAATTCATTCATACAAATTTAGTACAAGAATGCATAAAAACTAAAGTTCAAAATTTCCAAAATATAAACACACTTATAAAGTGAGTCTCAAATTTAGAAAACATGGTAACACAAACCACAGAAAGTGAATGCAAAAATTAAATTTCAGACATACAATTCAAAATAAAAATATAAATGTATACTATTTAGTGATAGGCCTATAAATATTTTTGCCTATTGGCCATTTGATAGCACCTTTGGTGCTTTTACTAGTTATCTTCATTCCCACCTCTTATGTTCCACATGTGATTTACCAAATTACCATAACGACGGCCTCCCCATTCCCATTCATGTTCCAACTAATTTAGCTGAAACTAATTTTATCCATTCGTCATTTTCAAAGCTTTTCCTAAGAAATATTGCATTTGAGAGAGATTGTCCAAAATCTTATATTAATTTTGACAGTTTGTCCAAAATCTCTCCTTTCATATGATACGGTCTTTTCAAAATTTCAATTCTATTTTATAATTAAAATGTCTAAATACAACCATCAAATTTAAACTTGGATCATATTGAACAAAACCAAACCCCTTGCCTTGTCCAACAATGGATAGGTGATCATATTTAAGTTGTAATGAGATGTTAGAATCTATGTAAAGTCCACATGGTTATCTCATTTTATATTGGTGTGATGTATTTTTTTATGTTAATGATATTTATTTTAGTTATCTTACTTATATTTAATATTTATATATTTAAGATGTGTAACAAAATTATAAACATCTGTGTAATAATAGGTCATTCTTTCTTATATTATATATATTAAAAGTGTATAAGTATGAAATATCTTATATCATCTCATTTAAATCTAAAATTATATATTAGAAATTCTATTCTTAATTCAGGATATCTATCAATACCTTCTAATAATCTAATATTGTTATCTCTTTTTACTTGTATACTATTTTCTTGATGTTATGTAGATAGTGTAATATCCTAGTAAACACAAAACTTCATTATCAAAATTTCATTTAATTTCACAAAAAACAAAAAAAATTCTCATTTTATGAAGGCATTCATTTTAACTTGTAAATAGTTATTTGATTGATTCATTGATGACAAAATGTAAGATGATGTAGGTTTTGTAGTTTTATTAGGGAATATACCAATGTGCACTTCAAGTCTAATGTTAATCATGTTACTTGTTAAAACAATGTCTTGATTCTAGCATAAGCATGTAAATGAATGTCTTCCATGTGTTATAACCCTTCTAATTTAACCATCAATTTTATATGAGACCTATTCTTAAAATGTCTTCAATATGTACTCATTATTAAACACTAATATGATGATTTGTTGCAATCATAATACAATTTTGTTTTATTAATAAGTAATTCCTTAAAATTTAATATTAGTATATATGCTGGTAATTAAGTCTTAATGTCAAGTAGTATAATCAGAATACATAATTATTATAGCCATAACCACTTTCAAGGGTTAATATATTGTATTAAATTACTATAGACAAATTTAAAAAGAGCAGTAGTAAATAATTAACATCATAGTAAATATTTGATCCAAAGGAAAACTACATTCAAAAGGAATGGGGTGATATTGGCAATAATTGCTGGGAAATGACATAAACAATGAGGCAAATTTTCTAAAATATGTAGGTTTTATTAAATGGATAGGTTAAATCATAAGAAAAAATTAGGGATATGGTGGTATTTGATTAAAGGGACTAGGAGTGGTTAATATATGGGAAATAATAATGGGAAAAGAGATGGCACTATCTTAAAAAAATTATGTGTATATTCAACTTGACTCTCCCTTTTTTAAGAAGAATGCTATAAGCATGCATTTATTAAATGTTTTTCATTAGACCTTACTATCATAGATCATCATAATGTTCAAGTAAGGACAAAGAGAATGAATCAAAAGAAAGAATTGAGAAGTTTCTATCTATACAAGGAAGTGCAAGAGTTTAGATGAGTAAACCCTTTGAATAGAAATCACTGCATAGAGATAAAAGGCAATGCATCATAGGAAAGGGTGAGTGGTGAATTGTGATAACCTTAAGAAAAGACATAAATTTTCTTATAAAAGTTTGGCAAATCCTCGTTAAGTGAATTAATCCTAATGGTAAATCTTTCTTTATTTTTTAATATTATTTTTCTTGTCAATTTATTGACATTGTACTAGGAATTTTTTTAAATTCCTCAAAAATAGTACTAATTTCTAGCTAAGGCAATCAGTTACCAAGATGAATCCTTCTTTTAAAGAACTATAGTTGGTTGGCACAACCCCCCAATATATTCATTTTATTGGTAATGGTAAAGTGGGGACCTTAGGAGTGGTACCCACCATAAGGGATAGTAGGTTGAGGGAGTAACACACACTAAAGATTTTTAAAATCACACACTGGAAAAATAAGACTAAAATGTAAATAAATTGACACTTTATATTACATTAATGATCAAATGGTTTTGATTTAATTCCATAATCTCGGTTGCCCAAAAAAATTCAAGTTGAGTAAGCCTTTTAAATGGAATGTGACTATAAGACCATGGAATTAAATTAAAACCTTAAAATTACCATGGAAATCAATGGTGAAAAATGAATTCCCTATTCCTTCACACATTAAAACAATAGAAATGCCCTTTGTTTTCATAAGGGCCTCACTATCACTAACCTATATTTTTATAATATCATAGTGATTTAGGTCCCCTTCTAGCTTAACCTATCCACTATAAATGGAGGCTTCAATTTAAAATATTTACCATTTCCAAAAGAAAATCCACTATAAAATCATTGGTATTCAATTATTAATAAAACATAATACCTAATTATAGTACACAAAAGAATGAAAAATCTATGTATGAATTGTGTGCTATATAAATGCCTCTTAGGAATCCCTATAGATGTGCAGTGAAAGGATTTAATCGAGCACAATGTAGGGTACCCCTATGTGGGGCAACTTGATTATGATACTATGACATAAGAGCAAGTTTATTATAGTAATTTGAATACAAGATGTATACATCATTGCAATGAGTGGTCATTAATGCATCGTATGTCCTTGTTGCTCTAAAAATGTTAACAAGTAAATTTGTGTACCAAGTGGAATAAATAATAAAATGTCACCTTTAGATTCAGAGAATATTTTTTTAACAGACAAGCTTTACAATAGGTGACAGTAAGAAGCTAGGTAGGAAACCAATGGCTCAAATTTTAAAACTCAAGGATCACTACCACATTTTGTGGGTGTCCATGTGTTGCATTAGTGTCTTGGATAAAACATTCAAATTTTGACAAGTAATTCTAGGTCAACAAGAAGAATTGGAATGTGATGTAGAAATTCAACAATTTGGTTAAGGAAAAGGTTAGGACAAGGCCAAAATGATCCCTAAAACGTGTGAGAATGGACACTAAAATAAGAACAATTTGTAGAATAGTGTCAAAATTGTAAGATATGTTAATTTTGATCTTACACATTGTTTCCCAAAGAATGAACTCTAATAGTTTCATTAAACATCTCAACAAAAACATAAGAGATCTGGTTTGATGTAGGAGCATCGAGAGATCTAAAGGCAATCTTGCATCACCCAAAAATAATGATGATTTAAAATTGATGACTTCATTTTCATTTATTTTCAAAATTTCTATTTCTGGTTCCATATTCACTTGAATAATGATGTAGAATCTTTAGTTTTTATTTTATGAAATTTAAAACATCCAAATTTTTGTATGTTTTCCTTGCTAGAGGTAATCTTGGTTCAAACCTAATTTCTATATAGATTTGAAAATTTTCCTCTATAAATCCATTGTCTTATCTACAAAATGTTTTAAACAAATTCAATATTGTAATATTACATGTAACTATACCTCAGAATTTGAAGATAGTATATATTGACTTATGTGTCATTTTCATTTGTATTGGATACTAACCCTTCATTATGAATCAGCAAATAGCCTTACTATGTTCTTTGTTCATTAAAAAATATGATTCAAAACACTTTTTGTTACTGTAAGGATAAACAAAAAAATATAATGAAATTCCTCCTTATTTTCAATTGTATTTATTAGTACCTCCTTTGGCCAGTACTATTGCAATGAGTTCGCACTTCTCTAGTTAGTAATATATTAATTGTAAACCAATAAAAAGATAGGATTTTTTTTCTTGTTGGGCAAATTTGAATTAAATTTTACTTTTCCTCTTCAACATGATAATTTTTTTTAAAAAATTATTGAAAAATGATTTATCTATATTGTCATTGGCTAAAAAAAACATGACCTCTTCTCTTGGATTGTTAGAGAGTGCAACAAAAATCTATAAATGTGGAGAGAATTTTGGTTAGAGGGGAGGATGTGGCAAGTAAACAAATTATGAACACAAATTTTGTATGATTTATTGTATTGTCATTGGCTGAAAAAACATGACTTATTCTCTTGGATTGTTGGAGAGTGCAAAAAAAATCTATAAATGTGGAGAGAATTTTGGTTTGAAGGGAGGATGTGCAAGTAAACAAATTATGAATATAAATTTTGTCTCCCACTAGTTAAGTCATGCCTAAATGGATGACGATAATTATGAGAGGGAAGAATCACCTTTTGGAAGAATCATCTTTTGCTTCATTAGTTAAATGTAAAAATTACTTTTTGTGAAAGGGACAAAGTTATAATATTAATAATACTATTAAAAATATAGGGTTATACACATTTTATTTTATAAAATTAGATTATTTTTGAGATTTCAATTTTATTTATGCAAGATATTTCAGCACTCTTCAAAATTTAATATTTCAATTATTGGAATGCAATTTGTCTATACACCCAATACCTAATCAACAAAAAATTTACAACTAGAAAAATACTATATACAACCAATAGCTAATCAACAAAAAAAAATTACAACTAAATAAATACTATAATAAGAACACTAGAAGGCAGATACTAGCCACTATGTGACACTTGTTTCATAAGTGTTAAATGCTTTTCCTTTCAATGGATTGTTTGAAATATAGTACTATTTTAAATCTATAATTATTTTAGAACACTTTTTATTTCTATAAGGATAAACATAAAACATAATAAAATTCCTCCTTTACAAAAAAGAATTGAATGTTTAGAATACTATAAATTTAATTTACATTTGACAAGAGTTAATGTTTGAAGAATTTTTAAAACAATTTCAAGAATGATCATTAACAATTGCTTTTATAAAATTTTCAAACTAATATTTGAAGTTTTCATAAGAATAAATAAAAATGAAATTATACAGATTCCCAAAACAAACATGTAAATTAATTTAGTTGATTCAAGCAACAAATTTCAAAAGTAAAAATATCATGAAAATTAATAGCTAGAAAATTACAACTTTAAATGATACTTTTTACTTAAAACTAACACCACAATGCTAATGCTGAGTGGCAACCATAAAGAGGAAAATGGTTTTAACAGTGCATTTTAAATGAAGAATATAATCACAATTCTAACCATTTTTAATACATTGTAGTTGGTACAACAAAATCACCAAGTGACTTGCTTCTGATGAGAAGATTTCCAATATCTTAACCTAAATTGATTTCTATAAATATTTGAAGATAAAAATTATAAAAAGATCTTTTCTATTTATCTTTTAAAATTTTCTAAATTAATAAATATTTCTATAACAAAATATTATATTATATATAGAGCTATATAAAAATATAACAAGTCAAATTATATCATCTAATATATTTTAAAATACAATCCATCAAATTTTAGGCCTAAATTTACACCCAAAAAATATAACTAAAGTACATCTGGGAGTGCCTTTTAATCAATATTTTTTAAACTATAATTGTAATTATTGTATATTTTATTAAGTTTAAATCATAATTAAATATTATAATAATATATTTATATTATCATTATTATTTTATTATAAATTGTTGGTGTATAAACTCATACGAGTTATGCCTAACTTAATCATAATTAGTGGTTTTCCTAACATGTGGAAAGACTAAGTCCTCTTGTTGAGTCATTAGTTGATGTGTCGATCCATCTTCGACACATCGCTGTTATTTTAGAGGGATGTTAAACCTTGAGCTATTCTCTTCGTTCCTATTTTGCCAGCTTTCCTATTCTCGTGGAGACTTGTTCCTCAAGATTCACCTATTTATACCAATTCAGTTTTAAACCAATTTAGCTTGTTTTCAATACATTACATTCATGTTTGATTTCTAATCCATGATCTTGGACTTCCACTGACACATGGTATCAAAGTGAGTGAAATAGAGTCAAATCATTTTCTCGTTGATTACATAACTCCATTGGCGAATCTCTACAACTTATTTTGCACACTAGGCTCAATCCAGCCTTCTATTACTGCATATCAAGGAGGTAAAATTTTGTTTTTAAGCACATTTCAAATGATTTTTTTTTGCAGGTCATAATCATCATTGGGAGAGCCCATCGACTCTCACCCAAGTGAGGTCGAACCATAGCCGAGAAAGCCTCAATAGAGGCATTTTTCTGTGGTATTTGTGCCTCATATAGAGGCCAATTTTTATGTGGTATTCATGCCTCACATAGAGGCCAATTTTTATTTGGTGAAGTGCCTCACAAAGAGGCCGAATCCAGTGCTCATCACGATGCATGTTTAAAGGCCAAAATCACCCTTGTAGCTACATTCAAATGGTCCCTCCAAGAGGCCCGATCCTCTCATCAAAGATGTTGTCCAACCCGTACCAGTTGCCACCCCATTCCATGGCAGTCAATGCCACATCACCACCCTTTTTGTGGCTTTTTCACCACATCTCCCTAGTCAACAGAGTCCGATGCCAAATGAGGGAGCAGAGGTCATGTTTCCAAATGGAAAGGCAAAACCAAATTGGCTTTAAAAAGCTAGGCAGGCCATGGGATTCGAAAGTGCCTTAAGAGGCACAAGAAAAGTGACACCCATCAATTTTGAAGAGAGCATCAACTGTACTTAGAAAGAGGGGGCACAAAAAATTCAATAATAAGCCCCTTGTCATATGGTTTTTTAGCCCTTGGTCACTCTCTACCACAGGGGGCTTAACTTTTCCCCTTTCAATTTTTTTCTCCATATATTAAAGTTTTCACAAAATTTTATTTTCAAGCACATTGAAATTTTTTTTTGAAGGTGTAGTTTTTTGCATATGCAAAAATTGTAAAGGCTATAAATTTTGCATATAATCTCATAATCGAGTCATTCAAAAGACAAAAGTACCTATTTTTTCATCCTCTATCATTCTAGCCTATCAACGCACTATTATTACAAAGTGCCCATACATGTTAATTTAGAGTGACAAAAACACTTCATCTCAAATTGCAAGCTTGTTTGGAGAGAAACAAAATCGGAAAATATTGTTGTATGATGTGATGCACTACTTATAAAGTGTCACTTTAATGGGGTAGATAAGTAATAAGAGTGCACACAATCACTTCTTCTATCACTAAAGCACAACCTTAATTCACAAAACTAAGTTTAAAACTAAATCTATTCATCAACTCTAATAGGGATAAAAAGAAAAAATGCCACCATCTAAAATAGAGTTAAACCAATGGGTCATAAGTTTAATTGTTGGTGATCATATGTCACCATTTCTAGAAATGTTTATAAAACTAGAACCCTATAGAATCTACAAGATTTTAATGAACCAAAAGCATTATGATGTCATTGGTAAAGGCACAGTTGAACTAGGGAATGGTATTCTAAATAATGTATACTATAGCCCTGGTTTATTTAAAAATTATCTCAATATATGCACTTACTGATTCTAAAAAGATGGTAGAATTCACTACAAATGCTACCCTAATCAAAGAGTCCAAAGATAGAAAACTAGTTGCAATTGGTAAAGTCTACCATCCAGACACCTGCTTCATATTTTCACACTTTACAATTGATGAAGAAGAAGTTAATTCAGAGCCTAGTATCAATTCAAGGCTTAGCTCAGTTGGCTCAATATAGCTGATTAATAGGACTCTAATAAAAGCTATTTTGTTGCACTTGCACTTCAAAAATGTGTCAAATAAAAATCACTTGGGTAATCAATCATGAAGATTGGGAATTGTATATACACCAAATTATAAAGTGTAATGGGGGGAACAATCACTTCTCAAAGAATCACGCAGATTCTTTACCTCATTCACATGTGTGCATATGCACATCCTTTTATTAGGCTTCAATATACCAACTTCTGTACACATTGGTGATGATTTGTCTATTTTTTCTGAATATTCAAAAAAATTAGAATTTACAACATATTTTTCTTGGAGAGTTCTCAACAATAGCATCTGGGTCTACATCGGCATTATCATCATCTAGAGGGTCCATCTAAAGTCCTCTCTTTGTTTTCTCTCTTTAGGAGGAAAGTTTTTTCCCATAGGGTTTTCATTCTTTCTCCATTTTATGAGAGATGTTTTGTAAATCAGTACCTAAAATGGTGCACAACTGGGACTCATATTTCATAAACCCACCTAAGCTATGCTTAAGGGGGGGTGTTGGTGTATAAACTCATACGAAGTATACCTAACTTAATCATAGTTAGTGGTTTTCATCACAAGTGGAAAGACTAAGTCCTCTTGTTGAGTCATTAGTCGATGTGTCGATCCATCTTCGACACATCACTGCTATTTTGGAGGGAGGTTAAACCTTGAGCTATTCTCTTGGTTCCTATTTCACCACCTTTCCTATTCTCATGGAGACTTCTTCATTTTCAATACATTGCATTCGTGTTTGATTTCTAATCAATGATCTTGGACTTCCACTCAGACATAAATGTTTATTATTTTATGCACAAATAGTTTCATATTTTAAATCATAATAAACATTTTAAATTATAATAATTATTTTAAAGTATAATTATTTTAAAGTTTCAATATTATATTTATATTATTCTAATATTATTACTTTTTATAGAGAATGTTTATAGTAATAAAAATAATAATAAATATAATAAAGAAAATTACTTCATGATAAAAAAATATTATTATAATTATTTATTTTAATTGTAATATTATTATAATAATATATTATATAATTATATGAATTATTATAATTATAATATAATATTTAATATAGAATAGATATATTATTAGAATATATTATAATAATTATTAAATATAATATAATATTAATTTATTTAATTATAATAATTAAAATTATAGAATATATTATATAATAATTATATTATATATTATATTTAGAATTATTATTAAATGTTAAAATTAGGGTTAGAGATAGTGTTTAGGTTACAGTTAGAGTTACAATTAATCTATTTATTATAATTAGGGTTAGGGTTAACATTAGTGTTAGGATTGAGGTTAGGGTTAGGGTTAGAAATATAATTAGGGTTGAAATTAGGGTTGGGATTATGGTTAGCATTAAGATTAGTGTTATTATTAGAGTTATATCAAAATTATGGTTAAAATTATATTAAACACGGATAGATTTTGAAATACAAACCGTAATCCTAACTCTAACATAATTATTATTATAATAATGTACACATAATTATAAGTATGGTTATAATAATTATTATGATAAGTTATTAATACCAACCCTAATTCTAACCCCAACCCTAACCCTAATTCTAATCAAAGTTTTAACTCTAAGTCTATCATAAATCCTTAACTTAATCTTAATTCTAACACTAATTATAACCAACCCTAATTCTAACAATAAATGTAACCCTAACCCTAAATCCAATTATAATTCTAATCTTGATTTTATCCTTAACCCTAATTCTTACCCCAACACTAATTCTATTACTAATTCAAACTATAAATTTAATTTACATTTGACAAGAGTTAATTTTTAAAGAATTTTTAAAACAATTTCAAGAATGATGATTAACAAATGCTTTTATAAAATTTTCAAAACTAATATTTGAAATTTTCATAAGAACAAATAAAAATAAAATTATATAGATTCCCAAAATAAACATGTAAATTAATTTGGTTGTTGCAAGCAACAAATTTCAAAAGTAAAAATATCATGAAAATTAGTAGCTAGAAAACTACTTTAATTATAAATGATTCCTTTTACTTAAAACAAAGGCCACAATGGTAATGCTGAGTGGTAACCACCAAGAGGAAAATTGTTTTAACAATGCATTTTAAATGAAAAATATAATCACAGTTCTAACCATTTTTAATACATTGTAGTTGGTACAACAAAAACACCAAGTGACTTTTTTTTTATGAGAAGATTTCCAATATCTTAACCTAAATTGATTTCTATAAATATTTGAAGATAAAAATTATGAAAAGATCTTTTATATTGATCTTTTAAAATATTTTAAATTAATAAATATTTCTAACAAAATATTACTATATACATAGCTATATAAAAATATAACAAGTCAAATTATATCATTTAATATATTTTAAAATTTTAAAATGTCTTCCATCAAATTTTAGACCTAAATTTACACCCAAAAAAAAAAGAAATAATATATATTCATAGGTAAGACAAAACAGGATAAACAAATAATGTATACAAGGGTTAGAAGGGACAAGTTGTTAAAATGGGCATCTTTTTTCCTTAAATAAAATGTGGGTAGTAAACTAATTTTTTAAAACTATCATATTAGTCAAGTAAGTGGTAGAACAATTGCCCAAGTTATAGATGTTAAATAAACATTAATAAACTTATAAAAGAAAACATAATGTTAGGGTTAAATCATAGTTAGAAATAATTTTTAAATTAAAAGCATGAGTTAAAAAAGCATTAAAAAATATGGATTTCAAAATGTTCAAAATTCTTTTAATTAGGTTACTATTAGAATTAGGGTAAGAATTACATTTAGGGTAACCGTTAGAGTTACAGTTAGGGTTAGGGTTAGGACTAGAGTTAGCATTAGGGTTAAAATCATAGTTAGAATTAAGAATATTGTTAGACTTAAAATTAAGGTTATAGTCAGAGTACAATCAATTTTATGATTATAACTAGGGTTAGGGTAAGAGTTAGGAGTAGGATTCCTATTAGAATTAGGGTTAAAATTAAGGTGGGTTATTATTAGAATTAGGTTAAGAATTAAAGTTACAATTAGGATTCAAGTTCAAATTAGAGATAGGGTTAGAGTTCAATTAGGGTTTGAATTATAGTCAGGCTTACAATTAGAGTTTGAATTAAAGTTAGGCTTAGGGTTAGGGTTAGGATTAGGGTTAGGGTTAAAATTAGAGCTATTTTTAAGGTTAGAATAAGGTTTAGGGATATAATTAAATTTAGGATTAGCATTAGGTTTAGAATTAGAGTTAGAATTACAATTATCAATGTGGTTAGGGTTAGGGTTACAATTGGGGATAATGTTAGAATCAGGTTAGGGTTATAATTAAGGTTCGGGTTTGAATTGAGGTTAGGCTTAGAGTTAGAATTACGGTTACTAAATTAAGGTAAGCATTAGAGTTACAATTAGGATTAGGGTTAGTGTTAGGGCTAGAGTTAGGGTTAGAATTCAAGTTTGAGTTAGGGTTACATTATAGTTAAAATTAGGATTAGGGTAAGGGTTAGAATTAAGGTTATTGTTAGATTTAAAATTAAGGTCATAGTAAGGGTAGAATGAGGGTTATGATTACAATTATGGTTAGGTTAGGGTTAGGAATAGAGTTAGAATTTGGGTTAGGGTTAAAATCACTGTTAGAATTGGGATTAAGGTCAGGGTTAGAATTAGGGTTATTGTTAGATTTAAAATTAGGGTTATAGTAGGGAACAATCAGAGTTATGATTAGAATTAGGGTTAGGGTTAGGGTTAGAGTTAAGATTAAGGTTCCAATAATATTACACTTACCATTGTTTTATAAGCCTATAAACCCTCAACCTCACTGTATTTTAAAACCTAACCATATTAAGTAATTTTCTTTATTATATTTATTACTATATTTATTATTATTTTTATTATTATAAATATTATCTATAAAATGTAATAATATTACAATAATATAATAATATAAATATAATATTGAAGCTTTAAAATAATTTTACTTTAAAATAATAATTCTAGTTTTAATTACTTATTGTGATTTAAAAAATGAAATCATTACTCTAATTTAAATTAGTTATTCTAATAAAATAATAATATAAATGCATTATTATAATATTTATTAATATTATACTACATAATTTTGATTTAAAATTATTAAAATATATAATAATTACAACTATAGGTTAAAATAAATTGATTAAAAGGTGCCTCCAGATGGATTCATCTTGGCATACTTTAGATATAATTTTTAAATATAGGTATACTAGTTTATTTAACATTTTGAAAATTTAGACATCCTTTCCATGATTTATTACATTAGGATTGAAAAGTAAAATAACTGTTTGATTAACATAAAGTAAGTTTTGTCTAAAATAAAATAGCTTTAACTAAAAGTTAAAATAATTAATGTCTATATATCTTTTCTCATCTACCTACTTATTTATGTCTTTATATATATTTAATAATGTAAAAAGATATTAAAAATGATATTAGTATAAATATTATAAAAGAAAAAAATTTCAAGTTTCATTAAATATAGGTATACTAGTTTATTTAACATTTTGAAAATTTAGACATCATTTTCATGATTTATTGCATTAAGATTGAAAAGTAAAATAATTGTTTGATCAACATAAAGTAAGTTTTGTCTAAAATAAAATAGCTTTAACTAAAAGTTAAAATAATTAATGTCTTTATATATATTTAATAATGTAAAAAGATATTAAAAATGATATTAGTATAAATATTATAAAAGAAAAAAATTTCAAGTTTCATTAAATATAGGTATACTAGTTTATTTAACATTTTGAAAATTTAGACATCCTTTCCATGACTTATTGTATTAGGATTGAAAAGTAAAATAACTTTTTGATTAAAAAAAAAAAAAGTTTTGTCTAAAATAAAATAGTTTTAATTAAAAGGTAAAATAATTAATGTCTATATATCTTTTCTCATCTACCTACTTATTTACATCTTTATGTATATTTAATAATATAAAAAGATAATAAAAATGATATTAGTATAAATATTATAAAAGAAAAAAATTTCAAGTTTCAACATCTATTAATTCATAACTACATAGATAAGAACCTTCTTTCTGAAAACACTTGTTAGCCGATAGGCTTATATGTGGGACATTTTTGTCCCGGAAAACTCTCACACTGGAAAGTTGTCAGCCTCCGGTCCGGATTTCGTTTTCCGTCAAAATAAATTCTTGCCCGGAAATTTTCTAAACGCCGGTCCGGATTTGGTCTTCCCGTCAAAAAAATTCACGCCTAGTCGGAAAATCGTCTCATGTCGTTTAAATGTCCCGGACAATCTGCGAAAACGGTTTAAAGCGGAAGGGGAGTGCGAATAGAAAACAAAAGAATCGCCTTCCGAGGAATCGAGCCAAGGCCATGGAGGAAATCTTCTTTATAAAAAAGAGGTATTTGCATCAGTTTTTTGTTTTTCTAGCACAAAAACTAAAATCTGCAATTTCATTACGCACATAAAAACTGAAACCCTATTACACTCGCCTGCGTCCCACTCCCACATCACTTCATGAGGGCCGCCTGTGCACAGATTATCTGGGTAGATTATCAGGTAACATTTATAGAGATGATTGCAAAGTGTCCTGTCCTGCAAGTCAATTTAAAAGTAATAAGGGAACTGTTAGCCCTGCTGAAATTACAAATTTAGCCACAGTCAAAAATAATGATCCAATGGATGTTATAATGAAAACAAGATTGCAAGATTACATTTATCATCTCAACGTAGTCAGTAATTCTGCTGGACTGATATTGTCTGTTACAGTTACAGCCACTTGAGATTTGACACAATAGGTCAAACCTCTATATACCAAAAAATCGAATAGATGAATTGAATGGATGAAGAAGAAACTAGGAAGATGTGCAACATATTGAATCAGGGGTCTCAGATATGATGTTGAATGCCAAGAAGACAGAAAATCCAAGAGAATTTGATAGAAAGCATATAGCTCAGCTCCTGTGCACCCACATGTTTAATATAGCAAATTATAAAAAACACAAAATGTACATCATTGGTGCAGGTTTACTCTATAATTGTATGAATTAGGCTTGCAACATTGCTGCAACACTTTCTTTCTATCTTTTAGTTTCCTCACATGGTATACAGAGGTGCTGATAGAACATTAAGAACCTAAAGAAAGAAGCATTGTTGTTTATTCTAGCAATGATATGAGGAGTTAAAAAAGGTAAGGAAGGATTAAGATGAGTTGAACATCAGAGTGGAAAGTGATGTTACAGTACTAGTTAATTCAAGAAAATCTGGCAAAGCCAAAGCTCCATTGTCTTGGAATTGAACAGTTCTTAACAAGTGGCGTTACAATCATATTGACAAAGCTGTCTGTCATCCAAATCAGAATAACCCTAGACAGCACGGTCGTTGGTGTCCACCTGCCCGTGGCTTTGTAAAATTAAATTTTAACAGTTCCTCAAACGGTAACAGGGTAAGGCTGAGGCCAGCTATTTAATCCATGATAAATTAGGGATGTTGATTGATGTCCACTCTATTTTTCTTTCCAGCTCCACTAACAATGAAGCAGAGATTTCTGCCCTGGTTGAGGGGCTGAGAATGGCTAAAAGCATTGGCATCTCAAAGCTCGTCACTGAAAATGATTCACAAATTGTTTTGAGAATTATGAAAAAACCAAAAGGGCTATATGCCTAATTGGAAGATAAATTTTGCACTGAATGTGGCCCTGATCCTTGCAGGGCACTTCAAAATTTCTTTTGTTCACATTTTCAGGAGAAGGAACAACCTGCTGACCTGCTCGCAAATCCAGAGGTTGAACAAGAGTTAATTAGTCTTATGTTTGGCAATCGAGATGATGAGGGGGAAGGCCTCTTCCAATCCTAATTGAAGATAAAGCCTAGATTTTCAAATATTTATCATATTCCTACATGTATGACCCCTCTGTAATGATTGGTTGGCTGTCCCTTTACTGCCAGTACTAGCATCCAAGTAGATGGGTTTTGATCATTAGTCACATTGTTATCTTGAAAATATCTATCTCTGTTTGGTATGCATCAGACTTTTTCTTGCGCGTAAAGTTTGTTTCAAACTAGTGTGGGTGCTCACTGCTTCGCATGGTAGAGGTGGCAGAGGTTCTACAAGTCTTGGGTGCAAATGCACCTACAATGGTGTCAACACATCATTTATTGGGAAGGTCTCTATACACAGATGAAATTACATTTCAGCACTACAGTGATAACACTTTAGTACTACTTAGGTGGACTTTTGGTAAATCAAGGCTGGATGATATTGGATTTTGGAGATCAAAAGAGTTCAATCCTGAAGCGATTAAGATTCTCCACTAGGGTTTCCAAATCTCATAGCAAGTTTGCCCTTTCCAAGCAAAAATCTTGTGATGTTGCCTACCATTCAATCTGAGGGTTTTCCCTATGAGCTAAGTGTTGTTATTTTTCTCAGCACTATTCGGCTATGGCCCTGGTTGCATAAGTGGGGGTCTGAAAACAGAACCCTGTGCCCTATCTCAAGCACCATTTTAAAGTTTCCATCATAAATTATGAGTTTATTCATGAACAAATATTATTTTTCAAAGTTAAATAACATTACATGACATAGTTTTCAATAATATTCATCTTGAATAAAAGAGATAATTCTACTCATCAAAACCTTAAATATTCTTAAAAACAAAATAACAAAATCTTTTTCCAATAATCCTCAAACACAAGGGATAAATATACTCATTAATTTTGAACCTTACTGAAGATATATATAAATCAGTACCCCAACAAATTCTCAAAGTACATCTTCTTAACTAATTGGGGGTTGCCTTAACTTATGAGTCCTCATGGGCATGCCAATTGCACTTACTGGTGTGATAAGTAGTATATGAGACTTGTTGCCAAGACTTCTTAGGTTCATGTTTTGGCAACAAATTGCTAATAGTGGCTGAGTACACACTAATTAACTAAAGTGAGATTCAAGAAATAGTCAAAGATTCAGCATGGCAGCACTACAATTAATCGAGCCCTGAAAGCTCAATGGAGTCTCAATGCCAGTCCACTTGAATGCCCCTCCTATCTATCTTGGAGGTACAAGCATATATAAAGCTTGACCCTTAATGTCATCCCATATGCCCACAGATGTTATGGCCAACTAGGGAAGAGAGCCCAATGGTGGTGCGCCCTACCTTTACTGTTGTCCACATAGAAATTGATGCCATGTCAATACCCTAAAGTGACACAATGGCTAGTCTGATCTATCACAAATAGAAATATTTTATTTACAACTTAATCTTCCCACAATTATATTGGCAACAACAAATTTCCTAAAAATTGTTAATAAATGTCAGTTTTATAGCCATGTCCTACAACTGTCTATGTGTACCATCAATTGTTGAATTGCACGACACTTGCTACAAGAGTTTAGACCCCAATGATTGACACCAACATTAGACCCAAGACCCTATACTCCCTACCTAACATGCAATTGTTCCAACCTTTAGCTACCATGATCATCAATTTTGGTTTCATATCACCATTCCCATCTAGAAGACACAAGAATTTAATACCATGAATAATTTTTGAGCACTCTAAAGCTCTATGTAGGTGACCACCATAAAGATGAGGCAAAGTATATGCATTGGTAACTTCAAGAGTGCCTTTACTATGAGAAACCAATAGGAATTTGACAACCAAACATAAATTTTGACATTGTATGGGTCTCAACTCCATTATTCATTGCAAACAACTCTTCCTTAATCACTTTAAATTCAACACTATCCATGTTCGTGTCAACCAAATTTTTTAAATCAGCCATGACAACCTCTACCTCCTCCAAATCATCATCTACCACCATTGCATTCTTAGAGTGGAGGAGTAGAAGTTCCAACCAACCATGAACATCCTCTGACTAAACCACCTACTCAAGCTTCTTCCAAAAAACAACAATGGTGGCCTCAAAAATTAAGGACCTATTATTAGCAATTCCCTCCTCCCTTAAAACGAGCTTCACTAGATTCAACAACATTAAATTAGGGCATCAAAAGATTTTACTCATATGATGGTTGAAAAAGCAACCATGCTTGAGGGGGCCCTTACTACCACTTTCCATAATTCCAAGCAATACCACTTCACAAAAACCATAGACCATGCCAAGATCATTCTCACACCGCCACCCAAATATCCAAACCCATGACAAGATAAAGCAAAAAAGACACCTATCAAACTATTGCAAGGAGAGTGAGGATTTAGGAAATGCCATAGTTAAAACCACAACACATGCACTAGCCTTGCCACATTTAAAATCAAAATTAATCTGATCTATGGGACTTAGGAACTATCATTACCAAATCACCCCACTTGGGAAGCCAACCAAAAAGGTGTACGACAAGGCACCTATAATACTGATCATGATGACACATCTTTAATTTTAATGTCATCTAATCCTTCTCACTCTACCACCCTTTAGTTGACTAAAGAGGAAAATGTGTTAGTCTATTCCTTTGTTCACAAGCAAATACACCACTTCATTCCATTCACAAAAATAATGGGAGAAGGAAACAAACTCTTTTTTTTTTTACAAATGAGAATAACTTCTTCCAATAAACCACATAGTTTCCAATTAGGACAGTACACTTTACATCAATCAAAAATATTGTTAGTTTTGTTTGGGCATGTTTTGGGTTTTAGTTGGAATCTATCTATGTCAGAAACACTCCTGTGGTAAAAATTGCATTTTTGGAGTTACCGCCGAATCGCTGCGTTGAGGCTTTGTAGGGTAGTTTTACATAAACAATTGTTTTTAGAGTTCTATAAGAGATGGTCAAAAGCATTTCAGAGGAAGATTTTTGAAAGCATTTCGCCTAATTTTCAAAAGGAATCAGTGCAAAATTCCTAATTGTTTGAGAGAATTTAATGCCAATAATTTGTGTTGATGGGTCTGCAGAAAGTTTAAAAATTCAGAATTCTTGTAAGTAGGAGCGAAATAATTTTGCAAAAGACCTTGGGACGTCATTTTGAGCCCGCTAGCCAATTTTTGTTCAATTCCAAGAAGTTTGTATTTCTTGTCTATCACACCCGATTCCGTACATTATTCTCTAGTTAGGTGAATATTATTTTCAACTGTAAACACACATTCTATAAAAGAAATTCTTCTTTAATTGACTATAAAGGCATGGTTTTCTTATTATTTTTTTAAGAGCAACAGTTGGGAACCAGCTGGCATTGCTTCCCATTTGTACTTACATTTGTTTTTACCTTAAGCTTTCTCACTGTTAAACTGGTCTCTTCAAAGTTGAAGTAGCTCTATAGTATTAAATCTCCAAATATTAGAATAAAGATGAGTCAATATTGTTTGCATAAATATTTTTCCTACACGCTAAAATTACTTAGAGGCTATCAATTACGTTTTAATACACTCTCAAAACAATGGAGACAACTAGAAAACAAGCATGGTCAACCATATAATGCAATGTGATCTCCACCTTCCTAACACTTTTCAAAATGACACTACTTAGAGAAGAATAATGATTTCACTATACAATTAAAGTTTCAATAGTGTCTTCCACTCTTTGACAAACATGGGGCTAAAATATACTCCAAAACATATAAATCCAAATGAAATGTACAAATTCCCTTCTCTTAAAGATATACATACAAAATCTATTCAACAATCTGCTTGGTGCATCCAATTTTGTGTCAAGGTTTGTCATAGTAGTAGTATGTAGTCACTCAAAATATTACATAGCTATTTATTACACAATAGAATGTAATTAAAAAACCATATTTCTAAATTGCAAAACATAGCATAACAGCTGATGCCATAGACAATTTCAAGAAAGATGCAGCAAAAAAATGACTATATAAATATACGCAAGAGGAGCCACTATACTCTGAGAATTGATACTCCCTTGCAATGCCTATAAATCACAATTATACTACCTTCCTCAAACAATACAATGCCAACAAGTCATGAAACACAATCACTTCTCAAAAAACCTTTACTTTACAAAAGATACTCCCTTACAATGCCTATATATCACAAATTACACTACCTTTCTCAAACAATGCAATGCCAGCAAGTCATGAAACACAAACACTTGTCAAAAAACATTTAATTTACAATTGCTATCGGCAAAACCGTTGCGCGTTCATCCGTGCAACTGCTAATTATCTTTATTCTCACCTCTTTTGTTCAGTGCACATAATTTACCATAACGACGGCCCATTCACCTTCTACGCCAGCTGTCTTCTCTTTCCATCGTTCAACTAACTCAACTCAAACTAATTTTGTTCCTTTCCGTTTATACTCCGTATAGAGTTGAGAATTGATGGGAAATGGTTCGTTACCTCGTTCAAAGCGCCCACTATTAATGTTGTGGTCTGCATCTTCTTCTTCATTCCCAAATTTGCACTACTTCGCTGATCAAAGGAAACGGCAAGGATGGAGAAGGTAGTGGATTCCCTGGAGAAAGCATACCAGTCCCTGCTTGCATCTGCCGCCTGCGTCTTCGAATCCAACGAGCTCTCGGACGGATCCAAAACTGCCTCCACGGACGCCGCCCTGGAGACGTTCAAACAGCAATGGGAACTATTCAAGGTGTCGTGTGACCAGGCGGAGGAATTCATAGAATCGCTGAAGCACAGGATCGGCTCTGAGTGCCTCATCGACGAGGCCACAGGTTCTGTCTTATTTTACTCACGATCCCAAAATAATTTATACTTTTTTAAAACTGCATACAGAAAAAATCTTAGAAGCAAAAGAGGCATATGCTAAGTTCTAGAACATTAGGGTTTTATCGTAAGGCGAGTGCAAAAATTCTCTATAAGAGGCTTTCTGTAAAATCTACTACTCTAAAAATTGTATTCATTCGTCATTTTATAAGCTGACGGCATTTCAGAGTTTTTCTTAATAAAAATGGCATTTGTGAGAGAATATGAGCATTTCTTTGCTCTTTGCTGTAATAATGGTAATTATTTATAATTTAAATATTATCTATTCTAATAATAATTTTAAACCTCATTCACAACAAAAGTGGTAAATATTTACCTCCAACTAAATAATATTTAAGAATAGCTTCTAGCTAAGGCAGACAGAGACGAAGTCGTCGGTCTTTTTAATTTCTTCATTTGATATCTTTAAGTTTCGAACAGTTGATCTCTGAACAAAATAGAAATTAACAGAATCTATTTGCCGCAGGAGAATTTTCTGTTGCGCCTCCCACAGGTTTTATATTGCAAGTTTTCTTTCACTACATTTTTTTTCATGCTTTACTTAAACTGCTGAAATTTATGTTGCTCTTAATATATTCAAAGAAACTTGAAAATGTGTGTGGGATTTAGGTCTTCCCTGTTCTTGTCTTGAATTTTTAGCCATAGTCAATACTTTTTTCTTTTCTCTGATTTTCTCATGTAAGAGTTCAACCACCAGGCATTGAATCACAGCAAGTGACTGGAAAATGTATGATTAGGAAATGAAATAATAATCGTTCAATATAGACAGACCTCAAATATTTTTTATATAGAAATTTATTTTAAAATCCGTGGTCGCAGGATCGAAACCCCAGCGCCCTCTGACACAGGCTACTCCTCAGGCGCCTTTTCCTTGTGAAGTTGGCAAGGATAACGGAAAGGAAATCTCAGCCATCTGATAGTGTTCCACCCGGATCTGCTGACATGGCGATATCTGAGCAGGCGGCTTTGAGCCTTGAGTAAAGCGACCCTCTTCCTCTTCCTTTTGCTCTTGCTCACTTTTCTAGTTATTCTCTACATCAATCGTGCTGTCGTCGGATTTATATTAACTAAGCGTTTGATTTAGCTGCACTCTGGGAATCAGAGCTTAAGATTTCTTGCCATTTGATAGATATCATCGATGAGATTTTTTACCGCTATTTTTCTCTCCACAGAATTTTTTTTGTTTTAAGTTATTCAGAGGTAAACTAAAAAGTGCTAGTTAACATTTAGAGCTGTTTCTTGTCAATTGACAATTATAATTGTTTCCCCTGCAATTAACACAAAACAGCAACTATTTTTGAAAACTTTCAAAGGATTATGGTATTTCTGCTTTTTTAAGCGACTGATTGTGGATTATTTGAATATATTGTTAGTAGCACTTGTGATTGCTGAAAATTGTTCCGGAAAGGAGAATAACTCTGTTATAAGAGATCGATTTTACTGTATTCATATATATCTCTCTCTCTCTCTCCAGTAGTTATCAATTATCTGTAGGAAATTTTA
Organism: Cunninghamia lanceolata; assembly: GCA_027924645.1. Lineage (NCBI taxonomy): Eukaryota > Viridiplantae > Streptophyta > Pinopsida > Cupressales > Cupressaceae > Cunninghamia > Cunninghamia lanceolata. The sequence continues at coordinate 12,415,039 of BSBN01000388.1, read as the reverse complement.
TAAAAGCCCCTCCATAGTATCACGTCTTTAGTCCATACATAGCTCCCTATCAGAGGAGACACCTCCCTACATCTCCTGGTAACTATGGTTAATTTCTTACATATTTTTGGTTATTGCAATTTAAAATTTGATTATTTAATAATTTAAAATTTTGTTTATAAAATTATTGAGTTTTTATCATTGTTTTTATGTGTAATTTTGTAATAATTTTTTTTATTTTAAGTGTTATACTATTAGTATATTTATATTTAAAAAGATATATCTACAATATGTCTAGAGATATGCATAGTTTTAGTGATTTTTTCCACTTTCCAATTTATTTATTTTTATTTTTTATAATTTTCTCCACCTTTATTCCCTTCCAAAAAAAAAATGAGTGCTCTTATCTCCATTCCAATGTGATTGTAGAAATTTAATTTTTTGAATTTTATTTATGTGTTTACATCATATTTCCACAGGGACACATCCCCCCCCCCCCCCACTTCAGGAAAACGTCCCCACCGTCCCCCTGTGTCCCCCAGTTTTGCCGCTGCATTTCTTTGAGGCCTTCTATCAAACAGTTCATGTGCCTTGTCTATGCATCCACATTTTGCATACATGTCTAACAGGGCAGTTGTAACTACAACATCTGACAAAATTCCTCTATCCTTTAGGTTTTGATGGATGTCCATACCCTATTCAAGCTTTGAGATAGGTTGAGCTAAATCTTCATAACCATTGAGGTTTCCTCTACTAACCTAAAAGATACCATGTAATGAGTAAATTCATTTAATTACAATTACAAATCTTAAAGGACTATAGTCATTATTAAAATAAAACAAATATTAAATTTGTTTTGTTAAATATGTTGAAATTAAAATATAATATTCTATCAAAAGGTTGTAGTTTAATTGGTGAGGATGATGGTATGTTCTTTGATTATATCATTTAGCAAGGTTCAAATCTCTTATATGCAATAATTAATGGAAGGTTTGGATTGTGCCTTGAATGACTTTGACAAAATGGATACCCATCAATCCTTAACTCTCAATTGAAGAAGTATTAACTTAGACTTGTCCTCCAATATTAAGTTGTAAGATAAGAAGAAAGATATATTTTAAGAAACCATTTCTTAATTTTTTTATACAAATCAAGATGTATACACTACAAAGCAATATTAAGTTGTAAAAACAAACATAGATTTCATTTGTGTTGGTGTCATAGGAGTACCATCTGCAATAAAACACCTTCCCAAAAAATAAGAGAGGCAACACAAGGTCATTTCACCAAAACAAGTAAATAAATTTGAGATGCATAATTTACATATTGCATAGGGCTTTAAAGTCATGAGAGTGTTGATAGGTAAGAAAACTACTCTACGAGAAAAAACCACCTGGAGCAATTACCCTAAGTGAAAACTTAACACACTAACATCCCCCTTAAGTGCAAACATAAGGAGAATGAAGGGAGAATGAAGATGCAAAAAAGCAAAAAATGCACATAGGGAGAATGAAGGGAGAATGAAGATGCAAAAAAAGCAAAAAATGCAGGCTACACAACCATGTTAGGTTCCCATTTAAAAAACTTTGTGGGAAAAAACCCCTCCCCAAAAGAGAGAAAAGAAAACAAAAATGATGTATGAATGGAGGACTCAATCACATCCCAAGGACTACATACAAAAATCGTAAGTGCCTGAAGACAAAACATGATCCTATGTTAGACAAACAATTGTCTTCCTTTTGGAAGAAACAGAACCAACTATAAATGTTTATTTTATTATAATGTTTATTAACCCTAATTTTAAATCTAACAATAACCCTAATTCTAGCCCTTCCCCTAAACCTAATTCTAACTATGATTTAACTATAAGCCTAACCTAAATTCTAACCCTAACTCTAGCCCTAACCCTAATTGTAACTCTAATGCTTACCTTAATTTAGTAACCCTAATTCTAATTCTAACCCTAACCCTAATTATAACCCTAACTTAATTCTAACATTAACCCTAATTGTAACTCTAACCCTAACCACATTGATAATTGTAATCCTAACTCTAATTCTAAACCTAACCCTAGTCATGATTTTAACCCTAACCCTAACCTTTGTTCTAACCCTAAAAATAGCTCTAATTTTAATCCTAACCCTAACCTTAAGCCTAGTTTTAATTGAAACCATAAACCTGAGCTTAATGCTAACCTTAACCCTAATTGAACTCTAACCCTAACTCTAATTTGAACCCTAACCCTAACTATAACTTTAATTCTTAACCTAACTCTAATAGTAACCCACCTTAATTTTAACCCTAATTCTAATAAGAATTCTAATCGTAACTCTTAGCCTAACCCTAATTCTAATCATAACCTTGATTGTACTCTGACTATAACCCTAATTTTAAGTCTAACAATAATCCTAATTCAAATAGTTACTTTAACCCTAAATGTAACCTTTACCCTAAATCTAATTCTAATTTTAATCCTAACCATAATTATAATCCTAACCCTAATTCTAATTCGTACCCTACATTAATTCTAATCTTATATGTAAGTCTAATTCTAACTCTAACCCTAAATATAATTATCATCCTTACCTTTATTTCTATTTGTAAGGTTGATTCTAACCCTCTAATACTAACGCTAATCCTAAGCATAATTTTAACCCTAACCCTAACTATAATTCTAATCCTAACCCTAACCAATTCTAACCCTTACCCTAAATCTTATTATAACCCTAACAATATTTCTAACGTTAACCGTGACACTAACCCTAATGCCAATAGTAACAATAACTCTATTTCAAACCCTAAAAAAGATTGTAATTCTATAGTAACAATAACTCTATTTCAAACCCTAAAAAAGATTGTAATTCTAATACTAATGGTAATTCTACTTTTGAAGTATAGAAGTTTAAGTTGATAGGTTAAATATCCATTTCCTTTTTTTTTTATAAATTGAATTGTATTTTAACAATTCAACTAAATTGCTTTATTTATTAAAACCAAAGCTAACATCTTCTTTATAGTATATTAAAACAAACATTTTCCTTTGCCACATAGTTGAGTGGTGGGAGTTTTATAGTTAAGAGATTTTAATGTGTCAATTCCACTAAGTTTTTATATTTCCTTTTTTTTTTTTAAGTAAATTGATTTGTATTTTAACAATCCAACTAAATTGCTTTATTTATTAAAACTAAAGCTAACATCTTCTTTATAGTATATTAAAACAAACATTTTCCTTTACCACATAGTTGAGTGGTGGAGTTTTATAATTAAGAGATTTTAATGTGTCAATTCTAATAAGTTTTTATCTTTTACTATTTTAGATTTGTTATACTTACATTAAATTGTCCTTTAGATGGATTTTTTTATCTATATTTTTTTTTCTACATTTTTATTTTATATTGGCTACTTCATTTTTTCATATTAAAATGATAATTATTTTGGAACTTATTCTCTCAAAATCTCTGTAATACTTTTGTCATCATATTATGTTAAGTTGAAAAATTATAGATTCAACCAATTTGAATGATATATTTTATTTTATTTTTAAATCTAGTATCAAACTCACCTCCCATCTTATTCTTAGTGAACTAAATCTCATTGTGCACCCACCAAACCAAATGATAGAAAATGTAAAATCTAAACATTTTATCTAATTCAACGTAGATCCTTCTCACTACTTAATACTTCTCTATAGATTTGAGAGACCCACTATTAAACAACCAAAAATCAATAAAATTTATTACAAATTGAATATGATAGCATAGAGGACTTAATACTTCTCTATAGATTTGAGAGACTCACTATTAAACAACCAAAAATCAATAAAATTTATTACAAATTGAATATGATAGCATAGAGGATAACTATACAACATGACATCGGCGTACTTTAGATAAGCCTGCTTATGATGCCAATTCTCTTAAACTGATAACTATTTTGAGAAATCAAGTGTTACCTTGGCTATCTTTAGATCAAATTGTCTCAAATATTTGGAATCTATTTTGAGAAATCATGTGTCACCTTGGTCATCTTTAGATCAATTTGTCTCAAGTATTTGGGATGGATTATGATGCCAATTCTCTTAAACTGATAACTATTTTGAGAAATCAAGTGTTACCTTGGCTATCTTTAGATCAAATTGTCTCGAGTATTTGGCATCTGATTTGAGAAATCTTGTGTCAAGATCAATTTGTCTCAAGTATTTGGCGTCCATCCCATTGGAAAAGAACTTTCCCTGGGCTGTCTTTAGACCAATTTGTCTCAAGTATTTGGCATCCATCCCATTGGAAAAGAACTTTCTCTGTAGTAAAAATAAGTCCTTTAATGCATTAATATTAGTTTGATAGTATTTTTCTCTCATTAAAGCCTTTTTGAAAAAACCAATTTATTAAAGATAAACATTTTTAACAAAGATAAACTAAAATAACAGGTATGTAGTGGTCAACCACAGCCTGCAACAATGCACTCCACTTAAATATCATCCATTTCAATGATCAAACAGTCAATAGAAATTTTACATTTCATCCACAACAAAAAATGGTAAATATTTGTTCTAATTTCATTGTTTAAAATTGACTTTTGACTATTAAAGTAGAATGATGTCTAAGGATAGCTGCAACAATGGTACAAATTACCTCATTGGTTGTAAGAGCAGTTGCATCTTTACCTCCCTCCACCTATCAAGCTATCCATAAAATGATTCACTACTGAAATACTATGACTGAACAAATACCACATGCACTGTTCACCATGCTACCAACAATTCTAGACTAAGGACCGATTTCATTTCAGTGCACTGATGGTCTGGATGTCATTCGTCACAGGTTTGCTCACACTAGTGAGTGGCCGATAATTTTGGCACCAATTGCCTGAAGCTTGTTATAATATAAGAAACTCTCTTTTTCAAGTGAGAGTGCTTCTCTGATATTATTAACCAATTCATATGAAATAAAATTGTAAATTGTTGAATATAAATCAAGTACCATGTACGAACTTGTTCTTTTTCTCCCTGATAGAGGCTATCACTCATTTGTTGTATGTGTTTAGTGACCTTTGCTATGAACAAAGCTAGTTAATTAGAGTCCTTTATCCACTTGGGTTGGTTTCAGTATAAAATAATCCTCCTAAAAATACAAAATTTGCTAAAAGTAACAACTTTTTTTTCTGTTTACCTGGGAAACTTTTGTGGTCAATAAAGAGCCGGAATACTGAGCATCATCTTTTCAGGGGAACGTTCAAAGGATTTTACAATATACTCCCTTACTCAGGGATCTACTAGTGGATATGCCCAAAAACCACATATTTTATACCTTCGTACAAACATTATATAGCCATTACCTGTCAAAGCTCTAGACAAAGGGGAAGAAGTTGCACAGAATGATTACAGGGAGATTCTCTTTTGGCAGATGACATTCAAGCTAATGGTTGTGCCTACCTTTGTTATCTGCCAAAGGAGAATTGCCCTACTATCATTCTTTTTTATACAATGCGATTATCTAGTACCTGTAATACATAACCATAAATATTGCATCTTTTTTTAAAAAGACCTATAAAAATTAGCACAGTAGAAAGAACTGTACCTGTATTGTGCCTGTAATAATTTTTTTAACTCACAGAAGATTATTTATTGCGCCTTGAAGCCAAAAACTTCAAACAAAAAGTAGTATGTGAAATTTCTTCAAATTCCAAAGTTGATTATTAAGGGTTTCTTTTGTTGATAACCACTGTTCTAGAAAATTTGTCATAATTTTGAGCCATGGATAAAGAAAATTGAAAGATTTAATACTCAACACAGTTGGACAATATGATTAAAAATTAAATGTGCAATGTTAAATTCCTTACCTTAAACTGCAAACTTCCTACAACACCAGTGGTAAAACCAATGCATGGCTTAGTTTCTGTAGGAAAATTGCTGCAACGGTACTACTAAAAGCAATGGAGGGTGAATGGTGCAAACCGAAACATGAAATAGAAGTGGTGGCAATTTCAAACTGGAAATGATGGCGAGTAACTAATTGAAACCTATTACACGCCATTATTCTCTCATGCCATGACTCACAGTAGCTTCTCCAAATCTGTTACATGCCTTCCCTTGTCTCCTCCCTCGATGCTGGTAATCTGTTAGACGCCTTTAAATTTGCATGCGGCCTAACTACCCAATATTATCTCATACAACCTGGTGCTTCGCCTCTCGACGTAAAGATATTAACATAATTATTATTTTTTAAAATGAATTTAATTATTTATTAGTTTTACATATAAATGAGATAATAGAATGACTAGTAAAATTCTATTTTAAAAATAGATAAATTTAAGATTGAGAAAGTATTTACCACTTTCAAAATTATCACTAAATCTATTTAAATAATAAAATAAATATACAAAGATTTAAAATGTCAAAGATTTTGTTATTTAATTTTACTTATCTTAACTTTCCTATAAAATATATTGTTCAAAGTATAAAGAAACACCTTTATTAGAGAATACAAAAGTCACTAACTCTACAATCTAATTTGAAAGAGCGTAATCTTGTGAATAATTTTTATTTTGATGAAAGATAGGTAGAGGAGTATACAAGGGAGAAGAATTGAATATACTGTTCAAAGTATAATGGAGCAGCTTGGCTAGAGAATACAAAAGTCACTAACTCTACAATCTAATTTGAAAGAGCCTAATCTTGTAAATAATTTTTATTTTGATGAAAGATAGGTAGATAAGTATACAAGGGAGAAGAATTGATATTAATATTAATGTATGGGATTTGAATTTTTGTCAAGGTTAAAATAAAGTTTCATGGAGTATATCATTAGATACTTTATTAAATTTTTCTTGTACTGTTATATAATACATTATAGATCTGTGTACAGTGTATAGAATCAATGTATGTTGTGTAAAATCAAATTCACAAGTTATGTGATTAGAAAAAAGTCTATCTATCTTTAGTAATAAATGAATCTAAAATGATGAGATGACAATGTTTATCTAAACAACTTTACACATCTTGTCAAACAAGGGTCATATTCTCCTTATCCAAACTCTAGGTAGACAGATTCAATGGCTTGTGAAAAACAAACAAAGATAGCACACTGCTATTCTTAAACATTACCCACTTCAATAGTCAAAAGTTATTTTTGGCCAATAAAAATAGAACAAATATTTACCACTTTTGTTATTGTGGATGAGATTTAAGATTTATATTAAGTGTTTAACCATTAAAATGAATAATGTTTAAATAGAAAAATAGCGAACAAATATGTAATATCTCTATTTGTCACTAGTTAATGAAAATGCAATATTCTATGAGCTGTCAAGCAGGAAATAAGATCTCTTAGGGCTGACTCCATGAATTGTAATTTTTTACTAAGAAAAACAAAAATAAATTATCACTAAAAATATATTTATTAATATATTAAATTTAGGGAATAAGATTTAGAAAAAAATGAAAAAGAAAGAGGGGAGAAAAGTGGCTGCATAATTTCAGCAGGCCTTAATAATATAAATTTGCATGCAATTTTTTTAAGGAGATATTTGTAAAGCTAATGACCCCATGAATATTGTATTTTTGTGTTTATTCAATAGTTATCTTTTAGTTTTTTATTCAATAGGGGTAATACTAAGTGGGCAGGGGGAGACTAGACCTAATGACCTTGTGCCTACCAGAGGAAGCTCTTGCCAATCTAGCTGGGCCCCTACTGGAGTAGTTATCTTGTTAAATAAAAATAAATTATCTTGATTTAAAAAAAAGGGAAGTAAATATATGCAGCCAAATGACATAATTTTCATTATATAGCGTTGCTTATTTCCATCCCCTTTTTTCATAGCTTATATACAATTCTTAAATACTAGCTGCTCCACAGAAATAAGAAAATATTCTATATTATCCTTTTCTCATAATTGTAAATTTCCATGATACCACTCCAAGAAAAATAAATTAAGCAGCCCCATGAGCACATAGGATTAATGATATCTAATGACTTTAAAATGACCAATTATTTTTATCTTCATTCCCACCTCTTTTGTTTGGCAAGTAATTTACCATAACGACAGCCTCCCCCATTCACGTTCCATTCCAACTGTCTTCTCCCTCCATCGTTCAATTAATTCAGCTGAAACTAATTTTATTCTTTTACTATAAACTCCGGAAATTTTATTCTTTTACTATAAACTCAGGATAGAGCTAAGAATTGATGACAAATGGCTGGTTGCATCGTTGAAAGCCCCCACTATTAACGTTGTGGTCTGCATTCCCAATTTTCCACTACTTCGCTGATCTCACGCGCGCAGGCGCAATCATCTTTTGTTGTCTTATTTCACTCACAATTCCACATTCCCACTCTTTATCCCAAAATAATATTTTCCGCAGGAGAATTTTGTGTTCCGCCCCCCACACGTTTTATTTTGCTCAACTTTTCATTCATTACATTGTCTTTCGTGCTTCACTTAAAGTGCAGAAATTAATAATGCTCTTAGTATATTCAAAGAAAATAGAAAATATAGTGCGGCATTTAGACCTCTCCTGTTCTATCTTTAGTTTTTAGCCCTAGTCAATACTGTTTTCTTCTCTCTGATTTTTTTCATGTAAGTTCAACCACCAGGCATTAGATCAGAGCTAGTGACTGAAAAATGTATCATTTGGAAATGCGATAATAATTGTTCAATATAGAACTCAAATATTTTTTTATATAGAAATTTATTTTAATTTCTGTTGTTGCAGGATCAAAACCCCAGCACCCTCTGACACAGGCTACAGATCAAGCACCTTTTTTTGTCAACTTGACAAGTGTTGATGTTTTGGTAGTTTCCGGAGGTAAGCCTAAAGTCATGAATAGTCATGACTCTTAGAAACCATTTGGGTATATATGGCAGTCAATTTACCATCCAAATGAGACCAAGTAAGAATCAATTACATAACAACATATCTGATCTAAAATTAACATGGTATCAGAGCAGGTTTAGGTATCAAGATGCTGAATGCCATCATCCTCTCAACGGACACAACACGGGGCATGATCATAAAAAGAGAAGGTGCTGGAATTCATTCAACTTCTGTTAGCCTCTGGAAGAATGATAGGCGACGGTGCTTGGCTGGTGAGAAAATGCAAGAATTTGTCTTACATGAGCTGGGTACTCCCACTTAGAGGCTTGCATATTATACCTCTCGCACTCTACAGGATAGAATCCAATGCCAGACTCTCGGCATGTTAAACAACATAGCTAAACTAGTCCCGGATTTTGTCTTCAATCTTGGTAGTGAATTTGACAGAAAAGGAGTTTGTAGTCTCGTTGCTTACTATCACTATTCTGCCCTATTTCAAAGTGCAGCAGTTCACGTCTGTGCAGGCGGGCATAGACACCGTGGGGAATGCAAGGAAAATTCATGTAATTGATCTCAGGATGCGAATTGGGGCACAATGGATAGTATTAATGGAGTATCTTGCACACAAAGTTGTTTCTTCTTTTGTACTTCCGCTTGAGCTTCTCAAGATTACGGTAGTTGGGATGAATGGCGAAGAGCTTAGAAAAAATGCGGAAGAAGACTTCATGAGCTCACTAAATCTTTGGCGATTCCATTCTCGTACAGAATTGTGGAGATCCTGAACATATAGGAGATTGAGGAAGGCTTATTCACCATTAAATCTGGTGAGGCTTTGGCAGTCTACAGTCCAATCATTCTCAGTAGTTTGTTATACGACCCGGTACTTCTAGAAGTCTTTTGAGTGTTATAAGGAAAATGAGGCATGAGATAATGGTGACTTACGAAATAGAAGCAAAGCATAATTCTCCATTTTTTGTGAATAGATTTAGCGAGGTGCTTTCCTATTAAATAGCGTATTTTGATCTGTTGGATGTTACCATACCAGACAGAAATGATGCTTATGAGGTGTCGAAGCCATTTGAGAAAATGCCTAAAAAGAATGTGGTCTCATGGATTGCTATTGTCGTGGCATATGCGAGAGGTCGACATCTCAACGAGGCTCATGAACTGTTTGAAAGAATGCCTGAAAGGAATGTGGTTTCTTGGAATGCTATGAATTCAGGATATGCTCAGAATGGTTGAGTAGGAATGGCCTTGGATCTGTTTTGGAAGATACCCGAGAGAGATGTGTTGGAAAAACAGGGGAGACAGGGAAGGACAGAATGCTGTGGATAGAAAACAAAAACACAAAACCACAATGCAGAAAAGAGAGACAACGCACAAGTGACAGCTAGAGTATATTTATATTTTCCTCTGATAAGATACATTCAAACTGTGTTACACATTACAATGCAGAGCTGCTACTTTGTTTTTCTTAGATGCCCCAATCACTGGAGCTACCTGTAGGAACTCCGTAGCTGCCTGTGTGTCACTGTGCTGCTGCACATTCCCTTCTACTATATTCTCTTTGATGTTCTTCTCCTCAACATTCCTCTACTACTGCAGGCTCACTCACATGCTCTTAGGTCAACTAACTTTCCCTCACTTTTTGTCTCATCTTAACACACCCAAAAAATGAGCGCACAAGCACAATTCAAAATTCAAACTCATCTACCAGAATGAATGCAGGTAGGCCAATGGTGTTGGAGCAGATTGGAGGAGATTCCCAATCTGACATGGGGACAGGATGCATTTAATTTATCTGACGGAAGATTAAATTCTTCCAACACTCCCCCTTAATCTGAAGTCAAATGTCATTCAACAATTTTCTTTCCAGAACTGATCTCCGGAGTTATACCTATCCATTTGCTTTTCTAGAGCAGATCTCTAAAGCTGTTTCTGCTACCTCTGGAGCACTTCTCTACAACTCCGGAGCACCTCTAGAGCATCTTCGGAGCTGACTTCTTGTATGTCTGGAGTTGACTCCTTGTTTCTACATCTCCGGAGCTAACTTCTTGCATCTCCGGAGTTCTGTTTCTGCATCTCCGGAGCATCTCCGGAGCTGCACATACCTTTCAAAGTTGAACCTCTGGAGCTCTCCTGTGGTCTTTCTGGAACTGAACTTCCAGAGTTGTCTTCTTTGAAGGACTGCACACCTCCAGAGCTATCCTCTTTTCGAGGCTGTACACCTCTAGAGCTGTCAACAATGCCAAGCCTATCTCTTAGGCGTTCAAAAGAATCTTTTGGCAATGACTTTATAAAAATATCAGGGAGCTGCTGTTTGGATCTGCAATATTACAACTCAATCTCTCCTCATTCTACCAACTCTCTTATGAAGTGATAACGGATCTCAATATGCTTACTTCATCCATGGAAGACTGGACTCTTTGTCAAGGCTATTGATGAAACATTGTCACAATGAATAGTTGTACCATCTTCTTGCTGCTCATACAAGTCTGCAAGAATCCTCCTCAACCAAATAGTCTAACATGCTACTACATTTTCTACAATATACTCATCTTCTGCTGTAGAGAGAGAAACAATGGGCTACTTCTTAGAAGCTCATGATATCACGCCTGAACCCATGTGAAATACATAGCCAGATGTACTCTTCTGGTCATCTACATTTGCTACCCAGTTACTATCCATAAAATCAGCCAACTTAAACTCATTAGAAACATCATACAAAATGCCATAACCTATTGTTCCATTCACATACCTCAAGATCCTCTTTCCTTCTTGCCAATGTGTGTCCTTGGGCTTCTCTATGAACCTAAAAATTAGGCTTACAACATACATCAAATCAAGCCTAGTTGCTGTCAAGTACATGAGGCTTCCAACCATGCTCATGTAGAGGGTTGGGTTTACTTCCTTGCTACTGTCCTCTTTACTCAATTTCAAACCTATGGTTGTTAGTGTAGGGGTAGGTTTTCTATTATCCAATTTAAATCTCTTCACAATCTATTTGGCATAGTTAGTTTGTGAAATAAATATACCATGCTCTGTTTGCTTGACCTCAATGCCAAGAAAATACTTTAGCAGACCTAAGTCTGTCATCTCAATCTCATTCTTCATTGCTTCTTTGAAATCAGCAATGAAAAGATCACTATTGCCAGTAAAAGTCAGATCATCTACATACAAAACAACAATCAAAATTTTACCTTCAACTGCTTTGATGTAGAAAGTGGGCTCATTGCTGCTTTTACTAAAGCCATTGCTCAACAAATATGAGTCAATTCTACTGTACCATGCCCTAGGTGCTTGTTTCAGCCCATAGAGGGCTTTCCAGAGCCTATATACTTTATCCTCTTGCCCTGGGACTTCATAGTCAGGTGGCTTCTCCACATACACTTCCTCTTTCAGCACTCCGTTCAAGAAGGTTGACTTTATATCCATTTGAAACACCTTCCACTTGTATTAGACTGCTATTGCTATGACTGCCTGAACTATTTCCATCCTTCTAATTGGTGCATATGTCTCATCATAATCCCTTTTGGGCTATTGTTTGTACCCTTTGACAACTAGCCTTGCCTTATGTCTTTCAATCTTTCCTTCAGCAGTAGAATTGGTCTTGTAGACCCACTTAACTCCAATCACTTGTTTACCCTTGGGTAAAATAGTTAGATGCCATGTGTCATTCCTCTCTATGGCATCTAATTCTTCATCCATGGCCTTACACCATTTCTCATCTTTCATAGCTTCTTCAAAGTGGATTGGATCACTAGAAGAAAATAATACAAAATTCAAATTGTCATCATCATCAGCATACCTTGTGCTGTCATAAGTCTCCTTCACACTCCTTGTCCTCTATGGAAGCAATGATGGGAGTGTGGGGTCTAAATTACTTCCAGAGCTGTTGATGTTATGACCTCCGGAGCTACTGCACTCACCTCCAAAGCTGCTATTCTGCCAACCTCCAAAACTGCTGATCTCTAGAGTTGCAGACCTCCAGAGCTACTGATCTCCAGAGCTGCAGTGTTGTTGTCCACCTCCAGAGCTGCTTTGTTGAACACCTCCAGAGCTGCTATTTTCTAATACTCTATAGTAGTTTCTCCTCGAACTGCTGCTCTCTGTAGCTCCTCTAGAGTTGCTGTTCTCCAGAGCTTCTTCATCTTCAAGGGGTATTGTGACTGAAATACCTGTGGTGCTGTCCACTATTCCATCCCATGCTTCATTCTTAATGAACTCAACATCCCTGCTGATCACAATCTGTTTGGTAATGGGATTATACAGTCTGTAGGCTTTTGACTCTTCACTATAGCCTGTGAAGATACAATTTTCACCTCTATCATAAAATTTTTGCCTCTTCTCTTTAGGTATGAATGTATATGCCACACACCCAGAGATTCTTAGGTGCTCAACACTTCACTTGCTGTTTGTCCATGCCTCTTGTGGAATCCTATCATGAACGACCTTTGTAGGACACCTATTCAATAGGTAAACTATTGTTGCTATAGCCTCACCCCAATAATCATTTGACAGTCCCTTTGCCTTCAGTATCCTTGCTGCCATCTCTGTGATGGTTCTATTTTTCCTTTCAGCTACTCTATTTTTCTATGGAGTATACCTTGCTGTGAACTGTTTATGTATACCTTCATTCTTGCAGAAATTGTTTGGAGATATACTCTCCCCCTCTATCTATTCTTAGGGCCTTGATATAGCGGCCACTCTACTTTTCAGCTGATTCCTTAAACTCCTTAAACTTCTTAAAGGCTTCTGATTTGTTCTTCAAAAAATAAATCCAGATTTTCTAGTGTAATCATCAATGAAGGTCATGAAATAAACGTTCCCACCTAGTGTGGGGGTCTTCATAGGGCCACATAAATCTGAATGCACCAACTCCAATGGTGCTCTTGCCCTTCTAGAATACCCTGATTGAAAGGGTTGTCTATGTTGCTTTACTAAAATGCAGGCTTCACGTTTTCCATCGAGCTCTACAATGTTTGGTAGCCCTCTAACCATGTCTTTTTTGGACAATAAACTCAAACCAGAAAAGTTTAAGTACCCATACCTCAAATGCCACAATTTGGATGGGTCTTTGATTACTACCCTAAAGGTTGTTTACTATCCCACTACTGTGAGCGCCAGAGATAGTGCTGGAAACTATGCCATAGATAGCGCTGGAGATAGCGCCGGAGACTCTACATGTATCCTAAGAGGAAACATTTTGTTCCTCATCATCTGCACTACTGCAATCACTTTCTTACTACCTCCTTTATCAAATATTGTGCACTCTCCATTTTCCATCAAGATTCTATAACCATTTTAGACCATCTATCCAATGGTCAATAGGTTATGTTTTATGCATGGGGCATAATATGCATCATGGATCTGCATTTTCTCACCTTGCTTGCTAAGGACTATGATGATGCCTCTTCCTATGATAGGAACCTTTTGACTGTTCCCCATCATGATCTCAGACTTGACATTTCTGTCAATGGAGGTGAACAAGTTTTCATTACCACTCATGTGGTTGCTACACTTGCTATCCAAATACCAGACTTTAGGCTTGCTCTTCTCAGCAAGGTTGTACATAATAAACATCTTAGACTGATTTTCATTTTTAGCCTTGTACTCATTTGCTACATTAGCATTTTGGCCTCCATGATCACGTTGTTTCTTTCTACACTAACTAGCATAATGACCAAACTTATGACAATAATAGCATTGGACATTACTTTTGGCATACCTCTTATTAGAACTACTATTCTTCTTCTTTTCTTAATAGCTTGGCTATGAGCTGCTTACCTCTTCTTGGTTGTTTGAGACTCCTCTACCTCTGCTATTTCTTCCTCTTCCCCTACCTCTTACATTGGTTTGAGCCTTAAAGGCTTGGTCAAGGGAAGGAGTGGATCTATTCAACCGTTTCTCATGGCTTTGTAGAGAGCCCATCAACTCATCCACTATCATCTTGGATAGATCCTTAGTCTCTTCAATAGTTATAACAATAGGGTCAAATCTAGAAGGTAGACTCCTTAAGATTTTCTCAACAATCCTTTGATCATCCATGGTTTCTCCATTTATCCTCAACTGATTTAGCATGGTAGAAACTCTAGTGTGAATGTCTAAAATAGACTCACTCTCCTTCATTTGAAGGGTCTCACAATCTCTTCTAAACAGCTGGAGCTTGACTAATCTCACTTTGTCAGTTCCCTTGTAGCTATTCTACAATATTTTCCATGCTTGTTTTGAGTAGTATGCTAGTGCAATGTGGGGGAAAATGACCTCTGTCAAGGCTGCCTCAATTAGACTAAGGGCTTTTACATCTTTCATTCTTGTTTCCTTCAACTAGTTTCTTTGAGCATTAGTTAGGGCTGCATAGGCTGCTAGGTCTGTGGTGTCAGTGAACCCATTTGTGACCAAATCCTATAGGTCATTAGCAACCAAAATAGTCTTCATCTTCTTAGTCCAGATGTCATAGTTTTGCCCATCAAATGTTGGTGGCTGCTGCCATCCTTTGCTATCGCCACTTGCTATGCTTCTCAAATCTAAGAAGGTTGATAATGCCTAGATAAACTAGGGCTTATATAGAATAACCACAAAAAAAAAACTTCTAACTGCCCAGAAAAAATAGGGCTTTGATACCACTTGTTGGAAAAATAGGGGAGACAGGGAAGGACATAATGCTGTGGATAGAAAACAAACACACAAAACCACAATGCAGAAAAGAGAGACAACGTACAAGTGACAGCTAAAGTATATTTATATTTTCCTCTGATAAAATACATTCAAACTTTGTTACGCATTACAATGCAGAGCTGCTGCTTTGTTTTCCTTAGATGCCCCAATCACTGGAGCTGTAAACTGTTTAACCAGAGTTGCCTGTAGGAACTTCGTAGCTGCCTATGTGTCACTATGCTGCTACACATTCCTTTCTACTATATTCTCTCTGTTGTTCTTCTCCTCAACATTCCTCTGCTACTGCAGGCTCACTCACATGCTCTTAGGTCAACTAACTTTCCTTCACTTTTTGTCTCATCTTAACACACCCAGAAAATGAGCACACAAGCACAATTCAAAATTCAAACTCACCTACCAGAATGAATGTGGGAAGGCCAATGGTGCTGGAGCAGATTGGAGGAGATTAAGAATTTAATCTTCCATCAAACAAATTAAATGCACCCTGCCCCCACGTTAGATTGGGATTCTCCTCCAATCCTCTCCAGCACCGTTGACCTACCTACATTCATTCCGGTAGGTGAGTTTGAATTTTGAATTGTGCTTGTGCGATCATTTTCTGGGTGTGTTAAGATGAGACAAAAAGTGAGGGAAAGTCAGTTGACCTAAGAGCGTGTGAGTGAGCCTGTAGTAGCAGAGGAATGTTGAGGAGAAGAACAGCAGAGAGAATATAGTTGAAGGGAATGTGCAGCAGCACAGTGACACACAGGCAGCTATGGAGTTCCTACAGGCAGCTTCAGTTAAACAGTTTGCAGCTCCAGTGATTGGGGCATCTAAGGAAAACAGAGCAACAACTCTGCATTGTAATGTGTAACAAAGTTTGAATTTTTTTTTTTAGAGGAAAGTATAAATATACTTTAGCTGTAACTTGTACGTTGTCTCCCTTTTCTGCATTGTGGTTTTGTGTGTTTGTTTTCTGTCCACAACATTCTATCTTTCCCTGTCTCCCTTGTTTTTCCAACAAGATGTGGTATCTTGGAATGCAATGATTGCAAGATATGAGAAGAATGGGTGTGTTGAAGATGTTCTCGGCCAGTCTGAGTAAGGAGATTTGGTCTGTCTACAAGAGATTCATGCAAGATCCTATGGAGATATATATTGAACAATGAGTTTCCATAATCAATGCAGCCTCCTACCTTAGATGCTGCTACTTCCCATGATGTTACAATTTTCTCCTTACCCTCTTCAATTTTGTCATCTCCCATGTTTAGCTCCTTCTATTATATTGTGTAAGTATGCATAATGTTTTGTATATGTAGAGTAAATCAAGTGGCAGATATGCCCTTAGGTGGGAGAGACCAAGAGGAGGCCAAGTCACAAGGAAAAATCCTGGATTGGACAAGATCAGGCTGAATGGAAAGTCTATGGGTGAAGTAATACAGAAAGGGGTGCCTGTGGAAGGTACCAACGCAGCATCAGGTTAAGTCAAGGTAGGGATCTTGCAAGGGATTATGAAGTCTAGGACTCACAACTAAGAGGGAGAACCAGTTGGTACATTGGGTGCATCAAGAATGATAGAGTCAAAAATGGTGCTAAGGAAATCAATTTGCTCCAGTATATTTGCACTGATGATCAGATGGCTAGTATTCTCACCAAGCCTCTTTCCAGAGTGAAGTTTGCATATTTAAGGGACAAGCTTGGAGTAGTGGAGAATGTTGCCCTTGCTGAGAGGGAGACTCAACATCAGTAATCTTTGCTATAATGCATATTTCTCTAAGACGGAGAAATATGAGGTGAAAGCCCTCATCCATCTCTGAGACGGAGATGTGGTTCTTTCCACACATGGGACTATCCATGGTGGATGTCATGTTAAGAGACTCCGTGATAAATTTTGTGTACTTGTGTTTTTCCCACACAAGGGAGTAGACATGGTGGACGTCATGTTGAGAGACTACATGATGACATCACAGTGAGAGACTCCATGATGGGCACTTGTGCACATGTTTCTTTCCACATATGGGAGTAGCCATGGTGGACATAATGTTTAGAGACTCCATGACAACATCACGTTGAGAGACTCCATGATGAATCCTTTGTACTTGTGTTTTTCCACACATGGGAGTAGCTATGGTGGACGTCATGTTGAGAGACTTCATGATGACATCATGTTGAGAGACTCCATGATGGGGCACTTGTGCACATGTTTCTTTCCACAGATGGGAGTAGCCATGGTGGACATCATGTTGATAGACTCCATGACAACATCACGTTGAGAGACTCTATGATGAATCCTTTGTACTTGTGTTTTTCCACACATGGGAGTAGCCATGGTGGACTTCATGTTAAGAGACTCCATGACGACATCACATTGAGAGACTCCGTGATGGGCACTTGTGCACGTGTTTCTTTCCACACATGGGAGTAGCCATGGTGGACATCATGTTGAGTGACTCCATGATGATATCACATTGAAAAACTCTGTGATGAACTATTTCACAAATGGATGTAGCCATTGTGGATGTCATGTAGAGAGACTCAATGACATGGATATTTGAAAGGATACCTCCCTAGATAAGAGGGAGTGTTTGATGTTTTGGTAGCTTCGAGAGGTAAACCTAAAGTCATGACTCTCGGAATAGTTATGACTCTTAGAAACCATTACGGTATATATGGCAGTCAATTTACCATCCAAATGAGACCAAGTAAGAATCAATTACATAACATATCTGATCTAAAATTAACAAGGACAACAGAAAGGAAATCTCCTCCATCTGATAGTGTTCCAACCGGATCTCCTGGCATGGCGATAACCGAGCAGTCCGCTTCGAGGAAAGCGATCCTCACTTTTCTACTTATTCTCTGCATCAATCATGCTCTCTTCAGATTTATATTAACTTAGTGTTTGATTTAGCAGCACTCTAAAAGTCAGAGCTTAAGATATCTTGCCATCTGATAAATATTTTTTTCCTGCTATATTGGTTGAATTGAGAAGGTTTCGGAACAATCCATTTCTTTGACAATTTTTTGCAAAATAGTTAGGTCTGCTGCAAATTCTAGTTCTCTAATTTTCTCTGCACATAATTTTAACATGACTGAAGTTATTAAGTGCTAATTTGTTAGCAACAAATTTATTGTGGTTTCCTGGTTCCTTCAAAAACTGCTAGTTAACATTTGGAGCTGTTTCTTTATCGATTGAAAATTATATTTTTTTCCGCTGCAATTAGCACAAAACAACTCTTTTGGAAAACTTTCAAATAATTATGATATTTCTTCTTTTCTAAGCAACATTTGTTTTCTAAGTGATTATCATAAATGGGCTTAAATTTGATAGTCAACCTTGCTTGTCAAGCAATTTTTTGTCACAGTTAATTTCATCATAATCTTATATTAATTTTTTTGACAGTTGGTACAAAATTTCTCCATTCAAAATTTGAATGTATTTTATAATTAAAATGTCTAAATACAACCATTAAATTTAAACTCTTATCATAATGAACAAAACCAAACCACTTGCCTTGTCCAACAATGGATAGACTATGAAGTTCTATAAAAAAAACCACTTGCCTTGTCCAACAATGGATAGACTATGAAGTTCTAATTTTATAATTTTAGAAAGTTTAAATGCGGGTTTCAAGTTTATTTTGGTCTATCATAATATGTGAGGTGATGTCACATTAATAGTGGTATTTTTATTAATATAATAGTTAGTATGTCTGCTCAATCTCTTTCTCTTCTGTCTAACTTATTTATACACATCTCTTTCTTATGCAAGAGCAATTTTCTAGACATTTCAAAATATGATTAATTCAAAGATGGTGATACTTAATTTGAGAATTCAGTTTTGACCTTCATTTATAAATATGCACAAGCCTTGGACCACTTCAATATATGATATTCCTACCTATAAAAAATATTGGTTTAGGATATTGAGAAAGTAAACTTTCAAATCTTAATAATAGGACAATGATTCTTTAATTTTAGACCATGTGAGATGTGGAAGTCATATATTTACATATTAACATATTTAAGATGTGTAACAATATTATAACATGTGTAATTATATATATATATATATATATATATATATATATATATATATATATAAAGTGTATAAGTATGAAATATCTTATATCATCTCATTTAAATCTAAATTATATATTAAAAATTATATTCTTAATTTAGGATATATATCAATACCTTCTAATATTGTTATCTCTTTTTATTTGTATATTATTTCTTTGATGTTATGTAGATTGTATAATTTCTTAGTAAACACAAAATTTCATTATCAAAATTCCATTTAATTTTATAAGAAACAAAAATTGCCTCACTTTATGAAGGCAATTATTTTAATTCTATTCTAAATAGTCATTTGATTGATTCGTTGATGGCAAAATGTAAGATGTTGTAGGTTTTTTAGTTTTATTAGGCAATATACCAATGTTCGCTTCAAGTCTAATGTTGATGATTCTTGTTAACATGATGTCTTGATTTTAGTATAAGCATGTAAATGAATGTCTTACATGTGTTACAACCCTTCTAATTTAACCATCAATTTTAGATGAGATCCCCTCTTAAAATGTCTTCAATATATAGTTATTATTACACACTAATATGATAATTTCTTACCATCATAATACAAAATTTATATATTAATAAGAACTTCGTTAAATTTTAATATTCATATCTATGTTGGTAATTAAGTCTTCATGTCAAGTAGTATATATGAGAATAAATAATTATTACATGGCCATAACCACTTTGAAGAGTTAATATATTATATTAGCCTACAATGGATAAATTTAAAGAGTAGTAGTAAATAATTATCATCATAGTAAATATTTGATCCCAAGGAAAAGTGCATTCAAAAGGAATGGGGTGACACTTGCAATAATTGCTATGAAATGACATAAATAATAGGGTAGATTTTCTAAAATATATAGGTTTTGTTAAATGGATAGGTTAAATTATAAGAAAAACTTAGGGATATGGTGGTACCTAATTAAAAATAGTAAGAGTGGTTAATATATGGGAAAAGATATGTGAATGTCTTAAAAAAAATTATGTGTATGTTTAGCATGACTCACCCTCTTTTGAGAAGAATGTTATAAGCATGCATTCCTTAAATGTTTTTCATCAGACCTTACCATCATAGATCATCATAATGTTGGACTAAGGAGAAAGAGAATGAATCAAAAGGAAGAATTGAGAACTTTCTATCTATACAAAGGAGTGCAAGAGAGGAAGAATTGAGAAGTTTCTATCTATACAAAGGAGTGCAAGAGTTTACATGAGTAAACCCTTTGAATAGAAATCAAAGCGTAAAGATAAAAGGCAATGCATCATATGAAGGGGCAAGTAGTGAATTGTTATAACCTTAAGAAAATACCCCTAAATTTTCTTATAAAATTTTGGCAAAGCCTAGTGAAGTGAATTAATTTTCATGGTGAATCTTTCCTATTTTTAAAATATTAATTTTCTTATGAATTTATGGACATTACTAGGAAATTTTATAAAATCCTCAAAAATACTACTAATTTCTAGTCATTCCTTAAAAAAAAATTTAGTTGGTTGGCACAACCCCCCAATATATTCTATTTTTTGGGTAATGGTGAAGCAAGGGGCTTAGGGGTGGTACTCACTAATAGCATCAAGGGATAGCACCCCCCCCCTTATAGGGGTTAAGGGAGTAGCACACACTAAAGATTTTTAAAATCTCACGCTAGAAAAATAAAACTAAAATCTAAATAAATTGGCACCTTATATTACCTTAATGATCAAATGGTTTTAATTTATTTCCATGGAATTATAAGAACTTATTCTTTAAAAAGATTACTTATCCTAAATTTTCTTTTGGGCCATGAGATTAGATAATGATGAACAATTGATGTGAACCATTGATCAATATTTAATCTCATTGCCCAAAAGAAATTTCATGTTGAGTAAGCCTTTTAAATGAAATGTGATTATAAAACCATGGAATTAACTTACAACCATAAAATTATCATAGAAGTCAATGGTGAAAAATGGATTCCATATTTCTTCACTAGAAATGCCCTATTTTCTATAAGGGCCTCACTATCACCAATCTATCTTTTTATAATGTCTTAGTGATTTAGCTCCCCTTCTATCTTATCGTATTAACTAAAATTGGAGGCCTAGATTTAAACTATTCACTATTTGCTAAAAAATTTCCACTATAAAATCATTGGTATTGAATTAATTGATGAAACATAATACCTAATTATAGTCAACAAAAGAAAGAAAAAACTATGTATGAATTGTTTGCTATATAAATGCCTCTTAAAGAGCCCTAGACATGTGTAGTGAATGGATTTAATGGAGCACAATGTATAGGGTAACCCTATGTGACGAGCTACTTGACTATGATACTATGACATAAGAGTAAATTTATTATAGTAATTTGAACACATGATGTATACCGCATTGCAATGACTGGTCATTAATGCATTGTATTTCCATATTGCTCTAAAAATATTAACAGGTAAATGTGTCTACCAAGTGGAATAAATAATAAAAGGTCACCTTTAGATTCAAAAGACATTTTTTAACATGCAAGTTTTACAATAGGTGATAGTAGGAAGCTAGGTAGGAAACCAATGGCTCAAAGTTTAAAAACTCATGGATCATTAGTATATTTTGTGGATGTCCATGTGTCACAGTAGTGTCTTGGATAAAACATTCAAATTTTGACAAGTGGTTCTAGGTCAACAAGAATAATTGGAATGTGATGTAGAAATTCAATAATTTGATTAAGGAAAAGGTTAGGGCAAGGCCATCCCTAAAACATGTGAGAATTGACACTAAAATAAGGATAATTTGTACACTAGTGTCAAAATTGTAAGATATGTCTTAATTTTGATCTTACACATCTTTTCCTAGAGAACCAACTCTAATGGTTTCATTAAACATCTAAACAAAAATATGAGAGATCCAGTTCCTATTAGCCTTGTAAAATTTTGTTGAAAGATCATTAGCTCTAGGATCTTTTCCATTACTAGGAGAGCTAATGACAAATTTGACTTCATCAATAGAAAATAGTACCTCAAGCTTCAAAGGCATCATCAACACCAAGCTTTCTACAAACCATTTTCTTAATAATAATTAATGTCCATACACTTTACCATAATAGAGTCAATACCAATTGAAGAAAACAAATCCTTGTAAAAATCTCTAAAAACATCTCTAAATTGAACATCATCATTAATAGGAATATTACCCACCATAATCCCTAAAATCTTCTCCCTTTCCACTTTTGGTGTGATAAAGTTCAATAAAAATTTAGACCTCTTATCCCTAAACCAGAGTAGCCTTGGCTTTGAACATATTAAAACATCTAATTTTATGATTGAGGTTAGCCACCACTACCTAAAACTTGTAAAAATTAATATTAAATGACATAAGACATGGGGTGGACTTTCTAAAATAAAGGTTCTGTTTAATGCATAGGCTACATTATAAAAGGAAACTTCCTTTACTATTAGGTTAAGATAAATGAAGGAAAAAGAAATGCATAGTAATTTTAGAATAGCTTAAAGTAGCTCAAATCTATTCTCAAACTGCATTAGCAATGGACATGTGCTCCAAGATCTCTAGAATGAATTTGCACATTACACAATTACAAATCTAGCACTTGAGTGAGCAATGTAGATGGGTATGACATAAGGAACTAAACATAAATTAATAAGAAAATATAGAAGGGGTGGGGCTTTAATTTTATTGCCAAGATTGTTGACAATTATAGTCTTGGATCTAAACATGGAACATACCAAGTATAAAATTGGGGATATGGTGGCAACTACTTAAAAGGACTAGGAGTGGTTAATACATGGGAAAGAATGGGAAAGGATGACTAGAAAAGAGTAGATGAGAATGTCTTAAGAAATTTTTTATCTATTTATATTCAGCATGGCTCACCCTCCTTTGAGACTAAAGTTGGAAGCATACATTCTCAAAGTAATTTCTATTAGACCTTACCACCATAGATCATCACAATGCTAGAGTAATGAGAAATAAAATGAGCCAAATGCAAGAATTCAAAAATTGTTTTCTATACATTACTACGATCTATAATTTATTTGATGTTTTGAAAATTTGGGCATCCTTTTCCTAATTTATTGTATTACGATTGAAAAATAAAATAACTTTTTAATTAATGTAAATTAAGTTTTTTATAAAATAAAATAGTTTTAATTAAAAGTTCAAATTTTTAATGTCTATATATCTTTTCTCATATATCTACTTATTTATGTGTCTTTGTATGTATATAATAATGTAAAAAGATATTAAAAATATATTTGTATAAATATTAAAAAAAATATTTTTTATATTAATCTAGTCATACATATTTCAACATCTATTAACTCATAACTGCATAGATATCTTACTATATAAGAACCTTCTATCAATCTCAAAACACTTACCTACCCTATATAACAACTTTCTGAAAAAACTTATCTTCTTTATTCCCACCTCTTTTGTTCAGTGCACATAATTTACCCTAACGACGGCGGCCCATTCACGTTCTACTCCAGCTGTCTTCTCTTTCCATCGTTCAACTAATTTTATTGTTTTTCGTCTATACTCCCTGTAGAGTTGAGAATTGATGGGAAATGGTTCATTACCTCGTTCAAAGCGCCCACTATTAATGTTGTGTTCTTCATTCCCAATTTTCCACTACTTCGCTCATCTCACGCGCAGGTGCAGTCATCTTAGCTGTCCTATTTTACTCACGCTCAAACATTCCAAGTCTCTTCTCCCAATGTATACTTTTTGAATAACTGTATACAGAAAAAAATCTTAGAAGCAAAAGAGGCATATGCTAAGTTCTAAAGCATTGGGGTTTTATCGCAAGGGGGAGTGCAGAAATTCTCTATAAGAGGCTTTCTGTAAAATCTCCCGCTCTCTCAAAATTGTATCCATTCGTCATTTTATAAGCTGAGTTTTTCTTAACAAAAATGGCATTTGTGAAAGAATGAGTATTTCTTTGCTGTAATAATGGTAATGGTGATGCTTATGGTGGTTGGAATTAGGGTTGCTGTTAGCACTATACTTCAATATTATCCACTTTAATGGTCAAACAATCAATAGTAATTTTAAACCTCATTTAAGTCCTGTTTATTTTTATTGGTCAAAATTAACATTTGACTGTTGAAATGGATGATATTTAAGAATAGCTACTAGCTAAGGTGGACAGAGACAGTAAGCCGTCATCTTTTTTATTTCTTCACTTGATATCTTTAAGTTTTGATCTCTGAACAAAATAGAAATTAACAGATAGGAGAATTTTCTGTTGCGCCTCCCACAGGTTTTATATTGCTCAAGTTTTCTTTCACTACGTTTTTTTTCATGCTTTACTTAAACTGCTAAAATTTATGATACTCTTAATATATTCAAAGAAAATGGAAAATGTGTGCGGCACTTAGGTCTTCCCTGTTCTTGTCTGAAATTTTTTCTTCTCTCTAATTTTCTCATGTAAGAATTCAACCACCAGGCATTGCATCACAGCTAGTGACTGGAAAATGTATGATTAGGAAATGAAATAATAATCGTTCAATATAGACAGAACTCAAATATTTTTTATATAGAAATTTATTTTAAAATCCATGGTCGCAGGATCGAAACCCCAGCGCCTACTCCTGTCAACTTGGCAAGGACAACGGAAAGAAAATCTCGGCCGTCTGATAGTGTTCCAGCCGGATCTGCTGACATGGCGACATCTGAGCAGGCGGCTTTGAGGAAAGCGATCCTCTTCCTCTTCCTTTTGCTCACTTTTGTAGTTATTCTCTACATCAATCGTGCTGTCGTCGGATTTTAATTAACTAAGCGTTTGATTTAGCAGCACTCTGGTAATCAGAGCTTACGATTTCTTGCCATTTAATAAATATCATCGATGAGATTTTTTCCCGCTATTTTGGAACAGTCGATGTGTCCGACTCCAATAGGTTTTGGAACAATCCATTTCTTTAACAACTTTATGCAAAATAGCCAGGTCTGCTGCAAATTCCGGTTCTCTATTTTTCTCTGCACAAATTTTTTTTTGAAGTTATTAAGAGGTAATCTAAAAAGTCCTAGTTAACATTTAGAGCTGTTTCTTGTCAATTGACAATTTTAATTGTTTACCCTGCAATTAGCACAGAACTGCAACTATTTTGGAAAACTTTCAAAGGATTATGGTATTTCTGCTTTTTTAAGCGACTGATTGTAGATTATTTGAAAAATATTGTTAGTAGCACTTTTGATAAATATCATCGATGAGATGTTTTTACCGCTATTTTGGAGCAGTAGATATGTCCGACTCCAATAGGTTTTGGAACAATCCATTTCTTTAACAACTTTAAGCAAAATAGCCAGGTCTGCTGCAAATTCTGGTTCTCCAATTTTCTCTGCACAGATTTTTTTTTAAAGTTATTAAGAGGTAATCTAATAAGTGCTAGTTAACATTTAGAGCTGTTTCTTGTCAATTAACAATTATAATTGTTTCCCCTGCAATTAACACAAAACAGCAACTATTTTTGAAAACTTTCAAAGGATTATGGTATTTCTGCTTTTTTAAGCGACTGATTGTGGATTATTTGAATATATTGTTAGTAGCACTTGTGATTGCTGAAAATTGTTCCGGAAAGGAGAATAACTCTGTTATACGAGATCGATTTTACTGTATTCATATCTCTCTCTCTCTCTCTCTCCAGTAGTTATCAATTATCTGTAGGAAATTTTATAAAAGCCCCTCCATAGTAGCACGTCTTTAGTCTATACACAGCTCATATTACAGAAATATTATGATACACTATAGATGAGACACCTCCCTACATATCCTTGTAACTATGTTTAATTTCTTACATGATTTTTGGTTATAGCAATTTAAAATTTGATTACTTTATAATTTAAAATTTTGTTTATAAAAGTATTGTTTATGAATATTTATTTATAAAATTATTGAATTTTTATCATTGTTTTTAAGTGTAATTTTGTAATAAATTCTTTTATTAATAATCTTTTAAATTGTTATATTAAGATAAAGTTTTTTTAAATCTATTCTTAAATATAAAAGGTTTTATGGTTAAATGTAATTTTAAAAAAAATAAAATAATTATTTATTTTAAAAAGTAAATTTAATTATTTTTACTTCTAGGTGATAGGATGACTAGTAAAAATTTAAATTGAGAAATTGTTTAACAACTTTCAAAATTATCATTAAATCTATTTAAATAATAAAATAAATTTACAAATATTTAAAATATCAAAAAATTTGTTATTTAATTTTACTTATCTTAATTTTCCTATAAAATATATTGTTGAAAGTGTAATGGAGCACCTTTGCTAGAGAACACAAAACACACTAACTCTACAATCTAATTTGAATGAGCATAATCTTGTGAATAGTTTTTATTTTGATGAAAGACGTAGGTAGATGAGCATACAAGGGAGAAGAATTGATCTTGCATAAGCTTTTAGTCATGTTATCTAAATCTATAATATTGTTGTTCAAGCTTTGAGATAGGTTGAGATGGATCTTTATAACTATTGAGGTTTTCCTCTACTAACCTAAAAGATACCATTTAATGAGTAAATCCAATTAATTATAATTACAATTTTTAATGGAGTACATTAATTATTAAAAAAAAAAATTAAATTTGTTTTGCTAAATATGTTGAAATTCAAATATAATATTCTATCAAAAAGTTGTAGTTTAATTGGTGAGGATGATGGTATATTTTTTTATTATGTTATTTAGAAAGGTTCAAAACTTTGAGGTGCAATAAATAATGGGAGGTTTGGTCTGACAAAATGGATACCCCTCAATCCTTAACTTTCAATTGAAGAAGTATTATCTTAGACTTATGCTCCAATATTAAGTTGTAGAAACAAATATATATTTCATTTTTTTATGTTACCTATGATAAGAAGAAAGATATATTTTAAGAAATGATTTCTTAATTTTTTTTATACAAATCAAGACGTATTCACTACAAAGCAATATTAAGTTGTAAAAATAAACATAGATTTCATTTGTTTATGTCACCTCTAAATAGGATAGGAAGAAATATTTTAAGAAATGTTTTCTTAATTTTTTTTATATAAATCAAGAAATATTCACTACAAAGAAGTATAATATATTAGGTGATTTGTTTTTATATTAGAAATGAAATTTTATAGTGGTTAGGAACATTTTACCTTGTACAAATTTATTTATAATTTTATAGCTATTTTTCCTTTTAATATATATCTTTAATGGTGACTCAATGTCTAAATTCTCTATGGATCTCAGAGCTCCAAATCTCAAGAAGATTCCGTTATAAAGAAAATCAACAACTTTTTCTTCCCTTCCAAACTACAATGCCAAAACTTTTGCCCATTTGGTTACATAGTCTATGTAGACCAAAATATATGCTTTGCCTGAAGATGGTGGAGAAATTGGTCCCACAAAATCTAGACCCCATTGCTCAAATGGTTCCAACATTACTTGAGGCTACAGTGACATTTCTTAGGTAAAGGTTGGTTGACCCATCTTTTGGCACTGATAACACTGTTGCACATACCTCTTGGTGCCCTTATGAAGAGAGAACCAATAGTAACTAGCTCCTATAATTTTTTGAATGGTTCTTTGTGAGGAATAATGTCCACTAGAGGGTTCACCATGACATACTCTTAAGACATAAAAAATTTCATCATCTCTCAAACACCTACGTAAAATAAAGTTGGGACCACACTTAAATAGTAAACCATTTAACCATTTGTAAGATAAACTTTCTTTTACCAATTGCTTCTTTTGTTTTGAGGTGAAATGAGATGAAAGCAAGCTTGTAGCTAAGAAATTAGCTATGTCAACAAACAAAGGTGTAGTAGAAGAAACAACAAAGAGATGTTCATCTAGGAATTTGTCTTCCACTGGTTGGTTTTCTCCACCTATATGCAATCTTGATAGAAAGTCAGCAACCAAATTAAATTTTCTTGGGTTGTCTATAATGTTAATATCAAATTCCCGCAGTAATAATAGCCATCTAATTATCCTTGCACCCACTACATGTTTGTTCATTAAGTGTTTGATAGCTGCAATCCTCTGTCCATGAGAAGTTAGCATCTTTGGTAAGCAAGGAAAACATAGGAGTAGCTATTCTACTAAAATTTTCTATAAATCTCCTGTAGTATCCTGCATGACCTAGAAAACTTAACATCTGTTTGGTTTTTAGGTGAGGGTAACTACTTTATCACTTTTATTTTGTTCTAGTCTACTTTGATTCATTTGGCTAATATGTGATGTCCAAGTACAATTCCCTCCTCTACCATCATAAAGTGTTTTTCATGGCTCAAGGATAGCTAGTATTTTTTGCAATATTGTAGCACCTTATCTAGGTTTGTGAGAGCTTCTTCAAAGGTGTCTCCATATATAATAAAGTCATCCATATAGACTTCCATACATTCATTAGCCAATTGATAAAAAAGGGCTAAAACATCCTCTGAAATGTAGTTGGAGCATTACATAGTCCAAATGGAAGAACTCTATATGCAAAAGTTTCCCATGAACAAGTGAAGGTGGTCTTGTCTTGGTCCTTCAGTGCTACTTGAATCTAGCTATACCCACTAAATCCATCTAAGAATGAGAAGTTCTTTTTCTCTTCTAAGTTGTCCAGCACTTGATCAATGAATGGTATGGGAAAACAATCCTTCTTTGTTGCTTTATTTAGCTATCTATAGTCAATACACACTCTCCACTTTCCATTATTTTTAGGCACTATGACTGAGGGTGAGACCCACTAACTATCTGAGATAGGATATATGAACCCTGCTTATAGCAATTTCTCTATTTTAGTCTTAACAATATCTTTCAAAGTAGGGTTTAATTTCCTCTGGGGTAGTCTAACAAGTTTGACATCTTCAATGTATATATGATGAGTACAGATCTCAGGAGGGATGCCCTCCATATCTTGATATTCCCAAGCAAAAAGCTGTTGAATGGGAGACTGGAAGTTTAAGAAGTGCCTCTTCCTATTTTTCTGCTAACTAGATGTTGATGTTCAATGTTCTCCTAGGTAAAATCATGACCTACTTTGTAATCTGATTCAAAGATCTCCCTACCCCATATCTTGGAGTCATAGTGTTAAGAGGATGGGAATGTGGAAGCAGCATATGGAATGTGACCAAGTCTGTATAAAAGGTTTCTCCACAAGGAATAATATTTGCAAGGGTACAATGGGTAGCAGTGTGACAACCCTTCTTTGACCGAATTGATGTCTTTTGAAAGGGGGAGTTGTGGCATGAGAAGTAGGTGAAAATTTGATTGCAGAAAACACTAAGGCCATGTAGAGAAGTGGATTGCATCAATCAATGACTTGGAGGATAGAAAGGAGTTATTGCTTGAGGAAAAATATCTCTGAGGCAGATGAAAAAGGATGTAGGAATTAAGGAGAAAAAAATATCTGATCTACAAGAGTTGAGTCAACACGTTTTGGAGAGAGAAGAACAGGGTAGTAATTTCAATGGTAGTGGGTCTTAAGTTTCATGTATGAGTTTATGTAAATGGGGGGTGACTGAACTAAGGATCAGAGAAAAAGTAGTTTTAGATGGAAATACTCTTCAACATTTAGTAACAAGAGAAAGCATATCTTTTAGGAGATTGGAGGCTCTAGAAAACAAAAAAAAAAGAGAAGAAAGTTGCAAACTAAAAATGCCTCAGGAAGAGAAGACACCTTATTCACAGGTTGAGAAAGAAGAGAAGAGAGGGTGAATACAGGGGATCACAACTAGTCTACGGAGTAGTGTGACTAGTCAAAAGGGAAGTGCAATTTGTTAGAGGTATTTACCTCATCTCTTTGTCTTTCCATCACAAAAACTATGGTTTGGTTGCTACGCTTGAAGGAAAACTACCTAGATTTATTCCAATGTAGGACATTTACATTGCCTCTTTCCTTGAATTTATTCCTATTACATGTGGAACTCTTCTTTAATTCATTGGATTAGACAATTTTCTAAGAAAGATCATGTGTTTTTCGATTTATAAGTTGTGGGATAAAACCAAGGGTTCAATTTTATAGAGAATACTATGAAGGTAGCCACACAGAAAATCTCGATTAAGGAGACTTTAAACAAAATCAACAGCATAAGCAAGAAAGGCATGAAGGATCTAACCTAAAAATGGCAAGAGCATGAATAAGCTTTAAAAATATGGGCTATGGCTATCCAACTAATGAATAGAAGTGAAATTTTTGGCAATTCCTGTAATTAAATGTTATAGCTTAATAAATTGACTCTAAAGCAGAACCCCAGCAAATTCTAAAAATAGAAGTTGAGGAAATTAAAATATATGGTTATGGATAGAGTTCGATTTTAACCTCTAGAAAACCAAGCATTTTGGTAGATCTCTAGCATAATAGATTAGTAAAATAATTTTTAAGGCTATTATACATTTGAAATAATATTAACCATAGATCTCATATAATATATATCAGATTCTCCAAATATGAACAACTGAACATAACACAACAGTTTATTAAATAGTTTAAACATAGATGTCATTATATTAACAGTTTAAAAAGAAAGATTAGTGGAAGATATCTTCATGTAACAGTAATACAAATGAAAAGTGTAGATTTAGATCTAAAAATGTAAATATTTATATAGTTTTATCTTTACACGTAGATAGTAGTTTAAGTACAAAATGAGAGCAGAGCTACTTTAGGCGATGACAAACCAAAAGAAATATTAGAATTTATATAATCTACTTTTCTTTTGGGGCTAACACAAAGGGTGTCCCATACACCAAATTGGTGTCTTGGTAGGCGGTCATTATGCAAAATTTAGGCTGTGAGTAGACTTACAAGACCATTTGTTGTGTTTTCTTGATATCCGTGCATTCCTCTATGAAGAGTGGTTAAACTGGGGTCACTGGAGTTATTACACAATTGATCTAACTGGCATAGGGCTATTTTTAATAACACTACACTGTCTATGGAAGCTTTTGTCTTGTAGACCACATTCCTCTATTTCTGATTTCTACACTAGTGTTTTAGTCTTTTTGAATTCCCCGTTTAGTTAAATGAGATGAACAGGGTCTAGGCATTAGAGTGGTTTATTGGAGTGGATCTCTACGGGCCTGGGGCCCATAAGTGGCTGCCAGGGGAACTAGTAGTAGAGTTATAGTAACAAGTGATAACTAAAACTAAAATGTTCAGGTAAAAGCACTAATAAGATAATTATACCTCATGGATGGCCTTGAAAGCTTGTAAAGGCTAAGGATGCAAGGAGAAGACCTATCCATCTGTAGGATGTTGAGTCATCTGTCTGCAGGGTGTGGATTTGGGCACGATTAAGTCTCCTCATCTGCATGAGAGGAGTACTTGGTTCTACATGGTGCCATCCCTTCGAGAACACATGATGGCACTCCATATGATTACACTCTAGTATCTAGCACCTTAGCAGTCGTGATTAGTACCTAACCTATGACTTGGATGAGTACACCTATATTATGACTTTGATTGTATGCACTATTCTCCATGTCTGCTTTGTGTCTGATGTGAGTGTTGGCCATCTTGTATCCCCTTGTTGTTCATCTGTTTGGGCCTTGTGACTATCTCTGAGCGTGGTGGGGTGGTCTCTTAGGAGTCCACATGGCTGGGAGGCATTGCCACCACCATTGGGGACCAACGAACAGGTTTGGAGCACCAGTTGGAGATGATCTCTCCTTCCATTACTTTATTCAGCTATTGTAACCATTTAGTCCTTGTATCATACTCAGGACTATGTTATTATACTTGTATCATATTCTAGAATATATCATTTTAATTATATATGCAATTATGTAATTGAACTCTCTTAGGAGAGAACTTGTAATCATTGTATTTAATGAGAAGAAATGTGATGTTCCTTTATTGCTTTACATATTCTGGTGTGGGTATTGGATCCACCTATATTTTATGCTTATAGATTCATGTTTTTTATCAGATGGGATTAGGAACATTTGCTTTGGTGTTTAAAAATGAATGGTATCAATCTATCGTATTGGTAACCGAATTAGTGTAGGTTGTCCACTTCTGTCAAAAAAAATTATCTTGTCCCCTTTTGGCTCTTACCTTTTAGGGGTCACGTAGCAGGATGTTACAAGTAGTGAGGAATTCTCTTTTTGAGTATTGGGCTAATTCCATTATATTCTTGTCAATAAGAATGTGGGTAATGTCTTCTATTGTGTCATAGTTTATTTCTTCTTCTAACTCACCCAAATGTTCCTTAATGGTAACCATAACTACTAACACACTATTTCCCATGTTATTAGGCTCATCTACCCACACTTTTCTTGAGTAATGTATTGATGGTTTAACATGAGGATATAAAGAGATTTTCTTCAAATCTATCCCATTGGAAATGACAATGTCTCTTGTTTGACAATCAATAGATGTTTTTGTAGCTAGCCATGGTCTACCTAAGATCAAGGGGTAAGCATTTTGCTAGTTTCTGGGTTATAATATCATAAAAACTATTAGAAATTCCCATGATTCCACCATGACTGGGACATCAGTTAATACCCCTTTTGGAATAGCTACTGATTAGTCAGTGAATTGGAGAATTGTGGATGTGGCCTGGACACTAGTCAAAGCTAATTTGTCTAGGGTGTACACTGTCATTACATTTATTGTTGCCCCCAATTCAACCAAAACATTAGATATTTCTACCCCTGAAATATAGATAGTAATGACAGGGTTCCCAGGGTCTCCATACTTTGGGAAGAGCATTTCCCCCTCAAGAAGGTTTGCTACTTTCCCTTCTACCTGAATGGTAGTAGGGAAGTTTTTCTTCCTACCCTAGTTAACACAATGTTTTTTGATGAATTGGTTTAGTTCAGGCACATCCCTGATTGCTTGTAAGAGTGAAATTTCAATATTTAGTTGTCTAATTTCTTGTAGAAGTTCTTATTCCATAGGAGGTTGGACTTGTTTTCGTAGGACAGTTTTCTAAGGGACATGTTGCTTGATCCATTCTCAGTAAGGTGTTGGTTTTTCTATCTTCGGAACAATGCTAGAGTTCTTCATAGAAGTGGCTCCAAAGGTGTTCTCCAGATTTGTACCTTTAGGAGGAACTTCGGAGTTACCTAAGGGCTATTCTTTTAGCACAGTTTTGATAGTAATCTCCTCTTGAGTTTGAGTGGTTGGATTTTTGAGTTCCACATCATTAGTTACTTCAGCAATAAGTGGGGGAGATGGTCTTGGAAGTGCTTTCCTAGAACATAGCTAGAGGTTGTTGAGATAAATAGCATTGACACGGGGTGCTACCACAATAATGGGTTACACTTTTTGGGACATCCTAATTTTTGCTGAAATCACATATTTTTAGAAAATATAATGATTTAAGCCTTGAAAGGTTCCATTTAAAAGATTTTAAGTCAAGAGGGTTTGAACAAACCCTATTAGATTCAAAACCCCTTGGATAGAAGCCCGCTAGTTTTAAACCATATCTATAATGGAATCTCCTCTACACCTATCAAAATGCTGATAAAAAACTAATTTTGATTTATCTTTTGAGGGATTAAATGAAATCATTTAAATTTATTCTTTGTAAGTATGTAGTCCTTATTATAATCTTCTCAAAAAATATAATTTTAAATATATTTAATTTGAGTATTATATTTATTTTTTATTTCTTGTGAATGTATGTTTTTCATCGAACATCAAGTTCTCTATCCTACACACATAGAAAATTAGTAAATTACTAAAAAAAATTCAAAAAAATATTTATACACTAGGTATTGATGTTCTTGTTTCAACAAAAGAAAAAAAATGAATTTTGATACATACAAAAAAAGTTATGTTTTAGAGAATATGCCTATGTCTAGATTATAATTGGTTTGACTTCAAAAATTAATAAAAAATAATATATTCAACAAAAAATTATAAAACCAAATGCATACACTATATATTGGTGTTACCAATCTAAATTAAAAAGAATCATAATTTTATCCTTCGTAGAAAAAAAGTTATGTGCTATGGAATACACATCACTTTAAAAAAATGATGTTTACTATTAAAAACTAGTTATCAAAGGAGATGCAAAAAAATTTACACTTTTTTTTTTAATAAAAGAGGGTAAAAACTCTATTAATCAAAGAGAGTAGTACAAAGCATAAAAGCAGTAAGAGGCCCAAACGGGTCCAGGAACAACAAACAAGAAGTCAAGAAGTGGTCATGCAACATCTCACATCCTCTATGAACAAATCCACAAAATCCTGAGGAAGATCCCCAGGTAAGCTGTTCCAATCATCTACGAGCCAGGTCCCATTCTTCTCAGAATCCCATTTGGCCAACCCATCAGCCACCTTATTCCATTCCTGAGGGATATGAGAGAAGGTGATAGAATCAAATAAATCTCCAAGACTGGTGATTTGCTTAGCCACCACCGCAAGCTGCCAACTAACATTATCAAACTACCTTCTATTTATCAAGTCTATCACCACCTGAGAATTTGACTCGCAGATAATCTTATTATAGCCAAGGCATATGCCTTCTTCAAAGCCAAAAGAATAGCCAAGGCCTCCATATGATTATTAGAGTGCAGACTCTATAATCTGAGAAGAAAAACACAACCACCCTAGAACTGTCTCTACCCACCCCACCAATGCCAGCATGACCAGGGTTACCCCTTACAGACCCATCAGTATTGATTTTCAAGACTACAGTGGGAGGGGGTAGCCAATGTCCTTCCTTAGAAACCTTCCTTCTAGAACACCTGCTCCACCCAATCTTGGGCCTTCTGAGACCCCCAACAAGAATCCCTAGATTACAAATCACTCTAGTATAACCACGATCTACTAGGGCTGATAGATCACATTTAGCATACAAGGTCTCCTGCAAAGCCCCAAGAATACGAGACCAAACTTGACCCAACAGAAACTTCTTATCCAGAAAGACCCTACAGTTGTGCTCCAACTAGATGTGGCATATAATCAGACTAGGGCCAATTGGCCAAGCTATTGCAAAAATGAAATCCTCACCAGAATGGACCCAAAGTTCCACCAAAACTCCTCTAGAGAAGAAGAGTTCCTGCACTGCAAACTCCAGGACCCCCACCAAAAATGCCAAATACTCCTAGCAAAAGGGCATTGGAAGAAAAGATGTGAAATGGTCTCAACATATTTTAGACATAAGAAGCATAAGGAAGGACCTTGGAAGCCATGCTTATAGAGGTTATCCCAAGTCAAACACCTACCATAAACCACTAGCCAAGAAAATAAATTGCATTTTGGCCAAGAGAATTTATTCCAAATATTTTTCCACCAAGGAACCTCAGCACTCCCCCAAGCCTGTCTGTCCAAAAATGATACCCTGAAGCAATAGTGAACTTCCCTTTTGGATCCAGAGCCCAAGCTAGCACATCCTGCTCTAGGAGAGAACAATAGACTCTTTCAACCAAAATGGAGGACAACTCCCTCCTATCCTCCAAAGATCCACCCATGGGCCATTCCTACATATCCTTCCACTGGTAAATAATAGTCTGCCCCAGAGCCTGAGGGGCTTTGAAATCCATCACTCTACTCCAACCAGCCTGAACAAAAATCCTACATAAGTCCCCCAAGTGAGGGTACGAGGAGAGGATAAGTGGGAAGCCATCCCAGGAGTCATGCCAAAAAAGAGCATCAGATCCTCTATTGCAGATCCAAAATAGGCCTTGTTTAACCAACACAGTCCCCCTCTTCAGAGTATTCTAGATCATAGAACCTCTCCTTGAAAGACTAAAATGAGGCACCTCAATGCCCTCCACCTCTCTAAGGTACTTGAAGGTAAGGATCCTAGCCCAAGCTAATAAGAACACCATCTCTAGTATAGCTTAGCAGCCAAAGCCTGTCCATTCAAATCTGTCCTGCACAAACCTAGACCACCATCCTACTTTGGCTGGAAAACAACTTCCCACTTAATTAAGCTCCACTTTTTTGAAAGGAGATTACCCGACCAAAGAAACTACCGACAAAGGCCCTCAAAATCTTTGATGAAACTTGAGGGAGCCGTCAACATAAAGCACCTGTATATAGGAAGGGCCTGAACCACAGACTTCAATAGAGTAACTCTTCCAGCTGTAGATAACCATCTATACGTCCAGTGACAAACCAACCCACGAAATTTATCCATCACATCCTACCAAAAATAGCTGGGAAGTGGGCACACATCCAGAGGGATGCCAATGTATATAAAGGGAAGTTTCCCCACTTGAAATCTTAAGATCCTAGCAATACGCTGCTGAATAAGCCTGGGGGTATTAAAGAAATAAATGCAAGACTTACTTTCATTAATGTTTTGACCTGAGGCAGCCAGGTAACAATCCAAAATTTGATGCAAAGCAACCTCTTCAGCCACCTTAGTAACACCCATCAAAGCCATATCATCCACAATTTGAAGATGAGTTTGAGGAAGAGAATTTCTCCATTTCCAACCTTGAAAGAGCCCATCCATAACACGAGACTTAATGAATCTCCCCAAGCCTTCAGCCATCAAGGTGAACAAATATGGGGATAAGGGATCCCCTTGTCAAAGACCTCTAGAAGCACCAAACAGATCCAAAGACTACCCATTTATGAGGACAGAAAATGAGGAAGTCCTCACAGCTCATGGCCTAATCAATCCACTCACAACTTAACCTGAAGGCTATGAGAATTTTGATCAAAAATCCTAGTTAACTCTATCATAAGCTTTAGCCATGTCCAACTTTATAAACATAGCCTTTTCCTTAGAAGAGGCCATAGAGTGAATAGTCTCAGCCGCAATAACTACTCCATCCAAAATCTGTCTACCTACAACAAAGCCCCCTTGTTCCTCTGAGATCAACTTATCCAGACATGGCTTCAAAGATTCAACAATTAGCTTTGTAATGATTTTATACACCACATTGCACAAAGAAATTGGTCGAAAAAGATCCAAAGAATCAGCACCCTCGCATTTTGGGATAAGAGCAAGAAATGTGGCATTCATGGCTTGCAACATTTGCTTATTCCTAAAAGACTCCTGCACCACCTCCAATAGGTCAAGGTTGATGACTTCACAAAATTCCTGAAAGAACTCAGCCAGGAACCCATCAGGACCAGGAGCCTTCCCTTTTTTCAACTGAAACACCACATCCTCCAACTCCTTCCAAGAAATAGGTTTAATAAGAGAAGCATTCATATCCGTAGTCACCAAAGAGGGAATACAAGTAGGATAGAAGCTTCCTCCTCACTACTAGGTGGGGTATCTTCAGAAAAGAGAACAGAGAAATAACAAACCACCTCACTAGAGATCCCTGAAGAGGAAGAAAGAACAGAACCCTCAGGAGAGCGGAGAGAAGAGATAAAGTTGCCTTGTCTTCGAGCCTTCACCAATTTATGAAAGAAGGAAGTATTCCTATCCCCTTCCTGAAGCCAATCAACACGGGCCTTCTGTTTCAAAAAAATTTCTTCACGAAGCTCCCATTCCTCGAGGTCTTTAACCACACTAACCTCAAGCCTACTTAAATTTGCATCAAGACCCTAGTCCTGAATCTTCCTGGTAATAGAATCCAAGCACTCCTGGGCAACCCTTTTCCATTGAAACACGTTTATAAATTGATACTTATTCCAATGTTTCAATTTATACTTCACATATTGAAGCCTCTTCACAAATGAGTACATAGTTGTACCAAAATTAGGTCGTCCTTCAGTCCACCATCTAGAAACCAAGTCAAGAAGACTCTCCTCCCTAAGCCACATAAGATGAAATCTAAAATTTTGTTTCTTAGGACCATCAACCAAACAAGCAGAGAATTTGGTTGGCCAATGGTCTGATCCTCGCCAATCTAAAATTTTAGAGCATGACAGCCACTTGTCACCCACCTAAAAATAGGAAACAAGAAACCTATCTAGCCGTTCATAAATGGCATCATCCCCAAGCCTCCTATTATTCCAAGTAAACATGCCATTTGAAGGTTTGATATCTACAAGTCAGACCTGAGCTAAATTATCCCTTAGAAGATCAGAAGATGGGTCCAAACGAGGTACACCCCTCCTTTTCTCCTCAAGGGAGGCAATTGCATTGAAGTCACCTACCATAATCTAGGGGAGGAAAGGATCCAACGATCTCAGAAGATTGATATGAGACCACAGGAGAGTCTTACCAAGGACATCCGTTGGAGCATAAATGTTAGAAAGAAGAATTCTTTCTACCATCTCCAAACTAATTGCAACTGGAGAGATGGAAAATCTGCTAGAGATCCAGCAAATAAGAGAAATTTACCAAGGATCCCAGAGGCAAGCAAGACCCCCTGAGTTGCCTTGTGCACCCACACACTAGCAAAACCATCTGTTCCAAATCTTAGACACACATTGCATCATACCATCCATAGATAACTTCATCTCTTGGAGGAAAACCACATCCAGAGAATGAGCACTAACCAAGTCCTAAATAGCCTTTTGTCTAGGGATGCTATTCATACCCCTTACATTCCATGATAACACAATCATCGCGAAGGGTGAGAGACGTGAGTATCCAATGTCTTCACCGACCCAGATTCCACCAATCTTTCTCTAGCCATCTTAACTTTCTCCTAATCCTTCTTCCTCCCCACCTTTTGGGGCTTATCTGGAGCACACTTTTTTAGGGATTTTTGCTATAGACCCAAAATAGGAGAAGAAGAGAGGGTTTTTTTCTTACAGAGTCTTCCAAACCCGGTCCATTGGCTAAACTCACCCTTTCATCTAAAGAGGCCATGGGGGTTTCCACCATGCCACAAGAGTCCCCAAACCCAGCATCAGGGGGAGAAGCAACTGAATCCATCACCACCCCGGAAGCCACCACAGGAACTAGGACTGAGGTAGTGACAGACAAAGACTTAGAATTATGATCAACTAAAGGAGAAGCTTCAACATGCATGTCATAAGAAACCCCCTCCTCATGGACTAACTCATCCAAAGACTCAAACTCATTAAAAGTCTCCTCCTCTTGATGATCCCGAAGAGTCCTCTTTAGACCCTGATTCTTGTTTCATGCCTTAACTGGCGCAAAGCCATCTTTATCCGATACCACCCCCTGCACGGGTGCTTTACCCTTTTGTGCCCTTGGATTAGACAGAGCCTTCACATTATCTGAACCACCAGCACCCGAGGCATGAGGGCACCTCCTTTGAAGATGGCCATACTCATGGCACAGCCAACACCTGAAAGGTAAAGTCTAATAGTCTAACTGTTTAGTCTAGGAGCTAGACCCAAAAGTCAAATTAATAGAATCTGGTAGAGGCTGGCTCAAATCAATCTCCACACAAATTCAGGCATAGGAAAAAAATTGCTTCTCCAGAGTTTGC
Organism: Cunninghamia lanceolata; assembly: GCA_027924645.1. Classification (NCBI taxonomy): domain Eukaryota; kingdom Viridiplantae; phylum Streptophyta; class Pinopsida; order Cupressales; family Cupressaceae; genus Cunninghamia; species Cunninghamia lanceolata. Next base: position 12,375,285 of record BSBN01000388.1, on the reverse strand, counting down.
TGAGACAGGCCAATAGGCTTCCCTAGCTGCAACGCAATTGATTGCAAAATATCCTGTCTCCAACATTCCAATGGCAACCGAGGAAAACAAACCCACACCGGCAACTTTGAGAGCAGCGCCTCTGCTAAATGAAAGCCTACATACCATGGCTTCATGAAAATGCCAACTTGATTATAAAAGTAGGGCTCTCCCTCAAAAACCTTGTTACAATCGGAGATACACAAAAAGACCACTAGAAAGATTTCAAAATCACCTTCTGGATTCCATGACATGCAAATCTAGGGTTCTAGAAAAGGAATCAAAACCCTCAATCCCATAAATTTGTAGATTAAAACATGTTTGCTATAATACTCTAGGTCCTCAGCTACTACCTCTGTTTGAATCACCAGCTTTAGATGAACTTGAGCTCTTTCCAAGCATCTGCTTATCTTGTGCAATTTCAAAGCACCAGTGTTGAAAACCCCAACATCAAACAGAGATGGATGAGGAGACCCATCACCAACCCCAGCCATAGCAATATCCCCCGACATCACACCTAAAGGCATAGACCATACAATTAGAAAATCCCCTCAAGCCCTTACACCCTACACCTACATCGAACAACGCACACACAAGAAACCCCCACCCCCTTGAAAGCTAAAAAACCCCACCCCTTGCTAAAAACAAACCCACAGAGCCCGATCTACAAAGAAAAAATGCATGCAATAGAGAACAAACACATGCAGACTGCACAGAGCTTCCACGCACACGCTCCATCCAACTATCTCAAAAGACAAAAAATTTACAATTGAACTCCAAATGTTTTGAAAAATATATATTTAGAATCTACAAACAAAATCTCACAAATCACTATTTCGCATCATCTTCAAAATCCTAATGGTTTAGAGGCTATAGGTGTTAGAACGTGAAGATTTGGTTCAAAATATTGATTTCAATGTTAAGTTTGGCCAAAAAGTGTAACCCATTATTGTGGGATGACCCCACAAGAAATATTTTCTTCATCTATCATGTAAACAATTGCTCCCTATTTATTTCGTAGATTTGCTACAGGTTGAGATGGTAAAGGTGGTTGACTAACTGACTTATTTTGTGATTGTCCCTATGTGTTGGGGGGTCTAGTTAGTAATGCTTGTTGCTAAGGTTGGAAACATATAGGTTGTCCTTGGTATTGTTGACTATAGATCTATTGAGGACCCCACTGAGGCTACATGTTTTGTGATCTAAATTGTTGTGGGAACTATTGTGGCCATTGTTAATTTCCCCAGGGATGGTTTTACCAATGCTGGTCCTGCCATTGCTGGCTTGATAGGTCTTGTGGTCCCTAAGGGGGAATGTTTTGAGATGCCTTCCACATTGGATTCCATTGATTATTTCCTCAATTTGAAGGACCCCTATAGGTAGCCTAGTTTGGGTACTGATTATATGGGAAATTGCCAATTTATTTTTGTCCTACATAATTCAACTTCTCTTCTATTATGACATTCTTCTAGTTAGCCATTTTAAGGAAGGGATCTGATCACAATGATTGGTAGGGTGCTCCCTATCATAGATTTGACAGATTTCTAATTTTTCTAACATTCTCTTAACAAGTGTTTGTTCCTATATCTAGGACAATATATGGAGAGAGGTTTAGTTGTTTTTCTTTGTTTAGTTGTTCTATTCTTTACTTGAATCCCATCTAATGTGGTATTCAATTGGACCAGAATATTTGTCTTAATATTTGCAATCTCCTCCATTAACTATCATATTTCATTCTTCCCTTTAAAATATCTGGGTGTTCTCACTCAATCCTAGGTTCTAGAATAGTTTCTACAGAGTTCTTCTATATCAAACTTTATTTATTGAGATGGTGAAATTAGGATATTTAGTGGGATAATAAATGAAGTGGTGGATGGAGGAGATAAATCTAATTTTATTTACCTTTCCCTTCCTCAACAAAATGTAGCCATAGATAGGTTAACATGGCTTTTACAAAGGGTTAAACATTTATTAATGGAGATAACATTGAAACTCAATTATCATTTAGAATTAATAATGATAAATATACTTATTGATTTAATTATTATTTAATAAAAAGGAATAGTGGCAATCATTAATATTATACTACATGAAAATTAATAAAACATTACTAATTGAAAACTTATTAAATTATAAATATGATTAAATAATTAAATAAAGAGGCTATAGTCGAATTAAGAATAATTATTACTAATCATTAGATGTTATTATTTATGAATATATTCATTTGAAATTGCAAATAAATAGAGTCATGACATACTTCCCCCCTAAAAGTTTGCATCATCCCGATGCAAAGGTTAGATACAGAAGGTTCGGTAAATGTGAGATATTCATTCCTAGTTAAACATCCTTACTGCTTGCGCATCAACTCCAAATGTTAAGTACTAAAATGAATCATTGAAAATTTCCAGTTATGTTAGAGGCTTACTCCAATCCGTGTTAGAATCCAAGAGAAATGATACACCACTGTAGATTAGAAGAATGATATTATCTTAGTTAATCTTAGTACTTAGGAAGTTCAAATAGCTACTTTGTGCTAAAGTGTCTAAAATGAGACATACTAAGATAAAGCCAACCTAGCTCTTCTGTCCTTTGGGCAAACTGGTTCATATGGAACTGGTTCTAAAGGACCCTATCACTACCCAATATGGGGTAGATTAAATAATGGGCAAACGGGCCTGTACATGTAGAACTGATCAAAACTCTATCCAATATATGATAGGTAAAGACAACAACCATATGAGCTAACAGGGACATGAATCAATAAATTGCTCTACCAGAGGCTTAAACTCATCAGGATCAATTCAGATGCTAAGTCACAGGAAATTTTCAATAGGCCCATATATTGTACCAAGGAATTTCTGTAAGTTGATTCAATAAGAATGTTCTAAGGACCTTGTACCCTCCCTTAGGTTTTAGGCAACCGGCCAGGTACAGGTCAATTCTCTTGAGGATTCTTCTTAGTATCAATGAATTTCACCATTCAAATATCATATAAACATTACACTTAAAAAAGGAATACATGCTCAAGCACACTCAACAACACTTATGTGAAAGGTAACAATTCTATAGTTGTCTCTAGTATTCATCCCATTTGAATTGTCAAGTTTCGGAAGCTAGAAAATAATGTAGGCTCAGGGTACATTAGGGTCCATCCTCAACCCATGGAACAAATAGCAAGGAGTGGGTTTGCACTATGAACTAGCTAGAGTGGTTCTAATAGGTGGGGGAGAAGATGGACTACACTCCAATGTGATCACTTTGAGGAGATACCCTCAAATAGGGGCCACTATAGCTCACCCTAAAATAAGTTATGTCCCAAAGGAAACCTTCACTCCTCTCTCAATCCCTAATTACACTAGCGTGCGCTCGTCTGAGTGGGAGGGCCGATGCTAGGGATGACACTATCACAACACATATGAACATGACGAGTGACTCACACATCTCTAAATAACACACATTAAACACATTTCTTTAACATATCTATACTAGACTAACACAGTTATTCACACCCATGTATAACTATCACAAAGGGAAAGTATAAGTGGATCACACATTATATCCACAAAACCCTTCTCCCCAAGATGGATACCATGTATCATATACTTGAGGTACGATCACAACATTCATTGGTATTTACACATCATTTAAATTAGAGGTCCCTCCACCTCACATATCTCTCATAGGTCAAATACACATGATGATGATTATACTCACATGCATCAACCTACACTCATCACAATGACCTCACATTACTCACACCATGAGGCTTAACAAAATGGGTACTTACGGGGACAACAAGGACTAATATGTCAGTGAGTAATCCATAATGTCACATCACCATATATCTAATGGATGAATAACCATATAAATACATAACCAATGTGTCAATATCCAAGTAGCCATAAAACCATATAATCTCACCTCCAAAGGAACCACTATCATTATTGCCTTAGTGTCAAGTAATCCAAAAGGACCCCTCCTCACATTTCCTAATACTTTGCTCATGTTTGTTTAAGGTGTTATCCTCTAAGAGGAAGGTATGCAAGAAACAAACACATAGGTCTAGGGGAATGGATTATGACTGTCTAATACTAGTCCCATTTGCAAACCCCATCCTCACAATAGAATCCCCCCGGCCATCTACTCCCCCATACAACCTACCAGGGCCCCTCTTGTACATGGCAATTTATAGAAGTCATATATCAGCAATTGCAACAATATAATGCCTCAAACCAAGAAGAGTTAAGTAAAACAAGTCCATAAGTTAGATCTTCAATTAGAACACACCAAAATAAAACAAGCCATAGAAGAAGTGAACATCAAATATAACAACCATTGCAATACCCTAAATTTAACCAAGAACAAGTCCTTGAGGCAAAAGGACCATCTCAAAATTAAAACAACTAATTACCCCAAAGAAACAAAACACTGCTAGCTTAACACTTAAGTAAAACCTTTAAAACAAGAATAAATAATCCAACAATCTCATAAAATTTTGCACATTACAATCACCATGTAGCCTTACAACAAGACCACCTAAAGGGGAGTAGGGGAATTGGGTGGACTTACTACCACTAAAAGAGATAAATCATACAGTGGTCTCAAACCACTAACATGTCAATGATAAGTCACCATGCCACAATAAGCACTCCCCATACAACCTAGGACAACCTAATCATAAATCTGTATAGAAAATTCACATGAATAGTCACATGCCCCACACAACCTAGGGCATGCCATCAAGAAAATATCCATTAAGATATGCCACAAAAGGAACTAGCCACATAATATGATATCCACCTCACAAAAGAGAATCCACAAGTCTGCATGGCTCTCATGTACCAAACTACTATTGTCTCATTACACACATCCTATCACCGGCATCAAGCTATCCACCTCGCCCTCTAGGGAGGGTTTATCTACGACCTTACCCTTTCCTTTGTTTTACATGTTTCTCTTCATGTCTATCAATAATAGGTCAATCATTAGATCACAAGAGGGGGAAATAACATTAACATCATATTATAATATCTTACATCTTAATTTTTACCATGCTTTGGGTTAGTAGACCTCCAGGCCTAGTGTTTGACCTCAGCTTTGATACCACATGTAAGGACCCGACTCCTTATTAACAAAACAATACTAACTCTAAATTTGAAAAATGTCGTGGATAGAAAAAAATTGATCTAACAGATGCACAAAATGGCGATTCATAAAATTTTACAATTAATTCTAAGAAGCGTTCAATAAATGTTATGGTAGCTAGACCACTTGAGCTTAGCTTTCTGAAATCATAAAGTCTTGAAAAGGTCACCAATTTTAATTCTAGTGAGGAGAGAAAGTACATTACACAAGATAACATATAAAAACAACTAATCACACATACCTTAAGTCCTTCATTACATCTTGCATTCATTTCTGACAACTTACTTTTTTTCTCCAGTGTCTTGTATTCTTTTTGCCTGCACAAATCTTAGCTAAACAATCTTATGTTATTCAGATTCAAAATTTTTATACAAAAAATTTAAGGTCATAATATTTGTAGAAGCTAAGAATTGAATATCTCATCATTCCTAAGTACTGGAGACTTCTTATTATTTGATTTGATCTATTATGTTTTTTTGAGATTATGATGTTAATTAGAAAAGAACACCCTATATCTTGGGGACCTAAGTACTAGAGGCATCCTTTGCCATCCAGACTACCTACATACACTGTATCCATGGGATCAAGGCCCCATCTAGATGTAACTAACTCTGGTGTATGCAAATTTATGTAGTTCTATCTTGCACTATGTTTGATGCAATTGTGAGTGGGTATGCAGCCCTTTCTAGGGTGATTTCCTGCTTGAGACAATTCTTTGTCAATTTCCACCCACTCAAGTGAAATAAGGAAGGAATTAAATCCACTATCATGACCACCTGAAAGGGATGTTGTCATGCAACCCTAGTGTTGAGGTATCCTTATCAGGTATCCACTCAAGGCATTAACTTTACCTAAGGCAAGTTCATCTCCAAATTCATATACTATTTTTACATCAAAAGGTTTTGTAATAGATCTATTCATGATATCCTTAATCTTATTTGGAATAATACTTGCAAGATCACATAGTAATTCAATACCCTAAAGTCACATTGTAAATCTAGGTACAAAAGTGAATACTCTATGATTTCTAAATTCTATGAGCTTCAACCTCAAGGATTAAGAAATATATCAATTACTAAAGAAAAGATGATTAATTATTTTAAATTGCAATGATTATAGCATAGCTACATCTCTAGATCCATTTAGTCAACTCATGGAGGTAAAGGTCTCCTAGGTTACTATTGTCACATAACTATACTCTAGGTTATAAACGTAATTTTCTTCAAGGAGAAAACGTAAGTTGTATTAGTCCTACACCATGATCTATTCAAGCCGCTAAGATAAACTATTGATAACAGTTCTTTATTTAAATCATCATCTATATTTACCAACCTTAATACACAAAAAAATGTATAATCTTAATCTTACTCTTAGCATGCTTTATTACATAATAAATAACCCAATTCCATTATATTATTACAAGACCTCATAGTGATCAAAGAAGCATATTTCATTCACCTATTTAGCTAACACACATGATCAATATAATTTCTACTATCTTCTTAAAGATGATACTAAGCTAAGACAATACACATACATTATTCGTAAAACTATTTAATTATTGCATATAAAGTTATTTTCTTAAATGAGTTACTATCATGGTGTTCTTACCATTGTTGAATACACAATTGTCCCTCTCTAGGTCCCTAATACTCCACAACCTACACTTAGTTGATTAGTCATATCCATTCAAATACATAAATAGAAATATCATAACACACAAGAAGTCACAAACCCTAGAGTTGTCCATCAAATAGACTACTAACCACTAGTATCAGAGAGAGTATGTGATACATTGGTTGATCAGTTAACCTCCAAAGTATAATGCTAACCAATATCATAAAAGTCACATGAAAAAAGTGTATGACTAATTTCATAAGATGTATTTATGGTTTACCAAATTTGAAACTCACACACTAATGCTACTAAAGAATGCATTTCATAACTATAATTGTTAACAACATTTACAATAACTTATACAATTCAGTTGATACTAAAAGATCATTTTAATTTTGTATAAATTCACAATATCTATTTACCCCAAGCCATTTATTTAATCTTAAAACATAACTGGGAAAACATGTTAATATTGTTGTGGCAATAGGTATAGTAATACAATTAATGTTTATGTTGACTTCAATAATATGACATACTTTTATGTACCCAATTGACATTAATACTATATCTTCATTTTCTTTCAATAAAGGCAATAATTCAGAAACAAAGAGAAGGAAATCAAGTGCTAAATCATACATTTTCTATTAAATAATGATTTATGAGTTTAGCATCAAACAATATTATTCAAAAGCTAGCATGTAATATTGAGCAAGAAAATGACTTGGGATTAAAATACACTTTCTAATCCAAATGTCAAAATAATTCAATAAAAGAAAAGAAAAGAAAAGAATATTGTAAAACTTCACATAACTATTAGGAATTTAATTTCTACTAAATTTATCCAAAGATCAAGAATTAAAACTTAATGGTTGTATGAGACCTTGATGAACCACTTCAAACAAATGTTGCTTAAGGGTATTATTATTGTTGACAATTTGACCTTCCTAATAATAGTTCCATGAGATTTTCTCAATCATCTCTTGTTAATCCATTATCATATCAATAGAATTACTATGAGTAGTTTTTGTATTATTACTACCTTATTCAAAATTACTTCTATCCAATCCCTCAATGCAAAATTATAGACAATATCTAAAATACCTTCATAACTTATAATTACCTTTTATAATATATTTATTATTATTATTTTTTATTTTATTATTATCCAACATTTCACTTCATACACAATTACTATTAAACATTACTTTGATAATCACTTTCACCTTCTTTCATACATTAACAACATTTTTCTAATATATATTCATTCTTTTATTTACTATATATTCAATTACTTTTACTAACATATATTCATCACCTACTTTTTTCACTTTACTTCTTTTTCGTTACTCCTCATTTTCCTCCTCCCATTCTTATATTTCTTTCTTAACATTTTATCATACTTTATCACACTTGTTCTCTTAAGTCATTCCTATTATTTACTATTTCATTCACATTTTCTAACTACCTATTTACATCTCATATATGTTACTCATCTCTCATCAAACTATCATATCCATATTATTGACTCTCTACTCCTCCTTTCACTTTTCATTATTTATTATTATTATTATCCTATTAATTCAATTTTTTTCTTTATATATATATATATATATTCTTTATTCTTTATAATAAATCACCCATTATATTCCCATTCCTTATCACACTTCAATCATTCGCTTTTCCATTATAACTAATTTCATATGTACTCATTCTAATTTATCATCTATTTTCATTTACTCTTACTTCCTTTCATTACAACTTGTTAACTCGTTATATTTACTATTTTAACATTTTAATTCATTCTCATTTACCACTTAATACATTATATCCCATTTCTAGTGTTTTAAATTAGGGACAATGCTCTTGTGGAGATTATCGATGATGCTAAATGATGCAGTCTGAAAATAGGCTCACACCATAATAATGTGCATAATGTCAGATTTCCATTAATAATGAAGAGACATTCATCAAAGCATAACATAAGGGAAATTTTTGCTAGACGTGGCAGTTGCAAGTGCCCTAGTAGACATGTATGCAACACGTGGGATCTAGAGAAGGCACGTGGATCATTTACAAAATGCCTAAAGAAATGTAGTCTCATAACATGCCACAATTGTAGGGTATGTTTCAAAATGGGTTTGTTGAAAAGGCCTTAGAAACTTTTAAGCAAATGCAATTGGCAGGTGTAAAGTTAAATTCCACAACCTTTACTAGTGTCCTCCCTACCTGTGACAAAATGGGAGCTTTTGAATAGGGTTTGAACATCCATTAAAGAAAAATGGTAGGGGATTTTTGTTAGATGTAGTAGTTGCACGTGCCCTAGTTAGGTCCATTACAGGTTTCAGAGATCATAGGAGACAATACATTTAGGCTTAAAACTTTAACTAGAGAGGATGTACCATTATCTGTTAATGGTCAGTACCTCAAACATTATTTTCAAGCCTAGAATGTAAGGTAACCCTACTATGTACTATATTGTAAACATTGTATAGCCTGGTTGCATTTTATTTGTTTTGTTTAGTTTGGGTTGTTTTTGGTGGGTTCCTTGTGTTTCTTTTTGCTAGGGTCTTTATTTTGATTCAAGGTATGCGAGGATAGACAAGCAACCACTGAAAATAATAAAATTTGGAAAATTCATATAAATCATTTGAAATTTATGCATAGCTTGTGAACTTGCATAGATGTGAGCTGTTGTTTATTTTGTGAAGGATTTTATTCAATATTTGTAGCATGAAGCATTCAAAGAGTCATATAACTACAAACATTAAGATTCTTTAAATTAGTGTGGGAGGTGGTAGATGTTTGCATTAAGTGAAAAATCTAAAGGTTGGCCTTTGCTACCATTATAATTCCCAACCTTATGCAATGGATCCTATGACTGTGCAAATAATGAGTTGAAATGATATATCTTACACAAGGAAAAAAAAAAGAAAAGATCAATAAAATAAAAAATTTATTCTCTTAAGGTCATCTAGATAACTCTATTGAGGCTATAGATGCTTGCTGGTAGTGGGGCTCTATCTAGGAGAATTATAGACGATAACATTGTTGAGGCTATGGATGCCTTTTGGCAGCAAGGCTCTATCCAAGTTTCTCTTAAAAGGTTAAACCCAACTATGTAGGTTAATGTAAATGTATATTGTTTTCTTAATTTGCCAAAGGAAGGAATGAATCAATTGCACACATCTAAATTCTTTCAAAAATTCATGTACATTGTTGAATGCATTCAGTCTATGATGGATAACATTATTACATATAAGGAAGTTGGAAATTATGAATTTATTTCATTTTGTTTTCTTAATTGTTTGAATTTGGTTGTTTTATTTGGTTGCTAGTTGTTGTGATGTTTACAACATGCCCCATTTTACCCTATAGCAAAATGAGGACCCTATGTGGTTTTACCTTTTTTTGTGGTTTGGTCCTGCTTGGTGGTAAAAGGGAAAAGGTAGTTGGTGCTGCAAATACGTGAAAAATTAAAATGCACTGTACTAGAGAGAAACACAGGTTACTAGTGAATTCTGCATGAAAAATTATTTTGGGTTGTTTTTTGAACCAACTTGAAATTTTGTGAAATAAGGTGGTTTTGGTAAAAATACAATGTTCAATTAAAGTTGTATCTCATGTACAAATTTTTTTGTATATGAGGTGCTAATCTTGTCATATTGTGGTGCAATCAAGTTTTTGTATCATGTTTTTTACATGTATATCTTGAATGTTCAAACTTAAGTATGCAAAGACGGACCCAATTAGGTTCTGAAGTGAATTGCATAGGCATTGGATTCCACAATTGTATTTGTGTATTGTATTGTATGTCTAAACTTGTGCATTCAATATACAAATAAGAGAATGTACATGGCCAAACCCAAAAGAGTATATAATCCTGTTTATAAAAGTCAAAATCTGAACAAATGTTATATAGTATATTTGTATATATATTTGTTTGTATCTAAAGTAAAAGTACAATATCAAGTTTCAAAAAGAAGTTAAAAGCGATTAAAGGTAGTAGGACCCATAGAGGTGTTGTCATAAGATGTATCCAATATACAAAAGGTAATATACATAAATGGAGATACAAAGATAGATTGACAGTAATTCGAATGTGGTTCATAACAAATTGAGGTCCACACTATTTGTATGTATGTTATGTTGTGTGTATTATGCAAACACGATATACAAAAAGGCAAAGATACAACACCAGAATTAACATAAAGTCAAAGCTAAGTTGATATATCTTTCAATTCTGTGCTTGTATGTTTGAGTGTATGTATTGCATGTACATTGTGAAATATAAAAGTTAGATACAAAGCCAGACATGAAATTATTTATGCAATATGTTTCATAAACCCGCTAGAGTCCGAGTTTGTATGTTTCGATGATTGTATAAAATATATATAGGAATATACAAAATTTGATATACAAAGTTTTGAACGGTGAAGTATGTATACATGATATACAAAGTAAGTGGGAATTACCATATAAAAGGTTCAAAATATGAAATAAACAGAAATTTAGACACACACTAAAGTGTATGCATTAATTATAGCACTCAATGCACATCTACCACTAGAAACTTAGAATTTGAACAAGATAAAAGTGAAATTCAATTATGTTTGTTTTCATAACTGCATTCAAAAGTTAAAATTGCAGAGAATTTCACATAGCTAGAGAAAAAGGCAATTCAGGAGTTGAACGCAAATTTGAGAACGGTAACAGAGTGAAGTTTAAGTGGTAAATCTTTGTCAACATTCTTAAGGTCAAACTAGTTGCAAATACAGGTATGTACGTCAAACACCATTGAAATTTAATTAAATGAAATTGGGATTAGTTACAGTAATTTCCTTTAAGAAAATGATGCAAGTTAATGCACATTACTATAGTTAATTATAGGAAATGAATTTGATATTGTTAAAATCTGTAAATTCCAAATAGAGAAAACGATAAAAAAACCCTAGGGTAACTGGTAGAAGAGTAAAACATCCATTGTGAAACCCTAATATTGTGCACAAATGAGAGGGTAAAATGTATAATTTTTCTTGATGAGATGATACCTAAGAAAATGAAGGTGGATACCATGTCAGCTGATGAAAAAGAGAAGGTTAAAAAGGAAAGGAAACCAAACAAAGAAGTGGTTAGGGAAGAATTGTCGTCAATCAAGGGATATTCATCTTTGATATATAGCATAGGGGGAACGGTCACAGATACAAACATTGGTCATTATGATTCAGAGGATGTGCTATAGAAAATCATGACACCAGATGCCACTCCAAACATGAGAAAAAATTGGGAAAAGGGGTTGTATAGAACTGTTGGTTTTCTATTGGCAATAGAAGCCAAAGATTTGATATTAGAATGCATAAGCCTATATAATTTGAGTACCAGAAAAGTAATGCACAATGGGCAGACTATTGTAGATTTGTCCATAGAGGGAATAGCCAGAACATTTGGCTTGGAGATTAAAGATCAAATGATGGATGTGGATATAGATCAGTATGCTTCAAATTTTACTAAAAATGAGAAAGAGTGTAAAACTGCAATTTTCTATGGGTGGTATATAGCAAAAAATAAACCAAAGGTTGTAGTAAGAGTGCCAAAGAATTTATACGGGATTGAATTCAAAGAAGCAATACACATACTGATCACATTGTGAGCAATATGGTTGGATTAAAAGATGCAACAAAGTTTGAGCCATACATGTTCACCATCATTCAGTATATCAGAGAAAAGCTTGGAACAATTCATTGGGATGGGCTATCAGTACTGCAATATACGAACAATTAATGGAATTTAAGAAGAATAGAAAATTCTATTTGTCTTCTTATGTGATTTATTCATGTGCGGTTGAAATGCCACCATTGGCTGGGATTGACGGAGTAGGTACCCTAGGAAATGGCCTAGGCCAAAAATTGGTTTATGATCATTATCTTGACCTACAAGAGGAGAATGCACTACAAAAGTATGTAAGACTTAATGATGTATTCTATACTTATTTGGTAAGAGTTCTAATAGTAGATTATGACAGAAGCTTATTAGAGGAGGCAGCAAATCTCATGAGCCTTTTTAGCTACCTTCACATACATTAGAACTAAAGGATTTGAGGGAAAACCATTCAAGTTGCCAAGGTATCCTTTGGATAGATTAATTCTATTAGAATTCTCAAGGCAGATTCTGAATGTGTTCAGAATGTATAAGAAGAAATTTAGTAGAGGAAACATCAAATTCCCCTGGATAATTAGTAATTATTCATGTTATAATGAGGATATAGCTCAAGAATCAGAGAGGGAGCTGAGATACTATGGGTTTGAAGAATTGAACTTAGTTAGACATTTTGAGCCTTTCCATAGAATCCAAAATTACATTGATAAGAAATATAGACATTAAGTCTGCATTGAGGAATTTTGGTTAGATTGTGAGAATGAGAAAGAGGTGAGGAAAAGGGCTCATTAGATATTGACCTTAGAGAAATTGAAAACCATGGGGGAAATCAGTGTACCACAAGAAGTTACAAAAGATGATGGTAAAGTATTACACAAAAGTTATGAAAGTAAGGGATTGGCACTACTTCCCATTAATGAACCAAATTGGGAAGAGCCAGAGGAGACATCCTTGGAGGTGATATCTAATCTGGTTATTTTTTTTCTAAGACATGGCTAAAGGATAAGATGGAAGAGATTAAGGCTCAAGGTATTGTAGCCACATATCAAAAGAAGGGAAAGAAGAGAGAGAGAGAAAATGACGATGATTTACTGTGTTTTTATGAAAAGAGGAAAAAAATTATAGAAACAATTCTTGATAAGGAAAATAATGCCACCCTTATGGATCCTTATGCTCTTGGTATCAGAGTCACCATTCCTTTAGGTACATTCATAGAAGAAGGGACATCAATCCAAGGAGCTAATGTGGAACAGGCACAAACACCAAGGGTTACTATAGAGCAAGTGCAAAATCTAGAGGTGCCAGCAGAACAACATACAATAAAAGTTGTGATCATAGATACCCCAAAAGGGAAGGCATAGATACCCACTGTGATTGTTGATGCTCCATGGGTAGGAACAAGACAAAATCTTATATCGACTGATTTTACACATGAAGAGAGAAGGCAAGGCTACATAAAAGTCAAACAAGAATTGACTAAAGAGAGCCTACAAGAGTCAAAAATCCAAGAGGTCAAAAAGGTGGGTGAAATTGTAAACATTGATAATGATAGTAGTGATGATGAAGAAACATAATTTGGAGCAAATATAGGGGTAGAGAATGAAGAGGAAGAATGAACATCAGAGAGCTCCCCTATACTAGAGAAACGTCAAGAAGAGTTGATAAATGAAAAAGGGGTAGAAACTAGCAAGGAACCACTAGCTTGGATAGGCTTAGAGGTTAGAACAGAAAAGGCAAAGGTGCAGCTAGTCCCTCTAGATATAAAGAGCTTATTGGGTGGTCACACTTCACAAAAATAAAGAAGAAAAGAAAGGACCATGTCTATTGTAAAGAGAGGCCCATCTAGCTCAAGAACTTTAGAGCTGGCCATACTCCATAAAGACAAAGCAAAGGGAGAAATGAGCCTGGAAGATTATCAATTTCTCAGCATAGATCTTGGGTATGTGACTAGAGAAGAACACATTGTGATGTGGGAGGACATGAACAAGGTAACCATTAAGATGATGAGAAAAGATAAGGATAAATTTGATTATTTGAAGGGACACATTGTCTAATTACAACAGTTTATTCAAGGAATGTTTGATCCCAATGTTAGTATGCCTGATTTACCTGCAGACCAAGCTATTTTATCAAAGGATCAAGTGACTAAAATGGAAAATAAGAAAATTGAAGCAAACATTTTTGAACAATGGCTCAGTGCATTTATTCAAATGGGAGAGAACACAATAAGGAAGGCAATTACCAATTAGGCCATTGCCCTTGTAGAGAAAAACATTTGCAGTATCAATATACATCATGGCCAATCTAGAGTGAAGGAAAATAGTTATGAGTTGAAACAAGTTGAGGCCATGAATGAGAGGGTTGAAGAATTGATAAAAGAAGGAATATTTACACCTCAGATAGCAAACCAAATACCAAAGTACATATTAGAGTTGAAATTTGAAGAGGACATTTTAAGAGGTTGCATTGAGAATACTGAGGATTTGGAGGAAATGGCTGATGATATAGTAAAGAAACACATGAAGATAATACATAAACTTGTTGGGAATGAGTGCCTAGAGATACCAGTGTATGATGTGGGTATGGTAGTAAAAGAATTCAATGTCATTTACTTACCTTGGCTAGAATGTGTTGCAGCTAATCTAAGTACAAAGATGATTGATTCCATTATTGAATTACATGCCAAGATAAAGAAGTATCTAAAAAATAGAAAGATGTAGAGAAGCAAACAATGATATTGAAAGAGAAGGTTGAATTACAACAATATACATGGATGGAAAGCTAAAGGAGTACTCATACTTCTATGGTGGCATTGATAGCCAGGTATGCACAATACTTGAAGAAAAGGGGAGAAGATGCAAATACAGGGACTAGCAACAACGAGTAATTCGTTTTTTGAGATATTTCAAGTGCTTTAATGTTTTTTAATTTTATCTTTTTTGAGAAGTCAGCAGATGGGGAAAAGTTAATGGAAAATATTTCATGTTTAAAAGATCCCTGTTGGGACCAAATTTTTTTTCAAAATTTTAGGTCCCCATGTTGGAAAAATCAATTCTAGATCTCAGAAATGAACCTAGAAAAAGTTCCCCAATATCTTTATGAGATAATCATTCAGCTGGGTTTGTGGACTAATCAGTTAAAAGTATTGGTTTCCATAACTTCAAAGCATGAGGACTTTGATGAGAAGGGTGGTCAATAGAATATTATCCCAAAAAAGCCTTATTAATTATCAGCTATCGTGTACCTTGGGATGAATATTATCCAAAAATAGTTTACCAAAATAGGCACTCATGCATTTTTGAGACCCAACAAAAACAAAGGTTGAACTTCATACCAGAGGAGGCTACTAGGGAAAGAACGTTGTTCCCATTGGAAGATCTTTGAACTTGAGTTAGTGAACTCCGTGGAGACATGGAATGCTGCTTTCCATGTGAACCTGGCAAGGAGTTTCTTCTCTTTGCATTAGTAGCATCCTCATGGACATCTGGACTGGACTTCAGAGAGTTATGAGGATGAGCCTTTGCTTTTGTTGATACTGTGGCAGCCATGTAATGAGGATCAGATGGACTTCCTTGGGAATCGCTTGGTGAACGGTTAGATTTCCCAGAGCTTGGAAGCTTCTATTTTCTTGTAGCCTTCCTTTTGATCATAGAATTTTCAAAATTATTTTTTACACGTGATTCAACCTTATCAGGATTGCCGCAAATGGAATCCCCACAAGAGATGAGACTTTGCTATATCGGTGAATCATCTGATCCTTCAGGTGAACTTCTTACAGAAAGCTAAATGGGGGATGACACCTGAATAATGGGAACAGGTTCTTGCATTCTATGCAACTCACCAGACATTGATTTCTTTACATTTGAAGTACAAACTGAAGTGTACATTTTTGTCGAGCTGGGCATTAACTTCTCAGATTTAGCCTCAAGCTTATCTGAAACAGAATCAGCTATTGAACTTGATAATTTATCCTTATTACATTTAAGATTCTCAGCTTCAATGGGAGAGTGAAGTTGATTTGAAGTAGAATTAAATGTTGGATCTGGTACATTTCTGGGCTGATTTGCAATGTAATCTATTTCTGAATTTGATACCTTGTCTGGCTGCACACTAGTGTCTGAAGTAAACAATGTCAAATTTGCCATCTTTGTTGAGCTAGACATGGTTTTCTCATATTCATCCTTGCCCTTCTCAGAATTGGACTCAATTGTTGCACTCAAAAACTTTTTCATGACATTAGACTGATCCAGGACTGAATCCAACTTTGAAGTTGACAACCTCCTTGAGCTATGAGTGCATTTTTAGCTTCAGCCTCAACCTGAACTGGAATAGTGTCTGGTTCTACATTTGATGTCTCTTCCAACTTGCAATTGGGACTTTCTATTTTTGCCTCACACAAATCCACTTCAATATTTGATGTTGAATTTGACACATCCCTAAAGTTCAATGGAGAATTCTCAACCTCTAGCTTTTGCTGATTCAAATGTAAATCTCTTGTTGAACTTGACACCTTGCTGGAATTTTTAGTTTCATTAACTACCTTATCCAAAGAATCTACCATTTTATTTGAGTCCTCTTTCCACTCTACATTTTGCTAAACTGAAACAAAATCTAGTATAAAGTCTGACGTACTTTTTGAGTTATGGGCAGAAATTTCATTTCCAAGTTCAAGCATATACAGAACCGAATCAAAAGTTGAATTTGGTCCTTTTGTCAAACTACACGTTAAGTTGTCACCTTCAACCTTGGTCTGATAAGAACAGGAATCCACTGTTGAATGCATTTTCTATTTTAAGGTCACCTGAGAATGATCAGATTCAAAATAGGCTCCAAAATTGAATTGAACAAATTTCTCAACTGATTATTTGAATTATCAGAAACAAGATCACATTTTGAATATTGCACATTTCCTGAGTTATCATTGCATTTCTCAGATTTGGTTTCATACTGATTTAAATCAGGATCCAATGCTAATGCTGAAGCCTCTCTTAAAGTAACATCAGAGTCCTCATTTTGAACATCATGCTTACTAAAACCTGAACTTGATACTTGTTTCAACTGCTTTCTCAACTGATCCACAATAGAATCTGATATTGACTTTGACACCTTTCTTTAGCTATGAAGGTTCCTTTCATCTCCAGGTTGAAGCTTATCTGAAGTTGAATTTAATGTTGAATTCCCGAAGATGCCTGTTGCCATTGTAGTCAAACAAGATGCTTCATACCATTCCTATCCGATTTGTTTTGAGAAACATTATCGAGAATTTATGATAGCCTCATTACCTAGTTTGAAAGTGTTTAACAATGTCCCTCAGGGAAATGCAGCCTCACACATTGTCACTGATAAACATTTTTCAACTTAACTGTACCATCTTTATGAGTTTGGTATCAAGATTCAGAGCTGGATTGAAGGCTAAGATTGGGGCCTTTCTTCCAATACTAATCATCTGCATCCTAGAAAATGTTGTCCAACTATCTCTTTGCAAGCTAATGTTGTCTTGTTCTGTGCTGGAGTTTGTTCCTCAAGCCACATAGCTCAAACTAAATTGGTAGCAGCTCTCAAATGGAACAAAAATGCCTCAGGCCTTCTTCAGATTCACAGTAAGTTCAAAAATCCATAACATTGAAGTTCTTATTGAATTTTCGAGCTAGAAAGTAAATAACAAAGCCTCATTAAATTCAAATTGCAATGAACAGTTGTATGAGGATGGAAATAATCCAAGGTCTCCTTGATCATTAAGGGCTGCACTGCTTGATAAAGGTTCCATACAAATTCCACAAAAAATTGAGGGCCGTCTCCAAGAGCTGGGATGCCAAACGTATGAGTCCCCATCTATATTGCTAGTGGTACCCACAACATTTTAGCCAAACATATGATTCCCCATCTACTCAAAGCTTATGTTTTCAATGTAGAAGAAAAACAAATGAGGATTTCTTCCTTCCATGAATCCTAATGGGCGTCAACATTGGTGTTTTGGTGCTTTTGTTTATGACAAGTTTATGTAGTCCCCAGTAATAACGGGTAGAACACACAAGTTTACGATTCTCGCATAGGACAATGGAAAAAAATAAACATAAATAACTGTCAAGATGTTGTTAGCTATGTATCTACTCTTGGGGGGTTGTATTCGATTAGGTAGACAAGTGATGTTGTAATCTTGAAAGAATTTGATTTTGCCAACAACTCATTTACTACACTCAAACAATATCCTCTACCTATCGGTATTTATGTTGTGAAGTATGCTCTACCATGGCGAGATTATTATTTTAAGAAGGGAGAAATATTATTTTAATGAAAGCAAATAAAATTATCATGGAGGCATATGAGGAATAAAACACTTTTAACCAACTTGTTAACCTATCAAATATTATTTTCCTAGGGAGTGAATTATCTACACCAAGAAATCCCAATAGATAAATATTATCTTAAGATGGAAAATGAGTGAAATATTATTTAATGTCAAAGGTCAAATATTTTGGAGAAAACAAACCAATGGATACATATTTAACCTAAAAATTCAAACCACCATATGAAACATTTTTCACAGAAGATTAATTATTTTTCACATCAAGATAAAAATATAATTAAGTGATGGAATGTTGATTAAAGTTTAGTGAAATATTTCGTTTTCATAGAAGTGCCAAAAGAATTAAACTGCTTAATTATTTTATCTCCTGGATATAATTAATCAATTAAATATAAAGGGTACATAGGTGAATATTTCTACTAAAGAGAAATAATAATGTAAGAGGGATTAATATTGGAGATAATTAAATGAAGGATGAAACATAGTATTAGTAAACCCTAAAATAGTTTCCCAATAAGTGAAACCTTTTATTGGAGAAATTGAATGAGCCATGGATTATCAGGGTGAGTAGTTATTACTTCACGGGTAAATGAAACCACAAAAGTGAAATTATTTGACTATACTTTATAGTTGGCAACTATACCAAATGAGGAATATTTTCTAAAAATATTACAAAAGGCAAAATAATTTTCCAATGGATAATTATTTTATTGGGAAAATATTTTGGGAAGATATAAAAGATTTTCACTAGGGGAGAGGATTTTTGAGAAAATTTTCACTTGGGAATAAAATGTTTTCTGGAGGAATTGATTAGATAGGTAATTATTTTACCTAATGTATATTTTGTATGCAAATGCACATGATGAGTAGCGGACATTTTCACTCCAAAAAGTTATTATTTTGATGAATAAATATAAAAGGTGATAAAGAGGGAAGGAATTATTTTGATAATGTAAAAGGGATAATATTATCAGGATAAAATATCTCCCACCAAATGATAAATTTAATTATCTCCCACAAACTAAACCCTAAATACATATTAATGGGAAAATTGTGACTAATGAAGGAAACATCAAGCATTCATCATAAGGTTGATCCGTTCACAAGGTAAGCATATTTAATTAAATGATTTATCTAATAAATGATTTGATTTGTTTTTGCAGGATTATGATTAATATAATAAAGTGATTTCAAGAAGAGGATTGAATTAATGGAAGATAAAATGTTTCAAGCCGGAGATGAAAGAATGTAGTTGTGAAGATTAAATACTTTCCCAGATGCATAATTATTTTCTTATCAAGTGAAACCATATATCTGTTATATCAGTTATTTAAACCGCAAAATGAATGTAATGGGTCTGAGGCTTGTAGCATCTCTTTAAATAGAGATCCCAAGACCCGGAATAGGAGTTAGAATTAGATTAGAAATAGATATTTTTACAAAAAGACAATTGAAACATTTTAGGATTAGATTAGGTTAGATTTGATGTAATCTGATGCAAATTTGATCCTTCTATGCAATTTCATTCTGAGAAAGGCTATGGTGCATTATACATTCTGAGGCAGCAGTTGAGGATTCAAATTCGAAATACATTGTGATGGTATCATCTATTTGTTGTTTTTAATTCAATCAATTTAATTATCTCCATGTCATTCATTTTCTGATTATTCAATTTGAATGTGTTAAGGATATGTTCAAATTGTCTGGTTACATTTACTAATTCAGTATAGTTGATTTGATTGGTTTCTCAAGGAGAATTAAATCCTTTCTCATCAATTATAGTAATTTTAGAATGTTGAATGGATTACTAAGTATGATTAATTGATTAGGGTTATTAACTTGTCTCTAAAGTTGATTTGATTTATTATTTTGCAAAGTTCAATTGGTTCTTTCAGGAAAGATTAAAATCCTTTTAATATTTTGCATTTAATACATTTATGTCCTTTGGATTATTAAGAATGAATTAATAATTTCTTCCTTGCATGTTTGTACAAGTTGCAAATAGTTATATGTGCCAATCAGATTGAGTTATTACCTGATACAAGTTATTTGTTTCTGACATCCCGACTTTGTTGCCCAAATGGACAAAGCACAAGTCTAACTATTGATTCATTTTATGTTTAAAATCTTTACTCTATTTTATCACTATAGTTTAGATTCATTTCATGTTAGTTGTTATTTATTTCTGTTAGAATTTAGATTAAATCATTTGCTTTCTTTAGAAATAGTTTACAATATCTCATCTGATTTACAAGTATGCCATTGTAATCAGATAAACTAGCAGAAAATGAACATTGATTTAATCATACAACCTGCTTTGATAATTAAAGGTTCACCCGCCTAGGTTTTAGCAGGACCTAAAGCTCGGGGAGAAGTTGACTGCTAAGGTCAAACTCCAGTCATTGGCTCAAAAATATTGTGGATTTGACCATAGGGCTTGGTATCCCCTTAGAATCCACAACCTACATTTTTGAGACCTAACAATCCCAATGGCATCCTTTGAGCCAAAGGGAATATTCCTAGAGATATTTTGAAGGGCGGTTGGGAAATGGTTTCCACCGTTGATTTTGTAAGTTTGAATTGGAACCATTGATGGGTTTGTTGTAATCATAGTGGAGGGGATTCAAATCTATATTTAAGGAACCCTGCTACTTGTATTTTAATTACACAGGGATTTATAGCATTTAGCCTTAGATTGTATTAGCAATTTTTACTACAAAAGGAAGTGATTCTTAAGTGAATACTTTGAGAATTTAGTGATTTAGAGAGGATGTCACATGTATCTGCATCAAGGAGCATGAGGAATGTCCTACCTCTTTCATGTATCTGTAAAGACATTTGTGAGTTTCAATAATTTTGATCAATCCAATAAAAGTCATAGTTACATTATAAATTCAAAATGACTTCATATATCAAATGAATGCAAACCTCAGAATTCTACATCTAATTCAGAGTATTTTTTGATTTAGGTGTTTGTTTGATGTATTTTCTTTAAAAGATTGCAATTCTTTATGTATGTCCATAAAAATGCTCAAGATTTACATAGAGGAATTTAATTGTGTTGAATTGTTCAAGATCATTTAATCTTGTCATATGTGGATAGCAGAACATTAGATCCTATCTAAAATAGATGTTTCTAACTCTATCCTTTCTAACTTTTCTCCAAAATCTTTAAATAAGTAGCACACATGCAGTTATCTAAAGGAAATTGCTATTGATTTGCATAAATACTACTGAATTATAATGATCTTAGTAGCTTTCATATAAATTTGAGGTACAAAGTGAGTTTTATCCATATTCATGCAGAGCTGTGTAGTAAAGTTGTAAATACATGCAAAGGATCACTAATTATAGTGTAATTTGTAGTTATTTGCGTAATAGAAGTAAATACAGTCAATACACGTATCTCAATTTATGTAAGGCCCCTTAAAACAAAATAGTTTCACATCAAACATTGAATGAGTCCAACACAACCATGACCTAGTTAATGTAGCCTTGGAATTGAGAATTATTTTCTGATATTTCTCCATATTCTTTAAGATAGATTAAGTTCTTTGTGAATTTATCTCTTGTTATGCATGTGTAAAAGCATACATCAACAGGTCCCAAAATGCTTATGTCATCCCTCCACTAAGAAAACATCACCATTGCTTCATACACCACCTTCCTATCACAAGCTTCAATGTTTATCATGGTGTGTGCAATCGTGGGTCATGATTCCTTTTCATATCTCTATCTCGCCATCTTTCATCCACTATCCTACACATTTCACCAATCCTATCCCTATGGTCCATGCTTTTTCATAAACCTTTCATCCATCCTTACCTAAGTCCTACATAATCCAAATCATAATCCACTATCGTTCCTTCCATAATCCGCCATCTATATACTCCATCTCACTTTTATACACTCCCATACCAACATCTATGAGCATAATGACATTTGACATGGTCCATGTGATGACATTCCTCTCTAATGGGACTATCATCTTTCATGGCACTAGATGTTTGAGTCCCTCTCATTCATATTCCACCTATCCCAAAAAATCAAAAACAGAAAAAAAAATCAAAATAGTAAAGAGAAATCTCTTCATCCAATGGTGAAAACCACCCTTGGTGGCACCTTGGATAAGTACCATGATGAAAACTTGGAAAATGGGCATCATGTGTAGGTTGATCTTCTATGTTACTTACACTTGGGGGAATAATGTCTCATCCAACCTATCATTTTCAATCTATTTCTGATCCTATCCATTACATACGTAGACCTATCATTTGTGTTTATACATCTTCCCATCCTCTTTTGATCCTAATAAAGATTGGAGGTAGAATTTTGAAATATGCTTTGGATATCTCTTGATATACCTCATCCTCTCCAACCAATCCTTTCATCATTCTCTCGTCATAGGCTTTGTCATGTCAAATCCTAAGCATCCCACCTAGAATGGGATAAGCAATTCCTATGCGACATAGTCCTTGGAGATCACATCCTTGCTCTCTTATGTGTACATCTATTCCATGACTTGTCGTCCATCTTTTTATTCATTCATCCCACCTACCTACCTCCTTGCACCTAAACTTGGTTTCCCCTTATCGTTGGTATCTAGAGAAAAGGCTACCCAAATTGTCATCTAATGCCATTCCCCAAAACATTTTGAAAAATACAATAAAATCAAAACATGTCAAAATCCAAAAGATGAAAACAATTAAAAATATAAAAAAATCAAAACATTCAAAAGTACAAAAAAATTAGAACACAAAAAAACACAAAAAAAATCACAACAATCAAAAACTCAAAAAAAAAAAAACTCCCAAAATCCAAAAAAATCAAATATCCAACAAAAATCCAAACAATAAAGCCTATCAAATCATCCTTCAAATCAAAACATCTATTCACTTCTTCAATCAATCAACCTAGTCATTCATCACTTCAACACATCAATCAACCAAATCAAATCCATTCTTCCAATAAATCAACTCAAATCAAATCATCCTTATCAAATCATTCCAAGCAATGATCCAAATACAAGTCATCATCTAACCATACCAATCAATTCAAATTATCCAATTGCATCAATGTTCTTGATCCTAATCTTGACGTAAACCAAATCAATCGATCAATTAATCAAATCCTAGTGTTGATTCGCATGGACAACAACACTAGTATCAATCAATCAATCAATTGTCTTAGACAGAATGTTGCATTGTCAAAACTAGACCAGGTGTCTTAGATGACATGTTTCATTCCTAAAACTAGACATCATCAATCAATCAATCACTTAATCATTGGTTTACAGCTTGATAGGGGCAATACCTTGTTTTGTTTTTAATCATTTGTACATGCTTGCTTGCTTATGTGTGTTATCACCTTATCTTGTATTTGAATCAAAGCCATCAAAACTTTTTGAAAATACAAAAAAATCAAATATTCTAAAAAATCCAAAAACATCCAAATATTCTAAAAAATCCAAAAACATCCAAATATCTCAAAAATCCCAAAAACATTGAATATCATCAAAAATCACAAAAAAATCAAATAACCAACCAAAACTCCCAAGCAATAAACTATGCCAAAACCACCTTGTTGAACTATGTTGCCTCTGAGCTTTCATGTAGGCAAGGCCATCTTTGATGAGCCCTTAAGGTACTAGGTCAGTCCCTTAGGGTCTGTCAACTTAACCATCATAATAAGTTGTTCTTTCATGAAATGGACACTTTGATCAAATAGTCAATCTTTCAAGAAATCCACACTTCAAACCAATCCCAAAATCAACAAGACAAGCTACCCAATCAGTCAAACCAATCAATGACCTCATGATAATCATGTCGGTATCAACTATCACATACCATATACGGAATGGGGCATTTTCGAAACTAAGACTCTATGCCTCATATGACGTGCATCATTTCTAAGATCAAACATAACAATCATCTCACAACTTGTGACATTCTTGAAACTAGAGCACATGTCTTATACGAGATGTCTCAATCTTATCACTTGCTTGATACAGGTGGTCGTATTGTTGAAACCAGACCAGGTGTCTTATACGAGATGCTTCCTATCCTAAAACTAGGCCTCCTTCATCGAATCATCATAATCAATCAAACACATATCACTTGGCAAATGATCTAATGGAACTTGTTGACTTTGTTGGTGTAGTTTGTCTTATATTTTATTGGATTGTTGTTTGGCTTTGTTCTTATGCTTTTCAAGGCAATCCCTAAGTGATGAAGAGAAGCGAGGATAAAGCGAGACTTTTTTCTTTGATTTTTGTTTGCATCTTGTCTTGGCAAAATGACTGGGGCAGCTTGGTGCCTTGCATGTGATTAGGATTCCATTGGGTATGAATCAAAGAAATCCTATGCATAGGAAAGAATAATTGCTTCCTTGCATATGGACTTGCATACCCCATAGTTATCTCATCACATGTTCCGACAAGGTACCACAGTTACCAATCTGAGTTTGGCACTGCTTGTCTGTCATGTGCCTATTTCGCAAGGGATCACATTTTCACACTTTAGCCTCTATCATGCCATTGTGTTTGTTGTCCCTTGACATAATAAGTTCTATGATGATAAGAAAAAATTGCAAGTGAGAAGCTCGAAAATCTATCAAAGCAAGATCTAATTCCATTCTTCTAGCCAACCTTTCATTCCTCCACCATCTCTCTCTCACATCTTCATTCCTCTACCTTCATTGCATCTTAACGTATCATTCATTTCTTCTATCCATTCCCCTATCTTTCTTCCTTGACCAATCCCTTTTCATTTCGAGAGCCTACCCATGTTTGTCCAACCTGCCTATCCTCTCGAGGGGCCATCATCATCCTATCTTTCCATCATCATCCTTTTTCTCTATCCATTTCCTTAGCTTCTTTCAAATGATGTTACTTGACATAAATCTCATCATCTCGAACATCATCTCAAAGAGGGGCAAAATGTAGAAACTTAAAAATGTCCTCATGTTGCAAATGTGACAGGATAATTTCTCCTTCGAATTCCATAATTCAACTAATTCAATTTCATCATTTCTAATCATTTATCCATGTTTCTTCTATAATTAAATAAATAATTTTAATTGATTATTGATTTACTCATACCCTAATGTACCTTTTCACTCAATCAATTTAAACAAATACCCCCTCACCTAATTGCCAAAATCCCCTTTTCACATGCATCATCCCAACAAATTAAATAAATTGGACAAATTTATTTAATTTGAAATCACAATACACCTCACCATTTCTCCCAATTTTAAATTCAATTTTGTCTTGTAGTGGTGAGAAAACCCTAACTGATCTCAGCCCTTCATTTTCATCCAAAGTCAATTCTCAATCTGAGCCATCCATTCAAATAGGCTCCTCTATAAAACACCTTTTCCAGCTCATTTTCACCTCTCTTGTTTGATCTCTCTTAGTTTATTTTCCATCTCTTATGCTCTCAAAAGCTCTTAGAATCCTCTATCATCTCCAAGATCTTGTTGTCTACACACATGAGCTTCTCTAGATTGTTGCATAAACTTACAACTCTGAGAACATAATGCAAGGTTAAGGAGGACAATAGAGATAGGTCAAAGTTAGCTTAGATTCTTAGGTGTTTTCATGTTTATTTGATTGTTTTCTAGGCTAGATTGCACTCCATTGGGAGCTAGGGTGACCTATACTTTGTTTTCTGCATGCTTCTATCCATTTTCCCTATCTCAAGAAGAATTGAGAAGTAAGGAGAAAGAGAATGAATCAAGTGATAAAAGGAAATTTATCATAGGAAGGCATAGTAGTGAATTGTGACAACCTTAAGAAAAGACCCCTAAATTTTCTTATAAAATTTTGGCAAATCCTAGCTAAGTGAATTAATTTTCATGGTGAATCTTTCCTTATTTTAAAATATTAATTTTCTTACATGAATTTATGGACATTACTAGGATTTTTTTCTAAAATCCTCAAAAATACTACTAATTGCTAGTTTAAATGATTGATTACCATGGTGAATCATTCCTTTTAAAAAAATATAGTTGGTTGGCCAAACCCCCAATATATTCCTTTTTTTTGTAATGGTAAAGTGGGGGGATTAGGGGTGGTACCCGCCAATAGAATCAAGGGATAGCACCCCCTTATAGGGGTTGAGGGAGTGGCACACACTAAATATTTTTGAAATCTTAGACTAGAAAAATAAGACTAAAATCTAAATAAATTGACACCTTATATTACCTTAATGATGAAATGGTTTTAATTTAATTCCATGTAATTATATACACTTGTTTTTTTTTGGTAAGTTAATAGTTGTGTTAGTGGCAGCACCCATTATATTAACTAGTATGAAATTTACATGAAACGGTGCCAATATGGCTAGATTGTCATCAGCCAAGCAGCAAATGACCTAACAGACTATTAGACCATAGATCAAATTGAGTCACCATTTTCATACTAGTGTCATCAGATAATACAAAAAGATTAATTTAAGCTCTGAGAGATAGCGGAGTATCATAAAGATAGTTATCCTATAACCCTAAATTGTAGAAGACCTCTAGCCTATTGCAGAAGCATAACACTAAAATCCATGGCTCACTAGACTCCACTAGAAGTCCTCATAGTAGTACCAGAATCCATCTCATCAGTCTGCATCAACAACTCCTCCTTAATCTCCACCCCGAACTTGAGTTAATCTCCTCTGACTGTCCAAATCTTCGGCTCTCAGATTATTTTCATCCAGTCTCCCTCTTCATTCTGTTGAGTACTTGTGACTCAGATTATAGGCATCGGCTTGTGTTGCTCTTTGTCTCAGCGATCTCTTGTTCCTGGTTGATTGCCCTTTGTTATCGGCCTGACAGGCTCTATTGGCGCTATTTTGATGTTTCCTACTGATGGTCTGGAGTCTCACTGATCAGTTCAATGGTTCATTGGTTCAACTTGATCAGGCAAAGTGTAGCCATTGGCTTTGCCTTGATTTGTTACTCCGACTGTTTGTGTCTCCCCGATGGTGGTTTGTTCCTACAATGTGCTATCGGCAAAATGGGAGTCTTCAGCAAAGTTTTGTGTTCTCTCTCCAATTGCCTTGTGTTACTCTAATGAACTATTGCAGGTTGGCATCGACAAGACCTCTTCGATCGATGTAGTGTTGAGATGTCACTCCAACTGTTATGTGTGTTACCAATGGAGGTTTCGTATTAGTGAGACTAATGCTATCAGCCTTCGGTGAAATTCTTACTCCGATGTGCTTAGTCTGTCTGATGGTGTTTGGCATCGACAAGAGGAACTTTATCAGTGAAGAAGGATGAAGTCACACCGAAGGTCTTGGTCACTCTGATGGTTCATTGATATTTGACTGGCTGGGGTCATCAGCGGCAAAAGCACCGACAATAGTCTTACCGTGTGTTCGCGGATATATACTATTGTTGTGTTTGTTAACTGATGCATATGGGACTATTTAGTCCTCATGAATACGAATGGTTGTGAATGGTTAAAAATGAGTTGTTGACCTTTTGGAAGTTGTAACGGTATGAGATATGAACCGAATGCTCTCTTCTATAATGTGACATGTTAAAACGCATTTGTAATAGAGGAGTGTGACAAAGAAGATAACAGAGTTCGGGAGAAGGGGATTCAGGCCGAGAGGGTGATGTCCTCTACTGAATGCTATTTGTGGCATGATAATAGTATAAAGGACTAACCTAAATGCTATGATTAGAACTAAGGAGAAATTTGTGTAGGGTTATGCTGTCAGTTATTCTTCCAGAGCAGCAAGATGTAAATCTTAATGAAAGGCTTAGTGCCAGATTTGTATTGTAACTATATTTTTTGTTGCTGAATAATACAATGTCGATCTGGGCTTTTGGAGTGTGGGATTTTTTACCCATAAGGGTTTTCCCCACATATATTTGTGTTTTTGTTCTGTCTTTCATGTTAACATTTATGTTGTTGAAATTAGATCTTGTTGCTTGTATTTCCTTTAAGGGTTAATGTTGGAAAAGAACTATGTCTGATTCCACTTTGTGGCATAGTTGTGCATGTTTTTGAGGCAATCTAATGAATTTAAATCTTTTGAAGACACCACTATTCTTAGAAATACATTCTGAGATGCTCTCATTTCCTTACAAGTGGTATTAGAGCCTTCTTCTAGGATCTGCTTTGTTGCTCACATATGTATGTTTGTGTGCTGCATGTGTTTGCATGAAAGAGTTCCTAGTGTATAAGGTCTAGGTATCCCTTCTGTGATGATTTCTTAGTGTGGTAGGATTGAGGAAATCTGAAGGAATCATCTGATGTTTGATCCTTGTTTTGAGTGAAGTCTGGCAGTTGATCTTGTTTTCTTCTTTCAGCAGTGCTTGAAGGATGATGAAGATGAAGAGACTGGAGCTAGTCATGATGTGGCCTAAGGCTCTTAGTTGATAGTGTATAATCCTATTGCATGGGGTGGATTATGCTTTGTGGTTTTGTCTCTGCAATAACTTTCATATTGGGTGTCTATGTGAGAGGCTTCCTTGTGATATGAAGAACTTTGTGTTGCTGCTCAGCCATGGAGAAGTGTGCTTACGCTAGATATTTGTTCCTAGTATTGGAAAGCATTGTTTCTATTGCCCTAGTTGCATAAAGGCTATGGAGTTGATCATTGGAAGATCTCGGAGCTTCTGTAATAGCTTGATTCTCTCAGATGCATGTGCATGTTGGTGGTTGAGGAATTGGTCTACAAGCGGGCCTGAAGCTCTTGAACTATTGTTTCCTTAAATGGATATTTTGTATTTGCATGACTCAGATTCATGTTTGTTGGATTTGAGGGGTTTTATAGTTTTTCCTTAAAATCTATGGTTATGCATATTCATGATGATCCGTTATTCTAGTTTAACTATTATGGAGTTTATGTTGTAGACTTTTGAGTCATCCAAATGTGAAGTGGATATGGATGTGCATGGGTGTTTCGTATAACATAGTGATTTTGCAGGTTTTACATGGACAAAGAAAAAAAAACTTATGGTTTTGTTGAAGCTACAGTTAAGCTATTTTCTAGACCCTATTTTTTGGGGGTGTTGCTAGATGAGATAGTTGTAGTCTTGTGGGAGTGTTGGTACATGATAAGTCACTCAACATTTCTGTGGTGATGTTTTTATGGATTCCTTGACTATGGTGCTCAAGTTGTGGACTTGTTTAGCAAATCAGGTTGTAAGTAATCTGGTGTTTTTTTGTCATGTTGTCTACATGGTTATTTACCTCTTGAGATCTTAGTTTTGTAGTTTTTAGTTCGATAGTCAGTTTGTGTGGTGCATTGATTGGATCTACATGTTAGGTAGTTTTGTGGACTGACCACCTATTAAGCTATAGTGAGATGACTCAAATGTGGACTATCTATATTCACAAGATTGTTCAGTGTTTATGTAGACTTGTTAGCTGGCCTTGTCTCTGGTCACTTGTGCATTGGTTTGATTGCATTGGGAAAAAAAAAGGTGGATAGTGTAAAGTACCTGAATAGTCAGTAATATGTAGCATGTGTATCATGATGTCATGTATAGCTTGGATACATAGTTTAGTGTAAGCTTTTGATAGTGATGTTGTATTTCCTTGGTTTGGAGATCTTGGTGCCATTTTTTTTATTGATGTGTTAATATGTGGACCTGGAAGATTTTTAGATGAGAAGGTGTTTGGTCATGTTGCTTGGAAAGCTTGGTTGCTATAGTTTAGTGGGAGCTTTAGCAATGACTGTATTCATCACTTAATGATGGATGATCTTCTTTAGTGTTGCAGATGTTACTAGGAGGAGCTCTTAGATCTTGTGGCTACAAAAGAGTTCTTTCACATTTGCAAGGGCACTACTTGAGGATGGGTAACATCTTGGAGTCATGAAATCCTTGGCTGAGGTGTTGGTGGTGTTTGACAGGTGATGTTGGTTTAGAGTTTGGTTTGTTTCATGTCATGATATTTTCTTGATTTTTGCACTTGAGTTTTGGCATGATACATTGCTCTTGAGACCATGGTTATGTTCATCTGGAGCATGGAATCTCCTAAGGGAGATGATAAGATCATGATGTCTTGATAAGTTCCCTTTATAGCTTTGTGGAGCTTTGACAGTGGTCTAGTAACTTCTCTATGTTTGGGTACATTTATTATTTTCTTGATTACTTCATAATGGTGTAGTGATGCAGTTGGAGTTTAGCATGAGGTGATTGTTCATAGGTACTCATGGGTACATGGAGAATAAGGCAAGGCTGTAATTATCTTGAGATAAGAGAAGTGTTGTTGATGGTTACTCTTGATGAAGATTTCAGCAGAAAGTCTGAGAAGCCTACACCTTGGTTGGACGTGAGTTTAATAGAGACCTATGAGGAGATTACTCTTGCAGGAGTTATGATGACTTGTATATCTTGGAGGAGCATTCTTATCCCCTCTCATGGTCTACTTTGCAGTTTCACTTGAGAGGTATTGCCCATTGTTTACTCTCAGGTGTGTTATGCTTTCTTTCATAGACATGGATCTTGAACTTCTCATAGATGGTTCTAGAGGATTCATTGTGAGAGATGGATAACATGATTAATCTCCTTCTACATTTGAATTTAAGATATCGTTCTTAGATGAGGACTATTAGGAGATGGTTTTATGGGCTAATTTCCTGAAATGGGAAATGGATTAGTTTGATCTGCTTTGGATTGCGAAGCTTACATTCATGTTGATTTCTTGGTTGATCTCTATGAGATTGAACAAATTTGGGTGTTGTTATGCTATTCTCTTTGGGGTATTTTGAAGGAGATCATACTTGACATAGTTGGCATTTAGAGGTGTATGTAGAAGGATTGTCTATAGGTATATGATGTGCAGAGTTACTCTTTATGGTCCTGGTTATCTTCCTGGATGGTTTGTTAAACACTACATTGGTTTGAGGTTTTGATTGGAGCTAAGGTGATCACTAGTTTGTGGTCATGTGTTTTCACGTATTTTCTTGGGTGATGACATGGAGGTTCTGTTATCTCTTTTCCTTTGTTAGATGTGGAGAATTTGGGAGAGTTCTGGATTGGTGGGGAGATTTGTTGCAGGATATTTGTTTACAAGTATTGCATATCATTGTGGATGTTTTCCTTGGTACTACATGATTTTTACACTTTCTGTGTGATGCTATTGGTGGACTTTGTATGCCATGATCTTTTTCAGATCTACATTATCCATGCAGTGGGAGTTCTTGCATGTGTTTGGTCTTTTTTGACTGTTTGACACATGGAGCTTGTACCTGCAACTTGGGTGAATATATGATGGCATAAGTCTGCTATGTTCTTCTGTACCTTTGAGGTATGTGTGATTGAATGGATTAGCACTTGCTGTGTGTGCTATTTTCAGTCATGTGGGTTTTGTTCAATTGGATGGGTGTAGTTAGTTCTCTGATTGTTGTTCTAGCTGATGTTCTATCTTGTTTCTAGAGGATGGTTTCATAGCTATGTTCTGGAAGCTTTGAAGTTGGTTATGTTGGAGCTTCTATGTAGCTTGTGAGCATAGTGGAGTGGTGGCAGTATCAGCTTTGGTTCTACGACTTGGAGCGTTGATGATTTCCTATAATTCCTTTGTCAAGTGGGAGAATGTTGAGTACTTGTGACTCAAATTACAAGCATCGGCTTGTGTTTCTCTTTGTCTCAGTGATCTCTTGTTCTTGGTTGATTGCCCTTTGCTATCGGCCTGACAGGCTCTATCGACGCTACTTCAATGTTTCCTACCGATGGTCTGGAGTCTCACCAATCAGTTCAATGGTTCATTGGTTCAACCTGATCAGGCAGAGTGTAGCCATCAACTTTGCCTTGATTTGTTACTCCGACTGTTTGTGTCTCATGGTGGTTTGTTCCTACGATGTGCTATTAGTGAAATGGGGGTCTTCAGCGAAGTTTTGTGTTCTCTCTCTGATTGCCTTGTGTTACTCTGATGAACTATTGAAGGTTAGCGTCAGTAAGACCTCTTTGATTGGTGTAGTGTTGAGACGTCACTCCAACTGTTATGTGTGTTATTGATAGAGGTTTGGTATTGGTGAGACTAATGCTATCAGCCTTCGGTGAAATTCTTACTGTGATGTGCTTAGTCTGTCTTATGGTGTTTGGCATCGGCAGGAGGAACTTTGTCAGCGAAGAAGGATGAAGTCACACTGAAGGTCTTGGTCACTCCAATGGTTCATTGATATTTGACCAGCTAGGGTCGTCTGTGGCAAAAGTGCCAACGATAGTCTTATCATGTGTTTGTGGATATATATTGTTCCTGTGTTTGTTAACTGATGCATATGGGACTATTTAGTCCTCATGAATATGAATGGTTGCGAGTGGTTAAAAATGAACTATCAACCTTTTGGAAGTTGTAACAGTCTGAGATCTGAATTGAATGCTCTCTTCTATAATGTGACATGTTAAAATGCATTTGTAACAAAGGAGTGTGACAGAGAAGATAATAGAGTTTGGGAGAAGGGGATTCAGGCCGTGAGGGTGATGTCTTGTACTGTATGCTATTTGTGGCATGATAACAATATGAAGGACTAACCCAAGTGCTATGATTAGAACTTAGGAGAACTTTGTGCAGGGTTATGCTGTCAGTTATTCTTCTAGAGGAGCAAGATGTAAATCTCCATGAAAGGCTTAGTGCTAGATTTGTATTGTAACTATATTTTTTGTTGTTGAATAATACAATGCTGATCTGGGCTTTTGGAGTGTGGGATTTTTTACCCATAAGGGTTTTCTCCACGTATATCTATGTTTCTTGTTTTGTCTTTCATGTTAACATTTTTGTTGTTGAAATTAGATCTTGTTGCTTGTATTTCCTCTAAGGGTTAATGTTGGAAATGAACTATGTCTAATTCTGCTTTGTGGCATAGTTGTACTTTTTTTTGAGGCAATCTAATGAATTTAAATCTGTCAAAGACACCACTATTCTTAGAAATACATTCTAAGATGCTCTCATTTCCTTACACATTCGACATAATCCCAAGTAGTTTCTTTAGGTGGACTGAATTCTGGATGATAATTGGTTACCTCTCTTCAAAATCCTCTGCATCAATGGTAGAAATCACTAATATCCTAAGCATGTCATACTTGGCATTCGATTCCTTAGTATGTCATATGTCCATACCAAACGTAGTCAAATAAGCTACCCTCTTCTCTCTGTAGCCTGCTTATCCAACTCATCTACAAAACCATTTCCTTCCTGATATACATGCGAGAGTTTGAAATTGGAGAAATAATTAATCATAGTTTGAATTGGGCTGAGCCATCGATGAAGCTTCCAGTTTAGTGGGGAGTTTTGTCTAATAGCATTGATGGTGATGAGTGAGTCACCTTCTAGCTAGAGCTGCGAGATCTTCAGTTCCTTGCCCAATTCTAATCCAAGCAAAGTAGCTCTAAATTTTCAACTATGTTATTTATTGCCTCTCCTAGGAAGATGGATTTTTCTACCAAGATCATCCCATTGTGATCTCTTGCAATACATCCTACCCCACTAGGGCTAGGGTTCTCTCTCGAAGCCCCATCAAAGTTTATTTTGATCCAACCTTCATCTAGGGCACTCCAACTGACGCCATCCCACAGGTTTAAGGAAAGATCAACCTTACTATCCCCATTAACAGGGGGAGCTTTAAGGCCAATAAATGCCTTACTCATCTCACTGTCCAAATTTGTGAAAAAGTTGCCTTTCAAGGGTCTACCCCTGGCAGTAGAATTAGCTAACTCAATAATTAGATTTTCTATCTTCTTGAATAGATTATCTCTAGACATAGCTTTTTCTTGGAAGATTCGGTGATTGCATTCCTTGCAAAGTTCCCAAATGCTGGATGAGTGTATGAGTTGCCACAAACATTCAAACAGTCCTTTCCTCATTTTCTTAGGCCACATACAGAACCATACATCTATTTCCTATGGCCACGAGATTAGATATTGATGAACAATTGATATCAACCATTGATCAATATTTAATCTCATTTCCCAAAAACAATTTTAAGTTGAGTAAGCCTTTTAAATGGAATGTGGTTATAAGACCATGGAATTAATTTACAACCATAAAATTATCATGGGAATCAATGGTGAAAAATTACTTCCATATTCCTTCACACATTAAAACTATAAAAATACCCTATTTTCTCATAGGGGCCCCACTATCACTGATCTATCTTTTTATAATATCTTAGTGATTTAGGTTCCCTTCTAGCTTAGCCTATTCAATAAAAATGGAGGCCTCAATCTAAACTTTTCACCATTTGCTAAAAAAATTCCACTATAAAATCATTGGAATTGAATTAATTGATGAAACATAATACCTAATTATAGTCAACAAAAGAAAGAAAAAACTATGTATGAATTATGTGTTGTATAAAAGCCTCTTAGGGAACCCTATACATGTATAGTGAAATGATTTAATGGAGCACAATGTAGGGTAACCCTATGTGATGGGCAACTTGATTATGATACTATGACATAAGAGTAAGTTTATTATAGTAATTTGAATACATGGTGTATACCTCATTGCAATGAGTGATCATTAATGCATTGTATCTTCTTATTGCTCTAATAATATTAACAAATAAATGTGTGTACCAAGTGGAATAAATAATAAAAGGTCACCTTTAGATTCAAAAGACGTTTTTAACAAACAAGCTTTACAATAGTTGAGAGTAGAAAGATAGGTAGGAAACCAATGGCTCAAATTTTAAAAACTCATGGATCAATAGCACAATTTGTGGATGTCCATGTGTTGCATTAGTGTCTTGGATAAAACATATAAATTTTAACAAGTGGTTCTAGGTCAACAAGTAGAATTATAATGTTATGTAGAAATTCAACAATTTGGATAAGGAAAAGGCTAGGGCAAGGCCAAAATGATCCCTAAAACATGCTGTGAGAATGGACACTAAAATTAGGACAATTTGTAGACTAGTGTCAAAATTGTAAGATATGTTAATTTTGATCTTACACATCTTTTCCAAAAAAACCAACTCTAATGGTTTCACTAAACATCTAAACAAAAACATGAGAGATCTAGTTCATATTGGCCTTATAAAATTTAGTTGAAAGATCATTAGCTCTAGGATCTTTTCCATTACTAAGAGAGCTAATGATAACTTTGATTTCATCAATAGAAAAATATCTAAATACAGCTACACAACTGTCAAATTTAAGCCATGTGTGAGGTGATGTCACATTAATAGTAGTCTTTTTATTAATATAATAATTAGTATGTTTGTTCAATCTCTTTCTCTTCTATTTGACTTATTTATACAAATCCCTTTCTTATTCCAGAGCAATTTTCCAGACACTTTCAAATATGATTAATTCAAAGATGGTGATACTTAATTTGAGAATTCCATTTTGATTTTCATTTAGAAATATGTACAAGCCTTGGACCACTTCAATACATGATATTCCTACCTAGAGAAAATATTGGTTTAGGGTATTGAGAATGAGTAATTTTTGGAAGCTTTATAATAGGACAATCATTCTTCTTCAATTTTAGACCATGTGAGATGTGGAAGTCAAGGATTATAATGCTTTGATATGAATGTGTAAAATATGTTTATTTGTATATGCTTACATACTGATGGTTTTTTCACATTGAAGTGGCTCACTTAAGTCAATAGAAATTGTCATTAGAAAGGATGGAAGACACTCTTCTCAGATGCATTTTTAGTGTGAATTCCACCATCATCTTGGCCCTTAACAATTGAGTTATAATGAGATGTTAGAATATATGTAAAATCCACATGGTTATCTCATTTTATATTGGTATGATGTATTTTTTATGTTAATGATATCTATTTTAGTTATCTTACTTATATATATATATATATAAAGATAAAAGATGTGTAACAATATTATAAGATGTGTAATAATAATATATTTTTATAGGTGCAATTATTAAGTCATCCTTTCTTATATTATATATATTAAAAGTGTATAAGTATGAAATATCTTATATCATCTCATTTAAATCTAAATTATATATTAGAAATTATATTCTTAATTTAGGATATCTATCAATACCTTATAATATTGTTATCTCTTTTTACTTGAATACTATTTCCTTGATGTTATGTAGATTGTATAATATCCTAGTAAACACAAAATTTCATTTAATTTTGCATGAAACAAAACATTGTCTCACTTTATGAAGGAATTCATTTTAACTTGTTGTAAATAGTTATTTGATTGATTCATCGATGGAAAAATGTAATATGATGTAGGTTTTGTAGTTCTATTAGGCAATATACCAATGTGCGCTTCAAGTCTAATGTTGATAGTGCTTCTTAACATGATGTCTTGATTGTAGAATAAGCATGTAAATGAATGTCTTACATGTGTTACAACCCTTCTAATTTAACGATTGATTTTACATGAGATCCCCTCTTAAAATATCTTCAATATATACTTATTATTACACACTAACATGATAATTTGTTACGGTCATAATACAAAATTTATATATTAATAAGTAATTCCTTAAATTTTAATATTCATATCTATGTTAGTAATTAAGTCTTCATGTCAAGTAGTATATATGAGAATAAATAATTATTATGGCCATAACCACTTTGAAGAGTTAATATATTATACTAACCTATTATAGATAAATTTAAAAATCTAGTAGTAGCAAATAATTAACATCATAGTAAATATTTGATCCCAAAGAAAACTACATTCAAAAGGAATAAGGTGACACTTGTGATAGTTGCTATGAAATGACATAAAGATGGGGTATATTTTCTAAAATATGTAGGGCTTGTTAAAAGGATAGGTTAAATTATAGAAAAACTTAGGGATATGGTGGTAGATAATTAAAAGGACTAGGATTGGTTAATAAATGGGAAAGAATTATGGGAAAACAGATGGGAATATCTTAAAAAAATTGTGTATATTCAACATGAATCACCATCTTTTGAGAAGAATGCTATAAGCATGCATTTCTTAAATGTTTTTCATCAAATTTTTCCATCATAGATCATCATAATGTTGGAGTAAGGAGAAAGAGAATGAATCAAAAGGAAGAATTGAGAAGTTTCTATATATACAAATGAGTGCAAGAGAGGAAGAATTGATAAGTTTCTATCTATACAAAGGAGTGCAAGAGTTTACATGAGTAAACCCTTTGAATACAAATCACCGCATAGAGATAAAAAGGAAATGCATCATAGGAAGGTGTGAGTAGTGAATTGTGATAACCTTAAGAAAAGACCCTTAAATTTTCTTATGAAATTTTTATAAATCCTAACTAAGTGAATTAAATTTCATGGTGAATCTTTCCTCTTTTTAAAATATTATTTTTCTTGTGAATTTATGTAAATTACTAGGAATTTTCATAAACTCCTCAAAAATACTACTAATTGATAGATAAGGTAATTAATTACCATGGAAAATCATTCTTTACCTTATATTACCTTAATGATCAAATTGTCTTGATTTAATTCCATGGAATTACAAGGACTTATTTTTTAAAATGATTACTTAGCCTCAATTTTCTTTTGAGTCACAAGATTAGATATTGATGAAGAATTGATGTGACCATTGATCAATATTTAATTTTGTCACAACCCACATTTGAATTTTGAATTCAAATTGAAATACTCTTGTAAAAATGTCACAATTCAATTTTTGAATTCCAAATTTTAAAAAAATAAAAATAACATGTAAATCCATTTAAAAATACAAATAATATGGATACCATTAAAAAAAATGAGGATAAGATTATTTTAATTAAGGATAAGATTATCATTAAAATAACAAGAGTGGATGAAGCAATATCATTAAACAAAGAAGAGTGGATGAAGCATTAACATTAAACAAAGAAGGTGGATGAAGCAATATCAATAAATTAAAGGAGTGGAGGATGCAATAGCATTAAAAAAACAAGAGTGGAAGATGCTTGGATTTTTCTATAAATTGCAAGGATTTGATGAAGAATGGGCATGATCTCTTGTTTGAAGAGCTGGAGTAAACTAGATGCTCTGGTTTGGATGGGTAATCCATAGAGTTTGCAACTCGGTTGACATGGTGGTTGCAACATCCATGACATAGGAAGAAGCCGGTGCACATTCCATCAATACCCATCTGCAGGTACGATGTTCTTCTCTTAAATAAACTATGTGCATTTTATACATCGTATAAATACTCGAAGGGAATATGTACAATTATCATTTGTGTGTGGATTTTAGGCCATGCCCATCTAATCAAACTCAAGTGATTATCAATGAGTTGTATGAGATGTTGTCATTTTTCCTATTCTTCTTCCAGTTTTGTACTCATAGATTTTCTGAGGTTTTGATATTTCAGTTGCAACACAAATCTTATGTCACAAATCTTCCTGTCGTAGCATCTTTTTAACCTAAACTCTGGATACATCTGTTTATGTCAATATTATTTTAGAATCATAGAATACATTTAGGCAAGGGAATCAGGCAATGCAAAGACAGGCATTCCTTGCCTGGTATAATTGATCATTTTTGTTGAAGAGCAAACGTCTGCCAGGTTACTTGCAATTTCAACATTTGACAAAGATCTACTTTTTGTTATGTTTGATGTAGAACCTGGTACTACATTTGCCAATTGCATTTGCTTGAAAGTTTCTAAAGTCTTCTCAATCAATCCATATTGTGCATATCCTGCAATCATTGAAGTTCATAAGATGACATTTCTGTGAGGCAGTCTATCAAACGGTCGACGTGCCTTGTTTGGGCTTCCTCATATTACATATATGGCTACCAGTGCCATTCTGTTGGGATAATAGCCACTTCTGTCGTTGGCATGCCATCTTGACAGTGAAGGGAAAGTGGTTGTCATTAAAACCAACGACATGGCACACTCTTTTGTTTGGAGTATATATTCATTAATGACATTTTGCATGGTGATCTATATATTATGATGATTTAGGCATGCCGTTTAGTTGGGAGAATAGCCTCTTCCAACTAGCTGTGGGATGTATAGGTAAAAAAAAAGTTAACCAAAAAAGAAATTGCATAAATGATACAACTGTCAACCATTGCAAATGGGAGAAATATTAGGTGACCGTTCAAATAATAAAATAACAGTCTCCTTTCCACACATAGAAACAAACACACATATATCCAAATATCTTCCTTTAGAAATAGAGCAACTTTGGTCAATTTCATGATGACAGTATGTTTCTAGGCTTGCTAAATAATATATTAACCAAAACTTGTATAAACTATTCAAATATGAGTCTTCCAAGTGAGGAAAATATTAAGGGACAATTCAAATAAGTAATAATAAAATATTAGTTCTCTCCCAAAATTTAACTGTTAGTCTTGCAAATGGGAGAAATGATATTATATAAAAAAAATGAGAGATATGTCTTGAGTTATTTTATTTACTAAATAGTTATTTATTTTACTTTAGAACTATTTTATTTGAACACATATATGACTAAGCGAAAATCCAATAAAGAAATCAATTAGCATTTATTATCATTATCTTTACGAAGTTTTGAATTTATGTGAAAAGATGAGGTTGAATATTACATTCTTGTATTATAGCCATTGTGGGAAGTCTAATAATACTTTAGTTGCGGAGGATCCATATTTGTTGAAAGGTGCAAAACTAACTAATCTACCACATTTCCTAATATTGGGGACAAAGGAACTCTATATAAAAACTAATAAACTATATAATCAAAGATCACTTGACGATCAACGTATCAACATGTGCAACTACAACTTCATCATAGTATTGGGGACAAAGGAACTCTATATAAAGACCAATAACACATAAGGAAGCCAGACCTATGATATTATAAAAATGTATTCAAGGAATATGCATATTGTAATACCTTGTCGATGAGGGTCTTGTTCTACCTTCTATACCATCCACCTAAATGATATTATATAGCATGTAATAACAAAGTGTGAATGGTAAATAATCTAAATATATTAATTAAGTAATTACAAGTATATGACATTGTGTATAAATATGTTAAGCTATAGTTTTCAACTAGCATAATAAGTGATGTTATATCACAATTATCCTTGTTCTAGGATTGAAGTAAGAATCATAACTAGAAATACACCATGAATATATAAGTAATTGTCAAACTTTATGGGTATAGATTGAAAACATAGCGATTTGGAACAACTTCAACGATTTGTCCAATATGACTTATGGAAAGAAGTAAAGCTAGCGTGTTAACATTTACAAAAGTTTTAGTTAAGAAACTTATTGAGATTCAAATATCTTAAGTTCTTATCCAAGTAAGTCAAATGCTTTTTGCAAGAAATTGCTCCTCGTACTATACTATTGGACAATGTTTATTAATTCGTGGTCTTCTACAAAACTAGATCATTATGTACTTGATTGATTAAGTGTTTTTCTAGTCTTATGCTTTTGGATCAATTCAGTTAAAGAAAAGTATTGTTATGAGCTCTCATATTATAAATCTGGTCAGAGTTGACCAATTAAGTTGTATAGATATTTTATGATCCATAAGTAGTTCAATCATAAAAATGATATTTCCAATAATGATGTTAGAATATTATTGTTATAATTGATGCATGTTTGTTAACAATGGAATTAACCATTTTTAGTTAGTAAACCCCTTGTTGAGATAACTTTCTTAATTTAAAACTTTCATTAAGTCCTCGTTGGTTCCAATGAATTGTATCAATTCTTTACTTGTATGAGGAAATAAGTTTCCCTTGTTTCTCTCAAGACTAAATCCTTATGTGCATTATTGATAGAATATCCCTTCTAGTTTATGAATGGATGACATTGAACATTTCTAGTACTATTTATTTCGCATAAATAAAGTGATCAAGCATAATTTTTGTACTTAACTTGCATCAAGATTCAATGAAGTATCTTTCCTTTACCAATTTATTTATTAGTTTTGATGCAAGTTTTATGTTTCTACTTAGCTAGGTAAACTTTTAAATAAACGTCCAAACTCAACCAAATCGCAGTGTTTAGTTTCTACGGTACCTCTGTGTCACGTTTACGGGTAATGTCGTCGCATTGAACCAAGTACCTCATGCCTAACATAGCTACAACAACGATGTCTGGGCACTGTCCCTCTAAATCATCGGGGAGTAATAAGGAACATGTCGAAGTTAAATCCACAGGAAGGGAAAATCTCCTTGGATATCCCACTAAGAAGATTAACTAAAAAGAAAGGATGATTCTATGTTTACCATAATGCTCATTTGGAAAAACACTTCGAACATACTAACAGAAAACGAGGCTTATTGACACATGAGTATAGATTGGGGAGGACATGTGATATATCAAATAGGGCAACTAGGCCAATCCAGAAAAGTTATCTATCCTTGCAGATCATGGTGAAAGTACTAGGGAATCAGGAATGGACTTAGTCACGATTTGGTTTGAGGAAGTAAGCTAGATTTCATGGGTAGACACCTTATAGGGATTCCTCCACACTAGGACTAGCTGACACCCCCTTAGGTGTTTGTGGTAGTGGACTAACTTCTGTCCCTGTTTCACCGAGTGGGTGGTAGTCGACGAAGAACTGTCTGGGGCAAGGAATAACCCTAGAAAGGGCTAGGTACTCACTCACAGTTACATCAAACATAGTGCAAAATAGAACTACATGTTTGCATTCCCCACGTTAGTCACATCCTAAGGAGGGGGCCTTGATCCCATGGATACAGGGTATGTAGGCAGTCTGGACGGCGAAGGATGCCCCTAGTACTCAGGTCCTCTGGATGTAGGGAGTCCTACAATTAGCATCGTGATCTTAATTCTCTAAGTAGTGATTACTGAGTTATGTTAACATGAGATTTTTAAGTTAATTTTGTGCAAATGATAAGGATACAGTTACTAGAGGAGAAGCAAGCTATCAAAAATGAATGCAGGATGTAATGCATGACTTAAGGTATGAACTAACCTATTGTTCTTCTAGGTTATCTTACATAATCTACCTTCTCTCATAATGTACTCTCTCTATTTAGGACGAGTTAGGTCCTTACATGTGGTATCAGAGATTTTGGTTCGGACACTAGGCCTAAAGGTCTGCTAACCTAAAGCATGGTTAGAATTAAGACATAAGACTAATAGTATTCCTCCTCTTGCAATCTAATGATCATCCAGTTAATGATAAACATGGATGGAAACATGAAAAAGAAATGATAAGGTCGTAAGTAAACCTTCCCTAGAAGGTGAAGAGGATAGCTTGATGTCAGTAATGGTATGTGTAACGGGACAACAGTAGTTGGGTACATGACAACCATAAGACTTGTGAAGTGAATATCATATTTTGTGGCTAATTCCTCTTGTGGCACATCATAATCTTTTTCAAATGGCATGCCCTAGGTTGTATGGGGTCATATGACCATTCATTTGGATTTTTGATATAGAAGTATGATAAGGTCAAATGCTTAACGTGACATGGCGATTATCATTGTACTCTATGTGGTTTAAGACCATTGTATGATTTAGTTATTCAAGTGAAAGAAGTCTACCCAGTTTCCGTACTCCCCTTAGGTGGTCTTGTTGTAAGGCTACACGGTGCCTGTAATGTGCAAATTGTATGAGATTGTTGCATTATTTGTTCTTGTGTTAAAGATTTTACTTAAGTGTTAAGCCGCAGTGTTTTATTTTTTTATTTAAATTTTGAGATGGTCCTTTTGCTTTAAGGACTTGTTCTTTGTTGAACTTGGGATGTTGCAATAATTTCTATCTTTGATCTTCACTTTTTCTTGGCTTGTTTTATTTGAATTGAGAATTTAACTTATTGACTTGTTTCACTTAATCCTTCTTGATTTGAGGTATTTTTAATTTTACAACTGCTGGCATGTGTGGAGTAATGTGATTTCTGTAAACTGCCATATATAGGTAGGGCCCTGGCAGGTTGTATGGGGGAGTAGGTGACCCAGGGAAATTCTATTGTGAGGATGGTGTTGTAGATGGGACTGGTATGGGACAGTCATAAGCCATCCATTCCCGTAGATCTATGTGTTTGTTTCTTACATATCTTCCTTTTGGAGGATAACACCTTATACAAATGCAAGGTAGTAGGAAACATGTGGAGGGGTTCTTGAGAGGGCCCTGAAAACCATCTTTATTTCTCAGTTACTAGGCACTAAGAAGACCATGATGAAAACCCCTTATGGGCGTCATGTGTAATCCCTTCTCCATTCATTTTGTATCCCTACACTAGGGGGTAAAACCGTATCCTTCATCCACATCCAAAATATCCTTGCACATCTTATCCACTATCTTATCCTTATCCTATCATATTCTTATCCACTATAACCCCCACCTTAGATCTTGATAAAGACAAGGGGCAAAATATCAACAACATGCTTTTAAGACCTCTTGGCATACTTCCTTTCCAAGTATATCCTCCATTCATCTATTGCAACCACTTGAGCAGGAACAGTTGATGTCAAAAGTGTTCCTTTGAATCCTTCCTCCAATTGCTCATTTTCCATTTCCTGCTCTGATAGCTCCTCAGCAATATCTTGATTTTCATAAACTTCAGTATCCATAACCCACAGACTATCCCCAGGGAAAACATTCAAGTCGGCTAAAGTGGCCAATTCATTGACCCATTCCATTATGCCTTTATGAAGCTTTTGATTT
The DNA here is from genome assembly GCA_027924645.1 of Cunninghamia lanceolata. Lineage (NCBI taxonomy): Eukaryota > Viridiplantae > Streptophyta > Pinopsida > Cupressales > Cupressaceae > Cunninghamia > Cunninghamia lanceolata. The sequence continues at coordinate 12,331,010 of BSBN01000388.1, read as the reverse complement.
TCCTTCACTACACCAAGGGACTCCCACACCATCATCTTCAATTGATACACAATTGTGCATTCAGAAACTCTCAAGTTAATTGAGCTACCATTTGTCGATGTCTTCCAAGACCTCTTTGATGTGCGCCGTTCAACATCAGATAAAGACCCAGAGGAAGCTAAAATGGACCTAGGAGGTTCTTTACATCGAAAAAGATGTATATGAATCTCCTCATTTCTATATTCCAATTTACGCATAAATTCACAGCTTTCTCTATCCTCTATACACTCCTTACAGATCTCTGGTTGTGTTCTTAGAGTATGGATTTTACTCATCTTACACTCCTGATCATCAACATTTATGTCCTCCTCTGTTATTGGCACTTCCTTGCAGCTTCCATAAATCCTTGAGACTATATGATGAGTACTAGAGACAGCTATTGACTTTTGAGAAACTGATGACATTCATGGACTCCTATTTTGGGAGGCTTCTATCAATTTTGGGATGCTATCACTACTTTTAGATAACAAGCCCTAAGGTGGCACTAATTGATGTGACAGTCGCGAAGAGAGATGGATGGAAAGTTTGGAAGAAGTTTTTGATAAATCAGCATGTGTGATTGCTAGAATTGTTACCTTTCACTTGAATGTTGAGATGTATAATATGATATCAGAATAATGGAAGTCACTGGTACTCAGAAGAATCACCAGGGTGGATTACTTGTACCCAGGTTTGCCAAAACTAAGGTGTGTACAAGTTGATATTGTGTATCCCTGGTTGACATCCTTAGCACAGTTCTTGGGCAGATACTGTGGTCTCCAGGAAGTGACTTATGGATCCAGATTAATCTCGAAGGAGTCAAAAGTCTCTGGCCAGAGCATAATGATTCCTGTCCTATTTAGCCCAGTTGGCTGTTGTGTTTACTTATTCTGTATTGGATAGAGTATTGGTCCATTTGACCTGGTTCTGTATGAACCTACTTGTTTGTTCTACTTGAATCAGGTAGCGATAAGGTTCGTTTGACCAGTGTAGATCTTTCGGTCATTATTTTGGAGAATTATGCAAACTCAAAAGGTGTAATTTAAAGTTGTTGGAAACAAAGAGAGGAACAGAAGACAGTTTGAAAGAATTGAAAAGGGAGAATAGTAACAAGAATTCAAAGAACATGTTAATCAATTGGAGAAGTCACTTGTAGCATGCAGAAAAGAAAATGAAAACTTGAAATCTAAGCTTGAACCTTGTGATGTTTCGTGAAGTTGCAGAAGTTTCTTCAGAAGATGAAAGTGAAGATAACAGTGTGATTGAACTGCATTTACCAGTTTGCCCAAAGGACAGAAGAGCCCGGTTGGCTATATTTCAATATGTCCCGTTTTGGACACTTTAGCCTGGATTGGTTGTTTCCTGAGTACTCAGATTGACTAAGAGAATATAATTCTTCTAATCTACAGTGGGGCATCACTACTCAAGCACATGTTGGAGTAAACTTCAAATGTAATTAAAATTTTTGGATAATGATCTGGATTACCAAGGGAGAATCTATGAACCTAAATTTCCATTTACCGCACTTAGAAAGTTGATTTATCATTAATGATGGAAATTTTAAAGTGAAATTCAGACTCGAGGACAAGTTACAAGGATATGCTCAATCAGGTTTGAAAAGTTAAAGATGTTTCTTAAACTCACAATGTCATGATAATACATGGATACTTTATCATTTTGGAACCTAGTAGAATTTTAATTACGAACTATAACTTCAATGATGTTTAGATGATAAAGATAATTATACTTAGATGATACACTATGATAGACCATTTTGTTGTGGGATGGACTATGAAGGTAGACAGGCATACTAATAGTAAACGATGCTTGTTTCTAATATGCATTGGGACTATGCATAAATTTAGAGGAGAAGGATGTCACAACCCACATTTGAATTTTCAATTCAAATTGAAATACTCTTGTAAAAATGTCACAATTCAATATTTGAATTCCAAATTTTAAAAAAATAAACATAACATGTAAATCCATTTAAAAATACAAATAATATGGATACCATTAAAAAAAATGAGAATAAGATTATTTTAATTAAGGATAAGATTATCATTAAAATAACAAGAGTGGATGAAGCAATATCATTAAACAAAGAAGAGTGGATGAAGCATTAACATTAAACAAAGAAGGTGGATGAAGCATTATCAATAAATTAAAGGAGTGGAGGATGCAATAGCATTAAAAAAACAAGAGTGGAAGATGCTTGGATTTTTCTATAAATTGCAAGGATTTGATGAAGAATGGGCATGATCTCTTGTTTGAAGAGCTGGAGTAAACTAGATGCTCTGGTTTGGATGGGTAATCCATAGAGTTTGCAACTCGATTGACATGGTGGTTGCAACATCCGTGACATTAGAAGAAGCCGGTGCACATTCCATCAATACCCATTTGTAGGTCTGATGTTTTTGTCTTAAATAAACTATGTACATTTTATACATCATATAAATACTTGAAGGGAATAAGTACAGTTATCATTTGTGTGTGGGTTTTAGGCCATGCCCATCTAATCAAACTCGAGTGATTATAAACAAGTTGTATGAGATGTCGTCAGTTTTCCTATTCTTCTTCCAGTTTTGTACTCATAGATTTTCTGAGGTTTTGATATTTCAGTTGCAACACAAATCTTATGTCACAAATATTCCTATCGTAGAATCTTTTTAACCTAAACTCTGGATACATCTGTTTATGTCAATATTATTTTAGAATCATAGAATATGTTTAGGCAAGGGAATCAGGCAACACAGAGATAGTCATTCCTTGCCTGGTATAATTGATCATTTTTGTTGAAGAGAAAATGTCTGCTAGGTTACTTGCAATTTCAACATTTGACAAAGATCTACTTTTCGTTATGTTTGATGTAGAACCTGGCACTACATCTGCCAATTGCATTTGCTTGAAAGTTTCTAAAGTCTTCTCAATCAATCCATATTGTGCATATCCGCAATCATTGCAGTTCATAAGATGACATTTCTGTGAGGCAGTCTGTCAAACGGTCGACGTGCCATGTCTGGGCTTCCTCATATTACATATATGGCTACCAGTGCCATTCTATTGGGATAATAGCCACTTCTGTCATTGGCATGCCATCCTGATAGAGAAGGGAAAGTGGTTGCCATTAAAATCAACGGCGTGGCACACTCTTTTGTTTGGAGTATATATTCATTAATGACATTTTGCATGGCAATCTATATATTATGATGATTTAGGCATGCCGTTTAGTTGGGAGAATAGCCTCTTCCAACTGGCTGTGGGATGTATAGGTAAAAAAAAAGTTAACCAAAAAAGAAATTGCATAAACAATACAACTGTCAACCATTGCAAATGGGAGAAATATTAGGTGACCATTCAAATAATAAAATAACAGTCTCCTCTCCACACATAGAAACAAACACACATATATCCAAATATCTTCCTTTAGAAATAGAGTAACTTTGGTCAATTTGATGGCGACAGTATGTTTCTAGGCTTGCTAAAGAATATATTAACCAAAACTTGTATAAACTATTCAACTATGAGTCTTCCAAGTGAGGAAAATATTAAGGGACAACTCAAATAAGTAATAATAAAATATCAGTTCTCTCCCAAAATTTAACTGTTAGTCTTGCAAATGGGAGAAATGTTATTATATAAAAAAAATGAGAGATATGTCTTGAGTTATTTTATTTACTAAATAGTTATTTATTTTACTTTAGAACTATTTTATTTGAACACATATATGACTAAGCGAAAATCCAATAAAGAAATCAATTAGCATTTATTATCATTATCTTTGTGAAGTTTTGAATTTATGTGAAAAGATGAGGTTGAATATTACATTCTTGTATTATAGCCATTGTGGGAAGTCTAATAATGCTTTAGCTGGGGAGGATCCATATTTGTTGAAAGGTGCAAAACTAACTAATCTACCACATTTCCTAATATTGGGGACAAAGGAACTCTATATAAAAACTAATAAACTATATAATCAAAGATCACTTGACGATCAATGAATCAACATGTGCAACTACAACTTCATCGTAATATTGGGGACAAAGGAACTCTATATAAAGACCAATAACACATAAGGAAGCCAGACCTATGATATTATAAAAATGTATTCAAGGAATATGCATATTGTAATACCTTGTCGATGAGGGTCTTGTTCTACCTTCTATACCATCCACTTAAATGATATTATATAGCATGTAATAACAAAGTGTGAATGGTAAATAATCTAAATATATTAATTAAGTAATTACAAGTATATGACATTGTGTATAAATATGTTAAGCTATAGTTTTCAACTAGCATAATAAGTGATGTTATATCACAATTATCCTTGTGCTAGGATTGAAGTAAGAATCATAACTAGAAATACACCATGAATATATAAGTAATTGGCAAACTTTATGGGTATAGATTGAAAACATAGCGATTTGGGACAACTTCAAAGATTTGTCCAATATGACTTATGGAAAGAAGTAAAGCTAGCGTGTTAACATTTAGAAAAGTTTTAGTTAAGAAACTTATTGAGATTCAAATATCTTAAGTTCTTATCCAAGTAAGTCAAATGCTTTTTGCAAGAAATTGCTCTTCGTACTATACTATGGGACAATGTTTATTAATTCGTGGTCTTCTACAAAACTAGATCATTATGTACTTGATTGATTAAGTGTTTTTCTAGTCTTATGCTTTTGGATCAATTCAGTTAAAGAAAAGTATTGTTTTGAGTTCACATATTATAAATGTGGTCAGAGTTGACCAATTAAGTTGTATAGATGTTTTATGATCCATAAGTAGTTCAATCATAAAAATGATATTTCCAATAATGATGTTAGAATATTATTGTTATAATTGATACATGTTTGTTAACAATGGAATTAACCAATTTTAGTTAGTAAACCCCTTTTTGAGATAACTGTCTTAATTTACAACTTTCATTAAGTCCTTGTTGGTTCCAATGAATTGTATCAATTCTTTACTTGTATGAGGAAATAAGTTTCCCTTGTTTCTCTCAAGACTAAATCCTTATGTGCATGTTATTGATAGAATATCCCTTCTAGTTTATGAATGGATGACATTGAACATTTCTAGTACAATTTATTTCGCATAAATAAAGTGATCAAGCATAATTTTTGTACTTAACTTGCATCAAGATTCAATGAAGTATCTTTCCTTTACCAATTTATTTATTAGTTTTGATGCAAGTTTTACATTTCTACTTAGCTAGGTAAACTTTTAGATAAACGTCCAAACTCAACCAAATCATAGTGTTCGATTTCTACGGTACCTCTGTGTCACGTTTACGGGTAATGTCGTCGCGTTGAACCAAGTACCTCGTGCCTAACATAGTTGCAACAATGACATCTAGGCACCATCCCTCTAAATCATCGGGGAGTAATAAGGAACATGTCGAAGTTAAATCCACTGGAAGGGAAAATCTCCTCGGATATCCCACTAAGAAGATTAACTAAAAAGAAAGGATGATTCTATGTTTACCATGATGCTCATTTGGAAAAACACTTTAAACATACTAACAGAAAATGAGGCTTATTGACACATGAGTATAGATTGGGGAGGACATGTGAAATATCAGATAGGGCAACTAGGCCAATCCAGAAAAGTTATCTATCCTTGCAGATCATGGTGAAAGTACTAGGGAATCAGGAATAGACTTAGTCACAATTTGGTTTGAGGATGTAAGCTAGATTTCATGGGTAGACACCTTAAAGGGATTCCTCCACACTAGGACTAGCTGACACCCCCTTAGGTGTTTGTGGTAGTGGACTAACTTTCGTCCCTGTTTCACTGAGTTGGTGGCAGCCGACGAAGAATTGTCTGGGGCAGGGAATAACCTTAGAAAGGGCTGGGTACCCACTCACAGTTACATCAAACATAGTGCAAAATAGAACTACATGTTCGCATTCCCCGCGTTAGTCACATCTGAAGGAGGGGGCCTTGATCCCGTAGATACAGGGTATGTAGGCAGTCTGGACGGTGAAGGATGCCCCCAGTACTCAGGTCCCCTGGATGTAGGGAGTCCTACAATTAGCATCGTGATCTTAATTCTCTGAGTAGTGATTATTGAGTTGTGTTAACATGAGATTGTTAAGTTAATTTTGTGCAGATGATAAGGATACAATTACTAGAGGAGAAGCAAGCTATCAAAAATGAATGCAGGATGTAATGCATGACTTAAGGTATGAACTGACCTGTTTTTCTTCTAGGTTATCTTACATAATGTACCTTGTCTCGTAATGTACTCTCTCTATTTAGGACGAGTCGGGTCCTTACAAATTTCATTGCCTGAAAGAAATTTCTAGTTGAGTGAGCCTTTTAAATGCAATGTGATTATAAGACCATGGAATTAAATTACAACCATAAAATTATCATGGAAATCAATGGTGAAAACTGAATTCCCTATTCCTTCACACATTAAAACTATAGAAATGCCCTATTTTCTCATAAGGGCCTCACTATCAATAATCTATCTTTTTATAATATCTTTGTCATTTAGCTCCCCTTCTAGCTTAGCTTATTCACTAAAAATGGAGGCCTCAATTTAAACTATTCACCATTTTCTAAAAAATTTCCTTTATAAATCATTGGTATTGAATTAATTGATGAGACATAATACCAAATTATAGTCAACAAAAGAAAGAAAAAACTATGTATGAATTGTGTGCTATATAAATGCCTCTTAGGGAGCCCTATACATGTGTAGTGAAAGGATTTAATGGAACACAATGTAGGGTAATCCTATGTAATGGGCAACTTGATTATGATACTATGACATAAGAGTAAGTTTATTATAGCAATTTGAATACATGATGTATACCGAGAATTGCAATGAGTGGTCATTAATGCATTGTATTTCTTTATTGATCTAAAAATATTAACAAGTAAATGTGTGTACCAAGTGGAATAAATAATAAAAGGCTAAACCTTTAGATTCAAAAGACATTTTTAACAAACAAGCTTTACAATAGGTGATAGTAGGAAGTTAGGTAGGAAACCAATGGCTCAAATTTTAAAAATTCATGGATCACTAGCATATTTTGTTGATGTCCATGTGTTGCATTAGTGTCTTGGATAAAATATTCAAATTTTGACAAGTGGTTCTAGGTCAACAAGAAGAATTGGAATGTGATGTAGAAATTAACAATTTCATTAAGGAAAAGGCTAGGGCAAGGCGAAAATGATCCCTAAAACATGCTGTGAGAATGGACTCTAAAATAAGGATAATTTGTAGACTAGTGTCAAAATTGTAAGATATGTTTTAATTTTGATCTTACACATCTTTTCCCAAAGAACCAACTCTAATGGTTTCATTAAACATCTAAACCAAAACATGAGAGATCCACTTCCTATTGGCTTTGTAAAATTTTGTTCAAGGATCATTATCACCAAGATCTTTTCCATTACTAAGAGAGCTAATGACAACTTTGAGTCTATCAATAGAAAATGTTTCCTCAAGCTTCAAAGGCATCATCGACACCAAGCTTTCTAGGCACCACTTTCTTAATAATTATTAATGTCCCTACACTTTACCATAATAGAGTCAATACTAATAGAAGAAAACAAATCCTTGTAAAAATCCCTAAAGGCATCTCTAATTTGACCATCATCATTAATAGGAATATCACCCACTATAATCCCTAAAATCTTCTCCCTCTCCACTTTTCAGTGTCATAAAGTTCAATAAAAATTTAGACCTCTTATCCTAAGCTTTAGCTAACTAGGTTTAGATATCAGGAGAGTAGCCTTGGCTTCAAACATATTAAAACATCTAATTTTATGATTGAGGTTAGTCACCACTACCTAAACTTGTAATCACTAATATGAAATGACATAAGACATGGGGGTAGACTTTCTAAAATAAAAATTTTGTTTAATGCATAGACTAAATTATAAAATGAAACTTCATATATTAAGTTAAGACAAATTAAGGTGAAAGAAATGCATAATAATTTTAGAACAACTAAAACTAGCTGAAATCTATTGTCAAACAGATTGTATTAGCAATGGACATGTGCTCCAAGCTCTCTAGAATGAATTTGCACAATTGTAATTCTGAACACTTTAGTGAGCAATGTAGATGATATGACATAGGGAAATAAACATAAATTAATAAGAAAATATATAAGGGGTGCGGCTTTAATTGTATTTCCAAGATTGTTGAGAATTATAGTCTTATATCTAAACATGTTGAGTATAAAATTCTAGATATGGTGGCAACTACTTAAAACGACTAGGAGTGGTTAATTCATGGGAAAGAATGATCGGAAAAGAGAAGATGGGAATGTCCTAAGAAATTTTTTTATATGTTTATATTCAGCATGCCTCACCCTCCTTTGAGACTAAAGTTGGAAGTATACATTCCCAAAGTGATTTCCTTTAAACCTTACCATCATAGATCATCACAATGCTAGAGTAAGGAGAAATAAAATGAGTCAAAGGCAAGAATTCAAAACTTGTTTTCTATACATTACTATGATCTATAATTTATTTAACGTGTTGAAAATTTGAGCATCCTTTCCATGATTTATTGCATTATGATTGAAAAGTAAAATAGCTCTTTAATCAACATAAAGTGAGTTTTGTCTAAAATAAAATAGTTTAAACTTAAAGTTAAAATAATTAATGTCTATATGTCTTTTCTCGTGCATCTGCTTATTTATATATCTTTGTGTGTATATTTAATAATGTAGAAAGATATTAAAATTAATATTGGTATAAATATTGTGAAGAAAAATACTTTCTTTATATTAATCTAAGTTAATTAAAAGAATATATTAATCTATGTTAATTAAAAGAATACACACCATCATACAAATTTCAACATCTATTAATTCATAACGGCATAGATATCTTATCATATAAGAACCTTCTATCAATCTCAAAACACTTATCCTATGTAAGAACTTTCTGAAAACACTTATCTTTATTTCCACCTCTTTTGTTCAGTGCACATAATTTACCATAACGATGGCCCATTCACGTTCTACTCCAGATGTCTTCTCTTTCCATCGTTCAACTAATTCAACTGAAACTAATTTTATTCTTTTTCCTCCATACTCCTGTATAAAATTGAGAATTGATGGGAAACGGTTCGTTACCTCGTTCAAAGCGCCCACTATCAATGTTCCCAATTTTCCACTACTTCGCTCATCTCACGCGCGAAGCTGCAGTCATTTTACTCACGATCCAACATTCCAAGACTCTTCTCCCAAAAATAATGTATACTTTTTGAAAAACTGCATACATAAAAAATCTTAGAAGCAAAAGAGACAAATGCTAAGTTCTAAAACATTAGGGTTTAATCGCAAGGGGTAGTGTAGAAATTCTCTATAAGAGGCTTTCTGTAAAATCTCCTACTCTCTCAGAATTGTATCCATTCGTCATTTTATAAGCTGACGGTATTTCAGAGTTTTTCTTAACAAAAAATGGCATTTGTGGGAGAATGTGAGCGTTTCTTTGCTGTAATAATGGTAATGGTGATGCTCATAGCGGTTGGAATTAGGGTTGCTGCTAACACTGTACTTAAATATTACCCATTTCAATGGTTAAACAATCATTAGTAATTTTAAACCTCATTCACAACAAAAGTGGTAAATATTTGTCCTATTTTTATTGATTAAAATTAACCTTTCACTGTTGAAATGGGTGATATTTAAGAATAGCTGCTAGCTAAGACAGACACAGACAGGAACCCTTCTGTCTTTTTTATTTCTTCATTTGATATATTTAAGTTTCGAACAGTTGATCTCTGAACAAAAAAGAAATTAACAGGATGTATTTGCCGCAGGAGAATTTTCTGTTGCGCCTCCCACAGGTTTTATATTGCTCAAGTTTTCTTTCACTACAATTTTTTTCATGCTTTACTTAAACTGCTGAAATTTATGATGCTCTTAATATATTCAAAGAAACTTGAAAATGTGTGCGGCATTTAGGTTTTCCCTGTTCTTGTCTTCAATTTTTAGGCGTAGTCAATACTTTTTTCTTCTCTCTAATTTTCTCATGTTAGAGTTCAACCCAAGGCATTGCATCACAGCTAGTGACTGGAAAATGTATGATTAGGAAATGAGATAATAATCGTTCAATAGAGGCAAACCTCAAATATTTTTTATATAGAAATTTATTTTAAAATCCGTGGTCGCAGGATCGAAACCCCAGCGCCTTTTCCTGTCAAGTTGGCAAGGACAACGGAAAGGAAATCTCGGCCGTCTGATAGTGTTCCACCCGGATCTGCTGACATGGCGACATCTGAGCAGGCCGCTTTGAGGAAAGTGACCCTCTCTCTTTCTTTTGCTCTTGCTTACTTTTCTAGTTATTCTCTACATCAATCGTGCTGTCGTCGGATTTATATTAACTAAGCGTTTGATTTAGCAGCCCTCTGGGGATCAGAGCTTAAGATTTCTTGCCATTTGATAAATATCACCGATGAGATTTTTTCCCGCTATTTTGGAGCAGTCGATGTGTCGGACTCCAATAGGTTTTGGAACAATCCATTTCTTTAACAAATTTATGCAAAATAGCCAGATATGCTGCAAATTCTGGTTCTCTATTTTCCTTTGCACAGATTTTTTTTTAAAAGTTATTAAGAGGTAATCTAAAAAGTGCTAGTTAACATTTAGAGCTTTTTTCGCTAGGGCAGACACAAACAGTATGCCGCCATGTTTTTTGTTTCTTCACTTGATATTTTGTGAGTTTCGAACACCTGATCTCTGAACAAAATAGAAACTAACATAATCTATTTGCCGCAGGAGAATTTTGTGTTCCGCCTCGGCCTCCCACACGTTTTATTTTGCTCAACTTTTCATTCATTACATTGTCTTTCGTGCTTCACTTAAACTGCAGAAATTTATGATACTCTTAGTATATTCAAAGTAGATAGAAAATGTAGTGCGGCATTTAAGCCTCTTCTGTTCTTATCTTTAATTTTTTGCCCTAGGCAATACTGTTTTCTTCTCTCTAATTTTTTTCATGTAAGTTCAACCACCAGGCATTCGATCAGAGCTAGTGACTGAAAATTCTATGATTTGGAAATGCAATAATAATTGTTCAATATAGACCTCAAATATTCTTTTATATAGAATTTTATTTTAATTTCTGCTGTCGCAGGAAGTGGATCGGAACCCCAGTGTGAAAAATCTATTGCAGCTACTGATTATTAATTTCCTATCTTATAAGATTATTTGGCTGCCGAAAAATTAATTAATTTACAGCAAATATTAAATAATAACACAGCTGCAACTTCACGGAAAAATCACGGAGATAGAAAAATAAAATCAACACAATGTTTTGGACAAATTGTCCCTGGAAAAACCCCGAAGGGAAAACCAGTCAGCAGATATGAATTTTATTCAACTACAGGAAATCAAGAGATACAAAATTGCTTGCCTCTTACTGGCAGAGCTCTGGAAATTTCTTTCCTGTAAATTCCCTTCCCTCAATTGTTCCTGCTGAAATTGCTCCGGCAATATTTTCCTTCTCCGGCAATTCCACTGCTCTCCAACGCTATCACTGCGCCCTTTGCTTTCACTGCAAATCAATTTGTTATCACCGCAAATTTATTTATTTGCTATCGCTGCAAATACTTCTCGGATCTGCGTTTTCCAAATGCCTATTGATCCTCTTTTATAATCCCCTCATTGGAAACCAATGGCCATGATTTAATATTAATCAATGGCTAGGATTAATTAGACTCTAAACCCTAATATCTAGAAGTCTCTCGAGAAATCAATTATCTAGGTATGGAGATAATTATTCCAGCTGTGTTTCCAGCCTCGTAATCTCCACCCGAGACTAGAACACCTGTCCAAGCTACAAAAATTAACACTCCCTCTTAGTGAGGAAGGTGTTCTGCATAACACCCAACTTACCTCTGAAGAAGATGAATTTTGCCTTCCCCAATGCCTTTGTCAAAATGTCTGCTACCTGCTGATCTGTAGGTATATACTGTAGCTGAACAACCCTCCACTATACACAATCCCTGATGAAATGATATCTGATGTCTATATGTTTAGACCTATCATGAAACACTGGATTCTCAGATAATCTGATGCAACTCTGATTATCACAGTGTATCACTGTAGTCTCAACCCTCTGACCAAACAAGGCTACTAGCAACTTCCGAAGCCATATAGCCTCACACGTTGCCATGCTAGCTGCTATGTATTCTGCTTCTGCAGAACTCAGAGCCACGGACTTTTGCTTCCTGCTGTACCAAGAGACAACTCCTGACCCCAAACTAAAGCAGCACCCTGAAGTGCTTTTCCTGTCCACCGCACTACCTGCCCAATCTGCATCAGTATAGCCTATCAACTTGATACCATCACCTCGAGCATATCTGATCCCATACTCGATTGTACCACGCAAATACCGCAACACATGCTTTGCCGCTATCCAATGCACTCTCTTCGGCTCAACCATGAACTGACTAAGAGAGTTTACTGCAAAGGATATATCTGGCCTAGTGTTGACCAAATACATGAGAGATCCAATCAACATCCTGTATAAGGTGGGGTCTACATCCTTTTCCTTGGATGCGTCTACCTTTTTCCAATTCGTGATCATAGGTGTAGACATGGCTCTGCAATCTTGCATCTCAAACCTCTTCAAGATTTCAATGCAGTATTTCTTTTGTCCAAGGAAAATCTCTCCATCTGTCTGCCACACTTCCATGCCTAGAAAGTAGTGCATAAGCCCCAAATCCTTCATCTCGAACTCTGCTGCAAGGTCCCTCTTGCATTCCTCTATAAGCCCCAGTGAACCTGTTAAAAACAAGTCGTCCACATATAGAACAAGAATGAGAATTTCACCCCCAACCACCAAGTAGTAGAGGTTAGCATCCGCCTCACTCTTCACAAAGCCTATTCCCTGCAAGTATCTATCAATGCGCTCATACCACGCCCTGGGAGCCTGCTTGAGTCCATACAAAGCTTTCTTCAATCTGCACACGTGGGTTTCGCTGCTGTGTGCTACAAAGCCCTCTGGTTGTTCTATGTATACCTCTTCTAACAATTCACCATTAAGAAATGCCGTCTTGACATCCATTTGATGGATCTGCCATCCCATATGTGCTGCAAGTGAGATTACGGCTCGTATAGAAGTATACCTGGCCACTGGAGTGAATGTCTCCTCATAGTCTATTCCCTCCTTTTGAGAGAACCCCTTAGCCACGAACCTTGCCTTGTATTTTTCGATGCTACCATCTGCACCATGCTTAATCTTATAGATCCAACGTGATCCAACCACTGCCCTATCTGTCGGTCTAGGCACAACCTCCCACACATCATTCTGCATTATTGAGGTATATTCCTCAACCATCGCATCTTGCCACACCTGTTGCTGTGCAGCCTCTTGATAGCTAGAAGGCTCACTATCTACCAACTGACTAACCAATGCCACATAGTCATTATACCTAGCTGGTTGTTTTCGCTGTCTATTACTCATCCTAGGAGCTCCCACAAACTCCTGAGTATCCTTATGTGTCTGTTGAACCTCACGGTTCCTCCTGTCAACTATAGAGGATGAAATATCAAACTCCATATCTTCTTGATGCATCTCTTGGATTTGTTGTATCTGTTGCTCCATACTCTGCGAACTCTCAGCACCTGAGCCTGTGCTTGTACTAGTAACTGTACTCGTGCTTCGCTGCCCCTGTTCTGGTTGAACAATCATTGGAGCTTCTGTTGGCTGCTCATTCTGATCATCTGCTGGCAAATCTCTGGACCTCCTATATGCCTTGTCCTCCATGAATTTGACATCACGCCTGACTATAATCCTCTTGGTCCCTGGAATAAATATCCGATATGCCTTTGAGGTCTCGCTGTACCCCACAAAGTACCCTCTCTCTGCAGTCTGATCTAACTTGGAACGTGTAGCCCCTGGAATGTGACAAAATGCCAAACTCCCAAATATCCTAAAGTGACTGACATCTGGCTTCTTCCCTGAGAATGCTTCCTCCGGTGTCATCTTGCCCAATACCTTATGTGGAACCCTGTTCTGTATGTATACTACTGTACTGCATGCCTCTGCCCATAAGTATCGTGGCATATCTTGGTCATACAACATAGCCCTTGCTGCCTCCGATATAGAACAATTCTTCCTCTCAGCAACCCCATTCTGCTGCAGGTTGTAAGGAACGGTCCACTCTCTCTTGATTCCTTCCCTGGTACAGAACTCCTGGAACTCTTTCCCTTTGTACTCGCCTCCATTGTCTGACCGAAGAACCTTTACCTTCCTGCCTGTCGAATTCTCCACAAGAGCTTTGAACTCTTGGAAGTGACTGAAGACCTCATCCTTGGTCTTCAAGAAGTATATCCAGGTCTTCCTGGAGAAATCATCAATAAAAGTTACAAAGTACTCATATCCTCTGAGAGACTTCGTTGACATTGGTCCACATATATTTGAATGTACTAGATCAAGAACCCCCTTGGATCTGGTGTCACTCCTTGGAAAAGCTGCTTTCACAAACTTCCCCAATACACATCCCTTACATACATCATCATGCTCTGTGCTCACGTCTGGAACACCTGTCACTGTCTCACGAAGCAATTTAAGTGCTCCATGATGTATATGGCCCATCCTTCTATGCCATAGCTCTCCTTGATCTCTAGGATTACTGCTGCTCACTAGTGCCTTAGGAGTATCAAACTGCAACCTATAAAGTCAGCCACTTCTAACTCCAATAGCTATGGGTGATTTCCAATCCTTATGCTTGATTAAAACATGCGCCCCTCTAAAGAGTACATTGTAGCCTTTATCCTGAAGGACAGATACGGAAATTAGATTCATGCCCAAGCCTGGCACATACAACACATCATGAATGGAAATAGGCTTGCCATTCTCCCTCTGAAATAGAACAGTCCCTCTCCCAACTGGATTGCACTTAGACTTGTTCCTCATCTGAATCTGGAATCTGATGTCCTCCTTGTATCTGGAGAAGTACTCCCTAACTCCTGTCATATGAAATGACGCCCCACTGTCTATATACCAAACACCCTGTGAGGTTGAGCTAGTCAGGCAAGCTATGAGTGCAAACTCATCCTCCATTCTACTAGAAAGCTCATCTACACTTGCTGAAGCTGCCGTCTGCTTCTTGCCCTTCTTTTCATTTTTCTTCCTTTGTGGGCAATCGCTGACATAGTGGCCGAATTCGTGATAGCCATAGCATTTGATCTTAGATAAGTCCTTCTTCTTCTCACTTTTTGAATTTGATCCTTTGCCAGACCCCTTCTTCACTTTCCCTTTTCCTGATAGGGCAACGTTTTCCTGTTCCACCTCACTTTTCTGACTATTACTGCTGGTTCCATTGACAAGACTTAGTCTAAGCTCCTCCTGAGTGAAGTCACTCCATAGTCGATCCCAACTCGGTAAGGTGTCTCGTCCATTAATAACTTGAACAAAGACATCCCACTGCTTAGTAAACCCATTCAGGGCTATTCGTACTAGCTCATCATCCTTTGGTTTGTCTCCAACAGCTGCCAATTCATCCTTGACAAGTCTAAGTCTGGTGAGGTAACTTGTGACGTCTTCTCCCTTATTCATCCGGGTATTCCTTAACTTTTCTCTGAGAATCAGCTTTCGGTTAAGGGTAGCATTCTGGTACAGATTCATAATGGCATCCCACATCGTCTTTGCTGTATCTAACTCTGCAATATGCGGAACAATATGATCCTTAACACCGTCAAGAATCAGCCTCCTTGCCTTGGCATCTTCCTTCTTATATGCTACGAGCTGTGTTGCGTCTGTAGGTACAGGTACAACAGTGGTCACATAATCCTTGATACCATTCTCTTCCAGCAATAAAGAAATTCTGGCTTTCCAGACACCAAAATTTGAGGCTCCATCCAATCTGTCCTGATCTCTTAAACCTGCTGAGGCCATCTCAAAAGAAAATAATAATTTGAAGAGGTCAAACTGGGTTTTATAAACCCTAAATTATTTTTCCTTTCTCCCTGTGTCTGTTCTGCACTCAGATCTGCTCTGATACCATGTGAAAAATCTATTGCAGCTACTGATTATTAATTTCCTATCTTATAAGATTATTTGGCTGCCGAAAAATTAATTAATTTACAGCAAATATTAAATAATAACACAGCTGCAACTTCACGGAAAAATCACGGAGATAGAAAAATAAAATCAACACAATGTTTTGGACAAATTGTCCCTGGAAAAACCCCGAAGGGAAAACCAGTCAGCAGATATGAATTTTATTCAACTACAGGAAATCAAGAGATACAAAATTGTTTGCCTCTTACTGGCAGAGCTCTGGAAATTTCTTTCCTGTAAATTCCCTTCCCTCAATTGTTCCTGCTGAAATTGCTCCGGCAATATTTTCCTTCTCCGGCAATTCCACTGCTCTCCAACGCTATCACTGCGCCCTTTGCTTTCACTGCAAATCAATTTGCTATCACCGCAAATTTATTTATTTGCTATCGCTGCAAATACTTCTCGGATCTGCGTTTTCCAAATGCCTATTGATCCTCTTTTATTATCCCCTCATTGGAAACCAATGGCCATGATTTAATATTAATCAATGGCTAGGATTAATTAGACTCTAAACCCTAATATTTAGAAGTCTCTCGAGGAATCAATTATCTAGGTATGGAGATAATTATTCCAGCTGTGTTTCCAGCCTCATAATCTCCACCCGAGACTAGAACACCTGTCCAAGCTACAAAAATTAACACCCAGTGCCCTCTGACACAGGCTACAGCTCAGGCGCTTTTTCCTGTCAACTTGGCAAGAAAAACAGAAAGGAAATCTCCTCCATCTGATAGTGTTCCGACCGGATCTGCTGGCATAAGGATAACTGAGCAGTCTGCTTCGAGGAAAGCGATTCTCTTCGTCTTCCTTTTCCTGTTGCTCACTTTTCTACTTATTCTCTGCATAAACCGTGCTCTCGTCGGATTTATATTAACTTAGTGTTTGATTTTGCAGCACTCTGGGAGTGAGAACTTAAGATTTCTTGCCATCTGATAAATATATTTTTCCCGGTATATTGGAGGAATCGAGGAGGTTTCGGAACAATCCTTTCTTTGACAACTTTATGCAAAATAGTTAGGTCTGCTGCAAATTCTGGTTCTCTAATTTTCTCTATGCATAGAATTTTAACATGACTGAAGTTAATAAGGGCTAATCTGTTAGCAACAAATTTCTTATGTATTCCTGGTTTCTTGAAAAAGTGCAAGTTAACATTTGGAGCTGTTTCTTTATCCATTGAAAATTATAATTGTTTCCGCTGCAATTAGCACAAAACTTCAAATAATTAATGGTATTTCTGCTTTTCTTAGCGACATTTGTTTTCTGAACGATTATCATAAATTCGTGATAAACAAAACCAAATCCGCTTGCCTTGTCCAACAATGGATAGGCTATGAAGTTCTAATTTTAGAAATATTAAATGTGGGTTTTAAGTTTATTTTGGTGTATCATGATATATGATACATGTGAGGTGATGTCACAGTACTAGTGATCTTTTTATTAATTAGCCTATAGGTTATTTGTGGGAGAACCTTTGCCAAGAAAGTTGGATCGCCCAAAATTCCGATATTCCGGCAGTCAGTGTTCGATAATCCGGCAGTATGCACCTCTTTTTTTAAAAACCGACAGCCAAAAATTTTCACTGATTTTTCTCGCTCTTACAATGAGACCAGGTTAGAAGGCAAGGAGACAGGGGGAAGATAATAATAATTAAACAGTTTTTGAATTTAAACAAAAATATGTTTTAGAGGAAATTATTGAGAAAATTGCTCTCCGTGTGAAAATGAGGAAACGTGGCTCTTGGCAGCGAACAACACTTTGCTCAAATTAACATCGCTTTGGAAAAATTGTATTCCAAGCGAGTGGTAAATTTGAAAAATGAAAAAAGGCTTCAAAAGTCATGGAAATATTTTATATACAGAAAAAATCAGAAATGTAAATCTTCTTATCACATAATACATTATTACCTCTGGACTTCTCTAGTTGATTACATGGCCAAGGGCATATATGGTATTTTATTGCTCAGAGAGTCTTTTGCTTCTGTTAATATGCATTCTTTTTTTCCTTTAATCAATATTTCATAGTTTAGGGGATGGTTTTTATATTCAACTTATATCAACCCCTTTTGTATAAGAACATATGGAAAAAATATAAAAAATGTTGTATAGTTTTTCAACAATTAAAAATTAGAAATAAGTGTAGATTATAAAAATTAAATAAAAATGAATGATTTTCAAAATATATTTGCACACTTTTAGAAATGAAAAAATCTTGTTTTTCAAGACTTTTTTAATTAAAAATTAATAGAAATAAATTGATCATATTTTTATTCAACATTTAACTCTATCTGTGAACTCATTTCGTGCAACTACTAGTATAATAGTAGGTTTGTCTGCTCAATCTCTTTCTCTTCTGTCTAATTTATTTATACAAATCTCTTTCTTATGTGATAACAATTTTCTAAACACTTTAAAATATGATTAATTCAAAAATGGTGACAATTTTTTGGACACTTTAAAATATGATTAATTCAAAGATGCTGACAATTTTCTAGACACTTTAAAATATGATTAATTCAAAACTGGAGACAATTTTGTGGACACTTTAAAAAATGATTAACTCAAAGATGGTGATAATTTGAGAATTTAGTTTTGACTTTCATTTATAAATATGCACAAGCCTTGGACTACTTCAATATATGATATTTCTACCTAGAGAAAATATTGGTTTAGGGTATTGAGAAGAGTAATTTTTAAGCTTTATAATAGGGCAACGACTCTTCTTCAATTTTAAACATGTGAGATGTTAAGCCAAGGATTATAATGCTTTGATGAATGTGTAAAATATGTTTAGTTGCATATGTTTACATGTAGATGGATTTCTCACATTGAAGGGGCTCACTGAAGTCGATAGAAACTATCATTAGAAGAAAGGATGCAGAGACTCTTCTAGATGCATTTTTGTTGTAAATGTCACATCATCTTGCCCCTTCACAATTGAGTTATAATGAGATGTTAGAATATATGTAAAGTTCACATGGTTATCTCATTTTATATTGGTATGATGTATTTTCTATGTTAAATGATATCTATTTTTGTTATCTTACTTATATTTAATATTTACATATTTAAGATGTGTAATAATATTATATTTTTATATGTGCAATTATTAGGTAATCCTTTCTTATACTATGTATATTAAAAGTGTATAAGTAAAAGTGTATAAGTATGAAATTTTATATCATCTCATTTAAATCTAAACTATATATTAGAAATTCTATTCTTAATTTAGGATATCTATCAATACCTTCTAATATTGTTACTTTTTTTTATAGTATTTCCTTGATGTTATGTAGATTGTATAATATTCTAGTAAACACAAAACTTCATTATCAAAATTCCATTTAGTTTAGGAAGAAATGAAAATTATCTCACTTTATGAAGGTGCCATTCATTTTAACTTGTTGTAAATAGTCATTTGATTGATTCATTGATGGAAAAATATAAGATGATGTAGGTTTTGTAGTTTTATTAGGCAATATACCAATGTGCACTTCAAGTCTAATGTTGATGGTGCTTGTTAATACTATGTCTTGATTCTAGTATAAGCATGTAAATGATTGTCTTCCATGTGTTACAACTCTTCTAATTTAATCATCAATTTTACATGAGACCCCTCTTAAAATACCTTCAATAGATACTTATTATTACACACTAATATAATAATTTATGACTAATATAAAATTATATATTATTAAGTAATTCCTTAAATTTTAATATTCATATCTATGTTGGTAATTGACATGGATAATTAAATCTTCATGTCAAGTAGTATATATCAAAATTAATAATTATTATTGCCATAACCAAGTTTTGAAGAGTTAATATATGATATTAACCCACTATACATAAATTTAAAAAGAGTGGTAGTAAATAATTAACGTCATAATAAATATTTGATCCCACAGAAAATTACATTCAAAACGAATGGGGTGACACTTGCAATAATTGCTATGAAATGCCATAACGAATGGGGTAGTTTTTTAAAAATATGTAGGTTTTATTAATGGATAGGTTAAATTATAAGAGAAACTTAGGGATGTAGTGGTAGATAATTAAAAGTAGGAGTGGTTAATATATGGGAAATAATTGTGGGAAAAGAGATGGGAAAGTCTTAATAAAATTATGTATATCTATGACTCCCCTTTTTTTAGAAAAATGTTATAAACATGCATTTCTTAAATATTTTTCATTAGACCATATCATCATAGATCATTATAATGTTGGAGTAAGGAGAAAGAGAATGAATCAAAATGAAGATTTGAGAAGATTCTATCTCTACAAGGGAATTCAAGAGTTTACATGAGTAAACCCTTTCAATAGGAAGCACTGCACGGAGATCAAAGGCAATGCATCATAGGAAGGGGTAAGTAGTGGATTGTGATAACCTTAAGAAAAAATCCCTTATTTTTTTATGAATTTTTGGCAAATCCTAACAAAGTGAATTAGTTTTCATGGTGAATCTTTCCCTTTTTAAAATATTAATTTTCTTGTGAATTTATGGACATTACTAAGAATTTTATAAAATCCTCAAAAATACTACTAATTGCTAGCTAAGGTCATTCATTACCATGGTGAATTATTCCTTTAAAAAAAATAATAGTTCGTTGGCTCATGGAATTATACGCAGTTGTTTTTTATAAGGATTATTTAGCCTAAATTTTCTTTTGGGCTAGAAGATTAGATATTGATGAACAATTGATGTCCACCATTGATCAATATTTAATATCTTGCCTAAAATAAATTTCAAGTTTGAGTAAGAATTTTAAATGGAATGTGATTATAAGACCATGGATTTAAATTAGAACCATAAAATTATCATGGAAATCAATGATGAAAAATGAATTCCCTATTCCTTCACACATTAAAACTATAGAAATGCCCTATTTTATCAGAAGGGCCTCACTATCATTGATCTATCTTTTTATAATATCTTAGTGATTTAGCTCCCCTTCTCTAGGCTTAGCCTACTCACTAAAAATGAGCTAAAAATGGAGGCCTCAATTTAAACTATTCACCATTTACTAAAAATTTCCACTATAAAATCATTGGTATTGAATTAATTGATGAAACATAATACCTAATTATAGTCAACAAAAGAAAAAACAAAACTATGTATGAATAGTGTGCTATATAAATGCCTCTTAGGAAGCCCTATACATGTGTAGTGAAAGAATTTAATGGAGCACAATGTAGGGTAACCCTATGTGATGGTCAACTTGATTACGATAATATGACATAAGAGTAAGTTTATTATAGTAATTTGAATACATGATGTATACCTCATTGCAATGAGCGGTCATTAATGCATTGTATTTCCTTATTGTTAAGAGTAAGTTTATTATAGTAATTTGAATATATGATGTATACCTCATTGCAATGAGCGGTCATTAATGCATTGTATTTCCTTATTGTTCTAAAAATATTAACAAGTATATATATGTACCAAGTGGAATAAATAATAAAAGGTCACCTTTAGATTCGGACAAATTTTACAATAGGTGATAGTAAGAAGCTAGGTAGCAAATTAATGGCTCAAATTTTAAAAACTCATGGGTCACTAGCACATTTTGTGGATATCCATGGATTTCTTTGATGTTCTGCCTCTTCATCACTCTTTTTATCATCAACTTCATTCACTTGGGGATCTTTAGTTGGTTGAGATGGGATCTCTTTTCCCTCAGTTGCCTTTTCTCTATCCGAATTTGCCTTATCAGCAGTAGCCTTTCCACCTCTGACCTATCCATTTCTTTCTTTTCTATCTGGCCTCTAAAGCCCAAAACCCTAATTTTCAAAACCCTAATTTTTTTGACTTTCTAGGTTTGGGTCATATACCAGGCTTTGTTTCCAAATGCCCTGCTGCGTTATTATTTCAACCTTTTTCCAATGAGCGCTGTTTGGTTTTATTTTCCACACATATTCTCACATATGTCCCACCTCCATTAGGGTTTTCTCTTTCTTCGCCAGAGATAATTTTTCTCAATTGATTTCCTATTTGCTTTATTGCTTCAGGCTCCCAGAATTCAATCGGGAGATTAAGAAGTTTTATTCAATCCTGAATTTTATCCATGTTATGCTTGAAGGGGTGAAAGTTTGCTTTCCATTTTATTATGTAAAATCCAAAATCATCCGTTATCCAAATGTAATTTTGAATTTATTGTTTGATTTTCTATGTACGGCGGATTACAGAAAAGAACCCATTTGCTAGTAATTTAAATTGCAACCCTTCCCCGGAACGATTCATTCACCAATTCATCATAAATTTCTAATTCAGATCTCTTCCAAACCATTTAATAAAAAATCCATACCTTTCCAAATTTTGTCTAATTGGGCGCATTATTTTGTCTCCGATCACCATGGATTTGGTGTGTAATCCTCTGAATGGTTCTTTTCTTTCCTTGGTTCGCTTACTTCTGCAAGTCTCTCCTTGTTGCATGCTCTGCATGTTTATCCTTCCTTTTGGGTTGAAGTTTCCAACTCTCCAATATTTGCTTATTGGGACAACGTTAGCTGAAGGCATTGATATGAATTGTGCTAGGCTTCTTTCTACTTTCCATTTGTTGTTTATCTAAAAACCTATTTCCCTTCCCCTTAAAACGGTCTGGATATCTGTGAATTCTAGGGTAAAACCGTTGTTTTCTCTCATACCTCGACCCCCAATTCCAATCTTTCTACCATGTTCAGATTCCATCCTGTTCTCTCCATTTCCCATCACACCATTCTTCACTTGCCGCTCGAATCTTGATTTGTTCCATTGGAAAGACTCTCTCCACCTCTACTACACGGTCTTCCCCTGTTGCTCTCACTTCTCTACCTGCTCCCGCCATTTTTTTGCAAACAAAAGAGGATTTTTACTATTTATTTATTTATTTATTTATTTACTATTTAATTACTATTATTTATATTTTTTTAATATAACATTAACAAACTCTTAAATATTCATATAAACATCGTCTTAACAAATATTTGTACATTGCAAACACTAAACACCATTATAAGAAGTCCCTCTCATATCCCAACAATAAAACCCCTCTTCCTGGCCATTTTCTAAGCTACATTTTTGTTTAGAATTTACTCGGCAAGAAACGGTTCCAACTGATTTTGTCCTTTATCTTCCTCCTGCAGTCCTACTAGTGACCACTCCCACCACTTCGTTTCCCACGTGATCATCTTTAACCGTCTTGGGATACCACCCGTAACGCCGCCATCTATTTCACTCTCTCCCAAACTAGTTTTAACTTCTTTTTTTTTAATTTTATAAATATCTTATTTAATATAGAATATATATAGTATATGGTAAAAAAAAAGTCACACCCGCTCGTTTTAATTTTTAAACGGCATAAATAATTTGATTATGAACCCGTAGCGTACGTTCATACGACGACTATATACTGTATATTCAATTTGGAACGTTCTGAAAACATTTTTTCTAAAAACTTACAGACTGGAGGCATCGTTAACTACTAAAACATTGGGGTTATATCACTAGCGCTGTGCAGAAATTCACTACAGGAGGCTTTCTGTATAAAATCTACTGTAATATCACCTGAAAGAATTTGAGAGAGCTATTTATAAAAAAATGCATCTGCAAGAGGATTTGAGCATTTCTTTTCCTGTAATAATAGGATTGGGAACTACAATAACCATGGTTCAAGATCAATCTCAAATAATTTTTACTTGAATATATAAATTTATCGTAATGTATATGGTCACAGGATCGAAACTGTCCCTTACTGTTGGGGATCCTTTACTGTGTATTGTTTCATCCTCTAAAATTGTAAAATTGTAAAGGGAAATAAATAATTATTGTCAAATATTTTATGATACAAATTAATTAAATAAAAATAATAAATAAATTTAATTTAAGATATAGAGTTAATAACTTGTAAATAGAAAGTAATTTTTGAAATGATAAAAATAGATTAAGATTATTTAATTTTAAGTATGATTTAATAGTATAGGATTTGAATTTTTTTAGTTTAAAATAAAATTTCATGTATATCATTTCATAGTGAATTAAATTTTTCTTCTAGATGTGAAGTGAAATCATGATGACAAATTATTCTAAAGTCTATTATATAACATATTATAGATCTATGTGTATAGAATCAATGTTTGTTGTGTAAAGTTAAATTGACAAGTTTTGTGATTAGAAAAAAGTCCATCTATCTTTATTAATATATATGAATCTAAAAAGATGAGATGACAATGCTTATCTAAATAATTCTAGAGAGCCTGTCAAATGGAGGTCATGTTCTCTTCATCCAAACTCTAGGTAGATCAATTCAATGGTTTGTTAAAAACAAACAAAGATAGCACAGGGCTATTCTTAAACATCACCCACTACAATAGTCAAAAGTTAATTATGACCAATAAAAATAGGACAAATATTTACCCCAATTTTTTTTTTTTGGATGAGATTTAAAATTTCTATTGATTGTTTAAGCATTAAAATGAATAATGTTTAAATAGAATGATAGCCAACAAATATGTAATATCCCTATTTGTCACTAGTTAATGAAAATACAATGCTCTATGTATTTTTTAAGTGATAAACTATGAAATAAGATCTCTTTCGGCTAGCTTATTTTGGTTGGCACTGTTCAATTTTTTTAGGAGATATTTGTGGAGCTAGTGACAGTATGAATAATTTATTTTTCTCCTTATTTTAAAGAAATTATCAAAAAATATTTATTAATCTATAAAATTTAGGGGATAGGATTTAGAAAAAAATTAAAAAGAAGAGGGAAAGAAAAACATATTTTTGCACCTTTTTTCAAAGATTATTTCCAATCCCTAAATAACCACTCCACTATAATAGGGAAAGATTCTAAGGACCACTGCTCAAATTTAAGCTGCTTAACTTATTTTGGCTAGCAGCCACTATTCAATTTATGAATATTTTGATCAGATAAAAAATTAAAAATAAATTATCTTAATCATCTTACTTTAGAAGAAAATAAAAAAAAAGAAGAAAAGGAAATATATGCAGCAAAATAACATATTTTTTAACTCAGCAAAAAATAAGAAAAGATTCTATATTATCCTTTTCTCATAATTATAAATTTCCATATGACCACTCTTTAAATTTTAAGCAGCCGCGTGGAGACATGGAATTAATGATATATAAGGAGTTAAAATGACCAATTATTTTTATCTTCATTCCCACCTCTTATGTTCCGCACGTGATTTACCAAATTACCATAACGACGGCCTCCCCATTCCCATTCACGTTCCATTCCAACTGTCTTCCCCCTCCATCGTTCCAACTAATTGAGCTGAAACTAATTTTACCTCGTTCAAAGCGCCCACTGTTAACGGTGCGGTCTGCATTCCCAATTTTCCACTATTTCGCTCATCTCACGCGCGCAAGAGCAATCATCTTTCGTTGTTTTATTTCACTCACGATTCCAAATTCCAACACTGTATCCAGAGGGGCGTGCAGAAATTCTCTGTAAAGGCTTTGTGTAAAATATAGTAGTCTCTAAAAACTGTATCCATTCGTCATTTTCAGAGCTTTTCCTAAGAAATAAGGCATTTGAGAGAGATTGTGAGTATTTCTTTGCTGTAATGAGGGAATAGCGATGGTCATGGTGGTTGGAACTAGCGTTGCCGCTACGGCAGACACAAACAGTATGCCCCCATTTTTTCGTTCTTCACTTGATATTTTGCGAGTTTCGAACACCTGATCTCTGAGAAAAATAGAAACTAACATAATCTATTTGCCGCAGGAGACTTTTGTGTTCATCTTTTGCTCAACTTTTCATACATTACATTGTCTTTCGTGCTTCACTTAAACTGCAGAAATTTATGATGCTCATAGTATATTCAAAGAAAATAGAAAATATAGAGCGGCATTTATGAAGATCTTAAAACTAATGCACTTACACTATACTGTTAAGATGATTAACCAGAATATTTAAAAAAACAATGACTACTAAATCTGCTCACAGAGTGAGCAAACAGCAAGGAAAAAATTAATTCTGTATATTTCAACTATCTTAACCTGCTGTTCATTACTCTAATAACAGAGATTACAATAATACTGTTTTTTACATTCTGCTGTTAAAACGGCGATCAGAAATTATATAGTTTTCTACAATTTTTTGCTCTGTAACAATTTAGGCCTCTCCTGTTCTTATCTTTGATTTTTAGCCCTAGGAAATACTGTTTTCTTCTCTGATTTTTTTCCTGTAAGTTCAACCACCAGGCATTCGATCAGAGGTAGTGACTGAAAAATGTATCATTTGGAAATGCAATAATAATTGTTCAATATAAACCTCAAATATTCTTTTATATAAAGTTTTAATTTAATTTCTTCTGTCGCGGGAAGTGGATTGGAACCCCAGTGCCCTCTGACGCAGGCTACAGCTCAGGTGCCTTCTCCTGTCAACTTGGCACGGAAAACAGAAAGGAAATCTCCTCCATCTGATAGTGTTCCGACTGGATTTGCTGGCATGAGGATAACTGAGCAGTCCGCCTCGAAGAAAACGATTCTCTTCATCTTCCTTTTCCTGTTCCTCACTATTCTACTTATTCTCTGCATGAATTGTGCTCTCGTCATATTTTTATGAGCTTAGTGTTTGATTTAGCAGCACTCTGAGAGTGAGAGCTTAAGATTTCTTGCCATCTGATAAATATCTTTTTCCCACTATATTGGAGGAGTCGAGGAGGTTTCGGAACAATCATTTTTTTAAAATTTTATGCAAAATAGTTAGGCCTGCTGCAAATTCTGGTTCTCTAATTTTCTCTGCACAGAATTTTAACATGAGTGAAGTTAATAAGGGCTAATCTGTTGGCAACAAATTTCTTGCGGTCTCCTGGTTCCTTCAAAAAGTTCTAGTTAACATTTGGAGCTGTTTCTTTATCGATTGAAAATTATAATTTTTTCCCCTGCAATTAGCACAAAACTACAAGTATTTTGGAAAATTTACAATAATTAATGGTATTTCTGCTTTTCTAAGCAACATTTGTTTTCTGAGTGATGATCATAAATGGGCTTATATTTGACAGTCAACCTTGCTTGTCAAGCAATTTTTTATCACAGTTATATCATCATAATCTTATATTAATTTTGACAGTTTGTCCAAAACGGTCTTTTCAAAATTTCAATTCTATTTTATAATTAAAATGTCTAAATACAGCCTTCAAATTTAAACTCGGATCATATTGAACAAAACCAAACCCCTTGTCTTGTCCAACAATGGATAGGTCATCATATTTAAGTTATAATGAGATGTTAGAATCTATGTAAAGTCCACATGGTTATCTCATTTTATATTGGTATGATGTATTTGTTTATGTTAATGATATTTATTTTAGTTATCTTACTTATATTTAATATTTATATATTTAAGATGTGTAATAGTATTATAAGATGTGTAATAATAGGTCATTCTTTCTTATTGAAATATCTTATATAATCTCACTTAAATCTAAACTTAGATATTAGAAATTCTATTCTTAATTTAGGATATCTATCAATACCTTCTAATATTCGAATATTGTTATCTCTTTTTACATGTATACTATTTTCTTGATGTTATGTACTTAGTGTAATATCTTAGTAAACACAAAACTTCATTATCAAAATTTCATTTAATTTCACAAGAAACAAAAAAATTTCTCACTTTATGAAGGCATTCATTTTAACTTGTTGTAAATAGTTATTTGATTGATTCATTGATGACAAATTGTAAGATGATGTAGGTTTTGCAGTTTTATTAGGGAATATACCAATGCGCACTTCAAGTCTAAAGTTGATGTTACTTGTCAACACGATGTCTTGATTCTAGCATAAGCATGTAAATGAATGTCTTCCATGTGTTATAACCCTTCTAATTTAACCATCAATTTTACATGAGACATCCTCTTAAAATGTCTTCAATATATACTCATTATTAAACACTAATATGATAATTTGTTACAATCATAATACAATTTTTTTATTAATAAATAATTCCTTAAAATTTAATATTTGTATATATGCTGGTAATTAAGTCTTAATGTCAAGTAGTATCAATCAGAATAAATAATTATTATGGCCATAACCACTTTCAAGGGTTAATATATTGTATTAACCTACTATAAATAAATTGTATATATGGATAACCTTGGGTTGTTATCCATACATAACCAGCCTCCATCATTCCTAACTCCTACACCTCCTTGAATAGATTCATGCCCAGACTACAAGGCATGTGAACAACATAAACTCGTGATTCTATCCTCTTGAGTTCTTCCCTTACTGTTTGTTTCTGTGTAGTTGAAGGAATCATTGAGGTGTATACACTTTTAGAGTGCAGTTCTCGAAAGCCGTAACGCAATGAGGACATGGCTCCGGAACCAAAATCATCATCTGAGTGAAGAAATGCAATGCTTCTCCAACTGTAATGATTAACCAGGGCTCAATGGCTTTCATCTGAATGCGATCGCTGTGTGCCATGTGAACAGAATATAGGAATCTCTGGTTAGAGAGCGCAGGACTTGTGGCAAATAGTAATAGAATTGGAACATTGGCTACCTCTCCAAGATCTGATAGAAAAGGTTTAACCTCATATGTTTGTGCTTCTATTAATGCCACTACTTCATTGGCCAAAAGATCAACAGCTGCATTCACCCATAAGATTCTTATGCATTGCCCATTTTGCAGAAATACATGTCTACCAGAGCATTTTGAACTATGATATCTGAGGAGATTAGCGAGGGTTTTAACTTCTAAGTAGTTATAATAACTACTTTTATTTGTAACCATATTTCTTTTCACAAGTTAGTCAAAACTGCAAGTTGCTCCCCTTTTTTTACTTTTTGAACAACTTTGCCAAAACTAAAAGTGCACGGGAACTTAGCCGAATTTGAATGTTAATGGAAGCTTTTCGAGAAGTGAAAGGTGACATGAGTTTTGCGAAAAGTACAAGTTTGACGTGAACTTCCACTTTTTCTTAAGTAAGCCAAAAATAACTTATTTTTGAAAGCAAACTCTCCACTTAACCAAATTCACATGTGATATCTTTTCGACTTAGGCGAATTTGTAACTTGAGAACTGTGCAATGAGCAAGAAATGGTGAAAAGTACATAACTTTCAACTGGAAAGTTAGATTGTCACGAAATCTTCCTACATTGTCCATTTTAACATTATAAATCTTTGTGCCAAACCATTTTGCTCCAACCTTTACAAAAACCACAATTTTATTGTTTCTGCCAACCGCCCACTGAAAAATTGAAAGTTTAAAATCTCTCAAACTGTAAGACTTCTTGACCCAAAAAGTTGCTAGATTAGGTGAAATGGGGTCACGAACACTGCCATAAACATTTTTTTTATACCATCTATCATAGTTTTTTAATATTTAATTGTTTTCATAAAACGCCGCAAACTGGACAAGTGTGCCCGAGAAACTCAGTGAAATGATGAGTATCTCTGCTCCAAAATGATGTTGTTATGCAAAGTTCAATGTAGTGAAACATATTGTGACAACTCAGAAACAAGTTATTTCAATGACTCATGCAGGAAAAACGTGACACTGGTGTTTTGCAATCGAAAGGTGACTCTGGAGAAAGGGTTCAAAGCATGGTTAGATTTGTTATTTCAACACAAAAAGTTTAAATTTGAAAGTGTTGAAAATGAGGCCAACAGCTGGCTCTAACTGGGGACAAGGACCTTGCAGACATAGGATGAACCTAGAATCTCTAGAAATGAACAGTGCCTTATCCATTGGGCGGGTAGAGTCAGGAAATAACACGATGTACAAGGGGAAGCAAGGAGACAAAGACACAGAGACAAGGCAAACAACAAAAGCCAACAGAAACTAAAACAAGACAGACGCGACCAAAACACCTAGTTAACCTATGTACATGGTAGGTGACTCCTACCTCAAACTGCTTCCGGATGATCAAGTGAAGCCATTAACAGGTTGAGAAAAATAGGTGCCTGTGCGGAAAAGTGGATGGTGAGTGAGGAGCACTTGTAAACTCAACCACCAACTTGTAATTACTGCGATGAGAGATCTAAAATTAATAGCATTCAAAAACTCTCTGAGTAATACATTACACCCAAATAGCCATTCTTCATTATAAACTCCTAAAGCCTGTTGGACCACATCACCCTACATGTTGTCAGCTATATTTTCTTGTATTATATCAATATCCCATCTTTGAATGCACTCATGACCATTTGAATCAAAGAAAGACCAGCCTTGGACCATATGTGTCTCCTGCAAAACTTGATCAAAATCAACATTCTTTGAAATAAACTGATAATCCAGATCATGGACAACAACTTTGGTGAACATTGAATCATCCTTAAATAAAACAACTACATCTTTCTTTGTAATGATTGACTCAGGTATTCCACAATCTAGTGATGACAACTCTGTATCTTCTGGAGTATCTTCTTCTATAAATCAGAAAGAAGAAATGACAACTCCTTCTCCACACAAGAAGTCATCATCAGACATTTCTAAGCACCAACTTGGGATGAAAACATTATGGAATTGAGTATCATCATTGATTTGATTATTTCTAATTCCTTCATGAATGCCCATATTACTTCTAGTACAAATCCCAAGATTGTCTTCTATCCTTTCCACTTGCTTGGAATTAGAACAATTACCAGATGTATGTATATATTCTTCTTCTTCAACATCAGTATTGGAAGGAACAAAAAATTAACTTGCTATATTTGATGCAGAAGTGTCTACATGACCAGAAGATTCAAATAGAGGATTATTCCAAACCTTGAATGCTCCATAAAACTCAGATTGCACATGTGTTGGAATGAGGATGCTAATTGGTTCATCTTCGTACTTTCTATCCTCAAATTGTTCACTAATGCCTTTCTGGATTTTGATATGCTTTTCTTGCAGTGATTCTTCTCCGTCAAGTTCTTCAAGAAATTTGAAACTTTCAAAATCAGGTTGCATGCAGGTTTCAAAAATATTGCTTGGTGACACATTTGTGTTTTCTCCATTTGCAAGTCAGCCTTCAATCTCTGCATCCACCAAAATGTTTATTGAATCTTTTTCGGTGCCATCAAAGGTAAATGCTTCAATCTCCAGAGAAGAAAAAGATACTAATAGGTGATCATTTTTGCTTGCTTCTTTATCACTTGAGTTGGTGAGTAATGGTTCAATAGTCATTGTTACTGAAGTTGAACTAGTTACTACATTTTCTGACTGAGTGTAGTGATTACTAACATTACCCCATGGGACAGAAAAAGTATTAACTCTTTGATCTTCAAGAGAAATTTCTGAATCATCGTCACTATCTTCAACAGATAAATAGTACACTCCTACATTTTGTACAGCATAAGGTCTTGTTGCTAAGGGAATCGACTCATCTTTAAGCAAGTCTTTTTCACCTAACACCATAAGATTCATACAACCACCTAAAGGAGGCATTAACTTTACTCTTATTGTATTGAGGTTAAACTATGTATAGGTATGCTCTTCAGGTTGATAATTATGGTTCTTCATGCAAGACCTCTTGGTGGACTCATTTCTTGAAACCTCTGGAATACATCTCTTAATATCTTTTTCTTTCAATAATCCAGACAGAATCAAGTCATCTTCAATCTCAATAGTTTCTTTTTGTGCAACTTCCAGATTTTGTACCTTATCTTGCTTCAAGATGAATTTGACTTCGGGGTGCAATGAACCGATGAAGATACACAACTGATTGTCTTCACTTGGTCGACTTGCTTGAGGGATTTTCTTTAAAGATTTATTGAATCGTTCGACAAAATCCCTTAAAAGTTCATCCTCTCTCTTCTGGATTTGGAAAAACTGAGATAAAAGATAAAGCTCACTTAAATCAACTGTAATTTTGAATCTTGCGAGAAACTTTTCCTTCAAGTTGTCCCAATCTTTAATGCATCCATCTTTCAAATGTTGAAACCATTGTGTGGCAAGTCCAACAAGGCTTTCAACAAAGAACCACACAAAGACATCTTCTTCATTAACTCATAGAATCCCGCAAGCAACTATGAATGAAAGAATGTGATCTTCAGGATTCTATGAGTTCTCTCCTGTGAACTTTGGAAAGTGCTTCCGTGATCCTGCAGGCAAAGGTGTGTGCTGAGCCAAGACTAATGGGCCAATGTGAGTTCCCCATGGTTGAGATGGATTTGACGCCATGGTGTAGGTTTGAAAATGATAGCAGTGGATATCTCACCTTCGTAGAGTTGCCAACCTCCATTCCAGGGGAGGCATCCTTATATTTCTAAGGAACTAAGTGCACTGATACTTCAGCTCGTATCCCTAGTAGAGTCGCCAAAAATCTGTTGGTAAACAGATTTGTCACCATGAAATAACCTTTGAAAATGACTCGTTGCCCTTAGAGTGGTGACTAAATAGTCCCAACAGTTGGAGAAGCTGTTATTGAATTATCAGCTTTCCTCTGCATTTGAGAGGGGCAGCTCCCTCATATGATAGGGGTATTTGTGGGTTTTTGTGTACTTTTAACCTGAAAGTACATAAAGGATAAAACACAAAACTGGGAACAGATGACTAACAGAAACCCCAACAGTAGACATACAAAAACCAATTGAGATTCCACAACTAATAATGATGACAAAAGGGCTTATTACCAAAATGTGCAACGATGATGAAAGGAGTACAATAAACTTTAACATAAGAAGAGATAGGTCATACAAGCACATCCAAAACAAGGTACCAGGAGATGGGTGTGTTTCATCACTTTAATCACATAGATAATCAATGTATTACACATGTACATAAAGGATTACCAATTCAACATATGAGAAATTTGTAATGAAAACATAAGAACACATTTAGAGCATACGAACTAAACTGCATTTTTCATTATCTTTAAAATTATACAATTCCAAAATCCTTTTTGTACATAGTGTAAACACAAAAGCTTTTCGAGATATCTCTGAAAATTTCTCTAGAGTTTCCCCTTTTCTAGAGTTCTCTCAAAAGAGTCCCCCCACTTTTACATTGAGATAGCCTTGTATTTATAGGCTTGCTTCCAGTAACTACCCATAACTACTTCCTAACCACTTCATAACTACTTAATAACTACCTTTTTGAGATACAATAGAATAATGAACTTTATTTTTAGTTACAATAAGTGACATAAGTCACTTTTACAAAAAGGTAATTAGAACTTGTGATTTTCAAGTTGTGTATTTCGCTGAGTCCTTTCCATCTTTGTTCCACTCCATTGTGGTGATCTAACCTCGCCTGAATGTTTGACATCTTCTCTGTATACCTGAATCCTAGATCACTGTGTTTGCACATTTGGAATAACAAGTTCTGGAAGAAGTGCTTTAATTAGTACAACATCTTGACACAATTTTAGAATTATATCATCAATGTGATGGAATAGTGTGCAGATCAACTCCTCAAATGTTTTTCCAAAATTTTACCAGAGATCTGTATTTTGAAACTTGTGTAGATGTGTTTGCAACAACGAATTCTGCATCTTTTTGACCAACCAATGCTTTGGCTAGTGCATTCATCTTAATAAACTCATGTGCGGCAAAAGCCATTTGGGACTTGATTCCATTGTCAAGCTTGGTTTCATTTACCAGATCCATAACCATGTAAAGACAACCATTTTATCTTTTCCAACAATACCCTCAAGACTTTGCAAAATCCTTGAAGATGTAACAAAGTCGTTAGTCCAATCATTTAGACCATTAATTACTCACATTGTTCTTGCTTGAAATGATTAAACTTGTTCACATCTCTCACAATGATTTCTCCTGCAACAATCATTTCTTGCCCATTCAAATTTTCCATTGGTACAACCTTAATTACGAGCTTTTGCAAAATATCATTCTGAGCATTTCTATCTAGGGCAAGCAAGTGATATTCTCCAGTAAGAACATTCAGCAATCTAAGGGCAACTTCAGATGTGATCATTTCCCTCCCATGCTGTCCAAAATTAAGAAGGATGCAGATCCTTTGATCATCTTCACCCTTTTCCTGCCCATGTGGAAAAGTGACAACTGCAATCTCTACCGAATATCCAGTTGCTATTGACTTAAAAATCTCCATATTTTATTTTGATGATGGGCCACCAATGCTTCTACTTCTTGTAGTAAAATATCACTTTGGTGATATAAACTATAGTTAATGAAAGATGGCTATTGCTTTACTGGCACTTCAACCAATCCATTTCCCTCCATGCCAGAATGTACATTTACCCATAGGTGGGACTTGAAAGAATGAACAAGTTTTCACATTATTTTTGCTTCTAGCTTACTAAATGGTGCAGTTCCAGGATATTCTTCTGAAGGATCATAATCCTTTTCTTTCTTGCCCCAGTCTACACTCCAGTTATGGTTAATATCAACTCCCCTTCCATTTTTCCTTTCAGAAAGTTTTCCTGCCTCAACCATTTTTCGCCCATCCACATGTTGTGTTCTACACTTCATCATTTTATTACACACCTGGCAATTGCATTTGTTTATAAGTTTTTATGACTTCATCAACAAAATCATTTTGTACATATCCCATAGCCATGACAGTCCATGATTCATTTTTATGAGGCATTTAATCAAATAGTTTGAATGCCTTGTCTATAGGTGATATTTTGTCAAACCTTTCACATGATCTGTTCATGCTTCTATATTCTGCATACAAATCTACCATGGATTTTGGAAACACAAGACCTAATAAAAATTTGTTCTTAACATACTTT
The DNA here is from genome assembly GCA_027924645.1 of Cunninghamia lanceolata. Lineage (NCBI taxonomy): Eukaryota > Viridiplantae > Streptophyta > Pinopsida > Cupressales > Cupressaceae > Cunninghamia > Cunninghamia lanceolata. Next base: position 12,296,283 of record BSBN01000388.1, on the reverse strand, counting down.
GATGTACATCTAGGCGCTGTTCTAAACCATCTAGTTTGACATAGGCAGGGAGGGTGCTCGCAACAACTGTGAAATTTGGCTTTACTCATTCCAATTACCTTTGATAGTTTCTAAACACTTCTAAACATCTTCATTTTATGTATATCCAGCAACCATGGCTTCTATAAGACCGCATTGCCTCTTGTTTAAAAGTTCACGAGCCATCTCTCTACTCACACATTGTGCTCACATACCGACTGAGGTAGCTACATTTACATTTGAATAAAACCCCTCCCTTTTGAAAGCTTCAATGAATGGCTATAATTGGAGTTGCTATAATGTTATCGCACCAGATCACTTGTTCAAGTATCTTACATATGTGTTTTCTAGCACAACAATAACTACAATATCTGATGGAAACTCCATTCCACTATGCCTTTATGAACATCATACTCTGTTCTGTGTCTCCAAAGGCTGAGAGGGTGTTTAAAAAAAAACTTAAACTTGCATTTCTTTCCATCTTCCCAAGTACTTGAGCTGTCATAAGCACTGCATCATATGCCAATAAACCATATGCATTAAGCTCAGTGTTTTTCATGTTGGGGTTGTCAAGTCTAAATTGTCGTTTCTACCTTTCAGTGAAATCGTTCAGTTGTTTAGAATTTGGGATGTGTGTTTTAACTCCCACGATGCCTTGCATAGATGACATTGTAGAAGCATTTAGCACATAATCCCAAAGACTGGTAAAACCTTGGGTTGTTATCCATACGTAACCAGCCTCCATCATTCCTATCTCCTGCGCCTCCTTGTATAGATTCATGCCCAGACTACAAGGCATGTGAACAACATGAACTCGTGATTCTATCCTCTTGAGTTTATGAAGTTCTTCCCTTACTATTTGTTTCTGTGCAGTTGAAGGAATCATTAAGGTGTATACACTTTCAGAGTGCAGTTCTTGAAAGGCATAATGCAATGAGGACATGGCTCCGGAACCAAAATCATTATCTGAGTGAAGAAATGCAATGCTTCTCCAACTGTAATGCTTAACCAGGGCTGCAATGGCTTTCATCTAAATGCGATCGTTATGTGCCATGTGAATAGAATATAGGAATCTCTGGTTAGAGAGCGCAGGACTTGTGGCAGATAGTAACAGAATTGGAACATTGGCTGCCTCTCCAAGATCTGATAGAAAAGGTTTAACCTCATATGTTTGTGCTTCTATTAATGCCACTACTTCCTTGGCCAAAAGATCAACAACTGCATTCACCCATAAGATTCTTATGCATTGCCCATTTTGTAGAAATACATGTCTACCAGAGCATTTTTGAACTATGATATCTATGGAGAATAAGCGAGGGTTTTAACTTCTAAGTAGTTATAATAACTACTTTTATTTGTAACCATATTTCTTTTCACAAGTTAGTCAAAACTGCAAGTTGCTCCCCTTTTTTTACTTTTTGAACAACTTTGCCAAAACTAAAAGTGTGCGGGAACTTAGCCAAATTTGAAAGTTAATGCAAGCTTTTCGAGAAGTGAAAGTTGACGCGAGTTTTGCGAAAAGTACAAGTTTGATGTGAACTTCCACTTTTTCTTAAGGAAGCCAAAAATAACTTATTTTTGAAAGCAAACTCTCCACTTAACCAAATTCACATGTGATATCTTTTTGACTTAGGCGAATTTGTAACTTGAGAACTGTGCAATGAGCGAGAAATGGCGAAAAGTACGTAACTTTCAACTGGAAAGTCAGATTGTCACGAAATCTTCCCACATTGTCCATTTTAACATTATAAATCTTTGTGCCAAACCATTTTTCTCCAACCTTTACAAAAACCACAATTTTATTGTTTCTACCAACCGCCCACTGAAAAATTGAAAGTTTAAAATCTCTCAAACTGTAAGACTTCTTGACCCGAAAAGTTGCTAGATTAGGTGAAATGGGGTCACGAACACTACCATAAACATTTTTTTATACCATCTATCATAGATTTTTAATATTTAATTGTTTTCATAAAACGCCGCAAACTGGACAAGTGTGCCCGAGAAACTCAGTGAAATGATGAGTATCTCTGCTCCAAAATGATGTTGTTATGCAAAGTTCAATGTAGTGAAACATATTGTGACAACTCAGAAACAAGTTATTTCAATGACTCATGTAGGAAAAATGTGACACTGGTGTTTTGTAATCGAAAGGTGACTCTGGAGAAAGGGTTCAAAGCATGCTTAGATTTGTTATTTCGACACAAAAAGTTTAAATTTGGAAGCATTGAAAATGAGGCCAACAGACTTCATCAATAGAAAATGGTTCCTCAAGCTTCAAATGTATCATCAACATCAATCTTTCTAGGTACCATTTTCTTAATAATTATTAATGTCCCTACACTTTACCATAATAGAGTTAATACTAAGAGAAGAAAATAAATCCTAAAATCCCCGAAGGCACCTCCAACTTTCAGTTTGATGAAGTTTAATAAAAATTTAGACCTCTTATCCCTAAGCTTTAGCTAACTAGGTTTAGATCTCACCAAAGTACCCTTGGCTTCGAACATATTAAAACATCTAATTTTATGATTGAGATTAGCCACCACTAACTAAAACTTGTAATAATTAATATGAAATGACATAAGACATGGGGGTAGACTTTCTAAAATAATGGTTTTGTTTAATGCATAGGCTAAATTATAAAAGGAAACTTCCTTTACTATTAAGTTAAGATAAATTAAGGACAAAGAAATGCATAATAATTTTAGAATAGCTTAAAGTAGCTCAAATCCATTGTCAAACAAACTGTATTAGAAATCGACATGTACTCAGAGCTATCTAGAATAAATTTTCACATTACACAATTGTAAATGTGAGCACTTTAGTGACCAATGTAGATGGGTGTGACATAGGGAAATAAACATAAATTAATAAAAAAAATATAAAAGGGGTGGGGCTTTAATTTTATTGCCAAGATTGTTGAGAATTATAGTCTTGGAGCTAAACATGGAACATACCAAGTATAAAATTGGGGATATGGTAGAAACTACTTAAAAGGACTAGGAATGGTTAATACATGGAACATACAAAAGTATAAAATTGGGGATATGGTGACAACTACTTAAAAGGAATAGGAGTGGTTAATACATGGGAAAGAATGACCTGAAAAGAGGAGATGGTAATGTCTTAAGAAAATTTTATATGTTAATATTCACCATGGCTCACCCTCCTTTGAGACTAAAGTTGGAAGCATAGATTCCCAAAGTGGTTTCATTTAGATCTTATCACCATAGATCATCATAATGCTAGAGTAAGGAGAAATAAAATGAGCCAAAGCCAAGAATTCAAAAAATGTTTTTTATACATTACTGTGATCTATAATTATGACGAGAGGCAAAGCCTAGGGCATTACATAGCCACAGTATGATTGGAACTTTTATTTTGTTGATTTAAATTGATGTTTATGGGGCTGTCAAACATCACCTCTCTAGAATATTGGCACGATCAGATTTCCCAGGACGAGAGAATAATGCCATGTGGGTAGTTAAGAAATCAGCAGACGTCAGTTATTTGTTTGTTGAGCCCCTGATCCATGCACAATATTAGGCAAGCAAGCTCATTTCTGTGAAATCAGTGACAGTTGAATGATGGAGAAGAACAAAATAATCCGTAGGCATCTTCTGCTTGCAGTTAGCAATGATGAGGAATTGGGAAAATTCTTGAGTGGCATCACCATTGCCCATGGTAGAGTTCTACCAAACATAAAATAGGTTCTTCTTCCCAAGAATTCAATTGGATGCCAAAGCCTATGAGGGAGAAACTATTGTGCTCGAAGACATTGGCAGAAAATCTCTCAACGCATAGGAGCACCTCGTTGAAGTTAATCTTAAATACTATGTGGTTACATTTATTCAGTTCTATGTTGGAAAGGGGGATATTATTTGCAAGCTCTCCAAATTGTTGGATGCTTGTATGGAGTCCAATGACTCTTCATCGCTGATGGATGATGGTTTGGAGGTAGTAATTCCAAACATGCTCAAAAAATAAAAACATTGGGACTCTATTAATAAAATATTGAGGAAATATAAATAGAGCAAATGCAACATATATTATTGATCAAAGAGAAATTACAATTTCATAAGAATAAATAAAAATGAAATTATACAGATTCCAAAAACAAACATGTAAATTAATTTGGTTGTTGCAAGCAACACATTTCAAAAGTACAAAAATCATGAAAATTAAGAGCTAGAAAATTACAAGTATAAATGATTCTTTTTACTTAAATCAAACACCACAATGCTAATGCTGAGTGGCAACCATCAAGAGGAAAATGGTTTTAACAATGCATTTTAAATGAAAAATATAATCACAATTCTAACCATTTTTAATACATTGCAGTTGGTACAACAAAATCACCAAGTGACTTGCTTTTGATGAGAAGATTTCCAATATCTTAACCTAAATTGATTTCTATAAATATTTGAAGATAAAAATTATAAAAAGATCTTTTCTATTTATCTTTTAAAATTTTCTAAATTAATAAATATTTCTATAACAAAATATTATATTATAGATAGAGCTATATAAAAATATAACAAGTCAAATTATATCATCTAATATATTTTAAAATTTTAAAATACCATCCATCAAATTTTAGACCTAAATTTACACCCAAAAAATATATCTAAAGTACATCTGGCTTGCCTTTTAATCAATATTTTTTAAACTATAATTGTAATTATTGTATATTTTAATAATTCTAAATCATAATTAAATATTATAATAATATATTTATATTATTATTATTTTATTATAAATTGTTGATGTATAAACTAATACAAGTTATACCTAACTTAATCATAGTTAGTGGTTTTCCTCACACATGGAAAGACTAAGTCATCTTGTTGAGTCATTAGTTGATGTGTCGATCCATCTTCGACACATCACTACTATTTTGGAATGAGGTTAAATATTGAGCTATTCTCTTGGTTCCTATTTCACCACGTTTCCTATTCTCATGGAGACTTGTTCCTCAAGCTTCACCTATTTATACTAGTTCGGTTGTAAACCAATTTAGTTCATTTGCAATATATTGCATTCGTGTTTGATTTCTAATCCATGATCTTGGACTTCCACTCACACATGGTATCAGAGCGAGTGGAATAGAGTCAAATCATTTGCTCATTGATTACATAGCTCCATTAGTGAGTCTTTACAACTTCTCTTGCACGCTAGGCTTAATCCGGCCTTCTAGTACTACATATCGAGAAGGTAAAATTTTGTTTTAAAGCACATTTGAAATGAGTTTTTTTTTGTAGGTCATAATCATCATTGGGAGAGATCATCAACTTTCACCCATGTGAGGTCGAATCATAGCCAAGAAAGCCTCAATAGAGGCCCTTTTTTGGGTTATTCATGCCTCACACAGAGGCCAATTTTTATATGGTATTCGTGCCTCACACAGACCCCAATTTTTATTTGGTAAAGTGCCTCACAAAGAGGCTGAATCCAGTGCTCATCATGCTGCCTATTCAAAGGTTGAAATTGCCCCTATAGCTGCATTCAAATGGTGCCTCCAAGAGGCCCAATCCTCTCAACAAAGATGTTGTCCAACCCATGCCAGTTATTGTCCCATTATGTGGAATTCAATGCCACATCGTCGTCATTTTTGTGGCATTTTTGCCACATCTCCCTAGTCAATGGAGTCTAATGATAAATGAGGGAGCAGAGGTTACATTTCCAGGTGGGAAGACAAAGTCAAATTGGCTTTAAAAAGCTAGGTAAGCCATGGGATTCAAAAGTACCTTGAGAGGCACAAGAAAAGTGATGGCCATCAATTTTGAAGAGAGCATCATCTGCACTATTCATTGTTTTTTGGTCACTTTTGCTGACATAAGAAACTTGGGGGGTGACATCAACAAAGAAGCAAAATAGAAACAGAGGGGGGCACAAAACTTTTAATAATAAGCCCCTTGTCATATAGTTTTTTATCCCTTGGTCACTCTCTAACATAGGGGGCTTAACTTTTCCCCTATCAAGTTTTTTTCTCCATATATTAGTTTGCACAAAATTTTATTTTCAAGTATATTGAATTTTTTTTTGAAGGTGTATTTTTTTGCATATGCAAAAATTGTAAAGGCTATAACTTTTACATATGATCTCATAATCGAGTCATTCAAAAGACAAAAAGTGGCTATTGGAGAGAAACAAAATGGGAAAATATTGTTGTATGATGTCATGGACTACTTATAAAGTTTCACTTTAAGGGGGGTAGATAAGTAAGAAGAGTGCACACAATCACTTCTCCTATCACTAAAGCACCACCTTAATTCACAAAATTGAGTTTAAAACTAAATCTATTCATCAACTTTAATAGGGATAAAAAGAAAAAAATGCCACCATCTAAAACAAAGTTAAACCAATGGGTCATAAGTTCAATTGTTGGTGATCATATGTCACCATTTCTAGAAATGTTTATAAAACTAGAACCCTGTAGAATCTACAAGATTTTAATGAACCAAAAACATTATGATGCCATTGGTAAAGGCATAGTTGAACTAGGGAATAGTATTATAAATAATGTATACTATATCCCTAGTTTATTTAAAAATTATCTCTTAGTATAAGCACTTACCGATTCTAAATTTAAGATGGTAGAATTCACTACAGATGCTGCCCTAATCAGAGACTCCAAAGATAGAAAATAGTTATAGTTGGTAAAGTCTACCATCCAGACGCATGCTTCATATTTTAACACTTTACAACTGATGAACAAGAAGTTAATTCAAAACTTAGTATCAATTCAAGGCTTAGTTAAGTTGGGTCAATATAGCTAATTATTAGGACTCTAATAAAAGCTATTTTGTTGCACTTGCACTTCAAAAAGGTGTCAAATAAAAATCACTTGTGTAATCAATCATGAAGATTGGAAGTTGTATATACACTAAATTATAAAGTGTAATGGGGGAACAATCACTTCTTAAAGAATCACATAGATTCTTTATCTCATTCGCTTGTGCGCATATGCACATCCTTTTATTAGACTTCAATATACCAACTTCTGTACACATTGGTGATGATTTGTCTATTTTTCTGAATATTCAGAAAATTTAGAATTTACAACATATTTTGCTTGGAGAGTTCTCAACAATAGCATCTAGGTCTACATCGGCATCATCATCATCTGGAGGGTCCATCTAAAGTCCTCTCTTTATTTTCTCTCTTTATGAGGAAAGTTTTTTCCCATAGGGTTTTCTTTCTTTCTCCATTTTATGAGAGATATTTTGTAAATGAGTACCTAAAATGGTGCATAGCCAGGACTCATATTTCATAAACCCACCTAAGCTATGCTTAAGGGGGTATTGGTGTATAAACTCATATGAATTATACCTAACTTAATCATAGTTAGTGGTTTTCCCACATGTGGAAAGACTAAGTCCTCTTGTTGAGTCATTAGTTGATGTGTCGATCCATCTTCGACACATCACTACTATTTTGGAGGGAGGTTAAACCTTGAGCTATTCTCTTGGTTCCTATTCTCATGGAGACTTGTTCCTCAAGCTTCACCTATTTATACATTGTAAACTAATTTAATTTGTTTTCAATACATTGCATTAGTGTTGGATTTATAATCGATGATCTTGGACTTCCGCTCACACATAAATGTTTATTATTTTATGCACAAATAGTTTCATATTTTAAATAGGAATAATTATTTCATATTTTAAATCATAATAAATATTTTAAATTATAATAATTATTTTAAAGTAAAATTATTTTAAAGTTTCAATATTATATTTATATTATTATATTATTCTAATATTATCACTTTTTATAGAGAATGTTCATAATAATAAAAATAATAATAAATATAATAAAGAAAATTACTTAATGATAAAAAATATTATTATTATTTATTTTAATTATAATATTATTATAATAATATACTTAATCTATATTATAAATTATATTATATAATTATATGAATTATTATAATTATAATATAATACTATAACATAGATTAGATATATTATTATAATATATTATATAATAATTCTAAATATAATTCTATTATATATTATATTTAGAATTATTGTTAAAGGTTAAAATTAGGGTTAGAGTTAGTGTTTAGGTTATAGTTAGAGTTACAATTAATCTAATAATTAATCTATTTATTATAATTAGGGTTAGGGTTAACATTAGTGTTAGGATTAAGGTTAGGGTTAGGGTTAGAAATATGATTAGGGTTCAAATTAGGGTTGGGATTATGGTTAGCATTAGGATTAGTGTTATTATTAGAGTTACATCTAAAATTATGGTTAAAATTATATTAAACACGGATAGATTTTGAAATACAAACCATAATCCTAACTCTAACATAATTATTATTATAATAATCTACACATAATTATAATTAGGGTTATAATAATTATTATGATAAGTTATTAATACCAACCTTAATTCTAACCCCACCCTAACCCTAATTCTAATCACAGTATTAACCCTAAGTCTATCCTAAATCCTAACCTTAATCGTAATTCTAACACTAATTATAACCAACCCTAATTCTAACCATAATTGTAACCCTATCCCTAAATCCAATTATAATTCTAATCTTGATTTTATCATTAACCCTAATTCTTACCCCAACACTAATTCTATTACTAATTCAAACTATAAATTTAATGTACATTTGACAAGAGTTAATTTTTGAAGAATTTTTAAAACAATTTTAAGAATGATCATTAACAAATGCTTTTATAAAATTTTCAAAACTAATATTTCAAATTTTCATAAGCACAAATAAAAATGAAATTACAAAATAAACATTTAAATTATTTTAGTTGTTGCAAGCAACAAATTTCAAAAGTAAAAATATCATGAAAATTAATAGCTAGAAAAGTACTTTAATTATAAATGATTCCTTTTACTTAAAACAAACTAATGATGAGTGGCAACCCCCAAGGAAAATGTTTTTAACGATGCATTTTAAATGAAAAATATAATCAAAATTCTAACCATTTTTAATACATTGTAGTTGGTACATCAAAATCACCAAGTAACTTGCTTTTGATGAGAAGATTTCCAATATCTTAACCTAAATTGATTTGTATAAATATTTGAAGATAAAAATTCTGAAAAGATCTTTTATATTGATCTTTTAAAATATTCTAAATTAATAAATATTTCTAAAAAAATATAACTATATACATAGCTATATAAAAATATATCAAGTCAAATTATATCATTTAATATATTTTAAAATTTTAAAATGCCATCAATGAAATTTTAGACCTAAATTTACCCAAAAAATAAACAAATAATATATATTCATAAGTAAGATAAATAGGATAAACAAATAATGTATACAAGGGTTAGAAGGGACTAAGTTGTTAAAATGAGCATATTTTTTCCTTAAATAAAAAGTGGGTACGTAAACTAATTTTTTAAAACTATTATATTAGTCAAGTAAGTGGTAGAACAATTGCCCAAGTTATAGATGTTAAATAAACATTAATAAACTTAGAAAAGAAAACATAATGTTAGGATTAAATCATAGTTAGAATTAAAATTTTAAATTAAAAGCATGAATTAAAAAAAGCATAAAAAATATGGATTTAAAAATGTTCAAAATTCTTTTAATTAGGTTACTATTAGAATTAGGGTAAGAATCACATTTAGGGTAACTGTTAGAGTTACAGCTAGGGTTAGGGTTAGGACTAGAGTTAGGGTTATGGTTCAAATCATAGTTAGAATTAGGAATATTGTTAGACTTGAAATTAAGGTTACAGTCAGAGTACAATCAAGGTTTTGATTAGAACTAAGGTTAGGGTAAGAGTTAGGAGTAGGATTCCTATTAGAATTAGGGTTAAAATTAAGGTGGGTTATTATTAGAATTAGGTTCAGAATTAAAGTTACAATTAGGATTAGGGTTCAAATTAGAGATAGGGTTAGAGTTCAATTAAGTTTTGAATTATAGCCAGGCTTACAATTAGGGTTTGAATTAAAGTTAGGGTTAGGGTTAGGGTTAAAATTAGAGCTATCTTTAAGGCTAGAATAAGGGTTAGCGATAGGGTTAAATTTAGGATTAGGGTTAGCTTTAGAATTAGAGTTAGGATTACAATTATGAATGTGGTTATGGTTAGTGTTACAATTAGGTATAATGTTAGAATCAGGTTAGGGTTATAATTAGGGTTAGGGTTTGAATTGAGGTTAGGCTTAGAGATAGAATTAGGGTTAATAAATTAAGGTAAGCATTAGAGTTACAATTAGGATTAGGGTTAGTGTTAGGGCTAGAGTTAGGGTTAGAATTCAATTTAGGGTTAGGGTTACATTGTAGTTAAAATTAGGATTAGGGTAAGGGTTAGAATTAAGGTTATTGTTAGATTTAAAATTAGGGTCATAGTTAGGGTAGAATTAGGGTTATGATTAGAATTATGGTTAGGTTAGGGTTAGAGTTAAGATTAGGGTTCCTATTAGAATTAGGGCTAGAATTAAGGTTGGTTACTATTAGAATTAGGGTAAGAATTAGAGTTATGGTAGGCATTAGAGTTAGAATTACGATTAATCTTAGGGTTAAGACTAGAGTTAGAATTTCATTGTTAGAATTGGGATTAAGGTAAGGGTTAGAATTAGGGTTAGGGTTAGATTTAAAATTAGGATTATAGTAGGGAACAATCAGAGTTATGGTTAGAATTAGGGTTAGGGTTAGGGTTAGAGTTAAGATTATGGTTCCTATAATATTACACTTACCATTGCTTTATAAGCCTATAAACCCTCAACCTAATTGTATTTTGAAACCTAACCATATTAAGTAATTTTATTTATTATATATTTTTTTTGCTAGGTAAGAGATTATAGATTTATATTGAAACTGTAAAAAAGGTTACATCAAGGCCACCATGGCTGTAGAAGTTTTTTCTGCAAGAAACCCACCCATCTAAGAAAATAGAAGACCATGTAGGCTCGAGACTGCATGGAATACTGAAGAATTTACTAAACCCCTAAACCCCTAACACAGACTGTATGCCATTTATAGACAGACATCCTTGAAATAGAAAAGAAACCCTAACCATAGACAGTATTGCATTGACATGACGATTATGTAAACATGAAGAAAGAAGAGAGCACTACCAACCACCCACCACACACCAGTAGCTGAGACTTAGACTTCTCCTTCATCAAATAGGTAGTTAAATCCAGTCGAAGCCCTCAGTGTGGATCATATTGAAGGATTTTTTCAGAACGTCTTTACCTCTGCGAACCATGCTCCTATGTGCTACAAGTTTAGCACCCCTGATATCCAGTATAAAAGGGAAGAACTCAACTACCGCTTGAGGTTGACTGGCCCTTTGCAGATCCTTAGGCCTAGGAAGTCTGCCTCTATCAACCACTGCCAAAAATTTGTCGATACCGCTAAGAAAGACAAGTTTGAATAGACACTGAACCAGAGCCTTAACCTCGTCCTTGGGCATTGAAACATCTAGCAGAGCTGCCACATCACTGGAGGAGAGATCAAAATCTACTCGATACCTTTCACTATCCAAGACAAATTTCTTTCCTAAGATGAGTTTCAGGGCTTTAATGGTGAAGGTATCATATTGTCTGAGGACTCTCCTTAACCTTTGCTCTGAAACCTCCCCCTTGAATGTCATCTACCTCACCTACACAGTGAGACACACAAGAGACTCCATTCCACCACACTATAATCGGTTCCCAGGAAGAAGATGAATTATTATCAGAGGAGGGGGAAGCACCATGCAAGCTTCTATGAAGAAGACAAAAAAGGAGTGGTATAAAATGGCAACGGACTTGAATTATAATAATGAAAAATACAAGAGGGAATTAAATGCCATGCATGACACCAGCTCATTCCAATTAATGCCTAGACTTGGGGAAGTGAGGCTATCAAAAACCATCCCATTTCATGCTTGGGAAACCTGAAATCTATCCTTGCCCTGATAAAAAAAACCTCTTCAACCAATGAGCTCTCAAATCTTCCCACTCAATGCTGTTGAAGGTATGGAATAATCATTGCATATGGTGATGTGATCTCATGCTGAGTGGCAATGGGAGTAAGTTGACTCAGCTGGAGGACCCTGTCAACATCCTGTTGTGACGCCAACTAGCCCCAGTCCTTTCACAACTAATGGTGTGGAAGCACTCCCACCCAACCTCCCACGGGCTCGTTTAATGGAGAGTCAGAGGTAACACTGTGGTTTCCTTAAGGTTTCTACCATCTACCCCCAAATTTGAAAGGGCGTCTGCCTCTCGATTTCCTTCCCTGTAAACATGATTTATCATTGTCAACTCGAAAGAATTTAGAAGGTTAATTGCTGACTCCAATAAAGTGAACAATTTCCAGTTTATCATTTTCTTGGTTCTAAGGGCATTGATAATTAGCAGAGAGTCTCCTTCTATTTCCAAATTTTTTATGTTAAGTTCCTGGCACATCTCTAAACCTAGAATCAAGGCTTGCATTTCTTCCATGTTATTTGTTCCTTCCTGCAAGCTTTCTACTAACCTACCAAAAGTCTTGCCATTCCAGTCTCTAACTATGCATCCAGCCCTGGAGACACCTAGATTACCTCTAGCATCCCCATCAAAGTTAAGTTTAAACCATCCTACTTCTGGAGGAGCCCACTTCACCTAGCTTCTATCAACATCTGGGTCCCTAGGGTTTGGGTCAAAGGTAGGAAGAAGGAGGCCATGCCAATTTTTCTACATTTCTACATCCCATGGAAAGAATTTCCTATCTCGAAGCCCCCCCTTAGCTAGCCTTGCATTTACTACTTCTACTATATTAATCTCCTTATCCTTGAAGCTCCTCTGATTTCTCTCTTTCCAAAGTTCCCAAAGAATCAGTGAAGGGCCAATGATCCATAGGATTCTAAATGTTGAGTTTTTGAAGAGAGAGGCCAAGCAAGAAGATGGTCCAACAGGTTACTTGGGAAGGCCGTTGACCACCAGAGTTTTTTACACAACCAAACCCAACATCTGAAGGAGTAATCATAGTTAAGGAAGAGGTGGTAACCTATTTCTTCTTCTTTCCTGTAAAGGACACACCTTGAAGGGCTAGTGTAGCCCAATTTTTTGAACCTCTCACCTGTTAGAACTCTTCCTCTTGATGCAGCCCAGGTGAAAATGCCTGTTTTGGGAAAACAAAATTTGTTCCAATACAGATTGAGAGGAAGGCAATTTTCTTCTGCTAGGATTTCAATGAGGGCTCTATAGCCTTCTTTGACACTGTACTTACCTAACTAGGCTGCATTCCACTTTAGGATGTCCAAGCCTGATCTAGGACTAAATCTATGATTTTTAAGACTTTCTTTGAATAATGTTGCTAACCTACTGTCCACTCCTAGGATTCTAATGTTCTTCTAGGTAACCTTCGAACCTAGATTTGCTGGACCAGAGACAAAGTAGTCTTTGACTTTATCACCCCACTATGTTTGTGTGACCAGCCTTACTACCTCTAGATCCATGATCTCAAAAAGTTTGGTATGCCCATTCCAAGAATCCTCCTAGAAGGATGCCTTGCTTCCATCTTTTACATCCCATGTTAATTGATTTTGGATCAAAGATCTACAGTTGCTTATGAAGTTTCAGATCCTAGGACCTTTTGACAGAAGCCTCATTATGAAGATGATGTCCTCCTCTTCCTCTAGATATTTGGCTTTTACAATCTTTACCCATTTAAGATCAGGCTTCTCATGTATGGACCAAACTAGTTTTGCTCCTAAAGCCAGATTTTGAAGTTCTAGATTCTTCAACCCTATGCCCTTAGACTCTTTCAGGTCACATACCTGACTCCATTTGATTAGGGGAAACTTAAAGTGATCCAAGTTGCCATGCCAAAATAAATTTTTCATTTTCTCATTTAGATTTTGCAAAGCCGATTTTGAGAGAGTGAGGCAAGACATCACATATGTTAGAATTGTAGAAATGATTGCCTTAAGAAGAGTTAGACAACCAGCCCATGAGATCCATTTGCTCTTCTAAGAACCTACACTAATTTTGATTCTTTCTAGGGTTGAATCCCAAAGACTTCCTGGTCTCACACCTTTTCCAAGGGGCAAACCCAGATATTTGCAAGGTACCTCCCCTTTTTTAAATCTTAGCAACCTTAAGATATTGTTTTCTACTCTACCACTAGCATTGAAAAAGAAAACCTCTAATTTAGCTAAACTTACTAAATGTCCTGAGGCCAGTGAGTATTGGTCCAACAATTGGCTGATTTGTCTAGCTTCCCTCGAATTAGCCTCTTTGAAAAGCATAGTATCATCAACAAATTGTTGATGAGTGATTTCCTGTAGACGTTGGGAGATCTAAATGCCTTTTATCAATCCCTCCTATTTTGCCTTGTGAAAAGATCTTCCCAGAGCTTCTGCCATTAATATGAAAAGGAAAGGGGAAATAGGATCACATTGTCTGAGCCCTCTGGAAGCATTGAAGAAGTCTTCTGGAGAATCATTCAATAAAATAGAGAATTTAGGACATGCCACCCATTCAAAAATCTAGTTGATCCATCCTTTATCAAACCCGAAAGCTTCCAGAATTTTGAAGAGAAACCTCCAATTGACTTTATCATAGGCCTTCTTTAGTCTAGTTTGATGAACATTACTGGTCTTCTAGATAATTTGATGGAGTGGATGACTTCCTGAGCTATTATCACTCCATCTAAGATTGATCTACCTAGAACAAAACCTATATGTTCTTCAGCAATTAGATCTGGCAGGATGATCTTTAGTCTATTTGTGACTGCTTTTGCCAATATTTTATACAGAGTATTGCATACGGCAATGGGCCGATATTCTTCCATAGATTTAGGTTTCTCCTTTTTGGGGATGAGAGCTAGAAAGGTGTTGTTGATTTCTTTTAGGGCCGTCCCTGATGTTCTTGAGTCTTCAATTTCTTCTGAAATCTCTTTACCTAAAAAACCCCAACACTTTTGAAAGAAAGTTGTTAGGAACACATCGGGACCTGGATCTTTGTCTGGGTGAAGGCTGAAGATAGCTTCTTTGATTTTTGCCTTTGAGAACTTGGCATTCAGAAGCTTGTTATGATCCTCTGTCACTGAACTCGGGATGCAACTTAAAAGTGACTGCAGACTATTCACATTGGTGTCCAATTCCTCATTTAGGAGGTTTTGAAAGAAATTGATAGCCTCTATATTGATATCTTCCATCTTATCAGAAAAGGTGCCATCACTCAATTTGATTGAGGAAATTCTATTCATTTCTCTTCTTTCTCTGGTGGAATTGTGGAAGAATTTAGTATTTTTATCTCTTGCCTTTAGCCAAACTTCCCTAGACTTCTGACGCTAAAAGATTTCTTCCTTGGAAATCAACTCTCCCAGTTTACTAAGAAGGGATTTTTTTAAAAGCAAGCTATTATTATCCATTCCTTCCTTTAGAACTTTTTCATTTAGCATAAAGAGCTCTTCTTCAACTCCTCTTTTTTCTTTGAAGATGTCTTTGAAATGAACTCTGTTCCATTCTTTTAGATGTTGTTTAATGATCTTGAGCTTTGAGGCAACAATGAAGAGTTTTGTTCCTTTAGGATTTGCCTCATTCCACCACAATTTGACTATATCCAGGAATCTGGAGTCCTTAAACCACATATTCTCAAACTTAAAGGGGCACCTTGTTGGTCTCTTTTCTCCTAAAAATTCTAAGCTAATGGGATACTGATCTGATCCTTATTGGGGTAAAATCTTTCCTTCCATGATGAAGGGGAATTTTCTCAAGTCTCCTTTGAAGAGGTGTCTATCCAGCTTCTATGCAATATTGCTTAAGCCCATTCTCCTATTTGTCCAGGTAAAGTTGTCATTCCCCAAAGGGATCTCAAAAAAATAGTTTCTTTCTACAAAGTTCTCAAAGTTGATCTGCGACTGAAGTTTCCTTCCTACTCCCCCTTTTTTGTCTTTAGCTCTTAGGATAGCATTGAAGTCCCCTCCCAAGATGTAAAAATCAAAGACAAAGTTGCTAAAAAAAGATCTATCTCTTTCCGTAACTCCTTTTTTTTCAAGCATGAGTTGGGACCATAGATGTTAATTAGAAAAAAACATAAGTTGGAGGCAAGACTCCTTACCTTGGAAGCAATCCAAGACTTGTTGTCAACTACTATTTCCACCAAAATTGTTTGGGGCTTCCACAAAGTTATGAGACCTCCCGAGGCTCCCAATGAGTTGACTCCTACCAATTTCCAGTGCCCTAGACCCCTTACAAACTTTTCTCTTTCCTCTTGATTCAGTTTAGACTCCTATATTAGCCAAATTTCTATTTGATGTGTTCTTAGGAGAAGCCTAAATAGGCTTCTTTGTTAGGGGCATTTATGCCCCTAACGTTCCAAGAGATAATTTTCATTATTTTTCAAGAAGGGTGCTCCCCTTCCCTACTTTCAATAAATCATCAATATTAAGTTGTTCGTTAGCTTCCCCATCCACTTTTAATTTCTCTATGTTTGGAGTCTGACCCCTTCCTTTGGAGTCCCCGCAATCAGGGGCCAGCTTGATCAAGTCTTTCTGACCTAGACCCAGAGTCCCTTTGGAGCGAGGGCAAACTCTGTGGTCTTCTACTTCTGACTGCAAAATAGAGGGGATGATCTCTTCTAGATCAAGCCCTAGATTTTCTTCAATTTTATCATCTAGCCAGGCCTCCTCCCTAATTTCCTCAAACTCTTCTTTTGCTAAAGGGATTGAACCATCTTTCACAGCATCTGCCAGAGTTATTAATTCTTTCCCTACTATTATGGAATTTAGATCTGACTTTTGGACCTCCATGTGCAATAGATCTAGGGTCGCTGAGATTTTCTTGTCCAGGCTCTTGACTTTCTCCAAGGAGGACTTAATTGAGGAATCTTTTTCCAGGTTTGAGGAAGCATTAGCTTTGCTAGGTTCCTAGTTTTCTTTTCTCTCTTCATGAGCCTTTGGGGAAACTAAAACCTCTGCTCTGCCTGCCTACTGCTTTTCCTGAGCCTGATTAGACTTTGTAGGGCTCTTGAAATCTTCTGGAATAGCCAGATCTATGTTGTTTGGTCCTATTCTTTTCTTAGTTTGAGGGTCCCAGCATCGCCATCCCAGCACTTGCAAGGGAAGTCCTTTGGGCCTAGGATAAAAAATAAGAACTTGGCCTAGCGTCCCCCAGTCCGTGAAGATCTCAATTTCTCTCCAATGCCGTGTAGAAGGTTTGTTTTCGACGCAAATTCTAACAAAGGAGCCCTTTCCATTATCCTTTGACCATTCTTCAGCACAAATGAACTTTCCAAGAAAGTTCACCACTTCCTCCAAATTTTCAAGTTGCCAAAATTCCAGGGGTAGATTTGGCATTTTGTACCAATCCTGCACATAGTCTAACTAATGATTGCTAGGGTTAAACCCTACCTCCCATTTTTTGAGGTAAAAGTCGTAACCATCCAGGATCTAGATTCCTTCCATTATTTCTGTTTTAATTTTTAGCGAAGGGCAGACAATCACAAAGAAATCATTTAGAAGTAACTTAATTTTGAGGTCTTTCCCCCAGTGCTCCTGCCAGCAAAGCGTTAAGCATTTCCAATCTAGGTTCGGCCCGAACCATTTTCCAATGATGCCAAAATTAGATAGATGTTCTATTGAGGGACCAAGAAGTTTTGAAGGCATAACCATAGAGATTTTGTTTCCTTGATTCCAGAGATTTTCCTTACCAGATCCGCCCTTTCCATGGTAGTTTTGGTCCCATCTTTGCCCTTCATTGCATTTTCTGTGGAAGCAAGCTAGTGTCTGAAATCTTTGAGTATTCTGGCGCTGTAGTCTCATGCCTCTTTTCTTGCGGATCTTTTGCTTTTGGAATCTTTGGTTACCGAAATGATTTCTCTAGTTTTAATTAGTTATTGTGATTTAAAATATGAAATCATTACCCTAATTTAAATTAGTTATTCTGATTTACAATATGAAACTATTTGTCCATAAAATAATAAACATTTATAATAAAATAATAATAATATAAATGCATTATTATAATATTTACTAATATTATACTACATAATTTTGATTTAAAATTATTAAAATATTTAATAATTACAATTATAGTTTAAAATAAATTGATTAAAAGTGCCTCAGATGGATTTAGATGGATCCATCTTGACGTACTTTAAATATATTTTTTAAATATAGGTATACTAGTTTATTTAACATTTTGAAAATTGAGACATCCTTTCCCTGATTTATTGCATTACAATTGAAAAATAAAATAACTATTTGATTAACAAAAAGTAAGTTTTGTCTAAAATAAAATAGCTTTAACTAAAAATTAAAATAATTAATGTCTATATATCTTTTCTCATCTACCTACTTATTTATGTCTTTATATATATTTAATAATGTAAAAAGATATTAAAAATGATATTAGTATAAATATTATAAAAGAAAACAAATTCAAGTTTGAACATCTATTAATTCATAACTGCATAGATATTTTATTATATAAGAACCTTCTTTCTGAAAACACTTGTTATCTTTATTCTCACCTCTTTTGTTCAGTGCACAGAATTTACCATAACGACGGCCCATTCACCTTCTACGCCAGCTGTCTTCTCTTTCCATCGTTCAACTAATTCAACTGAAAACTGATTTTGTTCCTTTTCGTCTATACTCCTTAAAGAGGAGAATTGATGGGAAATGGTTCGTTACCTCGTTCAAAGCGCCCACTATTAATGTTGTGTTCTGCATCTTGTTCTTCATTGCCAAATTTCCATTACTTCGCTGATCAAAGGAAACGGTAGAGATGGAGAAGGTAGTGGAGTCCCTGGAGAAAGCATACCAGTCCCTGCTTGCATCTGCCGCCTGCGTCTTCGAATCCAACGAGCTCTCGGACGGATCCAAAACTGCCTCCACGGGCGCTGCCCTGGAGACGTTCAAACAGCAATGGGAACTATTCAAGGTGTCGTGTGACCAGGCGGAGGAATTCATAGAATCGCTGAAGCACAGGATCGGCTCTGAGTGCCTCATCGACGAGGCCACAGGATCTGTCTTATTTTACTCACGATCCCAAAATAATGTATATTTTTTAAAAAACTGCATACAGAAAAAATCTTAGTAGCAAAAGAGGCATATGCTAAGTTCTTGTAAAAAACAGTCCCAAGATAATAAAAACAGAACAGCAACAGCAAAACAGAGAGAAAACAGGGCAAACAGAGTTGAATAACTCAGAAATATTTATTCATCTAACTTGCATTACATCCAAAATGCTTATCCGACAGCTCTCTCTAAACACATATATATAGCTACAGAAGCTTTGAGGCCTGGAAGCTTCTGGCATTCTAGATGATTCTAAATTCCTAGAATGTTCTTTTCTAGAACAGCTGGAAGTTTCTCTTAGAAAGTTCTTTTCTAGAACAATTGGAAGCTTCTTCCTGGAATGTTCTTTGGAAGACTTCTAGAAACATTTTAGACAATCTTAATAATTCCTAACATCCCCCCTTAAGATTGGCTAGAATAATACAAACATAATACAAAAGGAGAGGGGAAATACAAAGGAGAGGGGAACATTATACTACTATCCCCCCTTAATGTTCACCTCTAACATATCAAGCATGCCTCTTAATTTTAAGAATTTGGCTTCAGTCATACTCTTAGTGAATATATCAGCTAGTTGTTCTTCACTTGGACAAAACTGAAGATTGATAATAGATGCTTGAACAAGATCCCGAATGTAGTGAACATCTATCTCAATGTGCTTTGTTTTAGCATGAAAGATTGGATTGTTGGCAACCTGTATGGTACTTTGATTGTCACAATACAGAGTGCTGGTTGAACTTTGTTGAAAACCAATCTCAAATAGAAGATTCCGAATCCAAACTGCTTCCTTGCCTGCTTCTTTTGCTGCTCTATATTCTGCTTCACATGAAGATAATGATGTAGTTGTTTGTTTCTTGCTACTCCATGTAATAGGGCCTGATCCAAGATTGAAAACATAACCACCAGTAGATTTTCGATCATCTATATCACCACCCCAATCTGAATCAGTAAATCCAACCAAATAAATTGAAGACTTATAGCCATAGTAGATTCCAAAGTGTATGGTTCCATGGATGTATCGTAAAATTCTCTTAGCAGCCAGCCAATGACTTTGTTTAGGTGCCTGCATAAATCTAGATACAAGATTGACTGCAAAACAAATATCTGGTCTAGTATGAGTTAGATAAACCAAGCTACCAACAAGTTGTCTATATAAAGTGGCATCTACACTCTTGGAAGTACATTCTTTAGTAAGCTTGACTCCGGATTAAAATGGGGTAGATGCTGGCTTGCATTCAAGCATGTTAAACTTTTCTAAAAGGTCCAAAGCATATTTTGATTGTGAGATGAACAATCCATCATGTAATCGACAAACTTGTAAGCCAAGAAAATAGTTTAGTTCACCCAAATCACTCATATGAAATGTCCTCTTAAGATCTAATTTTAAATCATTGATTAACCCAATATTCGGTCCAGCAATGAGTAAATCATCTACATAAAGTGCAACAAGAAGAATATCATCTTGAACTTTCTTCACATAAAGATTGGGATCTGACTTACATCTCTTAAATCCATGAAGCTAAAAATACCTGTCAATCTTCTCATTCCATGCTCGTGGCGCTTGTTTAAGACCATAAAGTGACTTCTTTAATCTGCAAACAAGATTAGGATGTTGCTGATCCACAAAACCTGGTGGTTGATCCATATATATTTCTTCATATAAATCTCCATTTAAGAAAGCATTTTTGACATCCATTTGATGAATATGCCACCCAAGACTTGCAGCCAAAGAAAGAATAATTCTAACTGTGTTCATTTTAATGACAGGAGCAAATGTTTCTTCATAATCAACACCCTCTTTTTGATTGAACCCCTTAGCAACCAATCTAGCTTTGAATTTTTCTATAGCACCATCTGATTTAAATTTAGTTTTGTAAACCCATTTGCAACCAATAACATTCTTACCTTTGGGCCGGGGCACAAGTTCCCAAGTTTTATTCTCTAACAATGCATCATATTCCTCTTTCATGGCTTGCTCCCATTCCTTCTTTCCTCTAGCTTGCTCATATGAGATTGGGTCATTTACTTGTAATACTTTGGCCATGAGAGCACTACCATGTCTATAGATTTCTTCAACACTCCTTGTCTTTTGTCTAGCTGAAATGACATCTTCTTCATCATCACTACCTGCAGAAAATGGCTGAGTACAAGCATTAGTAGTTTCATTTTCAATAGTATTATCGTCATCAGTAGTGCTCACCTCATCCTCATCAATATTGGCTTCATTTCTTTCTAAAATATCTAAAAAATCAGAAACATTTGTTGTTGTAGAGTGAGAGGAAGTGGCTGTAAGTTGTGAAAGCTCATCAAATTTTACATCTCTACTAACAAAGACCTTTCTTGTTGTCAAATCATATAACCTGTAAGCCTTTGATTCTTCACTATAACCCACAAACAAACACTTATGACTCTTTGGTTCTAACTTTTTCCTCTTTTCATCAGGAACATGTGTCCAAGCAATGCATCCAAATACTTTAAAATACCCAATGTGGGGCTTTCTACCACTCCAAGCTTCTTCAGGGGTAATATTTGGGAGGGCTTTAGTTGGAATTCTATTCACAATATATGCAGCACAAGAAACAGCCAAACCCCAAAATTGATTATGCAAACTTTTAAAATGTAACATACAACGAGCCATTTCTAAAAGAGTTCTATTCATTCGTTCAGCCACCCCATTTTGTTGAGGAGTATAAGGAACCGTTCTTTGCACCTTAATACCACAATTTTCACAAAATGACTCAAATGCATAGTTGCAATATTCACCCCCATTATCCGTCCTTAAACACTTAATTCTTTTTCCACTTTGATTTTCAACTAATGCCTTAAACTTTTGAAAAACTTCAAATACTTCATTTTTCCTTTCAAGAAAATAAACCCATACTCTCCTACTGTAATCATCAATAAAAGTCAGAAGGTACCTGACACCTGAAAGTGAAGGATATCCTGGTTCACATAGATCACTATGAATGAGCTGCAATGGATGATTAGCTCTCCATGCTTTCCCTGAATCAAAAGGATCTCGATGATGTTTTCCTAACACACATCCTTCACACACACCTTCATATGCTGAAATTTTTGTCAATCCACTAACCATATCCTTTCTAATCATATCTTGTAATTTTCTATAATTTATATGTCCAAGTCTAGCATGCCAAAGTTTTGACATATAATCAACCCGAGCAATAAAAGCATGAGAGAGTGTATATTCATCATCAACAAACCCGACAAATTTAAATAAACTCTCTTTATGATCAACTCTACCAATAGCAATTATATTGCTTGGGTCTTTTCTATCTCTAACAATAACTTGATCAGCGGTGACAACAAACTCATATCCAGCTTGAACAATTTTATATACTGAAATAAGATTCACCCCTAATCCTTCAACCAGCAGAACATTTTTCAAAGACCCATTCATTACATTAACAGTCCCCGTTCCTAAAACTGGAAGTCTTATTTTATTGCCAATAGTAATTTCTTGATCTGAATTCTTCCCTTCATAAAAATCAATAAACAAAGATCTATCCCCAGTCATGTGATATGATGCCCCTGAATCTAAAATCCATTCTTTATTAGAATCTGAAGCAAAGTATCCCCCCTTAACACTACTTTCAGGTCTAGCAATTACCTCCTTATTTGATTTCTCTGGCTTTTTTAGAGAGATGGCTACGAAGCTATGCCTATCCTTCTTGCCATCCTTGAACCTTTCTTGCTTGGGCTTGTATTGCTACCTTTCGTTGTCCCTCTTCTTCAAACAAAATTTCTCCATGTGATTTTCACCTCCACAATACCTGCAAATAATTGATTTCCTTCCAACTTGCTTTTCTGTAGAGTCATTTCTAGAGAAATGGTTAGAACCGTCATTTCGAAATTTATAATTTCCTTTCCAATTCTTCTTTCCATCATATCTAGAAAATTTACTCTTGGCTGCATATGCATGATTCTTCTTAATATGCCCTTCTTTAATAAGCTGAACCTCTTCATCTAAAACAGACTTACAAAATTGATCAAAAGTTTGTTGGGGGGCATTGGGAGTTAGTTGGAGAACCCTTTTCCTTGATTCCTTAAATACCTTGTATGGCTGGGGAAGCTTACTTTCAACCATTGCAATCAACTGAAAATCTTTTTTTGCATATTCAGCGCCTATTTTTTTCAGCTGAGCATTTAAAAAAGTAACTTCATTAAAGTAATCAGACATTTTTTCAAAATCAGAAGGATCTAAATTCACCAATCTTTCTTCTATGCTAAACATGCTAGCAATATCTGCATCTTTATAATCTTTTTCTAAACTCTCCCATAGCTCTATTGGATTATCAGTATCAACAAATCTTCTATTGAGATTGGGGCTTAAAGCTTTACCAATAATACCTCTAGCTTGTTCCAGCTTGCATTTCCATAGCTCCTTTTCTTTTTCACTTTGGGGTTCTCGAATTTCTTTATTCACTATCCTCCATAGAGACTTTTCTCTCAAAGCATTCTTGACTGCAATCTTCCAATCTGCAAAACCACTTCCATCAAATATTGGCAACACTTCATTTGTAGATCCCATGTTAGCCAAAAATAAAGAGCCCTGCAAACAAATCACTTCCAACAATATATATGCCCTGCAAACAAATCACTTCAGCATTATACTTCCAACTGAGCCTCTAACTGAATCTCTAGCTGAACCTGGAAAAAAAAATCTAGCTGAACCTGACTCTGATACCATGTAAAAAACAGTCCCAAGATAATAAAAACAGAACAGCAACAGCAAAACAGAGAGAAAACACTATTCATCTAACTTGCATTACATCCAAAATGCTTATCCGACAGCGCTCTCTAAACACATATATATAGCTACAGAAGCTTTGAGGCCTGGAAGCTTCTGGCATTCTAGATGATTCTAAATTCCTAGAATGTTCTTTTCTAGAACAGCTGGAAGTTTCTCTTAGAAAGTTCTTTTCTAGAACAACTGGAAGCTTCTTCCTGGAATGTTCTTTGGAAGACTTCTAGAAACATTCTAGACAATCTTAATAATTCCTAACAGTTCTAAAACATTAGGGTTTTATCACAAGGGGAGTGCAGAAATTCTCTATAAGAGGCTTTCTGTAAAATCTACTACTCTAAAAATTGTATTCATTCGTCATTTTATAAGCTGTCGGCATTTCAGAGTTTTTCTTAACAAAAATGGCATTTGTGAGAGAATATGAGCATTTCTTTGCTGTAATAATGGTAATTATTTATTATTTAAATATTATCTATTGTAATAGTAATTTTAAAAGTGGTAAATATTTACCTTCAACTAAATGATATTTAAGAATAGCTGCTAGCTAAGGCAGACAGAGACGAAGCCGTCTGTCTTTTTAATTTTTTTCATTTGATCTCTTTAAGTTTTGAACAGTTGATCTCTGAACAAAATAGAAATTAACAGAATCTATTTGCCGTAGGAGAATTTTCCGTTGCGCCTCCCACAGGTTTTATATTGCTCAAGCTTTCTTTCACTACGAATTTTTTCATGCTTTGCTTAAACTGCTGAAATTTATGATGCTCTTAATATATTCAAAGAAACTTGAAAATGTGTGCGGCATTTAGGTCTTCCCTGTTCTTGTCTTCAATGTTTAGCCGTAGCCATTACTTTTTTCTTTTCTCTGATTTTCTTATGTAAGATGGTTCAACCACCAGGCATTGCATCACAGCAAGTGACTGGAAAATGTATGATTAGGAAATGAAATAATAATCTTTCAATATAGACAGACCTCAAATATTTTTTATATAAAAATTTATTTTAAAATCCGTGGTCGCAGGATCGAAACCCCAGCGCCCTCTGACACAGGGTACTCCTCAGGCGCCTTTTCCTGTGAACTTGGAAAGGACAACGGAAAGGAAATCTCAGCCGTCTGATAGTGTTCCAGCCGGATCTGCTGACATGGCGATATCTGAGCAGGCGGCTTTGAGCCTTGAGTAAAGCGACCCTCTTCCTCTTCCTTTTGCTCTTGCTCACTTTTCTAGTTATTCTTTACATCAATCGTGCTGTCGTCGGATTTATATTAACTAGGCGTTTGATTTAGCTGCACTCTGGGAGTCAGAGCTTAAGATTTCTTGCCATTTGATAAATATCCTCGATGAGATTTTTTCCTGCTATTTTGGAGCAGTAGATGTGTCCGACTCCAATAGGTTTTGGAACAACCCATTTCTTTAACAACTTTATACAAAATAGCCAGGTCTGCTGCAAATTCTGGTTCTCTATTTTTCTCTGCACAAAATTTCTTTTTTTAAAGTTATTAAGAGGTAATCTAAAAAGTGCTGGTTAACATTAAGAGCTGTTTCTTGTCAATTGACAATTATAATTGTTTCAGGATTATGGCATTTCTGCTTTTGTAAGCGACTGATTGTAGATTATTTGGAAAATATTGTTAGCAGCACTTTTGATTGCTGAAAATTGTGCCGAAAAGGAGGATAGTCTCTCTCACTCTCTCACTCTCTCATCAATTATCTGTAGGAAAATTTATAGGAGCACGTCTTTAGTCTATACACAGCTCATATTACAGAAATATTATGATACACTATAGATGAGACACCTCCCTACATATCCTGGTAACTATGGTTAATTTCTTGCATGATTTTTGGTTATAGCAATTTAAAATTTGATTACATTATAATTTAAAATTTTGTTTATAAAATTATTATTTATGAATATTTATTTATAAAATTATTGAATTTTTATCATTGTTTTTAGGTGTAGTTTTGTAATAATTTTTTTATTAATAATCTTTTAAAGTGTTATATTAAGATAAGGTTTTTTTAAATCTATTTTTAAATATAAAAGGTTTTATGGTTAAATATAATTTAAAAAAAAATATTAATATAATTATTTATTTTTAAAAATAAATTGAATTATTTTTACTTTTGGGTGATAGGATGATTAGTAAAAATTTATTCAAAAATAGATAGATTTAAAATTGAGAAATTATTTTACCACTTTAAAAATTATCATTAAATCTATTTAAATAATAAAATAAATATACAAATATTTAAAATATCAAAGATTTTGTTATTTATTTTTACTTATCTTTATTTTCATATAAAATATACTGTTCAAAGTGTAATGGAGCACCTTTGCTAGAGAACACAAAACACACTAACTCTACAATCTAGTTTGAATGAGCAAAATCTTGTGAATAGTTTTTTATTTTGATGAAAGAAGTAGGTAGATGAGCATACAGAGGAGAAGACTTGATCTTGCATAAGCTTTTAGTCATGTTATCTAAATCTATAATATTGTTGTTCAAACTTTGAGATAGGTTGAGATAGATCTTTATAACCATTGAGATTATCCTCTACTAACCTAAAAGATACCATTTAATGAGTACATCCATTTAGTTACAATTACAATTTTTAAAGGAGTACATTAATTATTAAAATTAAAAAAACATTAAATTTGTTTTGCTAAATATGTTGAAATTCAAATATAATATTCTATCGAAAGGTTGTAGTTTAATTGGTGAGGATGATGGTATGTTTTTTTATTATGTCATTTAGAATGGTTCAAATCTCTGAGGTACAATAAATAACGGGAGGTTTGGTTTGACAAAATGGATACCCCTCAATCCTTAACTTTCAATTGAAGAAGTATTAGCTTAGACTTGTGCTCCAATATTAAGTCAAGTAAAAACAAATATAGTTTTCATTTGTTTATGTTAACTATAAATAGGATAAGAAGAAAGATATATTTTAAGAAATGATTTCTTAACTTTTTTATACAAATTAAGATGCATTCACTACAAAGCAATATTAAGTTGTAAAAATAAACACAGATTTTATTTGTTTATGTCACCTATAAATAGGATAGGAAGAAAGATATATTTTAAGAAATGTTTTCTTAAATTTTTTAGATAGATTAAGATATATTCACTACAAAGAAGTATAATATATTAGGTGATTTGTTTTTATATTAGATATTAAATTTTATAATGGTTGGAAATATTTTTCCTTGTACAAATTTATTTCTAATTTTATAGCAATTTTTCCTTTTAATATATATATTTAATGGTGACTCAATGTCTGAATTATTTATGGATCTTAGGCCTCCAAATCTCAAGAAGATTCTATAATAAAAAAAATCAACAACTTTTTCTTCCCTTGCAAAGTAGTTTGTGTAGACCAAAATATATTTTTTTCCTAAAGATGGTGGAGAAATCGGTCCCACAAAATTTAGACCTCATTGCTCAAATGGTTCCAACATTACTTGAGGGTGTAGTGACATTTCTTGGGTAAAGGTTGGTTTACCCATCCTTTGGCATTGATCACACTACAGCACATACCTCTTGGTGTCCTTATGAAGAGAAGACCAATAGTAACAAGCTCCTATAATTTTATGAATGGTTCTTTGTGAGGAATAATGTCTAGGTTTGTTCACCCACTACAGGTTTGTTCATTAAGTATTTAATAGTTGCATGATTAGTATGCACAAATATTTTGT
Source organism: Cunninghamia lanceolata (assembly GCA_027924645.1). Lineage (NCBI taxonomy): Eukaryota > Viridiplantae > Streptophyta > Pinopsida > Cupressales > Cupressaceae > Cunninghamia > Cunninghamia lanceolata. The sequence continues at coordinate 12,268,810 of BSBN01000388.1, read as the reverse complement.
ATCCTGTGATATAATGCTTGAATTTGTTAATAGCATATATGACTTCCAAGAATTGCTCTTTAGTTGTATAGTCTTTTTCTGCTGGAGTAAGGTTCTTACTGATGTAGTAGATGGCATGCATACCTTCTCCTTATTTTTGTCCTAGGACTGCCCCAATGGACTCATTTGAAGTATCAGTTTGTATGTGGAATGGTAAAGTCCAATTGGGTCTGCTCAAAATAGAGGTGGCAGTAAGTTTCTCTTTAATGGTTTAAAATACTAATTGGCAATCCTCTATCCATGAGAAGTCAACATCTTTGGTAAGCATGGAAAACATAGGAGCAACTATTCTAATGAAATTTTCTATAAATCTCTTGTAGTATCTTGCATGACCTAGAAAGCTTCTAACATCTGTTTAGTTTTTTGTTGAGGGCAACTAGTTTATCACTTTTATTTTGTTCTAGTCTACTTTGATTCATTTGGTTGATATGTGATGTTCAAGTACAATTCCCTCCTCTACCATCATAAAGTATTTTTCATGGCTCAAGGATAGTTGGTTTTTTTGCAACATTGTAGCACCTTATCTAGGTTTGTGAGAGATTTTTCAAAGGTGTCTCCATATATAGTAAAGTCATCCATATAGACTTCCATACACTCATTAGCCAATTCAGAAAAAATGGCTAAAACATCCTCTGAAATGTAGTTGGAGTGTTACATAGTCCAAATGGAAGAACACTATATGCAAAAGTTCTCCATGAACAAGTGAAGGTGGTCTTGTCCTGGTCCTCAATGCTACTTGAATCTGGTTATATCCACTAAATCCATCTAAGAACAAGAAGTACATTTTCCCTGCTAAGTTGTCACTTGATCAATGAATGGTAAGGGAAAATAATCCTTCTTTGTGGCTTTATTTAGTTCTCTGTAGTCAATACACACTCTCCACTTTCCATTCTTTTTAGGCACTATGACTAATGGTGAGACCCACTTACTGTTTGAGATAGGATATATGAACCCTGCTTGTAGCAATTTCTATATTTCAGTCTTAACAATATCTTTCAAAGTAGGGTTTAATCTCCTCTGGGGTTGTCTGATAGGTTTGACATCTTCAGTGTATATATGATGAGTACAGATCTCAGGAGAGATTCCCTTCATATCTTGGTATTCCCAAGAAAAAAGTTATTGAATGGGAGACTGGGAGTTTGAGAAGTGCCTCTTCCTATTTTTCTGCTAACTGGATGTTGATGTTCAAAGTTTTCCCAGGTAAAGTCATGACCTGCTTTGTAATCTGATTCATAGATGTCCCTACCCTATATCCTGGAGTCATAGAGTTAAGAGGACAAGAATGTGGAAGTAGCATATGGAATGTGACCAAGTCTCTATAAAAAGTTTCTCCATAAGGAATAATATTTGCAAGGGTATAATGGGTAGCAATGAGGAATTCTCTTTTTGAGTCTTGGGCTAATTCCATTATATTCTTTTCAATAAAACTGTGGGTGATGTTTTCTATTGTGTCATAGTAGATTTGTTCTTCTAACTCGTTCCTTGATAGTAACCATAGCTACTGAGGCACTATTTCCCATGTTATTAGGTGCATCTACCCACACTTTTCCTAAGTAATGTATTGATGGTTTAGTGGGAGGATTGATGCAGGAGCATCTCTGGTTCAAGAGCAATCTTGCATCAACCAAAAATATTTCTTGTTCAATTTGTTTCTTTTCATTTTCTAATTTAGTTTAGGCAGTCCAGTCAGAAGCAGTTTCTGTATTTTGGTCCAGTTGCATTTCAGTCCTTGCAGAGCTAAACTTAGCATCTAAATTTATTCATCTATATCATATCCAGAATTAAGAGATCCACACATCATTACTGGAAAGATATCACTATTAGAAGATCGACTATTTTTTTAGAATAGAGGATCCTGATAGTATCTGATAACCAGCTAAAGGAGAAGACTTGTAGAGCATTCCTTGACTTATGGAGATTAATGACACATCATTCAATAATCCTTGGTTCGTGGACAACCTTACCCGAGATCTACACATCATTCCATTCATTTATAGAGGTGTTCTATGCATTTAGGTTTGACCTACCTGTGTACACACATTAAATCTCTTCATTGGAATTTGTGAGCTTTCTTGGTTGACATAGAGGAATCTATTGTTCTGTAGATGATATATATTGATGTAATAGATCATGAGGAAAGCAGTTATCAAGTGGTGATCATCCACATAAGTTCATAGTTTAGATTTTGTGTGAAGGAGCTTCAAATCTATATCTTGTGTGAATTCTGTAATCAGGCCTGTGAGCCCAATTGTAAGCCCCCATGTTGTCAGCCAATCTGTTTTTAAATTCTATGATACACTGAAAGATTGAATTTGTATTTGCTTCATTTCTTTGAATCGATTCCATTGTGTTTACTCTTGCTACATGGTCCAGACAGTTCACTCTATGAACCCTCCTACCGTGACTGCACCAAGTGGTATCAGAGTGAAAGTTTAAATCTTTGGGAGCAAATTGAGCAAAGTTGGTGAGGGAATTCCGTAAGATCTTGCTATGGACAGATTGTTGAATTGAGGTAGGTTACTTGTGTCACAACCGATTGCTGATTGAGAGGTAGTTGTCACCTTGTAGCCCGACCATCGAACTTGAGGTAGTTTGCACTTGATCCTAGGAAGAATTCTGTCGAGGAGAGTTGTTTCTATTAGAACAATGGCTGGTAGAATGGATGATATGATGGAAATGATGATAAAAATGTGAATTTATTTGGATGTTGCTGAAGAAGATAGGCAAAGAGGGTTGACACTGAGACCTAATGTTGAAAGCAATGATGAAGAAGAATTTCAATCTGTTGAACAAACTGGTGAAACCCTAGGAGGTGATGAAGAAGAAGAATCAGATCAAGTAAAGATGTTGTGAGCTATTTCAAAGATTGGAAAGAGACCTAGAGTTGATGTGCTGAACTATACTGGTAATTTGAACCTTGAAGAATTGATTGACTAGATAAATGACATGGAAGAATACTTTGAATATGAAGAAGTTGAAGATCTAGAGAAGGTGAAATTTACAAAGGCAAAGTTGAAAGGACATGCTTCTATATGGTGGAAAGAAGTTCAATTGGAAAGAAATAGAAGAGGAAAATAAAAGATTACAAAATGGGATAGGATGGTGACAAAGTTGAAGAATCAATTTACACCTGCTAACTATGAGTTGGAACTGTTGAAAAGATTGCAAAACCTGAGACAAAAGGAGAAATTTGTGAAGGAGTACACTGAAGAATTCCATAAAATGATCATAAGGATAGGACATAGTGAAGCAAGCAAGGAGAAGTGGCTAGATATATCAATGGACTAAGATTGAACATTTAAGAGGAACTATGCTTGGTAAGGATGATATCTTTGGAAGAAGCATATCAGTTTGCCCTGAAAGTTGAAGAGAAGATGAATAAAATCCATGATCAAAGATAGAGAGGTAGAGGAGGTAAATTTTAGAGAAGTAGAACATTTTCTGGAGGAGATAGATCACATCCGGAGTAGAACAAGTTTGACAGCCCATTTAAGAAGGATGACAGAGATAACAATGCTTGCCGGAGAGATGACATAAATTTTTACTAGAGAGGAAACTCTAGTGCATACCGGAATGAAGGATACATAAGAGAAGGAAGAGGATTTGATAAGAGAACATTCAGAGGCACTTGTTTCAAGTTTGGAGATGAAGGACATAGAGCATTTGAATGTAATCAGGGTAGTACAAGCAAGAGGATAGAAAATAGTGGAAGAGCAGCCTATGTTGAAGAAGATCCTGTTGGATCACCCAGTTCAGTTGATAAACCTGAAAAAGGAGAATCACTTGTGATGAGGAGAGCACTATTTCAAGTAGAGACAAATGAGGAACCACCATAGAGGAAGAGTCTATTTAGAACTAGATGCAAATTAGGAGGTAAGTGTTGTAAAGTTGTAATTGATAGTGGTAGTTCAAATAACCTAGTTTAAGAGAAGATGGTGACTAATCTAAAGTTGGAAAGATTGAAACACCCTAAGCCCTATTATATAGCATGGATTTAGGATGATCATAAGGTACTAGTGAGTGAACAATGTTTGGTATAATTTCATATTGGATCTTATCATGATGAAGTCTTGTGTGATATTATGCCTATGGATGTTTGTCATATCTTGTTGGGTAGACCTTGGCAGTATGATAGAAAATCTATACATGATGGGAGAAAGAATATATATACAAGAACAGAAAATGGAAAGAGAATTACTTTGATTCCTTTGGAGGATGATCCAAAGAGTGAAGTATGTGGGAATGCTAGAATCTGTTTGGTAGATGGAAGAAATTTTCTAGATGGTTTGAGACATGAGAATATGTGTTATGACTTGATTCCTAAGAAGCTTGAAACATTGAAGAAGCAAACTGAAGAGACACAACCAGAGGAGATAAGAGAACTACTGATAGAGTATGAAGACATCATATCAGATAATGTACCTAAAGGATTGTCATCTATAAGGAGTATTAGTCATCACATGGATCTTATACCGAGAGCATGTTTGCCTAACAAAGTAGCACATAGAATGACACCGATAGAGAATGAAGAAATAAATAGACAAATACAAGAGTTATTGAGGAAAGGTTTGATCAGAGAGAGTTTGAGTCCTTGTGTAGTACATGTAGTGTTAGCACTGAAGAAGGATGGAGAATGGAGAATGTGTATTGACTCTAGAGCAATAAACAAGATCACAGTTAAGTTTAGATTTCCTTTACCTAGGATGGATGATATCATGGATTGTTTGAGTGGAGCAAGATATTTTACAAAGATAGATTTGAAGAGTGGATACCATCATCTCAAAATCAGAGAAGGTGATGAGTGGAAGACCACTTTTAAGACAAATGAAGGACTGTATGAGTGGTTAGTGATGCCCTTTGGATTGACATATGCACTAAGTAATTTTATGAGATTGATGAATTAAGTCTTAAATAAATTCTTAGGTAAGTTTGTGATTGGATACTTGGATGATATTATGATTTTTAGTAAGACAAAGGAGGAATATTTGTGCTATATTAGATAGGTTTTACAAAGACTGAGAGAAGAGAAATTGTTGATAAACATCAAAAAGTGTAGTGTCATGAAGGACAAGTTGGTATATTTGGGATTTGTGATTTCTGTGGAAGGATTGAAGATGGACTCGGAGAAAGTGAAAGAAATTGTTGAATGGCCTACACCACAGAGCATTGGATGGGTTAGATCATTTCATGGATTGGCTAGTTTCTACCGAAAGTTCATCAGAAATTTTAATCCAGTTTATAACCCTATGACAGAGACAATGAGAGGTGACAGAAAGGATTTCAAGTGGACATCTAGAGTAGAAAAAAGTTTTGAGTTGTTGAAGTAGAAGGTGATAGAACCACCTATTTTGGCATTATTAGATTTCAATAAGGTATTTCAAGTTGATTATGATACAAGTGGAAATGTAACTGGAGTAGTATTAAGTAAAGAAGGTAGACCAGTAGCATATTTCTGTGAGAAGTTGAATGATGCAAGGAGGAGATATTCAGTTTATGATCAAGAGTTCTATGCTATAATTCAAGCCTTGAATAAGTGGAGACATTACTTGTTTCCTAAGGAGTTTGTGTTGTATATAGATCATCAAGATTTGCAATATTTGAACAGTCAAGGTAAGTTGAATCAGAAACATATGAAATGGGTAGATTTCATGCAGAGCTATACTATTGTGTTGAAGCATAGGAGTGGAAAATCAAACAAAGTTGTTGATGCATTGAGTAGAAGAAGAAACTTGTTGACAGAAATGAGAATTGAAGTATTGGGTTTTGATAATTGAAGAACATGTATGAGGAAGACACTGATTTTGTAAAACCTTGGAAAGCATGTAAGGAACCTGTTATGATAGATAGGCATAAGTGGTTGGACTATTTCATTCATGAAGATATGTTGTTCAAAGGAAATCAATTGTGCATACCTAGAAGTTCAATGAGAGATAATTTGATCAAGGAGAACCATAGTGGTGGATTGGCAAGACATTTTGGCATTGATAAGACAGTGGTTTTGGTGAGTGAAAACTACTTTTGGCCTCAGATACATAAGGATGTTTGGAGATTTGTGTAGAGTTTCAGAGTTTGTCAAGTTGCAAAAGGGAGTAGTCAGAATACTGGATTGTATAAACCCTTGACAGTACCAGAGAGACCTTGGGAAGACATAAGTATAGATTTTGTAGTGGGATTGCCTAAGACACAAAGAAGACATGATTCAATATTTGTAGGGGTTGAAATATTTTCAAAGATGGCTCATTTCATACCTTGTAAGAAGACAACCGATGCAGTACATGTAGCTGACCTATTTTTCAAGGAGATTGTGAGATTCCATGGAGTGCCTAAGAGTATAGTTTCAGACAGAGATAAAAAGTTTGTTGGATACTTTTGGAAGAAGATGAAGACATATTTGAAGTTTAGTTCAACTTTTCATCCATAGACTAATGGACAGATAGAGGTAGTGAATAGGAGTTTGGGAATTTTGTTGAGATGTTTGGTTGGAGAGAAGACAGGAAGTTGGGATTTGATTCTTTCACAAGTAGAGTTTGCATACAATTATTCAGTAAATAGGAGTACCGAAAGAACACCTTTTAAGATTGTGACTGGAGTGAACCCTAGAGGAGTAGTATAATTAAGAGATATCAGCATAGAAGAAAAGAGAAGTACAAAAGTAGAAGAATTTGTAGATCACATGAAGACAGTGCATAATCAGGTAATACTCTCAAAGTTTGGTATCAGAGCTAACGGTTGTGGAGAGTGAGGGAAGCCTTTCTCTCAAAGTTTTGAACATTTTTTGGCTACATTGGGAGCTTTGATTTTGTAGGTTTTGCAGATCTGTGAAGAAGAGTGTATACAATGGGTTCTACCTCTCGTATGGATGTTGAGAAATTCAATGGATTAGGCTATGAGATGTGGAAATTAAAAATAGAAGACCTCTTGGAAGAAAGAGAACAATGGGTTGTTGTTGAAAATGAAAAGAATCCCTCTACAACTATGAAAAATGAAGATTGGTTGAAAGTTGATAAAAAAGCACAAGGAACCATAAGGTTGTGCCTTGCAGATGTTGTCCTCTTGAATGTTTCTAATGAAGCTACAACATACAAGCTATGGAAGAGGATAGGTGATATGTATCAAACCAAAATTTTAACTAACAAGTTATATCTCAAAAGATAGTTGTATTCATTGAAAATGAAGAATGGAGATTCTGTTACAAACCATTTGAATGCATTTAATTTGATTTTAAGTCAACTTGCATCTATAGGTGTTAAGCTTGAGGAAGATGATAAATGTATCTTATTATTATGTTCTTTACCAGAATCTTGGGAAAATCTAATTGTTGCTATTAGTGGTGGTGGTACAAATCCAAAGATGGATAGTCTCATTGCTACACTTCATTCAAAAGAGATGAGAATAAAATCCAAAAATGGTGGAACCTAAGATGCTTTGAATGTAAGGGGTAGGACAAAGGAAAAGACACCCAACTGGGATAAGAAGAATGGTAAGTCTAAAGGTCATTCTAAAACCCCATCTGGTAAGAGCAAGGTAAAATGTTGGAACTGTGACAAATGGGGACATGTGAAGAAAGATTGCAAGAGTAGGAAAAAGAGCTCAGATTCTTCCATTGAAAAATCCTTAGAGGATGGTGACAATGATACATTAATTATTTCAGCTAACATAGTAAGTAATGATGCTTGGCTTATTGATTTAGGTTTCTCCTTCCATATGACTCCAAACAAGGAGTAGTTCACAAAATATTCAGAATATGATGGAGGTGAAGTTTTCCTTGGTGAAACTAGTATAAAATAGATAATTGGAAAGGGAAAGGTAAAGTTGTTTTTCAGTGATGGAAGGGTTAAAACCCTTCGTGATGTTTTGAATATTCTAGGACTAGAAAGAAACTTCCTTTATGTATCAAAGTTAAATGATTCTAGAATTAATGTGACATTTGATAAGTCTGGTTGCAGGTTGGTAAGAGGGAATTGGGTGATTGCTAAAAGATCTCGAATGGGAAACTTGTTTAGATTAAATGCATCTACTTTGAATAATTTAGCCAATTTAATAGACACTAAAAACACTTGTATGTTGTGGCACCATAGATTGGGTCACATCAGTGAAAAAGGTCTTAGGACCATTATTAATAAAAAATTGGTTGACGGTATTTCAGATTATTCTATTGGCAAAAATGATTTCTGTGAGCATTGTGTGTTTGGAAAACAAAGTAGATCTTCATTTCCTAGTGGAAAAAAATAATGCAAAGAGTTTATTAGAGATTATACATTCAGATGTTTTTGGACCTGTCGATGTTGAATATTTTGCAAAATCTCGATATTATGTCACATTCATTGATGATGTATCAAGATACACTTGGATTTATTTTATGAATGCAAAATATGAAGTTTTCACTAAGTTTAAAGAATTTAAGGCCTTAGTTGAGAAGTAAATATACTATAAAATAAAGATGTTGAGATTAGATAATGGTGGTGAATATTGTTCAAAGGAATTTGATGAATTTTGTAAGCATGCAGGTATTGTGAGTCAGAAAACAACACCTTATACACCTCAACAAAATGGGGTAGTAGAAAGAATGAACTGAACCTTAATGGAAAGAGTTAGGAGCATTCTAAGTAGTACTAAGCTAGATAAGTGTTTTTGGGCTGAGGCTATAAGTACTTCTTGTTATTTAATTAATAGATCTCTTTGCCCTATTCTTGAAGATAAGACTCTTTATGAAATGTGGTTAAAAAGAAAACCTTCTATTTCACATTTAAGGATATTTGGTTGTGAGGCTTTTGTTCATCTACCTAAAGAGAAAAGAACTAAACTGGATCCAAAAGCTCAAAAATGCATCTTTGTAGGTTATGGTGAGAATGTAAAAGGTTACAAACTCTAGAACCCTCTAACCAAGAAAATGATTTTATAAGAGATGTTATTTTTAGAGAGTTTAGAGCTTATGAAGGTGAGGAACAACCAAAGGAACAAGAAAAAGGAAAAATAGTGCATTTTGAAACAATTATAAATAAGCAAGAAGATGCACATGTTGAAGAACAACTAGATGGGTTTGGGAATGGAGAAGAAGAAGAGAGTTTAGGAAGTTCAGACAATGATGTTTAGGATGAGCATATAGAGGAACATACAGAGCCTCTTACTCCTACTATAAGAAAATCCACAAGGCAATGAAATCCAATTGACAGGTATAGCCCTCCTGATTTTCATTGTATATTTTCTTTATTATGTACTGATGATGAACCTAGATCTTTTAGGGAGGCTCTTTCTTCAAAAGAAAGTGAGTCTTGGTTGCAAGCTATGCATGAGAAAATGAATTCTTTGGACACTTATGACACTTTCAATCTTGTGCATTTTCCCAAAGGAAGAAAGTCCATTGGTTGTAAGTGGATTTATAAAAAGAAAATTGGTGCAGATGGTAATCTAGAAATGTACAAGGCTAGATTGGTAGCCAAGGGCTACTCCTAGAGAGAGGATGTTGATTTTAATGAAATTTTCTCTCCAGTTGCTAAATTAACTTCTATTAGATTCCTTTTATCTATTACTACAAATTTTGATTATGAGATAAAGTAAATAGATGTTAAAACTATTTTCTTGCATGGGGATCTTGAAGAGGAGATTTATATGAGGTGACCTGATGGTTTTGTTGTTAAAGGGAAGGAAGACTTGGTTTACAAATTGAAAAGATCTTTGTATGGTTTGAAACAATCACCTAGAATGTGGTATTAGAAGTTTGATGCTTTTGCATTAAAAGTTGGTTTTGTTAGAAGTGAAGAAGATCATTGTGTTTATCTTAAGATTATTGATGATCAGATTCTAATCATTGTCTTGTATGTTGATGACATGTTTATTGGGAACAACAAGGAAATGATTAAAGAGCTTAAAACTCAGCTTTGTAAATATTTTGATATGGACTTAGGGGCTACAAAATACATTCTTGGAATGGAGATCAACATGGATCGTGTTAACAAAAACTTTTGGTTAAGTCAAAGTAAGTATGTTGATACAATTTTACAAAGATTCAATATGCATGATTTCAAACTAGTTAGCATTCCTCTTCCTATTGGTACTAAGTTGAAATTAGACATGTGTCCTATGACTGATGATGCTTTAGAAGATACGTCTAATGTTCCTTATGCTAGTGTTGTTGGTAGTTTAATGTATGCAATGGTTTGCACTAGACTAGATATTGCACAAGCAGTGGGAGTTTTAAGCAGGTTTATGTCTAACCCTGGTAAAGAACATTGAAATCATGTTAAGAGGGTGTTTAGATATTTGTGAGGAACTTCTGATTATTATTTGGTTTATCATGATATTGATAGTGTTGACAAATCATTGGACATATAGGTTTTGTTGATTTTGATTAGACAGGTGACTTGGATAGTCGAAGGTCCACAAGTGGCTATTTGTTTACTTTGTTTGGAGCTATGGTAAGTTGGATGAGTACGAGGAAACCCATGGTTGCTTTATCTACTATAGAAGTAGTGTATATGGCTGCTACACATGCCTCTAAAGAGGTAGTTTTGTTAAAGAGACTTGGGAAAGGTATTGGTTTTGATTGTAAGACAGTAAGACTTAATTGTGATAGTCAGAGTGCTATTTGTTTAGCCAAAAATCCTATGTATCATGCTCATACTAAGTATGTTGACATTCAGTATCACTTTGTGCGAGAAATGGTTAAGAATGGTAAGGTTTTGATTGAAAAGGTTAACACCTTGGTTAATGTCGTAGATTATCTTATGAAGCTAGTTACTATCGATAAGTTCTCTTGGTGTAGGAAGGCCATTGGCCTTGATCATTATACTTGATTTAGAGTTTGAATTATTCATTTAGAGTTATTGCAATGTATAATGTCAAGTGGGAGAATGCTGGGATAAGTTGTCATTAACTTGCAATGCTAACCAATTCATATGTCTCCAAAGTTCTTGGAATGTGTTCCCCAACACATTAAGACTTTGAGAGATTAATTATTTATTAATTACAACACTTTGACTTTTGCATATATGTTCTAAATGGATAATATCAAACTTGGGCGCCCACTTTGAGATGGGAGCCATGAAGACCTTGTTGACTTCTCCTAAGTCTTAAGATGGAGTTTGATAACTCCTAGTCAGTAGGAGTTTGACTTGGGTCCTATTTTTAGACTTGGAGTTGTGTTTTTTTATGTACATGAGTGGATATTGTTGAGAAACCTTGCATAGTATAATGTTGGAGTTAACTACAGTATTAGAAATGTATGAAGTGGATATTGCTTGCATGTGGTCAGAATAATTGGCATGGACTTGCATGTTTTTACATGTAGCTTGCATGCACTTGCATGTTCTTGCATGTTGATGCATGTTGTTCATATTGACTTACATGTTTTGCATGTCACTTTCATGTGCTTGCATGTTTTTGCATGTCACTCCTATGGGCTTGAATGACCTTGCATGTTGTTGTGTGTCACTTGCATGTGCTTGCATGTTGTTGCATGTCACCTGCATATGCTTGCATGTCACTTGCATGTGCTTGCATGTTGTTGCATGTCATTCCTATGGACTTGTATGACCTTGCATATTCTTGCATGTCAGTTATATGACCTTGCATGTAGTTGCATATATTTTTTGTGAGATTACTTACAGAACACTCCAACTCTAGAAACTTGCTGGATGGTACATCTTAGTGATTCAAGAAATGGGTATCAGTTGCATGTTGTTGAAAATGTTTGCATGTCAGTTTTAAGATATTACTTGTAGGACACTCCAACTCTTGAAAGTTGCAGGATTATACTTCTCAAAATTTTAGGGAATAGGTATCAGTTGCATGTTGGATCCAGTGTTTGCATGTCACTTGCATGTACAGAACAAGATTTTTCAGAATAACATTGGAGACATCAATCTTGCATGTTGTTTGCATGATTTTGAAGTGTATTTGATCACTTCAGTTAAGAGAAACTCATTGGGCAAGTATGGACACCCAAATAGAGGAGTTTCCAATGTTTCTTTTACTTGGTGATAATTTTGATGATGGGAAAGTTATTTTTAGCCAACTTGGGTGCCCACATCTTCGAGGATCAGTTAACTCAATGTTTGGACTATGTTTGAGTTCAATCTTCTCAATTTAAGTGAGCTTGATTTTTGCATGAGCTTTGGAAGCTACGTTATCAAATATAATTGATTATATTTTGAGTTTCAAGCTCTTGTTAAGAAGTGTTGAATAAAAAAAGGGCTCTTGAATTAAAAAGAAGTTCTTGAATTAAAAAGGAAGTGCTTTTTATTTAATTGTAAACCCCATACATTTTCCAAAGAGTTGATTTAAAGAAAAAAGACTTAGAGAAAAAAGCAAGAAGTTTTTGAAGTGCATCAAGGACTTAGATAAATTTCAAGTATTAAATGTAATCATTTCAAGGAAGATTTAATATAAGCAGGAAATATCTTTGGGTGTAGAGTTTTTTTCCCGAAAGGGTTTCTCCATGTAAATACTGTGCAAGTTCTTCTCTTCTCTTCTATTTTGAATTGAATATGCAAATCAATTGTAGAGTAAATTGTTACAAGTTAATCTTTATTTCAGCTTTGCTACACAAAATTTTAAAGTTCATAGCAGTAGTTCTACCTTCATTTTCAACAGTGTTCTCACTCCATCTTGGGTTCTAGAATAGTTTCTGTAGAGTTCTTCTATAGCAGGTATATCCATTTTGTTAATGTTCCCTCCCCATTAGATCAAGTGTCTATTTTGATTCTCTATCTAATCCTTTTACAAATAGTGTTCTAGCCAAGGGGTGAGCCACAGGATTGCCATATCTCCTTAAGGAAAAGTTGAACCTATCAAGATCTTCCTCTAAAATTTCATCCTCTCTTTGTTTAATTTTGAACAACTCCTTTTTATCACTAACCCTAGAGCAATCCTGGTACTTGCCCAGGAATTTAGTTTCCATTTGATCCCATGAGTGAATGGAGTATGGGGTTAATCTCATGAACCACCTCATAGAAGAATCTTTCGGGGTTGATGGGAAAAGTTAGAGTTTTTGATTATCTGATCCATAGTCATAGGTATGGCATACAACTTTAAACTCAAACAGTAATTGATCTAGATCCTCAAAAGCAAGACCCCTAAGGTTTGGTAGGTTTGAAGGTGAAATGTTCTTCATGGGGGTATTATCTCCACAAGCAAGGACAATAGGGTATGAGAAAGTCCTAGGAGCTTGATTATCTTCCCCATCATGATTATTATCCATGTTTGGTATTTTTTCTCTTTGAGATTTAGTGTGGGGTTCTAAGGAAGTTGATTCTGGTAAAGGATCTGCCTAGTATATTTCTTACAGTTCTAGGATATACTCAGAGAGTGAAGGACTTTGAAGATTTGAGGGAATGTCATGTTGGGTGTAGCTTCCAAGGTAGGTTCTAAGTGTTCCTCTTCAACAAGATCTTGTGCCACCCTACTACTTTCTCCTGTAGTTTGTTGCTGGGGTGTTCATTTTATGTATCTAGATTTTGAATCCCTAGGTCTAACCATATAGATTCAATTTATCCTAAAAAGGACTACTAACTAAGTTTTTCTTATTAACACATGTCCCCGGCAATGGCACCAAAAATGACAAGGGTCAATAGACCTTGGCATTTAATCATGTTTTTCATGTGTCAAAACCAGGGTTGTGTCCTAGGCTATCTATAATAAGGGATTCCATAGTTACCAGTCCACTAACTACTCCTACTGATCTAACTATTTCAAAGATTAATACTATTAATTTGTTTGTTGTGAAAGGAAATTCTTAAAACACTAAGACAATGTTGAAATAGTAAATTGCTGAAATTGACCTATTCTAATCCACACCACTGAAAATATGCATTTACTGGAAACAACTATCAAACATAAATAAATCTATCTTTCTAATAGAATCTAAAATAAGACAAAAAGGGATACTAACCTCCTGTCTTGATGGCGGGAGTGGGCCCTTGCTCCTCACCTTCAAAACTAAAGACTAAAGCAAGAACTAAATACATAAATATAATAATGCAGTATTTCTTTAGTCTGATTCCATCAAAGTATGCTTGTATTCCAAAAGTATGTGAATCTGGAAAAAATGACAATTACAATAATCTAATAGCAATAATTCTGTGTATCCTTCTGCTGCTCTTACCTTAACATCTATCAAATCAAGAAAAGATATATCTATCTATTCTAACTATTAGTTTATCTATGAGATATCATCAATCTCTTATTTTAACAACTGTTTATCTATAAAGTAAAATCATGCAAAATAAAATAGGTTTTAGTGGTACAGAAGTCCCACTAAATCTGGAGTCTTAACTTAAATAACAACTGGGCAGCGAGGCCCTAAAATGTAGGTCTTTAACAAGTCTTTCAAAACTCATGCAAAATCAATAAAAGAGGAATTAGATCCCTAGCAGTCAACTAGAGTCTTCACCAGATCATTTTGGTGCTAACTAAGTAAACTCTAGAGCACTGCAGTTGCCTCCAGAGATGTAGACTAATAGGAGCTCTGGAGGCTGTGGACTGTCACCAGGAACTCTGGAGATGCACCCTTGACTCCTGTATGGCTCCTGAGATGATCCACCCTTGGCTCCCCTACTTCAAAATACCTCCAACACATTGGGAAAACATTGGAGTTTGGTGTAATATCCTTCATGTCAGCTCCAGAGATTATGAGGACCATCTCCAAAGATGCTCAAAATTCCCTTCATCTGCACAACTGCACCTGTAGACGCAAAAAGAGAGACTTTCTACACATTTTCATTAGTTTGTTGCACATTACTCCTTCAATCAAAAATCATGACCTTCAGCAATTCATCTCTCATTAATGTAATTAAAACGAGTTTTTTCATGTTCTACGGTGTAATTACCAAGACAACAAAATAAAAGGATGGAAAAAGGGAGGTAAAAAGGTGTATTATTTAAGGTGCTACTTGGCACTCATCAGGGCCCTAATTTTTATATACAATAGTGTGATATTTGTTGGGTCTCAAAATTGTAGCTCCATAATCCTAGAGTATTATCTCATCATCAAAGCTAGGACTTGTCTTCAAAAAGATGGGACTTGGACTCATCAATAGATTATGGACAATTAGAGGCTAATTTCTAAGAGTGGGTATTCTCTCCTTCACTTTGGGCTCAATATTAAACCTAGGAAAGTATTCCTAAAGGAATCCTTAAGAGGATGTCTAACTGATTAAGTTGAATCATGTCTGGAACAAAAACAACTATACGCAATGCATACTTGACCCCAATATTTGTCACTAGGTGAAAGACTAACTAGTTGCTTGTAAATCCTCTTATTAAGTTGATAACTTAATATTTGTATATACACCTACAGATGTCAACAATATTATATTCCTATAAGTGAATCCATTTAACGTTTCATACACAAGTGCAATGTGTATCATGCATGACATGATTTTCTAACAATCTAATCTATTTATAGTTTCTTAGAATGTTCCTTGAGTTATAAAATTCAACCATGGAAACATTTTAAAATTTAATCTATTTCTAATCTACTAAGGATTGAGTATAAATAATTAAAAGCTGTTTGGAATCTCACCAATTAGAGTGGTGCTTGCTCCATTAGGCAACATAGACACGACCTACAAGGAAGGAGATACATCTATAAAGAATAAATGGAACTAGATACATATATACATAGAAATCAGAGATGACACTGCATGCAAATGGACATACTTAATAATCCATTCCAATACTATAATAACCCACTAGGAACAAAGGGAGACCATAATAAAGATTTACATGAGTAAACCCTTTGACAAATCCTAGCTAAGTGAATTAATTTTCATGCTAAATCTTTCCTTTTCTTTTAAATATTATTTTTCTTGTGAATTTATGGTAGGAATTTTTATAAAATCCTCAAAAATACTACTAGTTGCTAGCTAAGGCAATTAATTGCCATGGTGAATCACTCCTTAAAGAAACTTATAGTTGGTTGGCACAATCCCCCAATATATTCCTTTTTTGGTAATGGTAAAGTGAAGCCAACCATTGGGAAGGAGGGGGTGAATGAGAAATGTTTGTGTTTTGGTCACTATTATGGGGAGCTTAGTGGTGGTACCCATCAATAGCATCAAGAGATAGCAACCCCTTATAGGGGTTGATGGAGTAGCACACACTAAAGATTTTTAAAATATCACACTAGAAAAATAAGACTAAAATCTAAATAAATTGACACCTTCTATTACCTTAATGATCAAATGGTTTTGATTTAATTCTATGGAATTATACCATTTATTTTTTAAAAGGATAACTTAGCCTAAATTTTATTTGGGCCATGAGATTAGATATTGATGAACAATTGATCTCAACCATTGATCAATATTTAATCTCATTGTCCAAAAAAAATTTCAAGTTGAGTAAGCCTTTTAAATTGAATGTGATTATAAGACCATGGAATTAAATTACAACCATAAAATTATCATGATAATCAATGGTGAAAAATAAATTCCCTATTCCTTCACACATTAAAACTATAGAAATGCCCTAGTTTCTCATAAGGACCTCACTATCACTATCTATCTTTTTAAAATATTTTAATGATTTAGCTCCCCTTCTAGCTTAGCCTATTCACTAAAAATGGAGGCATCAATTTAAACTATTCACTATTTTCCAAAAAATCTCCACTATAAAATTATTGGTATTGAATTAGTTGATGAAACATAATACCTAATTATAGTCAATAAAAGAAAGAAATATCTATGTATGAATTGTGTGCTATATAAATGCCTCTTAGGGAGCCCTATACATGTGCAGGGAAAGGATTGTTTTGAGTACAATGTACCCGATAGTCCTATGTAATGGGCAACTTGATTATGATACTATGACATAAGAGTAAGTTTATTATAGTAATTTGAATACATGATGTATACCTCATTGCAATTAGTGGTCATTAATTAATGCATTGTATTTCCTTATTTCTCTAAAAATGTTAACAAGTAAATGTGTGTACCAAGTGGAATAAATAATAAAAGGTCACCTTTAGATTCAAAAGACATTTTTTAACAGACAAGATTTATGTAATAGGTGATAGTAAGAAGCTAGTTAGGAAACCAATGGATCACTAGCACATTTTGTGGACATCCATGTGTCATATTAGTGTTTTGGATAAAACATTCAAATTTTGAAAAATGGTTCTAGGTCGACAAGAAGAATTGGAATGTGATGTAGAAATTCAACAATATGGTTAAGGAAAAGGCTAGGACAAGGCCAAAATGATCCCTAAAAAATCTTGTGAGAATGAACACTAAAATAAGGACAATTTGTAAACAAGTGTCAAAATTCTAAGATATTTTACATTTCATCTGACACATCTTTTCCCAAAGAACCAACTCTAATGGTTTCATTAAACATCTAAATAAAAACATGATGAAATGTAAAATATCATCAACACCAAGCTTTCTAGGCACCATTTTCTTAATAATTATTAATGTCCTCAACAAAAGAAACAAATCCTTGTAAAAATCCCTAAAGGCATCTCTAATTTGACCATCATCATTAATAGGAATATCACCCACCATAATCCCTAAAATCTTCCCCCTCTCCACTTTCGGTGTGATAAAGTTCAATAAAAATTTAGACCTCTTATCCCTAAGCTTTAGCCAACTAGGCTTAGATCTCACCAATGTAGCCTTGGCTTCAAACATATTAAGACATCTAATTTTATGATTGAGGTTAAGGTTACCCAACACTACCTAAAACTTGTAATAATTAATATAAAATGACATAAGACATGGGGATAGACTTTCTAAAATAAAGGTTTTGTTTAATGCATAAGCTAAATTATAAAAGGAAACTTCCTTTAATATTAAGTTAAAGATAAAATAAGGAGAAAGAAATGCATAATAATTTTAGAATAGATTAAGGTAGCTAAAATCTATTGTCAAATAGAGTGTATTAGCAATTGACATTTGCTCCAAGCACTCTAGAATGAATTTGCACACTACATAATTGCAAATTTGAGCACTTTAGTGAGCAATGTAGATGGCTATGACATAGGGAAAAAAACATAAATTAATAAGAAAACACATAAGGGGTGGAGCTTTAATTTTATTGCCAAGATTGTTGACAATTATAGTCTTGGAGCTAAACATGGAACATACCAAGTATAAAATTCAGGATATGGTGGCAACTACTTAAAAGGACTAGGAGTGGTTAATACATGGGAAAGAATGACCCGAACAGAGGAGATGAGAAAGTCTTAGGAAAATTCTTATATGTTTATATTCGACATGGCTCACCCTCCTTTGATACTAAAGTTGGAATCATACATTCCAAAAGTGATTTAATAAAATGAGCTAAAGGCAAGAATTCAAAATTTGTTTTCTATACATTACTATGATCTATAATTTATTTAATATTTTTATACATTACTATGATCTATAATTTATTTAATGTTTTGAAAACTTGGGCATCCTTTCTATAATTAATTATATTAGGATTGAAAAGTAAAATAACTCTTTGATTAACATAATGTACATTTTGTCTAAAAGAAAATAGTTTTAACTAAAAGTTCAAATAATTAGTGTCTATATGTCTTTTCTCATCTATCTTGTTATTTATGTATCTTTGTGTGTATGTAATAGTGTAGAAAAATATTAAAAACTATATTCATATAAATATTGTAAAAGACAATATTCTCTTTATATTAATCTAGTCATACAAATTTACAGGCAGTCAATTCTTCGCATTCCTCATTGGTTCCAACAATATGGTTGGCACTGGGTTTCTCATGGTGAAATTTTCTAATTCCTCGGTATTCCTTTTGCCTTGCAGGTCAATTCTTCTAATCTTTGGCAAGTTGTTCTTACCCGTGTGGAATAGAAGCTTGTAGTCTGGATTACTAAGCCACTATCTCTGGGTGGTAAATTCTAGGTTTGTTCTAAAGTCTTGGCATCAACCCATGTTTATTACTCCTTGTTGGGCACCTTCAAAAGCTTCATATGTCAAACTTGAAAAACTTTTGAGGGATTTTCTTTGGACCTCTTCTAAAACTCACCATGGCTTTCACCATGTTACATGGGAGTTTTGTTGTTTACTTAGAGATTCTGGAGGTCTTGGTATTATTTCTACTCAATGCCAAGGCACTGCCTTGGCCTTCAAGTGGATCATTCGTGCTCTCACTAGCAATGAAGCATGGAAAGTTTTACTCAAGAACAACATTGAAATGGGACATCTTTTGCACAAGCCTGCTGGGAAAGGGATTGGCTTTTCAACTCTCCTTGTCATGAGAGAGCCAATTCAAATCTCAGGCATGTTTGTTGTTAAAAGCATTTGGAAAGCTTGGGAGAAAGTTAAACCTTGACTATGCTAGTTTGGTGATGAGTTTCGTGTTGGTCTTTCCTTCAATCACCTTAATATCATGTGGTCAGCTCTTTTATCCACTACAGGCTAGCCTTTGGCCAAATTGCCTGGCTGAAAGGCTCTTAGATTTCATATAAAAGGTATTCAAACCTTACATGATATGTTCCATCAGCCCACAATGAGCCTCATATCCCAAGAGCCACTTCGAGTCAAATTTGTCCTTCATAGAATTGATTAGGCTACATATGATAGAGTTATCACAACAATTCCAATGGAAATGCTTCACAAAGTTGGAATTTAATCCACCAAGACTTGGTGGAAGGACTAGAAATGGTATCCAGAAACACCAATGCATCATTACAAGCCAAGGCTTGCTTACAGATGGCTCTCACCCCATTTGCCAATGATAGATACACATAATAAGTGATGGCTTATTCATAGTTCAATGGCTCTTTAGCATAACATATTTAAAACTATTTGGTCTACCATTCTTGAGCCAAAGTTAGCTTATTTTTCCTGGTGCATTCTTTTTCAAGGGCTGCCAGTTGGAGCTAGGTTGATTCATCTTGGGGTTTAGGATCCCCGTTGTCCCTTTTGTGGGCAACCTAATATGTTTCAACATCTCTTCTGGTATTGCACCAGAGCCCAGCAATTCTTGCTATGGATTGATGATTTCTTTCGCCCTTTCAAACCAAAGCCTTTATCATGAAAAATTATCCTTCTGAGTGACTCTCCCAGGTTTCCTATAAGATTTAGTTAGATTTGGCATCTTTTTAGGGTGGAGATTCTTTTAATATTGTAACATCCCGCTACGTAACCCTGAAGGGTAAGAGCCAAAAGAGCACAAGATAATTTTTTTTTACATAAGTAGACAACATGCATAGATTCAGTTGCCAATTCGATAGATCGACAACATTCATGGCCAAGTATGGTTGAATGCGCAACCCGAAAGAGAAGTCTAATTCACTCTCAAGAGGAAACATAAAACAACTACATTCATTTTAAACACCAAAGAAAATGTTCATAATCCCATATCTAATTATAAACATGAATCCATAATCAACATAGTACAAGCAGATCCAATACCCACACCGGAATCTGTAAACCAAATAATAAACATCTCATTTCTTCTCATTAAATTGAATTATTACAACTTCTCTCTTAAGAGAGTACCAATACATAACTGCATATACAATTACAATGATATATTCTAGAATATGATACAAGTACAACAACATAGTCTTGAATATGATACAAGGACTGAATGGGTACACTAAATGAATGAAGTGACAAAGAGAGAAATCTCCAACTAGTGCTCCAAAACTTGTTCATTGGTCCACAATGGTGGTGGCAATGCCTCCCAACCATGTGGACTCATGAGAGACCACCCCATAGTATTCAGAGATAGTCATAAGGCCCAAATGGAAGAATAAGGACAAGGGGATACAAGATGACCACCACTCACATCAGACATAGAGTAGACACAGAGAACAGTGCATACAACCAAAGTCATACGTTAGGTACTACTCACAACTGCTAAGGTACTAGATACTAGAGTGAAATCGAATGGAGTGTCATCATGTGTACTTGAAGGGATGGCACCACACAGAACCTAGTACACCTCTCATATAGACAAAGAGACTCAATCGTGCTCGAATCCACGCCCCGTAGACGGATAACTCAATGCCCCGTAGATGGATAGGTCTTCTCATTGCATCCTTAGCCTTTACAAGTGCTCAAGGCCATGCATGAGGTCTAATTATGTTATTAGTCTTTTTACCCCAACGTTTTAATTTAGTTATCACTTATTAATGTAACTCTGCTACTAGTTCCCCTGGCAGCCACTTGCAGGCCTCAGGCCCGTAGAGAGCCACTTCAAATGACCAATCTAGTGCCTAGACCTTGTTCATCTCATTTGACTAAACGAGGAATACAAAAGACTAAAACTCTGAAGTATAAATTAGAAATAGAAAAATGGCATCTACAAGACCAAAACTCTTGATCGCAGTGTAATTTGTTGAAAATGACCCTTTACCAGTTAGATCAGTTTTATAATAACTCCAATGACCCCAATTAGGTCATGATTCACAAAGGAATGCACGAGTAAAATAAAAATACGAAAATGGCATTGCAAACCTTCTCACAGCCTAATTTTTTTACATATTGACTACTTTATTTAACATAACAAAATAAAATGTTTAAGATAATAACAAAATGGAGATCTTAATTTTCCCTTCTCCAATAGTTCCTTAGATCCTTGATATAATCCCTATACCCACATATGCACAATGAAAGCAATAATTAAAAGCTACAGTGATTTTATTAACTCCCTGTAGTGGCACACACCTTACAACAAAACATTGAGCTACAAGGATTGACAACAAGTCATGTAGCCTATCTCTACTGTCACAATGGGGCCTCTGATAGCCTTACTTTCATTAGAAACCATTATTCATGTTCAGAGATCTTCATACTCTTTTAACTCTCCCTCATTCCTCTCAAGGGTTGCTCTTCCCAAACCCCCTCTACTCTTTATCTAAAACTAGATATTGTCTCCTATCAGTCAGAGGACCTTACTTCTCAGGAAATAATCCAAATAAATAACTATCGCTCACCCTAGAGTGTAACTGTCACCTCAAGGAGGAACGGACAACTAGGGGAAAGGTATTAGCAAATAGATAATGGTCTGGGGTTGAAAATGCCTCCTTTAGGAAAGGAAGAATTGACTCAAGCCATGGAGAAAAACCCAAGCCTCCAAATGGAAGAAATGGCCAAGGCAAAGATAGTTGAAAGCCATGTGGAGAAAGCCAAAAGAGGCGATGTAATATCTTGCATTGAAATGATTTCTGTAATATTTTATAAAGGCAGTGAAGAGGTTTCCATTTTTTCTATACATAAAGAATACAACAGCTAACATATATTTGTTTTGTTTAAAAGGGTAGTAATGGGTTTCAGTTCTTCTATGTTTAATGAATAGCATACATATTCAAGTTTTATAAAGGCAGAAATTGGTTTTTTAGTTTCTTGTGCTTAATGAAAATAGAAACCAAACTATTATATTTTGAAAGGCAATAATGGAGTTTCAATTTTTTTTGCTAAAGAAACAAATGACTGATGCAAATACCTTTTTCTTGATCACACTCCCTTTCCTCACCTCAAATCTTTCAACTTGATCTACTCACCTAAGTTTTTTCTTTCCTTTGTTGTCACTCTTTTTTGTGTCAAGTGGCTAGGTGAGGAGTGATTCCTCATAAGTTGGCTGCTATAGGATTGCATTTTTAGGCTTCTCTTGTTTGGCTGGCATCATCATTAATCAATTCCACAAGCGCTGATACACTCCAATTAAAGCCCCAACCCAAACAATGAATTCCTGCCTTTCTTAGAAAAATCAGAGGTTGAGATTGAAGAACAAGTAAAAGTTGTGACAGATTGGAAGGAGCGGGCACCCAGATGATGAAATGGCCCACCAATCCCACCTACATAAATCTGCCTATAGGAAATGGACAATGGAGTGCAGTGAGCACTGTGTAGTAGCTGTGTCTCACCAACAACAAATTCCTCACCGAATTCCTCAATTTCTCTCCAACACCAAATTCCTCCTCTTTCTTATATTTCTTATTATATCAATTAGGGCCTAGGGAATCAATATTCTCGCATAGAATTCCCACGCTACCTCTTGCTTATTTTTTTTTATTCTCCTCTTCTCTTTTTTTTTTGCTCCCTTTTTCTCATCTGTCCATAAGATATCTCCTTATCTCCAAGATATTTTTTTATTGCCAGACAGCCCCCGTCCTTTCTCTAGCGATGACTGACTTTCTTTTTGCCTTAATTATTTTTCACGCACCAAATGGGCGACCTCCACTAGATGTTGACTACACTATTTTTTCCCTCTCTTCATCCTTCTTTGGGATTCCTTCTGTAAAGAGGGACGACATCTCTAACTACAGGTATGGCCGACCACCTTTCGTAAGGGCACCCATGCCCTCGCATTTAATCTCCTCCCAGTGTTTAATGTTCTCCCTACCTTATGCTAGCCAAACTCCTATCCAAACTGCCATCTGTAGTAAATGGATGTGATTGCTTCCTCTACAATGTGCCCAAAGGAACTCAATTTGATCACCTGCTGCATAGATATTTTCTACAACATTAAACATACTTTACCACCTCTCTTAACTCCTACGCCCTCATCTATCTGCCTCCAGATAATTTCTTGACTGCATTTACTCATACATCCACTTATCCTCCCATGTCCTCTCAAGAACCGGTAGGGAGGGTTGTTAAATATATTATGAAAAAATCGTAATTCTTGTATATTTATAAACAGTCACATTGGAACATTTGTTTCTCTTTATATTAAAACAATTATCTGTTCTAATGTTCTTCTATAGATACAAGTTCAAGCAAATAAGATTGCCTTAGAAGTGGCTCACTTACAGGAATTATTGGATCATTGGGGAAATGCCCCTTGTACCGTGGCACAAGTTCCTCCCTCTCCTTCCTCTGTTAGATCTCATTCTCCTTCCCAGGGCCACAAACGAAGAAGTGGATTGGCCAGAGACTCTTGGCCCCGCTCCCAGCCTGCTCCGCATTGTAGACCTCACCGTCTCAGATGCTTGGCCAATCCACATAATCGTGGATGGAGTTCAGGCCGTTCTGTAGTGCTACAGGGGATAATGCAGGTTGGACTACTGGAGATAATGCTGGTTGGCCTTCAGGTGATAATGCAGGATGGCTTGCTCCTGGTCCTTCCAATCCAACCGACACTGGTTGGGACAATACTAAAGTTTTTCCATAGTTGAATTTGGTTATCTCACCTCAGCACGAGGAGTAAAATGCGTAGAATGAAAATCAGGAGAATGATGATCGCTGGGCCCCACCAGATGTCACCCCAGACCCCGCATCAATTTGGGGGAACCCGGATGACAGGATCCACCATCTCCAGTGTGGCTTTGGCAGCTTAATTCTGCTTTCTATTATGTTTTTGTAATTTCTGTTATGCTTTTATGGGTGTGTACCCTTTGATACTTTGATACTCTAGAAGTTTTTGAACTAGGCCCATTTTACATTAGGGGTGTGCCTTTATACAACCCATCTATTTTTTGTAAAGATGTATTTATTTAAATATAATAGATAGACTGACATTTTCATCAAAAAAATTCAACATCTATTAATTCATAATTGCATAAATATCTAATTATATAAGAACCTTTTATCAATCTCAAAACACTTATCCTATGTAACAACTTTATGAAAAATCTTGTTATCTTTATTCTCATCTCTTTTGTTCAGTGCACATAATTTACAATAACGACGGCCCATTCACCTTCTACGCCAGCTGTCTTCTCTTTCCATCGTTCAACTAACTCAACTCAAACTAATTTTGTTTCTTTTCGTCTATACTCCGTATCGAGTTGAGAATTGATGGGAAATGGTTCGTACCTCGTTCAAAGCGCCCACTATTAATGTTGTGGTCTGCATCTTCTTCTTCATTCCCAATTTTGCACTACTTCGCTGATCAAAGGAAACGGTAGTGATGGAGAAGGTAGTGGAGTCCCTGGAGAAAGCATACTACTCCCTGCTTGCATCTGCCGCCTGCGTCTTCGAATCCAACGAGCTCTCGGAGGGATCCAAAACTGCCTCCCTGGAGACGTTGAAGCAGCAGTGGGAACTATTCAAGCTCTCCTGTGACCAGGCGGAGGGATTCATACAATCGCTCAGGCACAGGATCGGCTCTCAGTGCCTCATGGACCAGGCCACAGGTTCTGTCTTATTTTACTCACGATCCCAAAATAATGTATACTTTTTTAAAAACTGCATACAGAAAAAAATCTTAGAAGCAAAAGAGGCACATGCTAAGTTCTAAAACATTAGGGTTTTATCGCAAGGGGAGTGCAGAAATTCTCTATAAGAGGCTTTCTTTCTGTAAAACCTACTACTCTCTAAAGATTGTATCCATTCGTCATTTTATAAGCTGACGGCATTTCAGAATTTTTCTTAACAAAAATGGCATTTGTGAGAGAATATGAGCATTTCTTTGCTGTAATAATAGTAATTATCTAAATATTATCTATTTCAATGGTCAAACAATCAATAGTAATTTTAAACCTCATTCACAACAAAAAGTAGTAAATATTTACCTTCCACTAGATGATATGGCAGACAGAGACAGGAAGCCGTCTGTCTTTTTAATTTCTTCATTTGATATCTTAAAGTTTCGAACAGTTGATCTCTGAACAAAATAGAAATTAACAGAATCTGTTTGCCGCAGGAGAATTTTCTGTTGCGCCAACCACAGGTTTTATATTGCTCAAGTTTTCTTTCACTACGATTTTTTTCATGCTTTACTTAAACTGCTGAAATTTATGATGCTCTTAATATATTCAAAGAAACTTGAAAATGTGTGCGGCATTTAGGTCTTCCCTGTTCTTGTCTTGAAGTTTTAGCCGTAGTCAATACTTGTTTCTTTTCTCTGATTTTCTCATGTAAGAGTTCAACCACCAGGCATTGCATCACAGCAAGTGACTGGAAAATGTATGATTATGAAATGAAATAATAATCGTTCAATATAGACAGACTTCAAATATTTTTTATATAAAAATTTATTTTAAAATCTGTTGTCGCAGGATCGAAACCCGAGCGCCCTCTGACACAGGCTACTCCTCAGCCGCCTTTTCCACCTGGATCTGCTGACATGGCGATATCTGAGTGTGAAAAATCTATTGCAGCTACTGATTATTAATTTCCTATCTTATAAGATTATTTGGCTGCCGAAAAATTAATTAATTTACAGCAAATATTAAATAATAACACAGCTGCAACTTCACAAAAAAATCACGGAGATAGAAAAATAAAATCAACACAACATTTTGGACAAATTGTCCCTGGAAAAACCCCGAAGGGAAAACCAGTACTGCAGATGAGGAACTTTATTAAATCAAATCAAGAGATACATAGACTGCTTGCCTCTTACTGGCAGAGCTCGGGCAATGATCTCCTCCAGAAATTCTTCTCCTAATTTCTCCTATAGAAATTCCACTACTGCTGTCTTGAACGCTATCGCTGCGCCCTTGCTCTCACTGCAAATCAATTTGCTATCACTGCAAATTTATTTATTTGCTATCGCTGCAAATACTTCTCGGATCTATGTTCTCCAAATGCCTATTGATCCTCTTTTATAATCCCCTCATTGAAAACCAATGGCCATGATTTAATCTTAATCAATGGCTAGGATTAATTAGACTCTAAACCCTAATATCTAGAAGTCTCTCGAGAAATCAATTATCTAGGTATGGAGATAATTATTCCAGCTGTGTTTCCAGCCTCGTAATCACCACCCGAGACTAGAACACCTGTCCAAACTACATTTAAAATTAACACTCCCTCTTAGCGAGGAAGGTGTTCTGCATAACACCCAACTTACCTCTGAAGAAGATGAATTTTGCCTTCCCCAATGCCTTTGTTAAAATGTCTGCTACCTGCTGATCTGTAGGTATATACTGTAGCTGAACAACCCTCCGCTGTACACAATCCCTGATGAAATGATATCTGATGTTTATATGCTTAGACCTATCATGAAACACTGGATTCTTAGATAATCTGATGCAACTCTGATTATCACAGTGTATCACTATAGTCTCAACCCTCTTACCAAACAAGGCTACCAGCAACTTCTGAAGCCATATAGCCTCACACGTTGCCATGCTAGCTGCTATGTATTCTGCTTCTGCAGAACTTAGAGCCACAGACTTTTGCTTCCTGCTGTACCAAGAGACAACTCCTGATCCCAAACTAAAGCAGCACCCTGAAGTGCTTTTCCTGTCCACCGCACTACCTGCCCAATCTGCATCAGTATAGCCTATCAACTTGATACCATCACCTCGAGCATATCTGATCCCATACTCGATTGTACCACGCAAATACCGCAATACATGCTTTGCCGCTACCCAATGCACTCTCTTCGGCTCAACCATGAACTGACTAAGAGAGTTTACTGCAAAGGATATATCTGGCCTAGTGTTGACCAAATACATGAGAGATCCAATCAACATCCTGTATAAGGTGGGGTCTACATCCTTTTCCTTGGATGCGTCTACCTTCTTCCAATTCGTGATCATAGGTGTAGACATGGCTCTGCAATCTTGCATCTCAAACCTCTTCAAGATTTCAATGCAGTATTTCCCTTGTCCAAGGAAAATCTCTCCATCTGTCTGCCGCACTTCCATGCCTAGAAAGTAGTGCATAAGCCCCAAATTTTTCATCTCGAACTCTGCTGCAAGGTCCCTCTTGCACTCCTCTATAAACCCAAGTGAACCTTTTAAAAACAAGTCGTCCACATATAGAACAAGAATGAGAATTTCACCCCCAACCACCAAGTAGTAGAGGTTAGCATCCGCCTCACTCTTCACAAAGCCTATTCCCTGCAAGTATCTATCAATGCGCTCATACCACACCCTGGGAGCCTGCTTGAGTCCATACAAAGCTTTCTTCAATCTGCACACGTGGGTTTCGCTGCTGTGTGCTACAAAGCCCTCTGGTTGTTCTATGTATACCTCTTCTAACAATTCACCATTAAAAAATGCTGTCTTGACATCTATTTGATGGATCTGCCATCCCATATGCGCTACAAGTGAGATTACAGCTCGTATAGAAGTATACCTGGCCACTGGAGCGAATGTCTCCTCATAGTCTATTCCCTCCTTTTGAGAGAACCCCTTGGCCACGAACCTTGCCTTGTATTTTTTGATGCTACCATCTGCACCATGCTTAATCTTATAGATCCAGCATGATCCAACCACTGCCCTATTTGTCGGTCTAGGCACAACCTCCCACACATCATTCTGCATTATTGAGGTATATTCCTCAACCATCACATCTTGCCACACCTGTTGCTGTCCTGCCTCTTGATAGCTAGAAGGCTCACTATCTACCAACTGACTAACCAATGCCACATAGTTATTATACCTAGCTGGTTGTTTCCGTGTCTATTACTCGTCCTAGGAGCTCCCACAAACTCCTGAGTATCCTTATGTGTCTGTTGAACCTCACGGTTCCTCCTGTCAACTATAGAGGATGAAATATCAAACTCCATATCTTCTTGATGCATCTCTTGGATTTGCTATATCTGTTGCTCCATACTCTGCGAACTCTCAGCACCTGAGCCTGTGCTTGTACTAGTAACTGTACTCGTGCTTTGCTGCCCCTGTTCTGGTTGAACAATCATTGGAGCTTCTGTTGGCTACTCACTCTGATCATCTGCTGGCAAATCTCTGGACCTCCTATATGCCTTGTCCTCCATGAATTTGACATCACGCCTGACTATAATCCTCCTGGTCCCTGGAATAAATATCCGATATGCCTTTGAGGTCTCGCTGTACCCCACAAAGTACCCTCTCTCTGTAGTCTGATCTAACTTGGAACGTGTAGCCCCTGGAATGTGACAAAATGCCAAACTCCCAAATATCCTGAAGTGACTAACATCTGGCTTCTTCCCTAAGAATGCCTCCTCTGGTGTCATCTTGCCCAATACCTTATGTGGAACCCTATTCTGTATGTATACTGCTGTACTGCATGCCTCTGCCCATAAGTATCGTGGCATATCTTGGTCATACAACATAGCCCTTGCTGCCTCCGATATAGAACGATTCTTCCTCTTAGCAACCCCATTCTGCTGCTGGTTGTAAGGAACGGTCCACTCTCTCTTGATTCCTTCCCTGGTACAGAACTCCTGGAACTCTTTCCCTTTGTACTCGCCTCCATTGTCTGACCGAAGAACCTTTACCTTCCTGCCTGTCGAACTCTCCACAAGAGCTTTGAACTCCTGGAAGTGACTAAAGACCTCATCCTTGGTCTTCAAGAAGTATATCCAGGTCTTCCTGGAGAAATCATCAATAAAAGTAACAAAGTACTCATATCCTCTGAGAGACTTCGTTGACATTGGTCCACATATATCTAAATGTACTAGATCAAGAACCCCCTTGGATCTGGTGTCACTCCTTGGAAAAGCTGCTTTCACAAACTTCCCCAATACACATCCCTTACATACATCATCATGCTCTGTGCTCACGTCTAGAACACCTGTCACTGTCTCATGAAGCAATTTAAGTGCTCCATGATGTATATGGCCCATCCTTCTATGCCATAGCTCTCCTTGATCTCTAGGATTACTGCTGCTCACTGGTGCCTTAGGAGTATCAAACTGCAACCTATAAAGTCGGCCGCTCCTAACTCCAATAGCTATGGGTGATTTCCAATCCTTATGCTTGATTAAAACATGCGCCCCTCTAAAGAGTACATTGTAGCCTTTATCCTGAAGGACAGATACGGAAATTAGATTCATGCCCAAGCCTGGCACATACAACACATCATGAATGGAAATAGGCTTGCCATTCTCCCTCTGAAATAGAACAGTCCCTCTCCCAACTGGATTGCACTTGGACTTGTTCCCCATCTGAATCTAGAATCTGATGTCCTCCTCCTTGTATCTGGAGAAGTACTCCCTAACTCCTGTCATATGAAATGACGCCCCACTGTCTATATACCAAACACCCTGTGAGGTTGAGCTAGTCAGGCAAGCTATGAGTGCAAACTCATCCTCCATTCTACTAGAAAGCTCATCTACACTTGCTAAAGCTGCCGTCTGCTTCTTGCCCTTCTTTTCATTTTTCTTCCTTTGTGGGCAATCGCTAACATATTGGCCGAACTCATGACAGCCATAGCATTTGATCTTAGATAAGTCCTTCTTCTTCTCACTTTTTGGATTTGATCCTTTGCCAGACCCATTCTTCGCTTTCCCTTTTCCTGCTAGAGCAACGTTTTCCTGTTCCACCTCACTTTTCTGACTATTACTGCTGGTTCCATTGACAAGACTTAGTCTAAGCTCCTCCTGAGTGAAGTCACTCCATAGTCGATCCCAACTCGGTAAGGTGTCTCGTCCATTAATAACTTGAACAAAGACATCCCACTGCTTAGTAAACCCATTTAGGGCTATTCGTACTAGCTCATCATCCTTTGGTTTGTCTCCAATAGCTGCCAATTCATCCTTGACAAGTCCAAGTCTGGTGAGGTAACTTGTGACGTCTTCTCCCTTATTCATCTGGGTATTCCTTAACTTTTCTCTGAGAATCAACTTTCAGTTAAGGGTAGCATTCTGGTACAGATTCATAATGGCATCCCACATCGTCTTTGCTGTATCTAACTCTGCAATATGCGGAACAATATGATCCTTAACACCGTCAAAAATCAGCCTCCTTGCCTTGGTATCTTCCTTCTTATATGCTACGAGCTGTGTTGCATCTGTAGGTACAGGTACAACAGTGGTCACATAATCCTTGATACCATTCTCTTCCAGCAATAAAGAAATTCTGGCTTTCCAGACACCAAAATTTGAGGCTCCATCCAATCAGTCCTGATCTCTTAAACCTGCTGGGGCCATCTCAAAAGAAAATAATAATTTGAAAAGGTCAAACTAGGTTTTATAAACCCTAGATTTTTTTATTTATTATTTTTCCTTTCTCCCTGTGCCTGTTCTGCCCTCAGATCCGCTCTGATACCATGTGAAAAATCTATTGCAACTACTGATTATTAATTTCCTATCTTATAAGATTATTTGGCTGCCGAAAAATTAATTAATTTACAGCAAATATTAAATAATAACACAGCTGCAACTTCACAGAAAAATCATGGAGATGGAAAAATAAAATCAACACAACATTTTGGACAAATTGTCCCTGGAAAAACCCTGAAGGGAAAACCAGTACTGCAGATGAGGAACTTTATTAAATCAAATCAAGAGATACATAGACTGCTTGCCTCTTACTGGCAGAGCTCCGGCAATGATCTCCTCTGGAAATTCTTCTCCCAATTTCTCCTATAGAAATTCCACTACTGCTGTCTTGAACGCTATCGCTGCACCCTTGCTCTCACTGCAAATCGATTTGCTATCACTGCAAATTTATTTATTTGCTATCGCTGCAAATGCTTCTCGGATCTGTGTTCTCCAAATGCCTATTGATCCTCTTTTATAATCCCCTCATTGAAAACCAATGGCCATGATTTAATCTTAATCAATGGCTAGGATTAATTAGACTCTAAACCCTAATATCTAGAAGTCTCTCAAGAAATCAATTATCTAAGTATGGAGATAATTATTCCAGCTGTGTTTCCAGCCTCATAATCACCACCCGAGACTAGAACACCCGTCCAAACTACATTTAAAATTAACACTGAGCAAGCGGCTTTGAACATTGAGTAAAGCGACCCTCTTCCTCTTCCTTTTGCTCTTGCTCACTTTTCTAGTCATTTTTTACATCAATCGTGCTGTTGTCGGATTTATATTAACTAAGCGTTTGATTTAGCTGCACTATGGGAATCAGAGCTTAAGATTTCTTGCCATTTGATAAATATCATCGATGAGATTTTTTGCCGCTATTTTGGAGCAGTAGATGTGTCCGACTCCAATAGGTTTTGGAACAATCCATTTCTTTAACAACTTTATGCAAAATAGCCAGGTCTGCTGCAAATTCTGGTTCTCTATTTTTTTCCTGCACAGAATTTCTTTTTTTGAAGTTATTAAGAGGTAATCTAAAAAGTGCTAGTTAACATTTAGAGCTGTTTCTTGTCAATTGGCAATTATAATTGTTTCCCCTGCCATTAGCACAAAACTGCAACTATTTTGGAAAACTTTCAAAGGATTATGGTATTTCTGCTTGTTTAAGCGAGTGATTGTAGATTATTTGAAAAATATTGTTAGTAGCACTTTTGATTGCTGAAAATTGTTCCGGAAAGGAGAATAACTCTGTTATACGAGATCGATTTTACTGCATGCATATCTCTCTCTTCTAGTAGTTATCAATTATCTGTAGGAAAATTTATAAAAGCCCCTCCATAGTAGCACGTTTACGTCTTTAATGTATACACAACTCATATTATAGAAATATTATCAGACACTATCAGAGGAGACAACTCCCTACATCTCCTGGTAACTATGATTAATTTCTTACATGCGTTTTGGTTATGGTAATTTAAAATTTGATTATTTTATAATTTCAAATTTTGTTTATAAAATTATTATTGATGAATATTTATTTATAAAATTATTGAATTTTTATCATTGTTTTTTATGTGTAATTTTGTAATAAATTTTTTATTAATAATCTTTTTAAGTGTGATATTAAGATAAGGTTTTTATAAAACTATTATATGGTAATATGTAATTTTTTTTTTAAAATTAATTATTTATTAGTTTTACTAAATATAAATGAGGCCATAAGATGATAGGTAAAATTTTATTTTAAAAATAGATAATTTTAAAATGGAATATTTATTTTACTACTTTCAAAATTATCATTAAATTTATTTAAATAATAAAATCAATATACAAATATTTAAAATGTCAAAGATTTTATTATTTAATTTTAATTATCTTAATTTTCCTATAAAATATATTGTTCAAAGTATAATGGAACACCTTTGTTAAAGAATACAAAATACACTAACCCTACAAGCTAATTTGAATGAGCATAATCATTTGAATAGTTTTTATTTTGAGGAAAGATGTGGGTAGATAAGCATACAAGTAGAAGAATTGATCTTCCATAAGAATAAGTTTTTAGTCATGTTTTCTAAATATGCAACCAATTTATTCATTTATTGTTATATTAAATTTGTTTTGTTAAAAATGTTGAAATTCAAATATAATATTCTATCAAAGGGTTGTAGTTTAATTGGTTAAGTATAATTGGTGATAGTGATGGTATATTCTTTGATTATATCATTTAGCAAGGTTCAAATCTTCCGAGGATAAATGATGGGAGGTTTGGATTGTGCCTTAAGTGAATTTGACAAAATGGATACTCCTCAATCCTTAACTCTCAATTGAAGAAGTATTAGCTTAGACTTGTGCATAAATCAAGATGTAATCATTACAAAGAAGTATAACATATTAAGTGATTTATTTTTATATTAGAAATTAAATTTTATAGTGGTTGGGAATATTTTTTCCTTGTACAAATTTATTTTCAAATTTTTAGCTATTTTTCCTATAAATATATATCTTTCATGGTGACTCAATATCTAAATTTTCTATTAATATATAACTTTTATATGATGAATGAGGCAAGTATAAAAAATAAAAAAATATCACCTAATAAATGTGGTAGAATAGGGCCAAAAATTTTATATACAATAGTGTGATATGTGTTGGGTTGCAAAATCATAGCTCCACAATCCTAAAGTATTATCTCATTCTCAAAGCTAGAACTTGTTTTCAAAAGGATGGGACATGGGCTCATCAATAGATTCTGAACAATTAAAGGGCACTTTCTAAGAGTGGGTATTCTCTCCTTCACTTTGGGCTCAGCTAAACCTAGGAGGGAATTCCTAGAGGAACCCTTAAGAGGGCATCTAACTGATTAAGATGAATCATGATTGAAACAACAACTATACCCGATGCATGCTTGACTCCAATATTTGTCACTACATGAAAGACTAACTAGTTACTTGTAAAACCTCTTATTAAGTTGATAACTACATCCTTATATATGCATCTACATATGAAAACAATATTATATTCCCATAAGTGAATCCATTTAACATTTCATACACAAGTGCAATGTGTAGCATGCATGACATGATTTTCTAACAATCTAATCTATTTATAGTTTCTTAGAGTGTCATTGAGTTATAACATTCAACCATGGAAACATTTTAAACTTTAATCTATTCCCAATCTACTATGGATTGAGAAATAAATAATTAAAAGGTTTCTGGACTCACACCAACAAGATTGGTGCTTGCTCCATTAGGCAACAAAACAATGACCTACAATGAAGAAAGAGATACATCTGCAAAGCATAAATGTAAGCAAAAAGGCATATACATACAAATTAGAGATGACACTTCATGCAAATGGACATACATAATAATCCATTCCAATACTGTAATAACCCACAAGGAACAAAAGAGAGACAATAATAAAGATTTGCAATAAGTTAGAAGTTGTCTTAAATTCATCTAACTACTATTAGAGGATCCACAACTAGGTTCAAGCATCCCCCTAAATCATTACAAACTTCCATGGAGACACACCATTTACATGCATTATTTTCATTGAATACCCTTCCTATGGTTTACATAATGTATCCCATTCCCTTACCAACTAGACTAGCATCATTTGATTCCCTAAAACTTGCTTAAGACACTAATAGTTAGGAAAATTGGCTTAACCGACCATCAATAATTACATATTTTTTTGTTTATATTTATAGCTTTCAACTTTCATGTTGTCTAGTTTTCTAGGCAAGATTCATGAGGTTGTGCATACTAGTCAATGATGATTAATGTGCCAAAACCTCTTGCTACAAAAAACCCATCCTTGGATCTATAATAGGATGCCCTGAGGAAACTAAACTGTTCCTCCCATTCTTAGCAAGTTAAGCTTGGTACTTTCTTATTGACCTACAATAGATATGGGTTGCATTAATAATGTTTAGGCACCCATAATTGTATTTGTTCTCAAAACTTGGCTTTACATCTGGATTTGTGATGGATAGGCTTTCAACTATAACATTGATGGTAGCTGACTCTCCCCTACACCCTCTGTTGAAAATTCATGTGCATGAATGGTGTTTGGGTGAGAATAGTGTAGTTGTTCATGTTCAATCTATTGAACAATTCTAGTAATATATGGCACTTCTAAAGGTGTGGAGGACATAGGCATAGCTTCCAACTTAGATGCATGACTTAGGAAATTTTACAAATTTGAATCCCATGAAAATGGGTCCCGACATTGGCTCTAATTGGAGATGTGTGCCTCTTGGAGGCATAGTGAGATACTAGCTATCTCTAGGAGCATACCAAAAGGAAAAAAAGGATGAGGAAGGGGAGATAAAAAATAATATGTATAAGAAAAGACACAAAAAGGAAGATATGAATAGGATAAAAACCTATAGCTAATGACATGGAGGCACAACTAACATAGACATTATATGTTTGTAGTTATAAACTTCAAGACACTTTGTCATGCCCCTTTTTCTAAAAATAGTACTTACTAAAAATACTAAGTTTCCACTATCCCAAAATAGTAAGTCAATAAGAGTCACAAGGGACATTGGGAAAAATATATATTTAATATTAATATTTGTCCTGATCACATTTACATCATTTGGACAAATAAATATTAAAATTATAAATATTAAAATTATAATACTAGCACAATTGGGGCATTGGAAATTGGGAGCATCTTGGAAGATTGTATGCAATAATTAAGAGAATTTATGACTGATTTTATGACAAGCTATTACAGATTTTATGACAACCGTCATACCCTATCTTTAGCACCAGTCATGGAATCTTCCCAAAGTAGGCATTGGGAATCTTGGGTACCCAAGATTTCCCTAATGCCATAAAGGGCATGGAGCAAATTGTAATTTTGGAACTATTGCAAATTTGATATTTCTCACAGAGATGTTTAGCTTGTGTTTTCTTTAGTGGATAGGGAAACCATGAACTTAGAGCTTATGGCCGGTGGACATGTGTCCCAGGTGATCTGAGGGTGGTGTTCTTTGATTGCAGATAGTAATCTCATCCAAATGTTGCATCAGAGCTAAAAGGAATTTGGAGATTTTGGCATTTTTCAGTGTTTTGTGTGCAGGAGTAGATTTTGGTGGTTTCAGAGCAATTGTGCTATTGCAAGTCATTGCATGTTAGTGGAGTAAATGCATTTCATCCATCTTAGTGGTTTGGATCATCTTTGATCAGCTGGGTATTGTTGGTTTGATCTTAGGAGTGTTGCATGTGTAGTTTTTGTGTGTTTGTAGGGCGTGTTTCAAGAATTTTAGAGTGTTTTAGGTGCTATTTTTTGGTTTTGTTTGAGTTTTATATTGTGTGGGAGTTTTATTGTTGTGTATGTTGTTGTACTTCATCATCTACAATGCCATGTTCCAGCCATTACAAGTTTGGATGCCATTCTAGGGGTTTGGAAGCTTTGGGCTGATATACGCATGTGTATTTCAACATATAGTGTTGATGTGTGTAGTAGAAGTGTAGAATTGTTGCAATGGTTTGTTGCTATGGAATTTTGTTGTATCAAACCTTTGCACATGTGATTTATATCAAAAAAATGAAATAAAATGATTTGGAGTGTTTATTTACATTTGTGTATAATTTCTATGTAAACTAGTTAGCTAATTTTGGTTATTTTGATGCATATTTATGTTTTATTGGAAAAATTATTTTTAGATTTGCATTTAATTGTAATGGGATACATTTAGCTAGTTCCCAATATGGTTCCTACACTTTACCATAAAAGAGTCAATACCAACAAAAGAAAACAAATCCTTGTAAAAATTCCTAAAGGCATCTCTAATTTGACCATCATCATTAATAGGAATATCACCCACCATAATCCCTAAAATCTTTCCCCTCTCCGGTGTGATAAAGTTCAATAAAAACTTATACCTCTTATCCCTAAGCTTTAGCTAACTAGGTTTAGATCTCACCAAAGTAGCCTTGGCTTTGAACATATTAAAACATCTAATTTTATGATTGAGGTTATCCACCACTCCCTAAAAATTGTAATAATTAATATGAAATGACATAAGACATGGGAGTAGATTTTCTAAAATAAAGGTTTTGTTTAATGCATAGGCTAAATTATAAAAGGAAACTTCCTTTACTATTAAGTTAAATTAAATTAGGGAGAAAGAAAACCATAATAATTTTAGAATAGCTTAAAGTAGCTCAAATCTATTGTCAAACAGATTGTATTAGCAATGGATATGTGCTTCAAGCTCTCTAGAATGAATTTTTGGAAAAGATGTTTAGTGAGCAATGTAGATGGGTATGACATAGGGAATAAATATTTGAGCAATGTAGATGGGTATGACATAGGGAAATAAACATAAACTAATAAGAAAATATAGAAGGGGTG
This sequence comes from Cunninghamia lanceolata, assembly GCA_027924645.1. Lineage (NCBI taxonomy): Eukaryota > Viridiplantae > Streptophyta > Pinopsida > Cupressales > Cupressaceae > Cunninghamia > Cunninghamia lanceolata. The sequence continues at coordinate 12,231,561 of BSBN01000388.1, read as the reverse complement.
GGGCTTTAATTTTATTGCCAAGATTGTTGATAATTATAGTCTTGGAGCTAAACATGGAACATACCTAGTATAAAATTGGAGATATGGTGGCAACTACTTAAAATGACTAGGAGTGGTTAATACATGGGAAAGAATGACTGGAAAAGAGGAGATGGGAATGTTCTAAGAAATTTTTTATATGTTTATATTTTGCATGGCTCACCCTCCTTTGAGACTAAAGTTGGAAAGATACATTCCCAAAGTGATTTCCTTTAGACCTTACCACAATAGATCATCACAATGCTAGAGTAAGGAGAAATAAAATCAGCCAAAGGCAAGAATTCATAACTTGTTTTCTAATGATCTATAATTTATTTAAAAATTTGGGCATCCTTTCCCTAATTTATTGTATTAAGATTGAAAAATAAAATGGCCCTTTGATTAACATAAAGTAAGTTTTGTCTAAAATAAAATAGTTTTAACTAAAAATTAAAATAATTAATATCTATATGTCTTTTCTCATTTATATGCTTATTTATGTGTCTTTGTATGTATATAATAATGTAGAAAGATATTAAAAATAATATTTATATAAATATTGTAAAAGAAAATACCTTCTTTATATTAATCTAAATTAATTAAAAGAATACACACCATCATACAAATTTCAAACACTTTTTATCTTTATGCCCACCTCTTTTGTTCAGTGCACATAATTTACCATAACGACAGCCCATTCACCTTCTACGCCAGCTGTCTTCTCTTTCCATCGTCCAACTAACTCAACTCAAACTAATTTTGTTCTTTTTCGTCTATACTCCGTATAAAGTTGAGAATTGATGGGACATGGTTCGTTACCTCGTTCAAAGCGCCCACTATTTTTGCAATTCTTAAGCAGGTTCTATATTATCTTTTTCTCATAATTATAAATTTTCGTGGGGCCACTTCAACTGCTTAAAACTCCTTAAAACTCCTTATATTTAAGGAGAAAATTAATTAAGCAACCGCATGAGGACACAAGGTTAATGTTGTAGTCTGCATGTTCCTCTTCATTCCCAATTTTCCACTACTTCGTTCATCTCAGCGGGCAGCAGGTGCAGTCATCTTAACTATCTTATTTTAGACACGATCAAACATTCCAAGGCTCTTCTCGCAAAATAATGTATACTTTTTGAAAAACTGCATACGAAAAATTCTTAGAAGCAAAAGAGGCATACTAAAACATTAGGGTTTTATCACAAGGGGAGTGCAGAAATTCTCTATAAGAGGCTTTCTGTAAAATCCACTACTCTCTAAAAATTTGTATCCATTCGTCATTTATAAGCTGACGGTATTTTAGAGTTTTTCTTAACAAAAATGGCATTTGTGAGAGAATATGAGTATTTCTTTGCTGTAATAATGGTAATGGTGATGCACATGGTGGTTGGAAATAGGGTTGCTGTTAGCATTGTATTTAAATATTATCCATTTCAATGGTTAAACAATTAATAGTAATTTTAAACCTCATTCACAATAAAAAGTGGTAAATATTTGTCTTGTTTTTATTGGTCAAAATTGACCTTTAACTATTGAAATGGATGATATTTAAGAATAGCCTACTAAGACAAACAGAGAACAGAGACAATAAGCCCCCATCTTTTTTATTTCTTCACTTGACATGTTTAAGTTTTTGAAGAGTTGATCTCTGAAAAAATAGAAATTAACAGAATCTATTTGACACAGGAGAATTTTCTGTTGCGCCTCCCACAGGTTTTATATTGCTCAAGTTTTCTTTCAATACAATTTTTTTCATGCTTTACTTAAACTGCTGAAATATATGATGTTCTTAATATATTCAAAGAAACTGGAAAATGTGTGCGGCATTTAGGTCTTCCCTGTTCTTGTCTTCAATTTTTAGCCGTAGAGAATACTTTTTTCTTCTCTCTAATTTTCTCATGTAAGAGTTCAATCACCAGGCCTTGCATCACAGCTAGTGACTGGAAAATGTATGATTAGGAAATGAAATAATAATCGTTCAATATAGACAGACCTCAAATATTTTTTATATAGAAATTTATTTTAAAATCCGTGGTTGCAGGATCGAAACCCCAGCGCCCTCTGACACAAGCTACTCCTGAGGTGCCTTTTCCTGTGAAGTGGGCGAGGACAACGGAAAGAAAATCTCAGCCGTCTGATCTGCTGACATGGCGATATCTGAGCAGGCGGCTTTGAGCCTTGAGCAAAGCGACCCTCTTCCTCTTCCTTTTGCTCTTGCTCACTTCTCTAGTTATTCTTTACATCAATCCTGCTGTCATCGGATTTTAATTAACTAAGCGTTTGATTTAGCAGCACTCTGGGAATCAGAGATAAAGATTTCTTTCCATTTGATAAATATCATCGATGAGATTTTTTACCGCTATTTTGGAGCAGTCGATGTGTCCGATTCCAATAGGTTTGGGAACAATCCATTTCTTTAACAACTTTATGCAAAATAGCCAGGTCTGCTACAAATTCTGGTTCTCTATTTTTCTCTGCACAGATTTTTTTTTTTTTTTTGAAGTTATTAAGAGGTAATCTGAATAGTGCTAGTTAACATTTAGAGCCGTTTCTTGTCAATTGACAATTATAATTGTTTCCCCTGCAATTAACACAAAACTGCAACTATTTTTTAAAACTTTCAAAGGATTATGGTATTTCTGCTTTTTTAAGCGACTGATTGTGGATTATTTGAATATATTAGAGCTTGTGATTGCTGAAAATTGTTCCGGAAAGGAGAATAACTCTGTTATACGAGATCGATTTTACTGTATGCATATCTCTCTCTCTCTCCAGTATTTATCAATTATCTGTAGGAAAATTTATAAAAGCCCCTTCATAGTAGCGCGTCTTTAGTCTATACACAGCTCATATTACACAAATATTATGATACACTATCAGAGGAGACGTCTCCTCAGTAGAGATATTATTCCGAATCATCGTGTTGTTTATCTTCTCCGTTTGTACTTCTGTTAATTTCAGAGTTGTCAGGAAACTCCATTTTAGGAGCATGGATCCTGCCAGAAAACTCCATTTTAGAATCATAGATCAATTTCTGGTGATTATATTTACCATGGTTAATTTCTGACATGGCTTTTCGTTATTTTAAAAATAAATAAATTTAAAATTGAGAAATTATTTTGTCACATTTAAAATTATCGTTAACTTTATTTAAATAATAAAATAAATATACAAATATTTAAACTGTCAAAGATTTTGTTATCTAATTTTACTTTATCCTAATTTTCCTATAGAATATATTGTTCAAACTGTAATGGAACACCTTTGCTAGAGAATACAAAACGCACTAACTCTACAATCTAATTAGAATGAGCATAATCTTGCGAATAATTTTTATTTTGATGAAAGACATAGGTAGATTGGCATTCAAGCAAAAGAATTGATCTTACCTAAGTTTTTAGTCATGTTATCTAAATGTCTAAATCTGTAACCAATTTAATCATCTATTGTTCAAGCTTTGAGATAGGTAGAGCTAGATCTTATAACCATTGAGGTTATCCTCTACTAACCTAAAAGATATCATTTAAAGAATAAATCTATCTGATTACAATTACAATTCTTAATGGGGTACATTCATAATTAGAATAAAATAAATATTGAATTTATTTTGTTAAATATGTTGAAATTTAAATATAATATTCTATCAAAGAGTTATTTAATTGGTTGAGCATATTTGGTGAGGGTGGTGATATGTTCTTTGATTTTGTCATTCAACAAGGTTCAAATCTCCTAGTGCTGTAATGAATAATGGATGAAGTTTGGATTGTTCTCTAAATTAATTTTACAAAACAGATACCTCTCAATCTTCCATTAAAAAAATATTTTTTTAAAAATTGAAACTTAATAAGAACCTTTTATAAGCATATAACCAAAATATAGTTAGAAGACTAATATGAATAGTAGCCTAGGATTTCATTGTCCTAACTAGAATATAGATTTCATTTGTTTATGTCACCAATAAATAAAGATAGCAAGCAAGATATATTTTAAGAAATGATTTCTTATAATTTTTTCTTTATGAAATCAAAATGTATTCACTACAAATAAATGTAATAACAAAGTTATAAGACTCATATGAATAGTAGTTTAGGATTTCTTTGTCCTACAAAATTAGGACATGGATTTATTTTGTTTATATCATCTATAAATAGGATATGAAGCAAGATATATTTTAAGAAATTAGAAATCAATATGTATTTATTAAAAAGAAGTATAATATTTTAGGTGATTTATTTTCATATTGGAAATCAAATTTTATAGTGGTTGTCAATATTTTGTCTTGTGTGAATTTATTTGCAATTCAATAGTTATTTTTTGCTATTAATAAATACCTTTTATGGTAACTTAATGTCTACATTTTCTATTAATATATAACTTTTAAAAAACATCATGAAATGAGGAAGTATAGAAAATTAGAAATAGCACCTACAAATGTGGAAGAATAGGGCCCACATTTTTATATACAATAATGTGATATGTGTTGGGTCCTAAAATAGCATCTCCACAATCTTAGAGTATTATCTCATCCTAAGGCTAGGATTTATCCTTTAGAGGATGGAACATGGTTTCATCCACATATTATGGGTGATTAAAGACTAATTTTAAAGAGTGGGTATTCTGTCCTTCACTTTGGGATTAGCTAAACCTAGGAGGGTATCCCTAGAGGTATCCTTAATGAGGCATCTAACTAATTAAGATGAATCATGACTGAAACAACAACAATTGTACTGAATGCATGCTTGACCCCAATATTTATCACAAGGTAGCTACCTATAAAACCTCTTATTAAGCTAATAACTACATCCTTGTATATTCACTACAAATGACAAAAATATTACATCCCCATGAGTGAATCTTCTTAACATTTCATACACAAGTGTAATGTGTAGGCATGCATGACATGATTCTCTAACAATCTAATATATTTATAGTTTCTTAGAGTGTTCCTTGAGTTATAACATTCAACCATGGAAGCATTTTAAAATTTAATCTATTCCTAATCTACTAAGGGCAAAGAAATGATTAATTAAAAGGTGTTTGGTCTCTCACTAATTAGACTGATGCCTACTCCATTAGGCAATATATTCATGACCTACAAGGAAGGAGATATATTTAGAAAGTATAAATGGAACTAGATGTGAATATACACATAAATTAGAGATGATAGTTCATGCAAATGGGCATACTTAATAATTTGTTCCAGTACTACAATAACCAACAAGGAATAAAGGAGAGACCACCACAAATATTTGCAATAAATTAGTTGTCATACATTCATCTAACTACTATTCTTGTCATACCATTGAATGTGGCAAGAGAGGATCCACAACTAAGTTTAAGAATCCACATGAATCATTACAAACTACCATGGAGACATACCATTTACATGCATTTGGTTCATTGAATACCTTTCCTATAGTTCACAAAAATACCCCATTACCTTACTGACCAAACTAGCATCATTTGATTTTCTAAAACTAGCTTGAGATACTTACAATTCACAAAATTGGCTCAACTGATGAACAATTACATGTTTTTCCCTTGTATTTATATTCAACTTTCATGCAATTTGATTTCATGATTGAGATTCATGAGGGCCTACATACTAGTCGATCATGATTAATGTGCCAACACCTATTGCTAAAATAAAATCATCCTTGTATTTGTAGAAGGATGACCTAGAGCAACTAAAATGTTCCTTTCATGCTCGGGAAGGTAGGCTTGGTACTTTCTTATTGACCTGCAAAAGTATGGATGCTTTAATGAAGTTTATGCACCCATACTTGTCTTTGTTCTCAACACCTAGCTTCACATCTAGATCTATGATGGATAGCCTCTTAATTGTAGCATTTATGGTGGATGACTCATTCCTTGCATCCTTTATTGAAAATTCATGTGGATCCATGTCATTATGTAGTTGAATTACTATTGGGCAAGAATAGGACAATTGTACATGTTCAATTCATTCAATTCTAGTCATGTATGGTGCTTCTAAAGGTGCAAGGGAAGTAAGCATAACTTCTAGGTTGGACACATGACTTAACAAATTTTATAAATTTGAATCCTATGAAACTGGGTCCCAACATTAGCTCTAGATGGGGATGTGTGCCTCTTGCAGGCACAATGAAATACCAACTATCTCTAGGAGAAAACTAATAGGAAAGAAAAGAATGGGAAGGAAGGGGAGACCAAAAATTTAGCAATATGTAGAAGGAAAAACACAAGGAAGAAATGTATAGGACAAAAAGCTAAAACTAATGACATGGAGGTACAGTTGACATAGACATTATATGGCTATAGTTAAACTTCAAGATACTTGTAGGTCAAACCTTGCAAAGAATATACATGGCATAAGGCCATGGATTAATTGCGACACGTAACTTACCCATGTTAAAAATAAGCATGATGAATGAGATGATCTCCCTCAAGCTGAAAATGTACTCACCACTTCGCTGCAACAAATAATATCTTTTACATGCATGCACCACCACATGAACACTACCCAGAGAGTGAAGAGTAACTCCATCGCTAGGGTCACTATTGCAAGGAAACAACAAGCAATAGATGCTTGACCCATATCATTCCCTCAATGCCATGCATACCATGCATGTTCACAACAATAGGGGGTCAAATGACAAAAAATAGGTTAGCAACAACATATGTGGGTGAATGCACACATCCACCATCAATATCTATATCACTACCCTGCTTACCACCCTTTTCATGTGAACTAAAGAAAAAAGAGAACACCTTCAATTCACATGAAAAATAAAAATATACTTGACTACAAACTTGGTCAACACAAAAAATATTACCTTACATTCCAAATTGGAATGCCTCAAGCTTAAGTACATCATAAAATTGGGTTGTAACATGCTGACCTTTAACTTCATATATTTTATGCAGATCAACACCACTTTCACTTGTATGTTGGACCCATACAATAGGTTTTAATTTTGGTGCATCAACATCATCTATAGCACTAGAAACTTGACCTTCCTCATGAAGGAAAGCTTCATAGTAAATTATGTTCACATCTAGCTCTTGAATGACATGTGGCCAGTATACACCATTGTCACAAATGTTGATGTTTTGCTCCATGCTTGGTTAGACACTTGATCTATATCTTTATTATCATCATTAACATAAGAATCATACTAAGGCACCTCAAGTGATGGACTGAATCTATCCCATTGCCTCTCTATTTCTATTTCATCTAGGCAACTTATTGCATCACACCTAATGTTACAATCAAACATACAATTGTTTTCTTCCTCACCATCCTCCTACCCACATGCATAAATACCTATTTTAGAAGAAGAAACCCCATTTACAACTTACACAAAAGTAGGTTAGTATCAAAGCTCATATCATGGTAGTCACAATTGCTGATGTTAGAAGCAATTAAATCATCTAACTAATACAAGTTAGTGTAAAGGTCATCAGAAAAAGAAGAAAAATCCTAAGGGTTTCTATAAGAAACATTATGCCCATATCCCTCAATATGAATATCTGCAACATCACTACCATTTACATCACTTTAAAGAGGGAATGAGAGTTAGAGTTCATCTAATAGATAGTTATCATTATTATCATTCTAATGAACTTATCCACTTAACTACAAATCAATGCAAACACTATCAATCTCTTCAACATAGAAGTCCCATAATATAGTAATACTTTTCATCTTCCACTAAACACTCACCAGACACAAGGCTCCCTTATTAATCCTCAACACATTATAAAATTTCAACTTGAACCCCTAGAGTTAACAACTGCATTATGTACTCATCTCTTATTTTTTCAAGCTAGTCAACGAGTTCATAAGCCTACTACAGATTTTTAAGCTTTTATTCATTTAGGATTGTACTTAAGCCAACTTCATAGGCCTCATAGAAAATGTTAGTACATGTAGATGTGCCAAGCATTTAGTCAATTGGGATTTTAGAGAGGGCTACAACAAACCTACGGCTAAATTCTTTACTAGACTCACTCTCTTTCCTTTTTATGTTTACAAGTTCATTGACAAGAGAGGCAGGGTCTACCTTACTTAGAGACATCAAGTTTTTAGAGTCTATAGTATTATTCATTTGTGCTTTTGGATTGAAATTGTGTAAGTTTTTAGCATCTACCTTAGTCTACCTTACTTGTGTAATGGTCATCAAATGCAGTCACAAGGTCACACCAAGTAGAGAAGCCACCAAGCCATAGTAATGTACTCCCATGGATAGATCATCACAATATTGAGACTCATGCATAAAATCTACAAATGCACTCACAAGAGCACCTCTTGTGTGTTTTTAGACCCATCAAACAAAGGCATTTGACTTAAGACCCTATTTGTGGTGATCTATTCATACTCAACCCAAGAGAGGTTAAGCTTTTTGCAAGCGATGTCTAGAGGAAAGATAGGGGGCTGAACAACTACATTTTTTATGGTAGGATGAGCATTGAATTTAAATTTAGTTTCAAGTATCCTCATCTAATTTTTAAGCCTTCTTTTTTCCTAACAAGCTGATTATGATAGTGCATGGATGATGGGTTTTGAGGTAAGATTGGAGAAGTAAACTTGGATATCCATAGTATGACTATTAGAATAGGAATCAAATGCATCATTGTAGTAGTTTGAGTCATACAAATCATCATAATGCTTGGGGCTTGAATCATAAGTAGGTGGGTATGAAGGTGTAGCCCTAGAACAACTTTTAGACCTAAAGGCCATGATTACAAATTCATAACATGCTGAAAAAGGACTACACCTCTTTCTATAAAGATATTTCTTTGCATAACAAGATATGTTTTCAGGAGAGGAAAAGAAGAAAAAAATTTCTATCTTAACCTACTACTACACCAATATGGCCTTTACAATGTTGTCAAAGGTAAAGCTTTATAGTATTGGATAGCAATGAACAAGGGTTTCTATGGCTAGAGATGAGAGAAACAAGAGGAAAAGGATGTAGTAATATAGATAAGGAAGGAAAACCACAATGAATAAGGGCAAGAAATAGCTTAAAAAGCTTAAAATCATTTTATAATATGTCTTCAACCTTCACAATTTACTTACCATTAACCTTTGGAATGTAGATAGAAAACACAATGATAGTTATAGAGGTAATGATATAATTAACTAATGAGAGAAAAATTAAAAGGTAATCTTAAATATGGACCTATACTAAGTTTCTAAGGATCATGCATGGGAAAGCATAGTTAAGATTTGGGAAAGAATGTGTTGGTAAATCTTAGTACAAAGATTCCATAGGACTAGGGGATGCTAAGGGGTGCATATGTCCTATCAAGGGTGTTAGGAAGTCATTGTTGGTCCTATTCTTTCTAGGAGTGATTTATAGTGTTGGACTAAGGTCTAGAAATCCTTCATTATAACTCCATGATCATTGGGGGGGGGGGGGGGGGGGCTAGAAATAGGTGTAAAGTGGAATAAAAACATAATAATAGACTAGACACTAAGATTATTGTAAAAACATAGTAAGGATGTTGCAGGGTACTCGATTTCTATTATTAAAATAAGGTAATGGATGAATAAAGAGTTAAGGAGAGAATAATAGAAGTATTAATGTGTAATGTGAAAGGGATGAAATTTAGGATGTAACTAGGTTTGTAAGATTGTTATAGGCAAACATGATATACTAAACCAATGTGATACTCTAAGGCAATGGTGGTGAATGATAAGGTTTGACTATAACAAGAGTTTAACATAATATGCATGTAGGAGAAAGACATAACAATCTCACTAAAATCTTTGTCATTAATGACTCATAAGAAAAAGGTGGTATATTAAGATCTAACACTAAATAATAATGTCCTAACCAACTCTAAAAGTGTAATAAGGCAATTGATATAATGGCAAATAAAGAATAGTAAGTGGGTAATATAGTAATATAATAATGGTATAATGATAGCAATAATAAGAGAGGTAGAGGAGAAGTAAATGGTGGTAAGAATCAAATAAAAGAGTATGAGAGAAATCAATGGAGTATCAATGATGTAAATAATACCTAATAATTTGATTAACTATTATTCTAGTAGGTATCATAGAAAAGTAGATAGAAAGAAAGAAGAAACATGAAAATTATGGGAGAAAGAAATTATAAGTGATAATATAAGATATACAGTGCATGAATCTAAGGAGAGTTCAAATAGGTACACACAAATGGTTTTGTGATAATAGAGTCAATCCTAAGAATGTTGTAGTATAATATGAACTCTAAGTAGGGCCATTCTCCTCTATCTTAATAGAATTACATAAACATAGGAAGGGAATAGATAGAGACATGGTACAACACAGATGAAGGTAGATAACATAAGCATATTTATATTAAAAATAAAAAATGTTTCTAAGATTCTAATTCTTTTCATTATCCCAAAATATATAGAGGAAAAGGAATATATATAAACCACAAGATATGATGGAAAATACATGAAGTGAATGTAATGTCAAAAATTGTATACCCTATAATTTTATGTTATGTATTGCACCTACATTGATAACCCCCTTTGGTAAACTCAACTTAAGCTATCTTCCATAAATCAATATATTTCCAAAATCCATATTAGAAGGTCATTCTTGCAGCCCTTATGCACCATCATGCCAAATTTAGGATCATTCTTCTAGGATGACAATGCAAGGCACAAATGCCTGCATGATGTATTAGCATCCAGTACCATATAGTACCATGAATTACACATTACATTTGCATGTATTTGTCTCATGATGATCAATAATAGTTCTAATGCCTCTTGTAGATGTGCTAGGCTATTCTTGGCATGGCTCCCTAAACCAAATCCAATGAAATATAGAAAATTAGTAAGTGCCATTGGTTACTTGGGAGAGATAGAAAAGACACTTTTTTGTATTTAAAATGCAATGGGATTCTAAAAACCAAACATGAACTAGCAAGTCTTTAAACATTTTCTCCATAGCTAAAATCACCTTAAAGCTCTATATTTTCCTAGCGTAGCTCTGAGATTGTTTAGGCATAGAATCATTGTTATAGGTTCCCATCTCTACATCATGTTTTGTAGGTTCAAACTCAAGGAGAGAATAGCTCATGTGAGAGCATTAAAGGATAGAGTTTCTCCTAGGGATTCCTCTGAGCTACTTGCATTTATTTCTCAAACCCCCTCTTTGTTAAGAATTTCAATGAGTAGCACATTTTTCACTCTCTAAAATTTCTTTTCTAATTTCATAAGAATCGAGCTCTCTAAGAGCCCTATATTCTCTAATAAAAAAATCCTAAAAGAGCACTAGAAGTGAGTATGTGGTGAAGCTCTACCACTCCATTAATAATTCCCTTGAATTTTTTACCCTTGCAAAACCCCCATCTATTTACTTGATCATGTTTCCAATTTACATTCCTTGTTATTTGCAATCAAGGCCTAGTGTCCCCCCATAGACCACGAAGGTGCTCCTAGCATCATTTTGTCACCGCATCCTAGCTCCTAGACACACTAAGGATAGGTACACACACTTTTGACCAAAATATTTATCATTTCACTACTTGTGGAGGTCAAAAGACCAAAATAGGGTTTTGACCATTCCTAGCAAGCTTGTTAGGAATCCCAATCTTCTTTCCAGTCATTTCAAAAATAGGTCATTTGGAGAAATTCAATGCATGAAGGTTTGCAAATGGTTGATTTTTCTATTTTCATCAATTTGATCATTTATATTTCATTTGATTTATCTTTCTATTTGGGTATTACACTTGTTCTTTTGCCTCTATTTTGTTGTACAAGCTAATTTTGAGATGACACAGGAAGAATAGAAGCTCATAAAAAAAGTATAGATTGCAACTGCCAAAACTTTTTGACCGTATAGTGCTATATATATGACAATGCAAGGTGTAGACATCTATGAAATGCACTGACATACTTGGCCAAGGCTTCCAGATTTCTATTTCATTCTCCTTTCTTAATCCTATTTCTAAGAAATCATTCATATTTATTCTATATTTGTAGGATTCAAATTAATCTTAGGAAGTATTAATCTAATTCATAAATTATATTTAATTTAAAGTGAACTAGATTAGAGTAGAGTTCTCTTTTTCATATTCACATCTCTGGTAAACTCGACATGAACCTACTCTTCAAAACCTTCTAATTTCTAGACCCAAACATCTCACAACTGTGTTATAAGCTCTAACCAATTTTATGATATTTATGATCCAGTCTTATCATTCTAAAAATATTATACAAATAAGATACAAAAACATGTCAAAATCTCAACCTTTTTCCACCTTGACCAGAATGATAGTCAGCATTCCTTCACTCTCATGTGATCCTCCTAGCACCATGTTGCATATTCCTAAAATTCTTCTTCCAAGATCAACCACAATATCTTCTGTATCAGCCATGACATTTTCAAACATAGAATCAACTTTTGATCTTGAGAATGCACTAAGACCCTCATCTTCCCTAATTAAAAACTTAGAATATCTTCAAAAAATTTAGACATCTCTAACTTAGGCAGCCAACTTTGACGTTACACCCTCTATCATAGAATCCCTTAGGAAGATGTTGGTAAATCACCCTGAGTGTCTTGACTTATGCATGTATTAGTCCACATTGTTCATAATGATGTGCTTTCTCTAGCTGCTTCCCATGAGACTGCTTAGACGTCTCGTCATCATATCACATGCCCACATGTTTCTATGGCATTTCCCACCTCTACCATTTATACACCTACACCTACTTAGATGACCACTTCCATTCTATTAAATGTCACATCAATAGGAATGACAAGGAATCCCATCCATTCATATGGGTTCATTCTACCTTCTCAGCCTCTATCATTCAGTTGATCCTCCATTGCCTCACATTCTATAGCTACACAGACTTTTCTCACTCAATATACAAAATTCATACCATCATCTGGCATCCCTCTACCCACTACCACTACACCCCCCTTACACACAATAGAACCAATAGTCACCCAAGTCATGTAGAGTGTTAGTAGTTTCCAACAACAACTTTCTTCTCTTTCCAATACTTCCATGTAGCCTATCATATCACCTTATGTCTATCACAACCCATTGTCCCTATACATTCTATCTGCCCCTTTGGCTATAGGTTTCAATGTTTCTAGATTTGAATAATATAATGACAAAGGGGACCCTCAAACACATGTATCATTATGTACAAACTTAATCTTTCAAGATAAGTTGTTAGAAAAAGTTTTCCTATGCTCATTGAAAGATAGTGTGTTGGGGTAAGTGCATGGAAATAGGGGACAAAATTTGTGTCAAAAGTTTCTGAAATGAGCTAAAGCTAAACTTGGATAAGTAATTCAAGATATGTACACTCAAAATTTGAAGATATGATATTAAAATAATAAGAATTCTAGTACCTGAAATTTAGTTTCTAAACCACTAAATATTTTTTAAAATGGTTATGGTTAAGGAGGTGAAATGTTGATCTCACACAAAATTGTTTCTATTTTTATCACTAAAATATAACATAGTGTCTAGTGTGCAACCCCTATATTTATTTTCTACATTAGGTATTTTCAAAAATCAGTTGGTGGAAATATAGCCAAGAGTGAGTGCTACAAGTTGTATATTTTTATACTATTCATATTTATTTTTTGTGATTATTTGAAGTGGATGCATCATAAAATTTACATCACCAAGCCTACATGTCACATAACTTGCACAAAATTAATTGAAAATGTTTTTTTTTTTGTTGAATGTGTATAGAATGAAGCAAACAAAAATCCTTGTTTTTTTTCAAATTTCGGTAAGCAAGTCAAAAGATATTAAAAAAATCAATACACATGTACTGGAGGAATAGGATGACACTCTTGAAACAAAATTAAAATAAAAACCTTAATTTAGTTAAAATATTAAAAAAATTATATGGCTAGAAAGTTTAGAAGTAGCTCTTTATTTTGGTGGTGGTTTTGTAAAATGTTATTTCAAAATATGTAAACCTAATGAGTTTGAGGTTTGAATTCAAGTTGTTTTATGTTAAAAACATGAAATTAAGATCCTCAAGAGATGTCCAACCCTTAATCTTGGAAATCCAATCCTAAATGGGTGGGATCATAAAAGAATTGATTTTAAGGCATTAAAAATGCATATGCATTAAAAAATGTACATGTTATGTTTTTCATAATGCAAACATGTTTTTTTTAAAATATCAAGGTTAACCACTAAGTTGTCCCCCATTTCCATGCACTTACCCATTTGATGGGTTTTGTTCTTGATTAGTTTGTAGATTATTTCAACTAGCTTGTCAACTAATTATTACAACATTTTAAAACAAACATAGGCCCTCATATGACTTTCACTAATTTAGTTTACTGTAAACAAGGGCCATAGGAGAAGGTGACCAACTTAATCCTTTTCTATCAATCATTGTTCTCACAAATACCATAGCCTCTTATCGATTCTAATGGACCCAAAGGGTCTTTATTGGGAATTACAACCGACACTCATAGAGAAGAGCCTAATAATGAGATATCCCTCTTTTCTCCACTTGTGCACTACACTAAATAATTACTAATAGTCCCATAATCACTTTGAAACATCTTCTACTCTATCAATCCCCACTGGACCCTCAAATAATAATAAAAAAAACACTTTAAAAAGGGGGTCACAAGTTTTCTAAAAATAAATCTTCTACCATTGTTGGCAATAATGTGAACACCTATCCTATATTGAAGGCCAGGGCCCTTATCACTAAGAGGCAAAAATTTAAATAGTTCACTCCATTATTTAGGTCCTTGTAGTCTATGTTGTTGTATCTTATTTCCCATAACTTAGTGCAACTACCACTTGTTAGGACTCTTGACCTGAATGAACTACTTCCCAACAATTATGATGTAAAATCCTTTTACTAGTTTCATCAGATACTAGGACACAACATTGAATAATGCATGCAAATCAAACATATTGTGTAGGAGCTCATCAATTCTAATACTATCCAGGTCTTTGGAGAAGGTGAGAAAGGTAATAAATATGTGGCCAAGCCTAAAAAAAATCTTCAAATTTATATGAATCCATTTTTCTTGCACTCTTTTAACTTTGTAGGCTTGGACCCTTCATAATCTAAGTTTGAGGATGAGGCTAGCTCATCTACCTTGCATTTCCATGCTATAATTGGAGTAGTTGATGCGCAACCTTTGACATCTTAGAAAAAGGCCATTGTTGAGTCCATTATCACATTCTCTCTAGTCGATACCATTCTAAATGTGCTAGATGACACTCTCTATAATACTAGTGAAGTTAATTAGAAAGTTTTTCATGGTGTTATGATTAACTTAGTCAGCACTATCAGTGTTATTATAGAGGATTTCCTTTATATTATTAAAACTTAGGTGTTGCCATAATACTATGCCCCACTTATGGGACATCCTATTTTTTGTCTAAAATAACATATTTTTTAGAAAAATAAATGGTTTAAGCCTTGATGAGTTCCATCTAAAAGTATTTAATTGAAGGGGGTAGATAAAACCCCCTTAATTCAAACCCCCTTTGAAATAACCCTATTGATGGTCCAATTGACACACATGCAACACAAGCAAGAAGAGATTCAACTTGCCTCTCCTAAAAAGATAATTAATCCAAAAATCAATTATTTACAAGGTCTAGGGAGTTGGGTCACAACTATGCTATGCAAACATAGGGTTTAATGTAGACAGTTTAACAAGAGGCCTGGTTTTATTAGCATTCAAACTGGATCAAACTCAATTTCTATTCTAATGTTGTTTTAAAGAAAGATTCAAAGATTCAAAGGAATGCAAGAAAAGATTAAAGAAACACTTCTATTCAACTTTTATATCAACAAACCCATCTAAGAAATTCATTAACTATAGTACTAAGACCAGTTACTAACTCAGTCATTCATACCACAAGTCCAATATTCAAAGGATTTTAATACAATAAAATGAATTATATTTCCAATTATTGTATTCTACATGCAAATCAGAAATAAAACTAAGATTTTAAGTTCAGATTCAAAACTTCTCAAACAAATAAGGAAGTAAAGACAAAAGTTAAAGCACTACACCATATGCACAAAGATGAATCCAGAGGAATTGACAACCATCTTGTATTAATTTCATCTTTAGGTACAAGATATAAATCTAGCAAGAACACACTGGTATTATAGGTTCTATTTCCAAAGAACTATCTCCACTAACCTAGAATGTTGTAGAAACTAATTAATTGCTGAAACATGAAAAATGCTGAAAAGGATAGATCGATAGCCTAATTCTTCAACTAGAGGACCCTTGAAACAAATAAGTCCTTCCCTTATATAGGCGTCCAAAAAAGCAAAACTACTTTCATCCATCAAAAGTACAACTTCAAATAATCACATGTAGTGACTCTGTTCTTGTTTTTATCTCCAAATTATACACACAATAAAAACAAAAATATTATTTAAAGCATTACATCTTGCACGCATATCCCAACATTGAATTTTCAACTCAATGATCATGCAAATTCCTAGTACCCTAGAAAGAAGGAAATTTTAAAAGTTTGGTAGGGTACTGGACATTTCCTTGGAAGACTGTCCTCATTTGTATTATGTAATATTTGACAACAATTACTCAAACCTCTCCTAATCAAGCCCATCTAACCACTTCATTTTGAATTTGAATATATCAAACTGATTAGAAACATGCTCAGATTTCCTCTCCAACTTCCCTAAATCTACCATTGCCAATTTGAAATGAACCTTTATTTCTATTTTTTTTCTAGAATATCCTCATTCAATCCGAAAGGAGTAGACAATAGACTCTCTATTTTAACTGTGAATACCTCTTTTATTTTATCCAAAGTATCTATTCTATGCTTGTTTGGTAGGAAGACTTCTGGTCCAACTACCTCATTGATGAAGACCTTAAAAATTGCCATAAACTCAATGATTTCTCTCTATATTGCCAATAAAACCAGATGATACTCTATAACCTAATCAATTTTAAACTAAGAAACCTTTATACAGTTCTCTACAAAATCAGGATCCTCATCTTGCAAAATGCTGGAACTCACCAATTCTTCCTAAGTCATCCTTCTTATTCTTTCAAGAGTTTTATACTTTTCTCTAACCTTTCCTTCTCTTCATTAGCCTTTTCCACAAAAGAATCTATGTTGTCCTCTATTTTGCATGCTTTCTTAGAAAAGGATAATTATAATAAAAAATAAAAAGAACCTCATTTAAAAACTTTGTTGTCCACCTATCTACCATATTCAATTTCTGCTTCATAGCCTTAAGGGAATCCACTTTTTGTTTAGTCATCAAAATTGGGACATCTATAACTTCTTGTTTCTTCGAGATCAGAATGAGCAACTCTTTGTTGAACTACTTCATCTAGTTCAGTTGTAGCTTGAGTTCATCTTTTGCTTGTTTATCTTTCTGCATTCTTACTTTTACAACATCTACAACTAAATCCAATGAACTTATCTACTCTTCCTGAGTCTATTTACCCAAATTAACTCTTGTGATCTAATAATCCTCATCAAGGAGCTCCTTGTCATCCTTATCAGCTATTAGAGTTTTCAACAATTCTTTCTTCATGCTCATTGATTCTAATAGCAGATAAAGTCCTTGAGTTCTTGGGTTTCTTCTTATCCACCTCTACCATCATATCTTGTAGGCTTAAAGGTTTAACAACTATTTGTTGCCTCTTTTCCAAGTCTAAATTCAACCAAGAGGGGATTGCAAGAGGTGGCAACTAGTTTTTCTCTATTTTCCCATCATAATGTTGTTACTCTGTATTCTTGTTTGTATTCATTTATTTATCTTCAGCATTAAGCTCTTCCTCTTCATCCTTCTCCTCTTCGGTCCTCACTTCCTTTTGTTGATCTTGTTGATTATGTCCCTTTAACAATTCCTCTTCATGAGCAAGCTTTTCTTCTTCAGTGGAAACATTTATTTTAGTATGCTTCTCCCGTTGTTCAATGGTTCTAATTAATTCTTGTTTTTATTCAACAATTAAGGTGTGCTCTTCTATTTGTTGTTGTTGTGCATTATCCACGTCATTACAAGGAACATGTGTTAGAGTTTCTTCAACTTGATCATCTCCTTTTAAAACCTCTTCTTGATGAACATTATATGGCTCAAGGACAACCTCTTCATGAGCTTGAGGCATATCCACCTAATGACTTTCTTCAAATTGTTGTTGTTCCTGGTGATTTCTTCATCTGCACTAGTCACTTCTTCTTGGTGCTCTTTATTTTGTTGTTGAGACTCATCTTACACAACCTCTTCTTGGTCTTGTTCTTCTCCCATTTCCTAAACTTTATCTAACATTTCTCCTTCAAAGATATCAATGGGAGGATCTTGAGAAATTGGCTCATTAGTTCACATTTCTCCCTTTGCTGATTCCTGAGCCTCACCTTCAAGGGGTACCTATGATTCTGTAGCAGCTTGAGGGGATGATGTCACCTCTTTGCTCATGGGTTGAGTTGTTTTTGATTGAGTTTGTTCATCCATAACATCAACCCCTTCTCCTGGAGTTTTTCCCAAAGCCTGACTAGGTGGCATATTTTGTGCTTATGGAATAGGGCTGATGAATCTAGTTTATGACTCAATTTTGTTAGAATTTATCATTCATTTGATGTAGTTATCTTAGACTTTGGTACTTAGATCTTGATATTTTCATGACATTTCCTCAAGATCATAAGATATTGGGCATAATTTATTTCCTATAATCTTTAATGACATTGACATGCTATATGAACTATCTATGTTAATTTTACATGTGGTTAATGAGTGTTCTCTAAGATAGTTACAAATATGAAATTATTGTGCATACTAATATTGTTATGCAGATATAATTAGCAACCTATAAAGGCGAGGAAGATTCTGTCAGTTGGTTGCTTGCCATCAAAGTCAAACAAGGTGGTCATTCAAATGTCAAATGGAGGGAAGATAACCGCCTTGTAACTGGTCTTAATTACTTGTTGAGAAAATATAGGAGTTACTATTGTGCTAGATCTGTGTTGAAGTGAAGATAATTGACTAGATTCCATGCATGTATAACCTCCTCTCCACTTTCTATGCTTTCCCTGAAGTGGCGTCCTAATATTCTATTGGAGTTGAATGCCTTGCTAGGTAGTTGGTTTGTAGTTTTCTTTCTATAAATAAGATTCAAATGCTCCTTTTGAGGGGTTGATTAATCTGAGGTTGTACTCGCACTATTAAGTTTTTCAGCAATACAATTATGTTGCTTGTTTGTACTCATGTTTTCCAATGAATAAAATGAAGTTATAAGTTCACATCTCTAAGTTTACATTTGTCTTAAGAGATACTCATCCAAGGGGGCCCACTTGGGGAGCATTCCATTCTTCAGTTTAGTTGTCATTTTCTGTTAAGTAGTTAGTTAGAATCTAGCATCAAATGTTCCTGTAGCCACTAGAATTCCATTCTATGTCTATTCCTGCAGCCAAAGCAGACATAGTAGTTTCCTATTTGTTTGCCTAGATTTTCATTTTCTATCATGCATCTTCATAATGATTAAGACAACTATTCAGGTTAGATGTTCAATCTCTTATTCATAGCTTTATGAGCTTAGTTGTTAAATAATTGTAGGAGACCAACATTTTTGGCACCATTACCAGGGATGGTGTCAAACTAGGAAGATCTTTGAAGTTAGTATCATTTCTTATAGAAGTATTTTTGAAGTGTTCTCTTAGTATATTCCTCATTTAGGAAGTAACTACCCACAATCCATTCACAACATTCTTTGTGTGAGTTGGTTGATACTGAGTATATATTGCATGCATAGAGGCAGAAGAAGAGATGCTTTAGGGAGATTCCTTCCTAATGATTCAAATTACCTAGCAAAAGAAACATAAGTGAATCCTTTTCTTGATGCATTCCCTGATTTGAATAGTTCTAAAACATCCTTTGAAGAACAAGCTTCCCAAAACTTGATTGACAATCCATTTGCCTTGATAATCAGCCAAGCAACTATGGCTGCCCAAAATGGACCCAATCAACCAACCTTTCCATTTCCTATTTCTCATCAAAATGAAGTGGATAACTTCAAAAAACATCCCTACTTCAGCTCTCCCTAAGTTTTATGGACTTGCAATAGAGGACCCAAACACTTTCTTGTTTGAATTTGATATCCTCTACAGAAGCTATGACTACACCATTGATGCTCATAGGCTTAAGCTATTTCCTACTACCATGAAAGATGTTGTATTGAGGTGGTTTATGGGTCTAGGTAGTGATATTGTCAATACTTGGGATGAGATGAAAGAGAATTTTCTTGAGAAGTATAAAGACTACTGTAGTGGTGGAGATATGAGAGGAAATGATATTTTTAAAATGTAGCAAAAGGAGGATGAAAGTTTGGTAGATTACATCTCAAGGTTCCTATTTTGTTTACAAAAATATCCCCATCATACACTCAATGACGAGTCTCAGAAACTACTCTTCCTCGGAGGAATAAGTGAGAATTGCATGGATACCTTGCATTTAATGGGAGGAGATATTACCCAAGTGCCTTGGGAGGATATTAAGAAGTTGTGCTAGAATTATTCTAGAGTAGCCATGATGAAAGGAAGAGGTTGCCATTCCATTATGGGCAAAACCCCTACCAATGGAGTTTTAAGGATGGAGATAAGTCACTTGTTGACTGATTTTAAGAAAGATATCATAAATAATATGGCCACCTAGTTGGACACACTTCAAACAAAGCAGAAACAAGATGAGGTAGAGGCAATGTTGGCAAAATATTTTCCTCATTGCAGACAAAAGAAGAGGGACTACAGATGCAAGATGGTAGCTAATATTAATAGTAAGTAGATTCCACCTGAGTTCAAGCCAATCTAGGTTGAATAAGATCAAGTCTACTATGTTGCACAAATGAGGCCATGGGTTCCAAGACAAGGTATGCCACATGATCCATTATCATTTGCTGGACCATATTTTAATACTTATGCATTTGGTAACCAATGGCAACAACCATCTTCATCTAAATATGGAGGATATTCACATTAGCCTTGGAACA
The DNA here is from genome assembly GCA_027924645.1 of Cunninghamia lanceolata. Taxonomy (NCBI): domain Eukaryota; kingdom Viridiplantae; phylum Streptophyta; class Pinopsida; order Cupressales; family Cupressaceae; genus Cunninghamia; species Cunninghamia lanceolata. The sequence goes on along the minus strand of BSBN01000388.1, from coordinate 12,210,566 downwards.
ACCCTCCAAACACTTGAAAAAATTAACAAAAGCCTACACCCCAATGGTGACAATGTTAGGGGAATTAATAGTCACCTCCAGAAAATTGGCAACAAACATCTCAATGGAGAGGAGGATAACAATGGCCAAACCAAACAACTAAATACATGCAACCACCTTCTCAGCCCTAGTAGCCTGCTATAATACCTCCTCTTACTAGTTCCAATTCAAATACACCTAACCTACTCAGTTACTAGCTCAGCCCTCACCTAACCCAAATAATAGACCATGGCAGCAACCAGTATACTCTACTGATCCAAATCAATTTCCTGCATATGATGTGAGTGTAAGTGACATCCACATGTGTTCAAGAATTGCCTCAGTAGCTCCATCATTATTGAGCTTCCTAAGGAAGAAGAGGAGCCTTTAAATGCCCCCATTCAACCAAATGCACCTAAAAATCCTGAACTAGTCCCAGTTAAGCAGGCGGCACAAGAACTACCATTTCCATAGAGGTTGGAAACTGTGAAACAAAAGCAAGAGAAAGAGGAACCCACCTTTGACATTCTAGAGAAGTTAAAACATGTATGTGTCAAGATCCCTCTATTTTAGGCCATAAAAGATGTTCCTAAATATGGAAAAGAAATCAAGGAAGCATGCCTTAAGAAGCCAGGCAAAAAGAGGCAAGACCCCACTATGGTTCATGTGGTGGGACAGTTGGCTGACATCATGCTTGGGAAAGTGACTATTCCCAAATATAATGATCTAGGGAGTCCTGTGGTAGGATTGTTATAAATGAGATCCAAATAACAAATGCTCTGATTGATCTGGGAGCATCCATAAATGTAATGACTAAGGATATCCTGTAGCAACTAAATGTTGTAAACATGAGACCTACTCCTACTATCTTGCAGCTTACTGATAGTTCTACTGTTAAACCTGATGGGATAGTAGAGGACCTTGTGGTATCCTTGGACTCATTGGAATATCCAACTGATTTCATGATAGTTTCTCCTAAAGCTACATTGGGAGGGTATCCCATCATTCTAGGAAGGCCATGGTTAGCCATAGCTAATTCTTATATTGGATGTCAGTCAGGAGACATGACCATCTCTGATGGGAGAATCGCTCAAAAACTTGTTCTTTACCCACCTACATAGCCATCTCATGATATGGATAATCCTATTTGGTCACATGTTGCTAAAGAGGCTAAGGAAGCTAATTCTGTGGTATAGCTTATGATGTTAGGCAAAAGTTCTTTCATACAGCTTCAAGAGGAAGATGAGGTATTGTCTAACATAATTCAGAATCATTGTGAAGTAGAGGAAGCATCATCCTCTCATTCTGCTGATCCAATGAAGACACTTATTCCCACTTTTCCTGTAGCAATAGGTATGTCTCATACATTGCTTCCCCAAGAAATTAAGGTACCAAGCATTAGTGAAGCAACTATGGTAGAGTTAACAACTCAAGTGGAGATTTTAGAAGATAGATATATGAATATTAACAACAAATTGACTCAAGAACAACAATTGTCTTTGACAAGCTTGTTAAAGAAACACTAGAATGCCTTTGCATGGGATTACCATGACATGAAAGGACTGGATCCCACATTATGCACCCATAGGATTTATATAAAGGAAGATTGTACACCAGTAAGACTACCACAAAGGAGAATCAACCTTGCATTAAGAGAAATTGTCAAAGAAGAATTACAAAAGCTATTAGATGCAAGATTTATCTACCCAATCTTAGATAACCAATGGGTGTCTCCTTTGGTTCTCGTGCCCAAAAAGGGAGAGAAATGGAGAGTTTGTATTGATTACAAAGAATTAAACTTTACCACCAAAAAGGATCATTTTCACCTTCCTTTCATAGACAAGGTATTAGACTCACTTTCACAAAAGCAGTACTTTTCATTTTTGGATGGGTTTAGCAGTTACAATCAGATACAGATTGCACTAAAGGACCAAGAGAAAATAACATTTACCTATCCTTGGGGGACATATGCCTACTCAATGCTTCCATTTGGCTTATCCAATGCACCTGCAACTTACCAAAGGGCAGTCATTAGCATATTTTCTGATATTTCACATGATTGCATGGAAATCTATATGGACAATTTTACTACTTATGGTGCTACTTTTGAAGAGGAATTAGGAAACTTAGGGAAGGTGTTGGAGAGATGTGAAGACCATAATCTATCCCTGAACAGTACAAAATGCTTCACGATGATGCAGGAAGGAGTAGTGCTTGGCCACTATGTCTCTCCAAAAGGAATTCGGATAGACCCAACAAAGATTGAAGTCATAATCAATCTTCCCATTCTTGCAAATCAAAAAGATGTCAGAAGCTTCTTGGGTCATGCAAGGTACTATAGATGTTTCATCAAGGATTTTAGCAAAATGGCAGCCCCATTGTATACTCTTTTCACTAAAGATGCTGAATTTTAGTGGAATGAAGACTATAACAAGGCATTTTCTAATTTAAAGGCAACATTAACTCATGCTCCTATACTCAAAGGGCCCAATTGGGAGCTCCCTTTCCACATTCATATTGATGCATCAGACTATGCCCTAGGAGCAGTCTTAGGGCAGAAAGAAGGAGCCATTGAACATGCTATTTATTTTGTCATCAAAAACTTATAGGGTGCTAAGTTCAATTATATAATGACAGAAAAGGAAATGCTGGTAGTAATCTATGCCCTCAACAAATTTAGGAACTACATAATAGAATATCAAATGTTTGTGCACACAGATCATGCATCCATTAGGTATCTTATGAACAAACTCTTGATATCAAGTAGATTAGCATGATGGGTGTTGCTAATGCAAGAATTTGACATCACTATTGTGGATAAGCTAGGTAAGGCCAATGTTGTTGCAGACTTTCTTTCAAGGCTAACTACATCAAAGGAAAACCAAGTCATTGATGACTTCTTCCCTGATGAACACTTGTTTTCAATCACTGTGTAAACACCCTGGTATGCTGACATAGCCAATTATCTAGTCACAGGGAGAGTCCCTCCTCATTTCTCTCCAAAGGATAGAAGCGTGTTCATTGAAAAATCTTTTCCTTCTTCATGGATTGCTAGATGTTTCTTCTACATTGGACCAGACCATGTCATGAGGAGATGTGTGAGAGAAGATAAAACATATGACATTTTATATGCATGCCAAAATGAACCATGTGGAGGGCATTTTGCAGCAAAGAGGACATCAATGAAGATTTTGAATACAGGTTATTACTGGCCCACACTCCACAAGGATGTAGGGAGATATACAAGGAAATGTGATAGATGCCAGGGGATGGGACACCCAACCAAATCTAATGAGATGTCCCTTTACCCTCAGCTTGTGATCACTCTATTTGATAAGTGGGGATTAGATTTTGTAGGACCCATTGATCCCCCATCCAATGGTAAATCCTATATCTTAGTATGCACTAATTATGTAACCAAATGGGTAGAAGTTAAGGGTATGAAGCATGCAAGAGATAACAAGGTTGCAGAATTTCTTTATGACAAACTTTTCATACGATATGGGGTTCCTAGAGAGATGGTGACTGATCAAGGAGCTTAATTCACCTCAACCCTAGTTGTAACACTAGTCAATGAGTACAACATAAGGCACAAGAAATCTACTCCTTATCACCCTCAGGCTAATGGCCAAGTTGAGGTGACTAATAGGGAAATTGAAGCCATTCTTACCAAAACTATGCTATCCATAGGAAGGATTGGGCAAACAGGCTGCCAAAAGTTGTTTGGGCCTATAGGACAACCTGGAAAACAACCACAGGCTTCACCCCTTTTGAGTTGCTATATGGAAAGACAACTATGATGCACATTGAGTTTGAACATATGACTCTTCAGACTATAATAGACTTGGGGATGGATATCTTTGAGGTACAATAGGATAGAATCATGTAGCTCAATGCTTTGGATGAGATGAGGAAATCAGCCTTGCATCACATAGACGTAGTGTAGAATCAAAGAATAAAGTGGCATGACAAATTCATCAAAGACAAGAAATTCCAGCCAAGTGACTAGGCACTGCTTTATGACTCAAGGTATCAGGATAATGTAGGGAAGTTATAGACAAGGTGGCTAGGACCATATGAGGTTGCTAAAGTTTTCTCTAATGGTGCTATGCAACTCACCATCATTGACCCTATCATATTCAAGCTACTTGTCAATGGTCATCTCCTCTGGTTGTATCACAAGCCAACTTCAAAGAAAAAATTCCTGCAACAATTCACTCAACATGCAACACCTGAACTTCCTACAGTCGAAGGCAACAGACCTAGTGTCCCTCCTTTTGGATAACCAAGGTATAACACTTGTCATAATAAAGACTTCCACTTTTATGGGGATCCACTTCTTCATTCATTCACCTATCTGCCCATCCATATCCATCATTCTCTCTTCCATCATGTTGCCATGATCTCATTTCATTCCACCTCACTTTCTTCTGCCCCACTTTCATTCATTGGTCAATCAAATTCTTAAAAGGTGACTGGTACTTTCTCCATGATTTTTGTAACTGATCTTCCAAACATCAAGGTACGTACGCATTAATTTGTTATATCTTACTTATCTTTTAGTACATTCATTTAATTATTGTAAATTGATGTCGATGTTCTCCGTAGCATGTAATTATTCCCTGCCCAATGAAATCACGCATCACCATTCTACATGTGAGGACACATGCTCAAATTTAGGTTGGGGAGGGAGTGTGAATACCATGCCCACATGTCAGTCCATGCTGCTTTATGCTAGCATGTCAGCAAAGTTTAAAATTGAGTTGATTTGAATTCTGAGTGAGATGATGGCACACAAGTGTGAGGTGATAGCCTTCATTGATTACTGCTTACTGCCTATACTAATCATAATCTTGAGTTCCCAAATAAGGAAAATTCAGACGACATTGGTGATTGAAAATTTAGCAGTGTTGTAAGAAGGCGAAGTATAATTTTTAGATAAAGATTGTAGGAAGAAAAACTTTAGAGTGATTATTTTCAAATAGATAAACAATGGGAGATGGATTAATTCGAAATGAACCCATAGTTCATGAGGTATTACTATAGGATGCACCCAACCAGCCCAAGTTTAGAAATTGTGGGTGGTTAGATTATTTCTTGAAGTTGAATGGTTTTAATGAAGATGTTCCATTGGAATTTACCTAGACATTATCTAAAGGTAAGTCCACGGTAAAAGGGTTAGAGGTATTAGCTACTGAAGAAAGGATTATAGAAGTTACAGGGTTACAATCAATAGTGAGAATTACCCTATTACCAGAGATGCCAGGTGAGCTAGGGTCAAATTTACAAAACCTAGTGATCCTCCAATAATTGCAGACAAATAGCGAGCCAAGAGAACCTCTCTACTTGAGCCATGGAAGCAATTAGCTATTCATGTTGTGAGGTACATTACTTGTGAAGGTTGTCAGTCAAATCTTCATTCTGTGTATTTCAAAATGTTGAATCATATGAGGCATGGGAGAAGAATGAATGTTCCAAATGTGCCATACCACCTTCTTTCAATGATGGTGACCGAGACCCAAAAAGGTAGGGCTAATTCTGCTTCCCACCATTGTTTGATTAAATTGTTAGCTAAAATTTTTTTGCATGATGTGTCTGATATGACTTGGGAAGAATAGCATTTCTGAACTACGGTTGTGCCTCAACCTCATAGGACTAGGACGAGAGTGAGTTCTGTTGAAGCTACTCCTAGAACTTCAACTTCTAGTGTAAACCCTCCTACAACTAAACAAACTATAGAAATTAGTTCTTCTGAGGTAGAGCATTCAGGCAAAGAGAGTTCTTCTTCAGATTCTGATGATGATGTTCCTCTGAGCAACCTAATTGAAACTAGGGCATAGAAGAAAAAGGCAGAAATAAGAAAGGGTAAAGATAAAAAGCAAATTGTAGGAAAGGGAGTGCCAAGCTCTAATAAATGGAAGGCTAACACTATTCTTCTTGCAACTAAAGAAAAACATGAGAGCCCTCCTAGACAATCAAGACTCATTGAGACAACCTTTGGTGTGCCTCCACACAGAAGCCCTAGGGCTGAATAAATGTCACTAGAAGATACAGAGTCTCCAATGGGGCATGAGAATGTTGAAGAAAAGCACATATTTAAGGAAGAACCAAATGTAACATTAGCAGACCTTGCTGCCACCGTTGAACAAATTGAGATTCAGGGACATGAAGACAACCAGGGGTTCTTATAGAAAGAGGCCCTGCAGTCAGAATTGGCTGAACATTAAGGAACCATGCAATTAGTGCTATATGAAGGGCAACATCAGTGCCAGGAAAACTTTTGGTAGGAATACATAGGCCCTCTAATTTTTCAATGAATATGGTAGCTATGAATTTATGGAATGAAATGTAGAGGAGAGAAGAAGAATAGAAAAAGGAGAAACACAATTTGAAGGAAGAAATTTAAAAGAAAGATGAGGAACTTGAAGATAAGAACACAAAAATTGTGACTTTAAAGGAGAGAGTGGATAATATGGCATCCTTAGTGCCTCAGGTATTAGAGTGTAGGACTCCTCCAAGGGTCTATGCTCTGTATTTAAAAGAGATGCATCTTTCTTTTAAAATGGCAAGGATTATTTCAGGTTTGAATCCTTCCATTGAGTCTCCTCTTAAATTTTTCAATGCTTATTGGATTGCTCCTCCCAAAATGAAGAATTTGTTTTGTGAATTCTATTTACATAATTATGCTGTGTCCCAAGATCATGATTAGAATCTCTTGTTGTATGTTGGGGATGTTCAATTAAGGGCATTTATGTCTTGGATTCAAAATGAGATTAGTTGGGGACAATAATTTAGGGCTTATAGGAAAACAAAATTCAACACTCCTCTGTCCATCAGAGCTAAATCTAGAAATCCAGGGAGCATTTTCAATGATTGGCATAGAATGCTTTAAAGACTAAGCTATGGCAGTAGAATCCTAGCTGAGAGAGAAGCAGTTTATAGAGAATATGAGAAGGTAGAAAACACCATAGGAGAATCTTTAAAGGGACATTTGGCACAAAGGTGGAACAGTTTGTCTAATGAACTAAAACAAGCATAGCCTCACTCTCTACAGAATTATATTGCAACATGTAAAAGAGTGGATAGATATATACAAATTGGGAGGACATAGGACCAATTCTGGCTTCACTTAATTTTTCAACCACCTATCCTATTATGACCTATGCCAAATTTTAGGTTTTACCAATATGATATTGCTGAAGAGAGGTAGAGATGGAATAGATTGGATAGACAACAAGGGTTCTATTGGGATCCTAATTCACACACTACAAAAACTAATATAGGACAACTATTAGTTGTTAATTTCAGGGCATTGACCAAACAAAAGAACAACCCTTCCTCTGCTTGAGGACCAGCAAAGTCTTAGGTTGGGGAGAGTGATGAGTCTAGTTTATGACTCAATTTTGTTAGAATTTATCATTCATTTGTTGTAGTTTTCTTGGACTTTGGTACCTAAATCTTGATCTTTTCATGACATTTCCTTAAAACCATAAGATATTGGGCATAGGTTATTTCCTATAATCTTTAATGACATTAACATGCTATATGAACTATCTAAGTTAATTTTACATGTGGTTAATGAACGTTACTCTAAGATAGTTATAGATATGCAATTATTATGCATACTAATATTGTTATGCAGATATAATTAGCAGGCTATAAAGTTAAGGAAAATTCTGTCAGTCGGTTACTCGCCATCAAAGTCAAACAAGGTGGTCATTCAAATGTCAAATGGAGGGAAGATAACCACCTTGTAACTGGGCTTAATTACTTGTTGAGCAAATATAGGAGTTACTGTTGTGCTAGATCTGTATTGAAGTGACCATGCTTGACCAGATTCCATGCATGCATAACCTCCTCTCTACTTTCTATGCTTTCCCCAAAGTGGCGTCCTCCTATTCTATTAGAGTTGACTACCTTGCTAGGTAGTTGGTTTGTAGTTTTATTTCAATAAATAAGACTCAGATGCTCCTTTTGAGGGGTTGATTAATCTGAGGTTGTACTGGCACTATTAATTTTTTAAGCAATATAGTTATGTTGCTCATTTGTACTCATGTTTTCCAATGAATAAAATGAAGTTATAAGTTTGCATCTTGGAGTTTACATTTGTCTTAAGGGATACTCATCCAAGGGGGCCCACTTGGTGAGCATTCCATCCTTTAGTTTAGTTGTCATTTTATGTTAAGCAGTTAGTTAGAATCTGGCATCGAATGTTTCTGCAGCCACTAGAATTCCATTCTGTGTCTATTCCTACAGCCAAACTAGATAGAGTAGTTTCCTCTTTGTTTGCCTATATTTTCATTTTCTGTCATGCACTTCAGCTTAGTATAGTTGTTGGTTGATGTTCAGCATTTATGTTATTTCTTTCCAAGCAATTTACTTTCAGCATTATGTCTTTCTTAGCTGTAGAATGAATGTGGCTACTTTGGAGTTCCTAGTGCACATACTATGCTGACCTATTTCAAGTTCACGTCCCTAGGTTGACAAGTCAAATGCATCTTTATAGTGATTAACATAGCTATTCAGGTTCGATGTCTAATCTCTGAGTCACAACTTTATGGGCTTAGTTGTTAAATCATTGTAGGAGACCAACAAGGACCTAGACCAACAACAATTCCTACATCAACAACCTTCTTTGTGATAGATGATTTTCTAAAAGCCTCTCCTATCATTAATGCCATCTTCTCTAGGGTAGATGTTTCAATCGATCCCCTCATTTCCTTTGGAGGGATCTTTGGGCTCTTTTGATATACCTTTGGCCCATAAGATGAAGGAGAGTCTATACTATAGGTCTTCTATTTCTTGTATGATTGTATCTTTGAAGAAGGAGTATCTTCCTCCTTTTCCCTCTCTCCTACTATAGGTGGTTTGAAATTTTACAATTTGAGGTTCAACCAATCATTGTTGCGTTATAACACTCCTGTACTGAGTCCTCTTAAAGAAATATCTTCTTTTATGGACCAATCAATGAGGTCCAACTCTTTAGTATCAGTAGTGTCTAAATCATACACCAGATTGAAAATGTGTCCATCATTTGAGAATTCCTTAGGTATGTAATTCGTTAAGCCAAATTATCTTAACTCAAATGTAGTGAGCCTTGTGTAGTTTATCTTTCAGACTTCAAAATCATCAGTAAAGTTTTCCCATAAGTCCTTAAGAGAATGCTTATGCTTGAATCCCATTGTAGGAAATAATTGTCTAAGACAACTGATAGTGTCAAAGTCCTCTCTTCCGTCATAGAACTTCAAGTTCAATGCATCTAATTCCTCTAATGTTGGCTTGGCAACTTGGATAGAAAGGCATTCATAGAATCCCAATTCAAAAGTGTATCTAACCCCAACTTTATGTTTCCAAGACAACTTAAGATGTTCTTCACTGATTTTCTAGGAAAATTAAATATAGATTAGCCTATCACTGCAATGTCTTGGCAAAAGAAAAGGTGCCCTCTTGAATCCTACAACCCAAATGTATGTGGACTTGGGGAATTGAATGAATCATTCTCCCCATCCCCTTACTAAATCCATTGCCATCTCTAACATTCTCCATCCTACCTCACCCATTAAGTGGAGAATAATTGCATACAAGAATGCATCATTAACTCTCTTAAAGTGTTTCTTAGCTTCTTTCAATTGTAGCTAAGGAAAGAAATCCCAAATTTTGTTTTTCCTAGTGTCTTCTCCTCTAATCCCCACTATTGTCAAACTAGGAGAATTTCCAACTCTGGCTACTAGGTACACAATGTATGAAGTCATGTAAAATTTCTTTGTATTTGGCATGGACATTATTTGTTCATGCTGAAAATATGACACCATTGCCCCCCAATCCAAATGTACCTCCCCTTTGATTTTAATGTATATGAATTGGAACATCTAGGTCTCATAATTCCTGGATCCCCCCTTCCCGAAAACTTTGATGAGAAGCGTTACAATATCTCTAATTTCCCCTTTGAAATCAACCCTGGTGAGATTACTTAGGATTTTGGCTATGGATTTCTTCTTAGTGGTTTTAAACTATTACATGTTCATATGCTTCTTCCATCCATTGACATCTATCTCATATTGCTTGGTGGACTTTGGTATACTTAATGGGTAAGTTTCCCATATCTAGAGGCAGATCAAAAGTTTCTCTAACCATAGGAAGTGTGATGTCTAACAACATGTTTCCATTTGAATCAATACACCTCCTAGTGTTTGGATCATAATAATGAGCTATTGTGAGAACTAGCTCAGGACATTGAACGATTAAAGGAAATCCTACCACATGAGCTAAACTTGATGCATCTATTTTCTTGGCACGAGGTGTAGCATCCTCTAAAAATGTCTTTGAGTTAAACTAACTCAAGTCAGTGTGTCCAAGATTAGTATCGGTGATGTTTTCCAACTCACTCTTGAATTTGGAGACATTTGGAACACTTTGGAACTTATCCTTCATTATGACAAGTGATCCTTTTTTTACCTTTTGTCTAACAACTTCTTGGCCAAGGTCTTCTATAGACTTACCTGAATTTGAGATTGTTTCTTCACTTACTTGAGTAGATGCTCCAACTTCTGACATTTAGTATACTTGGAAGAAGCATAGGAAGGAATACAAATTAAGAAAATCTAAAACAACATTAAACTCTAAGCATTTTGAGTATTCTATTAAATTTTGCATTTGCGAGCCCATTTTAGATTTTCATACCAAGTCCAAATGTGCTCTTGAGTCCCATGGTCCCGTTGGGACTATATGATTCCATTGAATGAGTATCAGGTAGTGGGGTCACATAAGGAAAAAGGTTTTTATGCCTAATACTAAAAATATCCAAAAATCCAATCAGGACCCAAAGTCCTGATCAGATTCTCTGTGAAAGGGATATAATTTTAAAGTAGGGCATGGGGCTGTTTTGGGTTTTCAGACATTTAGGGATCAAAGCCAAAATCCCCTTTGGGACCCAAGGTCCCAAAGGAAATTCCTTTAGGAAAATTCTCTAAGTAAGCATAATCTTTGTGGGAAGCAAGACTCCAAATGGTTATTGAATTTTTTAGTCTAAGGCTAAAAGTGCTTTCAGAACTTGGCATCCTGATTGGATTTTCACTAACATTCAAATGTTAACACTTTCAATGGGAAGGACTTCGAGTGGACATAGGATGTTTAGGTTCAAAGTCCAAAAGTCATTTTGGGACCTGAAGTCCTGAAATGACATTGCAACTCAGTGTATAATATTTCAAGGAGCAGGGCTTCACATGAACTTGGGCTCTTTTGGAAAGGGAACCAAAAATCCCTTTGCGACCCAAGGTCCCAAAAGGATATTTCAACAAAGCATGGGGAGTGGGGCTCCGAATAGCTTTTGGACATTGGGATCCTAAATTTTAGAGTCTGAAGATCCTTTTAGGACCCAAGGTTTCAAAAGGATATTTCCCTTTCTGAGTGATTTTTGAAGTGACTCAAAGAGAGCCAATGGGGCCACGAATCAAAATGGTTTTGTCTTTTCTGCTGAGTCAAACTATCCTTCCAGGGCTGAAGGTCTTGAAAGGATCTATTTAGGAGTTTCAAAGTACAACTAGTTTTGAAATTTGAAAGCCAAGATTTGAATTAAACTAAATGTCCATTTATTCTATAAAACCTAACACAAAACTAAAAACTAAATTGAAAAAAGAAAACCTAACCTACTAACAAAAAGGAAAAAGAAAACCCTAGGCTAAAAAAAAACAATTAGACAAAATGGCGAATTAAATCAACACTAATCTAAAACATGAACAACAACTAGAAAAATAAAGCAAATTAAACTACAATGAAAAAAATGAGATTCAGAATGACAAGAAAAGGGGTTTCAAAGCCCTACTAGGAAGTAATGATGATTGGAATTGAAGAACACGAAATATTTTTACCACATCGACCCAAAATCCACAAAATATCAGTATAATAAATTCAAAATCTTAAATTTTGCAAGCTCAAATGTAGCAATTCTGTTTAATGACAAAAAGCACATGAATCCAAAAGCTACGAAGGTAAAATGAGTGGAATAAATAAGGAAATCCAATTAAATACCCCCTCATTTAATAATTTGTAGCAAATTAAATGCAATAGGTCAAGGTGGGAGTACATTTAGGATTTGGACTTTGGTTGAAAATAAAAAAAAGGTCCAAAAGATCGATCAATGCTTGAAGTCTTGATTAGATTTTGGACAGGGGGCCCGAAGTTCAAAAAGGGACTTGAAACCTAGGATCTCGGTTGTTAGAGAACTTCTAGGACTTTCACCAAAAGGTTTTAAACACAAGTTTTGAAGCTAACAACAATGTCTATGTGAAAACTTAGGACTCAAGAGAGGAACAAATAATCAAAATAGGCCACAATAAGAAAATGACAAAGGGAGGGGGTTTCCGACTGGAAAAAAAAGTTGGGGTGACTATGCAGGGCATAAAAGAAACCCTAGTCTTAAATCAAACCCTTGATGGAGTCTCCTACACACCTATCAAAATGATGACAAAAAATAAATTTTGCTTCACCTTTTGGGGGATCAAATGAAGTCATTCAGAAATTCTATTCTATAAGTATGTAGCCATTAGTACAAGCTTTTCAGAAAAAATGATATTGAATATATTTAATTTGATTTTTATATTTATTTTATATTTTGTAGTGAACATAGGCTTTTCAGCAAACATCAAGTTCTCTATTCCACACTTGCGGAAAAAGAAAAATAGAGAAAAAATTCTAAAAAATATCTGTACACTAGGTATTGATGTCCTTGTTTCAACAAAAAATAAGTTAACTTGGATACATACATAAAAAATTATGTTGTATGGTATAAACCTATGTCTGAATTATAATGAATCTCACTTAAAAAATTAATTAAAAAATATGCAACAAAAAACTATGAAAAATATCTATGCACTAGATATTGGTGTTACAAATATTTGTTTAAAAATTTATAATTTTTTCCTTTCTATAAAAAATTTATGTTGTATGGTATAAATGTCACTTTTAAAAAATAATGTTAACTATTAAAAAAATAAGTTATTAAAAGTTACATAAAAAATTCATAAATTATTTCTTAAATTTTTTTAAAAAATAAATTGAGAATCTACACAATAGTTCAAAAATTACTAGTTCACATCATCTACAAATTCTTAATAGATTAGTTGTTATAGGTGTTAGAAAGTGAAAACTTGGTTTAAAATGTTGATTTCAATGTCTCACTTTGGCCAAAAAGTGGGACATAGTATTGTACATTGACCCACCCATGATAGTATGAGCCTTCCCACCTTCGAATCAATCACATTTTCTATCTAGGTGGAACCCAAGTCCTTAGATGTCTTTTTTTTGTAATCCCTACATTAGATCATTTCTAAATCTTGCTAAGCTAGCATTGTCTTGGAGAGATAATGGTCTCTTCATTGGTTTATAAATGCCTAAAATTTATGCATAAAAGAGTCACATATATATAGTGTTAGATAGAAAAGAAGGACTAGCTCAAGAGATCAAACTAGGTTGAATCCTCTTCTATCCAACATTAGAACACAAGCTGAGCTTGGCTTCCACCCAAGAAGGAGATCCAAACTATAGGGGCTTTGTCCCTTTCTTGTATAGAAGAGAATCAACCAAATCCAACCAATCAAACTAGTGCAAAATAAGAAACCCTAATTGAACAATATTGAAGCATAACATACTATCAGAAGCAGATATCAAGAATTTAAAACAACAACAACAATCAGATTACAAAGCAGAACCTGGATCTAGGTTTGAGAACCCAAAGGACCAAGGTAGTTGGGTTCCCTAGACCCTAATTAGGCTTTTACAGAATGTGATGTTTGCTATGTCTTCACTCTTCTATGTTTATGTCTTCTAGAACTTTATTTCTGTAGATTTTTCTGGATCTGACCTGCACACACACAAGAAGGAAAATGGTTGGGTGCTATTTAGGAGTTTGCCTATGTCAAGCTCCATGAATGGTGTTTCCACCTCCACAATAGAAATGATTGTAGATAAAGAGAGTGTTCCCTAGGAGGGTAGATGTAAATCTAAAGTAGAATGGAATTCTAGAACAAAGCATGAAGAAAAGAAGTCACCATAGCATGATTAAGCGACATCACAACTTGACTCAAGAAGTTGGTGTATCCCAAAGAAGTAGAGAGATATTCACAAGACTTGAAGAAGTTAGTGCCACAATAATAATCAACTATAGAGAGCTTTAAAGAAGCATGAGAGAGAATGAGAGAAAATAAGAGAGCTAGAATCCTCCAAGAAGTTAGAGATCACTTACAGATGTTCAAATGAATTAACTAACTTGATTTTATATGCATTTTTACTCAATAAAACCAAATGGGGCTGACATGAGGAACTACTTAAGATGTCTTAAGATAACATACCATCAATTTAGGTTAGGGCTAAATGAGGGACCAGGATGCTTGGATGCCCTTGTCCTTTAGCCCCACAAATTATGGCATGAGTCCCTTTAAGTTTACTTAGGTCGGCCTCATTATTTTTTTGTTAGGTTTTATCATCAGGATCAAGAATTAATCATTTAATGTTCAAAAATGTGTTATAATAGGTCATGATTAACAAGTGTAAACATTTTAGGGCAACCTAGGTGCTAAACTAGGTGTAAAATGCTAGTGTACATATTTTACGATGCAACATTTAGCCCCCACTTTACTGTGGATACAAACTTACATTTGAACTCACACTAAAGGATGGAGAAGACAAAATTCAAACACAAGAACACATAGAAATCATAGAATGTTGCCAAAATCGAGGGGTGATCAAGCACCCAAATTTAGGATTCTAGGAGTCTATGATGATTTGCATACACATAAGACACATGACATAATTAACTCATATATGAAGCACTTAGAGAACATGAGATAAGACAAGGCATACACAAAGCATACACTTGAGAAATCACAATGCATACACACAATACACAAAGTATACATGCTTGACATGAAGCATACACATAAGGCATAAAGTATACATAGAATACACATGAAACACACATGAAATACATGAAAAACACTCAAGGAGAATACATAAGGAATACATAGAGAAAATACATGTGAGGCATAAGTGAGGCATGAAGAATATATAAAGAATAGGAATATATGAGGACAACACACACATCATACAACAATCACAAGAAACACATAATGGAAGACCCTGAGTCAACATGACAAAAGCCTACATTAATGTAAATGTTGTATCAATCATCATGCATCATTCCCCAAGATGCAATAAGAAGAATGCTAAGGGGTTAGTTAGAAATAAGAAGAATAAGAGGAGTAAAAACACATCATACACACAATCTATCTAAAGAGAAGTGTTTCCACTCAAGGGAATACACAATCTACCTCCTGCAAGAGGGTTTTTATGAAGCCTTCTCCCAAACATGCAAGGAGTTTGAACTTGGGAGAATAAGATAGACGCAAGATCTTGTTTCCAAGCATGCCATAATACTTTCCAAGAGAGTGGAGTAACAAAGATAATCAACAAGTGTTTTGATAGAAAGATAGGAGTAAGGCTCATAGAAGGATATATGCCCCCACCTTAAAGTGATTGCTAACTCCATTAGGGAGAAATTTCCTTTAAGGTAGAGTGAGGAAGAAATATAAAATAGGCATGAGATATTTCTAAAAGCACATGCCCAAATTGTATGTGTTTTCAAAAGCTACATCATGACAAGGGGCTGCCCCCAGGATGAGAAAAACAAGGCAATTCTTATAGGCATGATACATAATAGCTTGTGTAGTCATGGTATGACATCGAGAATTGCAATAAGGTGCTACACACATAAAACATCATAAATTACAAAGATAATAGAGGAAAGATCACATGAAAGTAGAGTACATATGATTTGAATCATGAAAGGATACTAGATCATCCAAGAAAAACAACACAATTGTATATCATGACATATAGAATAATGAAGATGCATATAGAGGAATGACACAATGAGTTTGAACTCTGTACATGTTTGTGCTAAAAAGGGTGCCAAGGGAGAACTACAACATTAATATGGGGATAACATTACATACAGACATAACACAAATGAGAGGAAGGGACCACACTTGCGAGTTGACCTATAACAAATCATCCTCCCCCCACTTGCTTATTATAAAATGGATGGAGGACAAGCTGCTCTAGGGACTACATCAAGCATTGTGAAGAGTGCTAGAGCCATACCTTGTTTGAAGTTGTTGAATTTTCTCACCCAAGACTCAGCAATCCTTAGTGGAATAGGCCAACACTCGATGATATACACAATAATGAGGTGTCGAATGATTATTTTGTTGAATCTTTTTGTGTGTTAGAGTAGGAAGAGTGATTAAGCAGTCCTTGAGTAGACTCGATAGCATACTCTTGTTGAGAAAGAAGAGAAGATATAGGTGGAGTAGGAAGAAATCCTTTTTGTTGTGAACATGGCTGAGAGAACGTAGGAGGTTGGAAACCTAACCCTAGTTTAGATAAGTGCAGTGTTGGTTCAATAGGTTCCTTAATTCCTTGTTCTTTGCATCCTAACCCATTTCCATTGTATCCTTTTTTATAAAGAATTTTGAATCCACGACCATAACGCTTCTCCAAGTTCATCGAAAGAGGAGAGGTCTTATGGCTAGCTTTATTGAATTGAGAATTGTCATCTTGTGTTGAAGAAGAGGTAGAAAGATCATTTTTTTTATCTTAGTGAGGAGGGCCAATCTTTATTTCAACCATCCCATGGGGGTTGCAATCTAAAGAGACCTCATCATTACCAAGACACATATTAGAATTAGATAATGCTTTATCACAAAAGGTCGTCATTTATGTAGAAGAAGGTGGATCTTCATCAATTTTAAAGGTTCAATTGTCATTAATCTTAAGTTTAAACTTTGTAGGAGTAGAAAACTATGTTGAAGAAATTTCATTTACCTTTGAGATTTTTGGGTTTGAGGGTGAGACTTTATATTCACCCACAAAGGAGGGTGCAAAATATAACGAACCCAAATCATCACCAAAAAATGCATTTGAAGGATTAACACTATCCTGTCCAACCCTATTGTTAGTAGTGGAGGATAGTGTTTTGGTTTTTGTTGAAGAAGCAATAAAATTACTTAGAGGGATTTGGTATCTCACTTCCAGTTGTAAGAAACTTTCCAGATTCAAATCAGCTTCAATTGTATGTAGTTTGTTTTCAAAGATGAACTTTATTGAATGATGAAGGGTAGACGGGATTACCCCCATGACATGGATCCACATTCTATCAAAAAGAAGATTTTATGAAATGGAATTAGGCATGACATGGATAAGGGTAAGCAATGTCACAGGTCCAACCTTAACATCTAAGGTGATTGTACCTAGTGATTGCTTACCAAAATTATCAAAGCCACAAATGTTGAGTTTATCTAGTTTGATGAGAGATGTATCAATATTGAGTTTATGTAAGAACTCTATGCCAAAAACATTAAGACCTGATCCACCATCAATTAGAGTGTATCTTACCCTCATTCTCTTAATGATGATGAATATCATAATAGGTTCATATTGGTTTTGAACTTCTATGGGAGGTAATTCATGTTGAAATGAAATATCTGATATTGTTGCATGCATACAACTAAATAGAGATGCTACATCTTTCAATCTAACAGAAGGTGGAACAATTAGCTTTTGTAGAGACTCTTGGAGCATTCCATGGTATGTAAGTGATGTTTGTATTAAATCCCATAGAGAGATCTTCACTGGAGTAGCACAGAGCTACTCGACAAGATCATCTTCTTTACCAATATGTTGAGGAAGATGAGGTGCTTGAGGTAGGATAGATTAAGAAGGTGGAAGAGAAATGGGCACACTTGGTGCAAGCTTACTTTGTTTGTTATTGTGGGTATTGTATGTGTGAGAAACTACATTATAATGAGATTGATGCGACACATTTTGAACACCTTGATTCCTTTGAGTAATTTACTTTGTAATATTGAGGAAGTAACCAGGAGGTCGAGATGGTTTTGGAACACCTCGAATTGTAATCATAGGTTTAGAGAAAGTAGGTAGATTAGGTGCATCATGTACAATGATTTTAGGAGTATTTTAAATATTAATACACTTATTCACTATCCCTCTAGTGAGCGAAATAAGTCTATTAATGATGATTGAATTGACATTGTTTTTCTTCTAAGTAAGCTCAACATACATCCTCGAGGGATTTAATGTGAGGGACCACTCTTCATCCACAAATGCTTCATCTTTTGAAGGGAGAGCATTGGAATGAAGGGATGGTAAAGTGTTGTTAAGAAAATTTTTGAAGATTGTATCTTTAGTGATGTCCAATGGGTGTGCACAAGAAGTTGAGTCCATTTTTTGGCCAAAAAGTGGAAGTGCTTTCCCTGATTTTCAGAATTTGTCACATTTGACCTAAAATTTTGAAGCACTTAAAGGTGGAATCTTGAAAAATGTTAGTAACTATAAAATGTAGTAGTCGGAGTCTAGTTTCCAAATATGTAATTTTTTTTAATACCTAGATGATAGAAATTAATTTTTAATAGGTATTTCTAAAAACCACTATTTAAAAGTCACTTTTTTTTACTATACCATGCACGTGTATGTCATCCATATTTTGACCTAAATAATCATATTTTTCTAAATCTTTTTTGGAAAAAGATTTGTAACTCAATGAAGCACGTTTTCCATAAATTTTTGTAATTTTTTATGGAATATTTTTTTTTGTTAATTTTTTATTGGTTGTTTTTGGTGTTTTAAAAAATCATCATGTACGTCACACATAAGATGACCTAAACTTATCATTTTTTGAATTTTTCTTTTCAAATTGAAAAGAATTGTCTAAAGTACATTTTCATATAATTTTTTTACAAAAAATATTCTGATAAAAAGTTATTAGAATATTAAAAAACCCTGATAATTCAAGTTTATGGCCCTGTTTCATCAGAAATTAATTGAAAAATAGAAAAAAAATCTAATTGTAAAAAAATTTATATATTTAGAATCTACACTATCTCATCTATAATGGGTTTTAATTTTGTCAAAAAATTCTGTAAGAAAGGCCTTCAGACATATGCTCAAAGTCATTATTTTGTTATGACATTGACAAGACCTTCAACTTCCAGTTCAAACCAAGTCCAAAGCCAAAAGTTGGGTTCCCAAGCCTTTTTCCTAACCCAAAACCCATAGCAAAAATT
Source organism: Cunninghamia lanceolata (assembly GCA_027924645.1). NCBI lineage: Eukaryota > Viridiplantae > Streptophyta > Pinopsida > Cupressales > Cupressaceae > Cunninghamia > Cunninghamia lanceolata. Next base: position 12,191,412 of record BSBN01000388.1, on the reverse strand, counting down.
GAGTCAAAAATTTAAATTTTATGAAATAAGATCTCGTTCTATAAATGGGATCCCATTTCATAAAAGATTAATATTTTAACCTTTTATGAAATGGGATCCTGTTTCTTCAAAATGAGATCTTGCTTTTGGCTTGGGATCCCGAAGCATAATGGGATCCCGTTTCATAAAAAATAGGATCCCATTTTGGTTTACCTGATTTTGATTTTTTTTCTAAATTTGAAACTTCCACCTTAAGTGGACTCATTATTGTGCATTTACCCCAATAGGTTTGAACATGTAACTAAAGGAGGAATACCAACGCTCTTCATATCCTTAGTGATATCTAAGGTATTTGAACATTCAACCAAAGGAGAAATATCAAGGGTCTTCACTTCCTTAGTGATATCCAAGGTACTTGAACATTCAACCAAAAGAGGAAGATCAAGGGTCTTCACTTCCTTAGTGATATCCAAGGTACTTGAACATTAAACTAAAGGAGGGAGATTAATAAGATGAGTCACTGAATCACTATATACTATGGTAGAAGTAGAAATAGTATGCTCATCATCCTGTAATGCCACATCTCCAGAAGATAGATCATTCAAATGAAGAAAAGGTAAAGTAATGCTAAGGAATGTGTTAATGATTTCATCCTCTTGCACCAAAATATCCTCACAAGTGAGAACAATTTTGGGAGAAGAATCCAAATCATAGGGTGACATAGGCAAAGCTAGGTCACCATCATATGCCTTAGAGGTGATGTTAATGATATTATCATTAATTGTAGTAGAAGAAGAACTATCACCATCATCTTTCTCATGACTATTCATGGAGATGAATTTCACAAGGTCCTCTAATATTGATAAAAGTAATACAAGGAAGCTAATAATACATGTATGTGTGATATGGAACACCAACGTATAATTAAATTTAGACATGATTTGAGTATCTAAAATAAGATTTCAATCAATGATCTACAAGTGCAAGATAAGCGGGCCTTTCCAAAATATGGTGTTTATGGTAACCACAACGACTAAGTCTTCGAAATGTAAGATGTGAAGTATGTGCAAATGATTTTCCTAAGTAAACACAAGAGGGATTTAGAAAAATTTTCTTTGAATGAGGGTAAAAGTTTAAAGTTGTGTCACACTTTGGGCCAACTTATCAGCATAAACGAATTTAAGTATTTCCAACTAAAAGTCAATTTTGGTGAAACTTATGTTCTATCTGAATTCATTCTAGCTAAATTAGATCTAGGTCACAACTTTTCCAATTGGAACCATCCACTAAAAACATATGTAGCATCACTTTGGGGTTCATTTACCAAAAAAAAAAATTTATTTGAAAAACTTAATGCTCTAACAACTCCTACTCATGCAAATAACCATTTTAAAATAATCTAAAAATACCCTTTTGTAGATCAATCAATCTACTTTGTAAAAATATAAATTTTAAACATTTCAATTAATGTTTAAATTTTATTTTTTATTTCTACTAAAAGTAGGTCATCAACACCAAAATATGGTGTCGATTGTCCTCTCAAGATAAAATATTAAAATTTTTTTAAAAAATTGAAAAATATATGATGCACTAGAGGATAGATTCCTTGTCAAGATGACATAATTTTTTCCTATTTTGGATAAATAATGAAGACAAAAGTTGATGTCCCATCAAAACAGCCATGTTTTCATTACACACAACTTCCAAGATTTATTTAAAAATATATTTTTGTCAAACCGGGGAAGAAAATAATCCATGTACTAAAGTTTTGAGCTATGAATACAAAAAAAATATAGAAGGAAAATAATTGAAATTTACTATATAAAGTGTGACATCCCATTCAACTTTATTTTTTAGTATTTTATTAGCAACTAAATTATAGTGTCAATTTTATAAAATACTACATTTAAATAATTTATTTATTTATTTTTAAATAGAAATATAAAATACACAAAAAAATCTACATTTTATTAGTTTACATCATATTAAAATTAAGAACATATACATCACTTTGAAGTGATTCAAGTTAAAATGTTAGATTAGTGTTAGTTGTTTCCTTTATAAAATTGTGACACAGGTTTCTGATTTTACCCATGAAGATGAATAAGTGTCAAATGAAGCTAGATTGTTTTGTTTGTTTATGCTATTGCTTTACAATTTCAAAGAGAAGATAAAGGCATGAATGTTCTAATTAAAAAAATATGACACATATGATGATGTGCAACAACATAGCAAAGATTTGAAAATACGATTTCAAATGCAACCAATAAATGTAAGACTAGCTAGGGTTTATCATCAAACCCTAGATCTTAAATGCTTATTCCTTAAACAAAAATTCTTTGATGCAAGAATGATTTTTTGAAACAAATGATATTTATGACATGCTACAACAATGCAAGATCATATTTGAGGACCAATTACCATAAGAAAAATATGAAACAAGATATAATCATAAACCCTAGGTTTTGAATTTGACTAGGTTTTCCAAAAATTCAACCTTTTTGACAAAACCTTAGTAATGAATATGTTCAAATGCAAAGTAAAGAACTGTGAAATGATTAATTTTTGTAATAGGGTAAAAGTAAGAAGTTGAGTATACATTTTGCAGAAGTCTCCCGCAAATGAAAAATGCCACTTGGAATGGGTACCCATTTTTTAAAAAATAGGTACCTATTTAGGATCAGGCACCCCAAGCAAAACGGGTACTCGTTTTTAGAAATATTTTTTTTTACATGCCTATGGCTAATTTTTTTTTTTTTTTGTTGCAACAGGTACCCATTTATAATGGATGCCTATTTCTAAAATTTTGAAATTTCAAACTCAACAATTTGCATTGGTTTTAGGCTTGGAAACCCAAGCCTTAGCTTTTGACCTGCAACTAGGACACCATGAAAATAGCAAGAGAAAAAACTAGTTTCACCACTATGGCCCGGACAACTTTTTCTTCAGAATATTTTAACGAAATTAAAACCCATTATAGATCTAAAAGCCTAGTTTTCAAATATGTAATTTTTTCTACTATTGAACATAATTTTCAATTTATTATTTATTTTCCAAACAAACTAACTCATAAACTTGAAATAACATAAGTTACTATTTTTTTAATAACTTTTGATTTTAAAAGTTTCATAAAAAAAATTATGTTTGACCAAACTAGACATCATTCTCTACATGATGAAAATTTTTTTGGTGAATTGATTAGTTTAGCTCAAATTATGTTGGCCATACACGAGGGGTTTTAAAAAACACTAGTTAGGGCCATTAAAAAATTAATAATAAAAAAAATATTTATGAAAAAATTACAAAAAAGTATCCTGACCAAAATTCAACATCTTGAGAATCTTTCCACAAAAGGAATTAGAAAAATAGATTAATTTAAGTCAAATTATGTTGGTCGTACACATGCACACTTTTGTTAAAAATAGAGAACTTTTAAAAAGCTACTTTTTGTACATCCAATAAAACACCAATTTGCATCATCTGGGTATTAGAAAAAATTATATATTTGAAAACTAGAAACAAAATGATACATTTCTTATTTTTACATCATCTTAATATTTTATGTACAAATGCTTTAAATTGTCACTCCAAGTACGACAAAATTTTAAAAATAGGAAAAACACTTCCACTTTTTGGCCAAAAAGTGAACTCATCTTCTTGCACTTACCCAATACCAATAAGATCTGATGCACAAATCAAAAATTTAAATCTTTCTATGATGATTTAAAACATATGCAATGAAAACAATGCATAAATATATCCTTTTTCTAATCCTAAAATGTTTGATTTTTCACTTTTCAATGCAAATATGCAAGAATGTATTTTGTTAAACAACAAGATGACATGCTATAGCAAATGAAATCAATTTAATCATGCCCCAAAGATATAAAGAAAATCACTAATCTCCAAACCCTCAGTTCAAGACTAGCTAGATTGTCCAAAAATGTAAGGTTTTTGCAAACCCTAGCAATGAAACAATGTAAAATTAATCTATGAAAGTATACCAAATGATGAATGAATGCAATCTAATTAGATCTAGGGTAGAAAATAACTCAGATCTAAAGAAAGAAAGATGCCAAAGTGCAAGAAATGATGGGTTCACCAAAATGTTAGATAGAAAAGAGAGACTAGGTCAAGAGATCAAACTAGGTCAAACCCTCTTCTATCTAACATTTGAACACAAGCTGATCTTAGTTTCTACCCAAGAAGGAGAGCCCAACTACAGGGTCTTTATCCCTTTGTTTTGTGGAGGAGAACCAAACTACAGGGGCTTTGTCCCTTTACTACAATATTGAATCCAATGTAACCACAAGGTTAAATTTCCATCTCCCCATAATGATCTCCATGTTTGCACTTGCTTGGATGGTCTTATGCCTTCTATTTTTCATCAGACATAGTAAAAATCCACATGCCTTGCACATCAAACTCCTCTTTCATGAGTAGCAATGGAAACTTGGAAGAGTCACCTCAATGAGATAATCTTCTCACCCTCACACAACAAAACAAATATGCTATCATAGCATAGAATCATAAAGATGCTCTGATGCCATATTCAAATATGGTGAGCAAATGTAATATGCAGACTACATAATAGTTGTATAATAATATTATATAATAATATGAAATAGTATATTGATTAACAGATACAATCAGGATACATCTTACATTGCTTTGCATTGGCTTATATAGCCTTGCATATTCCTATGTCAAACCAACTAACCTACTTATAGGAATATAACTTCCTAGAAAACTACCTTTTGTTTTATTTATATAAACTAACCTATTATGTAATAAATCCATCACAAACATCTCTAGGGGTTGCAATAGAGTCAACTCCTAGCTGTGAAGAGCATTTGTTCCATCTTCATTCTCCTCAGGGGATTGTTGAGCACGAGCAAGGGAAATAGCAAGTTGCACACGCATGACTTTACCTGTGTCAATCCAACTAGTGTCCCACCTTGGAAATGATGAGTGGGAGGGCTGAGACCATCCTCCGTGGCCAGTAGAGTCCCTAGAGGGCTGAGGGCCATAGGAGTGAAAGCCATGCTCATGCTGGTCACCACAGTTGCACTTAGAGGTCTAACTGTGACTACGCTGACGCCCCCAAGAGGAGGTGGAGTTAGGCAAAACTTGAGAAAAAGTACAAGGGGCATTGCCCTAGTGGTCTAGCATCTTTTGAAGATGAGAAACTTCAAGTACAACTTTGCTAGCTTACACCTAAATCTACATCAAAATATTAGAACAAAAGATAGCTTTGGTGTACAAAGAAAAAATGCTTATCAGCAATACAGTGATTGAAAATAGCAACATTCCTATCCTTCCAAATGCTACAGAGAATTTACACCTTGAAAACATGTCATATCTGAGTATAGTTGTATGGGAGGTAGGGCCAATTGCCAAGTAAGACCATATGCCAAGAGAAAGGAGCAAGTCTGAATGGTTTGAAAAAATTATGGATCCAATTCCAAGCTTCCTAAGCCTGAGGGAAAAACCAAAAAGAGTACTTGAGAGACTCAAGATGCTCCTAAAATAGAGAATGAGGGATGGGGAGGCCCATATGAACTAGACAAACTCCAAAACAGAGGCCTTGGTAGAGTAAACACCAAGCAAAATGGGCCAATTTAGATTCTAACACTCAGACCAAATGCATTGAAACTGTCTGTGCCAGGTCCCATGGGAGGATTGAAGTTACCAGAGGTGATTCAGCTGCTCCACCATATGATGGTGTGGGGACAACCAAGAATAACCTTTGCATGGTCTATAATTCCAAAAAGGAGTGTCTAGATACCATTTCCAGTCTTCCCACCAAGGTTTGAGAGATCTCACATGCATATTATGCATCATCTAAGGAAGAATAGCATCAATAACCGACTAGTAAGTCTCTTGATCTATATTAAGAAGCCTATACTTTTGTTTGAACTCAAGCCATGGTAAGAACATTTTTGTGGCCCTATGTAAAAAGTCTAGTAGGACATGAATCCCATGTTTGAAGAATTTTAAGGCATGAACCCAAGGTAGCTTAGCAAGTGACTTGTCTTGAGAGTCAAGAATACGAGACCACCAAATGGATTGATGATTAATGGATAAGCCTTTATGAAAATCATCTCTAGACCAATGAGGCCATAGCTTGAGGGCTTCCCAAGCCTTCCAAATGCTTTTGATAAAAAAAGTACCTTGAATGGAGACATGTTCCCTCATAGTGAGGAGGGTTCCTAAATCCAAACCTTTCCATGCTAGTCGACCTGAAGGAGTGCCAATGAAAATGCAATGGAAAACAAGAATTTTCCAAGCATCATTGCCATGTAGTTCCTAAACAATCCATTTAGTGCACTAGGCAATGCCTTTCCGGTGAATGGAGATCAAACCAAGCCCTCCAACCTCTCAAGGGAGGCAACAAAATTCCCATGCAACTCGGTGAAAACCATGATGGTAATCATTGGAGGCCTAGAGAAAATCTCTAAGGATCTTTTTGATCTTCAAATAGGAGGCCTTAGAGGGGACCCAACATGAGGAATATAAAACATGTGTGGGAGCCAAAATTTTAGAACAAACTTGAAATTTACTTGTCAAAGAAAGAGGCTTGTTGATCCATTAATATAATTTCTTCTGAATTCAGGCTATAACAGCCAGCCACAACTTTGAAGGAGAGGCTTAGAATGTAAAGGGAATCCCCTAAAAATGAAAGGTTTCCCCATGATCAATCCATTTCCAATCATAAGAATCTAGCCACCCTAGTTTAGGAAGGAAAGATTATCTATAAATTAGAGTTTTCTACCATTGAACGTTAGAGTTGGAGGCCTGGAAAAAAATATCTAAACATCAAAGAGAAAATTTGACATTATTTTATTTCTCAATGAGAGTGAGGAAAGAATCATTAGTGAAATGTCCATTCACCAGTTTCTAGGTAGAATTGGGAAGGGAAATCCCCTTAACACGAGATTGAGAGACAACTTGCGCTAACAAATATCCAAAAGGCCTGTAGCAGCGAAGACATAAAGAGCAGGGGCAAGAGGCAAACCTTGTCTAATGGAATAGAAATGGCTAAGAAAGTTAGATTTCTAGTTGGAGATGGTGATATAGGCTAAAGCATTAGCTAAAATAATTTGGACCATGTGAATGAATGAGGGGCCAAAACTGAGGGCCTATAGCATGCTTAGAATGAAGCACCACTCAATGCAATGATATGATTCAGTGAAATTAATCTTAATAAACATAACATGCTACTAAGAATGGTGAGCCCACTCCATCCCTTCCCAAATAGAAATGATATTATCCAAAATGTACCTAGATTTAATGAAGCCTGTTTGTTTAGGATGAACAATAAGAGGCAACATTGAGCAAAGCTTGAGTGCCATCACATTAGAAATGATCTTGTAAGAGACATTCAATAGAGTAATGGGACACCAATTATTGATATCATTCAGGTTAGAAGCTTTAGGTATGAATTTGATATTGCCTTTGTTGATAAGATTGCTAATGTAGGTGGACCTCCCTCTTGCCAAAGCAACAAACACAAGCAGTGGAGACTCTCTGCTCTCAATTCAAACTTACACACAATACAAGATTACAACTACTATCATGCTTTATTTTATTTAAATCCACTTCATCAAAATGACATCAACAAAATTCATACAATTGGATTTCAATGGCTTCTACTCTAAACTCGACCTCTCTCTGTGACATTGCACTAGTGTTCCACCACTTCTCAATGCTCCTCTGGCAACTTATATTACCTCCCTCTAATTCTCCTTCCCCTATTTGTGGCTTGCACCCCATTTCTCCTCTTCACATTGCACATTTTATCCTTTACACCAAACAACGAACTCCATTACACAACAATCTATATGCTTTCACAAGGTAACAAATCAAATATTCCCTATGTCCCTCTCAATCACTACACACTCCATTCTCTAGGAAGTGAACTTCCTCCAATACACTGGTCACACTCCCCTCTTGTCTTGTAGAAAAATCAAACATTATACTAGCGCCTCAAGCCCATCCCACTAGCATTCTTCTGACATACCCACTCCCAATTTGGCACCTCTTTTTCCTCCTCTGGCACTACTTCTAACCTATGATAAAACCAACTAGATATCCCTTCTATCCACATTGTGTTCTCTCTTGGGCATTCTCATTTTCTTTGATTATGGTGTCTCTCAATTTCTTTGTAGCCTGTGTCCCCTTGCCATCAATTTGTTTCATATATCTTTACACTTGCAACTAAAAGGATAGAAAACAAAATAAATGGAGTTGATGAGTCAACTCCCTCTTGAAATTATTTGATGCTTTTATTTGTCTTATTCAACTTCCTCTAAGCCACGACCTCCAACGTCGAATTGTTTCCTAGCATTTAGTAACTCAGAACAAGGATATCATCTAGGGAAGCATGATCTCCACATCGCTCATCTTTCCTTGCATACAACAGTTCATATACTTTGAGAACATACATCCCACCCTATTGCAAGACACTACTTATATCTTTGGTATGTAAAAAATTATTAACTTCTACATAACATCTTTATAGGAGTCAGACCTTGTAAAGATCTTCAAAATACTAGGACCAAAGAATGTCTTATTGAAGCTATAATGTAATTTAAGAGCATTATATTCCTTGTGATTGGGATCTACATATAGAGAATCAAATAGGAATGATAGCCTTTTAGCAAGGATATGAACTTTGGATGGAGTGGCTACACCACAACCATTCCCAAATATTCTACCCAACAAGTATGTAAATATCTCTAACTTTAGAAGAATGTTATGCTTGGATGAAGCAAATTGATTCATAGTTGAGGGAGTATCAACCTACATATCCTTTTTTTCTTCCTTGGAACACTACTCAAATAATTGGAGAAATTCATTTAAGTTACGTCAGCAAGACAAACACGAAGCTAAAAACTAAATTTGAACATAACTTCCTACTAACAGCTCAGATTCATTTAAAAGATTGCCAAGATGAAGATGTTAACAATCCCAAACTCTCTACCAAGCCATTCTACCTCAAACCTCACAATATTTGAAATTTTAAAGTTTCCCCAATCTACCAGCACAGATTGCAAAACAAATAAATCTTCAAAACCAGGAAGGATCTAACCACGAAGTCTTCACCACTAATTGTAGAATATTTTTAACAATCTTCCTAGAAGAGGATTTGATATCAAACCTCACCAATCCATCTGAACAATAGTTTATGTGGATTCAACTGATTATGTGCCAGGGCGAAAACTGAAATCTTCCAAATCTGACTGTGCCTCCCATTCCCAAAGCTGAGAGACATCATATGAAACCCAAAACAAACAAAAACTAAAAGAAAAAAAATTGAAATTGTTTTTGGGTGATGTTGATTGCCTGTTTGCCCAGATGCTCCTACATTAGACATGCAGAGTAGGAAAAATTTTGTGAGTAGGACTCACAAAATGGAGTTGGGTAATAGAACTACCATTTCAAGTTGAATACAACCTACAGTAACTCTATCATTGAATTAGGCTGAAATAATTTCTTCTTCCACCTCTTCCAGCATTTCATTGGGACACTTACCATCCTCCTCCACCAAATGCGTACCTTTTTCTTTCTCCCTCTCATGGACTCATGCCCACCATGAACCGTCCTCCTCCTCCAAAGACTCTCTCCTTTCCTCTCCTCCTTCGTGGGATTTGATCCACCACAAACCGACCACCTCCACGAAGTTTTACCTAAACCATCCTCTCTAACCTCTACACACAAACATGCAACATTTGCATTTAAATCTGCAACTACATGTTCCTTCTTTCTATCTAATTGCACTAACACCTCAACAACATGCAAATCAATATAAACTTCCTCATCGTAAAATTCAAAAAAATCAAAAGTTACCTTTCCATTCTTCATTGTTACAGCATGCATCTTCTCACTCTTCGCTACACTGTTCATCTCCTCACCTCCACCGAGAAGCTCTACAAACAATCTATTGATCCTTTCCATCTCCTCTTTCAATAGGTGACCATCCTCAACTTTACGCATTTGTTTGTCATATCGAGGGCCTTCAAAATTCATCATCTTAGCTTCTTCATCAAATGCATTTTCTTCAAGTACTATTGTTGCATCCAATTCCTCATCTTCATTCATTTCTTCTTCACTGCTCACCTCTTCATTTTCACCCTTTTTCTCCATGCATTCCTCATAGCTTGCAATCTACTTAATCTCACATTTATATCAGCCATCATCACCATAATTTTCCTGTCTTGATATTGTCTCTAGCCCTCCAATATCATGGGCTTTTTCACAAATATCTTCATCTCATCTACTGCAACCTTTCACCATCACTTCTCATTCTCTACAATCAAGAAACACACTTCCTTTCATGGTTTCCCAACTATCAACTGCTCAAGACTCTTCACACCTGCAATAGTCTTCTTGAGCCCTTCACAACCACGCTTCCTCTACTTACAGATCTTGGTGCATACTCTGCACTCTCGGGATTACCAACTCTAATAACACTTAATGTAGGAGGACCTCCCTCTTGCCAAAGCAACAAACACAAATACATAAAACACAAGTAGTGGAGAATCTCTTCTCTCAATTCAAACTTATACACAATACACGATTTCAACAACTATCATGCTTTAGTTTATTTAAATTCACTTCATCCAAATGACATCAACAAAATTCATACAATTGGCTTTCAATGGATTTTACTCTCAATTTGACCTCTCTCTATGACATTAAACTAGCATTCCACCACTTCTCAATGCTCCTCTGGTAGCTTGAATTACCTCCCTCTAATTCTCCTTCCCCTATTTGTGGCCTACACCCTATTTCTCCTCTTAACACTGCAAGGTTTATCCTTTACACCAAACAACGAACTCCATTACATAGAAATCTATATGATTTCACAAGGTAATGAATCAAATATTCTCTATGGCCCTCTCAATCAATGCACACTCCATTCTCCAGGTAGTGAACTCCCTCCAATACATTGGTCACACTCCCCTCGTGTCCTGTATCAAAATCAAACATTATACTAGAACATCAAGGCCATCCCACTAGCATTCTCCTTCCATACCCACTACTAATCTAGTGCCTCTTTTTTCTCCTCTAGTGCTTCTTCTAACCTACAATAAAACCAACTAGATATTGCTTCTATCCGCACCCTGTTCTCTCTCTTAGGCATTCTCTTTTTCTTTGATTATGGCGCCTCTCAATTTCTTTGCAACCTACGTCCCCTTGCCATCAATTTGTTTCATATATCTTTACACTTGCAACTGAAAGGATAGAAGACAAAACAAATAGAGTTGATGAGTTGACACCATCTTGAAATTATTTAATGCTTTTATTTGGATTATTCAACTTCCTCTAAGCTGTGGCCTCCAATGTCAAATTGTTGCCTAGTATTTAGTAACTCAAACACTTAAGATATTATCTAGGGAAGTATAATCTCCACAACTCTCATCTTTCCTTCAATATAATAGTTCCTTTCCTTTGAAAAGATACATCCCACCTATTGCAAGTCACTACTTATATCTTCAGCATGGTAGAAATTATAAACTTCTACATAACATCTTTATAGGAGTTAGACCTTGTAAAGTTCTTCAAAGTACCAGTCCCTAACTAAAGAATGTCTGATTGAAGTGATAATATAATCCAAGAACACTATATTGCTTGCGATCGAGATCCACATATAGAGAATCAAATAGGAATGATAGCCTTTTAGCAAGGATGTGAGCTTTGGATGGAGTGCCTACACCACAACCATGCCCAAATATTCTACCCAGCAAGTATGCAAATATCTCTAACTCTAGAAGAATGTTATGCTTGGATGAAGCAACTTGATTCATAGTTGAGGGAGAATCAACCTCCATATCCTTTTCTTCTTCCTTGGAACACTACTCAAATAATTGGAGAAACTCATTTATACAGTTGCGACAAGATGAACACGAAGCAAAAAACTGACTTTGAACACAACTTCCTACCAAGAGCTCAAATTCTTCTTAAAACTTGCCAAGATGAATATGTTGACAATCCAAAACTCTCCACCAACTCATTCTACCTCAAACCTCATGGAATTTGAAATTTTAAAGTTTTGCCAATCTACCAGCATTGATCGTGAAACAAATAAATCTTCAAAACCAGGAAGGATTTGACCATGAAACCTTCACCACTAATTCTGGAATGTATTCATCAATCTTCCTGCAAGAGGATTTGATATTCAACCTCACTAATCTATCTGAACAATAGTTTCCATGGAATCAACTATTTATGTGCCGCGGCGAAAACTAAAATCTTGCAAATCTGATTGTGTCACACATTCCCAAAGCTGAGAGACATCATATGTATGAAACCCAAAACAAACCAAAAATGAAAGAAAACAAACTGAAATTGTTTTGGGGTGATACTGATTGCTTGTCTGCTCAGATGCTCTTGCATCAATTGCCGAACACACCAATTTGAATGGCTTCAAAATAGACATTGTGTGGATTACTGCCCATAAAATCCCAAAAGGCTTTATAGAATTCCCAAGGAAACCCATCTAAACCAGGGGCGTTGTAGTTGGCCATAGAAAAGGCCGCTTCCTTAAAGTCACCTTGAGTAAGAAATTGGTCACAACAATGCATTAAACATTTGATAGCTGGCAAGGAACGACCACAAGACATTGTTGCAAGGCAAGCTGCCTAGCAGGAGTGACATCTTGAACCGCAAACACATGTTCATAGTGCCAAAAAAAATACTTGTAGAATATTAGGAAGCTCTTGAAGATGTTGATGACCTTCCCGAATTTGCTTAATAGATTAGGATGTGTGATGAGATCGAAAGGCTTGGAAGAACTCTTTGGAAACTCTATCCCCAATCTTAAGCCACTGGAGTTGAGCTTCAAGTTGCACTCCACAACCTAAGTAAGCATCGGCATTGCTTTTGTTGTCCTAGCTTAGCCAGTCGAAGCTGAGTGACCGAGTCTAATGGCTAAGCCTCCAAAGCAGCAGTGGCGAGGCGAAGCTCTTGAGTGGTGGCTGCATACGAGCGGCAGCAAAAATGGGCAAGTTGCCTCCCATAAATGCGAAGAAATCACAAAGTACGGATGAGTGCATCATTCCACCAAACAATCCATCCCATGCCATGTAGAAGACATGGCTCCAAATTCCAAACACGTTGGATGTGTGCCAACGTGTCTTCGTGATTGAGAAGATATGTGTTTAGAAAGAACTGACTTTTCATAAGCTTGGGCTGATCAGACAAGACATCCACCAACGGTTCCACTTGGTAAGAATAACAGCTTGCAAAATTAAAGGACTTCCCCCCCAACGCCCCCCCAAAAATTTAAAAAAAAAAGAAAAATTCTTTTCTCATGTAGGACTTCACCTCGAATGATTTTTCTTCTTGTGTTAGAAGGCTATTTTCGTTGTGTTGTGGTAGGGTCGAAACCCTAGCCACCTCGACAAAGATTACTGCCGACGCGTTTTTTCCTGCCAACTTTCATAAATTACTGAGACGGAAATTAAGGCCGTCTGGTATTTTTACGGTTAGATCTCCTAGCAATCGGAGGAGACGCCGTCCGGTTAGAGATTCGACTTGACATTCGTGCGTAATTCCTGATCATCTTGTTGTATATCTTATCCCCTTGTACTATTCCTCTTTATTGTCATGGAAGCTAGAGATTTCATTCCATGTGATTCGCCACAATTTTGAAGCCCATGATCTATCTGGCTCCAATATGTTTGGGACTGCAATGAATTTTTTAGCAACCTACAAAATGGTTGGATTTGCCTCATATTCATTTTTTTTTAATATAAATATATTAATTAATAATTCAGAAAAGAGTATAAACAAGATTTCCAAACAACAATAGATTTAGCAACAGTTATAACTTTTAGATTTAAAATTGTTTCATTGCACAAGCGAACAACTATTTTGGAAAACTTTCACTGAATAAAGTTACTCCTGCTTCTTTTAGAGGTCATTTTCCAGAAATGGTTGTAGGTTCTTGGCAAAATATTGTTACTGGCAGTTTTGACTGCAGATGGAGAGGTGAAAATAACTGTCTATCTATCATTCTGGATGCACCTTTTACCAAAAATAATTTAATCTCTTCTCAATAATCTGCAATGACTGAATAATGTCTTGACGCTTTGTTAAAAGCTTGTATTTTACAAGTGCTATAAAAAAAACAATTACAGAGAAGCATAAACTAATACTTAAAAGGTCAATGAGTAAACAATAACATGCATATAATCGCTTCTAACTTCCTCCTAAAACAAGATTCATAAAAAAATACTACAGCATTATCATCCAACATGGAAGCTGAGACAATAAACACAACTAAATATAGCAAGTATTATACAGAAAATTCTCTCGAGAAAATCATAGCTTGAAAACGTACTGCAGCCCTACAAATCCAAGGCTTCCAAAGAGAGGCGAAAAAATTCATCAAATGAAAGGGAAAGAATTCTTTAGCTACTAAGCTTAATCAAATCTAAACTAATAATAACCAGACAATGGCGATACAAAGGACCAGAGCCAACGGATCCCTAATAGTTGTGAATAACAACATGAAAACTGCGAAGAATAAAAATAAATTAAACCTCTGCTTTCTCCTGGAAGAAGGCGTCTTATCTGTTTTCTCCATGTCAGGCGGTCTGGTTGAACAATTTCAAACGAATCTGGCTTGAACATCATCAATCAGCAAGAAGTTACTATCGGTTGTCTGCGTCATGTCGACCTGAAAAGACGTCTCATTAGTAGCCCATGAAGTAAGCGACGGAGGTTTCCATTCTGCGACCGTACAAACCAAAATAGGTTTCTAGTTAACAATAGAAATCGTTTGATGTCCTCCTTGAACTAATGAAGAGAACAAGTGCATATAAATAGCACCCTCAATCAAACCATTTGAACTAATGAAGACGTCACAGAATACTTCTAGAGTGAGAAACCAACAATCAAATCATTATCAATCATTATGAAGAGAAAATCAAGTGCAACTAAGGTGCACTCTACTTCCACTCTAGGAGGAGTAAGAGTGATTTGGGGTGAAAGTATTTTGTTTATTGCATGATCTTTGTGTTTTCTACTTCATTTCTTTTTAATGTTTTAAACCTTAGTCATTTAAAATATTTTATAGGTTGATTTGAAATATTATGCACCAATCTGTGGGATAAATAGTTTTTGGTTATTATCTATTGGATGATGCTTTTCTAACCAGAGGTATTTGTATGAGTTATTATCTATAGGTTTTTAAACAAGATTTTGGGTTTTAACCAGTAGTTAATGGCTTTGTACACAAGTCTCCTTCCTAACGTCTCTTAAATATCTCACTCACCACT
Source organism: Cunninghamia lanceolata (assembly GCA_027924645.1). Lineage (NCBI taxonomy): Eukaryota > Viridiplantae > Streptophyta > Pinopsida > Cupressales > Cupressaceae > Cunninghamia > Cunninghamia lanceolata. The sequence continues at coordinate 12,176,143 of BSBN01000388.1, read as the reverse complement.
TTTGTTTATCCCCTAGTCACATTCATGACTAGACTTTTGTGAACATCATAGTCACATTGGTGACCTGGGGATTATTGCCTAAACCCAACAGCCTGCACCCTAGAGCCCTGGTCATACCTAGGACTAGGGGCTAATGCTAAGAACCTAACAACCAACTTTAGTCATGAGGTCTAACCATTCCATGTGAACAACTCTTCTAGCGACAACATTAACTGCTAGCAATCTATTTGATAGACCCCTCTCTTATTTTCTCCAAAGTAGGCCTTGTTTCAGTTTTGAATAACTTTTGCCCAATAGGTCATATTTTTGAAAAATTATAGGCATTGGAAAGCTAATTAACCCAACTTCATAGTGGTGTAGACCTTTTTCCTAAATTTGGTTTAAAGTTTAAGGTATAATTGTTTGAAATCACAGTTTTCTTGCAAACTTTAGTTGCTCATAACTTTTACATATTAAATTGAAATTCAGATTTTTTTTTAGATTGCATAGAAAATTGTAAGGAATCTATTGGTGTCATTTAATCTACTATATCTTGACTTTTATTTCTAATTTCTATAGATTCATCCTTTTTTGAGTTAACACTTACTTTGTAGCTTTATGCTTGTCAAAGGTCAAATTTCTCAAACTACTAACAAGTATGATGCAAGTTCTCTTGTCAAAGACTTATCATTCAAAACCACTTGTGTTTTCTTTGTTTGGAGATCTTGGTTGTGGCTTAAGGTGGGTGTATGCTCTTCCCTTGCATTGAAAAATTATCTTGGGAATCAAAAGCGCCCTTTAGACATATTCATTTTCACAACACAAATTAATTTATAAGGGTTAATTAATCTTGCTTGTGTGGATCAAGTGTGTGTGTGTGTGTATGCTCTTCCCTCGCACCACAAGGTGATCTTAGGGATGAAAAGAATCTCTTGATTCACTTTTGTCACATAATGTGTGTTAGTGTGGGTATGCTCTCTCCTTATGCTTAATGTCATCCTAGAGATCAAAAACATCTAACATCAACCTTTCCCTTTAGGAGACCTGCCTTGGGGATAGACCAACCCCAAGCAATGATCTCAACCACATGTTCATGTAGGGTATATAAAGTGGGGGAGTGAAATTTGTACCTCAATCTATTCATTGTCATGTTTGGTGCAGCCTTGGGGCCTCTAGTGGTTCAGGACACAAGGTGAAGGGATCATTCGAGCTTATGCTTCGGTCTCATGGTTGTAGACAGACTTGTGCCTCACATACCTAGTGTATATCAAGGACTTCCCTAGAGATCTTATTCATCCTAGCATAAGACCTTCTAGTTGTTTTTCCTTATGGTGCATCACTGCTAGGGGGAGAAGATACTCATACATACTTTCTAGTGAGAGAGATGTAGCTCACTTTGGGCAAGGATTTTCACCTCCAAGGTAAGGGATTTCTCATGTATACAGTTATCCCTATCTATACATCACTAGATAGATAGTATATCATGAGTCCACAAGATTAAAACTACCACTTGAATAATATAGGGTGTTATTTTGTTTGGTGTGTGTGTTCATTTGTCAAAACCTATACATTACCCCAATCTAAAATCCAAATTCTTTGCAAACTCATGCATATTGTGTGAAACCTATTGTTTGCAAAGTTTCCTAAGGTCATGCTTCCAGCCATCCATAATCACCTTTTAATCATTCATTTTCATCCAAATCCAATCCAATCCAACTTCATCCTAATCTTCCTAATCTAACCACCTCATCCCAACTATTTTAATCATCTGAGTCACCTTGTCTACATCATCCCAATCTATCCCCAATCCATCCCTAATCCATCATCTGACTCTAATCATAATCAAGTTATCCAAATCCAATCAAGGTCCTAATCCTTAGTCTGTCATCCTCCATCCATTATCATCCATAATGCACTATCCTCATCCATTATCATCCTTGAACACCATATCCATCCTTTATTCACTCAAATTAAATCATACTTCATCCACACCATATACCCAACCCACATCAAGTTTATCCATCATCTTAACCCATCTTAATGAAATACAAATCCTCATCCAAGACATCACCAAATCCTCATCCAAAATCTAAAACCCACATACAAGCATAATGAGTTGGTGTAAAAAAATGATTAGGGAAGTTAAAGCATCTATGTCAAACTCCATTCCTCAAACAATACCTCCAATCACTATCATACCAACATAATCCATGCACATATCCTAGTGAACCTTATGTTTTGTCTAGAATTGAACATAATACTTCCAATCTTGATGCCATTGCTATGAGAAAATTCTCCTCAATTTTACATCATATACCCATGAATGCTCGTAACCATCAAGATCCTTTAAAATAAAAGAATGCTAGAACTAGCTATCATATAGGATCACATCAAACATATATCAACCATCATTATGGTACCTTTGACCAAGGGAATACCAACCTAGAACAAGATCTTATAAAACAATTATATAAGGCTAAGCTCCAAATCCTATCTGACCAACTCATATCCAAAAATTCTCCATCTCCATATCCATCAATCCCTTCAATACATCCATCACAATATGGGTAAACTCACAAAGTTGAGTTCACTTAAGGTGGATGTTTCAGACTTGAGAAAAACTCAAAATTAGGAAAAGTAAAATAGGATCCCGCTTGTTATGAAATGAGATCCTGAGCCAAAAATGGGATCCTGTTTCATAAAGGGATTAAATATGAAAAACAAAACGGGATCCTATTTTGAAACATGATCCCATTTCTTAAAATTTGAATTTTGGGCTTGATTTTTGCTTTGTTAACCAGTTTGGGGAAAGGGTTGGGGACCCAAACCTAGGCTTTGGACCTGATTTGACCTACAGGTTGAAGGTCTTGTCAATGTCACAACAAAATAGTGACTTTGGGAATATGTCTGAAGACCTTTTTTGCAAAATTTTTTGACGAAATTAAAACCCATTAAAGATGAGATAGTGTAGATTCCAAATATGTATTTTTTTACAATTGAATTATTTTTTCTATTTTTCAATTAATTTATGATGAAACATGTCCATAAACTTAAATTATCAGGGTTTTTAGTATTTTAATAACTTTTTATTAAAATAATTTTTTGAAAAACAAATTGTACGAAAAAATGTATTTTAGACAATTCTTTTCAATTTGAAAAAAAATTTCAAAAAATGATAAGTTTAGGTAATCTTATGTGCGACGTACATGACAATTTTTTAAAACACCAAATATGGCCAATTAAAAATAAAATAATCAATAAAAGATTACAAAAAATCTAGAAAACATGCTTTACTGAGTCACAAATCTTTTCCCAAAATGATTTAGAAAAATATGATTATTTAGGTCAAAATATGGATGATGTACACATATATGGTATAGTAAAAAAATGACTTTTAAATAGTGGTTTTTAGAAAGGCCTATTGAAAATCAATTTGTATCATCTGTGTATTCAAATAAATTAAATATTAGGAAACTAGACTTCGAGTACTAGATTTTATGATTAGTGACTTTTTTCAAGATTCCATCTCTAAGTGCTTCAAATTTTAAGGTCAAATGTGATAACTTTTGAAAATTAGGGAAAACACTCCCACTTTTTGGCTAAAAAGTGGACTCAACTTCTTGCACACACCCATATCCCTATAACCCTCCTAATCATAATCCACTAGTCCACATATCTTCCAATTTATCAATCCTATAGTTCCTCCATTACAATATCCTTACAACCCTCTTAATCATAATCCATTAGTTTGTATACCTTCTAATCCATCAATCCCTATAGTTCATTAAAGCATCCCTCCAACCCTACTAATCATACTCCATTAGTCCACATACCTTCCTATCCATCAATCCCTATAATCCCTTCATCACAATATCCTTTTAACCCTTTTAATCCTAATCTATTAGTCCACATACCTCCCAATCTGTCAATCCCTATAGTCCAACACTTGTTATCTCCCACATAAAACCTTCTAATCCCTAATCCAATAATATATTCCTTAACACACATAAACCTTAAACCATCAAACCATCATCTAGTCCAATCTTAATCCATCCCCTAAATAAGACCCTTAATATTCATCAAGATTGAAAGAGTTTACTAAAGATCCCAAAACAATGGAGTTGGTTAGCCATTACCTCAAAACAAACCCAGATCGTCACTTTTTATTACTAGCTAAAAAAGGTGCCAAGTTACCATCTAATTTTGACACTTGCCAACTCAAGAGATAAAACCCTTCAACATCCACCCATGAAAACCGTAATCCATCTACCCATTAAGCTATGAAGGATGCAACCCAAGGACTATTAGCAAGGAATCAAAAACCATCATGCAATCCAATGCCTATCCTTGAACCTATCAAAGAGCCTTCAAGCACCATGCTTATTCCTCTGATACCATCATGTAGTCCAAAACCTATCAAGCCTATTGAAGAACCTCATACCATAAATGCAAGTCAAGATCCATCATGTAGCCATGTTGTTGACCATTCATAGCCTATTAAGCCCATCCTAGAATCTTACATTTCCATCCAAACCCAAGAGCTATGTCAAGAATCAAATCCAAAGCATGATCAACCTTTCTCCTCACAAAGTAAAGATCAAACTATCCAAGATAATCATGAGCATATTATCCATTCAAGTCAAGATCAAACTACCCAAGCTCCTCAAGATCACATTACCTAAGCTACCCAAGATCCAACTACTCAAGCCATTGGTGTAGGAGCACCTTCTTTATGGTGCAGGAGTCATGTTTTGTTTTGTTTTCAATAAGGCTTTTTAAGCCCCATCATGTTTGTAATAAGTTTTTTTGTCAATTTGGTCCCTAGACCTATGTAGACCATGTTTGGTCAATTTGATGTAATAACACAAGGAAAACATGTATCTTTCTTGTGAGAGGAGAAATCTAATGGCTAATTGTCTTTCAAATTAGTTTTGCATGGTTGGAAGGAATGTAACTGATGTTCCAAGCCTTCTATAGGTGAAGGAGTTGGATGTAATCAGGGAGAAGCATGAATGAAGATCTGGAGTTCTTGGGTGTGTGGAAATACTATGTTTTTTCTAAATTGTTTTCTATAGCAGTCATCCTATATGGACAGTTGTTCATCTAAAACTGATTAGAAATGTTTATGTAGTGAAGTAGCTTTCATTTTAAGAGTATTCTAGTGTCTTAAAGTGTTGTAGTTTGTGAGATCTCATTCCTTTTTGTAGAGACTAGTCTGAAAACCCAAAAACTAGGGTTCTATATATAAATGGACTGTATCTCCTCTGTCCACTGAAACCAAGATTCTCATGTTCAGTATGATGGAGGAATACAGTGTACGTTTTGTGTTTTCTGTGGTTTTGGATCAAACACCCAAGGATCCAAGGAGTCTGGTATGAGTCTGACTAGGCATCTCTATGTGACTAGTCATCGAAGAAGTACTGTTATATGAGAATAGTCAGTGGAGTGGCCAAATTGATGGTGGTTGAGTGTCTGTAGAGGATTTTAGACCCCCTTCTATTCTATTAAGTTTTGTTCAGTATACTAGTTTGATGTCTACATAGTCACAAAGTAACTGAAGTGTCATCAGTGTGAAACATAATCCTGGGGAAGCTTTTTGTAAGTTATACCGATCAATGGTGTTAGGCCTATAGGTGGTTCATCAGTGGGGTCGAAGGTGTATTGCAAATGCATATCACAAATGTATGTTGAGAATATACAGTGCATTGGATACAAAAGGTGCTTGGTAGCAATGGTGAAACTGGGGTAAAGATACATTGGTCCACTGGTAGTAGCAAGTCATGTCTTGTATATGCTAAGTTTGTATATCGGTGTGTCAGGAGAACAAACTAGGAGCTCACCGACGAAGGAAGTCTCGCCAAAGAGTTGGGTGAAGTCAAAGGTATTGGTGCATCGGCCAAGTCTCACAAGTGGTTGTTGATGATCAAAGTCTTGCCGACAGGGTCATGACTAACTTTTATGGTTGAGCGAGTGTAAAGCTAACTGCCATCAGAGTATCGACAGGAGGCCAAAAGATGCTGTCGATGGGAGAAGTCTCCCAGAAGACAAGGTGAAGTTGACTGTTGGGAAGAGTTAATAGATCAGGCAGAGAAATAACAAAGTGGCCGACGGGATATGTTTGGCTGACAAAGTTTGGTCACCAAGACATAGGTCACATCTCACCGATCAGTTTATTGATAAGTTTTGAACACTTCCTCTATGCACTCTACATCAGCCAACACCATCCATGATCAAGAGGTCAAAACCTATCACATCCATGATCCCAAAACTATCCATGATTAAGAAACCTACATCACTCCTATCCAGCATCCATATAGTCCTATCCATCATTAACCAACATCCTATGATGAGAAACTTGGTCCCAAATAAAACATAGACAATCAAACGAATGACTTGAATCATATCACACTACATCCTAATGAGCATCCTACTTACATCAAGAATGAAGAAAAACAAGTCACAATAGCTACTATTGAGCAATCAAGTGATCAATACATGACAAACACAAATGATGATCAAGGATTGACTAGTACAAATAGTTATCAAAACATGATAGGTATAAACAATGATCAAGAAATGTCAAATTTACACGATGATCCTAATGCACCAAGCATACATAGTGAGATAGCATAGGAATCCCATCAAATAGGCTCTACCATCTTTTTCAAGTCATATCCATTCAATGAGGAGACAACAACAAATTTTTATTATTCTCAACAACATACCGATGATCTCGCATCATCTTTCAAAAGCAACAAATATCCTATTGGAAAAAAAGATATGTCAAAGAATGAACTATCATGGAAAAGGATTGGGCCTTCATGAACAAGGAATCTTGGAACCTATCCTAATCTACATCAATTATGGTCAAGGCATCGGATATCAATCATCTAAACAATCTAATGGTGTTAGTGATACTTCAATTATCATTGAGGAAATCTCATCCAATGAGAGCATGGAGATAGGGACCATTGATAGCCCCTCAAATAACCTTGTTGCCAACAATCCTTTGACTTCCACCATCTCTACTTGCAAATTTTATCCTCCACACATTTCATCCCTTGATTAGGACCAACAAAATCATAGAACATATAAAGTAAAAGATTCAAATATAATGTCAAAAGCATATGAAGCCAAAATTCAAGGAAAACATCTAAAATTTATATGGGTCCCAAAACAAAATGGATCAGAAAAATCAAATGATGTAAATTATCCTAATGTAACAAGCTCTCAAAATCAAATGATGAAGATTGCATATAATAGTTGTCCACCATGTTCAAGCTTATCATTGCTCCCAACACATAAGGTGTACAAGGATGTTACCTCTAATATGTTTCCACCACCTTATAATTTGTACAAAATGATGGTCCTAGTTGCCATCCTAGTCCCACATCTAAACTTCCTAATGCCAAACTCAAACTCCATAATCCACCATCTCAAGTTTGGCGAGTCAAAAATACATCAAATAAATATACATCGCCAACCTCTCTGGCCAAATCAAATCCATTATGCACAATAATTTACTTCCACATCCCACATCCCTAATCAAAATCCAAAATCACGTCTTAAATCCAGAAAACCTAACTCCTAAGTCTATCATGTTGTGGCAACAACACTTCAATAGATGGGCTATGATGGTACCCTATCAAAATGCAAAATTTTACACAAGGCCAACTCAGTTATCAATGAGGAACATGATAATGTCAAAGGATTGTATAAGAGTGCTTGCATCCTAATGAAGCATTTACTCGAGGCAGGTCACTAGTGGCATGTTATGACAATCGCATCTACATCATCTAAATCCAATAAACAAGGACATGTGAAGAGCCTTTGAATATCCAACTATCAATGTCATCCAAAAACCAAAAATCAAAAATCAAAATATTAAAGAGAAATCATTCATCCAATGGTGAAAACCAATTCATGGCACCTAAGATAAGTACCATGATGAACATCCATTTATGGGCATTATGTGTAGATTGATTAGCTATGTCTTACACTAGGGGTAAAGTTGTCTCATCTATCTCATCCTATCATTTCCCTCATATCCTATCATCCTTATCCATTATATCTGCATATCTATGACATTTAACCAACCTATCCTCCCCTCTTACTTTGATCTTGATAAGGATAGTGGCATAATGTTGAAAAATGATTTGGACAACTCTTGATATATCCAATCTTTTCCAACGAATCCTATCACCCTTATCATTGGAAGATTGTCATGCAAAGTCCTAAGTATACTACCTAGAGTGGCGCATGTTATTCCTATGCAACATTGTCCTTAGAGATCACATCCTAAACCCCTCCATCCATTATGAACCTCCCATAAATCCCATCCCTTATCTCTAATCCCTTAATCCATCCATCCATCATACACCCATTCATCTCATCCACTATTACCAATCCTTTTATCCATCCATCCAATCCTATCTTCATCCTTGTCCCTAGACTTGGTTTTCCCTTGTAATTGGTATCTAGCAAAAAGGCTATCCTAATTTTGTCCAATGCAACCAAATTATCAAAAACATCCAATAAATAAATATAAATGAAAGCCATCCTTAATCCATGCCAATCTAGCCAAGCAATCTATGTCCAAATCACCTAATTATATCCATGGTCTTGTTCTTAGCCTTATCGTAGGCCTTGATAAAAAACTATCATAATCCAAACATGAGATTAATAACTTAGCCTATCTTAAGTATAGTCATCCAATCAATCCAATCAACCCTCTTTCTTAAGAATTTGCCTATCTTAACTATAGAGACCCAATCAATTCCTACTTAAGAACTTTGCCTATCTTAAGTAGAAATCAATCAATCAATCAATCCATTAATCTTAGGCTTTTCAGATTGACTAAGGGTAACATCGCGTTTGTCTTTGTATTTTTTTGTACATGTGCGCTTTCTTGTGTATGTGCATTATCATTTTATCTTACATCTACATCAATCCTTGTAACCTACCTGCCACAACAATATCATTGTCTTCCATATCATGTTTCTATATGGCATAGGTTTTAATGTGACCTTATCAATTGTCTCATCACATTATGCACTAAGGTTTTCAAACACCTTTTGGTGTGATGAGACATCCTTTATGCATGAGACACATCATCACCTTGGTCTTTATACCTTAGTGCATAATGTCTAGTTCTATATCAAACTATATGGTTTCTCACCCAATGCAACATAATGTATTCTTCATCTATCCCATATATTTACCTCACCTACTCTATTTCATCCATTTTGAGAGCAAACTTGTGTTCTTCAAATCCACATATCCTCTCAAGGGGATATCCCATCCCATATCTCCATTGTTCCTCCTCATCACTCCTCTAAGTGGCTGGGGCATCCATTTCCAAACATTCATATCCTATCTTATTTGAAATTATGTTACTTCTCTTAGTTGCAACATCATCTCAAAAAGGAGAAAAATGTAGACACCTAAAATTTGTTGATAACTGAGAGGGGGGGTGAATCAATTATCCTAATTATTTCAGCTTTCTAAACCTTCTTAACAATTAATATAGATTTAATAAATAAGCAAACATAATCATGGAATGGAAATACACATGACACAATATTTTTGACATGGAAACCCTGTTAAGGGAGAAAACCACAGGGTGATTAACCCAAGATTGTATTCTCTGTTAGAAGAATGGAAATACAAAATGGCACTTACCAATTAGGGCTCACTACCCGAGCACATTGCTCACAAGAGGCTTACTACCTACAATAGTTTATACAATGAAACTAGATACTTGAACTGATGAGAAGCATCCACACATGCTAAGGTTCAGTTTCGGTTAGGTGATCTACTGCACTTCATTCTTCCTCTTTTTTGTGCTGCTGTCCTATCACATACCGGACCTATAATATAGATGTTACACTTCTCCTCTACTTTTCTTCACACACCTACTCACACAAAATCATCATTCACATCTAAATCCATCTAGTATATATATCCGCATAAGTGATTTCAACACCTTTCTAGTTGGCATCCGGAATAGTCAATATTTTCCCAGACTTTGATCAGTCGACTGAATCCTTGCATACCAAGTGATATGGATTTACAGAAGTCATCTAACATGTTAGCCAATCATGGATGATACTTTAAGAACCTTGATCACCATCACTATCTCATCCAGAATAATTCTGATATTTTGTTGATCAATTCTTCCTCTGTCTATTCTATCAAACTGGACCTCAATACTTAGATGCATATATCTCTTCACTCTTTCATCACTGGAGGCTCAATCCCTGGAATCTATTATTCAAGGTATTTCTCTTGACTATCCCAAGTCCGTACTTCACAAAGATACTTCCTCTAAGAGATCCGAACCTGACTGTTGGACCTTGCTGCATGCTCTGTTCTTGATTACCGGACCACAACACTCTTCAATCTGATTTCTGGTATAAGCACACCATGTCCTGCGGATGTGTGGGATAGACTTTGTTGCCATCAATGACAACAGCAATGAAGCCACACATTGTCTCTTGCTAACAATCTCCCCCTTTGGCATTGATGACAACACTTAGTGAAAAAAGACTAAGTGTTATACTACACTCCCCCTTAGTTGATGCTCTGTTCTAATGTACACTATACCGGTGCTCCCCCTTAGCTGGAGTCCACATTTTTCACTTCCCTCACTCCCCCTTTGACATCAATGGCAAAAGGTAGAGTCTGCACACCAAAATTTACTGAAAATAATATATACTTAGCCGTATAAGTATATATACATGCTATACTTACATATACTGAAGAATGTCTGCAAAAGATGTCTTCAACTGGGCAAATTCTGTTGCCCAACTCTACTTCATCTTGTCCAAAAATGAGATGTGACCACTCAACAGGAATGCAAAAGCTTCTGCCCTCTTAAGATCTATCGGATCACTAGTTCGGGCTGTGGTTTGGGCATCAGTTAGGGTCTCATGCATGGCCTCTAATTTAGGGATAATCATCCCTCTAATTTCACCCATCTTGCTTAATATGTTTTTCTTCTTCTTCTCAAGCTTCTTAATCTCATTCATGACTACAATAGTTTGACATTCCTGGTTTATTGTGGATACAGTGAGAGGATCAAAATTGTGAGAGAGGCTTGACAGTTTATCCTCTTGTTCTTTCACTTTCTTCTCAATATCCTTCGTTACTTTAGTCTAGGATATACAAAATTTATATACTTCACCTCCATCCTTAAGAGCATTCTCTAAGCTCTTTATCCCAATATCCATATTTCTCCTGTCATTGGTTATAAAGCCTTGTAACTCGGAGAATCTCTTATCCAAATATTCTTTCTAGACCTTTACCTCAGTTGATTTCTCTAAAGATTCAAAGTGAGTGCTGACAGAACTAATAAGAGATTTGAGGTTACCAGATGAAAAAGCTGAGGAATCCTTTTGAAAGGATGGCATGATCTTTTCAAGTACACCAGATGTAATTTCTACCAGTTCGCAGTCTTCCATGTGAGACTTTAGAAGTTTTTCCTTAGCTTTTGCATTGGCAAAGGATGCTATCTTCATTGTTTGAACCGAGGAGAGAGAATCAAAGTCAAATGGTCCTTGAAGTAACTCCAGTTCATCAATCTCCATCATTTCTTTAGTCAAGAAATCCTTGACAGATTCTGTAGTATCTCTTGCTGGAGACAAAGTTCTCTTTCCTTCTGCACTGTTACTTGTGTTCTTCTCAGCTTGACCTTTTTCTTTTCCCTTCATTCCTTTTTCTTTCTCCTCTACTTTTTGACTGGTCTTTTCTTGTATTCTTTCTTTTTCTTTGGATCTACAGTCTGCAGGGGAAACCGGAGGAGAGATGTCTTCTTGATCATGAACCTCCTCTAAGTCCTTACCTTTTTCTTCACCTGTCTCCTTTACCTCTTCTGCCACTTTCTCAGTGACTTCTTCTTGGTTATCTATTCCCGAGGGATCATCACCTAAATCCTCTACAAGAGGAATATTGAATATTTTAAAGGTATTCCAGAGGATTTCCTCTATTTCTTTTGCCACCTTATCAGTTTCTCCAAGCATGAGCTGATTCTTTCTAGCCTTACTCCGGAACTCATCCTTGCAATCTTTGAAGATCATTTCCATTTGTTTTGGAGTAATTGAGGGATAGAGCTGGATAGATATCTAATCTCTAATCTCTAAGTCCTTTTCCTTGGCATTTTCTTTTCTCATATCAAGTTCCTTCTCTAAACTTTTAGGAATTAGAGAAATTATTTCAATAAATGCTTTATTGTATATGTTCAAGTATTTTACTGTGGCTTCCTCCAAGATCTTCTTATCAGCATCATTATATGCATCATAGAATTCTGTTATTGGTTGTAGGTTCCCATCCATAGTAACTGCTTTAACCACATCATCTAATGAAAGAGTGGGCTTTTCAACAAACTCTTATGTCTATGCCTCCTTGGTTTCACTAGATACTTTCTTCTTTTTCCTCATTTTCCTTACCTCCTCATCTGATTCTATCTCTTCTTCATCCTTTTGGCTTATGTAAGACCTTGTTTCCTTTTTCTTGGTCCTCTTCTCTCCTTTTCCAGATGATTTTGCTTCTAGTTTTGATGTCTTTGAGCTCGTTGCAGTGGTGAATATAGAGGTCTTAGAGGATCTGGTCTAGGAGGGGACTTCTACCGGAGTACCTTCTTTTTCTTCCTTTTCTTTTTCTTTCTCTGCCCTTTCTGTCTTTTCTCTACTTGCATCAAGTGCTTCTTTTGAAATTCCATGCCTCTTAGCAATCTCTTCTACTTCCCTCCTCACTTTTCTTTTTATTTCTGGTTTTCTTAGCTCCACATGGATCTTTACACTTAATTCTTCAAAGGTTCCAAACCTTTCTGCTTTAGGATCCTTGGGTTGACTGAGCATGTGTTGTACATGTAGTTCAACAATTTTCTCATCTACTTCATACCCCATTGGCATAATCTAGACTATTCTTGGATCTACTGCCTCCATTAGACATTGATCAGTTTCCACCATGAAGCAAACTGAATCTTTATACTTGTTAACTAAGGATTGGTGGATTCTCTCTCTTGCTTGCATCATGCTCTGAAAATTCTTGAAATAGCCCTAGAGTGCTGTGTTCTCTGCCTTGGAATCACAAAGCCCATGTATATAATCTCTAATTTGGATGGCTACTGGTCTATCATTCTGCCACACCCAACCACTGGATCCGAGCAGCTCATTCATAAAGTAGAAAAACAAACACAATAGCAGTCCACCATATTTAAAAGAGTTCTTTTTGTCCCTTTTTATCTTCTATAAGTTTTCCATTAGTTGGCTTAGAAGAAGTTCATAGAGATCATAATCTGCATTCTTTCTCAGCATCTCATAAGCAGTGTAAATTGCAGTTTCAGGTACTAAATTTTCCCTGCTGGAGTGATATATCTTATAACCGATGATCATGGAGGCAAACTTCACATCTAGATCAGTTATGTCTTCTATGGTCATTGCTCTTTTGTCAAACTTTGATCCAGTAGCCTCACTCACAGTTTGATTCTTGACGGATTTAAGAATAGGAATCCCACTGGATGAGTGTAATCCGGGTATAGCCCTAATAGTATCCTTGGTTATCTTAAATGGTCCATTCAACCACATGAAGTTATCATGCATTCTACTCAAAATATACCGGACCCATTGTTCTTTTGTAAAACAGGGGAAATGAATCCATTGTGCAAAATGTTTGTCCTAGATGGCTTTAAACTGCGTTTTGAGTTCAAATGAGTCATCTATCAAATGATTGTGATAGATATCAGCTAGCTTGGATTCCCCAAGATCTTCAATATTTGCATGAATATATGCCCTAACATCTTCTACATGTAGAACCCCATGCGGAATGTTTGAAAAAGCGCCTATGGGATCAACTTCTAGGGATTGATAGATGTTTCTTGAATTTGGGACGCGGCCTATCAGTGATTTTTATAGGATTGGGTGTAGTCATCTTCAAAGGATTTACAGAGAGATATGTAAGAGCAGAAAATACCTTTTATGCTTCTAGATTTTATGGGGTGAACCAGATCAATTGCTGGATGAATCGACTTCTACAGATGATCTTTGATGGGTTTGAGGAAATTTGTTGCAGAGCTCCTTTTTTCTTCTTCTTGAATGCAGAATGAACAAATGTTTAATAAGAAAAACCCTTATGTTGGTCCACAAACCCTAATATCATGCTGCAATAAATGCTCAACTTAAGTCATTCCAGTTTGCCTTGTTTTCCTTATTCGGATGACTGGATGAACCAAAATGATCTTGTTCTAAACATCTTGCGGATCTTCCATATTTTAACCACAGTTTATTTAGATGTTTCTTTGAGAATCCTTTAATCCGCAACTTTCCTTGTGCCAATTCTGGCACCAATTAACTGGCTAGGGAAAAATATTTTTCTTTTGTGTTTCCCCCTAAGCCAGAGCTCATTTTTTAATTTTTGGAAGGAATATCAGCACCAGATTCTGGTGCGGATCCATCCTCTACATTTTCTATACTTCTCTTCACCCAAATTTTGTTCATCTCACTTTTAACTTCATCTACATTTACTTTTCCTTTTCCTTTGTCTTGATTCTGATTATGAAACACCGGACCCCTTTTGTCAAAGTTCTTGCTTCTATAGAATTTGGCAATATGACCGGATCTATTGCAATTGTGGCAAACAACATTTCTTTGCATATTTGAATGAAATCCTCTTGATCTACATCGATTAGCCATACGTCCCATTCTATTGCATGCAAAGCATCTACCATTGAATGAATTGTTTATTTGTATATTTCTACATTCTTGAGATTTGTGACCATACCTTTTGTAGTTGAAACATTGTCCGAAGAAGGATGTATTAGTCTGATTTATTCTCTTTCTACACTAATTAGTTTTGTGACCAAAGTTATTGTAGTTGTGGCGGTATCCATTGAAGGATGGATATCTTTGAGCATTAGGTTGCCTTACCGGAGGTCTTCTTGACCTATTCCTTGAATTTTTTGATCCAGAATTCTTCTGATCGGATCTAGAGCTTTCACCTTTCTCATATCCAAAGCCACGCTTGTCATCTACCCTCTTTTGGATTTCAAGAAGAAATTCAAGTTGAGCAGAACTTATTTTGAATTTCTCTTTGTATTCATTTGCTATTTGAAGATCCTCTTTAAGAGTGTCAATTTGATCCTCAAGTTTTTCTTCATTATCTCTAACATCTTCAAGATCAGATTCTAGATGCCTGATTATTCTATCCATTTTGTGGCAGTCTTCTAACTTTTCTTTGAGGGATTGTCTTAGATCATCTTCAGTTTTTCTTTTCTCTTCAATCTCTTGGTTGAATTTCATAACTCCTAATTCCATTTCATGTCTTACTATAATGACATCTTTTGTTAGCTTTTCACACAACTTGGTTTTCTCCTTCAGATCTTCATTTGTATTATTGGCTTCACCCTGATTTGCTAATTGCTGAAGTAGATCCTTTCTCTTTTTCATAGAGATACTCAGTTTCCCTTTTAGTTCATTTATGAAATCATCATCTTGTTTGAGTCTTTCCTTCAATTCATTGACTTTAGAGTTAGATTGTTCAAGATCATCTAAGGCAGACTAAAGTTGTTCCCTCATACCATACACATCAATTTGAATTCCCAGATCTTCCTCAAGTTGTTAGGCTCTATTTGGAGGAACTTAGCTCTAATACCAATTGTTGATAACTGAGAGGGGGGGTGAATTAGTTATCCTAATTATTTCAACTTTCTAAGCCTTCTTAACAATTAATATAGCTTTAATAAATAAGAAAACATAATCATGAAATGGAAATACACATGACACAATATTTTTGATGTGGAAACCTTGTTAAGGGAGAAAACCACGGGGTGATTAACCCAAGATCGTATTCTCTGTTAGAAGAATGGAAATACAAAATGGCACTTGCCAATTAGGGCTCACTGCCCAAGCACACTGCTCACAAGAGGCTTACTACCTACAATAGTTTATACAATGAAACTAGATACTTGAACTGATGAGAAGAATCCACACATGCTGAGGTTTAGTTCTGGTTAGGCTCAATAAACTGATCTACTGCACTTCATTCTTCCTCTTCTTTAGTGCTGCTGTCCTATCACATACCAGACCTGTAATATAGCTGTTACTCTTCTCCTCTTCTTCTCTTCTCACACCTACATGCACAACATCATCATTCACATCTAAATCCATCTGGTATATATATCCACATAAGTGATTTCAACACCTTTGTAGTCGGCATCCGTAATAGTCAATATTTTCCCAGACTCTGATCTGTCAGCTGAATCCTTGCATACCAAGTGATATGGATTTACAGAAGTTATCTAACATGTCGGCCAATCATGGATGATACTTTAAGAACATTGATCACCATCAATATCTCATCCGAAATAATTCTGATACTCTGTTGATCAGTTCTTCCTCTGTCTATTCTGTCAAACTAGACCTTAATACTTAGATGCATATATCTTCAGTCTTTCATCACCGGAGGCTCAATCCCTGGAATCTATTATTCAAGGTATTTCTCTTGACTATCCCAAGTCCGTACTTCACAAAGATACTTCCTCTAAGAGATCTGGACCTGACTGTCAGACCTTGCTACATGCTCTGTTCTTGCTTACTGGACCACAACACTCTTCAATCTGATTTCTGGTATAAGCACACCATGTCTTGCAGATGTGTGGGATAGAATTTGTTTCCATCAATGACAACACCAATGAAGCCACACAGTGTCTCTTGCCAACAAAATTGACTGTCCTTACAACAGTCCTAACATCACCTAGACATCCATCTTGTGACACTTTCATCCTAGGACCCCATCAAGTCCCCTTCCATTAGTTAAATTAATTAAATAAATTATACTTATTTAAATAATTTTAATCCATTTTCCCCATCAGTACATTAATTAATTAAATTTTATTTATTTAATTTTTCACATACATTTGCACTAACTAATTAGATAATTTTAATTAATTAATTAATTAGTTTCATTTTCCACAAATAACCTTCCATTTATCATAATTACACCCCATTCTTATCCATCATCCACAAATAAATAAGTTTCACCTCTTAATCTTAGTCAACCACATAAGGATAGGCCCTATCATTCCCACAATGTCCTCTCATTTAATCGTTTCCATCCATACACTTTTAATCACAACCATCCATCATCAATCCATGTCTCATGAAATCCTATCCATTCATCTATAATATAATATTATCCTTCCATCCTATCATCCAAGTGCATATAAATATCACCCTCAATCAAGCCATTTCAACTAATGAAGAGATCAATAAATGAAGACATCACATAAGAAGGCAAAGTTATTTTGCTAGAGGGAGCAACCAATAATCAAATCATTATCAATCATTATCCAGAGAAAATAAAATGGAGCTAGGTTGAATTCTACTTGCACTCTAAGAGGAGTAAGAGTGATTTGAGATGAAATTATTGTGTTTATTGCATGATCTTTGTGTTTTCTACTTCATTTGATTTTCTTTCTCTTCACTTTGGAATTGGATAATGCCAAAGGCTATCTAATTTTTGTAAAACCTTTTTCTTGTATTTTATTTCTATTGGTAAGAGTAGGACAAGAAATGTAACATAAGTTATCCATCTATCCATTTTCCATCAAGTAGCACAAACAACCACAATCTTTATCTTATTGAACATTGCAAGTGAGTGGGCATCCAAGAGGAAAAAACAACTATCATTACTACAATCATAGGTAGTTCCTTTGACATTCATGTCAAATCTTTCAAGCCAACTTGTAAAGTTTAATAAGAACACAATGTATTGACTTCTTTTGAGATGGGATTCAGATGAAGCTCAATGGTATTTCCATTCCATGATTCCACACAACCACCTCTAACTATGAGTACAAGAGGATGTTCTCGTGAGCACAACTCATACAATTGCTTGCCCTCAACATTGCTATGTGTGCCCCAAAATGTTATGTCTACTCTAAACTCTAACATGTCCATAAGACACCTGACATGTCTAGTTATCTATGTTTCATTATGCTTATGCATAGTTGATATAGTGAAGACGGTCTCCACAACACAAATAACATCAACAAAAGAATTATTTCTTCTAACTAGAGGTACTATATTTGTGTGAAGTAAACATTTTGTGTGGCTATTGGTTGCTACCTTGACATGACCATTATAGATGACATACACCATTCCTATCTTGACAACATCATATAAATGATTGGCTACATCATTGAACCATGTAAAATGTATCTCAATGCTAGTAGAGTCAAGAAGATTGAAGATAAAAACATTTCCATCACCTCTATTAGTTTTGAAGCTACACAACACACCCTTAGCCAAAACCTTACCTTTAATCAACCACCTTTGGGTAAGGATTAAGTGCATGGCCAATTGGGATGATTGCATGGAGCATACTTATTTAACTAGAAAGAGGTTACAAGGTTGAGTTATGAGGTGATGCATCATTATCAAAAGAAGAACTACCTATCCTAGATGCACCTAAGCTTTGATCACAAGGGATGCAGATAAGAGAAATAGGTGTATCAATAATTAGAGACTGAATGGACATCACTTTGATAGTTAATAACAATGGACCTGCAAAATACAAAGAAGAGAAATATCTAGAAACCATTAAAATTGAAGTAAAAAGAGTACAAGAGAATGTAGGGGGCATTTTAACCAAATTCTTACATCATCTTGTGGAACAACTGACAAGCATAACTTGTCATCTACACAATGGACCCCTCCATAAGACCACCTCCAACATCAATGCTCGTTAAAATTAAAGGGAAAGAGAACATCATGGATGTGTTTTCCATTGGGAAACTATAGATGACCTATTTTAAGCTATTACATGAGGCTTCCAGACAACTGGGCTCCAATGAGACAACTTGGTGGGAAGGGCGTAGGCTAGAGGATTTGGTAAACAATCTAATAATTACACCATCAGTTAAGGTGATGTTCGTGATGCAGTAGACAGTAGAGGGAGATGGTCCTTGCAACATTTCAAAATAAAGGATATCCAATGAGCAGCATAAAAAATATGATAAAGGACAAGCCATTCAACCCAATCAAGGAATCAAGCACCCCACAATAATGACAATCTTTAATCTAACAAAGGAGACTATATAGAGCATTCTGAGAGTAAGAAAACATGTTAAATGAGATGTGCATGCATCCATCACATCTAGAAATGAGCATCTAATGAGGAGCATACAAAACATGATAAAGGACAAAGCATCCAATCCAAGAGAGGAATCAAAAACTCCATAATAATGATGTTCTATAATCTAATAATGGATACTATATAAAGAATTATGATATAGAAATCAAGTATGTCAAATAAGATGCAACTGCAACCATGAAATAAAGAAAATTGAACCCAATGGAGGATGTTGCAAGTAAAGGAAAAGCACATAGATAAATGATTTCTAAACTAAGCATAATAGAAGAGCAATATATTTACAAGCACAATGTGAAACCATCCTATACAATTGTCAAAACATAATAACAATTTTTTTACAAATATTTTATTTACAACTAGGCATAGGAATAACAAGTAGTATCAACAAATGGCCTATTTACAATGGAAGTAGTAAATTTGACAAGAAAGTGTCACGTGGACATATGTTAAAAGAGTTTACTATCATTACATATTACCCAAGTAGTGTGAAAGTGCGTGCAATATCTCAGGTAATCCACTTCCTCGATAAAATTGATCATAGAAGAGCTCTTTAAAGTAGAAGTACATCCAATCAAGTTTGTTAGAAACGAAGGTGCAAACCACACAATGGAAATTTGATTCAAACTTTATCAATGTCCTCTAAATAATCTAGAATCAATCGAGATTGCAACAAAAATAAACCCACTACATAGAAATAACATGCATTAAGTACTGAATACATAACACAGTATGTAACATGGAGAAAACTCTTTTGGGTAAAAAACTCCACCAAGAAAATAGACTTCAAGTTGTATTATCTTCAAATATGAGATTACAATACATGCATAGTTTCTTCTTCTTCTTCTTGAGTCTTCAATCCAATGGTGCCTTTTACTCTCAACCCTAACTAAATGTAGTACAAATATCCTTATAAAAGGGGGTTGCCTTCTAGGGCAAGAAAATTGACATAATATCGACCATAAGATTTGTGACCTAATGGCGAACGGTCTAGATTTACAATGATAAAATTTGGCTTCAGGGGTGCTGCCCCTGAAGCCCTTGGGAGACATGACCCTCAAACCCCCTACCAAGGTGGGAAACCCCCCTATGACCCCCCATCATGGATGAATTAGCATCAGGGACTAGATAAAAATGTGCGACTGAAACAAAATCATTGCTGGTGAAACCTTTCATCCCTTATCGATGATTTACAAACAATATTAGGAGTAATTAATTACATAGAATGTAAAAGGTTGATGGCACATTAATCCTAACAAAGTTTATTATACAAGTCAGCCAAAGCATCCTGAAATGCTTACATCTTGCACTCTCCCAACAATTGTCTAGGAAGAGCCACATTCCCAGCACAATCTATAATCTCAGAGAAAGAATAGGACAATGCCAATGAAAACTCATAGAGTTCCATCATTGTAGTTATAATAGGTGAAGCATTAATTGTGGACCCACCAAGAAGTAGACTCATCACACTATCATTTGACCTATTACTTGAGATTTAAACAACCTCAAAAGCATGGTTAGGGGCTACCATATCTTTAGCCTCGCATCTAGAAACTAAAATTCAAAAAGAGGGAAAAACAATTCAAACTCATTTATCATAAAATGCAATCTTTAGCAACTATTCTAGAGGGTAGATCAGAAATGATTATATATGAAATTCTAATTACCAAATACAAGATAGGTAGTGCCAAAATATTAATAGATGTAACAACACTAAACACAATAGAACCATTGCTAAAATAATTATTAAATGCACTTCATAGTTTTGATGATCATATTGTTACCATGGAAAAGATGGAGTTTAGAAGAAAAGGCAATAGGTCAAGAAATAAAGTCCAGCCTGGTAATACGCCTACAAAATACATGTTCTAGATTTCTTCATGCTAGAAGTGTAATTTTCTATAATTATCATTCTTCCTTGACAAACTAAATAGGAGCATTAGGTATCAGAGTCCAACCCTTGAGTGTCACAAAAAACTATCACAACTCCTTATCATAACTCCATATCTAAACATAATATTTAAGCTAGATGGCCTCTTTATAGGAACATGAAGTTTCCATGTACTCATCCTCTATAGTGGACAAAGAAAACACAACATGTTTCTTATATAGAATGCCTACACCTACTAATTTGGTGAAATGCAACTATTACAGACTATGGGGAAGGAGAAGTTCCAAGTTGAAGTAGTTCCTTGCAAAACTACGATGTGCTTGTAGAGCTAGTCATCACTCACTAATTAATTAGAAACAACACCACTTGTGTAACACTAATAAACTATTAATGTTTAAAAAACAAGAAAAATGTAGGGAGGAAAACAAATAGTAGAAAAATATGAATAGGACCAAATAGAATTACATGGATTTATACATAGGCCACCATTATCATAAGAGTAAAGCATGATGAGAAGGCATGGATTAATAAATTTAATTTTTCAATTTAAAACAAGGGTAAGGAATAAACAAAGAGATACATAGCTAAAGCATAAACCAAATATTGAACCCTTTACCTAGCACATGTATACATATATATAGACCTAATTTCATGACTCTTAAATTAGTTATTATCATAGGGTAATAGAGAGATAAAAGTGACATAAAAGGTCACTACAGTGTTAAAGACCAATAGAGAGTTTACATGTGTACAATGGTGAATGAATGGGCACCATGTGATTTTATCTAGAAATTATAGTGGGCCTACTATGACTTATTTGTTGGAGGATTTCAATGTAATATAAAATTTACTTTTTAATATAGAATAGGATACACACTCAATTGCTATTATCCTTAACAAAACAACTGAAGAATTCATGCATATTTGTGTTTTTGTGTTGAGTCATGGACTAGATCTAAAGGTATTCACATCAAGCATGGATCTTGTGAGAGAGTTAAAAAATTAAACCTAAGGTTTATATTAATGGATCATCTAAAAAGCAGTGTGACAATAAATCTATGATTTTTATGTATTTAGCAAAGTGAAGGATAATAGTATTGTGTCTAGTGAATTTAGGGGTCTTTCTAAGGGCCTTTTGGAGAGAATATCATTAAATGATATTATGTTAGTGGTCTTTGACTAGCTATTATAGAAAAAGGAATCACATAGTGGATGTTTACATAAAGAATAACCAAATGTGAACACCAAGCTTTTGATTTAAGAAGACATGAATGGTTGATTATTACATTATAGGGCATATTGTTGCTTGCTAAGATTATTCAATAGGAAGCCAAGCGACACCCTATGACAAAAAAGATTCCAATTTTCTATTCACATGATTGTTTGACGTTATTATGTGTCATGTATCCCTACAAAGATAATTTTGAGAAATTGAGGCCTATGACCTAATTTCTTTTAGAGATTTCTTGAGGAATCTTTTCACCATAATACATGGAATCCATAAGCTAGTTTATAGATTACTCAAGTAGGCTTGGTCTTTGATGTTTATCATGGATTTAGGAATGCATCTAAACTAATATATAATTGATCATGCAGAATTCTGAGTGCATTCTTACTTCTCTATTTATTCTTGAACCATATCATTCTAATAAGCATAATATTTACACATATGTGTGTGCTTAGAATTGAAGCCTGACTTTGTCACCCGAAAGGATCAAAGAACAAGTCTTTGGTTATAAGTTCTTCCATGAAACTAGAATCAAATTCAAAATATAATTTCTTTCATATTAGTTTAAATCTTAGTTGTTTGACTTGTTGTGCATAGTCAATTTCCTCTTCAGCTTGCAATATTATATGAGAACCAATGCTATAAACATTCTTAGAGGGTCATGCATTGGGTGAGTGCACAAAGATGAATACACATTTCATAGAAGTTTTCCACATAAAGAAAAACACAATTTGAATGGGCACCCATTTTGAAAAATAACAGGTGCCCATTTAGGAACGAGAGCTTGAGCCTAAATGGGTGCTAATTAAGGATCGGACTCCCATAATTTAAGATCAGGCACCCAAAGCCAAATAAGCAAGTCCATTATGAAATGGTTACCAATTTCCAAAAATATTTTTTCATTTTTGGAATAGGCCTGTGGCTTCATTTTTTGAAAATATTTTGTTTTTTAGAAACAGGTACTCGTTATTTTAGAACGGGTACCCATTTATAATGGGCATCCATTATGAACAGACACCCATTTATAAATGAGGACCCATTTCTAAAAATTTAAAATTGCAAACCCACAGATTTACATTGGTTCTAGGCTTGGAAAAGACTTGGACCCGAAATTAGGAGACCATGAAAACATCAAGAGAAAAAACTAGCTTCACCACTATGGATGACAATTTTTTTTCTAAAATATTTTAATGAGATTAAAACCTATTGTAGATCTAAAAGTCTAGTTTCAAATATGTAATTTTTTGTACTATTGGGTATAATTTTCTATTTATTAATTATTTTCTAAAAAAAGAGACTCATAAACTTGAAATAACATACGTTACTATATTTTTAATAAAATTTAATTTTGAAAGTTTCTTGAAAAAAAATTATGTCTGACCAATTCTCTACATGATAAATTTTTATTTAGTGAATTGATTGGTTTATCTCAAATTATGTTGGCTCTACACAAGGGGTTTTAAAAAACACTAATTAGGTCCATTAAAAAATTAATAAAAAATACGTGTATAAAAAATTACAAAAAAAATATTCTGACCAAAATTCAACATCATTTACATCTTTCTATAAAACAAATTAGAAAAATACCTTCATTTATGTCAAATTATGTTGGCCTTACACATGCATGCTTTGGTAAAAAACATGGAACTTTTAAAAAGCCACTTTTTGTACATCCTATTAAAAACCAATTTTCATTATCTGTGTATTAGAAAACATTACATATTTGAAAACTAGGAACAAAATGCTAATGTGCAAGTGCTTCAAATTTTCACTTCAATTACAACAAAATTTGAAAAATAGGAAAAACACTTCCACTTTTTAGCAAAAAAGTGGACTCATCTTCTTACACTTACCCTATTACTACTTTCTACTATAGTCATGTATGAAGTAAAATATTGAGTTGCAAATACTACTAAGAATAGAGCTTTTCTATATCTTTATTGCATACATGATTTGTGTTATTTATTAAAAAGAGTTTGATAGGTCTTAACATCAATAAACTAGTACATTAACGGTTTAATGACAATTTGTTGAACCTTTTTGTATATAGAGTATAATTTATTTGAAAACCTAGTGTGTTGATTTTATCTCTTTAATTGTTATATAAATACTCTCAAGGATTACCCTCCTAGTTCTTTCAAAGCCTAAAGTGAAGAAGATTCACTCTGCTTAGTAATTGATATTTAATTATCCTTAGTCTAGTTATGATTATTAGCTCATTATTATCAGTTGACATATACCACCAGGCTTAGTTTTTGAGTCTATCCTCTAGTATTTGCAAAGTTATAGTTTTAATCATCGATAGATAGAATCCTTGTTTTTTAGAGATGATTCAAAACATTATTAGCTGATAGGCTTCTTAATGGGAGCTTTTGCTCTGAGAAAATTGTCATCCTGCCTGCCTGCTATTGCTAGAAAAATCTACCGTTTAGTCATCATCCTACTTGAAAATTCTTTTTTTTTTTGTTTGGTCATTTATCTGTTGCTTTTTGCCTTCCTTCATGTGTTAGGTCATTTGCTTCTCTAGGAAAAGATCTTTCGGTTTTGTTCTTTGGCATTTTTGTGCAGTTGTCCCCTGAATTTCACCCTCATCACTACTTTCGCAACCATTTCAAATTTGTCACAATTTTCTCACTCCAAATTTACATTCTGTCTACATTGTTTTTCTAAGAACAGAATATTCTAGCCAACAGTTCTATGTTCTCTATGCAACCTTCATTGCGTTCCATTTTGAGAAAATATATGTTGTTGGGGAAATTTTAAGCAATGATTTCTTTGATATTTATTTTAAAATTTGTCTTTTCAATTACTTATGTTCATAGATGGCTACTCTATAAATTAATTTTATGTTACATGTTATTTATTGTGCAGTTTCATGAACAATGACCCTATGGTTTAAAAAATAATAATTGTGTGGTATAATATTAACATTTTACTGTCTTCGTTAGAGTACAATTCTACATACATATATATTTTAATCTTGAACAAAAGTTTTCATTTCAGTGCTTCTAATCTTATTAATATAACACCTTTTAAATTTATTTATCATAACCCTTCCAAAAATAAAATTTGAAGATGACAAAGGAATAATAACATGCTCTGTAATATGAACCATACCTCTACTTCATCTCATCTAATCTTAAGAGTTTCATGACCATTTGTGTGTCTTTAAACTCTTGTCATATGATTTATAAACTTTACCAAGAAATATCAAGCACTTTTTGACTGATTTTTTTAAAAATATGTACACACTAATGACTTTAGAAGTGATAAAAAATAAAGAGGCACTCCAAGGGATGAAATTACTTTTTCAATGTCTTTCTCACTTTATGGTAAGAGTTATACCTGTGATTGTTAAATTTATTAGAGTGTAAAGCCTAATTATTAGAGTTATAGTTTTAAGGCTTTTTGAATTATTATTTTAACTTTAATCAAATAAAAGAAATTATATGTTAAAAATCATTATAAAATTTAATGCATTATAATTTAATATTTTAAAATATTTAATTTATATCTTTAATTATTAATATATTTAATATATAAAATTGAATATATTTAGTTTATATTTAAAAAATTTACAAATTTATATTGGTGGAATGTAATCACAAGATTTTTATGAGTTGTATCGTTGTGGAATTCGAACATGGATTTAAACCTGGTAACATAGGTAAAAATGATATGGT
Organism: Cunninghamia lanceolata; assembly: GCA_027924645.1. NCBI lineage: Eukaryota > Viridiplantae > Streptophyta > Pinopsida > Cupressales > Cupressaceae > Cunninghamia > Cunninghamia lanceolata. The sequence continues at coordinate 12,150,216 of BSBN01000388.1, read as the reverse complement.
CTTTTCTTTAAAGAGTAGTGATAGCTAGGAACCAGCTGCCACTACTTACCACCTATAATTTCATTTTTCTTAAGCTGATATCTAGCTCAATGTAATAAACACATTAAAAAGGGCACTAGAAGCCATGCCAGTCAAACTTAAGACATCCTATTACAAAGTCAGTAATGACCATGCCCCTTTTCCTAAATATGGTACTAAAATTAAGAGAATAATTAGATCAATGAGAATAATTCATGCTTCTTACCTTCACTTTGTCTTGTGAAAGTCATCATAATGTGCACACCAATAAAGTTGAGAACCAATACAATCCATGAAAGTGACATGTCAAATCCATATCCACAATGCTCAAACTTAACTAAAACTCAAAATGGAATTGGTTCATCTTGTCCATCTTGCCCATCTTGCCCTCACTAATTCTAAATTGATTATTATACTCATGTTGGTGTGGGTAGGGACTGATAAGAGATACACATGTGAAGTTTAATAAAGCATTGGTGTTTTAACTGATGTGAGTAGTTTAAAAAAGAAACAAATAGTTTAAATCAAGTTACGAATATGTCAAACTAATATACAACATACAAATATTTAAAAAAACTCATAATCAATACCTAGCTATTGTTAGCGTAGGTTTTTATTTTCTAGTTGAGTTATTTATTTATATTCTTAGGTTTTTCCTACACTTCTATTAATCTCGCTTAGATTAATAAAGAATGTCTTATTAGGTGAGAGGATTATGAGGTGTCACCTTCCTACATGTGAGCATCCATTAGCTATTTTGGGAAGATACTTTGATATCTTTATTCCAATAGATGGTTGCTCCTCATCAGTTGGTGTTGTCACCTCCTCCCTCTCCCTGGTCTATATAAGCATGCTACCTGGCTTGTATTTTGTATCTCTTACTTTTGCATCCTCTTAATGCTATTTTGCTTCTAGCATTTGCATTACTCTCTTGGAGTCTAACTCTGTATTACTATTTTGATTTCATATCATTTGCATTCATAATTTAGATATCTATTTGTTTGCACTAGTTTTCTGAGTTAATAATCTTTTTAGATTCTAACATGTTATCAGAGCTATTCTATGTGCAAGGATAGATTTTAGTTTCCTTGTTTGAGAGATTTTAGGGGAGGGAGGGGGCTAATTAAGCTTATTATAGTTTTTTGAAAAACCCAGTATGCTCTTCTCTTGCATCTTTAGATGATCTGAAGAATCAGAAAAGTTTGACGGAAACATTTTAATCTCTGAGGTTTGCACATGTGTTTTATGAAATCTAGGTGATTGCAGTATTTCTGGTTATACTGGCAGCATTTTCAGCTGTTCTAATGTGTCCAAGCGGCTTGAGAAAGTCAGATTTGGCTTTCATTTCACTGAAATCAGAGATCGTCAGACACAGTTGCAGAACTAGGGTTTCAAGCTTAAATCTAACAATCAGCTTGCATATTTGGTGTTTTCAATCAATATTGCAAGTTCTAGCATGCCATTGTTTGTCTTAGGTAGTTGATTCAGCCTTTGTATGCATTTTTTTAGTTGCTGGGGTCATTTTTTGTTGCTAAAGGCGTTATGTTTACATTAGATCCACATCTTGTATACATCAGCAAGAAAAATGCCTTCTAGGTTTTGTTTGCAGCATAGAAAAACTAGATGGGTATGATTTAGTTTTGCATGCAACTCATATATTTTGTAGAAACGCACTCAGAAAGCTACAGCAGGACCCCTCTCCATTGGCAGTTGCAGTTTTGAAGGTAGTTTTCAAATGCTCTGTTCTTACTCATATGGACTCTATTTCCCATGAAATGTTTTTTTATTTTGGCTATTTTTTCGTGTTCTATGCACTAGTGTAGATGTTTTTTGATTTTGATGTAGATATTTTTTAGAAATTACAGATTCTCAGTCATGACACTACACAGTTCTCATTTTGGCACTTCAGAGGATCATAACTTTCACATACGACCTCATATTGAGGCAATTATTTTTTTGAAAGTGCATGATTTTTGAGTAGATCACAATGGTACTATTTATTTCTCTGGGTATTGTTCCAAAGTTGTATTTTCAACATATGCTCCTCGTGAGGGTTTTGTAATGCATTGAAATCAAGACCACTTAGCATTTCTTGCTAGTGGAAGTTGTAAACATGCTAATATAAAGTGCCAAATCATATTTTCTTGGGGGGGGGGGGGTTGTCTTGGCGGTGTTCTCTTCTTTTCAGCATTTACTTTCTACATTTCTTCATCATGGATCAAAAAACTATGCCCATCCTAACTCCTTACAACTACTTTGAGTGGAAATCATGCATGACAATTCACTTAAGGAAAGCTGGATTACATAGGATAACTATGGGACTTGAAACTGAACCTACTAAAGATGAAGGTAAGCCTAAGTGGTTTAACAAATGTGATAAGGCATATGGAACATTGTGTTTGTTTGTTTCTCCTAATTTTTTTTTTCACATTGAGTCTTTAAATTCACCAAATAAAATCTAGACAAAGCTAGAAAAACTATTTGGCACACAAGATTCAATGAGGAGTCATATGTTGGAAAATGAACTAATTAGTTTAAGTCCAGGTAATTTCAACACATTCTAGGATTTCTTCACAAAATTGAAATGACTAAGGCTATAGTTAAAACAATGTGGAATTGAAAAAAAAGATGAACAATTGATTCTCAGTATTCTCTCTAAGCTAAGTTCATAATATTTTGTATTTGTTTCTACCTTCTATGCTACTAGGGTGCACTTGGTACTCAATTCACCATGCCATCTTTAGATGATTTTGCTATTTCTCTGACTCAGGAATAGGATAAGTTAATCCAGATGGGCACTCTTAAGTCCTCTAGGTCACATGTTGTGGCTGCCAACCAAGGCACAAAAGAACAGAAAGGACAAAGTAGTAATATAACAAGAATAAGGATAAGAAACAAAAGAATAGCAAGGAGAAGAAGGATCAGATACCAGTTTCTTCAAAAGCAACTAATGAGACCCAATCTTCCAAGGGCGACAAGTCTAAGAAAGAGAAGGTCCAATGTGCCTATTGTAAAAGACCTGGTCATGATGAACATAAGTGCTTAAAGAAACAAATTGATCACTTGGTACACATTCTTGAGAAGAGTAATATCAGTGTTCCTCAGTCTATCAAATAGAGTTCTAATGAGGGGTCTAACAAGGCAAAAGAAAACAACAAGGAGAAAGGAAATGGCAAAGCCCTTGTAGCAGTTGCTTCTTCACCATCCACTTGGGTTCTTGATTCGGGTGCTTCGCACCACATGGCTTCATCTAAGGAAGAGCTTGCATCTTTGGAGCCGTGTAATATGTCTTCTATTTTGATGGGTGATGACACTCTTATTGAGGTGTGTGGGAGATGGTTTGTTGATGTGGGGGATGGCACATTCCATGATGTTCTTTGTATGCCCTCATTATCAACTAATCTCCAATCAGTATACTAGATCACTCACATAGGTTCGAGCAAGTGGGTTGAGTTCACTCCTGATTCAGTGGAGATTCGTGAGTTGCATAGTGGTTCTACAGTTGTAGTTGGAAGAGTAGATCATTAGTCATGGCTCTATCTATTTTCTCACTTTGTTCCTGATCCTCCTTCGACTGTTTTTCTCACTCATTCCAATGATGTGAGTAGATTATGGCATGAGTAGTTTGGCCATCTTAACTTCTGCTACTTGCAGCAACTCAACTAGTAGAGCATGGTCACAGGGTTGTCTTCAGTTTAGTTTTCAGGTGGTGTTTTCCAAGGTTACATTCTTTGTAAGCATCCTAAGGAAAAGTTTGACAAAGGAAGGCATGGAGAGCTTCATAGACACTAGAGTTAGTTCACAGTGATTTGGCTGGTCCATTTTAGAATCCTTCTTTCAGTAGGGCTAGATATGTCTTCACATTCATTGATAACTTTTATCGATATACTTGGGTGTACTTTCTCAAACAAAAGTCTAAGGTATTTGATTACTTTCAGGACTTCAAGACTTTTGTAGAGAAGAAATCTAGAAAAGCCATCAAAGTTTTGTGCACAGACTATGGTGGTGAGTATGTTAACCATCAGTTTGAGAGGTTTTGCACTTCAGAGGGGATTGACTTGCAGCATTCCATTCCATACAATCCTTAGCAGAATGGTGTTGTAGAATGGAAGAATAGGTTCTTGAAGGGAATGGTGAACTGCATGATTCACTCTAGATCTCTTACACCATAGTATTGGGCAAAGGCCATTAACTGTGCTTGTTATATCCATAACTGTGTTCCTCGCCAAGCCTTGAAGGGAGTCACTCCTTTTGAAGCTTGGAGCAGTTAGAAACCATCAGTTAAGCACTTTCAATCTTTTGGTTCTCTTGTATGGGCCCACATTCTTGTAGAGAAATGTAAGGCCCTTGGATCATAGAGTAGACCTTGCATATTTGTAGGTTATCCTAATCATGTGAAGGGTTATCGGTTGCTCCACCCTACTACACATGAGTTGTTCATTGAGAGGAGTGTTCAGTTTGAGGAGGGCTCTTCAAGCTCACTTTTTATCACTTCTCCAACTCCTACTTTGACATTGGAGTCACTTGGGATATATGATAGATCATCTGAGGAATCAGATTAACCTGACCAGTCTTCTACCTCCACTTCTGATGCAGAGAGCGATTCAGAGGACTCACCTCCTGGTGCAGGAGCACCTAGAAAATCTTGTTTTCTTTTGTAATATGGTCTATTTGACCAATATTTTTTTCATTTCAATTTGTCTCTAGGTTCTTCAAGACCTAGAACCAATTTTGTAAGTCCCAAGTGACTTAGGACAGACTTTTGTCATCTTGTAATCGCATAGTGCCAAAACAGGGTAGTAGGACAGTTTGAAGTAGTTTGGATTGGTTGGTCTCCCAACTATTTGCATCAGTTGGTTTTCCAACTGTTGGCAAGATGAGTTGATAATAACCAGAGGAAGAGAAGTGTGTGTGTCTGTGATTGTGTATTGTTCTGAGGAGAAATACACAAAAAAAATTGTTCTATTCTGTCAATTTGGGTTTCTATTCTCTGTAACTATAATTTGTATAACTGTAGATTTCTGTTCTTTCTATGTTTTCCATCATTGTAGTATGTTGACATGAAGCATTCCACTAGTAATATTTCTGTCAAAATTAGTGGAATGGCTTCGTTGTACAAGTATGTGTTTTTGTTTCCTATTTTGTTTTTGTGTTTGATGGTGCAAATAATCCAAACGGAGTGTTTTGCACAGTAGATTGACATAGCAACTCCATGTGCTAGGGTTTGGTTGAAGGGGAAGAGAGTAAACTGTGCATCGACGAATCACTAGGACTCACAACATGTCTGTCGAAGTTGAGCAGTCTCGCCAAGGGATTTGGTCCATCAGCGTATCGGTGAAGCAAATTCTAACATGACTGATAGTAATTGTCTTGCTAACAAGTGAAAGTCAAAGGTGACATTGGAGTGATCGGCACATCGGCTAGAGTTTGTAAGTGCTTGCCAATGAGAAGAGTCTCATCGAAGACAAATGCCATCGGCGCGTCAGAAGACAAGTTCAAAGTTCCGCCGACAGAGGTGAGTCATACTGACACAGTCACGTCTAACCAGCGTTGAAGCCGTCATGGTTAAGATGAGGAGGACTTAACCATCACCGGGGCATTGGTTGAAGGATAGAAGACTTTGCCAATAGAAGTGAGTCTCACCGACGATGAAGAGTTGATCTACTCGGTGTGAGTCATGTTGTATCTCACTGAAGATAAACTCAATTGAGCTATCACTGTAAGTTTGATCATGGAGAGACTTAAGAAAGTCATTTCGAATGATGGTTGTCTAACCAATGGAGGTGTATCAGTGGCCTATAAGTGGTCTTACTAATAGAAAAACAAATTTGATTTTATTCCATGCTTTCGCTGCGCGCTCCCCATCATATTGGTATCAGAGCGAGTTTTGAAGATCACTCAGGTGGTGTGCTCTTGGTATATGTCAGACAACAAAAGTGAAGTAGAGGCTAACATGATGCCTCCTAAAAGCACGTCACAAGATGCAGTGAAGAAATTGACTGAAGTGATGTTTGAGTCCAAGTGCGAGGAGTTGAAAAGAACCTAGGGTAAGGATAGGGAAGAAGAAAGTGACAGTGATGAAGGAGATACAGAAATTGATGAAACTAATAAGAGGACAGAGGAGATACCAACAAACTAGAGGGCATTTGTAAATGCTTTGAAGTCATTCAATAGGGACACCATAGATGGGTTACCTATGTATAGTGGAAGTATGGAAGCTGAAGAGGTGATTGACTAGATTGAGGCATTGAACAATCATTTCGAATACAAAGAAGTCCCTAATGATAAGAGGGTTAAGTTGGCAAAGGCAAGATTTGAAGGGGTTTGATCTTGCATGGTGGAATTATGAGCAAGGTGAGAGAGTCAAGGAGGGAAAGAATATGATAACCTCCTGAGAAAGGATGAAGACCAAAATCAAGGCACAATTCTTACCCCTGGACTATAATGTGCAGATGTATAGGAAATTGCAAAACCTCAGACAGAGAGACCTTGATGTGAATGCATACACACAAGAGTTTGATAAACAAAGTCTCAGATCAAAGAGACAAGAAGAAGAGTCAGAGAAGGTAGAAAAGTATTTGAATGGCCTATGGATGAACATCCAAGATGAGATCAGCATCTTACGACCAGAAACAATGAACAAGTATTTCCAAATGGCCTTAAGGGCTGAAGAGAAGATAAAGAGAAAGAGAGTAGAATAATAGAGGTAGAGGAGGAAGAAGTTTCAAAGGTAGAGGTAGTTTTGGACAAGAAGTCCTAACCAGAGGCCTAGTGGTGAGTCTAGCCAAGAAGAGCAAGTTGGAGACTCAAGTAGCAGAGGAGGCTACCGAGGAAGAAGGCCTAATGGAAGGGGTGGGACAAATGGATCAGGTAGATGATCCAAGTTCTCCAATATGAGATGTTATAACTATAGTCAGATAGGGCCCCCAGCATACAAGTGTCCAGAGAAGGCCTCAACTTCTCATGGCGGTGAGAAGAGAAACACTTTGATTCAAGAAGATGCAAGGAGTGTGACATCTCTTGAAGTGAATCTAACATTAGAGATGGGAGAAAATCTGATGATCAAGAGGACGTTGCTCAAGGAACTAGTGCAGACTGAACCATCTCAAAGAAGGACTTTGTTTAGAATCAACTGCATGATCCAAGGTTAGGTTTGTAAAGTTATTACTGACTCTGGTTCTACTAATAATATTATATATTTGGAAGCAGTGAATAAGTTGAATCTAGAAAATATACCCCATAGTAGTCCATATAAAGTCAGTTGGTTAAATAAGGGGCAGCACATACTCATCAATGAACAAGCATGGGTAGAATTCAATATTGGGGGGTATAGAGATAAAATCTTGTGTGACATCCTTCCAATGGATGTTTACCATCTTTTGTTAGGTAGACCATGGCAATTTGATAGAAAGGCTCATCATGATGGAGAAAAGAATGCTTACTCATTCTAAAAGGATGGTGTGACTTATAGGATATAGTCATTAGTAGAAGAGGATCCACAGCATGTAGGGTCTAGTGTAATGATGGTGGGAGAAAAAGAATTCATGGACACATTAAAGGAAGGTGATGGAGTAGGTTTTTCTTTGATTGTGAAGCCTAAGGTGGAAAAGAAGGAAATTGTGAGAGATGTAGGGCCTAAGGAGGTCAGTGATTTGCTTGAAAATTACAAAGGAGTGATTGCAAAAGATATACCTGATTCCCTACCACCTGTCAGAGACATTAGCCATTAGATAGACCTCAAAACAGGAGCAGTACTTCCTAATAAGGCAGCATATAAAATGACCCCTCAGCAAAATGAAGAGATAGCAAATCAGATTCAAGAACTCCTAAACAAAGGGCTGATAAGGAAGAGCCTTAGCCCATGTGTAGTACCTATTGTTTTGGTCCCAAAGAAGGATGGGAAATGGAGGATTTCTACCAATTCTAGCGTCATAAATAGGATAACCATCAGGCATAGGTTTCCTATTCCTAGAATAGAAGATCTAATGGATTGTTTGGGAGGAGCTACTTATTTCTTCAAGATAGACATAAAGAGTGGGTATCACAAAATACGAATAAGAGAGGGGGATGAGTGGAAGACAACATTCAAAACCAATGAAGGGTTTTATGAGTGGCTTGTGATGCCTTTTGGTCTTTCAAATGCCCCTAGCACCTTTACGAGACTAATGAATGAGGTGTTGCAAGAATTCATAGGGAAATTTGTGGTATTCTACCTTGATGATATCTTGGTGTTTAGTAAGAGCAAGGAAGAACATTTGAAACATTTGGAGATAGTCTTGAAGAGGCTGCAAGATCAGAAGTTAATGATAAACTTGGAAAAGTGTCTTCATGAAACAAGAATTGATTTACCTAAGTTTTGTCATCTCTAAGGGTGATTTAAAAATTGATTCTTCCAAGGTAGAAGCTATTTTGAATTGGCCTACACCTAGGACAGTAGGAGAGGTCAGAAGTTTTCATGGTTTGGCCACATTTTATAGAAAATTCATTAGGAACTACAGTGATATTTGTGCACCTATGTTAGAGACCATCAATGGTGGAGGTAAGGTGAAGTTTGTGTGGACAAAAGAGGTAGATCAGAGTTTTGAAAGTCTAAAGTAGAAAGTTACTGAGTATCTTGTCTTAGTACTTCTTGATTCCAATAATGTCTTCACCATTGAATGTGATGCAAGTGGGCTGGCCATAGGGGCAGTGTTGAGGCAAGAAGGTAGACCAGTAGCCTTTTTTAGTGAAAAATTGAATGAAGCTAAGAGGAAGTACTCCTCTTATGATTTAGAGTTGTATGCCATGATACAAGCTCTAAAAAGTTGGAGGCACTACTTGCTTCCTAAAGAATTTATTCTATACACTGACAATCATGCTCTCAATTTTTTGAATGGATGGGAAAAGCTTAGTCATAGACACATGAAGTGGGTGGAAAGTCTTCAAGCATACACCTTCATCATCAAACATAAGAAAGGGATAACCAATAAGGTTGTTGATGCCTTAAGCAGAAGGGTGTTCATAGTGCAAGAAGTGTAGCTACAAAGCATGGGTGTTGAGGCACTCAAAGGATTGTATGAAGAGGACCAAGATTTCAAGGAGATTTACAAGGTATGCAGTGAGTTTGCCAATGCTTTCCATAGTGAATTTTTAAATTATACATTGCAGGATGGACTTTGTTTAAAGGGAGTCAACTGTGTATCCCTAAGTGTTCAATGAGGGACAATATAGTGAAGGAGAAACATAGTGGTGGTTTAGGAGGACATTTTGGGCTCAATAAGACCTTAGATCTAGTAAGAAGATTTTACTTTTGGCCAAGGATGCAATCTGGTATCAGAAGGTTTGTTGAGAGTTGTATGATTTATCAAAGAGAAAAGGGGGTCTCAACCAATGCAGGACTGTACCAACCTTTGCCCATACCAAACAAACCTTGGGAAAGTTTGAGTATGGATTTTGTGATGGGGTTACCAAAGACAAGGACAAGTTATGATAGTGTGTTTGTTGTGGTAGACAGGTTCAGCAAGATGGCTCACTTTATTCCTTGTAAAACCACCAATGATGCTAGTTACATTGCAGGCTTGTTCTTTAAAGAAATTGTTAGGATTCATGGATTGCCTTTGAGCATTTTGTCTGACAAGGACAACAAATTTGTGGGACATTTTTGGAGAACCTTGTGGAAAAGATTGGGTACAAATTTGTCTTTTAGTTCAGCCTATCATCCTTAGACTGATAGCCAAATTGAGGTTGTGAATAGGCCATTAGGCAATCTACTAAGATGTTTGACAAGAGAACATGGAGGTAGTTGGGATGTGGTACTCCCACAAGCAGAATATGCCTATAATGATTCGACAAATAGAAGTACAGGTCTAAGTCCTTTTGAAGTTGTCTATGGTAGTCATTCTAGAGAAATATTTAAATTGAGAGATGTTCAAAGGTTGGATAAAAGGAGTGAACATGTTGATACATTTATAGAGGCTATGAAAGAGATCCATCAACAAGTCAGAGATACTCTACACAAGAATAGTTAGAAGATCAAGGCTAGAGTGGATCAAAGGAGAAGGGATGTGCAGTACCAAATAGGGGATATGGTCATGGTTCATCTCAACAAGAACAGACTACCTAAGGGAAGCCACAACAAGTTGATGATGAGAAAAATGAGACCTTGTAAGATTTTAGAGAAACATGGTCCTAATGCTTACAAAATTGAACTCCCTGATGATATTGCTATTTCCCCTATATTCAATGTTGCTGATCTAACATTATATAGGAGTCCTGATACAGGAGAAGGTACAACAGATTCTGTCCAAGATAATGCAGAATGGGTGCAGCATTTACCACCTAAGCAACCACCTAAGATGGAGTGCATCTTTGATAGTAGGACAACCAAGAAGACAAGAAATCAGACCTTTTTTGAGCAATTAGACAAATGGCAAGGACTTCTAGACTCAAAAGCCACATGGATGCTGGAAGAAGACATAAAAAAGTAGGGTGGTGATTTGCAACAGTTAATCTCTAAGAGGACTTGAGACAACTTTTACCTAGGGAGTATGGTGCAGGAGCACCTAGAAAATCCTATTTTCTTTTGTAATAAGGTCTATTTGAGCAATGTTTTTTTCATTTCAATTTGTCTCTAGCTTCTTCAAGACCTAGAACCAATTTTGTAAGTCCCGAGTGACTTAGGACACACTTTTGTCATATTGTAATCGCATAGTGCCAAAATAGGGCAGTAGGATAGTTTGAAGTAGTTTGGATTGGTTGGTCCCCCAACTGTTTGCATCGGTTGGTTTTCCAACTGCTGGTAGGATGAGTTGATAATAACCAGAGGAAGAGAAGTGCATGTGTGTGATTGTGTATTGTTCTAAGGAGAAATAAATAAAAAAATTGTTCTATTCTGTCAATTTGGGTTTCTGTTCTCTGTAACTGTAATTTGTATAACTGTAGATTTATGTTCTTTCTATGTTTTCCATCACTGTAGTATGTCGACATGAAGCATTCCACTAGTAAGATTTCTATCGAAATCAGTGGAATAGCTTCATTGTACAAGTATATGTTTTTGTTTCCTATTTTGTTTCTATGTTCGTCGGCGTAGAGAATCCAAACGAAATGTTTTGCATAGTGGATTGACCTAGCATCTCCATGTGCTAGGGTTCAGTTGAAGGGGAAGAGAGTAAACTATGCATCGGTAAATCACTGGGACTCACAACAAGTCCATCAAAGTCGAGCAGTCTCGCCAAGGGAGTTGGTCCATTAGCGTATTAGTGAAGCAAATTCTAATGTGACTGATAGTAATTGTCTTGTCGACAAGTGAAAGTCAAAGATAACATTAGAGTGATTGGCACATCGGCCAGAGTTTGTAAGTGCTCTCCGATGAGAAGAGTCTCACCAAAGAGAAATGCCATCAGCATGTCAAAAGACAAGTTCAAAGTTCCACTGACAGAGGTGAGTCATACCGACATAGTCACATCTAACTGGCGTTGAAGCCATCACAGTTAAGATGAGGAGGACTTAACTGTCATCGAGGCATTGGTTGAAGGATAGAAGACTTCGTTGATAGAAGTGAGTCTCACCAACGATGAACGGTTGATCGACTTGGTGTGAGTTTTGTTGTATCTCACCAAAGATAAACCCAATTGAGCTATTGGTGTAAGTTTGATCATGAAGAGACTTAAGAAAGTCATTCCGACTGATGGTTGTCTGATCGATCAAGGTGTATCGATGGCTTGTAAGTGGAGTCTTGCTGACAAAAAATCAAATTTGATTTTATTCCACGCTTTCACTCCATGCTCCCCATCACCTCCTTCCTCTCATAGTCATCATTCAGAGGTTGATGATTCTCCTCCAGATTCTCCATCTTCTAGTCCACTTTGGGCTAGATAGACCTTGTAGTCTGCAAGTGATTGGGTTGGAGATCCATCAAACACCAGGAAGACTCGTTCATAGTTCTAGGATGCTCCACATGTCTTCATTGCTATTGCCTCAGATCCATAGTCTTTTCATGAGGCTTCTGGTATTCCTGAGTGGGATACAGCTATGCAGGAGGAGTATAGTTCTTTGATGAGGAACCACACTTGGGACCTTGTCCCTCTTCCTAAGGGAAGAAAACCTGTTTGATGTAAGTGGATCTATCAGACAAAATTTGCAGTAGATGGGTTGGTTGACAAGCATAAGGCTCACTTGGTCACCAAAGGATTTTCCTAGGTTCTGGGGATTGACTACTCTAAGACTTTTGCACCAGTTGCCTGAATGAATTCCATCTGACTTGTTCTTGCCATTGTTGTAGCCAGTCATTGGGAAGTACACTAGATGGATGTGAAGAGTGCTTTTCTTCACGGTGACCTTTAGGAGGAGATCTACATGGAACAGCCACAGGGGTTTATTCAGGATTCTTCACTTGTGTGTCACCTTTGAAAGTCTCTCTATGGTCTCAAACAGGCTCCTTGGGCCTGGTATGCCAAGATGGACTCCTTCCTTCTATGAGTTGGGTTCACTCAGTGTCATTCTGATCCCAATGTCTACATTCTGTAGCAAGATGATTCAGTCCTCTTTCTGGTTCTGTATGTTGATGACTTGCTAATCTTAGGAAGTTCTTCATCCACCATTAGGGTTGTCAAAACAACCCTTCATGACAGGTTTTTGATGACTGACTTAGGCTTGTTGCATTACTTTCTCAAGATTGAGATCTTTTAGTCTTTTTTGAGATCACCATCACATAGTCCAAGTATGCTCTATAATTGCTCTCGAGGTTTCATATGGCTAACTGTAAGCCTGCTCTGACTCCCTTCCTTTTTGGAGTCAAACTTGAGGTTGAATGTTCTTCTCCACTTGTTGATGGCACTTTGTACCGACAGCTTGTTGGGAGTCTCATTTATTTGACTCATACGAGACCTGACATTTCATATGATGTAGGAATGGTCTCTCAATTCATGCAAGAGCCTCATGAGCTACACTAGAAGGTAGCCAAGCAGATCCTTCACTATATTCAGGGTACTCACAATTTTGGGATTTACTACGTAACGGGCATTGATCTTGACTTGGTGGGATACACAGATTCAGATTGGGTAGGTGATTCTCAAGATTGCAAGTCTACTTCAGGTTACAACTTCTCACTTAGTTCAGGTCCTATTTGTTGGTCAAGCAAGAAGTGGTTTGCTATTGCTCTATCTTCTACTAAGGCCGAGTATTGGGGGGCTATGAATGCCACCACTGAGGCCATTTGGCTTCAAAATCTTCTCACTGAGTTTGGTATCCAGATCAAATGGCCATCAGTCATATTTTGTGACAACCAGAGTGCCATTCAGATCTCACAGGATCTGGTCCATCATTAGTGGACCAAACACATAGACGTCCACATGCACTACATCCAGAAGCTCATCCATGGCCATGTCATCAACCTTTGCTACTGTCTGACTTCTGAGCAAGTTGCTAATATCTTCACCAAACCCTTCACTGAGAGCAAGTTCCTTCATTTGCGAGTTTTGTTGGGGGTGTGGGATGCTTCTTCCTCTCACTTGGAGTTCTGACTCTCTCTACTTTTGGGGGGGTCTCTTCTCTCTCTATTTTGGGGGGGCTTTTCTCTCTCTTTGGGGGGAATTTTATGTACATGGGTACCTCATCAAGCTTGATTCGCCGGGACCCATTTCTACATCCACCTAAGCTTTGCTTATGGTGGGGATGTTAGTGTAGGTTTTTTATTTCCTAGTTGGGTTATTTATTTATATTCCTAGGTTTTTCCTACACTTCTATTAATCTCGCTTAGGTTAATAAAATATGACTTATTAAGTGAGGATTATGAGGTGTCACCTTCCTACATGTGAGCATCTATTAGCTATCTTGGGAAGATATTTTGCTATATTTAGTGTGATAGATGGTTGCTCGTCATTGGTCAGTGTTGCCAACTCCTCCCTCTCCCTAGTCTATATAAACATGCTACCTGGCTTGTATTTTGTATCTCTTGTTTTTGCATCCTCTTAATGCTATTTTCCTTCTAGCATTTGCATTACTCTCTTGGAGACTAACTCTGTGTTGCTATTTTGATTTTATATCATTTGCATTTATAGTTTAGATATCTATTCGTTTGCACTAGTTTTCTAGGTTAATAATATTTTCAGATTCTAACAGCTATAAAATTATAAGAATTGAGGTAATGCTCTGCTCTATGTTTTCCTGCCTTCATGTTTCTAATGAATTTTTCTCAACTTTTTGAATGTAGATCATTAACTTATGTAAGATTTCACCCTATCGGATTTAGTGCAACTGCTAGTTAGAGCTATTTATCCAAAGAGAAACACATTCAATTGATTATTGGAGTTCATGTGTCCATATAAGAATTTATATCATTTCATTGTCTAAAGATGATTCATTTTATTATTTAGGATAACGTATCTATAGAGGATTTTCTTTACTTAATCATAATTGGATGTCATAGATCCAATCTCTATAGATTCAGTTTCCTATTTGCCTCTTCCTTTAGAAAATAGAGTTATGTTATTTTTACATTATTTTTTACAAATAAAATAAAATGATAGTTTGTTTCAAATTTTCTTATTATTATTATAATCGTTATATCCAATCTCTTTATTTTCTTTAATGATAAGTTATCATTTCATCTCTTCATATTCTCATCTTGTGTTTATTGATGTTACAACTTTTGTAATATATTCATGACATTTAGAATTGTGGGTGCTAAAGATCATTCATCATATTTTTAGATGGACTCACCAATTGATCACCATGTGTAACTAACTTCTTGTGTGAACATTTTTCTTGACAGATTTAGAGTATAGTTCACTAAAACACGATGTCATTTAATTTGATCGTTTAATTGTGACATTTGTTTGTGATGATGATATCAAGTCCCTCACTTTCTTATATTCCCATCTATGGGAAATATTGCTTTAGAGTATTAAGAATGACTCATATTAGATGCTTTATAATAGGACAATGATTCTTCAAATTTGGACCGTGTGACATGTTGAAGTTAAGGAATAGGAATCTTTGACCATCATGCTAAAGTTGTTTGTCTCCAAATGTTTACACATTGATGGACATTTTTTTAAATTATACGAGTAAATGTTCACGCGTAAGTCATTAGAAATTACGATTTAAAAGTCTTTGGAGGCTCCTTTCTTTATATGTACTATGTGTCACGTGTGTATCACTCTTTCATTCAATTTTATTTTATACTACAAATTTCATTCTTATGTTAAAGAGTTCATCTAATATTTTTTTTTGGCATGTTCTCTTTTTAACTTTGCTTTTTTTTAATTTAATAGATTGTATAATTTGTAAAGAAATAATAAATTTTGTTTTCAAAATACCATTAAATTGAGAAAAACAAAATTTTAAAATAATAAATTATGAATAATAAAATATTGAAAAATTATTTTGTATAAAAACTTTATTTAAAACTATCTTTATCAAGATGTATGTTGATGCAAGAATTTGGTAAATACTTGTTATGGAATACCAGAGTTATAACTTCTATAATTTATTTGCCACAGAACTTTCTTTTGCACCTCACAGGGTTTTTATATTGAACGAGTTGTGATTCATTTAAATTGTTTGAGAAAAACGAAAATATATATTTAGAATTAATGGAGGTCATATGCTCGTTTGTGACTTTTAATCTAAAAATAGAACACTTTTCGAAACCCTAGACACCTCCGACACAGATTACTGCTGAGGTGTACTTTCCTGTAAGCTTACGTAAGTTACAGGGACGGAAATTAAGGCCGTCTGATATTTTTACTGTTCAATCTACTTACCTGACAGTATCGGAGGAGACGCCGTCCGAGTAAATATTCGGCTCGAAAATTCTTGCATAAATTCCAGATCATCGTGTTGTTTATCTTACCCCTTTGTACTTTTCGTCTTTATCCAGTCAGCATTTGATTTAGCGCTTTTATGGAAGCACATATTTCCGGCTACAGTGTGTTTGGTAATGCAATGAATTTTTTGAACTTTTTTACGCAAATTTGTTAGATTGCTCCATATTCTTGTGATTAAGTGATAGATTTACCCCCTGTTCTTATGCAGCTGCTTAATTTATTTTTCTGTTTAAGCAGTTGTAGTGGAGCAGTTTGAAATTTTATAATTATAAGAAAAGGATAATATAGAATTTAAAAAAAAACAAATAATTTCTTCTAAATTAAAATAATTAAGATAATTTAGTTGAGGTTTTTTATATAATAAAAAATTACAAATTAAAACAACTGTTTAAAAAAAAAATTATGGGATCACTAGCTCCACAAAATATTACCATTATTCTATATATATAAAATATATAAAAAGTACAATATCTACTAAAAAAGATGGATGGATAGTAAATCACACCCCAAACTTAATGGGGGCTACAGCCAATTTTTGATCATCATGATTATTCCTCCATACATCCATGGGGTAGAATAGCCCATAAATAGTAGGAATAGAATCATCGGTGAGTTCCACTCCCAATAATAGGGGTAGAATAGAATTATTGATCAATTCCAAGCTAGGAAAGACCGTGGCTCCCACTCCCATGGGGCTGAGACTCTGCCGCTTGTGGTTGATCACAACCCTCACCCTCAGCCTCTTCTCATGGATGTGGAGGTGCTAGTTAGCGCACAACTATTTTGGAAAACTTTCACTGCATAAAATTACTTCTAAAAAATATTACTTCCGCTTTTTTTAGAGCATTGTAAAATATTGATACTGGAAGAGTGTTTTTTTTTTTTTTAATAATATATTTATTACTTTTTACAAAGTAATTTATGCACTGTGAAGAAAAACACACTCTCAAATTCTAGAGGGAACCCAAATCCATAACAAAAGTCTAAAAATAACTGTGTCCATCCAATGTTCTGGATGCACCTTTCACCAAAATTATTTAATTGCTTCTCAATAATCTGCAATGACTGAATAATTTGTTAAAATCAAACCTTGTGTTTTACAAATGGTTGTAGGTTTTTGCCAAAATATTCGTACTAGATTTTTTATTTTTTAAAATGAATAATGTTTTTTATTACTTTTTATAAATTAAAAAATAATAATAAAAGAAAAGAACACCCTTCAAAATCTGAATCCAAATTCAAAAGAAAATCGAAGTTTAAAAGGAATCGAAATGCAAAACAGAAGTCCAAAAAATAACTGTATCTATCGAGAGTTATGGATGCACCTTTTAACAAAATCATTTAATCGCTTCTCAATAATCTGCAATGACTGAATAATGTCTTGATGCTTTCTTAAAATCAAACCTTTGTGTTTTACAAGTGCTATATATAACAAATTTATTACAGAGAAGCTTAAACTAATCCTTAAAGGTCAATGTGTAAACTGTAAACAATAACATGCATATAATCTCTTCTGACTTCCTCCTAAAACAAGATTCATAAAAGTACAACAACATTACCATCTAATATAGAAGTTGAGACAATAAACACAACTAAATATACAGAAAATTCGCTCCAGAAATTCAGAGCTTGAAAACATGCTCGAGCCCTCCAAATCCAAGGCTCCCAAAGAGAGGCGAAAAAATTCATCAATAATTATGAAAGGGAAAGAAGTCTTTAGCTACTAAGCTTAATCAAATCTCAACCAAATATAATATCCAGACAATGGCGATACAAAGGACCAGAGCCAAAGGATTCCTAACAGTTACGAAAAACAACGCGAAAACTGCCAAGAATAAAAATAAATAAAACTCCTCCTTTCTCCTGGAAGAAGGCGTTTCATCAATTTTCTCCATGTCAGGCGGTCTGGCTTGAACATCATCAAACGGGAAGAAGTTACTATCGGTTATCTGCGTCATGTCGGCCTGAAAAGACATCTCATTAGTAGCCTGTGAAGTAGGCGGCTGGGGTTTCCATCCTGCGACCGTACAAACCAAAATAGGTTTCTAGTTAACAATAGAAATCGTTTGATGTCCATCTTAAGAAAATAACTATTGCATTCAAACTGTAATAATAAATTGTTGAGCAATATAAAATCCGCGAGAGCTGTAAAAGAAAGTTCTACAGTGTAACAAACAAAATATATTCGATTTATATTGCCCTCAGAATCTTCAAGGGTTCTAAATTGGCTACATACCGAGGGGAGATTCAAAGAACCATTTTTGATACTCTCTGCATCTTTTGCAAGCGCAAAGCTCCATTTCATCTGTCGCAGTGAACGTCGCCATGGAAGAGTTGCTGATCCACGAGTTTAAACAACAGTTTGTTATTAGTTATTAGTTTATAAACTGCATGCACAGAATCTTAGCATTCTCGTTGGTTTATTTTTAGTTGTTTTATTTTCATGCATAGTATAAAAGACATGCAAAAGAGAGTTCAAAAAAAAAAGATAATAAAAGCATGCCGCTTCTAAATTTAGAATTTCATTCAATATTTGTATTTATTTCACTTAATAAGAGATCGCTTCCAATTACTATCAATTAATTATTTATTTGTGACATGTGTCTATGTAAATGTGTAATTATTTAATCTTTTTTTTTTTTTATCACTCTATTTAAATATCATTCATTTCAATGATCAAACAGTCAATAACAATTTTACACCTCATTCACAATAAAAAAGAGTAAATATTTGTCGTATTTTTATTGGCTAAAATTAACCTTTGAGTGTTGAAGTGGATGACATTTAAGAATAGCCTTGTTTTATTTCTCAATATGATGTAAGTGTAAAGCTCATCCATTTCTTCTAATTGATATCAAAGTAGGGTGCAAGAATTTTTACTGTGCTAGGCAATTCTTTATCAAATTAGAAGTTCTATTTAGATTTACCTCTTCTCAACAATATGGTTAATTAGAAGTTCTATTTAGATTTACCTCTTCTCAATAATATGGTCAATGGTAAGTTCTAATTTTAATTTGTAGAAGAGAATTATAAATATTGGAGCTTTAAAATGTGTGTATATATAAAAGTGAACATAAAAAACAAATTCACAATCATATGTAACCTCAATATTAGAATAAGAAAGCTTAACAAAATAGATGAAAATACATCAATAATTCTCACCCAAAGTCTCCTTGTTGCATACAAGCGTGGTTGTGTCCAATAATAAGTTTTGGGGAGAATTATGATGTGAAGTAGTCACAGTAGCAAGTAATCTTGGATTGAAGTGAATTGTTAAAAATGACCTACGAAAGATTTAATTTATAGATTTTTTTTTGAGAATGGATGAAGAGTTAGGATTAACTTCAGAGATCAAGGGCTAAGAATGCTTGAGAGAATTGAAGGCATGAGAAGCCTCCATGTTGCACCATGTGAAAGGTGGTCAAATGGGCTCCCAATAGTCAAGGGTGGAGATTTGTCTTGGAGGAAGGGATGGCGAGGATGAAAAAGTAGATTTTTAGAAGGATGTGAAGATCTTGCTCATGCTCCAAGTACCCCTCATGTATATATTAATTGACATGTATACCATTTAACAATGTGTGCATATATTACCTTGATTAATCATGTTTAGAATGTACAAATGATTATAGAAGGCTAATGATATAATTTTAACAACTAATGAAAAGTATACAAATAAGGCTATGTTGATGGTGTTGGCAGAGAGGTGGCATTTTGAGACCAACAAATTTCATTTTCTAATAGGCGAGATCAAAGTGATGTTTGAGGATGTCTAGGGGATCTTGTGAATACTAATTAGGGGTCACATAGCATATTTCTAGGAGACCCATGATGAACAGGCATTGTGAATGTTGTTCAGTAGATTAGATCTATTGAGAGATATTTCAATGGCATACTATTTCCTAACAAGACCAAGTGATATTTCCCTATTGGTTCAGTGCAATGCATTAGAGATATGCTAGTAGATGAGCATGTGTTTGCATCGGTGCCTACATGCTAGCAATATTATATAGGACCTGCATCTTATTACATATAGAAAGGGGTGTGTTCTAGCACATGTGACACTACTATAGGTTTGGGCTTGGGAAAATATTGTAGTTCTTAGGCCTATTGGTGACCGAGATGCGAGGTAGGGTGGTGAGTCATATGCATTTTACTAGGGAGGGTGGAAGAGGTACAGCCATGTGGATGACTAAGATCATTGGTAGAAGGTGTTATATGAATTGCAAATAATGATTCAGAGAACATACTTGGAGTGCAAGGTATGTCATGATGATGCTAGGGTTTATTTGTTCATATTGAGGCTAAATTAGTTTATTGGTTAGAGGTCATATATCATTGAGAGATATAAACCTGACAAGGTTACTAGGTAGTTCAATATCTAGCAAGGGATCAATGAAGAGGATGTACATGTGTTTGCATGAGTGGTACCTGAGGAGGGGACAAGATGGGGGCATTGAATTGATGTACTACAAGTATGGCTAGAGTAGGTGCACATGATGTTGGAACTGTATATGAGGTAGCTAGATGTTATAGATGCAAGGGTGAACCATGAGTATAAATAGTGGTGGGACTAGAGGTAGTTGATTAGATTGATTATTCCATTTCAAGTGCAAGTGCAAATGGAGGTACACATGGCTGTTTAGATAGTGTGCAAATAGTTGGTGGTTCTAGTAAGATAGGGATAGGCACAACAAAAAGTGTACGAGTAGACAATATAGGGACAACCATCATAGTAGGTATAGGTACCACATAAGCTGCACAATAGTATCAACAACAAGTGCCAACACAAGGGCCTCCTCAAGGAGTGGAGGACAGAAAGGGGATGATGGCCATGATGTAGTGGCCATGGATGTCAATTTGGGGATAGACAAGGTCAAGCCCTAATGAGAGGAAGCAAAAGAGACATGAAAGAGAATGCAGGGGTGAGATTGGGTGTAGTGCTATCAAAGCATGGCATAACATTGTTCAAGAGGGATCAACTATAGATGGATAGAGATATTTTACAAGAAAGACTAGATAGTCTCCAGACCAAGTTGGATAGTGTTACGGTGGAGAGGGACACTATGACTATAGACTGGGATAGTCCATAATTAGAGAGAAATGATGGTTAGAGAGAGTGACAAGCATATGTTCTAAGTGAGGCTAGATAGCCTCTAGGATAGGTTGGATTTAGTGATAATAGAGAAGGATAGTCTGTAGGTTTAGCTACAAAAGTCATAGGAAGATTCATAGAGGCTCCACCAGGAGTAGGATCAGGCCAAAGTAGTGGTGATTGGGTCTGGAATATGAAAGATGTTCTTGGATATGCAGAGGGATAATGTAAGTGTTGTAGGGGCTAGTAGAGAGGTGATGTACTTCTTATGTATGAAAAAGATGAATGATGGAAGCTAACATGCACACTAGATCAAACCCTCTTTCACAATAACATTCAAGGACAAACAAGCCAAATCACTACCAAATGGAGGTGGACTTAGCACAGCTCTTTTAGTCAAGACTGTTAGTGAAATATCAGATTTAATGAAGCCAAGTTGACTTATTCTGTCATAAAATTCTCTTTGAGTTATAAAATTATAGATAATCTTGAATGATTAAGTGTAAGTTATCTTGTATCTGGGAAGACAAGAATAGTAAGACCTTTTGAAGGTAGGGAGGCATGTTTGGGTAGAAGTAAGTTGGTAGAACTATACCAGAGAAGGCTTTCTTAAATTTCAAGTAAGGATTATTTTTAATTTATCATGGCATCAAGAGATTTTATGACTACAAGATCTTCTTCCTCTTCAATTCCATTACATGATATAATTGAAGATACTGAAGTTATAATAGATGAAAAAGGCAACTTTAAATTTCTTGAGATTTCTATTTCGGATCTATATCCTAAAAAAGAAATTAAATCTAGAATGCTTACTTCAGTACGTCAGTCTAAGCTTAATTTACAAGTTAAGGGTGAAGGAATTAGACCAATTAATTTTCCATTTGTTATACCCAAATATGTCTTGAGGTGGCGTGAGAAAGGATATTACCATGTCCATTTTTCATATGTAGACCTCATTGTCAACCCTCAGTTCAACTATGATACAGGGGTAGAATATTTTTCTACCTTGATAGATACTAGATGTTGGGTCTGGTAATAGGCTATTATCATCCAATTTAGGGGCATATTAAATAGCAAAAAAGGAAATGGGAAATGCTCTATCTAACCAAATTTTATTGTTTCCCTCGAAAATGAACACATTTCCTTATCTTTCTATCTTTTACTTCAAATCAAGGGCGTTGATCTTCAACCAGGATCGGTCTATGCAACAATTGGTGGTAGGTGCATCTATAGGTTGCTTAATACAATTTTCCCTCCTTCCAAATTTCCTACAGGAGTATCATATCCCAAAGGAAATAAAGCTTTGTCTAGTTTTGGTCTCAATATTGATCATACTAGGTTTGATGTTAGTTTCCTATAACTGAAAGTTTGATCAATGGTGAAAAATCTTGATTCAAAGATCTAGATATCCCATCATCTTCTCTTATTTCTAATACTCCTCATGTTCAATGCAGGAGAATCTCTACCATTCATATGTTAACCAATCTTCAGTAGACTATCTTTGAGCAAGCTATCAACCTTGAACCAGGACAGAGATCCTTGAGATCATCACATAGTTACTCTATGTTGCGGGATAGTCCTAGTCATAATCTATAACAAGCCCACACAAATAAGAAGCCATACATTGACTACAATCCGGATATTCCTAGTTCATCCAATCTTCCTTAAAATGCTTTGTGATGACAAATATCTGTCAATCCTTACCCATCTCCAGTCTCAGTGGCTACTTTGACAAATTTAAGTAGCAATCCTTAGTCGATGGATGCATTAGCATGGCAAGTCAATCTTAAATTTACCTTAACACCTAAAGAAGAGGTGGAGAAAGATAGAAAAGGAAAAGGTGATTAAGATCACCAAGATGCCTAAATGAATAGATATGATCAAAGAATCCTTCCCAAGAGTCAAGGATGAAAAAAAACAAAATTCTAGTTAGAAATTGCCCCAAGACAAACAAAGGAGGTTACCAGTTATGAACCTGGTTGGTGGTTAACCCCTGAAACTTTTAAAATATTAAATGAGGATTCCAAAGTCTAGGGAAGGTATGAGTCTAGATTGCATACAATGGTGGGTAAACCATAGAAAAATTACGAAGCCCAAAGAAACTGGATTGCTCAGTGGTAGATCTCTGCTCAGTAAAACATTGATGACATAGCTGTAGATATGAAAGATGCTTTGTCATTAGGACATAACCTTTAGATTAAAGGACAAAATATGAAATCATACAGATGTCATTAATTTAGCACACCAATTTAGAGGGCTTGATACAACAATAACTATGATAGATAACAATTGTATCAAGATAGAAACAACCCTGGAGAATTCCTTTATTGAAAATTCTAAGACAGAAGAAAGACTCCAAGGTGAAATTATGAATGCTAAGTTTTTAATAGACCACGTGTCTAGAAAATTGGACAAAGTTAGATCCTATGTAAAAAACATTAGAGTCACACAAGCAGAACGTGACAATTAAGAAGAAGAATTCAACAAAACCAAAGGAAAAGAAGTAGTTGCCCCTAAGTAGAAAAGGATAATTGAAAGAAGAAAGGGTTTATTAGATGATGATGATGATGAACCTATAAGGAAACAATCTTTTAAGGCATACAACAAATCAATCCATAATTCTAAAGAACATTCTAATTCTATAATAGAAGAAAAGGATTGGTTAGCAGAAGTAGGTGTCATTGAAATTAAACCTAAGACCGTCTTTGCTAAACAAGATGAGTCTACTTATGATGTACACCTAGAAATATCAACCTCTTTTGAATAAGAGAATCTATTAGAATGAGAGCTAGATATAGAAATTCTTGAAGAATTATGAGGAGACTGGGAAGAAGACCACAAGAATTGATGAGATTATGGAAGAATCTCTGTCAAAAAATACTCCACCAGAACAACTGAGGACAAATGCAAGCACTAGTTATTTTCTAAATATTGATAAATTAATTGACTCCTATGATGCCATTTGTACATGGTACAATTCTCTAAGGAATTTCTTTGAAAACAAACCACACTGATCCAATTCACAGCATGTTCACTATGCAGTTAGATTATTTTCATGAAAATTAGGAGACCGGTGGGATGGTTTGATAGAAAGAGCACTAGGAGCACAAGAATCCACAACAGAATTAGATGATCATACTCAAGTTGTACATATTAGAGATATAGATGTATGAAAACTAGATATTGCTGATGGTTACAAGAAACAACTTAAATTAAGTATAATAGATCAATTTTCAGTCACAGAGAAGAATCATGTTAAACTAGCCACTATATTTCTGTATAGTATGAAGCTCAAGAATTTATCTTATTATTGTCAATATGCTTTGACTTTTGAAAAGTATCTTTTCACTGCTCGACTACAAAATAATGAAGCAACCAAAATGCATTTCTTATTTTCTCTTCCTTGTGGAATGGGAGAATTTGAAGAAGAATATATTATCAAAAAAAAAAAGATAGTTGAAGAGACAACATTTGTTTAGATGAAATATTTGATTGGTCAGAAAATGAACAAATTATTTCTTCAAAGGGATCTTGATGATAGTGACAAGTATAATTCTTCTTGCAACATGAGAGAATATTGCAAAGAACCTCTACATGATACTCTTCATGAATTCATGGAATTAAAAAGTTTTGGTAAAAAAAGATGTCATTCCAATTGTGGATGTATAAAATGCTACAAAAAGAAAAAGGTTTGGTCAAAGGATACAAGGTGGTCTAGAGCTAAAGATTTTCGAAGAAAGCGAAGATATAGGATTGCCCCAGTCCATAAAAGGCAATTCAAGAAGAAAGGTTCTAATCCCCCCCCATATCATCTATTCTTTGAGAAACATAAACAACTCTTGTAATTTCCTCAAGATAAGAAAGATCTATTTTAGTTCTTACAGTGAAGAATGCAAGTCACAAAGTTGGTTCCATTTAGTCAATTATAGCCTTTGGGAACTAGTTGTAGAATAGAGGATAATATTCTACTTGAGGAATGTGGTAGTAAGTAGGATGAAAAAGATATTCTATCATTCCTTCTAATATGGTCCAAGCAAATTTTTCATGGACATGATTAAAGAATTCATTCATGTCTAGAGGCAAAACTGTTCCTCCATGCCCTGAAAAGAAATCTGCAAAATCTTTGAATTCATGTTGAAGAACTGTTATGCTATTGATGAAACCATATTCAGTACATCTTAACAAATTCTTCTTTATCCTGACAGGCTAGACCATTGGGATTAAAGAGATTATGCATATATCAAAAGAAAACCCATTTCTCATAGTATAAGTGATATTGGCTTCTTCTAACCCAAAATTGGACATAAACTCTTCTTGTTCATCCAGTTCAAGGATACCTCAATCATAGTGATCAGTTATCAGATTTCTGAGGTTTTGGAGCCATTCATTGAGGAAGTAGATTTGAAGAATTGGCTCAAATATTTCAAACTGAGGTACTATCGTGGTATTTCCTTCTTCATCTAGGAGCTCATAAACTTCAATCCCATGATCTTCTCTAAGAAATGTGTCAGTTGGTTCAATTAGAAAATAAGCACTTTCTTTTATGACTTCAGGAGCCATGTCTCAAGTGAGTGAATCTGCAAGGGGTTCAATATCTCCTCTGATCCACTTAATGTTGAAGTCATACTTGATAAATTCAAAGTACCATCTAGTAATTCTCCCCTGGGCAATATCCTTGTCTAGTTTCTTTTTTCTGAGATTCCTCATGGCTTGACTATTAGTGTGGATAGTGAAAGAAACCAATTTCAAGAAGATCTTGAATTTATCTATGCCTTTCCTGACTACTAAAATCTCCTTTTCATATATATGATACCTTGTCTCTATGTCAATAAAGGTACTAGATTTGTATCCACATAATTGAATATGTTCTACTGGAACTTCCTACATAAGAACAACTAACCATGTTATGTCAGAAGCATTTGTGTATAAAACCAATGGCTTTTCTAGTTTTGGAATCTTTAGTGGAGGCAAATGCTAACGCTTTTCTTTAATTTGGATCATAGCCTCTATAGTTTCCTCATTCCATCCTATGTTGTTTTCTTTAAGTACATTTTGGATACTTTTTCTATCTTCGGTCAGATTGTGATAGAATGGTGCAACATAATTTAGACATCCTAAGAATATCTAAATTTGGAAATTCTTGGAGCCTTTTGAGAATATGAGGCTGAAGCCTGATCTTACCACCTTTCAAAATTAAACCAAGGAATCAATTTCCTCTTTACCAATTACCATCTTTTTGGCTAATAGACATATCCCATTCTTTATAATGGCTACATATAATTCTTGTAGATGATGCAAATGTTCTGGAATATTTTTAGAAAACACAAGGATATCATCAATATAAACTACACAAAATTCCTTGAGATGTCTCAAGGCTTTATACATCCTCCTTTGGAAGTAAGATGGAGTTGTTTCTAAACCAAACAATATAACACACAATTCATATAATCCTTGAGGAACTCAAAATACATTTTTAAACCTATCTACCTCTTTTACCTTCATTTGCCAAAATCTAGATTTGCAATCAAAATTTGAAAATATCCTTTTATTCGCAACTCTCCTGATCAAGTCTATGATGAAAGGAATTGGATAATTGAATGGCATAGTAATATCATTAAGAGGTTTATAGTTTATACAAAATCTTTTCTTACTTCTTTCTTGTTTTGCTCTTTTGTTTACCTGGAATGTTGGGCATGAGAAGGGGCTTTTACTTGTTAGATTAGGTCCGAACAATTGAAAGGGGGGTCTATATTTTCAACTTATAATAAAATTAATGAAATAAATATTTCAGTATCACATAAGAAGAAACATAAATAACACAATTGACACCAAGATTTTTGGCGTGGAAACCTGGTTAAGGGAAAAACCAGGGTGGGGGTTAACCCACAAGAATTAATACCCTGTTAATAGTATTTTACAAATGGGAATGCACATGCATTCAGGCTCACTGCTCAAATGGAGGCTCACTACCTTATGAAAATATTACAATAAAATAATAGAGATCTGAACTGATTAATAGCATATGACTATGCAAGAGTTTCAGTTCCAATTAAGTACAAAAACTGATCTTACACATTTCATCTTTGCTTTTGCTCTTCTTACTGTTCTGCCTTCATTCGTACTTTGGATTTTTTCTCTTCTCACATACACCTTCTTCACATTCACACACTCCCTAAATCATCCACTTTCATCACCTATATATATCCACAACATGATCTATAATAATTCTATCAGTCAGCTTCATCAACACTTGGAACTTTTATGAATGTTCTGCTCTCTCAGCTAGATCTATGCAAAACTTGAGGTGCGGGCCAAACTTGCTCTTGGAAATCATCACTCATGTTAGCCACTATCCCTAATCATCACCATTTGTACAATAAACAACTTCCATACATCCAGAATCAAGATCTTCTACAAGGTCGGCATGTTCTTCTTTTGTCTGCTCTAACAAATTGGAACTCAGTACTCAGAGGCTAATATCTTTTGAATCTTTCATCACCGGAGGACAAACAACTAGAATTAGGCTATCTTGACAATGCTTTTAACACCCTTAGTTCCACAACTAATCATGAATTTCCACCAAAGAGATCCGGACTAAAACACCGGACCCTATCACCTGTTCTATTCCTAACTGCCCAGATTTAGACACATTCTGAATTTGACTTCTGGTGTGAATAGATTGTGTTATGTGGATGATTAGGTTGATCTTAGTTTCCATCAATTACAACATCTATCATGCCTAGCAGTGTCTCTTGCCAACAATCTCCCCCTTTGGCATTGATGGCAACACTTAGTGAAAAATGACTAAGTGTCTTGTGGAACTCCCACTTTGTCTGTATATTCATGCATATTGCTTATTCTATTGCTCCCACTTTGTTTAATATCTCATTTTTCACTGCCCTTCACTTCCCCTTTGACATCAATGGAAAACGGTGGGGTTCACAAGCAAAATTCTCCAAAACCTCTGTGTATAAAGCTGTATATGTACAAGTAATCATTAAGTTCTACTTACATAAACTTGAGAATGTCTGCAAAGTTGGTTTTTATTTGCACAAGTTTGGATGCCCAAATGCTCTTCATTCCATCCAAAATTGAAATGTGTCCACTCATCAGAAATGAATATGCTTCTTCCTTTGATAGATCTAATGGATCATTGGTTTGAGCTGCAGTCTGAGCTTCAGATAGGGCATTATACATTATCTCTAACTTAGGGGCAATCGATCTCCAGAGGTCACACATCCTCTTCATAATGTTACCCTTTTCTTTAACAAGCCTCATTATCTCATCTGTGAGGCTAATTACTTCACATTATTGACTTATACGTGAGACTATTAGAGGATCAAAATTTTGAGAGAGATTTGACAATCTTTGTTCTTGTTCCTTTATCCTTTTCTCAGTATCCTCATTTACTTTGGGCCATGATAGACATAATTTGTACATATCACTTCCATCATTTAGAGCATTCTGAATACTTTTTATGCAAATGCCAAGTATTCTTCTCTCATTTCCTATAAGGTTCTTTATTTCATAGAATTTCTTATCTAGGAATTCTTTCTAAACTTTTACCTCTGCAGACTTTTCAAAGGCTCAAACTGAGTATTCATAGAACTCACAAGATTCTTCAGATGTTCTAAGGGGGAATCAAATGGATCCTTTTGATAGGTAGGCATTAACTTTTCTAGAATTATGAATGCAAGCCCTAGTAGTTCATTGTCCTCCATGTGGAATTTTAACATCTTTTCTCTAGCTTTTACTTGGGTGAATGATACTATTTTTATCAATTGGCCTGGAGAGAGAGCAACTAGATTGGCTAGGCCTTGGAGTAGTTTAGATTCATCAAGCTTGTTCATCTCCTTTTCAAGAAGACTTTTTACTGTATCTGCAGTGTCTCTTGCAGTCATTTCAGAACCATCCTGTTGTTCATTTGATTTCTCAATATCTGGTTTAGGTGCTTTAATGTTTGTACCATCTTCTTCTACTTTATCTTTCTTTGTGTTCTTTGCAGAACTCTTTCCTATTTGTTCATCACTTGTTATAAGATCCAGAGGGCTTTGTGAGATAGAAATATTATCCTCTTTCTCTAATGAATCAGGTGGATTGGGAGTTTGTTCTACACCAAATTCTTTATCCAACATTTATCTATTCTCTTGAATTGCTTGTTCTACTTCCGAAATAGAGGCTTTACCCAACTTAGATTGCAACTCAATAATGTTCTCTTCTTCACCATCTAGCACTTCTTTTGTGACCATGGGAAAATTGTACTTCGTTAATGCTTTCAAAATAATCTCTTGAGTTTCTTCAACTATTTCACTTGTTTCTCCAAGCATGAGCTTGTTCATTCTTCTTTTGCTTTTAAAGTCATATTTGACTTCCTTGAATATCATATCTATTTGATTAGGAGAAATTTGAGGACACAAATTTATTAGCTCATGTTTTCTAATCTCCACATCCTTGCACTTGGCATTTTATTTTCTCAACTCCAAGATATTTGCCAGACTTTATAGTAACTCAGAAGTTATCTCAATTAGTGCCTTGTTGTAGATGTTGAGATATCTTACCGTTTCTTCCTCCAACACCCTTTTATCCATTTCATTATATTCATCATAAAATTCAATCATAGATTTTAGATTACCATCCATAGTGACTTATTTTATCACATCTTCTAGGGAGAGTGTGGGCTTCTCAACGTATTCTTCATACCCTTTTATCTTTTACTTTTTGCTTGTCCTTTTGCTTCCGCAAGACTTTTCTTTGGTTAAATTTGCATCTTTTGTTCCAGTGACCTTTAGTTTCTTGATTTCAATGTCAAAGTCTGTATCTACTTCTTCCCTTATGCTTTCATAGGTCTAGGATACTTTTACTTTCTTCCTTCTCTCCCATTTTCTAGATGATTTTGCTTCCAATTTTACAATTTTGGAAGGAGCAGAGGTAGTAGCAGAACTTCTAGTAGTTCTTGAAGTGGAAGAGAATTCCACTGGAACACTTGTTTGTTTCTTATCTTGTTTTTATTTCTCATCCTTCTTTGTTCTTTCTCTAAATTTCTTCATAGCTTCCTTAGTTAGGCCAAGATTTTCAACTAGCTACTCAACTTCTTTTCTTACTCTCTTATTGGTTTCAAGTTCTCTGATCTCAGTATACAGCTTTAAACTTAGCTCCTCTTAAGTTCCAAATCTTTCAACCATTGTATCTTTGGGCTTGCTTAGCAGATGTTGAGCATATATATCCAAGATCCTTTTATCTACTTCATACCCCGTGGGCATGATCCAAACAATTCTAGGTTCCACTGCTTCCATAAACATTAATCAGTATCAACCATGAAGCATATTTCATTTATGTATTTGTCAACAATTAAATTAGGGATTATTTCCCTTAAGTGCGTCATACTCTAAAAATTCTTCAAATAACCCCATATTGCATTTTTCAGAGCATTGAAATCACCAATGTTGTATAGATGATTTTTTATTTGAATGGCAACTAGCTCATCCTTAGTCCAGTGCACACCTTTTACCCTAGGTACCTCATTCATAAAGTAAAATAAAAGACATAGAATCGGTGTACCATACTTGAAAGTGTTCATCTTATCCTTTTTTATCTTATTTAAATTCTTAATTAGTTGATTCTATAGTAGTTCACACAAGTCATAATAACATTTTCTTTTAGCATCTTGTATGTAGCATATATGGCTATTCCTAAAATAGATTTTTTTTTGCTCGAGTGGTAAATCTTGTACCCAATCAACATGGAGGTGAATTTGACATCTAGTTCTATAATATCATTAATGGTCATTACTCTTTTGTCGAACTTAGCTCCAGTAGCATTAGTTACTATCTAGTTTTTCATGGCTTTCAGTATGGGCAATCCTTCAGTTGAGTTTAAACCAGTTACATTTCTAATAGCATCCCTCTTAATCTTGAATGGTTTTAACAACCAAATGAATTCATCATGCATCTGACTTAAGATGCATCAGACCCATTCATCCTCATCAAATGTTGGAAACCCCATAATTTGAACAAAGTGTTTGTCTTGTAGTGCCTTATACTCAAGTTTAAGTTTGTGATTTTCATCCATGAGTTGTTTCTCAAACAAGTCTACATGCCTTGAATCTCCAAACTCATCTATGTTTGCATGAATGTAAACCCTAATGTCTTCTACATGCAACACACCATACGAAACACTTGAAAAAGCACCTAATGGATCAACTTCAATAGATTTGTGAGGATGTTTCTTAAATTTGGGTCGAGGCCTTTCGGTAATGTAAATAACATGAGAAGTAGCCATCTCAATAGATTTTAGATTCAAAGCCTTACAGAGGTACCTTTTTCTTTCGTGGGGTTAGGGTTGATCAATTACCGGTTGAATTCACTTTCTACCTCAATCTCTCGATTTGCAGCTCAAATGGTCTTCTTCTTATTTTCTTCAAATGCATGGTGATTCAAATGAGTGACCAAGTGACCTTTTAAAGATTTGAATTACCTAATTTGCCTTTGTAATAAATGTGTTTCCCTAATTATATTTGGTTACATTATTTTTGACAATTCTTCATGTATCACTCTACAAGATTCCATATCAACATCTTTTCTTCTAGAAATCCTTCCAAAGGTTCTAGACCAATTTAGAGTATTCTCTTTACTGTGCTAGACTCAAGAACCCACTTACTGACCAGGGGAATTTGATGTTCTATGCACCTCCCCCTGAGTTAGAGCTTCTAACTTAATTCCTGGAGGAATTGTCAACACCAGATTCTGGTGTGGACCCATCACTATTGTTTATTGTATCTTCCTTTGTCCAGATCTTTTTCATTTCACTCCGTATCTCATTCACGTCAATTTTCTTTTTGCCTCTATCTTGTTTCTGCTCATCTGATTTTTTATTTACCAAACCTCTTCTTCCATTATTCCTATTTCTGTAGAATCTTGCAATATGACTAGATTTATTGCAGTTAAAGCACACTTGATTTCCTATTGATCTGCACTGATTATCCATGTGTCCAAATCTATTGCAAGCAAAGCAGTAGCGATTGAAAGAATTTCCATTTGAGTTATTCATTGTCATACTTCTACATTCATTGGATTTGTTACAATACCTCTTGCATATGAAGCATTGTCCGAAGAAGGATGGACCATTTTGATTTTCTCTACTTTTGCACTGAATAGCTCTATGACCAAATTTATTGCAATTGAAGCAATTTCCATTAAATGATGGATATCTTTGAGCATTAGGTTGTCTTACCAGAGGTTTTCTAGTTGTGTTTCTTTTATTCCTTGGCTGGAAATTCCTTTGTCTAGATCCAAAGCTCTCACCTTTCTCATATTTAAGATTATGCTTGTCATTATCCTTTTTTTGTTCTCCAATTAGTTCTTCAAGTTTAGTTGAGCTTATTTTGAACTTCTCCTTATACTCATTTTCAATTTCTAGGTCATGTCTAAGAGTGATAATCTGTCTCTCAAGTTCTCTCTCATTGTCTCTGATTTCTTGTAGATTAGATTCTAGGAGACCAACTATTCCATCCAATTTGCAACATTCTTCAGTTCTTTCTTTCAAATTTTGCTTCATCTCTTCTTCAATTTTCTTCCTATCTTCAATTTCCTTAGTTAGTCTCATCACCCTAGTTTCCATCTCATAGTTTAGGAAAACAACTTCTTTAGCTAAGTTTTCACATTCCTTTGTCTTTTCTTTTAGGGCCTTGTCTTCCAGTTGAAGAAGTTGCTCCTTTCCTTTTGCATTGGATTTGCTCAATTTTTCTTTTAATATCTCAATGAAGTCTTCAGGCTTTTTAAGATTGTCTTGAAATTCTTGGACTTCTGCCTTGGACTGCTCAAGATCATCTAGGGTGAGATTAAGTTATCCTTGAATATTATATTCATCCATTTTACTACCTTCCTAGATCTTCCTTAAGATGTTAAACTTTTCCAATGGAACCTTGCTCTGATACCAATTGTTGGATTAGGTCCAGACAACTGAGAGGGGGGTGAATCAATTGTCACACATTTACAACTTTTTCTTCCTTTAATATGTCTTTACAACTTATAATCAAATTAATGAAATAAACATTTCAACATGACATAAGCAGAAACATAAATAACACACTTGACACCAAGATTTTTGACATGGAAACCTGATTAAGGGAAAAACCACAGTGGGGGTTAACCCACAAGAATCAATACCCTATTAAAAGTACTTTACAAATGGGAATGCACATGCATTCGGCCTCACTGCCCAGAGCTCACTGCTCAAATGGAGGCTCACTACCTTATGAAAATATTACAATAAAATAACAGAGATCTAAACTGATTAAAAGCATCTGACTATGCAAGAGTTTTAGTTCCAATTAAGTACAAAAACTGATCTTACACATTTCATCTTTGCTTTTGCTCTTCTTACTATTATGCCTTCATTCGCACTTTGTATTTCTACTCTTTTCACATACACCTTCTTCACATTCACACGCTCACTAAATCATCCACTTTGATCAGCTATATATATCTACAACATGATCTACAATTATTCTATCAGTCAGCTTCATCAACACTTAAAACTTTTATGAATGTTTTGGTTTGTTGGCTAGATCTATGCAAAACTTGAGGAGTAGACCAAAACTTGCTCTTGGAAATCATCACTCATGTTGGCCACTATCACTATTCATCACCATTTGTCCATCAAACAACTTCCATACATCTAAAATCAAGATCTTCTGCAAGGTCATCCTGTTCTTCTTCTATCTGCTCTAACAAACTGGAACCCGGTACTCAGAGGTTAATATCTTTTGAATCTTTCATGACTGGAGGATAAAAATCTGGATTTAGACTATCTTGACAATTCTTATAACTCCCTTAGATCCACAGCTAATCATGACTTTCCACTGGAGAGATATGGACCAAAACACTAGACCCTGTCACCTATTATGTTCTTGACTGCCCGGACTTAGACACATTCTGAATCTGACTTCCGGTGTGAACATATTGTGTTATATAGATGATTAGGATGATCTTAGTTTCCATCAATGACATCTATCATGCCTAGTAGTGTCTCTTGCCAACATTACTTTCTTTGATGAATCCTCCTTCTAATAGTTCAGCCAAATGTTCATCCATCTCCTTTACTTATGTTGGGCTAAAGAGATATGTTGGTTCATGTGGGACCATACCTCGACTTTCTAATTTGATGTTAATCTCACATTCTTCATGATCTGCCTTCTCACATTGTAAGGCATTCATGCTCCAACAATCCTTTTCAAAAGTTTCTCTTATAGAACAAAAGGGATATGTTTTTGTTGTATTGCTAGCTTGAAGATAGTGATCTTTGATTTCTCAAATAATCTTTATCCTTCTCTTTCTTATTTTCTTTTTTATTTTCAAACTGATATGTGGTAAATTTGAGAATAGGTATTTTGACTTGAACATCATCATGTCTTAGAGACATCACTACTTTCCTTAGGATGAAAGGTTCATATTTTGTGAGGAATAAGTACCCAAGTAGTACATCATTATCCATTTCATTAAACTCTATGAAGTTTGTAATGAATGTGTGTCCATTGATTTTGGTATGGACATCTTGTGCATACCTTCCCATTTTCTGTTGCCCAATAATAGAGTGTCCTTTGGGAATGTTTGGCCTTAACTTCTAGAATGTTCAGGAATGGCTTTTGTCTTTGCAAATGATATTGAAGAACTGGAATCAACAAAAGCATCATAATCTAATGGCTTATAACCAAGAAATATCATATTAATTTTGATATATACACTATTAGTTACAATGTAAATTGTTGTTGCTTTTTCTGAAGTCCTTGCTAAAGTGTCATCATCTGAAGATGTTGAGATTTCTTTTGATTTATTGTCTACTTTGAATAAAACATCACGCATCTCCCCCATGGATTCATTGAGTTGTCAAAGCTGTTTGTTATTATCCTTACTAGGTGAGTGAGATTTTCAACATCCTTAATAACAATATCTAGCTTTTTAAGGATTGTAATTTGGTCATTGGGGAATCACTCTCTGTATCAAAATGGTGGGTCAATCTAGAAGATTTCCTAGAAGATTGTCCTCTGTGTCCCCTTTGCTACATGTAGGAACCTTATAACCAAAATTCTTTATGTAGGTTTTGAGTTCCTTTACTATCCTAAGTTTGTCTTCACTAAAGTCCTTGATTTTCTGGATGTGTCTATTCCCTACAATTCAACTTTGTTGTTTGGACTTTATGTCCTTGTAGGGATCTTTTTTTTTCTTCTTCCAGGCTTTTTTCAACATTTTTACATTTTAGTTTGAGAATAGTCTCTACATAATTTGCATCTTCATCATCTAAGTTGTCTTCTTCTGATGAAAACATAATTTTCTTATGTTTTTCTTTCACCATATTATAGGAGTCTACTATCTCAATGAGCTCATAATATCGAGCTTCAAGTTTGGAATAATCTTGTGTAGAAGATAGTGATAAGGGTCGATGTACCTCATCATTTAATCATATTTCAGATGTCAAATCGAGGGTTGTGTCCTTGGCTATCTGCAATTAGGAATCCTATAGTTGCCAATTTTATCTAACTATTTCTAATGACCTTTACTGATTTAAAGAAACTGATCTGTCTACTATGAAATAAATTCCAAGAATATTGAAAATAGAACTAAACAGTGAATTGCTTAAAGTAAATCTATATTATTCCTTTCAACTGAAACATGCATCTATCTATGAAAATAGTAGGTATCTCCTTAAATAGAATCTAAAATAGCAAAACAATAGTACTAGCCTTCTACCTTGGTGGTGAGAGTGGGCCCTTGCTCCACACCCTTAGGGCTAAAGACTAAAGTAAAGAATCAACACAAGAGAATAATATCACAACTCAATTTAGTCAAATTCCATCAACTTTGTATTTAGGAAATATTGATGTCAAAATGAGATTACATAAATTAGAAAAATAACCGTTGTCTCCCTTTGCTGCTTCTTCTGTAAGTTTATATCTAAAATTAGTTATAAGATATCACTTATCTTAACTACTAGTTCTTCAATGAGATAACATCAATCTCATTATTCTACTAACTGTCTAACTACAGAATAAATATCCATGCAATAAATATAGATTAAGTGGAATAGAAGTCTATAGTGAATCTGAGTCTTAGTTTTAAATACACTTGGGCAGCGAGGCCCTGAAATATAGGTATTTAAATTAGTTTATTAGTAGCTCATGCAAAAATCAAAAAGAGATAAAAACTTCCAGCAGTTAACTATAGATTACCATTAATTACTCAGGTGATGATTTGAGTAACATCAGGAGCATCCCGATCACCACTGGAAGTGTCTAACTAACAACTGCTCTGGAAATTTGCACTATTCTATAGAGGCACCAGAGATATATGTTTCTATCTGTAGCTCTAGAGATGATTCACCTCCTTATCCCAAAATCTCTCCAATCAAATTGGAAGCATTGGAGACTAGTCGTGGCATTCTAATGTTGGCTCTAGAGATCATTAGGACTACCTCTGGAGATGCACAAAATTGTCTACTTGAACACCTGTACCTGTTGATTCAAAAAGAGAAGATTTTTACATATTTCCATCAATTCAATGCACATTAGTCCTGCAATCAAAAATCATGATCTTAAGTAATTCATCTCTTATTAATCATAATTAGAACAATCTTGTTAGCCTATTTTGGTGCAGTCATGAGGACAATAGAATAAGAAGGGAGAAAAAGAGAGGTAAAAATATGTATTTCATGGGTGCTACCTGGCACTCATCATCCCCCTATACTTAAGGATTAGCAGGTCCTCTTGCTTCTCATAGGTTGGAGTTATTTTGGTTGAATATCATGTTAGTCAAGCTGTAGTCCTGTGCATAGGTAGTCCAAGTGGTGCAGTATGTATTACCATTTCCCCTATACTGATCAACTTGCTTCAGCCATTCCTACAATTTATCATCCTCCATTTGTTCTGCCTAGACAGGTAGTGGCTCAATGATGAGAGGGGGTCTAAAACGGCCACCTATCCACTCTTGTTGGTATTTATCCATCATTTTGGATATTAACCTAGACTTCCTCATAAACAACCTTAGATTGGCAAGGGAAACCACTTCTCTCATTTTCTGCTTTGAAGTTAAGAGGTTCCACCTCTTCTTTGCCACTAAAAGTACTTGATTGGCTGCACTGTTCATGAAGAGACTGAAATCAATAGAACATTCTTGAAGGTGCTTTAGATATAATGGCAAATTTTTTGTCTGACTTTCTGGGTGGTAGACATATGCTTTAAATTGGACCTTAAAAGCATGGGGGTTTAGACATTCTTTTCTGATGAAAAGTCTTGTTTCTGCATCCTTCTTGAGATATGCCTTCGTTCTCTCATTCCAAATCTGATGATTTCTCATCAGTGACATGAATGCTTTGAGCTAACATTCCCCTACAAAATAGTTAATAATGAAGGTCATATCATCAACACAGAAACCATGCAAATATAACTCACAAAAAATTCTTGTCTTCATCAAAACTCCTCATACATGCTTCCATGAACCCCTCCCTTATTTCTGTGTTCTCAGTTAGATCAGATAGGATTGAAGATAGTTTTTTCTACAAGACTCTCTCTTGTAAGAACATACCATAACTTAAATTGGGGCCTACAAGATAGAATCTCAGATGAAATGGAGGCTATCTGAATGACTTTTTCTTCCATGGTTTCTACTCTTTTTGCAATGGCAGTAATTGCCCTTTGTAATTGCAGCATAGGCTTAGAAGCCTCATATTCTCTACATCTCCTTTCCCAATGGAATAGGGCCTTATGAATATCAATTGGGATTGGGCCCACATATGGA
Source organism: Cunninghamia lanceolata (assembly GCA_027924645.1). Taxonomy (NCBI): domain Eukaryota; kingdom Viridiplantae; phylum Streptophyta; class Pinopsida; order Cupressales; family Cupressaceae; genus Cunninghamia; species Cunninghamia lanceolata. The sequence goes on along the minus strand of BSBN01000388.1, from coordinate 12,112,513 downwards.
TCTGTTTGTACCTCATGTTCAATGGTTGCCCCTGGGTCAACTAACTCATGAATATATTCCTCCTGATCATCTATTTTATTGTTGGGCCAAGTCAATTATTTATCTTGGCTCTGTACTTTCTCAATTAATTCTATAATTATTATGAGATTATTGTCTCTTGCCTTGGTAAGATCAGAAATACTTTGTACTGCCTCTATCTCCTTTTTCTTAATGATTTTAGCTGTCTCAGTCTCCTGGGCTTCCAATTCTGCTTCCTTCTTCTGAATTATTTGTTGTTTACTCTGGAGCTCTATTTGCAGTTTTTCAATTACCTATTTTTGCTCCATCTCTTTCTCCTTCATGACCTTCTTGAGGTCAGTGATAATCATATTTTCCCCCCATAATATTTTTTTTAGATTAGCAATCTCTTCTAACATCTGCTACTCTTTTGAAATTTCAATATCCTCTTGATTAGAGGGGTGAGAGTAAGTTCCTATTTCTTCTTTTGTTTGCTATACATTAGGGTCTTTCATAGCTATTGGCTCTTCTCTGCCAGCTGCATCCATTTGCTCTGCTTGAACTTCCCCTATAGCCTCCCTATCCTGAGTTTCTTGTTGGGTCTTCTCTGCAACTGATGGCACTGATGAAGACCCAACTTTCTCCTTAAAAGTTCTAAAACCCCAAAGAACTTTAGCTAGGAGAGAAGTATCTTTTCAGCTTGGGAAGGCTACCTTTTCCTTTTTCTTCTTCATAGCATAGGTGGAGCAGGTTCCACCAGAGTAGGTATATCATCCTCAGATTCAGAGGAAATAGTAAAAGTTTGTCTGTGTTCTATCTCTAGAGTAGGGGAATGTTGTGAAGTTGGACTATGAGAACCCAAATGAATGGATGGTTCTAGGGAAACTTCTCTTTGTTTCTTATTTCTCACTAGAGGGATTTCATCTGAGTCTTGAAATGCTTCTTTAGCCCAATAGTGTATACTAGAGTTAGTTTTCTTTGGAGTTCTTTTTGTCTTTTGACCAGACCTCTCCCCTATTGGTTCTTTTGAAATAGACTCCTCAGCTAAAGTCATTTTCCTCCTAGCTGCTTGAGTCATATATGGAGTTTGTTCAAGAATAGGTTCTCTAACTTCTTTTCCTTTTATCTTCCTATCAAAAATAGGGGTAGTAGATGAAGTTGCCTCAAGTGAGGACTTTTTACCTTTTCCAATAGCTAGAGAGGAAGTTGAAGGTTTTGCCTCCTTTTCTTGCTGGGTAGAGGAAATCTCACCCACTTCCTATGCCCTCTCTGGTTCTCTATCTTGGGGTTTGTTATCTAGAAATGCCTGCCATAATGCTTCCCCATCAGCTTGAGACAAAAAGTGGTGTTTGACTATCAGAAAAATGAGGCCATGATGTTTCATAAGACCTTTGTTAGGTTGGTACTTTTTTGTAGTTGTTCTAATGGTAGAGTACAAAAAGTTGGGAATATTTATGCTGAATTCTAGGTGTGCATTCCCATGCCTCAAAAAATCAACATTTTCATTATTGGTCGTAGAACTAAGCAAAATTGACCATCACATGTGAAATATTTCATCAACCACAGAGCTACAGATTGCCATGGGTTTGGAAGTGAGGACCTAATAATTCTTTTAACCTCGTTCTTGCTCAAATGCAATTGTATTGCAGGTTCACTTTCTACAGAGAAATTTCAAATCAAATCAGCATATAAAGTTTTTATATGGTAGAACCTCTCACCTTGTTTAGGCAATCTAGAAATATGACTGATAGTGATTGTAGAGAGATTGACTTGAACTCCCCTTACAACTATCTAATTGTCCCTTGGGTTTTTTAGGAAGTCATCAATAATATCCTCTTGAAACCCTTCAAACATTTCTAGAAACTCCAGCCATCTTGTATTTCTAATAATTTCTACTGCAGTTTCGTCATGCAAGAGACCTATAACACTTTTTGGCTTTGATTTCTTCTTAACCCCCATTTCTAAGTCTTTTTTCCACCCTCTGTGCTAAAATTCTCCCTCACTTTTTTGTGTAGTTTGTTCTTCTTCCTTTAACTCCGTAGGCTCCAGAGGACTGTATCAGCTGACTCTATTCTTCAAGGCATTTTGTAGTTCTGAATGAGGATTATTATGCCAATTCATTTAATGGATTAGACTATGGAAAAAGAACATAAAATCTGTTAGAGCACGCCTATGTAGTCATAATTGCAGCAGAGTAATGGGACACTCCGTAGACATGGTGACAATGTGGAAAAGATGGCAGCATGCCTAAATTTAGAAAGGAAAATAATGGTAGGAGGACATGTCATAATGATGGCACCCAAAAATAGAAATGACAAGATAGTTGCTAATTAATGTTTAATTAAGAGAGTACCTAAACCAATCTTAATGATTAGGGCTCGATGTACTTGGCTGAAATGTTGTGGCATTGATGATACTTGATGCAATGTGGCACCTGAGTAGCTTCTTCATGGTTTTGAAATGGCATCAGCATCTTTATTGTCATACATCCTGCAATCATTCTTTCTAAGTGGTTCAAGAATCCATGTATCTAGGTGATGTCAGTGCAACCCTTTGTGAGTACCCGTACATATGAGAGTAATGATTTCTCTCAAAATGCATGCTACTTCATCTTTGTCCTTGTCATAAAGTAGAGGATGAGTCATAATGACCTCATCAAATGACATCTCTACTTTATTTCCTAGAGAGGTGGGTCCCCTTCCAATTTATTATATTCATGAATAGCTCTTTATTGGTGGAGCACCAGAAGTGCTCCTAGTTTACAAACACCAGAGGTGCTCCAAGTTTGTGAAGCACCAGAGGTGCTCCTTATTTGCGAGTGTTAGAGGTGTGTTTGAGTAACTTCTAGCACCTGATCACCTCTGTAGCTTGATTATTCTCATCTGGCATGAAGAAGGGAACTGCCATTTGCTGGTTTTCAATCCCCTTGGTCGAGAAAGATAGCCATTACTAGTTTCATATCTTCTTTTTTTTTAAAGAAGGCCATGATTTGCTGGCTTTCAATCCTTTTTTTTTTTTTAATTTTTAATTTTTTTAGTCCAAAACTATGATAGAGGATGTGTCCCTTGTAACCAAGAACAAATCTTTGATGAACTCTTCCTTAGTGGATGACCTTTTATAGAGTCTAATTCAGTGGCCATTCACTAAAAATGTGTCTATGCTTCCATCAATAGGTTCCAACATCACTGTTTCATTCTCAAAAGCTTCCTATATATGATAAGGACTCATCTAATGAGTTTGTAGCCTCCCCTTGAACTCCTTGAATTTAGAATCATAAAGAAGAACCCAATCACCTTGTTGAAATGTCCTCCTCTTGATGTGTTGGTCATGTCATTGCTTCCTTTGATACTGAACCAGTTCAGTTTACTGAATGGCTTCTGTCTGGATTTCTTCTAACTCATTGAGCTCAAGAATTCTATTTTGTTGGGCTATGGACAATGGTAGACCAATATCTAATATTGTTTTAAGTGTCTAGAGTTCAAATTCTATAGACAGAATAGGATTCTTTCCATAAGCTAATTCATATGATGAGAATTTTGTTGTGGACTTCCAAGTGGTATTGTAAGCCCAAACTACTTTAGGTAATCTGTTAGCCCAATCGTTTCTTTCCATTGCCACTATCCTTGTCAGAATGTCTTCAAGTTCCCTATTAGTCACCTCTACCTGCCTATTGGCTTGATGATGGTAAGGTGAAGATTTCTTGTGCTTAACTTGATATAAATATGTGAATGCTCTAATTACCTGTGAAGTAAACTAAGGTCCTCTATTTGAAACTATAGATCTTGGTGCTCCAAACCTCAAGAAAATCTTATTATAAAGGAAATCAACAACTTTCTCTTCTCTTGCAAATTACAAAGCTTGAACCTTAGCCCATTTAGTCACATAGTCTGTGCATACCAATATATACTCTTTGCCTAATGAAGGTGGAGAAATTGCTCCTACAAAGTCTAGACCCCACTGTTCAAATGGCTCCATCATTGCTTGAGGATGTAGTAACATCTCCTAGGTGAAAGTTGGTTGTCTCATCCTTTGGCACTGATCGTACTTCTGCACATACTTCTTGGTATCCTTATGAATAGAGGGCCAGTAGTAACTAGCTACCAGGATCTTGTGGATGGTTATGTGGAAGAATAATGCCCACCAGATGGTTCATCATGACATGCTCTCAACACATCAAAATTTTTATCAGCTTTTAGACACCTGCATAAAATGAAATTAGGACCACATTTAAATGGAAAACCATATAACCATTTGTAAGATAAGATTTCTTTAATTAAGTGTTTCCTTTATTTTGAGGTAAAATGGGATGGATACAAGCTTGTAGCTAAGAGATTATCTATGTTAGAAAACCAAGGTGCAGTAGAGGAGATAACAAAAAGAAGTTCATCTAGAAACCTGTCTTCCACCAGCTAATTCTCTCCACCTGTATGTAATCTTGACAGAAAGTCAATAGCCAAATTAAATTTGCCTGGATTATCAACTATGGTAATGTCAAATTCCTACAATAGCAATAACCATCTAATTATCCTTGCACCCACTACTGGCTTATTCATTATGTATTTGATGGATACATAATCAGTATGTACAAATATTTTGTACCAAGTGATATAATGCTTGAATTTGTCTATAGCATAGATGACTGCCAAGAATTCCTTTTTAGTTGTGGTGTAATTTCTTTCTGCAAAGGTAAGGTTTTTGTTGATGTAATAGATGGCATGCATACTTTCCCCTGCCTCCTTATGTCCCTTGATTGCACCAATGGACTCATTTGAAGCATCAATTTGTGTGTGGAATGGTAATGTCTAATTAGGTCCTCTAAAAATAGGTGTGACAGTAACCTTCTCTTTTAGGGTTTCAAATGCTAATTGACAGTCTTATGTCTATAACAATTTTGTGTCTTTGTTAAGCAGGATAAACAGGGGATAGCTATTCTGTTGAAATTTTCTATAAATCTCCTATAGTAGCCTGCATGACCCAGAAAACTTCTAACATCTATCTGATTTTTGGGTGAAGGTAATTATTTGATCACTTCTATTAAATTGTTTTGGTCCACTTTGATCCCATTTGCTGAAATGTGGTGTCCCAATACAATTCCTTCCTCTACCATCATGAATCACTTTTCATGGCTCAGGGATAATTGATTATTTTCATAGAATTTTAGTACTTTCTCAAGGATTATGAGAGCTTCTTCAAAGTTGTCCTCATACACAGTAAAGTCATCCATATAGACCTCCATGCACTTATTAGCTAATTCAGCAAAAATGGCTAAAACAAGCCTCTAAAATGTAGCTAGAGCATTAAATAGTCTAAATGGAAGAACTTTGTAGGCAAAAGTTCCCTAAGAACAGGTGAAAGTGGTTTTATCCTGATCTTCAGGTGCTACTTGGATTTGGTTATACCCACTGAACCCATCTAGAAAAGAAAAAATACTTTCTCCCAGCAAGGTTGTCCAACACTTGGTCAACGAATGGTAAGGGAAAGTAGTCCTTTTTTGTAGCTTTGTTTAGCTCCTTATAGTAAATACACACTCTCCATTTTCCATTCTTTTTAGGCACTATGATTAGGGGTGAGACCCATTGACTATCTAAGATTGGATATATAAACCCTGCTTGCAGCAATTTTTCTATTTTAGTCTTAACAATGTCTTTTAAAGTAGGATTCAGTCTTCTCTCGGGTTGTCTGACAGGTTTGATATCTTCAATGTATATATGATGGCTATAGATCTTAGGAGGGATGCCCTTCATATCTTGGTATTCCCAAGCAAAATCTATTGAATGGGAAATTAGGAGTTGGATAAGTTTTTCTTCCTAATTTTCTGCTAACTGGGTGTTGATATTCAGTATTTTTCTAGGTAAGATCATGACCTGTTTTGTGATCTGATCCATGGATGTAGTCAATTTGTATACTGGAGTCATGGTATTGAGGGGGAAAGAATGTGGAAGCAACATGTGGAATGTGGCTAAGTCTCTGTAAAAGGTCTATCCACAAGGAATGATATTTGCTAGGGTACAATGAGTAGAAGTGAGAAGTTCTCTCCTACAATCTTGAGAAAGCTCCATTATATCCTCATTGATTAGAATGTGGGTAATATCTTCTGTTGTATCATAGTAGATTTCTTCTTCCAACTCACCCAAATATTCCTTGATGGTAACCATAGCTACTGAGGCATTGTTTTCTATGTTATCTGGCTCATCTACCCGTACTCTTCCTGTATAATGTATTGATTATTTAGCTGGAGGATACAGAGATATTTTCTTCAAATCTTTCCCATTAGAAATGACCATATCCCTAGTTTGACAATCAATAGATGCTATTGTTGTAGCCAACCATGGTCTTCCTAATATCAGTGGATAAGCATTTCTCTGGTTCCTTGGTTCTAATATCAAGAAGTCTACTGGGAATTCCCATGATTCTATCACAACTGGAACATCAATAATCACCCCTTTCAGAATAGATACTAACTGGTTAGCAAGTTGAAGGATTGTAGATGTGGATTGGATACTTGTTAGGGCTAATTTTTCCATTGTATGAACTGTCATCACATTTATTGTTGCTCCCAAATAAACCAAAACATTTGAAATTTATACCCCTAAGATGTAAACAGTTATGATAGGATTTCCAAGGTCTCCATATTTTGGGAGGAACATTTCTCCCATTAGTAGATCTGCTACTTTTCCTTCCACCTATATGGTAGAAGGAAAGTTTTTCTTCCTACCCTCTATTTTGACACAATGTTGTTTAATGAATTGGTTTAATTATGGCACATCTCTAATTGCTTGGAGGAGTGGAATTTCAATGTGTAGTTGTCTAATTTCTTGTAAAAGTTCTGATTCTAGGGTAGATTGGACTTGTTTTGTAAGACCTTTTTTCTGGGGAACATGTTGTTTGAGTCGTTCTAGGTATGGTGCTAGTTTTTCCATCTCCAAAGCATCTCCGAAGCTCTTACTAGAAATGTTTCCAGGAATGTTCTCCAGAGTTAGTCTTTTAGGAGAAACTCCAGAGTTATCCAAGGATGATTCTTTTATCACTTTTTCAATAGTAATCTCCTCTAGAAGTTGAGTGGATGAATTTTTAGGTTCCACATCATTGGTTACTTCAACTATAGTTAGAGGAGATGGTCTTGCGAATACTTTCCCAGAACACAGCTAGAGATTATTGGGATATATAGCGTTAATACCAGCCATGTTTTCTTGTTCTGTCATGTAAACAGCTACTCCCTGTTTATTTCGTGGATTTGGTATAGGTTGAGCTGGTAAGGGTGGTTGGCCAATTGGTTCATTTTGTGACTGACCTTGTGTGTTGGGGAGTACAATTAGCAATACTTGTTGTTGAGGTTGGAAACATTTAGGTTGTCCCTAGTATTGTTGATTATATTCCTATTGAGGACCCCATTGAGGCTGCATGTTTTGTGATCCAAACTGTGGTGGCCACTGTTGATTCCCCCAGGGTTGATTTTGCCAATGTTGGTTTTGCCATTGTTGATTTGGCCAATCCTATTGTCCCCAAGGAGGATTATTCTAAGGCCCATGCCAAGTTGGATTCCATTGATTATTTCCCCAATTAGAAGGACCTCTGTAAGAAGGCTGGTTTAGATATTAATTATAAGGGAGATTTATAGCTTATTTTTGTCCTACATAGTTCAACTCTTTTTCTATGATGGCATTCTTCTTACTTAGCCTTTTTAGGGCTGGAAGTTGACTACATTGACTAGTAGGATGTTTCCTATCATAGAACTGACAGATCTCTGATTTGTCTAAAGGGTATTCTCTCAACAGATGCTTGTTTCTACACCTAGGATAATAAATGGAGAGTGGTTCAGTTGTTCTACCTTGATCATTTGTTCTAGTTTTTGCCTAAATCCCATCCAATGTGGTATTTAGTTGGACCAGAATATTTCTTTTCAGATTTGTAATCTCTTCCATTAACTATCCTATTTCATTCTTCCCTTTGAAGGTTCTGGATGATCTCACTCCATCTTGGGCTCTAGAATAGTTCTTGCAAAGTTCTTCTATAGTAGGTATATCTATTTTGTTGATATTCCCTTTCCCCATCAGATCCAGTGCCTATTTTGATTCTTTGTCTAATCCTTTTACAAATAGGGTTCTAGCCAAAGAGTGATTTAATGGGTTGCCATACCTTCTCAAAGTGAAGTTAAACCTATCCACATAGTCCTCTAAGGTTTTTGCCTCTCCTTGTTTAATTTTAAACAATTCCTCATTTTTATTACTGACTCTACAATAATCTTATTATTTTCCTAAAAACACTATCTCCAGCAGCCAGAACAATGGGATATGAGAAGATTCTTGGAGCCTAATTTTCCTCCTTTTCATGGTTATAATGATTATCTTCCATGTTTGATATTGATTCTTCTCCTTGAGATTCTGGATGAGTTTCTAAGGAACTAGGTTCTATCAAAGGGTCTGCCAATAATTTTTGTTGTAAATCTTGGATATAGTCAACGAGTGGAATATTTGGAGGATTTAAGGGATTATTGATTTGAGGTACAGCTTCAAAGGTAGGTTCTAGGTTTCTTTCTTCAATAAGATCTTGTGCTACCCCAATACTTTTTCCTATAGTTTGTTGATGGGGTGTTTGTTTTATGTATCTTCCTTTTGAATCTCTAGCTCTAACCATATAGATCTATCCTAAAACTATTTAGCTAAGTTTTCCTAATTAACACAATATCCCTGACGACGGTGCCAAAAATGACAAGGGTTATTGTACCTCATCATTTAATCATATTTCAGATGTCAAATCTAGGTTTGTGTCCTTGGCTATCTGCAATTAGGAATCCTATAGTTGCCAATTTTATCTAACTAATTCTAATAACCTTTACTAATTTAAAGAAACTGATCTATCTACTATGAAATGAATTCCAAGAATATTGAAAACAAAACTAAATAGTAAATTTCTTAAAGTAAATCTATATTACTCCTTTCAACTAAAACATGCATCTATCTATGAAAAAAGTATCTCCTTAAATAGAATCTGAAATAACAAAACAACTGTACTAGCCTTCTGCCTTGGTGGTGAGAGTGGGCCCTTGCTCCACACCCTTAGTGATGAATACTAAAGTAAAGAATCAGCACAAAAGAATAATATCACAACTCAATTTAGTCCAATTCCATCAGCTTTGTATTCAAGAAATATTGATGTCAAAATGAGATTACAGAAATTAGAAAAATAATCATTGTTTCCCTTTGCTGCTTCTTCTGTAAGTTTATATCTAAAATTAGTGATTGGCTATCACTTATCTTAACTACTAGTTTTTCTATGAGATAACATCAATCTATTTATTCTACTAGCTATCTAACTACAGAATAAATATCCATGCAATAAAAATAGATTGAGTGTAACAGAAGTCTACACTGAATCTGAGTCTTAGTTTTAAATACACTTTGGCAGCAAGGCCATGAAATATAGGTATTTAAATCAGTTTATCAGTAAATCGTGCAAAAATAAAAAAGAGATAAAAATTTCTAGCAGTTAACTATAGACTACCCTTAATTACTCAGGTGATTATTTGAGTAACATTAGGAGCATCCTGATCAACACTAGAAGTGTCTGACCAATAGTTGTGCTAGAAATCCACACTATTCTATAGAGGTGCCAGAGATGTATGTTTCTGTCTGTAGCTCTAGAGATGATTCACCTCCTTATCCCAAAATCTCTCCAATCAAATTGGAAGCATTGGAGACTAGTCATGGCATTCTGATGTCAGCTCTAGAGATCATTAGGACTACCTCTGAAGATGCACAAAATTGTCTACCAAAACGCCTACACCTATTGACTCAAAAAGAGAAGATTTCTACATATTTCCATCAATTCAATGCACATTAGTCCTTCAATCATAAATCATGATCTTAAGTAATCCATCTCTTATTAATCATCATTAGAACAATCTTGTTAGCCTATTTTGGTGTAGTCATCAAGACAATAGAATAAGAAGGGAGAAAAAGAGAGGTAAAAAGATGTATTTCATGGGTGCTACTTGGCACTCATCAGATAGAATATCCCAATTGATACTTTTAGGGGTATGCTGGAAAGAAACATATTAGGGAGCTCCTCTAGGGGGAATGAGCTTCTCTTTTCTTGGGCAATTAGTTGCTAATGAGTTGCTTTACAAATAAATCATTTGACATGCCTCAGTACCCTTTTATTTGCCTTTTTTAGAAGCAATGGGGGGAGATTAGAACCTTTCTTCTTGAATTACATTTTATGGATTGGGGCAATCCTATATCTTCCCTTTCTTCAAAAATCTTTATCTCTAGACCACCTTGTATCCTTTGATCAAACCTATTGCTTTTTGTAGCATTTTCTGCATCCACAATTGGAATGACATCTTTTTTACCAAAACTTTTTAATTCCATGAATTTATGAAGAGTGGCATGCCAAGGTTGTTTGCAATATCCTCTCATGTTTCAAGAAGACTTATACTTGTCACTATCATCAAGAGCCCTTTGAAGACATAATTGTTTAATTTATGACCAACCAAAATTTTCATCTCAACAAATGTTGTCTCTTCAATTGTCTTCTTCTTCTTTCTTTTTGGTACGTAAATAGGATATTTTATATTTATTGAAGTTTAGAAAAATTACATTGAGAGGCTACTATAGCTAGACTTCTAGTTGACACTTTCTGAACCTATCCCTAACTGATCACACAGGGTCTCAAAAAGATAGAAATGACCACATAGGGCCAGAGTAGACACCAAAACTAGCCATGAAGGCCTTGATGATTTGTCTATACAGCTGGGAAATATACTTTCCTTACATCCGAAGCTGAAAACATATGCTTATAGAAAGTTTAAATAGAACCAAAATGTCTACCAGGTGGAGGGTAGTGAGAATCCTCACATGAAGTCTAATTGATGCACAAAATCCTGGAATACCTGCACCCATTCGAAATGCCCATTCACCGCCTCCATCTACAACACCTTTTAGATGAAGGAAACTATCATTTCCACCCTTTCTCTATGCTCCAACAGGACCATGCCTTTCATGTCAAGGATAAACAAAAATATATTTACCACTTTGTCTGGGTCTTGAAGCCAAGTGATGTCTTTCAGCCAAGGCACCCCATCCTCAGGGAAGACTACACTAATTGTCTCCTTGAATCCTCCTAGTAATTCAACTTTGAAAAGTTTGGGGATTATCAATCTTGCTTCAACCTTGGGAACCCCTGCATCCAACATTGACATAAGAAATCTCAAAAGAAATGCTTGTGTCCATTCTATATATTTCCCCTAATTCTAGAAATCCTCTACCCAATATGATTTTTACCGTCGCCACAGTGAGTCCATCATGCAAACACAAGACTTTCTTTAGCCTCTGATCAGTGTTCTCACCTTTGAAGGCCATTTGCCTTATTGTGCTTTCCAGCTGTATTGGAGTATCTACTCCCAAATTGACCATGCCTTCAATAGAAATGTAGGTAATAAATCTTGAGTTGCCTACCATAAGAGCTTGGATTTTTTCGCAAACAAGGAGTAGAGCAAGAGCGAAGAAGAGGTGAGAGATGGTAGCATCCAATAGATTTTGAAGGTATTTGGCATCCAAGAAGATGGGTGAAGGAAGTAGAAAAAGACATTCCAATAGAAAGAATCTATCAAAAGGTGGATGATGAACAATAGCGAAACCCTAGAAATCAAGATTTAAAGGGCATAATATCCCTGGATATCAAAATCCTAGATTTAGAAGACCACGACAACAGGGGCAAGGGAAAAGCAATTTTAATTTTCATAGGAATCCTAGAGGACCTCAAAGAGGTGGTTGAAACCCTAGAGGAGGTGGACAGAGAGGTAGATTCAGAGGGTGAAATCCTTACTTTAGAAATCAAAACTTTTGAAGAAATGAAAAGGACAACATCAAATAGATGGAGGAAAAAAATAGTAGAACTATAGAGCTAAACCCAACAAGCATTCAAAAGTAGATTTTGAAATTGGAAAAATTTAGTCGTGCTATTTAAGTGGCTTAGAAAAAACCTAAATTGGGAAGGCCTTAAAATATGGTGGTGCAAAAATGGGGCAAGGAGGTGAAATTCAAACCGCTTGCAAATAATTTTTTTGGGGTAGTCTACCCTTGCTCGGAGATCGGGGATGAAATAGAAAGTGGTTTATGGATCATGGATGGCTATGGATTCTACATTCGTTGCTAGAAAGTGAGCTTCAATCCAACATTGCATCAAATGGAAATAGTGCAAGACTGGTATGCTCTCCCTAACCTCCCTTTTGAATATTAAGATCCAAAATTTTTGGAAGAAATAGGAAATAGATTGGGGACATATTTGTGTACAGAAGATAGATCAAACCTTGAAGGGACTAGAATGCATGTAAGGACCTACATTGTTAATAACTGTAAAAGAGATATTCTAAAGGAAATCAAGATATCCTCAGAACTTGGAGTCTGGACACAAACCCTAATTCCAAATTCAATCACAACAGACCCTTTGGTGAAAACACTGGGATGGCAAAGTCCCAAGGGGCCACAGGAAAATCTAGAGCAGACTAAAACTTCACAATCTTCAAATCAACAAATTCTACACCCAGAAATCTAGGATCAACATTTTGAACCTACAAATCAACTCCAACACAAAGAAATGGTGCTGCAAGATGAATCAAAAGCAGATGATACCCTAGGTGAGAAAGGAAGGATAACAGTAGTAGACCAAAAATATCTGAAGCTATTGGCATGTTAGGGAAGAAAGTGTGAAAAGAAGACTTGGACTCTCTCATAGATGTGGGAAATGAACTGGTAGACTTGGCAATGGCGGCCAAGAATGAAGATGTCAACATAGAAGAAAACGATGAATGTAAAGATTGGCTAGGATAATAGGATTTAGAGAATCTGGATCATAGCCTTCTAATTGAAGAAGAGAAAATCCCAAGCAAGGTGTTGAAGAAACCCCTCTAAACAAATCCAGATCATGAAAACCTAGGGCTCGAGACCAAAGAACCCACCAAAACCTCCCTAGATTGTGGAGAACATAAGGGCAAAGACAGGATTCCAAATAGGGAAAAATTAAAATGGGATGGAGAGGCTATTGGCCAATTGAAAATAAACTTAATGCTCAAAGTAGGGAAGGGAGACTCCCTTCCTAAACAACAATGAAGATCATAACCTAGAATGTTAGGGACCTAAATGCCCCTAACAAACGATGCCTCTTAAGGCATCACTTGATCAATCTTTAGCCTAACATTTTTCTGCTGCAAGAAACAAAATTAGGAGAACAAGAGAAGGCCAACCTGGGCCTAAAATTAAAGATGTGGAAAATGATAGGAGTCAATTTTGATGGAGCCTCAGGTGGATTGTTGATTCTTTAGAAGCCTCAATCGGTAATTTTGGAAGGAACAACCTCAAGCAAACACTGGATAGCATGTAAGGTAAGAAGTCTAGCATCAGACTTAAGTTTTTTACTAGTGAATGTTTATGGGCCAAATAATTGTATTCAAAAAGGAATGGTGTGGAGTGAACTGGACAAAATTTGTAGCCTCCGTGCATTTGAATTTTGCATTCTGGGTGAGGATTACAATGCAATTCTAAAATCTTCAGACAAGAGAGGTGGTGTTGGGAGAAAATTACTATATTAGATAGATTTTGAAGGCTTTGTGGAGAGAAATATGTTATTTGATATTCAGATGGGCAGGGATCAATACACTTGGATGAATAGGAGGCTGGGATCTTGCAATATAGCTGAAACGTTGGACAAATTCCTCTTCAAAGGTGAACTCTGCTTGTTCCCCTATACTTTAGATTGTCAGATCCTCCCGATCTCTAGATTAGACCATTATCTAGTAAGTCTGGATATTGTAGGGGAAAGGCGCCCTGTCAGATGCCCCTTTAAATTAGAGAACATTTGGTTTAAGGACAATAGTTTTTTTGATCTGATAAAGTCCTAGTGGGAAGCTTGTCAACCAAATGTATTGCTACAAAATTGAAAGTGATCAAACAAAATCTTAAAAATGGAACAAAGAAAACTTCAAAAACATTTTTGAGGAAAAGAAGAAGTGTGAAGTAGCCCTGAAAACCCTCTCAGAAAAAATCATTGAGAAAGGGATGGATAATCAAAGCTACACTGAAGAAAAATAACTCATGCAAAAAATGAATGACTTACTAGAAAAGGAGGAAATCTTCTAGAGATAGAAGTCAAGGGAAGTGTGGCTGAGATTAGGGGATAAAAATACAATTTTTTTCCACAATTCAACAAAAATACAAAGAGAAATCAATAAAATAACAAGCATCAAAACCAATGATGGCAAAACTCTGGACAAGTTAGAAGATGTTAAATAGGCAGTGGTGGAACACTTTACAAATCTACTGAATGATTGGATTGGTTCCAACCTTTTAGCCTAGAGGGACCTTTTGGAATGCATTCTAAGCCTAATCATGGATTCCCAAAATAATATGCTAAGTTATAGTAAATTTACAAAAGAAGTCAAGACAGTCCTCTTTTAGTTACATCCGGATAAGGCACCAGGCCCAGATGGCTTCCCAGCAGGTTTCTTTCAAAAATGCTGGCATATTATAGGCAAGGACATCACTGAGGCTCTCAAAGAATATAGGAATTCAAGTCATACTCAAGGAGATAAATAATACTTTCATAGTCCTCATACCAAAAAAGGAGAAACCCAAATCACTGGATGAATACAGACCCATTGCCTTATGTAATACATTTTATAATATTTTTGCAAAAACAATGGAAAATAGACTCAAGAAAACTCTTCATGATATCATATCAGAAGAGTGGATGTGCTTTGTGCCTGATAGATCAATTCTTGATGGCATCATCATAGCACATGAGGCCATTCACTCAATGTAGAGATTGAACAAACAAGTTATGCATCAAGTTAGACATCAAGAAAGCATATGACCAAGTCAATTGGTGCTTCCTCTTTAAGGTGCTAGAAAGATTTAGCTTCACCAAAAAATGGTTGGATTGGATATTCAGTTTGATTGCATGCCTAGGATACTCAGTGCTTGTGAATGGGTCCCCAGAAGGTTTTTTCAATGCATCCCATGGATTAAGACAAGGCGATCTCATTTCACCCTTTCTCTTCATTATAATGACAGAGGTCCTTGGAAGATCAATCACTAATGTGTGGCGTATGGGAAAGGTGACCAGGATACAAATCACTAGTGGAATTCCAGAAGCTAGCCATCAGAAGTTTGCTGATGATACCATGCTTTTCAGCAAAGTGTAGGAAAGAGAAGCCCGACACTTCAAGGAAATCCTCAACAAATACTCTCTAGTCTCTGGTCAAGATGTTAGCCTAGAAAAATCAGAGGTCTTTTTCTTCAATACCCACGCTAGGACAGAAGCTTAGATTCTGAGGTTACTTGGCTTCAAGAAGGGATCTATCCCATGCAGATATCTCTACATCCCTTTGGCCAAATGCATTCGATAGAGAAACATTTGGGACAACTTGATTGAAAAGGTAAGAAACAAAACAACCTCCTAGAAAAATAGATGGCTTTCATGGGCTGGTTTCTTATCCAAACTCAAGTCAGTAATTTCTGCTTTACCTACCTATTTGATTTCATGGACATCCCCCTCTCTCAATAAGTGCAAGTAAGGAACTAAACATGAAATTGAAAAACTTCTTCTAGTAAGGCTCCTTAGAGCAATACAAATATTCGTTGGTCAAATGGAAGCAAATTTGTGAGAGAAAATAAAGGGATGGCACAGGATTGAAAAACCTCCTAATGCAGAACAAGGTACTTGGGGTGAAGCTTGTATGGGCTATATATACTAAACAAGATTTAAAGTGGGTCAAAGTAATAAAGGTAAAATGCATAGATGATGGTGAGGATAGTATCTTCACATCTAGAGTGCTACCAAAAGGGTCCAGAATCTAGAACTATATCTAGAGTTGCAAGGATTTGATAACAGACTATTTATCTTGGGAGGTGAGAAAGGCAAGGGCGAAATTTTTTTGGGAAGACTCATGGGAGGTGTACCCTAAGCTATCAAACAAAGAAGAGTTGGAAAACATAAAAGGGTACCAAAATAGTTATGGGGGGATAAGGTAAGAGATTATCTCATTTCTACCTCCCAAGATGGAATAATTTCAATTCATTGGAAAAGCCCACAAAATGTGGGCCTAAGTCAAAGGGAAGTCACTTTGTATTGTAAGTGAATGTCAGAATGAATCATATGCTTTAGAGAGGGGTAGGATGTTCTTCACTGGGTTGGCTCCCCTTCCAGAAAATGCAGTGTCAAAAATGGATAAAGGAAACTCTATGAGAACTGGTGCTATGAAGCAAAACTGCCAAGAGATCTATGCTAGAATGCAGATTACCTACCCAAGGTAGGAATTTTTTGTGGATGGCCTCATAGGGTCATGCACTAATGATAGACAAATTTGCTAAATTAGGATTTCTTGGACCCTCCAAATGCAGCTTATGTAAGGAAGCCGAGGAGAGCAGAGACCACCTTTTCTTAAGCCACCCTTTCTCCCAAAGGTGTTGGAACTAGTTAATAGACAAACACCAATGGAAGATACTGAACCCCAACTCTCTTTTATATTGTCTCCTGGGATGGCCAAGCCTACACAAAAAGGCATTGTATCACAACTTCTGGACTTCTAGCCCCTTTATGCTCATTTGGGAACTCTAGAAAGAAAGAAACAGGTGACTCTTTCAAGACAAAGAAATGCCTATTTAGTCTCTACAAAATAAGATAGAAGCTTGTTTAGTTAAACTAATAAATTCCAAGATGGGGGACTTTGCATTGACAAATTCTTCCTTCACATAATGGGGCATGAAGATGAGGTAGAATTGGCATGGTCTAATCATTCCCCCCATCTATGGGGAAGAGGGAGCACGAACAAAAAGCACGAGAAAGACTGCCAAATGGTCTCCCCCAAAATTTGACTGGTACAAATCAAACTTTGATGGTGCTTCCCATGGTAACCTAGGCATATCTAGAGCAGGCTACATAATAAAAGATCAGAATAACAAGTGTATAGGCAAATTAGCAGAGCCGCTTCTGATTGGAACAAACAATTTAGCTGAGATGGAAGTGTTGATTCTAGGGCTAAGGATGTGTCTGTTGATATGAGTCAGACAATTGAGAGGGGGGAAGAGGGGGGGAATTAGTTGTCACGAAAACTTAAACACTTTCTACAAAACAAACATTCATCACTTATCCACAATTATTATGATTTAACAATGAATGCATGAAACTAGAAACTTAACCACAGATACAACATCAAACACAAGAGACACCAGATTTACGTGAAAAACTCCAAGGTGGGGAAAAGCCATGGAGAGGATTAACTCTCAATATATATTGTAATATTGAAATAATGATGTTTAGGCTTGGTCACTCTATGGGCTTAAACATACTAGCTTACTGCCATGAAGAACAACTAGGTCTAGTAGGGTCACTACCTCAACCATAAACCTAGCAAGATTACAATAAGGACTATTAAACCCTGAGGGTTGTTAAACCCTACTAGTGGCTTACTATTAGACTTACTACCATGATCAACACCTTTCTATATTTGCAACTGAAGTACAACAATTCCCCTACTCTGCTCATCCTCTACTCTGCTCTCCCTCTGCTCTGCTCTTCCTTTTCTTTCATCTCCCTCTTCTATGCTCTACCTTTTGGACCTTTCTTAATATCTTTTCATTTTCACTTAAGGACACCTTTTCCATAACTACATGTATTTATACACTACATCAACCTTGGAATGATCATCAAGGTCGGCATCACAATCATCAACCATTGGAACAATCTCCAAGGTCGGTATTACAAGTTACATTTACAAAATAGGTCCTGACCTATTACAACAATGTGCAAAGGAAATGAAATGCAGATTACACCATGCCTTAGCTAGGACTCAAACACAATCTTCCATGCCACAACACACTTCCACAATCTTCTAGAGATCTCTGCAATCATTGTGATCAACCAGGTCAGCCAAGACTAGTTACACGCTACATTATCTAGGAACAATCTTCACACACCATCTTAGTTTCTTAATGTGAACCAAAATCTAGATAGGAACATGATTAGGAGACACCCATAAGCTTGCTATAATCATGAGGAGCAACCACACGAATCTTAACCACTTTATGCATAGGAATCTTTTCACAAGAACACATGAACTTCACTGTCTTCAACTGTCATAAAAGAAAGATAGCTTGCGGACCACCAAACCATGAACCATTGCAACTATAGGCACTTATCATCATCCCAAACTTCCCTCTGGAACCATAGAACCAAATACTTTATTGCAGAGGAATGCGGAGTAGAACACTTTCTTCCTATCCTAACTAAACTTATAGAAAAAGTAGGTTTCACCCTAGTAAACACAACTCACTCAGATCTTCATGTGGAGGCTTCAAACCTAGAATGCAGCATCCTTAGTCATATCTCTAACTTACTTCCAATCCATAGACCATGATCTTGAAGGAGCAAATGCAGAGTAGTTTACTAGAATGTTCTTCAGCATACAACTTACTGTCTATACTGCACTTCTTTGTAGCTCACTAGTTTCTTCCAGAGAGGCCAATTTTCTCAATATAGTCAATATACAAGTCCTTTAAACAAGTAATAGAATCAGATATAGTTGACACCAATGACAACATAGATTAGGCACATACTTGCAACAGTGTCATGAGTTAAAGCTCAAGAAAGTGGTGATAGAAGGATATTCCTTAATAGTGATCAATGCACTGTGGTCCCATAAAATGCCAAATTGGAAATTGGCTGCTAAATTAGAGATAGGCCTGAGTCTATTGGATAAATGTGAAGTACTGAAAATGTCATATATTGTTCTGTGAATTATCCCATTCCATAAGGAAGAGAATTTATGAAATGCCTTTTGGTTGCTTCGTTATTTTGTAGTCGAGTGGTGAAAAGATACTTTTTCAAAAGTCAAATCATATTGTTGATAACAAGCTAATAAGCTAAATTCTTGAGCTTCATACTATGCAAAAATCTTGTGGCTAGTTTAACATGATTCTTATCAGTCATTGAAAATTGATCTATCATACTTAATTTAGGTTGTTCCATGCCACCATCAACAATATCTAGTTTTCCTACATCCATATCTCTAATATTTACAACTTGAGTTAGATCATCTAATTTTGTTGTGGATTATTGTGCTTCTAGTTCTCTATCTATCAAAGCATCCCACCAGTCTCTTAATTTTCCTGAAAATAATTTAACTGCATAGTGAACTTGCTGTGAATTAGACCAATGTGGTTTATTTTCAAAGAAATTCCCTAGAGAATTGTACCGTGTACAAATGGCATCATATGGGTCAATTAATTTATCAATATTTAGACAATAACCAGTGCTTGCATTTCTCCTCATTTGTTCTGGTGGAGTATTTTCTGACAAAGATTCTTCCATAATCTCATCAAAGCCATCCTCATCAATTCTTGCATACTCTCCTTCCCAATCTCATGGGAATTTTTTATGAATTTCTATTTCTAGCTCTTGTTCTGATAGATTCTCTGATTCAGAAGAGGTAGATATTTGTAGGTCTACTTCATGAGTATACTCATCTTGTTTAGCAAAGATAGGCTCAGGCATAATTTTAGTGACACCTACATCTACTAACCAATCCTTTTCTTCTATTATAGCATTAGAATGTTCTTTAGAATTGTGGATTGATTTATTGTATGCCTTAAAAGATTGTTGCCTTATAGGTTCATCATTGTCATCTAATAAACCCTTTCTTCTTTGAGTTATCCTTTTCTACGTAGGGGCAACTACTTCTTTTCCTTTGGTTTTGTTGGATTGTTCTTCTGAACCGCCATGTTCTGCTTCTATGACTCTAATATTTTTTACATAGGATCTAACTTTGTCCACTTTTCTAGACACATGGTCTATTAGAAGCTTAACATACATAATTTCACCTTGGATTCTTTCTTCAATCCTAGAATTTTGAGAAGAGGAATTCTCAAGGGTTGTTTTTATCTTGATACTGTTGCTGTGTATCATAGTTATTGATGTATCAAGCCCTCTAAATTGGTGTGCCAAATTAATGGCATTTGTATGGGTTCTGAATGCATATGATTCTATATTTTTTCCTTTAATCTAAATGTTATGTACTAATGACAAAGTATCTTTCATATCTACAACTATGTCATCAATGTTTTTCTAAGCAGAGATCTGACACTAACCAGTCTAGTTTCTTTGTGTTTAGGTGGAAAATTGGATTTGTTAATGTCTTAATGTTTAGATGTTTAAATCTACCTCTCCACCATACATTGAAGGAGCTAGGGTCAAGTGGCAAGCACTATCATACCTTAGGTCACTTGCAAATGTAGGGAAACTTGGATTAGGGAATTAATTATCAATTTTTCCTTCTCCTATGTCCAATTGACCATTAAAACCCTAATTATACAAATACGACAACAAATTGATGAATTACAGATAAAGCTCTTGCAGACAGGACTAAACTACTAAATTACAGAATACCTATTTTTGGGGTTCTAAAGAAGAACAGTTGAGGACACTGGAACGGGCACCCAAGTCCAAGGTACCTACTTTTTCAAGGAATCTGGACCTCCTTCCAACACTGATCAGTCTCGTAACTTCTGTTTCACAAGATCTATTTACAGAGGACACTGGAGCGAGTGCCCAAGTACTAGAAGTGCTCCTTTGTTTGATTTTTCTTTAGATCATGAATCCCTGATGCCTACCAAGCCTTCCTACAACTCCATTTTTTTTCAATGCGACACCTGTAACCTGCAATCACAAGACTTGGTTTGGGGGTTGTGGTGTTTAGAGGCTTGCCTCAGTCAAGCCCCGGAGGACACTTAAGTCTCCGAACACTATTGTCAGACAAAGAGTGTTGGTCCTTGTGAGGCAGAGGCAAAAGCCAAAGGAATCAATGATAAAAACATAATATTCTGTTACCTTGTAGTGAAGCTCTCATGGAGGAAGAGGCTCTTCATGCCATGAGGAAATTGATGCTCAAATATGTAAATATCAACACACAAAACATACAAATCTGCTCTTGTAACATAATAGAAAGCCTTGAATCACCTTGAGAACACTTTAGCTTGCTAGTAATCATCTAATTGAAGTCTAGTATACAAATGAATGCCTAAACATGCTTATATATGCAACTACAAGCATTCCTACAAAGGTTTTAAAAATCAAACTTTACCATGTCGGTAAAAGAACCAAATAATGGTCATAAACTGACACCCAGAAATTAGGGCTACCCCAAAATAGGGCAGGACTAGGGTGCGGACGCCCAAGTCCTCTCCCTATTTTGGGAAGGGTACAGCTCAAGTGGTCCACCTAGGTCTAATTTGCCATGAAACCCAGGTCTCATTCCATCGAGATGCCAAAATATGAACTAAGATGTCCTAAATGCATACTAAAGACCCAGGAGCTAAAACTTATGAGGGAAAAGCCCCCAAGGGGATATTTTTTGACGTTACATTTAGCCCCCACTTTAATGTATGTATAAACATGAAGCCAATACATGCATTAAAGTAAGGTCATAAACACAACAAACATACCAAGAATGGAGAATACATGCCAATCACATAGGAGATCATAACAGGCACACAAAACATGGAGAAGAACATTACAATCATGTAGAACATGGAGAAGATAGTTAATGCATAGAAGACACATTAATACATGGAAGACAGAAATGATATATTTTCTTTTCTTTTTCTCATATATATGAAATGCAAATGCAAGTACTGGAAAGTAAAAAACCCTCCCATAATATAGGATGCACTACCCTAGGGCGTAGGTCTTTGTATACATGGGGCAACATGCACACAAGACACACAAAACCTCCCAAAATACTGGAAGCACTACCTGAGGGCACTGGTCTCTGCATATGGGGCAACAAACACACCACACAAAACAAGCACGCCAAAACACACACTTGAATGCATGGAGAAAACACGACAGACAAGCGATGGAGTGTACCTATTTCTAGGTCCAACACCATCTCAGGCACATTACAGGCACACACCGACAATTGGGATTTGCCACAACAATCACTAAAAACATGCTTAAGGGTTGAGTTAATTATAGAACCACTCCCTGTCTCTGCAGAGGACTTTTGAAAATGATAGGATGATGCAATCTACTTTAAGAAATACACCATCCCCACCTCCATAGAGGGCTTAAGAAAAAGGATATGCTCTGTATACGCCTAAAAATGACATGATTCAATCTAAATAAATATTGTTAATATTTATTCCATTCTAATTCTTCTATCAATAAATAAATAAACAAATTTATTTATTTTATTCACATTCCTCTAAGTTAATTAAATATCAAAATAAAATAAAATCCTTTATTTAATTAAATTCTTCACAACAATTAAATAATTCTAAATTATTTAATTAAGTCAAAGCATTCTTGCAAAGTTGAATAAATAAATCAAATTTATTTAAATCCTCTCAATCTCAAAAAATAAAGTACAATCAAATATTCTATTTATTCTTCCAAATCATGCACAACAATTAAATAAATTTATTTATTTAATTTGCTTTCTTATCTTCTAATTCTTCAAATATCTTCCAATCTTCTAAAAATAAGTCTTCTTCTTCATGCACACACAATTAAATAATTTATTATTTAATTTCTCTCAAATCATGCAAAAGAAAATCACAAGTTGAGTTAACTGACTCAATCAACCTTGTTTTTATCAATATCTCTTCAATTAGAAAAAACTTTTCTAATTTATGAAGGCATATCTTATTTTTAGAAAAGAAACTAGTTAACTCAAATAAAACAACTTTTGTGTGACACTTGTATTCTACCTATTTGTGCATATTCTCTCAACTATTCTATACCATTGATCTTCTCATTCGTTCTATACCATTGATCTTCTCATTCATTCTATATCGTTGATCTTCTCTCTCTCAAGTCTATAAATTGAACCTTGTTCCTTGTTGGGTGAATATTTTGTCTTCAACTAAATGAAGGCAAAATGGTTATATCGACCATAGTGTAATGAGATAAATCTCCCCTCTCAACAAGGGGAGGTTCCCTATCAATTATCACAAACTTATTTAAACTAAATACTAACTTGAGGGTGAGACCATATCATCCATTTCTCTTTTTTCAAAAATGATGTTTACAAAATGAAAAGCACTTTCTTGATATGAATTGAATAACCAAGAAACCCACGAGAGCACAAAGTCTATCATTGCTTCCTTTACTTATTTATAACTTAGAACCAAGTAGAATAAGGTGCAACCCAAAGTCTTCACCGAAAACTATGACAAAATATATGATCACAAAAGATAATAGTAGTTCAAAGCCTTTCCAATATCTTTTACTTCAAAACATAAAATCACAAACTAAAGATAATTTTTGTAGTACAAAGTCTCCACAATCAACTTCAGAACATCTCCTGGATTATTCACACTCACACCACAATTTGATCAAATAGATAAGATAGTATTAGGAAAAGGACATAAGAACAATTTCCAATATGCCACAAGTTATTCCAACACAAAGATTCAATGATCACTTGCTTTCTTATTCACTTGATAAAATATGATTTACAATTTGAACACAAAGTCTCAAAATGCTCCTCAATTTGGTAGACTTTCACTTCCACAACTAAAAAGATGATCATTACAATGGGGGTCCTCTTTATTTATAAGAAGAACCGAGAGCAAAAATAGGGAAAGAAAAAATAACTATGACTTATTAAACAAAGGAGTCCTTTTTGATTTGGGACTTCCTATGTTTTTACATGTAATTACATATCAGAAAAGTACACGTAAATATGTCCAAAATTGTTTCAAAAGTACATCTGAAAAGTAGAAAATAAACTAAGTAATGGAAAAATTGCTTCAACTTGTATTGCCATCTTTCTTCATATTTCCATCATACATGGTGAAATCTGGTTGCATTCCAATACTATCTAGACAAACCATGTTCTTGAAAATCATCCTAGCTCTAACTATGGCATCTCTGACCATGGTGACTGATTTTGCATGACTAGTTAACTTGGTCTTCAGATTGTCCAAAGTTAACTAATTGTCAAGAATATTGTCCATGGAGGCCATTGTAAATGTCTTGTCCTTGAACTCTTTCTAGAACATATCTTCAAATTCTTGAACCATCTTTTCTGCAGAGAGAAATTGATTATCCTATGACACAAGTTTACATGGCAGCTCCTCCAATTTATGCAAAAGACTGACATCACTCTGATCACTTTTTTTTTTTGTAGCTTCCAGGTCATTGATCAAATCTTTTAGCACACAACTCCAATATGTCAATGCCTCTTTGGTTTCAGTATAAGAATCCCTATTAGGGATGACATCAACTGATATAAAAGTGCTTATTTTTAGATTTCTCATCTCAACCCATTTATCATGATTCTGTTCTAGGAGCTCAATATCTTGAGAAATAACATCAAGTTCTGCTCTTATTTTCTCCATTTTATTTGTCTTCTTAGATAGCTCTATAAGTAGAGATATTCCTTGTGTGTGCATCCTTTCCAAGTATTCTTCCCTTAAGATGATTCTTTTTTGCTTTCTATATAACAAGGTCTTCAATAGAAACGGCCTCAGGAGTCACCGATTCTAAATTCAAAGTGAATTTCCTCACCACTGTAGTCAACTGTTCAACCATTGCTTTGTAATGTTCTTTCATTTCTTTCTCTTTATCAAATTTCTGAATTAGAATATCCATGGCTAACTGCGTGTCAGTCTTAGCACTTTCATGAGTTATCTTGCCTAACTCAACCCTAGAGGTAGAGTAATCATTCATACTAAAATTTTCCATGGTTGCATCCTGCAGAGGTCTTGCAATCTCCAGAATTTTATGTCCCTTGTCTCCAAGTATTCTCGAAAGAATCTTTGGCTTCTTCAGGCTCTTAGCTTTCGTAGGCACCATCTTACTAAAATCAAAGTCATCTAGGGAGATGGCTTATTTCTTCCTTTTTGGTGTATAAGATGACAACCATGGTGGAAGCACAGAAGTACTCACATTAGGATCCATTCCGATTGTTGGTGTCGTCAGGACTGCACTTGCACTGGTAGTGGAAATAATAGGTGGAGTATTAGTAAAAACTACACCTATTACATTTACATTGAAAACTTGTTCAGTATTCATTATAAAGTGATCAAATATGGAAGTATCCCCAATATCAAAAGATGAAGAAGACAAGCTAGGAATAAACTCTGAGGAACGAAGAACATCTTCAAAAGTATTTTGAGGATTGTCAAAAATTGTTTTGGAAGGTGAGGGAGATTCAGAAGAGGGGATATCAATGGGTGAGAGAGACAAAGGAACTGAAACAGGTGTGTCTGACAAAGGAGATGCGACTCTCATTTCTTGTTGGACATTCTTTTGTGGGGATGAAACTTCCTTTTCTTGTTGATCTGTAGGTATGTCTTCAATCTCCATTTCCTCAATGGCTGGCTATTCAGTGTTTTATTTCTCAATTTCCATATCTTCTATCTCCAACTCTTTCTCCACAGCCTTTGACTTCTTCGTCACAAATTTTATCCTAGGCTTATGTGGCTTGGAGGAAGAGGGAACATCACTCTTGTTCTTCATCCTGTTCTCCACCTTTTTACCTATTCTCTCTTGGATCTTAGTTTCTCATCTTGTAAGGAATTCTTTCAAAGCAATTCCCTTATTTGCTAGCTAGTTATTTATGTTCACCAATATTGGTTCAAATATTTTCCTTAGAGAGGTCAACTCTTTTTGAGATCATTGGATTGGAGGGAGAGGAGAGCCATCAACCTGTTTAGTGTTTTATCTGTCATTGATCAACTCCCCATCATCCACTAGGTCTTTAGGAATATCAGCAAGTCCCAGATATTCAATATGCTCGAGAGATAAGTGGCTATAAGCCAACTTTCTAACATCTTCTTCTATCCTCAAATCTACCCAGACATCCTCAACCATAGGTTCATGGAACTGGGTTTTCCTCTTGATTTTGTCTTTCACGTGTCTATAGTCAAACTTTGGCCTTCTCTTGAATTGCTTCACAGTTACAAGCTGTATCTCAGTTTCCATGGACCTAGCCTTTACAACAGTTAATACTAAAAACCTACCAGTTTCAACTGGAAACCTGAAACCAAGCTTTTTGAGCTCCATTTGTTTATTATGCACGATGATCATTTGTCTACATAATTCCATTAAGACAAGTTTGTCTAAGGGAAATCTTGGGAACATATAGGGATGACCTTGGAAAAAGCCAACCCTTAGATGTGAGGAAGAAGGAAATTGCAAGAACATGCACCCAAAATTATTTACCACTAACCAAGCTTCATCTGAAACTCTTCTTTGTTCTAGATGAGGGTCAAAAAGACACAAAAACACGGCAAAGAAAGCATCATTTACTCTCTTGAAGTGATGAATATAATCCTTCAATGTTAATTGAGAATAATACTGATATACAAGAATTACTCTCCTATCTCCTTCTAATGTTAGACCCAGAAAGATTCTCATGGAGGATGCTATATACACCAGATAAGAATTCATGTAGAATTTGAAGGTAGTAGTTACCTTTGTCAATTGTTTGTGTAGAGCATTGCTGATTTTCTCACCCTAGAAGATGGCTTGTTTACCTTGGAGTATTACCTTGATGAAAGGATACTTCCACTCATGAAAAAGAGAGGAAGAGGCCAATCCCCTTATCCTGCTGAGAAGATTTATAAGATCACCAACTTCTTCTATAAAGTCAATTCTAGGAAAACTCTGTGGCCACCTGGACAAGTTTGACCTTGAAGTTTTGAGCCATTTAGTATTGATTACCTTCTTTGCCTTCTCAACATTCTTGTCATACTCTTTTTGTGCTTCAACAA
Organism: Cunninghamia lanceolata; assembly: GCA_027924645.1. NCBI lineage: Eukaryota > Viridiplantae > Streptophyta > Pinopsida > Cupressales > Cupressaceae > Cunninghamia > Cunninghamia lanceolata. The sequence goes on along the minus strand of BSBN01000388.1, from coordinate 12,085,742 downwards.
AATCTAGTTTTATCACTTCTGTAGCAGGAGGGCACATGAAAACCTTATCAATGAATTCAGGATCTAGTCTGATAATCACATTGCCAATTGCATCCATCACAACCCTAGTATCTCTATTATAAAATTGAGCACACTGAAGAACAAACTTTGTGTTGTGGGCTGCCACTAGAAAAGACGACACCAAATGAATATTACTATCAATAATCTTCTTCATTGCAGAGCTAGGATTATTTGACTTGGTTCTTTCCAAAAATTCAGCCATGTCCACATGGCCAATCTTTGTATCCCTAATATCATCAACATTAGAAGTAACTGAGGTGATTGGGAAAACACCTTGATACTTATACTTCATCACTTTTGACTTCTTCAGAGACAACTCAGTCATCTGAACAAGCTATCACCAGAAGGATGTTGATGAAGAGAGAAGATCCGCAGAAGAAACTGCAACAAAAAGTCATGATCATGCAATTAGGGGAAATATTGGTAATCTGGGAAAATTACATGTTGACGATCATGACTATGGAGATACACTTGAAAGGGCTAGAGTGCAGCAAGTCAAAAAAATGGAGGAAAGCAGGCTTGGAAAAGCAAATTTGAAAATATCCTAGGGTTAGAAAATTTTGAGAGAATATTTGCATGGGCAACAAAATTTGCCACCCTCCCATGTAAGGGATAATTTGCAAGTGCATAAGTGGTTAAATTCACTACTTTTACATGTTTTTAGAAGAATTACAAGTTTTATGTTTGAGTGGCAAAATTTTCTGATGACGTAGGTGATATGGGGAAATTACAAGTGTCTAAGCCACAAATTATACCGACATCGTGAGTTGGTATTTCAAGGTTTTCTTCGTGTAAGGGCGGCAAATTTCATTGCCCATACACTTGCATTTGGATACATCTTAAAATGGATATGCAGCAAATTCTTCTGACTTCACATTTGTTCACAAGCTTATGGAAGGTGTCGATTGGCAAATATAGCCGTCATTATAGGTGATGTAAAATGGGTTTGGTGTTTGGTCGGAACAAACCACCGCAGATTCAAAACCTAAAAACCTAAACCTAAATGAAAACTAAGTCATGAGCCATAGAAAATCGTTGGGAAAGTCTATTATGATTTAGAATGAAAAATGCTAGGGTTGTCATGATGTAGATACAAATAAAAAAGAAATATAACCAAGGATACGTTTAATGACAAGTTTAAACAATTATAACAAATCTATTCTTAAACAATCAACAAACCCTAGATGTAAAGAAATGCAAAATAAAAATGCATCCCAACCTAATAAAAATGATGCCACCCCTGGTTATTCATGATGGAACCTCTAGATTGCAAGAATCACAAACTCAATAAGGTGTAATCGCAAGTTGCAACGAGGTCAACTTAGGCGAAATAAAATGAAAAACACAATGAAAGCAATTTAAAAGAAACTTAGAAACTTAACACAAAACTAGAAAATCGCCATTAATGTCACACGAGTTAACTCGTGGTGACATTAATGGCATGTTTCAATGGTACTTTTTACCGCCCTGACACATGAGGATAAAGATGCGTGAGCGGTAGAATTCACTGACATTTCATCTTACCTAAACATACAAGCATGTAGAAGTGACACTTTTTGCCGATTCGACATATGAAAACAAAAAACGAGTGCATAGGCAGTAAAATTTGCTGACATTGCACTTGGGAAGAAAACATAGATGTATGAGCGGCAAATTTAGCCAACATTGCACATCAACTTAAAAAATGATTTCTAATACCTTTAAAAGGTCAAAATTGATATTTTGATAAACTTGTACACTAGTCAAACTTCATGAATTTCAATAAATTGACTAAGGGGAATGTCACAAGCTATTTCAATGATGTCAGATGACTTCGTACAAGGCCAAGAGAACCTATCTCGATTTGTGAACTTAGAGTGTAGATTATGAAATGAACAAGTTTCGTAGGGGTTGTCTACAAAAATGAGCATAGCTAATTTTGAGAACAATAGCTGGCTCTAACTGGGGAACTTCCATCAATCGAACTTTGAAACAATCGAAGGGAGAAGAATCCAGTCTCTAAGTGCCTTCATCCATTCCATTGGGCTATAGTGTCAAGCTACCAAAAAGAAAAAGACACAAAAGACTAAACAAAAATAAATAAATAAATAAAAGCAAAAAACTATACAAATGTACAAATGAACTTATCTGATACTTCAAGGATTGAAGTGTTTTAGATGTTGTCCACTATGAGGCAACAAGAATGGTGTTCCATCCAAGTACTCCAGCAAGAAGCTATTTTCACCACAAAGCTGATGAATGGTAAACAGACCTCTCCACAAGGAATCAAATTTCCCATGCATTCCTTTTGGTTCTCTCCTCTTGTCCCATAACAAAACTTGATCTCCAATTTGAAACTCATGATCCCTTGCTTTCTTGTCAAAGAGTTTCTTCACCTAACTTTGATGTTCAGCGCTATGATCTACCACCATAGCTCATTGCTCCTCAAGTTTAGTTAGGTACATAATCCTTTTGTCAATAGAACTTTCAAAAGTTCTATCTTCCACTGCCTTTGCCAACCTCAGTGCTGGCAACTCCAAGGTAATTGGTATCTCTACATTTAGACCATATAGAAGCTGAAATGGCGACATACCTATCGCCCTTTTGGGGGTAATCATGTTTGCCCATAAAGCATCAAACAATGCTTTATGCCAAGTTATCTGATTATCTTCCACTAGTTTCCTGATAATAGTAACCAGATTTTTGTTACTTGATTCCACTTGACCATTTCCTTGTGGATAATAGTCTGAAGAGTGGGAAAGAATGATACCATGTTCATAGCAAAAGCCAGTAATCTTGTGGGAAGAGAAACAAGTAGAATTATCTGCTACAACCTTGTTTGGGACTCCAAACTAGGAAATAATATTTTCCTTGAGGAAATTACATCCCACTTTAGAAGTAGCATTCTTAACTGGGATGGCTTCCACCCACTTGGTAAAATAATCTATCGCAGTGAGAACAAAGTTGTGTCTTGCACTTGATGGTGGGTTCACAGTGCTAATGAAGTCAATGCCCCATTGCTGAAAAGGTTCTTCAATCACCACTGGCTTGAGAGGTAATGTGGCCAACTTAGGTTTCCCAACAAACTGTTGACACAACTCACACCTACGTACCCAATTGTACACATCTTGAAACAGTGTGGGCCAATAGTATTTGGCCCACAGAATCTTGTAATCCATCATAGGTGCAGAAAAATGTCCTGCATATGCTAAATTGTGGAAAGACTCCAGAAGTCTACTTTGTTGTGCTTTATCCACACAACGGAGAAATACTCGATCAAGGCTTCTTTTGTACAAACCATTGTCGCATAGGACATAGTTGGTAGCCTTCAATTTAACAGTTCTTTTCTCCTTATAAGATAGATGGGTAGGACACTCACCTTAGGTAATAAAATGAGCAATACTTGAATACCACTCATCTATAGTAGTGACAAAAAGAACAATCGGCATATTCTCAACTTCTTCTTCTTCATCCCCTATCTCTTTTGGTACATTATCAGCAATCAATTGACACAAACCTCTTCCATGCACAATCTTGGTAGATTTTATATCAAGATCAAACTCTTGGATCTTAGCAATCCAATTACCTCTTTTGGTTCCGAAAACCTATTGAGTCAGAATCAACTTTACTATTGTATCAGGCACCAGAACAATATTATGTGAATTTAGAAAATAGAACCGGAAATACTTTACCGCCTTGACCATGGCATAAGCATGCTTCTCCATATTTGAATATTTCAATTCATGAGCTTTGAGAGGACAACTCATAAAAAAAATGGGAGATTCCACACCTTCTTCATTCTACTGAACAAGAATGGATGAAAGTGTATGTTCAGAAGCATAGCTGTATACTATGAAATATTTGGTATAGTCAGGACAAAAAAGAACTAGAGCATGAGCTATGGCCATCTTTATGTCCTTAAATGCTTCTTTGCCTTCTGAACTCCAATGAAAAGTAGCCTTACCCTTCATCATGTTGACGATGTGACGGGTTTTCTCTGCGAATTCTGGAATGAACCTCCACAAAAAATTCACCTTTTCGAAGAAAGAATGAACGATAGTCTTACTAGAAGGAAAAGTAAGACTTTGAATGGATTTGACCCTTTCTAAGTCAATTTTAGTGCCTTCTCGAGATACAATGTGACTGAGAAGTTTACCTTCTGTAACCCCAAAAACTAACTTCTTAGGGTTGAGAGAAATACCATTTTGCTGACATCTCTCCAGCACTTGTCATAAATGATACGCATGATCATGACACTGTTTGGAGAAAATAGTTAAGTCATCAAGATATACCACAACAAACTTCCCCATCTCATCTATGAAGGCAAGATCCATTGCTCTTTGGAATGTGGCACCAACATTGATCAAACCAAAAGGTATCCTGCAATATGCAAACGTACCCCAAGGTGTTGTGAAAGCAATCTTGTACCGATCTGCTTCATTGACCTCTACTTGATTATATCCTGGAAAACCATCTAGCATAGATAGCATTTCTGAACCAGTTATTGTTTGCAACACTTGGTCCATGATAGGTAGGGGGTAGTTATCCTTTAGAGAAGACTAGTTGAGATTCCTAAAATCAACGCAGATACAGATTTCTCCGTTCTTCTTCCTTACATGAACTATATTTGTGATCCAGGTGGAATGATGAATTAGAAAGATTATTCTTGTATTCAACATTTTTTGAATCTTAGAGAGGATAGTACCTGATATTTTGGGATTGTATTGCCTTTGTTTCTACTTGTGAGGCAATGGCCTAGCTTTGAGAGGAATTTCATACTGAATCTCCTTAGGCTTGAAGGACTTTAGATCATCATAAGAATATGCCAAAACATCAATCTAATGATGAAGGAGTGTAATGAATTTGAACTTCTCGTTGGCAGTGCAACACTTCCCAATGTTGACCATTTTGGGATCTGCCTCAGAACTCAAATTTACTTGCTCAAATTCCATAGAAGAACTTGAATCAAGTTGTTGTTGCTGTTTAATATATCTGTCATGCTTATCAAATAGCTTTTCTAGGGAAACCAAACCTTTTTGAATCTTATTCCCTTTCAGTTGAAGAAACTCTTCATTAGTTTGTGAATGTAGTTCAAAAACTGATTCCCATGGTGGAGATTCACTACCTTCAAAATAAAGCTCATCAAAGCTATCCGTCTTTTCCAAGAGAGCTATGATTTGGTTATCACCATTGAACACTTGCCAATGGTCAGCATTATCAGGTACACATGGTCGAAAGACCAGCTCAATCATGTACGTGTTTCCCTTGAAGTCTTTATGAGGAACCATGAGAGTGGTGGAGACAACTAATGAATCTACACGATCATTAAACTCTTTAGGTACCGTAGAAATATTGAAAACATCAAAAGCTTCAATGCAATCCCACACGTGATTGCGATGATGTCTCAATCTTTCATTTTTGATCTGATATGAATTTCTCACTTGACAAACCACTAATTTGGCATCTCCTTGAGTATGAAGATTTTTAACACCTTTAGTATGAGTAGCTTCCAATCCGAGTAACAATGACTCGTATTCAGCGGTGTTGTTGGTATTGTCAATTTGGAACTTGTATGAGAAAGGAAAGATATCACCTTGTGGAGATATCAAAACAACTCTGGCTCCAGAGCCGGCAAAGGAACAACTACCATCAAATTCTAAAACCCAAACCTCATTAGAATTTGATTTTTAGAATTTCTTTGAGCAGAAGATTCTTCTTCATCAGTGAGGGAAGAATTTGGCATTACTATACCTTCACCTGAAATTTCATCTAAAAACTCTTCTAATTCTCCATCTGAATTATCTAAGCTCTGACCTGATGAGCTCTCATCTAATGAACTAGGAATATCTTCAGTAGACAGGAAATAATTACCCATTCCTGAGGACTCAAACAAAATTTGGGCTTTGGGATTTTCCGTTTGGGTAACAATGTATTTTGCCTCTTTTTAAGGGAGCAACTTTTGCATGATGCCTTAGAGAGATCCATGTTCAACTCCCCACCCACATCCTTGCAAAAATTATGCCTGAGCAGAATGCCATAAGATGCTGGAACATCAGCTACTAGGACTGTCATCTTAATCCTCTTGTCTGGAAAGGCTATAAATGCAAATTGGGCATCTTTCATTTGATCCAATAATGGTACTTGTTTATTTTCCATGGAGAAACATCTCTCAAAGGTCTTAGTTAAGGTAAGGCCAAGGGTGTCTTCTACCTTGGCTAGCATAACATTATCAGAGGCTCCAGAATCTATTATGCAATTGCTCAACTTGTGACCATTTACCAATAGGAAAACATAGAAAGGTTCTATGTTTCCAGAGACAAAAAGGGGAGTAGTGACAAGATTATTTCAAGTAGATTTATTCTTTGAGGAATCATGGGCAACATTTGGAAAATCTTGTCCTATAGGGACAATCTTGTTTTTGACGTATTTAGCTAACCTATCAAACTATTCAGGATTAGCTTGTAAATACTCAACTTCAGACATTTGGATTTTGGTCTTCCTAGCATGATCTATTATATCAAATAGATGAAATGAACTAGATACAAAGGAAGGAAATCCACCATTCTAAGTTTTATTAGGGGTAGTACTGGTCTGAGGGATAGAAATAGAAGATACAGGGTCGTTAGATGCACTTACTTGCTTATTGCCCACTGGGTCCTTTGGTTGAAAAGGCAACAGAGTTCCTCGTTTAGCAATTGAGATCATTGGTTGAGGTTCTTCTCTTGCTTTTCCTTTATCAACTTGTTGAGTTGACTAATTTTGGGACCCAGTAAAAATAGAATATGCTCCATCATACACTTCTCCTTCTTTTTCAGCTTCATCTTGGTAATTCAGAAAACCAATGGTAGAGTTGCTAGCTAATTCTTCTTCTCCTTCTACAAAGAGATTAGCATCATTCTACTAGTCCAACTCAGGTTGGAAAGAAAGATCATGTTCTATTTCATAATAGCCAACTGATGAGTTGACCAGCACTACTTCAATGGAGAGCTTCCCCTGTGTGGGTGGATGACGATTGTGTTGCCCTTCATTTTTAGCAGCGTTGCCTTGATATGAATTATTGGGAAATGTCCTCCTTGGTATATCCCAATAAGAAGGAGGGGTGGACCAAACTTGAGACATTTGCCTTTTTAGAGCTAGCAATTCATTTGCTAACTTTTGCACCATAGGATCTGTGGTGCTTGTGGAAGAATTATCAACAGAAGAGGGACCTTTATTTCTGTTAGAATCTCTTCTTATATTACCAGCAAGGATAATATCATCTTCCACTTCAGTAGCCAAAATTTGAGCTGCAGGAAGATCTATAGGGCCAGCCCATCTTAACAGAAAGCTCACTTCGGGAAGCTGAGTATTGATAAAGAAACACTTAATATTTTCCTCTATTGGCTGAGCGGTGGTAGGAATCCTATTTCTTAGCTTATTAAACTTAGCGATGAAATCTTGCATGGGTTCATGCGGCTCTTTCTTCATCTATGTTAGCTATGCTAACAAGGCATGTGCATCTTCTACAGGTTTGAACCTAGCCTCAAACTTGGTCTTGAGAGTGTTCCAGTTGGTTATAGTCTAAGCTTAAAGATGGTAAAACCAATCTGTAGCAACACCTTGCAGTGTTTCCACAAAAATTCTTACTGCTACATCTTCATGCCTAACATCTATCACACCACAAGCTATGCAAAAAGCTATAATGTGTTCATCCATGTGGACTTTTCCATCACCATAGAACTTAGGAAAATTCTTTCTCGAACTACGAGGTAGTTTGTTCAAAGGTGGAGTTAAATTCAAAGGACCAAAAGTGTTACCCCAAGGGACTTGATCTGCCATGATGCACTGATTAAAGGGTGGAATAACAAACCTCTGTGGAGTATGAATAGACAAAACTCTACTAGTACTAGAACTAGAAGCTTCACCTAGTATTGGAGACCTGGCATTGGTAGGAGAAAAACTCCTAGTTCGTTGAAGTCGAGGTCGTGGAGGCGAAAGACCAAAATTATTTTGCTGCATCAACTCAAATACAAGATCAATAATACCTTGAGCTCTCTTGCTTCTTGTATACCATGAATTTGACAGAATTTAGTGTACTTCAACAAAATTTTGAAAAATCAAGAAACAATGGAAAAGAACTAAAATGCTTCAACTCAGAGTGTGAGGCTTCAAGTTGTGTGTTCGATCTCCAGTAGAGTTGCCAAAAACTATTGGGTGAATATTTTGTCTTCAACTAACTGAAGGAAAAATGGTTATATCGACCACAGTGTAATGAGATAAATCTCTCCTCTCAGCAAGGGGAGGTTCCCTATCAATTATCACAAACTTATTTAAACTAAATACTAACTTGAGGGTGAGACCATATCATCCATTTCTCTTTTTCTAGAAATGATGTTTACAAAATGAAAAGCACTTTCTTGATACGAATTGAATAACTAAGAAACCCATGAGAGCACAAAGTCTATTGATGCTTCTTTTACTGATTTATAACTTAGAACCAAGTAGAATAAGGTGCAACCCAAAGTCTTCACCGAAAACTATGACAAAATATATGATCACAAAAGATAATATTAGTTCAAAGCCTTTCTAATTTTACTTCAAAACATAAAGTCACAAACTAAAGATAATTGTTGTAGTACAAAGTCTCCACAATCAACTTCAGAACACCTCCTAGATTATTCACACTCACACTACAATTTGATCAAACAGATAAGATAGTATTAGGAAAAGGACATAAGAATAATTACCAATATGCCACAAGTTTTTCCAACACAAAGATTGAATGATCGCTTGCTTTCTTATTCACTTGATAAAATATGATTTACAATTTTATCACAAAGTCTCAAAATGCTCTTCAATTTGGTGGAGTTTCGCTTCCACAACTAAAAAGATGATCATTACAATGGGGGTCCTCTTTATTTATAAGAGGGACCGAGAGAAAAAATAGGGAAAGAAAAACTAACTATGACTTATTCAACAAAGGAGTCCTTTTTGATTTGGGACTTCCTATGTTATTACATGTAATTACATATCAGAAAAGTACACGTAAATATATCCAAAATTGTTTCAAAAGTACATCTGAAAAGTAGAAAATAAACTAAGTAATGGAAAAACTGCTTCAACTTGTATTGCCATCTTTCTTCATATTTCCATCATACATGGTGAAATCTAGTTGCATTCCAATACTATCTAGACAAACCATGTTCTTGAAAATCATCCTAGCTCTAACTATGGCATCTCTGACCATGGTGACTGATTTTGCATGACTAGTTAACTTGGTCTTCAGATTGTCCAAAGTTAACTAATTGTCAAGAATATTGTCCATGGAGGCCATTGTAAATATCTTGTCCTCAAACTCTTTTTGGAACATATCTTCAAATTCTTGAACCATCTCTTCTATAGAGAGAAATTGGTTATCCTGTGACACAAGTTTACATGGCAGCTCCTCCAATGTTTGCAAAAGACTGACGTCACTCTGATCACTTATTTTCCTTGCAGCTTCTAGGTCATTGATCAAATCTTTTAGCACACGGCTTTGATATGTCAATGCCTCTTTGGTTTCAGTATAAGAATCCCTATTAGGGATGAAACCAATTGATATCAGAGTGCTTATTTTCAGCTTTCTCATCTTAACCCATTTATCATGATTCTGTTCTAGGTGCTCAAAATCTTGAGAAATAACATCAATTAGATCATCAAGTTCTGCTCTTATTTTGTCCATTTTGTTTGTCTTCTCAGATAGCTCTGTAAGTAGAGATATTCCTTGTGTAGACATCCTTTCCAAGTACTCTTCCCTTAAGATGAGTCTTTTCTTCTTTCTGGATAACAGGGTCTTCAACAGAAACGGCCTCGGGAGTCACTGATTTTGAATTCAAAGTGATTTTCCTCACCACTGTAGTCAACTGTTCAACCATTGCTTTGTAATGATCTTTCATTTCTTTCTCTTTATCAAATTTTTGAATCAAAATATCCATGGCTGACTACATGTCAGTCTTGGCACTTTCATGAGTTATCTTGCCTAACTCAACCCTAGAGATAGAGTAATCATTCATACTAAAATTTTCCATGGTTGCATCCTGCAGAGGTCTTGTAATCTTTAGAATTTTATGTCCCTTGTCTCCAAGCATTCTCAAAAGAATCTTTGGCTTCTTTGGGGTCTTAGCTTTCACAGGCACCAGCTTACTAAAATCAAAGTCATCTAGGGAGATGGCTTGTTTCTTCCTTTTTGGTCTATAAGCTGACAACCATGGTGGAAGCACAGAAGTACTCACATTAGGATTTGTTCCCATTGTTGGTGTTGCCGGCAGTGCACTTGCACTGGTAGTGGAAACAATAGGTGGAATATTAGTAAAAACTACACCTGTTACATTTACATTGGAAACCTGTGTAGTATTCATTACAAAGTGATCAAATATGGAAGTATTCCCAATATCAAAAGATGAAGAAGACAAGATATGAATAGACTATGAGGAATGAAGAACATCTTCAATAGTATTTTGAGGATTGTCAAAAATTGTTTTAGAAGGTGAGGGAGATTCAAAAGAGGGGATATTAATGGGTGAGAGAGACAAAAGAACTGAAACAGGTGTGTCTGACAAAGGAGATGAGACTCCCATTTCTTGTTGGACATTCTTCTGTGGGGATGAAACTTCCTCTTCTTGTTGATCTGTAGGTATGTCTTCAATCTCCATTTCCTTAGTCGCTGGCTCTTTAGTGTTTTGTTTCTCAATTTCCATATCTTCTATCTCCAACTCTTTCTTTGCAACCTTTGACTTCTTCATCACAAATTTGATCCTAGGCTTATGTGGCTTGGAAGAAGATGGAACATCACTCTTGTTCTTCGTCCTGTTCTCCACCTTTTTACCTATTTACTCTTGGATCTCAGTTTCTAATCTTGTAAGGAATTCTTTAAAAGCAATTCCCTTATCTGCGAGCCAGTTATTGGTGTTTGTCAATATAGGCTCAAATCTTTTCCTTGGAGAGGTCAACTCTTTTTGAGACCATTGGATTGGAGGGAGAGGAGAGCCAGCAACCTGTTTAGTTTTATAGATATCATCGATCAACTCCCCATATCCACTAGGTCTTCAGGATTATCAGCAAGTCCCAGATATTCAATTTTCTCAAGAGAAAAGCGGCTATAATCCAACTTTTTGACATCTTCTTCTATCCTCAAATCTACTAGACATCCTCAACCATAGGTTCATGGAACTGGGTTTTCCTCTCAATTTTGTCTTTCACACCCCTGTAGTCAAACTTTGGCCTTCTCTTGAATTGCTTCATGGTTACAAGATGCATCTCAGTTTCAATGGACCTAGCCTTTGGAGCAGTTAATACTAAAAACCTGCCAATTTCAACTAGAAACCTAAAACCGGGCTTTTTGAGCTCCATTTGTTTATTATACACGACAATCATTTGTCTACATAATTCTATTAAGACAAGTTTGTCTGAGGGAAATCTTGGCAACATATAGGGATGACCTTGGAAAAAGCCAACCCTTAGATATGAGAAAGAAGGAAATTGCAAGAACATGCACCCAAAATTATTTACCACTAACCAAGCTTCATCTGAAACTCTTCTTTGTTCTAGCTGAGGGTCAAAAAGATAGAAGAACACTACAAATAAAGCATCATTTACTCTTCTGAAGTGATGAATGGAACCCTCCAATGTCAATTGAGAATAATACTGATATACAGGAATTACTCTCCTATCTCCTTCTGATGTTAGACCTAGAAAGATTCTCATGAAGGCTGCTATATACATCAGATAAGAATTCATGTAGAATTTGAAGGTAGTAGATACCTTTGTCAATTGCTCATGTAGAGCATTGCTGATTTGCTCACCCTAGAAGATGGCTTGTTTACCTTGGAGTATTACCTTGATGAAAGGTACATCCACTCATGAAAAAGTGAGGAAGAGGCCAATCCCCTTATCCTGCTAAGAAGAGTTATAAGATCACCAACTTCTTCTATAAAGTCACTTCTAAGAAAACTCTGTGGCCACCTTGACAAGTTTGACCTTGAAGTTTTGAGCCATTTAGTATTGATTACCTTCTTTTCCTTCTCAGCATTTTTGTCATACTCTTTTTGTGCTTCAACAAAATCTAGTTTTATCACTTCTGTAGCAGAAGGGCACATGAAAACCTTATCAACGAATTCAAGATCTAGTTTGATCATCACATTGCCACTTGCATCCATCACAGCCGTAGTATCTCTGTTATAAAACTGAGCACACTGAAGAACAAACTCTATGTTGTGGGCTACCACTGGGAAAGACAACACTAGATGAATATTACTGTCAATAATCTTCTTCATTGTAGAGCTGGGATTATTTGACTTGGTTCTTTCCACAAATTCAGCCATGTCCACATGACCAATCTCTGTATCCCTAATGTCATCGACATTAGAAGTAACTGAGGTGATTGGGAAAACACCTTGATACTTATGCTTCATCACTTTCGACTTCTTCACAGACAACTTAGTCATCTAAACAAGCTATCACCAGAAGGAAGTTGATGAAGAGAGAAGATCCGCAGAAGAAATTACAACAAAAAGTCATGATCATGCAATTAGGAGAAATACTGGTAATCTAGGAAAATTGCATGTCGATGATCACGACTATGGAGATACACTTGAAAGGGCTAGAGTGCGAGTAGGTCAAAAAAATGGAGGAAAGCAGGCTTAGAAAAGTAAAATTCAAAATATCCCAGGGTTAGAAACATTTGAGAGAATGTTTGCATGGGCAGTCAAATTTGCTGCCCTTGCATGTAAGGGATAATTTGCAAGTGCATCGGTGGTTAAACTTGCCACTTTTACATGTTTTTAGAAGAATTGCGAGTTTTATATTTGAGTGGCAAAATTTGCCAACAACGCAGGTAATATGGGGAAATTACAAGTGTCCAAGTGGCAATGTAACATCCACATTCTTTAAACATAGTACAAACCAAAAATTAACCATAAAGTAAATTTACAAGGTAAAAATGAGACTTAATTTTTCTTTTATTCAACATATAGTCGAGTAACTACCAATACAAGATATCTCATCATATAAATACAATAAACCATATTGTCTTTCTCAAGTACAATGATTACAAAAATAAATCAATTACAAATGTCTGCATTAAATAATGTTTTACATAAACACAAGTCTTAGAGAAATACTGCATCCAAAAATCTGACATCCTTATTGCAAGCCTCGGCATGTCTTCTATGTGAGAGAGAGTATCTTCCCAGTGATTTACCTCCAACCACAGACCGGCAGTCTCCCACATATCTTCCACATAGGAAGTGGCCCTAGCCTTCACGAGAAGTATAGACCAAGGTGACCAGTGGTAATTTGCCTTTTCGAGTACATAGTGTTGTATCTTACACAACTCTATCCATCATACAACCCTAGATACCCTCTAGCTTAGTATGATTCCTGATAGGATGTGCAATCCAGATATAGTGAACCGACAATGCATGCAGAGACATATGCATTACTATGGCATAGTTTACAATATAAATTGACGTTCGCAATAAATGTTGTCGTAATGTTCACCCACTCCAACTCGACTTGGATACTATCATATTCCTACAATTTGACTTGGTCAACTATGTTTAACTTATGAAGTCATGACAATTTCAATAATTTAGTCTTCCCGACCCAAACATGTTTTCTTTCACTGTCTATAATGCATAGACCTATTCAACTTTCTTTCTTTACAATGACACTCATTGCATCATTGCAATACCTGAGGTCCATGACTTATTGTCTCATAATAAATATAGATAGATTAATTACGACTAAGATGATAACCTTACACAGGTTAAGTAATATAGTCCAGGAATCTAATTCCCTTCTTGCAAGTAAGAATAATTACACATAGTCAGGGCACATGACCCTTCAATCACAATCTAAATAATGATCTCAATGTCTTAATATAATAATTACCATATCTAGGTTAAGTCAAGGTTTAACTAAAGAGTTTTATCCAACTCCAATCTAGTCTTTCTAAGTTAGGTGAATTCACAAGACACTATCGTTGCTCTATTAATCATTATGGATTGACTATCCATTCTTAGGTATCTCTCTTTGCATCTTTGCAACATTTGAGATTCACCCCCTTGTCGACAAGTAATAGCTTAGAGAAGTTGTGATAAAAAGGTATAATGATTTTAATGTTTGACTAACCATTTAATGGTACCTCTTGCATACTTGCAAGTTTGAGGCTTATGACTTGTGTTTCAAGTCAAATTGTAGCCCAATAAATAGTTTTCCCTACCTAAGGTTAAACATTGTCAACTAATAGCAAATCTCTTTTCAGAAAGATAGTTATGAATATTTATTAAATTAGGGTGCGCGACCCTTTTCATATCTACCCACATGCATTAACTAAAATAGGTTATAACCATAAGAGTATCATCAGTAATCTTTTAATCCCTCTAGGTTGAAGTAGGGTTTTATTTAACTTATTCCAACCCAAGGGAATAACGAACAAACATTTTCTAGGAAGTAAGAATATCGTAAGAACAATTATCTTTTAGTCTTCTTCCGACCAAAGGATCAAATATACCTTTCCATCTATGATTGGGTCATTAACATGTCATTACATACAACATAAAGTTGTTCTATCAAATCATGTATAGGTTTTCAACCCAACTTTAAATGTTATTACCTGAGGTACATATCCCCTTATGATAAGAGTCAAACTATCTTCATATCTAGGGTTCATACTTCCTCACTATTGTTCTTTTTTGATATAGCTATCAATTACAGAAATAAAAAGGTATTTAGAAAAGATGTCACCCTACTAGGTTATCTTAGGGTTTTTGTTCTTCTCTATTACAAAGAAATCTCAAAATAGTAAACCCTTAATTTCTAAAGGAGTCTAGATAATGACTATGATTGATTAGCTAATAATGATATACAAAGACTAATTCAAATTGATGTCACCCTAGCTTCAATATCTGAGTCATTTTTCACATACTTACTTTATACCTAAAGTATCTAGAACTCATTTGTTCAATAACGGGTACCCATTTGCACAAAACAAACTATATTTCCATTAGGTAAACTTGGTATTCATAGCATGATTTCTCTTGACACGGTAACTAACCATGGCACGAGTATAGTATACTTGTGCTTAATAGATTATGATTTCACTTAATCATTAACCTTTTGAACACGTTAATACGAAATAATTCCTCTGACCCTAGGAAGGTCGTCTCTTAAATAAATAAAAAGGTGTCATTTCTAGTTTAAAGAAAATAGATTCTTCAAACATATCACAGACAGATTTAGGAAGGAATCTATAAAGATTAAGAATTATACACTTTGACTTCAATATGACATCCACCATCTTTTCAAAGTATAATCCTATGAGTGTCCTACAATTCAAACATACTAATGAATATACCATTTGCCAAAATAACTAACAAAGGTAAAACATTCTGATCAAAACAACGACTCTAAACTCAGTAATAAACTTTATCCAAAGCTATCTACTCTCCATAGACTGAACAAAATTCAACCTTTTGTCATTCTAATAATGTTGGCGAAATAGTAAAATAATAACATTTAAAAGTCGAGAGTTCATGAAACAATAAAACCAGTATAGTAAAATCTTAACAGAACTTTATGAAATATTAAGAACCTGGTTTCTATAAGTATCAGAGGATCCTCAAATCGACTGTGTTCTTCTTCCACAGCTTTTGATTTACTCAGTCCTTGTTCTCACCCCAACTGATCCTTAAGTCCCATAGTCTCGCACCCATAAGAGGTTTAAGGAATACGCCGATAAGAAAAACCATTGTGATGGGAAACATTTTCTTCGTGATCCAATCCTGAGTGATTTAATGCTTATGTATAAGAGCCTATTGACTCTTTTTCCTTCAGCACCGAGATCCCTCTCCAAAAATCTTATCCACCACTTCTCTTCCTTTCCCCAGCTCTTTTTCCTCCACTATAGAAAGTGGGAACGTGGGTATCTAACTGCCACTCCCTCACCAATCCACGACTAACTCCAATCATTACGATCAGCATGCAAAATAACTCCATGACTCCTATCACTAAGACTCCACTCAAATAGTTAGAGTGAGTTCCTTCTGGTCACGACATCCTCTTCGGAGTTTTGTTAAAGCAAACCAAATGTCATGTGAGGACTCCCCACTCCCACTAACATCCATACTCTCTTCCTTTAACAACCGAGTCCCTATTTCATAAAACTCCTACTACATTCCAAATAACTACTTACCCAAAACAGAATGATGCCCTCCAAGGCAACAAGCAATATGCCATTAATACCATAAGGATTTTCCAATGAGTTAAGAGGTGTTGGCGGTTTAGAAGCACCACTCAACGGTATAATGAACACACAACTATGATATTTAATAATGACTCTGATCGAGCCTAACCACTCTCATCCACTCAGAGTTGGTTAAAACAAATTCCACAAATTGTGTACTCCTGCATAGTAGAAAGAAAGCACTACTTATGAAGAAAGTGTGGGTAGTAATTGCTTCCTAATGTTTAGAGATTCCCTCATTGTTATATCTTGGGAAAGAAATAGATAGACATGATAATAGAGAAGGTGATTAATAATAATTTGACGATGAACTCAATTTGACTACTAAGAATTACGGATGATGTGAATGGGTCGAGTTTACCTCCCCATCACAATCCGTCGACAACAAACGCATAATCTAACTTGATGAAAATGTCTTGACGTTAAGAAGCGACAATAAAACCTCAAGTGGCTCAAGAAGAATAACACAACTGTTTTACGTCAATGACATTGTTTACTTCACAAATGACTATGTCGACTCATCATCAACTTGACTAGATGAGAATCAAGATATCGACTACCCATCAAATTAGATTCAAAAGTGAATTAACAAGACAAGGCTTACCTCTAACAACTCATTGGTTCACATTATTATTTAACACTAAACTCATTTGGCAAATAGACCACTCGTAATCCAAGGTCTATATCTCTCTTCTCGAAAGATACCCTCTCTCTCTCTCTTCTTTGAGAGTCATCTGATAACTTGTAATCCTATTTCACTTGTCATCAAACAATACATGATCAGTACATCATTATTCAATTAGTTGAACTAATAAATCAAATCTCATAATACAAATAGTAAATTGATAATAACATAATCATTTCCATGATTTCATAAATGATATTCAATATAATTCGATGTCATATCTTGTCATAAATCCATAACATCACAATAAATTTACTTATGCCCAAGTAAAAAGTAAAAGTATAGCAAGTCAGAAATTAGGGATGTAACATATCCTTCCCCTAAAGATTCATCGTCCTCGATGATATAAAGCATCAAAACGGAACTTAAAAGCATATTCATTGTTTAACTACTATCAACATAAAGTAAATGAGGAAATTTCTGCTAGAATTCATGGTAATTTCTCCCCCCCATGCAAAACTATTCTATGCATACTGGTCCCACTGGACCTTACACTTCATAACCTCTACGTTACACAAGCATTGCTTGTGATCTTCAAGTATTTAAGAAGCTTGATCATAACTTTTCCTAGGTTCTTGTACTTTTAAATCATTCATAGATTATAGTATTCATATATTACATAAATATATTTCTCATATATAAATCACAAAAAGCATGATGCCTCCTGGCAATAACTGGTAATAGATTGATTCTAGATATCAATAAAATTTCTAACCTTAAAGTTTAGAAGGGTCCTTTATACTTAGGAACTGGTTTAGAATACATTCCATTCTTTATGAAACGTTTTCAGGGGTTTAACCCTTAAAAGAATTTTCCTTCTCTAATCAAGAATTGTCTTGGTGTATGCTTAACTTCAACGTAAATTTTCTATTCATTATCGATTTCCACTGATCATTCTTGATCAGCTAAATCTTTTCATCCATTCTAATAACATTTCCAGACTAATGCTAATCCTATCTTCTAGCTTACCCAACTTATAGGAGTTCAGCATCTTTCTATCTAATGTTTCTATTCAAGCCATCTTAATAGCAAAAGTTAGGTATCGTCAAAAATTTCATGTGATAAGTAGTCTCCCTACTTGTATTGCTAATCCATGCAACATGTTTGGAACAAATCTTCTAAAACCTGGTTAACTTCCTTAGTTTAACCATCTATTCACAGGAAAATAAATTATACTCTTTTAAATTTCAATCCTTAGCATAGAGAACAAGTTTGCCAAAATCTTGTCATTACACACTCATTTCTATCTGAGATAACCTTCTCAGGAAACCATGCAATCTAAACACATCATGCACTGATGCTCCATCAGTCCAATTCCCAAGTATATAATGTGCTACCTTCGAGAGTTTATCAATCTCAAAATGGCATCATGTCTCTTCCCAGACATAGAAAGACTTTGTAAAAAATCCATGCTAATAACTTGCCATTTCCACT
Organism: Cunninghamia lanceolata; assembly: GCA_027924645.1. Taxonomy (NCBI): domain Eukaryota; kingdom Viridiplantae; phylum Streptophyta; class Pinopsida; order Cupressales; family Cupressaceae; genus Cunninghamia; species Cunninghamia lanceolata. Next base: position 12,067,323 of record BSBN01000388.1, on the reverse strand, counting down.
ATGGCACGTCATGTGGGTACAACAATCCTACAGGTGTTGATGTTCTACTTTTTCCCTCTGGCACTCCAGACAATATGTTGCAAATCTCGCAACATCATTCTTTATTCCTTTCAAGAATTAAAGAGGTTTTATATATGTTAGTGGTTGGCTAACCCTAAATGTCCCAGGTATGGTGGAATATGAACTTCTTTCCATACTAGTTTTCTTATTTCAGAAGAATTAGAACCACACATTCTTTCTCTAAAACTCAATAGTTTGTGAGACTCAAAATGAAAACCTATCATACCTTGAATCTTTAAAATTAACCACAAGAGCTTGCTAAATTTACTCATCATGTAAAGGTACACCCCTTAAACCATCTCCTGAGGCATCAGTTTTTCCCTCAAACTATCCTTCAAAATAGGAATTCATAGCATTGGTGCTGTTGTAATTTCTCTTAACCATTATAGTATCACTTGCACATAGGGATAAAGTTCTCCTTCATGCTAAAAATAAATAAGTATATCTTCCTAAAGACTTGGAACAAACAAGTCTAAACAACCTCTAAACACATTGTTCATGAGTTTCATGAATGCAACAAGGCATTTGTACGTCCAAAAGACAACACTTCAAACTCACAGTGCTCATTCTTGTCCAAAAGTTGTTTCAAGAGTACCCTCATCCTTCAGTCTTGATTGATGACATATTGATCGCCATTCAATCACTTCAGTTCTACACATCTAATCAAAGAGGTCACCAATACGTGGTGAAAGATATTTGCTCCTTATCATGGTTTTAATGAGCATACGACACTAAATACACAATTGTAGAGTTATGTCCTTCTTGACAAAAACAATATCTAGTGCACCCCATGGTAACATACTAGATCTAATCAAACCTTTAGCCAATAATTCTTATAAAGGGCTTTTGATTCCATTAATCCTATAGTTGTCATAAGCTAAGGTACTTTTCTAGGTAACTCATCCCATAATTCTAAGAGGAATAAGATTTTTAGTTAATTCAATCACTTGTTCCATCAACTTTGCTGAAATGACTTTCTTCATGTCTAGAATAGTTCTAGGGCAAGCCTATCCTTTTCTTCCTTTTAGGGTCTAGAGTTTTAGGATTTTCATTACTCACACTATAGATTTTCCTTTCTCATCCCATGAGAAATCTTATTTTCCCCCTTCAAGGTTTCCTTGATCTCATACTTTCTTTTCCAAAATACTAGGTATCTCCTTGGTTTTTAAACATGGTTAGGATTGCTCCAATTTGATCAAGAGATTAACTAGTGGTTTATTCTCTTTTAGACTCTCACCCTTGTTTGATTATTGATTGATACATGTGATTTTTCTCATACTAGAAAACCAAGTTATCTAATAGTTTTCTGAATCTAAGCAACTCAAAATATCAAACATATTTATCTAATAACATTCAACAGCTTGATACAAAACAGTATCATCCTTTTTATAATTTATTTAGGAGTAACCACATCCTTATTTATATAGTTGATACGACAAGACTATATGTCACTGTCGATTTACCATCTTCCAGTTTAACAAACATAGAGGGTGGATGTACACCCAAGTACTCCAACACCTTTTTCCTAAAATAGAAACATCACATCAATGTTCAAGTGACATGTTGTAACTAGCTACAGTTTACCAGGTTTTACTACACCAGTAGAATTAGTAGGATTCTTGGTCAGTTCAAAACATTTTTTTTTCGAGCCAAATACGCTTAAGCACATCAATGAAAGTCTCTGAATCCTCTAGTCATGCACCTTCAGAATAAATATTATACTCTTTAAGTTCAACCTTCTCAATAGGTTTCTTCTTAACCACTAATTTAGGCAAATGCTGGGGAACAGACTTCCTAGTTGTTTTCTTGGTTCTTCTCCAAGTCATTCTAGCACAAGAAAATTTGAACATTAGCTAACCGCATAATGTTGACTATAGGTTAGCATAGTGGACTCATAAGCCCTAGTGTCGAACCTGGTAGCTCTGATACCATATGTAACATCCACATTCTTTAAACATAGTACAAACAAAAAATTCACCATAAAGTAAATTTACAAGGTAAAAATGAGAGATAAATTTTTTCTTTTATTCAACATATAGTCGAGTAACTACCAATACAAGATATCTCATCATGTAAATACAATAAACCATATTGTCTTTCTCAAGTACAATGATTACAAAAATAAATCAATTAAAAATGTCTACATTAAATAATGTTTTACATAAACACAAGTCTTAGAGAAATACTGCATCTAAAAATCTGACATCCTTATCGCAAGCCTCAGCATGTCTTCTGTGAGAGAGAGAGTATCTTCCCAATGATTTACCTCCAACCATAGACCGGCGGTCTCCCACACATCTTCCACATAGGAAGTGACCCTACCCTTCACGAGAAGTATAGACCAAGGTGACCAGTGGTAATTTGCCTTTTCGAGTACATAGTGTTGTATCTTACACAACTTTATCCATCATACAACCCTAGATACCCTCTAGCTAAGTATGATTCCTGATAGGATGCGCAATCCAGATACAGTGAACCAACAATGCATGTAGAGACATATGCATTACTATGGCCATAGTTTTCAATATAAATTGACGTTCGCAATGAAAGTTGTCGTAATGTTCACCCACTCCAACTCGACTTGGATACTATCATATTCCTATAGTTCAACTTGGTCAACTATGTTTAACTTGTGAAGTCATGACGATTTCAATAAGTTAGTCTTCCTGACCCAAACATGTTTTCTTTCACTATCTATAATCCATAGACCTATTCAACTTTCTTCCTTTACGATGACACTCATTGCATCATTGCAATACCTGATGTCCATGACTTATTGTCTCATAATAAATATAGAGAGATTAATTATGACTAAGATGATAACCTTACCCAGGTTAAGTAATATAGTCTAGCAATCTAATTCCCTTCTTGCAAGTAAGAATAATTACACATAGTCAGGGCACATGACCCTTCAATCATGATCTAAATAATGATCTCAATGTCTTAATATAATAATTACCATATCTAGGTTAAGGTTTAACTAAAGAGTTTTATCCAACTCCAATCTAGTCTTTCTAACATAGGTGAATTCACAAGACACTATCGTTTCTCTATTAATCATTATGGATTGACTATCCATTCTTAGGTATCTCTCTTTGCATCTTTGCAACATTTGAGATTCACCCCCTTGTCGACAAGTAATAGCTTAGAGAAGTTGTGATAAAAAGGTATAATGATTTTAATGTTTGACTAACCATTTAATGGTACCTCTTGCATACTTGCAAGTCTGAGGCTTACGACTTGTGTTTCAAGTCAAATTGTAGCCCAATAAATAGTTTTCCCTACCTAAGGTTAAACATTGTCGACTAATAGCAAATCTCTTTTCAAAAAGATAGTTATTAACAATTATTAAATTAGGGTTCGTGACCCTTTTCATGTCTACCCACATGCATTAACTAAAATAGGTTATATCCATAAGAGTGTCATCAGTAATCTTTTAATCCCTCTAGGTTGAAGTAGGGTTTTATTTAACTTATTCCAACCCCAAGGGAATAACGAACAAACTTTTTCTAGGAAGTAAGAATATCGTAAGAACTATTATCTTTTAGTCTTCTTCCGACCAAAGGATCAAATATACCTTTCTATCTATGACTGGATAATTAACACGTCATTACTTACAACATAAAGTTGTTCTATCAAATCCTGTATAGGTTTTCAACCCAACTCTAAATGTTATTGCCCGAGGTACATATCCCCTTATGACAAGAGTCAAACTATCTTCATATCTAGGGTTCATACTTCCTCACTATTGTTCTTTTTGATATAGCTATCAATTACAGAAATAACAAGGTATTTAGAAAAGATGTCACCCTACTAGGTTATCTTAGGGTTTTTGTTCTTCTCTATTACAAAAAAAATCTCAAAATAGAAAACCCTTAATTTCTAAAGGAGTCTAGATAATGACTAAGATTGATTAGCTAATAATGATATACAAAGACTAATTCAAATTGATGTCACCCTAGCTTCAATATCTGAGTCATTTTTCACATACTTACTTTATACCTAAAGTATCTAGAACTCATTTGTTCAATAACGGGTGCCCATTTCCACAAAACAAACTATATTTCCATTAGGTAAACTTGGTATTCATAGCATGATTTCTCTTGACACGGTAACTAACCATGGTACGAATATACTATACCTGTGCTTAATAGATTATGATTTCACTTAATCATTAACCTTCTAAACACGTTAATACGAAATAATTCTTCTGACCCTAGGAAGGTCATCTCTTAAATAAATAAAATGGTGTCGTTTCTAGTTTAAAGAAAATAGATTCTTCAAACATATCACAGACAAATTTAGGAAGGAATTTATAAAGATTAAGAATTATACACTTTGACTTCAATATGACATCCACCATCTTTTCAAAGTATAATCCTATGAGTGTCCTATAATTCAAACATACTAATGAATATACCACTTGCCAAAATAACTAAAAAAGGTAAAACATTCTGATCAAAACAACGACTCTAAACTTAGTAATAAACTTTATCGAAAGCTATCTACTCTTCATAGACTTAACAAAATTCAACCTTTTGTCATTCTAATAATGTTGGCTAAATAGTAAAATAATATTGTTTAAAAGTCCAGAGTTCATGAAACAATAAAACTATTATAGTAAAATCTTAACAGAACTTTACAAAATGTTAAGAACTTGGTTTCGATAAGTATCAGAGGATCCTCAAATCGATGGTGTTCTTCTTCTATAGCTTTTGATTTACTTAGTCCTTGTTCTCACCCCAACTTATCCTTAAGTCCCGTAGTCTCGCACCCATAAGAGGTTTAAGGAATACGCCGATAAGAAAAACCATTGTGATGGTAAACATTTTCTTCGTGATCTAATCCTAAGTGATTTAATGCTTGTGTATAAGAGCCTATCAACTCTTTTGCCTTCAACACCGAGATCCCTCTCCAAAAAATCTTATCCACCACTTCTCTTCCTTTCCCCGGCTCTTTTTCCTCGACTACAGAAAGTGGGAATGTGGGTATCTAACTACCACTGCCTCACCAATCCACGACTAACTCCAATCATTAGGATCGGCATGCAAGATAACTCCATGACTCCTATCACTAAGAATCCATTCAAATATTTAGAGTGAGTTCCTTCTGGTTGTGACATCCTCTCCGGAGTTTTGTTAAAGCAACCCAAATGTCACGTGAGGACTCCCCACTCCCACTAACATCCATACTTTCTTCCTTTAACAATGGAGTCCCTATTTCATAAAACTCCTACTACATTCCAAATAACTACTTACCCAAAATAGAATGACACCCTCCAAGGCAGCAAGCAATATGCCATTAATAGCACAAGGATTTTCCAATGAGTTAAGAGGTGTTGGCAGTTTAGGAGCACCACTGAATGGTATAATGAACACACAACTATGATATTTAATAACGACTCTGATCGAGCCTAACCACTTTCATCCACTCAGAGTTGGTTAAAACAAATGCCACAAATCATGTACTCCTCCATAGTAAAAAGATTGCACTACTTATGAAGAAAGTGTGGGTAGTAATTGCCTCCTAATGTTTAGAGATTCCCTCATTGTTATATCTCGAGAAAGAAATAGATAGACATGATAATAGAGAAGGTGATTAATAATAATTTTATGATCAACTCAATTTGACCATTAAGAATTATGGATGATGTGAATGGGTCAAGTTTGCCTCCCCATCACAATCCATCGACAACAAACGGATCATCTAACTTGATGAAAATGTCTTGATGTTAAGAAGCGACAATAAAACATCAAGTGGCTCAAGAAGAATAACACAATTGTTTTACATCAATGATGTTGTTCACTTCACAAACAACTATGTTGACTCATCATCAACTTGACTAGATGAGAATCAAGATATCGACTACCCATCTAATTAGATTCAAAAGTGAACTAACAAGACAAGGCTTACCTCTAATGACTCATTGGTTCACATTATCGTTTAACACTAAACTCATTTGGCAAATAGACCACTCGTAATCCAAGGTCTATATCTCTCTTCTCAAAAGATACTCTCTCTCTTCTCTAAGAGTCATCTGATAACTTGTAATCCTATTTCACTTGTCATCAAACAATACGTGATCAGTGCATCATTATTCAATTAGTTCAACTAATAAATAAAATCTCATAATACAAATAGTAAATTGATAATAACATAATCATTTCCATGATTTCATAAATGATATTCAATATAATTCCATGTCATATCTTGTCATAAATGTATAACATCACAATAAATTTACCTATGCCCAAGTAAAAAGTAAAAGTATAGCAAGTCAGAAATTAGGGATGTAACAGGCAAATTATGCTAACATCGTGAGTTGGTATTTCAAGGTTTTCTTCATGTAAGGGCAGCGAATTTCACTGCCATACACTTGCATTTGGATACATCTTAAAATGCATAAGCGACGAATTCTTTCAACTTCACATTTGTTCACAAGCTTAAGGAAGTTTTCGATTGACAAATATAATCGTCATTGCATGTGATGTAAAATGGGTTTGGTGTTTGGTCGGAACAAACCACCGCCAATTCAAAACCTAAAAACCTATTAAACCTAAATGAAAACTAAGTAACGAGCCATAGAAAATAGTTGGTAAAGTCCAGTCTAGTTTAGAATGGAAAAAGCTAGGGTTGTCATGACGTAGATACATATCAAAAAGAAATATAACCAAGGATATGTTTAACAACAAGTTTAAAGAATCAAAAGAAATCTATTCTTAAACAATCAACAAACCTGAGATGTAAAGAAATGCAAAATAAAAATGCATCCCAACCTGATAAAAATGATGCCACCCCTAGTTATTCACAATGGAACCTCCAGATCACAAGAATCACAAACTTAATAAGGTGTAATCACAAGTTGCAACAAGGTCAACTTAGGTGAAATAAAATGAAAAATGCAATAAAAGCAATTTAAAAGAAACTTAGAAACTTAACACGAAACTAGAAAATTGCCATTAATGTCACATGAGTTAACTCGTGGTGAAATTAATGGTATGTTTCGACGGTGCTTTTTACCACCCCGACACATGAGGATAAAGATGCGTGAGTGGTAGAATTCACCGACATTGCATCTTACCTGAACATACAAGCATGTAGAAGTGGTACTTTTTGTTGCAAGTACAAGGTTAACCAGTGTTGTCATTGATGTCATCATACTCATATTGCATTGATAAGAAGGTTTGGATGAGCTGTGTGTTGAGGATATTAAGAAAAGTAGTCTCAATCAGGAATAGTGAAGAACAGTGATAAGAAGAAGGCAAATGTACTCAATAGGTCAAGAATCAGAGGATGCGGATTAAAGGGTTTGTAGATATGAGTCTTGAGAAGATCCAGTCAAGATTTCAAAGGTCCGCATGAAGATATGAAAAAGTTGTGATCAGTCAAGTAGAACCGGTTCCGGGAGCTGTTCCGGAGTGACAGAGTGTTACAAAAGGGTCCGGTGAGATCCGGAGGAGCATTGTCAGACTCTGCAGATTAGAAGGACTGTTTGGGATGTCCTTGTGATGTGTCATCTCAGTTTGTACAAAGTTTGGAGGTCCGGAAGCACCTTCTTCAGTATGACAGTGGTGACAGACTGTGTTCCTGAAGTTCTGGATGTAGAGGAGAAGAGATTCCAGTGAGTAGAGGAAGTGCAGATGTACCTGGTTAATCAGGCAAGCTTGTGAAGGTTCTTGGATCATGTTGAGGTTATGTTGTCAGTCCACATTGATGGTAGAGCCCAGAATTGAAGATATTCTTTCGGATGAAGTTCTTGCTCAGACTAGCCAACCGAATGAGTTGTTCATCTTGCAAATGTTCTTGTGGTGGCCGACCGGATGTGTTACTCATCTTGCAGATGTTCTTATGGTTGATTACCAACTTAGATGATTATTCCTAAGTTGATGTCTTGTATAAATAAAGGTTTGTGAGTTCATTTCAAAGTGTGTGGAGCAGCGGATAAGAGTGGTATAGCGAAAGAGTGAAGGGCAGAGCAGAAGTATCTCAGGCTTAAATGGAACAAATCCAGACATGGTAAAGATGTCAATCTTTAGTTCAAGTTTGTGATTCTTATCACTTTGTAGATAGTGTTTCTCTTGTAGGTAGTGTGCCTCTTTGTGAGCAGTGTGCTCGGGTAGTGAGCCCTAATTGGCATGTGCCATTCATTTTTCTTATTCTTCTAATAGAGAATAATCCTTGGGTTAATCACCCCGTGGTTTTTCCCTTAACCGGGTTTTCCATGTCAAAATCTTGGTGTCCAATGTGTTGATGTTTATCTGCTCTTATGTTTATGCATTATGCTTTCATGGATGGTTAATTGATATGCTATTAACTAACGAAGAAGAATCAAGTGTTTGAAGTAGAAGCAAGTTTTGTACAACTGATTCACCCCCCTCTCAGTTGTGTGCCCTAGATCTAACAATTGGTATCAGAGCCAAGTTCCTCTGAAAGGAGCTTAACCACTTGAGGAGATCTAGGATGTCATCATACAAGAAGGATAGTCCGAAGTTTGATGGAACCAACTTCACTCTCTGGAAAGGTCACATGAAATGTTACTTGGAGTGTATGGGAAAAGCATACTTGGCCATGGTCTCAAAACCATATGTACCTCCACAGGGTGGTCCAACAACTCTGAATGAAATCATAGATGCTGAAAACAATTTACGGACCAAGGAAGCTCTTCTAAGCGCATTGAATGACTCAGATCTCTCAAATGTTATTGACCTACCAACTGCACATGAGATCTAGACTAAACTGGAACTTCTGTATGAAGGAGATGAGTTTGTCAAGAGTGCAAGGTTGCAAAGTCTGAAAGGGAAATTTGAAAGATTGAAGATGAGAGATGATGAAAATATCACTACCTTTATGCCTAGAGTGAATGAGCTAGAGTGTGGAATCAGGAATGCTGGTGGAGTTCTGGATGAAAATGAAATTGTTTGTAAAATTCTCAGATCCCTTCCTGTTGCCTACAAAATCAAGGTTGCTGCCATTGATAAATTCAGAGCCCATACAACTATCACAAGAGATCAACTGGCTGGCAAACTGGCTGCATTTGAAATGACTGAGTTTGGAGATGATCCCCCCAAGATTGAATCTGCATTCAAAGCCAGTGCCTATGTGAAAGGCAAACAAAGATTTGATCTGGGAGAGAACTCTTCAAGGAAACTGTCATGGTATGAACAAGCAAGGAAAGATATGGAAGAGGAAGAAGTAGAAACAACTCAACTTGAAGCCCTCATTGCAAAGAGAGTGCCAAGAGGATCCGGTAAGTATGAAGGAAAACTACCCTTTAAGTGCTTCAACTGTAATAAGATTGGTCATTTTGCTTCAAGATGTCCAGAAAGATCTGCAAGGTCTAATACCAATAGACAAAGGTTTCAAAAGAACTGCTATTATGTTCATGAAGAAGATGACAATGAAGGAGTAACAGATGATGAATCAGAAATAGGAAGCAAATCCAAGAATGAATGGGTGTTTATTGCCATCAAGGAAGAAAATTTAATATCCTATGAATCTATCAATCATAAGGTTGTAGAAAGAGCTTTGGCTGCCCAAATTGAAGAAAATGATGATTGGGTTATTGACAGTGGATGCTCTCACCATATGACTGGTGACAAGAACAAGTTCTTAGATTTGGAAAAGTATGAAGGAGGAATGGTAAAGTTTGGTGACAATTCTGCTGGCAGAATTAGAGGTAGGGGAACTATTTCTTTTGATGGAAAGAGCAAAACTGGTAATGTACTATTTGTTGAAGGATTGAAGCACAATCTTCTCAGTGTTGGTCAGTTAGTGGATAAAGGCTATGATCTCCGGTTCAAGAATGGAAGATGCAGAATCTTTACAAGCTCCGGAACTGAGATTGCATTCGGTACTCAAACTAAAGGTAATATCTTCCATCTGGTTGGTTCAAATAAAAGTTGTCTATTTGTTCAAGTTGATCAGAGTTGGCTATGGCATAAAAGAATGTGCCATGTGAATTTTGATAACATCATCAAGATAAGCAATACTTAGGCTGTAAGAGATCTTCCTAAATTGGTGAAACCTACAAATAGTTTATGCAAAGAATGTCAGCTAGGCAAATAGAGCAGAGTCTCTTTCAAAAGCAAGGATCAGTCCACTACCAGATTGTTGGAATTAGTACATACTGATCTCTGTGGTCTGACAAGAATCAAGAGTATGCAAGGTGATAGATATTTCATGTTGCTAATTAATGACCATTCCTGGATGATGTGGGTTACCTTCCTAAAAGAGAAATCAGAAGCCCTTGAGAAGTTCAAAATTTTCAAAGCTATGGTAGAGAATCAAACTGGATTGAAACTGAAGTGTCTAAGGACTGATAGAGGTGGTGAATTCACATCTGGTGAATTCATAGACTTCTGTGAGAAGTATGGCATAAAGAGATAGTTGTCTGCTCCTAGGACTCCACAGCAGAATGGAGTAGTTGAGAGAAAGAACCAGACCATCCAAGAAGCTTCCAGGACAATGATGACGGAAGCGAATGTTCCTCAGATGTTTTGGAGAGAAGCTGTCAGCACTATAGTCTACACTCTTAATCGAGTTCAAATCAGAAGCAATACCGGTAAGACTCCTTATGAACTTTGGTTTGGTGTAACTCCTACTGTGAGATACTTCAGAGTATTTGGTAGCAAATGTTATATCAAAAGAGATGAAGATTTAGGAAAGTTTGATGCTAGAAGTGATGAAGGAATTTTCTTGGGTTACTCCACTCAAAGCAAAGCATACCGGTGTTACAATAAGAGATTGAGAAAGATGATAGAAAGTACAAATGTGAAGGTTGATGAAGGAATGGAGAAGCCCTCAAGATTCTATGAATGTGATGAAGATGATCAGAATGATCCTCTGGTGCAAGGAGCTCCATCCTCTGAAATTCAGATCAAGATTTAGTAAATCAGGAAGAAGCTTGTCTAAATGACCCTGATCAAGATTTAGTAGTGCATGAAACTCCAAAATTTCCAAGGTATGTAACTCTAAATCACTCTGAAGATCAGATCATAGGTGACAAGAGTAAAGGGGTACAAACAAGAAGAAGAATTGCTCAAAACTCAAATGAATACTATCTGATTTCCAAGACTAAACCTAAGACAATTAATGAAGCTTGCAATGATGAAAACTGGACCAAAGCAATGAAGGAAGAATTGATGCAAATTGAAAAAAATCATACTTGGGATCTTGTTCCTAGACCTAGAGACAAGAATGTGATTGGAACCAAATGGGTCTTCCGGAACAAACTAAATGAAGTTGGTGAAGTAATCAGAAACAAAGCTAGATTGGTCTGCAAAGGCTACTCTCAAATAGAAGGAATTGATTTTGAAGAGACCTTTGCTCTGGTGGCAAGAATTGAAGCAATCAAATTATTTCTTGCATTTGCTGCCTTCAAAGACTTCAAAGTATATCAGATGGATGTCAAGTCTACCTTCCTAAATGGTGATCTGGAAGAAGAAGTTTACATTGAACAACTAGATGGATTTCAATTGTCTGATAATGATGATATAGTCTGCAAGTTGAAGAAAGCATTGTATGGATTGAAGCAAGCCCCCAAGAGCATGGTATGAAAGGTTGGATAAGCATCTTGTGCAGATTGGATTCAACAAAGGTACTGCTGACAGTAACTTATATTTCAAAATTGAACATGAAAACATTTTGATTGTTGAAGTGTTTGTGGATGATATCATTTTTGGAGGAAGAGATAGTATGTGTAAAACTTTTGCAAATTAGATGAAAAGTGAGTTTGAAATGTCTATGCTTGGTGAAATGAATTTCTTCTTGGGTCTGCAAATTACTCAAACAAAGAAAGGGATCTTTATTTCTCAGACCAAATATGTGATAGAATTGTTGAGGAAATTCGGTATGGAAGATTCAAAGCCAATGAACACTCCTATGGCAACAGGATATAAGTTGAGAAAAGATGATGACTCTCCAAAGACAGATCAAACAAAGTTTAGATCAATGATTGGTGGATTGTTGTATCTCACTCAGACTAGACCAGATATAATGCAGGCTGTTGGTCTTGTGGCAAGATTTCAAGCTGATCCTAGAGAATCTCATGTTATGGCAATCAAAAGAATTTTTAGGTACTTGAAAGGAACAGTTGAGTATGGTCTATGGTATCCTAGAGATCCAGATTTCTCTCTTCATGCATATACAGATGCAGATTGGGCAGGAGATGTGGATGACTGGAAGAGCACCAGTGGTGGAGCATTCTTTTTGGGAAAGAGATTGGTTTCTTGGCTAAGCAAGAAACAAGATGCAATATCTCTGTCTACAACTGAAGCATAATACATTGCAGTAGCAGGTAGTTGCACTCAAATCTTATGGATGAAGCAGATGCTAAGAGACATAAAAGTTGAATATAAGGAGCCTATCACAATTTTCTATGATAATTCAAGTGCAATTAATATTTCTAAGAATCCGGTATTGCATTCTAAGACCAAGCACATATCTATCAAGTTTCACTTCTTAAGAGAACAAGTGAACAAGGAAGAAGTCAGATTGGAGTATGTACCCTCCAAGGATCAGATTGCAGATATCTTTACTAAACCTCTTCCCAAGAACTCTTTTGAGTATCTCCGGGAGAAGTTAGGGGTCATGGCCCCTCCGGTGATGAACTAGGATGCACTGATGTGCATCAGTCTAGTGGATATCATAGTTATATCTTGTGATCCGGATTGATGATGGGGAGCTGCTACTAAGGGGGAGTAGCTGGTATGTTTCTGATGTGTTAGAATTGCAAGTATGAGCCCTTTGCCATTGATACCAAAGGGGGAGAGAAGACATGTGAAAAACAAGTGGTTGATGATTAAAGGGGGAGCAGTAAAGGAAGAGAAGACATGTGAAGAGTTGTTGTTGATAGGGGGAGCTATGACAGAAAGGAGAAGTTCTTATCTTGATGGTTTTTCATATTATATGTTGCCATCAATGACAAAGGGGGAGATTGTTGCAAGTATGAGGTTAAACAATGTTGTCATTGATGTCAACATACTCATATTGCATTAATAAGAAGGTTTGGATGAGCTGTGTGTTGAGGATATTAAGAAAAGTAGTCTCAATTAGGAACAGTGAAGAACAGTGATAAGAAGAAGGCAAATGTACTCAATAGGTTAAGAATCAGAGGATGCGGATTAAAGGGTTTGTAGATATGAGTCTTGAGATGATCCAGTCAAGATTTCAAAGGTTCGCATGAAGATATGAAAAAGTTGTGATCGATCAAGTAGAACCGGTTCCAGGAGCTGTTCTAGAGTGACAGAGTGTTACAAAAGGGTCCGGTGAGATCTGGAGGAGCATTGTCAGACTTTGCGGATTGGAAGGAGTGTTTGGGATGTCCTTGTGATGTGTCATCTCGGTTTGTACAAAATTTGGAGGTCCAGAAGCACCTTCTTCAGTATGACAGTGGCGACAGACTATGTTCTTGAAGTTCTGGATGAAGAGGAGAAGAGATTCTAGTGAGTAGAGGAAGTGTGGATGTACCTGGTTAATCAGGAAAGCTTGTGAAGGTTCTTGGATCATGTTGAGGTTATGTTGTCGGTCCGCATTGATGGTAGAGCCTGAAATTGAAGATATTCTTTCAAATGAAGTTCTTGCTAAGACAAGCTGACTAGATGAGTTGTTCATCTTGTGAATGTTCTTGTGGTGGCCGACCGGATGTGTTACTCATCTTGTAGATGTTCTTATGGTTGATTTCCAACTTAGATGATTGTTCCTAAGTCAATGTCTTGTATAAATAAAGGTTTGTGAGTTCATTTCAAAGTGTGTGGAACAGCGGATAAGAGTGGTATAGCGAAAGAGCGAAGGGCAGAGCAGAAGTATTTCAGGCTTAAATGGAACTGATCCAGACATGGTAAAGATGTCAATCTTTAGTTCAAGTTTGTGATTCTTATCACTTTGTAGACAGTGTGTCTCTTGTAGGCAGTGTGCCTCTTTGTGAGCAGTGTGCTCGGGCAGTGAGCCCTAATTGGCATGTGCCATTTATTTTTCTTATTCTTCTAACAAAGAATAATCCTTGGGTTAATCACCCCATGGTTTTTCCCTTAACCAGGTTTTCCACGTCAAAATCTTGGTGTCCAATGTGTTGATGTTTATCTGCTCTTGTGTTTATGCATTATGCTTTCATGGATGGTTAATTGATATGCTGTTAACTAATGAAGAAGAATCAAGTGTTTGAAGTAGAAGCAAGTTTTGTACAACTGATTCACCCCCCCTCTCAGTTGTGTGCCCTAGATCTAACACTTTTTGCCGATTCGACATATGAAAACAAAAAGGAGTGCATAGGCAGTAAAATTCACCGACATTGCACTTGGGAAGAAAACATAGATGTATGAGCAGAAAATTTAGCCGACATTACACATCAACTTAAAAAATGATTTCTAACACCTTTAAAAGGTCAAAATTGATATTTTGATAAACTTGCACACTAGTCAAACTTCATGAATTTTGATAAATTGACCAAGGGGAATGTCACAAGCTATTTCAACCATGTCAGATGACTTCGTACAAGGCCAAGAGAACCTGTCTCGATTTGCAAACTTACAGTGTAGATTATGAAATGGACAAGTTTCGTAGGGGTTGTCTACAAAAATGAGCATAACTAATTTTGAGAACAATATTCCTCCATTTCATTCATCCAATCTTTTAGTATTGTTACTCTACAGGAATTACAATGCGCCTTTGGCACCCACGTCATTCCTTTTGCTTGCGATCAACTTGTTTCCATATCACTACCATTGTTGTGAAGCACATCTTCATTACAAAGCACTATCATAGCCATTCTCCATTGACAATCTTGGAATAGCAAGGAAGTGCACTCTTTGAGGGCCTTATTCATACATGCAAGATTGATTGAAATAGGCAACCAACGGAAGCTATGAAGCTTTGAGGTTTGCGAAGGTTTTTGAAGTTCTTTTGTTTGATTGATCTCTTTGTTTCTGTATTTTATTGATTTTTAGGTATTATTGATATTGATATATTGATTATTCATTTAGATCCAATTTTTCCTTAACATTTTTGGCACCTACCATGGGGACTAGCCCTGATTTAACCCAAAAACTAAGTTTTTGTGTGAAAGAAAGCTGTACACAGGAGGAATCTACACATATGACACATCCTAACACGCATCTACTATCTGTTTAGTCGCATACATTCTTTCAGTGCATAGTCTCTAATTCAACGCATATACCCTCTAATATGGTGCATCTATCAGTTTTGCACATATGTATTATTTTCCTATGCTTTTGACCTTTGTCTCAGTGCATATGTAATGTTGCGCTTCTGAGCTCTATTTCTGTGCATTCAATCTCTAACGCTGTGCATTTTATCTAGATAGTGATTTTTAGGGTTTCCTTGAAGTTTTTGCTAATGCTAACACCTTTTCACAGGAACACTCTTGATCTATTTGCAGGCTAGGTACTAGTTTAGAATCATATAGCTGCACTTGTTAACTCACACTTTGATTTCTAAAAGGAAAGTAAATGGATGCTCATGCAAATCTCATGTAGTCTTAACTAGGAGAGTGGTAATTAAATCATTGTTATCTTGCATATCATTGAATCATTGCTATATTGCTATCTTTTCAAAGTTAGACACATTGCTATCTTGGTAAAACTAAACCATTACTATCTCATTATCACTTCAAAGTTAACAAATCATTTCTATCTTGGTAAAATTGAACCATTTCTATATGGTCATCAATTCAAAGTTAACAAATTTCTGTGCTTGCCCAAGTAGATAGCTCATTTAGTTTCTTTCATTTTAACTAGGGGAAAAGAACCAATGTCTTTCATGTTTTGGGAATGATACCAGGCCTATGCTCTCCCCTATCTTGGGTGACTAAAATGCCATACATATCATTTCCGCATGTGTTTTTCCTTTAGAGGGGCCTACTCTTGGATACCGTCCATCCAAGTAGGAACGACCCTAAGTGGTAACAAGCTAAAGCCAAGCTCCTCCAAGCCACTATAAATAAATTGTGTTTGGAGTGAAAGCTTCAAACAATGAGTGAAGTTGTGTTATACTGTTAGCCAACCTCCCCCAAAACCCTCCAATGTGCAACCCTTGCAGGCTGAGAGACTCCATAATGGAGAGTAGTGCTGCCGCATGTATAACGACTTGAATGGTTGCCCATATTAAACACCTTTGTTTTACTAAGCCAAAAATCCCTATAAGCTGGTGTAGGGAAGGGTGATTATTACCTCCCAAAGATGCCTCACCTAGAACTAGGGAGAATTCGGTTTATATTGTCTCTACCAGCCTAGGATTTGTACTTGCTTTCTTTTAGTCAAAAAGAGTCAAAAAATACAAAAAAATAAAAAACCATGAAAATGTTCTTTGTGTTTGCTATGTCTTCTTGCCATAATTAAAGAAAATCAAATAAAAAGACCATCTTGCAACCAAAGAAACCAAAAACATCAAAAAAATTGCCAAAAATTTGCAAAAACACTGAAAAAACCAGAGCTATGCATCTGTTATCTAAAGCTACACATATATACCGACTTGCTATGCATTTGTATCAACCTGTTGCACTTTTGTCTCTTGTTACTGCACATCTGATTTTTACCAGTATTGGACATCTATATCAACTTTCTATGCATTTATCCTTTCTACTGCGCATCTGTTCCTATGCATGCGTAATAGTGAGCACTTCCACATACTTTGCGAGAAAATTTTCCACCTTTCTGAGTACCCATTTTGGTCTTGTGTCAGTTTCTAAGGAGATGACAACTGAATTAGAAGAATTGGCTCAAGAACTCCAATACCTAAAATTGCAATTAAGCATAGACACCTCCCCCCAAGGTCATATAGCAATTGGTCAAGAACTCCAAGCCATACAACGACAATTTGCAATCCTACGAGCTGAACAAGCTAGTACTAGCTACACCACTCCATAGAGTCATACATTCTTGTCCCATCTTAATGCTACTATTCACAAGGCAAACACTACTCCTAGAACCCATAGCCCAAAGCATACTAATCCTACTCTGAGCTCAAAACCACCATTAAAATCCCCAAGCTCTAAAATGACAAACAAAAAATCCTCAGATGATTTTTGGGAAAGAAATGCAGCACAAGGAAAGCTATGGAGAATTCCAAAATCCACTCATCCATTACCTCATTCATCTACCCAAATGCCTACAAAGGATGTGATCCAAGGACTACCAGTAGAGAGTCAACCATGTCCCCAAATACCAATCCTTGACCTTATCAAAGAGCCTTCAAACATGTCCATTGCACCAACCTCATTGTGTAATCAACAACCCCTCGAGCCTGTTGAAAAATCTCCTACTAGGAACTAAAGGCAAGGTCCATCACACCTTCATATTATTGACCAAAATCCTATCCAAGAGACCTCTACCTCCACTTCCATTCAAGCAACCCAAGAGTTATGAGCACACTTTAGAACATATGGAAATATTTGAATTTTTTCTAAATAAAGATCAAAGCACCCCCATCCGACCCATGCATAACCTTTATCTTTTAAAAAATCCTATACCTATGAGTGAGCAATAAATCCAATTTCGATCTATTCATGACCTATATCTTTCCCATGATCAAGATACTACCTTTGATGAAGAAGCTATCCATGAACAACTTCGTCCCATACATAAGCAAAGGATCCAATTTCAACCTCTCCCTAACTCCTCTCCTCTCTATGATCAAGACATTATCATTGATGAAGAACATATACAAGAGTACCTTAATCCCATCACACTAAATCCTATCTATGATCAAGATCCCATTTATGATCAAGAGCCTATCTATGATCAAGATGACCATGATGATCCTCTTAGCCCACTTTATGCGTTCCATGGTCTTGAGCTTATAAACCCATCTAGTCCCATCCAAGATCTCATAATTTCCACTTCCCCTGATGAGACACTTGCCTCCCAGTCAAGCATAGAAGATCAAACTAGTAATAGTCCTCCATCATCCATTATCAACCATGCTACCAATCCCCCGCCATATATCCTTGGTCTCACCACCTTCATTCATGAGTTTTCCTCCTTAGAACACCAGCAAGCGTTATCCTCTATCTCATCTTCTCCATCCAATAAGGAACTCGTGTCTAGTGTTCCACCTACATATAATCCTGTTGTCCACCGCATACTCCAACATATGAACTATCAAGGTAAAGGCTTAGACCTTCATGAACAAGGTATCTTGGAGCCCATCCATGTCAATGTTCATCCTCATTCATATGGCCTTGGATACATACCCCAAGGTGAACAATCTCAAGATGTTGGTAGGTCTTCCACTCCTTCAAAATCCTCCACTTTCCATCGAAAATCCTTTCATATCCCCAAAACATATGTCGACATTCCACCTCCATCATCCTAAACATCCCAAAAGCATGCGACCATACACCTTCCACCATCCAATCTCCCTCTGCTACTTCCAACTCCTAATATCACTCCATGCATTTTACCACCACTCTTTCCAACACCTTATCCATCCATCTATGAATCTTATAACAATCCCAATCTTGACCAATAGATGCACATGTTGTCTAAACAAAGAACTTCCCCCAATTCCACTTCCACCATCTCAAGAGAATTCAAAAATAAAAAAATGGATACCTCTAGGTCTATCAAGTCAAAAATCCTAAGAGTCCTCATGACCTAGGATACAAAATCCAAGAATCGAAGATACATCCTTATCAAGAGCTACATACACCCACACACCTATATTCCAAACTAAAAAATGTGTGGGTCTGCATCCAACAAATAATTACCTCCGAAGGTGCACAAAAGTTGTATACACCCAAGCCCATACCCTCACAGGTACTATCTAAAATCAAAATGGCTTGGAGACCTAAACAAAAAGCCCTCAAGTTACATGAGGCATCTACCTCTCAAGAATCTCAACTAGCCAATTTCTCCCTTTCCATGCAAAAGTCTCCAATTCTTCCATCCCACATGACAAGCAAAGCGCAAAAAAATATCGAGTCTATGTGGATCCCTACATGTTTAAGTCATTCATCCACAAGTAAAAGTCTCCGTTGCTTTGTACACTACTTTCCCATCACTAGATTCAATGTTTATCATAGTATGTGCAATCGTTGGTCATGATTCCCTTCCATCCTACAACATTTCCATATACTTCCATCTCCCCTTCCTTCCACTATTATCCTACATATCTTCCCCATCCTACTCCCATGGTCCATGCTTTTGCATAAGCCTTCCCTCCATCCTCACATAACTCTTACACAACCTGCATCATCATCCACTATTGGACCTTCCACAATCTGCTATCTACCTTCTCCATCTCACTTTCATGCAATCCCCTACCAACATCTATGAGAGACACTTGACATGGTCGATATGACAACATCCATCTAGCGGGACTATCACCTTTCAAGGAACTAGATACTTCAGTCTCTCCCTTCCATATTCACCTTCTCCTATTCAAAAAAAATCAAAAGAATAAAGAAAAATCCCTTCGTCCAATGGTGAAAATCTGGCAAACAGGTGCCTTGGATAAGTACCATGATGAAAACCTGGCAAACAGGCGTCATGTGTAAGTTGATCTTCTACATCACCTACATTTGGGGGCACCTTGTCTCATCAGCATATCACTCTTCTCTTATTAGTTCCCTTCCATACCATTCCCTATCCTATCCTTCTATCCATTACATACCTATATTATCCAGTCTATCTTTCCTAATTTTCCATTCCTCTACTTTCTTTGGTCTTAATAAAGATTGGGGGCACAATGTTGACAAATGTTTTAGGTCTCTCTTGAAATACCTTATCCCTCCCAAACCAAGAAAATCCTTCATTATCCTCTTATCCTCCTATCATCATAAGTGTTGCCATGAAAAGTCCTAAGTATTGACCTACAATGGGGCACATTATTCCTATCTGACATAGTCCTTGGAGATCACATCCTTAAATTCCTTCTACCTGACCATCTGTATCGACTGTAACCCATCCATCTACCTATCTGTGGTGTTTCATTGTCATCAGTATCTCACATTAAGACTATCCATAATGTCATCTTATTCTATCGTGGCTTGATACTCTATCTCTTTTGTCACCTTTTCAACCAAGGTTCTATCTAGTATCCTATCCATAGTGTTAGCCTAGCATAGCATCTATAGTCAGTGTCCACATGGTCCAGGTCCATGAACTATGTTGCCTCTACGTCGTCACATAGGCAAGGCCATTATTCAAATGCACCCTCGAGGCTTGACTTTTCCATCCATCCCATATCTGGTCCATCTTTCTATCTGAGTCCACACCAATCACCATCGCCTAGGTCTTAGGTCCATTAGGGTTCGCCCTGAACTATGTTGCCTCTACATCGTCACGTATGCAAGGCCATTTAGTAATGAGCCTCCAAGGCACTAGGTCAGTCCCTTAGGGTTTGTATTACCAATAAGGATTATGGAATCCTTTGCAAGGCAAGCAAGCACAAGCAAAACCCACTTTCAAGTAGAAATTTTGACGCAACACCTCAACCTATCCAAAGCAAAGCAAGCAAGTACCTAAAGTACTCTAAATGATTTTACTTAAATTATGGCAAGAAATAAACACATCTAAATGCAAAAAGTGTTTTGTGATTGTGATCAGGTTAGGTTATAGCATCTTGATTTTTGTTATCATGTCTTTCTATGCTACTCAAGGATGCCAAAAGCTAGAGATGCTATGATGGGGACATGATTATTTTCTTTGCTTGTTGTTTGTGGATTAAACTTTAGTAATGTGACGACTTGTCTAACAACATGATCGGCAAAAGATCATCGAGGACATCAAAGGTCTAACATGAAAGGGGGCAATCCTTGTCTATTGATATGCAAGAAATACTCAGGTCATCTCGGTTCAATTATACCTCGATGATTGTATTAACTTGTTAAATCAAAACCCATGTAAGCAATACTCAAGTCATCTCAATTCAATTATACCTAGATGCTTGTATTTTATTAGAACATTTCAAAAAATGTCTAATGATGAAATAAGCACTTCAAAATACTTGCACCATCAAGATGTCAAAAATAAACACCATTCGCATCCATTATGCATCCATAAAAAATCCATATCCCCTACAATAAAAGATCCAACAATGCAGAGTATCAATACAAACAAAAGCTTGTGAGTCTTTCTGTCAAGTCATTCTTCTATCAATTAGTATTCTATTTATTGTTGTGGTCCATTCTTCTCAATCCGGTCAACCCAAGCAATGATTCAAATACAAGTCCATCCTTAATCCATACCAATCAAATCAAGTCAATCTTGTCAAATGATCCAATCACAATCAGTAGTTTTAATCCTTGTCTGGTCATAAACCAACTCAATCAATTGTAATCAAACATTTGTCTTATACAGGATGTGACATTGTCAAAATCATACCAACACACATGTCTTGCATGACATGTTTCATTTCCTAAAACCAGACACTATCCTTCATGTTGCTCTAGGGATCTATCATTCCCTACCATGACAACACGCCTGTCGTGTTGATCTAGGGATCTATCATTCCCCACCATGACAACATGCCTGCCATGTTGGTCTAGGGCTATATCATTCCCCACCATGAAAACATTGGTGTATGTCGTTATCAGTATATCGTTGGTTTACCAGTTGACAGGGGCAATACCTTGTTTGTTCTTGTATCATTTGTGCATAATTTCTTACTTGCTTGTGTGTGTTATCATTCTATCTTGCATCGCGCATCATCTAGCTCTTTCTTCCATAGCCCCTCTTCTTCAACCCTAACCTAGTTTTCCCTTCTTCTTCGTGAGATTATCCATCTCACGCCTTCTACCTTCTTCTCATCCAATCTCCCAAGGGGGCATCATATCATCGTTAAAGCTATACCAAGGGCAAACTGGGGCATGTATCATTATCAGAAACTTATTCTTTAAAGAAATGCCGTAAACTACATTACATCAAAGGGGGGCAAAATGTATACGCCTAAAAATGACATGATTTAGTATAAATAAATATTCTTAATATTTATTCCATTCTAATTCTTCTATCAAATAAATAAATAAACAAATTTATTTAGTTGATTCACATTCCTCTAAGTTAGCTAAATATCAAAATATTTAATTACCTTTTCTAAAGTTAAAATTAAATAAAATCCTTTATTTAATTAAATTCTTTCAAACAATTAAATAATTCTTGATTATTTAATTAAGTCAAATCATTATTCCAAAATTGAAAAAATAATTCATATTTATTTAAATTCTATCAATCTCTAAAAATAAAGTACAATCGAATATTCTATTTATTCTTCCAAATCATCCACGACAATTAAATGAATTTATTTATTTAATTTGCTTTCTTATCTTCTAATTCTTCAAATATCTTCCAATCTTCTATAAATAAGTCTTCTTCTTCATGCAAACACAATTAAATAATTTATTATTTAATTTCTCTCAAATCATGCAAAAGCAAATCACAAGTTGAGTTAACTAAATCAACCTTGTTTTTATCAATATCTCTTAAATTAGAAAAAAACTTTCTAATTTATGAAGGCATATCTTATCTTTACAAAAGAAAGTAGTTAACTCAAATAAAATAGCTTTTGTGTGACACTTGTCTTCTTCCTATTCGTGCACATTCTCTCAACTCTTCTATACCATTGATCTTCTCATTCATTCTATACTATTGATCTTCTCATTCATTCTATATTGTTGATCTTCTCTCTCTCAAGTCTATAAATTAAACCTTGTTCCTCCATTTCATTCATCGAAGCTTTTAGTATTGTTACTCTACAGGAATTATAGCACGCCCTTGGTACCCACGTCATTCCTTTTGCTTGCGATCAACTTGTTACCGTATCACTACCATTGTTATGAAGCACGTCTTCATTACAAAGCACTATCATAGCCACTCTCCATTGACAATCTTGGAATAGAAAGGAAGTGCACTCTCTGAGGGCCTTATTCATACATGCAAGATTGATTGAGATAGGCAACCAATGAAAGCTATGAAGCTTTGAGGTTTGTAAAAGTTTTTTAAGTTCTTTTGTTTGATTGATCTCTTTGTTTCTGTATTTCATTAAGTTTTGGGTATTATTGATATTGATATCTTGATTATTCATTTAGATCCAATTTTCCCTTAACATGCTCAATATCCTGCCTCCATAGAGGGCTTACATGATTGATTGATTAATTGGAAACAAACTTAGGATGCATGATGCACTACCCTGGGGCACAAGTCTTTGCATCTGAGGTCAAACACATTGCTAACATCTATAACAAACAGGTTACCTTATATATGCCCCCACCTTAAGGTGGTTCATATCAGTTATCGATATCAAGAACCTTAAGGTAGGAAGAAAACACACAAGGGAACATCAACTTTCGCAAAGCCCATGCCCCCCAGACATCACATGTACTTTACGATCATCAAATGTCCCCACAAACACATCCCTACAAGAAACATGTTAGTGTCTACAACATCATGATAAATAACAACATCAATGCATATGATTAACCACACAAAGAGCCAAGGTTATACAACAAATCCAAAGTTCAAGGATAACCATGAGGCTATATCACGAAGCTCTCCGAATCAAGTACCACCAAGGCAAGATTCAAAGGCAAACAAAGGTGCATAGAGCAGTAGTATTGTTAAGGTTTGTAAATGTAACAGAAACATCATGAAATTCACTACATGGAAAGCATGAGTGCTTCCACTAGCCAAGCATCAGATAAAATATATAACCCCATCGTCATATTAGGAACTAAGTCCATTTTTTGATTGCTCTCAAAAAGGACACTAAGTCTGCATTAGTATAAATGTTTGTCATCATCCACCCACTAGATGGAAACACTAGAGGAAGGAAAACAATAAATAAAAGAGGAAAAATAAGTGTCTTAGGTATAGTCACGTAGGAGGGTGCCCCCAAGTCACCAACCGTGATGCTATGTCCGTAAGACACAACACACAACAACAAAATTAGAGAGGCAATATAGAAGAATGATGATACAAATAGAAGAATGTCACAATAGAGGTGGTCTCCTGGTATCCTAAACCTTACAGGAGAATCTGAGGTTATCCCAGGAGGCCTAAACAACATATAACACATCACGAGAGACATAAAGGGTTAGAGATACTTACCTGTAGGGCCCCTGCCGGGCTCAAGATTGTCTATAAGCAAATCATTGTCGTCATCTTCCCACTCCCTAATGTTGGAGGATAGTGGGACATATGGTACCATAGCCAAGTTCATATCGTGTTCATCATGTTGTTCATCATTAGGATCATCTTTGTTTGGTTGAATGTTAGGATCGATGTTTTCTTGTTGAGAGGCAAGGTTTATGGCATTTTCTTATCTTCTTTTTCTTCTTTCTCTTTCTTTTTTGTTTCTCTTTCTTTGACCACTTATCTCTTGTAAGATAGGGTCTTGCTCTTTCATAGGTTTTTGTAAATTAGAAGATGAAGTGCTGGGATCAAATCTCATTTGTCGCAGTGGAATATTATGTTGTTGACAATTATTTCCCGATCCTTGTAAGGATTGTGGGGGAGGAACCTCAACATAGGGACCTTGTCCTTTTGGTCTAAAGTTCTCTTCACATGTAGGTTGTTTCTCTTTTGTCATTTCTTATATAGGAGGACTAGGTATTTCAGTTTAATCCCAAAACTAATTTAACTTGTAATGCATTTTCTGAGCCAAAGGTTTATACTTGTTGTGAGGGATGGTAATTACACGGTCATCCATAGGGAATTTTAGATAATTGTGTATTGTTGAAGGGATAGATTTCATTTCTTTTATCGACGGATGTCCCAATTTAATGCAAAAGAGGTCAGAAATAGGGACAACATCAAACCATTGTTCAACATGTTTCCCATATAGTGTTACTAACAATAATATCTTACACAAAGGCTTGATAAAGGTTCCCTTGTGTGTCTTAATCATCATGCTGAGAGGTCATAAGAACCTTGCATTAATTGATGTGAAAAGAGGAACTCCTTAGTGGCAACATTAGTAATGCAATTAGGATCAATAAGAGTTCCATTCATGGGGTTTCCCATTATTTTCATGGTGATGTAAAGACATCCTTCTTTGTCTCCAGTTGTTCTATTATGAGAAGTGAAGACAATTTCAAGTTCGGGTGCTTTTCTTTGCATGTAAGTGTAACATCAGAAATTGTCCTCCTATATCGAATGGTATAATTTCCCTCGGTTTAGTTCCTCACTCTTGTTGGTTTCTCAACCTTTTCTTTTTCAACCTTCCCAAAACTTTGATTGACTTAGTCTAGGAGCAATCTATTGACTTTTTGAGGTAACTGATTGATAAAACCTAGAAAGAGACTTGAGAATAGGGTCCCTTGGACCCCAAAAAATGTAGATTTGAGCTAAAATTGGGGGCTTGGACTTGGGTGCCCATGCTCTAGTCCTCCCTAGTTTCATGGGATTTTGCATTTTGGCGGGGTGTCAGTTCTCGCTGAGTGCCTCAAGATTCCATTTTCAAATTCTTAGATTTCGTACGATATCGAGACATTACTTCAAAATTTGAATTCCATAAAGCTTGATATAAAAAGACATTTGAAATTAATTTTATTACACACAATTCTTATGCAAGCTTGATGCCAAAACTTTACTATAATTGCCATTCAAGATCAGTGACTTGTTGAAGCTATTCGAAGTATTCTTTATTTGCTATCTTGGAGACAATGGATGAAAGTTTGGAATCAAGATCTTGAGTCTATCTTGCTCTTCCTAGGGTTTGTACACCTTTTGCATGATCGGGAGAAGGGTTCAAGCCTCTAACAGTAAGCTTGTATTTATTTGTTTCATCTCCTTGAGGTGAAGTTGTATGTATTTATTGTTGCAAAGCAAGTTGTTGATCTTCCCTTGATTGAGACATCTAGGGTTTGATTTTATGCATACACACATTGCTAGGTTTGCACACACTTCTCCAAATATTTTCCTTTGGCTATTATTGAGGTAGAAATACCGAAGACGAGGCTTGACTGAGGCAAGCTCCTATATAGCCGCAACAATTTCCTTCTTTCGTATGTGCATATCATGATTCGCAGGTTCCGGCAAAAAGAAGCTACAGGAAGAAGGATATTGTGGGTATAGTCGTGACAAACTTTTAGATTTTTAGATTCTGAGAATTGTGGGACATTGGAGCGGGTGCCCTAGTCAAACTAGGTGTTTCCTCCAAGATTTTGAAGCCATTTTATAGTCTCAGACACCCTACTCAGAAGGTTTTTCTGTTTGAAAGTTTGCAGGACATTGGAGTGGGTGCCCTAGTCTAGGTAGCCTTCAAAATCTAGGTACTGTGTCTCTATAACCTCTCCTCCACATCTCTGTGATAAGTTTTACTAGATATTTCATCAGTTTCTATATATTACTAAATTAAGGCATAATTAGGGTTTTTACTTGGTTTAAAGTACAACACTTGGAAAAATCTTGATTAGGGCCTTAGGTTTCATAACCACACAAGCATAAAGGGGAGGCAAAGTGATTAGAAGTCCATTCCAAATCCACTCTTTGTCATCCCCAATGCTTAGCAGTGAGAAAGGGTAGTATTTGATCTAGTAAACAAAACTATCACTTTTCACCCTAAACATTTTGGTGAACCCAAGATTTAAAGAGTTTGCATCCTTTTAAACTTTAGATTTGAAACCATTTGCTGTTCTAAAGCATAATTGGATTGGAAAACCTCTTTAGTGAAATTGCATATGTTAAAATAGTGAATTACATTCTTTATCCTTTCACTGAAAGAGTTGGAAATTATCATTTATTGTTGGAAATTGTATTTCATTCCAAAAGGCCATCATTGTGCATTTAAATCTTGGTTTAAATAGAATATGTTAGATTGTCAGATTACTTTTAGCAATATTTTCATACTTATGATGAGTCGTTTAGTCATGATGACTTCGATATGTTAGATGAAGCCCTTGAGGACTTTATCTCGATTGAACATTCTACTACGGCCTCAAAGATGTCACTATTTCAAAGATATGTGAATGCAATTTATGTTCCTAAACATAAAGAAGAGATTAAAAAACTAAAAATTGTGGTCACTCTATGTGCAAATGTGGTTCAACCACCTTCTAAACCCGTGCTTGTTATTAAAGGCATTTCATCTTCTTCTCAATCTCCTAATCACATTTATGATTATGCAAAACAAATAGCAAAACAAGACTCACAAACTAATCATAATGTGGTCACTCATGCGTATAACACTCAAAATAATAAACAAAGTACACAACAAATAAATGTTCTGATATCTTTATCATCTTCTCAACCTATGCTTCCTCAAGCACCTCGTTTAACATATAAAGGTGGTAAAGACTATGATCTTGTAGAATAGCTTTGTGCTACCCCTACAAAAATATATCTTTGGGAACTTATACAAACTTCACCTACCTACCATGGAATGCTACAAGAAGCTTTACAAAAGGTGATAGTTCCTCCTGTTGTTAAACCAAATGATGTTGCTTCTTTACTAGATTGTATACATGCAATGAAAATAGATATTTTGTTCCAACAACATGAGTTACCATCTCTTGAGGTTCAGAAGTAGTATGATCCTTTGGTTATCTTTATTACGATCAACAAAACATTGGTTAAAAGAGTTATGATTGATAATGGGTCAACCCTTAATGTTTGTGGTATTGATTTATTGCATAAGGTTAAAGTTGATATATCTGCTATCAAACCAGAATCATTAAGTATTCGTGGCTTTGATAATGTTGGATGACAATGTGTGGGCATTATAATGTTACCTATACAAGTTGGACCTATGATGGTGCCTACCTTGATTCATGTAATGCCTTGTTCTCTATCTTATAACATGATTCTGGGTAGACCTTGGATACATGCATTAGGAGTAGTCCCTTCTACTTTACACCATTCAATTAAGTTTATATTTAAAGGAAAATTGCATACTATCCATTCGGATCTTGAACCTGATAAATGTTTGCAAATGGAAGTGCACAAACATGTTGGTCCTAAGATTTTAAACAATTTGAAAGCCGAGTTGTCAACTTCTCTTGCCTCTTAAAATGTTAGGAAAGAGTCCAAACAATCAAATTCATTTGTTAGTGATGACTGGGGTTCATTAGATTTTGCATCCTCCTCCATAGGAGAGTATAAACTTAAAAAACTTGTCCCTAAAACATCGAATATTGCATCGATCACATCACATGTTTTGAATGATAAGCACAAGATCCATTTGTTGACAAATAAAGGATAGTAATCTCAGTTATACTACTAATTATGAGACTTATGATGCTCTGCCTTCCTCTAAAGAAATGGTCTCTCTTTACGGTAGAGGATTCTAAATCCTTTAAAAAAATTGTGACTATGTAGGTAAGGGTTGTGGCATAAATCAATAAGGAATCAAAGTCCCTATAGAATCTGCTTCGCAACATTACTCCAGTGGCATTAGATATAATCCTTTCAAAGAATCTAAAGCCCACAAATGCCCTACACTAAATGTGAATACAATATTAACACTTAGTTTGATATACCCTGTGATGATTAATGCCAATTGTCCTCTAGGATCACTTTCTTTAGATATGTTTATGGTGTATGAAGTGATAATGGAATTCTTAGGTGCCTATTATGGTATTCCTCATTATCACCATAAACGTGGCCTACCTTATTGTTTCAACAATGATGCATACTTTGGAAAGACTACTAGCACAATAACTACTACAGTAGAACATAGCGAAGAACTTAAAGAACAATTACAATCTTAAAATCCCCCTGACCATAATACTCTCCTTAATGGAAGGACTATTGATATTGCTATGGATAAGGATAATCCTAAAAAAGTTATCCCTATTAGTGATTGTTTAGATATGGAAGAAAAAGAAGAAATGACTAAATTGTTGAATGAATTCTCAGAATTTTTTTCCTGGAATTACTCAGACATGCCTAGCATAGATCCTTAGATTGTAACACATAACATTGTGTTGAAGCCAGATGTTAAACCTTTCAGACAAAAGATTCGCAAGATGAATCCTAAGATTGCTTTTCTTGTTAAAGTTGAAATTGAAAAACTCCTACAAGCTGGCTTTATTTGACCTATTGATTACTCTCCCTTGATCTCAACTATTGTCACCATTGCAAAACCAGATGGTTGTATAAGAATGTGCATAGATTTCTGAGATTTAAATTTGGCATCTTTAAAAGATGATTTTCCACTTCCTAATATTGAGATGATTGTTGATTCCATCGCCAGACATGAGTTGTTATCTTTCATGGATGGATTTTTAGGATATAATCAAATCCTTATAAATTCTCTTGATTAGTATAAAACAACCTTTATAACACCTTGGGGTAAATTTTGTTGGGTAGTCATGTTGTTTGGACTTAAGAATGCAGGAGCTACTTACCAATGCGTGATGACTCTTATATTTCATGACTATATGTACAATATTCTAGAAGATTATGTTGAAGACATCCTAGCGAAGTCTATCCATCATAAGGATTGTGTTACAATTCTTTGGCATATATTTGAGTGCATACAAAAATATAATATGCGATTGAATCCCTAAAAGTGTGTTTTTGGCATGGACAGTGGAAAGTTATTTGGATTTATCATTTCAAATTGAGGAATAGAAGTCGACATGAGAAAGATTCAATTGTTAACATTCCAATACCTAAGAGCATATCTCAACTTCGTAGTTTGTAAGGAAAGATACAGGCTATTCACTGATTTGTTTCACAACTCGCGGATAGGACTTGCCCCTTTACGCAACTACTGAAGAAAGATTCTCACTTTAAATGGAATTCTAAATGTCAAAAAGCTTTCAATGATCTAAAGGATTACCTAGCTAACCTGCTTGTTTTGCAACCCGTTGTTGTCGATAAACCATTTCTGTTATACATTTCAACATCTAATAATGCCCTAGCAGCCTTGTTTGCGCAACATAATACTGAAGGCAAAGAATGGGTTGTCTATTTTATCAGTCGTACTTTGCTCAATTATGAAGTGTGATACATAGTCATAGAGAAACATTGCCTAGCTTTAGTGTTTGCCACTCAGAGCTTAGACATTACCTCTTAAATGCTGAAGTGAATGTTATGGTAAAATTTGATCCCTTGAAACATCTCTTCACAAGAACATATTTATCAGGTCGTCTAGCTAAATGGGTTATACTATTAACAAAATTTTATCTTAAATTTATTTCATAAAAAGGAATTAAAGGGCAAGTAATAGCTGATCAGTTAGCTGAAGCTCTATCACCCTTTTCTATACAAAATGTCAATTATTTTCCTAATGAACAAATTCTAACAATCTCTATGGAAGAGAAATGGGAGTTATACTTTGATGGATCAAAATGTCCAACTAGCTTCGGAGTTGGTGTTATATTAATACCTCCCATGGGAAAGCTGATTGCCTTATCTTACCATTTAGATTTCTTATGCACAAACAACATAGTTGAATATGAAGCTCTTATAGCTAGACTTCAGGCAACCTTGGCTCTTAGTATCAAGAATATTACAATATACAAAGATTCCTAGTTAATTGTTAAGCAGATAAAAAGATCATATCAAACTAAGCATGATAAGCTATCTCAATATTGTAAGTTTGCACTATCTCTCTTAAGAGAATTTGAATCATATACAATTGATACCATTCCTCGGAAAGATAACCAGCATGCAGATGCAATGGTGAGTGCAACTTCCCTTATATCCCCTGATGGTTCTCCTAAGGAATTTACCTTCATTGTTCATAATTTTAAGAAACTGGTAATTGAAAGCCATACAGTGGTGAATTTGGAACTCTGTGGTAATACATACATTGATAAATGGTTCTCCTATATATTCAACTATTTACATGATGGAACCATTTTGGACTCAACACCTAAGAATGCCCGAATCTGTTTACGCAAGCTAGCAACGTGATACATCATATTATCGAATGTTTTACATTGAGGAAGTTATAATGGTGTTTTATTCTAATGTTTAAGTAATGTAGAGATTCTGATAGCTCTAGAAGAATCTCACTCTAGTGCTTGTGGGGGGCATTTTGGTGGAAAATTGTTGGTACAAAAGTTGTTACATATGGGGTATTATTGGTAGCATATGGAACAAGATTCCTTCGCTTACATCAAGAGATGCCCATAATGTCAACAACATCAACACCTAATCCATTCTCCTACTCAAGAGCTTCATGCCCAGGTGTCACCATGGCCATTTTCTATTTGGGGATTGGTTCTTGTCGGTAAGATTTTCCCGCCCTCCTCTTAAGGACATACATTCATAATTACTGCTACTGATTATTTTACAAAATGGGTCGAAGCGGTCCCTTTGCGATCCACAGCCACTAATGTAATCTATCGGATCATACAAGATAACATAATTTTGTGATTTGGAATACCTTCCTCCTTAGTGTCAGACAATGGTACACCATTCAAGAACAAGGATGTAAAAAAGTTCCTCAAAAAATATTGTATATAACATCGCTTCTCTATGCCTTATTATCCTCAATCAAATGGCCAAGCAGAAGCTTCAAACAAAGTTATTAGACAGATTCTAAGGAAAATTGTTAATAAACATTAAAAAGATTGGCATACACAATTATCCTATGCACTATAGGCTTACAGAACAAGTATTCTAACAGCTACAGGTAACACACCGTATAATCTTGTCTATGGCGCATACGTGATAATGCCCTTAGAATTAGAAATTCCTTCCTTGTGAATTTCCCTAAGAGACATTATGGATGATGACATAGAATGAGAGAAAAGGTTACAAGAACTTGAGATGCTTGATGAAAGACATGTTAATGCTCTTGAACATCTCAAGGCTTATCAAAAAAGGAATACAATGAGCCTATAATGCACAGGTCATACAAAGTTCATTTAATGTTGGGGATTTGGTTCTTTACAAAAATTAATGCAATGTAAATGCATTGCCTAGAGAAAAAGGTAAGTTCAGTTCTAATTGGCTTGGACCATATATAATCACTGAAACCTTTGGATCCGGAGTGTATAAATTAGCTGATGAGCAAGGTATGCCGCTTAAAGAACCTATTAATGCAGTGCAACTCAAAAGGTTCTATGCTTAAAAGATCTAATGTTAAATGTTTATAAGCTAATTTAGTACATAGATTAGCTTCAATTTTGAGAATCTATTACTATTTTGTCTTAATTGATTTAGCATTATATCTTTTTTTAGTTGATCGTTGTTGTATCGTGTTTAAGTAGTAATTGCTTTTTGTATTAACTGAAGATAGCATAGAAATTAGAGTTATGTCTAAAATAATTAATCATTCTGTTTGTTACTACATGTTCTTGTTAGGATTATTAGGATATCACAATGGCATTAGTTATAGCATTTAGACATCATCATTAGTTGTATTTTACAAAAATCACATGTGATAGATCAAAAGACATTACACAAACCAAAAGAAATAATCATATATATATACATATCATTTCCATGAATACAACCAAGTTGACTATCCCTAAAAACAAAATGGGATGTCATAGTGCCTAATGTCTAGGAATCACATAATAAAACCTTAATCGCCAGTACCCTCAGGCCCTTGTGGTGTGCGAGTGACAGAAGCCTGACCATGAGTGGCTACGGACTATGAATGACTCCTAGAGACACTTCACGGTCATAACCCCCTAATCTTGCCTCTCATCTCTATCATTTGCTCATGTGCCTCCTGGTACATCCTCTGGTACCGATCTCTCTCAGCCGAAGCACTATCCCTGTCAGCTCTTGCCTGTTGAACCTCCTGCAGAAAGAACTCACTGACAGCTGGCTCTCCCTCCGATGTAGGAACCTCTACCATCTGCTCTCGCTATGCCCTGAGCTCAACCTCGGCACACTTAGTTCTCTATCAAAACTCCTCTCTCTCTCTCTCTCTCTCTCGTGCAGACTGCTCTAGCATGGCCTTTGTAGCAGTCTTGTATCTGATGACAGGCATAAATATCTCAGCATGCCACCTAGCAGATGATCGTGGCAAATGATTTTCCTGCACCCACTGCTCTAAGGCATCTGTCGATAATATGTCTCCTATGACATGACTCATAAAATCCAACCATGCATCTGTCCCAACTACAATATAGAGAATGAGATAGATGTTAGACTCTCATATAAAAATCATAAATAATAAACTATACCAAAACACAATAAATCAAACCTTAGCTAGGTCTCCATCTCACCAGGATAGATCGTGGATCATTGATGGTGTGATGAGTTGTGATGTCTGATCTGTAGCTAGGGGCATAGGCCTACTACTCTCCCCTCACTCTATCTAATTAGGCCTCACCTTGTCTGCAAGAGTAGGACCATGAGCCTTGGTCTGTGGTCTCGACTCGATCTCCTCGTCAATGTACGCCTCCTATTGGCTCTGTCGTGATCTCACTTTGAAGACATACTGTGACAGGACCTCCTCAGACTCATCCTCATCCTCCTCCATACCTTCCTCAAGATCATAGTTTCCCATGAAGTTACTGACATCATCCTCCACCCCTGTGTCACTAGCGTGACTGGCCCAAGGTCGGGCATCTCCTGTAGGATGCCTGGGTGGAAATATAGGTGCAGGCCATGCTATGTACCACCAGGTCTGATATGCTCTGGTACACCTGACATCATCTATGCCCGATACTGGCTCTGCATCCTCAAGACCCTCATCATCACTAAGTGGTATGTCTGCTATAGTTAGCCGTCAGATAGTATTGGCTCTAACTACACTCTGAGGTGCATGTGCATAGCTCAGATGAAGTACAGGAACATCTTGTACCTATCTGAACTATCGTACCACTCTATCATAGTAAAACCAAGACATAGTGTGATCAAGGTGACTAGCCATCAGCTGATCCCTCTGCATCTAAGCTAACTACCTCTACTCGCCAGGCCATCTGATGAAGCCACGATATGGTCTCCAGATGATGTCACCAGGCTACAATCTGTCAAGTACCACTCTCCAATATAACATATTGCCATGTCTCCAACACCTGACTAGTGTGTAGGCATAGACACACAGATGTGTGAGTACTGCCTCTATGGGATAAGCCATCGGTCATGTGTACCTAACGTACTCAAGGGCCCAAACCTGTAATAATGTGCAAGCCATCAGACTCTACATCTCATAGTGGACATATCGCCCTAAGTCATGATATAGGTGCACAAGCATATTGTGACCCCATGCATAGACAGTTTGATGCATCTCCATCACTCTGATAGTACTAATAAGACCCCTGTGAAGGTGAGTGCATCATCCATCTAGTGTGATGGCTAGTGCGACTGTGACAATCATGATCCTCTATAGTAAGGGAATGTCTCTACATCACTGCTCTAGAATCAGATCTGAATGTGTCTAGACTCTACCAGTGACATGATGTGACCCAAACAATATAATTGACTCTCTTGAGTATACTCCTCTGAGCAATGTCTAACAACCCTCACTGTCTCTCCTTAGATCGATAGTCGAAGGATTCTAAATACATCCTCCAGTGCGATGGTCATCTCGCCAGTCGGTAGATGGAATGTGGAAGTGTCTACATCCCATCTCTCTATCAGTACCATAAGCATCGCATAGTGGACTCTGATTGTGGGCATCTCAAACACCCACCACATGCTCACCATCTTTAAGTTCTCTCTCTGTAGCTATCAAAGCACTAGTGTGCTCTTGCAGAAGTGTCAACAGACGCTCACCTATATGCTCTTGCATCTCAAGGACATCCTATAAAATCAGAAAGAAAGCAAGAGTATCAGAATCCCTACTAGAAACCATAATAAGCTATCAAAGATTGAATAGAATACCTATGCCTAGGACCTGTGTCCTCTGAGGACCAGGGTGCCCTAGGGGGACCCTGGTACTCTTGTGGGACTAGGGCGCCCCAGAGAGACACTAGTGCCCTAGGTGAACCTGGGTGCCCCTATTTGGGAACCCTGTCAACCCTCCCCTCTAGGAATAGACATTGATAAATGTGAAAGAAAAATGTAACGAAAGACAACAGAAGGATGGAATCAGGACCCTACCTCAGCCTCAAAGCGTCTCTCTACCACTCGAGCTCAGAGCATCTCCAGTCGCGATGGATGGTAGGGACGTCAGCTTGGTATGGTCATTCCCCTATTCTCCTTCTCTCTCTGTACAATAACAAGAAAAAAGAATGAGTTAAGTGATAAGTGACAACTCCTTTTACATAAAGTAAGTGAGTGAGAAATCCTATCCCTAACTAGGTGCAAACGTGTGCTCTCTCACTCTCGAGCCCTTTTCTTGAGTTGTCAAACTCTCATCTTTGTGTCATTTGTTGCATTGGAATCTTAGTTCCGCTCTCTTTTACCCAATGTGTTGCATTGAGTGTTGTTCTTTCAAATAACCCTCACAACACATTTCCCTCGAAATTGATGCATGATATCTCCTTGTTTCTACTCTCAGACTAAGTAAATAGAAACAAGGGGGGCATATATCTCCCTCAATTTCCTCTCTGACCATGTTCCATCACTCAACTCCCTTAGCGTTTTTATATTGACTCATTGGTGGTGGTTGCAGTTTGATTTGATTTTGACTTCTGACAAGTGCTCCTTTATAGGATGCACTTCCTAACTTTGTGGTCTTGCAGGATTGTAGAACTGGGGGCTTCTTCCTGTTCATCGACAACACTGTAGCTTCCTATATAGTATCCTTTTGGGTATCCTTTTTATGATTGATGTATATACTTTCCTTTAGTTGCATATGCATGTAGTGTCATATGGCCACTAAAGGGGGGGCTAAATGTAACGTCAAAAATTGTCCTCCTGTATTGAATGGTAAAATTTCCCTTGGTTTAGCTCCTTACTCTTGGTGGTCTGTCAACCTTTTCTTTTTCAACCTTCCCAAAACCTTGATTGACTTAGTCTAGGAGCAATCTATTCACTTTTTGATGTAACTGATTGATAAAACCCAGAAAGAGACTTGGGAATAGGGTCCCTTGGACCCCCAAAAATGTAGATCTGAGCTAAAATTGGGGGCTTAGACTTGGGTTCCTGTGCCCTAGTCCTCCCTGGTTTCACATGATTTTGAATTTTGGCAGGGTGTCGGTTCCCGCCAAGTGCCTCAAGATTCCATTTTCAAATTCTCAGTTTTCACTTGATATCGAGACGTTACTTCAAAATTTGAATTCTCTAAAGCTTGGTATAAAAAGACATTTGTAATTCATTTTATCACACACAATTCTTATGCAAGCTCGATGCCAAAACTCTGCTGCAATTGCCATTGAAGATAAATGACTTGTTGAAGCTATTCAAAGTATTCTTTATTTGCTATCTTGGAGACAATGGATGAAGGTTAGGAATCAAGATCTTGAGTCTATCTTGCTCTTCCTAGGGTTTGTACACCTTTTGCATGATCAAGGCAATGGTTGAAGCCTCCAACAGCAAGCTTGGATATCCTCTATGGACATTGCTTATTTGCCTTCTTGTTCATGCAAGTCTTCATTTGTTTCATCTCCTTGAGGTGAAGTTGTATGTATTTATTATTGCAAAGCAAGCTGTTGATCTTCCCTTGATTGAGACATCTAGGGTTTGATTTTATGCATACACACATTGTTAGATTTGCACACACTTCTGCAAACCTTTTCCTTTGGCTATTGTTGAGGTAGAAATACCGAAGACAGGGCTTGACTGAGGCAAGCTCCTATATAGGCGCAACAATTTCCTTCTTTTGTATGTGCAGATCATGTTTCACAGGTTCTAGAAAAAAGAAGCTACAAGAAGAAGGACATTGTGGGTACAATCATTACAGACTTTTGGTTTTTCATATTCTGAGACTTGCAGGACATTGGAGTGGGATCCCTAGTCAAACCAGGTGTTTTCTCCGAGATCTGGAAGCCATTTTACAGTCTCAGACACCCTGCTCAGAAGGTTTTTCTATTTAGAAGTTTGCAGGACATTAGAGCAGGTGTCCTAGTCTAGATAGCCTTCAAAATTTGGGTACTATGTCTCTGGAACCTCTCCTCTGCACCTCTATGATCATTTTTACCAGATATTTCATCGGTTTCTATATATTGCTAAATTGAGGCATAATTAGGGTTTTTACTTGGTTGAAAGTACAACACTTGGAAAAATCTTGATTAGGGTCCTAGGTTTCATAACCATGCAAGCATGAAGGGGAGGAAAAGTGATTAGAATCCCATTTCAAACCCACTCTTTGTCATCCCCAATGCTTAGCGGTGAGAAAGGGTAGTATTTGATCTAGTAAACAAAATTATCACTTTTCACCCTAAATAGTAAGGTCTAGGAGAGAACTTATTATTGTTATTATGGTTAGAGGCCATGTTTATATTCTCAACCCAATGCAAAATTAGATTTTTGAAGGCTTTTCAAAATTGGAGCAATAGACAAGAGCAAAAATATAGAATGCTTGATTTTTTGATACTTTTCAATGAAAATGAATCAACCAAAGGGTCTTATGAGGATTTCAGTCAAGGGAAGAAAGTTATATGTTTGATATCAGTCCAAAACAGCAAAATTATCCTTCTCAACACAATCTTGATGTGATTTTAAGTTAATGCCAAGTCAAAGTATAGTGAAAATATGTCAAAATAGGCACTTTTTTCACCAAAATTCAATGCAAAAGAGCATAACAAAGGGTGTTGTGAGGAAAATGATTATGCAAAGAAAATAATATCAGTAATAATAGCTACTTGGTGTCAAAATACCCAACACAACATAGTTTTAGTGCCACTTAAGGTCAAACCCTAGCAAAAATAGGCTATTTTTCATGGCTTTTCAATTCCAAGACCTAGCAAAGTAGGTGTTGTAAGAAATTTTAAGAGGTATAGAAAATGATATCAATAATATTAGTCACCTCAATCCATAATATTGATCACATCACACTTGGAGTGCAAACTAGGTCAAACCCTAGGGCAAAAATAGCTAAAATGTGTAGTTTTTTACCAAATTTTCACTACAAGAGCTGGACAAAAGGGTGTTGTGAAGATTTAATGAGGGGAAGAATATGATTACCCTAATAATAGAAAAATAGTGCCAAAATACCTTTCACAACACACCTATGGTGCAAGTTTATAAAGTTGATAAGGTCAAATTTAGTGAAAATTGTTGTTTTTGAAGCCCTAGGTTTGAGATCTTCGGAAAAAATGATGTTTGAGAGTTTTAAGGTGTGATTTATGATGGAAATTAAATACTCTCAAATCTTAAAATTATTTTCAAGGTTAAACATGCAAAATGCCCATGCACATTTAATAAAAATGTATCAAAATTGCTAGTTTTTGTTGAAATTTTCTATTCAAAAATGTAAATATTTTAAATCTAAATGCAAATTCACATTAAAATGAAAGAATAGATCCAAATAAAAATTTTAATGAGCCTCTAAAATTAGTAGAAAAATCTGATAAAAGATTTTGCCTACTAACCCTAGATTTTGGAATTACTAGGTTATATAAAATTGCCAGAATTTCCACAAAACCCTAGCAATTAAATGATGAAAATGTAATGCAAGATTTTGAATTTTTATATTTTTCTATAATTTATATCATATATAATGAAAAAATCATGAATTAGGAAAATTTAGGAAGAATTGATGCAATTTATTAAGCCAAGCAATGCATTCTTTTTGTATTTTTCTAAATTTTCATTTTTAAAAAAAAAATTCTCAATGCAATAAAATGAATGACCAATTGAATGAATGGAATCAATCTAAATCTGAAGAAAAACACTCATCAAGTTGCAATTTAAGTCCAAAAACATGGGTTCACCAAAATGTTAAGGTGGAAAATTTGATTTGTTAAGGTCTTGATGTTTAGATGTTTAAATCCACCTCTCCACCATACATTGAAGGATCTAGGGTCGAGTGGCAAGCACTATCATACCCTAGGTCACTTGCAGATGTAGGGAAACTTGGATTAGGGAATTAATTATCAATTTTTCCTTCTCCTATGTCTAATTGACCATTAAAACCCTAATTA
Source organism: Cunninghamia lanceolata (assembly GCA_027924645.1). Classification (NCBI taxonomy): domain Eukaryota; kingdom Viridiplantae; phylum Streptophyta; class Pinopsida; order Cupressales; family Cupressaceae; genus Cunninghamia; species Cunninghamia lanceolata. The sequence goes on along the minus strand of BSBN01000388.1, from coordinate 12,028,427 downwards.
TGCAAATACGACAATAAATTGATGAATTACAGAAAAAGCTCTTGCAAATAGGTGTAAAATACTGAATACCTATTTTTGGGGTTCTGAAGTGGAACAGTCGAGGACACTGGAGTGGGTACCCAAGTCGAAGGTACCTACTTTTTCAGGGAATTTAGTCTGCCTTCTAATACTGATCAGCCCCGTAACTTTTGTTTCCCAATATCTATCTGTAGAGGATATTGGAGCGAGTGCCCAAGTCTTACAAGTGCTCCTTTGTCTAACTTTTCTTTAGATCCTGAATCCATGATGCCCGCCAAGCCTTCCTGCAACTCCACTTTTTTTGGATGTGACACCTATAACCTACAATCACAAGACTTGGTTTGGGGGTTGTGGTGTTTAAAGGCTTACCTCAGTTAAGCCTCGGAGGACACTTAAGTCTCTGAACACTATTGTCAAACAAAGAGTGTGTACCCTTGCGAGGTAGAGGTAAAAACCAAAGGAATCAATCATAAAAACACAATATTATGTTACCTTGTAGTGAAGCTCTCATGGAGGAAAAGGCTCTTCATGCCATGAGGAAATTGATGTTCAAATCTACAAATATCAACACACAAAACATACAAGTATGCTCTTGCAACACAATAGAAAGCCTTGAATCACCTTGAGAATACTTTATCTTGCTATTAATCATCTAATTGAAACCTAGTTTACAAATGAATGCCTAAACGCGCTAATATATGCAACTACAAGCATTCCTGCCAAGATTTTAAAAATAAAACTTTACCATGTCAACAAAAGAACCAAATAATGGTCATAAACTAACACCCAAAAATTAGGTCTGTCCCAAAATAGGGTAAGACTATGGCACGGGTGCCCAAGTCCTCCCCCTATTTTGGGTAGGGTACAGCTCCAGGGGTCCACCTAGGTCCAATTTTCCATGAAAACCAGGTCTCATTCCATCGGGATGCCAAAATATGAACTAAGATGTCCTAAATGCATACTAAAGACCTGAGAGCTAAACATTATGAGGGAAGAGCCCCTAAGGGGACATTTTCTAACGCTACACTCTGGGCTTCATATTTTTTCTGTGGTTTACCCACTGTTGTATGCAATCTAGACTCATACCTTCCCTAGAGTTTGGAATCCTTATTTAATACTATAAAATTTTCAAGGGTTGGCCACTGACCAGGTTCATAACTGGTAATCTCCTTTGTTTGCCTTGGGGTAATTTTTAACTGGAATTTTGTTTCATTTTCATCCTTGACTCTTGGCAAGGATTCTTTGATCATAGTTGTTCATTTAGGCATCTTGGTGATCTTAATTCCTTTTCCTTTTTTGTCTTGCTCCTCCTATTCTTTAGGGGTTAAGGCAAGTTTAAGATTGACTCACCATGCTAATGCATCCATCAACTGAGGATTGCTCCTTAAAAATGTCAAAGTAGCCATTGAGGCTCGAGATCATGGGTAAGGATTTAAAGACATTTGTTATCGCAAAGTATTTTGAGGAGGAGGACTAGATGAACTTAGAATATTAGAATTGTAGTCAATGTATGGCTTCTTATTTGTGTGGGCTTGTTGCAGATTATGACTAGAACTATCTGGCAGCATAGAGTAACTATATGATGAGCTCAAGGATCTCCATCCTGGTTCAAGGTCAATAGCTTGCTCAAAGAAAGTTTGTTGAGGATTGGTTAACATATCAATGGTAGAGATTCTCTTGCATTGAACCTGAGGAGTATTATAAAGAAGATAAGAGGATGGGATATATAGATCTTTGAATCGAGGTTTTTCACCATTGATCAAACTTTCAATTACAAGAAAACCAATATCAAACCTAGTATGATCAATATTGCGACCAAAATTAGACAAAACTTTATTTCCTTTGGGATATGATACTCCTATATTTGGAAGGAGGGAAAATTGTATTAAGCAACCTATAGATGCACCTACCACCAATTATTGCATAAACTAATCCTAGTTGAAGATCAACTCCCCTGATCTAAAGTAAAAGATAGAAAGCTAAGGAGATGTGTTCATCTTCGAGGGAAATAGTAAAATTTGGTTGGACAAAGTATTTACCATATCCTTCTTGGCCATTTATTATTCCCCTAAATTGGGTGATAACAGCCTATTCCTAGACCCAACATCTGGTATCTATCAAGGTAGCAAAATATTTTGCACCTATTTCATAGTTGAATTGAGGGTGGACAATGAGGTCTACATGAGAAAAATGTACATGGAAATATCCTTTCTCATGCTACCTCAAGACATCTTTGGGTGTAACAAACGACAAATAAATTGGTCTAATTCCTTCACCCTTAACTTGTAAATTAAGCTCAGATTGACCTATTGAAGTAAGCGTTCTAGCTTTAATTCCTTTTTTAAGATATAGATCAAAAATAGAAATCTCAGTAATTTTAAAGTTGCCTTTTTCATCTATTGTAACTTCAGTATCTTCAATTATATCATGTAATAGAATTGTAGAGGAAGAAGATCTTGCAATCATAAAATCTCTTAATGTCATGATAAATTAAAAATAATCCTTACTTGAAATTTAGGAAAGCCTTCTCTGGTATAGTTCTAGTGACTTGCTTCTACCAAAACATGCCTCCCTGGCTTCAAAGGGCCTTACTGTTGCGGTCTTCCTAGATACAAGATAACTTACACTCAATCATTCAAGATTATCTATAATTTTATAACTCAGAGAAAATTTTATGACAGAATAAGCCAAATTGGCTCTTATACCATTTTATTGAATAATAGATACTATTACATTTTAAAATTATATCAATGCATCAATGACATAATACTTAAACCAATAAGGATTTAAGTATTTTCCTAAACAGATTTTTTATTAGCCAAATCACTAAAAGCATAAGAGAAGAGCATACATTTGAGACTTCTAGACTCTATAAACTTTATTTGACTCCAACTCCAAATTTGAATGAATGACTATGAGGTAGGGTCATCCTTATATAGCCAATAGATATGGGTCTTTACCTCAAAGTAATAAATTCCATTTTGGAATCCAACCATACCAAAATTACACCTAGAAATAGCTACAAGGAAAGAAAGCAAGCACACTAAGTGAGGAGATAGCTATTAAGCAGTCTATCATAAACATTAAACTTAGTGGTGGACAAAGAGAATCACTTTTCAGAAACTGTAGTGAGAACAACCCACTTTACACCCAAAAGTGGATATTGGAATCATAATTTTATGATAGGGTAGCATCCTATTGTCAGATCCTAACATGGCTGACACCACGACATAGACAAACCCATGTGCTAATCTATTCTGAACATTGTCGGTGACATTAAAACAATAGGGATTGGATCAAAAGCCCTATCCAGGTCATCATCTCTTCTTTGGAAAACATAAACAACTCTTGTTATTTCCTCAAGATAAGCAAGATCTATTTTAGTTCTGATAGCCAAGAATGTAGGTTGCAGAGTTGGTCCCATTTCGTCAATTACAACCTTTCGGAACTAGTTGTAGAATAGAGGATAATATTCTACTCAAGGAATGTGATAATAAGTAGGATGAACAAGATATTCTATCATTCCTTCTGATATGGCCCAAGAAAAGTTTCCATGCACATGATTAAAGAATTCATTCATGTCAGGAGGCAAAACTGTTCTTCCATGCCTTGACAAGAAATTTGCAAAATCTTCGAATTCATGTTGAAGAATTGTTATGTTATTGACAAAACCATATTTAGCACATTTTAACAAATTCTTCTTTATACTGATAGGCCAGACCATTGGGATTAAAGAGATTATGTAGATATCAAAAGAAAACCCATTTCTCACAGTATAAGTGATACCGGCTTCTTCTAACTTGAAATTGGACATAAATTCCTCTTGTCCATCTGGTTCAAGGATACCTCAGTTATAGTGATCAGATATCTGATTTTTGAGTTTTTGGAGCCATTCATTAAGGAAGTAGACTTGAAGAATTGGCTCAATTATTTTAGGATGTAACTGAGGTACTATCATGGTATTTCCTTCTTCATCTAGGAGCTCATAAACTTCAATCCCATCTTATCTAAGAAATGTGTCAGTTGTTTCAATTACCAAATAGGCACTTTCTTTCATGACTTTTGGAGCCATCTCTTGAGTGAGTGAATCTGCAAGGGGGTTATTTTCTCCTCTGATCCACTCAATATTAAAGTCATACCCAATAAATTCAAAGTACTATATGGCAATTCTCCCTTGTGCAATATCCTTGTTTTGTTTCTTTTTTCTAGGATTCGTCATGGCTTGGCTATCAGTGTGGATAGTGAAAGAAACCAATTTCAAGAAGATCTTGAATTTTTCTATGCCTTTCTTGACTGCTGGAATCTCCTTTTCATATATATAATATCTTGTCTCTATGTCAGTAAAGGTACCAGATCCGTATCAACATAACTGAATATGTTCTCTTGTAACCTCTTGCATAAGAATAGTGGACCATGTCACATCAAAAGCATTTGTATATAAAACCAATGGCTTTCCTAGTTTTGGAATCTTTATTGGAGGCAAATATTGACACTTTTCTTTAATTCAGATCATAGCCTTTGTAGATTCCTCATTCCATCCTATGTCATTTTCTTTAAGTATATTTTGGATACTTTTGCTATCTTTGTCCAATTTAGACATCCTAAGAATCTCTATTTTTTTTTTTACATTTGAAAGAAAATTTGGAAATTCTTGGAACCTTTTGAGAATATGAGGTTGAAGCTTGATCTTACAACCTTTCAAGATTAAACCCAGGAAATTAAGTTCTTCCTTACCAATTACCATCTTTTTGGCTAATAGACATATCCCATTCTTTATAATGGCTACATATAATTCTTGTAGATGATGCAAATATTCTGGAATATTTTCAGAAAACACAAGGATATCATCAATATAAACTACACAAAATTCCTTGAGATGTCTTAAGGCTTTATCAATCCTCCTTTGGAAGTAAGATGGAGTTGTTTTTAAACCAAATGACATAACACACCATTCATTTAATCTTTGAGGAACTAAAAATGTAGTTTTAAACCTACCTACCTCTTTTACCTTTATTTGCCAAAACCCAGATTTGCAATCAAATTTTGAAAATATCCTTTTATTTGCATCTCTCCTAATCAAGTCTATGCTAAAAGGAATTGGATAATTGAATGGCATAATAATATCATTAAGAGGTTTATAATTTATACAAAATGTTTTCTTACCTATTTCTTGTTCTACTTTTGTCTACCATGAATGTTGGGCATGAGAAGGGGATTTTACTTTCTCTGATGAATCCTCCTAATAGTTCAACCAAATGTTCATCCATCTCTTTTACTTATGTTGGGATGAAGAGATATTTTGGCTCATGTGGGATCATACCTTGACTTTCTAATTTGACATTGATCCCACATTCTTCATGATCTACTTTCCAAAATTGGAAGGGATTTATGCTACAACAGTCCTTTTCAAAAGTTTCTCTTATAGAACAAAAGGTATATGCTTTTGTTGTATTGTTGGCTTGAAGATAGTGATCTTTGATTTCTCTAATCTATTCTTTATCCTTCTCTTTCTTCTTTTATTTTTTATTTTCAAACTGATATGTGGCAAATTTGAGAATAGGTATGTTGACTTGAACATCATTGTTTTCCTTAGGATAAAAGGTTCATATTTTGTGAGGAATAAGTAACCAAGAAGTACATCATTATCCATTTCATTAAACTCTATGAAGTCTATAATGAATGTATTTCCATTGATTTTGATATGGACATCTTATGCATACCTTCCCATTTTTAACTGATGCCCAATAATAGAGTGTCCTTTGGGAATGTCTAGCCTTGATTTCTAGAATTGTTTAGGAATGGCTCTTGTCTTTGAAAATGATCTTCCAAAACCTAAATTGACAAAAGCATCATAATCTAATGGCTTATAACTAGGAAATATCATATTAATTCTAATATATACACTGTTAGTTACAATATAAACTGTTGTTTCTTTTTCAGAAGTCCTTCTAGGTGAAGTGTTATCATCTGAAGTTGATGAGCTTTATTTGTATTTATTGTTTGCTTTGAACAAATCATCACGTATCTCCCCCATGGATTCATTGAGCTGTCAAAGCTGGTTTTTATTATCCTTAACTAGGTGGGTGAGATTTTCAACATCCTTAATAACCATGTCTAGTTTTTTAAGGATTATAATTTGGTCATTGGGGGAATCACTCTCTATACCAGAATGGTGGTGCAATCTAGAATATTGTGTAGAAGATTGTCCTATGTGTCCCCTTTGCTGCCATACAAGATCCTTGTAACTAAACTTATTTTTGTAGGTTTTGAGTTCCTTTACTATCTTATGTTTGTCTTCACTAAGGTCCTTGATTTTTTGGATGTGTCTCTTCCCTACAATTTTCCTTTGTTCTCTAGATTCTATTTCCTTGTAGGGATCTCTATTTTTCTCTTCTTGAAGACTTTTTTCAACATCTTTAAGTTTTTGTTTGAGCATAGTCTCTACATAATTTACATCTTCATCATCTAAGCTATCTTCTTCTAATGAAAACATAATATTCTTATGTCTTTATTTCACCATATTATAGGAGTCTTCTATCTCAATGAGCTCATAATATTGAGCTTCTGGTTGGGAATAAGCTTGTGTAGAAGATAGAATATCCCAATTGATACTTTGAGGGGTATGCTAGAAAGGAGCATATTGAGGAGCTCCTTTAGGAGGAATGTGCTTCTCTTTTCTTGGGCAATTAGTTGCATAATGAGGCCCTTTACAAATAAAGCATTTGACATGCCTTGGTACCCTTTTATTTGCCTTTTTTTAGAAATATGGGGGGAGATTAGAACCTTTCTTCTAAAATTGCCTTTTATGGACTGGGGCGATCCTATATCTTCACTTTCTTCAAAAATCTTTAGCTCAAGACCACCTCGTATCCTTTGACCAAACATTTTTATTTTTGTAGCATTTTCTACATCCACAATTAGAATGATATCCTTTTTACCAAAAAAATTTAATTCCATGAATTTATGAAGAGTGTCATGTGGGGTTTGTTTGCAATATCCTCTCATGTTGCAAGAAGAATTATACTTGTCACTATCATCAATAGCCCTTTGAAGACATAATTTGTTCAATTTATGACCAATCAAATATTTCATCTCAAAAAATGTTGTCTCTTCAACTATCTTCTTCTTTTTATTTATAATATATTCTTTTGCAAATTCTCCCATTCCACAAGGGAGAGAATTTAAGAAATGTCTTTTGGTTGCTTCATTATTTTGTAGTTTAGCAATGAAAAGATACTTTTCAAAAGTCAAAGCATATTGTTGATAATAAGATCAATTCTTCAGCTTCATACTATACATAAATCTAGTGGCTAGTTTAACATGATTCTTATCAGTCATTGAAAACTGATCTATCATACTTAATTTAAGTTGTTCCATGCCACCATCAACAATATCTAGTTTTCCTACATCTATATCTCTAATATGTACAACTTTAGTCTGATCATCTAATTTTGTTGTGAATTCTTGTGCTCCTGGTGCTCTATCTATCAAACCATCCCACCAGTCTCTTAATTTTCCTAAAAATAATCTAACTGCATAGTGAAATTACTGTGAATTAGACCAATGTGGCTTATTTTCAAAGAAATTCCTTAGAGAATTGCACCATGTACAAATGGCATCATAGGGGTCAATTAAGTTATCGATATTTAGAAAATAACCAGTGCTTGCGTTTGTCATCATTTGTTCAGGTGGAGTATTTTCTGACAGAGATTCTTCCATAATCTCATCAAAGCCAACTCATCAATTCTTGCATACTCTTCTTCCCAGTCTCCTGGGAATTCTTCAAGAATTTATATTTCTAACTCTTGTTCTAATAGATTCTTTAATTCATAAGAGGTAGATATTTCTAAGTGTACTTCATCAGTAGACCCACCTTGTTCAGAAAAGATAGGCTCAGGCATAATTTCAGTGACACCTACTTCTACTAACCAATACTTTTCTTCTATTACAGCATTAGAATATTCTTTAGAATTTTGGATTGATTTGTTGTATGCATTAAAAGATTGTTGCCTTATAGGTTCATCATCATCATCATCTAATAAACCCTTTCTTCTTTGAATTGTCCTTTTCTACTTAGGGCTAACTACTTCTTTTCCTTTAGTTTTGCTGGATTCTTCTTCTCAACTATCATCTTTTGCTTGTGTGACTCTAATCTTTTCTACATAGGATCTGACTTTATCCAATTTTCTAGACACATTGACTCAGGAGCATCCAAAAGCATTCAGAACAATTGAGACAGTTAACAGTAAGTTGCAGAATATCGAGAGAGTGACTTGGGAGAATACTGCATTTCACCGCATTTGAGTATCAGGAGATGCAGAGTTGGACTTAACATCTAAACATAGTCATCTACAACATATCCAAAATTTAGGTCATTTGGATTTGATTTTGGAGATATATTGTTGTTAGAAGATTACTTGTTTTTACTTGTTTCACATAACAGAGCCGACAGTGTTCAGTGAAGTCTAATCAACTTGTGAAGCAATTCCATGACTTGTGGAGCTAAAAGGAACATTATTCAATGAAGTTTAGGACCTAGCTAACCTTCATGGAAGATTTGCATGAAGTTTTATGTACCAATAGAGCAATACCTTATGTTTAGGCCCAACGTTTCTATGTACACACGTTTCATAACTAGTAGTTGCGATTAGGCTGACTTGTCAGTGTTTAGAGAGTTTACAGAGGATATAAATAAGAGATAAAGGATTTTGATTGATAGCACAAAGATATGAAGCAAGATCTTAAGTTATTTTGATCCAACTGAGTAGAAAAACAGAGTAGAAGGTAGAGAAGAGAATTGAGTTGTGAAAGAAAGAAATCATGAAAGAATATTGTTGTATGAATCTTTTGTAATTCCTGGGCTGTGGCCTAATATCTATAAAGCCCTTGAGGCATGTGTAATTCAATTTTAAGTTATAATATATGAGGAATGAGCTTGTAAGGTTGGGTTTTTTCTTGTAAGGGTTTTCCTAGGATACATCTTGTGAACTTGAATATCTTTTATCTTTTTGTTGATTAGTTGTTAGCTTCCATTGCATATCTATTATAATCCTGATGTTATTTGATTAGGCTACAAGGCTGGACAGTCCTCTCCGGACCCTCCTACCTTGACTACATCAAGTAGTATTAGAGTTGGTTGTGAATCTACTGGGAAGGTTGTGAATCTATTGAGGAGGAAGAAGGTGTTGAAAGAAGTGAGAAACCCTAGAGTGTAACAAAAATCACCATAAAAGAAAGATCAAGGCAAGAAAGATTTGGGTAAGATTTTCACATTTAGTTGTTTATCTGATTTGTTTCAATGGGGAAGATTGGAAAAAGAATGAAGAAAGAAAATGAGAACTTAATATATGTGAAAGGGACATTTTGGAAGAAGAGTTATGCAAAATTAAAATGTATAATTCAGATTTGTTGGAAAGAATGAAAGAACTAGGAGAAGACAAATATGATGCTCTTGAAGAGGAACTAAAAAATCTAAGGAGGAGAAATGAATATTTAGACACAGAGATGAAATTGTTTGTAGATGTTGAAAATAGATTTGCAGAATTAGAATAAGTATTCAAGTTGTTTGGGAAGGTGGAAGAAAGGAACAGAGATCTAAAAGAAAGTTTAGAAGAATTGAAAAAGGAAAATAGTCTACAGAAGAAGGAAATACCTGAATTGAAAGAGCAAATGGATCAGTTGGAATAGTCACTTGTAGCTTGTAGAAGAGAATGAAAATCTAAAATCTAAGCCTAAATTTTGTGATGTTTCTCGTGATACTAATGATTTACGTGATGATGCAGAAGTCTCTTTAGAAAGAGAAATAGAAGATGACAGTGTGACTGAACCTACATTTGTTGGTGATGGTATTGGTTTCAAAATCATGCAAAGAATGGGATATGAAGGAAAAGGATTGGGAAAATATCAGCAAGGAATTATAGAACCTATTGAATCAGTAATAAGATCAAGAAGTGAAGGCCTTTGATATGACAGAGGTAAGGATGTTATTGCAAATTCAAACAAATCAAATCAGGGTAGAAGATGTATGTATTATTCTCATTGTAATAGACATGGACATGAAAATGAATTGTGTTGGGATCTACATCCATGTAAGTTTTTTGGATTAAGGAATCATTCTGAGAAGATGTGTTGGAATAGATTGAAGAGAAGAAATCCTATGATAGATTGTATGTAGATGGATTATGGTTGGATTGATGTAGAGAAATGGAAACATGTCACTTATATGTTCAGAAGGTTGTATAGATGGAAGTATTCATGTGGGAGGGAAAAAAGAGGATATGAATCAAGATACAGAAATAGGAGACCTTATGCAAAGTAGAACAAGAATAGTTATTCAAATTATAGGAGAGATGACAAGAGTCATAATTCTTATCACAATGAAGGATACAGAAGAGATGAAAGAGGATTTGATGGAAGACCATTCAAAGGAACCTATTTTCAAGTTTGGAGGAGAAAAGAATCAAGCACTGAGTGTCAAAAAGAACATGTTATCAAAGAAGCTAATGAAGGAAAAGCAATCAATAGTAAAGAGATAGTTTGTGCAGAGGAAAAAGAGATTTTTGATATAGAGATAGTTTATGTAGAAGAAGAAGAGCCCATTGATACAGAGATAGTATATGTAGAGGAAGAGGAACCTTTTGAGACACCAAATTTGATAGAGAAACTAGAAGAAGGTGAAGCATTGAGCTTAAGGAGAATTGTGTTATAGACTGAACATCTGAGAAACCAAAGCAAGTTGGTCATGTAAAATCATCTAAGAAAGTAGTGCAAGAGAAGGTTTGTGTGAAAAAGTGTGAAGCATAGAAGGGAAAGGAAAATTCATGTTGCAAAGAAAAATAGAATGACAAAATATTCTATTGGAAGAGAAAGTTTATGTACTGGAATGAAGTAAATATGGATAAATAAATAGAGCTGAGTAAGAGGAAATTGTGACAGGAACCTGGACTTAGATGGATTTGCAGAGAAGAATTCAAGAATGTATCAGGAAGTGATTTTATTATTCTAGAGGATGCATATATGTATTGATTAACTCTTAATTAATTGAAGCAAACATTAATCTTGAGGCAACTTGGATAGAAGACTTGCTCAAACCGTTGATCATTGAGGCAGTGCAAGGCTTGTAGGTAGACCACCAAACCTAGACATGACAACATGAAGAACTTGAGGTAACTTGTAGAGAAGACTTGCTCAGATTGTTGATCATTGAGGCAATGCAAGGCTTACAAGTAGGGCACCAAACTTAGAAGAATTTTTGGAAGTTTTAGGTGGACTTGAATAGACCACCGACCTTGAGGTAGTTGCAAGTACCTAAAAATAGACTACTAAACCTATCCTAAGGAATCACCTTGAATTTAAAATAAAATACACAAAAGTGAAGAGGCTCACTTTTCAATTAACCCCAAGAGTCTAATGCAGGAGCATCCAAAAGCATTTAGAATAATTGAGATAGTTAATAATAAGTTGCAGAATATTGAGAGAGTGACCTGGGAGAATACCACATTTCACCACATTTGAGTATTAGGATTTGCAGAGTTGGACTTAACATCCAAACATAGTCATCTACAACATATCTAAAATTTAGGTCATTTAGGTTTGATTCTGGAGAGATATCATAGTTAGAAGATTACATGTTTTTACTTGTTTCACATAGCAGAGTTGATAGTGTTCAGTGAAGTCTAATCAGCTTGCAGAGCAATTTTGTGACTTGCAGAGCTAAAAGGAACATTATTCAATGATGTTTAGGACCTGGCCAACCTTGATATAAAATTTGCATGAAGTTTTATGTACCAGCAGAGCAATACCTTATGTTTAGGCCTGAGCTATCCATGTACACACATTTCATAATTAGTTGTTGCAATTAGGCTGACTTGTTGGTGTTTAGAAAGCTTGTGGAGGATATAAATAAGAGATAAAGGATTATTTCTAGACAAGTGATCGATATCATGAAGATGTGAAGCAAGATCTTAAGTTATTTTGATCTAACTAAGTAGCAGAACAGAGTAGAAGGCAGAGTAGGAAGTAAAATGAGTTGCAGAGTAGAGAATTGATTTGTCAAATAAAGAAATCATGAAAGAATATTGTTTTATTAATCTTTTGTAATCCCTGGGTTGTGGCCTAGCATCTGTAAAGCCCTTGAGGCATGTGTAATTTGATTTGAAGTTATAATATATGAGGAATGAGATTTGAAGGTTGGGTTTTTTCCTGTAAGGGTTTTCCCATGATACATCTTGTGTTCATGAATATCTTTTATCTTTCTGTTGATTAGTTGTTAGCTTCCATTGCATATCCATTATAATCATGATGTTAGTTGATTAGGATGCAAGGCTAGACAGTCCCTCACCAGACCCTCCTAGCTTGACTGCATCACACATGGTCTTTCAAAACCTTAGCATCCATAATTTCACCTTGGAGTCTTTCTTTAGTCCTAGAATTTTGAGTAGAGGAATTCTCAAGGGTTGTTTCAATCTTGATACTATTGTTATGTATCATAGTTATTGTTGTATAAAGCCCTCTAAATTGGTGTGCAAAATTAATGACATTTGTATAAGTTCTGACTACATATGATTCTATATTTTGTCATTTAATCTAAAAGTTATGTCCTAATGACAAAGCATCTTTCATATCTACAACTATGTCATCAATGTTTTGTTGAGCAGAGATCTGCCACTAAGCAATCTAGTTTCTTTGGGCTTCAAAATTTTTTTGTGGTTTACCCACTATTGTATGCATTCTAGACTCATACCTTCCCTAGAGTTTGGAATCCTCATTTAATATTGTAAACATTTCATGATTTGGCCACCGACTAGGTTCATAACTTGTAATCCCCTTTGTTTGTCTTGGGGTAATTTCTAACCTAAATTTTGTTTTCTTTTCATCCTTGACTCTCAGAAAGGATTCTTTGATCATAGTTGTTTGTTCAAGCATCTTGGAGATCTTAATGCCTTTTCCTTTTTTGTCTTGCTCCTCCTCTTCTTTAGCAGTTAAGGCAAGTTTAATACTGACTTGATGTGCTACATCCATCAACTAATGATTGCTACTTAAATCTGTCAAAGTAGCCATTGAGGCTCAAGATGGGTAAGGATTGATAGACATTTGTCATCGTAAAGTATTTTGAGGAAGACTGGATGAACTAGGAATATCAAGATTGTGGTCAATGTATGGCTTCTTATTTGTGTGGGCTTGTTGCAAATTATGACTAGGATCACTATCCCGCAACATAGAGTAACTGCGTGATGATCTCAAGGATCTCCATCCTGGTTCAAGGTTGATAGCTTGCTCAAAGATAATCTACTGAGGATTAGTTAACATATCAATGGTAGATATTCTCCTTCGTTGAATGTGAGGAGTATTAGAAAGAAGAGAAGAGGATGGGATATCTAGATCTCTAAATTGAGGGTTTTCACCATTGATCAAACTTTCAATTATAGGAAAACCAATATCAAACCTAGTATGATCAATATTGCGATCAAAATTAGACAAAGCTTTATTTCCTTTGGGATATGATACTCCTGTAGGAAATTTGGAAGGAGGGAAAATTGTATTAAGCAACCTATAGATGCACCTACCACCAATTGTTGCATAGACTGATCCTGGTTGAAGATCAACTCCCTTGATCTAAAGTAAAATATAGATAGCTGAGGAGGTGTGTTCATGTTTGAGGGAAATGGTAAAATTTGGTTGGATAGAGCATTTCTCATCTCCATTTTTTCCATTTAATACTCCATCAAATTGGGTGATAACAACATGTTCCCAGACCTAACATCTGGTACCTATCAAGGTAGCAAAATATTCTGCACCTATATAGCATGACACAACATTGCTCAAGAGGGATCAACTATAGATGGATAGAGATATTTTACAAGAAATCCTACATAGTCTCCAGACCAAGTTAGATAGTGTGACAGTGGAGAGGGACACTATGAATGTAGACTAGGATAGTCTATAATTAGAGAGAAATGATGGTTAGAGAGGGGGACAAGCATATGTTGTAAGCAAGGCTAGATAGCCTCTAGGATAGGTTAGATTTGGTGATAATAGAGAAGGATGGTCTATAGGTTTAGCTACAAAGATCATATGAAGATACACAGAGGCTCTACTAGGAGTAGGATTAGGCCAAAGTAGTGGTGATTGGGTTTGTAATAGGAGAGATGTTCTTGGATATGTAGAGGAATAATGTAAGTGTTGAAAGGGCTAGCATAGAGGTGATGTACTTGTTATGTATGAAAAAGATGAATGATGGAAACTAGCATGCACACTAGATCAAACCCTCTTTCACAATAACATTCAAGGACAAGACTAAGCCAAGTCACTTCCAAATGGAGGTCGACTTAGCTACAACTCTTTTACTCAAGAGTGCTATGGAAATATCAGATTTAATCAAGCCTTTTTATCAAACCCTAGGTCAATGATGTACAAAACCCTAATTCTATGAAGATATGATTATAATAAAAGATGTACAACAATTTTCTAGAAACAAATAATACATGGAGAATTAGGAAGATGATAGAACATTTGTCCCGAAAGCAGAAATGTTGAAGGACTATTTCGAGGGTGCCCAAGTCCTAGAAGTTGGAATCTTCATAAACTGTAAATAGGATAAATGCTACAAAGATTGTCCTGATGCCATATATGATGTCAAAAAGAGTAGAAAGACTAGGGCACCAGTGCCCAAGTCTTGCACAAAGGATTATTCCCAAACTGATGTCAAATCGTCAAACCTTGATCCTTTCTCAGTCTTTCTATACCTTCATTTCCTAGATCTTGAAACTGTAACCTACACACAAGAAGAAGAGAAGAGGTTTGGGGATTATGGTATTAAGGGACTTGCCTCAATCAAATCTTAGGATACCATTCAAGTTTCCCAACATTGTTGATGATAAAGAGAGTGATCCCTTGCAGGGTAGAGGCTAAACACAAATAGATATGATAAAATCAAATGATGATGAACAACAATGGTATCACCTATGTGATGAAACCCTTAGGAGGATGAATTCTCTTCAACTCATAAGGAGAGATAGATGATAACTTCAAATGTGCAACAAAAACATAATGACAACACAAATCTACTCTAGAATCACAATGATTGCTTTGAATGCTCTTTTCTCTAATGTTTCAAGTTGTCTATCTCTATCTAGGTCCATAATGAGTTCAAAAAACACACTTATATATGTTGTTAGAGTACCTAGGGATCCAATCTACACACCAAAATCTTCACAAGTCTGAGAGAAGCAACACAACCAAAGCTATTTCACCAATAGTAAAAAATGCATTAAGATGAAATCATGTGATATATTACAATGTACAAATGTAGATATAAATAGCTAGGTGAGATGAGGTATGGGAACAACCAATCCCAACTACATCAATGGCAAAAAATAACAAATGTACCTAAAAATCATTAAATATTAAATATATAATAATGTAAATGTTAGTTAGCCTAACTAAACTTAAGCCTACTCTAACATATGCTTTCCCGCTAACAATTGTCAAATTAACCAAAAGAGCCAACAAGGAGAAACCTTTTTAAAAGTCTTATGCCGACATACAATTAAAATTTCCCCAACCAATTAGGGAATACTTGGGCATAGGTGCCCAAGTCTTGAGGCTCCTTTTAGGTCTAGGGTAAGGTAAAATGTGGGCCTCTAGTTCCCAATTTACATTGGTTTAGAGGGATTTTGCATCGGGATGAATATTCAAAATGTATAATGTACTGATAGGGACCTAGGACCTAAACAAGGAAGTAAAAATACATGTGTCCACTTTTTACTCCATAACATTTAGCCCCCACTTTAATGTGTGTATGATCTTATGATCATTACATGCATTAAAGTATGGTCAAAGCACATCAAACACATCAGGCACTAGAGCAAAGACACTCCCTAAGTTTGGAAGAACCATTTCTAGCCCCCAAGCTTAGGTAAACATAAGAAAACACTTGACAGTCACACAAAACATAGTGAATATAGTAAGAAAGCACACAATACACAAAGAAGATAGTAAAAGGCACACAATACACAGAGAAGATAATAAAATGTACACAATACACAAAGAAGATATGAATGCAATCATGCAATACACAAGGCATACACAAAGAGAAGACATGATTAAGAAAATATATAACCATAACTAGGTGATGGAGGGATCTCATCGCTACATGCCACCATCAAAAGCACACAAAAAACACAACATGGGGGGAGCTTATCACTATGTTCTGCCACAAGACATACATGACATGCAAGGAAGACACACGAAAAACACATGGAATACACAAGCATTGTAGAGTATGTCATCAACCACTATACATCTTATACAAATCAAACACGAGCAATGGGGAGGAGTTCATCACTGCACTCCAGCATCTAGGACATGCCAAACACATCTGATGGTTGAACTATGCTACGACAACTACCAAAGACATGCTTAAGGGTGAATAACTCAAGATCTAACCTCTTCTCTGTAGAGGACTTTTTTAAAAGGATTTGCAACCACTCAAGGGAATACACAATCCTGCCTTCTTTTAAAGGGATTTCAAAAACATACAACCCCACCTACATCGCGGAGACACCTTACAGTGAAAAGGAAGCATGTGCTCAAAGTATACAACCCCACATGCATCACGGAGATGCCATACAGTGAAAAGGAAGTATATGAAAAATAAACAAATTACACAACCCCACCTACATCATAGAGATGCCTTACAGTGAAAAGGAAGTATGTATGCCACACACAATATCTAAGAGATCTAAGAATTTACCACAATATATGCCCCCACCTTAAAGTGGTTGATCCCACTCCCTGGTATCAAACACATTTAAGGTAAAGTTGAAAACACATGAGGGAACAAGAGCTTTCACAAAGTCCATGCCCCAAAGTGACATGTGCTAACAATCGCTAGTTGTTCCCAACAAACACATCAATATCATTTGCTAACAACCATTGATCAACAATATATAAGCTTTGGTTAGAAAATATAAGCTAAGATAACAACCAAATCATCTCATGAAAATTATACAAAAATCATATATTACTTCATAAACAAAGGCTACACTTATGGGTTTGGAACTGAGTATAGCCATGAGGTCATACTTCTAGTATCTCAGAACTGAGTGTAGCTACAAGGTGAGATACAAAACATTCCAAAGTGCCTAGAGGCAGATTTAGAGTATTATAAAGGTTTGTTACAAGAATTTCATAGTAGGATACATGATCACATCATAACACAAAATGATTCTACTAGTCAAGTGTCAGTAATGTATTAACCCCATCTTCATAAATGGTCTAGGTTCATTTTTATTTCTTTTTGTAGGGACACACGGTCCTTATCAGTAGTTATTTGTTATCATCATCCGCTGACTAGTAGAGCCATGGAAGAATCAAAACATGAAGAATGAGAGGAGATAAAAGTGACTTAGGTTTACAACATGGGAAAATTTCCCCAAGATATCCTCCACATCGTTATGCCCCCAAGGCACCACACACAACAATTACAATAAGAGAGAGAAGAATAGAAGAATAAAGATTTACAAATAGAAGAAGTATCACAACAGAGGCAGTCTCCTTGTATCCTTGACCTTACAAGAGTATCAAGGGGCATCCAAGGAGACCTAAACAAACATTTAACATAACATAGGGGAACACGACACAACACTATCAACATATATATATATATATATATATATATATATATATATATATATATATATATATATATATATATATATATATGAGGAGGCCACCCTTGAGAGCAACTAGAATAGGTGCTACATCGAGTGTGGCTAAATGAGGGAGAAATAATTACCTGATTCAATGGGATTTTTCCTAGTGGACAATCCATGTTTATCATCTCAAGCTATATCATATTTAGTCTTGGCCTTGTTGATATTGTATTAACATTAAGAGTAGGACGATGGTAAATGTAATGTCCCCTTTAGCAAGTCAAAATTTTCTTAACCTTGCATAGAATTTCAACTTGTAAAAGAGAACATTAGTAATCAATTCTTCTTATAATATGAACATATATCAATAATTCAATTATCCAATCCTTAAGTGGATTCATACTTAGGGTTATCTATTATATGTTAATTTTATTTATTTTCAAACCCTAGTGGAGATGGGGAACTATCTCTTGTTAGGTTGCATGAATCATCCTCTACGGGTAGTGCCTTTGTATGATGTAACACATGCCCATTCCACCTTAGGTCTTACTAAGTGCCTTTGTATGATGTAACATATGCCCATTCCACCGCAGGTCTTACTTATTACCTTTGTATGATGTAGCATAGTCCATTCCACCACAGGTCTTATCCATTGCCTAAGTATGATGTAACATGGTCCATTCCACCGCAGGTCTTATCTACCTTTGAGGTATTATGCTACTTCTTCCCAACAAGTTTACCTCCAATCTCTCAATGTGTGCTATGCTCTTATATAAATCAAATACGATTACTCTTTATTATATTTATTTATTTTCAATATCAAAGTTGTATTTAACTCAGAAGTGTTCTCTTAAAAAATATCTTTTTTTCCTCCTCTTTTCACTTTCTATCTTATAACCTTTATTTATTTCCCTTTTAATGGATATGTTCGAAGAGACACATCTCTTATTATGCTTCGCATAAAATACATACGTACCTTCTTATAATTTTTATTACTTTAGTAAATTACATATGTACCCTCTTATAATTTTTATTACTTTATATTAATTCCCTTTATGAACTGTGGTAAAACTAGTTCTAAACATATGTAACTCCGTTATCATAAGAGGATCGGTTAAAATATGTTTATTTATATTATTTGTATTTATATTATATCATTTATAAATGATATATTATTAATTTTATATTATTTATATTAAATCATTTATATCATAATAAATGATATATGATTTATATTATATTATTTATATTGATATTATAAGATAAGATAAATATAAGAATATTTGTATTTATATTATTAGATATATTTATAATATATTATTATTATTTATGTGTTATTTATAAATATAATAATATAATATATCTTGTTAATTGTTTTAAATAAATATTATTTAAATATATTAAATATATTCAATTTATAATATCATTCATATCTTTGATTTGAATGAATAATACATAATCTATTCAATTATAAATTACTAGTATAGGGACATGACGGTAAGTCTTTTGTGGGCTTCAAAGGATGGTATCTAATACTAGCCGAAGAGCTATGGGCAATAGCATGCTAAGGGGACCTTGATTCCTTGTTGGTTTACACCACAACCATTGCCTACGTAATCACAATTTTTGTAAAGGATTTGAAATCCATGACCATAGAGAGATTCCATCTTTGTACAAGAAGGTGGGGCCTCATAAGTCTCATATTCTATAGTGTAAGTAAGAGTATTGTCTTTGTTTGCTACTAAAGAAACATTTGGTTTCTTAGGTATTTCCAAAGATTCCTTGGATGCGATTGAGGCAACTTTTGATGCTTCAAGTTTAGGGTTTTTAAGTATTTACTCTCCCATAAAGGAAGGAGTAAAATCTAATGAACCCCAATCGTCACCAAGAAGTGCATTAAATGGTGATGTTGAATCTTGCATAACATTATCTGCGGAAATAGCTATTGATGAGTCAACTTTTAAGTTATTGAGAATCTTGTGATTGGCAACTTGTTTTTCTGCCTCAACTTGTAAATAGCTTTCCAGATTTGGGTCAGCTTCAATGGTGTGAAGTTTATTTTTGTAAATGAACTTTACTGATCAATGAAGGGTAGACAAAACTGTGCACATGGCTTGAATCCATAGTCTACCATGAATGATGTTATATGAAAGCACACTAGGCATGACATGGATAAGGGTAGATAATGTCACAGGTCTAACCTTTATGGTTAAAGTTAAATGGTACCCAAGGATTGTCTACCAACATTATCAAAGCCACGAATGTGAAGTTTATCTGGTTTGATTAAAGATGTATCAACCTTGATTTTATGTAGTAGATTAACACTAAAAACATTAAGAGCCAATCCATTGTCAATCATAACTCACTTTATCAACTTTTTATTTATTATGATAGGGATTACAAGAGGGTCATGTTGATTTTCAACTTCAATTGATGGTAACTCATGTTGTTGAAACAAAATATCTATTTTTGTTGCATGCATACAATCTAACAGCGATGCTACATCATTAGGCTTAACAATGGGTGGTACGATCACCTTTTGTAAAGCTTCCTAGAGCATTCCATCGCATGTAGGCAATGTTTGTATGTATACTTGGGAGCTAGTGCCCTAATCTTTCTACTCTTTTTAAAATTAGATCTAGCATCAGGGTAGTCTCTGTAGCATTTCTCCAGTTTACAGTTTCTAAAGATTCCAACTTCCAAGACTTGGGCACCCTTAAAATAGTCCTCCAACATTTCTACTTTTGGGACATAGGTTCTATCATCTTCTTGATTCTCCTTGTGTAATTGGTTTTTTGGAAATTTGTTATACATATTCTATTATAATTAGATCTTCATTGACCTAGGGTTTGATAAAAAGGCTTAATTAAATTATCATGAGATTGGATGATGTGTTGTTTATTTTATTCAAATGTGATGATGTTGTGTATGATGATATATGCATGATTAGATTAGGTGGATGCATGCTTATTAATGAGCAGGTTTGTCATTGATGTCAAAGGATGGTATTAGATTGCCTCGTTATGGAACAGTTTGTTGAAGAATGCAAATATTGAGTGGTTTACGTCCATTGGAAGATGATTGGGTGAAGTGTTAATTGTTTAATGTTCATTGAAAGATGATTACTAATCAGATTAAGTTTTTGTAGTGAAAGAGAATGAAGAGATCACAGATAAGAGATCATAGATAAGTTCACATGCTTCTAGCTCATTGGTTCTTGTTTTCATGCCTCAAGCAATGCAGGTTTCATGCCCTTCATGTGGTTGTTGAGATTAGGATGTATGTGATAGACTTGGGGATGCCACTCTCTAATGTTTCTCCATACAATACAATCAATCTAAGGACTCATACCCAAACTTAGGCTCTACAAAACTCACACTTTCAGATTTACTGTCAAACCAATGACATGAACTTACATATTAAAGAACATATTTCACCCTAATAACATTCATTAATTTGTATGCAACATGAACTATGTTAACTCATATGAACAATACATCCATTGAACAGTTATTACCCAAGCTTTCCAAGAACAATAAAATATCATTATGATGCAGAGGTAAGTTGCAGGGCCTCAAACTAACTCAAAACAATCAAACTTTACAACTTAGAACCCTAATTTGGTGGGTTTCTCTCACAATTTCACCATCCTCCTAGTAAGACAACAAACCCTATTTTTATCTCAAAACTTCCATGTTAGACATTCAACCCAAAATCTAAAGACTGTTTCAGACACCCATTTGGGAGTTCTACAACATATAAAATTTTCAATGTGGGTTACGTTTGAACACAACCCTCAAAATTGGACTGCTATTGCTCAAATTACACATAATTAGGACAACAAAACTAGTCTTTCAGCATAACTTTCAGATAAGGCTTCAAACCTAGAAACCAATCACCATTTCAGATACCCATTATGGCCCTCTTCAAAATATCAAGTTTGTAGATAGGATTACTTTGAAACAAAGTCCTCAAAAATTGATTTTTATAATCCTAATAGGCCCAATTAGCCATGTTTTCCAAAGCAACTATGTAAAATTCCAATCCCAGATCACAAAACTTCACTTTAATGTTTTCTCCACATCACATAAGGTCTTAATATATCAATTTTATCAATTGGAACTATAATTTTATCACCAAAGTACAAAACCCTATGCTTGCCTAGGTTTTCCTGGCTGTTTTTAGTAATTTGCTTCTAAAACCCTTCAAACTCAATGAAAACATATGTAACCAAAAACAAATGACAAAAAATTCATCTACACATCCATACTAACGAGTTGTCAGATCATGTGCAAACCGTACAAGTTCATATAACTCACTGTAACAGTAGTAAACACTAGGAAAATACAGAAAAATAGAGTATTTTATTGTTTGAATGCCAAAATACAACTTCCAATCTTCAAATCAACTCCTCCCACCTTTTTTCAACCTTTTCGTGGTGTATTTAATAATTACACATCAAAAACCTACCAAAATAACCAACTACACTACCTTTCAAGTCCCTTTACCGTTCAACTTCCTCAAACTGTAAAAGTGCAAAGTTTTTTCATCTTTACAAAATTGACTTCAAATAACCTAAGACAACTTAAAAACATAGGAAATGGTCTTATAGACCCTATTACATACCAAAATATTCAACATATAACTCTTTGTAACATTTTCACTTTAAGAGCTATGGTGCCCTGCACCATACTCCCTAGGCAAAAGGACCTCAAGTCCCCTTAAGGATAGTGGTACAGGAGCACCTAGTCAGTTTAGTCAAGTTGATGTAAATATGATAGTCAAGTTTGCAAATAAGGTATTTTTGATAAATTGAGGTGTGTCAAGTTATTTTTCAAGTAAATAAGGTCCTAATAGACCATAGTTGGTGTCTTAAGTCATTTAGGGGGTTCATTCTTGTAAATATTGCAACGTTATCAAATGATGTAAAATTTGGTGAATGTAAAAGTGTAACAAAGTGCAAATTAGGAAGTTGAAAGGTCATTTTTGTTAAGGGAAATTTAAGAGTTAGTTTGAATCATTGGTTTGGTGGGAAAAATCATGAAGAAGCCTTAAAAAAACATGGAGGCAAGGGGGTTGTTGAGGAGGATGAAGATGTATTGAAGTTGAGGAGTGAAATCAATAAGAAAACTTTGTTTTAACTGCATATGTCTCTGTTCTTTTGCATGGTATGGCCTTGTATGGCCTATGGGTGATCTATCATGTATTGGGATTGATGAATCTCTAAATCCTCTTTTATTTTCATTTTGTTTCATTGGTTTTCATTAAGTATTATGAAAGTTATGGTTGTTGTAATGACTGCAATTTCTAGATTTTTTAGGTAACAGTCATGTTGCAGCGAATAGTACGGATTTGTATAGATGTTTTATGATCTAAAAGTGATATTTTTAGATAGAGGAATGAGTCTAATTTCATTTTCAACTAGTTGGGTTTGATTTCATGAAGTTTTGAGCATTTTATAGCCAATTTACTAAAAACTATCCCAGTTGTATTTTCTAAGTTTTTAGCATGAAAAGGGTGGCTAAGAGTGTGAGTTTGCATAAGAAACACTAGTAAGGGACTTGTGAAGGTATGGACATCATAGGAAGACATATTCCAACATGTTTGAGGCATTGGGAAGGTTGAAAGGTGAGTGGAAGGTATATTTTCAATAAACCATCATTGTATGCAAGCCTAAATAGGCCAAAAGTGAGATTTTGGCTCTGGGTGAAACTGTGAGTGTTCCTAGTGATAAAAGTTGTGGATTTTGTCTATTGGAGATCTATTGAGAGTGTTGAACTTGATAGGAAAAGTTGGGAGTGTGTATTTCTTGTAGTTGCTTTTGAAAAGAGGGCTAATTGGGCCTAGTTGCAAACAAGGACAATCAATTTTAGGATGAGACGTTTCAAAACAACCCTACCTCCTTTCCTAATATGTTGAAGAATTTCATAATGAGTATCTAAAATGATATCTATCTTGTGGATTTGAGGTCCCTACTGAAAGTTATGTTGAAAAAACCTCTAGAATAGGGCTACAATGAGTTAGGGGCAGTTGTGAAGAAAGACCTATAATTTGGTGAGTCAAACTTTCATAAGTGATTGGATTGAGTCTATTGAGAGATAATAACACCTTCCACTAAATCAATTAGTATCAAATCTTAGGAAGTAGATCTCTTGAAGATGAGAAGTTGCAGATTGAAGAAGAGAACATTTGGAAGTTGAAAAGACAAGGTGCACCCAAAAGATAACATGGAGATGACACAAAGAAGATCATTATTCAGGAGAGCATGCAAGTGCAATGGAAAGTTATGCAAGGTACTAGTAGACTAAGGTAGATTGGATAACATGGTGTCACAAGAAATGGATGATAAATTGAATTTGGTAAGGATACCTCATGAGACACCCTATATTGTTTCTTGGTTGAATAATGAACAATCTCTTTTGGTTAAGGAGCAAGATTTTTTTGAGTTTAATATTGGTGGATATAAGGATAAGTTTCTTTGTGATGTGTTGCCCATGGATTGTTGTCACCTATTACTAGGGAGACCATGGCAATTTGAAAGATGTGTCATAAATGATGGAAGAGCTAATACCTATTAGATTGAGAAGGATGGGGTTTCTTTTATATTGACTTCATTGGTGGAAGAGGATAAAGGATAGAGTAATAAAGCAAGAGTGATTATGTGTGGTAAGAAAGAGTATGTAAATATTGAAGAAGACAAAGACAAAGAGTGTGTAGCTATTGCAAAGGTTGAAGGTGCTAGGATAACAAAAAGAAGGAAAGAAGAGAATGTGGAGGCAGTTAGCTTGAAGAGTGATCTGATTTTGGTGGGAAAAGAAGATGAAAAGATGGAGAATGATCTGAGATTGGAAAGAAAGGATAATGAGTTGGTGCCAAAGTCTGAAATAGAGAAAGTCAAGGATGAATTCCTTGGGAAGATGCAAGATGAGGTCATGGTAGGTGCAATGATTTATCCTTTTAAAATAAAAGAGGTGAAGGGGTAGTCTACTACTATCAAAATAGAGACTTGTCAGTCTGAGATAAGAGTAAAAGATGAAGTAAGTAAGAGTGAAGTGGTTATTGAAAGGCAAGATTGGGAAAAGAGGCCTAGTGAGGTCATGATGGGAAAGATATTTTGTCCACTAATTGGACAAGAGGATAGTAGGTAGAAGGAGTCTGTCAGTAAAGAGGATGGTAGACCTAATAGCATAAAGGTCTTGGTGGAAAAGAGGTTAAGGACAGAGGTAAAGAGGAATAGTAAAGAGGTTGAAGACAAGTTGCTAAGGATTATGGCCAGCTTTGAGCACATAAAGAGAGTTAAGATGAAGACCGGTCCATTCAAGAATGGAAAATATTTGTTTATAGGTAAAGGAGAAAGTGTAGCATCAGGTTTAGATGAGGGACAAATCAGAGGACATATCATAGGTCAGATTGTGAAGGTGCAATAGTACCAATGTGTTAACCAGTTCAACAGGGCAAAAGATGATACAAAGTTTCAATACTTGACCTAGTGGAAGGGACTACCAAGTGGAGGAGCATGTGGAGAGATAGAAGACAATATGATCAAGCAAAGAAATGGTGCAGTATAGTCCTTATGGGACATTAGTTTTTTTTTTTAATTCGGGTGTATGGTGTAGGAGCACCTAGTCAATTTAGTCAAGTTGATGTAAATATGATAGTCAAGTTTGCAAATAAGGTCTTGTTGATAAATTGAGGTGTGTCAAGTCATTTTTCAAATAAAGAAGGTTCTAATAGGACATATTTGGTGTCTTAAGTCATTTAGGGGGTTCATTCTTGTAAACATTGCAATGCTATCAAATGATGTAAATTGTGGTTAATGTAAAAATGCAACAAAGTGCAGACTAGGAAGTTGAAAGGTCATTTTTGGTAAGGGAAGTTTAAGACTCAGATTGAGTCATTGATTTTGGTGGGAAAAAGCATGAAGAATCCTTAAAAAAAATTTGAGGAAAGGGGGTTGTTGAGGAGGATGAAGATGTATTGAAGTTGAGTAAAATTAATAAGAAAACTCTATTTTAGCTACATATGTCTATGTTCTTTTGCATGGTACAGCCTTGTATGGCCTATGGGTAATCTCTCATGTATTGGGATTGATGAATCTTGAGATCCTATTTCATTTTCATTTTGTTCAATTTATTTTCATTAATTATTATGAACGTTATGGTTGTTGTAATGACTGCAATTTCTAGATTTTTTGGGTAACAATCATGTTGCAGCAAATAGTACAAATTTGTATGGATGTTTTATGATCTAAAAGTGATATAGTTGGATATAGTAATGAATCTAATTTCATTTTCAATTGGTTGGGTTTTATTTCATGAAGTTTTGAGCATTTTATAGCTGATTTACTAAACATTGTCCCAGTTGTATTTTATGAGTTTTTGGCATGAAAAGGGTGGCTAAGAGTGTGAGTTTGCATAAGAAACACTAGTAAGGGACTTGTGAAGGTTTGGACAGTATAGGAAGACATATTATAACATGTTTGAGGTATTGGGAAGGTCTAAAGGTGAGTGGAATATATATTTTCAATAAACCCTCGTTGTATGCAAGCCTAAATAGGTCAAAAGTGAGATTTTGTGGCTGCGTGAAATTGTGAGTGTTCCCAGTGATAAAAGTTATGGATTTTGTTTATTGGAGACCTACTAAGAGTATTGAAGTTTATAGTAAAAGTTGGGAGTGTGTATTTCTTGTAGTTGCTTTGGAAAAGAGGGCTAATTGGGCCTAGTTGCAAATAGGGACAGACAATTTTAGGCTAAGATGTTTCAAAACAACCCTATCTCTTTTCCTAATATGTTGAATAAAATAATAATTGGTATCTAAAAAGCTATTTCTCTTGTGGGTTTGAGGTCCCTACTAAAAGTTATGTTGAAAAAACCTCTAAAATAGGACTATAAGGAGGTAGGGGTAGTTGTGAAGAAAGACCTATAATTTGGTGAGTCAAACTTTCATAAGTGATTGGATTGAGTCTATTGAGAGAATATATCACCTTCCACTACATTAGATAGTGCTGCCACATTAAATCCAAGCTTGATTCCTTCATCTGGTAATCTCTTCCATTGAATCAAACATTAGAAAAAGACACTGTTCCTAGGCTTCTGGAACTCTTTGCTACCTAAGTCATGCTTCAACTACAGAAGTCTATTAGATAGATGATCCATGATCTGTCCTTTACCTAAGTATGTTGTTGAATCTACCCCTTTATCTACTACCATGTCTCTCCCTCTCTTGTAATGAGCTACCTTCTTCTTCACTCCCATTGTGTGCTTGAACTTGTTCTTTTTCCCTTGCAACTTATCTTTGATCTCTTCACTCTTCCTTTCCATCTCTTCCATCTGATATTCTACCCCTATGATTGCTGCTTTATTAGCTTCACTAACCTCTGCTTTGACAGAAACTGAATGATCACTATCCCCTCTTGAAAGCAATGAATATTTTACACTCCTTCCATCATCATATCAACATGCCCCTTAATCCAATCTCGAATCCCAAGAACCAATTTATCTTTGACCTTCAACAAATCAGATTGTAATATAAACTCAATATCATTTCCTTCCAAAATCAAATCTTTCTTCAAATCTATTGTCTTAATATCTTCAAGTTTAGAAGTGGCCCAATTATACAACATCAAATCACTTTCAATTCCTTCTTCCTTATCACAAACCCCAATATCATGCATCATTTCAGACTTTGTTCAAACTCTCCATTAATCAACACACTAAATAAATACATATCTACATTCTTGGAAAAGACATTTTTGTTTACCTCTGCCTGCATTGTTGTATCTTCTTCATTAGCATTAATTGAATCCTTTCTTCCTTCATCCATTGTTGTCCTAATTTCATGTATACCTCTACAATCATTCTTCCTTTGTCTTCTTGATTCAAACTTAGAGAATGGTGTCCACAAACCATCTATAACATCCTTGTTTCCTACCCCTCCTTTAATTTCCATGTCTACCTTGTTTCCATCATGAATTTTATCTTTACCTTCTTTACTCTCTGCTGCCTCAACTTCTTCATCCTTATTCTCTACTACTTCAACTTCCTTGTCTGTATTTTCTGTTACTCCTCCTTCACTCTTCATGTCTTTCTCTGCTTTTCCCCTTTGGTTTCCATTCATCTTAACCAACACACTCTTCATATCTCTCTTGTACTCATTACTAGACATTCCATTCTACCTTTACTCTCCTTCCACATTTTATATCTTTCTCTTCTCATTTTCTTTTCATCCATAGTCAACCACAACTTTTCCTCATATTCATAAATTTCATTCAAAGCCTCAACATCATCATACAAATCAGATTGTCTACCTCTTATCTTGCATGTACCATTCTAATCTTTCTTAGGCTCTATAGTATGCTCTGGAGCCTTATCCCTCTTTTCATCCTCTATGGATTTTATCATATTTTTTCGTCCCTTGGATTGTCTTCTTCATCACAACTTCTATTATCTTGCATTGTCCTCTTATCACCATCTTCTCCTATTAATGTCCCATGCTTCACTACCCACACTTGTGTTTCCATCTTCTTGGGTTGATACCTTGCTACTTTTGCACTAGGCCTATCATCTTGAATCTTTGTAATATCTTCCATCCTTGATGCTATTTTACAACTGATTTCCTTTGCCAATATGGTATTATATAGCCATGATCCACTAATTTACCCTTCTCCTTTCTAACTTGCAGGTTTATACTCCTATTTTCACTTGCATAAAAAAATCACCACCAAAACTCACTTTTATCTCTTCATCGATCTGTTGTCTCGATTTACTTATATTCTTGGCTTCATGTATTACCACCTCTTCCTCTTTATAGGCTTTCTTCTTTTCTTCATTAGCCCTCTCTTCATCTTTAGGTACCTTGTATTTCACCATTGCTACAAACTATCTTCTCTTATCTATTGTTTCAACTTGTCTTCTTTCGCTCTTATCTTCATCTTCATCTATGGGCTCTCTTCTTGCCCTTTCTCCTTTTTCCTCCAAAGGCTTGTTCTTAGCCTTGTTCATACCTACATTCACACTTTCAAAAAAATCAGTAGCAATTAAATCAAGAGACCAAGATGTCTCTTCAAGTGCCTCTTCCATAGACACTATCTTCTCTTCTTCTTCATGTGCTCCTTGTTGCACTTTCTCTTTTCTCCTTTCCTTATTATTTTTATCCAGGTCCTCTACCATGAGAACTTTCCTCTTCTCTTCTTCTCCACTTCCTGCAACCACAACATTGTCAGGAAAATAACTCTTTTCCAACATATCCATTCTACTTGCAATCTTCTTCAATTCCTCTCAGAATTTTTTGCTTTCCACTCCATCCCAATATCTATCCCAAAATGGAATTATGACGAGTCTTCTTACACTAATACCAATTCCTCTTACTACTACAATCCACGAACTCTACCCAATCCTTAAGTGCAAACTGCCTCTCCTTCGGCGATTGGTTCACACAACAACACACGTTACTACAAATGTTAGCACGGGTTGCCTCTCCTTCAATGTTCTACCTATGCAAACTTGTTGTATCTTTCTATCTTTAGATACCTACCTCAAGCTACTCTTCCCTTTGCTCTACCCAATCTTCTAAGTCAAGTTCTTCTCTCTTCCTTTATCAATTTGCAACACAAAACTCATCAATCTACCAAAATAATCAACAACCATTTACAACCCAAATCTTTTGGGGCTCTAGGTTCCTTCCACAACCCGTTAATATTCTCCTTCCTCTTCTACTCGCAAGTCCTGGCTAGGTAAAAGCACAAAGTTATGTCACACTTTTATAAAGGAAACAACCAACATTGATCCAACTTTTAAAATTGAATCACTAAAAAGTGGCATATATGTTTCGAATTTTGAAATGATGCAAACTAATAAAATATTTATTTTTTAGTATATTTTATGTTTGTATTTTTTGAAAAAAATTTAAAAATTATTTGAATATAGTTTTTAATAAATTGAAACAATAATTTAGTTATTGATAAAATGCTGAAAAATGAAGTTACATGAGACGTCAATCTTTATATAGTAAATTTTTTTTTTTTCTTCAATTTTTTTGTGTGTATTTATAACTTGAAACTTTAGTGCATGGATATATTTTTTTCCAATTTTGATAACTAGATATTTTTAAATAAATAATAAAATGTGCGTGTATTCATCGAGTTCCTTCTACTTATACTAACTCCATCCTAAATTGGCACATCAGCCTTAATACAGACTACAACCATCCTTTTGACACCCCATTTGTATCATCTTCCTTTCGGCCTCCCTTTGCCCAAGATGATTCTACCTAGTCGGTTTCTTCTGGAACATAATTGTTCGGCCTCCAATGTGGACTTGGCCTACTCACTCTGTCGGCCTCTCTCTCTATTCTCAATGACCTACCTTGCCTATCTTTATCAGCCTCTCTCTATCATAAATGACCCACTCAACCTCCTCTCAATTACTGGCCTTATGTTCAGCCTTATTCTCACACACCTGACCTTCACATTCTTTGGCTCCTTTACAGATATAAGGAACTCTTCGTTCTTTCTATTTCCATTCCTTACAATGTTTTCCTCTCAAACCATGACTCCTCATTTCATCTTCCTTCTATGGCCCCACATGGTTCTCCTTCCTTTCTATCTTCTAACCGTCGGCCTACCTTTCCAAAATCTAAGTCTCTTCATTTTTCCTCCCTTTGTCTTACCCTGTCGACTCCTCCTGACCTTTCATCTTCTCCTCCAAAGCTATCCTAAATATCAATCCAAATCAGATAATCAGGTTAGGAAAATAACTTCCAGAAGTTAAAAAGTCCCTTTTGAATTTAGATCATGTCCATATAGTGACAGTAAAGCAAGCCTATCTCAACCTACCCTTATTCTTCCATCAAATCCAAAACTTCTAAGCCAAAACCTACTCCTACCAAACTTAAAACATGAGAAAACTAAAAACCAGAAACATAGGTCGATGCCCCTGCATCAATATGTCTTTCATGTAGTGTGGTGCCTCCAGAGGATGGTGAGTTGGGGTAGTAATGTTAATGATCTTGATGCTTATCTTGATGTTGATGATCTTGATCTTGATCTTAATGTTGATGATCTTGATGTTTATCTTGATGATTGATGATCCTAATGTTGGTAGTTTCGAGAATTTGGTTTTCATCATTATGCTTCATGGTGCTTGTATTGACATTCAAGATGACACACAAGACAAGACAATGCTACAGATCTCAGTCTGATGCAAACCATGATAAAATTTCATAGCTTGACACAGTTCTCAGAGCTTGTTTATATCTATGGTGTTTGGAATAAGGAGCATACATGGTTTGGTTTCAGGATGCTATCTTCATTATGCCTCCATTGGAACAAGATGTCTTTATTCATGATACATGATGATCTCAAGTTATCATGATGTTGTTATAATGATATCACTTCATATGGTCTATCATGCTTAAGAAATTTGGAAGCATTACAAGTCTGAAAATGTTACAAGTACTTAAATCCCTCAGAAAGATTTCTAAGGTCTAGGGTTTAGTGTTGACTATGTAGGGTTTATTGTTGTCATGCCCACATTTTCCATGTGGTCACAACACACATCGCACGTGTCATAGCCACATCTGTCATGTGGTTATGACACGAGATATGAAAAACTTTTCTCACACTGTCCTAAAAACCCCCTTCGCATGCGTACGCATGCTCGACGGTGTTCTCTCATGGCGAAACACTACAATTTTCAGCGGGATATAAGTACAATTGCATGCAAACATATGCATACAGATCAACAAGAGGATCTTTACGTCGCCGCTAACGTCATTGCAAGAGTGAGATTACCAAAGTTCCTAAATCTAAACCTCGGCAATTTTCGGTAGCAGAACGCCTTACGGCGTTAGTGGGAATTACGCTGCACTCATTTACGCACGTGGTTCGCTGATAGACTAACAACTTCCCACGACGCCTTGTTCCAACTAAACTGACTAGTGATCTCCCTATTTAGTCATTTTTCAGCCAGGCACGGTTGTCTGTCTCCTCTCTTGTTTCCTGAAACATACTCCTCCTACGACTTAGCATTTTCAACAAGGCGGTTTGATTGCTCTCTCTTCCCTTTTCACTGGTTCTTAATTTTGATTGTATTTTTATCGCCCTTACCTTAACTATTCCTCTATTAATTTAGTGTGTTTATATTTCGGTCTCTCTCTCTCTTTCATTTTCTATGCTTTCTTTATGTGCATCCTGTCCTTTCTTCATGATTTACGTCAATCAGGGTTATCACTGCAGCTATTGTTGATATTAAACCTAACTTCAGGATGATCTAGGTCACATAGGCTGGTTTACTACTTCGCTGGACTCGGTCTTCTAATCTTCCCCGATCTAGGTTCCTCCTCTTCGTATATACTTATTCAACTTGTTCCTAAGCAAATTTAGCAGAAGGGTCCGTCAACTTAGTTCTCTTATCCCATGTGGGAAATGTCGCGCATTTTCTCCTCTGTGTTTTCCAATGTTATTTTTTTTTTCTTCTTCAGACTCTCTTACAGGTTTACTGATGAGGTCGTTTACTACAGTTGGGATTAAAATGGCCACATGGAATGTCCGTGGTGGCTTCTTAAGTTTATTTCCAGTGTTCTTCTAAGCAAGGTGATGTGTAATTTTCCTCTTCATTTTCTGGGTGATTGAAATTACGTTAATAGTTGAAACTTCCGAGAAACTCTTTCCAGAGTATCACTGAATATTCCTTTACACTCTTTTTACATTATAATTTTATTCTCTCTTGTTTATAATTACTGTTGTTACTATTACTAATAATGACTATTAATACTCTGATTGTGACTCGTATACATTGTAAATAGATGTAGGAGGCTCTCCACTTTATAAAACCCTGATCATGGGAATATAACTTCTTTGGTTGTTGTGTTCAACACTTAATAAAACTAACTGTGAAAATATAATTTGTTATTTTATTTTTGTATATCCATGTGTCACATTTTATTAAGATTTTAAACAAGGGCCCAATAAAATGGCTCATAAAACTATTTCCATAAATATATATATATATATATATATATATATATATATATATATATATATATATATATATATATATATATATTTTAATGTCCATGTAATTGACGAAATTGTTCTTTTAGTTATTTAATAAACTCCACGTAATCCTTTATATATATATATATATATATATATATATATATATATATATATATATATATTTATTAATTCATATTATATTGCTATATACATAGGCATATATAGTATCTATATATGCCTATATATATGGCAACTTAATGTGTTCTATTTCAAATAAAATCCAACTTATGTGTTAGGGCCCAACCCTAACTCTGTTTTTTTTGTTTTATTTCCCACAGCCACGGAGGCGATGGGCGGCGGTGGCCGCGCAGAGCGGCGAAGACAGGGGCAGTGGTGGCCGCGCAAAGTGGCGAAGACAGGGGCGGCGGTGGCCGCGCAGAGCGGCGAAGACAGGGGTGGCGGTGGCCGCGCAGAGCGGCGAAGACAGGGGGTAGGGCCTGTGTAGGCCGCGGGAGTCATAAGGGAAAGGGGGATGTGGAGTGGGGCGGAGCCCCACCCACATCCCACGATGTGGGGTGTGGGTGGGGCGGAGCCCCACCCCACACCTCCATGCATTAGTTTAAGCCTGCGGTGGGGATTTCTCCCCACCGCCCAAACTGCAAACCGCGACTGCGTTTTTTTTTAAACCCGCGGTTCAACTTCGACAGTCAACAATACTTTATTTATTTATATATATATTCATATATATATATATATATATACTTAATAATAACACATTTTATTCAGTTTCTATATTATTCGATAAAAATGATAATTAATAAAACTGTGATATATATATATATATATATATATATATTCTCTTTTATGTATATCTATAAATCATAATTTTCCCAAATTCACTACCCTATTCATTTTCTCAAATTCAACCTGATAGAATGATAATTAAATAACAATTTTATATCTATATATATATATATATATATTTCGGTAACAATGGTAAAGATATAACAACTTAAATAGTTAAGATTCTTAACTTTACAAACAGGAATATATATACATGCTAGATTTCCTCTAATCCTTCCAACTTAACAGAATCCATTAATTATGAAGAATAAACTTCAACAATTAATTCCTTTAGAACAATGAACCATAACTAACATTTCAACTAGTTAAGCAATTCCAAACTTTCAAATATAAACAACTCAGATTAGATTGCAATAATGAACTTTTCCTTTCACTAATACTTGAAACACAAAAATTGCTATTGAACAAGGTTTACAAACATCAACTTGAAAATTTAAGCACATTCATATTACAGATTCTCAATCATGGATACAACAACTAACTTCCCAGATATGAACTTTCTTCTCCCAAACAGTATACAACTGATAGCTTATGACAACCAATTAAAAGTCCAATAATAACAAGATCAGGGAGGTGATTTTCTTCACTCCCAGAATAACAATAAATTACAACAATAACAAGAGAGGTGTTCTCTCTTCAACTATGAAATGAACCAGGCCTAATTCTCATGACAAAGAAGGTTAACTGCTTCTCCATAAATATCCAACCAGAAGCTCCAAGAGAAAACCTGCGTATCAAAGACAAACAAAGAAGAAAACACCACTCATCTAGCTCTCCTCCCTTCCGTAGACCCGCAAGTGGGTCACCCCCGAGCTAGGGAGACCATACTCACACCTGGGTACTCAAACACTCCACTTCACAACAGAAACAACAACAATCCCAAAGCACACATACACCCGTGGGTATTTTACACAATACGGAAACTCAACTATAGTGAGTTTCATAAGGGGCAGGAGAGTGGACACACTCGACTCTAGAGTGTCACCCTGACAGATAGTTAACCATTATAAATTTCTCTTGGTCTCAAACCAAGTGTGATCACAATTTTTAAGAAATCTGCATATGACTCTCAAGTCAAAAATACAGTCACAGATACATGCCCTCAAGGCTTTCAACATCCCAAAAGATGGAAACAGGTATGCACCCGAGGAGGATCTCTCCTCCCCTACCCCAAACTTGATGAGCATTTCTCCCAAGTGGGAGAAGCTCTGTCAAAACAACCCAACAATAACCCCACAGAAAACAACTCGAACACAAATTCACACACTTTACATACACATTTCAGTTATACGAAAACAAAGGTAAAATTTAGACCAACCTTGCAAAGCCCTCCTGGAATGAAGCTGTTGCAGAGTCCACAGAGTTCACTTCCAACCTTAGCCACCAACTCCCTCTCCCTTCTCTATCTTACAAGCTAACTTCTCTATTTTTAGTAAGGCCAAAAATGAAAGTTTTCCCCAAAATTCAACTAACTCCCTCTCATCCCAAAATTTGAAAATAAATAACCCAAATTCTCCTTTTTTTTTTTTTTTAGTTTTGAGAAATGGGGAAGTGACACTTGGCACCTCCTCACCCTTCCCCAAAACCACTATTCTGCCTGATGGCTTATGTCACTCTCCATTCCCAAGGGTACTCCTAGTCCTCTCCTCATGTGACTCCACTTTCTCATGGGAGAAATAAAAAAAAGAGTTAAATGGGAAAAAGACAGGTGACCCATGCCTCTTTTTCCTTTCTTCACATGGGTGTCCTCACAGCACATGGGGGAATCTCACTAAAGGAGAGGGTGATCTTCAATAATGGATGGCATCTCTTATCTTGGGAAAAGTAGAGGGGATGGGTTGGGTGTTGGTACAACCCATCATGTCCCCTCCTACCTCCAATTTTCGCCACTTAACTTCAGGGGAAGGTTAAGTTGACTAGATGGAGGTTACTCAAGGGTTACCCATGCCAAATGGGCCCCTGGACCCATGGGGTATAACCCAGGGTCAACTTTAACCCATACAAGACACCCCTGGTCAAGGTAAAGCACAAGAAAAAGGGCCTCATAATTTAAATAAAATAAGAAATTCAAATTCAATCTCTTTACAACACAAATTATAAAATAATGTTACATAAGGGTAACCTAACCCACTCGACCATACGAAAGACCACATTACATCATTACATTAAACACAAAGAGATCTTGGTTCCTCGTGGAACCCGATCGGCTTAACAGGGAATAACAATAACAAGGTGCGGAATGATCTCCAAGTTCTGTGGTTCGATTAGTAATTCCTGCACACTAAATTACAAGATCAGTAACCACATAAAATCATCATAGCCGAAGCAACTTAAAAAAAAACATGCATTATCATGACATAGTATTAATTAACATAAATGAAATCATATTACAATTTTCCATCATCACCTAATTCATTTTTCTGAAATGTAAACTTATCCAAACATCACCCAATTAGTTTTTCTGAAAACATAATAAAGTTTAATAGTTTGACAATTTCAAGAACTGCTATCCCACAATTATAAAAAGTAACAATAACAGTCATGTAAATAGTCATAACAACAGTAGTAAAAAGGGCGGTCCTCACATCCTCTCCCCCTAAGACGGTACTTCCTCCTGGAAGTCGTCAAAAAGGTGAGGATAAAGGGTCTTCAGTCTCTCTGCATCTTCCCATGTTGCAGTGACTTCGTCGTATAGGTCCCACTGGACTCTAACCTGGTCCAGCTCTCGACCTCGAAGGGCCAGCGTCCGACGAGCCAATATGTGAATTGGCTCCAACGCTAGTTGTCCGTCTGCCTCTACCTGAAGAGCACTCCAATCTAATACGTGAGATAAGTCAGAAATATATAAACGTAAAACTGATATATGAAATACATCGTGGATATGTGACAGGCTAGGTGGCAAGGCTAGACGATAGGCTACTGGTCCTATCCGCTCCAAGATTTCGAAAGGTCCTACAAATCGAGGTGCGAGCTTAGAGCCTTTTCCGTAACGGATTGGACTCTTGTGCGGCCGCACTCTCAAAAATACTCTTTCCCCCACAGAGAAGCTTCGGTCTATCCTCTTAGCATCGGCATACTTTTTCTGCCTGTCCTGTGCTTCCTGAAGCCTCTGTCTTATCTGTTTGACTTGCAGTTCCATATTCTGAACTATCTCTGGGCCGATGACTGTTCTATCCTCTATCCGATCCCAACTCAAAGGTGTTCTGCATGGTCTGCCATATAACGCCTGGAGAGGAGGCATACCCAACGAGCTATGATGCCCATTATTGTAGGCGAACTCAACTAGATACAGGTACTCCTCCCATCTAGACTGGTGGTCCATCACATACATGCGAAGCATGTCTTCTAACACCTGGTTAACTCTCTCTGTTTGTCCGTTGGTTTCCGGATGATATGCTGAACTGAAGTTGAGCTGAGTGCCCAACGCCTGATGTAAGGCTTTCCAAAATGATGAAGTGAATACGGAGTCTCTGTCAGATATAATGCGGCGAGGTACCCCATGAAGTCTAACAGTCTGATCAAGAAACACCTTGGCCACTGATGGTGCATTGTATGTTGTGCATATTGGTGAAAAATGCGCCACTTTGGTCAGCTTGTCAACTGTCACCATAATAGCATCATGGCGACGTGATGACATAGGTAGACCAACGATAAAATCCATAGAAATGGTGTCCCATTTCCATTCAGGTATCTCGTGAGGGTACAACAGTCCCGCTGGATGCTGATGTTCGGCCTTGACCCTCTGACATTCCAGGCAACGAGCAACAAATTCGGCAATGTCATGCCTCATCCCAGCCCAATGATAAAGTTGTCGTAAGTCAGCATGCATCTTCTTCACTCCTGGGTGGGTTGCATAGGGTGCTCTATGAGCCTCTGATAGGATTACTGTGTGAAGATTACCCGCATGGGGTACATAGATGCGCTGCCGATGTCGAAGCATACCATCAGACTCAAGGGTATATCCTGTAAATTTGCCCTCAAGGGCCTTCTGATTTAGTACTGCCTGCTGCACTTCAAGAAACCATTCGTCCTCCGGCAGATGCTGTAAGATGCGATCCTTCAAGTCCATCTTCAAGGTTAGGGTCTGGATCTCGTGGCGTCTTCGACTCAAAGCATCAGCGACCACGTTCTCCTTCCCTTTGATATAGTGGACATCGAAGTCATATTCGCATAGGAATTCCATCCAACGCCGTTGGCGGGCGTTCAAATTAGGCTGTGTAAAAAGATACTGCAAACTATGATGATCCGAATGGAGTTCAAAGCGTCGACCTAAGAGAAAGTGTCTCCAGCGAACCAAGGCATGAACAACAGCTGCGAGCTCTAAGTCGTGCGTAGGATAGTTTAACTCATGTGTCTTTAGTTTCCGCGATTCGTATGCGATCGTTCGACCATCCTGCATAAGCACGGCTCCCAAACCTTCTAATGAAGCATCTGTGCAAACTACAAACTCCTTTGTAGGATCTGGGACTGCTAAAATAGGAGCACTAGTAAGACGCTCCTTGAGGACTCCAAAAGCCTTTTCACACTGCTCGGTCCAAGTGAAACCCTTCCCTTTTCGCTGAAGGGAAGTAATGGGATGTGCTATCCTGGAGAAACCTTCGACAAACTGACGATAATACCTGGCTAACCCCATAAAGCTTCTGACCTCTGTCACGTTAGTGGGTGCCGGCCACTCCTGAATTGCTCTAATTTTAGATGGATCTACGGAGATGCCATCGCTTGATAAAATGTGTCCCAAATACTGCACCTCTGTCCTGAAGAAGGCACACTTCGCCAAGTTGCCATAAAGCTGCTGCCCTCGTAATTGCTACAAAACTTGACGCAAGTGCTCTACATGCTCCTCCTCAGTCCGTGAATAAATCAGAATGTCATCTAGAAATATGATCACGAACCAATCTAGGTATGTACGGAACACCCCGTTCATGAGACTCATGAATACTGCAGGAGCGTTCGTCAACCTGAAAGGTACCACTGTGAATTCATAATGGCCATATCTGGTTCGAAAAGTAGTTTTATGAATATCTGACTCCGTGATGCGCAATTGGTGATACCCAGATTTTAGATCAATTTTTGAGAACAC
Organism: Cunninghamia lanceolata; assembly: GCA_027924645.1. Lineage (NCBI taxonomy): Eukaryota > Viridiplantae > Streptophyta > Pinopsida > Cupressales > Cupressaceae > Cunninghamia > Cunninghamia lanceolata. The sequence goes on along the minus strand of BSBN01000388.1, from coordinate 11,989,816 downwards.
TCTGGCTCCCTGCATCTGATCAAAAAGGTCGTCAATCCTAGGCAGAGGATAACGGTTCTTCACCGTCACCTTGTTCAACTGCCTGTAGTCCATGCATAGACGAAGAGACCCATCCTTCTTCTTCACGAAGATAACTGGTGCGCCCCATGGTGAAATGCTAGGTCGGATGTGTCCCTTCTCAAGTAATTCCTCTAACTGCAGTTTAAGTTCAGTGAGTTCATGGGTAGTCATCCTATAGGGTGCACGGGATATCGGCTCTGCACCTGGCACTAAGTCGATGTGGAAGTCCACTTCTCTGCGTGGAGGCATACCTGGTAATTCTGGTGGAAATACATCGGCAAACTCTCTAAGGATAGGGTGATCATCTAAAGTAGCCTCAGGTTCATCCTCTGCTCTATCACTAACTGTGATGGCAAACATCTGACATCCCTTCCGCATATAGCGCTTAAGCTGCTGAGCGGATATCTTACAAACAGCCGTGGGCTTTTGAATGCCCACTATCTCAACCGACGAACCATGATCGTCTAAACAGCTAATCGTCCTCTGGCGACAATCAAGCTTGGCTCTATGTGCCGCAAGCCAATCCATACCCAGAACTACTCCGTAAGACCCTAATGGCATAATCCTAAGGTCACATGTTGTGGTGAATGATCCCAATGTGATCTCACAGTCTTTAACCAAGGTATCTACTGACATCCTGGCCCCTGAGGCCAACTCAACTTCCCACCTAATGTCTTGCCTAGAAGCCACCAGCCTGCAACGCTCCACTAACGATGTAGACAAAAAGGAGTCAGTAGCTCCTGAGTCAAAAAGGATCAAGATGGGAAAGTCTCTAATCGTACCTGCTGCCTCAATGACAGAAGCCTAGAAATCGGCCTGGCGGTTATCAACCGCTGCAAACATGTGGTGAGATCTGCCCACGTCACCTACGGTCTGCTCAGACCCTCCTGATCGGGGCTGACCCCCTACAGTAAATCCCTGCGGGCACTCTCTAGCCAGATGCCCTGCCCCACCACATACATAACATGGTCCTCGAACCTGTAACTGCCCTGACTGTGTTCTGCCCGATTGTTGTTGCCCAGTCCGTCCGGTGGATCCCTGTGAACCTCTGTAAGACTGCTGGGACCTTGCGGGTCCTGCCGATGAACCCTGCTGTCTCTGATCTCTGCGTGGACCCTGCTGCTGCCATCCACAGTTCTGTCCTCCCTGTCCCCTCTGTTGAAATTTGGTTTTTTGCTGATGTTGTTGCTGCTGTGGAGGCCTAGGAGGTAATGCTGAAGGATTATATCCTCCTCTCTGTGTTGTGTTTTGAGGCCTTTAGAAATTTTGTTGTTGTTGGGGATTACGTTCCTGGTACTGCGGGCGAGGATTCTGTCCTCGTCCCTGAATTTCCTCTGATATAAGGGCCTTTTCAACAGCCTCGCTCATGGTATGGGGATTTGCCATACGAACTGGTCCTACTATTCCGTGATTTAGCCCTCTGATGAATTTGTGTATTAAGATTTTCTCGTCATGGAAGTATTCCGCGTAACGAGAAAGCTCTATAAATCGGCTCTCATACTGAGTAACGGTGAGTCCCCTCTGCTGTAAATCATGGAACTCATCGATCCTGCGCTGTCTATAATGTTCGGACAAATATCGCGCATTGAAGCGCTCAATGAAGATGTCCCATGTGAGTGTATCCACGGAGAGTCGGCGCTTGCACTCCTCTGTGCGCCACCAGGTGGCTGCTGCATCCCTAAGAAGATGAACTGCCACTCGTGCTTTCGTGTTGCTCCCATATGGTCGCAATGCGAAACACCTGTCTAAGCTAATCAGCCAAGCCTCGGCCATAGCTCCCTCTGTAGCACCTGCGAAAGTGGGTGGGTTGAGCCTCAGTAGATCTCTGATGGGGTCCCCTCTGTCTCTAAGTCTCACAAGTGGCTCTTCCACACCATCCTCATATAATCCATGCTGAACCTGTTCTTGTCTCAAAAGTCTCGGAGGACTCCTGCTCCGTGCTCGGGAGGCTGACCCTACCTCCTCTACTGTTGTGTCGGGAATCTCAACGAAGGGCTCCACACGTGGCACCTCTAGTGGATTCACGCGGGGCTCCATACGTGGCTCAATACGTGACTCGGCATGTGGCTCCTCTCGCGGATCAACACAAGGCTCTATACGTGGCTCAGGAATCACTGGTGGTAACCTGTCTAACATAGTCTGTAGTGCCTGTAAAATCTGTGGCCCTATATCCAATACTGGTGTCGCCTGTGGTACTAGTGGTGCTTGTGGTACAGGTGGTGCAGGTGGTACTGCTGTAACTACTGGTGTCACCTGTGGTACTAGTAGTGCTTGTGGTACAGGTGGTGCAGGTGGTGCTGCTGTAACTACGAGTGCCAGTCCCTCGGCTGAGGAATCGCTGTGCACCTTGACTGACGCTGTGTGGTGTGATCGCGCTCGTCGAACACGTCGGGGAGGCATCCTACAAAACAAGGTAGAAACTAATTAGCCAAAATTGCAGAATAATAACGTGCCCAAATACGCCCAGTGTTTAAAACTGTGCTCTGATACCAAATGTCATGCCCACATTTTCCATGTGGTCACAACACACATCGCACGTGTCATAGCCACATCTGTCATGTGGTTATGACACGAGATATGAAAAACTTTTCTCACACTGTCCTAAAAACCCCCTTCGCATGCGTACGCATGCTCGACGGTGTTCTCTCATGGTGAAACACTACAATTTTCAGCGGGATATAAGTACAATTGTGTGCAACCAGACGCATACAGATCAACAAGAGGATCTTTACGTCGCTGCTAACGTCATTGCAAGACTGAGATTACCAAAGTTCCTAAATCTAAACCTCGGCAATTTTCGGTAGCAGAACGCCTTACGGCGTTAGTGGGAATTACGCTGCACTCATTTACGCACGTGGTTCGCTGATAGACTAACAACTTCCCACGACGCCTTGTTCTGACTAAACCGACTAGTGATCTCCCTATTTAGTCATTTTTCAGCCAGGCACGGTTGTCTGTCTCCTCTCTTGTTTCCTGAAACATACTCCTCCTACGACTTAGCATTTTCAACAAGGCGGTTTGATTGCTCTCTCTTCCCTTTTCACTGGTTCTTAATTTTGATTATATTTTTATCGCCCTTACCTTAACTATTCCTCTGTTAATTTAGTGTGTTTATATTTCGGTCTCTCTCTCTCTTTCATTTTCTATGCTTTCTTTATGTGCATCCTGTCCTTTCTTCATGATTTACGTCAATTAGGGTTATCACTGCAGCTATTGTTGATATTAAACCTAACTTCAGGATGATCTAGGTCACATAGGCTGGTTTACTACTTCGCTGGACTCGGTCTCCTAATTTTCCCCGATCTAGGTTCCTCCTCTTCGTATATACTTATTCAACTTGTTCCTAAGCAGATTTAGTAGAAGGGTCCGTCAACTTAGTTCTCTTATCCCATGTGGGAAATGTCGCGCATTTTCTCCTCTGTGTTTTCCAATGTTATTTTTTTTTCTTCTTCGGACTCTCTTACAGGTTTACTGATGAGGTCGTTTACTACAGTTGGGATAAAAATGGCCACATGGAATGTCTGTGGTGGCTTCTTAAGTTTATTTCCAGTGTTCTTCTAAGCAAGGTGATGTGTAATTTTCCTCTTCATTTTCTGGGTGATTGAAATTACGTTAATAGTTGAAACTTCCGAGAAACTCTTTCCAGAGTATCACTGAATATTCCTTTACACTCTTTTTACATTATAATTTTATTCTCTCTTGTTTATAATTACTGTTGTTACTATTACTAATAATGACTATTAATACTCTGATTGTGACTTGTATACATTGTAAATAGATGTAGGAGGCTCTCCACTTTATAAAACCCTGATCATGGGAATATAACTTCTTTGGTTGTTGTGTTCAACACTTAATAAAACTAACTGTGAAAATATAATTTGTTATTTTATTTTTGTATATCCATGTGTCACATTTTATTAAGATTTTAAACAAGGGCCCAATAAAATGGCTCATAAAACTATTTCCATAAATATATATATATATATATATATATATAGATATATATTTTAATGTCCATGTAATTGACGAAATTGTTCTTTTAGTTATTTAATAAACTCCACGTAATCCTTTATATATATATATATTAATTAATTCATATTATATTGCTATATACATAGGCATATATAGTATCTATATATGCCTATATATATGGCAACTTAATGTGTTCTATTTCAAATAAAATCCAACTTATGTGTTAGGGCCCAACCCTAACTCTATTTTTTTTTGTTTTATTTCCCACAGCCACGGAGGCGATGGGCGGCGGTGGCCGCGCAGAGCGGCGAAGACAGGGGCGGCGGTGGCCGCGCAGAGCGGCGAAGACAGGGGCGGCGGTGGCCGCGCATAGCGGCGAAGACAGGGGGTAGGGCCTGTGTAGGCCGCGGGAGTCATAAGGGAAAGGGGGATGTGGAGTGGAGCGGAGCCCCACCCACATCCCACGATGTGGAGTGTGGGTGGGGCTCCGCCCCACCCCACACCTCCATGCATTAGTTTAAGCCTGCGGTGGGGGTTTCTCCCCACCGCCCAAACTGCAAACCGCAACTGCGTTTTTTTTTAAACCCGCGGTTTAACTTCGACAGTCAACAATACTTTATTTATATATATATATATATATTCATATATATATATACTTAATAATAACACATTTTATTCAGTTTCTATATTATTCGATAAAAATGATAATTAATAAAACTGTGATATATATATATATATATATATCTTTATATATATATATATAGATATATATATTTATATATATATATATATTCTCTTTTATGTATATCTATAAATCATAATTTTCCCAAATTCACTACCCTATTCATTTTCTCAAATTCAACCTGATAGAATGATAATTTAATAACAATTTTATATCTATATATATATATATATATATATATATATATTTCAGTAACAATGGTAAAGATATAACAACTTAAACAGTTAAGATTCTTAACTTTACAAACAGGAATATATATACATGCTAGATTTCCTCTAATCCTTCCAACTTAACAAAATCCATTAATTATGAAGAATAAACTTCAACAATTAATTCCTTTAGAACAATGAACCATAACTGACATTTCAACTAGTTAAGCAATTCCAAACTTTCAAATATAAACAACTCAGATTAGATTGCAATAATGAACTTTTCCTTTCAGTAATACTTGAAACACAAAAATAGCTATTGAACAAGGTTTACAAACATCAACTTGAAAATTTAAGCACATTCATATTACAGATTCTCAATCATGGATACAACAACTAACTTCCCAGATATGAACTTTCTTCTCCCAAACAGTATACAACTGATAGCTTATGACAACCAATTAAAAGTCCAATAATAACAAGATCAGGGAGGTGATTTTCTTCACTCCCAGAATAACAATAAATTACAACAATAACAAGAGAGGTGTTCTCTCTTCAACTATGAAATGAACCAGGCCTAATTCTCATGACAAAGAAGGTTAACTGCTTCTCCATAAATATCCAACCAGAAGCTCCAAGAGAAAACCTACGTATCAAAGACAAACAAAGAAGAAAACACCACTCATCTAGCTCTCCTCCCTTCCGTAGACCCGCAAGTGGGTCACCCCCGAGCTAGGGAGACCATACTCACACCTGGGTACTCAAACACTCCACTTCACAACAGAAACAACAACAATCCCAAAGCACACATACACCCGTGGGTATTTTACACAATACGGAAACTCAACTATAGTGAGTTTCATAAGGGGCAGGAGAGTGGACACACTCGACTCTAGAGTGTCACCCTGACAGATAGTTAACCATTATAAATTTCTCTTGGTCTCAAACCAAGTGTGATCACAATTTTTAAGAAATCTGCATATGACTCTCAAGTCAAAAATACAGTCACAGATACATGCCCTCAAGGCTTTCAACATCCCAAAAGATGGAAACAGGTATGCACCCGAGGAGGATCTCTCCTCCCCTACCCCAAACTTGATGAGCATTTCTCCCAAGTGGGAGAAGCTCTGTCAAAACAACCCAACAATAACCCCACAGAAAACAACTCGAACACAAATTCACACACTTTACATACACATTTCAGTTATACGAAAACAAAGGTAAAATTTAGACCAACCTTGCAAAGCCCTCCTGGAATGAAGCTGTTGCAGAGTCCACAGAGTTCACTTCCAACCTTAGCCACCAACTCCCTCTCCCTTCTCTATCTTACAAGCTAACTTCTCTATTTTTGGTAAGGCCAAAAATGAAAGTTTTCCCCAAAATTCAACTAACTCCCTCTCATCCCAAAATTTGAAAATAAATAACCCAAATTCTCCTTTTTTTTTTTTTTTTTTAGTTTTGAGAAATGGGGAAGTGACACTTGGCACCTCCTCACCCTTCCCCAAAACCACTATTCTGCCTGATGGCTTATGTCACTCTCCATTCCCAAGGGTACTCCTAGTCCTCTCCTCATGTGACTCCACTTTCTCATGGGAGAAATAAAAAAAAGAGTTAAATGGGAAAAAGACAGGTGACCCATGCCTCTTTTTCCTTTCTTCACATGGGTGTCCTCACAGCACATGGGGGAATCTCACTAAAGGAGAGGGTGATCTTCAATAATGGATGGCATCTCTTATCTTGGGAAAAGTAGAGGGGATGGGTTGGGTGTTGGTACAACCCATCATGTCCCCTCCTACCTCTAATTTTCGCCACTTAACTTCAGGGGAAGGTTAAGTTGACTAGATGGAGGTTACTCAAGGGTTACCCATGCCAAATGGGCCCCTGGACCCATGGGGTATAACCCAGGGTCAACTTTAACCCATACAAGACACCCCTGGTCAAGGTAAAGCACAAGAAAAAGGGCCTCATAATTTAAATAAAATAAGAAATTCAAATTCAATCTCTTTACAACACAAATTATAAAATAATGTTACATGAGGGTAACCTAACCCACTCGACCATACGAAAGACCACATTACATCATTACATTAAACACAAAGAGATCTTGGTTCCTCGTGGAACCCGATCGGCTTAACAGGGAATAACAATAACAAGGTGCGGAATGATCTCCGAGTTCTGTGGTTCGATTAGTAATTCCTGCACACTAAATTACAAGATCAGTAACCACATAAAATCATCATAGCCGAAGCAACTTAAAAAAAAACATGCATTATCATGACATAGTATTAATTAACATAAATGAAATCATATTACAATTTTCCATCATCACCTAATTCATTTTTCTGAAATGTAAACTTATCCAAACATCACCCAATTAGTTTTTCCGAAAACATAATAAAGTTTAATAGTTTGACAATTCCGGGAACTGCTATCCCACAATTATAAAAAGTAACAATAACAGTCATGTAAATAGTCATAACAACAGTAGTAAAAAGGGCGGTCCTCACAATTGTACTCCCTAATACTTAGAACTCTAATATATATTCATTTCATTTCTGTCATAGTTAGGGTTTTCTAATCCTAAAATTTTTCACTATGTCTCAACTTTCTCAATCCTAAACCCTATAAAACCCTAAACAAAAATGCTTAAGACATACTTTGCATTTGCCTATCTAGTAAACAATGTACGTTTTCTTTTAAAATGTTGGTGACTTGCTATCAATGGTAAAAGCCACTTAAGTCACCTTTTTGGAGGGTTGTTAAGCCATTCTTTTTGACCGGCCTCTTTTGAGGAAATCGGCCCACTAGGTAACTTGGGCGCCCAATTTGAAATCAAAGGCTCCAGTTTAATCTCGAAGTGGCAGGAAAAGGTAGATCAACATATAAGGATTAAAGAGATTTTTTAATACCAATGGTCGCTCTCTTTAAAAAGCTTTCATAGGCAGAGTCATATGGAGTTTTAACTACTTCATTTAGTTATCCTTAAAACTATGAGGACCAGGGAATAATGTTAAGAGCTTTGTATGATGTTTTCAGATATGAGGATTCATGATTTGTATTGAGGAGAGAAAAATATGTATAGTCATGTGGAAAATGTAATTTTTGGTTATGAAAAACAATAATTTTGGATACTGTAAAGTGGAGGTAGGTTTTCAATTATTATGGAAGGAGATATAAGGGGTTGAAGTTGTTTGCAAAGAAGATTGACATATGTTGCAGGTATTGAAGCTCTCTTTTAAGTGAACTCTTATGCAAAAAGAATATGCAAAGTTTGAGTCATGATTCAATGGATACTATTACACAAGAATAGAGTTGTGTATTTATCATTATTGAATGTATGTAGTACCTAGATATATATATAGAGGAGTAAATGCACTTATCAAATTGGAGGCAGTCTAGACAAGACAAATCAAGTGAATGCATTGTAGAGAAGGAATTCTTATCTAACATTCTATGAAGATGATTTAATCTATTTGTTTGTAGCACAAGTATGAGATGTATGCAAGAAAGAAGTTGTATAATGTGAATGAGTATATGCTATGAACTCAGATGCTATCCTACAACTTATGAGGTTATTGTAATTAGATGATATATTGTTCTATGGTGAAGAGGATTAAAACATTTGATGTAATGCAGTGAATCAGGAAAACCCCCTAAATTATTTTTTTATGTTATTGGATTTACCAGTGAGGCACTTGATTGCTAGTGAGGCACATATAGCTAGTGAGGCTTGCATGGTCAATGAGACATATTTGTAGCTAGTGAGGCTTGATTGGACAGTGAGACCTTTTGTGTAGCCAGTGAGGCACAATTTTGATTAAGCGAGTGAGGCATTTTTAGATTGGTTTTTCATCCCTATGAGGGTTTTCTACTCATTAGATTAGGTGTTATATTTCTTTTTTGTCTTCATGTGTTCATGTGCCCTAATGATTTGTTCTTAAGGTCTTGATTCATACTTTTCATTATCATACTTTTGCATAAGTGTTTGATAGATCATTGAAGTCTTCTTCTCTCTTTGTCTTGTAAGTTAAAAGGTGCAAAAGGTTTTAAAAGTTTATAGACCATTGATTTCCCCCTCCTCTTAGTGGTCCTGTACTCCAACACTTATATGTGGTTAGTATAGATGGATAATGGAATGCATATTTTAGTTCATGGTGGAAATGTGTTAGAATAATAATGATAAAATAGAAAATTATATTAGATAGAGGAAAATAAAGATAGATGTATGTTTAATCATATAGCTGACTAATCAAAAAGATAACCAAATTAAACATTTACATATTCCAAAACATGATTAATCACAAATTCACAATGGATGATGGATAATGGATAGGCTAATGATGGGTGTGTTATTGAATGTAGGTATTATGTTGAAATGTAGTGAGCACTCATTTGATATAGAATAAGATATTATGCACTTGGATATAAAGAATAAGGTGATGATGTATCTCCTACATAGGACTAAATTGTAAACAATACACAAAAGGATTCCATATCACAACACAAGCCATGTGGCATCCTTGGTTGGTAGTGTGGTGAGATAACCAATAGACAAGAGGATTCCCTATCACGTAACAAGGTGTTTGATGACCTCAGTGTGTACTATACTAGGACAATAATGAAAACATGACACATGAAATAATAATACCATGCCCCAATATATACCATTCAAGACATTTCATGATATGAATGATCATGGTGATCTTCATGGGAGTATAGTGTGAGACAAAAGAAAGATAGGTAAAGATAAAAAAATCAATTGTCGGATGACATACAACAGTGCTAGCTTTTTCCAATATGTCAATTATGATAATGATGATTGACTTGATAATGCCTAATGTGAGAATGATATGTCATGTGAAGGAAAAGAGTAAGACAAGTGGGGATTTTCAGAAGTGTAATTGATGTGATAGATCATGGCAATCTTGAGGGGAGTTTAGTGTGAGACAAAAGAAAGATAGGTGAAGATAAAAAATCAATTGTCGACTGCCATACAATAGTGCTACCTTTTTTCCAAAATGTCAATAATAATGATGATTGACTTGATAATGCCTAATGTGGGGAATGATATATCATGTGATGGAAAAGAGTAAGACAAGTGGGGATTTTCATGAGGTAATTGATGTGATAAATGGATGTTATCAAGGTTGCAATAAGATCTTCATTGAAACATTTTAATCTTGATGTTTCATGTGTAAATCTTGTAGATATAGCATCATAGGTCTTACAAGTGCATGAACCTTAGGACTAGGAAGAAGGCTCATTTAGGATGCAAAAAAATCAACAAGGATAATGCCAAGAATGTGTACAAGAAAATGAAAACATGTATAGACAAGTTATATGATATAGGACCTATTCGTTTGCATCTACATGGAACCTCATGATTAAGATAAGGACTACTTAATCTAATGAAAACAATAAAGTTCCCACCAACACCAATCCTTATTGTACCAAGCTATGGTGGATGTGCTGAAAGATTGTTGATGAGAGATGTCGATGCTCCTACTAGCAACATGAATTTTCATTCTAAGAAGACTTGATAATGGTTTGGGTCAAAGTCAATTTATAGATTTTTTATGAGGGGATGGAAGGCTAATTACTTTGAAGGATCAAGGGATGAGAATGATTGATAGGATTGGAGTGATGAGTCCAAGATTCAAGAGAAATCAATGTTTGAGGATTCCCTTGGAGAAAGTGCAAGGTGAGTATCAAAAGGGTATCTTCGAGGTACATGTATGGGCAAATCTTTGATCCATGCCTATGTACAACGATAAAAAGAAGGTAGAGGCTAGGTATTATAATCATATTGAGTATTATGTTCTTACTAAATACTATTGGAGGTATCCCCCTTGAAGTGGCATATTATTATCAGGTATTTACAATATATTCCCTATTATATTCTTTTATTATCCAAGTTGTTTCATTACAAGTGGTATCATAGCATGATCTTGGCACCATGTCTATGTACAAATCAAAAGGACCCATGTAAACTTTTGAAACTTATGCAAGGTTTGAATGGATTTATTATATTTAGGATTATCTAAGTGGAAGATTAGTTGACTAATTGATTTTACCAACTTAATAAAAATTGGACAAAATAGAGAATTCAATAAATATTTGAATTTATTTAACCAGGATGGGATGAGATGAGCTTATATAAATAAATATTTGCATTATTTATATAAGGTTGGACTATAAAGGAAGCTTAATTAATTGAATAAATTGTCCTAATTTATTTAATTAATTGTGAGTGAATAGTGATGAATAATGATTTTATTACTTAAATAATAAAATATTTTTTAATTAACATTGGGATGAAAATTAGATAATTAATCAAATAAAAAGGAATTTACTCCATCAATTTTAGAGGAAATAGTCAAGTGATGTCTTGATGGTGGCTGAAATACTAATGAGATGATTTTAGGTGTCTACACTTTGCCTCTGTGAGAGTGTGTTATGATATTATCATCATTTCAAAGAAAGATAAAACATATCACTTGATTGGATAATAAGATTTTGATTTTGGAAGAAAATGATTGGATTAGGGATGATATCCCAACCACTATGTTGGGATAGGAAAATTTCAAAATTTTCCTATATTCCTACCCACTCCATGTCCAAACAGATCAGAAGATCATGTGCCCAAAATCATCATAGCAGATGATGAATTCTATAAGATCACATGATCTTTACCACCCACATTTATCTCACCCATCACACCATATACAATAAAGGGCCTCAGTTCCTTAATTTTGGCAAGACCTCACTTTCTTTATACCAATCCATACTCTATATAAGATAGGCTAAAATGAGTATCGGCATGAGAATAATGATCGAGGAGAAGATTCTAGGAACCACCCATGAAGAAAGTAACATCGATGACCCTTCATCAAAGAGAGAATTTGCAGTCATGCCGAGTTAATCCAAAGTGAGAACTATTAGCATAAGAAAACACTATCAGAGAATACTCTAAAGATCCCCTTGACAGTATAAATCATACTAATAAAGGAATTCGGTAGGACTCTCACCAAACAACTTGTGGAACAAATGGAGTTAGTGATCATCGGCAGGAGATGAACATCGGAGAGAAGAATTAGAGTGTCTCTGACACGTTGATGTCTCAATAACCAAAGGGATTGTTTTAGCATAAGTCACGCCGATATGTATGGAGGATAAGAACCATTGGCGAAGGTGAACAAGTCAAAACAAAGTTTACAAGTCTTACCGAACCGATGGTCACAATGATAAATATGTCAGTGACATATTGTGAATGATCACTCCGATGAAGGATATAAAAGGGGTATTGGGGAAACAACCATGATCGGGTAGTTTAAAATAAGTCATCCCCATGTCCTATGTTGCTCCGATAATGATAGTAGCCGCACTTATCGCTAAGACTCTTGCCGATAATCATATTAGAGACACTTCAGATATTGAAGTAAGATGTTATTCCCACAGATATAATGTAAGTCAGACTGACGATAGCCATGCTCATTTCTATATCGGGTAGATCTTGAAATATCTTTTCGATACAAACTCGTATATGAAAGATGACATCGAGGAGACAAATGAAGGGTCATAGCGATTAATCCACATGGAAATGTTTGTGCCATAAGAAGATATTAAATCACCCTGACATTACAAAAATCATACCGATGAAAGGAGTTATGAAGATGTGACATCTCACAACGATCATGAAAGTTAATACACTGGAACAATTAATTGCAAACAAGGAAGAAATCCTTTGAAAAGCCATTCGAAATTACTGCAATTAGATTCAAATGAATTGTCTGAGAGGAGCGCATAAACTAGAACTCAAAGGAAAGGATAGAGGAGTCCAATCATCACATAACAAGTACATACTCAAAAGCCTCTATGTGATAGACTACATTTTTAATTTGCCATCCATAATTGTAATGGATACTTTAGTGAAAGGAAAGGGTAGAAAATAGCAGGGTGAGACTAGTAAACCCAAGAAACAAAAAATTGACAAAAGCCCTGATGAGAAAATAAAGGACAAGAAATTGAATTAGGACTTAATTGACCAATTGCCTAGATCAACCCCTAAAGCCTGAAGCTCTACACAACTTAGGGCAGAGGTAGAGAAACTAGAAGACAAATGCAAATACCTTGGAAACATGTGGACACCAATAGGAGGTTATGAATTGTTCAAATTCCACTACAATAGAAGATTCAAGAATTTCCCAGTGTTTAACCCATGGCACTTAAATTTGGGAAAATTAGTAGTTCCTGATGTATTTTTGAATGCAGAACTCCTCAAACTCCTAGCTAAGTAGTATAAACCAAGCCTCAAGGCCATATACAACCTGCAAGGGGAACCTATTATACATTTGTCTAAGAATGCCATTTGTGAAGTATTTGACTTAGATGATTTGTGTAATGTTCCCATAGTTTATGAAGATTTGGACAAAGAATATTGGAGGATGGACACGACCTATAATGGATGGAGATTACCTATTCACAGGCCTAGGGAAGAAGGAGAAAAGGTGCTTCTTAATGATAATGATGGACCTCCATTCCATGTGTCATTGTTTGAACCATACATACAATACACATATTATTCTATGGGCCAAGTCCTAGGGTCAGAGGTTCTTAATTTTATGACAATTCCTTTTATTGTGATAGCCACAGATATCGAGTGTCACAATGCCAAGCAATTTGACTATGCTGCCTATGTTTCTGGAAGAATTGATTCTGGCGTAACTGCAATCAAGAACAACGCACCATCGGTCTCTTTTGAACACTACTCACTCCTCATGCACATGGTGCTTTATTATGGCCAAGAAATAGGATTATGGCCAAGTGAATTCAAAGTTGCTCAAATGGACCAGAGGGGACAAAAGTCCCATGTACAAATGTGGACGAGTATATGGGATAGCAGGTATGCCCATTCTAGTTATATTCATTTTCAAGAATACTGTGTGAAGGTGTTGTAAAGATACTTCAATCATCCTTGTGAATATTCACTATCAAATGAAATAAAGAGTTTTCTCAGACCTAAAGATTTTGGTGGTCCTCCTACTATTACCCACAACTAGGGAGATTGGTATTGTTTTGAGGATGCTACCATGGACAGAATTTATGGTTTTGAAGACACCCCATTTATATTGCCCAAGATAGTTCCTGACAGAATTTCCTACTTAGAGATAGTTAGGCAAATGAATGGCTCTAATGTGATGCACTTGAGCTCCTATGACAAGAAATCCTTCATGCCTAGTACTCTATGTTTTGGAGATTTTACTGTGGTGTCAAAAGAGGGTTATGGTCTCATTATGGATAAACTGATGCATTACAACATGAGATATGTAGAGGCAAGAAAATGATTTGATTCTAAGGGTTTCATTGATCTTTCTAGGAGAAAACAAAACCACAGTGGATATACACATGTCTCATATCCACAAGATGACATTACCAAGAATATGGAAGAAACTAAAGTTGAATTAGTGATTGTGAAATACAATAGAGAATTAGATGAGAAGAACAGACAGCTTGCAGAGATAGAGTTGTGTTAGATTCAGGACAGAAAACTGAGAGGGGGGGTGAATCAGTTGTCAAAATCTTTCTTTCAATTAAACGCTTAAATCCTCTTTGTGATTTAGAAGCATATTAATAAATAAATCATGGAAATATAATGCATTAAACCAAGAGCATAAACACATCAACACATAAGACACCAAGATTTTGACATGGAAAACCTGGTTAAGGGAAAAACCATGGGGTGATTAACCCAAGATTGTATTCTCTATTAGAAGAATAGAAAGAACAAAATAGCACATGCCAATTAGGGCTCACTACCTGAGCACACTACTCACAAGAGGCACACTGCCTACAAGAGACATACTGTCTACAAAATAATAAGTATCACATACTTGAACTAGAGAATAGCATCTTCACCATGCTTGAATTATTTCCATTTAAGCCCAAAACTTCTGCTCTACCTTTCACTCTCTTCCTCATTATCACACTCTCATCTCCACAAGACACTTTGAAATGACTTTACAACTCTTTATTTATACAAGACATCGACTTAGGAATAATCATCTAAGTCAGCAAACATCTACAAGAACATCTGCAAGATGTGTAATTCATCTAGTCGGCCAAACTTAGGAAGAACACCATCATCTAGAAGTTATTCTTCAATTGCAAGCTTAAACTCTAATGTGGACCACCAACATGAACTGGACACAATCCAAAGACCTCCACAAGCTTGCCTGAGTCACCAAGAACATCCACACTTCATCTGCTTACTAAAATCCTTATCTCCTTCATCTGGAACCTCAAGAACACAGTCGGTCATCACTGTCACAATGGAATAGATTCTTGCGGACCTCCAAACCACTAACCAATTGAGTTATCACTTCACATGGACTTTCTAAACACTCCACCAAATCTATAGAATAGGATATTGCATTTCTAGATCCCACTGGACTAGTTTTACTCTAGCAGCCACAACTTCTTTAGATCTTCATGTGGACCTCTGAAATCTTTGCTGGATCATCTTAAGATCATATCTACAAACCCTTTGAACCACATCCTCTAATAGTCATCTTATCTTGAATCTTTACCTTATTGTCTTCACTGTTCTTCTTTATTCCTGATATGACCAATTTTCTCAATATCCTTAGCACATAGCTCATCCAATCCTTATCATCAATGCAACATGAGTATGTTGACATCAATGACAACATTGGTTAGGCCCAAACTTGTAACAATCTCCCCCTTTGTCATTGATGGCAACATATGATGTGAAAAACTATTTTGACCATTAAGACAAGAACTTTTCTTTACTGACACAACTCCCCTATCACCAACAACTGTTCACTTGTCTTCTCTTCCTTTACTGCTCCCCCTTTGATTAGCCACCACTTATTTTTTACATGTCTTCTCTCCCCCTTTAACATCAATGGCAAAGGGCACATACTTGTAATTCCACCATTTCAAAATCATACCAGCTACTCCCCCTGAGTAGCAGCTCCCCATCATCAATCTGGACCACAAGATATGGCTATGATATCCACCGGACTGATGCACATCAGTGCACCTTAGTTCATCACCAGAGGGGTAATAACCCCTAACTTCTCCCTGAGATACTCAAAAGAGTCCTTAGGTAGAGGTTTAGTAAAGATATCTGTAATCTAATCCTTGGAAGGCACAAACTCGAATCTGGCTTCATTCTTGTTCACTTGCTCTCTTAGAAAGTGAAACTTGATAGATATGTGCTTGGTCTTTGAATGCAACACCAGATTCTTAGATATATCTATTGCACTTGAATTATCACACAAGATTGTGATAGTCTCCTCATATTCTACTCTTATGTCTCTTAGCATTTGCTTCATCCATAAAACTTGAGTGCAACTACCAGCTGTTGTAATATATTATGCTTCTGCAGTGGACAAAGATATTACCTCTTGTTTCTTGCTTAGCCAAGAAACTAATCTCTTCCCTAAAAAGAATGCTCCACCACTGGTACTCTTCTGGTCATCCACATCTCCTACCCAATCCACATCTGTATATGCATGAAGAGAGAAATTATGATCTCTAGGATACCACAAACCATACTCAACTATCCCTTTCAGATACCTAAAATTCCTCTTGATAGCCATGACATGAGATTCTCTAGGATCAACTTGGAATCTAGCAACAAGACCAACAACATTCATAATATCAGGTCTAGTTTGAGTGAGATACAATAATCCTCCAATCATTGACCTGTACTTTTTCTGATTAGTCTTAGGAGAGTCATCATCTTTCCTTAATTTACATCTGGTTGCCATGGGAGTACTCATTGGTTTTGACTCTTCCATCCCAAATTTCTTCAACAATTCTTTCACATATTTGGTCTGAGAAATGAAGATTCCTTTCTTTGTTTGAGTGATTTGTAGACCCAAGAAGAAATTCATTTCCCCAAGAATGGACATCTCAAATTCACTTTTCATTTGATTTGCAAAAGTTTTACACATATTATCTCTTCCTCTAAAAATGATGTCATCAACAAATACTTCAACAATCAAGATATTTTCATGATCAAGTTTGAAGTACAAATTGTTAGATTTAGGGAACACAACTGAGAGGGGGGAGTGAATCAATTGTATAAAACTTTCTCCCTTTTATGTACTTACTCCACATTGTTAATTAGCAGCATAATAGAAGATCAATCATGAAAGCACAATGTAACAAATCAATAGTAGAAACACATCAACACATGAAACACCAAGATTTTGATGTGGAAAACCTGGTTAAGGGAAAAACCACGAGGTGATTAACCTAAGATAATATTCTCTGTTAGAAAAATAGAAAGAACAAATGGCACATGCCAATTAGGGCTCACTACCCGAGCACACTGCTCACAAGAGGCTCACTACCTACAAGAGACTCACTATCTACAAGAGACTCACTGTCTACAAAAGAATAAGTATTACATACTTGAACTGGTAATTGGCATCTCCACCATGCTTGAGTCAATTCCATTTAAGCCCAAACCTTCTGCTCTGCTTTTCGCTCTTCTCCTTGCTACCACATTCTCCTCTACACCAATACAACTTTGAAATGACTTCACAATCCTTTATTTATACACGACATCAACTTCAGAACAAACATCTAAGTCAGAAAACAACCACAAGAACATTCGCAAGGTGTATAATTCATCCGGTCGGCTAGTCACAGAAAGAACACCTTCATCTAGAAGTATTTCTTCAATTCCAGGCTCTAACTCTAATGTGGACCATCAACATGAACTAAACATAATCCAAGGACCTCTACAAGCTTTCCTGAATCACCATGAACATCTGCACTTCCTCTACTTACTGAAATCCTTCTCTCCTTCATCTAGAACCTCAAGAACACAGTCTATCATCACTGTCACAAAGGAATAAGTTCTTCCAAACCTTCAAGCCACAAACCAATCTAATTGAAACTTCACAAGGATGTCCTCAACACTTCGTCAAATCCACAGAATGGGATAATGCATTACCGAACCTCACCGGACCTATCTGTCTCACTCTGTCAGCACTGAACATCTGTCAGAATTGGTTCTACTTGAGCAACCATAACTTCTTCAGATCTTCATGCGGACCCCTAAAAACTTGACTGGAGCATCTCAAAACTTATATCTACAAACCCTTTAAACCACATCCTCTGATCCTCAACCTATCTTGGACTTTTATCTTGTTGTCATCACTGTTCTTGATTGAAACTAATTTTCTCAATATCCTCAGCACACAACTCATCTAATCCTTCTCATTAATGCAACATGAGTATGTTGACATCAATGACAATACTAGTTTAACCCATACTTGCATCAATCTCCCCCTTTGCCATTGATGGCAACATATTATGTGAAAAACCATCAAGACAAGAACTTCTCCTTACTGTCACAGCTCCCCCTATCAACAACAACTATTCACATGTCTTCTCTTCCTGTACTGCTCCCCCTTTGATCATCAACCACTTGTTTTTCACATGTCTTCTCTTCCTGTACTGCTCCCCCTTTGAACACCAACCACTTGTTTTTCACGTCTTCTCTCCGCCTTTGACATCAATGGCAAAGGGCTCATACTTGCAACTTCAGAATCACACCTGCTGCTCCCCCTGAGTAGCAGCTCACCATCATCAATCTGGATCACAAGATATGACTATGATATCCACTGGACTGATGCACATCAGTGCATCCTAGTTCATCACCGGAGGGGCAATAACCCCTAACTTCGCCCTAAGATACTCAAAAGAGTCCTTGGGAAGAGGTTTAGTAAAGATATCTGTAATCTAATCCTTGGAGGGCACATACTCTAATCTGACTTCATCCTTGTTCACTTGCTCTCTCAGAAAGTGAAACTTGATAGATATGTGCTTGGTCTTAGAATGGAACACCAGATTCTTAGAAATATTTATTGCACTTGAGTTATCATAGAAAATTGTGATAGGCTCCTCATATTCTACTTTAATGTCTCTTAGCATCTACTTCATCCATAAGATTTGAGTGCAACTACCTGCTGCTACAATGTATTCTGCTTTAGTTGTAGACAGAGATATTGCCTCTTGTTTCTTGCTTAGCCAAGAAACCAATCTTTTTCCCAAAAAGAATGCTCCACCACTGGTACTCTTCTGGTCATCCACATCTCCTGCCCAATCTACATCTGTATATGCATGAAGAGAGAAATCATGATCTCTAGGATACCATAGACCATACTCAACTGTCCCCTTTAGATATTTAAAAATCCTCTTGATTACCATAACATGAGATTCTCTAGGAGCAGCTTGGAATCTAGCAACAAGACCAACAACCTACATAATATCTGATCTAGTTTGAGTGAGATACAATAGTCCTCCAATCATTGACCTATATTTTGTCAGATCAACCCTGGGAGAGTTATCATCTTTGCTCAACTTGCATCCGGTTGCCATTGGAGTGTTCATTTGCTTTGAGTCTTCCATCCCAAATTTCCTCAACAATTCTTTCACATATTTTGACTGAGAAATGAAGATTCCTTTCTTTGTTTAAGTAATTTGTAGACCCAAAAAGAAATTCATTTCTCCAAGCATTGACATCTCAAACTCACTTTTCATTTGACTTGCAAAAGTTTTACACATACTATCTCTTCCTCTAAAAATGATATCATCAACAAATACTTCAACAATTAAGATGTTTTCATGATCAATTTTGAAATACAAATTACTGTCAGCAGTACCTTTGTTAAAACCAATCTTTAAGAGATGTTTATCCAATCTTTCATACTAGGCTCTTGGGGCCTGCTTCAGTCCATACAGTGCCTTTTTCAATTTATAGACCATGTCACTATGATCAGACAATTGAAATCCATCCGGTTGCTCAATATACACTTCTTCTTCCAAATTACCATTTAGGAAGGTAGATTTGACATCCATCTGATACACCTTGAAATCCTTGAAGGTAGCAAATGCAAGAAATAATCTGACTGCTTTAATTCTTGCCACCGGAGCAAAAGTTTCTTCAAAATCAACTCCTTCTATTTGAGAGTAACCTTTGTAAACTAATATGGCCTTATTTCTGATTACTTCACTGGCTTCATTCAATTTGTTCTGGAAGACCCATTTGGTTCCAATCAAATTTTTATTTCTTGTTCTGGGAACAAGATCCCAAGTGTGATTCTTCTCAATTTGCATCAGTTCTTCCTCCATTGCCTTAGTCCAGTTTTCATTATTGCAGGCTTTATTTACTATCTTAGGTTCCATCTTTGAAATTAGACAATACTCATCTGAATTTTGAGCAATTCTCCTCCTTATTTGCACCCCTTTACTTTTGTCACCTATGATCTAATCTTCAGAGTAGTTTAGAGTTACATACCTTAGAATTTTGGGAGTTTCTTGCACTTATAACTCTTGACCAGTCTCATTGAGACTTATCTCTTCTTCCTGTCTTACCGGATCATCTTGACTTTGTTTCTCAGAAGAGGCTTGGATACCTTGAATCTGAACACCATTCTGATCATCTTCATCATGCTCAAGAATTCTTGAGGGTCTTTCAATTTCTTCATCAACCTTCACATTTACACTTTCTACAATCTTTCTCAGTCTCTTGTTGTAACACCGGTATGCTTTGCTTTGAGTATAATAACACAAGAATATTCCTTCATCACTTCTAGCATCAAACTTTCCTAGATCTTCATCTCTTTTAATGTAACATCTGCTACCAAAAACTCTGAAGCATCTCATAGTGGGAGTAATGCAAAACCATAGTTCATGAGTCTTACTGGTATAGTTTCTAATTTGAACTCGATTGAGAGTGTAGACTGTAGTGCTGATAGCTTCTCTCCAATAGATCTAAGGAACATTTTCTTCCATCATCATGGTCATGGATGCTTCCTAGATGGTCTGGTTCTTTCTCTCAACAACTCCATTATGCTATGGAGTCCTAGGGGCAGACAACTATCTCTTTATTCCATGTTTCTCACAGAAGTTTATGAACTCACCTGATGTCAATTCTCCACCTCTATCAGACCTCAGACATTTCAATTTTAATCTAGTCTCATTTTCTGCCATAGCCTTGAATATTTTGAATTTCTCAAGAGCTTTTGATTTCTCTATTAGAAAGGTTACCCACATCATCCGAGAATAGTCATCAATTAGCAACATGAAGTATCTATCACCTTGCACACTCCTGATTCTTGTCAGACCACATAAGTCAGTATGAACCAAGTCTAATAATCTGGTAAAAGATTGTTCCTTACTTTTGAATGAGATTCTGCTATGTTTTCCCAACTAACATTCTTTGCACAAACTATTTGTAGGTTTTACCAATTTTGGAAGGTCTCTTACAACCTGAGTATTGCTTATCTTGATGATATTATCAAAGTTCACATGACACATTCTTCTATGCCATAACCAACTCTGATCAACTTGAACAAATAAACAACTTTTATTAGTACCAGTCAAGTGAAAGATGTTACCTTTTGTTTGGGTACCAGATACAATCTCTATTCTGAAACTTTCAAAGATCTTGCATTTTCTATTCTTGAATCTGAGATCATAGCCTTTGTCAACCAGCTATCCAACACTGAGAAGACTGTGCTTTAATCCTTCAACATACAGTACATTACCAGTTTTGTTCTTTCCATCAAGAGAAATAGTTCCTCTACCTCTGATTCTACTAGCAGAATTATCTCCAAACTTTACAATTCCTCCTTCATACTTTTCCAAATTTAAGAACTTTTTCTTGTCACCTGTCATATGGTGAGAGCATCCACTATCAATGACCCAATCATCCTTTGTTTTAACTTGAGCAGCCAGAGCTTTTTCTTCAACTTCATGATTGACAGATATAGAGGATATTTGTTCCCCTTCTTTGATGGCAAGAAACACCCATTCATTACCAGATTTGTTTCCTGTCTATGATTCATCATCTGTTACTCCCTCATTATCATCTTCTTCATGAACATAGTAACAATTCTTTTGAAACCTTAGTCTGTTAGGATTTGGTCTTGAAAATCTTTCCGAACATCTTGAGGCAAAATGACCAATTTTATTGCAGTTAAAACACTTAAAAGGTAATTTTATTGCAGTTTTTTTGCAATAAGAGCTTCAAGATGAGCAGTTTCAACTTCTTCTTCTTCTAAGTCTTTTCTTGTTGTTTCATACCATGATAGGTTCCTTGAAGAGTTTTCTCCCAGATCAAACCTTTGTTTCCCTTTTACAAAGGCATTGGCTTTGAATGCAGATTTAGTCTTTGAAGGATCATCTCCAAATTTGGCCATTTCAAAAGCAGCCAATTTACCAACCAATTGATCTCTTGTGACTGTTGTGTGAGCTCTGAATTCTTCGATTGCAAAAGCCTTGATTTTATATGAGGCGGGAAGGGATCTAAGAACTTTACCAATGATTTCTTCTTCACTCAAGATTCCACCTACATTTCTAATCCCACAAACCAACTCATTCACTCTTGGCATAAAAGAGGTAATATTTTCATCATCTCTCATCTTTAGTTTTTCAAATTTGCCTTTTAGACTTTGTAACCTTGCACATTTAACAAACTAATCTCCTTCATGGTTCCAGTTTCCCCCAAATCTCAAAGGCAGTTGGTAGATCAATAACATTTGAGAGCTTTGAGTCAGATAATGCACTTAGAAGAGCCTCTTTGGTCCGTAGATTGTTTTCAGCATCTGTGATTTCATTTAGGGTTGTCGGACCACCCTGTGGAGGGACATAAGCTTTTGTAACCATGGACCAGTATGCAAATCCCATACACTGTAAGTGACATTTCATGTAACCTTTCCAAAGAGTAAAGTTGGTTCCATCAAACTTCGGACTATCCTTCTTGTAAGACGACATCCTGGATCTCTTCAAACGGTTAAGCTCCTTTTAGAGGAACTTAGCTTTGATACTAATTATTAGATTTAGGGCACATAACTGAGAGGGGGGGTGAATCAATTGTATAAAACTTTCTCCCTTTTATGTACTTAACACCACATTGTTAATTAGCAGCATAATAGAAGATCAATCATGAAAGCACAATGTAACAAATCAATAGCATAAACACATTAACACATGAAACACCAAGATTTTGACGTGGAAAACCTGATTAAGGGAAAAACCACAGGGTGATTAACCTAAGATAATATTCTCTATTAGAATAATAGAAAGAACAAATGGCACATGCCAATTAGGGCTCACTACTCGAGCACACTGCTCACAAGAGGCTCACTACCTACGAGAGACTCACTGTCTACAAAAGAATAAGTATTACATACTTGAACTGGTAATTAGCATCTCCACCATGCTTGAGTCAGTTCCATTTAAGCCCAAACCTTCTACTCTGCTTTTCGCTCTTCTCCTCTCTACCACATTCTCCTCTACACCAATACAACTTTGAAATGACTTCGTAATCCTTTATTTATACACAACATCAACTTAGGAACAAACATCTAAGTCAGCAAACAACCACAAGAACATTTGCAAGGTGTATAATTCATCCGGTCGGCCAGTCACAGAAAGAACACCTTCATCTGGAAGTACTTCTTCAATTCTAGGCTCCAACTCTAATGCAGACCATCAACATGAACT
This sequence comes from Cunninghamia lanceolata, assembly GCA_027924645.1. Classification (NCBI taxonomy): domain Eukaryota; kingdom Viridiplantae; phylum Streptophyta; class Pinopsida; order Cupressales; family Cupressaceae; genus Cunninghamia; species Cunninghamia lanceolata. Next base: position 11,966,341 of record BSBN01000388.1, on the reverse strand, counting down.
TAACATAATCCAAGGACCTCCATAAGCTTTCATGAATCACCATGAACATCCGTACTTCCTCTACTTACTGGAATCCTTCTCTCCTTCATCTGGAACCTCAAGAACACAGTTTGTCATCACTGTCACAAAGGAATAGGTTCTTCTAGACCTTCAAGCCACAAACCAATCTACTTGACACTTCACAAGGATGTCCTCAACACTTCCTCAAATCCACAAAATGGGATAATGCATTACCGGACCTCACCGGACCTATCTATCTCACTCTGTCACCACTGAACATCTATCAGAACCGGTTCTACTTGAGCGACCATAAATTCTTTAGATCTTCATGTGGACCCCTGAAAACTTGACTGGAGCATCTCAAGACTTATATCTACAAACACTTTAAACCGCATCCTCTAATCCTCAACCTATCTTGGACTTTTACCTTGTTGTCATCACTATTCTTCACTGTTCCTGATTGAGATTAATTTTCTCAATATCCTCAGCATACAGCTCATCTAATCCTTCTCATTAATGCAACATGAGTATGTTGACATCAATGATAATACCGGTTCAACCCATACTTGCAACACAAATTACTGTTAGCAGTACCTTTGTTGAAACCAATCTTCATAAGATGCTTATCCAATCTTTCATACCAGGCTCTTGGGGCTTGCTTTAGTCCATACAGTGCTTTCTTCAACTTGCAGACCATATCACCATGATCAGATAATTGAAATCCATCCAGTTGCTCAATGTATACTTCTTCTTCCAAGTCACCATTCAGAAAGGTGGACTTGACATCTAATTGATATACTTTGAAATCCTTAAAGGTAGCAAAAGAAAGAAATAATCTGACTGCTTCAATTCTTGTCACCAGATCAAAATTTTCTTCAAAATCATCTCCTATTTGAGAGTAACCCTTACAGACCAATCTGGCTTTATTTCTAATTACTTTACCAACTTCATTCAGTTTGTTCTGGAAGACCCATTTGGTTCCAATCACATTCTTGTTTCTAGGTCTGGGAACAAGATCCCAGGTGTGATTTTTCTCAATTTGCATCAGCCCTTCCTCCATTGCTTTAGTCCAATTTTTATCATTGTAATCTTCATTCACTATCTTAGGTTCAATAGTTGAAATCAGAAAATATTCATCTAAATCTTGAGCAATCCTCCTTATTTGTACACCTTTGCTTTTATCACCTATGATATGATCTTCAAAGTGGTTCAGTCTTACATACCTGGGAACTTTGGGAGTTTCTTGCACTTCTAATTCTTGATCAGGCTCATTATAACTCATCTTTTCTTCCTGATTTACCAGATCAGTTTGAATCTAAATTTTAGAAGGGGCTTGGGCTCCTTGAATCAGAACACTATTTTGATCATCTTCATCATATTCATAAAACCTTGAAGGTTTTTCAATTCCTTCATCAACCTTCACATTTGTGCTTTCTATAATCTTTCTCAATCTCTTGTTATAACACCGGTATGCTTTGCTTTGAGTAGAGTAACCCAAGAATATTCCTTCATCACTTCTAGCATCAAACTTGCCTAGATCTTCATCTCTTTTAATATAACATTTTCTACCAAAGACTCTGAAATACCTCACAGTAGGAGTGATGCCAAACCAAAGTTCATAAGGAGTCTTACTAGTATTGCTTCTGATTTGAACTCGATTGAGAGTATAGACTGCAGTGCTGACAGCTTCTCTCCAATAGATCTGTGGAACATTTGCTTCCATCATCATGGTCCTAGATGCTTCCTGGATGGTCCAGTTCTTTCTCTCCACTACTTCATTCTGTTGTGGAGTCCTAGGAGCAGACAACTATCTTTTTATTCCATGTTTCTCATAGAATTCTATGAACTCACCAAATGTGAATTCCCCACCTCTATCAGACCTCGGACATTTTAATTTTAATCCGGTTTCACTCTATACCATAGCCTTGAATATTTTGAATTTCTCAAGAGATTCTAATTTCTCTTTCAAGAAAGTAACCCACATCATCTGGGAATGGTCATCAATTAATAACATGAAGTATCGATCACCTTGCACACTCCTTATTCTTATCAGACCACATAGATCAGTATGAACTAAGTCCAATAATCCAGTAGAAGATTGTTCCTTGCTTTTGAATGAGACTCTACTTTGTTTCCCCAACTGACATTCTTTGCACAAGCTATTTGTAGGTTTCACCAGTTTTGTAAGATTTCTTGCAGCCTAAGTGTTGCTTATCTTGATGATATTATCAAAATTCACATGACACATCCTCCTATGCAATAGCCAACTCTGATCAATTTGCACAAATAGACAACTTTTACCAATACCAACTAAATGGAAGATATTACCTTTTGTCTGAGTACTGGATGCAATCTCTGTTCCAGGACTTTTAAAGATTTGGCATTTTCTATTTTTGAATCAGAGATCATAGCCTTTGTCCACCAACTATCTAGCACTGAGAAGATTGTGCTTCAATCCTTCAACATACAGTACATTACCAGTTTTGTTCTTTCCATCAAAAGAAATAGTTCCTCTACCTCTGATTCTACCAGCAAAATTATCACCAAACTTTACCACTCCTCCTTCATATCTTTCCAAATCTAAGAACTTATTTTTGTCACCTATCATTTGGTGAGAGCATCCACTGTCAATGACCCAATAATCCTTTTCTTCAACTTGGGTAGCCAGAGCTCTTTCTACAACTTTATGATTGACATATTCAAAGGGCATTGGATCTTCTTCCTTGATGGAAATAAACACCCAATCACTTCCAAATTTGTTTCTTGTCTCTAATTCATCATCTATCACTCCTTCATTATCATCATCTTCATGAACATAGTAACAATTCTTTTGGAACCTTGATCTATTAGGATTTGGCCTTGAAAATCTTTTCAGACACTTTGAAGAAAAATGACCAATCTTATTGCAGTTAAAACACTTAAAAGGCAATTTCCCTTCATACTTATCAAATCCTCTTGGCAGTGTTTTTGCAATAAGGGCTTCAAGCTAAGTAGTTTCAGCTTCTCCTTCTTCCAGGTCTTTTCTTGCTTTTTCATACCATGATAGTTTCCTTGAAGAGTTCTCTCCTAGATCAAACCTTTGTTTTCCTTTTACATAAGCACTAGCTTTGAATGCAGATTCAGTCTTGGGGGGCACATCACCAAACTTGGTCATTTCAAATGTGGCCAATTTACCAACCAATTGATCTCTTGTCACACTTGAATGGGCTTTGAATTCTTCAATGGCAACAACCTTGATTTTATAAGAAGTAGGAAGGGATCTGAGAACTTTGCCAACAATCTCATCTTCATCCAAGACTTCACCAGCACATCTAATGCCACAAACAAGCTCATTTACTCTTGGCATAAAGGTAGTGATATTTTCATCTTCTCTCATCTTCAGATTTTTAAATTTCCCTTTCAAACTCTATAGCTTTGCACATTTAACATACTTGTCTCCTTCATGCAGAAGTTTCAATTTTTCCCAAATCTCAAAAGCAGTTTGTAGATCAACAACATTTGTAAGCTCTGAATCAGACAAGGTGCTTAGAAGGGCTTCTTTAGTTCACAGATTGTTTTTAGCATTTGTGATTTCACTTGTGGATTTCAGGTCATTTTGAGGAGGTGTATACTTTGTTGTAGCCATGGTCCAGTACTGCATTCCCATACATTGCAAGTGACATTGCATGCAACTTTTCCAAAGATTAAAATTGGTTCCATCAAACTTTAGACTATCCTTCTTGTAGGTTGACATCCTGGATCTCCTTAAGAGGTTAAGCTCGTTTTAGAGGAACCTAGCTCTGATACCACTTGTTAGATTTAGGATAGACAACGAAGAGGGGGGATGAATCAATTGTAAAAAACTTTCTTTCAATTAAACACTTAAATCCTCTTTGTGATTTAGTAGCATATTAATAAATCAATCATGGAAACATAATGCATTAAACTAAGAGCAGAAACACATCAATACATAAGACACCAAGATTTTGATGTGGAAAACCCGGTTAAGGGAAAAACCATAGGGTGATTAACCCAAGATTGTATTCTCTATTAGAAGAATAGAAAGAATGAAATGGCACATGCCAATTAGGGCTCACTGCCCGAGCACACTGCTCACAAGAGGCCCACTGCCTACAAGAGACACATTGTCTACAAAATAATAAGTATCACATACTTAAACTGGAGAATAGCATCTTCACCATGCTTGAATCAGTTCTATTTAAGCCCAAAACTTTTGCTCTACCTTTCATTCTCTTCCTCGCTATCACACTCTCATCTCCACAAGACACTTTGAAATGACTTTACAAGTCTTTATTTATACAATACATCAACTTAGGAATAATCATCTAAGTCTGCAAACATCTACAAGAACATCCGCAAGATGTGTAATTCATCCGTTCAGCCAAACTTAGGAAGAACACCATCATTCAGAAGTTATTCTTCAACTACGAGCTCAAACTCTAATGCGGACCACCAACATGAACTAGACATGATCCAAAGACCTCCACAAGCTTGCTTGAGTCACCAAGAACATCCACACTTCATCTACTTAATGAAATCCTTATCTCCTTCATCCGGAACCTCAAGAACACAGTCTGTCATCACTGTCACAATGGAATAGATGCTTACAGACCTCCAAACCACTAACCAATTGAGTTATCACTACACATGGACTTCCTAAATGCTCCACCAAATCTGCAAAATAGGATATTGCATTTCTGGATCCCACCAAACCTATCCGTGTCACTCTGTCACCTCTAAACACCTGTCAAAACCAATTTTACTCTAGCGGCCACAACTTCTTTAGATCTTCATGTAGACCTCTAAAATTTTTACTAGATCATCTTAAGACTCATATCTACAAACCCTTTGAACCGCATCCTCTGATAGTCATCTTATCTTGAATCTTTACCTTACTGTCTTCACTGTTCTTCTCTGTTCTTGATATGACTAATTTTCTTAATATCCTCAGCACATAGCTCATCCAATCCTTATCATCAATGCAACAGGAGTATGTTGACATCAATGACAACACTGGTTAGGCCCATACTTGCAACATGTTGTTGTCCTCTACTGATGAGGGGTCTGCAGAAGAAGAAGAGCCAAATCAACATGCAACCATAATATCCAAACAAAAAATGCAATGCTACCAATCTCCTGATATAGAATGTGCTAAGGAGGGGCTTGCTGATGAAGATCCTAGACAAGTAGCATATGATTCTTTTATTTCATATGATCAATTTATTCATTCTAAAGAGTTTAAATCATTTTTATATAAATGCAAGGGGAAAGAGATCAGGGAGTCAATTGATAATGTCACAACTAACAATGAAAGACAATTAATTGATATATTAAAAACAATTGTGGAGGTGAATTGCAAGCTATGACTCCTAGTAAAGATAGATAGTTGCTCAGAGAAGAAGGCGATATGATATTTCCTAGTCTTGATTTGAATTCGACTTTGGTGTTTGATTGTTTTTTGCATAATACAGATGACAAATATAAGCTCACTCCTGAGGGTGTCACAGAAGTGTCTATTGGCACCAAATATAACAACAATGAAAATTCACTAATGATATGGGCCTTGTACCTGCCTCATAAGAAGACAACCATTATAGATACTAGAATGGCTTTGGGGCATGTCATGCCTTTGAAGGCAAGGCAAACTGACCCCTTGATTACTACAGAAATTGGCATAAATGTTGCAAAGTTAAAGAAAGCACAGGCTCAGATGCTGATCAAAGAACAAGATACATATAAATTGAGCTGTGAAAGATTAACAAAAGAAAATGATTTTTTGAAAGATACTGTTAAAAATACCTTCAAAGGGTCAGTGAAAAGGTTAACTCAAGGAGAGAGCTCACAAAGTGCCCAAACACCATCTATTCATCAGATAGCTCAGGTCCAGATTGACACACTTACAACAGTGCTCCAGAATAGGCATGTCAACATGATGCATTGGATGAACTAATTTTGGGATATTTATTCTGAAAATTATAAAGTAATCCAAGAGCATGAGAGGCTCCACAACAGGCTACAGGAGAAACTCCATGAGACACAAAGTAAGGATGTTTCTGACAATACAGGTACTTCTAGTGCAAAAGACTTGATTGAGCAGCATCAAAAATTTTATGACTAGCTTTAGAACAATGCCAAAGAATGTATTGAGGCTTCAAAAGTAGGAGTACCCATGTTGTTCAAAAACAATAAAGAACTGAAGAGAAAAGATGAATGGAGTAAAGACTATCAAGTGATATTGCATGAAGCCTTAGGAGCTCTCAAGGACAAAGACTCTACATCTAAGGAAGCCTGCAAGCATTTGGAGAAGATGGTAATGATGGATGTGATCACAAGAAATGCTATTAAATTTACTGATACACATCACAGCCAAGAGTATTTGGATCACATTGCTTAGATATATCTATGGTTGAATAGAGCTTAAGCATCATTATTTTTATTGTTATGTTAAATCATGTTAATTCCCAAAAGACATTTTGAAGAGTTATGTCTCTTCATAAGTATTTCTATATAAGTTGAACATATGATGTTTAATTATCATTGGCAGTAGGATGTAATGCATGAAGTTTATAATGTTTTAAAAAGGACCATGTTGCAAGCATTATATTAAAGAAGTAAATTGAAGTTCTTTGATTCTGTGGTTTTATTTTGGCATAAATTGTTTGTTAAAATTATTCAATTATATGGTCGTCTCTAATTCAGTATTTCCTTGTTATTCAAATTAATATATCAAGTATATTTTTAATCTGTCAATGCACATTTGCTATATTTGAGTGATTGGATTAATTGATTTCCATTAAAGGAATTAAAATCCTTCTGATCAGTCACAGTAACCTGGAAGTGTTAGTTTGGATTATTAAGAAGAACCATTTAATTAAGATTGTCATTCTGTCTCCAAGTTGATATTGTCTATTATTCTTGTATATTTCATTCAATTGGTTCCTTCAGGAAAGGATTAAAATTTCTTTTGGTGAATAGCAAGAAATCTAATTTTATCTATTGGATTATTAAAAAGAGTATGTCAATCATTTCCCTGCACGTTTATACAAGTTATAAACTAAAGTATTGTGCCAAATAGTTAGAATTACTGCCCAGTATAAGCCACTGGTCTTAGTCTTTCATTTGACTCTATTAACCCAACAAGGCACTGGTCTTATCTCAACTAATCATTTAAAAGCCCCTTTATTAGTTAAGCATAGTCATAAAATTTACCTTGATATTGCTTATACAATTTATACCAATCATCCATCATATATTAGATATTGAATTAGTTAGCAAGATTTTGTCTATTCTACACCATTTGCAACTATAGGTAGATCCATTTACTTAGTCAATATACTTACACTCAATCTTCTTTAATTTTCAAGGTTCACCTGCCTAGGTTTAGTAGGACCTAAAGTGCAGGGAGTCATCAAACCCTAAAGGTTGATTCCGTCGCGTTAGTTCAAAAATGTTGCAAATCTAAGCATAGAGCCTGGCATCCTCTTAGGATTAGCAACCTACATTTTTGAGACCTAACAAATTGGTGACTCTACTAGGGACCCAAATAAAGGACCTTAGTGAGAAACCATTCTTTTATAGAGTCAAAAATTTCAAAAAATACAATTTGGCAACACTGCTAGCAAGAAGAATCCAGAAAGATAAATTATAAACTTTTTCCTATTTACAAAAAAAGGTGGCGAATCTACAACCTGTTATAATAGAAAGTTAGTACCAAATTTGGTAACTCTTCTAGCAAGAAGAATCCAGAAAGATAAATTATAAACTTTTTCCTATTTACAAAAATAGGTGGCGAATCTACAACCTATTATAACAGAAAGTTAGGACCAAATGGATGGTAGAAGATCCAAGATGGAAGGGAAGAAATTACAATCATCTCCACAAATTAGAACCGTCCCCAAGAGGAATGGAACATCAAATTATCTTCATCAGAATAATAATCAGGAGATTCAAGAGGACAATATAGAACAAACTATCACAATCACAATAGTTTTATCCCTCTGCATGAATCAAATGAAAATTTCAACGGAGTAACTAATGATATATTGGAAAAACACAGACCTGATCCTCACAAATAGATTGAGTGTGAAGCATGGGCCATGAAGGAAATTGATCAAAGGCAAGCTAAATATGATTATGAAATGTCATTACAGTAGGAATAGGGGGTAAAACATAGATTCTCAAATCAAGAAGTGAATGAAAGTCCAAAAAATACAAGTATGAATGAAGCACAGCGGGATGTGCTTAGGCTCTAGGAAGAACTTGAAATGATCAAGATAGAGGAAACTAAGAGGCTGTTAAAACAAGAAACTCAATAGATAAAAAGTAGGACTAAAATAGCTGCCCCAAAATATGTACCTCCACATAGAGGAAACACTTTGAGGAATCCATAGCAAAACTTGCACCAAAATATAGGTGGTGTTTCTAGTTCACAAGCATCCAGAAGTCATCAAAATACCCTTCCTAAATATCCTAGACCACCTCTTGTGCACAACGCCTCTCAACATATGGCTAATCCATACCCACCCCCTAGTCAACAATATTATAGACCACAAAATCCTTATATAAATCCCCACATAAACCCACAATAGCAACATGCTTATCATTAGCATCCAAGTGGATATAATTACTATCCTAACCTACCACCCATGAATTTTTCACCTCAAAAACTCACAAACATATGTGGCCAATTTGATCTGACTGGATATCAATTCTATCCATACCCTATGGATAGTAATTGGAGAAATATAGTTCCCAAGTTCACTGGAAACAATGCAGTATCAGCTGAGGATCACATCAAAAGCTTCAATGCTTTCGTAAAAGATATTGATATGGACTATGAAGATATTAAAATGAGGTTATTCATGATGTCTCTAACTGAAGATGTAAGAGACTAGTTCAACAGCTTACCTGACGCTTCAATCAGTTCAATAACTGATTTCCATAATCAATTTAAGGAGCAGTATGGCAATTAATATGCCCCTGATTTTGCATTGCACGAACTGATAAGCATCCAAAAATACTAGAATGAGTCAGTATATGATTTCAATTTAAAATTTTCCAAGTTACACAACAAAATACCACATGGGTCTAAACTGACCGATCTAGTAGCATTGAGCATTTATTTGAAAGCATTTGATCCCAAGACAGGGTACAAACTTAGAAATCGGTGCCCTATGACCCTAGCTGAAGCATACAAAGTGGTGTTAACTATTGAGAACAACAAGAAAGCTGCAGGTATGGTTAGCAAAAGAGATAATCCTAGAGCTTATCAAAGCCCAAACATTCAACAAACTAAACAAGAAGGTCAGCATAGACATGAAAGACCTAGGTTGCATGATATGCCATATAATACAAATTGGAAAGATGGGAGACCCATTGAAAGCAGCAGAAAGCAACATTATGGTAAAGATACTCCTAACCCTCTGAAAAGAAATGGGGCACATGTGGTAGAAGATAAACCTTGGTGTTTGGTGTGCAATTTACCACACTCGCCTGAATACTGTGTAGTGGCTAAAACAGTACAACAAGAAGAAACATTATACAATTATAATAGAGACAATCACACAATAAACATGATGCAAGATACACCATATTTGCTGAATGAAGACTATTCTTCTACAGACAAAGAGGGATATGAATATGATGTGGCAAATAAGAAACATCATATCAACATGGGAAAACAAGAAGTATTCTCTGATCAGGAGGATGGTTATGAGGAACCTACCTATTATAACAATTCACCATATGATCAATGGAGAATGCCCACTAAAAATGAAAGAGAAGCTCTTACAATAGCCACAGTAGCTCAAGCTAAAAATGCCTATAACCTAAGGAAAAAGATAGTGAATGTTGAACAAGGAACACCTGGGAGTATCTTCATAAAATATCAAAATTACAAAAAGAATAATGCAAAGTCATCATTCAAAGAACCAGAAAAAGCTAATAAAAATAAAATGGAAGATAAATCGCAAAATCAAGAAAAAGAACATATAGAGATAGAAAGGAATGATCAAACTATGGCCCATTCGTTTGACATTGCTCATGCAATATCTCAGGTAAAGATATCAATACCACTTTTGGAAATGATGAAGATAGACAAATATAGAAATACAGTAGTTAAACTGATTTCAGATATACCAAATCAAAAACATAAAGAATCAGAGAATAGAACAAACAATGTTCACCAAGAAACTTTCCAAATTGCTGAAGTATATCTAGGTGATACCTTGACAAAGAATCCCTCACAGGTGGACCCTTTCTACACTACCTTATTAATCAAAAATAGGATACTAAGGAACTGCATGATTGATTCAAGCGCGGCCATGAATATCATGCCAATAGCAGCCATGAAAGAACTAGGAATGTGGGTTGACACTACATTTGGTAGGTGTTATGTAATGGATAATAGATCCATCCTAGTCATTGGCATTATGAGGGATGTGGAAATAAAACTTGTTTCATACCTCGAAGCAACCTATAACATTGATATCACTGTGGTTGACATTCCACCATATTATGGAATGCTCTTATCAAGACAATGGGCTGCAATGGCAGGAGGGAATGTCCAATTAGATTTATCATATGCTATAATACTAGTGGGAGGCAAAGAGAGAAAGCTGTGTAGGGAGCCAAGATATGAGAACATCATAGAACACTTGGATCAAAATCAAATAAACTTCTTTTGTGATACAGATTTGGGTGCCTTTAATGTTGAAACAAGTCAGCCAGAATTGCAGAATACTGATCCAATATATATTGAATCTAAGAAAGAGGAGAATGATGTTTGGAAGATGTATTTTGATAGTGCATGTAGCAAAATGGGAAATGGGGCAGGAGTATTATTTATTTCACCAGCAGGTAAAACTTTCAAATACTCATTCGTATTAACATTTGAATGCACAAACAATGTAGTAGAATATGAGGTTTTGCTCACTAGTTTAAATATAGCCATCAAGCATAAGATAAGAAAGTTGTATATGGTGACTCAGAATTAGTTACTTCCCAAGTGAGAGGGAAATACATGTCAAGAAACAAGAGGTTGAAACAATATAGAAATACTGTCTAGGATGATATTGATTTGTTTGATGCCTTCTCAATCAATTGGATTGATAGATCAAAAATTATTATGGTAGATTTTCTAGCAAATATCGCATTGAAAAGGGATGATATCACATTAGGAGGTATTACAGAAGTTGAATTCAAAACCAGACCTACTATCCTAGATAATGTACATAACTGACAAGTGTTTGATAATGATACTAATATAATCAACTTCCTACATTGTGTTGATCATTATGAAAATGAAGAGATTGATTTTAATGTGTTTGTAGAAGAACATGATGGGAAAGAAACTCTTTTTGGTCAAGCGATAGTTCAGCTAAAAACAAACAAAATACCTAAGGGACTTATAGCGTTGGAAAAGGCATTTGATGGATGTGATAGATTTAAAATGAAAGACACACCAACAGTACAGAATGACCTCGAAGAGATTAATTTGGGGTCACAGACAATCCTAAAGAATGTATACATTGGAAAGAATCTCAGTCCTAAAATCAGGAGCATGCCCATCACCTTACTCGGGAAGTATGGACATGTATTTGCATGGTCATATGATGATTTGAAAGCATATAGGGAGGATCTTTTTCAGCATGAAATACCATTAAAACTAGATGCTAAACCATTCAGGCAAAAACAGAGGCCTATCAATCCTACATTGGCCCCTAAGATGCTTGAAGAACTCACAAAACTAAGAGATGGGGCTATCATTAAACCCATTAGGCATTCTTCTTGGGTTTCTAATTAGGTGCCTATCAGAAAGAAAAATGGTGATATTAGATTATGTGTGGACTTCAGGAATCTAAACAAATCTTCTCTTAAGGACAACTATCCCCTTCCTAATATGGAAGCAATACTACAAAAGGTTACCGAGTGTGAACTATTGTCAATGATGGATGGTTTCTCAGGATGTAATCAGGTGAAAGTCAAAGAATCAGAACAATATAAGACTACATTCACCACACCATGGGGAATGTATGTATATTTAAGGATGCCATTTGGACTCATGAATGTTGGAGCAACATTCCAAAGAGCAATGGATGTGGCCTTTGTAGAATTGGATAATAAAATCATGATAGTGTATTAGGATGACATGACAGCATATTCCAAAAGGGCTAAGGATCATTGTACACATTTAGAACAAATTTTTATTAAAGCCCTAGGATATGGAATTTCATTGAATCCTAAGAAGTGCCATTTCGTAGTAATAGAGGGCAAGTTGCTTAGTCATATAGTCTCAAAAGATGGAGTAAGAATAGATCCTGAAAGAGTAAAAGCAATTGACCAAGTTCCCATTCCTAAGAATATAAAAGCTACATGGTCATTCTTTGTCCAAATCAACTTTGTCATGAGATTCATATCAAATTTTGCAGAAATTGTTAGTCCCATATCAAGAATGTTGAAGAAGAATTCAGAAGTGAAGTAGACAACAAAAATAGTAGAGGCATATGCCACCATTAAGAAGGTAATCAAAGAAGCCCCTATTCTGATATCCCCTGATTTTAGTAAGCCATTCCAACTGTTCTTATTTGCCTCATATCATACAGTTGCAGTAGTACTATCGCAGAAAAATGATGGACATGAACAACCCATTTCATTTTTCAGCAAATCTCTTCAAAATGCACAATTAAAATATGACATAGTTGAGAAATAGGCATATGCATTGGTGAAAGCAGTTAAAGCTTTTAGGCCATACTTGGTGGGAGCTAAAATTATAGCATATGTGCCTAATGCTACAGTAAAAGATGTATTGGTCCAAACTGAGGTCACAAGTAAAAGATGCAGATGGATCAATAGAATTTAGGAGTTCAACATTGAAATCTAGATCACCAAACTAGTGAGAGGACAAGGTCTTGCTAGATTAATGGCTAAAAATAATCTCCTTTCTTCTCAGATATGTAGTGCTAATGATGTTGATAACACAAGTTCTAGCATTGAGCATACTCCATGGTATACTGACATCATATATTATCTAAAACACATGAAATGTCCTATATGGTATCATGATAACAAGAGAAGGACACTTGAATTACATGCCTCAAAATATGTATTTATTGATGGAGATCTTTATTGGAAGAATAGGGATGGTATTCTACTACGATGCCTAGATGAACATTAGTCAAAACATGTCATGAAAGAGTTACATGAAGGTATGTGTGGAGGGCATTTCTCAGTAAAGACTACAACCCACAAGATCCTAAGGGCTAGATACTATTGGCCTAGAGTTTTTAATGATTCATATCAATACATGAGAAAATGTGAAGGATGTCAAAAATTTTTAGGAAAATTAAAATATCAAGGAGCATTACCCTTGAAACCCATTCAGGTGGAGGCTCCATTCTATTAGTGGGGCATTGACTTCATGCTGCAGAGCTCCAAGCAATCTTCTCTACTTCCCGGAACTCCATAGTCACGATGCCTCCTTCTATCAGCTAGGGAAATCTCTTATCCTTTTAACGTACTCTATCGGCCAGACAGGGTTTATCAGTGCCTTCAACATCCCTCACCCCGATGCTTAAACGTCACTCCGACGGCTATTCAAACTGCTACAACAATGCACTGATACATTCAACCCTGCACATATATTTCCTGACTTGCTATGCCGGTTCTGTCTACCAATTCTACCGGTCGGTATTTGTATCAAAGAAAATGTATGTTTCAACATACAAATGAAATATGCAAATGAAACATACAATCGGTAACTTCCTATCACTGGTTCTCTCTCCCAGCTTAATCAGTCATTCCTTGCATCTAACCCTTTGCATCCTCTAAATGTACATTCAAGACATGCTTTTGCAACATAAAATCCTAACATGCAATAGCAGTATACACACAAACTGACACTCGCATACAATAGTGATATACACATACACTACCTGCAACATACAATTGATGTATACATAGGAAATGTATTTCCTCAAACAATTTTGACATACACAAGAGTTGTCTGCCTGATATATTTTGGTGGTATACATAGGTAATGGACCTTCACATACGGTTGCAGGATACACACGGAATGTGCTTAGGTACACTAATGATATACACACTGCTTGTATATTCAGCGAACAATCATAAACTCAACCCGAATGGACTCTTACACATACATTTCTTCACAAGGTATGCATAGGATGATACTCAGATGCGATAGCGATATACACAGGAAATGTACCTTCATACATTTGTGATATACACAAGAATTGTATATCCAGTGAACAACACAAACTTAACCCAAAAAGACTTTTATACATACCATTCTTCTCAGAATATACATAGGATGATGCTCGCATACAAATGAGATTGACTCACACACTGTTCCTGGCATGCAATTGATGTATATACATAAAATGTATATTTGAATCTCATGCCAATAATCTCCTCTGTAACATATCCCACAGTTCCTATTCTGCCATGACCACGAACAAAAAGGTAAACAAAACAGAGAACTAATATACACAGTCCATTCCATTGATTTCATAGAAATCCACTAGTGGAATGGTTTTAATCATGCATCTCGGCAACAAAAAAACTAAATGAAATACAAAACAATTCTATACAGATAATATACAGAATAATTTGATATATAGAGTGTTTACACAGAACCTTAGAATTCGTAAAGCACAAGTGGTAGAATTTCTATTTATTCATTCTGATTTATTCTCTCTGTGTCTCGAGGAACACAGGCCGATCACACAAATTCCTAAAAAAAACATTCCTCAACCACTTCTCCCTATTTTGGTATCGACTACTCCTCTTACCATTTCTTTTGCTTAAACCAAGATTATAATCAAAAACTCTAACTAATCACCTGACACCTGTTTAGCATAAGACAACAAAACATCTAATAATATGACACATTGGTTTAATCCTCCACATAACCCAACTATCTAATGATGTCTATGATGCCAAATACTCCCTGGGAGAAGAGATATTAAAACATGAAATTTCAACACAAAATGCTACATGACAAGCATGAAATGCATAAGACATATTAAAAACTTAGTCTTCACAAATGCTACATGACAAGCATGAAATGCATAAGACATATTAAAACTTAGTCTTCTCCCTCAAATGTATATTTAGTTTGTTGAAGGGGTACTCTTGCACCATACTCCCCGGGAGAAGAGATCTCAAGCCCACTTGAGATCAGAGTTTGAAAGTCTGCACCATGGTTTGTGATCTGATCTTCAGTCATCCAAACTGCCTCTGAATCAAGTTTCCCATGCCAAGCCACCAAATATTCCATGTACTCTTTGTTCCTTGTGTTCTTTGTTACTCTTGAGTCTAATATCTTCTTCAATTTTGGTGGATCCTACTTAGGAATATCATCATCTACTGCATCCTGCAATGGTTCCTATTCTATATCTACATTCTTCTTGTATGGAGTTAAATCACATATATTGAAAATGGGTGACAATCCAAGATCAGGAGGAAGTTGGATTTCATAAGCATTTTGCCCACACTTCTTCAAAATCTGACATGGTCCAATCTTCCTCTGCATTAGATTGGTATATTTATCTTTTGGGAGCCTCTCCTTCTTTAGATTAACCCATACCAAATCTCCAACATCAAATTGTACATCTCTCTTCTTCTTATTAGCATATGCTTTGTACTTCAATGTAGTTTGTTGGAGTTGTGTCTTGACTTGATCATGCACCTCTTTGATGGCTGATGCAAAATCTTCTCCATTTGCACTAATAGACTCTCCTGTAGGTAGATCTCTCAGCTCCAAAATACCCCTGGGATGAATACCATATACCACCTGAAAAGGTGACTTCCCTATACTCCTATTGATAGTGTCATTATAGTAAAATTCTGCTTGTGATAGAATGTTATCCCACTTCTCTCCATACTATCTTGCTAAACACCGTAATAGATTTCCCAATGAATGGTTAACTACTTCAGTCTGACCATCTATCTGAGGATGGTAGGCTGATGAAAAGGATAAATTTGTTCCAAGATTCTTCCAAAGAGTCCTCCAAAAGTGGCCAATAAACTTCACATCTCTATCTGACACTATGCTCAATGGCAAACCATGTATCCTTACTGTCTCTTTAAAAAATAGATCTATAACATATGAAGCATCACAAGTGGTTTTACATGGCAAGAAGTGTGCCATTTTATTGAATCTGTCTACTACAATACTACAACAAAAACACTATCATATCCCTTCCTTGTCCTAGGCAAACCTAATACAGAGTCCATGCTTATGCTCTCCCACGGCCTAGAAGGAATGGGTAGTGGCTGATACAAACCTGCATTAGTGGATCTCCCTTTTTCTTTCTGACATATCACACGTGCCTCCACAAAGTTTCTCACATCAGACTGCAACTTGGGCCAATAGTAATGTCTCTTCACAAGATCAAGAGTCTTATCTAGACCAAAATGTCCTACCATGGCCCCACAATGTTTCTCTCTAATGATATTTAGTCTCATAGAACATCTTGGAATACACAACTGTCCACCCTTGAAAAATAATCCATCTTGGATCAGAAATTCAGAGAACTTAACATGACATTTGTCACCAAAAGAAGTACATACCTTATAGATTTCTCCAAAGTCTTCATTAGCATCATACATGGTCCTTAAAGAATCAAAGCCAACGCTCTCCAGTTGAATCTGATTTATGGTTAAGACCCTCCTGCTCAGAGCATCTGCTACCTTGTTCTTGACCCCTTTCTTATGCTTGAGTGTGAAGGTGAAAGCTTGCAAAGTCTCCACCCACTTCATGTGCCTATGGTTCAGCTTCTCTTGACTATTTATGAAACTAAGGGCCTGATTATCTGTGAACACTATGAATTCTTTTGGCATCAAGTAATGCCTCCACTTTTTAAGCGACTGTACTAGAGCGTACATCTCCAAATCATATGATGAGTATCTATTATTTGCATCATTTAGTTTCTCACTGAAAAATGTAATAGGCCTACCTTCTTGACTGAGTACTGCCCCAATTTCCATGTGGCTTGCATCACATTCTACCTAAAAAATCTTGTTGAAGTTAGGAAGTGCAAGGACTGGTTGCTCTGCCACCTTCTTCTTCAATGTTTCAAATGAATCATCTGCCTCCTTTGTCCAAGTGAACTTGCACTTATGTCCTCCTTTTACTGTGTCAAGCATGGGTGTACAAACATGACTAAACCCCTTTATACACTTCCTATAAAAGGTTGCTAACCCATGGAAACTTCTAACATTATTCAAGGTTTTAGGAGTTGGCCAAGACAATATGGCACTTACCTTCTCTTGATCTATTTTCAGTTTGTTATGTGAGATGACAAATCCCAAGTAGATGATCTCTTCCTGCATGAACAAACACTTTCCCAAATTGATCATTATCTGCTCTTCATGTAACTTTTTGAGAACCAAGTCTATATGGTTGAGGTGCTCTTCCCTTGCATTACTGAAAATCAAGATGTCATCTAGATATACTATGACAAATTTTCCCATGAATTCCCTCAAGACCTCATTCATCAACCTCATAAAGGTACTAGGGGTGTTGGACAAACCAAAAGGCATGACCTTCCATTCATATGACCCCTCATTGGTCTTGAATGCAGTTTTCCATTCATCTCCTGGCCTAATTCTAGTCTGATGATAGCCACTCTTTAAATCTATTTTTGTGAAATACTTAGCACCCCCCAAGAAATCAAGCAAATCTTCTATCCTAGGGATTGGGAACCTATACCTGATTGTTATTTTTTTGATAGCCCTTGAATCAGTACAAAGTCTCCAAGTGCCTTCCTTCTTCAGTGCTAGTATAGCGGGTACTACACATGAGCTTAAACTCCTGCCAATTAGGCCTATCCCCAACAACTCCTCAATCTGCCTTGCTACCTCTATATTCTATTCTAGGGTAAGCTTGTATGCTACTTTGTTTGGGAGTGTAGATCCTGGGATCAAATCTATACAATGGTTGATGTCCCTTATAGGTGGTAAGGACCTTGGCATTCCATCAGAGATGATGCCCTTGTATTTGTCCAATAACTCTTGGACAGCTGGATCTATGAACCTTTGCCTCTTCTCTCCCTTGACTTCTTGCTGCTGCTCCTTGTTCACCTGTAGGCATGGAATTAGAGCATATGCAACTGCGCCTTCTTCTACTATCTCTTTCATGAAATGTTTGCCTTCTACCATCGTTGCCTTGACTTCTTTCCCTTTTGATTCCACCTCATTCTCCATCAATGGTAGTAATTCTATCACCTTACCATCCTTGGTGATTGAATATGTGTTTCTAACTCCATCATGGTGTGCTTTCAAGTCATACTACCATGGTCTTCCAAATAGGAGATGGCAAGCATCCATCTTGGCAATGTCAAACAACAACCTATCCTTGTATGGTCCAATTTGAAACTCCACCCAAGCTTGTTCTTCCACAATTGTTTGTTGACCTTGGGTGAGCCATGAGATTTTGTATGGGCAAGGATGTGGAAGTCTTCTAAGATTAAGCTTTTCTACCATTTCAAATGACACAAAATTTTTAGTGGATCTGGAGTCAATCAAAACTTTACATACCTTTCCTCCTGCCTTGCAAGTAGTCATGAAGAGAGACTTTCTTTGTGGGGGTTCTTTGTCAGGTACTTTCATGGTGGTCATTGCTCTCCTAATCATCAATCATTCTCCTTTCTTAGGATATCCATAACTATTAGGAGCATTCCCACTTTGAGAAGTGTTTGAGCTTGTCACACTTTGACAATCAGATTCCTGGATCAGATTGATCCTCCTTTCTCCTATTGAACTTGTTGCCTTTCCTAGACATCTGCTGGCTATATGGCCTTCTTGATTGCAATTGTAACATCTAATAGGTCCTCTACCCTAAGATCTCCCTCTAAATGATGGTCTTTTGCCCCTAAAGTTTCCTCTTTGATTGTAACTTCCCCCTTGGGTTTGACTACTGTCTCCTTTGTTGCTCTCTTGGTTTGATTCACCTTGGGATCCAAATCCATTTCCTCTGCCTCTAAAAGGACTTCTTCCTCCCCTTTGTTGTCTCCCTCTTCCTTTACTATTTTGTTCGTGTCTTCTCTTGAATTTCTCTTCCACCTTGAGTGCCAATTGGTAGCACTTTTGGATTGTCTCTAGGTTATGCAGATTTATGTCTTCTTGGATGGTAAACCTCAATCCATTGAGGTACCTTGCCATCTTCTCTTCTTCATTCTCATTTACCTTTGTTTTGACACATAGTTTCATGAACTCTTTTGTGTATAAGCTGACATCTAACTTTTTCTGCTTCAAGTTTTGTTTCCTCTTATGTAATTGGATGTTGTAATCCAATGGAACATAGGCCTCCTTCACTAAAGCCATCATCTTCTTCCATGTTGCAACTTTGCTCTTTCCCTCTTTCACCCTGTCATCTTGGATGAAATTCCACCAAGTTAGTGCAGCCCCTTTCATTTTGGATTGAGCCATCTTCACCCTTTGGTGGTCTGGTATTTCCTTGGTCTCAAAGAAGTTATTCAAGGAGTCTATCCACTCCATCACTGAATCAGGTTCCATTTTTCCTGCAAACACTGGCAGGTCTATTTTCATATCCATGGTCCTTCTCTCCATGGACTTGAGGGCATTAAGTAAGGGTCTTTGGTCTGCAGGAACCTCTATCTCTTCCTGCTTAGGGATCTCCTCTTCATCCATGTCTTCTCGCATACCAGAATCTTCTTCCCCTTTCTCCACTCTATCCCTCAATTTCTCTACCTCCTCTTTCAAGGCTTGATTTTGAGCCCGAGTTGCTCTACTCTCTGGCATTTGCTTTCTCAATAAGGCCGCCAACTCAACGTTGGTCATCTTTGTTGGGTACTCGTGTGACCCCTCTTCATTTGACATATTGTCTTCTTCTTCTACCCAAAGGATACTCCTTTGCTCTAATACCACTTGATGCAGAGCTCTAAGCAATCTTCTCTACTTCCTAAAACTCCACAGTCATGATGCCTCCTTCTATTAGCTAGGGAAATCTCTTGTCCTTCTAACGTACTCCATCGGCTAGATAGGGTTTATTGGTGCCTTCGACATCCCTCACCCCGACACTTAAACGTCACTCTGACGGCTGTTCAAACCACTACAACAATGCACTAATACATTCAACCTTGCACATACATTTCCTGACTTGCTATGCTGGTTCTGCCTACTGATTCTACCAGTCGGTATTTGTATCAAAGAATATGTATGTTTCAACATACAATTGAAATATGCAAACGGAACATACAATCGGCAACTTCCTATCGCTGGTTCTCTCTCCCAACTCAACTGGTCATTCCTTGCATCCAACCCTTTGCATCCTCTGAATGTACATTCAAGACATGCTTTTGCAACATACAATCCTGACATGCAATAGCAGTATACACAAAAATTAACACTCGCATACAATAGTGATATACACATACACTGCCTGTGACATACAATTGACGTATACACAGGAAATGTATTTCCTCAGATAATTTTGACATACACAGGAGTTGTCTGCCTGATATATTTTGGTGATATACATAGGCAATGGACCTTCACATACGGTTGCAGGATACACATGGAATGTGCTCAAGTACACTAGTGATAAACACACTGCTTGTATATTCAGCGAACAATCATAAACTCAACCTGAATGGACTATTACACATACATTTCTTCACAGGGTATGCACAAGATGATACTCAGATGTGATAGTGATATACACAAGAAATGTACCTTCATATATTTGTGATATACACAGGAATTGTATATCTAGGGAACAACACAAACTTAACCCAAAAAGACTTTTATGCATACCATTCTTCTGAGAATATACACAGGATGACGCTCACATACAAATGTGATATACTCACACACTATTCTCGGCATGCAATTGACATATATACATAAAATGTATATTTGAATCTCATGCCAATAATCTCCTTTGTAACAAATCCCGCAGTTTCTATTCTGCCATGACCATGAACAAAAAGGAAAACAAAACAAAGAACTAATATACATAGTCCATTCCACTAATTTCATAGACATCCACCAGTGGAATGGTTTTAATCGTGCATCTCAGCAATAGAAAAACTAAATTAAACACAAAACAATTTGATATACAGAGTGTTTACATAGAACCTTAGAATTTGTAAAACACAACTGATAGAATTTCTATTTATTCATTCTAATTTCTTCTCTCTGTGTCTCAAGGAACACAGGTCGATCACACAGATTCCTAAAAAAACATTCCTCGACCACTTCTCCCTGTTTTGTTACTGACTACTCTTACCGTTTCTTTTTCTTAAACCAAGATTATAATCAAAAACCCTAACTAATCACCTGACACCTATTTAGCATAGGATAGCAAAACATCTAATAATACGACACATTGGTTTAATCCTCCACATAACCCAACTGTCTAATGATGTCTATGATTCCAAATACTCCCCGGGAGAAGAGATATTAAAACATGAAATGTCAACACAAAATGCTACATGACAAGCATGAAATGCATAAGACATATTAAAACTTAGTCTTCTCCCTCATATGTATATTTAGTTTGTTGAAGGGGTACTCCTGCACAACTTCATAGGAGAAATTGCAGAGAAATCAAGTGGAGGACACAAATGGATTTTAGTGGCAACAGATTACTTCACAAAATGGGTGGAAGCAACCCCAACTAAATAAGCAACAAGCAAGGTGGTGATCAACTTTTTGATGGAGAATATTATATTTAGATTCAGCACTCTAGTGAGGTAATTACAGACAACAAAATGTGTTTTAGGTCTGATGGGTTCAAAAATTTATGTAATACACATGGCATCACTATGTCCTATGCTGCCCCTTATCATCCACAAGCAAATGGGTAGGCAGAATCCAAAAACAAAAGTCTTTTGAAGATTATAAAAAGAATGCTGGAAGGAAACAAAAAGGCATGGAATTCAAAGTTGAGAATGGTTGTTTGGGCTGATAGGATTACTATTGGGAGATCTCCTTTTGAATTGGTGTATGGAACACAAGCAAGGATGCCATTAGAAAATCTTTTACTAGTGTACAAATTTGTTCTTCAAGAGGATTTAAATGTCCCTAAACCAATGGAGGAGAGATTAGAGCATCTTGCAGAACTTGATGAGACAAGGAGACTGGCTCAAAAACATAACATCAAGTTGCAATCACAAGTAAAATACATTTTTGACAAAAAGGCCAAGGATAGAAAATTTGAAATAAATGACTTGGTATTGATGTGGAATGCTAGGTGCCAAGAAAAGGGAAAGCATGGAAAGTTTGAAGCCTTATGGTTAGGTCCTTTTGTTGTCACTGGTAAAAGAGGAGAGGATTCTTACTATTTACAAAATATGTCCGGAGAAGAGCAGGAGCTACCAGTGCATGGACAGTTTCTAAAACTTTTCTTTTCATGAAAATATCAAAATCATGCACAAAGAGAAATAAGTGTTGCCAGTGCATGGACAACTCTTAAATAATTCTTGAAATACTCTTATTCTATGCACAGTAGTTTAGGATGATCAAAAGAGATTATGATCTGCCAGTACATGGACAAACTTTTCCATGTATAGTAGTATAGGATAAATAAATAAATAAATATGGTCTGCTTCCCAATAGATATGAATTCTTGTTATACCCGCAAGGGGTATACATCCTAGACAGAGCCACTGTTGGGACAGGGAAATTTCAAAATTTTCCTATATTCCTACCCTCTGCATGTCCAAACAGATCAGAAGATCATGTGCCCAAAATCATAATAGTAGTGGATGAATTCTATAAGATCGCATGATCTTTACCACCCACATTTATCTCACCATATACAATAAAGGGCCTTAGTTCCTTAATTTTGGCAAGACCTCACTTTCTTTATATCGATCCATACTCTATATAAGACGAGCTAAAATGAGTATCAGCATGAGAATAATGATTGGGGAGAAGATTTCAGGAACCACCGATGAAGAAAGTAACATTGATGACCTTTCATCAGAGAGAGAATTTGCAGTCACGTCGAGTTAATCCAAAGTGAGAACTATCAGCATAAGAAAACACTATCAGAGGATACTCCGAAGACCCCCCCAACAGTATAAATCATAACGATGAAGGAATTTAGTAGGACTCTCACTGAACAACTCGTGGAGCGAATGGAATTAGTGATCATCGACAAGAGATCAACATCAAAGAGAAGAATTAGAGTGTCTCTAACACGTTGATGTCTCAGTGACCAAAGGGATTGTTTTGACATAAGTCACGCCGATATGTATGGAGGATAAGAACCATTGGCGAAGGTGAACAAGTCAGAATGAAGTTTGCAAGTCTTACCAAATAGATGGTCACAATGATAAAGATGTCAGTGACATATTGTAAATGATCACTCCGATGAAGGATATAAAAGGGGTATTGGGGAAACAACCATGATCGAGTAGTTTAAAATAAGTCATCCCGATGTCCTATGTTGCTCTGACAATGATAGTAGCGACACTTATCGCTAAGACTCTTGCTAATATTCATATCAAAGACACTTGAGATATCAGAGTAAGATGTTATTCCCACGGTGATAACGTAAGTCAGACTGATGATAGCCATGCTCATTTCTATATCAGGTAGATCTTGAAATATCTTGTCGATACAAACTCATATATGAAAGATGACATCGAGGAGACAAATGAAGGGTCACAACAATTAATCCACATGGAAATGTTCGCGCCATAAGAAGATATTAAATCACCCTGATATTACAAAAATCATACCGATGAAGGGAGTTATGACAATGTGAATCTCGCAACGATCATGAAAGTTAATACACTGGAACAATTAATTGCAGACAAGGAAGAAATCCTTTGAAAAAGCCATTCCAAATTATTGCAATTAGATTCAAATGAATATTCTAAGAGGAGCGCATAAACTAGAACTCGGAGGAAAGGATAGAGGAGTCCAATCATCACATAACAAGTACATACTCAAAAGCCTTTGTATGATAGACTACATTTTGAATTTGCCATCCATAATTGTAATGGAGACTCCAATGAAAGGAAAGGGCAGAAAATAGCAGGGTGAGACTAGTAAATCCAAGAAACAAAAAATTGACAAAAGCCCTGATGAGAAAATAAAGGACAAGAAATTGAATCAGGACTTAATTGACCAGTTGCTTGGATCAACCCCAAAGCCCAAAGGTCTGCACAACTTAGGGTAGAGGTAGAGAAACTAGAAGACAAATGCAAATACCTTGGAAAT
This sequence comes from Cunninghamia lanceolata, assembly GCA_027924645.1. NCBI lineage: Eukaryota > Viridiplantae > Streptophyta > Pinopsida > Cupressales > Cupressaceae > Cunninghamia > Cunninghamia lanceolata. Next base: position 11,942,122 of record BSBN01000388.1, on the reverse strand, counting down.
GTGTGGACACCAATAAGAGGTTATGAATTGTTCAAATTCCACTACAATAGAAGATTCAAGAATTTCTCAATGTCTAACCCATGGCACTTGAATTTGGGCAAATTGGTAGTTCCTAATGTATTTTTGAATGTATAACTCCTCAAACTTCTGGCTAAGCAGTATAATCCAAGCCTCAAGGCCATACACAACCCACAAGGGGAACCTATTATACATTTGTCTAAGAATGTCATTTGTGAAGTATTTGACTTAGATGATTTGTGTACTATTCTGATAGTTTATGAAGATTTGGACAAAGAATATTGGAGGATGGACACCACCTATAATGGATGGAGATTACCTATTCATAGGCCTAGGGAAGAAGGAGAAATGGTGTCTCTTAATGATAATGATGGACCTCCATTCCATGTGTCATTGTTTGAACCATACATACAATAGACATATTATTCTGTGGGCCAAGTCCTACGGTCAGAGGTTCCTGATTTTATGACAATTCCTTTGATGGTGATAGCCACAGATATCCAGTGTCACAATGCTAGGTAGTTTGACTATGCTGCCTATATTTTTGGAAGAATTGATTTTGGTTTAACTGCAATCAAGAACAATGCCCCATCGGTCTCTTTTGAACACTACTCACTCCTCATGCACATGGTGCTTTATTATGGCCAAGTGAATTCAAAGTTGTTCAAATGGACCAGAGGGGACAAAAGTCACATGTACAAATGTGGATGAGGATATGGGATAGTAGGTATGCCCATTCTAGTTATATTCATTTTGAAGAATACTATGTGAAGGTGTTGTATAGATATTTCAATCATCCTTATGAATATTCACTATCAAATGAAATAAAGAGGTTTGTTAGACCTAAAGATTTTGGCAGTCCTTCTACTTTTACCCACAACTAGGGAGACTGGTATTGTTTTGAGGATGCTATCATGGTCAGAATTTATGGTTTTGAAGACACCCCATTTATATTGCCCAAGACAGTTCCTAACAGAATTGCCTACTTAGAGATAGTCAGGCAAATGAACTTCTCTAGTGTGATGCACTTGAGCTCCTATGACAAGCAATCCTTCATGCCTAGTACTCTATGTTTTATAGATTTTACTGTGGTGTCAAAAGAGGGTTATGGTCTCATTATGGATAAACTAATGCATTACAACATGAGATATGAAAAGGCAAGAAAAGGATTTGATCCTAAGGGTTTCATTGATCTTGCTAGGAGAAAACAAAACCTCAGTGGATATACGCATGTCCCATATCAACATGATGACATCATCAGGAATATGGAAGAAACTAAAGTTTAATTAGTGATTGAGAAATACAATAGAGAATTAGATGAGAAGAAGAGACATCTTGTAGAGATAGAGTTGTTGTCCTCTGCTGATGAGGGGTCTGCAGAAGAAGAAGAGGCACATCAATAGGCAAACAGAATATCCAAACAAAAAATGTAATGCTACCAATCTCCTGATATAGAATGTGCTGAGGAAGGGCCTGCTAATGAAGATCCTAGACAAGTAGTATATGATTCTTTTATTTCAGATGATCAATTTATTCATTCTGAAGAGTTTAAATCTTTTTTATATAAATGCAAGGAGACAGAGATCAGGGAGTCAGTTGATAATGTCACGAATGACAATGAAAGACAATTAATTGATATATTAAAAACAATTGTGGACAGTGAATTGCAAGCTATGACTCCTAGTAAGGGTAGACAACTGCTCAAAGAAGTAGGCATTATGATATTTCCAGGCCTTGATTTGAATTCTGCTTTGGTGTTTGATAGTTTTTTGCACAATACATATGACAACTATAAGCTCACTCCTAAGGGTGTCATAGAAGTGTGTATGGGCACCAAATATAACAACGATGAAAATTCACTAATGATATGGGTCTTGTACCCACCTCATAAGAAGACAACCATTATAGATAATGAAAAGGCTTTTGGGCATTTCATGACTTTGAAGGCAAGGGAAACTGACCCCTTGATTACTGTAGAAATTGGTATAAATGTTGCAAAGTTGAACAAAGCACATGCTCAGATGCTGATCAAAGAATGGGATGCATATAAACCGAGTTGTGAAAGATTAACAAAAGAAAATGATTTTTTGAAAGATACTATTAAAAGGAGAGAGCTCACAAAGTGCCCAAACACCATCTATTGACTAGATAGCTCAAGTCCAGATTGACACACTTGCAACAATGCTCCAAAATAGGCATGTCAACATGATGCATTGGATGAACCAATTTTGGGATATTTATTTTGAAAACTATAAAGTGATCTAAGAGCATGAGAGGCTCCACAACAGGCTATAGGAGAAACTCCATGAGACACAGAGTAAGGATGTTTCTGACAATACAGGTACTTCCAATGCAAAAAGACTTGATTAAGCAGCATCAAAAATATTATGACCAGCTTCAAAATGATGCCAAAGAATGTATTGAGGCTTCAAAAGCAGGAGTACCCATGTTGTTCAGAAATGATAAAGAACTGAAGAGCAAAGATTAATGGAGTAAAGAGTGTCAAGTGATATTGCATGAAGCCTTAGGATCTCTCAAGGATGAAGACTCTACATCTGGGGAAGCCTGCAAGCATCTGGAGAAGATGGTAATGATGGATGTGATCACAAGAAACGCTATTGAATTTACTGATACACATCGCAACCAAGAGTATTTGGATCACATTTCTTAGATATATCTGTGGTTGAATAGAGCTTAAGCATCATTATTTTTATTGTTGTTATGTTAAATCATGTTAATTCCCAAAAGACATTTTGAAGAGTTATGTCTCTTCATAAGTATTTCTATATAAGTTGAACATATGATGCTAAATTATCATCGATAGTAGGATATAATACATGAAGTTTATAATGTTTTAAAAAGGACCATGTTGCAAGTATTATATTGAAGAAGTAAATTGAAGTTCTCTGATTCTATGGTTTTATTTTGGCATCAATTGTTTGTTTTAAAATTGTTCAATTATATGGTTGTCTCTAGTTCAATATTTCCTTGTTATTCAAATTAATATATCAAGTATATATTTAATTTGTCAGTGCACACTTGTTGTATTTGTGTGATTGGATTAATTGGTTTCCATTAGAGGAATTAAAATCCTTCTGATCAGTCACAGTAACCTAGAAGTGTTAGTTTGGATTATTAAGAACCATTTAATTAAGGTTGTCATTCTGTCTCCAAGTTGATATTGTTTGTTATTCTTGTATACTTCATTGAATTGGTTCCTTCAAGAAAGGATTAAAATTCCTTCTGATGAATAGAAAGAAATCTAATTTTATCTATTAGATTATTAAGAAGAGTCTGTCAATCATTTCCCTACACGTTTATACAAGTTATAAACTAAAGTATTGTGCCAAACAATTAGAGTTACTACCCACTATAAGCCACTGGTTTTAGTCTTCTATTTGACTTTGTTTACCCAACAAGGCACTGGTCTTATCTCAATTCATCATTTAAAAGCCCCTTTATTAGTTAAGCACAGTCATATAATTTACCTTGATATTACTTATACAATTTATACCAATCATCCATCAGATATTAGATATAGAATTAGTTAGCAAGCATTAATCTATTCTACACCATTTGCCACTATAGGTAGATCCATTTACTTAGTCAAAATACTTACACTCAATCTGCTTTAATTCTCAAGGTTCATCCGTCTAGGTTTAGTAGGACCTAAAGTGCAGGGGGTCATCAAACCCTAAAGGTTGATTCTGTCGCGTTATTTCAAAAACATTACAAATCTAAGCATAGAGCCTAGCATCCTCTTAGGATTAGCAACCTACATTTTTGAGACCTAACAAATTGGTGACTCTATTGGGGACCCAAATAAAGGACCTTAGTGAAAAACCATTCTTTTATAGAGTCAAAAATTTCAAAAAATGCAATTTGGTAACTTTGTTGGTAAGAAGAATCAAAAAGATAAATTATAAACTTTTTCCTATTTACAAAAATAGGTGGCGACTCTACAACCTGTTATAATAGAAAGTTAGTACCAAATGGATGGTAGAAGATCCAAGATGGAAGGGAAGAAATTACAATCATCTCCACAAATTAGAACCATCCCCAAGAGGAATGGAGCATCAAATTATCTTCATTAGAAAAATAATCAAGAGATTCAAGAGGATAATACAGAACAAACTATCACAACTCACAATAGTTTTACCCCTCTGCATGAATCAAATGAAAATTTCAATGGAGTAACTAATGATATATTGGCAAAATACAAACTTGATCCTTAAGAACAGCTTGAGTGTGAAGCACGGGCCATGACGAAAATTGATCAAAGGCAAGATGAATGTGATTATGCAATGTTATTACAACAGGAAGAGGGGGTAAAACATGGATTCTCAAATCAAGAAGTGAATGAAAGTCCAAAAAATGCAAGTAGTATGAATGAAGCACAGCAAAATGTGCTTAGGCTTTAGGAAGAACTTGAAATGATGAAGATAGAGGAAACTAAGATGTTGTTAAAACAAGAAATTCAATAGATAAAGAGTAGGACTAAAATAGCCGCCCCAAAATATGTACCTCCACATAGAGGAAACACTTTGAGGAATCCACAGCAAAACTTGCACCAAAATATAGGTGGTGTTTCCAATTCATAAGCATCTGGAAGTCAACAAAATACCCTTCCTAAAAATCCTAGACCACCTCCCATGCACAACACCTCTCAACATATGGCTAATCCATACCCACCCCCTGGCCAATAGTATTATTGACCACAAAATCCTTATATAAATCCCCACATAAACCCACAACAGTAACATGTTTATCATCAGTATCCAGGTGGATATAATTACTATCCTAACTCACCACCCATGAATTTTCCACCTCAAAACCTCACATACATATGTGGCCAATTTGATCTGACTGGATATTAATTGTATCCATACCCTATGGACAATAATTGGAGAAATATAGTTCCCAAGTTCACTAGAAACAGTGCAGTATCAGCTAAAGACCATATCAGAAGCTTCAATGCTTTCATACAAGATATCGGTATGGACTATGAAGATGTTAAAATGAGGTTATTCATGATGTCTTTGACTGAAGATGCGAGAGACTGGTTCAATAGCGTACTTGACACTTCAATCAGTTCAATAACAGATTTCCATAATCAATTTAAGGAGCAGTATGGCAATTAGTATGCCCCTGAGTTTGCATTGCACGAACTGATAAGCATCCAAAAATACCAGAATGAGTCTGTCTATGATTTCAATTTAAAATTTTCCAAGTTACACAACAAAATACCACATGGATCTAAACTGACTAATCCAACAGTATTGAGCATTTATTTGAAAGCATTTGATCCCAAGACAGGGTACGAACTTAGAAATCGGTGCCCTATGACCCTAGCTGAAGCATAGAAAGTGGCGTTAACTATTGAGAACAATAGGAAAGCTATAGGTATGGTTAGCAAAAGAGATAATCCTAGAGCTCATCAAAGCCCAAACATTCAACAGACTAAACAAGAAGGTTAGCATAGACATGAAAGACCTAGGTTGCATGATATGCCATATAATATAAATTGGAAAGATGGGAGACCCATTGAAAACAGCAGAAAGCAATATTATGGCAAAGATACTCCTGACCCTCTGAAAGGAAATGGGGCACATATGGTAGAAGATAAACCTTGGTGTTTGGTGTGCAATTTACCACACTCGCCTAAATACTGTGTGGTGACTAAAACAGTACAGCAAGAAGAAACATTATACAATTATAATAGAGATAATCACATAATAAACATGATGCAAGATACACCATATTTGCTGAATGAAGACTATTCTTCTATAGAGGAAGAGGGATATGAATATGATGTGGCAAATCAGAAACATCATATCAACATGGGAAAACAAGAAGTATTCTCTGATTAGGAGGATGGTTATGAGAAACCTACCTATTATATCAATTCTCCATATGATCAATGGAGAAAGCCCACTGAAAATGAAAGAGAAGCTCTTACAATAGTTGTAGTAGCTCAAGCTAAAAATGCCTATAACCTAAGGAATAGGACAGTGAATGTTGAACAAGGAACACCTGGGAGTATCTTCATAAAAGATCAAAATTACAAAAAGAATAATGCAAAGTCATCATTCAAAGAACCAAAAAAAGATGATAAAAATAAAACGAAAGATAAATCACAAAATCAAGAAAAAGAACATTTAAAGACAGAAAGGAATGATCAAACTATGGCCCATTCGTTTGACATTGCTCATGTTATATCTCAGGTAAAGATATTAGTACCACTTATGGAAATGATGAAGATAGACAAATACATAAATATAGTAGTTAAACTAATTTTAGATATACCAAATCAAAAACATTGGCCATAGTAGGCATCCTCCTTGGCGGTGTCTCTTCCTAGGATCTGATGTAATTGCCTCAATTCTACAATCTGACTACAAGGTAGCAACTGCCTCACAATCGGTATTGTGTTGATAAACACAAGTAGACTACCTCAGGTTGGCGATTTATATACCACAAGATCTTACGAAATGCCTTCAGTTCCATAGGATTCACAAACTTCACTCTAATACCACTTAGTGCAATCATGGATGGAGGGTACTCAGAAGGGACTATCCAAACCATGCAGTAAGAGTAAACACAACAGAAAAAACACAATAAAAGAATACAATGGAAGATTCAAATGCTCAATATATTAATCACAATGCTTATATGCTAACAACATGTGGGTTGCAATTAAAGGGCTCACAAGCCTGCTTTCTGAGTTACAAAAATAATGAAAGATATGGCATTGAAGTGCCTTCCAGAAAGAATTTAACTATCTATCTAATCATATTTTCTAACTCCCTTCCTAATGCTTCTAGGAGATGTATATATATCATCTTCAAGCTCATAGAATCCTCTGCATCGACCACAAGAGGTTACAAACTCCACTGAATGATGAAACGTGTAGAAAACATTTAGGTCAACCTACAACTCATGGTATTTCTCCACAAATGAATTAAATGTCATGTGGAATTACATGAAGGTCTATCTGGTCCTTCTTTGCCATGTGTGATGTTCCATTAGGCTCCACAAGTCATAGAAGTGCTCCGCAACCTTCTATTCTCATGTTGATTGAATGAATGCTCTGTTGTATGAACGTTGATGATCTTTTGATAGCGATATTTTTTTGTAAACAAATCCAAATCTTATGAAATCTTACTATGATGTATCTAACATAGCATAGAGGCTAAATCTTGCTCCATGAACTCTGGAATGAAGATGCAGTAAAATGCGGTAGAAACTACTGAATTGCAAATCACTAAACTGTAACTGAAATGAAAAGAAATGAAAAGAATGCAAATGTTTTTGGTTGATGCAAGATTCTTTTGCAACTTGGGATATTCTTGCATAAAAAATTATGCTTAATTGAAATAAAAAATACTCTCTACTCTTGCAAATATTACCAGGCTTTAAAGCCTTGATCTTGTAATGGAAAGCAATGTCATATCACTTAAGGTTGTTCATTTGTTATCATGCTCCTTCCATAATCTTTGTCTATAGATTTGTCGATTTTATTAACATTGTAAGTTGTTTATCATCTACCTTATTGAATAGTTGGGTTCCCAATTCAGAGTCAAAGACGTATGCTTCAGAATAAGATTATCGTATCATAGTAATGGCCATTACAATATTTGATACAATTGTTTTACATCTTGCATTGAAATTCACTACTGATATGGAGAACAAACCTGCATCATGACATTTAATATGTTATAGGAGATGCAAAAATGCATAGATTACATATGAGTAGAAACAACAATAGCAGTACAAAGAATATTCTTCCATAGGATGATAAATTTTCTACTCATTATTTTAAAAAATTGGTGTGCCTCCAACAATTTTTTTCAAAATTAATTAATTATTAGTTTATAGGTTATACTATTATTAGTTTTTTGTCAGAAATAACTTTCTAACTCACTAGTACTTTCACCTAGCAGAAAATCAATAATGTGAAAAATCAAATCTTCCAACAAATCAAATCCTTTTAAGGGAAATCAATATGGGAAAGTGGTAGTTTACTATTTTTATATGCATATAGTGATCTAAAAGATTTTTAAATTGTTGTTCTTTAAGAGTAGGACATTCTAAATTCAAGAGACCAAAAATATTTAAGTTCATTCTTTTTTACCACTCTTATAACTATTGATTATTATGTATATAATTCATCAACATATTATATTTATTATATTTAGTTGTAAGTATTGTATCAATATAATTTAAATTTTAGAAGATAGATTATAGTTTTAATAAATTGATTTTTTATTTTAAAATATAATTTTTTAATCTAAGTAGTAAAAATATTTTAAATTTATATAATTAATAAAAACTTTAAAAAAACTTAAACTTTATAACCACTAATTTTATTTTTTAGTTACTAATCTATAAAATAATATAATTTAAATTATTATATATTAACTTTAAATTTTAAATTTTAATTATTATTTTAATAATAAAATCTCTTAAAATAATCATTTTCACATTCACTAAATCATGTTATGGTTACATGTACCATAAAGTCCTATAACCAATATGATGGGTTTTATAAATACTTACCATGTTGACTAGGAGAAAATATTTGATACAAGTCATATGATGTCAATTGACTTACAATAATTTGGGATATAAAGGTGAAGGGACTGTTACTACTTTTATCATTGAAAAATAATCAATGATTGAAACAACAAATTGTAAACATAGGTAATTGTTACTGTGATGAATAAGTATAATGATTTAAAGGAAATTTTTAGTTCAAGGCCCTTTAATGGAAGTAACAGTGTAAATAATTGGAGAAAGTCTATCATGTATTAGAACTCCCCTCAAAAGTATTTTAATTAAAAAGAAATAAAAGCAAACTTTTACCCAAACATTCAATTAAAATGTTTGAGTTAAGTAATTTGAATTAGTAGGATGGATTAACTTTTCTAGTGATGCTTGCTGAGGGAGTTATTAGAGAAGTTATACACAGTGCCACCGGAGACTGAGCTACAACTCTGTAATTTCCAGCTATTGTTATTTATGCCACCACAATCAATACTACTAAAACTGATGGCCGAATCCCTTGTATTATGCCTTTCGTTGTTGTTACGAGAATAGTAAACTAAAGAAATTTGTGACTAGAGAAAATTGATATTGGAAGGGGTTTTATAAAAAAAAGGATTATCAATACTTACACGGAATAGAAAGAGTAAAGAGAAATGGTCTGTTAGCATTTTGTTCACCCAAATTGCTACTCTATGCCGGTTCTCAATTTAAAATCCATGAGCCCAATACGTTCATCACTCCAATGGCTATCATCTCTTACAGTTAGGGAGATGAGGCCGCATACCAGTCCTGCCTTTAAAGCAACCTTCAAATACTGTCCATGGAAGACAAATAGTTCAAATGGACAAGCGATTTAGTCTCCCATGGACGGTATTTGAAGGTTGCTTTATTCAATTGCCCCACCTGTTATTATCAACATCTAGATGCGCGATGGTCTTCCTGACCACCAGTAAACAGGGCAGTCATGATTTGAACAATGGAAATGCACATCAACTTTATCCCAACCAAATAGTGGATGACGGTCAAATGCGTATCAACTTTATCTCAGCGAACTGGTGCCTGACGGTCACACGCACGTCAACTTTATCCCACTGAAGTAGGGAATGATGCTCAAATGCACGTCAAATTGATCCCAGAAAACTATGTTTTGACGGGGAACTGAACGTCATATTTAAACCAACCAAAAGTCAATGACGGTCAAATGCACGTCAACTCTATCTCAATTAAATAGTACGTGACGGCCAACTGCACGTCAAATTTATTCCACCTCAATTCTCAATGACAGTCAAATACACGTCAATTTTATCTAATCGAAATGAAGCCTGACGGTTCCATAGACATCAAATCTATCCATTGGAAATAATCCCTGACGGTCCAATGCACGTCAAGTTTATACTCCCGAATTAGTACCTTACGGTCAAATGAACGTCAAATTTATCCCACGGGAATTTGCATGACGTTCAAATGAACATCAAATTTATGATCGGTAATCTCCATGACGGTCAAATAAACGTCAAATTTAGCTTCACAAAATGGAGCTTGACGATCAAATGGACGTAAAATTTAGCCCAACGAAATGGTCCTAACGGTCGAAAGGACGTCAAATTGATACCTGCTTAATGTTGTCTAACGGTCAAATTGACGTCAAATTTATGATCACGAAATGTGCATGACGGTCAAATAGACGTCAAATTTAGCTTCACAAAATCGAGCTTGACAATCAAATGGACGTCAAATTTAGCCCAACGAAATCATCCTGACGGTCAAATGGACGTGAAATTTATCCCTGCTTAATGTTGTTTAACGGTCAAATGGACGTCAAATTTATGATCCTTAAATGTGCATGACAGTCAAATAGACGTCAAATTTAGCTTCATAAAATGGAGCATTACGATCAAATGGAACTGACGCTCCAATGGACGTCAAATTTATTCCTGGTCGCTGTTGTCTAATGGTCAAATGGACGTCAAATTTAGCCTGTCCAAATTGCATATGACGGTCAAATGGGCATCAAATTTATCTCGGCGAAATGGTATGTGACGGTCCAATGCGCGTCAACTTTAACTTGTGGAAATGCTTCCTGAAAGGTTGATTGGACATCAAATTAATCGGTGTGTGATGGGTCATGAGTGTTGAGAGGGTAAATTTGACGTACATTTGACTATCAATGGCCTTTTTTAAGAGAAATTTGACGTGCATTTGATCATCAGGGATTGTTTCAAGCATAAAGTTGACGTTCAGTTGACCGTCAAACCCCAGTTTGTTGGCATAAAGTTGACGTGCATTTGACCGTCATGCACATTTTTCGATGGGATAAAATTGGCCATCAGGGATCATTTACGTTGGAGAAATTTGATCGTCATTCGTAGGCTGTCGTGACGAGGCATCTTTCCATACATTTTTTAAGATGGTAATGATGTTCCGAAAAAATGGTGGTTGGTGAACTAAAAAGCATCTGAGATGACTAAGGATTTCATGAAAAAGAGCCATTTGTTGAATTATTAAAGACTCTTCCGAGCTAAATGGGGAAACTCCTGCTAAATGGTTGTCCTTGAAACAAATAATTTAGGAATTTGGAAAATCTCTCATGGAAGAAGACTGTGCTTTCCATGGTTAAAATTATGACCGCACTGTGTACTGTTGGTTAGGAAGACCATCGCGCATCTTCTTATTCTGAAGCATACGTCTATGAAACGGCCTTGAACCCATCCATTCAATAAAACAGATGGTAAACAACTTACAATGTTAATAAAATCGACAAATCTATAGACAGAGATTCAAGGATTTCCACAGAAAATCAACTTTAAGCAATATGACACCGCTCTCCATTACAAGATTCAAGGCTCCAAAGCCTGCTAATATTCGCAGGAATAGATTTTTTTATTTCAATTAAGTATATCGTCACAGTTAAAAGGTAGTAGCTAACGCGGGAGCTACAAAAGATTTTGTATTTTCAACTTCATTTCATCTATCGTTCATTTTATGCTCTTGGATATTTTTCTTTGGCACCTATCACTTATCTCGAGAATTAGTTTTTATCTTCAGATTTTTAATTCATTCTTATTCATCATTTTGGATCAAAACTGTGGGTGTAAAATTGACTTAGCCATATGAATTTGAACCTCAAACTTTAAGTTTGAACTATTATCGAACTTTTTTGTTGTTTGTTAAGAGTTGACCTACATATATGTTTATATTTATGTATCTTGTTGTATTTAAGAACATTTATGATTCATTTTGAAATCATCAATGATTGGGAAAAGCAACATCCAACATTCATGATACGTACACAACAACATAATTAAAGCATACACTAACATACATAATCTTAGGCATCCTTGCATGTTTGCATATCTTTAATCATTGTTCCAAAGTCGTTAAATTAGTCTCCTAGGGGCTTCATAAAAAAAGAATAAATTCTTGTCTAGCAAGTTCTCAAATATTTTCTATAGACACCATCATTTCTTAATGTGCACCAATCAAAGGTTTTTTGTTTCAATAGGACAACTATTTACCTTTTCTACATGAATGAAATGACAAGTGGATTGGTAGTCACATCACTCTTTAGGCAACAACAATGTGCTTCATTTTGGCTTTCTATACTACAAGTGGTAATGCTCTTCAATCTTAAGCTGATTATGTTATGTTTTGGTGGTGTAGTTACCATAATATTGATATTTCCAGTATTCCAACTAAATACGATACACTACTTGCCATTCAAATGTCTCAACAAGGCAAGACCTCAAAGCTATGTAATAGTAGAGCTAAGGTAGAGATAAACTTTGAAGCACAACTTAGTATTTTACTACCAACAAGCAATATATAATGTGTTTGTATTTTAAATTTGATTTGTTCTCTAGTTTTTTTATATGCTATTTGATATTTTACTTTGGCTCCTCGTTACAATGAGAGAAAACACAAGGCTTTATAAATGGCTCTATGTAGTTTATTAGGTAATTGGCCATGGAGGCTGCCTAAGATTTATCAGCGAGTGGTTGCTAGGAATTTTTAGGAGCCTTTGACAATCAAGTGGTCCCATGAATTTTATATCAACATGTGATGCTAAAAAATTTAGTTTAAAAAAGAAGTTAGTGATATCATGAATCTCTTTGCAATAGCTAATACAAAAATTGCAAATGACTTCTAAATGATGTAGCCATAGGAGAAAAAAACACTTAAGCTATTGGGGGAAACTTTTATCAACCCCCACACCTAAGGTAGCTATTGAAAATTTGAGAATTTGAAAGTATGGACTCCTATTTTCTAGGACAAGATTCCAATTTACCCTTGACACTTTTTTCCTCATCTCATGAGAACTCTTGTTGCATAAAAATAGATTGTAAAGCCCCCTGCATGGGACAAATCAATGTTATGTGTACATAGTAACCTTAATATCAATACTAATATTGACATTGTCATGTGCTTAGTTTTTATATTAGATTTCTCTACCAAGTTAATTCCATGGTAATTTCCCCATCCCATCAAATGAATGTTTTAATGGGTTCTAAGTTGTCCAGAAAACATATGTCAGTTTTAAAGGGACTAAAGTTATGCAACTAGAGAATTTATGTCTTAGATTAGGCCTTCTTAAATTTCCTCATTATTCAAATCACTATAAATTAATTAAATATTAAAAACAATTAGAAAATTAGAGACTCAACTAATATTTTTGGAGGAATGTTTATTATAACAATCCCCAACTACAAGAAAATACAGTTTTAACATGAGGTCATTGTTTTATAATAGGTCTAATAAACTAAACATATTAATTATCGTAATTCCACCTTGAAGTCATTGCTACTTCATAATTTTGAGTTGGTGTAGCTCGTGAATCAAATGTTAATCCATACTTATTAGACTACTTGAGTCCAATTGCCTAGCAAGGGATATGGAATCTAAGGAAACACCCCAGTGATAATAAGGAGATTGATAATAATTTTTGGAGGAACAACCCCAAAGGATACAAATAATTAAAGCCCAATAGTTTCACCTCTATTTTTAATTGGCAAGAGGCTTTGGCCCATCAAAAGGATTGGAACATTGGACTTGTAGGTGAAAACCTAGCTCAGGGTTTAAATTTTGAGCAAATATTCTCACCAGTTGCTTTTCAGGAATAGGCCATGTAAATTTTACTAGCCATGTTTCTCCATCGTTGTAAGAATTATATAAATGTTTCCCCATTTCTTTGTTTGTTGTTGCATAGGTTGGTCATGGAAATATCATGTTTGATGTTGAAAGAAAAATGAGTTACAAACTTTTTAACCAACTCATTAAAGGTCTTGATACTTGGGGCTAAATGAGATAACCATTCTATAGCTTATCCTCTAAGACTACGAGGGAAGAGGTGTAAAAGATATGTATCATTGTGGACAACAATTAGGCAAGCAATGTAGAATTTCCTAAGATGTTCTTTAGGATCACCTTTTCCTTTGTACTTATCAAATGTTGGCATTTCAAAATTAGGAGGAAAAGGTATCATAGGGAATGACCTATCAAAAGGATAAGGACACACTTCTTCTAAAGAGAATTTTTTCTTGGTATGTCCTAAACTGAGATCTGCAATCTATTTTTGCATATGCAAGAGTTTTTGATCAATTTCTAATGTGGGATGTTGATTTGGAGCAAGACCCTAATAATTGGATGATGGTGGTTGGGACACTTGAGGTAGATTAGTGTATGACATGTATATGTAGATATGTGGTGGATTGTTGGGTAATGTGTGGATTAAAGCAAGAAGTTGAGTATACATTTCGTGGAAATCTTCTGCGGATGAAAAATGCCACTTGGAATGGGTACCTGTTTAGGATTGGGCTCCTGAAAAAAAATGGGTACCCGTTTTGAAATGGGTACCTATTTTTAAAAAGTATTTTTTTGTTATTTTTATATGCCTATGGATAATTTTTTTATTTTTTAGAAACAGGTACCCATTATTTTTAAAACGAATACCCATTTATAATGGGTACCTATTTATAAAATTTTGAATTTTTAAACCCACCAATTTGCATTTGTTTTAGGCTTGGAAACCCAAGCCTTAGCTTTGGACCTACAACTAGGAGACCATGAAAATAGCAAGAGAAAAAACTAGTTTCACCACTATGGCTGATAACTTTTTTTTCAAAATATTTTAATGAAATTAAAACCCATTATAGATCTGAAATTCTAGTTTTTAAATATATAATTTTTTCTACTATTGAACATAATTTTCTACTTATTATTTATTTTCCAAACAAACTAACTCATAAACTTGAAATAACATAGGTTACTATATTTTGATAACTTTTGATTTTAAAAGTTTCTTGAAAAAAATTATGTATGACCAAACTAGACATCATTCTCTACATGATGAATTTTTTTTTTGGTGAATTGATTAGTTTAGCTCAAATTATGTTGGCCATACATGAGGAGTTTTAAAAAACACTAATTAGGGGGCCATTAAAAAATTAATAAAAAAATATATTTATAAAACAATTAAAAAAAATATCCTGACCAAAATTCAACATCCTGAGAATCTTTCCACAAAAGGAATTAGAAAAAATACATTAATTTAGGTCAAATTATGTTGGTCATACACATGGATGCTTTTGCAAAAAACAAGGGATTTTTTAAAAACCACTTTTTGTACATCTAATAAAAAACTAACTTACATCATCTGAGTATTAGAAAAAATTACATATTTGAAAACTAGAAACAAAATACTACATTTCTTATTTTTACATCATCTTCATATTTTATGTGCAAGTGCTTCAAATTGTCACTCTAAGTACGACAAAATTTGAAAAACAAGAAAAACACTTCCACTTTTTGGCCTAAAAGTGAACTCATCTTCTTGCACTTACCCGTGTAAGTTTTATAAGTTTGTGGTTGTGATGTATGTGGTGGATTGGAAGATTGGGGTTGTGATGTAAGAAATATTGATATGTGAGATGTTTGGGGTGTATGTGAAGTGATGACTTGAGTGGGTTGGGTCATAGATGACATGGATGGAATGACTAACAGAATGGAGGATGGGATACTAGAAGAAGCATGACCAAATGATGTGGGAGGTTGGTAAAGTGGATTGGTGAATTGGTTGGTGAATGGTGATGAAGCAATGCTATGTGTGGATGTAGGTGTAGTTGGTATGGTAGTTGTTATTGTAAACATGGTTTGAATAGAAATAGGACATCATTCTCTTATAGCAGTAATAACAATGTTGATAGGGTCTTGCTCTTTAAGATTAGATGTGTCAAAGTCACTAGACAACGTAGCTCCTTACTTAGCAAGTAGAAGAAAGAATCTATTGGGGTCTGATGCTAAGAACCTATGTATAGTTCGGAAGATATTCGGGTCTTGTAATTCTTTTGTAGGGTCTTGTGATATTTCATGTGATTGTTGTCCAAAGTCATTGGAAGATGGACCTAGTGTATACCCACTTGGAAGGAAGACATGAGGATTCACACCTATGGTGAATTGTGTAGCATCAATGGATGTGTTGAGGTCATGTTGAGGATTACTTTGATTAGTTTCCATAGATTTTTTGTGTTGGGACCTAGTAAGAGGCATATGATAATTCAAACCTTGTGAGGATGGATGACGGATAGAGTTTGTTTAGACTTTTTAATGACAATGTTGGGACTCTAGGATGATTGGTTATTTGGACATTTGGATAAAAGATAAATCTAGATTAATGTTGAGTGGGTTTGGATTGAGATTATCTTCCAAGAGCTAGACTAATGAACTCAAGGAGAGATAAGATGGGATAGTGATATTCATCAATCAATAGGAGCCACTCTCCTAAGGTATCTATTTCACTAGTTTGATAGATGCTAACTTATCTACTAATCTAAGAGAGGCAATTTATCAAATCAGAGACAAGTTAATAGATGCGATCTATATTTTGCTAGTAAATGAACTAATGTTAAGAGATGGGTGATACCAAATATGTATGCTAGATGATGATGACAATACCCTATAATCTCAAGGGGATAAAGCTCTAAAGTCCAAATGATGATATGATGATGAATGAGGATGGTTGGATGACTGAAGGAGTGATTGCAAATAGTCTGAAAGGTCTCATGTCTAAATGTAAAATCAACTGAATGTGAAAGGTCTCCAAGTCTGGGTGATTGTTTAACTAGAAACTATGTGAAACTAGAAGTGCAAGACTATCTGCTAGAAGCGACAACAAGATACTGCATATGTGGTAGTAGAATAGCCCAAATGCACAACTCTATCTACCAAAAGTGTAATTTTTTAGATTAGAAGCACAAATATGTCATCCAAAAGCGATAGCAAGATAGCCCAAAAGCGCAACTCTATGGATGACAGTGGATAAAAGACAAAAAATAGAAGCGCAACTTTGTCTACCAAAAGCACAACTCTGTTTGCCAGAAGTGCAACTCTATGTGCCAGAGGTGCAACTCTGTCAACTAGAAGCACAACTCTGTATGCCAAACTCTATTTCTTGAAAGCGTAACTCGATCTTAGTCTTGCAAACAAAGAATAGAAATAGTCAAAAGTACAATTTTGTTTGTTCAAAAAGTAAATAAGGATGTCTTAGATAGGCCAGGGAAGTATTTGAAAGTGTCACTCTATCAGGCTTATGCAAATCAAAAAGAAAAAAGAAGAATAATGGATTAACTAGGTCAAAAGGCAATTAAAATATGCCCACAAATACATCATCTTGTGATACAAATCAAAATAAGTTCCTACAAATACATTAGCTTGCATGTAAAGATAAATCAAGTGCCTTAAAACCTTGCAATAATCATAAATCACAAGATAAAAAACAAAAACCAAAAGCGCCACTCTGTAGACCAAATGCGCAACATTATCGACCAAAAGTGCAACTCTACAAACCAAATGTGAAACTATATTGACTGAAAGCACAACTCTATGGACTGGATGCACAACTCTGTCAGCCAAAAGCACAAATCTACGGACTGGATGCACAACTCTGTCAATCAAAAGTACAATCCCATACCTATAGCCTAAAAAACAAATTTTCTCAAGAAAATATGTGTTAAATTCAAGGGAGTGGGTCCCACTGGGCATGCCAAAATGTATATAGAGAAATTTGGAATAATTAGGAATGTCAACATAATAAAGATTAGTTAGCAAAATCTATCATAACCTTCAAGAAATCAACAATGGAGCAACAAAGATATGATAAAAGAATGAAATACTAACTATTACCTATTTAATGTAATTCCTTGGTATATTTTGTGAATATGGATTGCTCAAAATACTAAAAGCATAAACTTGATAAGCTTGATGGATGGAAGGATGAGTGATTGCTTCAATGAATGCTCAAAAACGCTAGGAGATATGGATGCCAAATGCTCAAAATCGTGAAGGGTTTGTGATTACTTGTGAATGGGTGTATTTATAGCTCTCAGAGAAGATTGATCAACGATGGAGGAAATTAGATGAAATCAATAGAGAAGATAAATTGATGAATCATGAATGAATGTGCACATGACAAGTGTAAATGCAAAAAAATGATTTAGTGAGTTAACTTCTTTGTTGACTAAAGATAGAATTGATTTTCATAAAAATAGAATGATTTTTCTATTTAATGAATTGATTGAGAAAAACAAAGATTTAAAGCCAATTGAACTCAACTTTTGATTTGCTTTTTGACATGTAAAGGATAAAATTAAATAATAAATTATTTAATTTGTGTGCATGGAAGATTTTAGAAGAAAAGGATAAATTTGGAAGATGAGTGGATAGATGTTGTGTGTTTTAAGTACTCCATGAAGTGATGCGGTTTCATCCACTAATACCTAGACCTCAGACAACACCCTTATATCATAGATTTGGGCATCAAGTATCGCAAGGTATATGGAGGACTCCCCTAGTGAGCCTATTTATCCTAGTCTAAGAGCCTATTGGTTGTAATCATGTAGTGGGCTATGAAAATAAAATTCCCTAAGATTTCCTACTCATACCTTTGAGGTATATTTGTGGGCCACTACACGGTTGCACATTCACTTGACTAGTTTAGGTTGTTATTTAAAAATGTGTTCATCTAAAGGAGAAATAAGTTGTTTGTGTTGATTGTATTTTGTAATGTGGAGTTGTGTTGTTGGGGTCATGTGTTTTGTATTGTTATTTATATACACATTTAAGTGTTAATGTGGCCTTTGGTTATTTCAATCCAACAATCTGTATTTTTGTTGATTACACAATCATCATAATGTATTACATGAAGTAGCTTCTACGTAGTAATCATAGTGATCATGCCTTGCAATTTTTTTTGGTATTGTTTATATCTGCATATGGTGGTTTTCTTTAATCATGTGCTTGTCTCCTTGGTTGAACTTGTTGGCCAATTGACTCTCTTGAACATAGCACTGGATATGAAAAGAAAAGAAAATTGGCTAGGTTTTAGATGCCAAAATTCATTAACTATGTTTTTTGTGCACACTTTAGAACACAACCAATTGGTACTATGGTTTTTACCAAGGATTTTTGGTTGGAAAGAATGTTTACGCTTGGAAAAGGTGGAGGGCGGATTAAAAAATGGAGTTTCCATAGGCCTAATCTCCTAGATAGAAAATAGATTATGGTTTTTGTTGTTGTTTGATTCATCCGATCTGACCTTCTTTGAAATATTGTTAGTTGTTTTGTTGTTCTATATTGGTAGTTGCTATGCTATTAGATTTTTATAATGTAGTGGCCAAAAATAAGAAGATTGCATAGCAATTTAATCTATGTAAAATAGACGAGCATAATACCTCTACAGATTGCAACTAGTCAAGTTCTTCAAAGATAATTGGGATTTGGGGTTTGAGAATCTTGTTGGTTTTTGGACTTTAGATAGAGATTTTGGATCCTAGATGCAATATGCATTCCACAAGGGTCAAAGCAATGATGCATAGGTTACTTGTTTAAAAGTGATGCACTATTGTTGTTTTTTTTTCTATGAGCTATTTGCTAGTAAAAATAAACACATAGCTTAAATTCTAAGCTAGATCCGATGTTTGAAATTTTTTTTCATGGAAGTGTGATTCATTTTAGTAGGTTGTTTGAAAGAATTTGAAGAGGAAAAATAGTTGAGCAAGCAAAAATGTTGTTTTTTAGTGAAGCTAATCAAAGAAGGTGTATTTTCTTTTTTGAAAACATTTGCCATAATGTGTTTGGTTCAAATATTGTTCATGTTTTTTCCTTGCATTTTTTAAAAGAAAGTTATTGGATTCTACAACATGGTTTTGTTTTACAAGTCTCATGAACTAGAAATAAGTTCCTTTTTAGAGTCAAGTGCTATTTTTCAAGAGTTGCTTTTATCATCTTTAAACAAATATGGTTGGTATTATGGATGGACCATAAATTTCAGGAATGAGGAGAGTGAAATATTAAGTATCAAAATTGAAGTGTGGAATGTTATTTGTTGAGAATTTGATTCTAAAATTGAATTGATCCATCTAATTTTGTTATATTGGCCTAGATGCTATCCAATCATAGAGTTGTGTTGTACCTATGAAGTACATTTCTTTGGCCATAAGTTTATTGATACTGTACCTGACTATATGCTAGAATAAATTTCTAGCACATTGCCAAGCAATAGATTTGTTTTGGATTATATTGAGTTATTTGTGGAAATTAGACCTTGTGAAGGCTTAAAGAAACAAAAAATATTATTGAGACAATGAATAGTAAGGATTGACAAACTTGTTTGTAGAATTTACTGGGAAAATTTGTAAATAGTATTTGCAATACCATGTATATGGTTCCTTGACAAGATTTTTGTTATTGATGTGCATTGACTAATCTTGTATATTTATATTGTTTTGATCATATAGTCACAACAATTGGAAGCAAGCATTCACTAGCTACTAGTAAATACATCTTATGCTTAATTCATTACAACTGCACTTAAAGTAATTTCATTGACTTCCAACTTTTACAATGTATATAACACTACACTCCTTATTTGATAAACTCTTATTTAGAAATATATCGCTATAATTATGGCTAACAAATGTATCACTAAGTTTGGTGGCTGGTTTGATTGAGTGATAAGGTGGGGAAATTACCATGATGAAGACCTTGGTTCAATTCCACCTAGAAACAACTACTAGGCCAAGGCTTCTCAAAAAATAGTGGGCCAAAAATTGTGTGCCCCATCCCTCATTTGTGTCTATCATCTTGAGTATAAATGTGATGTCTAATTTTTACCAATAGAAAAGCATATTGATGTCTCTCTAAGTGTGACTCTTGCTTGGATTTTGTATTTTGTATAGGTATAATTTTGGGATTGATTTCAAATTTTAAAATTTAACTTTTTCGCTCGTTTTAATTGGTCAATGTAAGCTAACATGGTGCACATTTCTATGAATTATTTTTATGTCTTAGTATTTAAAGATATTCATTTGTGTAATTAAACTTATCTGAAAATCAAAAAAACAAGGAGCAATCTTCTAGGAACATTTCAATTTGGAGCTTACTATTTCTAATTTTTACTGTAACAATTTTAATCTTTTTTCTCTAGTAAAAATCTATTAATCATCACCTTCCTAAAATTCATGCCAATACTTCACACTCTCTATGAAAATACTTTGTCATCCAAGTTTGATCAAGTCTAAAATCATTAACCATCTTGGTCATAAATAATTTTGAATTAAATTTGATTGTTTTGAAGTATCACAAAATTACCTAAATTGAATTGTAAGACCATCCTATTTTTTAATCCTTAAAGTGTTGTTTAAAATTCAACAAAACCATTGAGTAGAGACAGAAAATTCTGATATTATTTGCAATATACAATTCATAATTTATACTTCAAAATGTGTAATTTATAATTTCACACAAGCACAAGTTCATTCCCAAAGTTTAACTATATGTTAAATTTGAGGGACTTTAAATTGCATGATCGATTAAATTACCTAGTTAGTGGGAATGCAAAGTTGTAACATGAACTGCATTTGCAATAAAGTTATGAAGTTTGAAATATCATTGTTGATGAGAAGTCGAGTCTCACATCCATGTTTGTAATTCGTAAAAATACAATACAATCATATGCAAGTCAAAAGTGCATTGAAGTATTGAAGGGCAGGAATGTGGATTCAATTTACACAATCACATACAAATAGTAAAAGTATCATGAGCAAAGATATGACATACTTTTGCATTCTATGAGCATGAACCATTTTACATGAAAACTTGGATAAGAAACAATTCAGGCAAGATCCATGCTTCTATTGATGAGTTTTCTAAACAAGTAACATGTAATCAAAAATATAATATCATTATTAAATTGCCAAAATTCCCTTAAACATCTAACAAAACTCTACACATCACTGTTTGAAATCTTTTTATGCAAGATTGGTTGTAAATTAGATAATTTAAATTATCCATTTACCTCATAAAAACAGGTGTATTGCTCCTTATAATCCAATATTATTGACCCTCCCATTATTATTTAACCAGTAATCTTAATACATTACATAAATGCCTAAGAACATTTTCGGATTGTTCACTAACAGCTCTGAACATCATGACGGCCCCAAGTTTCAGTTCTAGTGTCAATCAAACTGAAGCCTTATGGACACAAATAAAGTGCTGCTATAGACTGAGAGTTCTGCACATTGCTTAAGGAAAGGTTCAACCCCATATGAATGTCTAGTTACATAGCTGGTATTTATTTGGAACTACAGAACAATGTCTAGTTATGTAGTTTTTCTATTTGTTGAATCAAATACTATGATCAACCTAGTAGACATGACTCTAAAATTGTTTATGCTGAAGCAAAATTAAGTTGCATGATACTTTTGACTTCATTTCCCATCACTGGCAACTTAAATTTTATTGGCCAATTGTAATTTGGATCCTCCAAAGAATAACAGTTCCTACTAAATGCTGAGGTAGGAATTGATCCGTCTTACTTTGATACTTAACACCACTAGATACTTTCAAATTTAGTTATTGCTTTTATTGACTACCAAACAAACATGGTATGCAAATATTGCGAAGAATCTAGCTATTGCTTTTATTGAAAATTATAAAGAGCTACAAAGCTAGAGAACTACAAGGAAAGAAAATCACAAAATTGTAGGAACAACATAATTTTAAAATTTCCATGGAAGCAAATTCCTTAAAAATCAGCACACGATATCCTTGTTATGTCCAAGCTACTTAAGTCTTAGTTAGCACCCAGAATCTTACTGCCACTTGGAAAGCAGAAAATTACTATTTAACACTTTTTATTGTTAATGAGGTGTAAAATTACTATTGGTCATTTGACCATTGAAGTGGATGATATTTAAGTAGAGTGCTTCATAAGTCTAAGATTTCATATCATGTATTTTATACTGCTTGATAGCGTTCTCTGCAATAGAAGCTACATTCCAGAAAAAATACAGTTTCAGCATTTTAAAGTTGTTCTTTTGACATGCTATTATCACCACTAAAATGAGAGACTATTATATTTCACACGCGAATCATAAAGCAATAGTCCAGAAACTGTTTGTATTCTGCATGTGCATCATAATAATACTCCAGAAACTAATCTATAATATAAATAAGCTGATAAAACATGGAACATTCCAAAAAAATCATCCATAATGTTTTTCTTTCAGTTCTATTAGAATAATAAACCACAGATTTGTTCGGTTTAAGACTTATGTGTAGGATGTGTACACAAAATTTTTGTATCAGGATTTAATTCAGGTTGGTGGAAACATTTTCAATAGCTTGTTTTTTTACTCCTATTTGACTCGATCCAAGAGCTCAATGTATTTTTCTTTTAACTCAGTGAAAAAAAGGTAAAGAAAGTGTGTTAAGAATATCTGAAGATCTTATTTTATTTTTCTTTTTTAATTCTTAGGCTACTTCACGTTCAAGTTTTTCCAGGTTCCAGGAAGCTCTCCAAGGAAAGCTTTGATAGATTTTACTCAGCTTATCCAACTCAACGGTTTTCTCGATCAGTCAAAGTTAGATGGCGAAGCCGGTGGATCTCCAAATAGGCCATTAAATGTCAGCTCGTAGAAGGTTTCACAGCAATCAACAGAAAATTGTGCAAGCACATAGAACTGGTAAGGCATAAAACTGCTGATAAGTGGTATGAAACACTATTTACCTCAGTGGAATGTTGAATTTGAGTAATTTGGATGTCACGACCCAAAAAATGTTTTTTAAATTTGACGGTGATTTCAATGACACGACCCAAAACCAAATGCTTTTCAAATTTGACGCCCATCTGCGGCATGAACCCAAAGCACGCTGATAAATTTGACAGCCATTTCCCTGTCACGAGATCTACGCATGATGTTAAATTTGATAATCATTCGACTGCCACGAAATCCATACATAGTGTTAAATTTGACAGTTATTTCGACGAACTCAATCAGGGATGTTAACTTTGACTTCCTTATAACCGTCACAAACTCAAAACCATTGTTAAATTTGACGTTCATATGAATATCACGAAGTCAACACTTAGGGTTAAATTTGACGTCCAGATGACTGTCACGAACAAAACACAATATTACATTTGACGTCCATATGCCCGTCAGGAGTTCAACAGTAAATGCTAAATTTGACAGCCATATGACCATCAGGAACTGAGAACGTGATGGTAAATTTGAAAGCCATATGACCGTCACGATCTCCCAACATGATGTGAAATTTGACGTCCATATTCCTCTCACGAACACAAAGCCTGGTGTTAAAGTTGACGTCCAAATGACCCTCACAAAGTCGAAGTACAAAGTTAAATTTGACAGCCTATGACGATCACGAACTGAAAAACATGATGTGAAATTTGACAGCCATATGACCATCACGAACTGAAAAACACGATATTCATTTTTACAGCCATATGACCGTCATGAACTGTATACAAAATGTTAAATTTGACGTCCGTATCACCGTCAGGAACACAAATCATGGTGTTAATGTTGACGTCCAAATGACCGTCACAAACTCAAACAGCCAAGTTAAATTTGACAGCCATACGACCGTCAGAAAGTCAAAACAAGAAGTTAAATTTGACAGCCATATGACCATCACAACTAAAAACATGTTATGAAATTTGACAGCCATATGACCGTCATGAATTTGTGACATGATGTTAAAGTTGACGGCCATATGACCGTCACGAACATAAAGCATAGCGTTAAAATTGACGTCCAAATGACCGTCACGATGTCAAAAAATATCGAGTTAAATTTGACAGCCATATGACCATCACAAACTGAAAAACATGATATTCATTTTGACAGCCATATGACCGTCATGAACTGTATACAAGATGTTAAATTTGACGTCCATATCACCGTCAGGAACACAGATTATAGTGTTACAGTTGACGTCCAAATGACCGTCAAAAACTCATATAATGAAGTTAAATTTGACAGCCATACGACCGTCGCAAAGTCAAAACATGAAGTTAAATTTGACAGCCATATGACCATCACGAAATGAAAACATTATATGAAATTTGACAGCCATATGGCCGTCATGAATTTGAGACATACTGTTAAAGTTGACGGCCATATGACCGTCACGAACATAGAGGATGGTGTTAAATTTGACGTCCAAATGACCGTCACGAACATAGAGGATGGTGTTAAATTTGACGTCCAAATGACCGTCACGATGTCAGAAAATAATGAGTTAAATTTGACAGCCATATGACTGTCACGACTGAGAAACGTTTGTTGAAATTTGACAGCCATATAACCGTCGCGGATGAAAAACAGGATATGAAGTTTGACGTTCAGATGACCGTTATTTACGCAAAACATTACGTTAAAGTTGACGGTCTGATGACCGTCACGAACTTCAAGGGAAATTTGACTTGGGGTTTGGCTTTCACGAACTACAGTATTTATGGCAAATATTTTGTGACCTTTTGTGAAAATGTTTTCTGCAACTCAAATTGTTTGTTGCCCACCCGCCATAGAGCCATTATTGATTGATATGAAAGAAGCAAATTCACCTAAAGGACTCTTAAATGTCGTCCCCTGTTATCTTAAAATTGAACAGAATAAAAAGTCATCTCACCATATTTCGAAGAAGAGAAAAATAAACCTCTGTAAATTTGAACGCCATCGGTGACCCTTGAACAAGTAACTGTCCAGAAACAAGTAATTTTCGCACCAAATTCTATTAAACAATATCCATAATAAAAAGCGATGAAGAAATCCAGACAATAGTGCCGCTAAACTAAGAAGATGTATTAACGAATGCAAGCCACATATGGCCATTTAAACAAGATGCTCATAGCCATATAGACTAACAACAAATTTCATTTGCAAAACAGAAATACACCCAGCATTGACTCTATTTACTTTTGCTACTCTGTAATGAACGTATATTTTAACAAAGAATCAAAGTAATGGCATTGACTCTAGTTACTTGTGCTTTCTACAACATCCATTCAAGTTTTAAGATCATTTCTGATTTCTAATAGTGGCCAAACTATAATATCTTTTGAATTCATTTTTAATTTTTAATCTCTAAAAGTATTCGAAGTATGATATACTCAAAGTATAATATCCATACTTTTGAAATCATTCCTATATGGTAACCAAACTATAGGATAATCAAATCTCTTACACGGAGTTCAAATGTTTCTTTAGTATTAAGGGAGTTCATGACCTATACTCTAATTGTAATCTTAATGTTGTATTTCATGGAAGTTTTTACAAACCCAAACATTTTGATAAAGGGCACTTTAATGTTTTTCTAGCCCTTCCTTCCCATGCTTTGAATTAGATAATTGTTTGACTGTCATTGTTTATAATTCATATATTTTAAATTTGACGGCTATTCGACCATTATTTTTATGGTGTCGATGTGTTAAATTTAACATTCATACCATCACCACCCAAAATTTCATCCAAAATTCAATTTTGTTTAATTTTAATGTCTATTTGACCATTACTATGAAAATATTTTTGTGTTAAATTTGGCACTCATTTGATTCTCCTCTCCCATAATTCAATTGTGTTATATTTGATGGTCTTTTTACTATCACAAATAGAATTTGAAGGCTATCTAATCGTCAACGACCAAAATTACACTATGTTAACTTTGATTGTAATTTGACCGTCATGGCCTAAAATTTTGATATGTTAAATTTGACAATCATTTGATTGTCACAAACCTATGATAAATTTGACAACCATTTGGCTATCATGAACCAAAATTTGTCATGCTAAATTTTATGGTCATTTGGTTGTCATGAACCGAAGTTTTATTATGTTAAATTTGATAGCCATTTGACTATTACAAACTAGAATTCCATGATGTTAAATTTGACGGACATTTGGCTAAATTACAAACTAGAGTTCCATGATGTTAAATTCTAGTCTAGAATTTGGCATGTTAAATTTGATGTTTATTTGCCCATCACCAACCATTTTTCCTAGTGCTACAAAAGGACTAATCTTTTGGGAGTCATAACTTTTGATCTAGTGCAGATTTTTCGTGAGGAATTCAGATTTACAATTTATATTTAAATCAATAATAAATTTTATCTATTTCCCATTTTTAAGTTTTGGGGCATGTTTGGAGGACTCTTATCTTCTAGGAGTCATAACTTTTGATCGAAAACTCATTTTTTATCTTTTAAAGTGCATACTTTTCAAGAAGAATACATGTTTGCAATTAAATTTATGTGATACCTAATCAAAAATATAATTTTCTCTATTTCCCATTTTAAATAGATTTTAGGGCAAATCTAAGGTACTTGGGGAGGTTGGGAATTTCATGGGTGACATGGCACATTACTTTCCTACAATCAAGTTAAATGAAACTATCTATCTATTATGATAAGTTCCACTACCAACCACTTTAGATATGCATTTTAAGTGGCTCAACAACTATGACATTATTTATGGTCAGATTTGCTTCTCTTTCCATGGATTTTCGACATCACATTAACAAAACTTCTTTTCAAGTTTTTTTTTTGTTGTAATTACTTTGATGTGTTGTTTATTGGTATAACATTAGAGGTCAACCTAGAGAAAATAGAGCATGATTTTCAAATGGAACAACATGGTACATGTTCATGTGCCATTTTTGGAGATATTGTACAAGTACCTAAGCATTAAAGAAAAGTTCAGGAGAGTCTCTCAATGTGACAAAGGATACAAGGACAAATATTTTCATTAATCAATAGATGGTACTTGGTGAGATATATTTTTCCTTTGGGGAGAAAAGGAAGCTAAGAGAGTTGACCATTGTACACAAATAGTTGAATCAAGTACACACAATAATGTAGATGACTGATGATGCATATAAATATGTGTCTAAGTATTAGTGTTACTAGCACTTCCCAATAAGTATAAATCTTTAATACAATGGATAAAACTCCATTATGCAAAGAAAATGAGTCCACAATAGGAAAGATGATAGATTATCAACCATTTGAGAGGCCATAAATTAGTTAGTCCATCCCAACTACGCACAAATTAACATCTTGTGATAGGAAGGGAGATGGAGAAAGGAATGAACTAGAAATAGAAGCTAATACAACACAATGCAAAAGGTGGACATGGTTGAGATAATAGAACGACACATAAAGATTAGTAGTCTTGAGTTGTTAGCACAAGTGGTTAATTTGGATAAATTTATTGTATGAGGGTGTTAAGAAACTCAAAATGAAAAGTACTCAATTCAAGAACTTTAAGCATCATGAGAAAGAAGCTAAAAAAGGGAAGTGCTTGCTTCCAATAAACCATGTGATATAGAAATGTGGTTAAAGATTAAGTATATTGAATCAAAGCTTTAGAAATAGATTTAAGAAATGAAGGCTAGAGAGATTGATTATGAGAAAAGGATAAATAAATTTTGTTTATACAACATTGTGGTGGAGTGAAATTTTTATTATGGAGTTAGATCAATCTAAAATGGGTCTTTCGAAGTTTCCATCCCTTGCCCTAGCTCCCAAGTGTGAAAAGCATTAACTATTACGACTACAATGATACCTTCTAGAGGATAAGAGACTAGAGGCTCTCACACAAGCACTAGATCATCACACGAATTCTTCCATGCTATTCATCAAAGATGAGGGCTTATCTAAAAAGTGGGAATATGTGTAGTACAATAAACACACAAATAGAGTTAATAACATCTAAGAGTATTGGTTATACAAATGTGTGAAGTTACTATTCCAAGTTAGGGAACCTCTCTCTTTACATTGCATGCTATGTGATGTGTTCTATATAATAATGTGTGTGGTGAAAATCTAGTGTGCCCATAATGATGTGCAAGTTTTACCTCATAGAGAGGTTGTGAATGCATTATATTATCCAATACAATTATTGAATTAAAGTGTTTTTATGCTTGAATTAAGTGTTGTACTAAGGCACGAACAACTCTTAGTTTTAATGGTAACTCTTGAATTGGGATTGTTTTAATAAAATAGGAGATTTTATTAAAATCAAATGTAGTGAGAAAATCACTACTTTGGTGATATCTTAGGGAAATTTTTTGTAAGCATCAAATTTAGAAAATCAGACACCTTCATCCATTGGGCATAGAGTTAAAAGTTGCATAGTCGATTGACATTAGGGGTAAAAGTACAAACCTGTGTCACAATTTATAAAGGAATCGGCCAACATAAAAAAAATCTCAACTTGGACCACATAAAAGTGGTCTTTATGTTTTGAATTTTAAAATGATGTAAACTAAGAAAATGTAGATCTCTTGTTAAAGTTTATTAGTCTAATTTTTTAGATTTTTTTTAAAAAAAAATTGATTTCTTTTTTATCAATTTAAGAGTAGATTTTGAAATGCTAAAAAATTGAATAAAAAGTGACATTCAGTTGATGTCAATAAACAAATAGAAAAAAAATGTATTTTCCCCTAATTGTTTTTCCCCAAATAGGTGACTTCATTATCTAGGGCATGGAAACAAAAAATTGAGCTATATTTTTCTCGTAATAACGTTTTAAAGTCAAACTTACCCAATTTCGATAGTTTTCAGTTGACATCAACTATTGTTTAATTTTTTTCATTTTCAAAAAATAAATTATACCCTTTTGAAGAGAATTGTCTCCTCTAGGGCATCATATATTTGCCAATTTTTAAAATGATGTTTTACTATTTTATTTTAGTTTCAAATTAGCCTCTTTTTGAACTTGAACAACCTGCTTGCATTATTTTCAAATATTTATATCCTAAAATTACTCAATATATATATATATATATCCACATTCAACACTCCGAGCTTTACAAAAGGGTATTTTTTTTAAATTAATTTTGATTGCAAAAATATTGAGCAGAAGTTGGAAGTTTGAGAAAGTATGAGAAAATGGTGACTTTGTTGTCTAATAGGATGCCACATAGGTAGATTCGATCGAATGGGATTCTATCTAATAGGATTCAGCTGAATCCCATTTGGTCAAATCTACTCCTTTATTTTTTTTTTGAAAAAATTTGTGGCTTTTTTTTTAATTACTGAATTACAATAAATTTAAAAAAAAAGATTTTGAAGGGAAGAGTTATATTGAAAAACACAATGATGTGAAAGTGTTTGTTTAATGCCCTTTTTTAGTTTTTTTAAATTTTTTTAGCTTTTTTAAATTAATAAATTATAAAAATTTGGAGAAAAAAGAACCACTAATTTCAACAAGGGCAAAGT
Source organism: Cunninghamia lanceolata (assembly GCA_027924645.1). Lineage (NCBI taxonomy): Eukaryota > Viridiplantae > Streptophyta > Pinopsida > Cupressales > Cupressaceae > Cunninghamia > Cunninghamia lanceolata. Next base: position 11,911,980 of record BSBN01000388.1, on the reverse strand, counting down.
CATATTCAAAACACAATGATCTGAAAGTGTTTTTTTAATGCCTTTTTTTGGGTTTTCTTAAATTATTAAATTAATGAAATTTGGAGAAAAAAGAACCACTAATTTCAATAGGGGTAGAGTTGTATTCTCAGGTACCATGCTCTAAAATGTGTAATTGATTAAAACTATTGATTTATTGAATGTAGACCTAGATCTTCAAAAAATAGAGGTTAAAGTCTTTGTACATGTGTTATTTTTGCATGTAGGTGAATTTAAATTTGATCAATTTGTGATGGGCAATAAAAAGATAAGAAAAAGGTTGTATGATCGAAGAAGAGATACTACAAATGTCGATGAAGGAACATCTACTCAAGAACAACCCATGGAAATTGTTGATGACCAAGGAGTACAGGTACCAGAACAAATTGAAGGTGGTGATAGAAATTTTTTCCTTGGTATGGAAAATCTGATGGAGATGGATGAGGATTCTCTTTTCAAAAATATTTCATCTGAAGATATGGTACCTGAAAGCACAGTAAAATTACACTCTAAAAAAATATGGGATGAATTTTTTAAAAATAAGTCTATAATTGGAAGAGCACAGTTATTTGCAAAGTTATTTAAGAAGAAAGAGACAACCCCTATTTTGGAGTTGTTAGGGTTGATAATAAGAAAAAGTTATCAGGTTCATTAAAGCAAACAATAGTTGAAAACATACAAGAAGCATTGAATTCTATTGAAAGTAAGAGTCGAGCTATTGATTTAAGTGTTGCACATAGAGCATTAATGACTATAATTTCTAGTAAGAAATTATCACATAGAAGACAAGTTCAAGCAATTTCTCAATTACTCAATGTTTCTAGGAGAACTGATCAAAGATATATTGTAAGTAGAAATAGATTAGATGGAAATGTTGAGAATAATTGGGTAAATATTTGTAGGGTTCCCCGAAAAGATAGAATCTCAAAAGATGTAAAGGAACGGGTGATTGAATATTGGACCAGCCACTCTCGTGTTTCTTCCAATAGAAGCGACACTATATAGATAAAAGGTGAAGATGGTACAAAAATTCTACATCCAAAATATTTTATAGATACAACACAAAGTAAACTTTTTGAAGCATTCAAGCAAGAATTTTTAGATGTGAAGATTTGTCAAAGGATCTTTGAGAGTCTACAACCAAGTTTTGTACGTATAAATAAAGTACGTGAGACTTGTTGTTGTCAAAATTATGTTGAATTTCATCTACACCTACAGTCATATAAAAAACTATGGCAATAATTAATCCAAATATAGTCATCCCTGGAAGTACAACACAATTTGTGAAAACTCTTCTATGTGAAAAATTAGAAGAATTCAAAGTGTAGTGTATAAAAAATATATGTAATGATTATGAAAATTTGAAGAATCTTGTACAGGTTGACAATATTGATCATTCGATGCAAGTTATGTGGAAGAGATTTGAATATGAGAAGTACTCAACAAAGTGAGGAGTTGAGAGAAGAAAAATTGTTCTCAAAGAGAGTGAATTGTCAAGCAATGAGTTTATGAAAAAAATTTACAATATCATATACCCACATATTGAATATTGTCATGGTGCTAGATGGCAAGCTAAGCAATTTCATGACTTAAAGAATTGTTTTTCACCAGGTTGTATTCTATCTATTGTTGATTTCTCTGAGAACTATACATTTAGTCCTCAAAGTGAGATTAAAAGTCAATATTATCATTTAGAGCAAGTTGCAATATTTGTCAAAGTTTGTTATAGGCATGTTAAAGAACATGTGGATGGTGTACAAAGTAGCAAAGATGAATGAATTATCATCAAAGAGGTTCACTTTTATATCAGTGATGATACAGGTAATGATAGAAGCTATGTAACCCATTATTTTGCAATGTTTTTTGAAGACCTAAGACAATGTCAAATAGATGCTTCACAACATTGGATATGGTCTGATGGATGTGCTGATAAGTGTTGATTTAATTATTTTTTAATATTATATTATATTTATTTGTGTAATTAACTTGTAGACTTGAATTGTTCAGTTACTTAAATATGTTGTACCTCGATGTATATAGTTTTTTTTTTTAATTTTAGTTTTAAATTTAAAATTGTTTGTAACTTCATAGGACAATTTAAGTCTGTAAAATCTTTTAATTGGTTAAGCCAACAACATATTAAACAGAACATTCAATTTTTATGGAATTTCTATGAGAGTGGACATGGAAAAGGAGAGCATGATGGAGCTGGAGCATATGTGAAGCGTGCACTTCGACATCACGAACTTGCAGGTAATACAATATGGAATACAAATTTAAATTCTTAAATATATTTTAAATAAATTTAAACCTATTAGGAAAAAAGTGTAGATCTCAATATATTGCATGTGTTGAGAAGTGGAAGCTTAAGCCATTATGCAATTTAATGGTTTTGATATATATCCAATGTTGCAGATTTTTAATATTTCTCCTGTTGGATTTTTAAAAAAATCTAATTATGTTTTTTGAGATTGTCTTTTCCTTTCAACTAGAAAACTGAGCTTAACCTGACATTTCACCAACATGAACTTGCAGGCAATGCCATAAGGAATGCAAATGAAATTGTTGAATGGTGCAAAAGTCATTTTGCCGTTCGTGACTCAATATATAGCACATGCTATTTTTGGGAAGTTAAAGGTACATAAATATTTTGTTTTGAATTTTAATGTGTACATGAATTGAATTTTCAATTTTATACACTTTTTTAATTAGATGATTGAAATTTGAATAGATATTGATCGATCAACTCTTACTAATTGTCAAAAATTAGTGGTATTAGAAGTTTGCATCAAATCATGACAATAGGACATAGCAGGCCTTCTGTAATTCAAGTGAGAGAAAAATCATGTTTTTGTGCTGATTGCATTGAGAAAAATGCAAATACTCTACAATGTGAGAATATTAGAGATGGGTATATTTCAGAATGGGAAATAAAACAATTAGTGGCCACGTCAGACCCTTTTGAAGATAATGACATTGTAGATGTCTATAATCCTTTGTATTCAGCTAATTACGAACATGTATCAGATTTAGTTATAGGTAAATTTTTTAAATTTTTAAATTAATTTTTAACTTGTACATTTGATTTATAATATATTCTATTTAAGTTGAGCATGGTTTACTACATGGTGTGTACAGGAGATATTTTTGTTATTCTTACAGATCCTGACAATACAGAAGGTGTAGATTACTATCTACTAAGATGTACGCAACCAAAATACAAATTGTCAGAATCAATGATAGATGGTGATGGACAAGAGTATCCAACTGGATCAATAGTTGTTGAAGGCACATACTATCAACAAACAAAGATAGATACAAATAGTATTGTATTTATTGATTATATGCCAAGTCAAAAGGTTCCGCATTATAGTCACTTAGTTATAACAACACGAATAAATCTTGAAACTTTGCCAAAAAGAGGATGTGCCAAACAAAGGTGGAGGTTGCCTATTGAAGATCATGAAAAGATTTTAGAGATAACAAAAGATAGAGAGGATCCAGATTATATGTACCAAGAACTTTAAGCTATTTTTGTACATGTTTATATTTTCTATGACAATTTATTTTATGTTAAATTCAAATAATTTCATTCAATGTGGTGATACATTACTTTTTTCTTAATCATCGAAATAGATAGGTCATTATTTAATTGCAGCCCACATGTTTCTTTTTCCTACATTTTGGCATTCAGATCTTACCTAATATTTAGGTCATCCTAAGATATTGTGATTCGATGAAATTATCTAGGCTATCCTCTATGGCTCATAAATTCTAGATGTCCTAGATGTCATGATAAAGTTGTTGGCTATCTTATTTTATCTTAATGTAGCTTAATTGAATTGAGTTATTTTTGGATGTCATGATAAAGTTTAGTTTTTAAGGCCTAATAAACTTATTTATAGGTTCAAAAATTCTATATGATTGAATATGATGCATATGTGTAGTCATTTATGTGTTCACCAAGTTATTTGTTAAATCAACATGTTGGTGATCTGAGCTATTTTGTAATGACTATGGTATAAGCTTAGTTCTTGAGGGTAGGGAATGCCAATCTCAAGACCAATTTAGTTAAATAGCTTGTACAATTAGGCAAAGGATAGTTCAATCTTTAAACTTGTATAATTTCCTTTCTAGAATGAAAATGCAATTTAGCATCTTACTAAAATTATCTTTCGTTTTAACCCAAGTATAATTTCACTTTTATTTCACAAATCTAATCAAGTAGAAATAAATCTTAGTTAATAATATTTAAGTAATAATTTTTGAGTGATAATAAATTAAATTTACTCTTTTTTTATTCATGCATTTTACTTAGAAAACATCTATTAATGAAATATTAGCTTTTCTAATTTATTTATTATTTAACTTTAGTTTTTAATAGCTTAATGTTAGTGATATATATATTGTTATACTTCTAGATATTCTTTTATCTAAATATCCAAATTCAATGTAATTGTGTCTATACAAGTGAATGAAATTTTATTGAGTTTGTTATGGATGGCATGGAGTTGGCCTTTGCTTCACATTTTCTTTCTTTTGGAGTAGTGCATTGCACATGATCCAATTGTTATCATGTACTTATTATCATTTTAGATGTAATAAACATGTAAAAAATGAAAAATAGGAATTTGTAATATAATAAATGCACTATAATAGATATTGCAAATAAGTACATTACAAGGCTAAGTAAATGCATGTCTACTCTAATTAGTAGCATGGGATTAAGTTCCAATTTATATCTCACTAGAAAACTAGTATACCAAACTAGTCACAACTTTCAAACAAGAGATAAACTCATCATACAAAAATATCTCATGTTCTAGAAAGTTAAAAAATAAAAATAGACCCTAAAATTTCCATTCCCAACCCAACTATGAAAAAATACAATAAAAAATCCAAGAAAACAGGAATACTAGACATAGCTAGAAGGGAACAAATATTGTAAGGGAATGCACCAAGTGCCATAGCTAGTCAAGTATTTACGCTAGTTAAGCTTTCCTCATTTAGTTATCCAAGGGATGTAGATTTACTTGAGGTGCATATATGTCCCTAGGAAATTTTAAAAAAAATCCTATACTTAGGTGTTAAGGCTACCTAATTCCCCTTATAAACTTAGCATTTGAAGATGAAGACATAGAAATGCAAAATAACAAAAAGAAGGTTTCACATGCTTCAAAAGAAAAAGAATCTTGGTATAGATCTTAGAACCAAAATTCTACCAAACCTTCTTACTAACCTCAAGTGGACTTAGCAACATTGATTTTGATATCTGGTGAAAGGAAAATCTTGATTTTATTTTCCTAATGAAACTAGTTTGACACTTTTAGGAGGTTCCTAGAAGCACCTATTTCATTCAGTCTTGTAAAAAAACATAAAACCAATTCCCAAAATCAATAGTATACATTTTATAAAACCATAGAAACATTAAAGACTCCATTCCAAGTTATAATTTTATAATATTCTCTTTCCTAAGGTCATAGATAGAATATTAGGGTTTTGTATTAATCTCCCCACAATATGAATCCTATGGTTTTGGTTTCAAATTGACACATTCGAATTTAAGTCACAAAAATTGAATTATGTAGATTTGAATTCATTCAATTTCAATTTTACAAGAATTTCAATTTTCCCTATATTAAATTCACTAGCTTTTCCAAGGTTTACATTCTCTAAAATCCTCATTCACTTAATCGATTCAAACACAATTTTGATACAAAATCATTCACAAACACATTCATGGATTCATAAATATCTAATTATTTTTAATTTTAAAATGAAGCACTTGATCTAAATAATTCCATGTTAAGATGCCAAGCTCCTCAACACCCAATTTGATAACCTTGTTTATAGATGCTAAACCCTTGAATCCTTCAACAAGCATTGAAAATATTCTCAATCTCTAATCTAATCCTTTGTGAGTGTTTGAATATCATAAGGAATGTGTGTTATATTAATTTCTTATCTTTTATAAAATATCTCTTTCTAGAAAGCTCCCAAAACCATAATTTCAAACCCTACTTAAAGATAATCATAAATCTATTCTCATACTTAAGAATACACAATTAAAATATTATCGTGGTTTGACATCCACATTTTAGGGTTTGAAAATAGATGTTTAGTGTTTCAAACAGATATTTTAGGGTTTCAAAATTCATGTATTAGAGTTTCAAATTTATTTATTAGGGTTTCAATTTGACATTTTATGGTTTCATATTAATGTTTTAGGGTTTAATCTAGATCCAAAATTTGTTTATAAAACATTTAAAATATAGTACATTTACCATATTACAAATTCCTATTTGTAATATCTATTATAAAACATTCGCCTCTATTATATTACAAATAAGTAAATAAATGTCTGCTCTAATTTGGAAGCATATATCATCCATTTTTCATTTTTTTATCATTTTAGATATTACAAATTCCTATTTCTAGTGATATTTAATCCCTATGATCAAGAATACAATGAATGTCTTACAAGGCTAGCTATGAGCCACAAACATGAACCAAATTTGCAAAAGACATGAATTGGACTCACAAAGCACATAACAATTATTAGGAAAGAGATTTGTTAACTACTTTTAGAACAATAATTTTATCTTTTCCAATTATTTATTTAAATCTAATGTATTTCTTAGCATGCAAGGATTAAACAAGAATCATTTATGATTTGCTCATGAATCAAATTTATTATTTATTCAAATCCTAATGTAGTGATGTCTAATTAGAGTAGTGATTCCCTATTTGCTTCCAAATTGCACCAATTAGATCTTGTTGTAGTAGAGACTATTATTGCATACTTTCATTCAAACTATCCTTTGTATATTTTAAATATAATACAATTCAAGGAGAATGTCTTGATATGAGAAAAAATTAAAAAAATGTTGTTTAAAGAGGACTTGTATACAACTGGAATTTGAAATGAAAATCCTTGAGGGACTAAGTACCTATAGAATTGAATGTTACCACATTGCTAAAATGTTCAATTTGTATATAATATAAAATGTATATAATGTTCAAACCATAATATAAAATGTCAAACCATAATGTCAAACCATAAAGTCAAATGTCAAACCATAATATAAAATGTCAAACCATAATGTCAAATGTCAAACATAATAAGATAGATCAATCTCCCGATCCATGTGTGGATCTATATCTTGATCTCTCTCTAGATCCTGATCCATGTGTGGATCCATGCTTCGATCTCTCTCCAGAACCTGATCCATGACCTCATGCACCTCCCTACACAAAAAAGTACATAATTTAATTTAATGTACATGTGTATATATATGTAAAATCATCTTAAAGTTTTGTACTTTCAACTGTGTGAATTTATCATGTAATTTATATATATTATAAATGTACCTCAAATGTATCGTGCATGGCATCTTCTGCATGCTCTAGATCTCTGAAGTGCGTCAAATTATCCCCTTGTTGCTATAATTTTTTAAATACAAGATTTCAATGAATAGTGAGAACTACTTTTAAGTCAAGTTTATTTAATATATACACATGTGAATTTGTAGAATGCAAAATATAGAAATTATTCAAGTACGTGCACATCCTAGAGCACTCTACCAATCCCATTAATCTCATATGAATGAATGGTAACATTAGGAACACATATATTTGAAGGTAAAGGACCAGTGCCAAAGAGAAGTGTGCTATATGTGCCATGTACATTAGGTGCAACCTGATGTTGTGTGGGGGCTGTAGGCTGATCTGGAATATTCTGGTCCTCTGAAGCTGCCTCACCCTGACCCGACTGTCTACCAGTATGTCATCTAATATAAGTCGATATAGCATCCAAAGGAATACCATACTCATCACTGATAAATTGGTATGCTAATAGTAAATCAAGAATGGAAGCTAAAGCAACATTACGTACAATGGTATCATTCATATGGGTCACATCTGATGGGGATGGTAGATCTGCACGAATGTAGGGGTCATAATTCATAGATCTAGCCTTATTGGGAGGAAGGCTGATCCATGGATGTAGTAAGTATCTCCCTACACGATCAATGACATCTGATCAACTTGAGTAGCAATGGTGGTCATCCTATCAAAAAGCCTGGATCTAGTTGGTGCGATTGTTGCATCTCCTGCTGCTGCTAATTCCAAATATTTTGGAAGAACAAAAAGGTTTGGACCAACTAATGCCTTCTTATTTTTGGGCGATGACAAATTTGGACTTCTAAATTGAGGTTTATCAACAAACCTCCCCTTACCCTATCCAGCATGTGCAAGCATAGATGTGTAATCCATAGATAATGCTAAATGAAACTCAACATATAACTACTTTTAAGTCAAGTTTATTTAATATATACACATGTGAATTTGTAGAATGCAAAATATAGAAATTATTCAAGTACGTGCACATCCTGGAGCACTCTACCAATCCCATTAGTCTCAGATGAATGAATGGTAACATTAGGAACACCTATATTTGAAGGTAAAGGACCAGTGCCAAAGAGAAGTGTGCTATATGTGCCATGTACATTAGGTGCAACCTGATGTTGTGTGGGGGCTGTAGGCTGATCTGGAATATTCTGGTCCTCTAAAGCTGCCTCAGCCTGACCCAACTGTCTACTAGTATGTCATCTAATATAAGTCAATACAGCATCCAAAGGAATACCATACTCATCACTAATAAATTGGTATGCTAATAGTAAATCAAGAATGGAAGCTAAAGCAACATTACGTACAATGGTATCATTCATATGGGTCACATCTGATGGGGATGGTAGATCTGCACGAATGTAGGGGTCATAATTCATAGATGTAGCCTTATTGGGAGGAAGGCCGATCCATGGATCTAGTAAGTATCTCCCTACATGATCAGATGACATCTGATCAACTTGGGTAGCAATGGTGGTCATCCTATCAAAAAGCCTGGATCTAGTTGGTGCAATTGTTGCATCTCCTGCTGCTACTAATTCCAAATGTTTTGGAAGAACAAAAAGGTTTGGAGCAACTAATGCCTTCTTATTTTTGGGCAATGACAAATTTGGACTTCTAAATTGAGGTTTATCAGCAAACCTCCCCTTGCCCTATCCAGCATGTGCAAGCATAGATGTGTAATCCATAGATAATCCTAAATGAAACTCAACATATAATTGTTTGCAAAAATATAGTGGCAACTCATCATTATGAGGCCATCTATGATTGGCTGCCAAAAATCTAGGATATATAAATGGACCAACTAGCGGATCTGTACACCTGGTAATAGTATAACCTCTAACTTTGTCTTTCCCAGTATAAAAAGGAAACATAGTATGCACATTATGTAATTAAACTCTATCAGAAATAGTTTTGATATTCTCAGTGCTAGTAGTAGTCCTAGCAAGGGACCTATAAAACTCCTCAGTGCTAATATCATCATATGGATTGTATGATTTTATTGTCTCAATCATATGTCTAATCTCGCACTGAATATTAACTAATCTATCTCTATTACCCAAATTTTGGCAGTTCTGTATAGTTTGATCCAAACATTTTAAAGCATTATCTAATCTAGAAATGCTATCATTATAAAAATTATTCCTAGCCTCAGCTTCGCACTAAGATTGCATGGAATGATGAATCCATGATCATCAGCCATATCTAGATAAAACTATGTAAAGAGATCTACATTTAATTAAAACAAAAAAATTAAATATGTACATGCATTTTTCTTTTAAGCATACAAAAGTATAAAAATGCAACATGTAGATCATCTAAATAAACACAAAGTTTAGATTTGCATGCAAAGGAAAAGGATTCAAAGATAAGCTTGGACAATTTACAAGATTCAACTTTTCAGAAGAATATAATGGTTTTCATAACTATAATGGAAGAAATATAATTAATGTATTATCAAATAAAGAGAATTGAAGTTACCAATAATTATGTTCATTGACATTTCATAGATTGAAATCTGGAATTATACTTACACTTGTCAAATTGTAAGTCTTTAGCCTCGTAACTTGGGGACAACTCAAAAGTAAATTGCACCTACAATTTAGTTTGTGGATACTTTTGAACCTAAGCTCTCATTTTGATAATGTTAGAGATCTTTTAACTTAGTCTCCCTTGAATAAATCCCCCTTGTAATGTCCTAGGGATTTCCTTAACTTTACAATCATAGGTGTTCAAATCAAAATTTTAAGCATGGAAGTCAATAAAAAAACAAAATGAAGCATAGTCAACATCCAATACAGAGCTATGACTGTCAAAGTAGCAATTGTTAGTTAAGGATGAGGACTGTAGACATTATCACAAGGAACAATGCAGTTTGTTGTGAGAGGAGACAATTTACAAGAGGGAGACAGTATAGAAGAGGTTTGTCACCTTTAGACACAAGGGAGTGATCCATATTAATGACTTGAATCAAATCTAATAGATGCTCTTGAAATCCACATGAGCCCTAATTGATCTTGCACAAACCTATGTCAATCATATGTGACATATATATTCCATAAAAAGGTTGCATGGATAACTTGAATCCTTAATATTGTTTTCTCCTAAGCACCTCTTATGCATATCCATAAATATGAAGATGGAACTTTTCTATCATTCTCTGCTGAGAAAAAGAAGAAACCACTAGACTTGGAGGAGAAAATATAAGAGAGATGATAAACTAAGTGGCAGAACACGCCATGGCTGGAAGCCAGGAAATGAGCTGTCTAGTTTTGTATCTCATCCAAGAATTCACTAACAACTAGAGGAACGCCTTTGTATTTTAAGGGTTCAATAACCAATGTCAACTCCATATAAATGACTACTATTAAGATAGAGATTCCATTTGGCTCCCACTCCAGTCAAAAACTTGAATTATTAAATATAGTCCCTTATGCTACAAATCCTATATTTTTCTCTCTTGTGGGTGCACTACAAAAGGGGAAATTACATTTTAAAATATAGGACGGAGGGGTAGTTTACCTGCTTTAAGGCTACTCTTTTTTCTTTTCTTTTTTTTGGGTGTTTTATTAAGAGTGGCGAGTCTCCCTAGTCAAATCAGCTTCACACAAATAGAATTCACTGTGTCAAAACTTGGCTACCACTATGATTAACACTATATTGATGGCTTAGCTCATCCCCCAACTAATGTATATGAATTTCTTTGACAATCTCTCAATTTTCAAGCATCCGCAGGTATTGAATTGGGGGTAGTCTATAGACAGCATACAAATCCTAGCCTTTTCAGGTGTATTTGATGACTTTAATTTAGTGTTAGGTTAACATTACTGTAAGCCTTTATCTCTATGGCTCTCCTTCCTACTACTTTCTTGGATCCCAAATAGTATTCATAGAGTTGTCAGAAAGATACATCTATATGACTGCCAAAATGCATAACACTGCCAAAGCAACATACCTCAAAGTCGACATGATTTTTCAAGATGAGTTAGTATACTTTTTGGAGTAGGGGTCTTGTTGAGGAGGATATAGTTATTCCAGTGGATACAAAGCTACCATTTTGATGAATTCCCAACAAAACATATATGATCCTTCGTATCACTCCTTATGTGGAGTTAGTGACTACCAAAGAACTGATGGACCAATTTTCATCATGTGTCATAGAATCAGTTTAGGATGAATACGACCATTATGTCACAGGATTCTAAAGTTGGTTTGGGGTTGTCTTGACACTTTCATACATCTTGTCTTGAGGATTTGCCTCCAGACTACTTGTCCAATTCAACAGGTTTTATTTCTTCAGAAAACCAACATTACTAGAGACTGTTTGGAAGACATAAACGAAATACCAAAATCATGTATTGTTTGGCCAACGTGAAATATGGGGAAAGTACACTCTCTATCTTGAGGATTTGAAAAAGGAGGAATGATCAAAGGAAACTATTTAATGCCTCAATGAAATGATAACTAATGCATTCAAACATGCTACTAGTTTCCTTAAGTAAATGTCAGCATTACATGATGCAACTATATTATGATTTTGTGGAACCCTATATATCATGGCTTTTGGAATTGCTAGAAAAGTCCATGATAGATTGAAACATAGTCATGAGCACTGCCAATATCCATAAGAAAGCATGATGTAAGGGTTTTCAAGGGGAAATATGAAACATCTAAGACAGTGTAGGACATGGGCAGACAAAGATACTTTCTTGAGCCAAACTGTCATAGCTTTCAGGGGTAATGGGCCTAATTTTAAATAGTGTTTTAATGTGAAGAAAACTTTGCCCTAATCATGGCCCAGCTAGGGTTTTAAAAAAAATTCCATTCCAATATAAATAGTGTTTTACTCCCAAAATACTGGCACACAGTTTAATCCTGAAATACTGAAATTCAAGCATTATGAACTGTGAAAATCTCGAGGCAAAAACTGCCACACAGTTTAATCCTAAAAGACTGAACTTCAAGCATTATGGACTGTGGAAATCCTGAGGCAAAAATGGCACACAGTTTAATCCTGAAATAATGAACTTCAAGAATTATGGACTGTGGAAATCCAGAGGCAAAAATGACACATAATTTAATTCCAAAATAATGAACTTCAAGCATTATGGACTGTGGAAATCTGATGTCTATCAGTGTTTTACTGTGAAAAAATGTGCCCTAATCATGCCCCGACTAGAGTTTTAAAAAAAATTAATTAAAACATCAAATCTATTCACAAGCACATAGACAGTGCTTCACAAAAACAATAAAAGCCCTTAACATGTTTATCATTCAAATTTACAAATTTATATTTTGACAAACAAACAGTAAAAACTGCATGATGAAAATAAATAAATGCACATGATGATAATAACTGAAAAATGCAACGCAGAACATGATGATGATGATAAATGAAAAATGCAACACAGTTATGAGAGCAAGATGAAGTCTTATGCAGGCTTTGTATGCTCCAAGTATTCGGTAGAGTAGCATCTAGACACAACCCACTCAACCAAAAATGCAACAATTGACTGCTACAACTATGTTTTTTGCTTTTTTATATTTAACAGATTCAATCGAAAGGGACTCGACCCATAACCACTCGACCGAATAAATGAAGTCACATCGGTGCCAAATATATGCCATGTCGGTGCCAAGTCGATTCAGTCGAATCCCACTCGGCCGGCTAGTACTTGACCTAAACTTACTCGATTGAAATTGTTCTTTTAGCTCAAAGTGTGACACTACTTTGTGCTTTTACCCATAGTCCCCCTATATATTTTGTTGCTTTTTGAAGGTGTTGAGGTGGGGGTCTAGGGGTCGTAGCCATTAGTAGGGGTCAAGGGGATAACCCTGATTGATTATTTGAAAACTCATGGACACATATCAAAAGGAGTAGAAAATGGCCCAAAAAGTACCTAAAAAATAATGTTGACAAGAGAAAACCATTGAAGAAGGTGTTAGATGTCACTCAAAATCTCTACTAACAAAGAGATGAACTAGGTGGGTGGAGTTGAGCAAGTAAGAACCATTATGGGTGCAATGTAGGAGTAGGATTTCAAGGATCCAAAGACACTACCCACGCCCTTAGATCTTAGAAAGATCAACAACCCATGAGCATGTGGTCCTTCCAAAAGGAAAACCACAAACAATCAAGACAAAATACTTTTCAAATACCAAGGTGGAACCCCCACTAATGTCATCACCTAAAAGGGTATTGTCTACACCATTGGATCTTAGGGGAGATTAATTTTGCTCTTAGGTCTCTTAAGAGACTTTCCCAGAATTGTGTACTTCGTAAGGATCAAGAAACTTGGGGAATGAAATGAGGAATCCACTATAATTCAACCACATACCCCAATGTGTTGGTGCCATCCATTTGGTCTCACAAGGTGAATAAAAAAAATATGAGGTGCTAGGTAACATTACACTAAATGCAAATGAGGCATTTTGCAAGAGTGGTTTTATTGTCAGCATAGTCAAATAGTTTTGAGTTGATAAGAAATGAGAGATATTATTATAGAGGGACTTGACATCTAGCTATAAGTCTAAATGAAACATTCCTAGGTGCCATAGATTAAGAGAATTGCTTCATCAAAGTTTGATATTTTTTTGCTCTTAGGTCTATTAAGAGACTTTATCAGAACCGTGTAGTGTTGAAGGATTAAGACACCTAGGGATGAAATTAGACCTCCCTTAGCATCCACCCACTCTGATGTATAGGCTCTATCTGGTTCAGTACTGTGAAGTACAGAACAAAAAATGTGACACTGGGCAACATTACACTGAACACAAATGAGGTATTTTGCAAGAATGCATTTGTTCTTGACACGGTAAAGCAATTTTGAGTTGACAAAAATTGAGAAAGTTTATTATAGAGGGACATGACTGTTATGCCCTTACTTCTATAGTGTATATGGTTATGAATAGTCAGCTTGTGGCTATCTTAACTCTTAATTAAGTCATATTATCATTATTATATTGTTATTTAGTTGTTTAGGTCAGCCTAAGGCTTCTATAGGTCTATCTAAGTCAGCCTGGGTGATATCCTAGGCATAAATAGGTATATATAGGAGGTAGTGAGTCTCATTTCATATCATATTCAGTATTGTGTTCTCATTGAAGACTGTTGGAGGTATCCCCCTCGAAGTGGATTAGGAGGTTGCCCCCTCGAAGTGGCATATTATTATCAAGTATTTTCAGCATATTTACTATTATATTCAGATATTGTGCAAGTTGTACCATTACAAGTGGTATCAGAGCATGATCTTGGCACCGTAGATGCAAGATTTTTTCTCAACATTGGAGGTGATTTTGGGAAGAGCATAACTTTCAGATTTTAGCAAATTTTTTAAATATTTTTAAAGGGTTTTTGAAGACCATATTAAAGCAATTACAGTCCAGATTTCAAAGGAATTGAATAAAAAATAAGCGAGTTATTACAAAATTAGGGTTTCCAACAAATTTGCTCTCAAGGCAGAAAATTTGCTAATTTTTTGGAGTTTTTTCTGGGTAAGTGGTATCTTGGCCTTAGTAAGTTACAGTAAAAATTTTAGAGAATTTAAATTTCATTTGTGTGATTTATTTCAAAAATATTGGTTTCCATCATGACAAGGCCTGCAACAAGAGGCAAAAATAATGCTGTCACACTGGGGAAATCCTCTAATAAGGATGAGGAAATAAGTAAGTTCAAGTTGGTGATGTGTGGCCTAAGAGGAGATATATCAGACATACGAAGCATGTTAAGCACCTTAATGAATGAAACAAGAAAGGAGGTCTCAAGCAACCAAGAACCAGAAGAAGAAGAAGAACCAGAAGAAGAAGAAGAACCAGAAGAAATAGAAGAAGAAGAAGAAGAAGAAGAAGAAGCAGACAAAGAAGAAGAAGAACCAAAAGAAGAAGAAGATGTTGGATCTAGGGCATACAACTGAGAGGGGGGGGTGAATCAGTTGTATAAAACTTGCTCTTACTTTAAACACTTGATTGTTCTTTGTTAGTTAACAGCATATCAATTAACCATCTATGAAAGCATAATGCATAAACTCAGAGCAGATGAACATCAACACATTGAACACCAAGATTTTGACGTGGAAAACTCGGTTAAGGAAAAAACCACGGGGTGATTAACCCAAGAATTATTCTCTGTTAGAAGAATAAAGAAGAATGAATGGCACATGCCAATTAGGGCTCACTGCCCGAGCACACTGCTCACAAAGAGGCCCACTGCCTACAAGGAGACACACTGTCTACAAAGTGATAAAAATCACAATCTTGAACTGGAGAATGACATCTCTACTATGTCCGGATCAGTTCCATTTAAGCCCAAAACCTCTGCTCTGTCTTTTGCACCTCTCTTCGCTATCCCACACTCATCCACTCCATACACACTCGAAATGAACTCACAAACCTTTATTTATACAAGACATCGACTTAGGAACAATCATCTAAGTCAGCAATCAACCATAAGAATATCCGCAAGATGAATAACACATCCGGTCGGCCACCACAAGAACATTCACAGGATGATCAACTCATCCGGTTGGCTAGTCTGAACAAGAACTTCATCCGGAAGAATATCTTCAATTCTGGGCTCTACTACCAATGCGGATCAACAACACAACCTCAACACGATCCAAAAACCTTCACAAGCCTACCTGAATGACCGGATACATCCGCACTTCCTTTACTTACTGGAATCTCTTGTCTTCCTCATCCGGACCTTCAAGAACACAGTCTGTCGCCACTGTCATAATGCAAAAGGTACTTCTGGACCTCCAAATCATACACAAATCAGAATGACACATCACAAGGACATCCCAAACACTCCTTCCAATCCGCAGATTAGGATAATACAATTCCGGACCTCACCGGACCTTTCTGTGATCCTTTGTCATCTCTGAACACTTGCTGGAACCGGTTCCATACCGACAGCCACAACTCCTTCAGATCTTCATGTGGACCTCTGAAATCTTAACTGAAGCATCTCAAGACTCATATCTACAGACCCTTTAATCCACATCCTCCGGTTCTCATCCTATACAGTACATTTGCCTTCTTCTCATCACTGTTCTTCACTGTTCCTGACTGAGGCTAATTTTCTCAATATCCTCAGCACACTGCTCATCCAATCCATCTTGTCAATGCAATATGAGTATGTTGACATCAATGACAACACTGGTTTACCTCATACTTGCAACAATCTCCCCCTTTGTCATTGATGGCAACATATGATGTGAAAAACCATCAGGACAAGAACTTCTCCTTTCTGTCACAGCTCCCCCTATCAGCGACATGTCTTCTCCCCATTTACTGCTCCCCCTTTGATCATCAGCTACTTGTTTTTCACATGTCTTCTCTCCCCCTTTGACATCAATGGCAAAGGGCTCATACTTGCAATTCTCATACATCAGAATCATACCAGCTGCTCCCCCTTAGTTGCAGCTCCCCATCATCAATCCGGATCATAAGATATGACTGTGATATCCACCGGACTGATGCACATCAGTGCATCCTAGTTCATCACCAGAGGGGCCATGACCCCTAACTTCTCCCGGAGATATTCAAAAGAGTCCTTGGGAAGAGGTTTAGTAAAGATATCTGCAATCTGATCCTTGGAGGGAACATACTCCAATCTGACTTCTTCCTTGTTCACTTGTTCTCTCAAGAAGTGAAACTTGATAGATATGTGCTTAGTCTTAGAATGCAATACCGGATTCTTAGAAATATTAATTACACTTGAATTATCACAGAAAATTGTGATAGGCTCCTCATATTCAACTTTAATGTCTCTTAGCATCTGCTTCATCCATAAGATTTGAGTGCAACTACCTGCTGCTGCAATGTATTCTGCTTCAGTTGTAGACAGAGATATTGCATCTTGTTTCTTGCTTAACCAAGAAACCAATCTCTTCCCCAAAAAGAATGCTCCACCACTAGTGCTCTTCCGGTCATCCACATCTCTTGCCCAATCTGCATCTGTGTAAGCATGAAGAGAGAAATCCGGATCTCTAGGGTACCATAGACCATACTCAACTGTTCCTTTCAAGTACCTAAAAATTCTTTTGATTGCCATAACATGAGATTCTCTAGGATCAGCCTGGAATCTTGCCACAAGACCAACAGCCTGCATTATATCTGGTCTAGTTTGAGTGAGATACAACAATCCACCAATCATTGATCTATACTTTGTCTGATCTGCCTTTGGAGAATCATCATCTTTGCTTAACTTACATCCGGTTGCCATAGGAGTGTTCATTGGCTTTGAGTCTTCCATACCAAATTTCCTTAACAATTCTTTCACATATTTGGTCTGAGAAATGAAGATCCCTTCTTTTGTTTGAGTAATTTGTAGACCCAAGAAGAAATTCATTTCACCAAGCATAGACATTTCAAACTCACTTTTCATCTGATTTGCAAAAGTTTTGCACATACTATCTCTTCCTCCAAAAATGATATCATCCACAAACACTTCAACAATCAAAATGTTTTCATGATCAATTTTGAAATATAAGTTACTGTCAGCAGTACCTTTATTGAATCCAATCTGCACAAGATGCTTATCCAACCTTTCATACCATGCTCTTGGGGCTTGCTTCAATCCATACAAAGCTTTCTTCAACTTGCAGACCATATCATCATTATCAGACAATTGAAATCCATCCGGTTGTTCAATGTAGACTTCTTCTTCTAGATCACCATTTAGGAAGGCAGACTTGACATCCATCTGATATACCTTGAAGTCTTTGAAGGCAGCAAATGCAAGAAGTAATCTGACTGCTTCAATTCTTGCCACCGGAGCAAAAGTCTCTTCAAAGTCAATTCCTTCTATTTGAGAGTAGCCTTTGCAGACCAATCTAGCTTTGTTTCTGATTACTTCACCAGCTTCATTTAGTTTGTTCCAGAAGACCCACTTGGTTCCAATTACATTCCTGTCTCTAGGTCTGGGAACAAGATCCCAAGTATGATTTTTCTCAATTTGCATCAATTCATCTTCCATTGCTTTGGTCCAATTTTCATCATTGCAGGCTTCATTTATTGTTTTAGGTTCAATCTTTGAAATCAGACAACATTCATCTTGATTTTGAGCAACATTCCTTCTAGTTTGTACACCTTTGCTTCTGTCACCTATGATCTGATCTTCAGAGTGGTTCAGTCTTACATACCTTGGAATTTTGGGAGTATCCTGCACTGCTACTTCTTGATCAGGCTCATTCAAACCTATCTCTTCTTCCTGATTTACCGGATCAGGCTGACTCTGTCTCACCGGAGAGGATTGAGTTCCTTGAACACTGTCTTGGTCATCTTCATCAAACTCATAAAATCTTGAAGGCTTCTCAATTCCTTCATCAACTTTCACATTGGTGCTTTCTATCATCTTCCTCAATCTCTTATTGTAACACCGGTATGCTTTGCTTTGAGTGGAGTAACCCAAGAAAATTCCTTCATCACTTCTAGCATCAAACTTTCCTAGATCTTCATCTCTTTTAATATAGCACTTGCTACCAAATACTCTAAAATATTTCACAGTAGGAGTGATGCCAAACCAGAGTTCATAGGGGGTCTTACCGGTGTTGTTTCTGATTTGAACTCGATTGAGAGTGTAGACTGCAGTGCTGATAGCTTCTTTCCAAAACATTTGAGGACCATTTGCTTCCAACATCATTGTCCTGGCAGCTTCCTGGATGGTCCGGTTCTTTCTCTCAACTACTCCATTCTGTTGTGGAGTCCTAGGAGCAGACAACTGTCTCCTTATACCCTGCTTCTCACAAAAGTCAATGAACTCACCAGATGTAAATTCACCACCTCTATCAGACCTTAGACACTTTAGTTTCAATTCGGTTTGATTCTCTACCATAGCTTTGAAGATTTTGAACTTCTCAAATGCTTCTGATTTTTCTTTTAGAAAGGTAACCCACATCATCCGGGAATGATCATCAATTAACAACATAAAATATCTATCACCTTGCAGACTCTTGATTCTTGTCGGACCACAGAGATCAGTATGTACTAATTCCAACAATCCGGTAGAAGACTGATCTTGGCTTTTGAAAGAGACTCTGCTTTGTTTACCTAGCTGACATTCTTTGCACAAACTATTTGTAGGTTTCATCAATTTTGGAAGATCTCTTACAGCCTGAGTATTGCTTATCTTGATGATGTTATCAAAATTTACATGACACATTCTTCTATGCCATAACCAACTCTGATCAATTTGAACAAACAAACAACTTTTATTTGAACCAACCAGATGAAAGATATTACCTTTTGTCTGAGTACCGGATGCAATTTCAGTTCCGGAGCTTGTAAAGATTCTGCATTTTCCATTCTTGAACCGGAGATCATAGCCTTTGTCCACTAACTGACCAACACTGAGAAGATTGTGCTTCAATCCTTCAACATATAGTACGTTACCTGTTTTGCTCTTTCCATCAAAGGAAATAGTTCCCCTGCCTCTAATTCTGCCAGCAGAATTGTCACCAAACTTTACCATTCCTCCTTCATCCCTTTCCAAATTCAAGAACTTATTCTTGTCACCAGTCATATGGTGAGAACATCCACTGTCAATAACCCAATCATCCTTTTCTTCCACTTGAGCAGCCAAAGCTTTTTCAACAACTTTGTGATTGACAGATTCAGAGAGTATTGAATCTTCTTCCTTGATGGCAATAAACACCCACTCATTTCCGGATTTGCTTCCTAGTTCTGATTCATCATCTGTTACTCCTTCATTGTCATCTTCTTCATGAACATAATAGCAATTCTTTTGAAACCTTTGTCTGTTAGTATTAGACCTTGCAGATCTTTCCAGACATCTTGAAGCAAAATGACCAATCTTATTGCAGTTGAAACACTTAAAGGGTAGTTTTCCTTCATACTTACCAGATCCTCTTGGCAGTCTCTTTGCAATGAGGGCTTCAAGTTGAGCTGTTTCTGCTTCTTCTTCTTCCATGTCTCTTCTTGCTTGATCATACCATGACATTTTCCTTGATGAGTTTTCTCCCGGATCAAATCTCTGTTTGCCTTTCACATAGGCACTAGCTTTGAAAGCAGATTCAATCTTGGGAGGATCATCTCCAAACTCGGTCATTTCAAATGCAGCTAGTTTGCCAGCCAGTTGTTCTCTTGTGACAGTTGTGTGGGCTCTGAATTCATCAATGGCAGCAACCTTGATTTTGTAGGCAGCAGGAAGGGATCTTAGGATTTTGCAGACAATCTCATTTTCATCTAGAGTTCCACCAGCATTTCTAATTCCACATACCAGCTCATTCACTCTTGGCATAAAGGTAGTGATGTTTTCATCATCTCTCATCTTCAATCTTTCAAATTTCCCTTTCAGACTTTGCAACCTTGCACTTTTGACAAACTCATCTCCTTCATACAGAAGTTCCAGTTTAGTCAGGATCACATATGCAGTTGGTAGGTCAATAAAATTTGAGAGATCTAAATCATTCAATGCGCTTAGTAGGGCTTCCTTGGTCCGTAGATTATTTTCAGCATCTGTAATCTCATTCAGAGTTGTCGGACCACCTTGTGGAGGTACATATGGTTTTGAGACCATAGCCAAGTATGCTTTTCCCATACATTCCAAGTGACACTTCATGCGACCTTTCCAGAGAGTGAAGTTGGTTCCATCGAACTTCGGACTATCCTTCTTGTATGACGACATCCTGGATCTCCTCAAGCGGTTAAGCTCCTTTCAGAGGAACGTGGCTCTGATACCAATTGTTGGATCTAGGGCATACAACTGAGAGGGGGGGGTGAATCAATTGTATAAAACTTGCTCTTACTTTAAACACTTGATTGTTCTTTGTTAGTTAACAGCATATCAATTAACCATCTATGAAAGCATAATGCATAAACTCAGAGCAGATGAACATCAACACATTGAACACCAAGATTTTGACGTGGAAAACCCGGTTAAGGGAAAAACCACGGGGTGATTAACCCAAGAATTATTCTCTGTTAGAAGAATAAAGAAGAATGAATGGCACATGCCAATTAGGGCTCACTGCCCGAGCACACTGCTCACAAAGAGGCCCACTGCCTACAAGGAGACACACTGTCTACAAAGTGATAAAAATCACAATCTTGAACTGGAGAATGACATCTCTACTATGTCTGAATCAGTTCCATTTAAGCCCAAAACCTCTGCTCTGTCTTTCGCACCTCTCTTCACTATCCCACACTCATCCACTCCATACACACTCGAAATGAACTCACAAACCTTTATTTATACAAGACATTGACTTAGGAACAATCATCTAAGTCGGCAATCAACCATAAGAATATCCGCAAGATGAATAACACATCCGGTCGGCCACCACAAGAACATTCACAGGATGATCAACTCATCCGGTCGGCTAGTCTGAACAAGAACTTCATCCGGAAGAATATCTTCAATTCTGGGCTCTACTACCAATGCAGATCAACAACACAACCTCAACACGATCCAAAAACCTTCACAAGCCTGCCTGAATGACCGGATACATCCGCACTTCCTTTACTTACTGGAATCTCTTGTCTTCCTCATCCGGACCTTCAAGAACACAGTCTGTCGCCACTGTCATAATGCAAAAGGTACTTCCGGACCTCCAAATCATACACAAATCAGGATGACACATCACAAGGACATCCCAAACACTCCTTCCAATCCACAAATTAGGATAATACAATTCTGGACCTCACCGGACCTTTCTATGATCCTTTGTCACCTCTGAACACTTGCCGGAACTGGTTCCATACCGACAGCCACAACTCCTTCAGATCTTCATGCGGACCTCTGAAATCTTAACTGAAGCATCTCAAGACTCATATCTACAGACCCTTTAATCCGCATCCTCCGGTTCTCATCCTATACAGTACATTTGCCTTCTTCTCATCACTGTTCTTCACTGTTCCTGACTGAGGCTAATTTTCTCAATATCCTCAGCACACTGCTCATCCAATCCGTCTTGTCAATGCAATATGAGTATGTTGACATCAATGACAACACTAGTTTACCTCATACTTGCAACAGAAGAAGCAGAAGAAGAAGAAAAAGAAGAAGAACCAGAAGAAGAAGAAGAAGAAATAGAAGAAGAAGAAGAAGAAGAAGAAGAAGAAGTAGCAGACAAAGAAGAAGAAGAACCAGAAGAAGAACCAGAAGAAGAAGAAGCAGAAAAAGAAGAAAAAGAAGAAGAACCAGAAGAAGAAGAAGAAGAAGAAGAAGAAGAAGAAGAAGAAGAAGCAGTAGACAAAGAAGAAGAAGAACCAGAAGAAGAAGAAAAAGAAGAAGAACCAGAAGAAGAAGCAGAAGAAGAAGTAGAAGAAGAAGAAGAAGAAGAAGAAGAAGAAGAAGAAAAAGGCCATGAAGAGGAAGAAGTGAAAGAAGAAGAAGAACTTCCTAGTCAATCTATTCAACCAATGCAAGAGTACCATGTACTATTCCTCACCTTTTCCTCTATGGCACATCAAAAGGTTCAAGTAAAGGAAGAACACATTCATCACCATCAAGAGCTAGATGCAAAGGAAAGACACATCTTGGAGCTGAAGTTAATTTTCCAAACACACCTGAATAAGCTGAGGACATCAAGGAAATATCTTCTAGTTGAAGTTGCCACATGGGAAGATGAAGATTATATGAAGAAACTACCACAATTGATCAGCGTTGAGGACAACGCTTTTGTAAAGGTGGGGGGCATGTTATGCCCTTACTTCTATAGTGTATATGGTTATGAATAGTCAGCTTGTGGCTATCTTAACTCTTAATTAAGTCATATTATCATTATTATATTGTTATTTAGTTGTTTAGGTCGGCCTAAGGCTTCTATAGGTCTATCTAAGTCGGCCTGGGTGATATCCTAGGCAGAAATAGGTATATATAGGAGGTAGTGAGTCTCATTTCATATCATATTTAGTATTGTGTTCTCATTGAAGACTGTTGGAGGTATCCCCCTCGAAGTGGATTAGGAGGTTGCCCCCTCGAAGTGGCATATTATTATCAAGTATTTTCAGCATATTTACTATTATATTCAGATATTATGCAAGTTGTTTCATTACAATGACATCTAACTATAGGTATAAACAAAACATTCCTAGGTGCCACAAATTTTGAGAACCGCTCTGTCAAAGTTTGGCACTTTTTTTCTCTTAGGTCTCTTAAGAGACTTTGTCAGAACCATGTAACCCAGAAGGATCAAGACACTTGGGGAATGAAATGAGGCCTCCCCAAGCATTTTTCATCCACCCTAACATTTGTGTACTATCATTTTAATCACATGAGGTGAAGAACAAAACATATGACACCAAGTAACATTACATTGAACATAAATGAGTGCATTTTGTAAAAATGCATTCATTGTTGTCACAATCAAACATTTTCAGGTTGATGAAAACTAAGAGAGGTTTTTGTAGAGGGACCCAACATCTATCTATAGTTACAAATGAAACATTCCTAAGTGCCACAAATTTTGATAACCACTCTGTCAAAGTTTAGAACCACTTTGTTAAAGTTTAGTAGTTTTTTGCTCTTAGGTCTCTTGATAGACTTTCCTAGAACTGTGTACCCTAGAAGGACTGAGACACTTGGAGAATGAAATGAGGCCTCTCCTATTATTTAAACACCCACCCTGACATGTTGGTATCATCAGTTTGGTCCCACGAGGTGAGGAATGAAAAATATGACACTATGCAACATTATGATGGATGCAAATGAGACATTTTACAAGAATGAATTTGTTGTTGGAATGGTCAACATTTTCAATTTAATAAAAAAATGAGAGAGGTTATTGTAGAGGGACCTATCATCCATCTGTAGGTCTAAATGAAACATTCCTAGGTGCCACTTATTTTGATAATCGCTCTCTCAAAATTTAGTAATTTTTTGCTCCTAGGTCTCTTAAGATATTTTTTAGAATTGTGTACCCTAGAAGAATTGAGACACTTGGGGAATGAAATGAGGCATCACATA
Organism: Cunninghamia lanceolata; assembly: GCA_027924645.1. Classification (NCBI taxonomy): domain Eukaryota; kingdom Viridiplantae; phylum Streptophyta; class Pinopsida; order Cupressales; family Cupressaceae; genus Cunninghamia; species Cunninghamia lanceolata. The sequence goes on along the minus strand of BSBN01000388.1, from coordinate 11,887,625 downwards.
TCATTCACACACCCACCTTGACATTTTGACACTATTAGTTTGGTTCCATGAGGTGAAAAATAGAAATATGACACTAGGAAACATTAAATTGAATTGCATTGAGGTATTTTGTAATAATGCATTTGTTGTTGGCATGGTCAAATGGTTTTAATTTGATGAAAATTGAGAGAATTTATTGTAGATACCTATTGAAACTTATAAAATCATGCAACACAACAACATAAAGATAAACAATGCAAATATACCTTCAAACCTTGCACAAAATCAAACTTCTAATAGGATGAAATGGAGTGCACCCAAGCTCCATTAGATTTGTCATGCGGATGTAGTGTGGGCTACTCACACAAATAACATAACATTGATAGAAAATGATATGAGATATGAACATGCATATGAAATTTGATGAGAGAGTGAGGATTTGAAATGAAAATGAAAGTTTAATTTATAGATAGAGAGGGAATCAAACAGATGACTAAGATTAGAAGGGTAAGGGATGAGGTGGATGACTAGAATTGAAATCTAATTTTAGTGCTCATGATGCACCATAAATGAGGATGACAGGTGACTAAAATAAGGATGAGAGTGGGAGAAATGTGATTTTTTAATTGATTTTGGAGAGGAAGTGCTTATGACACACAATTAAGAAGGATAAAAATAGGGATGTGAGGGATAAATAATTTAAATAATAAAATTATTTAAATTATGAGAGACATGTGGAATTTAAATAAATATTTAATTTATTTAAATTGGATGATGGAGGAAAATGGGATTAAATAAATAAGATTTATTTGATTTGGTGTAAGAGGAGGATAAATAGATAAAAGGGATTACCTAAATAAATGTAATTTATTTAACTAATGGGAATGATGTAAGACCTAGAGGAAAATAGGTTGCAAGGTGATACAAGGTGATGTCGAAAGGCAATGTCGTAAAGGAAAAGATTGTATACAAGTTGTGGAAATGGTTGGGTGAGATCTATCAAGCCAAGAGTATGGTAAATAAACTTTATTTAAAAAGAAAATTGTTTTCCATGAAAATGTGAGAAGGTGAATCAGTTGCAGAGCATTTAAATTCTTTTAATTTGTTAGTAAGTTAGGTTGATTCAGTAGATGTTGAGGTTAGTAAGGAAGATAAATGTATCTTCTTTATTCTTTACCTAAGTCTTGGGAGAATGTTATCCTTGCTATCACTGCTAACCTTGCGGATTTGAAGTTGGATGCTCTTGTTTCTATGCTACTGTCACAGGAATTGAGGAAGAAGAGTTCAGATAATTCAGGGGATGCTCTCAGTGTTAGGGGAAGGTCTAAGGAAAGAGGACCTAAAGGAGATCCGAAAGGGGCTAAGGACAAGTCCAAGGTCTACTCTAAGACTCATGGTAAAAAGAACAGAGTTAAGTGTTGGAACTGCAGTAAAAGGGGACATGTGAAGGAGTGCAGAAACCCCAAGAAATAGTGGGAGAGTACTTCAGATAAGTCCTTGAATGTAGGTGAAGATGTTTTACTTTCTACATGTAATGTTGTTTCTGATGAAAACTGGTTGGTTGACTCAGGATGCTCATTTCATATGACCCCACATAAGGAATGGTTCTCCACATATGAAGAATATGATGGAGCTAATATCTACCTTGGTGACAACTCTACATATCCGATTGTCGAGAAAGGAAAGGTATTGTTGTGTTTCAGTGATGGGAGGATTAAAACCCTCCCTGGTGTTTTGCATGTTCCTAGATTAGCTAGAAATCTAATTTTAGTTTCGAAGTTGAATGATTTGGGAATGCATGTGACATTTGACAAGCATGGCTACAAATTAGTGAGAGGGAACTTGGTGGTAGCGAAGGGGAAGAGATTTGGAAGCCTGTTCAAGCTTGAAGCCACTATAGTTTATAATGCCTCCTATGTATCTGAGGCTAATACTAAAAATGCATGTATGTTGTGGCACCGTAGATTGGGCCACACAAGCAATAATGTATTAAAAACTATTAAGAATAAAAAATTGTTGGATGGTTTGTCCTATTCTGATGAGCACTTTGATTTCTGTGAGCATTATGTGTTTGGTAAACAAAATAGAAAATTATTTCCTTTATGAAGCAATAGAGCAAAAGAGTTCAAGTTAGAAATTATTCATATGGATGTGTTTAGACCTGTGGATAATGAATCTATCAAAAAATCTCATTATTTTGTAACCTTCATTGATGATGTATCTAGATTTACATGGATTTATTTTATGAAGCATAAATCTTAAGTTTTCACTAAGTTTAAGGAATTCAAAGTCTTAGTAGAGAACCAATCAGGTTTAAAGATAAAAATATTAAGATCTGACAATGGAGGGGAATATTGTTCTAAGGAATTTGATGAGTTTTGCAAACATGTAGGTATAATCAGACAAAAGACAACTTTGTATACACCACAGCAGAATGGTGTTGCAGAAAGGATGAACTAAACAATTATGGAAAGGGCCAGAAGTATGCTTAGTGATGCACAGTTGGATAAATGCTTTTGGGTAGAGGCTGTGTGTACTACTTGCTACTTGATAAATAGATCTCCTTGTAAGGCTCTTGATTCGACACCTTATGAAGTGTGGATAGGTAAGAAACCTTCTGTTTCACATTTAAGGGTTTTTGGCTGTGAGGCTTTTGTTCATGTGCCTAAGGAAAAGTGATCTAAGTTGGATCCAAAGGCTGAAAAATGTACATTCATTGGATATGGTGATAATGTAAAAGGTTATTAGCTTTGGAATCCACTAACCTACAAGATTATCTTTTCTAGAGATGTTATTTTTAGGGAACTTAGAGCTATTTCTAAACCTAAGTAGCCAAAAGAAAAAGATGAAAAGGTAAAGAAGGTGCACTTTGAGTTAGAGCAGCAAGATGTACCTCAAGAAGAACAGAATGATGGATTGGGGGGTGAAGAAGAAGAAGAAGAAGATTCAAGTAGTTCTGATGAAGATGATTCTGTATTTACAGAAGAAGTTGTTATAGATGATCATGTAGAAAAATGAGTAGTCTCTTACTCCACCCTTGAGGAGATCCACAAGACAATGGAATCTAGTTGACAGGTATAGCCCACTAGATTTTCATTGTATATATGCTTTATTGAGTACTAACAATGAACCTAGATCCTACAGGGAAGCTATTTCTGCAGATGATAGTGAGTCTTGGCAATTAGCCATGTAGGAGGAGATGATGGCTTTACACTCTTGTAACACTTAGGATCTTGTTCATTTGCCCCAAAGGAAGAAAGGCCATAGGTTGTAAGTGGGTCTTCAAGAAGAAGTTTGGAGAAGATGGGTCATTGGAGAAGTACAAGGCTAGACTGGTAGCCAAGGGCTACTCCCAGAGAGGGAGTTGATTTTGGTGAGATATTCTCTCATGTTGCTAAATTGACTTCTATTAGATTTCTCTTATCCATTGTTGTAGCTTATGATTGGGAGATTGAGCAAATAGATGTTAAGATTGCGTTCTTGCATGGAGATCTTGAAGAAGAAATTTATATGCAATAGCCTATAGGTTTTGAGGTAAAAGGAAAAGAACATTGGGTTTGCATGTTAAAGAGGTCTCTTTATGGTCTAAAATAGTCCCCCAGAATGTGGTATCAAAAGTTTGATTCATTTGTTTTAAAATTGGGTTTTGTTAGAAGTGAGGAGGATCATTGTGTTGATGATTCTATACTGGTTATTGCTTTGTATGTTGATGACATGTTGTTTTTCATAAATACTAAGGGTATGGTTAAAATGAGCTTGAAGCCCAACTTTCAGGTACATTTGAGATAAAGGATCTTGGTGCTGCAAGGTATATTTTGGGAATGGAGATCAGGAGGGACATATTTAATAGAAAGCTTTGGTTGTCACAAAGTAAGTATGTGAATACTATTGTGCAGATGTTTAGTTTGCATGACTGTAACCCAGTTAGAGTTCCTTTACCCATTGGTACTAAGATTTCATTAGATATGTGTCCAAAGACTAAAGATGATCTTGAGGATATGTCTAATGTGCCATATGCTAGTGCTGTAGGGAGTTTGATGTATGCAATGGTTTGCACTAGACTAGTTATTGCCCAAGCAATGGGAGTTTTGAGCAAATTTATGTCTAACCCTGGTAGACAGCATTGGAACTATGCGAAGAGGGTGTTTAAATATCTTGTAGGGACTCCTGACCATTGTTTGGTTTATTCTAGTATTGATAGTGCTGATACATCTTTGGACATACAGGGTTTTGTTGATGTAGATTGGGCAGGTGACTTGGATAGTTGAAGGTCCACTAGTGGCTATGTGTTTACTTTGTTTGGAGGTGCAGTGAGTTGGATGAGCAAGAGGTAGCCCACAATTGCTTTGTCCACCACAAAAGCAGAGTATATGGCTACTACTCATGTCTCTAAGGAGGCAGTTTAGTTGAGGAGACTATGTACATGTATTGGTTTTGATTGTAGGATCATTCAGATTAGTTGTGATAGCTAAAGTGCTATCTGTTTGGCCAAGAATCCCATGTATCATGCTCGGACTAAGCATGTTGATGTTCAATATCACTTTGTTTGAGAGTTGGTTGCAAATGGACAAATTGAGCTGAAAAAGATAGACACTCAAGAGAATGTTGCAAACTCATTGACCAAACCTGTGAGCACATAAAAGTTTGTGTGGTGCAGAGAGGCCATGGGCCTTGTTTCTAGTGCCTGATTATTTCATTTGATTTCCTATGGGTTGATTTATAATGTATAATGTCAAGTGGGAGAATGTTGGAATAAGGGACCATTAACCTTGTAAATTCTAATATTATATTTTTATTCCATTTATTATTTTTTATTTGTAATTACCCATTAGGGAATGAGGTAGTCTCATTGACAGTTGTAATTTCAGAGTTACCAGTGGCAGTTACGAAGTGACATTTATGGTTGGAAAATGTAAAAACTCATAGTAAATGAGGATAGGCATGCTCCCTTGAGGAATATGCTATTTTTGGCATGTATGACAACTATCATAATGTTTGGTGAGTGAATCTATGACAGCTGCAAGTTGTCATAAGATTCTGTGATTCTATGATGCATATGACGGATATGTTAGTTGTATATTTGTTATATTTAGCCCAAGGTTCCTATCTTGGAAAGATACTCTTTTGTGAAATCTATGATGGTTATGACGTGTCATAATATGTTGTAAGAGGCCAAATTTAGTCTTGGGCACCCAACCTTTGCATGGTTATTTTTGGACAAGTGTAAGATGCTTTTAAGATGGTAATTAATGTTTACAGGTTGGAGAATCTTATGAGATAGAAGGTAAACACCTAAGATGAGTTAGAAAATGTTTCTATAAGTATTTTCCATGTAATAGTTGTTGTAATATAGATTTTAGGTACTCAGGTGCTGTCAGAATGATGTCAGATTGAAGACTGGTGGAGAGAGTTGAAGTGTTGTTGTATTGTAAATCATTTTTAGATTAATACAAACATTGGCCCTCTTTCATGTGTGGAGTTTTTTACCCGAAAGGGTTTTCTCCACGTTAAACATTGTGTTATGTGTTCATATTTCTAATTTTGCATTTCTGTGATGCATAGTTTTGTTTCTGTGTTACAATCTCCATTAATAACACACAGTTAAAGATTGCATAAATTTATATTGAATCAGATTTCCTTTGAAGTAGTGTTGCTTTCATTTCTAACACCAAATGTGTTGGCACCATCGATTTGGTCCCACAAGGTGAAGAACAAAAAATGTTACTTTAGGCACCATTTAGTAGATGTTGTTTGTAGATGTTATATTTCTTTTGACATCAAAGGGAGTACTATGATTTTATCTTGGTTATTTTCTAATTTGACATTTGAACAACCTATGTGGAACCTTAGTTGAATTGTATTGATAATTCCTAACATTTGAAGCACTATCAGTTAATCTATAATTGGTACACAAGATTGATATGATTATTTATTATGGTTGCAAATTTGAGATCATATTCAATACATTTTCATAATTTCCACATTTTCTATTCAATACACCATCATTTTTATAATATTACTTTGAAGTTAACTTGGACTAAATATAATATTTTATAATGGTGAATGAGGCATTTTGGAAGTGAAAACTATAAACTTGTCTATTCAATTTTTTTGGCTAGTGATCAATCATGATTTTGCTAGAATCTATGTTAAAGCTGAATTTAAATAGAAAATAATAATTAAAGTAGACCAATTTCAAAAATTTAATACCCAAACCAAGAAAATGATAAGCATTTTAGAATCCATGTGTAGCATTTATGATAAACTAGGGAAAAACAACATTGTAATTTGCTTCAAGTGCTAAACAACATAATTTTTTTATGACTAGAGCAACATGATAATTTCATTAACACATTCCACACCTCAAGTTTTTTGTATGGCTATGATCTACTAAAAGTTGTAGATGAGTTAATACATGAACACCATGAATAAAACATCTAGTATCAATTCATACTAAATGTAATCATTGTCATCAACACAATTAATTATAGTCACTATGAAACATCACAATCAACAAGAGCATCACAATTACATCACAACTCAATAAAAAATAGATACAAACATAAAATTTGGAGCTCATGCAATTTGTTCACCAAAAGAAAGAGAAATGTCCACTCTTGGATTCAAATCTATAAATTTAAATGTCATTTTTAACAATGGGAACTTGATCTTATTATACTCATCTATCCATTTGCAAGTGCCATGCATAAGCATAAGTACTTATTGAATAATGAGACAAAGTACAACAAATCTCTGATCTTATTGATCTTACTATATTCATGTAGCTATTCACAAGTTTCATGTATATAAGTATGAGTTCTTATTGAACAATGAGACAAAGCAAGTGTCATGCACAAGAAACCATTATGAAGACTTATAAGGCAATCATTAGTATAGATATAAGGACTACCTCTCTTGGTGCCATGATGCTTGCTACTCGACGAATGCAAATTTGACTACAACAACAAGTCAAGCCACAAATTTTATTAATTATTTTAATGGAAAATAAACAATTAAGACTAGAATAAATAAATTTTGAACTAATACACAAACATTTATCACCAATGAGGCCTCTACCATCAAATAAGAAGAAGATACTATAGATTGATAAATAAAGAATTCATGTATGAAAATTGACAAGCATTAATCATAATAACTTTAATTAACACCTAAATAATTAAAAAATGATGAGTGAAACATGAAAAATTCAAATTTAAAGGTGAACCTCAAAGCAAAGAAATAAAAACTGTTACCAAAGCACAAACTTAAGAACTCAACAATATACTTGTAATTTGTAAAATATGTCTGTTATTGTACGAATTCAATCTAATGAACCATGGAGGTTGGCTCTACTCTTTATAGTTTCAAGTATAGCTTCATGATCAGACTCATGAAATTTCCATAATTTTTATCGTGTGGTTGACCCTGATATTTGATCAATTGAACATTTGATGTAGCAACAAGGTTAGAGTAATGAAAAATCTTCCTTTGTGTGTCAAAGTCCTCAAACAACCACATAATAGACTTCTTCATTGGGTACCTTCTAAGCTATTTTCTAGTAACAACAATAGACCCTATAGGATACTCAATATCTTCTCCATCAATGATTATAGTAGTTAATTTCTTTTTTACCTCTACTCAATGACACATGTAATAATCTATTACTTATTCATTATTCTCATCAACAATAACTACATAAACATGACCTGCATTGATTTGTATAAATAAATTAATTCCACTAAATGACCTAAAATATAATATAATGAGCTAAAATATTGATTTCAACTAGTTAATGAATCTAGAATACCTAGTTGCACTATATCTAATACATGGTCAAAGTTAATTGATATTTCTATCTAGTTCAATTGTAGTGCTTGTGGAAGTTGATATGTGTCAGTCAAAACTAAAGGTCTACAAGACCATTCATCAACCTACTCTATTGACTCACACTCTTCCCAAAAACTACATACATTAAGAACAAAAACATGTCATCTCTCTTATATAACAGTTCATGAACCTATGTTTGAGTTTTTAAATGTCTAGAACTCACTCGATCCTATTATTGTACAATAATCTTCATAGTTTACAATCTTACATTGTTCTACCAACTAAAAAAATCTACAAACTATAGACTTAACTCCAGTACCTAGTCCCATTATGGAGTAACACCATTGCATGATTGTTGATGTATCTATCAACTTAGCACCTCCTTGTTACTTCAACTCTTCTCTTGCTAGGGCTCTTTTTACTTTCCATGTTTGACCTTAGTGAAATTCTAAATATGTTGAATTGTGATGTGAAATTATCTAACCATATGATATGTTGACTAACTGTGATATTTTTGTGACTTAAATTGTCATACAACATCTGAAAGCAACCTAGCACAAACTTAGTGGAATGAATTTGATTGTCACTAATGCAGACGTGACACTCCTTGAATATCTTTGTGTCTTCCTTTGTGTTATTAAGTGCATGAATGAATGTTATATGTACAAAATAGTAACTTGGATACAGTTGTAATATTGAGATTGCACTTTATTTCATGGTTGCAATGTATAATTCTTATAAAAATCTAGAATAGACACAATTGTACCAAGAGGAAATGTGTCCTTACATAACTTACATTGCTCATCCAACCATCGAGCTTTGTGTTTATACATTGCATACTCATACACTATTTTCTCTTGAAATATTCTCATAAATTTGGATATAGATATATCTTTACTCACTAACTCACATATATTTAACTTTTTGCCATCTTTTACTCCATATGTTACTAACTTGTATTTTCTAAAACTAAACTTTCTTTCTCAATTACATGTGTGCTCTTTGTATAATTATATTTTTGCAAATGTTGCAAACCACCAAAACTAACACATGATCCTTTCAAACATGATTTCTTATAAACAAATGTCCATCCACCCTTCCACATAATAGACTTGAAATAAAATCTCTTGATGATTTAGGTGGGACTTATATCTGTTGAACACAACAAGATACTGAGAGGGGGCATTACAAACTGTAACATCCCACCACGTAACCTCGAAGGGTAAGAGCCAAAAGAGGGCAAGAATTTTTTTTTTGACATAAATAGATAGCATACACATAATATGGTTTCCAACTTGATAGATCAACAATATTCATGGCCAAGTATGGCTGAATATACAACCCAAAGGAGAGGACTAAATCACCCTCCTTGCAAACATCAATAAAACTACATTCATTTTAAACACCAATTCAAAAGTTCCTAATATACCCAAATCCACTTTTAAACATAAAGCCTGAATGATCATCATAGAACAAGAAGGTTCGATACCAACATCAGAAAACCATAAGCCAAATATAAAACATCTCATTTCTTCTCATTAGTATTAGTATAATTTACATTGTCTCTCGCAAGAGAGTATAAAAATTACATAAAATAATAGACATAAGTAAAATGGAATAGCCATGGATAAGATACAATAACTGATAAAATAAGCACAAGGGAGAACATCACCAACTGGTTCTCCAATAACCTGTACATCGGTCCCCAATGGCGGTGGCAATGCCTCCCAACCATGTGGACTCAAAAGAGACCACCCCACCATGCTCAGATGTAGTCACATGGACCAAACATAAGGATAAAAGAAAAAGGGGTAAGGAGGCACTGAGGAACATAATTTAACAATATACAAACTCATTTCAAGACATGTCCAAAAGATCTGCAAAGGACGTGCAGTATTGAGTTACACAAGCAAAAGTGGGAGCATAGACAAGGCACTACTAGGTTGTAACCATCAATGATGAATAATAGAGGAGGGCAATATTGGAAAGGGGCCTAAATAATCCTCCTTACATACGAGAAAACACAAGAAAATCAGCCAAGGCCTAAAAAAATTGAACATAAACGCCATCTTCAGCACCCAAAAAAAATCTTCGAAACATGTTGAAAATCATAAGATATGGAAAATTCAACAATTATTTATAGGGTTCTACATTTAGGTAAGAATACAATATTGAGATGGGCAAGTCAATTCTGGTAAGAACAAATGATTGTTATTTAAAAATCATATATATCTATTAATACTGATAATAAGACTAAAAGCACTTACAATCCAACAACATCATGTCATTTGTCATGCAAGTGTTGTGCTATCAATTCATATCATCTTTTTAATCTGAACCAATAGGCATTCAAAAGGAAAATCAAACTGCTCAATATATATACGTGTTAAGGTCAAAACCCCAAGAGGTAGATATCATAATATTTGTCAATATATAGTGATGAGTTATAGAAAGAGAGACTACCCAGAAACAAAATAGATAGTTAAAGGAATAGCTCAAGCTACACACACTAAATTATCAAAAAATGCATCTACATATGTTACACTAAAGGGAACACAATTTCTTGCTAATTGATCTTGTACACTAAAATAGGCATGTTGACTAGACCATGGGATTGTCACAACATAAACAACTGTGATACCATAACATAGGTCATAATCTCCTCATCACAATAAGGAAGCACAAAAAAATTTGGGAGAGATGTAATAAGGTTGTCGTGCAAAATTACAAGATACATTTGGCCATTTGATATATTTGCATATCTTATTAAGCCATATCCAGTATCCTACCTACCTGTGTCGAAATGGGGATAAGAAACACGGTATAGGAACCCATCAACGCATCGCGGAAGGGGAATTATTTTGTTAGAAGTTATAGTTTCAAGTGTACTAGAAGACATGTATACAACTATGGAAGCATGGACCAAGCACATAAATTGCCTAACTTACTATTTTATTTTATTCAACTCCTAAGGCCAACGAGGGATGACATGAATATAGCCCAGAATTAGTTTATGACCAAAAATGACCCATCACCGGAGATCATGCAGAAAACAACTCTATGACCACATCATGAACACATATCACAATGAAATAGAAATACATGAATATATACCCCAACAACCACATAATAAATTAATGTAAAACCATAATAAAATACTGACAACCCATAATGGAATACCTTAACAACCAATACTAGCAAACCACATAAGACCATATGGGCAATCCAAATGTTACCACAGGGTAACCGGAAGGTAAACACATATCACAGAATCACTACACTAATCGGGTGCAGTGGGCTAGACTAGGGAACATTTGGCCTATGACTATCTCCAGTAACCACCATCAAGGAATAAGAGTATGCAATCGATACCTAGTATTGGCATCACTCTGAAACACATTACAAATATTTGCATATATATTTCATGTAATAGCTGAAGCATCAATGGACATCAGGAAGTGGGTCATGACATCATAAGCCTCTTAGATACGAGTGTTACGACATCATCCCTTTCCTACCCATAATCATACAAAAGCAATGATAACAATATATAAACATATAAGCATGTAATCTCGCATAATAACTAATCATGTCAACATCACGATAGTATCAAAATCCATCAAGGAAAATCATCAACAAAATACAAACACGAGGGTTGTTACATCCTACCCCCTAGGACTAGGCTTACTCCTGGAAGCTTGCAAACACTAAGATGTAGCCATAGCACACATTAGTCCATGAAATTTAACATAATTATAAAATTTAGTGTGTCACATTCATTTTGATATACACAATTACGTGTAATATGTCCCAGTACCCAGGTAGAGAAGAGGCAAGGCACTAAAGTTCATATAAAAAAACATTAGCAAAGAATTGGCGGATGAGGTAATTATAAAAAAGCCAAACTCTTTTGAAGATGTTTCACCTCATTTTAACATTTCTGTCCCTAGTTTAGATCCTCAAAGTTGTTTAAATCAAGGGAAGTTAGACCAAGTTGTTCCACTAGGAGAAGAAAGTGATGCCTTCAATTTTGAAACAAAGTTGTCCATTTCTCAATCGTTGAGTTACGATTCACCTACCAAACAGAGTTCCATTTCTCCCTCTAAGAGAGGATGTAAGCCAAAATCCTTTAAAACTCAGGAAGAAATAAAAGCTGGTTTGCAGGCTACCTTGGATACCTGTCTGAGATTGGGGAGAGTAAGAAACTCTCCCCATGAACAATGAAGCTCCTTTCTTGGAATGTTAGGGGCATTAATGCCCCTAACAAGAGACACTTGATTAAGCGTTAGTTAGATTCATCAGGTATGGATATTGTCTTGCTTCAAGAATCAAAACTATCTACATCTCAAGCTGATATTATTTTTCCAAGCTGGTTAAAATGGAAATATATTCACGTTCCTTCTCAGGGGGCCTCAGGAGGTCTGGCTATTCTATGGGATAGTAAAGTGTGTGAAATAGATTTAATTTGCTCTGTTCCAAATTTCATATTGGCTAGAATCACTTCATCCTCATTAAACTTTTGGCTCTTTAATATCTACGGACCTACTGCAACCAGAGAAAAAAACAATGTTGGGACATTTTATCAGCACTTTTAGAGCAATTATCTGGCGAGAAAATTATTTTAGGGGGGGATTTCAATGCTATTTCCTATTTAACAGAAAAGTCAGGAGGAATTTGCCCTCCCCAGAGGGTAATAGAGGATTTTAAAGAATTTATTTCAGATAATGCCTTAATTGATAGCCCTCTACTGAATGGGAGCTTCACCTGGTCTAATAGGAGAAAAGGTTTTTTAAATATTACAGAAAGATTGGATAGGTTTCTCTTCTCTTCCGAGTGGTGTCTTGAGTCTAACATTCCGGGTACATTTGTTATTCCTTTTACTGCTTCAGATCATTTTCCTATTTCCATTCAACTTGATGCCAATTTGAGAAGAAAGATATACAGGGCATCATTTAAGTTCCAAGCTATGTGGTTTAGAGATAAAAATTTCTTACCCCTACTAAAATTTTGGTGGACGAATGCTCCTTTTGTAAAAGGTTCACGTATGTTTTGCGTTAATGAAAGGTTGAAATACATGAAACAAAAAATTTTGGAATGGAATAAATCTTCATTTGGTAACATTTTCTTACAAAAAGCAACTTTACATTCTCAATTAGACCAGTTAAATGAAACCATTATTAGTAAGGGCATGGATAATGCTTCTTTTGAATATGTTCAAACTCTTCAATCTGACCTAGAGGAAATCTTAGCCTAGAAAGAAATTTTCTGGAGACAGAAGTCAAGGGAAATATGGTTAAAGGAAGGAGATCGTAATACAAAGTTTTTTCATGTTTCGACCATGCTTAGAAGACAAAAAAACTCTATTGTATCCATAAAAGATTATATGGGAAATATTTTACAAGAGGACTCTCTCATTCAAAAAGAAGGAATTAATTTTTTTCAGAAATTTCTCTCTAGAGAAACAAATCAAATCCCCAATTTGACTGTAGTAGAAGTTATAAATCATATTCCCAACCTGATTTCTCAAGAAGATAATCTGGAATTGATGAAACATTTTACTTTAGAAGAAGTCAAGGTAGTAGTCTTCTCTTTAGATCCAGACAAATCTCCTGGTCCAGATGGTTTCACTCCTATTTTCTTTCAAAAATGTTGGGATTTTCTGGGAAAGGATATTTGGCTGGCTGTAGAAGAAGCCCGAAAAATAGAAGTGTTCTAAAAGAAATTAATTCTACATTTATTGCTTTAATTCCAAAAGTTGCTACTCCTTCCTCCTATGCTGATTTCAGACCCATCTCACTTTGCAATACTCTTTATAAAATCATTTCTAAAGCAATCACCTTAAGACTTGCTACTCTAATCCCAAAAATTATTTCTAATGAACAAGGAGGTTTTGTTCCAGGAAAGGAAACTTCAAAAGGTACTCTGGTTGTACATGAGGTTCTACATTCAATTCATCAACATAAACTCCCTGATATGCTGGTTAAATTGGACATGTTAAAAGCTTATGATAGAGTGTCTTGGGATTTTTTGTTTCAAGTCCTCCTTAAATTTGGTTTTTCTCTAAAATGGTGCAAATGGATTTATTCTTGTATTTCTGGTGCAAGTTTTTCAGTATTGATTAATGGCTCTCAATCTGATTTCTTTAAATCTTCCCAAGGAATAAGGTAGGGAGATCCTCTCTCCCCTTTTCTTTTTATTTTAATGGCTGAAGGATTAAGTAGATTAATCACGAGATAGAATTTACTGGGTTTCTGGAAAGGGATAAATATTCCTAGAATCCCTTTCTCTATTACGCATGCCTTGTTTGCAAATGATACTTTGTTGTTTGGGCAGCCTGTGATGAAGGAAGCTAAAGTCTTGAAGGATGTCATTAACAGTTATTGTCTAGTATCAGGTCAGAAAGTGAATCATAGTAAGTCTAAAATTTTCTTTTTCTTTTCATCTATGGTTAGTACAAAAAAGGATAGCTAAGTTTCTTGGTTTTCAAGTTGACACCTTACCCTCAAGGTATCTGGGAATTCCTCTTTTTTTGGGTTCAATTAAAAACATGTTCTAGGATAAGCTAATAACAAGCATTAAAGCTAAAATATCTACTTGGAAAGGTAAATGGCTTACTTTGGCAGGGAAAATTTTGATGATCAAAATAGTCCTATCAGTGGTTCTGGTCTATTTGCTTTCAGTACTGAAGGTCCCAAAAACCATTCTATCTTATATTGTGAATATTCTAAGAATTTTTTTGTGTAATGGCTCCAATTTAAACGGGCGAAAGATTCCCCTAATTTCATGGGATAAAATTTGCATTCCTAAACAGTTAGGAGGAGCTAGAATTCATAATATTGCAGCTCAAAATAAAGCCCTTGGAGCTAAACTGGTCTGGAATTTATATCAAAATTTAGAATCTAAGTGGGGAAAAATAATGTATGCAAAATACCTAGATTCTTTTTCTCCTAAAAGAATATTTACAATACTTAATCCAAAGGAGGGTTCTCACATATGGAATTTTTTGATTAACTGTCGAGAAGTTATTTCCCCTTATTTATCATGGGTCATCCATGATGGAAATTCTGCCTTTTTCTGGGATGACTCTTGGAATAACCATCCTCCTTTAGTTAAAACAGAAGGTCTTCAAGAGATCAAGTCTTTTCTGTGTCAGGTTTAGGGAACCAAAGTTAAAGATTATTTTGAAATTGATCATAATGCGAAAATTAATAAAGCCAAATGGAAAATTTTTGATGATTTCTTGGTCCCTCAAGAGCAGAAGATTTTTCTCAAGACTATTTTGAAAGATAGAAGACTTCTTATCTCAGGTGAAAAGGATAAACTAGTCTGGGCTCCTTCAAAATCTGGTCGTTACACAGTCAAACAAGGTTATTTAAGTATCACTAGTAAGGACTCTAATCCAAACTTTATTTGGCCCTACAAGCTCTGTTGGAGTGAGCCTTGCATACCTAAAGCAGGAGCTTTCACTTGGTTAGCGTTGAACTACTGAATCCTTACTAGTGAGAGGTTAGCTAAACTTGGGATTACAAATTCTTTCTTATGCCCCTTCTGTCATGAGGTGGAGGAATCAGTGGATCATCTTTTATTGAATTGTAGCTTCTCCTCACAAGTCTGGTATTGGCTTCTCTCAAAATTGAATTGGTTGGGTCCGCTTCCTTTTTCTTTACTTCAAGTCTTCCAAAGTTGGCCTATGTTGTTTCCCAAGTATACTTTTTCTATCTTATGGATTGCCTCGCCAAGTATTGTCATTTGGTCATTATGGTTAGAAAGAAATAACAGATTATTTAAAAAAATAAGTAATCCTCTCCATATAGTTATGGGCAAAGTTGAAAAATCAATTACATAAGTGGTTTTAGCTTCACTTCTATCAAAGGAGGGTTCTCTAATCTTCACAAACTGGGATGATATGATACTAAAAAATTGGAAACAGTTAAGGCTGCCTAACTCTAACTATTTTATGGCTGATGTTAAGATTGATCAATCCTCTGTCAAATGGATCCCTCCGCTTGAATCTTTTGTAAAGCTTAATTTTGATGGTGTGAGTAGAGGCAATCCAGGAATTTCAAGTGCTGGTTGTGTTATTAGAAATCATCATGGAGTAGTTCTTAGAGCTCTGTCAATTAAGATGGGTACAATAACAAATAATGAGGCTGAGGCTTTGGCTTTAATAGCTGGTTTGAATTTAGCATTTAAATGTGGCTTTACAAGCCTTATTGTGGAAGGTGACTCATTAAATATCATTAGAGCTTTTTCCAATAACTCCTCTCCAAGTTGGAAAATTGATTACATTTTAAAGTTTGGAAGGGATATATTGAAGCATTTCCAATCTTTCCAAATAATTCATACTTATCATGAAGGTAATTTATTAGCAGACTTCTTAGCTAATTTTGCATTTAGTTCTAATGATGATGTTCTCGAATGGGACTGAAACTTTTCTTATGATTCCCAGAGTTAGCTATATTTTGGAGGACAAAAAGATGTAATTTGTGTAATTTTGGTAGAATTCTTTAGACTTTCATCATTTTTTAATCCCTATTCTATCGGTCTTCCATGCTGATAAGCTGACGTCTTTTAAATGCTTTGAATTATCTCTTCGTCGAGTGTATTGTACTTTGATGTATGTTTCAAGTGCAGGATGGCAGATTTCGCACAAGGGAGTTGGCAATTCTTTTTTTCTTATAATTGCTGTGCTATGAATGTTATTTAGTCATTTAATTTGGTGTTTTGCTCTATTTCTGTTCCACTAGCTACTTTTATTTGTTGCATTTAGTAATCTCCAAGTTGTTGCAGCTTAGCATGGGCTCTGTTCAGCGGAACACCAGAATTTCTTGGCCTATTAGGAATTGGGAATGACCCCTCCTTGGTTTTTCTAACCCAAACTCAATGCAGGAAGTTTTTAAGGTTTATGAGAACTCTATTGGAAGAGTGATCACTCAGGTTTGTGACTTACAATTCTTACATTCTCCAGTGGCTATCTATCCATCTGAAGTTGCCTCGCATTTTCTTTCTAATGCGATGGACCTTTTGCAAAGTGGAGAAAGGGTAAGGGATTTGGGTATAATGTTTATTCAGAATGTTCACTTCTCTATTGATTCATTTAATGCTGCTTTAGAAGACTATGATTTGCATGAAGGTTCTGCTCTTGTGGGAGGTTTATTTGATTGCAGGTTACTGTTTTGCACTCCTAAACTTCACTGCCTCTTCAATGCGTTTATGCATGGCCTCCGAAACAATTGTGTGAACTCTTTCCAAAATTCTATCCACTACCATAGGCGAGAATTGGGGAATCATGTGGCAGCTAAGGCTTTAGAGATTTTTAATGCACTGCACTTCTTATTGAATTATGTTCCTCCCCCACCGCCTCCTCCTCCTCAGCAAGTAGAAGTTGAGGGTCCAGAAGAGGGTCGTGCCTTGCAGATAATTGAAATTGCAGACTAATTGGGAGTTCCCTTATGCTTTGGTTTTCAGCTCAATTTTTTGTCCTGATCAGTGGTCGACTCCGCTAGCTGTCTTGTAAATATTTACTATTTTTTGTATGAACTCTGTTAAGAATTGAGATATAGAAGTTACTACTGGATCGACTCATTTTTTGAGTTGATTTTTGTGTTATTTTTTCACAAATAGGCTATAACCAGAGGTTTTCTTTGCCGATTCTTTCCTCCCGGTATGCCTCCCTGAATCTAGCATTTTGTATTTCCTTTTTAATTAATATATTTTAGTGGTATTTACCACTTTTTGGGGAAAAAAAAACAATTTTCTCCAATCAAAATAAAGAATGATGCCATAACATTTAATTTTCTCAAAGAATCACTATTTCGAACAGTTGATTAGTTTCTCACAACCACCAATTTTCACATTTATGCTAGCATAAATCACATAATTTTTTCATAATTTGCAGGAAATTACACTTTCAAGATACCAAACTTTCAATTCTCTAACTTTTGTATGCATTCATCTCTAAAATAGAGCAAACAAACACACATAAACATAATTTCACCCTCTGATTTCATAGCATACATGACGTCTCATTACATATAATGCAATAGTTTGTCACTTTTCGAGGCATAATGGTGCAATTTTGTTCTCTACTATATTTTAAAATGTAACCACATACATGACAAATTGTACAACCTACATAAACATACATACTCATTCACATCACAATGCTACATTAGGGGTTCACATGGGAGTCATAGTACCATCCATATCCAATTATATCCATGAGTCCATAACCAATAACCATGTCCAATATCCATATCCAATTATATCCATGAGTCCATAACCAATAACCATGTCCAATATTCATATCCATGAGTCCATAACCAATAACCATGTCTGATATCCATATCCAATTATATGCACATCCATGTGTCTTGATGGCATTGACCCACCTAGTGAGCCCTTCCATACAAGCCAAAATGACATATCTCTAGTTTGTGTAAGGGTTTTAGCCTCTAAGAGATAGTCAAACAATAGGAAGGTAGTGAATTAGAGCTTAGAACAGATCACACATACCCCCAGCCTTAAGGGTTTCCCTGCGTCTGCTTCCTTGTATACACTCAAATTGGTGGATCTCACCATACTTGATGAGGAATCACATCACAACACAAGACTAGAATTCAAAAACAAAAAAGTCAATGAGTTTAGCCACCAAAAATATGAATAACAAAGAATAAATCTCAATTCTAACAATAAAATAAGAAAAATGCACATAGTTTCAACAATAAATCAAATGTAACTACAAGAGTTACATGCCAAGAAAATCATCCATGGCTAAACCAATATAAGAAATTGTAGACATTATATTTCCACAATCCATAATGATAATTGTAGTGCTTCTGGGTAAAAACTGTGTATGCTTTTTTGACTCAACGTTTCAGATCATACTCCATGATCCATCATCAGGAGGAAAGTGAGAGAACATCTCTCACTTTCCTCCTAATGATGGATCATGGAGTATGATCTGAAACGTTGAGTCAAAAAAGCATACACAGTTTTTACCCAGAAGCACTACAATTATCAATACAAGCAAGATAAACAAAAGTGCTGGTCCACACAAGCAAAGTAAAAGTCACCAATAACTGAAAAGAATATTCACAATCTTTGAAATATACACATTACAACACTATGTGACTATCGCTAGTCACCACACGAGGAAGGAGGAAAACAAGCATGACTGTCTCCATAGTCCTTCATGTGGGTGTGGCCAAATCACACAACCTCCACATGGAAAGGTATTATGCCAAAACTCCCAGGTCACATACCTCATGCGGCACGACCGCGCATGGTATACGCCAAGCAAAGAAAGCACGCAATGGCCATATACTACATGGCAATGTCCTACTCATAAGAACATCTCACATAGTGTGTACCCATGGAGAAAGCATGTGTGGCTACACACCAAGCTAGAGGTGCACAAGGCTAGGTACCACTCGCATGCCACCTGATCAAAATCGAGACAATCTTGAGTGAACCCTCTACTCTGTGCTAACACTCACTCCACACTGCACAAGAAGGAACATACATGTATATATACTTCTCCTTCATGTATCTATGTATGTGGCATCGTGTCCTCAAGCTCAGCTCACTACCATTAGCGACATGACATCACCACCAGCACTATCTCAAAACATCAGTAGGGTGTGGCATCATATCTAAGGCATCGTGTTAGGACATGAGCAATACAGAATACCTCTCAGCATGGGATAACATCCATCCACACATGTTGGAGCTCATATAAAATCACATCAGGGTAAGATCATAGCTGTCTCTGATACTTATACCAAAAACTAATGTCATCCTCAAGAACTATGCAAATTAGACTAACACTGTATGAACCAAGTATCTAGTCCATTAATAAGGGGAAGTAGTGAGCACTTTCCTAGGATGTTGAAATGATCGCCATCATTTCCCATCACAATTATACGTACGTCATGCAATTCCCTCCCAAGGAACTTTGTTGCTACTACTACCCCTCCACATATTAACCTATCAACAACCCTAAGGTTGGCAGTCAATAGGGTGACAACAAGAAACACATAGATGGTATGATTTTCTCTCATACACAATCCAAACATACCCTCCATGGATGGGTACACAGTATCACCATCCCATGGGCACACATCTCAAGCACTAGTTATTCACAACACTCAACAAGAGCACATTACTAGACATTAACATCACATGGAGTACAATCACATTTTCTCTTACCCAAGAAATACCATAGCCCACATATGACTATGCAACATGATGCAAAATATATAACTTTACCCAATAATAAGTATTCCCAAATATCCATACCAATTTTCTCTTTTCACGAGGGCAACTCATTTACCCATACATCATAGATTCACTTATAATGCTTTCAACATAACACCATAGTGCATGAACATGTATAGCATCATCACTACCAGATCTTTACATTAGTGCAAAAACATAAGTAACATCTTCACAATCATCATTACATTCACTTCTATATTCACATAATGATATACATCTCATTTTACACCCATTACACTCTCATTTCATAATAACACATGGTGCAACATCATACCACAAGTAACAATAATACCATTCATTCACAAGAAAATGAGAAACTAGCAACACAATTAAATGAGTTTGGTTAAGGAACCCTGGTCATTTCTCAACATTCACATCCATACATATAAGCATAAGTAACCTTAGCTACGTCAATGGCATTTAATTGCTCACTCAAAGCAAGATATGCAACATTCTTATTACCTTAGCATTCACTATTTTCAGTTTGCATTAAAGTACAAATGTTCACCTATATGATCTCATTAAAACCACAATACAATTAAGGAGATCAAATTTCATCAACAAGATATATCCACTAAGCAATTACCATCCTCATTCAAGCTCTTTAAGCAAGGAGGCACTAATTAACATATAATCACTTTCAATACATAACCATAACAAGCATAAGGTCTTCTTCACTTCTATATCACTAAATCTTTTACTTATTATAATTTTAACATACTAATTAAATCCATATGCCATTTTTCTAACATCTTGTCAACTACTGACAACTAAGAAGAGAAGAGAAAGATAGATTTCATCTTAAGTCAAGACATTACATGCCATCCAATATTCATCATATAACATGCAAATTCTACTAAAGGGAAGTTTAAGGCACCATTAGTATTCCAATGACTTCAATATGTGACCAAGGATGATAAATTGTAGCAACTCTAGCACATTAAGAGGTTATAAAAAAATCAGAAATCATCCAACACTTACAAGAGAGCATGGAGAAATCAAACTAATCTATCCACATCTACAAATAACTACATCTGATTGAGAAAAACAAAGACTTAAAGCCAATTGAATTCAACTTTTGATTTGCTTTTTGACATGCAAAGGATAAAATTAAATAATAAATTATTTAATTTGTGTGCATGGAAGATTTTAGAAGAAAAGGATAAATTTGGAATATGAGTGGATAATTAGAAATTAAATAAATAAATTTATTTAATTTGTGGTGCATGATGGAAGAAAATAAATAAAGTAAAGATTTATTTATTGAAAAAATGAGAAAAGTCAACTTAAATAAATTAGAATAATTTATTTAATTTTGGAGAAATAATTAGCCAATTGAATATTTAAAATTTTTTAATTGTGTGGATAAGATAAATTAAGATGTTGAATTAATTAAATAATTAGTTTATTTAATTAATGGGGAAAATAGAAGAATAATGTGGTGAAATTGATGAAATTAATTAAATAATTTAGAATCATTTAATTAATGTAGGATTAAGGTGAATTAGATGAATTGATGTTACATGAATTTGATGCATATGCAAGCTAATAATGTGATGGTCATTTTTGAGTGTCTACAGTGTGAAGCACTGAAGTCAATGATCCAAGAATTTGGTTGTAAAGCAACAACAATTAAGGCCTTGCCCTTACCTTTCCCCTTACTTTTGTCTGTCTCCTTTGAAGATTCTTGAGATGAACATGTTTGATAGAATCAAGCACCTTGATGTTGTTCTTTTCTAGAAGATGAGTCAGGTGATCAATCTACTTCTTTAGACACTTATGCTCATCATGACCAAGTTTCTTACAATTGGAACACTGTGTTTTCATTTTCTTAGGCTTTTCACCTTTTGAAGAAGAGGAACTATAAGCTATTTTTGGAGTAGCTTATTTATGTTCTTGCTTCTTTTCTCCTTGGACCTTTTGTTTCTTATCTTGCTTACCAGACCCTTTTTATCTTTAGTACCCTAATTTGCAACCAAGGCATGAGATTTAGAGGGCTTAATTGTTCCCATTTGAACCAATTTATCTTGTTCTTTAGTCAGTTCATTAGTAAATTCATTTAAAGAAGACATCTTATATGTGGTTCCTAAGGCACTTTTAGTGGCATAGAATGTAGAAACAAACACTAAGACATTAGGACCGAGTTTGGAAAGAATGTGTGGAATTAAATGACTATCTTTCTTTTCTATCCCACACTACTTCAACTACAATCTTAAAGCCTTTAGTTTTGCAAAGAAATCCTGAATTGTATCAAAATTACATGGATTTAACCCTATTATCTCATTCTCTAGTAGATGTCCTCTTATTTCATCTTGTATACCAAAGAGATTTTCCAAGGTGGTCCATACACCATTTGGTGTTGTTGCAGACTCAATATGAAAAAGCAAATCCAAAGATACAAACATAGACAAGGTTCCAAAAGGTTCATCCAATTTGTTAAACCATTTAGGATTATTTGTATCTAATGTAGGTTTAGTTTCAAGACCCATAGTTACTCTAAACAACCCTAGGTTCTTAAGATAGATTGTCATCTTGGACTTCCACTCATAGTAGTTATAGGGTGAGTATAGGTACTATTAATTGATCCATTTTAATGAAAAAAGAAAGATTGAGTTGTTGTTTGTTGTACAGAAAAACAAAGATGCAAGAAAGAGCACACAAGACACCCCCCCTTTTTCACTAGATCAGAAATCAACTCCCTAGAGATTACAAATTTGGCACTTTATAGTTTAGTGTGTTTAAATGATTTTACCATATTATAACAGTCACTAGGCCCTCAAATGGCCAAGAAATTACTTTTAATCCAAAATGGACATATTATAAAAACTAAGAAAAAGAACTGTATGAATGTGAATTTCTCTTCAAGCCCTTTTTGATTCCTATTCGATCTTGAAAATAGGATCTACTGGGTGCAAGTTATGGCCTTTTGAAGAAAAAAACTACACCCTGATTGAACCTATAAAAATTGATGTAAAATAGAAAAATATATTATCCAAACCTATAACAATGAGAAACTCAAACTTTTAGCTTTCCAATGGTATCTCGTTTGCAAAATTTTGCCTTTGTGAGAAAGAGTTATGCAAAAAGGAAAAAAAGGCCCTATTTGGCCAAGTAGGAGGGCCCTTGTGGCCCTTTGGTGGCTCTCGGGTAGCCTGTGGGTGGTGTCACTAGTGCTAGTGGCCACAGGGGTGGTGTGTCAATGGTGGGAGGTTGGAGTGCAGGCAACAATCAAGGGGACTGTTAGCGGTTTACACTAGAGCCGCTAGTGGCTTCCACAGTGGTCACGGTAGTCTGTGTGGGTCATCGCGAGTTCCAAAGGGGGTGGAGCCCCTACCAAAGGGGGGTCAAGTCCTATAAACAAGGTTGAAGCCTTCACAATACACAAAAAACACTTAAGTTCTTTAAAATAGTGCAAGCACTAAAATTTATGTAATTTTTTTTAAAAAGTTACCTTGTTCTGTGTGTAGGGGGCTATACGACCCTTCTATGGAAATTTTTTTTCCTTAGAAGCTCCTGAAACCAATTTTATATCAAGATTCATCTAAATGGCCTTCCAGATGCAAATGGTAGGGTCCATTTGGCTTGAAGAATCTTTGTTTGAAATCTAACTTCCAAAACCAAGCTTGAAACCCTTGTTTGTAGGTCTGTCAAATGATCTCCAAAATAGATGAAACGAAAGTCAATCTTAACTTTCTCGAGCCTCTTGGATGAAATGGAATAGTCAAAAATGTTACCAAAATACTTGAAGATGCTACAATCACCTAGATCTCTCAAAAACATATATGCAAAACAAAGATTATTAGATCTTCATAAATCCTTTCTGATTCTCTAGGTCATTTAAAAATGTAAGAGAAGAGCATACAAGATTTTACAAGATCTATGAAAAGAATCTAATCTTTCAAAACATGCTCTAATACCATTTTAGAATCTTTGAATACAAATTATAACCTAGAATTAATTGAAATAGTTAGAAACAAATAACTATAAATATAAAAGCAATAGAAACAACATAACAATGATAACAAGAGAAAACTGATCTGAAATGCTCAAATGGAAAAATAGCACTAGTAGAGTACTTTCTCCAATATCTGAATTAATCAAATTACAAGCTAGCTAGTGAGTTAATATAGAAAAAGGAGAGGGTAGAGGGGGCATCACAAACCAATAGAAAGCGCGACCATCTATCAGTCTAAAGATAACAAAGTATCTTCCCAAGATATTTAATGGAATATCCCTTGTAAGATGGAGACACCTCATAACCCACTCACTTAATTAAACCCACTTTAAGAACCTAAGCAAGATTAATAAAGGGTGTAGGAAAAACCTTATAATAAGGAATGAAAAACCTACACTAACAAAGGGGGTGGGAAAGAAGAAAGCCATCCAAAATTTAGAAAGAGATAGAAATTTCAAGAGACACATTTATCTTGTAGTACTTTTATCCTTTTGCACTATTACATCCAAGACAAAAATTTATGTGCAAATAAAAATCACAATGCACATTCTGACTAGTTGCTCCTAGATCAATTTCATTCTCCAACTCTTGCAAATAAGCAACATAATTATCCAACACTACATTCACCAAGCTCAGATCAGGTCCATTTGAATGGATGAATTTGACTTTGATCTTCATAAAAATATCCCATATTTTTTTTTTAATATTCTTAAATTCCACCATTTTGAGCTCAAAACTCTCACAAGTACCCTTTTTTCATCAAATTGTTGATAGAATTTGTAGTAAATATTGGGTCATTGGGAGACTCCTTTCTCACCAATTCTTGAAAATAATATTTTAGAACCTATAGTGACTAAAGATTCTAATCCTTATCATATAAAGAACATCCCAATTTTTCCATGAGTTCCTTGAAGGCAATATACACACTTTTCACCAAGGACTGTATTTTTTTACTCTTATTTTGGCATCCCCTTAGGATATTCATCTAAAACTTGTATGCCAACTTCCACTTCTAATGCACATTATGCTCCTAATCAATAATAATTCTTTCATCCACCAAATAAGGAAAATCCATGTCCACCATCTAAGCTATCTGGGGAAATATATTATCTATTGCCTCTAAATCAATTTTTACCCCAATCATGAAAGTCTATATAGCCTCCATTCCTTTAGATAATGTTGTAGTAATTTCAATTATTTCTTACAATATCTTGTGACCTAATTTCACCAAATCTACATTTGATGCATGTATGACTCTCATTACATTCCCCAATTATCCATAGCTAGTATATCCATTTCAATAATGAGAATGTGTTAGGGAACTATGGCTATTGAAGATGAGCCAATAAGACCAAACAAATGTTCAATATACATGGCAGTGAGGTGTACAACCATATCCTTCATATCTTTCTTAGTAGCCTTATCATTATCCATCTTCTAAATGAGACAATTAGCTAAATATCTAGCTAGCTATTTTCCTTCCTCTCTCGATAGTTTTCCTAGAGTAATGGTAGTGACTATATAATCTAATGGTTGCATATAATCTTTAGGTATGTCTAATTAATTTGGGCTTGCCTATCCCCATATCTATTAGTGGTGATGGAAGATCATATTCTAGCCTTTTTAGAAGACTAGGTTTTGGAAACATGATGGCTAGTTGAGCAAGACCATTCAAGGTTAGATTCTCTCTTTCTCTTTTAAATGATATGATTAAACCACTATGGTGTATCCATAGTCTATGATTCTCCTACCAGGATACTAGCTTGAGACTAATGTGGTGTGTTTTGGTCATTGGGAAAAACAATTGGCAAATTATTTTTAGGAGAAAGCTTTATCAAGAATCTTCTCTAGAGACTAGATGGTAATCTTCTCTAAAACATATCTTGGAGGGATTACAACAAAAAGATTGGAAGGCTAAGTGTTAAGAGGTAAATTCTAGGGAGATTGAGATAAAAATCTAGAAATTTCCTCGAGATAAAGGTAGATGCTCACTAATTTGGGTTACTTTGAAGCTTGTATAGCCTGAGAAGGGGCCTCAGAAGGAACATTGTGATGGCTAGGGGAAATATCCATACTTTGTGCCTAACTTTGTTCTGGCTAATTCAAGCTCAAAGACACAAACCTTAGCTTGGATGACTTCTTTTTCTTAATAATATTTACCTATTCCTCCTCTTTCTCTTATTCTCCATCTCCACCTATGGTTACTACTACAATGAGATGGGTTTCCCCATGAAAATTATTCAATGTCTCCTCAAGCTAGCTTTTGCTCATTCTGATCACTGAGAAGGTTTGAACTTCCAAATTCTTAAATTCTCCTATATTCTAATCATGTGATAGAAAAGGTTGATAAAAAAACTTGTTGGCCTCATATGAAGGATCTATAATTTCACCATTATTTTGTAATCCTTGAGGTATCATAGCTCTCTGATACATTTTCATTTGTATTGATATCATACATGAATATGACCTTTTGTGAACTCTATGTCATCAATACAATTTTCCTTGTTGTCTTCAAGATGGGGCTTATGCACAATTGTGGATTTCAACCCTTCTATGCACTTCCAAGGGTTGAAAGAAGGTCTTGTTTCATATAGTTTGATTTTCAAGAGTGAAAATTTTACTTTTGTATTTCTAGCTAACTGCATTGTTGGACATGTATATCTCCCTATTAACAAAGGGAAAGGAAGACCTTTCACTTTATTTTTAGCACAAAGGTTATGAATTTTAGTAGCTTGTTTTCATACTTCCAATAGAGCTACCCAATCACTAACATAAGCTAGGAGTTAGTGGCGCCCCTATAAAACCTATAATCCTAATATAAGTAAAGGTGGTGAATTAGTAGTACCAATTTTCACATTTCTAAATCTTCTCTATAGCTTCTAGAGACATTCTCTTCACCCTATCATTCTCAAGCATTCAAATAATATAGAATATGAAAGCATCATTCACCCTTCTGAAATGCTTGAGACTTTGCTTCATCTCCAGCTAAGGATAATATTGATACAACAATTTCTAACCTAAACCCATAAAAATTTGCTCAAAGTATAATAAATTGTTGTCTCCATGTTAAGACATACACCAAATATGAAGTCATGTAAAATTGTCTGGATTGAATGAATTTATTTAGCTACTTGTGGAGGTTGTCACTTATGAGGATCACCCAATCAATGAACTCTTTTCTAGAAATGACTGGAAATAAACTAGAGCATCCATGGATGAAATTTCTTAGCAATATCAAGTCCTAAAACCCAACTCAATAGAGTAATTGCATCATAATTCTCCTCCTTGAATTCAATGTAAAACAATTTCTTTAGTAACATAGAGATTGTTGCTCTTGACTTGGCTAATCAATTCTTAATGATGATTTATATACATTGATCAATGTGAGCTTTGAAATACTCTCTAGAGGAATTAATGGTTAATTTGACAAAGGCCTCCCCTGCTAGAAGATTCAACATTTTTTCAATATAAGGTGACTGAATTTGCATGATCACCTTTCCATCAATTATTCTAACCACCCTATCCTTTTTTATTGTAAAATCTTGTGCATGTCAAGACAAGATCTATAGATTGAAGTAAAACTATAAAGAACATATCCTTAACAAGCCACTCAATTTAATATTCTATAGCAATGTAGACTTCTTAATTTCTAGCAGTCTTCTGTGAAACTCCTCTAGTCCCACATGCCCAAAATCTATATCTAAGATGTTGTCCATCTCAAATACCAACATTGACAGTGGTGCCACTCCTTTTTACTCATACTTCATCCTTGTTGGTGAAGACATTCTCAATTAGAGTTTTTGTTAGAACTTGACATGTCTTAGAATCAAAATAAATCATTGTCTAACAAGATGAAATGAATGCAAACAATAATTGAAAATTACCAAGTTGCATCCATTAATAGGGTAGTATAGGATGATCCCACAATTCTGAGTCCCAAACTTGGGACATCCTAATTTTTGTCTGAAATCACATATTTTTTAGAAAAACTAATGATTTAATCCTTGAGGGTTCCACCTAAAGGGGTTTAATTGAAAAGGGTTAGATCAAACCCCCTTGAAAAGAACCCCTAATCTTAAATCAAAACCTCGATGGAGTCTCCTCTGCACCTATCAAAATGCTGATAAAAAACTAATTTCCCTTCAACTTTTGGGGATCAAAAGAAGTCATTTAGAAATTCTATTTTGTAAGTATGTAGCCCTTAGTATAAGCTTTCCAAAATGTATGATTTTGAATATATTTAATTTAATTATTATATTTATTTTCTATTTTCTAGTGAGCATACATTTTTCACTAAACATCAAGGTCTCAATTCCACACACATGAAAAAATAAAAAATAGAGAAACAAAATTATGAAAATTATCTGGACACTAGGTATTGATGTCCTTGTTAAAAAATAATTTAATTTAGATACATACAAAAAAAAGTTATGTTGTAGGTATAAACCTATGTCTAAATTATAATTAATCTCACTTCAAATTTTAATTAAATAAAATATATGTAAGAAAAAAATATGAAAAAAGATCTACACACTAGATATTGGTGTTACAAATCTATGTTTAAAATTTTATAATTTGATCCTTTCTTTAAAAAAGTTATGATGTATGGTATAAACGTGACTTTTACAAAATGTTGTTAACTATAAAAAACAAGTTATTAAAAGTTACGTAAAAAATTTCATGGATTATTTCTTAAAAAAAATTTTTAAAAAAATTTAGATTCTACACAAAATCTCAAAAATCACTAGTTCATATCATCTTCAAATTCTTAATGGTTTAGTTGTTATAGGTTTCAAAAAGTGAAAATTTGGTTTAAAATTCTAATTTCAATGTCTGACTTTGACCAAAAATGAGAGAGAGAGAGAGGAAGAGGTAAATCATTCATTGTTTTATTGATAACCTATAGAGTATTTATACAAGAACTGCATACTGCATAACCAAAATGATACAGTTGGGAAACTGACCGATATAATTGAGAAATTGTAATAACATAACAATGTAGTATGCTATATGTTTTATATGTTATGCTAACATTCTCCCCCTTATTACATTTTTTCTTGCAAATGTATGCCCCCCTTAAGGTTTACATTACACAACCATAACATATAACAAAACATGTTGAATCCATGTTATCAACCTCATCAAATTTATCGTCCAAAATTGTTCTACAAATTTCCCACCCTTACACTATTTGAACCTACTTTGATCATGGTGGTCATTAGCCCTAGGGGCCCCTTGTCCCGCTATAGCCCCTCAGGAGGTTCCCATTGATGATGATATTGTTCCAGTCAGTATGCCTGATCTCATATCTCCAGCTTTGGGGTTGGATCCCAAGGCTTGGAAACAAGCACTGCTAGGGAAAACTAGTAGGCTTGTCAAAGACTCTATAGCCCTAGTGCAGTCAGAGCATGTGAATGGAATTGACTTCTAGATCCCAGATCTGATGTTGGACAAAATAACCTCTGCCTTGGAATTATCCTTGGTTAGTAGGTTCCAAGCCTTTAGACCCAACATTGACATAGTCCGACACTAGGTGGCCTCGAGATGGCACCTTAAAGGTAGGATGATTACTAGTGCTATGATAGGTGGTCTCTTCCTCTTTAAGTTCAGCTCCAGAGATGACTTGGTTGAGGTTTTGGCTGGAGGCCCCTAGATGTATGGTAAACACAACCTCTATCTAGGGCACTAGAAACCGAGCATTGACATGACTATGGAACTCAGTAGGTCAGACTCCCTGGACTTTTGCTGGAGTTCTGGGATGAGGAGATTTTCACATGGATAGGGACCTCCTTTGGGTGTTTCATCACTCTGGATAGCACCACTAAGCATAAAACTAGGTTAATGTTTGCTAGATTTTGTGTTAGTGTAGACAGTCATAAAAGTCTACCTAATACTATTAACTTAAACTCTAAATATGACTACTGGGACCAACACCTAGAGTATGAAAATGCTACCACCTTTTGCCAAAACTGTTCCAAAAAAAAGCATCTTATCAACAAATGCCAAAAATTAAAGCCACAAAAAGGCAAGGAGGTCTCAAGAGGAGAATATTGTGGAGGACTACCCATTTAAAGAGGACCTGCTTGATATCATCAAGTCCCCTCTCATGGTGAAGCAACTAGAGAAGGCTTAGGCTTAGGGGGATCCTGAGGTTGAACTCCCAACTTCAACCAAGGAGACCACACCCCTACCTCTAGTTCAGAATTAGAGGGACTCTGAAGTTGTACAGCTAACTCAGAAGAATGGTACTTCCTTGGGCTCGGTTGAGATAGAAGATGGGGAAATTTTATCCCCAATGAAAAGACTCCCTTGCCTAGGAATGATGCTCTTGGGACTGGGGTATTAGGTGGAGAACAATCTTTTGGTGTTGTGGCTGGTGGTCCACTGATGGTAGGTTTGGCAAGCTCTAAGAAATCCACTCTTCCTCCCACTAGGATTATTTCTCCTGGGGTAGGTCCTAGTAACCAAGAGGGGTGGATCACTCCCAAGAAGAAGGGGAAAGGCAAGAAGTCAGCAAATGTGGGAACAAAAGGAAAGGCATGCATACTGTCACAGAGAGAAACAAGAAACAAAGAAGCAACCAAGGAAATAGCTATGTCTAGAAGACCTCATAAATGAAGATCATCACATGGAATGTGAGAGGGCTAAATAGTCCTCATAAACAACTCATGACTAGGAGCTGTACTTTTGACAATAAGGTGGATATCATCCTTTTCCAAGAAGTTAAGATGTCTGAAGAGAACTTCAAAAAGATTGCCAATAATATTTGGCCCATGGCTGATTACAGTTAGACTATGCTAATGGATATAGAGATGAACAACCAACTCTTTTCTTGGTCCAACAGAAGAAGGGGAGATCAACTAATTCAGGTGAAGCTGGATAGATTTCTGGCCTCTTCTAACTGGGATAGGGTGCAAAATTCTATCCTTTCAGCCCTTCCTTGCACCATCTCTGACCACAATGCCTTCCTCCTCTCCTAGATTGATGGTTTTCCAAAAGGGCCTTTCTCATTCAGATACGAAATCATGTGGGCCTCCCACCTTGATTTTAGAAACTACATTGTTGATTGGTGGAGGATCTTGGTGCATGGATCTCCCATGTTCAGACTCACCCAGAAACTCATCCATGTTAAGCACAAAGTCAAAGGATGGAATAAATTTTGTTTAGGTAATGTGATGAACCAAAAGAAACACATTACTAACATATTTTAATGGAAGTTCAAGACAACATGGCTAGAGGGGATGTGAGTAAGAACACTCACAATATGGAAGAGGCCTTGCTCAAAAATCTCAAGGATATCACTAGAAAGGAGGAAATCTTATGGAAACATAAATCTAGAGTGCAATGGCTGAAGGAGGGTGATAGGAACTCAACTTTCTTCCACCAATTAGCTATGAAGCATAGGAAGAGGAATATAATCACCAAGCTACTAGATGAGAACAATAGGGGAATTGTTGAGGACAAGGAACTAGGAGACCTTGCCTCTAATTACTCTAGAAAATTCTTGGCAGAGCACAAAAACAAGCCTGACAAAGGCAAGAAAGAAAAGCTATTGGAAAACATTCCCTCTATCCTTTCAAAGGAAGATAGCGATAGACTACTGAAGCCTGTTACTAAGGAGAAAGTTAGGGTGGTTGTGTTCTCTATGGGAGCCTTCAAAGCTCTGAGTCCGGATGGGTTTCTGCCAGCCTTCTTCCAAGACTTTTGAGAGATAGTGGGTGATGATGTTATGACTGCTGTCAGGGACTTCTTCAGGACTGGAAAAATCCTCAAACAAATCAATGTCACGTTCATTACACTTATCCCCAAGAAGAGCATCACGGTTTCCATGGCTGACTTCTACCCCACTAGCCTGTGTAATACCATTTATAAAATCATTACGAAGACTCTGGTCCTCAGACTTCAACCACTATTGGATAGCATTATCTCAGACTTCTAGGAAGGCTTTGTCCCCAGTAGACAGATTATGGATGATGCTATATCCACCCATGAGATCATTCACTTGATGGACAGAAGTAATAATCTGAGTATGGCTCTCAAAATGGATATATCTAAAGCTAATGATAGAGTCTCTTGGGATTTCCTATTCAAAGTCCTTGGAAAGTTCAGGTTCAAAGATAGAATGCTTACTCTGATAAAAGAATGTGTCACCACTGTGAAGTACTCTGTCTTAGTCAATGGCACTCCTCAATGGTTTTTTGATGCTAGGAGAGGCATCAGACAAGGAGATTCCCTTTCCCCCAACCTGTGTATAATTCTAGCTGAGGTCCTAGGTAGAAATATCCTATCCCACCTAGATAGTCAATCCCTCAGGGGTGTCAAAGCAGTGTCTACCTTGGGTCTGTCTGTTGTCCAACAGTTTGTGGATGATACTATGCTCTTTGGGGCAGCTTCGGTGGTTGAGGCCAAAAGATGGAAAAACCTGTTGAATGCCTATGCAGAGGTCTCTAGCCAGTGCATTAATTATGAAAAGAGTAATGTGTTCTTCTTCAACACTGATTTCAAACTACAAGTCAGAGTGAGAAACAACCTTGAATGCAACATGGCTAATCTCCCGACTACCTACCTAGGTCTGCCCCTCACGGTCAAGGAGGTGACCCTAACTTTCAGGAACACCATTCTAGAAAGAATCCAAAAGAAATGGAGGGATGGAAAGGTAAGCTCCTAAGTCAAGCTGGAAAGCATCAACTATTGAAGGCCTCTTTGTAAGGTATCCCCACCTATTTTCTATCCCTCTTTAAAATGCCTAGATATATGGTAGAGAAACTAGAGAGGATCTAGAGAACCTTAATGTAGACTAGAGTTGAGGAAAAGAAGAGGATCTCGCTGGTTGGATGGGACAAAGTCTGTCTTCCCAAAACTCTAGGGGGATTGGGAATCCAAAAAACTTAGGTGATGAATAAAGTGCTATTGGCCAAAATTGGGTGGACCTTCCTTAAGGAGGAGAAAGATTGGGTTCAGATTATGAAATCCAAATACCTACATAATTGGGATAAACTTGGAGTTCTGGATAGAAAGAGCCACCCCAAAGGCTCTATTATCTAGAATAAAATGATCAAAACTAGAAGTACTCTAGCCCAAGGCATCAAATGGAAGCTGGGGAAGGGAAATAAAATCAGATTCTGGGAGGACAATTGGATTGGGGAGGGGCCCCTAGCTATCAAGAAGAATAATATCACCAAGGAAAGAGTAGTCAACCATTTTAGGAGTTGGGTCAACAATTTCATCACTACTCATTCCCACAACCAAAGAAAGTGGAAGAACCTTTCAGACTATTGGAACAATAGTCAGCCAAAGAATCAAGAGTGTCAGGATCTGCAAATGGAACTGAACAAGTATAGAATTCTAATTTTTCATAGGGAGGATGAAATGCTCTAGGGGTAGGACCAAAAGGGGAGATTTTTAGTTAAATTTGTTTACATACTGTTAACAAATAGTAGTCAAGGGAATTGGTTTTGGAAGAATGTCTTGAATAACAAGCTAACCCCTAAAATAAACTTCTTCTAGTGGGTCGTGACTCATAACAAAATCCTTACTACTAATAATCTCAAAAAAAGGGGATTCCAGTTGGTCAACAGATGTGTGCTTTGCCTTAAAGAAGAAGAGTCCATTCAGCATCTTCTTTTCCACTATGATTTCTCCAAAGAGATTTAGAGAAGAACTATAGAGAAACTTAACTTGGAGTGGGTTTTCCCAGAAAACCTAATGGATTTCATCCAAAGATGGATTTCTCCCTTCCCACCCTAGGATTAGAGAGCTATGGAGATAAATTCCCCCACATCTAGGGTGGAGTGTGTGGAAGGAAAGAAATAATAGAGATAAAGCTTGAACTATGAATGAGGTATTTTACTCCTACAAATTGGTCTCTGAGAACACATAAGCCAACATTCTTCATGTGGTTGAAAAACCAACCACTCTAGTGGAAGTGCCGATGACCATGAATTGGGGACTGATAGCAGACATAACCAAGACTGACAATTCCAAAAAACTGGCCAGACAAAACACCCTCTGGAGACCCCCTCCAAGGGAGTGGATCAAACTAAATTTTGACGGAGCTGAAAAAAAGAATATTAGGATGGAAAGTGGGGGAGGGATATTCAAAGATAGTCAGGGAGGCTTCATTGCTACTTATGCTAAGTACATCAGCATCCAATCCAATAATGTGGTAGAGGGTTTGGCCTTGCTGTGGGGTCTCAAAATTGCTCTCTCTATGGGGTTGGATAAATTACAATTGGAAGGAGATTCAAACATCATCATTGAGGCAGTTCTTGGTAGGTCTAATAGCAGCTAGAAGCTAAAGGATATTACAGAGGACATTGTCTTCTTACTGACTGGGTTCATGTAGATAGAAATTGGGCATGTTTACCATGAGGGTAATAAAGTAGCAAATGGCATTGCTAACCTCGGGAAAAGATTAGACACTTGGAGATGTTGGAGAAGAAAGAATAACTTACCTAGTCAGATACAAAACCTTCTTGAAAAGGAGCATAGCCCCTCTCTTGACCTCTCATGATTGAATTAATTAAACCTTTGATCTCCTAGCCTAGGGAGTATTTTGGGTGCCATATGGGATCCAGTTTTGACTTCCATCTGGATATGAGGACTTATGTTTTAAGGAATGTGATGTTTTATTTCCATCTCAAATGTGTCAGAGTTGGGATCTGCCATAGTACGAAGGATTACTTGCCCTTCAGTCAGAAGTGGAGGCATAAGGTGGGGTTTCACATGATTGGGCACATGATTTACTTGACGCCTCTATGCAACACCTCTAATTATGACCAATTAATGTCTTGTAATTATGGCAAGAAAGGGAGTGATAGTTTGCATATTGCGAATTTAAGTAAGTACGCCACCCCCAGAAGCCGAAAAGACATTATACTCATTAAATTGAGTATGAATATTGGTTTTTGGGATATTTTCTACAATTCAAAAGTTTCTAAGTCCTCTGTCATTTCTTGCATTGCTAGCTTGGTTTTTTGGTGCCATCTTGCTATGGGAGGATAGGTCTCACATTGAGCTAGATTCCTTTGAAGAGATAAAATGTAACAAGACCCTCTGGTACATCTGCCAGGAGGACGGGGTTGCATCCTATCTTGAATGTTTGTAGGGCCATGATGAAAGACTCTCAATGTAGTTCCTACATTCTTGGGAGGATAGATAGGTGAAGGTGGGCAATGTGGGATTCGACATTTTAGAGGAAGTGATAGGCATGGCGATTGGAATGCCTACTGATGGCATCAAACACCCAAAAAAGAGCAAATTTTCTAACCATGAGGGAATGGATTTTTTTCTAAAGAAAGGGGAGGTGTTACATAGCCTTCAGGGGGGATTTGATCATGAGATGCTGCCAAAACCCTGAGACAAGGTGTGTTATATGATCATAAAGTACTTAACTCTCAAAGGTAGATTCAAACATTTTTTCCATTATGATTTTATTCTACTCAATCATTTTCATCATTGTAAGGTGATAAGCTTCCCCTTTTATTTGCTTATGTCTTTGCAAGTGTCAATTGCGCTTGCCATTAAGAAAAATGCTATAGACCCTAGGAAACCTCTCATCCCAATCCATTAGGGGCTTATCCTCAAGCTGTATAAATTTCATATATCTCTCTACCCCCCTAAAGCCCTCATGGCTTCTAGGGTTTATTCTCCCCTACCATCATGTTCCATTCCTGTGAAGACTAGCTTGGTAATTATCATGGAAGTCACTTCGGAGAAGTATGCCAAATCTATTAAGTCAAGAAAGAAAAAAGCTATTGCTGGTAAAATCATGGAGCCTAAGGCTTGTGACCAAACTACCATGACCTCTGTGAAGAACCCTATTAAAAGAAAAATCCTTCCTGGTGATTCTACCCAGGTGACCCCTCAGAAGAAGAAAAGGGGAAATGTGGAGGAAGAAATTGGTACAGAGAGTGGGATGAAGGTCAAAAATGTGTCTGTGGTGGTGGAGGAGGTTACCTTTGAGGAAGGGATTGGTGGAAGTGATTGCACTACAGGTGTAGATTTCACTATAATTGATAGTAAGCCCTAGGTACCGTCGACTAGGAGATCGACGAGGCTTGCTGCTAAGCCTAGTCCTACTCTCCAAAAGGAGGAGGTTACTAAGATGGAGGAGGATACCACGGAACTGGAGGCTGATGGTATTTCTGATAACAAAAATAACAAAGTGGACACTATTGTGCCCAAGACTGAACATTTGGGGGGTGAATTTTCTGTCAACAAGGAAACAAAAAATGAAAATGTGGAGGGTGAAGTGGAGGACAGGCCTAGTAATTTCCTTGAACTCAATGTTAAGGGGACTAATTCTGTGAGCTTGGAGAAAGTGGTGAAGGAAACTGGCAAGAAGAAGAAGGGTGGCAAGGTTGTTGTCAAAGACAAGGAGATTCAAACCCTCTTGGCTAGGGTCAATGAGCTAGATCAGAAGTTCAAGATGCTGGCCAAGTTCTCTATGAAAGTGATGCACCAGTCAGCCACAACTCTTGTTGTCCTCTAGGACATCAAGCTTACCAGCTAGGGTATGAAGGAAAAGGAGCTCAAGGATTACCAGGATCTCTAGTAGTTCCTAGATGATGATTGGGACCAGATGTTCAGTTAGGCATTGGGGGCTTTCTCTGTGCTTTTGGTTTTATCTGTTGTTGATCTACTGTATGTCCCTTGTTTAGAGTTTAGGTCTCTTTTTAGGCTATTTCTTATTGGTTCATTCAATTTCTATCTTTTGGTCCTTTGATGGAACTCTGGTGTGACTTTTTGGCTAATATGTAATGGGATTGACACCCTTTTTCTGCTTATATTATCAAAAACAAAACATGTTGATTACACAAAACAAATACACATTCTTGAGAAGATTTTTCCTTAAAGAAACAAATCTTGAATTAGGTGGAACTCCATCAAGCTACCTCTTAACCCTCAAAAGGGTGTAGCTAAGCCTAGATTCTTGAGCTCCCAGATTATGACCTCCTTGAACTCTCAAATCATAGATCCCCTAAATTATTAGACAACAATCCATGTTGAGCTCCACAAGGCTCCAT
This sequence comes from Cunninghamia lanceolata, assembly GCA_027924645.1. NCBI lineage: Eukaryota > Viridiplantae > Streptophyta > Pinopsida > Cupressales > Cupressaceae > Cunninghamia > Cunninghamia lanceolata. The sequence continues at coordinate 11,850,557 of BSBN01000388.1, read as the reverse complement.
CAAGTTGTCTCATGACCCTCAAAAGGGTATACTTCACCATATCACATACTTTCAAACTATCTGGGAAACAATCAATATTGAGTTCACCAAATCCCTTCCTATCTTCAAAAGAAAACTTCACAATAGATGCATTCTTCAATTTTGTCAACATAAAAAAGAACACATAAAGAAAACACAAAAATATATGCTTCTTTTGAAAAGAACCATCTCTGAGAAAGAATTTGACTTGAGATGATGAAGACTCCTTCAACCTCTGATGCCTCCAGCTTCCAATGTACGCTGCTTTGATTTGCCTCAAGAAGATTCCGGTGCAAGTTGGGCAAAGGTGACCTTTTGGAGCAATTTCTCTAGAGAATCAGGGGAATAAACATGGTGCTTGACTCGAGGAGTTAAAAAGATCTTGGCCATTTCTACCTTATCATGAGAGATGACTATAAGTACCAAAATCACACACAGCCTCCACGAGGACCTCGATGATGACTCACAATCCTTTTCACATACATGTAGTATGAAATAATGCACTCTCAGCAGGAATTATCTTGGTAGCATGTGATTTCTTCTTCCTTTTGTTGTTTCCCCTTTATCATGCATCCCTTTCCTCACTTTCGACACTTTTTGACACTTGTCAATTTTTGTTTCCTATTCTTGCAACTTAGGCCCTAAGCCTTGTATTCATCCATTTGTTGTGTTTTAACCTCTCCCTAGTTTTTTCATCCATTCCCACCCCTATGAGCCCTCTAGAGGACCTCCCAAGCCATCTCTGACTTTCATTTTTTAGTTCTAGTCAACCAGTATGAATCTCCCCTATTATTTCTAGATCTCCCCCAGGAGATTCATCTTTTGTAAGTGGAGATTTGGATTTTGATCCTCTTTTGACCAGTTTTTAGAGGTATTTCATCTCCTTAGCAATCTCCAACCCTTCTTTTTAGGTTCTAGGACCTCCCCTCCATGGGTGGCCCATGGGTCTCCCTCAGGTGACCTTGACTGGTTAAAGAGATGACTAATGGGCGACCTTGTCATCTTTTCCATCCATGAAAGAACTTGAGTTTTTGGCTAAAACATTCTCTGTTTTGACCCATTTTCCTTCTATTTGCATGGGGATTTTTTCTAAACTTAGAGTTAACTATTTCATGACTCCAAGCATGCATAATTATCTCCTTTTAACTTAATTTGTCAATCCATGCATTCTTGTAACTCTATTTCTTCTTTAGTAGTAAGCTATATTGGCTTGTTCACTCCCTAATTAGCCTAGATCACTCTTGTGTCTTCTGAGTTAACTCTCCAATAAAGGGAGTTAACTCTTCATCCTCTCCACCTCTTTTATCCTCTTCAAACCTATAAATACCCCCTCCCCCAAGCACAAAGGATAGAAATTTCATTTGTGCATCCAACCTTTTATAGGTTTTTGCTCTCCAACTAGCATCCATATGCTCACACTGGATGTTCGAGCCTTTTGCTTTTGTTGTTGTCTCATCAATATTGAAGCTAAAATCTTCATATAGCATCGATACACTACCCAAATCGCAAGCCAGGGTGCTCACAAGCTCACATTGAGCTCTCATCCAAGCTTTCAAAAAATTCTTTTTGCATCCCTCTTCTATTGTTGCCAAAAGGATATCCTCGCTGCTACAAGAGGATGAGAGGTTACCAAAACAAGGATTTCTGAGGGTAGTGGAGGCTCACGTGTCTCTTATTCTAGGTTCCTTAACGCTTTTTTTTCATAGTACTTAGAAAATCTCATTTGCTCTTGGAAATAGTAAATGCATGTTGCCATTTCCTTGATAGGCTAAGTAGATTTTGCATTGTTGGATTAGTTTACTTTCAAAAGTTCATAGATTAGATTTATTTCAAAGCAATTTCCTTTTCCTAGAGTAATTGTTCCATATATTAAGAAAAACCAAACAAAAACATAGATAAATTACATTAGATAACTTCATACTAGATTGCATACATATTTAATTACTATAATAGAAAAAAAAACTTTATTTCCATAAATACCTTAAAAAGCACAAAACTATTGTTTTGTACTCATATAGGCTTGCATGCATCCAAAAATCAAAAAGCACAAAAACATTAGCATCACAGAATGTTCACAAACCCTTGATTCTAACACAAGGTCAACTTTGCTCAACATTAGTCAAAACCCTTGATTCTGACACAAGGTCAATGCAATGTCAAATATTAGGTCAAACAAACCCTAAGTCAAAACCCTAAGTCAAATTGAGGTCAACTTCAACTATCTCTCTCTTGGTTTCGGCTCACAAATGTGCCCTGGGCTTAGAGGTGAGTGGGTGGGGGAAATCCTCGACAAGATTGAGGAAATTCACCCTAGGCCACAACAAGATCAACAAACAATTCAACAACGCAGGTTAAGGATATTCCAAACATAGGTTATCATCCAATAGTTTGAACAACTCCAATTCAATAGAAGTATCAATGAGAAAAATTATCAACCTACATAATGTTGGAACCTTAGGAATCCAAACAAAAAAATAGTGACTCGTGACCCTTTGGGTCATATAGTTAGTTTAATAGTGATCATAGAACACTGGCTTAGAATCAATGCACAAGAAAGGCCCCAAGACTAGTCAACCACTCTCCATAAATTCTAGCTCTCAAGTTAGCTAGACCACCCCCGTGTCTCACCTCCTCTCGACTAGCTACTCCCACGAGAGTGAGAGTAACATGGAGGTTCACCCTGTGGCAAGGGGAGGGGTCCATGTGCGTGCCAAAGCTAACTTGACTGTCCCAGGCTATCGAGTTGTGTTTTTGAGTGTACATATTTTGGTGAACCTGACGTGAAGAGAAAAAACTTTTGTTGCACTTTTCACATGTCTTTGAGGAGTCTAACCATTCTTTCTTTTGCAATCATCCTCGTTGTGTCCGTTGCTTCCACTCTTGTCACCTTTGCCTTTGCTTATTCCATATATTTTGTGGTGTTTATGACACCCCCAAATATGACAAAACCAGACTTAAACTTAGGGAATATTCCACGAAGGGAACTAGAAATGCCTCCTTTCAACAGATATGTGCCACCTAATCCAAATGCACTAGTTTCAAACTAATACAACTATGAAGATTCAAACTATGAACAAGATAAAAGAAAACCTAGACTTTCTCTAGCATTCAAGAATCCTGAATGGGAGCATAATCTTGTCATGCCAAACACACCTCATAAAGCGAGAAGAATACAAATGAGGTCAGTAGTCCATAGCATGGACCAACCCTCCACAAGAAATTCAAGTACTCATCTTGATGATGAAGTAAGAAGGCTCAAGAGGAATTTACAAGAAGCCAGGGATGCTCAAGAGGCCATAAAAGTTTCTTTATGGGAAGAGAACTGGGAAAATGATATACGAGAAGAAATGCAAAATCATGACAACATTCACAATGAAATCCCTAGAAATGAAGAAGTGCCTAGAGATCCTACACCTACAAACCTCATTGCAATGCTAGTTAAAAGAATCAAGACTCTGGAGGTAAAACAACATGTCTCAGAGAGAAGACAAAAATTGCATGAACACATTAAAATTGAACAAGACCAGGGGGCATCTCAGAATCCCCCTTACCTCAACTACTACTCATGAACTGGGAGTAGTGACATATTCCCAAATGGAAATCTTGCTATTCAAAATACTCAGGCAATACAGAGAAATCAAGTGAATCAAGCAATAGCATTAGGTTATCAAAGTCCACCCATGGGGTTAATGTTGTCAACTCCATAATCACAAAGTGCCTTTTCGGGTACATACTTTGAGCATTTAAAAGAGCCACTCGACATGGCTATAAGAAGTGTTTCATTATTGTTGGCCTATTTTGTTTCACAACCAAATAGTCTGAAACCTTAAACCCTAAGTGTGTTCTTTCCACTTAAACCCTTAGGTTTTATGGTCATGTCCCTTTATGTTATAACTTGTCATTGATTGTCTAGACTAGGTTGCCGGTCACTTAAGTTATGACTCTGAGCCTTTTATGTCTTGAAGTGACTGGCCCTGAGTCCTAAGGCTTACCTTTTATCACCTGCTAGCATCATTTCTTAAGTCTTAAGTCCTTCTAGGCCCAAGGGTGCCACATGTTAGTATTTCACATGCCCATAGACCATCAAAGCTGATGTCGCATTCCTTCTGCACAATTGTGAAATGAAGATAGCTATAAAGTATATCAAGGGCCCATGGCCATAGGATCAATGACTCCATCAAATAGTGTTGATAGTGCCAGGTGTTAGGGGATTTAGCGATGGGGCTATAGCTTTGAAGATCAGACGGTGGCGCGATGGCACAGGTGAATCTTACCCATGGGGAAGATTCTATGCATGATGATGAGATGTTGACATGTGGCACGTTGGCAACTTCTCTTTCGGATCTCTTAGGTGGGCCCTTATATGCTGACGACTATTAAAAGAAAGCGACTCACCTACATACTTAGCACCACATATGCTAGGTTAGGAAGCCTCAATGAAGAATTAAAAGGAAAGTGTTATGTAGCACGAATCAAAGATGTCAATATTATAACCATTTGTTCATTCAATGGCTTTAATTTAAATTCTAGTCTTTTAAATGCTCCAGTGGCGCCAAAGGCATTCAACCGAGTTGGTGAGCTATGTAGACAAAATTCATGAGGGATGGCTCAATTCTTCAATGCGAAGGGACTTTGGTGGCTTAGTGGCAGATCTTTCTATGTTCGGCGATGACTTTTGAGCTCTCCCCTTTAATGCTTTGTCCTCTCTTGCATGTGGGAAACCTTTCTTAGGATGCAGATCTGTCAGCAGCATGGGTTCTGTCCCCATCACCATTTGTTCCTGGTTCTATATTGATGATAGCATTAGTGATCTTGGATTCCATGGACATACCTCAGTATTCTCTACAGAAGGATTTGATATAAAGCATTGTAATCTTCAATAGAGGGGGAGTAATTTCTAGGCTGTTATGCTGCCAAGTTTCTCATAGTTAGACCTCTTAGTGTAGTTGTAGGATTATCAGAATTGGACTCACTGTGCCTATAGCTTGGCCTCTATTGTCTTCTCATTAATCCACCCATGAATGTAATTGGCTATACTGTGTCTTTTCCTACTATAAGTAATTTTGCATCATAATAGTTTTTGGCCTTCATGATCAAAATATTCACAATATCTTGCCTCTCTTATGCTCTGATTTATGTGTTTTGCTTGAAGCTGTGATCTATTCTGTGAGTAAAAATGGCTCCTCTATGGGTTAGGTTTTCTTACCAAAGCCTCAATCAGTTCTATAAGTGTGTGTGAACCTTCCCTTGTGATTGAGATCATTGTTGTGTCTCTTCTAGGATTACTACCACTCATTAAATATGGTGCATCACCTTTATTTCCATTCAGTTCCTTCCTAACCCTTTTCCCCTACATTACCAGCACTAGGTTTAGATAGTTTTCTCTAAGTGTTAGGCTTAAAATGAGGAACCAACCTTCTCTGGAGGTCTAATCTCAACTTGCAAGGTCCCACACCTTGAGATCATTCCCATTGTGTCATTACAATGGTTAGATGGGCGCAATTCTATGTGAGAACAGTTTCTGGCATGCCCGATAGGACTTTCTACTCTGAGTGAGAGTTGGACTAAGGATTTTGGTGTTGTTCTTGGTTCATTTGTCACTATGAAAACATTCAATAGGCACTTGGTGACTCTGTTGATCCAATTCCTACACAACAATTCAACATTTGATGTCTGGAGTGTGCACAAGGTCTTCTTCTAGAGGTAATTTCCAATTTAAAGAACTTTCATTTACCGAGTCTAAAAGAAGTAGACTGTCTAGATCCCCTATAAGAGAAAGTAGATGTAATAATTCATAATATTCAAGAGCTTAGTCTACCCCTCCTCCAATCAATTTTTAAGTTAGGTTGCAGTATTTAGGGAGAACCCTACGTATACTAGTGATTAACTTGAATATCCCTAATATGGCTAGAAACCTTTCATTTGTTTCATTTAATGGGGGTTGTTCTCTAGACCTAGCATAGTATGATGACATCCCTACTTCAACCTTAAAGTCTATCCCATTCTTTACTAGTGAAGACTCGACTACTCCTGCTGAGCACATTCAAGATGTTTCTAGTGTCTGCTCCATTCACAATGTCACTATTGATAATGTGGCTATGAGATTACTAGCTTCTTCATTCAAGGGAAAGGCCTTACAGTGGTATAGGGGTCTTCAAGCCAACTCTATACACAACTGAGATGATTTGGGCACTAAGTTGTGCCAACACTTTGAAGCCAAAAGTGATCATTTGTCACTTATGGAACAATTAGCTATGATCAAGAGAGTTCCACATGAATATATGGTGGATTTTAACTATATATTTTAGAAGACATGTGACATGATTCCCTTGTTAGTGAAGCCAAACACAACATTTATGTACTACCCAAGGTCTTTGAATCTAGATATTTTTGTCATGTTCAGTCCATGGGTGGGACTGTATTACTTGATGCCTATGATACAACCATAAGGGCAAAAAATTGCCTAATTTAGGTAGGAAAGATTGCTCCAAGGCCACCCATGCATATATTCCCAGAGGCTCCCACTATTCAGCCTATTGTGGCTCTAATTCCTATAGCAACCACCTCCACAACTCCTTTATCTGTGCCCCCAAATAAACTACATGAGGCCAAAAGCCTATTACAAAGTTTTGGTAATGAATTAGTGGCACTAAGGAGATATAATCAACAATCAAGTAGGCCTTATCAGCCCTTCAACCAGACATAGAAACCCTTCAATCAAGGTTATCAACAAAATAGGCCACCATACCAAAGTAATATGCAAAGGTAGGGGTAACCTAATTATATTAGACCATTAAATATTGTTAATCCTAATGTAGCAAGCACCTCAAGGCCCCTTGTGCCAATTCAAACAAAGTTAGCCCAAGATAGCGACTGGTGTTATCCTTGCAATCAACCACATGACCAAAAATTATGTCAAGGTGAATAGTTTAGTCATGCTCTAACAATCCAAGAACAACCAACAGTTTTAGAGCAGCAAGTTAGCACCGATCAAGGAATGGCTGGAGGTCAAGAACAAATGTAACATAATGCTACCTTGATGAACTGGACCCCTGATGAATATTGTGGTCTCAATCAAGGTGCTGGCCCTATAACATTCAATACAAGAAAAAAGAGGAGAGCTACCAAAGATACTTCAGCACCTACAGTTGGTCATACAATTGTACCCAAAGTGTCTCCAACAATTATAGCTAAAGAGAAAAAGCCTAAGGTTCCTTCAAGGAAAGCAGATCAGACAGTTGAAAGGGTAGATTCAGTACCTATTGAACACAAGGATTATTGAGAGGGGGGTGAATTAGTATTCTATAAAATAATTCCTTTGCATGCTCTTTAATCCATTTACCAAATTCAATGACATGAAAGTAGAATAAACATAGAAACAATAACCATAAAGACATAACACATAGACACCAGGATTTTTATTTGGAAAACCCAAAAAGAGAAAAACCACAGTGAGTGTTAGCTCACAATATATTATGATAGAAATACCGGATTACAAAAGGCTCACTACCCAAGGACTCACTATCCAAAGAAATGCTCACTGCAGGTGGACTCATTATCCAAGTGGTCTCACTATCCACTGAGAAAGAAAGATAGAAGAGAGATAAGAGAATGGCTCACTACCAATTATGAACTACTGTAAATGCATCTACAACATGTTGGAATATAGTTGCATTGGTCACTCAATATACAGACTCAAAACTCTTCATCATTACTGCTCTGCTTTTCTATTCTGCTCACATAAGCCATGTTCAACAAAACCTTATTCTTCTTCGCACTGATCTGATCACAAAAGTAGACTAAATATATGCATTCACATTATTCACAACACTTTTCACCCCTTTTGCATCATAATCCATCTAATATATATATATCTGCACACATATTTGGATCTTGATTAGGTCGGCCTAAAACAAATAGTGCGTGTATATAAAAGTAATACCAAGTCGGCCTCAGAAATTAACTCAATGTTCAATGTGGACCTATGTAAACTCTTAAGTATCTTCATTTAGATGTGAGCACATTATAGAACCACTTAAGAAGTTGATCCAATCAATAGATTCGAACTGCATACTGATTTACCTTCTATGTCAGCTTTGTTCTTAAGAACATACTTGATTGCTTTATCTATCGGCCCATAACTTCAAATGTGATCATTATGAAACTTGAAAATCCTTGTTAGTAATTCATTACTGATCCCGTATCATACCTTTAGAACTGTAGAACATAATATTCAACTACTGATAAATGTGGATCTTAGAATTGTCACTTTGTCACTATGAAACACTATTAGACTGCAAGCTGATAAAGAACAACTTATAGAATGTGATCAAAAGAACTTCAGAAGCTTTAAATTTGGATTTAGGTAGTCAAAATAAGTATCTTTATTGCCTCAAAACTGCAAGACAAAATATACAACAGAGGAATACGAACCCTTTTTCTCTAGTACTATACACTGTCCCTGACTTAGGTTTTATCACCTGAACTTACCTAAATCATAGTATGTCTTCTGAAGATCTTTAGGACTTACAAACTTGAATATGATACCTTTAAACAACTACAAACAACATACCTAGACTGGATTTGGTGACCTTCAACTACAGAAGCATACCATTTCTATCACTGTCAATCATTTTGTATACTATCCATACTTAGTCATTCTGGCTAAGTAGTCTTCCAGACTGAATTCCCCTTTACCAAACCTTGTTGCCATCAATGACAACATTCTACATTAGCCAATATAGCAGTGTCTCTTGACTATGTTGCCAACAATCTCCCCCTTTATCATTGATGGCAACACTTAGTGAAAAATATATGCTACTCCCCCTTACTCTATACACCTTGTTTTACTTCTCCCCTTAGTTGATTGGTTATTTTTCATTGATTGTCTTCTCCCCCTTTGACATCAATGGAAAAGGTATACACCAAAATTGTGTCAAAATCTCAAAATTGACATACTCTTCCGCATATGTACAGATACAACCTTTAACTTAATTATTTGTGGGTTGAAGGATGTCATTGAAAATGATCTTGATTTGAGATAACTCTTTATCCCAACTCTTCTTTGCATTGTCCAAAATTTGAATGTGGCCATTAATTAGGAAGACTAATTTCTCTGCTTTCTGCACATCTGAGGGTGTGTCAATTATTGTACTTACATTTAGTGCTTCTACTGCAAGAGTTGGCATTGAGTCTAGCTTAGGACTTATTAGCCCTCTCAACTAACACATTTTGTTTTTTATTTGATCCCTCTTATTCATTAGATTATTGATGTTATCATGAATATTAATAACTTGTATTTCTTTCCTACTAATTGACTCAATTGTCAAGTCAAATGTCTTGGAGATATTTATCAGTTGTAGTTCTAAGTCCTTGATCTTTTCTTCCAATTCCTTTGTAGCTTTTGACCATGATAAAAAAAATTTGTACATGTCACTAGCTTCTTTAATAGAACCCTATATACCTTTTATTCCATTTTCTAACAGAGTTTTATCATTAACTAGCATGGTCTTCAACTCAGGTAATCTCTTGTCATCAAACTCTTTTTACTTTTATTTCTGTAGACTTTTCAAAGGATTCAAAATGCATACTTATAAAGTTTATGAGTCCCTTGAGTTGATCAGTGAGAGACATTGATGTATCCTTTTGATATGATGGTGTTAGCACTCATTTTGACCTGGGGTTGATTTGTCATGATCAGGAGGTTTCTTCATTTGAAGCCTTTATCTTCTTGCCCAATTTTTCTAAGTGTTGGACCTCCTCAGCATTTTTCAGCTGCAGCATCATATTTTCCTGAGGAGGAAGTCATCATCATCATCTTGTCTTCGATGATGGTCTGCATCATCATGTTCTTCGTCGACTGGTTTCTCATCATCATCATCATATTTCACTATCGGGTGATGTTTGGTTATTATCCTGATGATACTGGTGAGCTACAGTGCGCCCTCAGTTGCTTGCGAGGGTGATTTTTCAAGTATCCGGTGATCTTCCGAATATCACCTTGCCCAAACATGATGATGATGTTGCCCCGATATCCTGAAGGGGTTATTCTCTAAGTTGTTCGACCTAACTTGTTTTTTCTTAAGGGTCGTCATCATCATGATATTTCCAGTTATCATCCTGCTGCTTGCGGAGGTCATCATTTTTTCTTCCTTCATGATATTCCGCCGGGGTGATATTTTTATCATCGGGTGATCTTGGTTATGATCATCCTGATGATGTTGTTGAAGAGTTCTAAGTGCGACCCGATATTCACTAGGGTCATCATATTTTGAACGTCATGATGATCTTAGTCAATATCATCCTGATGATGTTGTATTACTTCTTGTTCGTTGTTTTGAACATCCTGATGATGCTGACGTCATCCTTATATCAGGGTGATATTTGTTACCCTGCCTATCTGCATCATGTTTTTTCCGAAGGAGAGGGTGATATTTTCATATCACCCGGATATATGTTTGTTCGAGCATCATGATGATGCTGATATCAAGGAGATATCCGCCTGCTAGCTTCGCGCATTATCTACTGGGGGTGATCTTTTCAAGCAGCATCATCATATTCAGTTATCGTCCCGATCTTATAGAGGAGCTACAGTGCAACCTGATATTTGTGCATCAGGAGGATATTTCCAAATATCTGGTTGTCTTCCGAATATCATGATGATGTTAATATGATGATGACGTCATCAAGGTCCCGGGGGGGTCATATTTCTAACACTGATCATCTTGAAGAGACCTCCTGATATTTGCAAACATGATGATGACGTCATCCGGATATGAGGAGGTGCGCAGTAGGCAGATATGATGATGACGTCAGCAGGATATGATGATGATGTCATCAGGATGTTCATCGGCCAGACTTTTGGTATAAGCTCAGCAGGAGGATGTTCCTCCGATGGATCAGGTTGTGCCGATTATCATGAAGGTTATATTTCAAATATCATGATGACGTCAGGGTGATATTTCGAACAACAGGATATCATGCTGCTGGAGGATGATGATGATGAGGTCTATACTAGTGTCGTCAGGAGCAAAAGCACCGACATGATATATGCTCATGACCTAGTATATAAAGTGTTATTGAGGTCATCGCGGGGTGCATGTGGGATATTGATATCCTGCATTTTCAAATATCATGATGATGAATCTCGGCGGGAAATGCTTGCGATAGTCTGTATGATGTTCTTCCCAAGGCCGCGGGTTGGTGCACCATTAATGGCGATTGTTGCAGAGGTATGGGCGATGGCGTGGATGGATCCTGTACCCGACTGAAGGTGTCAATCAGCGGACAGTGGCGCAGGGCTCGAGAAATCTTCCTGTCTCCTCCCCTACCTGCTGCATTCAAGTTTGGGCGCCAATCTGGTTGTGTTTGAGCGCCATTTTCATGATACTGTGTATCTGGCGGGTTTCTTGGTCAACCATGTAATTAATTGCTGAGCACCTACCTGGCTGTTATAAGCAGGTGGTGTTGCTCATTTCAAGGTTGTTGAAAGTTGATGATTTTGGCTCTGTAATGCATAACAAGCTGATCTGGTTGCTCTGTACAGCTTACCTGTGAGTTTATGTATCTCTTGTTGTATGTTTTTGGCATGAACCCACTGATTTCATGATTAAACTTATATGAGAAATGCTGTTTGGCATGTGTTGTGTTAATTCTGTCTCCAGTATTGCATGTATTCTTCTTCTGAATCTGAATGTTTGGTAATGTTTAGATTCTAGAGCATAGAATTCCTATGTTGACTGTCTGATCTTTTAACTTCTACTCAAGGGGTAGATTAAACTGTTTTCAAGTTGAACATTGGGAAGGGTATACTGCAGTAGGGATACCATAAGTAGAGATAACCTAACACTCTGTATTGGGAGATACCTGTAAGGCAGGTATCACATATATCCCCTTGAAATCCAGTTTTAGCTGTTCATGCTGATCATTCACAGGTGTATGTCTACTGACTCCAGGCCCTGGATAGGCACCAATCATGCTTTGTTTTGTGTTATAACCATATCCAGCTTTGCATCCAAGCTTAAACTCCAAATCAAAATCTAAAACCAACATTAGGACATTAGAGTTAGTTTTAGGAACCTCAGTCCTCTGTCTACAACTGCAAGTAGGCCCAAAGCTAGCCCCTTTGCCCTTATCTTTCAGTTTTGGTCTACTTACAGGAGGACTCATCTGCTTTCTGTCAACATCACAGCCTTGTATGCATATCCTCATGGATGTTGAGTAGGGAATACCCCCCTAGGTCTTGCAGAGCCTGAAGAAGAAGAGGAGATAAAATATAGAGTCTATCTCCTACACTGTTGACCCCCTGGCCCAGAGATCCTGTTGATCACTGATGGCTACCTTGTAGGGAAATCTGGGAATAAGCATCCAGTCTGGGAAAAAGTCAACAGAAATTGGCGACTCTACTGGGGATTGAGAAGTAAAAGTACTATCTAATCATCTCCAGTAATATATATGTGACCCATCTGAGTCAGCAACAGAAGAAATTGGCGACTCCGCTGGGGAACCTTGTGAAAGAACCCTAGTTTTCAGAAGAAAATAGTTCCTAGTAATAGGTGGCGACTCCGAAGTAATCTCCCAACCGGTCAAGGTAAAATTATATGCAGGGGAGAAGATCCCAACAAAATCCTCTATTTGAAGAGTTACCATTAACAAAAAGAATGATGTATAGAAGAAAGGGAACTGTCTCAATTAGTCATGAGAGCTCCCCCAGAAAAGCTGATGATACACAAGATAACCCTAGGCCATCAGGACAGCATGTGCCTTATTTTTCAACTGCAGAAGCTGATATCCAAGGTGCATATGAGAGGCAACAGGGTGGTAGCATGAGAATGAGGTCAGAGGTGTTCCAAGAACGCCCTTTTCTAGACCCAAGTGAAAGGTTTGAAGAGGCAGAGTCTCTAAGGGATGATGAGGATGATGACCAGAATGGTATGAGACCATCTACCTCCAGACCTAAGGATGAACAGTTAGCTGAAGAAATCAGAAGCCTAAGAGCAGAACTAGAATACCTACAAGCCATGAAAATCAGAGATGATATAAAGCAGAAAGTGCAAGCCTTAAGAACTGCCCAAAATGATTCAGTTCCTACTCTAGAGAATGCAAATATGCAAAGACATCAGCAAAGATATGAAATGCAACATCAGCATCATGATGACAGACAAAATGTGAATGATGCTAGGATACCACTGAACCATACAGGAAACCAAAATGCAAACAGAAATGTTAATGTTAATCAGCCGAACAGACAGCCTATGCAGCTGGATAGATTCAGGCAGCTGGTGTTTGATGGTATTCCTGGGTATCCTAACCCTATTGATAAGCATCTGAGGCTGCAAGTGCCTAAATTTTCAGGAAATAACACAGTGTCAGGAGAAGATCATCTAAAGGCCTTTCAAAATGTCATGGATAATTTTGAGGTGGAGCATGAGGATGTTTTCATGAAGTCATTCATGCAATCCTTAATAGATGAGGCAAGAGAATGGTACAGGAATCTGCCTGACCGGAGTATCTCATCATGGGATGATTTTAAGAGGATGTTCAAGGAGCAATATGGTGATAAGACTGACCCTAGCTTCTTTGTAAATGAGTTCACCAGTATCACAAAAGGGTCAAATGAGCAGGTTGCAGACTTTAATGCAAGATTTACTAAAGTGTTGAACAAATTGCCACATCACATGAGGCCAAATGAACCTATGTGCATAATTTTGTATATCAATGCCTTTGATGTAAAGACTGCATATGGACTGAGAGATAAAGGTCCTGCCACTCTCAGGGATGCTTTCAGAATTGCAGTAAATATTGAAAACAATAGGAAAGCATCAGGCAAGACAAATAGAAGGGATGATATAAAAATTCTGCAGAACCCAAATAAGCCTCAGAACACTCAAGGTAGTACATCTGCTCCTGAAGATAAGATAGACAAACTGGCAAATGTTGTTAAGGACCTGAGCTATAGATTAGCTAGAAGTGAAAAAGGGATGGGTCCTGATAGGCAAGTCTATCAAAGGCAGGAAAAGAGGCCATCATTACATGATATGCCTTATAACACCAATTGGCATGATGGTAAGCCTGTATATCCACGTAACAACACAAATCAGAGGGCTCAACATGTCAAGGAAACTCCTGATCCCTTAAAGAAAACTATAAATATTGCTGATGATGCTCCGTGGTGTATAATTTGTCAGATGCCACATTCACAGTCACAGTGCATGATTGCTCAATCCTTGTATGATAATGCTACATCTTGTAATGAATGCAATGAGCCACATCATGTGCAGGATGATAATGTTAACATGATGTCCATAGGCAGTGGATATACTCTTTATGATGCTGATGAGAAGACAGATCATCAAATTCAGGCCTGCCAACAGTCCCCATATGATGAAGATGATGAAGATAACTATGTGTATGCTCAGAACTCACACAACTTTCTGAGTAACCTATAACGACCTTCTGATGAGGAAATTAGAGCTTTCACAGCTGCAGCAGTTGCTCAAGTCAAGAGCAACTACAATCTCAGAGGTAGAAATCAAGTTGGCAGCTCACATCAGCCAGAAGATATTTCTGCAGGTCAGCTGGTGCATGGTCATAAAGGAACTGAACCACAAAAAAGGCAGTGGGTGAATAATAAGCAGAACTTTAGATATAGAGCAGGTCATGAATTTCAAGGACCAAAAAACAAAATCCCTCAGGCTGAAGATCAAAGTAGAGGTTCCCAAGACAAGAGTGATGATCAGGGAACTATGAAAATGAAAACTAAATCAGCTCAGGATAAGAGCAAGATTGTGGAGCAAGCCACAACTGTTGTACAAAACTGTGCTCCATTTGATATAGCCCAGATCCTCTCTCAGGTAAAGGTCTCTGTTCCACTTATGGAACTCATGAAAGTAGAAGAGATCAAGAATAGGACAATATCCCTAATCTCAGGGGTACCTTTTCAAGCTAAACAGAATGATCAGACCCAGGGTGAGAAACATGTCATGTGTAATGAAGAAGATGAGACTCCTGAAGTTTATTTAGGAATGACCATGACAAAGTGTCCTTCACAGGTGGAACCATTTTATGTTTCCCTGGTCATAAATGGAAAAATAATTAGAAATTGTATGCTTGACTCTGGAGCATCTACAAATGTCATGCCTTTGGCTATCATGCAACAAACTGGATTAAAGATTGATAAGGCATGTGGAAAGTGTTATGCTATGGATGCCAGAGAGGTACCAGTTATTGGAATCATGAAGGATGTAGATTTCAAACTGGCAGCATTTCCTGAAAAAAGATACAAAATGAATATAACAGTGGTTGACATCAAGCCACAGTATGGTATGTTGCTGTCAAGAAGATGGGCAGCACTAATTGGTGGAAGTATGCAGCTGGACCTATCATATGCCATGATTCCAATGAATGGCAGGGATGTCAAGCTAATTAGAGAACAAAGATCATCAGAGACAGTGGAAGACCAAGAAGCAAATGAACAGATATGCTTTGTAGACACTGACTGTGATAACTTCAAGGTTGTCTCAGATGATGCAGAAGACAAAAGGAAAAATGCCTGTATTGAAGAGCTGGATCAACAAGGCTTATGGACCATGTTTTTTGATGGAGCTTGTGCAAAAGAAGGCTCTGGAGCTGGAGTTGTTTTCCTGTCTCCAACTGGTAAGCTCCTCAAATTCTCTTTCTTGCTGAGGTTTGATTGCACAAACAATATTGCAGAATATGAGGCTTTACTCTTAGGCCTAAATATTGCTCTCAAACATGGAATTAAGATGTTAAGAGTATTTGGGGATTCTGAGTTGATTGTATCCCAAATCAGAAATAAGTATGCTGCAAAAAATAAAAGGTTGAAACAATACAAGCATGCTGTTTGGGATACTATTGAGTTATTTGATGCATTTTCAATTGGCTGGGTAGAAAGGTCAAAAAATGTTATGGCTGATTTCTTAGCTAATATTGCAATAAGGCCAGATGACATCACTTTGTCAGGTGTCACAGATGTAGAAGTTAAAGTTAGGCCTGCCATACCAGAAAATATATGCAGTTGGCAAGTTTTTAATGATGATAGGGATTTGCTGAAATTTTTGCACTGCATAGATGACTATGAGAATCAACAGATTGATTTCCAAGCTTTTGTAGAGACTGTAGATGGAAAAGAGACTCTTGTGGGAAAAGAGATCATTCAGTTGAAAACTAACAAGATCCCTAGAGGGTTAGTGGCTTTGGAAAGAGCCTTTGACAGTAGAGACAAAATGGTCACAAGGACATCCCCCACAAATAAGGAGGATTTAGAAGAAATAAATTTAGGGACATCTCAGGCCCCTCAGAAGGTATATATTGGCAAGCAGCTCAAGCCACACATAAGAAGTATGCTGATTGCATTACTAAAAAGGTATAAACATGTTTTTGCTTGGTCATATGAGGACCTAAAAGCTTATAGAGAAGACTTATTCCAGCATGAGATCCCACTGAAGCCTGAAGCTAAGCCATTTAGACAGAGGCAAAGGCCTATAAATCCTACCTTAGCTCATAAGATGCAAGAAGAACTCAAAAGGCTCAGGGATGCTGGAATAATTGTGCCGATCAGACATTCAACTTGGGTGTCTAACCTTGTCCCAGTCAGGAAAAAGAATGGTGATATTAGACTGTGTGTTGATTTCAGGAACTTGAATGTATCCTCTTTGAAGGATAACTATCCACTACCTAATATGGAAGCTATGTTGCAGAGAGTGACTGGTTGTGAACTCCTATCCATGATGGATGGATTTTCAGGATATAATCAGGTGAAGGTAAAAGAATCAGAACAGTATAAGACTGCCTTTACCACTCCATGGGGGACATATGTGTATGTTAGAATGCCATTTGGACTAACAAATGCAGGTGCTACATTTCAAAGAGCAATGGATGTTGCTTTTGCAGGGCTGATTGATTCCATCCTGGCTGTATATCAGGATGACTTGACTGCCTACTCAAAGAAAGAAGAGCAGCATTGTTTGCATCTGGAGCAGATTTTCATAAGAGCACTAGAATATGGTATTTCTTTAAACCCAAAGAAGTGTGCCTTTGGAGTAGTTGAAGGAAAACTTCTGGGACACATTGTTTCCAAGGATGGAGTCAGGATAGATCCAGAGAGAGTGGCAGCTATTGACAGGATCCAAATGCCAAAAACTGTGAAAGGAGTTCAGTCCTTCTTTGGACAAATAAATTTTGTTAGAAGATTTGTTCCCAACTTTGCAGAGACTACAAGGAACATTTCCAAGATGATGAAGAAGGATGCAACTGTCAACTGGGAAAGGGAAGCAACAGAATCATTTCAGAATATCAAAGAGGCAATTAAGATGGCCCCTGTTCTTAAATCTCCTGATTTTTCTAGGCCATTCCAAGTGTTTTCATTTGCTTCCTTTCATACTGTAGCTGCATGTTTGTTACAGAAAAATGAAGATGGTTTCGAACAGCCCATCGCCTTCTTCAGTATGTCCCTGCAGGCCTCTGAGTTAAAGTATGACATTATGGAAAAGCAGGCATATGCACTAGTTAGAGCCATCAAAAGTTTCAGACCATACTTGGTAGGGTCATATATAGTTGCATATGTACCTCATGCAGTAGTCAAAGACATATTCACTCAGCAGGAGGTGACTGGAAGAAGGTGCAGATGGATAAACAAACTGCAGGAATTCAACATAGACATACAAGTTACTAAGTTGATAAGAGGACAAGGATTAGCCAAGATGATGGCACAATCAAACTTGGAAGCATGCCAAGTTAATGCAGTCCAAGATGAGAGTATAAATGTATCAGGATCTGAATGGTACAAGGATATTGTCTATTACTTGCAAAATCTGAATTGTCCTTCCCATTTCAGTGACAATCAAAAGAGGACTCTAAAGCTACATGCAATCAGGTATGTCATTGTTCAAGGTGAGCTGTACTGGAAAAACCCTGATGGTGTGCTGCTGAGATGTGTGGAGGAGGACATGGCTAATAATGTTTTGATTGATATGCATAAAGGATTGTGTGGTGGACATTATACTGCTCAAACAACAGCTCATAAAATTCTCAGAGCAGGATATTGGTGGCCCACTCTCTTTTCAGATGCACAAAAGTTAGTAAGGAAGTGTGACCCTTGCCAGAGATTCTCAGGAAAGCTGAAATATGATGGTGCTTTACCCCTCAGAACTGTACCTGTGGATGCTCCATTCCAGCAATGGGGAATTGACTTTATAGGGGAAATTGCAGACAAATCAAGTGGGGGACACAGTTGGATTTTGGTGGCAACTGACTACTTTACCAAATGGATTGAGGCCATTCCAACTAAAAGAGCTACAAGTAAGGTGGTGACAGATTTCATACTAGAGAACATCATCATCAAGTTTGGAGTACCATTTAAGATTATCACTGATAATGCTATGTGCTTCAGATCAGGTGAATTTGTTGATTTTTGCAACAAGTATGGGATAAATCTGTCATATACATCACCATATCACCCACAAGGAAATGGTCAAGCAGAATCAAGCAATAAGAGCATCATGAAAATTGTCAAGAGGATACTGGACAAGAACAAGAGAGCTTGGGACTCAAAGTTGAATTTAGCAGTATGGGCTGACAGAGTGACTGTGAAAAGGGCTATTGGGAAGTCACCTTTTGAGCTAGTATATGGTGCATCAGCTAGACTGCCCATAAACAATCTCCTACCAGTTTACAGATTCATTCAGGAAAATGATGAGGACATTGAAGATCCCATGACAGAAAGAGTGAATCAGCTGGTTGCATTGGATGAAGACAGAAGGAGAGCCCACCAGATCAATCTCAAAAGACAACAAGATATGAAATATCAGTTTGACAGGAGAACTACAAAAAGGAAGTTTCAAGTCAATGATCTGGTGCTTATTTGGAATGCTAAAGATCAGGAAAAGGGTAAACATGGTAAGTTTCAACCCTTATGGATGGGCCCATATCAGGTTTGCAATACTCATGGGGAGGATTCTTATTTCCTCCAGGCCCTAGATGGTGAAATTCTGGAATTGCCTGTGCATGGCCAATTCCTTAAGTTCTATTTTGCATGAATAGCTGGTTGCTGTGCACATTTGTAAAAATATGTATGTAGTGTAAATGCCTTGTACAGCTCGCATTTTTTGGTTTTTTGTCTGGTCTGCCCGGAGATCTGGTTCTCGCTGCAGGTTTTCACCTGCACGTCCCCATTTGGAGCCACTGTTAGCACTCATTTTGACCTGGGGTTGATTTGTCATGATCAGGAGGTTTCTTCATTTGAAGCCTTTATCTTCTTGCCCAATTTTTCTAAGTGTTGGACCTCCTCAGCATTTTTCAGCTGCAGCATCATATTTTCCTGAGGAGGAAGTCATCATCATCATCTTGTCTTCGATGATGGTCTGCATCATCATTTTCTTCGTCGACTGGTTTCTCATCATCATCATCATATTTCACTATCGGGTGATGTTTGGTTATTATCCTGATGATACTGGTGAGCTACAGTGCGCCCTCAGTTGCTTGCGAGGGTGATTTTTCAAGTATCCGGTGATCTTCCGAATATCACCTTGCCCAAACATGATGATGATGTTGCCCCGATATCCTGAAGGGGTTATTCTCTAAGTTGTTCGACCTAACTTGTTTTTTCTTAAGGGTCGTCATCATCATGATATTTCCAGTTATCATCCTGCTGCTTGCGGAGGTCATCATTTTTTCTTCCTTCATGATATTCCGCCGGGGTGATATTTTTATCATCGGGTGATCTTGGTTATGATCATCCTGATGATGTTGTTGAAGAGTTCTAAGTGCGACCCGATATTCACTAGGGTCATCATATTTTGAACGTCAGGATGATCTTAGTCAATATCATCCTGATGATGTTGTATTACTTCTTGTTCGTTGTTTTGAACATCCTGATGATGCTGACGTCATCCTTATATCAGGGTGATATTTGTTACCCTGCCTATCTGCATCATGTTTTTTCTGAAGGAGAGGGTGATATTTTCATATCACCCGGATATATGTTTGTTCGAGCATCATGATGATGCTGATATCAAGGAGATATCCGCCTGCTGGCTTCGCGCATTATCTACTGGGGGTGATCTTTTCAAGCAGCATCATCATATTCAGTTATCGTCCCGATCTTATAGAGGAGCTACAGTGCAACCTGATATTTGTGCATCAGGAGGATATTTCCAAATATCCAGTTGTCTTCCGAATATCATGATGATGTTAATATGATGATGACGTCATCAAGGTCCCGGGGGGGTCATATTTCTAACACTGATCATCTTGAAGAGACCTCCTGATATTTGTAAACATGATGATGACGTCATCCGGATATGAGGAGGTGCGCAGTAGGCAGATATGATGATGACGTCAGCAGGATATGATGATGACGTCATCAGGATGTTCATCGGCCAGACTTTTGGTATAAGCTCAGCAGGAGGATGTTCCTCCGATGGATCAGGTTGTGCCGATTATCATGAAGGTTATATTTCAAATATCATGATGACGTCAGGGTGATATTTCAAACAACAGGATATCATGCTGCTGGAGGATGATGATGATGAGGTCTATACTAGTGTCGTCAGGAGCAAAAGCACCGACATGATATATGCTCATGACCTAGTATATAAAGTGTTATTGAGGTCATCGCGGGGTGCATGTGGGATATTGATATCCTGCATTTTCAAATATCATGATGATGAATCTCGGTGGGAAATGCTTGCGATAGTCTGTATGATGTTCTTCCCAAGGCCGCGGGTTGGTGCGCCATTAATGGCGATTGTTGCAGAGGTATGGGCGATGGCGTGGATGGATCCTGTACCCGACTGAAGGTGTCAATCAGCGGACAGTGGCGCAGGGCTCGAGAAATCTTCCTGTCTCCTCCCCTACCTGTTGCATTCAAGTTTGGACGCCAATCTGGTTGTGTTTGAGCGCCATTTTCATGATACTGTGTATCTGGCGGGTTTCTTGGTCAACCATGTAATTAATTGCTGAGCACCTACCTGGCTGTTATAAGCAGGTGGTGTTGCTCATTTCAAGGTTGTTGAAAGTTGATGATTTTGGCTCTGTAATGCATAACAAGCTGATCTGGTTGCTCTGTACAGCTTACCTGTGAGTTTATGTATCTCTTGTTGTATGTTTTTGGCATGAACCCACTGATTTCATGATTAAACTTATATGAGAAATGCTGTTTGGCATGTGTTGTGTTAATTCTGTCTCCAGTATTGCATGTATTCTTCTTCTGAATCTGAATGTTTGGTAATGTTTAGATTCTAGAGCATAGAATTCCTATGTTGACTGTCTGATCTTTTAACTTCTACTCAAGGGGTAGATTAAACTGTTTTCAGGTTGAACATTGGGAAGGGTATACTGCAGTAGGGATACCATAAGTAGAGATAACCTAACACTCTGTATTGGGAGATACCTGTAAGGCAGGTATCACATATATCCCCTTGAAATCCAGTTTTAGCTGTTCATGCTGATCATTCACAGGTGTATGTCTACTGACTCCAGGCCCTGGATAGGCACCAATCATGCTTTGTTTTATGTTATAACCATATCCAGCTTTGCATCCAAGCTTAAACTCCAAATCAAAATCTAAAACCAACATTAGGACATTAGAGTTAGTTTTAGGAACCTCAGTCCTCTGTCTACAACTGCAAATAGGCCCAAAGCTAGCCCCTTTGCCCTTATCTTTCAGTTTTGGTCTACTTACAGGAGGACTCATCTGCTTTCTGTCAACACCCCAGCCTTGTATGCATATCCTCATGGATGTTGAGTAGGGAATACCCCCCTAGGTCTTGCAGAGCCTGAAGAAGAAGAGGAGATAAAATATAGAGTCTATCTCCTACACTGTTGACCCCCTGGCCCAGAGATCCTGTTGATCACTGATGGCTACCTTGTAGGGAAATCTGGGAATAAGCATCTAGTCTGGGAAAAAGTCAACAGATGGCACCATCTTTTCTAAAATGCTTGATGCATCACCAATCAACTCACTGTCTTAAATATGTGACCTTAGCATTTCTTCCTATGCCTTTGCATGAAAAATTGTCTCAAGTTTAATCTTTTGCAGTGGGGACATAAAAGCTAGGTTAATTGGACCTTGTAACAAATTCTTAGATTCCAAAATTTATTTCTCTTGTTTCTTTTCCAAAAATTCCTTTTCTATTTCTACCAGATCTTTAATGGTGGATGATCTTGTAGTGTCTCTTGATGCATCAGACACTCTCTTCTCTTCTCACTTCTCCTTATTAGTGTGATCTATTTGTTGTTCCACAGGAGAATTTGTATTGGTTTGCTTATTTTCATCTTTATCCTAACCATATGTGACATTGACTTGATCAAGTGCGGGGGATTGATCTTCTTTTTCCTTTGTCCCTTCATCATTTTTGTCTGACCCTTGGTCCATTCTATCATCTGGAGTAGATGTGTCATCTCCAACACTTGTTTCTTCATTAACATATATGGTTGGGAGATGAAATTCCTTCAAAACTCTCAAGTTGATTTCCTCGGTTTCTTTGACTACCTTCTCAATGTCATATGCCATTAGAGTATTCATCCTTTTCTTTGTTCTAAATTCTTTGTGAAGCATTTTAGAGACTTTTGTCTTTTCTTCTAGGGTGATTTAAGGACATATCTTTATTAATTGTGTTCTCTAAGGTTAATGTCCTTGGCCATAACAACTTCTTTCCTTGCAGACATTATACTTCCCAAGCCGTCTGGGAGATCAGTAATTATTTCAATGAGAGCTTTATTGTATATGTCCAAGTATTGGATGACAGTAGCCTCAATGACCTTTTTATTTGCATCATCAAAGTCATCATAGAGTTGGGCAATAGGTTTTAGATTGCCATCAACTGTAATGGCCTTCAATACTTCCTCCAAACTCATTGTAGTCTAGTCTTCTATAGGTGCTTCAGTCTTAGCCTTCCTTCTCCCTTTACCCTTACTAGAGGTCTTCCTTTTTGTGGCACCATAGGGTTTTCCTTGCTAAGAACTAGAGGGTGGTGCACTTTGTAACATCATCTTCTTCACTTCTATTGAAATTAGGGCAAACAACTGAGAGGGGGAGTGAATCAGTTGTCACAAAACATTTATCTTTTGTTACATTTAATCTTATTTACCACTTATTAATAGATTAATGATATAACCATGAAAGCATGAATCAACAAAAAATGAGCAGAAACATAATCAACACACATAACACTAGGATTTTTACATGGAAACCTAGTTAAGGGAAAAACCATGGTGGGGGTTAACCCACAAGATTTATTCTCTGTTACAAGAATTGAAAATGGCAAGGTACTTTCCTTCAAGTGCACTGCCCAGAGCTCATTGCTCAAAAGAGGCTCACTACCTACAAGAACATTTACAATGTTAACACAAAAAGATTGAACTAAGAAACATCTTCTTCATGCAAGGTTCTGTTCCATTGAAGTGCACAACACCTCTGTTCTACCCCAACTCACTTCCTCGCTACATTCACATCTTTGCTCACATCCACACATTTCCATGACTTCACAACACTTAATTATACAAGTCATTGACTTTGGAATGAACATCAAAGTCGGCCAAACAATCATCTATCTGGAACATTCTCCAAGATAGGCATTACAAGCAATTACAATCACAAGACTTAAAATGCTACATGTGAACCACTACACTGTCAGCCAAACATAAATGGGACTCAAATATTCCTCAAACATCATGCCATGCTCCATAAAACTTCTCTTAAATCATCTGCAACATGCACCATGCATCAAATCGGCCAAGATTGGAAAGAACAAGCAACACCCAAGGAGAAATCTTCATCCACAAGATCAATCCTTAATGTGGACCACCAACACAATAGGCACCTGATTTAAAGACCATCGCAAGCACAATGAAATCAACAAGAATAACCGCACCACCTCAGATCACCAAAAGCACTTGCACCTTCATCCAGGAACTCAAGAACACCAACTGTTATGACCGTCATACTAGAAAGATTGTTTGCAGACATCCAAGCCATGAACCACTTGAGTTGAGGATACACACTGACATCTCAAACACACCTCTAGATCCGTAGATCATAATATTCCAATGTGAATCAATCCAGACCAAATTTCTGTCACTCTATCACCTCTCAACAACTGCAAAACCTGGTTCTACTCAGATGACAATAACTTTGCCAATTCTCCATGCAAACCTCTCAAATCTTGACTGGAGAAACTTTAGATAGTCCTCTATAAACCCTTTAATCCACAGACTCTGGTCTTCATCTTATTGGGAATGCGGAGAAATCTACTTCATTGAATTGCACTATCTTCATTGTCTCTAACAAAGAGATATGTACCTCACTTGTTTTTTCTGGAGAAGCTAATTTTCTCAATATCCTCAATATACAAGTCTTCTAAACAAGAAATAAAATAATATACAATAGATACTAATGACAACAAGGATATGTTGACATCAATGACAACACGGATTAGGCACATATTCACAACAATCTCCCCCTTTGTCATTGATGGCAACATATGATGTGAAAAACTTGTTCAACCATCAAGGCAATAACTTCTCCCTCTTTCTCTTATAACACCTACAACCACTTTCTTTACTACTCCCCCTTTCACCAACAACTACTCACTTCCATCCAAATTTTTCACATGACTTATCTCCCCCTTTTCAGACATCAATGGAAAAGGGCACATATTTGCAATCATCTCTCACCCTTTTTGTTTCTTAGACAAGACCAAACTGAACTTAGAATATGCTAACTACTCCCCCTAAGTAGCATCCCCTTAACACCAATTTGGATCACTAGATATGACTGTGAGTTCCACCGGACTGATGTACATTAGTGCACCTTAGTTTTGAATAGGAGGGGTAATCACCCCTAGCTTCCCTCTGAGATACTCAAAAGTGTCCTTAGGTAGAGGCTTAGTGAAGATATCCACAATCTGATCCTTTGAAGAAACAAACTCAAATGTGACTTCATTCCATTTACCTTCTCTCTCAAAAAGTGAAAATTGATGAATATATATTTTGTATTCTTTGAAATGTTTATTGCACTTGAATTATCATAGAAGATTGTAACAGGCTCTTCAAACATAATTCTGATATCCTTCAACATTTTCTTCATCCACAAAACTTGAGTACAATTGCTTGCTGCTACTATATACTCTGCCTCTACAATAGACAAAGAAATTGCCTCCTGCTTTTTTCTCAACCAAGAAACCAATCTCTTACCCAATAAAAATGCACCACCACTAGTAATTTTCATGTCATCCACATCTCTTGCCTAATCAACATCTGTATATTCATGAAGAGTGAAATCATCACCCTTAGGATACCATAAGCCATAATCAAATGTTCCCTTCAGATATCTAGAAAATTCTTTTGACTACTACAATATGAGATTCTCTAGGATCAGTGTGAAATCTACCAACAAGGCCAACTGCATTCATAATATTAGGTTTGATATGAGTTAGATAAAGCAGTCCTCCAATCATTGATCTATACCTTTTCTAATCTACCTTAGGAGAATCATCATCTTTACTTAACTTGCATTCGGTTATCATAGGAGTACTCACTAGTTTTGAATCCTCCATTCCAAACTTTTTCAACAACTCTTTCACATACTTAGACTAAGATATGGAGATGCCTTTTTCTGACTGAATGATTTGTAGACCTAAGAATAAATTCATTTCACCTAGCATGGACATCTCAAATTCACTTTGCATTTGATTAGAAATTTTTTTACACATGCTCTCATTTCCACCAAAGATGATATCATCAACAAATAGCTCAACAATCAAGATGTGTTCACAATCAATTTTGAAATAAAGATTACTATCAGTAGTGCCTTTGCTAAAGCCTAACCTTAGCAAATACTTATCTAACCTTGCATACTAGGCTCTTAGGGCTTGTTTAAGTTCATACAATTCTTTCTTCAATTTGAGAACCATATCTCCTTGATCAGACAACTGGAATCCGTCTGGTTGCTTAATGTAGACTTCTTCTTCCAACTCTCCATTCAAGAATGTTGACTTGACATCCATCTGGTAAACTTTGAAATCTTTATAAGCAGCAAAGGCAAGAAATAATCTAACTGCTTCGATTATTGCCACTAGAGAAAAGTTTCTTCAAAATCAATTCCCTCTACCTGATAATATCCTTTGCACACCAATCTTGCTTTGTTTCTGACAACTTCACCATCTTCATTCAATTTATTCTAGAAGACCCATTTAGTTCCAATTACATTTTTGTCTTCAGGTCTAGGAACAAGATCCCAAGTATGATTCTTTTCAATTTGCATTAATTCTTCTTCTATTACCCAACTTTCATCATTACATGCTTCATTCACTGATTTTGGTTCAATCTTTGAAATTAACAATATTCCACTTGTTCTTCAAAAAAATTTCTACTAGTTTGAACACCTTTATTTCTATCTCCTATGATCTCATCTTCACAATGGTTCAACCTTACATACCTAGGAGTTTTGGGATTTTCTTGAACTTCTAATACTTGAACTTGTTCCTCAGCATTTTGATTAGCTTCTTGAGTCACTAGATTTTCCAGAGCAATCTAAATCTAAGTCTAAGCTTAAACTTTCTTTTCATTTTCATCATCTAATTCATATCCACAAAACTTTTCATCTACCTTGACATTAGCACTTTCAACAATCCTTTTCAATCTCTTATTAAAGCATGGGTATGCCTTGCTTTGGTTAGAATAACCCAGAAATATTCCTTCATAACACCTTGCATCAAACTTGCCTAAATCTTCATCTCTTTTGATATAGCATTTACTACCAAAAACTCTAAAATATTTCATAGTAGGAGCATTACCAAACCATAGTTCATAAGGAGTTTTACCAGTATTACCTTTGATCTGCACCCAGTTAAGAGTGTAGACAGCAGTACTCATAGCCTCTCTACAATAGACATGTGGAACATTTTCTTCCATCATAATGGTTCTAGCCACCTCTTGAATAGTCCTATTCTTCCTTTCCACAACTCCATTCTACTAAGGAGTCCTAGGAGTAGATAACTATCTTCTTATTCCATGCTTTTCACAAAATGCATTAAACTCACCGGAGGTAAACTCTCCACCTCTATCAGATCTTAGACACTTTATCTTCATGCCAATCTCATTCTCCACCCTAGCCTTGAACACCTTGAACTTGACAAGAGCTTCTGATTTCTCTCAAGAAAGTGACCCACATCATCTAGGAGTAATCATCAATCAGCAACCTAAAGTATCTATCTCCTTGAAAACTCCTAACTCTGGTAGGACCACACAAATCAGTGTGCACAAGTTCCAACAATCCACTTGAAAATTGTTCTTTACTTTTGAATGTAGTTCTGCTCTGTTTTCCCAACTGACATTCCTTACACATGCTATTAGTAGGTTTTACAAGCTTTGGAAGATCTCTCATAGCTTGAGTAGTACTTATCTTGACAATATTATCAAACTTTACATGACACATTCTCCTATGCCACAACCAACTTTGATCAATTTGAACAATCAAATAGATTTTACCAGTACTACTTAAATGAAAGATATTATCTCTAGTCTGTGTACTAGATGCAATCTTAGTTTCAGATCTTTCCAAGATTCTACATTTGCCATCATTGAATCAGAGATCATACCCCTTGTCAACCAACTATCCAACACTAAGAAGACTATACTGTTAGATTCAAGACAAACAACTTAGAGGGGGGGTGAATCAGTTGTCCCAAAAATTTCTTCCTATTAATCACTTAAATCCTCTTTGTAGTTCAGCTACATAATAATAAATCAATCATGGAAACATAATGCAACAATTCAAGAGTATAAACACATTAACACATATGACACCAAGATTTTAACGTGGAAAACCCGGTTAAGGGAAAAACCACAGGGTGACTAACCCAAGATTGTATTCTCTGTTAAAAGAATAAAAAGAACAAAATGGCACATGCCAATTAGGGCTCACTGCTCAAGCACACTGCTCACAAGAGGCCTAGTACCTACATGAGACACATTGTCTACAGAATGATAAGTATTACATACTTGAACTAAAGAATAGCATCTTCACCATGCTTGAGTCAATTCCATTTAAGCCCAATACTTCTGCTCTACCTTTCGCTCTGCTCCTCTCTACCACACTCTCATCTCCACCAAGATACTTTTGAAATGACTTCACAACTTCTTATTTATACAAGACATCGACTTAGGGATAATCATCCAAGTCGGCACACTTTACAGAGAAAATACAACTTGACTAATTACAAAATACTTCATGCAGATCAACACACTGTCGGCTACATAGATTTGAGATTTCAATCTTCTTTTAGGAACATGCCATGCTTCACAGAACATCTTCAAGATCATCCGCAAGATGTGTAACTCATCTGGTTAGCCAAACTTAGAAAGAACATCATCTTCTAGAAGTAATTCTTCAATTACGAGCTCAATCTTCAATGCAGACCACCAACACGAACTAGACACAATCCAAAGACCTCCACAAGCTTACCTGAATCACCAAGAACATCCACACTACTGCTTACTAAAATCATTCTCTCCTTCATCCAGAACCCCAAAAACACAATCTATCATCACTATCATATTGGAATAGATGCTTGTGGACCTCCAAACCACAAACCAATTGAGTTGTCAATTCACATTGACTTCCTAAACACTCCACCAAATCTAAAGAACAAGATATTGCATTTCTGCATCTCACCAGACCTATCTATGTCACTCTGTCACCTCTGAACATCTGCCAGAACTAGTTTTACTCAAGTGGTCATAACTTCTTCAGATCTTCATACAAACCTCTCAAATCTTTACTGGATCATCTTAAGACACATATCTAAAAACCCTTTGATGTGCATTCTCTGATCTTCATCTTAGTCGGGATCTTTACCTTACTGTCTTCA
Source organism: Cunninghamia lanceolata (assembly GCA_027924645.1). Taxonomy (NCBI): domain Eukaryota; kingdom Viridiplantae; phylum Streptophyta; class Pinopsida; order Cupressales; family Cupressaceae; genus Cunninghamia; species Cunninghamia lanceolata. The sequence goes on along the minus strand of BSBN01000388.1, from coordinate 11,821,650 downwards.
CTATTCTTCTCTATTCCTAATAGGATTAATTTTCTCAATATCCGTAGCATACAACTCATCCAATCCTTGACATCAATGCAACAGGAGTATGTTGACATCAATGACAACACCGGTTAGGCCCATACTTGCAACAATCTCCCCCTTTGTCATTGATGGCAACATATGATGTGAAAAACTATTTTTAACCATCAAGACAAGAACTTCTCCTTACTGACTAACATAACTCCCCCTATCAGCAACAACTATTCACATGTCTTCTCTTCCTTTACTGCTCCCCCTTTGATCAACAATCACTTTTTTTTTCACATGTCTTCTCTCCCCTTTTGACATCAATGGCAAAGGGCACATACTTGCATCACTCAAAATCATACCAACTGCTCCCCTTGAGTAGAAATTTCCCATTATCAATCCAGATCACAAGATATGACTGTGAGATCCACCGGACTGATGCACATCAGTGCACCTTAATTCAAAATCGGAGGGGTAATAACCCCTAACTTCTCCCTGAGATACTCAAAAGAGTCCTTAGGTAGAGGTTTAGTAAAAATATCTATAATCTGATCCTTGGAGGGCACAAACTCCAATTTGACTTCATTCTCGTTCACCTGTTCTCTCACAAAATGAAACTTGATGGATATATGTTTTGTCTTTGAATGCAACATCAAATTTTTTGATATATTTATTGCACTTGAATTATCATAGAAGATTGTGATAGGTTCCTCATACTCCACTCTGATGTCTCTTAGCATTTGTTTCATCCACAATACTTGAGTGCACCTACCTACTACTACAATATATTCTACTTCTGTAGTAGACAGAGATATTGCCTCTTATTTCTTGCTTAGCCAAGAAACCAATCTTTTTCCCAAAAAGAATGCTCCACCACTGGTACTCTTCTGGTCATCCACATCTCCTACCCAATCCACATTTGTATATGCATGAAGAGAGAAATCATGATCTCTAGGATACCATAAACCATACTCAACTATCCCTTTTAGATATCTAAGAATCATCTTGATTGCCATGACATGAGATTCTCTAGGATCAGCTTGGAATCTAGCAACAAGACCAATAACATTCATAATGTCAGGTCTAGTTTGAGTAAGATACAATAGTCCTCCAATCATTGACCTATACTTTTTCTGATCAACCTTAGGAGAGTCATCATCTTTTCTCAATTTACATTTGGTTGCCATGAGAGTACTCATTGGTTTTGAGTCTTCCATCCCAAATTTCTTCAACAATTATTTCACATATTTGGTCTATGAAATGAAGATTCCTTTCTTTGTTTAAATGATTTGCAGACCCAAGAAGAAATTTATTTCCCCAAACATGGACATCTCGAATTCATTTTTCATTTGATTTGCAAAAGTTTTGCACTACTATCTCTTCCTCCAAAAATGATATCATCAACAAACACTTCAACAATTAAGATGTTTTCATGATCAATTTTGAAGTACAAGTTACTGTCAGTAGTACCTTTGTTGAAACCAATCTTTAAAAGATACTTATCCAATCTTTCATACTAGGCTCTTGGGGCTTGTTTGAGTCCATACAATGCTTTCTTCAACTTGCAGACCATATCACCATGATTAGACAATTGAAATCCATTTGGTTGCTCAATGTATACTTCTTCTTCTAAGTCACCATTCAGGAAAGACTTGGCATCCATCTGATATACTTTGAAGTCCTTGAAGGCAAAAAAGGCAAGAAATAATCTGACTGCTTCAATTCTTTCCACCGGAGCAAAAGTTTCTTCAAAATCAACTCCTTCTATTTGAGAGTAACCCTTGCAGACCAATCTAGCTTTGTTTCTGACTACTTCACCATCTTCATTTAGTTTATTCTGGAAGACCCATTTGGTTCCAATCACATTCTTGTTTCTAGAGCTGGGAACAAAATCCCAAGTGTGATTTTTCTCAATTTGTATTAGCTCTTCCTCCATTGCTTTAGTCCATCTTTCATCATTGCATGCTTCATTCACTGACTTTGGTTCAATCTTTGAAATTAGATAATACTTTTCTGAGTCTTGAGCAATCTTTCTTCTTGTTTGAACACCTTTGCTTTTATCATCTATGATTTGATCTTCAGAGTGATTTAGTCTTACATACCTGAGAATTTTGGGACTTTCTTGCACTTCTATTTCTTGCATAGGTTCATTCAAACTTGTCTCTTCTTCCTAGTTCTCTAGATCAGTCTGGATCTAAATTTCAGAAGGGGCTTGGACTTCTTGCATCAAAACATCATTCTGATCATCTTCATCATATTCATAAAACCTTGAGGGTTTTTTAATACCTTCATCAACATTCACATTTGTACTTTCTATAATCTTTCTCAATCTCTTGTTATAGCACAGGTATGCTTTGCTTTGAGTAGAATAACCCAAGAATATTCCTTCATCACTTCTAGCATCAAATTTGCCAAGATCTTCATCTCTTTTGATGTAATATTTGCTACCAAAGACTCTGAAATACTTCACAGTGGGAGTGATGCCAAACTAGAGTTCATAAGGGGTCTTACCAGTATTGCTTCTAATTTGTACTCGATTAAGAGTATAGATAGCAGTGCTTATAGCTTCTCTCCAATAGACCTGAGGAACATTTTCTTCCATCATCATGGTTCTATATGCTTCCTGGATGGTCTCGTTCTTTCTCTCCACTACTACATTTTGCTATGGAGTCTTTAGAGCAAACAACTATCTTTTTATCCCATGTTTCTCATAGAATTCTATGAACTCATCGGATGTGAATTCTCCACCTCTATCAAACCTTAGACATTTTATGTTTAATCCGGTTTCATTCTCTACCATAGCCTTGAATATTTTAAATTTCTCAAGAGCCTTAGATTTCTCTTTTAGAAAAGTCACCCACATCATCTGGGAGTGGTCATCAATTAATAACATGAAGTATCTATCACCTTGCAACCTCCTGATTCTTGCTAGTCCACATAGATCAATATGTACCAAGTCCAACAATCCGGTAGAAGATTGTTCCTTACTTTTGAGTGTGACTCTGCTCTGCTTACCCAACTGATATTCTTTGCACAAACTATTAGTAGGTTTCACCAGTCTTGGAAAATCTTTTACATCTTGAGTGTTGCTTATCTTGATGATATTATCAAAATTCACATGACACATTCTCCTATGCCACAACCAACTCTGATCAATTTGAACAAATAAACAACTTTTACCAGTACCAAGTGAAAGATATTACCTTTTGTTTGAGTACTAGATGCAATCTCTGTTCCAGAACTTTCAAAGATCTTACATTTTCTATTCTTGAATCAGAGATCATAGCCTTTATCCACCAACTATCCAACACTAAGAAGATTGTGCTTCAGACTTTCAACATACAGTACATTACTGGTTTTGTTCTTTCCATCAAAAGAAATAGTTCCTCTACCTTTGATCTTGCCAGTAGAATTATCACCAAATATTACAACTCCTCCTTCATATCTGTCCAAATCTAAGAACTTATTTTTGTCACCTATCATATGATGGGAGCATTCACTGTCAATGACCCAATCATCCTTTTTTTCAACTGGGCCGCCAGAGCTCTTTCTACCATTTTATTATTAATAGATTCAAAGGGTATTGTATCTTCTTCCTTGATGGCAATAAACACCCAATCACTTTTGGATTTGTTTCCTATCTCTAATTCATCATCTATTACTCCTTCATCCTCATCATCATCTTCGTGAACATAATAACATTTCTTTTGGAATCTTGATCTGTTTAGATTTTCCCTTGAAAATCTTTCTAGACACCTTGAGGCAAAATGACCAATCTTATTGCAGTTGAAACATTTGAAGGGCAATTTTCTTTCATATTTATCGGATCCTCTTGGCAATCTTTTTGCAATAAGGGCTTCCAATTGAGCAGCTTCTGCTTCATCGTCTTCCAGATCTTTTCTTGCTTTTGCATACCGTGATAGTTTTTTTGAAGAGTTCTCTCCTGGATCAAACTTTTGTTTTCCTTTTACAAAGCCACTAGCTTTGAATGTAGATTTAGTCTTGGGGGATGCATCTCCAAACTCAGCCAATTCAAATGTAGCTAATTTTCCAACCAATTGATCTCTTGTGATATTTGAAAAAGATCTGAATTCTTTAATGGCAGCAACCTTGTATTTGTAAGAAGCAGGTAGGGATATGAGAACTTTGGTAACAATCTCATCTTCATCCAAGATTCCACCAGCACATCTAATGCCACAGACAAGCTCATTTACTCTTGGCAAAAATGTAGTGATATTTTCATCTTCACTCATCTTCAGGTTTTTGAATTTTCCTTTCAGACTCTGTAGCTTGGCACATTTAACATACTTGTCTCCTTCATGCAGAAGTTCCAATTTTTCCCAAATCTCATATGAAGTTTTTAGATCTATAACATTTGTCAGCTCTAAATCAGATAAGGCACTTAGTAGAGCTTCTTTCACCCAAAGATTGTTTTTCAGCATCTCTAATTTCATCTGCGGTTCTCAGACCATTTTGTGGAGGAACATACTTCTTTGAAGCCATGATCTAATATTGCATTCCCATACATTGCAAGTGACATTCCATGTGGCTTTTCCAAAGAGTAAAATTGGTTCCATCAAACCTTAGACTATCCTTCTTGTAGGAAGACATCCTGGATCTCCTCAAGCAGTTAAGCTCCTTTTAGAGGAACTTATCTCCGATACCGATTATTAGATTCAAGATAGACAACTGAGAGGGGGAGTGAATCAGTTGTCCCAAAATTTTCTTCCTATTAATCACTTAAATCCTCTTTGTAATTCAACTGCATAATAATAAATCAATCATGGAAACATAATGCAACAATTCAAGAGCAGAAACACATTAACACATATGACACCAAGATTTTAATGTGGAAAACCCAGATAAGGGAAAAACCATGGGGTGACTAACCCAAGATTGTATTCTCTGTTAAAAGAATAAGAAGAACAAAATGGCACATGCCAATTAGGGCTCACTGCTCGAGCACACTGCTCACAAGAGGGCCACTGCCTACAAGATACACACTGTCTACAGAATGATAAATATTACATACTTGAACTGAAGAATAGCATCTTCACCATGCTTGAGTTAGTTCCATTTAAGCCCAATACTTCTGCTCTGCCTTTTTCTCTGCTCCTCTCTACCACACTCTCATCTCCACCAAGATACTTTTGAAATGACTTCACAACTTCTTATTTATACAAGACATCGACTTAGGGATAATCATCCATGTTAGCACACTTTACAGAGAAAATACAACTTGACTAATTACAAAAGACTTCATGTGGATCAACACACTATTGGCTACACAGATCTAAGATTTCAATCTTCTTTTAGGAACATGCCATGCTTCATAGAACATCTTCAAGATCATCTACAAGATGTGTAACTCATCTGGTCCACCAAACTTAGGAAGAACATCATCTTTCGGAAGTAATTGTTCAATTACGAGGTCAATCTTTAATGCAAACCACCAACACGAACTGGACACAATCCAAAGACCTCCACAAGCTTGTCTGATTCACCAAGAACATCCACACTACTTTTGCTTATTGAAATCATTCTCTCCTTCATCCAAAACCTCAAAAACATAGTCTGTCATCACTATCATATTGGAATATATGCTTGTGGACCTCCATACCATGAACCAATTGAGTTGTCCATTCACATTGACTTCCTAAACACTCCACCAAATCTGTAGAACAAGCTATTGCATTTTCGGATCTCACCGGACCTATCTCTGTCACTCTTTTACCTCTGAACATCTGCTAGAACCAATTTTACTCAAGTGGTCATAACTTCTTCAGATCTTCATACAAACCTCTCAAATCTTTACTAGATCATCTTAAGACACATATCTACAAACCCTTTGATGTGCATTCTCTGATCTTCATCTTAGCTGGGATCTTTACCTTACTGTCTTCACTATTCTTCTCTGTTCCTAATAAGACTAATTTTCTCAATATCCTCAGCATACAACTCATCCAATCCTTGGTATCAATGCAACAGGAGTATGTTGACATCAATGACAACACCGGTTAGGCCCATACTTACAACATATACTTCAACCCTTCTACATACAAAACATCATCAATGTTGTGCTTACCATCAAAAGAGATGGATCCTCTGCCATGGATTCTACCAACTAAATTGTCTCCAAACTTTACAATTCCACCTTCATATCTTTCCATACTTACAAACTTACTTTAATCACATGTCATATGATGAGAACATTTGCTATCAATCACCCATTCATCCTTTTCTTCAACCTAAGTAGCCAAGGCACTTTCCACATTTACATAGCTAGCAGATTTAGTAGGCACCAGATTTTCTTGTTTAATATAAATGAACACCCATTCATTTCCAGATGTACTTCCCTTATCAAATTCATCATCTGTAACTCCTTCATCAGCAACCTCTTGGACATAGTAGCATTTCTTTTGAAACCTAAGTTTATCAGGGTTTATCTTTGAAACCCTCTTCAGACATCTTGAAGCAAAATGACCAATCTTATTGCAAGCAAAACATTTGAAAGGCAACTTTCCTTCATACTTACCGGATCCTCTTAGTAATCTTTTGGCAATAAGGGTTTCAAGTTCTTCAAGCTCTGTTTCATCTTCTTCAAGTTCCTTCTTTGTTTTCTCATATATGGTTAGTCTTCTTGAAGAGCTTTCACCTAGATCAAATCTTTGCTTCTCAGAAACACTGGCCTTAAAAGAAGTTTCTAATTTAGGAAGGGAATCACCAAACTCACTCATTTCAAATGCTGAAAGCATGCCAACCAACTGATCCCTTGTAACAGTTGTCACAATCCTGATCTCCTCAATAGCAACAACTCTATGCTTGTATGAAGTAGGTAAGGATCTAAGCACCTTGCCAACAATCTCTAATTCTTCCAATTTTCCACCAGCACACCTAATATTGGACACAAGTTCATTCACTTTCTACATGTAGGAAGTGATGTTTTCATCTTCACTCATCCTCAAACTTTCGTATCTACATTTTAGGCTCTGTAACTTAGCACATTTGACATATGCATCACCTTCATATAGAGTTTACAACTTCTTCTAGATTTCATGAGCAGTTTTCAATTCCAAGACATTTGTCATTTCTGTATCGGTCAGGGCACTTAAGAATGCTTATTTAGCCTGAATGTTGTTTTCAACATCTTTGAGTTCATCTAGAGTTAAAGGACCTTTTTCTGGGGGCTTATACTTATTCTTTGTTATTAACCAATAAGTATCACCCATGCATTGCAAATGGCACTCCACATGACTCTTCCAAAGGAAGTAATTTGTTCCATCAAATCTTAGACTATCCTTCTTGTAAGTCGACATCTTGGATCTCCTCAATTGGTCAAGCTCTTTTTAGAGGAATAGGCTTTGATACCAATTGTTGAAATTAGGACAGACAACTGAGAGGGGGGGTGAATCAGTTGTCACAAAACTTTTATCTTTTGCTGCATTTAATCTTCTTTACTACTTATCAAGAGATTAATGATATAACCATGAAAGCATGAATCAACAACACATGAGCAAAAACATAATCAACACACATAACACCATGATTTTTACATGGAAACCCGGTTAAGGGAAAAACCATGGTGGGGGTTAACCCACAAGATTTATTCTCTGTTAAAAGAATAGAAAATGGGAAGGTACTTACCTTCAGGTGCATTCCCAAAGTTCACTACTCAAAAGAGGCTCACTACCTACAAGAACATTTACAATGTTAACACAAAGATTAAACTGAGAAACAACATCTTCTTCATGCAAGGTTTAGTTCTATTAAAGCACACAAAACCTCTGCTCTACCCCCACTCACTTCCTCGCTACATCCACATCTTTGCTCACATCCACACATTTCCATGACTTCACAACATTTATTTATACAAGTCATCGACTTTGGAATGAACATCAAATTCAGCCAAACAATCATATATCTAGAACATTCTCCAAGATAGGCATTACAAGCAATTACAATCACAAGATTTAAAATGCTACATGCAAACCACTACACTATCAGCCAAACATAGCTGGGACTCAAATCTTCCTTGAACATCACACCACGCTCCATAAAACTTTTCTTAGATCATCCGCAACACACACCATGCATTCGTTCTGCCAAGATTAGAAAGAACAGCAACACCCAAGGAGAAATCTTCATCCACGAGCTCAATCCTCAATGCAGACCACTAACAGAATAGGCACATGATTTGGAGACCACCACAAGCACAATAAAATCAACAAGAACAACTGCACCACCTCAGATCACCAGAAGCACTTGCACCTTCATCTAGGAACTCAAGAACACCAACTAATATGACTTTCATACTAAAAAGATTGCTTGTAGACCTCTAATCCATGAACCACTTGAGTTGAGGATACACACTGACATCCCAAACACACCTCTAGATCCACATATCATAATATTCCAATGTGGATCAATCTGGACCAAATTTCTATCACTCTATCACCTCTAAACAACTGCAAAACCCAGTTCTACTCACATGGCCATAACTTCAGCAATTCTACATGCGGACCTCTCAAATCTTGATTGGAGCAACTTCAGACAATCCTCTATAAATACTTTAATCTGCAGACTCTAATCTTCATCTTACTAGGAATGTGGAGCAATCTACTTCACTGAACTGCACTATCTTCACTATCTCTGACAAAGAGATATGTAACTCACTTGTTTCTTTTAGAGAGGCTAATTTTCTCAATATCCTCAACATTCTAAACAAGCAATAGAATAAGATACAGTTGACAATAATGACAACAAGGATATGTTGGCATCAATGACAACACCTATTAGGCACATATTTGCAACAACTTCTTCATCAGTCTTAGTTTCCTCATCATCAGCTGCACCAACATTGGCATACACTCTCTAACCTTTGGTCTTCTTCCTCTTGCATGTTTGCACTTTTGTAGTAGTTGTGGAGGGAATACCAAAGGATTTAGATGTTGTTCTAGAGGAACTTGCACCTCTTGTTCTTTTTTTTGGTACAATAGGTGCCTCTTGTTGCACCTCTTGAACTTTTGGAGCTTTATTTGCTTGCTTTTCTTATTCCTTCTCCTTTTCTTTAGCTGCTCTTTCTGCCTCAGCTCTAGCTCTTGTGGTTGATATTTGTTCTTTGGTGAATCCTTTGCTTTGTGTATATTCTTTTGCCATTTTCCTAACCTTTTTCTAGATTTTAGGCTTCCTTAGTTCAACATGAACTTTTACAGATAGCTCTTCATATGTGCCAAACCTTTCCTCTAAGGTATCCCTAGGTTTTCTTAACATGTGTTGGGCATATCCATCTAACATATTAGCTGCTACTTCATACCCCATTGGCATAATCCAGACTATTCTAGGCTCAATAGCCTCAATCATGCACTAATCCTTATTGACAATGAAGCATATGTCATTTTTATATTTTTCCACAATTGGCTTAGGGATCCTTTCCCTAGATTGCATTACCCTTTGGAAGTTCTTGAAATAGCCCCATAGGGTTGTAGTCTATGCATCATGACTTCCTATACTACTCAAATGGTTTCTAATATGTACTACAACTAGTTTATCACTAGTTCATAACAAATTCTTAATCCCTGGTAGCTCTTGCATAAAATAAAAGAATAGGCACAGAATTAGAGTGCCAAACTTGAATGAATATTTCTTTTCTTTTATCTTCTTTAGATTCTCCATCAATTATTGTCATAGCAACTCACAAAGATCATAGTCTGCATTCTCCTTGATCATTTCATAAGCTATGTATATAGTAGTACCAAAGATAGAGTTCTCTCGGTTGGTGAAATAGATTTTGTAACCGATTACCATAGATGCAAACCTTATTACATGGTCTTCAATGTCATTAACTATTAACACTCTTTTGTCAAATTTGGCTCCAGTGACTGTCATCAGAGTGTTATTCTTCACAAATTTTAACACATGTACTATTCTGATAGAATTCAATCCAGTTATGGCCCTTATCGCATCCTTTGTGATCATAAATGGTCTTTCCAACCACATGAGTTTATCATGTATCCTGCTCAAGACATATTGGACCCATTCATCCTCTACAAATAAAGGGAAGTCTTTGTACTAAATTAATTTCTTCACTTCCGAAGCCTTGTATTCTTCCTTCAACTCAAATTGGTCACCACTTAAATGTTTTAGATATAAATCTGTGAATTTACTATCACCATGTTATTCTAGGGCAACATGAATGTAAGCCCTAACATCCTCTACATGCATTGCACTATATGGTATACCTGAAAATGCATCCATTTGATCGACTTATGTTGATTTGAAGGGATGTTTCTTGAATTTTGGCTGATCTCACTCAGTGATATCAACAACTTGTGGGGTTTCCATTTGTGCAAAGATTTAAACAAATTCACAATAGGTTTTCAACTGGAAATACCTTTTTCTACTGAGTTAGGGTTTTCTTTACTTGAATCACTCTGTGTCACTATGTAGAGATCATTGAAATCACTTGGAATTCACCTTCAGTTTCTCTTAGACACTTGATAGTTTGAATACAAAGTGAATTGTATGTCGAATGAGACCCTTTTTAACCCATGATATGAAAACCTAAGTCATCATAAATGCTTGTTCACAAAAAGTTGTCAAAGTCTTTTTTGTAGAATATAGTCAATTAGGATTGCTCTGCAATGCTTTTTATTTGAACCTTTTCTACTAGAATTTCTTTCAAAAGATCTATCATATAAATCGTTTCATCATATATTCATGTTAGATCCTAGTACTGACTACCTGGCTAGGGGATTTGGATTTTCAATACAACTCCCCCTGAGCTAGAGCTCCCAATTTACTTTCTAGAAGAAGTAACTACACCAGAAGCTGGTACAGATCCATTCTTGACCTCATTAACATCCTTCTTAATCCAAACCTTGCTCATTTCCTTCTGGATTTCCACTATTAATCTTGTTCTTACCTTTATCTTCTCTCTGCTCTATTTTCCTCTTCTCTGTAGGATAGTCCCTTTTCTCATTCTTGCTTTTGCAGAATCTTGTAGCATGTCCAAACTTATTGCAATTATAGCATACCACATTCCTCTATCCCTGATTCCTTCTATTGATTGGATTCATTCTTGTTCTACATTGGTTAGCCATATGTCCAAATCTATAGCATGCAAAGCACTTTCCATTGAAGGATTGTGTATTCCTTGCATTGTTAAAACCATTCCTTACCAGACTTCTGCATTCATTTGATTTATGACCAATTTTCTTGCAATTGAAACATTGACTAGAGAATGATGGAATATTTTGATGCATTCTACTCCTACACTGAGTAGCCTTATGACCAAACTTATTGCAATTAGAACAATAGCCATTGAAAGATGGGTACCTTTGAGCATTTGGCTATCTGACCGAAGGTTTTCTCAGTCTTCTTCTCTAATTCCTGAACTAGTTGCCTTTGTTTTTTCTCATCTCAATGTTTTCTTGACCTGATTTAGAACTTTGTCCTTTTTCAAATCCCAAACCTTTCTTGTCATCTAGATTTTTCTAACTATCAAGCAACTCATCAAGCTTTGCAAAGCTTATTTTGAACTTTTCTTTGTAACTATTTGTCACCTCTAAACCAAACTTCAGAAGTATAATGTCTTTTGCCAACTTTTCACATTCTTCAGATTTGTCTTTTAATATTAGATTCAAATGTTCCTCTCAACTTTTTCTTTCTCTTCAACCAACCTTGATAAATTATTTAGGGTTTCATTTTCTTCAATCAACTATTCACTTAGCTCTTTATTCCTATCCTTTAATCTATTAACTTTCTCTCTTAGCTTTAGGATGCATTCAGATATGCTTCTTTGACATTTTCCTTTAAATCTAGATATCTGCTTCATACTTATCAAGATCTTCAAGGGTTGTTTTTAATTCTTGATCAATTGTGACACTGCCTGGATCAGGATACCTTCTGGCTACCACGAGTACCCTTTCCCAGATCTTCCTCAAGCTGTTAAGCTTCTTCCAAGGAACCTTGCTCTGATACCAATTGTTGAACACATGGAATACTGAGAGGGGATGTGAATCAGTATTCTATAAAATAATTTCTTTGCATGCTCTTTAATCCATTTACCAAATTCAATGAAATGAAAGTAGAATAAACATAGAAACTACAACCATAAAGACATAACACATAGACACCAATATTTTTATGTGGAAAACCCAAAAAGGGAAAAAAATGATGAGTGTTAACTCACAATATATTCTAATAGCAATACCAGATTACAAAAGGCTCACTGCGATAGAGCTCATTGCCCAAGGAATCACTGTCCAAGTTGTCTTACTATCCACTGAGAAAGAAAGATAGAAGAGAGATAAGAGAATGACTCACTGTGAATTATGAACTATTGTAAATGCATCTACAACATGCTAGAATACAGTTCCATTGGTTGCTCAATATACATACTCAAAACTCTTCATCATTACTGCTCTACTTTTCTATTCTACTCACATAAGCCATGTTCAACAAAACCTTATTCTTCTTTGCATTGATCTAATCACAAAAGAAGACTCAATTTACACATTCACATTATTCACAACAATTTTCACCCCTTTTGCATCACAATCCATCCAATATATATATCCGCACATAGATTTGGATCTTGATTAGGTTGGCCTAAAACAAATAGTGCTTGTTTATAAAAGTAATACCAAGTTTGCCTCAGAACTTAACTCAAGACCTATGTAAACTCTTAAGTATCTTCATTTAGATGTGAGCACATTATACAACCACTTAAGAATTTGATCCAATCAATAGATTTCAATCGCATACTGATTTACCTTTTGTGTCGGCTTTGTTCTTAAGAACATATTTGATTGCTTTATCTATCGGCCCATAACTTCAAATGCAATCATTATGAAACTCAAAATACTTGTTAGTAATTCATTACCAATCCCTTAACATATCTTTAGAACTATAGAACATAATATTCAACTACTGATAAATGCATATCTCAGAATTGTCACTCTGTCACTATGAAACATTGTCAAACTGCAAGCCGAAAAAGAACAACTTGTAGAATGTGATCAAAAGAACTTTAGAAGCTATAACTCTGGATTTAGGTAGTCATAATAAGTATCTTTACTACCTTAGTACCACAAGATAAAATATAAAACATTGGAGGAACACAGACCCTTTTTCTCTCGTACTGTACATTGTCCCTGACTTAGGTTTTCTCACTCAGAATTAGCTAAATCATAGTATGTCTTCTGGAGATATTTAGGACTTACAAACTTGAATATGATACCTTCAAACAACTACAAACAACATACCTAGACCATACTCTGTGACCTTCAACTATGGAGGCATACCATTACTATCACTGTCAATCATTTTGTATATTGTCCTTAGTCATTCTGGCTAAGTAGTCTTCCAAACTGAAATCCCCTTTACCAAAGCTTTTCACCATCAATGACAACATTCTACATTAACCAACAAAGAAGTGTCTCTTGACTATGTTGCCAACAGTACCAACTGTGCAGCCCCAATACAATCAACAGTCAAAGAGTTACCTAGTTGTCACTAAAACACCTTAAAAGGGTAATCAAATACCCTTTAGTATTGTGAACTAGATGAAGAAGACAAATTTGAATGTCAACATGTGAGATGCATTGTTGATCCCATCCCAGAGGAATCTTCTTCAAGAGGCCCTGACAAAATTCATTCACCTTGCTGTAGAAACAACAAAAGAAAAGACAACTACCCAAACAAACCTATTGCATCCCAAAGAGGAAGTAAGTACAAGAAAAACTAGTAAGCCCCCTCCATTTTATGTTTCCCTAATCATAGGTGATAAATTTTTGCATAACTATATGATATATTCTGTGGTGAGTACCTCTGTCATGCCCAAAAATATTGCTGATAGGTTAGGTATAGAGTATAAGCCTGTGAACAAGGGTGTAATTTAGTTAGATGGTACTGTTGTCAAGATAGTAGGAGTTATTAAAGGTTTGGAACTCACTCTATATGCATGTCTTGGCTGCTCTATTTCACAAGATATATCTGTTATAGATCTCCCTGCATACTTTGGCATATGCTTATCTAGGGATTTCACTATTAAAATAGGTGGGTATTTATCTTCTGATTGATCCCGCATGTTGTTTAGAACTAGATATGGCACCAAAGTGACCATTATGGATGAGCCTATTGAAAATGATCATATAGAACCCTACTCTCCTAGTCCAAACAACATGAATTGCACAATACATGAGTTGGAAGATAATGATAGCAGTAGGCATGAAGCCATTATGCTTGTGGAGGAAATACCTGATATACTACTAGATGAGTGGGCTAAGTATTTTTAGTTTGAAACTCTTGGTCACATAGAGGAAACAAGGCCGAGTACTTATTGTATCCATGAGGAGGATGCTACTATCCCCAATCTTGAAAAGGAAAAGTTAGATCTAGGTGGGATGTGGCAGATGTACTTTGATGGCTCCAGAAGCAAAAATGGAGTAGGTACTGGGGTTGTACTGATTTCACCCCAAAAGGAAAGTTATTTCTCTTCATTCAAATTGTAGTTTAGTTGTAGTAACAATGTAGTTGAGTATGAAGCCTTGATTTAGGTCATACAACTAGCTCAAAAAAGAGGAATAAAAATTTTACAAGTATTTGGTGATAATGAACTAGTTGTCCACCAAATTAGAAAACTAAGTGCTTGAAAGAATGAATTGCTAAGGTTATACAAACATAGGGTTTGGGACCTAATTGAAGACTTTGATGCCTTTAATATTCAGACAGTTCCCAAATAGAGAAATAAGGATGCTGATAGGTAAGCTATGGTTGGTGCCCAGTTTGATATTCCTCATAATGTCAAACAAGTTTCAAATCAACATGTAATAATAATTGTCTGACCTAGTGTGCCTGACAATGTGATAAGTTGGCGAGCATTTGAAAGTGACTAGTAAATTGTGAATTTCTTGCAAGATGAGGTAGAGTTTGCTACCAAAAATTAGTCCATATTGCAAGAGCAATATGGTGACTAGGTGATCCAGATAAAGACCAACAAGTTATCCAAAGGGATGATCACTTTAGAGAGCATATTTGGTGCTAATGATCAGCAAAAGAAAGAAAAAATGAACATGACAGTCAAAAAACAAGACTACGAAGAAGTGGAGATTGCATAAGGTAGGTTCTTAAAACATGGCAAGGTATGTAGCCAAGATAAGAGGCAAGGTTTCATTGAGCTTTGTAATGAAATTAATGATCTAATCACTTAGGATTATAGAGATCTAAAATGCTTTGATCCTAGTTTAGTCCAATGTACTATTGATCTAGACCCTAATGCCAAACCAGTCCACCTAAAGCAAAGGCCCGTCAATCCAAAAATTGAGCCATTAATTAGAAAAGAGTTATCCAAGCTTATAGAGGCCAAAATCATTTATCCCATCAAATATTCCTCTTGGGTAGCCAACTTAGTTCTAGTTAGGAAGAAGAATGGGGAAATTAGATTATGTGTGGACTTTAGAGAATTGAACAAGGACTCACTTAAGGATCACTATCCACTCCCTTCCATGGAGTAGATTTTACAAATAGTAGTAGGTGCTGAAAGGTTTTCACTCCTAGATGGATACTCAGGCTACAATCAAATTATTGTAAAAGAATTAGATCAATACAAAACAACCTTTACCACCAAGTGGGGTACCTTGGCCTATCAAAAGATGCTTTTTGGATTGACAAATGTTGGAGCCACTTTTCAAAGAGCAATGGATTTGTCCTTCAAAGGGTTGATCAATGGTATTATTTTAGTGTACCTTGATGATTTGACTATGTATTCTAAGCATGCAGTCGACCATTTGGGTCATTTAAGAAAGGTCTTTGAAAGATGCAGAGAATATGGGATATCATTGAATCCTAAAAAAGTGTGTAATTGTTGTTCTAGAAGGCAAACTATTAGGACATGTGATTTCCAAGGATGGGTTGGCTATTGATCCAAAAAGAACAAATGTCATTCTTGTCCTTCCTCTCCCTAGTCATAAGAAAGGTTTGTAAATCTTTCTAGGAAAGACCAACTTTGTGAAGAGGTTCATACCTAATTTTTCTTTAATATAAAAAACCCTCACAACTATGCTAAAAAAGAATGTTGCCTTCTCATGGTCTAAGGAAGGCAGGGATAGTTTTGAAACCATCAAGAAAGCCATTGCTCAAGCTCCTACACTAATAAAGCCTAATTATGGGAAAATTTCCATCTTTTATGCCTTTGGAGGGAAAGTCAGTATATCAGCTGTCTCGACATAACAAAATGAAGAGAAATTGGAACAGCCAATTGTTTTCTTCAGCCAACCTCTCAAAGAATATGAACTGAATTATGATTTTATAGAAAAATAGGTATTTTCTATAATGAAGGCCCTAAAAAAGTTCAAACATATGCTTTCTAGCAACAAAATTTAGTTGATGGTGAATCACCCCAGTGTAAAAGAATTCTTCTTAAGCAAGGATATTAATGAGAAAAGGGTAGGGTGGATCACCAAGGTGATGGAATATGACATCAACATCAGCATTACCAGACTAGTCTATGGCAAGGGCCTATGTGAACAAATGGTAGCAAACATCAAAGACAGAAGTGAAGCCGTATGTATTCAAGGGTAGGCACAACCAACCAACTCTCACACTCCAACTGACTGGTATTACAACATGGTCACATTCCTATAGTCAGGTAGATGTCCAGATGGATTGGGTCAGGCTAAAAGAAGGCATTTCAGACTCCAATCTATCCCTTATGTTATTATTGATGGTGTCTTGTTTAGGAAAGACTTCAATGGAGTTCTTCTTATATGTATTACACAAGATCAGGCTTCTAGATTCTTAGAAGAATTTCATAATGGCCCTGTCGGTGGCCATTATTCTCCAAGGATGAGGGTCAGTTATTACTGGCCTAGTCTATTCAGTGATGCACATAGATGGATTAGGAAATGTAAAGAATGTGCCTTATTTGCTGGGAAGTAGAGACTGGCAACTCTTCCCCTTCATCCAATCCAAATAGATCAACCTTTTGCTCAATGGGGTTTAGACTTCAATGGAGTAATTAATCCACCTTCTAGTGTTGGCCATAAGTGGATATTCATAGCCACTGATTATTTCACTAGGTGGATAGAGGCAGTTGCTTTAAGGGATGCCATTAAAGTATCCATTGTGGATTTCCTTGAGGGTATAGCTACAAGGTTTGGTGTGCCATCCACCATCATATTTGATAATTCCAACACCTTTGTAAGCACAAAAGAAAGTGAATGGGCATTGAACTACACGAGGTATACTTGAAAAACTCATCAAATTACTACCCACAAGGAAATGAATTGGCTGAGTCCACAAAAAAAATCTAATCAGAATCATCAAGAAAATAGTGGAAGATAATCAAAGAACCTGGAACTCCAGGTTACAAACTACTTTTTGGGCTGATAGAAACATTCCCAAAAGAGTCATAGGTAATTCCCCTTTCATGATTTTATATGGACGAGAAGTAAGGGTTCCATTATCATTGGAATTGCCTTCTCTTGAGTTGGCACAATGGCTAGAATTAATGGAGAATGATGACATGACAATCAGACATGTAGAGTTGTTGGAACATGAGGAGAAGAGGGATATTGCTATGAAGACCGTTGAAGCCCACCAAGATCAGGTCAAGAGAACCTTTGACAGGAAATCTACTGATAGAACATTTAGTGAAGGAGATATAGTGCTTAAATGGGATACAAATAGGGTCAAAGCTAGAAGACATTCAAAGTTTGATGCCATGTGGAATGGTCCTTATATCATTACTAGTTGCAAATAGGCCAATGCATTTCAACTTTCTAGGCTAAATGGAGAGGTTCTATCAATCCTAGTCAATGGGATTCATCTCAAACCTTGTTTTTAGCATGGTTGTGAGACCTATAAATAGGTTAGGCTTCCTTTCAATAAGTTCCCTTACACTCTATTGTATTCTCATTAGGAGGATACATGCTTTCTTGTTGCTTTGTTTTGCCTTGATAGCTCGCCTTGGTTGTTCTAGCTCCTCTGTTCTTGTTGCAGTCTCTTTTGACTCTATGCCCAATGAATTGATAAGGCCTCTAGATCCTAGTATTTAGGTAGGAAAATACCCATGGGAAGTCACCAAAATGTTGGCCTATTTTGCTTCACAGCCAAATAGTTTAAAACCTTAAACCCTAAGTGTCTTCCTTCCACTTAAACCCCTAGGTTTTTTTGGTCATCTCCCTTTATGTTATAACCCATCGTTGACTATCTAGACTAGGTTGTTAGTCACTTAAGTTATGACTTTAAGCCTTTTATGTCATGAAGTAACTAGCCCCAAGTCCTAAGGCTTACCTTTATCACCTGTCAACATCATTTCTTAAGTCTTAAGTCCTTCTAGGCTCGAGGGTACCACGTGGCGGTATTTCGCACACCTACAGACCACCAAAGCTAACGTCACATTCCTTCCACACATATGGAAAATGAAGACAACTGTAAATTATATCAGGAGCCCATGGCCATAGGATTAATGACTCCATTGAATGGTGGAGATAGCATCAAGTGTTAGGGGATTTAGCAATGGGGCCACAACTTTGAAGATCAGATGGTGGCACGGTGTCGCAGGTGAATCTTGCTTGCGGGAAAGATTCTGTGTGACTACAAGATGTCAACACATGGCATGTTGGCACCTTCTCTTTTGGATCTCTCATGTGGGCCCTTGTATGGTGATGACTATTAAAAGAAAGTGACTCACCTCAATACTCAGTGCCATGTATGCCGAGACAACAAGCCTCAATGAAGAATTAAAAGGAAAGTGTTATGTAGCACAAATTAGAGCTGTCAATATTATAACAGTTTGTTCATCCAATAGCTCCAATTTAATTATAGTCTTTTAAATGCTCTGGTGGAACCAAAGGCATTCAACCGAGTTGGTGAGCTCTATAGACAAAATTCATGAGGGATGACTCAATTCTTTAATGCGAAGGGACTTTGGTGTCTCGGTGGTAGATCTTTTTGTGGTCAGCGATGACTTTTGGGATCTCCCCTTCAATTCTATGTCCTCTCTTGCATATGGGTAACCTTTCCTAGGATGCAGATTTTCTAGTGGCATGGGTTCTGTCACCATCACTGTTTGTTCCTAGCTTTGCATTGATGACAACATTGGTGATCTTGGATCTTGTGGACCTACCTCAGCATTCTTTGCAGAAGGATTTGATATAAAACATTGTAATCTTTAGTAGAGGGGGAGTAATTTCTGGTCTGTTATGCTACTAAATTACTCGTAGTCAGACCTCTTAGTGCAGTGGCAAGATTATTAGAATTAGACTCATTGTGCCTATAGCTTGGCCTCTGTTGTCTTCTAGTTAATCCACCCATGAATGTAATTGGCTATACTGTGTCTTTTCCTACTATAAGTAATTTTACATTGTAATAGTTTCTAGCCTTCATGATCAATATATTCACAATATCTTGCCTCTCTTATGCTCTGATTTCTATGTTTTAGTTGAAGCTATGATCTATTTTGTGAGTAAAATAGCTCCTCTATGGGTTAGATTTTCATACCAAAGCCTCAATTAGTTTTATAAGTCTGTGTGAACCTTCCCTTGTGATTAAGATCATTGTTGTGTCTCTTCCAGGCTTACTACCACTCATTAAATCCAGTGCATCACCTTTATTTCCATTCAGTTCCTTCCTAAACCTTTTCCCCTACATTACCGACACTAGGTTTAGATATTTTTCTCTAAGCGTTAGGCTTAGAATGAGGAACCAACCTTCTCTGAAGGTTTGATCTCAACTTGCAAGGTCCAACACCTTGAGATCATTCCCATTGTGTCGTTAGAATGCTTGGATCCCCTCCAAGTTGGGTGCAATTCTATGTGATAATAGTTACCAGATCTCTCAAAGTTCAAAGGAGAAGGAGACCCTAACTCACACATTAAAGCATATACAACTACTATAAGAGAACTCCTCCCTTGGGTTGGGGTTGTCACAAATATCTTCCTAAAGACACTAGAAAGAATAGCTCTAGATTGCTATTATCACCTATTGGAGGCCTTGATACACTCATTTAGACAGTTAATAGGAGTTTGTCATGGCTTTTGACATGAACAAATTGACCATGAAACAAGAACCTGATGAATTAGTGGACCATTTCATCACTCAATGGAGATAGGTTCTCTATTCTTTGACAAGTGCCCCAAACATGGATCACCATGAGTTGTGTGATCTCTTCTTACATGCCCTGAACAAGGATACAAGAGAAGTCCAAAAATTGCCTTATAAGTCCTATGAAGAAGCTTTGGAAAATGCCTTGTGGATATGCCAAGTAGCCATTAATAGTGGTAGGAGGACTCATAGGTCAAACAAAAAGATAATAAATGAAGACACCAGAAGCAGTGTACTTGTCATTAAGATCCTCAAGAATAACATGAACACAATGATAGATGGGGTAACAGATCAACCCCCAATTAAAAAAGTGAGGAACAATTATAGTGGAAGAGATTACTATCCTACAAATGTCAACACAGTTGATTGCCCTAGAAATAATGCTTATTATCTAAGGGATAATTATGAATCTTGGAATTGAAACAGAAATGGGAATGATAGGATATATGAAAGGCCCCCTACAAGTATAATCAGTTATGTTTTTTTCCATAGGACTAGGGGGTACAACATAGAGTCTTTTAGGGAGTATAATAGGTTCATAGCAAGGTTGTCAGAAGACCAACAACAAGTATTAATAGAGATGTGTCTAAATCCACAAGAAGTCACACCAGATAACAAAGGAGCAAGGCAAATGCAAGTGCCAATAGCTCCAGAAAATACATAAATGAAAATCTATCAGGAGCCATTTCTTGTACACAAAGACACATAAATGGCCAATCAAAACAATGCAATCCAGGGTACCAATGCAAATATCCCTCCACAACTAGGGAAAAAAAGGAAAAGATAGAATGTTAGGACTTATAGAAATATTACATAACGAACAAGAAGGAGAACTTGACAACGAGCAAAAAGAAATACATGAAAGCACGGTCTTGATGGTGGAACCGATACTAGCTCTGATTGGACCCTATGAACTCATTGAGGACTTAAAGAAAACATACGCACACGTCTCTTTCATTGACCTACTCAAGAACTCTCCTTCACATCGCTTAGCACTATTAAAAGTGATAGGGTTAAAGTACCTGGATCAAATCACACCAACACCTAGTGAACAAGTCAACCATGTGGATTTTACTACAAGCCCACCAAACTCTGAATGAAAGGACCCATGGTTCTTCTTTGATTTAAAACAAATGCCCTTTAAGGACTAACAAAGAAAGGAGATCTCACACTATACTTACAAGTGTCAATTTATGACACATGCATCAAGAGAACATTGATTGATGATGATGAAGCAGTGAACATAGTTCCATTTTCTCTGTTAGAAAGAATGGGCTATGGGCACACCAACATCACTACATCTCGAGACATACTAAGAGGATATGACAATTTCAAAGCCACCAAGATAGGGAAATCACACTTCTAGTGTCTTTAGGAGTAAAGACTATCCCAACCATGTTCTATGTCATCGATAAGGACATAACATATAATTTTCTTCTTGGAAGACCTTGGATACACAGAATGAAAGTTGTACCATCTACTTTATTCCAAGAAATTTGATTCCTACATGTTGGGAAGTTATATGTTGCAAAAGGGGATCCATAACCTATTAGCATGATAAAATCTAATAAAGAAAACAAGAAGATAGGCATCCCCATAGATTACGAGCTTCCCACAAATAAGATTATTGTCCCTAGCCCCACTCCATAGTCAATATGTATCAAGAGGACATAAATTTTGAAAAAGACGTTAAATAACATGGAAATGAAAGTATTAGAAAATGATGCATCGTAGAAATAGAAAGAGATCATCCTCAAGGAAACGACAACACAAATCATGGAATGGATAGAAAAATATGGACCTCTCTTGTTCCCTTTAGAAATCCTTATGATCTATGTGTAGCCATCCTATAAACTCTTTCCTTGCATAGGGGAAAACCTCACAGAACCAAAGGACTAGTATTTGAAATAGCTATAGTAGATCTGAGAAATGTAGACCCTCACACCCTCTCAAATCCTAAGGAAGTCTTAACCAAAAGTTACACTCCTTTGACATCACTAACAGAGTCATGTATCCCCATGACACCAAATTAAAGTGATTCATATGAGCCACTCACACTATTACAAGATTCCAATAGACCAATGACGCCAATGGAAGAAGTAAATTCCATGGACAATGAATCAACCAATGTGGTAGGAATTCTCCCAAGGATGTTCATAGCCTCTCAACCTCATATGCAACCTACTGCTTCCACTTCAGTACAATCAAATGAGCTTGGTGAATGGAAAGCACCCTTAGTGCATATTGAAATGGTTGAGAGGTTCCCAAATGAAGATGAAGAAAGTGAAGGAACATTTAACAAAGAGTAGAGGACGTGATTAATGGTTGGGACATATGATCCTGTCATCTTTGAATTACTAGGGAGCTACGTAGGATATTCCATAGATTTGAGAGATGAGCCCAACAGAAGGATGTAAGTATAAGCTTTATTCCTCCTAATGAGCAAAGGGAACCTCAAACTCCCTTTGAGTTATTCCAGTTCCTTTAAAATATTCAAGATCGGCAAGAACTAAATATTTACATATAGGATCAATTCGATACACTTATGGAGCTAAGATGCGATGGATTCTTGTATTGGGCTCCCTTACATCAACAAGCTTTCTAGGATTTACTCTATCTCACGTTACCAAGAGAGACCTTGGAGTTAGAAGGATTAGAAACAAATGATATTGTTAAACCTTACAAAATAGAAGAGCTTGTCTTAAGAAGAGGTAGCACAAAGAACAAGAAAAGAAGACAAAAGAGAAAATTCACTAAAGACTGGAAAGGTTCCTACATGGTTAAAGAAGATGTCAGTAATGGTGCCTATCTCTTGTGCATGATGGAAGGTGAGGAATTTGGCAAGACATTCAATGCCTTTCACCTTAAGAAGTATTATTTCTAAAAATTATAAAACATAAAAACACACAAAAAAGTTTAATTATTCCAAAAATACAAAAAAATTTGCAAAAATAAAAAATGTCAAAAAGAATTGTTTATTTCCTATTAATGGGGTTTGTGGTGTTGACACCCTCAAGAAAAGAAGTGAGACCAAGTGGAATTGACTAGTGAAGGGTTGGGTCAAGTTAAACTTTGATGGAGCATTGAAGGGCGATCCTAGAGAGTCAGGAGCTAGTTGTTTGGTTCACAATTAGAAGGGAGAAATCATTGGCAAGGCATCTGAGAATATTTTGAATGGATCTAACAATGAATCTGAGCTTCAAGCCCTCATCTTGGGTCTCAATTTATGTCACCAGCTTAAAGTTTCAAGGGTGGAAGTCGAGGATGATTCCTTAATCGTTATCAACGCTATTAGGAAAGGGGAGATATGAAATTGGAAACTTAAAATTCTTTTGAGGGAGGCCTTGCATTTGTTAGAAGGCTTAGGGAGAGTGGTTATCAACCACATATATAGGGAAGTGAACAAGGATGCAGATGTGCTAGACAACTTGGCCATTATATCACCACATGCATTGATATGGGAGGTGAAGCCTAATGATTTAACTAGCCCATCTATCTGACAAGTCATCTTGTCCTCATGGTGAGATGGAATTGGTGAGGCATGTAGGAGGTTTTTATCTTTGGTAGAGAATTGATTTGGGCAGAAATGCTTTGGTGTAGGTGGAGATTGTCTTGGATTTTCACTCTGGTAGCAATGGATACACCAATTCGGTTGGTTTGTAGAAAATGATAAATGTCATTCCTAGGGCATATTTCTAACAAAAGGTTGAAATAGGTGTTTAAGCCAAAGAGCAGAATTGTGTTATTTGTGATGGAATGGATTCTTAGGGAAGACTATATGGTCAATACAAATAGGTATAGGGTGAATACATATTTGGCTTCAATGTTTTTAGTGGTGTTGTTGGATGTAAATGAAGATAAACAGGTGATTCAGACACTGATGGAGGTGTATGTAGAGGTTGAGTTTCATGGAAGCTGGAAGGAGGTTGTGGGAATTGCCCATTATGGTCTTTGCATCCCGATCCTAAGGGAATTTCATAGGGTTAACAATGCAGGGGATGTTGTCACCTAGTGTCCATTCGTGATGGAAGCTAGAGAGGCTAAGATAGGTGGGTGCAGATGTCGAGCAACAAGAGGTATAGCCTTCCTCAAGAAGCTGGTTGGGTTGGATGTTGAAGATGACTAGATGCAGGAGATTCTAGAGCAATACTATGCTAAAGATGTAAATGCCTTAGGTGGAGCTTTGTTATTTGATATATATAGTTTTTCTTTATAGATATATAGGTATAGTTTTATACTTATATGAAAGAAATGCATACACACTTTTAATTGTAATAGGAGTAGATAGGTGAATTTAGGGATGTTGTTATAGACCTCTAATAACTTAATTTTGGTATTTCTCTTGCTGGACATTCAAACTATGTTTATATTTTGGTTAATTTTAATATAAAAGGGAGCAAACCCCTAGTCTATAATTTACCGATCAAAAAAATGTTTATTGCATTTCAGCATCATTCTATCCATCTTGCATTTTAGTGAATGACTGGCTCTTATATTATTTTCATTGTAGTAAGAATTCTAAGGTTGCCTAGGTATAGAGTGATTCTTTTAGGTATAGAGATCCCCCTATTATTCACAATTGTCATTGTCCCCTTCATTCCTAGTGATTCTAATCAAAGCCTAGCTCTTACCTTTACACCGATCCCAATCTTAAGAATCTGTGATGTTAAGTCTAAGAAAAGTTAGTATTCAAACCCAAAGTGTTCAAAGGAAGCTTACAAGTAGACCTTCCCAATTCTTCCCTAGTGGAAAGGAAGTCCAATTGGATTATAAAACTTTCAATGGTGCTCAGCCCCTCATCCTTCCTAGCCAAAAATGTCAGGAGGATAAAAAATCTGAAGGAAGCAATCTAAGATATCAGTGAATAAAAAATGAATGATCAATAAAAGAAAATAAGAGTGATGAGAAAATTGAGAATTGAGAGATCAAATTATTGTATATCAAAATCTCAAAAGCATTCATTTTCATAAAAGTCAAAATTCAAAAAAAATGAGAAAATCAAGTGACGCATTGAAAAAATACAAAAAAGAGAGTTACAAAAAGAGAGTGTTAGAGAGAAGATTGTTGTGTCCATACCCTTGGGTGGAGATAAGTCTAAGATTGAAAGTTCAAGGGTGACATTCTATCATAGAAAATAAAAGAAAAAGGTACAAATCACACACATGCACTAGCTGAGCAAAGCCAATAGTCTATCTTGCTTGCCATCTATGATCTAAGCCTAGTGAGCACCAATAAAATTTGTTAATTGTCCAAGTTGAAAGCTTGTCAAATTGTCTTATCTAGATAAGGATGAGTGTTTAGCCTCTAGCAAAGCCCCAAAATTTAGAAGCACTTTATCTCCTTCTCGCTCCCCATTTAAGTTCTGAATCCCTATCTCACAAACTTGAATAGTTTTCTTATATCAAAATATCACATAATCTCCTAGATTAAAAAGTATATTAAAGAGCAGTCATATTGTTCGTTCCATAATGCATTTATACCAAAATTAGAAAAAGAGATCCAAAGAAATAGAAATCAATGTCATAACTCATGGTATTCCATAGAAGTAGAAGTTATATTTCAGCACCGCTTGTGTTCTTGCAATTGTATTTTATCCCCTACATTCATATATATCCAAAAAAGAACTAAAAACATATCATCACTATCATGCTTGCATTCTTTGATTTAATGGTCTACATAAACAAAAAGTTCTAAAAACTTCCAAAGTACACAAGAGATAAGCATTCATATGATAGCAGTAACCATAAAGAGACAAATTTTCATAAATAAATCAAAGGTTTAAAGTTTTACAAGAGTACAAGAGCCAAGACAAAATTCTCTCAAAAGAAAGTAAGGATCCCTAGATGCAAGGGGGCATGATGATGAAACAAATAGGAAAAAGCCTCAAGGATTGTTCCCTCCAACCAAACCATTGGGGCTCCTACTACTTTGCCTCTAAATTGCACTAGAATCTCTGTGAGACCTATGGGAACATTGAACCTTGCTCTGAGCCCAATAATGAGAAGGACCTATTGTGCTAGATTTAGGGCGTCAAATCCCAAGGCAAGCCATCTCACGAAGAATGACATTCTCACCCCTAAGGATGAGATTCTTTGATCTCATGGAAGCTTTCTCCTTACACCCATGGTAGGCAGGAGCAAAGATGTCAATATGTCAGCTAGCTCTAGTAGGCACACCAAGATCAACTAGAAGTCTCTCATGGTAAACCAGTGAAGGGATTCGTCAAATCAATAGAAACATCTATTGGCAGGAGACACTATATGGATTCATGAATGTTGTCATTGATGGCAACAAAGGTTAGCCCGCACATCCGCAGGACATAATGAGTCTTTATTGAAAGACAGATTGCAAAGTGTTAAGGTCCAGTAAGCAGGAACAGAGCAGTCAGTAAGGTCCAACAGATAGGTCCAGATCTCTCAGAGGAAGTATCTTGGTGAAGTGCAGATTTGGGGAAGTCAAGAGGACTACCTTGAGTGATAGATCCCAAGGATTTAGCCTCCGGTGATAAATGAAGAAAAAGATATGATCACTTGAGTATCGGGTTCCTGATTGGTAGTGTGACAGAGGAAGAACTGACTAGCAGAACATCAGACATCATTTCAGATGTGTTGTTGATGATGAAAAAGGTTCTTAAGGCATAAGTTATGTTTGGCCAACATGATTGATGACTTCTACAAGTATATGCTTGATCCGCATTACTTGATGTGCAAGGATTCAACCAACAGATCAGAGTTTGTGAAAAGTTTGACTATTCCGGGTGCCAACTAGAAAGGTGATGAAATCACTTGTGTGGATATATATACAAGATGAATTTAGTTGTGAGATGTGTTGTTGTCATCATTAATGTGTGAATAAGAGCAGAAGTGTAGAGCAGAAGCAGCAAGGAAGATCTGGTATGTAAAAGAAAAGCAACATAAAGAAGAGGAAAGATGAAGTGCGGCAGATCAGTATACTGAGCCTAACCAAAACTAAACTCCAGCATATGTAGATGCTCCCAATCAGTTTAAGTATTGTATAAACACTCTTTTTGTAGACAGTGAGTCTCTTGTAGGTAGTGTGCCTCTTGTGAGTAGTGTGCTCGGGTAGTGAGCCCTAATTGGCAAGTGTCATTTTTTGTATTTTCATTCTTCTAATAGAGAATACAATCTTGGGTTAATCACCCCATGGTTTTCTCCCTTAACAAGGTTTCCACATCAAAAATATTGTGTCATGTGTATTCTCCTTTTCATGGTTATGTTTGCTTACTTGTATTAATGCTGCATTGTTATTAAGAAAGTTTAGAAAGAAGAAATAATTAGGATAACTGATTCACCCCCCCTTCTCAGTTATCAATAATTGGTATCAGAGCCAAGTTCCTCCTAACAGAGTCTAACAGCTTGAGGAAGATCTAGGAATCCAAATGGATGCATATGGTTTAAGGGAGTAACTCAAGACTGCCCTTGATGATCTTGAACAGTCAAACTCTGAAGTCAATGAATTAAAGGAAAGACTCAAGTAGGCTGATGATTTCATGAGAGAACTAAAAGACAAATTAAGTCTCTCTATGAAAAAGAGAAAGGAGCTAATTCAGCAATTGGCAAGACAAGGTGAAGCAAATGATGCAAATGAAGAGCTGAATGAGAAAAACAAGTTATGTGAAAAGTTATCAAAAGAAATCATTATGGTAAGACATGAAATGGAATTAGGAGTTATGAAGTTTACACAAGAAATTGAAGAGAAAAGAAAGACTGAAGATAATCTAAGACAATCTCTCAAGGAGAAATCAGAAGATTGCCACCAGATGGATAGAATTATCAGACATCTTGAATCTGATCTTGAAGATGCTAAAAATAATGAAGAAAAACTTGAGGATCAAATTGTCTCTCTCAAAAGGGATCTTCAAACAGCAAATGAATATAAAGAGAAATTCAAGATAAGTTCTGCTCAACTTGAAGTTCTTCTTGACAGTCAAAAGAAGGTAGATGATAGGTGTGGTTTGGGATATGAGAAAGGAGAAAGCTCCAGATCTGGTTAGAAGAATTTTGGATTAGAAAATCCAAGGAACAGGCCTAGAAGACCTCCAGTAAGGTAGCCTAATGCTCAAAGATATCCATCCTTTAATGGATACTGCCACAACTGCAATAACTTTGGTCATAAAGCTAATCAATGCAGAAAGAAAATGAGTCAGAACAATTCATCCTTCTCTGGACAATGCTTTAACTACAAAAGGTATGGTCACAAATCACATGAATGCAGAAATATGCAAATGAACAAATCATTCAATGGTAGATGCTTTGCATGCAATAGAATAGGTCATAATGTAGATCAAGAGGATATCAGTCAAATATGCAAAGAAATGTTGTTTGCCAAATCTGCAATAGATCTGGTCATAGTGCAAAATTCTATAGAAGCAAGAATAAGGACAAAAAGGGTCTGGTATATCATAATCAGAATCAAGATAAGGGTAAACAAAAGGTGAATGCAGATGAAGTCAAAAAAGAGATGAACAAGATTTGGGTGAAGAAAAGTATAGAGAATGTAGAGGATGGATCCACACTAGACTCTAGTGTTGATATTCCTTCCAGAAATTAAAAGATGAGCTCTAGCTCAGGGGGAGACACAAAGAAAACCTTGTTCCCCCAGCCAGTCAATTAGTGCCAGAACTAGCACAAGAGGAGTTGCGGATTGAAGGGTTCATGAGGGAAACATCCAAACAAACTATGGTGAAGATTTGGAAGATCCGCATGATGTTTAAAGATCAGGATTGATCCAGTTCTTCAAGTCATCTGAATAAGGCAAACTGGAATAACTTAGGTCGAGCATTTATTACAACCTGATATTAGGGTTTGTGGAGCAATATAAGGGGTTTCTCATTAATCACTTGTTCATTTTGCATTCAAGAAGAAATGAAAAGTGAAGATCTACAACAAATCTCCTCAAAGCTCATCTAAGATCATTTGCAGAAGCCATTTCATCCAGAAATCATCAGGCCAACTCCGTGAAACCGAAAGGCGCGAAATGTATTTCCCATTTTTTAATATCTCTCTGCAAATCTTTTGAAAGATGGCTACTCCAAATATAGTAAAGATTTCTGATAGACTTCACCCCACATTTAAGAAACATCCATACAAGTCCTTGGAGGTAGATCCCCTAGGAGCCTTTTCTAGTGTTTCGCATGGCGTATTGCATATAGAAGACATTAAGGTTTACATACATGCAAGTATTGAAGAGTTTGGGGAATTCAAACTAAGAGACTTCTATCACAAACAATTAATAGATGATGCATTTGAGCTTAAACCAGAATATAAGGGCATCTAGGAGAAGCATTTTGATCAGTTCATTCATTTCCCTTGCTTTGAAGAAGATGAATGGGTCCGGTATCTATTGAGTAGAGTGCATGATAACTTCCCTTGGCTAAACAGACCTTGCAAGATCACAAAGGAGGTAATTAGGGCAGTAACTGGTTTATACTCCTTTGGAGGATTACCTGTCCTCAAATCTGTCAAAAACAACATTGTGATTGAGGCCACCAGATCAAAATTTGATAAGAGGGCAATGACCATCGAAGATATTACTAACTCGAATATCAAGTTTGCTTCTATGATAATAGGATATAAGATATATCACTCCAGTAGGGAGAATTCAGTTTTTGGAACTGCAATTTATACTACCTATGAGATGCTAAGAAAGAATGCAGAATATGATCTCTATGAACTTCTCTTGAGCCAATTAATGGAAAACATACAGAAGATCAAAAAGGACAAAAAGAACTCCTTTAAATATGGAGGACTGATACTATGTTTATTCTTCTACTTCATGAATGAGCTTCTCGGACCCAGTGGATGGGTATGGGAAAATGACAAACTAGTAGCTATCCAGATCAGAGATTACTTGCATGAACTTGGAGATACTAAGGCAAGGAATATAGCTCTATGGGGTTACTTCAAGCAATTCCAAAATACAATGCAAATTAGAGAAAGAATCCCCAAATCAGTA
The DNA here is from genome assembly GCA_027924645.1 of Cunninghamia lanceolata. Lineage (NCBI taxonomy): Eukaryota > Viridiplantae > Streptophyta > Pinopsida > Cupressales > Cupressaceae > Cunninghamia > Cunninghamia lanceolata. The sequence goes on along the minus strand of BSBN01000388.1, from coordinate 11,791,560 downwards.
GTTGAGAAATACAAGGATACAGTGTGCTTCATGGTAGACACTAATCAATGTCTTATGGAGGCAGTAGAGTCAAGGATAGTCTGGATCATGTCCATGGGGTATGAAGTCGATGAGAAAATTGTTGAATTGCATATTGAACACATGCTGAAACAACCAAAAGATCCAAAGGCAGAAAGGTTTGGCACCTTTGAGGAGCTGAGTGTAAAGATTCATGTGGAACTCAGACAGCCAGAAATTAAGAGAAAGGTGAGAAAAGAAGTTGAAGATGTTGCCAAAGGCTTTGACATTTCAAAGGAGGCACTTGATGCCAATAGGAAAAAGAGGCAAAAGGCTAAGGAAGAGAAAAAGAAGGCAGAAAAGAAAAGTGAGGAAAGTGCTCTAGTAGAAACCTCAACCCAGACTAGATCATCAAATAAATCTGCACCTATCATAGCCAAAAGCTCAAGAACATCAAAATTGGAAGTCCAGGCATCCGACAAAGGAGAGAAAAGATCAAAGACAAAAGCCACAAGGGCTTATGCCATTCAAAGAGATGAAGAGGAAACCGAATCAGATGAGGAAATAAAGAAACTGAAGAAGAAGAAGAAATCATCTGGTGAACAATCTACCAGTCAAGGAGAAGAAGAGAAGGAAGAGGAATATGCTGAAAAACCTACTCTATCCTTAGATGTTGTAGTGAAAGTAGTCACTGTGGATGGGAACCTACAACCCTTAACAGAATTCTATGATGAATATAATGAAGTAGATAAAAAGATTCTAGAGGAAGCCACAGTTAGGTATTTGAACACTTACAACAAAGCTTTTAATGAAATTATCTCTCTAATTCCCAAAAGCTTAGAGAAAAGCCTTGAAATGAGGAAGAATAATGCTCGAGCAAAAGATCTCAAGATCTGGGGACAGATAGCAATTCAACTTTATCCTTCAATCGATCCCAAAACAATGAATATGGTATTCAAAGATTGCAAGGATGAGTTCTAGAGCAAAGCCAGGATGAATCAACTAATGCTTGGAGAAACTAACAAAGTGGCAAGAGAGACTGAAGAGATCCTCCGAAATGCTTTTAAGAAATTCAACATTCCAATTATAGAGGACTTGGGTATTGACCCTTCCACCGCAAGTGTTGAAAAAGAATCCACTGAGCAAGTCATGGACACCGGTACAGAAAAGGACAAGGGCTTAGAATCCTCTATTTTGAAAGAGGTGACTCTTGAACAAACAAATATCTCTCCTCTGGTTTCCCCTACAGCTTCCAGATCTAAAGGAGAAGATAGAATACATGAGAAAGAAGCAGGAGTAAAGGAAAAAGAAGTTGACAGTACCAAGGTTGCAGAGGGAGAGAAGACCTCAACAGAAATGACCACAACTGCTAGTGGTGAGAATGTAGAAGGAGAAAAAGCTCAAAAGGATAGCTCTAAGAATGTAGAAGAGAAGAAACATCTATCTCTGGCAAGAGACACTGCACAAACTGTCCAAGAATTCCTGAGCAAAGAAATAATGGAGATTGATGAACCAGAGCTTCTACAAGGTCCATTCAATTTTGATTCTTTTTCTCTGGTACAGATAATGAAGATAGCTTCATTTGCTAACGCAAAGGCCAAAGAAAAACTCCTAAAATCTCATATGGAAGACTGTGAGTTGATAGAAGCTGCTTCCGGAGTGCTAGAAAAGATCATGCCATCATTTCAGAAGGATCCCACAGCCTCCTCATTCGGTAATCTCAAAACTCTAGTCAATAGTGTTAGCACACATTTTGATTCACTAGAGAAGTCAGCAGAAGATAAGGTCTGGAAGGAATTTCTTGCAAAAAGATTATCAGAGGTTCAAGGGTTGATAAGTAATGATAGGAGAAATATGAATATTGGGATAAAGAGCTTAGAAAATGCTCTTCAAAATGGCGGTGAAGTATACAAATTTTGTATTTCCTGGTCCAAAGCAACTGTGGAGATTGAGAAGAAAATGAAAGAACAAGAGGATAAACTATTAAAACTTTCTCAAAATTTTGATCCACTTTCTACATCAATAATAAATCAAGAATGTCAAATGGTTACAGTTTTGAATGAGATTAAGAAGCTTGAAAAAGAGAAGAAAAATAGAATAAGTAGGTTAAGTGAGCTCAGAGGGATAATTGTCCCTAAGTTAGAGGCCATGCATGAGGCCATAAAAGAAGCTCAAATCACAGCCTAGACCAATGATCCAACAGATCTCAAAAGGGCAGATGCGTTTGCATTCCTGTTAAGCGGCCATATATCAATTTTGGATAGAATGAAGCAAAGTTGGGCTACTGAATTCATTCAATTGAAGACAACTTTTGCAGATATTCTTCAGTTTATGTAAAGCATAGCATGTACAAATACTTATGCAGCTAAGTATAGAAGTGTTTTTTAAAATTTTGGTGTGCGGACCCTACCCTTTTCCATTGATGTCAAAGGGGAAGTGAGGAGCAGTGAAAAATGAGGTATCCAACTAAGGGGGAGTTCCAGAAAATGTACATAGAGACAGAGCATCAGCCAAGGGGGAGTGTAGTGCTACACATAGTCATTTTTCACTAAGTGTTGCCATCAATGCCAAAGGGGGAGATTGTTGGCAAGAGACACTATATGGATTCATGAATGTTGTCATTAATGGCAACAAAGGTTAGCCCACACATCCGCAGGACATAATGAGTCTTTACCGGAAGACAGATTGCAAAGTGTTAGGGTTCGGTAAGCAGGAACAGAGCAGTCAGTAAGGTCCGATAGATAGGTCCAAATCTCTCAGAGGAAGTATCTTGGTGAAGTACATATTTGGGGAAGTCAAGAGGACTACCTTGAGTGATAGATCCCAAGGATTTAGCCCCTGGTGATAAATGAAGAAAAAGATATGATCACTTGAGTATCGGGTTCCTAATTGGTAGTGTGACAGAGGAAGAACTGACTGGTAGAACATCAGACATCATTCTGGATGTGTTGCTAATGATGAAAAAGGTTCTTAAGGCATAAGTTATGTTTGGCCAACATGATTGATGACTTCTACAAGTGTATGCTTGATCTGCATTACTTGATGTGCAAGGATTCAGCTGATAGATCAGAGTTTGTGAAAAGTTTGACTATTCTAGGTGCTGACTAGAAAGGTGATGAAATCACTTGTGCGAATATATATACAAAATGAATTTAGTTGTGAGATGTGTTGTTATCATCGTTAATGTGCGAATAAGAGCAGATGTGTAGAGTAGAAGTAGCAAGGAAGATCCGGTATGTAAAAGAAAAGCAGCATAAAGAAGAGGAAAGATGAAGTGTAGCAGATCAATATACTAAGCCTAACCGAAACTGAACTCCAGCATATGTAGATGCTCCCAATCAGTTCAAGTATTGTATAAACACTCTTTTTGTAGATAGTGAGTCTCTTGTAGGCAGTGTGCCTCTTGTGAGCAGTGTGCTCGGGCAGTGAGCCCTAATTGGCAAGTGCCATTTTTTGTATTTTCATTCTTCTAATAGAGAATACAATCTTGGGTTAATCACCCCATGGTTTTCTCCCTTAATAGGGTTTCCACGTCAAAAATATTGTGTCATGTGTATTCTCCTTTTCATGGTTATGTTTGCTTACTTGTATTAATGCTGCATTGTTATTAAGAAAGTTCAGAAAGAAGAAATAATTAGGATAACTGATTCACCCCCCTTCTCAGTTATCAACAACATCATGGAAGAAAGTCCTCAACTCTTCAACACTGCCTGAAAGACAAAGACAAAAGGAATGATGATTCATAATTTTAAGTGAAGAAGGACAAGTGTGAAATTTGAAGACAAAAGCCGACTTACAAGGATCACCAAGCTGCCAAGAAGGATCAAAGTGTCACATCACATCATCAAAATGAGGAGGTCTAGGACCTGAAGAAGAAGTCTCTGGTATCTCCCCCTCATCAAAGTCAGTCTCCTGAGCATCTCTGGCTGACCCATCATCTGACTGATCATCTCCATCAGGGATGTAGTCCCCATCAGTAGAATCTAATATCCTCCATGATAATAAGTCCATGGGAAGGAACTTCTCTCCCTCCCCTCTATCCACCTCTTGAGGTCCTAGAGGTTTAAGTAATCAAAATCCCAGGAGTCAAAGGAGTCCAAACTACAAGTCTCTAGCCACCCTCACCCATCTCTTGGACAAATTGGTAGCATATGGGAACTAGGGGCAAGTCCTTAGGAAAGTCATCACCAAGATACTAAAGGACTCACTCAATATGGTGAACCTCGATGAAACCATTATGGTCTTAAAACTTTAAAACGCTACAAAAATAGTCTCAAGTCTACCTATCATGAACCCATGTGCCCTCCATGTCCATATAGGGGTTGGGAACCATATCTACATCTGTAAGAGAAACCACAATGTGCAACAAAGTATCAAAGTGGCCCACACAAGCCCATCTAGTGGCTCTCAGAAGCCTATAATCAAGAAGTGGAATCTCCTTCTGATATGGCTTGATATGCTCAAAGATCTAGGTCATAATCAGAGTGGAGTGGTTGAAGACAAGAGCCCCATGACGAGCAATATGGTAGAAGTCATTGTAAACCATGAAAATAATATCAGTACCCCATGAGAAAATAGTACCTTACTCAATGCACTAGATGATGGGTACCCAACACCATCACAGATGAGACGAGGCCTTATCTCCAGACAAACTTGATGCAATCAACCCAATCAAGAACTTCATCAAAAGAGGAATGTGAAGTTGCAGTACGGTGGAAAGATGAACACCAGTCTAATCCTCAGTATGACTCACCCCCAAAATCAGAGCTCAAGGGACTCATTGGCAGGTAGAACAAGTGGATGTCCTCTCACATGAACTCCAAAAATGTGGTATACATCATACAAGGTACTAGTCCATTCCCCCGAAACTTGGGGAAACCTAAAGGTGTCCCTATTGGCAACCCAATAGGTCAAAATGTCACAATAGATATAGGAAACAAGATGAACATCTAGAACATGGAAAATCCTCACCAAACCTACCCTCTTTAGGACAACAAGATCATTAGGAGATAATGAATCATACATCTCAGAGATCTATAATTACTCATGATTAGCATTCTAATGAATGTGCATATCTCGTCATTAGAAAAGAACTTTTGATTAGATCCCATCAACTTAGAAAACCCCTAAAAATCATATAAATTGAAAAAAATTCACATAAAAAGCATATAAAACCTTCAAAATTGCAATAAATTGACAAATTTAGTGTTCAAATTAGATTGAAACGGACTGCCATAAATGTTAGAAAACATCAAATTTTAGTTAAAATCAATCAAGTTGGGTCACCCCTTTCATCAAACCAGATCTCCCTCAAGAGACCCAGATGTTCAATAGGATCTCCCCCAGGTGACCCTATTGCATAGGCAGATCTCCATCGAGTGACCCTATTGTTCAGCTAGATCTCCCCCAGGTGACTTGGACTAGTAAAAGGGGTGACCTTGTTTTCCTTCCACCATGCTAAAAAATGTTCTAAAAGTCACAAAATTTGACCAATTTTGACAAACAAAAGATCAATCCTACTCTAAACGATGAGACAAACACAATGCACCAAGAAGAATCAACAAAAATTGACATTTTCATAAGATTTCTCACAAAAAGAAAAATAGGGTTTGGAGGAGGGTTATTTACTAATTGTGTACTTGGATCTTAGTGGTAGAGGAAGAAGCAACCATCTTCACAATCTACTCAACGATATCTTTCCAACGACTACTTGCATGACTGATTCTGTTAGCTTTTCGCTCTGTTCACACTAATTTCTTCACTCTTTTCCTCTCTTCACTTAGTTTGCATTATGTATTTTTAGAGTAGTTCTTACTTTTATGCATCTCTTGTGCTCTCATTTTGCGTGCTTTCAGCCCTATAGGTCTCTTTGACAAAGGAAAAAAACTAAGTGAATTCACAAGATCTATGGTATGTTCATCATTTCAGTTTTCATTACTTTTATTAATATATTTAGATGTCAAACTAATACTAGTTATTGTAGGTACTATTATGGAAAAATTGACAACTGTTAAGGCCTAGTTCAGAAATGGTACCTACCTTAAATCATGTAGACTACTGTCCCTTAGGGGGCAAATATGTAAGCACCAAAATCACACATAGGCTCCACAAGGAACCCGATGATGACTCACAATCCTTGTCACATACATGTAAGCATGAAATAATGCCCTCTCAACAATAATTCTCTTGCTAGTATGTGGTTTCTTCTTCCTTTTGTTGTTTCCCCTTTGTCATGCTACCCCTTTCCTCGCTTTCGACAATTTTTGACACTTGTCGATTTTAATTTCTTGTGCTTTCAAATTCATCCCTAAGCCTTGTATTTGTCCATTTGTTGTGTTTTAACCTCTCCCTAGTGTTTTTCATCCATTACCACCCCTAGGATCCCTCTAGAGGACCTCCCAAGCCATCTCTAACTTTTGGTGTTCAATTTTGATCAACCAGTACAAATCTCCCTCGAGAGATTTATCTTTTGCAAGTGGAGATTTGGATTTTGACCCCCTTTTGACCAATTTCCAGAGGCAGTTCACCTCCTTTCCACCTCCTTGCAATCTCCAATCTTGCATTTCACCTTGGGACTTCCCCTCTGTGGGTTGCCCCTGAATGACCTTGACTGGTGAAAGGGGCAACCAGTGGGTGACTCTGTCATCTTTTCCAGCCATGAAAGAACTCAAGTTTTTGGCCAAAAAAAGCTCCGTTTTGACTTGTTTTTCCTTTTGTTTACATGGGATTTTTCCCTAAACTTAGATTTAACTATTTCATGCCTCCAAGCATGCATAATTAGCTCCTTTTTAACTTAACTTCTCAACTCATGCATTATTGTAACTTCATTTCTACTTTGAAGTGATAAGTTATATCGACTTGTTCACTCCCTAATTAACCCAGATCACTCTTATGTCTTTTGAGTTAACTCTCCAATCAAGGGAGTTAACTCTTCACCCGCTTCACCTCTTTTATCTTGTTCAAACCTATAAATACCCCCCTCCTCCAAGCACAAAGAGAGGCAATTTCATTTGTGCATCCAGTCTTTTGTAGTATTTTCCTCTCCAAATAGCATCCATATGCTCACAAAGGGCATTTGAGCCTTTTACTTTTATTTTTGTCTCATCAAGCTTTTCTAAAAAAATCATATAGTGTTGATACACTACCCAAATCACAAGCCACGGTCCTCACAAGCTCACATTGATCTCTCATCCAAGATTTTAAAAGCTTCTTTTGGCATCCCTTTTCTATCATTGCCAAGAGGATCTCTCCACTACTACAAGAGGCTAAGAGGTTGCCAACACAAGTATTTTTGAGCATAGTGGAGGCTCACGTGTCTCTTATTCTAGGTTCCTTAATGTTTTTTTTCTTTCATAGCAATTACAAAATCTCAATTTTCTCTTGGAAATAGTAAATGCATGTTGTCATTTCCTTGATAGGCTAAGTAGATTTTGCATTGTTAGATTAGTTTACTTTGAAAAGTTCATAGATTAGATTTATTTCAAAGCAATTTCCTTTTCCTAGAGTAATTGTTCCAAATATTTAGAAAAACCAAACAAAACATAGATCAATTGCTTTAGATAACTTCATACTAGATTTCATACATATTTTAATTCCTAGAATAGAAAAAAACACTTTATTTCTATAAATACCCAAAAAAGAATAAAAATATTGTTTTGCACCCATATAGGCTTGCATGCATCCAAAAATCAAAAAGCACAAAATATTAGCATCATGATAGAATGTTCACAGACCCTTGATTCCAACACAAGGTCAATGCAAAGTCAAACCTTAGGTCAAACAAACCCTAAGTCAAAACCCTAAGTCAAATTGAGGTCAACTTCAACTATTTCTCTCTTGGTTTGGGCTCACAAATGTTCCCTGGGCTTAGAGGCAGGTGGGTGAGGGCAATACTGAATGAGATTGAGGAGATTCACCCTAGACTACAACAAGATCAACAAACAATTCAACAACAACATAGGTTGAGGATATTCCAAACACAAGTTATCATCCAATAGTTTGAACAAGAACTCCAATTCAATAGAAGTATCAATGAGAACAATCATCAACCTACATAGTGTTGAAACCTTAGGAATCCAAACAAAAGAATGGTGACAAGTAACCCTTCAGGTTATATAGTTATTTTAACAACAGTCATACAACATTGGATTAGAATCAATGCACAAGAAAGGCCCCAAGACCAGTCGATCACTCTCCGTGAATTCCAACTCTCAAGCTATCTAGACCACCCCTGTGTCTCACCTCCTCTCGACTGGCTACTCCCACGAGAGCGAGAGCGACATGGAGGTTTTCCCCATGGAAAGGAGAGGGGTCCTTGTGTGTGCCAAAGCTGACTTGACCTCCCCAGGCCACCAAGTCATGTTTTTGAATGTACAATGATATAGGTTTTCATGCTCTTACTAATGACCTTGAGTGCAATCTTAGCAACATATTCTCTAGACATGTCCTTATATTCCTACTTGATGATGAACTATGTAGTAGCATTGTTGGCACCAATGCTGACAGCCTTCCATCCACCATAGTTGCCACTTTGATCACTCATCCAAATCTAGAATCCATAGTTCTTATCCCAACAAACAAACAAAAAGAGACCCTAAAGGCCCAAACCCCCCCAAACTGTGTATATCCCTACTTCATATCACAAAGGATTAAACCAACTACTCAACAACAAAAGTGTAATGTTGGGCATAAATCCTAGCCATGTTGATGAGGATGTTGGTATCAGTCATGATTCTAGCCATGACGTAGGCCACACAATCGTCAATCTTGTACATTTTCTTAGTGGACATGGAAGCTTGAAAGATCTTCGACGTCACGCTCTTCTCCTCTTTTATCAAAGGAAATATGATTAATTCAAGAAACTGTTGGCACAATATAATGTCATCATAATGACCAGCACAATAGAGACTGCCAGCAAGTTTAATGTTTAAAGCTCTGTTAAAAATGGAAATGCTATAAGAGCACAACTATTGAATTATTGCCATTGATGTCAAAGGAAAGTGTTCAAGTGTTCTCATTGATGAGTCTAAGGCCAAAATGTTAATCAGACTAAGTGATAGAGGGGAAATTGTTTTCTAGAGTTAATTAGAGTTTAGAGTTCTAGCCTTACTCCTTATCCCTGTTGAGGAAAGAAGGAAGGCCCGATCGTAATGATCTGATTTAGTCTAAGGAAGTCAGAGTTCAGAGTTTTGGCCTTATGCCTTCTCCTTATCAAGGAAAGAAGGAATGTCCGATGAGAAAGGCTCAATTGCAAAGCTCTAATTTTGTCTAAGAAAAATGGACTTTAGAGTTTGGATATGTTCCTTGATCCATTCTGATATGGAAACTGGAAGAAAGAATGTCCAATGAGTGAAGCCCAAAAAATCTAAGGAAAATGCATTTGATGGCCTAACGAACATTTTCTACCATTTTGCGGAGAAAATTACAAAGGAGTAAAGCATACCCACAGAACCATGGAAAGGTGACATATGGACAACCTTGTGCCTAGGTATACGAGTATGGGTCCTGTCGAGCTTACATGGCCATTTTTATGCTTTCCTCCATTCCACAGAGCATAGTATGAAAGGGGCAATCCCTCCCATGGAACTACAAAATGGGTGTCATGTGGATATTCCATAGATGAAAAAGCCTAACTCCTGACATAGAAGGCTAAAGACATAATGCCTGACACCCAACAAAGAAGGAAAAAGACATAAAGCTTGGCATTCGATACCATAACCAAGGAAGGTGGTAGCATGGAAGCTCGACCTCCAAAAGTCCACAAATTCTGTTCTCATAAAAGGAGAAGTTTCAAAGCATGTTTTTTAGGATTCAAATTTCTAAGTGCAATCTATTTAGTTGAGTGAACAACTAGTTCAATTGAAGTTTTGTTGGATAGTTGTTGTTGTGATATTGACAAATTTTAGTTTTCCCTAACATGTTGCAGCTATGCAACTGCTTTGATTCAGATGATCTTCTGTTGGTGTTTCAGTTCAAACTGTATGGGACATGTGTTGGTTTTCCAAACATTTAGTTTTGAAGATCAAAGGGGTTGTTGAGGATACGTTGGGTAGTTTCTTCTCATGAAATTGTTAAATAAAGTTGGTTGTGTTGTATTGTAGAAGAGGTTCTTAGTGTGTATCATATGCCATTATTTTAATGAGAACAAATTATGTAATGATGCTTTGAGTGTGTATTGCATTAATGTGTGTTAATGAGAACACAAAGAGTCTGGGTACGTTGAGTGAGAAGAAAAAGATAGTGTATGAATTGAATAGGTGCATTTGAGGTTTGTACAGAACCAAATGTTTGCATATTAGAATTTGTAAAGATTTAGAGGTTGGTGCCTCTTGTTAGTGCTCAGTTCAGGGGATTATAGTCTCCTTAGAGTTGGTCTTAAATCAAGGGTTCGGTGACTCCTTATGGTACGTTCCCTTAAAACATTGTAATCAATGGTTTATTCTGTGAGGCTGGATTAGGACGGTAGATCCTAGAAGCATTTTCTCACCATGGTTTTTCCCATCTTTGGGTTTTCCATGTAAACATGGTGTTCATGTCTGTATGACCTCTTATTGTTCTTTCTTAAGCACTAAAAGTTATTTCGGTATGAGATTAGAAGTTTTCTAAGTATTTTTGATCTATTGATTCAACCCCCTTCTCCGTAGGTTGTGTGTGTTCTAATAACAATTGCTTACAATTTTTCCTCTTACCAACTCCACAATTAAAAGTGGAAATGGTCGCAAATCAATTTTGGGTGAAAAATAGAATTAGAAATTAGAATGAGAGAAAATGGAAGCAGATCTGGTTATGCCAACCACCTTTATTTTGAAACATATTATCATCCCACTAGTTATATGCATGGATCATACAAAGCCTTACATTAAATGGAGCCTTTACACCTCCATCAAACAACATATTCCACCAGTGAGACAAAGAGTGCAATCATGAACGAGATGCAAAAGTAATGCTTGTTTATGCTAATCTAAACTAGGCAAGTGTAGCATTGATAACTATAACAATCATGAACTTTTCTCCATTTTATTTTTGTCGCTCTGATATTGTTATGAGAGAGAAGGGGGGTAGATGCTTCATTGTTTTATTGATAACCTACAGAGGTATTTATACAATAACTACATATTGCATAATCAAATCGATATAGTTGAGAAACTATAATAGCATAACAATGTAATATGCTATATATTTTATATGTTAAGCTAAAAAAAATGGGACACAATATTGTGGGATCACCCTATAATGAAAAAAATAATTAAAGTATATTTTCCCTAAAATGTTATACATTTGAAACCACTTGGGAGAATTTTGGACTTTGTAAGAAACATACAGATTACAAACCAACGTTGGGGTTTGGTTTGGAGTTTGTAGTAAAGGTTACAACTAAAAATGAATGTGCATTGCAAGTTGTGGCCAAAGTTTAAACTCTCGCTATAATTTGTAAAAATTTACAAATAGTAAATGAACTAAAATTGTTGGCCAAAAATTGGATCCGGTTTGCAACACATGGTAACTTGCAAACTACAAAAACTTTTGGGTTTCTAAAATGCAACCAAAATTTGGACTCTAGTTGTAGTTTACAAAAAGTTGCAAACAACGAAATGTTTTGGGAATTTGAAATGCAACTAAAGTTCAAACTCTATATTGTTGGAATAAGTTGTCATTAACTTTGCAATCCTAACCAATTTCATGTGCCTCCAAAGTCCTTGGAAAGTGTTCTCCAACACATAGGGACTTGAGAGATAAAATAATATTTAATTAGATCACTATGACATGTTGTAGTTAACTCCTATGAGGTAGGACCCAATTTGGGTGCCCACTTTGGAAATGGAGCCCATGGAGACTTGTAGTTGACTCCTTGATATCTATCTTGACTTGTTGATACTTTTTAGGAAGTGGGAGTTATTTTGGGCACTCACTTTGGAGGTGTTTCTAATGGAGACTAGGAGTTTTATTTTTTGTTTGAATGAGTGGATAATGTTGGTACACTTTGCATCAATATGATGTGGGAGTTATCAGTGGAGTTAGAGATACATGATATTGGAATATTACTTTCATGAACTCATAAAAGTTTGCATGGACTTGCATGTTGTTGCATGTTACTTACATTGACTTGTATATTGTTGCATGTCACTTGCATGTTGTTGCATATTGTTGCATGTCACTTATATGAACTTTATTGTACTTGTATGTTGTTGTATATCACCTTCATGTGCTTGCATATTGTTACATGCCACTTGCATGTTGTTGCATGTTAGTTGCATGTGCTTGCATGTTGTTGCATGTCACTTATGTGGTGTTGTATGTATCTTGCATGACACTCTAACTCATAATCAGTTTTGGATAACCCTTGAGTGATGCTACAAGTGGTTGCATGACTCTTGCATGTTACAAAATAGGTTGTTACATAATATATTGGGGACATCAATCATGCATGTTGTTTGCATGACATTGATGTGTGTTAGAACACTTCAATGAAATGAATTGGGACAACTTGGGTGCCCAATCTTGAGACTTTTAGTTATGCTTTTTATTGTGACACATGATACTTTAGTTGACTAAATTTGAATGGGACAACTTGGGTGTCACATCTCATTTTTGGACTTTATTATAAATTAGATCTTTGAACATTTTACTATGAGTGATTCAACGTGTGAAAGTAACTATCGTGAAAGTAATAAATGCATAATTTTTTAAAGTCGATTTAATAATAACACATTATTGGTACGATTACGGATGTACATTTTATTTTGCTTTAGCTATGATTTTCTGGAACTAACCTATTAATGAAAATCTAAGTGTGACTAAGTTTTGGGAAATGTCGAAGATGAGAACATGGTTGAGGTAGAGGTGTTCTAGCCACTTGGCAAGAACTATTTGGGATGGATAACCCTGATGCACTCACACACTCACATAGTCTCATATCATCTTACATTTTCTGAATGATCTTTATTATGCATTGTTAATTAGTCGATAAATGTGATTGATGATTTAAGAGTAGAAAAACATGTGCTTTAATTTCTACAATAATTCCATTTTAGAATGCATGATTTAGTCATAAATATTAATATTCTTTCGTTATATATTTAAAATGAAGTATTTTCATATTATTTAATAATAGATAATAATAAGTGTTTCCCTATTTATATAATATTATTATTATTGAAAATCAATATCTTGATTGGTCTAAAAATAAATATGTTTTTTTAGTTAAGTAAATAAATTATATTAATAATAAATATTATAATTAGACGTCTAAATAAAATAAATAAAAGAAATCTTTGTCATGCAAAAGGGAAGTGACAATAATGAAGAGCTCTATTTTTATTTTAAGCAAAATATCTATTATTTTTAGACACCAAGCTCATGCAAACTAAAAGGTAACAAGAGTTAGAACTAAAAAGCATAGTCTAAATTTGCAATGATGAGAATAGAGAAGGTAAGAGAGGAATGAAGGAAAAAAAGAAAGGAAGAGGATGAATAATAGTGACCAGCAACTGGAGAAAATCATCATTGTTTTACGAGAGCGACAAAAAGAAAAAGGAGAGAGATCTGTAACCAGCAACATGAGGGGAGAAAAGATTAACACTAGGGTATAACTCAACTGAGAGGGAAGCATTTAGAATTGGCTATTCTTCCCTTGTTTTTGTTTACAATAAAGTTTATGGCAGATATATTGTTTTAACCACACCTGTAACTTGTTAATTTTTTGATCTGCGTTTTACTTGGAGCATCCAGTATGCATTTTCCCTATGTGCCTTATGTCATAAAACTTCCTGTCACTTGCATTCTTTTTATTCATGTCGATTGGAACCATCCTTGTTTCTGAAGGCATTAGCCTCTTAAATCTAGTTCGACCTGCCTACTTATACCAGTGATCACCTATTGTTATTCCTCTTTGTTTGTTTGAGCCTTGGTTATTTCTTGTCGCTAGCATTCTTTTTCCTCTGTATTGTGCTTTGATCGACCTCTTATTTAGTTGGCATCAGCCTCAATATTCTTTGACCTATTACTTCTTTTGTGGCTTACTATTGTTAGTCTGAATAATAAGTTTTATGAACTGTTAAAACCTATCTCTTGGCCACTGGTTGGTGGCTCTTGCCTAGGTTGATATTCTATGTTGTGTTTATGATCAACCTTTACAAGTCTTGATGGCCAGTATCTTTTCTTTGGCCTGATCTTGTGTTGAGTAGCCTGGCTGTGGGTAACAACCTGCTAAACGTTGCCTTGGAGGTGGCTCTTTGGGCGATGGCTTGATTTATCTCTATCATTCCTTGTATTTCTTTGAATTATTCTTGTGAATCTTCTTGATCTTTGATAAAACCGCTTGAAAAGATAGTGGTTAGTTTATTTCTGGTCACTCCTAAGATTAACTCTGTCCCAGTCTTTAAACCTATAGATACTATTTCTATCCTTTGTGATTTGATTTTGGAACAAACTTCTTGCCTATTTTATGATTGATCTGTTCTATTTTTCCCAATTGGTCTGTTGATTAATAGTCTATGAAAATAAATCTTATTCCTGGCACTATTGTGTTAAATCTCTATTATAGCTTTCCTTTAATTCTTTAATTGTTGTTACACTTTAGACTCTTTTGCAATAGTTACCTACCATGTCGTAGTGTAGTCAAGGCTCCTGTCGCAACTTATTATTGCATTACTTTCCCAGTCTATGGTTTATTTAGAAGATTTATAGTTCCATTCCTATAGCATTTGTTTTATTGTTCTTGTAGCAGTTATTTTGTCTCTATCGCCATATTTTTCATTCCTATCGTAGTCCTTTATTTCTATAACAATCTTCTTGTAAAGGTTCTTGTAGCTTGACTATTATGCTCCTATAGTTTGATCTAAAACTCTCTAAACCAGTTATATTATTACTTACGATTGAGCCAGTGTGTTTATCTGATTATTACCATGCTTAATTGATGAAGAAACCATTTATATACTCCTATTAAGTATTTATTTCAATGAATTGTTTAAAATCCTTGATTATCATGAATGATTGAAAATATAAACCAACTTCTGGTAGCAAAGTTATAAACTCTAGTTACTTATTGGACATTGAAAAGAAAGAACTATGGGTTAGGGAATATAACTAGTTATCAATTCTATAATTGTGTTTAAATGAATAAATGGTGTTCCTTGTTGAATTATTGCTTGAAAGTGAACTCTCATTGGTTGAGCAAAGTAAAAGAATTAATAAACTATATTTTAGACAAAAGTATGTGATATTGACTTGGACATGAACTCATAGATTGAACCTTTGAAATCAATGTGTATATATATTATTTATCTGTGTAAACTCCATTCTTAATATAGCCGACATCTATTCTAATTAATTTGAATTTTTCTTTCTACTGTATGAATTATGAAATAGATAGCAAGACTGAGGAAAGCTAATAATAATATTTGAAATAAGTATGCATGAAATCACATTGTTGAAGTGGAGTTGGCATACATCATTATTGATTTTATTGCTTGAATTATGAAACAGTATTGGATATGAAGTAAAATCATTAGTTTTCTACAATCTATTAAAACCATGGAAATATGAATGGAGAATATAATCAGATTACAAAATCTATATTGCTTTTAAATGATTTATGATGTTCTTTTTTATCGCTTGTTCAAAAAGTGTGTTTTCTTGAATGATGCTTTGGAAAGGGATTTGAGGTGGTTATAAGTGATTTTGGGTTATTTATTTATTGTTTGTTTGTTTGTTTACTTATTTATTTGTCTGTTTATTTGTTTATTTATTTATTGTGAAAGAAAGTTGATTTTGAGTTGAGTTTTTGGGGTGGCTTTTGGGCTAGGATGCCGAATGTGGATTATCAAAGATGGCTTTTCCTCTTTTCAGGAATTGAACTTGTAACTATATTTCTAAGGCTTAGATCTAAGTGAGTAGTCATTGAAAAGGATAAATATTTTTCTAGCAAAACTTTATTTATATATATCTCTACCACATCCTGTTGTGAGACAATCTGCATTTCATTATTTAGAATAGTACATTAGACATTAGGTTGCATCGGGTGTTCCCTCATGCCAGTTGTTTTTAGGTAGCTAGACATTTTGTGTAGGGTTGGGTTTCCTTCCTGTCATAAAGGGATTTGAGGAAGCGTAATTGCATCATGGTTGGGTTGAAAAGCATCTAAGCCATGTTTGGGCCATCTCTCAGCTCATAGGAGAACCATGTGGGTTCATGGGGACTAGAAAGTGTGTTTGATTTATTATACTTGTTGTACTTATTATTTGTCACTTGTGATTGGATGAATTATGGCATGAAATCCAATTGACTTGTATATTATTTTATAGTGCTATCACCTGGATTAAGCACGTGATTTTTGTAAGATTTAATGACTTTTATTGATTCATATTTATGATATTTATCTTTTACTTGAGATGTATTTAAGTCTAGAATATTTACCTCATGTAACGTTTGTGATGGAATGAGTACTTTACATTTGGTATCAGAGTATGGTTCTAGCATTGGGAGCTCTGGGTGTGTATGTTGCTTGGTTTGATCAAGCATGTGTGGGTCCTTGTGTGATGACATGATGTGAGTAGCACGTGCCTTCTTTTATTGTGTCTTCCTTGCATGTGTGGGGTGAGGGATACATTGATTTTAAGGATAGATAGACCCTATTGGTTTCTTAAAAGTTGTTTATGTGTGTTTACCTTCTTGATGTCTTGAAGGCTTGTCATGAGCTTTTGCAGTGTTTGAGCATGCTCAAGTGGCCGTTGTAGGGTCATGTGCGTGCTTGTATGACCTTGTGGTATTGGAGTTATGAAAACCTTGTGTGAAAGGAAATACTATGTTCTTGAGTATGATTGAATTTGGTCTCATCAGAATGTTTTATTAATGCATTATCTATATGCTTGGTGAATCATTATTTGGTGAGAAGTGTTAACCATTGCTTGTTGTTAAGATTGATATGTTTAGATATCTTGGTTTGGGAAACTTTTGAATTTTGATATTTATACATTTGACTTTGTTAATTTCTCTAATGTTGTAAGGACCAACATTGAAATTTTTATCTTATTTATGAAAAAATATGTCAAAATTTGATATTTACATATCTTGTGACCTTGATGCTCATGTTGGATTTACTATTGAAATTGTGCACATTTTATGCCTTATTGTTGGAATTAAAAATTTCTTTTCTTCAGAATTTATTTATTTATTTATTATTGATAGCTAAGCTTGAATATTTTTAAACGTTGGTCATGTATCATGTTATGTTTCTCTCATGTCCATGATGGGCATTTGATAGGCTGTATAAGGGAGTAGGATGTGGAGAATATATTATTTTGTAGTGTGTGTGTGTGTGTTACTAAGAGCTTGGGTAGATTGAATTCATTTATTGTGTTAGATGTAATGAACATTGTTTGAAGTATTAAGGAAGATTATTAAATGGATTTTTGTGTCTCTATGGATCACTTGATGTGAATTGAATTTTTTTATGTGAAATTAAATGTTGTTTATGTGAATGAGATATGTATAGATCTTATTGGATTGAATCTTGCTTTTGAAGAGTGTTGTGTTGGTGTGTTCCTTGTTGAGAGTTTAATAACTACACTTATGTTTTGACATAGCGTAGGGTGACATAGAACCTTAGTTAGTGCTTGAGCATGTAATGTATATTATGGCATTATAGTTGTCTTCTTACTTTTGTTGACCTTTAGGTCTAGCCGGATTAAGAATTGAAGTGGTGTTGTAAGTAGTTTTGCACCTTGTTGGTGAGTTGTAGCAGTTGTAGATGTGCTCCTAGTAGTAATAGATTGCCGAGCTTTGCTTGTTGGAAAGGCTAATGTTATTAAAGGAAGTGGTTAGATTCTTCCCTCCAAAAACCTGTTGGATGATCTTAGTTTTGGTAGTATAGAGCTTTGAGTGGTAAAGAAACCATCTCTTTAGGAGTGAAATGTGAGGAAGTACCTCATGTGGGGAAACCATGTCTAGAGTTGAGGCATGCTTTTGATCAAGATAAAGGTGTGGTAGTGATGCGTATAACCTTTTTGAGTTAGCTTTCCCTGATCCTTAAGGAATAAATGATTGAGAGAGTGATCTTTTGAGGATCGGTATGATAGCCTTGAGAGTTCCCTTAGACTTAGTAAATAGCTTGGGATGTTATCCTAGCATACTTTTGGTCCTGAGTTTTGTGGACTTGACTTGCTTATAGTTTATTTTGCCTTTTGGTTAAGAGCATCTTTTCATTGCAGTAGTCATCGAAGAATGGAGCGGAGTAGTCTCAGAAGAGTTGATTGCACAATGATTGGATATGACCTAGTTGGTGCACCTTTGGAGTTTTGTCTTATTGTTGGAGATCTCGACCAGTGTTAATTTGGAGGACTGATCTTTGGATATTATATTGTGTTACCATGAGATTGCATGTGCATTGTGATAATTGATTCATGTTTGTATATGTCTATGATGAGTTGATTAAATGCCTCATGTTGGTGTTCCCAACTAATTGTCTGAATGTCCCTAAAAAGTAGCCATCTTTTATCAATAGGACCCTCAGGTCAGTGGCCAACGAATAGGAGACTAACTCTCTATCTCCTCTGCACTTTAAGCTCTAAAAAACCTAGGGGGGTATTCCCTTTTTCAATATCAATATGATAACCCTTTTGTCAACTAGATATTGACATGTAAGAAGATATGTTCTCCTTTATACAGACCAAAACTATATGATGATTACAAAGTGGCTAGCTTTAGACATTTGTTCATTTGTAGGTCAAAGAACATGATATCTAAAATCCTACTCCTAAAATCCTAAATTTTTCAAATGATGTATTGGTTTCATTTTTATATTTTTGGTTGTAAGATTAGGGTTTGAATCATAAAATATATCCAACTGTTGATTGTTGCCTATCTTAGGGTTTAGAGTCAATCTTCAGCATGTAGAGTATTTCTCATGAGCAGAACACACCCAAGAATGAGTATTTCTATTGACTCTTCTTACAAACATCCCTGCTATCAAACATTCCTCTCCATATTTGATTTAAAACTTTTAATCTATTCCTTAAATAGACGTAAGAAACTAAATATGCAATACAACAAATGTGCATTCAAGAACTTAGATACCCTTAGTAACTTAGTTCAAAACAGAAACATAGATAACACTGGAGACAGTAAATGGAAATATACGCCACAACATTATTCATTTAGCACAATCTAAAACTGATAAACTGCTCATAAAAATGCATTCAATATACAGAAAATAAAACTTACAACACCATAAAATAGGACAACCAATCAAAATTGCACTTGTATTTCACTCTTCAAAAGCTTCCCAATCCTTCAACAACCTACAATGAAACACCACTCATTCTCTTATAGACGGCAGAATGTGGCACCAAAAAGTACTCATTATGGCAGTTAGGTGAGTCTTGCATTACAAGCCACTGCCAATGAACCTCATGAACAATTACAAATTATACATTTAAGAGGAGAATACAAAATATAAATAAATTCTAATTTATCTTCCTTTTTGACTTGTCTATCTTTCATTTTGCAAATGTCGGGCACCAACTTTACCTTCAATCCTCTATTTTCATATTGTCATAGAGACACATCAGAGGGCTCCTCATCCCTCTATGATGTAGTGATATGAGGCCATGGGGCCCCTTCTCAAGCTCCTTGACTTCACCCAGACACAAAGAATACATTGCAACAGCTTCCAATTCAATTTTTTATTATTATTGGGTCATTTTTCTTGATGTAGGGGCATTTTAACCATTTTGGCACTCAAAATCCATCACAAACATACTTAAAATCTCTTCCCAGGCATTAGGAATGGTTAGGGCATGAATTTAGGCCATAGAGCAACAATTTTGAGCCAAATAGAACCCCCAAAAATTTGCCAGAAAGCCAAAAACGTGAGAGTTGTTATTCTGCAACAAAATCTGCTTCATTCTGCTCAAGAGAGCCCCATAGAAACCTCCATGGAGAAGGGAACACATCAACCATCACTGCACAAAAGATTGCTGACCAAAATTTGCTCAGAGGAGGCCATTTTGCACCGTCCCATAGCAAAAGAAGAGAGAAAGAAATGGCTATGCGCTTATGCGCTCAGCCAATGAAATGCTTTTATTTTTTGCCCCAAACATTATAAAACAATGTTATAATGTTTACTTTATAAGATTTGCATTTAAATTATCAAATATGCCAATAATTGCCTTTTAAAATTGCATTCTTTTAACTTAGGCAAATAGAAAATATCTAATTCTTCCTCCTAGGCAAACGATGCTTGTTCACTGAGGGCACAATGGATATCTAGAGGCCATGAAAATTTGTATAGGGCCATTATCAATTATTTAAAACATACCCATTTCCTTAAAACTTGCATTGCCGAAAGATTTCTGGGACCTCCTTTGTAAACTGGTCTGTCAGATGTCTTCGCCACAATCAAAATACATTAAAATACTATATGGTATGGTCTCCAATTTGGATGAAACTGTAACTAGAGAAGTTTAAGACCAAAATGAGAAATGGGTCAACTTAAGAATTGCAAAATTTGCAACTTTCTGGAACACCAAATATAGCCCGGTCGTAGTCAAAAAAGAATCAAATAGCCCATCAAAACTCATCCTAGAAGTATGAAACTGAACAAACGCACTTCCATATGTACCAAGAAACATTGTACCACACCAATTTGCAAGATGATCTCCGAGTTGCAAGATTTTAATCAGTGAAGGTGGACTCCAGGGTAGATTGACCAACGTGTTGACCTAGCCTCTGTCGACACATCAAGAAGAAATAGGCACTTCAAATTTGACAAATTTGAGGGTGCCATCACCTCCTTGGGTGTGAATTAAATATGTGATTATTATTCTTATGCTAGAATGAATGTAATTGAGTGGTAGTTGTATCATGTGATGGATTAGACATTGAATTGGTAGTTGTGCCATGCGAATTGATTGATTGATTATATACTTAGATTTATTTGATAGGCGCAAGGTTAAAAGTGAAATAAAGATATTGTTGTGTATAAAGTTGAGTAGGACCAATAGTTTTGTGGATGGTTCCACATAGGAGGATGTAAAGGGCATTAGTAAAGATGCTTTGTTTAATTTGACGATACTTTGATGATACTAATTGATACATGACTATTATAGTGATATACTTTTATTACTTAGTATCCGTGTGATAAGACATCGGGACAATGTCTCTTCCTAGTGGGGAATGATGTCACATCTCATTTTTAGGCTTTATTATAAATTATATCTTTGAACATTTTACTATGATTGATTTACTATGAGTGATTCCACGTGTGAAAGTAACTATCGTGAAAGTTATAAATGCATAATTTTTGTAATTCGATTTAATAATAATACATTATTGGTACAATTACGGATGTACATTTTGTTTTTCTTCAGCTATGATTTTGGGGAACTAACATATTAATGAAAATCTAAGTGCGACTGAGTGTAGGGAAATGTCAAAGATAAGAACATGGTTGAGGTAGAAGTGTTCTAGCCACTTGGCAAGAACTATTCGAGATGGATAACCATGATGCACTCACACACTCACATAGTCTCATATCATCTTGCATTTTCTAAATGATCTTTTTTATGCATTATTAATTAGTTGATAAATGTTATTGATGATTTGGGAGTAGAAAAATATGTGCTTTAATTGCTACACTAAGTCCATTTTAGAATGCATGATTTAGTCATGTAAATATTAATATTCTTTCATTATATATGTAAAATGGAGTATTTTCATATTATTTAATAATAGATAATAATAAGTGTTTCCCTATTTATATAATATTATTATTGTTTTGAAAAACAATATCTTGATTGGTCTAAAAATAAATATGTTTTTTAGTTAAGTAAATAAATTATATTTATTAATAAATATTATAATTAGACATCTAAATAAAAGAAATCTTTTTCATGCAAAAGGGAAGTGATAGTAATGAAGAATTCTATTTTTATTTTAAGAAAAATATCTATTGTTTCTGGACACCAAGTTCATGCAAACTGAAAGATAACAAGAGTTAGAACTAAAAAGCATAGTCTAAATTTGCAACGACGGGAATAGAGAAGGTAAGAGAGGAATAAAGGAAAAAAAAGTGGGGTAGAGAAATTATTATGATGGTTCGGAGCAAGGAAAAGGATGAATGATAGCGACCAGTGACAGGAGAAAATCATCATTGTTTTTGGAGAGCGACAGAAAGAAAAAGGGGAGAGATCTGTAACCAGCGATAGGAGGGGAGAAAAGATTAACACTAGGGCATAACTTAACTCAGAGGGAAGCATTCATAATTAGGTATTCTTCCCTTGTTTTTGTTTACAATAAAGTTTACGACAAATATACTATTTTAACCACACTTATAACTTGTTAATTTTCTAATCTGTGTTTTACTTGGAGCGGCCTATATGCATTTTCCCTGTGTCCTTATGTCATAGAACTTCATGTCCCCTGCATTCTTTTCATTCATGTCGATTGGAATCATCCTTGTTTCTAAAGGTGTTAGCCTCTTAAATCTAGTTCGACCTGCCTACTTATACCAGTGATCACCTGCTATTATTCCTCTATGTTTTCTTGAGCCTTGGTTATTTCCTATCACCAGCATTCTTTTTCCTCTATATTGTACTTTGATTGACCTCTTCTTTATTTGGCATCAGCCTCAGTATTCTTTGACCTGTTACTTGTTTGGTGGCCTATTATTTTTAGCCTGAATAATAAGTTTTATGAACTATTAAAACCTATCTCTTGGCCACTGCTTGGTGGCTCTTGCCTACGTTGATATTTTGTGTTGTGTTTATGATCGACCTTTACAAATCTTGATGGCCAATATATTTTCTTTGGCCTGATCTTGTGTTGAGTTGCCTAGTTGTGGGTAACAACCTTCTAAACGTTGCCTTGGAGGTGGCTCTTTGGGTGACAACCTAAGTTATCTCTATTGTTCCTTGTATTTCTTTGAATTACTCTTGTGAATCTTCTTGTTCTTTGATACAAACACTTGAAAACATAGTGATTAGTTTATTTCCGGTCGCTACTAAGATTAACTTTATCGTAGTCTTTAAATCTGTAGCTGTTATTTTTGTCCTCTATGATTTGATTTGGGAACAAACTTCCTACCTATTTAATGATTGATCTGTTCTATTTTTCCCAATCGATCTATTGATTAATAGTCTATGAAAACAAATCTTATTCATGATGCTATTGTGTTAAATCTCTATCACAACTTTTCTTTAATTCTTTAATTGTTGTTGCACTTTAAACTCTTTTGCAGCAATTACCTACTCTATCACAGTGTAGTCAAGGTTCCTATCGTAGCTTATTATTGTGTTACTTTCGTAATCTATGGTTCATTTAGAAGATTTATAGTTCCGTTCTTGTAGCTTTTGTTTTATTGTTGTCGCATCAGTTCTTTTGTCTCTGTTTCCATATTGTTCATTCCTGTCATAGTCTTTTATTTCTATAACAATCTTCTTGTAAAGGTTCCTATAGCTTGATTGTTATGCTCCTATAGCTTGATTTAAAACTCTCTAAACTAGTTATATTATTACTTAGGACTAAGACAGTGTATTTATCTGACTATTACCTATGCTTAATTGATGATGATACCATTTATATACTCCTATTAAGTATTTATTTCAATGAATTGTTTAAAATCCTTGATTATCATATATAAACCAGCTTCGAGTAGCAAAGTTATAAACTCTAGTTACTTATTGGATATTAAAAAGAAAGAACTATGGGTTAGATAATATAACTAGTTATCGATTCTATAATTGTGTTTAAATGAATAAATGTTGTTCCTTGTAGAATTATTGCTAGAAAGTGCACTCTCGTTGGTTGATCAAAGTAAAAGAATTAATAAACTATATTTAGGCAAAAGTATGTGATATTGACTTGGACATGAAATCATAGATCAAACCCTTGAAATCAATGTGTATATATATTATTTATCTATGTAAACTCTATTCTTAATATAACTGACATCTATTTTAATTAATTTGATTTTTTCTTTCTACTGTATGAATTATGAAATACATAGCAAGACTGAGGAAAGATAATAATAACATTTGAAATAAGTATGCATGAAATCACTGTTGCAAGTATGAGGTTAACTAGTGTTGTCATTGATGTCAACATACTCATATTGCATTAATGAGAAGGATTGGAAAAGCTGTGTGCTGAGAATATTAAGAAAATTAGTCTCAATCAGGAACAGTGAACCACAGTGATGAGAAGAAGGCCAAAGTACTCAATAGGTTGAGGATCAGAGGATGCAAATTAAAGGGTTTGTAGATATGAGTCTTGAGATGTTCCAGTTAAGATTTTAGAGGTCTGCATGAAGATATGAAGAAGTTGTGATCGATCAAGTAGAACCGGTTCTGGAAGATGCTCCAAAGTGATAGAGTACTACAAAAAGGTCCGGTGAGATCCAGAAGTGCATTGTCCTATTTTACGGATTGGAAGGAGTGTTTGGGATGTCCTTGTGATGTGTCATCTTGATTTGTACATAGTTTGGAGGTCTGAAAATACCTTTTGTATTATGATAGTGGCAGTAGACTATGTTCTTGAAGTTCCGGATAAAGAGGAGAAGAGATTCTAATAAGTAGAGGAAGTGCTGATGTACCTGGTCATTCAAGCAAGCCTGTGAAGGTTCTTGGATCATGTTGAGGTTGTGTTGTTGTTTCGCATTAGTGTTAGAGCCCAGAATTGGAGGTATTCTTCCAGATGAAGACGTTCTTGCTCAGATCGGCTGACTAGATGAGTTATTCATCTTGCAAATGTTCTTGTGGATGATTGTTGACTTGCAAATGATATTGTGGATAATTGCTGACTTAGATGATTATTCCTAAGTCAATGCCTTATATAAATAAAGGTTTGTGAATTCATTTCGAAGTGTGTGGATTACGGATGAGTGTGGAATAGCGAGAGAGTGAAAGGCAGAGTAGGTGTGTCTTGGGCTTAAATGGAACTGATCCAGACATGGTAAAGATGTCAATCTCCAGTTCAAGTTGGTAATTCTTATCACTTTGTAGATAGTGTGTCTCTTTGTAGGTAGTGTGCCTCCTTGTGAGTAGTGTGCTCGGGCAGTGAGCCCTGATTGGCATGTTGCATCCATTTTTCTTATTCTTCTAACAGAGAATAATCCTTGGGTTAATCACCCTGTGGTTTTTCCCTTAACTAGGTTTTCCACGTCAAAATCTTGGTGTCTAATGTGTTGATGTTTATCTGCTCTAATGTTTATGCTTTATGTTTTATGCATTCATGAATGGTTAATTGATATGCTATTAACTAACAAAGAAGAATCAAGTGTTTGAAGTGGAAGCAAGTTTTTACAGAACTAATTCACCTCCCCTCTCAGTTGTGTACCCTAGATCTAACAATTGGTATCAAAGCCAAGTTCCTCTAAAAGGAGCTTAACCGCTTGAGGAGATCTAGGATGTCATCATATAAGAAGGATAGTCTGAAGTTTGATGGAACCAACTTCTCTCTCTGGAAAGGTCGCATGAAATGTCACTTGGAGTGTATGGGAAAAGCATACTTGTCCATGGTCACAAAACCATATGTACCTCCACAAGGTGGTCCGACAACTCTGAACAAAATCACAGATGCTGAAAACAATCTGTGGACCAAAGAAGCTCTTCTAAGTGCATTGACTGACTCAGAACTCTCAAATGTTATTGACCTACCAACTGCCTATGAGATCTAGGCTAAACTGGAACTTCTGCATGAAGGAGATGAGTTTGTTAAGAATGCAAGGTTGCAAAGTCTCAAAGGGAAATTTGAAAGATTGAAAATGATAGATGATGAAAATATCACTACCTTTATGCCAAGAGTAAATGAGCTAGTGTGTGGAATTAGGAATGTTGGTGGAACTCTGGATGAAAATGAGATTGTTTGCAAAATTCTCAGATCCCTTCCTGTTGCCTACAAAATCAAGGTTGCTGTCATTGATGAATTTAGAGCCCATACAACTATCACAAGAGAACAATTGGCTGGCAAACTGGTTGCATTTGAAATGACCAAGTTTGGAGATGATCCCCCCAAGACTGAATCTGCATTCAAAGCCAGTGCATATGTGAAAGGCAAACAAAGATTTGATCAAGGAGAAAACTCTTCAAGGAAGCTATCATGGTATGATCAAGCAAGAAGAGATATGGAAGAGGAAGAAGCAGAAACAGCTCATCTTGAAGCTCTCATTGCAAAGAGACTGCCAAGAGGATCCAGTAAGTATGAAGGAAAATTACCCTTTAAGTGCTTCAGCTACAATAAGATTGGTCATTTTGCTTCAAGATGTCCGGAAAGATCTGCAAAGTCAAATTCTAACAGACAAAGGTTCCAAAAGAACTACTATTATGTTCATGAAGAAGATGATAATGAAGGAGTAACAGATGATGAATCAGAAATAGGAAACAAATCTGGAAATGAATGGGTGTTTATTGCCATCAAGGAAGAAGATCCAATGTCCTCTGAATTTGTCAATCATAAGGTTGTAGAAAGAGCTTTGGCTGCCCAAGTTGAAGAAAAGGATGATTGGGTTATTGATAGTGGTTGCTCTCACCATATGACAGGTGACAAGAACAAGTTCTTAGATTTGGAAAGGTATGAAGGAGGAATGGTAAAGTTTGGTGATAATTCTGCTAGTAGAATCAGAGGTAGGGGAACTATTTCTTTTGATGGAAAGAGCAAAACTAGTAATGTACTGTATGTTGAAGGATTGAAGCACAATCTTCTCAGTGTTGGTCAGTTAGTAGACAAAGGTTATGATCTCCGGTTCAAAAATGGAAGATGCAGGATCTTTGAGAGCTCCGGAACTGAGATTGCATCAGATACTCAAACAAAAGGTAATATCATCCATCTAGTTGGTTCTAATAAAAGTTGTTTGTTTGTTCAAGTTGATCAGAGTTGGTTATGGCATAGAAGGATGTGTCATGTAAATTTTGATAACATCATCAAGATAAGCAATACTCAGGCTGTAAGAGATCTTCCAAAATTGGTGAAACCTACAAATAGTTTGTGCAAAGAATGTCAGCTAGGTAAACAGAGCAGAGTCTCTTTCAAAAGCAAGGATTAGTCCTCCATTGGATTATTGGAATTAGTTCACACTGATCTATGTGGTCCAACAAGAATCAAGAGTATGCAAGGTGATAGATATTTCATGTTATTGATTGATGATCATTCCCGGATGATGTGGGTTACCTTTCTAAAAGAGAAATCAGAAGCCCTTGAGAAGTTCAAAATCTTCAAAGCTATGGTAGAGAATCAAATTGGATTGAAACTGAAATGTTTAAGGTCTGATAGAGGTGGTGAATTCACATCCGGTGAATTTATAGACTTTTGTGAGAAGCATGGTATAAAGAGACAATTATCTTCTCCTAGGACTCCACAGCAGAATGGAGTAGTAGAGAGAAAGAACCAAACCATTTAGGAAGCATCCAGGACAATAATGATGGAAGCAAATGTTCCTCAAATGTTTTGGAGAGAAGCTGTCAGCACAACAGTCTACACTCTCAATCGAGTCCAAATCAGAAGCAATATTGGTAAGACTCCTTATGAACTTTGGTTTGGTGTCACTCCTACTGTGAGATATTTCAAAGTATTTGGTAGCAAATGTTACATCAAAAGAGATGAAGATCTAGGAAAGTTTGATGCTAGAAGTGATGAAGGAATTTTCTTGGGTTACTCCACTCAAAGCAAAGCATACCGGTGTTACAACAAGAGACTGAGAAAGATGATAGAAAGTACAAATGTGAAAGTTGATGAAGGAATTGAGAAGCCCTCAAGGTTTTATGAATATGATGAAGATGATCAGAATGATGTTCAGATTCAAAGTATCCAAGCCTCCTCTGAGAAACAAAGTCAAGGTGATCCGGTAAGACAGGAAGAAGAGATAAGTGTCAATAAGATTGATCAAGAATTAGAGGTGCAAGAAAATCCCAAAGTTCCAAGGTATGTAACTCTAAACCACTCTGAAGATCAGATCATAGGTGACAAAAGCAAAAGAGTGCAAACAAGGAGGAGAGTTGCTCAAAGTTTAGATGAATGTTGTCTGATTTCAAAGATTGAACATCAGACAATAAATGAAGCTTGCAATGATGAAAACTAGACCAATGCAATGGAGGAAGAGTTGATGCAAATTGAGAAAAATCACACTTGGGATCTTGTTCCTAGACCTAGAGACAAGAATGTGATTAGAACCAAATGGGTCTTCCGGAACAAATTAAATGAAGTTGGTGAGGTAATCAGAAACAAACCCAGATTGGTCTACAAAGGCTACTCTCAGATAGAAGGAATTGATTTTGAAGAAACTTTTGCTCCAGTGGCAAGAATTGAAGCAGTCAAATTATTTCTTGCATTTGTTGCCTTCAAAGACTTCAAGGTATATCAGATGGATGTTAAGTCTACCTTCCTAAATGGTGATTTGGAAGAAGAAGTATACATTGAGCAACCGGATGGATTTCAATTGTCTGATCATGGTGATATGGTCTGCAAGTTGAAAAAGGCACTGTATGGATTAAAGCAAGCCCCAAGAGCTTGGTATGAAAGACTAGATAAACATCTTTTGAAGATTGATTTCAACAAAGGTACTGCTGACAATAATTTATATTTCAAAATTGATCATGAAAACATCTTAATTGTTGAAGTGTTTGTGGATGATATCATTTTTGGAGGAAGAGATAGTATGTGTAAAACTTTTGCAAATCAGATGAAAAGTGAGTTTGAGATGTCTATGCTTGGTGAAATAAATTTCTTCTTGGGTCTGTAAATTACTCAAACAAAGAAAGGGATCTTCATTTCTCAGACCAAATATGTAAAAGAATTGTTGAGGAAATTTGGGATGAAAGATTCAAAACCAATGAATACTCCCATGGCAACCGGATGCAAGTTGAGCAAAGATGATGACTCTCCTAAGGCAGACCAGACAAAGTACAGATCAATGATTGGTGGATTGTTGTATCTCACTTAGACTAGACCAGATATAATGCAGGCAGTTGGTCTTGTGGAAAGATTCCAAGCGGATCCCAGAGAATCTCATGTCATGGCAATCAAAAGAATTTTTAGGTACTTAAAAGGAACAATTGAGTATGGTCTATGGTATCCTAGAGATTAAGATTTTTCTCTTCATGCATATACAGATGCAGATTGGGCTAGAGATGTGGATGATAGGAAGAGTACAAGTGGAAGAGCATTTTTTTTGGGAAAAAAGTTGGTTTCTTGGCTAAGCAAGAAATAAGAGGCAATATCTTTGTCTACTACTAAAGCAGAATACATTGCTGCAGCAAGTAGTTGCACTCAAATTTTATGGATGAAGCAGATGTTAAGAGACATTAAAGTAGAATATGAGGAGCCTATCACAATTTTCTGTGATAATTCAAGTGCAATAAATATTTCTAAGAATCCGGTGTTGCATTCTAAGACCAAGCACATATCTATCAAGTTTCACTTTTTGAGAGAACAAGTGAACAAGGATGAAGTCAGATTGGAGTATGTACCCTCTAAGGATCAGATTGTAGATATCTTTACTAAACCTCTTCCCAAGGACTCTTTTGAGTATCTCAGGGAGAAGTTAGGGGTCATGGCCCCTCTGGTGATGAACTAGGATGCACTGATGTGCATCAGTCCGGTGGATTTCACAGTCATATCTTGTGATCTGGATTGGTGATGGGGAGTTGCTACTCAGGGGGAGCAGCTAGTATGTTTCTGATGTGTTGAAATTGCAAGTATGAGCCCTTTGCCATTGATGTCAAAGGGGGAGAGAAGACATGTGAAAAACAAGTGGCTATTGATCAAAGGGGGAGCAGTAAAGAAAGAGAAGACATGTGAAGAGTTGTTGTTGATAGGGGGATCTATGGCAGAAAGGAGTAGTTTTTGTCTTGATGGTTTTTCACATCATATGTTGCCATCAATGACAAAGGGGGAGATTGTTGCAAGTATGAAGTTAACTAGTGTTGTCATTGATGTCAACATACTCATATTGCATTAATGAGAAGGATTGGAAAAGCTATGTGCTAACGATATTGAGAAAATTAGTCTCAATCAGGAACAGTGAACCGCAGTGATGAGAAGAAGGCCAAAGTACTCAATAGGTTGAGGATCAGAGGATGCGAATTAAAGGGTTTGTAGATAGGAGTCTTGAGATGTTCCAGTTAAGATTTCAGAGGTCCACATGAAGATATGAAGAAGTTGTGATCGATCAAGTAGAATCGGTTCCTGAAGATGCTCCAGAGTGACAGAGTACTACAAAAAGGTCCAGTGAGATCCAGAAGTGCATTGTCCTATTCTGTGGATTGGAAGG
This sequence comes from Cunninghamia lanceolata, assembly GCA_027924645.1. Lineage (NCBI taxonomy): Eukaryota > Viridiplantae > Streptophyta > Pinopsida > Cupressales > Cupressaceae > Cunninghamia > Cunninghamia lanceolata. The sequence continues at coordinate 11,761,307 of BSBN01000388.1, read as the reverse complement.
AGTGTTTGGGATGTCCTTGTGATGTGTCATCTTGATTTGTACATAGTTTGGAGGTCCAAAAATACCTTTTGTATTATGATAGTGGCAGTAGACTGTGTTCTTGAAGTTTCGGATGAAGAGGAGAAGAGATTCTAATAAGTAGAGGAAGTGCGGATGTACCTGGTCATTCAAGCAAGCCTGTGAAGGTTCTTGGATCATGTTGAGGTTGTGTTGTCGTCTGCATTAGTGTTAGAGCCTGAAATTGGAGGTATTCTTCTAGATGAAGATGTTCTTGCTCAGACCTACCGACCGGATGAGTTATTCATCTTGCAAATGTTCTTGTGGATGATTGCTGACTTGCAAATGATATTGTGGATAATTGCTGACTTAGATGATTGTTCCTAAGTTGATGCCTTGTATAAATAAAGGTTTGTGAATTCATTTCGAAGTGTGTGGATTGCGGATGAGTGTGGAATAGCGAGAGAGCGAAAGGCAGAGCAGGTGTGTCTCGGGCTTAAATGAAACTGATCTAGACATGGTAAAGATGTTAATCTCCAGTTCAAGTTTGTGATTCTTATCACTTTGTAGACAGTGTGTCTCTTTGTAGGCAGTGTGCCTCCTTGTGAGCAGTGTGCTCAGGCAGTGAGCCCTGATTGGCATGTGCCATCCATTTTTCTTATTCTTCTAATAGAGAATAATCCTTGGGTTAATCATCCCGTGGTTTTTCCCTTAACTGGGTTTTCCACGTCAAAATCTTGGTGTCTAATGTGTTGATGTTTATTTGCTCTGATGTTTATGCTTTATGTTTTATGCGTTCATGAATGGTTAATTGATATGTTGTTAACTAACAAAGAAGAATCAAGTGTTTGAAGTGGAAGCAAGTTTTTACACAACTGATTCACCCCCCCTTTCAGTTGTGTGCCCTAGATCTAACAATCACATTGTTGAAGTAGAGTTGGCATAAATCATTATTGATTTTATTGCTTGAATTATGAAATAGTATTGGATATGAAGTAAAATCATTAGTTTTCTACAATCTATTAAAACCATGGAAATATGAATGGAGAATATAATCAGATTACAAAATCTATATGTCTTTTAAATGATTTATGATGTTATTATTTATTGCTTGTTCAAAAAGTGTGTTTTCTTGAATGATGCTTTGGAAAGCGATTAGAGGTGGTTATAAGTGATTTTGGGTTATTTATTTATTTGTTTGTTTGTTTATTTACTTATTTATTTATTTTTTTAGTTGTTTATTTATTTATTGTGAAAGAAAGTTGATTTTTAGCTATGTGTGTTTGGGGTGGCTTTTGGGCTACGATGTCGAATGTGGATTATCAGAGATGGCTTTTCCTCTTTTTGGGAATTAAACCTGTAACTATTTTTCTAAGGCTTAGATCTAAGTGAGCAGTCATTGAAAAAGATGAATATTTGTCTAATAAAACTTTATATATATATATATATATATATATATATATCTGCCACATCCTGTTGTGAGACAATCTACATTTCATTATTTAGAATTGCACAATAGATATCAGGTTGCATCGGTGTACCCTCCTACCAGTTGTTTCCAGGTAGGTAGACATTTCATGCAGGGTTGGGTTTCCTTCATGTCATGAAGGCATCCAAGGAAGCGTAATTGCATCATGGATGTGTGGAAAAGTGTCTGAGCCATGTTCCCATCTCTCAGCTCACAGGAGAACCATGTGGGTTTGTGGTGACTAGAGAGTTTGTTTGATTTATTATATTTTTTGTACATATTATTTGTCACTTGTGATTGGATTAATTATAGCATGAAAACCAATGGACTTGTATATTATTTTGATAGTGCTATCACCTGGATTAAGTACATGATTTTTGTAAGATTTAATGGCTTTTATTGATTCATATTTATGAGATTTATCTTTTACCTAAGATGTTGTATTTAAGTGGATTATTTACTACATGTAACTTTTGTGATGGAATGAGTAATTTACATTGGGCGCCCATGTTTGAGACTTGCAGTTAACAGGGTAATTTCTACTATATAGCTTTGGAGTTCACTATATTGGGTGCTTGGGTTTTGCATGAGGATTTGTCTCATGTTATTGGATATAGTTTATTATATTTTAAGATACATGGATTCTATATAATGATGCCTTGAGTCGGTAGAAATGTATGACAAGTTTTGAAGTTGAAGAAGCAATGAAGTGTTGTCGAAATTCAGAGAGGATTCAGTGTTAAATGTAAACTTGTTTAAAGGTTTAATACAAGCATAACATCCCTTTGGGTGTGGAGTGTTTTCCTATAAGGGTTTCTCCATGTAAATTCTGTGTCTACTTCTATCATATTTTTTTCTTCTCTACTACATTGATTGAAAGTGCAAAATCACTTACAGATAATTGTTACAAATTAATCTAATTTTTAGATTTGTACATACATAATTAATGTTTTATAGTAGTAGTTTCACCTTGAATGTTTATGATTAACCTACCACATACAAGTTGTGGAAGAGGATAGGTGATATGTATCAAACCAAAAGTCTAACTAATAAGTTATATCTCAAAACATAGTTGTATTCTTTAAAGATGAAGGATGGTGATTCTATTGCAAATCATTTAAATTCTTTTAATTTTATTTTAAGTCAACTTGCATCTGTAGATATTAAGCAAGAAGATGAAGATAAATGCATCTTGTTACTTTGTTCTTTACCAGAATTTTAGGAAAATTTAATTGTTGCTACCACTGGTAGTGGAGTAAATCCAAAGATGGACAATATCATTGCTAGTCTTCTTTCAAAAGAAATGAGAAAAAGTCCAAAAATGGTGGATCTCAAGATGCCTTGCATGTAAGGGGAAGGTCTAAAGAAAAAGCACCTAAATGGGATAAGAAGAAGTGTAAGTCTAAAGGGTGATCTAAAATCCCTTGTAAGAGTAGAGTAAAGTGTTGGAACTATGGGAAATGGGGACATGTGAAGAAGGATTGTAAAAATAGGAAAAAGAGTTTAGATCCCTCCACAAAAAAATCCTCAGATGATGGTGACAATGATGCTTTGATTATTTCAGCTAACACTATAAGTAATGATACCTGGCTTATTGATTCAAGTTACTCTTATTATATGACTCCGAACAAGGAGTGGTTTACCAAATATTCAACATATGATGGAGGGAAAGTTTTCCTTGGTGATAACAGTACTAAATAGATTGTTGGAAATGGAAAAGTAAAGTTGTGTTTCAGTGATGGAAGGATTAAAACACTTAATGATGTTAAACATATTCCAGGACTTGCATGAAATTTACTTTCTGTATCCAAGTTGAATGATTCTAGAATGCATGTGACATTTGACAAGTTTGGTTATAGGTTGGTAAGAGGGAATTGGTTGGTTGCTAAAGGATCTCGGATTGGAACTTTATTTATCCTTAATGCCTCCACTTTGAATAATTCATCCAATGTAACTGAAATTGAACATGCATGTATGTTGTGGCACCATAGATTGGGTCACATAAGTGAAAAATGTCTTAGGACCATTATTAATAAAAATTGGTTGACAGTGTTTCTAATTATTCTATTAGAAAAATGATTAATGTGAGCATTGTGTGTTTGGAAAATAAAATAGATCATCATTTTTTGTTGGAACTAATAAAGCTAAGAGTTTATTAGATATTATTTATTCAGATGTATTTGGACTAGTGGATATTGACTCCTTTGGAAAATCTCAATATTATGTTACATACATTGATGATGTCTCAAGATACACCTAGATTTATTTTATGAATGTTAAATCTAAAGTCTTCACTAAGTTTAAGGAATTTCAATCCCTAGTTGAGAAACAAACATATTTTAAGAAAAGGGCATTCAGATTAGATAATGGTGGTGAATATTGTTCTAAGGAATTTGATGAATTTTGTAAGAATGCAGGTATTGTTCAAAAGCAGACTACTCCTTATACTCCCCCAAAAAATGGGGCAGTGCAGAAAGAATGAACTAAACCTTAATGGAAAGAGCTATGAGCATGTTGAGTAGTGCTAAGCTAGATCAATGCTTTTGGGCTAAGGCTATAAGTACTTCTTGTTATTTGATTAATAGATCTCCTTGTTCATCTCTTGAAGATAAAACTCCTTATGAAATGTGGGTAGGTAGAAGGCCTTCTATTTCACATTTAAGGATCTTTGGTTGTGAAGATTATGTTCATGTGCCTAAAGAAAAGTGTACTAAACTGGATCCAAAAGCTCACAAATGCATCTTTGTAGGTTATGGTGAGAATGTAAAAGTTTACAAGCTTTGGAATCCTCTAACCTGAAAAATGATTTTATCTAGAGATGTGATTTTTAGGGAGTTTAGAGCTTATTTAGGTGAAGAACAACCAAAGGAGAAAGAAAAGACTAAAACAGTGCACTTCAAGATACATACAGAAAAGCAAAAAAGATGCACATGTGGAAGAACAATTAGATGGATTTGAGGATGGAGGAGAAGAAGAGAATTCATAGGGTTCAAATAATGATGTGCAGGACATAAGCATATAGAAGAACAAGAAGAGCCCCTTATTCCTACCTTGAGAAGATCCACATGACAGTTCAAAATCATGTTAACAAGTATAGCCCACTTGATTTATGTTGTGTATTTTCTTTTTTAAGTATTGATGATGAACCTAGATCTTTTAGGAAGGCTCTATCTTCAAAAGATAGTGAGTCTTGGTTGCAGGCTATGCATGAGGAAATGATGTCCTTTGATACTTGTGACACTTGGGATCTTGTTAGTTTGACCAAAGGAAGAAAATCCATTGGTTGCAAGTGGGTATATAAAAATAAAATTGGTGCAGATGGTAAGTTAGAATGGTACAAGGTCATATTGGTGGCCAAGGGCTACTCCCAGAGAGAGGGAGTTTATTTTAATCAAATTCTCTCTCCTATTACTAAATTAACTTCTACTAGATTCCTTTTATCTGTTGCTTTTGCTTTTGAGTTTTAGATAGAGAAAATGGATACTAAAACTGCTTTCTTGCATAGGGTCTTGAAGATGAGATTTATATGCGGTAGCTTGATAGTTTTGTTGTAAAAGGAAAAGAAGACTTGGTTTATAGGTTAAAATGATCATTGTATGGTTTGAAAGACTCATTGAGGATGTGGTATCAGAATTTTGATGCTTTTGCATTAAAGATTGGTTTTGTTAGAAGTGAAGAGTATCATTGTGTTTATCTTAAGAATGATCAGGTACTGATTATTGTCTTATATGTTGATGACATGTTGTTTGTTGGTAACAACAAGGTGATGATTAGAGAGTTTAAATCTTAGCTTTCTGGCACATTTGATATGAAGGATTTGGGGGCTGCTAGATATATTCTTGGGATGGAGATCAATAGGGATCAAGTACACAAAAAGCTATGGTTAAGTCAAAGTAAGTATGTTGATACCATTTTGCAAAGATTTAATATGCATGACTATAAACTAGTAAGTATTCCTTTTCCATTTGGTACTAAGATTAAATTAGACATGTGTGGACTACTTCTAATGATGATTTTGAAGAGATGTCTAAGGTTGATTATGCTAGTTTTGTTGGTAGTTTGATGTATGCAATGGTTTGCACTAGACCAGATATTGCACAAGCAATAGGAGTTTTAAGTAGGTTTATGTCTAACCCTGGTAAAGAACATTGAACTTTTGTTAAGAGGATGTTTAGATATTTGCAAGGAACTTTTGATTATTGTTTGGTTTATCATGGTATTGATAATGTGGACAAGTCATTGGACATATAGGGTTTTGTTGATTCAGATTGGGTAGGTGACTTGGATAGTCGAAGGTCCACTAGTGGCTATATTCTTACTTTGTTTGGAGCTGCAGTAAGTTGGATGAGTAAAAGGCAACCCATGGATGCTTTTTCCATGATAGAAGAAGAGTATATGGTGCTACACATGCCTCTAAAGAGGCAGTATGATTACAGAGACTTGGAATAAGTTTGGTTTTGATTGTAAGATAATGAGGATTAGGTGTGACAATTAAAGTACCATTTGTTTAGCCAAAAATCCTATGTATCATGCTCGTACTAAGAATGTTGGTGTTTAGTATCACTTTGTGCAAGAAATGGTTGAGAATGGTAAGTTTTGATTAAAAAAGTTGACACTGTGATTAATGTTGCAGATTCTCTTACAAAGCCAGTTACCAAGGACAAGTTATCTTGGTGTAGGAAGGCCATTGGCCTCGATCACTGTACTTAATTAAATAATTTTATTACCTCATAAGAGTAATTGCAATGTATAATGTCAAGTGAGATAATGTTAGGATAAGTTTTCATTAACTTTGCAATGATCCTAACCAATTTCATGTGTCTCCAAAGTCCTTGGAAGTGTCCTCCAACACATAGGGACTTAGAGATAAAATAATATTTAATTATATCACTACGATATGTTGTAGTTAACTCCTATGAGGTAGGACCCAATTTGGGTGCTGACTTTGGAAGTGGAGCCCATGGAGACTTGTAGTTGACTCCTTGATATCTATCTTGACTTGTTGATACTTTCTAGGAGGTGGGAGTTATTTTGGGCACTCACTTTGGAGGTGTTTCTAATGGAGACTAGGAGTTTTATTTTTTGTTTAAATGAGTGGATAATGTTGGTACACTTTGCATGAAAATGATGTGGGAGTTATCAATGGAGTTAGAGATGCATGATATTGGAATATTGCTTGCATGAACTCATAAAAACTTGCATGGACTTGCATGTGCTTGCATGTCACTTGTATGAGCTTACATGTGCTTGCATGTTGTTGTATGTTACTTGCATGGACTTGCATGTTGTTGCATGTCACTTGCATGTGCTTGCATGTTGTTGCATGTCACTTATATGAACTTGTATGTACTTGCATGTTGTTGCATGCCACTTATATATTGTTGCATGTCACTTATATGGTATTGCATGTATCTTGCATGACACTCTAACTCAGGATCAGTTTTGGATAACTCTTGTAGGATACTATAGGTGGTCGCATGATTCTTGCATGTTACAAAATAGGTTGTTATAGAATAATATTGGGGACATCAATCATGCATGTTGTTTGTATGACATTTATGTGTTTTAGAGCACTTCAGTTAATTGAAATGGATTGAGACAACTTGGGTTCCCAATCTTGAGACTTTTAGTTGTGCTTTTTATTGTGACATGATACTTTAGTTGACTAAGTTTGAATGGGACAACTTGGACTCCCATGTTTGAGACTCACAGTTAACAAGGTGACTTCTACTATGCAGCTTTGGAGTTCACTATATTAGGTGCTTGGTTTTTGCATGGGGTTTTGTCTCATGTTATTGGATATAGTTTATTATATTTCAAGATCCATGGCTTCTATATAATGATGTCTTGAGTTGGTAGAAATGTATGACAGGTTTTGAAGTTGAAGAAGCAACAAAGTGCTGCCAAAATTTAGAGATGATTTAGTATTAAATGTAAACTTGTTTAAAGGATTTAATACAAGCATAACATCTCTTTGGGTGTGGAGTTTTATTCTTGTAAGGGTTTCTCCATGTAAATTCTATGTCTACTTCTATCATGCTTTTTTTTTCTCTACTACATTGATTGAAAGTGCAAAATCACTTACACATAATTGTGTTCAAAATTAATCTAATTTTTAGATTTGTACACAAATATTTTAAGTTTTATAGCCGTAGTTTCACCTTGATTTTCAACATAACTTGCAAATAAAGTGTGAATGTCAACCAAACTTCACAACCAGTTTGTAATATGTAAAAGCTTGCAAATTGCAAAAAAAAAATTGGGAATATGATATTGAACCAGATTTTTAATAAATCATTCCAAACTCCCAAAATTAACTAAGAAAATAATTAAAATGAGAAAAATATGAGGTATGAATCCAAAACACACATTTGGGATGCAAATCCTTGAAGAAATAAAAAATTCATGAAAACACATGAACTTGCCACAAAAACCCTGCCAAAGAAGGAAAAAACTTCAATATGCAAGAATATCACACAAAAAAATGTAAAAAGTGATCTAAATCCTACATAGTGAAAAAAAAGAGAGAAAAGCCACTTGTGCAAGTGAAAGTGGCATATAAAATGCCAAAATAAAATTGAAGGGGTGGGAGAATGAAATGTCAGTATAAAAATAGTGTGTAGGTGAAAAATCCCATGAATAGGGAAGAGTTACAAATTGGAGTTTGGGCCCAATTTGTAACTTGCAAACCAAAGTCTAGGTTGTTGGTGTAATTAAATATTTAATTCCACTTTATTAAGTTCACTTTAGGCTTTTTAAGTCACCCAGGGTTTTCTATCTTGCAAATATAAAAGCAAGATGTCATATGTAATTATTCAATCCAGTTTTATTATTGCATCTGATTTTGTGCAAATTCATACTCTATGTTTTTTTCTCTTGTAGAAGGCAATCCTAGGTTTTGCAGGTCATCCTAGCAACTTGAGTCAATCAGTGACTCTTACATGGTATCAGAGCATCCAAATTTTTAAGCCCCTTTTCAAAGATAGAGAAAAATCAAGCAAGATCTATTTTCTAGGTGTAATTATTTGTAAAATAGAGTCTTTCATTGAAATTAGAGCAGTCAAAATAATCAAATTAGCCTTTTATTTAGCTCAATTTGAGCTCCAAAAGAAAGATTTGCAAGGGTTTCTACTAGGAACTTGTGTTTAACCCTTCTCTTTACTTTGTTAGTATGTTACTTTTGGACACATATGCTTTGTAAGTCATCCCATGAGTATATTGTATTATCCCACATTCATAGGAAGTAATAGTTGTTTAGATTAGACTTAGTATATAAGTACATGTTGAGCCAATGAAGGCATCCACGAATTTATTGTATTGAGCTTGGTCAAAGGAGGTTTCCCCCTCGAAGTGGCTTGTGATCAATAAATTCCTTTTATGTTTCTACTATTTATATATTTCTATTATTTCATGCATTTTTCATTATATTGTTGCAGGAGGTTCCTCTCATCTAGTATTAGAGCGCTTTCTTGGGCTCGTTGGGTGAAATTTTTGCCAATTTTTTTCCACAGTAGTTCTTTCTTTTTCACATCTATATTGTTCATTTCAATTGCAGGTTCGGATCAGGGAATATCCCTATCCACTTAACTGTGGAAAGTGCCTAGGCATATAGCCCTAAAACTCATTGTGAGGAGTACTATAGGAACCCTAAAGTAGCTGGCCCATTGAGAGGACCTACCAGCAAAAAGGGAAATGGCCCCTACCTAAATGACTGGTTCCCATCCATGAGGTAAACCAAATGTTGTCATTTGTGGCAAAGCAGTTATCATTTTTACCTGAGTCATGGAGTGAGGGGTACTACCCCAATACGCAAGTTGTTAGACAACATTGGTGGCTGAGTGACTCCCCTGAACCTTTAGGAAGTTGAACATACTTGGGGCCAATATATATTGACAACCAGCAAAATCATAGATTGAATTCGTCCAGAGCAGTTGGCAGATTGTTTCCAAAAAAAAGAGTAAAAAAATTTCTATTTTTTCATCATATTTTCCTTACTTTATCTTTGTTTCCTCTCAAAATTCACTGGAACCCCTGAAATTTCATTTTGCATATTTCCTTCCTTGAGGACCCTATCCCAAATTCCACATATAGAAGCCACAAATCCCACATTTGTCTATTTTTAGGGTTTTCCATAACTTCTTCGATTCTCACCCAATAGCCTTCAAATTTTACCACAGTATTCATTTCATCTTTCTGCTCCTTTGTCCCTCTTGGAAAAATTTTCCCATTCCTTCACCCCGCTTCTAAAATCCTTATTTTCTACTTCCCTTTCCCTCAGAAAGTATCCAAAACCTAGTCAAACCCCAATTACCCATCAGAGTTTTTCCCAAATCCAAATTTTTCGTTATTAAAAATTTTTTGTTTTTGTTTTTCTACCCATTCCCAAAAACAAAAATCTCCTAGTTATGGTTGTCACTTGCACAAGAGAAAAAAACATGGAGGATGAACTTACAACCCTCAAGATTAAACTCCAAGATCTGGATGAAAAAATTCTCAGCCTCAATCTTCAGCATCCAGCCATGAATAATAGATGGCAACCAGAGTCTTCTACAGACACTGGGTTCTCTTCTTCTAGTACTTTTTGTGGGCTGAAGCTTGATTTTCCTTGCTTCAATGGTGATGATCTGACTGGATGGATATACCAAGCAGAACAATATTTCAGTCTGTATAATAGTTTTAATGTCAACAAAGTCCTACTTGCATCATTTCATTTGGAACACGAAGCCCTTTAATGGTTCCGTTGGTACATCAAGGCTCATGAAGAGCCAAAATGGATAGATTTTTGCAAACTCATTTTGCAATGATTTGGCCCTAGTGCTTTTGATGACTTCACAGGAGCACTCACTAAACTTCACCAAATAGGCACTGTGAGAGAATATCAAATAGAATTTGAAAAACTAGCCAATCACATAGAAGGATTGTCTAATGAATTCTTTAGGAGTTGTTTTATCAGTGGTCTAAAGGATGCAATCCGATCTAAGGTTAAAATGTTCCATTCCAACATAATGATGGAAGCCTTAGGGTTGGCGAAGTTGGTGGAGGACAAGATCACAGTTCAACAGTGATCCAAATCCAATTTTGTTCCATTTAGAAATATAGTTTCCCAAAGACCTCAAATAATGCCAGCTCCTAGAACAACTCCTCTTAAGCATTTGACTAAAGCAGAGATATAGACACGTAGGGAAAAGGGGCTTTGTTATAATTGTGATGAGAAATTCACTCAGGGACATAGATTTGTTGAGCAAAAGCTCTATCTCTTAGATGTGGATTCTCTGCCTGAAACTAAAGTTTATGCAGATGCTCAGGATACAATAGATGATCATGTTGAAACTCAGTAGCCACTTGTTGACCCTGCTTCTCAAGAAGACCACCTAGAGATCTCTCTCCATGCTTTAGCAGGAGTCACCACCCTACAAACTGTGTAGGTCAAGGGTTACTTCAAGAAACTCCCTCTTACAATACTCATTGATTCTGGTGGCACTCATAACTTCATTGACCCTTAGATCACCAAATAGGCTAATTGTTTTGTCCATCCTTGCTCCAGCTTTGAAGTCATGATTGCCAATAGGGGCACATTACCTTGTAAAGGGAAGTGTCACAATGTGTGTATCTCAATTGGAAATTATTACCTATGCTTTGATATGTTTTCCTTGCCCTTAGGTGGATGTGATGTGGTTTTGGGCACCTAATGGTTATGCACACTTGGACCCATCTTATGGGATTTTGCTAAACTTTGGATGCAGTTTTTAGATAATGGGCAAAAACACACATTGAAGGGCTTACAACCAAGGTCTCTCATCATCATAAGTTCACATCGCATGGAAAAACTTCTTAAGAAGAATTCACATGGTGTCATCACTTAACTCCATTCCATTCAGATACAACCATTAGCAGTTTTCACTACTTTTAATCTACAACAAATTTTGAATACGTATGCATGTGTCTTTTCTGAACTAGTAGGTTTGCCACCTTCATGACTAGAGGACCACCATATTCATCTCCTTCCTGGAAGAGTTCCTCCCAACATTAGGCCCTACCACTACCCATTTCACCATAAGACAGAGATTGAGATGCTCATTCAAGACTTATTGAAGCAAGGTATTATTCGCCCTAGTACCAATTCCTTTTCTTCACCAGTTCTTCTTGTTTGAATAAAGATGGGTCATGGCACCTCTGCATTGACTTCCGAGCACTTAATCACATCACAATCAAGGATAAGTTTCTAATTTGGTTGTTGATGAGCTTCATGGCACTCAGTTTTTCTCCAAGTTGGATCTTCGTTCTGGGTATCACCAAATTTGGGTTCATGAGGATGATATCCCTAAAATGGCTTTCTGCACACATGATGGCCACTATGAGTTTTTGGTCATGCCCTTTGGCCTCACTAATCCTCCTTCAACATTCTAGGCATTGATGAATAAAATATTCCAGCCCTACCTGCAGAAATTTATTCTGGTCTTCTTCGATGATATTCTCATCTATAGTAAAACATGGGCTGAGCATCTCCAACATTTGGATCTCATACTACAACTTCTCTCTGATCATCATCTCTGTGCAAAATAGTCTAAATGTGTTTTTGGCCAAGAGGAAGTGGAGTATCTTGGGCATATTGTTTCAGCCCAAGGGATTTGAGTGGATCCTGCAAAAATAGATGCCATGAAAAATTGGCTGCATCCTCAAACACTCAAGAGCCTCTGTGGTTTTTTGGGGATGACTGGCTACTATCTTAAGTTTGTCAAGGATTACAGGAAGATTGTAGCTCTATTAACAACTATGTTAAAAAAGGATGCCTTTACCTAGACACATGTTGCTTAGTGTGCATTTGAAAATCTGAAACAAGCTATGTGTACTACACCTATTCTAGCTATGCCAGATTTTTCCAAGACCTTCACTATTGAGAGTGATACTTGCACCCATTGCATTCAACAACAAAACCCTTTCTAGCAAGAATTTAGTACTCTCTACATATGAGAAGGAAATGATGGCTATTTTTCATGCAGTATAGAAGTGGTAGCCATACCTACTAGGGAATCATTTTTGCATCAAGACTGATCACCAGAGTCTGAAATATTTCCTGGAACAACCGGTCTCCTCTCCAGCACAATAGAAATGGGTCAAAAAAATCATGGGTTATGACTATGAGATCACTTACAAGAAGGGTAAGGACAATATTGTGGCAGATGCTCTTTCTTGCACATTTGATGACCAAGCTTCTCTTTCAACTATTTCTATATATATTCCAAATTGATTAGAATCTGTCTAGCAAGGCTATGTCAATGACTCTATATTATCTCAAATCATTCAACAGTTGGCCAATAACCTTTCTACTGTACCATATTACTCTTGGGATGGTGCTTCCCCAGAGCACAGATCTTCAGAAGGATGTCTTCTATGAACTCCATGCTTCTCCATCAATAGGGCACTCTAGGTTTCTCAAAACTCATGAGCGGGCATGGCATAACTTCTTTTGGAAGGGAATGAAAAGGGCAATTCAATAGATGGTGGCTAAATGTGATACCTGCCAATACAGCAAGGGTGAAATGACACTCCTTCCTAGATTGCTTGAACCCTTGCCCATCCCTACATGGATTTGGACAAATATATCTATGGATTTCATTGAGGGGCTCCCTAAATCTGGAGGGAAGGTGGTGATCTTGGTTGTGGTTGATCACCTCTCCAGATATAATAATTTTTGTGCCCTTAGCCATCCCTATATTGCCTTCTCAGTCATACAAATTTTCATGGACCAAATATTTCATCTTCATGGCATCCCTTCTTCCATTGTCTTAGATCATGATGCAACTTTCACCAGTCATTTTTGGATAGAATTATTATGACACACTAGCACCAAATTGAAGATGAGTTCTAGGTATCACCCACAAACAGATGGTTAGGCTGAAATTATCAACAAATGTTTGGAAACTTATCTTCGTTGCTTCACCTCAGAACAACAACATCAGTTGGCAAAGTGGCTCCCTCTTGCTGAATGGTGGTATAGTACCTCCTACCACACTGTATCTAAAATGACTCCATATGAAGCATTCTATGGTCAGGCACTGCCAATGCTCCTTCCATACACCCCCAACAGTTCACCAGTTCAGGCAGTCGACACGGTTCTCTAAACTCGGGATCAAATTCTTTGCATCTTGCAGGACAATATTCACATGGCAAGAAATCAAATGAAACAACAAGCTGATCAGCACCATTCTGAGCACACTTTTCAAGTAGGTGATATGGTTTTTATTCATCTACATCCATATAAGCAATCATCTTTGAAACTCAAAGGGCATCATAAGTTGGATCCAAATTTTTATGGGCCATATAAGGTTCTTCAAAAGATTGGATCAGTTGCTTATAAATTGGAGCTTCCTCCTTCCCATGTTCATCCAATATTTCATTTCTCTTGTCTAAAGAAAGTTCTTGGCACCAACATCAGAGCACAAACTATTTTACTAGAACTAGATAACAAAGGATCCATCATTTTGGAGCTAGAGGCAATCCTTGACAGGTGCATTCACTAGCTTCACTCCCAATCCATCACCGAGGTATTAATTCAATGGCATGGAATGCAACTAGAGGATGCTACATGGGAACCACTCCTTCAAATTCAAAAATAATTTCCACATCTTAAGCTTTGAGGACAAAGCTTTTCTAAGAGGGAGAGGATGTTAGGAACCCATGTTTAACCCTTCTCTTTACTTTGTTAGTATGTTACTTTTGGACACAAATGCTTTGTAAGTTGTTTCGTGAGTATATTGTATTATCCCACATTCATAGAAAGTAATAGTTGTTTAGATTAGACTTAGTATATAAGTAGGTGTTGAGGCCAATGAAGGCATCCATGAATTTATTGTATTGAGCTTGCTCAAAGGAGGTTGCCCCCTTGAAGTGGCCTACGATCAATAAATTCCTTCTGTGTTTATGCTATTTATATATATCTATTATTTCATGTATTTTTCATTATATTTTTGCAGGAGGTTCCTCTCATTTTTTACGAGTGCTTTTTTGGGATTCAAAGGAACACTAATTTTTAGAGCATTTTGGGTCAAATCCAACCTTGCCATTACACTCAAATGACCGGAAACCCTAAGATTAATTGTAAAATCATCAAAATTGGCCTTGGGATCATCTGGGGTAAAACAAATTTGCCAAGCATGTTGTACAACCTCCCCAGCATGCAATACAAGGTGAAAAAAATTCAAAAAAAATTTATTTTTCTTTCATTGTAAATTTTTTTAAAATTTTATACTAAAAAAATTGAGGTAAAGAGTTTTTTTGACAAGTAGAAATTTTTTTAAAGTTTAAAAAAAATAAAAGATTTAATAAGGGTACTTGCGCAATACCCTACTGTGTAAGCCCCTACACAAAGGTACCATAGGTGTTCCTGCACCTGTGGGTTCCTTTGGGCCCCATGCCCCCTTTTGGAGTTACTGTCCCTTAAGGGGCTCCCTTTTAGGGACCACAAAACCCCTTAATGGAGTTATGGGGTAGCTATCACCCCCACCCCAATTAATAATTTTTTCAACTTTTAAAAAATTTCAATAATTCCAAACTTAAAATCTTGTGCCAGTGGTCTGTACTTTTTGTCCCCTACCTCGGCCTTTGCACCATTTTTGGCCTAAGTGCCAAATTTAGCAATTGTTAGAATATCAAGGATTTACATTGATAATAAAGTCACTTTGTGACTTATAGGTTAGCAATTAGTTTATAGTTTAAATAATTGTCTTCCCGTTGAGGTAGTTGAATAAGTTACATGTATGTGAATATTTAAGGCTTTATAAATCCATAATGTGTTATATTGAAACTATCTCAAAATCATCAATATATATCATGTATGTTATTTTGTTGTGTATTCATTGTTTGATCAACTATCTATATATTTGCTCAACAATTTCAACATGGTATCAGAGCAATCAATTCATCATGTCCATGTTCAATTTATGTGAGAAGCATGGGATTACATCTATTCTCATTGTGAGGCATCCAATTTGAAGAGGAAAGAAGCATTAGAGAAAACAACAACACTGTAATTTCTGCATGCCTGTTTGAAGCATCAAAACTATTGTAGCAAAGTATAAAATGGTGTGAGAAATGTATAAAGTGGAGAAGTCATGGTTTTTTGTTGATGTTGCGTGGAAGTTCGAAGATTGTCATTTTTTGAAGAGTTTTTATTATTCTGCATATCTGTGGCCATTTTTTTAAAATCCAAGCGTTAAGTTTTGAAGGGTCATTGTGCATATCTGTGTCATTTGTTTTAAGATATTTTGTGCCAAGAGTGTTGGAAGTTAATGGTGTCAACCCTCAATATTTTCATGACTTTGTTGATTATCATGAGCCTCCTTCCCCATTGAGTGCATTGGAAGTCATATGCACTAGAGATTTTGGAAGCATAAGCACAAGCACATTTATGTTGGCATGTTTTCTTTTTGCTTAATTTTATGCATCAATGGAATGCACAAAGCCATGCTTTCCTCAATTTGCTAGGATTTGCAAAAATAAATATCATGCCCTCTTGGTTCTAGGTTTTGCTCACAAATCAATTCATAATGCTGCCAAAGATCTATGAATTGAATAACAGAATGACCATTGTCATGGTCTCTCTATTTTAGTAGATTCTAGTTGAGTAGTATTCTATGTCCAGCCATCACTACTTGGGTATGGTTCTTCATATATTCACTACTTTTGTGGAGATTATGTGTGATTAGTAAGCATATTAGGCATAGATTTAATATTGAGGATTTATATTTTAATATTTGTTTCTCTTAAATCAGTTTAAAAGAAAGTTTGTTGAGAGATTTTCAAAGTGAGAGTTAGTTCCATTAGGAAAAACAATTATTTGGAACTAAGAGATGAGGGTTCAAAACCCATTAAACAATATTTTATGCACTATAAGAACTACATAGGGAGGTATAAGATTATATTTTTGCCATTTTAAAATATATTTTTATTGTATAAAAGGTGCATTTTTGATTGAATCTGAAACCTATTATTTTTCCATTTAAACATGGCTACATATAGAACTCTTACCATCCATGTTACACCTAAGTGAGCATTTGGAGATTTGAATGCTACATCAGACATATCATATTGGAGGCAGGAGACACCGGAGGCTGGAGGATCCTTTCTCATCCTGAGATAGCTTCTCGCTTAGGGGTGATTCATTGCATGAGAAGCACCAGTATTTAGTTTGTGTCCCTTCATGGAGTGAGGTGGGCTTAGCAGTGCTTGATAAGGCTTGACAGTTCTTGAGAGTGCTTGACAGTACTTGGTTGTGGATTTTGGAGTTGGTCTTGATCCACATATGAATGTGTGTTACTATGGATTTTGGAGTTAGTCTTGATCTACAATTGGTTGGAGTTTGTACTGTGAATAGTTGAGTGAGTCTTGATTCACAGTCGAGGTTGGTTTTTTGTACTGTGAGTAGTTGAGTGAGTCTCAATTCATAGTAGAGGTTGGTGATTTGCTTGTGAATAGTTGAGTGTGTCTCGATTCACAAGTATTGTGGAGGTTTGATAATTAGGAGATCCATTGGTGAGTTTAGTTTGGTATTTCCTGGGTGAGCAAGGAGAATTGGTGGATAATTAAGTCACGGTCCATCAAAGTTTCCATAAGGGTTGTTGTGATCAACTCTTGTGTTTTGCCTTTTGTTCAGATTGCTATAATAAGGGGGGAATATTGGATGTAAACCCTTAAGGGGGGGTGTTAGAATATTAAGGGTTTACATTGATAATAAATCCACTTTGTGACTTATAGGTTAGTGTGATAGGTGAAAGTCAGGTGTAGCAGATCAGACATAGTCATGAAACCCTAACCCTACCATCATCAAGGAATCTAACCTAAATGAAATCAAAGAACAATGCAATTCAAGCATAACATCACCTAGACCGTGCGATTCCTTGTTTGAGAGATGTGGACTGCTTCTTCAACAATGAACAATTGCAATGCTGAAAGCTGCCATGATGGATGATAAAAGCTCAATTGGATGCTCAGATGCTCAAGATGATAATGTAGGTGCTATATGATTGCTGGATGTCTCATATGGAGTGAGAGGGTGTTTATATAGGACTTAGCCAAGATCAATCAACGGTGGAGATTCAGAGGCTATGTGAATGGCTAGGATTGAAAGTTACTAAATTTAGGTTCCATTAGTTGTGCATGTGAAGGATATGAATGAAAGTTGTCTTACAACACATGATTGACTGGACAAGTGTTGGAATGTGATGAAAGATGAGTGTTTAATTCAAATAAAATATTTGAATTAGTTGCAATATGAGTTAGATATTAATTAAATAAATTAAATTTATTTAATTAATAGGATAAATGAATAAAATGGGATAAGATATGATTGAGAAATGATGTGGAATTAATTAAATAAATACAATTTATTTAATTAATTGGCTAAGTAGGATGAGGATGGGATTAAATGGGATTTAATTAAATAAATAAAATTTATTTAATTAATTGGCTTAATGGATTAGGGAAATTAGGACAAAATGCTACAAGATGTCTAGGATAATATTTTAAGGTGTTGCTAGACATGGACAAATTTGGGTGTCTACATTTTGCCCCTCTTTGATACAATGTTCGATAGAGTGTTGTGTCAAAGAAGATATGATATGCATTCGGTAAACAAGTTATGCCCCAGTGTAACTGGTAGGTGATGCCCCCTCGAGAGGTAAGCCAGGCTAACCAGGAAGGGCTGGGTTGGCTCTCGATAGAAGAAAAAGGCTAAAAAGAAGGCTGACACGAAGAAAATGAGAGTTGGATGGAAGAAAATAGGTTGTGGCATAGAAGAATTAGGGTTGTGAGAAGGGCTATAAGTAGGTTCTAGATAGGATGATGGGCAGCTTTCAAGTAATTGCTCAGAATGAAAAGAAATGCAGTCCTTATGTTTGATATAGCATATGGATGTTATGCACCAGGGTATAAGAGACCAAGGTGTCGAGATATCCAATGCACAACTAGCGTGTTACAATCTTGTCTGAACGCATGAGGTCAAGATGTTGAGCCAGCATACACATGATATGAATAACAGCTAGTGTTGGACTTTGACGCTACAAGCAATGGTTTGAGCTTATCTCCACTACACATAATGATAGCTTGTTGGTTATATGTATGGAGTTAGTCTTAACATAGAATAGTCTCAAATGCATAAGAGACTATTTAGCTTCTCAAATGCTAGAGATATTGATATGTAAGATGCTAATCCCAACACGTACAAGATACCAATACGCATAGGAAGAGAATAAGATCATCCCACAAACACGGCATACGAAAGCTATATGACCATGCCCCAATCCTTACTTCATCACAACATACCAAGATATAAATGGATCAAGGCAGTCTTGATTAGGCATAGAAAAGGGACAAAAGATAAAACAAAAGATATTGTCATCACCGTCTCTTGCCAAATTTTGGGTGCTCTTGGATAGATCAAGCTGGCGCCTTGTTAAGAGGAAAGCTACATCTTGTTGAAGGCTAAAGTTGTTGATAAGCTGTTATAGCAAATGTTGGCTTAAGGCATGCGGACAAATAGCTTCTGGCATACTTTTGATTGGTTAAAGTGCTTGAGCTTTCAATATACACATGGTTTGCTTCTTGTTGGAGCTAATCAAAGAGAAGAAGATGGACGAGGAAAGAAGATGAAGAAGATAGGGTGGATCATCTGTGCTTGAGTACTGGAAACTTCCTTCGTATTCCAGACTGCCTACATACCCTGTATCCACGGGATCAAAGCACATTTACGATGAAGATGAGACATGATGAATATGTAGTTATGGGTTTTATTGATGATGTAAGTGATGAAAGATAGAAGAATGTGAGTGGAAAGATTGAAGGATGTTTAGAAGAAAGATGAAAGATGAATGATGAAAGGGGCTATCATCTTAGCCTAAATCAGAGTGCTTCCTTCGCATCTCAGATTGCCTACATACCCTGTATCCACGGGATCAAGGCGTCAACGATAGAGCTATATGTAGTTCTTATTGATGTCGCTAATTGGTTGGATGTTTGATCAAGTGACGTTTGTTGCGATTGTTGGATGAATGTGGATAGATTGCAAAGATATGGGTCCTAGTTGCAGGTCGTTAAGTCACATTTGTTGTTGGATATATGCCATGGCTGAAGTTGATAAGGTTTGTTGTGTTGTAAGCTGAGTTATTTGATGTGTTATGAGCTAGAGATAACAGGATCCACTTCCAAATAAGACTCGACAAATGCCCCAAGTGCGGGATGAGGTTTATTATGCAGAAGTGACAATGCAGAAAGATGTGGCCAAGATGCTAAGGTGCCAAAAGATATAGATATCACGACAATGTCTCAAATACGATAGCTAGCATTGGCAAAGACAAGGATGAAGACGAAAGGCTATGTGTGGGATTGCGATATGGCTTATGATTATGGCTTATACAAGATGAAGTGGGGAAATATGATCAAACGAACCAAACAGATGAGGGAAGTTGGTCACTACACATAGTGCCTGTTTGCCAGGTTTTCACTATGGTACTTATCCAAGGCACCTGTTTACTAGGTTTTCACCAGAGGATGGATTATTTATCGTATATATATATATATATTGTTTTTGTGTGTTTTTTTGTTTTTGTTTGTTTTTTTGTTTTTGTTTGTTTTTTTTTTTGTTTTTGGGGATAGCTGAGATTTATGGATAAAACTTCTTGAGATGAACGCTGTTGACTGGTTCATCCAAGGGAATGCCTTCAGGTGTTGACAGAGTGTATGCACCGGATCCATAGACTGCTGTGATAATGAAAGGACCAAGCCAATTGGGTTCAAACTTGCCCTGTTTCTCTCGATGTTGTTGATTCCTTTGGTTTTCTTTAAGGACAAGGTCGCCAACTTGAAATCTGTGTTCTCTGATCTTTTTGTTGTAGCTGCGGCGTAGCTGATTTTGATAGACTTGAAGATGGTTCAATGCTGTAAGGCGGTGTTCATCTAATAGCTCAAGATCATGGAGTCTGGATACTCGGTACTCTTCATCTGAGATAGTATGTTGCAAGGATATGCACAAAGAGGGGATCTCAACCTCGATAGGCAAAATAGCTTCAGTGCCATAGACGAGAGCATAGGGTGTGGCTCCAGTGGGAGTTTTGATGCTCGTTTTATATGCCCATAATGCAGGATGTAATTGTAGATGCCAATCTTGACCAGCTTCATTAACATTCTTTTTAAGGATCTTGATGATTGTCTTATTAGAGGCTTCAGCTTGACCATTTCTCTGAGGATAGTAAGGCGTAGAGAATCTATGTTGAATATGGAACTTGTTACAAAGATCTCTAACCTCTTGGTTCTTGAAAGGACGACCATTGTCTGTGACAATAGCTTGAGGAACTCCATAACGGCAGATAATGTAATGTAGGATGAATTTGGCTATTTGTTTACCTGTGATATAGGTCATTGGTATGGCTTCTACCCACTTCGTGAAATACTCAGTGGCAGTAATAATAAACTTATGACTGTTGGATGAAGTAGGATGGATTTTACCTATGAGGTCAAGTCCCCATTGCGAAAAAGGCCATGGAGTGACAATAGGCTGAAGCTCATGTGCTGGTGCATGTATTAGATCTCCATGTTTCTGACATTGTAGACATCTCCTTGCAAATTGCTGGGCATCTTTTTCCATAGTTGGCCAATAGTATCCTGCTCGTAGAAGTTTCTTAACAAGGCTAGGGCCAGCGGAATGCAAACCGCAGACACCTTCGTGTACTTCACGTAAGGCCGTTTTTGCTTCCTCGAAATCAAGACATCTAAGAAGGATACCATCAAGACTCCGGCGATAAAGGGTGTCTCCTAAGATAGTGTAACGAGAGGCTCGACGGATAAAGGTTTTGTGCTAGGTGTTGGATAGTTGACATGGAAAGATTTGATTACGGAGATACTCGTATATATTCTTGTACCACGACGAGTTGGGACCAACAATTTCACATATGAGCTTAGATTGTGGAACTTCAAATGCTGGGATCAAAAGCTGTTCAACCAAGAATTCACATTTATAGGTGTTAGATGGCATGTCTAAAAGAGATCCCATCATAGCCATGGCATCTGCTGCTCTATTTTGTAGTCTGGGAATTTGCTCAAAAGTAATATCCTCAAAATATTTCTTGAAATCATCCACCATTAGCTTGTATGGAAGAAGCTTTTCGTCTTTTGTTTGATATTCATCTAAGACCTGTTTGATAACCAGCTGAGAATCACCAAAGACTCGTAACTATTTGATAGCCCATTATACTGCCATGCGCAAGCCTGTGATTAAAGCTTCATACTCTGCTATGTTGTTGGTACATGGGAATGCTATTCTGTATGATTTAGGTATACAATCTCCTTGGGGAGTGACAAACAAGATACCTGCTCCAGAACCATGTTGTGTGTGTGATCCATCAAAGTATAGTTGCCATCGTGTTGGAGAATTCAAAGTAAACAATCCTTCATCAGGGAATTCTGGATATATTGGCTGAATATCTGTGATGGGTGCTGCAGCTAATTGATCAGCAATAACTTGTCCTTTGATAGCTTTGCGGTTCACATATTATATGTCAAATTCACTTAAGATCATAACCCATTTGGCTAATCTCCCTGTGAGAAGGGCTTTTGAAAGGAGATACTTGAGGGGATCCACATTAGAGATGAGCTTCGTTGTTTGGTTCAGCATATAGTGTCGTAACTTTTGGAAAGCAAACACTAATGCTAAACAAGCTTTTTCCATGAATGAGTAATTGAGTTCATAGCCCACAAGGGTTCTGCTGATGTAGTAAATGGCTTGTTCTTTTCCTAAGTCATCATGTTGAGCTAGAAGGGCACCCAATGCTGCGGTTGTTGATGATATATAGAGCAGTAATGGACGATCAGGTATTGGAGGTACTAACACAGGAGGTGTTGCCAAGTATTCCTTTGTCTTATCAAAAGCCTGTTGACACTTTTCATCCCACTTAAAAGGTTCACCCTTACGAAGAAGATGTTGAAAAGGATGACATTTATCTTCTAGTTGTCAGATAAATCTGCGGATAGATTGTAGCCTACCTTGTAAACTGCGGAGCTGTTTGAGATTCGTTGGTGGAGGCATTTCTATGATAGCTTTTACCTTAGCTGGGTCCACTTCTATCCCTCGTTGAGACACAATATATCCCAATAGTTTTCCTGATGTTACACCAAATACACACTTCTTTGGGTTTAGTCTAACTTGGTATTTTTCTAATCGATCAAAGATTTGTGCCAATACTTGTAGATGTCCTTCTCTTGTCTTGGATTTTCCCAGGATGTCATCAACATAGTCTTCCATGATAGTATGAAAAAGGTCATGAAAAATAACTATCATGGCTCGTTGATAGGTAGCTCCAATGTTTTTAAGACCAAAAGGCATTACAACCCAGCAATAGGTACCCCATGGACAGATAAAGGATGTTTTATCTTGATCTTCCTCTGCTATTCGGATCTGATTATAACCTGAAAATCCATCCATCAAAGATAGCATTTCATGTCCTACTGTAAGATCTACAATGTTGTCTATGCTTGGCAGTGGGAAATCATCCTTAGGACAAGCTTTGTTAAGATCTCTAAAGTCTGTGCAGCAACGAACACGTCCATCTGGTTTTGCTACAGGTACCAAATTTGAAACCCATTCTGGATAATCAATAGGCTTTATAAATTTTGCTTCTAACAGTTTCTAAATTTTTGCTTTGACCAATAAGGCAACTTGTGGATGCATTTTGCGCAATTTTTGTTTGACAGGCTTTGCATCAGGAGATACTGCTAAATGATGTACCACAAGTGAAGGATCTAGACCTGGCATGTCTGCATAAGTCCATGCAAAATTTATAGCTCTTCTCATAAAAAATGCTGTGAAGTTTCTTCGTTCTTGCTCTGATAGTGATGCTGCCAAAAAAGTAATCTTCGGATTCTACTCTGTTCCCAAGTTCATGTCTTGTGATTTTTCCACTAGCACAGTTGATTTCTCATGGTAATCAGTGGCAATAGGAAGATCAAATCCCTCATCCTTAGGTGCCTCAAAGAGGTTTTCACCTTCAGATACGTCCTTTATTTTTACTTTTTCATGGTCAAGAGATGCCTTGCGGTTTTCACCTAGTGACCTATTTTGTTGAATTTTGTTTATTTCACTTTTGCGATTGAAGGATTTGATACTTCCACCAAAATATGCTAGTTTAGGTAAATCCATCATGAAACCTACTTTATGATCACCAAGTGGAATACCTTGTCTCAAACCCATGAATTCTGCAATGGCTTCGTCATTTTCAAATGTATCTAATATCGGTGCCCCCTATTGGTCCCAATCAATGAGGTCAGGATATACGAGTGAAAGGCTAATGGAGGAATCGTGATGACTAGAAGAGGCTGCGGAAAACATGAAGATGGAATGTTCTTGAAAGAGGTCAGTGATATGAAGGGAGGAGTCATCAATAGTATCTGAATTAGAAGTCTCTCCTACTGAAGAAGGTCCAACGTCAATGTCAGAAATACACTTAATGTCTTTGGGTCGCGGTACCTCCGGTTGGTAACCAAGGCCTTGCTTATTAAACTTCTTAGACACAATAATGGGCTCAGTAGGTCCTTGTTCCTATGATCCCAAGCCGCCATGTCCTTTATAGCCCATGTTCTTTATGATATGAAACCCATTGTTGTATCACTCTACTTCAAGTTGGACTTGGTCATTTTCATCAAAGAATATCCAAGAGTTGATGTCCTCAATGTCTTCATCATCCAAGAAACCACCCTTAATGAATACTGTAGGGGGAGCTTTGATAACAGTGGAGGATGAAGTTGGCTTGGATGTAGAGGGCTTACCATAGGATTTAGGAGATAATGGAAGGGTACCAACGCAATAGGACTCTTGTAATTTGTATTCACCAGGGCCATGTTCGGTATATTTGATATGGAGGTTGGAAGCAGCTTTGCTAGATGATGGCTTGAGAAGATCGGATGGGTTGATATAGGATGAAGATGGATATGCCTCGGTGTTGATAGGAATGCGATTTGGACTCTGATATTTAGCTTGAAAGGCACGGCAGAACTCAAATGGGTTGGGATCAGCTTGAATGGTAACCTCAACACCCTTATGTGGAAATTTAAGGCATTGGTGGTATGTAGAGGGAACTGCTTTAAGGGTATGGATCCAAGGGCATCCAAGGATGATGTTGTAAGGAAGATCAATATCAAGGACTTGACAGCGAGTTTCTGTAATGACTGGCCCAACTTGAATAGGCAATAAGATAATCCCTTCGATATCTCTTTCAGCGTCATCATATGCTCTGATGGTAATAACATTGGAGGTGTCAACATCTTTCTTAGAATATCCCAATTGCTTGATAAGTTTCAAAGAACATATATTAAGACCAGCTCCCCCATCTATCAAGACTCATTTGATACGGCGTTGTTTAACAAATACCTCAATATGGAGGGCTTCGTTGTGTGACAGATGAATGGAGGGTTGAAGATCTTTGTCGGAAAAGGTCAAATGACAAGGGGCTGCAATGCTAGCGACCATAGATTGGAATTGTGTGATATTAATATTATTAGGCACCGAAGACTCTTGTAAGGCTTTATCAAGGATAGCTTTATGTGCGGGGGATATGCGGAGCAACTCAAGAATAGATATGTGTGTGGGTGTTTTACCAAGGTGATCCAAGAGGTTATAGTCAGAGAGAGATCGAGGAGGATGGGGAGGTGCTCCTTGAATAGTAACTTGACCTCTTCGCATGGTTACGGCATAATCAGGTGCTCTCCCTTGCACAGTAATGGTAGAAATGCGAGCATGGTCAATGCGGCCAATGGTAGATGATGCATAGTTATACGGAATAGCATTTCTAGCCTGAAGGTTATTTGTTTGATCATGAGATGGAAGTGGATTCTTGAAAGTCTCTAGATCATAGTTTGATGTTGATTGTTGAGCAATTTGAGCTGTTGAAGGTGTGACGTTGATTAAACCTTGATCAATGCAGTCTTGGATAACATGTTTTAAGCGCATACAACCATTTGTTTTGTGCCCTTTAACTCAATGGTAATCACAATACTCATTTTCTTTGTACCAAGGAGCTCAAAAGAGTGGTTTGCCATTTGGTGGTGCATCGGGTAGAATAATATCTCCTGCTTGAAGTAGCTTTTGAAGAACAACTTCCATGGGTTCCACTAACGGTGTAAATTATCGGCGTGGATTGGAAGTTTGGCGTTGGTTTCTTCATTGTGGAAAAGGCTGTCTTGGTGTAGAGGCTGCTTGAATGTTGATGGGAGCTCTCATAGTTTGAATATTCTTCGCGTCTACAATACCGTCATTTACAACATTCTTGTTCTTGTTCCAAAAGGGAGACTTATCATTGGAATTTTGGGGAGAATCTTTGTTGTCGCGAAAGATCTTGATAGTGCCCTTGGCAATTAAGGCTCATTCAATAATAACTCCTTTGGAAACTAGTTCGTCAAAGGTGCTAGCACTCTGCAATTGTAGTTGGAATGATAGCTCAGGATGAAGATTTTGAACAAAGATGTCAAGCTGTTGTTTCTCAGGTATTTCCCATGATAATTTGCTAGCCATATTACGCCATCGTTGGGTAAAAGCAGAAAAGGGTTCACCGTTGCACTGTTTGGTATTGACAAGGTCATTCATGTTTACCTCATGTTCAATGTTGAAGGGAAAGTGTGATCAAAATTTGTTTGCTAATTCCGCAAAAGATTTGATGCCTAGGGGTAAATGAGAAAACCATTCAAGAGCTTGTCCTGCTAAGCTTCGAGGAAATAGTCTCAAAAGATACGTATCATCATAAGAGACATCAAGACATGCTACAAAAAAGGCTCGAAGATGGTCTTCCAGATTCCCTTTCCCTTTGTATTTATCAAATTGTGGGATTTCAAAATGTGGTGGAAAAGGTATCATATTAAGAGACTTGTCAAATGGACAAGCGCATATGTTTTCAAGAGAAAAAGGTTTCTTGCCTTGTCCTACCCTTTCATCGATCATCTGTTGAACATCTGCTGAAGATAATTGCTGTTGTTGCGAAGGGGGTGGAGTATGGTAGGAGATATATTGTGGTTGCGATTGTGGGATATATGGAGTTGTGACTGTTTGTTGCGGTTGTGTACCCACAATGTATGTCAAAGGATTGGTATGTGACACGTATGTGTTGGAGGATTGTTGTCCTTGAGACACAAGCAGCAATTGGGTGTGCATCACATAGGAAGTGGATAGTGGATTGATAGTAGCGAATGGTTGGGAAGTTGGGATTTGATTCGTGACATGGTAAGTAATGGAGGGATTGGTAGATACGACAGAAACATTTGGATTTGTATTTTGGACGATATGAGGATGGGTATGTGTCATAGGTTGGGTGACAATAGGAATGCTTTGGGTAGCATAGGATGGATTGATGGTGCGTGAAGGATTGGAAGAATATGACGACATGGATGTAAGTTGATCAACATAAGTGATCTTATTGTTCGGATTGGCTTGAGAAACGGGGGGATCACTCATGTCAATGAGACTAACGTTGGGATTATATGATAGCATTGAGGTATTAGCAGTTGGTATATGGGATATGGTATTTGTATGAGATGTAGTAGATTGTAATGGGTGTGAAGCATGGACAACATGTGTTGTTGGAGTGGTTTGGGAGGTTTGCACACTATAAAACATGGGAATAGCTTGTGATGCTCGAAGTATTTGCGCTTGTGTTACATGGACAACTTGTGTTACTTGAGGCATGGAAACAGTCATGGTAGAAGGAGAGATATGTTGAGGAACATGGAAAGGTGGAATGTTGAGATTTTGTGACATGAGAGGGAGCACATTGGTGGGCACTATCAATGGTTCTAAAGTATGCTCTGATCGTGGTGGCTCAAAGGAAGCAACAATAGGCAATGAGGACGATGTTTGCGATGTAGTAGGAGATGATGTGACTATAGTAGATGGTCTATTCGCAACAACAGCAGTAGTGTTGGGATCTTGCTCTCTAATAGTGGATATGTCAAAGTCCTTTGGTAGTTTAGCACCCATGCGAGCAAGTTGGAGAAAGCAACGATCAGGCTCAGATATCATGAGTTTCTCAACTTGGTCCCATAGATAGGTATCTTGGAATTCTGATGAGTCGTCTTGAGATTGTTCTTCGAAAGTTTCCAAGGATGGTGTAGGTTGCATTCATTGTGAAGATGACTCACCAATAGTGTATCCTTGAGGCATGAACATATGAGGAGGCATACCAATTGTGAATTGAGTTGTGTCCTTAAGAGGTGTTGTGAATTGTTTCATCTCAGCTTGCAATTAGGCTTCCATTTCAGCTTTCAATTTGGCTTCTATTTCAGCTCAATATTGACTCCTAGTTTGAGGCATGATGTTGATGATGAAGTTGAGCTTGTCAAAGTTTTGAGACCCAAAAGATGATAGTTGGCTAGTTGGTTTATTGGTTGTTGTTTTGGTTTGCTGGTTTGGCTAATTCACTTGGTTGATTTTGTTTTGGCTGAGTTGTTGTTGTTCAGTTGTTGTTGGTTGTCCCTAGAGGATAGCTCAAACACTCAAGGGAAAGATTGTTTGCTGTTGATGTTTGTTAGAGCTAAAGCTAAAGGATGTTGTTTACTGAAGCTAAAGCTGAAGGATGATGTTGGCTGAAGCTAAAACTGAAGAATGTTTGCTGATTGAAATGATTGTGTTGATGTCTGATTTGCTGGTTAGGGTCTCAAAAAGATGGAAAGCTCATGAGTTGTGATTGATTGATAAGCTCAAAATAGGAGACAAAGTCCAGGTATTTGCTGTTGATCAAAGAGAAGTCTGAAAGCTGATGTTTAAGACTCAAGCAAGCTGGACCTGTGGCTAATTTAGCTGAGGGACTGAGGTTTGCAGGTATTTTAGCTACAGGCAACTAATGATAGCTCAAATGCGACTCAAAGGATTCCAAAGGCGATCAATGATAGCTCAGATGCGATCTGGTTTAGGCTCAACAGAGAATGACAGTGTTAACCAGAAGCGAATACTATGCCAGAGGTGACGACTATTGGTGTAAAAGCGATTTTCTGTTGATCAGAGGCGACTCAGATATCCCTAAAGGTGGCAGTCTGTTGTTCAAAGGTGAGCTCGTTCAGTCATAAGGCGACTAACTGCGGCTTAAAGGTGATTTGGCTCAGACAAGATGCGATCGGTTATGGTTTAGATGCGATTTGGTTCGGGCAGTAGGTGATCAGCTGTGGTTTAAAAGTGATTCTGTTCAGGCAAAAGGTGATCAACTGTGGTTTAAAAGTGACTCTGTTCAAGCAATATGCGAGCAGTTGTTGTTTAAAAGCGACACAGGTCAGACTAAAAGTGGATTACTATAGTTCAGAAGTGATGTCTGTGATCTGTGCGCGTAGTTTAGGTTCAAAAGTGACTGTGTTTGTCCAAAAGTTGTCTAATTTTGTAGTTTTTCAGCAAGAAAATAGTGATAACAGTCACTCACACTCACAACAAGCACAAACTGATACAACCTAGGCTAGGATAGGATAGTATCCGTTGAATCCCCTGGCCGTGCTTATTCAAAGCGGATAGCTTTAGGATCTTGGTAGCACCGGCTCCCCTCCACGGCACTCACTTCTCACGCATACCAAGTTTGGGGCTTCCTATAAGGCTTGTCCCCACACCAAACCTTAGGATTGTCCCTGCTATCTCTACTAAGAACCACGTGAATCAGGGCCGCTTCAAAGGTCCCACCTTTTGCATCAACAGATAGAAGGTTTTTGGCTACTACACAAAGTTACTAATAAGGGCATCCGTTCGGGTGGCTATACATGCGGCAACACTACTCTCCGTTATGGAGTCTCCCAGCCTCCAAGGGTTGTGCCTTGGAGGGTTTTGGGGGAGGTTGGCTGTCGGTATAACGCAACAGTACCTGTTGTTTGCGGCTTTCGACACAAACACTTTTCTTATATAGTGGTTCGGAAGGACTTGGCTTTAGCCCGTTACCGCTTGGGTCGTATCCCTTCTCACACTGGGAAGGCAGGCCCTCTAAAGATAATGACAAGTTCTCATACACCCAAGATCCATTTGATAGGCAAGGGGAGAGGATACTTTTGCCATTAAATTTGGGTTACAATCAGGCACATGCAAGCAAACAAAAAAATAAATCAAGCACAGAGCAAACAATAGTTCATTTTAAGCACCAAGCCTAAATATGCCTAATTTAGTGAAAAACCACAAATCTTGGACCGATCGAACCTGCAACAGATATGTCAGTAGTTTGATAACCTCCTTTCTTGGACAAATCGATAAGATGCTGCGCAAATACCCAATTAATAGCCAAAAAATCAAACTGGAACTGAAACAGATTTGAAAACAACAAAACTTACTAGATGCGATTCACTGCTGATCAAAAGTGATCTTCATTTTACCATAAGCGAAAGACTGCAGATCATATGCGACACTGAAAATACAGTATGCAACACCTGTCAGCTCATAAGTGATGCGTATTAGCCAAAAGCGATCAATTGAGGGTTAAATGCGAACAGTATCTGCAAAATATAGCCGACAGACAAAACCCTAGCCTAACAGGCGATCACTGTCAATTCAAAAGTGATTCTCATTAATTCAAACGCGGCCTCTATAGACTCATACGCGATCCATCTATACCCAGAAGTGACCTGTTGCAGGACAAAAGTGACCTGTATCTGCAAAAACACAGTCGAAACCCTAACCTGCACAGGCGATCACTCTTAGTTCATATGCGATTCAGATCAGTGTGAAAGCGACTACTGTCAGATCAAAAGCGACGCGGACATGTGCAAAAGCGGCCACTGTTAGTTCAAAAGCGATCTGAATATGTGCAAAAGCGGCCACTGTTAGGTCAAAAGTGATAAATACAGTCTAAAAGCAACCGTAATCAGTGCTAAATCACAGGTGAGCCTTTTTAAACTAAAAGTGATACAAATGATACCTAGGTGATGACTGTCTGTTTAAAGGCAATCCAGAGAGGTAAATGCGGCCTATTCCAGCTTAAAAGTGGCACAGAGATCCGGAAGTGGCAGATTTTCGTTCAGAAGCGACCGGAATTTACTGCAAGCACCTGCAAAATCTAATCTTCAAAGAAAACAACTCTGAAAAATGAAGTCAATCAAGGACGTGAGTCCCACCGGGCGTGCCAAAATGTGATAGCTGAAAGTCAGGTGTAGCAGATCAGACATAGTCATGAAACCCTAACCCTACCATCATCAAGGAATCTAACCTAAATGAAATCAAAGAACAATGCAATTCAAGCATAACATCACCTAGACCATGCGATTCCTTGTTTGAGAGATGTGGACTGCTTCTTCAACAATGAACAATTGCAATGCTGAAAGCTACCATGATGGATGATAAAAGCTCAATTGGGTGCTCAGATGCTCAAGATGCTCAAGATGATAATGTAGGTGCTATATGATTGCTGGATGTCTCATATGGAGTGAGAGGGTGTTTATATAGGACTTAGCCAAGATCAATCAACGGTGGAGATTCAGAGGCTATGTGAATGGCTAGGATTGAAAGTTACTAAATTTAGGTTCCATTAGTTGTGTATGTGAAGGATATAAATGAAAGTTGTCTTACAACACATGATTGACTAGACAAGTGTTGGAATGTGATGAAAGATGAGTGTTTAATTCAAATAAAATATTTGAATTAGTTGCAATATGAGTTAGATATTAATTAAATAAATTAAATTTATTTAATTAATAGGATAAATGAATAAAATGGGATAAGATATGATTGAGAAATGATGTGGAATTAATTAAATAAGTACAATTTATTTAATTAATTGGCTAAGTAGGATGAGGATGGGATTAAATGGGATTTAATTAAATAAATAAAATTTATTTAATTAATTGGCTTAATGGATTAGGGAAATTAGGACAAAATGCTACAAGATGTCTAGGATAATATTTTAAGAAGGTGTTGCTAGACATGGACAAATTTGGGTGTCTACAGTTAGTAGTTAGTTTATAGTTTAAATAATTGTATTCCCATTGAGGTAGTTGAAGAAGTTACTTGTACGGGAATATGGAAGGCTTTATAAATCCATAATGTTTTCCTACTCTTCCACTGGTCACTTGTTTCACTAAGCATCTACATTTTGTAGATGTCAAAAGTTGGTAGAATTCCTCGAAATTTGGTGGAGATGGATTCTTTGTCAAATCTACCCTTCACCGTTGGTAGTTTCACTTTTGCACTTGATCTTTAGAGGTTTCATTCTTGGCCATACGAAGGTCTTTTTCCGTGATTTTTTTGAAATGGGGAAGAATTTTGTGATCTTTGTAGTGGTGTAGATAGTTTCTAGTTTGGGCTTCTATTTTTTTCAAGATTTCTATTTTCTTAGTGTTGTTTCTATGCAATTCTTATTTGGGGAACTTTGATGAGCCACATCTTGGGCATATGGACTCCTTTTTGGGTCCCATTTTTTGAAAGTACATATTTTTCTATGTAATTCATCATGGTGCTATCAATTTCTTCTCTTTCTATTGGAGAATTGTATTTCTAGCATGTGGTGTTTTTTGGACATTGTTGTTGGAGTCTAGGACAACACTGAGAGGAGGGGTGAATCAGTGTTGTGTAAAAAACACAAGTTTTACAACTTTTCTAGATTGACAATGATGTTTATCAATTTGAACTAATTACTTGAACAATTAATCAATAAATGATCTATCACATATATCACATATGGTAAATGAAGCTATGGAAGACATTAAGACATGAGATTATGACACAAGAAAATTATAGAGTGGAAAACCCTTCCAGGGTAGAAAAATAACTCAAAATGCCTCACTGGCTTAAGTATAAAATCTTTAACTTTACAAAGTCTCACTAACTTGTGATTGCCTCACTGGCATACAAAAAAGTCTCACTGACTTATATAACATGTCTCACTGACTCAATATTGCCTCACTAGCATAGGAAGGTCTCACTGACCACAACCCTCACTGGCATACTGTGCCTCACTGGCATAACAAACACCATCATCAAAACACACTATAAAATATGTGCAAGAAATGATTGCAACTCAATATGATTTGCACCATTACAAAACATGTCTTCTCAATCCAATCCAAATGTCAATCTCATGATCTTTGCACAATCAAATTCATTTGTGTCTTCATACTTGGCATGATTCAATTTGTAAATTCTTTGCATAATATCTTCATCCTTGTTTGATTCAAAAAATATAATCTCATATATCTCTCAAATTATGATTCATCTATTTCTTCACAAAAATCTCTGCATGTTGGTTCACACTTCTCAATTTTTTAATGCATCTGCAATACCATTATATACGAAAGATAATGTCCTTTCATATTCTTCTCAATCCTCATATTGAACTCTGTATCTATATCTTCATAAATAAGGAATATCCAAAAATAAGATTAAAATCCTTTGTTTTGCATAACCATTCATTTTCTTGATCCATCTTCCTTTCAATAAAAATAATGAATGATATTCATCATATATCACTAAATAAAATCATCAATGGATTGCTTCAAACTACCTTTTTAACAAAAATGAAGTGCCTTCACAAATTAATTCATCTGCAAAATAACATAGCCTTCCATATTCGTTTCTCAACCTTTTCAATCTGAGCATGTATGTCTTCATTATTATCCATTCATCAAAAATATATCTCCACAAAAAAATCTTTAATTTATTCCAACAAAAACTCTTCAGATTCCTCTGTGCACTTCAAAGACCCTTCCAAGAATTTCAATCTACAAAAAATAAAACATCTGCACAATTTGTTCTCTTAATTTGCCAAAAAAATATCTTCCATTTTTTTCAATCTTCAAAACCATTCATATTCCCTATATAAATAAAAATTATATCTCTTTCAAATTCTTCAATCTGCAAGATAAATATTTTCCAAAAAAAATCTTTTAAACTTCTCATCTGTAAGAAGCCTTCAATCAATCTACAAATAACATCTCTCAATCTGCCTTGAAAAATTTCTTCAATATCTCAAACCCTCTTCTTAAAAAAAATCATACTGGTATATGAAAAAAAACTTTTAAAAACTTCCACTTCTTTCCTTTTAGAAAAAATAAGAAGACTTTACCTATTTTACTTTTGAAGAAATATTAAACTTTGAAATAAATCTTCTTTAAAAACAAGCTTTAAAAACTTCAAAGATTCCTCCTATTTAGAAGGCAAGAAAATAGCCTTTATTTTTCCTTAAAAAACTCTCCTTAAAAATCTCATAGAAGATGCCTTTTAAAAGGCAAATAAATAGGAGATGAAAAGTTATTTTAAAATAAAATAAAGCATTTACAAATGCATTTTCCCACTCTTTTAAAAGCACCTTCGAATTTCATGGAGCCTGATTTCATATTCACACTAAAATATATTCCATGCCTTTTTATGAATAACTCATAGTCTCCATAAAGCATTCAATGTTTTTTAAATATATTTTGCCCCTTTGAATATTCAAAGCACGTAATCTTTTATAAATGATTAAACTTCACTTTCTTCAATGTCATAAAGCTATAACATAAAGGGGATCAATAAAATTTCTAATATTTAAAAAAAACATTAAGACTTATGTGGTGCTCCCCTTAAAATATGTTGTCCACTTCATAAATAATATAAGTCAAGCTCTCCTTTAAATATGCATAGAGCTCCCATAGGGATCATTGAATATATTAATATTTGATGCATTTTTTTAATTCTTGGACAATGTCTTCTTCAAATATTTAATATATTAACATATGAAGACATGACTTGTAAAAGACTTGAAAGCCATTGTATACCTCTGCATATGTCACAGCTATCAACATCAACAAATAAAGATCAAATGTAAATAAAGACCATACCACCAAACCACTATCATTATGAAGACTATGCCACTGTATATCCGATATCAACTGCAATGTCAATCAACTATAACTATATATCAAAAGTAACATTAATGTCCTATGTCACAGAGATGAGAGCATCATATATACTATACCAATGCCATATGATAGTAACTCCCACATGGAGAACACCATACTATCAACACTGAAAACATTATGAAGGCCAAACCTATGAAGATCAAGAATATAAGTCCAACACAAACAAGTTAGCATCAATTTATTATGTGATCAACAATTGATGTGATCAACCTGATCAAACAAGTGATCATGAAAGAAGATGATGATCAATGGTTAACATCATAAACCAAAACTGATAACTCCAAGGACCAATATGAACACCAAACACCAAGAACATGAGAATCCATCCTGAGACAAACTTGAAGATATCCTGATCAAACAGAAGCATCTCATTTCTAACCATATTTGCATATCTGACAACACATGTCCTGATGACATCAAACAAACTAAGAACACCTTTTTGACATCAATGACAATATACTTTCATCAATCTCCCCCTTTGTCATTGATGGCAAAACTAAATAATGCAATTTTTCTTTCTCCCTCTTTTTGACATTTGATGACAAAGACTGAATTAACTCCCCCTGAGAACAACTCCACTGAAAGATGTTATAGATTGATCATAACAATTATATTGCAATATGAAAACTTTGAAGATATAAACTCCTGTTATCTTGTTATCTTCATATCAACCAAAAATTGATATACCACTTACCCAAAAATCCTTAATACCACGTGTATTTCAAAAGATTGAAGGCACTGAACACTTATGCAATTTGCTGTCCAAAACTTATCCTGAAAGCTTTGTCCTTGCACATCAGCATCTTAAATAACATTCAACTTGAGAGCAATAAGACATCATGAAACATACATTTGAAAACTTACATCCTGAAGAACAATACCACTTCTTGTTATAATGAAGACTAACATATATCTGCTAATAATCACATACTCCTGATGACATCACAATCGACCCTTTTTGACACACATGACAAATCTCCAATAACTCCCACATAAAGCATGATGGCATAAAAATAGCATTTAGGATTTTGATAAATTAGCCTTTTGACATGACATATATGAATTTGAATATCATGCAAGACTACTCATCACACTCTTTAACTCAAAAACACCAATCATGAGGACTACACATCTTAGGATGACATGATGATCACACAAGATATGATCTTGCAAAGACTTCCATGACTATAGTCAATCTACAACAACCTACAATCAATTTACTCCTGCACACTTCTTGGCATGACAAAGAATGAAGACCATCATGAAAGGAATGAAGACTATCTGAAATGAAGGCCATCCTACACATGACACTTTTACAACACCATGTCAAAACCACTATCCATACCTTTGCAAAAACAAATGAATTGACTTCATCCATTTGCAAATTCCTCAACCAACAAATGTTAATATCTAAATAGAACTTCTTGATTATACCCAAGATCATGTCAATTGTTATTCATATCAAACCATCAAGTCTGTAAATCAACAAACTAACTGCACCATCAACACATTTCAAGAACACTTTGGATTGCAATACCATGACAACTCAACCTTTGTAATCATCAACATGATCAGGATCATTTGTCAAACAATTTGTGCATTGAACTCCTAAACATCTTTTCAATATCATGAAGCATAATGAACCAATGATCACCTATATCACTAACATACACTGAATATCAACATTGTTAGCAACATCACCATCAACTATATGAATTTAAATTCATAAGGTTGGTAAGAATAAACATGATAAAATCATCATATCAAATTATCTCCTTCCTAAAACTTTCTTGGGGTAAATTGATAGAGCATTTGACACCTCCCCCTTACTTCATGCTATATTATGTAATAGATGAAGTGACTTGTGCAAGATGCACAAGCTTGAAATCTATCTTCTCTTGTTTTTGTTTCTACCTCCAAACTTTTATAGGCTCTTTCTTCTATTCAATTTTCTTTATCCAAACCTTTTCAACCTTTTTCTTTTCCCAACCTTTCAAATTAGATGATGCAATTCTTCCAAACATTCTGCAACTATATGCTTTGTGACTAGGAGAGTGACACTTGAAACATATAACATTAGTATTCCATATTGAGACAAATTGACTTCTTCTACAATTAATTGTCTTGTATCCAAAGTGATTACAAGTATAACAATAACCATTAAATGAATAATTATACCTATACATGTATGCTTGTCTTGTAGGAGCAATTCTTCTTTGATTGTACATTTTGTCTTCAAGGGCAGCAATATGATAATTTAAATCAATCTTCTTTTTAGGAATTTCTCTAACTTTGGAGCATTCTCCTTTTTCATAACCAAGTCCAGTAGTGTCTCTATGTTGTTTTTGTTTACTAAGAATCTCTTGTAACTTGCTTGTGCTCTCATCAAATTTGAGATTCTTCTCCAACTACTTTCTAACATCCTCAATTTCTTTACTTAAAAAAATTATTTTTCCTTCAAGATTTTGACATTCAACCTTCTTAGCCTCCAAATCAGATTTTGCTTCTTCAGCTATCCTCTTAGCTTTCTCAACTTCTATCTTCAAACTTACAATCAATTTGGATTCACCTGTTTGATTCTTCAACTCTATAATCAGGTTCTAGCATCTTCAAGGTCTATAAGAGCTCTGTCTTTTAAGTCTCTTTCTTATTGTAGTTGTTGATAACTGAGAAGGGGGGTGAATCAGTTATCTTAATTATTTCAGCTTTTTGAACTTTCTTAATAATTAATGCAGCATCAATTCAAATAAGCAAACATAACCATGAAATGGAAATACACATGACACAATATTTTTGACATGGAAACCCTGTTAAGGGAGAAAACCACGGGGTGATTAACCCAAGAATGTATTCTCTGTTAGAAGAATCAAAGTACAAAATGGCACCTGCCAATTTAGGGCTCACTGCCTGAGCACACTACTCATAAGAGGCTCATTACCTACAAGAGAGGAAGATAACACAATGTTTGAACTGATGAGAAGTATCAACACATGCTAGGATTTAGTTCCGGTTGAGCTCAATAAACTGATCTGCTGCACTTCATTCTTGCTTTCTTTTGGTTCAGCTGTCCTGTCACATTCCAAACCTGTCTCACTACCTTCACACTACTCTTCTTCTTTTCTTTGCACAACTATTTATTCACACAACACACCTTCATATCTAAATTCATCTGGTATATATATCTGCGCAAGTAATCTCACCACTTTTCTAGTCGGCATCTGGAATAGTCAATATTTTTCCCAAGCTTTGATCTGTTGGCTAGATCCTTACTTACCAAGAGATTTGGATCTAAGAGATGCTTGTAGAAGTCATCAATCATGTTAGCCAATCATGAATGACACCTTAAAAAACTTAGTCATTAGCAATATCTCTTCTAGATTTGGGTCTGACACTCTGTCGGTATAGTTCTTCCTCTGTCTACTCTACCAAACAGGAACCCATCACTCAAGTGCTCATATCTCTTCATCCTTCCATCACCGAAGGCTAAATCCTTGGAATCTATTAGTCAAAGTACTCCTCTTGACTTCCCCAAATCCGTACTTCACTGAGATACTTCCTCTGAGAGATCCGAACTTGACTGTCGGACCTTGCTGACTGCTCTATTCTTGCTTACTGGATCATAACACTTCTTCAATCTAACTTCCAGTAGAGACTCATCATGTCTTGTGGATGTGTGGGATAACCTTTGTTGCCATCAATGACAACATACATGAATCCATATAGTGTCTCTTGCCAACAATCTCCCCCTTTGGCATTGATGGCAACACTTAGTGAAAAATGACTAAGTGTCACACTATACTCCCCCTTTGCTGATGCTTTGTTTTTATATACATTTTTAGGAGCTCCCCCTTAACTGGATTCCTCATTATTCACTTCTCCTCACTCCCCCTTTGACATCAATGGCAAAGGGTAGGGTCTACACACCAAAATTCTCAAAAAGTCAACTGTACTTAGCTGCATAAATATATATATAGCATACTTACATATACTAAAGTATGTCTGCAAAAGTTGTCTTCAATTGGATGAATTCTGTTGCCCAACTTTGCTTCATCCTGTCTAAAATTGAGATGTGACCACTCGACAGGAATGCAAATGTGTTTGCCCTTTTTAGATCTATTGGATCACTGGTCCGAGCTATGATCTAAGCTTCTTTTATGCCTCATGCATGGCCTCTAACGTGGGGATAATTATCCCTCTAAGTTCACCCAGCCTCCTTATTCTATTTTTCTTTTCCTTCTCAAGCTTCTTGATTTCATTCAAGACTATAATAGTCTGACATTCTTGATTTATTATGGAAGAGGAGAGAGGATCAAAGTTCTGAGAGAGGTTTGTCAGTTTGTCCTCCTGTTCTTTCACTTTCTTCTCAAGATCTAATGTTACTTTGGACCATGATAAACAAAATTTGTACATTTCCCTGCCATCTTTAAGAGCATTTTCTAAGCTCTTTATCCCAATATTCATATTCCTCCTATCATTAGTTATTAACCCTTATACCTCTGATAATCTTTTTGCCAAATATTCCTTCTGGACCTTATCTTCTGCTAACTTCTCTAGGGAATCAAAATGTGTGCTAACACTATTGACTAGAGATTTGAGATTACCGGATGAGGAGACTGAGGGATCCTTCTGAAAAGATGGCATGATCTTTTCTAATACTTCAGATGCAACTTCTATTAGCTCACAGTCTTCCATATGAGACTTCAAGAGTTTTTCTTTTACCTTTACATTAGCAAATGAAGCTATCTTCATTGTTTGTAACGAGGAAAGAGAATCAAAATCAAATGGTCCTTGTAGAAGTTCCAGTTCATCAATCTCTATTATCTCTTTGTTTAAGAATTCTTTGACAGTTTCTATAGTGTCTCTTGTCGGAGACAGATTCTTCTTCTCTTCTGCAGTCTTAGAGCTATCTTTTGGAGCTTTCTCTCCTTCTACACTCTTACCACTAGCAGCTGTGCTCTTCTCTATTGAAGTCTTCTTTCCTTCTGCAACCTTAGTGCAGTCATCTTCTTTTTCCTTCACTTCTTTTTCTTTATCCTCTATTCTTTCTTCTCCTTTGGATCCAGAGTCAGCAGGGGAGACCGGAGGAGTGATGTTTGTTTGTTCATGGGCCACTTCTTCTGGAGTAGAGGATTCCAAGTCCTTATCTTTTTCTTCACTGGTGTCCATTACTTCTTTTGTCATTGCCTCAGGTGATTCTTTTTCAACAATTGTAGCCGAGGGATCAACGCCCAAGTCCTCTATAATAGGAATGTTGAATCTTGAGTATGCATTCTGGAGGATCTCTTCTATCTCTTTTGCTACTTTGTCAGTTTCTCTGAGCATAAGTTGATTCATTCTTGCTTTGCTCTAGAACTCATCCTTGTAATATTTGAAGATCATATTCATTTGCTTTGAATCAATTGAAGGATATAGCTGAATGGCTATCTATTCTCAGATCTCAAGATCTTTTGCCATAGTATTATTCTTTCTTATTTCTAACTCTTTCTCTAGGCTTTTGGGAATAAGAGATATAATTTCAATAAAAGCCTTATTGTAGCTATTCAGATACTTGATTGCTACTTCCTGTAAGACCTTTTGGTCAGTCTCATTATAATAATCATAGAATTTAGTCATTGGTTGAAGGTTTCCATCTACAGTAACTGATTTGATGACATCATCTAATGATAAAGTGGGCTTTTCAACAAACTCTTCTTCCATCTCTTCCTTGTCTTCACCGGTAGACGGTTCACCAGATACTTTCTTCTTTTTCCTCATTTTTCTTACCTCCTAATCTGACTCAGTCTCTTCATCATCCTTCTGATTGATGTAAGACCTTGTGGCCTTAGTCTTAGTTCTTTTCTCTACTTTACTGGATGGTTTTGCTTCCAATTTTGATTTACTTGAGCTCTTATCAGTGGTAGGTGCA
Organism: Cunninghamia lanceolata; assembly: GCA_027924645.1. Lineage (NCBI taxonomy): Eukaryota > Viridiplantae > Streptophyta > Pinopsida > Cupressales > Cupressaceae > Cunninghamia > Cunninghamia lanceolata. The sequence goes on along the minus strand of BSBN01000388.1, from coordinate 11,721,060 downwards.
GAGCTCCTAGAAGATCTGGTTCGAGAGGAGGATTCTACTGGAAAACTTTGCTTTTCTGCCTCTTTCTTCTCTTTCTCAGTCCTTTCCTTCTTTTCCCTATTGGCATCAAATGCCTCTTTTGAGATGCTAAAGATTTTGGCAATGTTTTCTACTTCTTTTCTTGCCTTTCTTTTCATCTCTGGTTGCCTTAGCTCAACATGGATCTTCACACTTAATTCTTCAAAGGTTCCAAACCTTTTTGCCTTGGGATCCTTTGGTTGACTCAGCATGTGCTGAACATGCATCTCTATGATATTCTCATCCACCTCATACCCCATTGGCATGATCCACATTGTTCTTGGTTCTACTGCCTCCATTAGGCACTAATCAATCTCTACCATAAAGCATACTGTGTCTTTGTATTTCTCGACTAGAGATTTGGGAATTCTCTCTCTAGCTTGCATCATGTTATGGAAGTTTTTGAAGAATCCCCAGAGAGCTATGTTTTGTGCTTTGTCATCACCAAGTCCATGCAAATAATCCCTGATTTGTATGGCAACCAGTCTGTCATTCTACCATACCCATCCACTGGATCCGGGTAGCTCATTCATAAAGTAGAAGAATAAGCACAATATTAATCCCCCATACTTAAATGAATTCTTTTTATCTTTCTTTATTTTTTGTAGATTCTCCAAGAGTTGGTTTAGAAGGAGCTGACAAAGATCATAGTCTAAATTATTTCTTAACATTTCATAAGCAGTGTAGATGGCAGTTCCAGGTACTAAATTTTCCCTGCTAGAATGATATATCTTGTATCCGAGATCATGGAGGCAAACTTGATATCCAGATCAGTGATATCTTCTATTGTCATTACTCTTTTGTCAAACCTAGATCTGGTAGCCTCACTTACAGTCTAATTCTTGACAGATTTGAGAGTAGGTATCCCACCAGATGAGTACAAACTGGTAACTACTCTAATGGCATCTTTTGTGATCTTGAATGGTCCATTCAACCACATGAAGTTGTCATGTCTTCTACTCAAGACATACCAGACCCATTCATCCTCAGCAAAGCAGGGGAAATGTATACACTGTGCAAAGTGCTTCTCCCGGAGGGCCTTGTATTTGGGTTCGAGCTCAAATGAATCATTTATTAGTTGTTTGTGGTAGATATCCCTCAATTTGAACTCTCCAAATTCTTCAATGTTTGCATGAATGTAAACCCTAATATCTTCTATATGCAAGACTCCATGCAGAACATTGGAAAATGCTCCTAGGGGATCTACTTCCAAGGATTTATAGGGATGTTTTTTGAATTTGGGGCGAGGCCTATCAGTGATCTTCACAATATTTAGAGTAGACATCTTTAAAAAGATTTGTAGAGAGATATTTAAGAACAGAAAATACCTTTTGTACCTTTAGGTTTCACAGAGTGAGCCAGATCGATTGCTAGATGAATCGACTTCTGTAAATGATCTTTGATGGGCTTGAGGAAATTTGTTGTAGAGCTCCTTTTTGCTTCTTCTTGAATGCAGAATGAACAAATGTTTAATAAGAAGAACCCTTATATTACTCTGCAAACCCTAATACCAATTTGTAATAAATGCTTAACTTAAGTCATTCTAGTTTGCCTTGTTTTGCTTATTCGGATGACTTGAAGAACCAGATCAATCTTGTTCTAAACATCTTGTGGATCTTTCATATTTTAACCACAGATTCTTTAGATGATTCTCTGAGAACCCTTTAATCCACAACCTTCCTTGTGCCAATTCCAGCACCAATATACTGGCTAGGGGAAAAAGTTTTTCCTTGTGTTTCCCCCTGAGCTAGAGCTCACTTTTTAATTTCTGGAAGGAATATCAGCACCAGATTCTGGTGCAGATCCATCCCCTACATTTTCTATACTTTTCTTCACCCAAATCTTGTTCATCTCACTTTGAACTTCATCCACATTCACTTTTCCTTTTCCCTTGTCTTGATTCTGGTTATGATGTACCAGACCTCTTTTGTCCTGATTCTTGCTTCTACAGAATTTTGCAATATGATCGGATCTATTGCAATTGTGGCAAACAACATTTATTTGCATATTTGATTGATGTCCTCTTGATCTACATTGATTAGCCACCCATTCTATTGCATGCAAAGCATCTACCATTGAAAGAATTGTTCATTTGCATACTTCTGCATTCATGAGATTTGTGACCATACCTTTTGCAGTTAAAACACTGTCCAGAGAAGAAAATGTTAGTCTAATTCATTCTTCTTCTGCACTGATTAGCTTTGTGACCAAAGTTATTGTAGTTGTCGTAGTATCCCTTGAAGGATGGATATCTTTGAGCATTAGGTTGCCTCACCGGAGGTCTTCTAGGCCTGTTTCTTGGATTTTCTAATTTAAACTTCTTCTGACCGGATCCAGAGCTCTCACCTTTCTCATATCCCAAGCCACATTTGTCATCTACCCTCTTTTGGCTTTCAAGAAGAACTTCAAGTTGAGCAGAACTTATCTTGAATTTCTCTTTGTATTCATTTGTTGTTTGAAGATCCCTTTTAAGAGAGACAATTTGATCTTCTAGTTTTTCTTCATTATCTTTAGCATCTTCAAGATCAGATTCAAGATGTCTGATTATTCTATCCATCTTGTGGTAGTCTTCTGATTTCTCCTTGAGAGATTATTTTAGATCATCTTTAGTTTTTCTTTTCTCTTCAATTTCTTGGGTAAATTTCATGACTCCTGATTCCATTTCATGTCTTACCATGATGATCTCTTTTGACAATTTTTCACATAACTTGGTTTTTTCCTTAAAATCTTCATTTGTATCATTTACTTCCCCTTGACTTGCCAATTGCTGAAGTAGTTCCTTTTTTTTTTCATAGAGAGACTTAGTTTCCCTTTTAGTTCATTTGTGAAATCATCAACCTGTTTGAGTCTTTCCTTCAATACATTGACTTCAGAATTAGATTGCTCAAGATCATTTAGGGCAAACTGAAGTTGCCCCCTCATATCATACACATCCATCTCAATTCCCAGATCTTCCTCAAGTTGTTAGGCTCTGATTGGAGGAACTTGGCTCTTATACCAATTGTTGATAACTGAGAGGGGGGTGAATCAGTTATCTTAATTATTTTAACTTTCTGAACTTTCTTAATAATTAATGCAGCATCAATTCAAATAAGCAAACATAACCATGAAATAGAAATACACATGACACAATGTTTTTGACATGAAAACCTTGTTAAGGGAGAAAACCACAGGGTGATTAACCTAATAATGTATTCTCTATTAGAAGAATAGAATTACAAAATGGCACCTGCCAATTTAGGGCTCATTGCCTGAGCACACTGCTCACAAGAGGCTCACTGCCTACAAGAGAGGAAGATAACACAATGTTTGAACTAATGAGAAGCATCAACACATGCTAGGATTTAGTTCTGGTTGAGCTCAATAAACTGATCTGCTGCACTTCATTCTTGATTTCTTTTGGTTCAGCTGTCCTATCACATTCCAGACCTATCTCACTACCTTCACACTACTCTTCTACTTTTCTTCGCACAACTGTTCATTCACACAACACACCTTCATATCTAAATTCATCTGGTATATATATCCGCACAAGTAATCTCACCACTTTTCTAGTCAGCATCCGGAATAGTCAATATTTTTTCCAAGCTTTGATCTGTCGGTTGGATCCTTGCTTACCAAGAGATGCTTGTAGAAGTCATCAATCATGTTGGCCAATCATGAATGACACCTTAATAAACTTAGTCATTAGCAATATCTCTTCCAGATTTGGGTCTGTCACTCTACCAGTATAGTTCTTCCTCTGTCTACTCTACCAAACAGGAACCCATCACTCAAGTACTCATATCTCTTTATCCTTCCATCATCGGAGGCTAAATCCTTGGAATCTATTAGTCAAGGTACTCCTCTTGACTTCCCCAAATCTACACTTCATTGAGATACTTCCTCTAAGAGATTTGGACCTGACTGTCGAACCTTGCTAACTACTCTGTTCTTGCTTACCAGATCATAACACTTCTTCAATCTAACTTCTGGTAGATACTCATCATGTCTTACAGATGTGTGGGATAACCATTGTTGCCATCAATGACAACATACATGAATCCATATAGTGTCTCTTGCCAACAATAGCTACAATTCTAATTTCCAGTTCTCCTTTTTATATCTCTTGAGTTCACTCAGAGCACATATAAGCTCTCCTTCAACATCAACTTCACATATATCTTCATCAAACTCCTATTCATCTTCATTATTAGCTTCAATAGCAAAGATATCTTTTCTTTCATTAAATTCTTGTTCTCCTTATTCACAATGATTTCATCCTTTTTATCAAAATTCTCAACTACACGACCATTCTTTGTATCAATTATCAGGGGTGACATATGCAACAAATCATTGCTAGGCACAACTGAGGCTTGTTTTACCATCTTTTGATCAACATCTTTCTTTTCTCTATTTGATACCTTAATTCTATTCTTCTTACCCATTTTACTCCACTACCAGGACCTACCCGAGCCTATTAGAGTTCAAAAAGGGAACCTAGGCTCTGATACCACTTGTTGGAGTCCAGGACAAGAATGAGAGGGGGCATGAATCAGTGTTGTGTAAAAAACACAAGTTTTACAACTTTTCAAGATTGACAATGATGTTTATCAATTTGAACTAATTACTTGAACAATTCATCAATAAATGATCAATCACATAAATCACATATGGTAAATGAAGCTATGGAAGACATTAAGATATGAGATTATGACACAAGAAAATTACAGAGTGGAAAACCCTCCTAGGGTAGAAAAACCACTCAAAATGCCTCACTGGATTAAGTATAAAATCTTCAACTTTACAAAGTCTCACTAATTTGTGATTGCCTCACTGGCATATAGAAAAGTCTCATTGACTTATATAACATGTCTCACTGACTTAATATTGCCTCACTAGCATAGGAAGGTCTCACTGAACACAAGCCTCATTGGCATACTATGCCTCACTAGCATAACAAACACCATCATCAAAACATACTGTAAAATATGTGCAAGAAATGATTGCAACTCAATCTGATTTGCACCATTACAAAACATGTCTTCTCAATCCAATCCAAATATCAATCTCATGATCTTTGCACAATCAAACTCATCTGTGTCTTCATAGTTGGAATGATTCAATTTGTAAATTCTCTGCATAATATCTTCATCCTTGTTTGGTTCAAAAAATATAATCTCATATATCTCTCAAATTACAATTCACCTATTTCTTCAAAAATATCTCAGCATGTTGGTTCACACTTCTCAATTTTGCAATGCTTCTCCAATACCATTATATACAAAAGAGAATGACCTTTCATATTCTTCTCAATCATCATATTGAACTATGCATCTATATCTTCATAAATAAGGAATCTCCAAACAATAAGATTAAAATCCTTTTTTTTGCATAACCATTGAAATCCTAATCCTCAAGAATGACCGCATCTGATGAATCATTACTATATGGAACATAGTCCTTGTCAGTGGACTTTGAATCTATAGTCACAATTAGAGATCAAGGACTCCCTCTCCCTCCCCTCCATCCTCCTTTAGAAACCCTAGTAATGAAGATGCCTGGAATCAAAGGGGTCCAAATGACATTTCCAAGTTCACCTATCTCCTGAATAGTCCTGTAATAGGTGGACACTAAGGGCCAGTCCTTAGGGACATCCTCACCAAACTGCTGTGAAACACGGTCAACCCGATGAGCCTCAACCAAATCATTGTGGTCTATGATCTCTAAAACCTTGTGACAGTACTCTCTAATCTCTCCATCTCGGGCCCAAGCCCCCTCCATGTCGTGATAAGGATCAAAAATCATATCCTCATCAGTAAGAGTAGCAATAGTAGGTAAAGTGGCATCAAAGTGACCAACATGCATCCACCTCGCTGCTCTCGGTAGCCATCTATCTAGAAGAGGAATAAGTTTCCGATAAGGCTTCATGTGCTCAAAAATCCATGCCATGATCAAAGAAGAATGACTAAAGGCTAAAGCCCCTTGCTGTGAAATCTGATAGAAGTCTCTGTAAACCATAGCCAAGATGTCTGACCCCCAAGAAACAACTATGCCCTCCTCAATCTCATGAATGATGGGTGCCCAACACCATCTCAGACAAGCTGAGGCCTTATCTCTTGATAGCCTGAAAGCAATCAAACCAATCAGGAACCTCCTCAAGAACAGAATGTGGATTCATGGTACAAATGTAAGTTGAACTCCTATCTAGTCTCTAGGGTGATTAACCCCCATGAATGCAACCCAAGAAGCCTTGTCCTCATAGGACTCACTAATAGGAAGACACAAAGGTTGTCCCCTCACAGGTACTCCAAGAATGTGATATACATCATATAGAGTGAGAGTCCACTCTCCACAAATCTGTGGGAACCTGAATGTGTTCCTATCTGCATCCTAGTAAGCCAAGATGTTGCAGCATATGCGGGATATAGGATGAATCACAGGCACATGGCAAACTCTAGCAAGACTTGCCCTCTTCAGTATAGCATGATCCTCAGTACTTAATGAGGCAAACATCACTATGAGCCATCCCTACTCTTGACAAGCATTCCATTGGATACACATGTCCTACAAAAAATCAAAAGAGAACTTTAGATTAGACCTCAAAAACTCATAAAATCCCTAAAAATTGTAAAATTGTAGAAAACTTTACACAAAAAAATCACATAAACCTTCAAAAATTGCAATAAACAAGTAGATTCAATGACCAAATCATGTCAGATCAAAGTGAAACAAGCATTAAACAACATCAAATGCAGTCAGACATCAGTCCACCAGGGTCACCCCTGGGTGACCCAGGTGTTTTTTAGGATCTCCCCCCGGTGACCCTACCTAACAAAAGGGGCAACCCTAGGAGTGAATCCCTCAAGTAAAAATCACTTTAAAAACCTCAGTTTTTGACCGATTTTAGAAAACAAAAGACCAATCTTGTTATAAATGATGAGACAAACACAATGTAATAGAGAAAATCACCAAAAATAGACAATTTCAAGAAATTTTTTCACAAAATTCAACTAGGGTTTAGAGAAGGATTTTTCACTAATTGCATACTTGATTCTCCACAACTAAAGAAGAGGCAGCCATCTCTGCGATCTCCTCGATAGTACCTCTCTGTCGACTACTCACATGAATGATTCCATCACCATTTTGCTCTGACCTCACAATTTGGCTTGCTTTATTTGCCCTTAGCTTAGTTCATTTATGCATTTTAGATTAGTTATTTGCTTTTATGCATCTATTTCGTGCATTTTTTTGCATGCTTTCATCCCTACAGGTCCAAACTGACAAAGGCAAGCAAGTAGTCAAACTCAAGTGATCTATGGTAAGATTCGTCACTTCAGTTTTTATTATTTATTTTGATATATTTAAATGTCATATTAACACTAGTTATTGCAGGTACAAATTGTGGAAAAATTGACAACAGGTAAGGCCTAGTTCGAGAATAGTACTTACCTTTCATGTAGACTACCGTCCCCGAGGGGGCAAATATGTAAGCACAAAAATCATGCACTGCCTCCACGAGGACCCCTATGATGATTCAAATCCTTGTCATGTACATGTAAGCATGAAATAATATCCTTTAAGTAGTAGGCCTCTTGATGATGTGTCCTCTCTTCTTGCCTTGTGTTGTTTCTTCCTTGTCGATTTCCCTCTCTCCCAGTTTGCGACGCTTTTCAACACTTATTGTGACACTTGTTGACTTGTGTTTTATGGCTTTCAACCTTGATCCTAAGCCTTGTGAGAGTCTTGTAGGTGAGTTTTCACCTCTCCCCTTTGTTTTTCCTCTAGTGCACCTCCTAGAAGCCTTCTAGAGGTCTCCTTATCCATCTCCCGCTTTCAGTTTTTAGTTTCGTTGAACCCATCCAAATCTCCCCTGAGAGATCCTACTGATGCAAGTGGAGATTTGGATTCTTCCACATGACTGACTTGTTTCTTGTTGCAGAATCTTTCTGATGCAGAGCATCCAGTCAGAAACGTCTACCAATGATGGAATTTAATATTATTGGTAAGATAACTCAAATGTCTTACCAAAATATACTTTCCCTTGTGTATCGGCTTGACATAAGTCATCGGCCAATTCATAACTCCCTTCGCCAATAGGTCACCTCTCCCCGAAGGTTAGAACCGTCAACCAGACTTATACTATCGGCCACCTTCAAGTCCGTCACACTGATACTTGTGTCATCCCGATGACTCTTCAAACAACCTTCATCGGCTAGACTATTGTCTTCAGTAGGACTTCACTCTTCTCCACCAATGCCGATACTTATGCCGATGCCCCTACTATCGGTGAGACTTAACAATAGTCACCCCAATGGCTATGTCAATTCCTCCGTCAGGCTGACCTCTATCGTCGGCCCAATGTTTAATTCCTTCGCCGATACACCCCCTCACGCCGATGTCTTCAGCCAATGCTATCACGGTGAGACTTTCACCATCGGCTGAGCATAACTCTGAAACACTGATGCTGAATCTCACGCCGATGCTTCCTCCATCAGCGACACAAATGAAAATTATGCTGATGCCTTCAAAACATGCATTTTTTACTTGTTTTGACACCTGAACTATCAGTGATGTACATACAGACACAACTAATGGATACACACAAAATATTCACCCTGCAAATGTAGTATATACACACACTTAATGACGATTTTCTCTGGAAAGGGTTCTGCAATTCCTATCCTTCCATACTTAACAAACAAACGAATAACCAAAAATGGGGAACTAATTTACAAGTCCATTCCACTGATTTCACAGAAATCCACCAGTGGAATGGATTTATCTAGTCCTTTCGACCACAGAGGCACTAAACTAAATTATACACAATTCCTATACAGAATGAATTTCTACACAGAGTATCTATACAGAATTCAGAATTTGGAAAGAAAACCACTTGCAGAACTTCTATTCCTCTTTCTGAGTGTTTTCAGAACCACACCCCACAATATTAGAAAGGATTTTCCTATTTATCTTTCCCAACGGTGAGAGACCAACATTCCTCTCTATTTTTGGGTTTTGAGTTTACCAAGATTAGTGGTAGAAGCCCCAAATCAATTACATGACACCTGCATTGCATGGGACAGAAAAACTCTTGATGTTAAGACACCTTGATTAACCCTTCCCTTAATCCAACCTGTCTAAAGTGTCAAGTTTGGAGTTTACAAACATGTAATGCCAATAGAGGATGTTACATTTTGAAGATGCTATAGGTAACATGAAATGTCAAAACTATATTAGTCTTATTCTTCTCCCTCTTGTGTATGTTGATCCTATTGAAGGGGTGCTCCTGCACCATAGTCCCCAGGAGAAGAGATCTAAGCCCCTTTGAGATCAGAGTTTGGAGGTCTACACCGTGATTTGAAATCTAATCTGCAGTCATCCAAACGGCCTCTGAATCTAGTTTCCCTTGCCAAGCTACCAAGTACTCCATGTACTCTTTGTTTCTTGTCTTCTTTATCACTCTTGAGTCTAAGATATGCTTCAGCTTTGGGGGATCATGCTTAGGGATATCATCATCTACTGCATCCGGCAATGATTCTGGTTCTACATCTATATTTGGCTTGTATGGAGTCAAATCACATACGTTGAAAATGGGTGACAATCCAATATCAGGAGGGAGTTGGATCTCATATGCATTCTGCCCACACTTCTTTAAAATCTGACATGGTCCAATCTTCCTCTGCATTAGCTTGGTATACTTACCTTTGGGGAGCCTTTCCTTCTTCAGATTTACCCACACCAAATCTCCAACTTCAAACTGTAAATCTCTTTTCTTTTTGTCAGCATATGTTCTGTACTTTAGTGTAGCTTGTTGGAGTTGGTTTTTGACCTGATCATGTACTTCTTTGATAGCTGAAGCAAAAGCTTCACCAGCTGCACTAATAGGCTCTCCTATAGGCAGATCTCTCAGCTCCAGAATACCTCTTGGATGAATACCATATACCACCTGAAAAGGTGATTTTCCTGTACTCCTATTAATGGTGTCATTATAGGAAAATTCTGCTTGTGGGAGGATATTATCCCATTTCTCTCCATGCTGCCTGGTTAAACACCTAAGTAGATTACCCAATGAATGGTTAACAACTTCAGTCTGCCCATCTGTTTGAGGATGCTAGGCTAATGAGAAGGACAAATTGGTTCCAAGCTTCTTCCAAAGGGTTCTCCAGAAGTGACCGATAAACTTTACATCTCTGTCTGATACTATGGTCAATGGCAAACCATGTATCCTCACTATCTCTTTGAAAAACAAATCAGCAACATATGAAGCATCACAAGTGGTTTTACATGGCAAGAAATGTGCCATTTTACTAAATCTGTCTACTACCACAAAAACACTATCATATCCTTTCCTTACCTAGTACAAAATCCATGCTTATGCTCTCCCATGGCCTAGAAGGAATGGGTAATGGCTGATACAAACCTGCATTTGTGGATCTTCCTTTGGCTTTTTGACATATCACACATGCTTCCACAAATTTCCTCACATCTAACTGTAACTTCGGCCAATAGTAATGCTTCTTCACAAGATCTAGAGTTTTATCAAGACCAAAATGTCCTGCCATAGCCCCACAATGTTTCTCCTGAATAATATTCAGTTTCATAGAACATCTTGGAATACATAGTTGTCCACCCTTGAAAAGTAATCCATCTTGGATCAGAAATTTAGAAAACTCAACATGATATTTGTCTCCAAAAGAAGTACATACCTTGTAGATCTCTCCAAAGTCTTCATCATCATACATTGTCTTCAAAGAATCAATCCCAACACTCTCCAATTGGATTTGATTAATGGTCAGAACTCTCCTGCTCAAAGCATCTGCTACTTTATTCTTGACCCCTTTCTTGTGTTTGAGTGTGAAAGTGAAAGCTTGTAAAGTTTCCACCCACTTCATGTGCATGTGGTTCAGTTTCTCTTGACTATTTATGAAACTGAGGGCTTGATTATCTATGAACACTATGAATTCTTTGGGCATCAAGTAATGCCTCCATTTCTTAAGTGACTGGACTAGAGCATACATCTCCAAATCATAGGATGAGTATCACTTCTTGGCATCATTTAATTTCTCACTGAAGAATGCAATAGGCCTACCTTCTTGGATGAGTACTGCTCCAATTGCAATATGACTTGCATCACATTCTACTTGAAAAATCTTGCTAAAGTTAGGAAATGCAAGAACTGGCTGTTCTGCCACCTTCTTCTTCAATGTTTCAAAGGAATTATCTGCCTCCTTTGTCCATGTAAACTTGCACTTCTGTCCTCCCTTTATGGTGTCAAGCATGGGTGCACAAATATGACTAAATCCCTTTATAAACTTCCTATAAAAGGTTGCTAATCCATGGAAACTTCTAACATCATTCAATGTTTTGGGAGTTGGCCAAGACAATATGGCACTTACCTTCTCTTGATCCATTTTCAGTTTGTTATGTGAGATAACAAATCCCAAGTAGATGATCTCTTCCTGCATAAACAAACACTTTGCTAAATTGATCCTTAGCTACTCTTCATGTAACCTTTTGAGAACCAAGTCTATATGGATGAGGTGCTCTTCCCTCATATTACTGAAAATCAGGATGTCATCTAGATATACTATGACAAATTTACCTATGAATTCTCTCAAGACCTCATTCATCAATCTCATGAAGGTACTAGGGGCATTAGACAAACCAAAAGGCATGACCTTCCACTCATATAACCCCTCATTAGTCTTGAATGCAGTTTTCCACCCATCACCAGGTCTAATCCTAATTTGATGATAGCCACTCTTTAAATCTATTTTGGTGAAGTATTTAGCACCTCCTAAACAATCAAGTAAATATTCTATCCTAGGGATTGGAAATCTATACCTGATTGTTATCTTGTTGATAGCCCTTGAATCAGTGCAAAGTCTCCAAGTGTCTTCCTTCTTTGGTGCGAGTACAGCCGGTACTGCACATGGGCTTAAACTTTTGCTGATTATGCCTATCTCCAACAACTCCTGAATTTGCCTTGGTACCTCTATATTCTGATCTGGAGTGAGCTTATATGCTGCTTTGTTTGGAAGTGTAGATCCTGGGATCAGATCTATACAATGGCTGATGTCTCTTATAGGTGGTAGGGAACTTGGCATCCCATCAGAGATAATGCCTTTGTACTTATCCAATAGCTCTTGGACAGCTGGGTCTATGAATTTTTGTCTCTTCTCTCCCTTGACTTCTTGTTGCTGTTCCTCGTTCACCTTCAAGCAAGGAATTAGAGCATATGTAACTGCTCCTTCTTCTCCTATCCCTTTCATGAATTGTTTACCTTCTACCATCATCACCTTAACTTCTTTTCCTTTTGATTCCACCTCATTCTCCATTAATGGTATCAGTTCTATCACCTTACCATTCTTGGTGATTGAATAGGTGTTTCTAACTCAATCATGGTATGATTTCAAATCATACTGCCATGGTCTTCCAAATAGGAGATGGCAAGCATCCATCTTGGCAATGTCAAACAATAGCCTATCCTTGTATGGGCCAATTTGATATTCTACCCAAGCCTGTTCTTCTACAACTATTTGCTGACCTTGGGTGAGCCATGAAATTTTATATGGGAAAGGATGTGGCAGTCTCCTAAGCTTGAGCTTTTCTACCATCTCAATGGATACAGAATTCTCAGTAGATCCAGAGTCAATCAGAACTTTACATACCTTTCCTCCTGCCTTGCAAGTAGTTCTGAAGAGAGACTTCCTTTGTGGGGGTTCTTTTCCAGGCACCTTCATGGTGGTCATTGCTCTTCTAATCATCAAAGATTCTCCATTCTTAGGATATCCATAACTGTCAGGAGCATTCACACTTTGATTTGTGCTTGAGCTTGCTACACTTTGACAATCAGATTCTTGAATTAGATTGATCCTCTTTTCTCCCATTGAACTTGTTGCCTTTGTTGGACATCTGCTGGCTATATGACCTTCTTGATTGCAATTGTAACATCTGATAGGTCCTCTGCCCTAAGATCTTCCTCTAAATGGTGGTCTTCTGCCCCTGAAGTTTCCCTTTTGAATGTAGCTTCCCCCTTGGTTCTGACTATTATCTCCTCTACTATTTTCTTGGTTGAATTCACTTTGATATCCAAACCCTCTGCCTCTAAAAGGACCTCTTCCACCTCTTTGCTATTTTCCTCTTCCTCTATTGTTCTGTTCATGCCTTCTCTTTAATTTTTCTTCCACTTTGAGTGCCATTTGATAGCATTTTTGAACTGTATTTGGATTATGCAGATTTAGGTCTTCTTGGATGTTGAACCTCAATCCATTGAGGTACCTTACTACCTTCTCTTCCTCATCTTCCCTTACCTTTATTTTTACATACAGCTTCATGAATTCTTCTGTGTATGAGTTGACATCTAGCTCATTCTGCTTCAAATTATGTTTCCTCTTATGTAATTGGATATTGTAATCCAATGGAACATAGGCCTCCTTCACCAATGCCATCATTCTCTTCCATGTTACAACTCTGTTCTTTCCCTCTTTCACCCTATCATCTTGGATGAAATTCCACCAAGTCAGTGCAGCTCCTTTCATTTTGGACTGAGCCATCTTCACTCTTTGGTGTTCTGGTATCTCTTCTATCTCAAAGAAACTATTCAAGGAGTCTATCCACTCCATCACTGAATCAAATTCCATTTTTCCTGCAAATACTGGCAGGTCTATTTTCACATCCATGGTCCTTCTTTCCATTGACCTAAGGGCATTGAGTAAGGGTCTCTGGTCTACAAGAACCACTAGCTCTTCCTGCTCTGGGCTCTCCTCTTCATCCCCATCTTCTCATTCACCAGAGTTTTCTTCCCCTTTCTCCACTCTGTCCCTCAACTTCTCTAGTTCTTCTTTCATTGCCTGATTCTGAGCTCTATCAGCTCTGCTCTCTGCTATTTGCTTTCTTACCAAGGCTGTCAATTCAGCATTAGTCATCTTTGCTGGAAAAGTTTCTGAAGCTTCTCCTTCTGACATTTTTCTTTCTCCTTCTACTACATAGATACTCTTTGCTCTCTTTCTCCTTCTGCTACTAGATGGAACAAACACCTTCAGAAATCAAAATACACATCCTTTCCCAGAGCTTTTCCTAGCTCTGATACCACTTGATGCAGAGCATCCAATCGGAAATGTCTACCAATGATGGAATTTAATATTATCGGCAAGATAACTCAAATGTCTTACCGAAATATACTTTCCCTTGTGTATCAGCTTGACATAAGTCATCGGCCAATTCATAACTCCCTTCGCCGATAGATCACCTCTCCCCGAAGGTTAGAACCGTCAGCCAGACTTATACTATCGGCCACCTTCAAGTTCGTCGCACCGATACTTGTGTCATCCTGATGACTTTTCAAACAACCTTCATCGGCCAGACTATTTTCTTCGGCAGGACTTCACTCTTCTCTGCTGATGCTGATACTTAAGTCGATGCCCCTACTATCGGTGAGACTTAACAATAGTCACCCCGATGGCTATGTCAATTCCTCCGTCAGGCTGACCTCTACCGTCGGCCAAACGTTTAATTCCTTCGCCGATACACCCCCTCACGCCGATGTCTTCAGCCAATGCTATCATTGGTGAGACTTTCACCGTCGGCTGAGCATAACTCTGACACACTAATGCTGAATCTCACGCCGATGCTTCCTCCATCGGCGACACAAATGAAACTTATGCCGATGCCTTCAAAACATGCATTTTTGACTTGTTTTGACACCTGAACTGTTCAGCAATGTACATACAGACACAACTGATGGATACACACAAAATATTCACCCTACAAATGCAGTATATACACACACTTAATGATGATTTTCTCTGGAAAGGGTTCTGCAATTCCTATCCTTCCATACTTAACAAACAAACAAATAACCAAAAATGGGGAACTAATTTACAAGTCCATTCCACTGATTTCACAGAAATCCACCAGTGGAATGGATTTATCTAGTCCTTTCGACCACAGAGGCACTAAACTAAATTATACACAATTCCTATACAGAATGAATTTCTACACAGAGTATCTACACAGAATTTAGAATTTGGAAAGAAAACCACTTGCAGAACTTCTATTCCTCTTTCTTAGTGTTTTCAGAACCACACCCCACAATATTACAAAGGATTTTCCTATTTATCTTTCCCAACGGTGAGAGACCGACATTCCTCTCTATTTTTGGGTTTTGAGTTTACCAAGATTATTGGTAGAAGCCCCAAATCAATTACATGACACCTGCTTTGCATGGGACAGCAAAACTCTTGATGTTAAGACACCTTGATTAACCCTTCCCTTAATCCAACATGTCTAAAATGTCAAGTTTGGAGTATACAAACATGTAATGCCAATAGAGGATGTTACATTTTGAAGATGCTATAGGTAACATGAAATGTCAAAACTATATTAGTCTTATTCTTCTCCCTCTTGTGTATGTTGATCCTGTTGAAGGGGTGCTCCTGTACCACTTTCCTTTTCCTCTCTCCTACCAACTCCTAGTCTATTTCTCTGCATCTGACCCTGTCCAGCCCAGATCTCCCCCAGGCAACCCTACTAGAAAAAGGGGGGACCCTTCCATCTTTTAAGCCGTGGAAAAACTTGAGTTTCTCTCTTGTTTTTGCTCTGTTTTCACCCATTTTTCTCTTTGTTTGCATGGTTTTGATCCCTGATATAGAGTTAACTATTTCATGCACCCACACATGCATAATTAGCTTTATTTGATCTCAAATTAACTCTTCAATCAATCTCATGCATTCCCTCACCTCCATTTTCTCTCCAATGATAAGCTATCTTTGCTTCATCACCCTCTAATCAACTAAGCTCATTGGGTAGTCAACCTTGTTAACTCCCCAATCTATTGTTGTTAACTCATCAATCAAATGAGTTAACTCTCCAATCAATTCCTTCTTCTAAACCTATAAATACACCCCTCCCTCAAGCACTAAGGGAGGCAAATTCATTATGCACCCAACTCTTGCCAAATTTTGCTCTCCAACTTAGCGTTCAAATGCTCTTACAAGACAAAGGTGCCTTTTTCTTTATTTGCTCAACCAAATAGCATCATGCTACTTCATTCTATGTCATTGTACTCAATCCAAGCTTTGATCAAGCTCCTACAAGCTTCATCAAAGCTTCTTTCTGCTTCTTTAGGTCATTTTGTTGTCAAGAAGATCACCTGCTGCCACAAAAGGATTCAAGGTTGCCTATTACAAGGAATTCTAAGGGTAGTGGAGTAAACAAATCTTCATTTCTCTCAGGTTCCTTCATTGTTTTCATTCAAGTTCATAGTAATTAGAGAATCAAAATTGCTCTTGGGAATAGTAAAACATTATTTTTTCCTTGATAGTTAGATCTTGCATGATAGATTAAACACTTTCATATTTCCAGATCTAGATTGTTAGAAGAAGCATTTTCCCTTTTCTTAGATTAAATTGCATTCAAAACATTGAAAACACAAAAAACATAGGTTAACATTGCATTGCAAAATTCATATAGGATTGCATCCATATTTCCTTTTCATAGATTAGAAGCACTTTTATTTCTAAAATACTCTAAAAAATACCAAAAAGAGTGTTTTGTATATCATTTAGTTTGCATGCATTTAGATGCCTTAGAATAGACAAAATTGCGAACCCTCAATTCCATCACGAGGTAATCATAGTTCAAATGATTCCAAACAAACCCTTGATTTCATCACAAGGTACAAACACAAAGTCAATCCCTAGGTCAAAACCCTAGCTCTAGTTAAGGTTAGCAATCATACAACTACCTCTATCCTGATTCACGAATGTGCTTAGAATTGAGAGGAGAGTGGATGAGGGCTATCCATGATGAGATCCAAGAGATTCATCCAAGACCTCAATAAGAAACACTTGTCTTACCACTAGGAGACAAATTTGTCCTCTTGGTGTTAGAACAAACTAGACAATGCCAGATACAACAAGAATTCTTACAATGCATACAAAGACAAGAGGACATCAACGAAAACAATCGTTTACCCACACAGAGGTGGAATCTTAGAAACCCAAATAGAAGAAGAGAAACTATTGACCCTTCGGGTCATAGGGTTATCTCAACTACAACAACAATCAAATGAAACATACAACAAAGCACACAACAACAAAGGATGCAGTACTTATCGAGCCCTCTCTACGATGTCCAGCTCTCTATTGAGCCAGACCCCCACTGTGTCTCACATCCTCTCGACTGGATAATTCCATGTGAATGAGAGTGACGTGGTAGATCACCCCGTGGCAAGGAGGGAAAGGGTCCGTGTGCATGCTGAAATCCAACCCAATAGTCCCAAGCAACTAGAGTCACAATTTTCAGCGTATAGTACCACACAAGGTTTTCTAGTTGATATGGTAGCTACTCATCAAGTTTTCATGAGCTTACCTTAAAGTTGTCCTATTTTCAAATGAGTGTAGTGTACAAAGGTAATTTCTTGATGTTTGAAGCTATGAAGGATGTTTTGGACCTGGTTAAGCAAGTTTTGGGGTCCACAAGGATTGATTCTTTTGCTGGTGTAACGTGTTATCCTAATTAGACCTATCTTCTACATGTTTAATATTGTATTGTATGGACAACCTGTAAATGTATTTTTCATGTTTAACCTCACCGACAAGCTATGTAATCAATGTAATATCATGTATAAATAGTAGATCAAATTGAATGTAGAGGAGATGATTACAAGTAGATGAACATGGTTTGCAAGCAAATAAAAGTAGAATAATACATTCTTGTGTGTGACTATGGGAGAAAGAGCAGATGTTGTTGATCTTGTCCTAATTCATCTTGAATACTTATTCGAGACAGTGATCAAGTATAGAGTGTGCTTGATTGATTAGATCTTCAGCAAAGAGTGTGTGAAGAGGCAGAAGTGCAATCATCAAGTGTGAGCTTCAAAGGTAGTTTTCAAACAATTGAAAGATTTTCATACTATAATCATTTCTGAGTTTGTTCTTAGATTAGGGAGTACTTGCTTCCTTGGGATAAATCCCCTAAAACAAAGTCATCAGGGAGTAGAAACTTCCTTGGGAGTGACTCTAAACCATAGTTACTTAGGGAGTAGGAGCTTCCTTGAGTTAAAGCCCCTAAAACAAAGTTATTATTTGAGCTTCATATATTGTGACTTAATCCTCACCATAGTTTTTCCCTTATATGGTTTTCCACATATATCTGGTGTTATGTGTTGCTATGCATTGTTTTAATCTTTCATGTTCATGTTAATGTTGTGATGCTTAAGTTTTGGTCTGCTCTGAATAAGTTGAAGTTGTTGAATTTGAAGAATTGTTTAGATACTAATTCACCTCCCCTCTCAGTATCCTGTTGTGTTTAACAATTGGTGTTAGAGCCAAGTTCATCTAAAGGAAACTTAACCACTTGAGGAAGGTCTGGGATGGCATCAGGGGGATCCAGCAAGATACCCAAGTTAGATGGTACTAATTATGCTTTATGGAAGGTGAGGATGGAAGGATACATCAATTCACTAGGGTGCAGAGTTTGAGACTCTGTCAACAAAGGCTACACTATTCCTAAAGATATTCCAACATATACAAATGAAATTGAGAAGTATGATAATAATTCCAAGGCTAAGTTTTCTATCATGAGTGGATAAACTAATTCAGAACTTTCAACGGTGATAAGTTGTAGCTCAGCTCAAGAAGTTTGGAATAAACTTGAAACTATTTATGAAAGAGATAAGAAAGTGAAGAAAGCCAAGATGCATATAATCAAGAATAGATTTGAATCCCTAAAGATGTCAGAAGATGAAAATATTGTAGGTTTCATGCTCCAGGTGAATGAAGTAGTCAATGGTATCAAAGGTCTTGGTGGGGATTAAAAGAAGATGAGATTGTGAAAAAGGTTCTAAAATCTCTTCCCAAATCTTACATTTCCAAAGTATCTACTATTGAGGAGACTACTGACTTAGATACATACTCCTTAGACCAAATGTTTGGGACCCTTACTGCTTTTGAAATGAGAGTTTGATAGTGATGTTCCAAAGAAGGAAGTTGCTTTTAAAGTCAATAAAAAGGCAAAAGAAGAAACTGTTGATGAAGATGAAAGCCCTAGTGATGTTGAAGCTAATTTTTTAAGAACCCTAAAGATAGGATCTAGAAAATACAAAGGTAAGTTACTCTTCAAATTTTTCAATTGTGGAAAGGTTGGTCATTTTGTTTCCAAATGTTCTCTCAAAGAAACTAGGAGAAGTAACAAAAATGTTAAATTCAAAAGAAGTCTATTTTCTATAGAGGATAGTTGTTCTTTAGAAGATAAGGATTATGATGATTCAAATGATGAAACACTTTTCTTGGCCATGAGTGTTGGTGACAAAAAGAATGAGGTTAGAAAATTGGATACCTTGCAAATAGTTCAAAACAATGAAAAATCAATGGTTGTATGGACTACCTTTCATGCAAAAGAAGAAACCAAAGATTGGGTCATTGATAGTGGTTGTTCAAATCATATGACTGGTGACAAAGAAAAATTCATTAGCCTTAAGAAGTGGGATGGTGGAGCCATCAAGTTTGGAGGAGATGAGTTAGCACAAATCTGTGGAAAATGTGTCATATCTATTGATGGAAGGAATAGGACTAAGGATGTTCTCTATGTTAAAGAATTACAACACAATCTTCTTAGTGTCAATCAGATGTGAGGGAAAGGTTACAATCTTACTTTTCATGCTAATGGTTGTGAAATCAAGAAGGTAGAATCTAGAAATCTTGTTGCAGAAGGTATCAAGACATGTGATGATATCTATCACTTGAAAGAAATAAATGGAAGAACATGTCTATTGACTCAATCCAGTGAGTGTTGGTTGTGGCACAAAAGAATGGGACACAATAACTTTTATAACATGGTAAGAATGAGCTCTACTCATGCAGTAAGAGATATGCCTAAGATAATCAAGCCTGCAAACTCTGTATGCAAGGAATGTCAAATGGGAAAGCAGACAAAGATAGATTTTAAAAGCAAGGAGTACTCTTCTTCAAATCCATTGAAGCTGATTCACACAGACCTATGTGGACCTATAAGAGTATAAGTCAACAAGGTGAAAGGTACTTTATGTTGTTCATTGATGATTATTCTAGAATGACTTGGGTTAACTTCTTAAGAGAAAAATATGATACTCTTGTTAAGTTTAAAATTTTCAAAGCCTTGGTTGAAAAAGAAATGGATGTTAAGATCAAATGCTTGAGGTCAAATCGAGGATGTGAGTTACTTCAAATGAATTTGAAAAATTTTGTGAAGAATATGGTATTAGGAGGCATTTTTCTACTCCTAGAACCCCTCAGCAAAATGGGGTAGTGGAAACGAAGAATAGGACCGTGCAAGAAATGTCTAGGGCAATGTTAAAAGATGCAGATATGCCTGATGTATACTGGAAGGAAGCAATTCACACTGATCTCTATCTAACTAATAGAGTATAGTTGAGGGTCAATAGATCTAAGACCCCTTATGAGTTGTGGTATGGAAGACTTCCCTCTGTCAGATACTTTAGGATCTTTGGCAGCAAATCCTATATCAAAAGTGATGAAGAAGACCTAAGAAAGTTTGATTCAATATGTGATGAAGGAATCTTTCTTGGTTACACAACTAGAAGCAAGGCCTAGAGATGGTACAACAAAAGGTTGGGAAAGATTATTGAAAGCACAAATGTCAAAGTAGATGAAGACTTGTATTAGTTCACATGGGATTTAGAAGATATTAGATCTGATATATTTCCTTGTATTGAAGATGAAGAAGTAGAAGTAGAAGAAGAAAAGGAACATGAACCTCAACAGATACCTAAGACTCCAACAAAGTATGTGGGTAAGTGCAAGAAGATGGGGGGCCAAAAAGGGGTCTTAAGTGGCCACTTTTCTTTTGAAATTAGGAAATTCTAGCCTTGGATAAGAAATTGAGCATAGTTACACTCAAAATTTGAAGATGCAACCAAAACAATGTTCATAGTGCTCCGAGTCTACTTTCTAAACTACTAATTTTTTTTTAAATGGTATAGATTAAGGGGTTCAAAAGAGAGCCACAGAAATTGGTGTTATTTCTATCAAAATAACATAACATAGCATGTTTCGTGGCTCCCTCAAAAGGTAACTTTTTTTTGTATTTTTAAAATCGCTTCGGTAAGAAATTAGCTAACAGCATGTAGTTTACGTCCGATTTTTCTGATAATTTTTAATGAATATTTGATTTTTTACTAATTTTCAAAGTGGACACATCCTAAAAAATAGAATTTTGGCCATGCTACCCTTATAAATTTTGAAAAATAATTGAAAATCAAATTTTTTTAATATGTGTAGAGTGGAGTCGAGTTTCTAAAAATGTAAATTTTTTGAAATTTCAATGAATGGTTAATTTACAATGAAAAAAGACCAAACACTGGTTTTTGCCCAACAATGGACACAAACAAAAGAAATTAAAGATGAAAGGCTTAACATTGTCAAAATGTGAAAAAAATTACATTATTAAATAACTAAGAGAAAGCCTACTGTTACCTAGGTGTTTGATTTGTTTGACCTTGAAACATGTGCAAATCTGAGGGTTAGCATGAACGAAATTGTGTGAAATCCTATAGAATTTGCAAAAACACGTATGTGGATGTTGGGAAGGCACTCCAAGCCTTTGGGTTGGAAATCCAAAGTAAATTCCAAGCCTAAGTTTTGGGATTCCTATTGTGTAGTTACACAACACGCCCCATTTTGACTTGGCAAAACAGGGACCCAACTTTTGGCTTGGCTTGTGTTGTCTACTTTCTAGCGGTTTGGTAAAAGTAGGTCATGTGCATCATCATGTAGAGTTAGGATGAGGTGAGTCACCATTATAAGGTCAGTTTGTCAAAATTCATTTTTCTTTCCTGTGATCTCATAGTTTGAAAGAGCATTAAAATTCATGCAGGTTTGCCTTTTACATCACCTTGATATTCCTCAGGATGTGAAAGTTATGAACAATCAAAGTTTTGGTCAAACCTGATATTCGTAAGGGGGGGATCATATTTTTTATAACCTCAGTAAGTTTGCCTCGTCATCATCATCTTTGAAACATCCCCCGATAAGTCATGCGGCTCAAATATCTAGACGTCAACTTTAAGTGGTAGTAAATCTTCCCCGTCAAGCGGTCTTATGTATCGCAAGCGTCATGTTTTCGAATGTAACCCGATATTTCTTAATATCCTCCTGACGTAAAATATCACCCTAAGCCGATATCCTGATGACATCATCCAAATCTGATAAATGAAGAAACAAACATGACGATGACATCATGATCACATTTACATTTCGACAGGATATTTTCTAAACATGATCATGTTCGCCTAATATGACGATGACGTCATGATGCCTTTCCGATACAAAGAATGAATATCAGGATGATGTCATCTTGATATTCCAAAAGAGAGACAAATAAGTTTGTCTCGTCATCATCATATCTTGAAACATCACCCGATACATCGAAATATCCTCCTGAGGTACCAAACATAACCAAAGGTGCTTTTGTCACCTGAATCTTGTCGCGATAGCAATTCCAATATGAAGGAGGAGGATGATATTGAAACTCGACCTGATATTTGTGAATATCATCCTGCCTTCATGATATCCTGTCGTATGGATATCCCCCCGCTCCCGTTGCCGCCATTATCATTTAATGCGCGCAGACATGGTAGGTGGTTCCCGCCGACCCCGGAACCCAATGAAACGCCTGGCGAGATCCTGCGTTTTCACACGGATAATCAAGGAATACAATCTAATTTGTTAGAGTTGCCCTAAATTTACCCTAATTGCAAGGTTAAAAGGTAATTCAACCGTCATTTTCACATTTACCTTGCGATAAAATTGTTTACAGAGCACCAGCTTCCATATCCTCATACAAGCGATTGTTGCGCGATTCGAGCTTATAGACAGAAGGAAGGAAGTGATCATCAGCTGAATTAAGAGTGTCGTTAGCAATCTACTGGTATAAAAGAGAAATCTGCATAACCAGGTAAGTAAATGAAACCCTCATCATGTTGTTTCTATTCTGGTATGATGATGTAAGTTCTGGTTTATGCACCCATATGATTAAGTGATATTGAAAAGATACAGTAAGCATGGTGATTTATAAGGTTAATTGCAATATGCATGCGTGTGTATACCTGTTGTGAGATGGGATTTTGTTAATTGCAGGTACTCATGGCTGAGAAGCGATTGGTCAAGTGTCAAGAGGAATTCAGCAGGCCCATGTTCTCTTCTCAGAGGGGGGTCCTGTTTAAGTATGGAGCAATTACAGACACCCATCAGGGAAGCACCAATCTGGAAGCCTGGTCAGCTAAGCTAAATGATGGGCATGACAAGAGTCCTGTGCTGGATGCAGTGTTCGTATCAGGGATGTGGAATGCTAACAATTTTCCATACTCCATGGAATCTTCGGAGCTGGTCATAGAATGTGCCCAGAATTATAATCCTCAGACAAGGCAAGTGGTGAAGCATGGGAGGATATATGCAGACCTCTCCATCAAGGGTCTCTCACGGACATTTGGATTTCCCCTGGGCAGTAAAGTTAAGAGCGTGGACCTGAGGAAGTTAGAAAAGGAGTATGAAGCCAACAAGAAATCAGCCAGAAAGAACATGTATCAATGGCGGGCTGAGAACAACACCTATCCTGCAGCAACTAAACTTCCTGTGCACATGTTCAAATATGATTTCAGTGAGGAATACCAATACATGATTGCACTCCTGAATAGAGTAACAGGCTAGCCTGATGCTAGTAGTTTTAGAGACTGGATGTACGGAATAATAATGATGTGTCTATATTTAGACATCAAGCCATTATGGGGCCAGATAATAAGTGATGCTCTACATGAGCAACTGATGAACCTGGGAGGTTCAAATTGTGCATTTTATATGACATCTTACCTTGTTTATTCTTGTGCTTATAAAGGCACTTTTGATGCTTTAGTTACAGATGGAAAGCTCACAGGCACAAATACGGTGTATATTTGGGATCATCATCCCCAGCTGCAGAGAACCAACTACCTCAAAGATTACAAACTGGTCAATGATGCATTCTCTATGCATCTGGTAAGGACCATGGAAGAGGACAGAACAAAAAGATTGAACATGGAGGCTCAAGAAGTAGTCTATAGGCATGGGGTCTGGTACATACAGTTTGCAACCTTTTCTTACATAAGGGTTGAAGGTTTTGAGGAACATCCCCTCATGTTGCCGAGGTATCCTACTGATGCAGTAATACTAATGGAATTTATCAAGCAGGGCTCCATAATGATAAAAATGTACAAGGATGCCAAGAAGCTGCCACCAATTTTGTTCCCAGTCAGCATTGGCAGCTATATGTGTCCTGACTTAGATAATATAAAGAAGGTGATGGTCACCCTAAATAAAATGAATCTGCAGCCTTTCCCACTAACAAGACCATATGATCCTTACGGCAGGATATAGAAGATACTAGGAAAGCCTATTCATCAGAGGCACCTAGAGGATTTTTGGACTGACTGCGAAGATGAGGCAGAAGCCAGGAGAAGAAGGTATCAGAGGTTAACTCTATACCAAATTAGGACTTTTGATTGCATCTCTATCCCCCAACAATTGAAGAAGGATGATGGTAGGATAATCACAGATGAATATGAACAAAAGAAGATAGATAATGACACCATCTCTGTGCCTGACCTCACCATGCAGGAAGACATATCTTTGGACCCATTCATTGCCAGGACCATACAACTAACTCAAGCTTGGGTTGATGAGCAGGTGGAGGCATTGAAAAAGAAAGGTGTTGCCATTACAGTGGACAACAAGAAGAAGGGGCAGGATATCCCTGGGGATGTGTATGATGACTTTCTGATTGAGAAGAGGAAGACCAAGGGAGATAGAATCCCTCCACCACAATAATAGAGCAAAAGACCCCCAAGGGGCAAGAAGGTGGATAAAGGACCAAAAGGGGTTATAATTGAAAGGGCAATATTTGTAGCTGAGGAGGCAGCTGGATCAGGATCAGGATTAGAATCAGAATCCCCTCCAAAGAAAGAAAAGCCCAAAAAGAGTAAGACAGCAGAGGCTGGAATCACTGAGACCCTGGAAGTGGGTCAATCCTCAAAGAAACATGATACAGAGGATATCCTCATGGAGGAGGAGCCTGAAGAGGAAGAGGCTCCGTTAATAATAAAGAGAAAGAGGAGAGCTCCACAGGTGCTGGTGTCCACTACACCTAAGAAACAAAGAACCTCCATGAGAGGTGGAATAAGCCAACCCCCTACACTATTACAAGGGGCAGGTAGTGAAGTACCAAAGGAACTTCAGCATAATGTTCCACTTCCTACCATCGTTAAGTTCAAAACCGAACTTGCAGAAGAACAAATGAAAGAAACCTCCCAAACACAAGCAGAAGGACACGTCTCGCTAGACGAGACAATAAATTTGTCTGATGATGAGGTGGTGTAGGATGTGGCTGCACAGAAGATGGAAACACTTGCTGCTGGTATAAGTATGATGCCTCACAAGCCTCCACCAGTTCAAACTGTATTTGAGGAGATGAAGCAAGTGGAAGAAGAGCAAGAAAAGAGCCCAGAGCAGGTAGCTCAAGAAATAGGGCTGGAAGCATTAATCACAGAGGTGACAAGCCCTGTAGTGGTAGACCTGACAGAGAAATAGGATGCAAGTCCTGAACAGCCAGCAGGATCACCTGACAAAGGGCACCCAACAGAAGAGATAGAGATGGCAGAGTTAGAAGGCCATACTCTTGAATTGGGCCAAGAAGATCCACAGGATACATCAGCGGAACCTACTATAGTAGAGGTTCAAGAAATAAAGGCTGATGAAAAGGAGAAAACAATAGAAGATCCTGCTGCTAAGACATAGGAGGTTGACAGTGCAGGCCCGGAACAAATAATGGCCATAGAACAAATGCCAGCACCTCAGGCAGAATCCCTAGTATCTAGTGTAGCAGATAAACCACAAGGGGAAGAATTGGGAATGGATGAAGTAATGACAGAGAAAGATCATGATCATCATGATCAACATATAGATGCACCACAAGGTTCCCCACACCAAGAAGATGCTCCTCTGGAGAAGGAAATTCCTCAACAGGAGGAGGTGCCACAAGATCAACAACAAAGTGAGCATCAAGAAGAAGAAATGAGAAAATCACCATCTCCACCACATCTGCTGATAGAAACGGGAGATATGGGTGAACATCATGATGATGTTGAAAAACATGATCAGGTGCCTCCGTGGTTAGCAAAAGAAGTAAATATTGAGGAAGAGCTTGAAATTTAGGAATTCGATGTCTCCACCTTGTTCTCCGCGGATATAATGAAACCTAGGAGGAAGGCCAGAATGACTTTGGCCATCAAGAGAGATCTAGCAACCGGGAGAAGGACCACACAAATTGCCATACCTGCGGTGGAGAAAGAAAAAGGTAAAATTACTGTAGATGAATTTCAAATTAGCACAGTAGATTTGGGTTTTGCCAATGAGGACCAAGAAGGTCAAGAGGGCAAAGACATTATTGACTCTCTAATTCAAAAGGTGAAAAGATAGAAGGAGAGGAATAAGCAACATAAAGAGCACATTGCTCAGTTGCATGCCTACATCAAGGGGCTGACCAGTCCTGATGATACTACAACTGAACATGCACTCCCATTGACTGCCATTTCTCAGGAGGAGGTAAATAAATTAGACCTCATGAAACATGATGCATCTGTGATCAGAAAATGGATGTCATCCACATTGGATGATGATGTAGAAATAGTGAAGGCCTCTTTGAAGAGCTGGAGCATTCTAAGTGACTCAAGGACTAAGGTGGATAAATTGCAGATGCAGACCAGGAAAAGGTCTTATAAACTGGAAAAGGTCCTAAGCCTTTTGGGAAAAATAAAGAAGATAAATCCTCAACTGCTTATCAATAAGCAGGTACTGGACAGTAATACCACAATGTTGGTGGACATCTGGTACAAAGACATTCAGTTTGAGTGCGAAGTCCTCAAAAGATGCAATAATAAGCTAAGAGATATCAGCACGAGGTTACATGATTTAATGGCTGAGGAAGCAGAGATATTAGAAACATTGGAAGGGAAGGTGGAAGGTAAAATAGAGAATCAAGATGAAGAGTCTGCCATCAAAGCTTTGCACAGCAACTTCCAATCAGAAGCAGATGGTCCACTTGTCCACTTGACGGAGGAACTTATAGATAAAATAATGAGGATCAAGGTCAAGATGGAAAGATACAATGAAACATTGTAGGATAGGAAAAACAAGCTGGATAACAGTAGAGATAAGTACGAGGCACACAAGCACTCCATCATCAAAGCAAAGACTCAAGATGGCAGAGGAATAGATCAAGTTGTGCATTCATATGAACAGATCTGGAACAGCATGCAGCCCCATATGCAGCATCATCATCATCAGGATAGCGAAAGTTCAGGAAGCGATGCACATGATGATGACCCACATGAATCAGCTGAGGAACATGATGAAGACACATCATAAAGGGGATATAAGCATAAGCAATATAGATAGTTGCCAGCTGGCAAATTGTGCCATTTTTGTAAGGATTGACAAAGTCAAGGAATGATGACCGTAGATTTGTATTGATAAATCAAGATCGTAGATCTTTTTGTAATGGATTCCTCACCTTATTCTATAAAAGGTGGTGGAATGCCTTATTGTAAACATTCAAAACTTAATTGAAATCTGTCTGCTGAAATATTCAGAGGTCATTTCAAAGTTTTTGTATACATTTATATTTTTGCATGCTTAATGAATGAGAAGACTGTGTCGATTACAATTCATAGTAAATCTTGAGTAATCAGTGTATGATTTCTGGATATATGTGGTGATTTTCTGCGTCCCTTGGAGTGCATGTCTACTTACATGTGTTGTCTTCATACAAATTCCTTTGAAGTTAGCATCAACTCTATCTAGTTGTGGAATGTCCTGGTGAGAATATGGTTTGGTTTTCTTCTCTTCATGACAGTATCTAATATACATGTGGTTCAAAAGCTAAAGGTTCAACTTTAATTAGAAGCATTTCTTCAATTTCTTTTAAATTTCAGAACATTTCATCTCCATAATTGCAAATAATTGATGATCTCAAGCAAATAACACAAATATGCATACATCTCGTAGATAATTGCAAATATTTAGCATAGTTGAATACAAAGCATGCACAATTGAAAATATCATGCAAAGATTGAGATATTTCTGCATCTTTTCACCAAACAACTGCATAATATGACTTCTCTGTAAAGAATTTCTGCAGGAATGTCATGATGATGATAAATTTCCACGTAAGGCCCCAAAATGGAAACAGCAACTCACATTAACCGTTGAGTGACTTCAGACGATTAAGACCTAATCACCGGAGACTTGGGATCATGAATTCTTTGAATTCATAGTATCTTTCAAGATGACTAAAGGTTAATGTGTACTTTTATTCTATGCTTGTTTGGGACTAACATCATGACCAACAATTCCCAAAGAAAAATATAATGCAAGCACGTTATAGCGTGCTTGCGTTATGTTTTGTTTTGCATTTTTTTCCTTTTTCGCAAAAGTTTTCCCGATGTTTGTCATGTTTGACATAATGCGAGCATGTTATAATGCGCTCGCATTATGTCTCCCTTGGAATGTTTTATGTTCAAGGTTATTAAGCATGTATGTATGTCTGCTTGTATGTATGTATGTATGTATGTATGTATGTATGTATGTATGCCTATATGTATGTATGTATGTATTGATGTATGTATGTATACCTATATGTATGTATGTATGTATACTTATATGTATGTATGTATGTATATATGTATGCTTGTATGTATGTATGTATAGTGTCAAGGGTAGAGGAGGGTAGAGATGGGGGTGAGGCAGATAGGGGAGGAGAGGGGTGGCTAAGGGTTGAGGATTTAAGGGTTTAGGGTTTAAGGGTCAAGGGCTTAGGATTTAAGGGTTGAGGGTTTAAGGTCAAGAGGGATAAGGGTTTAGCAATGAGGGATTAGGGTTGAGGGTTGAGGGATTAAGGTTTAAGGTTGAGGTTTGAGGGTTGAGGGTTTAGGGTTTAGGGATAGGATTTAGAGTTTAGGAATAAGGGATTAGGGTTTAGAACCTTAATGGATTAGGGTTTAGGGTTGAGGCTTTAGAGATAGTGTTTAGGGTTGGGGGATTAGGGTTGAGGGTCGAGGGATTAGGGTTAAGGTAGAGTGTTGAGGGTAGAGGGATTAGGGATAGGGTTTAGAGTTGAAGGTTTAGGGTTGAGGGATTAGGATTTAGGGTTGACGGATTAGGGATAAGGAATTAGGGTTTAAGGTATAGTGTCAAGGGTTGAGGGTTTAGTAATAGGGATAGTGTTTAGGGTTGACAAATGTAAGGGTTTAGGGTTTAGGGATAAGGAATTAGGGTTGAGGGTTGAGGGATTAAGGTTTAAGGTTAAGGGTTGAGGGTTTATGGATAGGGTTTAGAGTTTAGGGATAAGGGATTAGGGTTTAGGGTTGAGGCTTTAGGGATAGTGTTTAGGGTTAAGGGATTAGGGTTGATGGTCGATGGATTAGGGTTAAGGTAGAGTGTTGAGGGTAGAGAAATTAGGGATAGGGTTTAGGGTTGAAGGTTTAGGGTTTAGGGATAAGGGATTAGGGTTTAAGGTATAATGTTGAGGCTTGAGGGTTTAGGGATAGGGTTTAGGATTTAAGGTTTAAGGGTTGAGGGTTAAGGCTTTAGGTATAAGAGAGAGACCTGGATGGCTAAGGGTTGAGAGATAGAGGAGAGATGGGGTGAGGCAGATAGGGGACGAGAGGGGTGGATAAGGGTTGAGGCTTTAAAGCTTTAGGGTTTAAGGTATAGTCCTGAGGGTTGAGGGTTTAGGGATAGGGTTTAGGATTTAAGGTTTAAGTGTTGAGAGTTGATGATTTAGGGATAGGGTTTATGGTTTAGGGATAAGGGATTAGGGTTTAGGGTTGAGGGATTAGGGTACCATAAATTATAATTAGGGATTAGGGTTTAGGGTTAAGGGATTAGGTTTTAGAGTTTAGGGATGTACAATTAGGGGGTACCATAAATAAATTGGAATTTAGGCAAGGTTGGGAAAACTTTGTGAATCATCATGGGCTGGAGATTGGAGATTTTGTTGTGTTCAAGTACATATCCAAGTCATATTTTAAGGTTAAGGTATTTCAAAGAATAGGGTGTGTGAAAAATATCAATGCTCTTCAATTTATGAATACCAACATTGATATTGATAAAAGATGCACTTCTTCTAACAGAGTATGTAGTTCAAGTCAACTAATGGGTAGCAAGTTGCCAAATGAATTAGTTTCTGATTGGGAAAACAACAATGATGTTGAAGCAATGGAAGGAAATCAAAGTTGTAATTCTAATTTAATTTATTTCAACTTTCAAAAATGTAATACTTCAAGGTTTTCTCATCAGGATTCAAAATTAACATGCAAGATGCTCTAAATGCATTCTAAGGATCCGGGAGCTAAACCTTAAGAGGGAAAAGCCCCCAAGGGGAAATTTTCTAACATAACAGATACATTATAGGTGTAATCCTTTTGATTACAAAATAGATCTAATTCATGATACATGATAGGTGTAGCTAATTCAGGATTCTACATTTTTTGGGGTTTAAAACATGGCAAATACCATGATAAAGAGCACTTTAATGGGTTAGGGTTTAGGGTTGATGGATTAGGGTTTAGGGTTGATGGATTAGGGTTTAAGGTTGAGGGTTGAGGGTCAAGGGTTGAGGGGTTAGGGATAGGGTTGAGGATCGAGGGATTAGGGTTAAAGTAGAGTGTTGAGGGTAGAGGGATTAGGGATAGGGTTTAGGTTTGAAGGTTTAAGGATTGAGGGTTGAGGCTTTAGGGATGAGGGTTAAGGGATTAGGGTTTAAGAAAAAGTGTCAAGGGTCGAGGGTTTAAGGATAGGTTTTAGGGTTTAATGTTTAAGGATTAAGGGTTGAGGGATAGGGTTTAGGGTTTAGGGTTGAGGGATTAGGGTTTAAGGTATAGTGTTGATGGTTGAGGGTTTAGGGATAGGGTTTAGGGTTGAGGGATTAGGGTATAGGGTTGACGGATTAGGGTTTAAGGTTGAGGGTTGAGGATCAAGGGTTGAGGGCTTAGGGATAGGGTTGAGGGTTGAGGGATTAGGTTTAAAGTAGAGTGTCAAGGGTAGAGGGATTAGGGATAGGGTTTAGGGCTTAAGGTTTAAGGATTGAGGGTTGAGGCATTAGGGCTAAGGGTTAAGGGATTAGGGTTTAAGATAGTGTCGAGGGTCAAGGTTTTAGGGATATGTTTGAGGGTTTAAGGTTTAATGGTTAAGGGTTGATGGATAGGGTTTAGGGTTTAGGGTTTAGGGTTGAGGGTTGAGGGATTAGGGTTTAAGGTATAGTGTTGAGGGTTGAGGGTTTAGGGATAGGGTTTAGGGTTGACAAACTAGGGTTTAGGGTTGACAATTTAGGGTTTAAGGTTGAGGGTGGAGGGTCAAGGGTTGAGGGTTTAGGAATAGGGTTGAGGGTCAAGAGATTAAGGTTAAAGTAGAGTGTTGAGGGTAGAGGGATTAGGGATAAGGTTTAGGGTTGAAGGTTTAAGGATTGAGGGTTGAGGATTTAGGAATGAGGGTTAAGGGATTAGGGTTTAAGATGTAGTGTTGAGGGTTAAGGGTTTAGGGATATATTTTAGGGTTTAAGGTTTAAGGGCTAAGGGTTGAGGGATAGTGTAACGCCCCTCCCTGAACACCTTAGAGAAATTCACATTTATGCTATATAAAACAGGAACTTTTTTTTTTAAAGTGACCAAGATAACAAAGTAATGTTAACATACCTAATTATACCATTTAAACTTACGACATGTTCTCTAAGGTTTCAAGGTTGCATTACTTACAAATCAACTAACATAATATAACATACACTACTACATCAGTAACTAAATCTAAATCTAATGCACAATTTGAATAACATATTCATATTCATTGCATGTCATCAAATAATATAATCTACATGATCAAATACATAATTGTAATGTTTTCCTTACACATAAGTACATCATTACATTATTTACAATGCCATCTTCTAACTACATCAAAATTACATACATTATGAATGATCTAATATACAATACTGGTACAAGATTATACACATTCATCTTCCTCAACTAGTACAAGATCAATTGTCTGAAAACTGAGATAAATCTTTTCTACACAAGAACTTCGACAAGGAATAACCAATGGATAAAAAAGCTCTTCCACCCAACCATGTGGAACCCTAAGGTCCACCCCTCAAGCTAGGAGTTAACGAGGTCCCAAACAATAACAGTCAGGTAGACAAAGACTAACGTGAACAAAGGATGACCAAACTTGAATACAACACATGACAAATAACATAAACAACACAACACAACTTCCAGAGGCAACACATAACATAAGTGGAGAGACCATACAAGGAATGCTAGGTTGTAGTAGGGAGAGTGTCATCGCACAGTCCTAGCATGGGTTATCCTGACAGCCTCTCACTAGGCGTCGGCCCCATAGGGTGACACATGCGGAATCGACCTTCCTTTCATGAGGACAAGGAAGTCAATCATGCCGACCAGGCCTTCTCAACCTATCCTTAGTCTAAATGAGCACTATAGGCCTGGGAGAGGAATCCATTTATCTTGTTTGATGTGAAATCTACCCTTAACCCCCTAGTTCATTTTAGGTTATCACTTAATTAATCTACTTTCAATGGGTTACCCTGGCGGCCACTTTGGGCGCCGGCCCCACATTGAAAGCCACTCTCCTTCCTAACACCTATTAAACCTTAACCATCATACAAGGCATTATAACAGTACACATACATGTTCACTGCAAGGCATAGACCCTCTTGCATTACAAACAGAATCATAACACCAATTGTTATCCATCGCCTATAGCATTACAACACTTTACTCTTTTACAGATTCCAAGTCTCTCCATACGACAATTATGACAAAACGGATACAAGATAGTCACAACTGGTTAAATATCTCATCCAGAGAATATTACTTCACAAAACACATAATCAACTTAGTCAATACTTCATTAAACTTCATACTAACTAAAACCACATGTTCGTTATAACATCACAATACAAAAACAACTATACACATGTCGTATGTACACAACTATGACATACTATGCCTCTGGAACCACTCACAATTTGACTCTTTACGACAATAGAATACTTAACTCATACGGTTTAAATTTAATTTCCAGAGTTAAATCACTAAAACTCCTTCTCAGTTCAATGTAAACGACTTTGTAATAAAATCAACATTAGATTACATTATCTCTTTTAACCAAACCAATTCATTTAAATTAAATGCAACAATTAACTGATTTATCTAAATTCTCATCATATTGTTCCTAAAATAAATCATAAAATACAAAAAAATATAACAATTATTACACCGATTAACGTACCTTTCCAACAATAGATTGAATAATAACACTAAGACATTGCCTTGTAACTATACGACAATACAACGAGGAAAAATGTCCAACCGTCAACGATGAACATCAATGTTTTCATTTTCCTCTAGGTTCTACCCTAAATATGGTCTTTCAGATATTCTTTGACCTTGACCAAATAAGACAGTTTAATATACTTGAATTTTGTCGTGGTAATGATGTCTCTTTTGTTCCCGTAGCGTTCATGCAAATGTTTACACTATAACTGTTTCAGCCGTTGTAATCTATTGAATTGCAATCATATGTCACAGAGGAGGTGTAAAATTGTTATTGACTCTTTCACCATTGAAATGGATGATATTTGTTTAGTCTAACAACTTCTAACAGTGTCCATATAGCTCCCTCTAACTGCAAGTTGATGGGATTGAAGGTAATTGGTTTTAAACAGTTTTCTCTCTCTAACGAAAGGCAATGATCATGAAAAACGAAGGCAAAAGGTTTGATGACTAAGTTTTTGTGGTTTCTAAGGGCATTCTTTGAGAACCTAGCATATTGTTAATGCTGCCAACTATTTTGCAGATCTCCAAACCAGAAAGTATGACTACAGCGTTACATGATTCTATTTCTGACATTAATTAATAGATTTCAAACTCTTTTTGCAAATTGCCAGCAATTGATCGTGATATAAGCATGGTCGGTTCTCCTTTTGATGAGGAAATGTCAGAGTGAAGATACTGTGAGCTGTGGCTGTATACATTTTTCCATGATGTGCAATGAGTTTGATGTTTGTTAGACAACAGTAAGAAATAGATCTATAATATTCTAACAGACCACCCTTTCATTTTTTGAATAAAACAGTTGAATGCTGAGACCTAAGTAATGGATATAGGTCATTATTTTGAGTTGGGTTAGCATCAAATCTATTGTTGCAAGGGCAGCATTCTACACTGAATTAAGAGGATTATTTACAGAAAACATTGAACTTGTCATTCAAGGTGCGACTAGCTGAAACAAACAGCAATCTATGATTGCAAGGAATAAGCAAAATGGATTTATTGCAAAGACTTTAAACACTACACAAGGCATTCTGAGGTTATAACTGAGATGTAGTTGTTGCCAGAAAATGTATGATGAATTCCCATTGTCATGCAATGATCGTTGATTTCCAAGGCTGTTAAAAGATGTTGAAATGCATCGAAGTGCGTCCAATCGAAAATAATTCTTTCCAAGGCATCAACACATGAATCATCTATACTTTTAATAGATGTCTAGCTGGTTCCAATTTAGTGGGTTATGGTATAAATAAAATGTTGGTATATTTCCTAGTAGAGCTAAATGTTAGTATATTTTCTAGCAAGTCCATCATGAATTCGACAGAAGAGATTCCCTTCGGACGTGGCATCTAATCCAAAGGACACCGCACAAGGGGAGTTTACCAATCAAAAATGTAATGGAAAAAAAATGCACAAGACTAGCATTAACATTTTACATCATATTCTCTTACTATATCTCTTCAATAAATGATATAAGAAATGTTTGTGCATCCATGTATGAGTAAACATGTGTAGCTAAACGCATCTAACCCTAATGACTCTCTCAAATGTGGTTTGTTTCAGCCACTTCATAAGGTTTTACTTAGACTAATATATTGTGCCAATGCCCATTTAAAAGTCTATTTCTGTTCTCTTCCTAGACGGTGGGTTTTGGTGACAGTCCAAAGGTGTCACTTATCAAATCCAATGATGACATTAAACACTGATCTCAGAGTTTCTACCATTTTTACCATTCAATAGCTGAGGACTGTGATAATTTACAGTGCCAAATTGTTTGTTGACAGACAGTTTAATGGCTGAGAGAGAATAAGGAAATTGACAGAAGGAAATACATGGTTAAGTCTGCGCAAGGAATTTACAAGGGTGATCTGAGGGATCTAAGAAGACGTCTGACTTGTAAGTTTAGAACCTATAAACTATACACCTGGTCTGAGATTGAATGCCAAAGATCTTGCAGAAAAACTCCCTCAATGCTATGAAAAAGTCCATTGAAACTGAATGATTGCAGTCGTGACAGAATGATTTGGCAAATAGAGTGGAAGGAAGACAATTGAACAATGAATTCCTTGAGCAAAAAATGATTTAAAACCCTAAGAGTTGTTACTATTTAAACATAGAGAAAACAGTCTACAGATATGAGCAACCAGGTTTAAGATTTGGTGGCGAAAACTCAGAATACAAACTGATTGCAGATTGGAGTATGTCTTAAAGCAGAAATTCAACCCAAACAACCCATTTGGAATAAAATAAACAACCAACAACAACATTTGTAGATTCAGAATAAGATTCAGAGATGAGGCATTCAGTGGAACCTGGTTGCGACGTCAATTCGACAATTCTGTTTCAACTACTACAGTCCAACCTTTTTCCTGGTCTACTTCTCTACTCTCCTCCTGCAATCCTCCTCTTTGCAATTCCTCTTCTTTTCCATCCCCCTCTTCTCTCTACAAATTCCCTTTTCATAAAACAAACCCTTCCACCTTGTAAGGATACGACACGCGATCCTATGCCTCCTCCACTCCTCAAAATATATTTTTTTATTATTTTAATGGTGTAATAGTCAATTATTATTAAAATTTATGATTTTTATTAATATAAATATATGATTCCAACTAAATTTATTATTTTTATGACCATCCAACTATTTTTTTATTAATAAAATTGTAACATTACATCTCTCTATAAATTTTACAACTCGATTATAATTTATTTTATCAATTAAATTGTAAATCACAAATTACAACATGACTTACAATTAATTTATTTATTTAAATATTCATTACAACTAATTACTACATTCAACAGTACAAAGTTTCTTATAATTTTTATTTAACAACTTTACTTCCCATAAAATTATAATTTATTTACAACAATTATACTCAATTATCGACAATTACAATTATGCTCAATTATCAACTTTTACAAATATATTTAATTATCAACATTATAATTTTCATGTAATGATTCTATTTAATGCATAACACTACATTACACACATAAACACCTTCTAACCTAGTTAGACTTCAAGGTATAACATTACCTATCTGCAAGTCATGATCAAATGACAGACAATGACCACAAAGGTAAACTGACAACCAGACAACATTAACAAGGGACCTCATGTTAACTCCAAACAACTATTCCATTGGCGAAGGCACGCTTAGACCTGGTAAATCAGGTGGAGTCGGTGCCTAGTACCTGCATCCTGTAGCAAACGCACGGTTAAACATAACAAGATATATATCCAGATGCAGTCATATAGTGAATGGAAATCGCAGTGGGGTAGGGTACTTGAGAACGAGTAATACGACACTATTCCATTCACGTTCATGTATAAATAAATCACTACATTGAACAAGATTTCTGATTACTAATCAACAACATGAAACAATCTATTATAGCAATTAACATTAAAGCAACTATAACATCTAATATATTAATCAAGTTGTATGGCATAAAATAACAAAATCCAACATCAACAACTATTTTCATCATGATTAGGTCCATAGTCAATTAACAAGATAACAAGGAATCCATCATCAAATGATCTAAGATACTATCATAATGTCAAATACTACTAAGCAAACATCAATCTAACAGATGACAAGTTGAGGGGCACTACAAATAGGGTTTAGGGTTTAGGGTTGAGGGATTAGGGTTTAAGGTATAGTGTTGAGGGTTGAGGGTTGAGGGTTTAGGGATAGGGTTTAGGGTTGAGGGTTTAGGGTTTAGGGTTGACAGATTAGGGTTTAAGGTTGAGGGTTGAGGGTTTAGGGATAGGGTTGAGGGTTGAGGGATTAGGGTTAAAGTAGAGTGTCAAGGGTAGAGGGATTAGGGATAGGGTTTTAGGTTGAATGTTTAAGGATTGAGGGTTGAGGGTTAAGGGATTAGGGTTTAAGATATAGTGTCAAGGGTCGAGGGTTTAGGGATAGGTTTTAGGGTTTAAGGTTTAAGGGTTGAGGGTTGAGGGATAGGGTTTAGGGTTGAGGGTTGAGGGATTAGGGTTTAAGGTATAGTGTTGAGGGTTGAGGGTTTAGGGATAGGGTTTATGGTTAAGGGTTGAGGGATAGGGTTTAGGGTTGAGGGTTGAGGGATTAGGGTTTATGGTTGAGGGATTAGGGTTTAAGGTATAGTGTTGAGGGTTGAGGGTTTAGGGATAGGGTTTATGGTTTAGGGATAGGGTTTGAGGTTGACAAATTAGGGTCTAAGGTTGAGGGTTCATGGTTCAGGGTCAAGGGTTGAGAGTTTAGGGATAGGGTTGAGGGTCGAGGGATTAGGGTTAAAGTAGAGTGTAGAGGGTAGAGGGATTAGGGATAGGGTTTAGGGTTGAAGGTTTAAGGATTGAGGGTTGAGGATTTAGGGCTGAGGGTTAAGGGATTAAGGTTTAAGATATAGTGTCGAGGGTTGAGGGTTTACGGATAGGGTTTAGGGTTGAGAGATTAGGGTTTAGGGTTGATGGATTACAGTTTAAGGTATAGTGTTGAGGGTTGAGGGTTTAGAGATAGGGTTTAGGGTTTAGGGTTGATGGATTAGGGTTTAAGGTTGAGGGTTGAGGGTTTAGGGATAGGTTTGAGGGTCGAGGCATTAGGGTTAAAGTAGAGTGTCAAGGGTAGAGGGATTAGGGATAGGATTTAGGGTTTAAGGTTTAAGGATTGATGGTTGAGGCTTTAGGGTTGAGGGTTAAGGGATTAGAGTTTAAGATATAGTGTCGAGGGTCGAGGGTTTACAGATAGGTTTTAGGGTTTAAAGTTTAAGGTTTAAGGGTTGAGGGATAGGGTTTAGGGTTTAGGGTTTATGGATTAGGGTTTAGGGTTGATAGATTAGGGTTTAGGGTTGACGGATTAGGGTTTAAGGTTGAGGGTTTAGGTTCAAGGGTTGAGGGTTTAGGGATAGGGTTGAGGTTCAAGGGATTAGGGTTAAAGTAGAGTGTCAAGGGTAGAGGGATTAGGGATAGGGATAGGGTTTAGGATTAAAGGTTTAAGGATTGAGAGTTGAGGCTTTAGGGCTTTAGGGTTGAGACTTTAGGGTTTAGGGTTAAGTGAGACCTCGATGGCTAAGGGTGGATGGAGAGGTAGACGAGGAGCAATTGAGAGATGTAGAGAGGGGAGAGGTAGAGAGGTGAGGGGGAGAGATAAGTGAGATATAGAAAGGTGAGAGAACATGAGCTAATTGAACTAGAGGTGAGAGATATTGTAAAGGTGCTATCAAAGGTGAGATAGGCACAAATATTTATAGGCACTCCTTTCTATCATATTTTGCAATATATCACACCTCTAGCTACTTGGCACTTCTTTTCCATGACAACTCAGTGGCACATTATAAAGAGACTACATTTAGTTAATTCTCTTCATAAGTTTCAAAATAAAATACCTAGACCACTACAAAAAGAAGGATGATGATCCCTAGAATTATGCACATGCTAATCCCTCCACTTCTGAAGCATCAATCTACTAGTATTTGGATCAAGGAACCCTTAGTAACACATGAACTTTCTAAACTCCTTTCTTCTTTAGACACATATTTTGATATGGATCAATCTATGGCAAGATAAAACATGCTCGCATTTTAGCTTGTTGTACAAATGGTAAAAAGGCCTGGACCCCCATGATCCAGGCCCACATGCTCTATTTTCTTATGTTTATGCATGTGTTCTGACAAAAAAAAGTGTTTTCATCTTGTTGGGAAGTTCACATCCACATTTTGCACATTCTACCACCTTTGGATGAACTTTCCACCACCTTTTTCTACTTTTCCAACTTAAGGAGGAAATAACATAGTTTTCACATTGAATTTGATATATATCAATTCAAGTTTAAGTTTTTGTAGTAGTGCAATGTTAATTGTAATTGAATTGTAGTAATTTAACATTATAGATTGGTTAATAGTATTGTTGTTACTAATTCTATTTGAGTTTTATTCAATTTAATGTTGAAAATGAAGCAAGTTGTGAAAAACTCAAATTGTTGAGGAGTTTGATGCAAGAAGAAAAAAAACTAGATAAATGGGTACTCTCTCTATTCGAATCTACATTTTTTAGGTATGTCAAGTCTTTACATGCATGTTCTTTACATTTTTATTAATTCTATTTGAATTACTTTATCATGCTTTATCATACATGTTTATATCACTTGTATGGAGTGCATAATAAAAGACTATGTATACATATTTTGTGTTTATATAATAGACTATGTTTTAAATTAGTTCATGGTATGCATAATAAAATATATCTCAAAGGTCAACATTAATTAAAATAGACACAATCACGATCAAGAAAGAAACCTATAATCTCACATGGTGCCATGTATATTTTCTACACTTGGGCTCTTTAATAATTATGTGCAATAATGAATTAAACAAACCTTAATATACCGTGATGTCAAACTATACAAGAATAAATCCTTACAACATATAAATATACAATCCCTTAAGCATAATGAAATACTATTATCTTGTCATAACAAGTTAAAATACAAATGAATAGGTGCCAAGATCATACAAGTAAAACCCAATACACTTAATCCAATCATTGTCCATGCTATGCTACATTATTCTTCATGTTGATAGTTCATACAAACCTTGTCTACCAAATGTTTCCATTCCCATATCTATGGCAATGCGCCAAGTTAAATACTACAAATCAGTCACATTGCCATGGAATTGATATAGGGTCTCAAGATAGCTTAGTCACAACAAAGTGCAAATTTCAACATGAGTGTCTCCATGAAAATCATAATCCTTAAGGTTGATCCTCTTGGTTGTCATAACATGATAATGTGAAGATAAGGGACTACTTTCACACATTGGAAAATCAGTCCTTACCTCATGCCCTAGTGTGATGTCTCCCATGATCTCAATCATCTCTCCTTTCATGACTAGATGGTTATCAACAAGTGCTAGCCCACGAGATGTCTCCAAGTGAAAATCAAGTGTATCATGTGTCCTAAATTCTGTCCCATGGCTGCAAGCTCAATCTTCATGTGTGAGGAGATGATCTCTATTTGCAAGTAAGTGTAGGTAGTTTGATGCCACTAGCACCAAGGCCTCCCCCACATCTTCAACCTTGTAGTCAACATGAAGTCTCACATACTCTTCACTTGTAGCCTCAATAGGTGACTCTCCTTTGTCCTTATCCTCATAGGACTGAAGTGAACTTTGTACCATAATGCTTTGTATGGCTGCAATAATGCTTTGGTTGAGTGACATTTACTCTTCTACATGATGATTGTATGTACATTTTTCTATGAAGGGTTGAATGACATATATTTTAGTTATTTGTATGGATTCATTTCTTAGGAACTAATATTGGTCTCTTTATCATGCTACAGACAAATTCTCTGTCATGTCAACGAAACGATCAAGAATTAAACCAACACAGGAAGAGATAGAAGCTAAGAATGCAAAGAAAGCAGCGGCTATGAGGGAACTTTGTGAGAAGAGGAAATTGGACATGATAAATGAAGACATGCCAATTCAAGAGGAAATAAAACCATCAAAAAGAGATATGGTATTGGAATTGCAACCATCTAGGTAGGTACTATATGTCTTAGGTAGGTACTATACGTCAACTAGGTCTAACATAATAGGTGTCTTAGGTAGAACTATAATCTAGGTGTCTAGGTGACTTAGGTATAGACTATGATAAGGTATAAAGACAGGTGTCTTAGGTCTACTATGTCTATAAAATCTAGATACATACTTTACAATAGGTGTCTTAGGTGTCCTACGTCTACTAGAATAAATGTGTCTTAGGTCTTAGGTGAGGTCACATGAGCTTCCACCTTCAAAAAGTGAAATTTTCTTTTCATTGAATCAATTGTATGTAATAAGGTCTTCTAAAACCATTTCATATGTTTTTGAGTCGGTTTGAGTTAGTTGGGGTCAATTTGAGTCTTTGAGTCTTGTTGCAAAAAAGTGTCAATGTTGTCAAGTTACACAAAGCAACTTTTACATTATTGGCGTCAAGTGGAATTTGAACCGTTGGAACTTGAAAAATTATTTTTTAACTATTGGGGGATGGTTCTAAATGCCTTAAAAGGCCTTGTATCATTTACCATGAGTTAGTTGAAGTTTTGAAGAGAAAGCAATAAAAGAACTCTATTTTTTTGTATTTTTCTAACATTCTCTGTTGTTCTTTAGTGTTGTATAGATATTTATGATCTTGTGATGTTCTCAAACTAATTGTGAATTATTTTAGGGTGAATATACTTTCCATTTCAGTTGGTTTCACATTATTTCATTAGCTTTCAAGGAAGTTATGGTCATTTTACTATAGACTATTTTCTGTAATTTTCAGAACATTTTTTTAGTTGTTCCCGTGCATGGTACGGACTTGTATAGACATGTACCAGTCTAAAACCAATTTTAAATGGAAGAAAATTGAATCTACTTTATTTTTTACTTGGTCTCATTTGTTTTCATTAAGATGTGAGAAAATTAGAGCAATTTCTTCCCAAACTGTTCAAAACTGTCAAAAACCCTAGCTAGGGTAAACAGTGAGCAAACCAAAATGCAAAACAGGGCCTTCCACAAGTAGATAAGGATGAAACCTTGTATAATGGCTCATTATAGCATATATTTTGATTCTTCAAAATTGTAGGAGCAAAGAATGGAGTTGGGCACATGTGAGGTTGCTGCCCTAGCCTAATATCTTCATGTATTAGGCCTAAGAACCCAATAAGCTTAGAGTTTTGTTGAAAAGCTTGTGGGAAATTGTTCTAGCTATTTGGAATTGATGACTCAGAACCTATATGACATGTTTGAATCCTTGGAGGGGAGATTTAGAGCCTAGAGTTCAAAAACTATGTTGCTACCTAGCCTATTCGTGCAATTAGGCCTAATTTGAGTGAGGACAATCCAAATTTGAGGGCTTCCATACAAAATAACAACCCCTAAAATTTTGATATATTTATAAGTGTCCAAATGGGTATCTAGAACTATGTTTACATTTTGTATGCCATGACTTCCTTGATAGTTATGATTGAAAAACCTTGTTTGAAAGTCTACTAGAAGGATTGAAGGCTTGTGAGGAAAAACCCACCAAGTGATGTTCTAGGGTTTCAAAGATTGGTTGATTGAGGTTGTTTTTGAATCATCCACCCTTTCTCTACATCACCTCATGATGTTGATGTTGATCACAAAATATGGTGTTAAGGTCATGTTAATGTTGATTGATGAGTTGTGGTTGTTGTTGGAAGTTTTGGAAGTCTAAAGGATGTCACAGTGGCAGTGTTCATATCACAACTACAAAGGTTTAAACATTCAAAATTAGTTAGGGTTTTTAATTTAAAGTTATTAGTTATGTTTTAAACCCTAAGTGTATTGTCTTTAAAGACCTAGTTTGGTAAGTTTTGTTTGTGTTATACTCTCTGCTTAATCAATCTCAGATAACCTTTTGTGTTCTTCATGTGGTCTTCAGCATTTAGTTTGTATTATGTTTAGGTTTATCTAGTCCTTAACCTCCTAAAAACCCTAGTCTTTAATCTAAAATCTAGGTTAATACCTTACACCCATACTGGCGATATTGTACCAATGATATCCCTAAAGAGTCTAAAGTGCAAAAAGGTAGCAATCTTTGATGAGCTGTTACTTTGAAACTGTGACACTTAGAAACATTTCGTCTAAGGCAATGCAATCACATAGGGTCCCTCTACAATAACCTCTCTTAGTTTTTTATATGTCTGAGCCATTTGCCCATGGTGAAAGGATTTCTGCTACCCCAAAAATCATCAAGAGTTAGTGTAAAGTTGCAAAGGGGTGTAACTTTTGTCCTACTCCTGATGTGACCAAACTGACAGTTCCAACATGTCTAGATGGGTACGTTTAGGTTAGGAATGGTCCTATTCTGCACCCAACATGCTGAAACAGTTCAAGCTACATTATACCAGCAATCTTTGATGATTTGCTACTCAGAAACCATGTCACTTAGAAACATTCCATCCAAGGCAACATGATCACATAGGGTCCCTCTACAATAACCTCTCTCATTTTTTTATATCTCTGAGGCATTTGCCCATGGTGAAAGGTTTTCTGCTGCCCTAAAAATCATTAGAAGGAGATAGTGTAAAGTTGCAAAGGGGTGTAACTTTCATCTTGCTCTTGATGAGACCAAAATGACAGTTCTAATGGATCCAGATGGGTATGTTTAGGCTAGGCATGGTCCTATTTTGCACCCAAACATGTTGAAATAGTCTGAGCTACATTGTATCGGTGATATCCCTGAGAGTCCAAAGTGCAAAAAGGCAGCAATCTTTGACGAGTTGTTACTCAGAAACTATGTCACTTAGAAACATTCTATCTAAGGAAACGTGATCACGTAGGGTCTATCTACAATAAACTCTCTTGGTTTTTAATATCTCTGAGGCATTTGCCTATGGTGAAAGGTTTTTTGCTGCCCCAAAAATCATCAAAAGGAGGTACTATAAAGTTGCAAAGGGGTGAAACTTTCATCCTACTCCTAATGCGACCAAACAGACACTTCCAATGCATCTATATGGGTACATTTAAGTTAGGCATGGTCCTATTTTACACCTAAACATGTCGAAACAGTCTGAGCTACATTGTACTGGTGATATCCCTGAAGAGTCCAAAGTGCAAAAAGGTAGCAATCTTTGATGAGCTATTACTCAGAAACTATGTCATTTAGAAAGATTTCATCTAAGGTAACACGATCAAGTAGGATCCCTCTACAATAACCTCTCTCAGTTTTTAATATTTCTGAGGCATTTTCCCATGGTGAAAGGTTTTCTACTGCCCCAAAAATTATCAAGAGGTAGTATAAAGTTGCAAAGGGGTATAACTTTCATC
This sequence comes from Cunninghamia lanceolata, assembly GCA_027924645.1. NCBI lineage: Eukaryota > Viridiplantae > Streptophyta > Pinopsida > Cupressales > Cupressaceae > Cunninghamia > Cunninghamia lanceolata. The sequence goes on along the minus strand of BSBN01000388.1, from coordinate 11,676,779 downwards.
ATGCTCCTGATACGACTAAACTGACTATCTTGACACATCTGGATGGGTATCTTTAGGCAAAGCATGGTCCTGTTTCACACCCAAAAATGCCAAAACAGTCTGAGCTACATTGTACCGGCGATATCCCTGAAGAGTCCAAAGTGTAAAAAGGCAGCAATCTTTGATGAGTTGTTACTCAAAAACTGTGTCACTTCTAAGACTATGGGATCATGTAGGGTCCCTCTACAGTAACCTCTCTTAGTTTTTTATATTTCTGAGGCATTTGCTTGTGGTGAAAGGTTTTCTGTAGCCCCAAAAATCATCAAAAGGAGGTAGTGTAAAGTTGCAAAGGGGTGTAACTTTCGTCCTACTCCTGATGCAACTAAACTAACTATTCCAACACATCTAGATGGGTAATTTTAAGTTAGGCATGGTCCTATTTCACACCCAAACATGCCAAAATAGTCCAAGCTACATTGTACCAACGATATCCCTAAAGAGTTCAAAGTACAAAAGGCAGCAATCTTTGATGAGCTATTACTCAAAAAATTTGTCACTTAGAACTATTTCATCTAAGGCTACGAGATCACATAGGGTCCCTCTACAATAACCTCTCTCAGTTTTTTATATCTTTGAGGCGTTTGCCCATGGTGAAAGTTTTTCTGCTACCCCAAAAATGGTCAGATGCATGCAGTGTAAAGTTGTAAAGGGGTGTAACTTTCATTCTTCTCCTCGTGTGGCCAAACTGATTGTTCCAACATGTTAGGATGGATGAATTTAGGCTAGGCATGGTCCTTTTTCACACCCAAACATGTCAAAACAATCTGAGCTACATTGTACTCACAATATCCTCACACATTATCTTTGCTATAACTGTTATAGTCTTCACATGTCAACATGCATCTTATGGCTATTAACATACTTGTTCTAGTAGTCAACATAGTCATATATGAACTGCTTGTTCTTTTATCTTGGTTCACCTTGACTTTGTTCTCTAGTACTATCTTTGTAGGGTTTGTTTTAGTCCTTCAATGCATTGTTCCATCACTACAATCTTAGACCCCTATTAGGCTTGAAATAGACCTCTGTTAGGCTACTCTCTTAAACCTTAATATCATCTACATGTTGTCATATCCATGTTATTCAACCCTCATCTTCTTCCACCTTTAGGTCACTGTGTTATTAGGCTTGAAGATAACATCATTACCTAGAGAAGATATACAAGGGGTCCAATATTAAAACTAGATCATCAATGATAATGAATGCAATAATCCATGAACCACCCACCATAAATATAAGTGGCCATATTGCAATGTACATCATGAACAATATTTGAATAACTCCAAGCTTAACTCTACAAATGAATCCTCTAAGATCCTATGATCTTGGTGTTGATTGAGGAAGGGCTTGAACCCACCATGTTGATCTCCCTTTCCTCCCCATATATAAACCAAGGTGATCAAGCACCATCCATAATTCAAAAGTGTGGTAGAATGGTGATTATCTTATTTAATTCATTTCCTTATTAACACATAAGCATACACATAAATTCATGGATCTAAAACATCTCAAATGCATGGAAATAGATTTCTCAACTAACATCAACACATCCTTTCTAGCATCTAATACATAAATAAATACAAGTACATGATCAAGCCAAATATGACCATTGATAGTAACCATAAGTCATTTTAATCCTACAAGTTTGACTTAGAACTATACATCCAAGATCATATCCAAATCCACATGAATTTCTAATCACATCCCATATTATGAAAGCTCTCTTCGAGTGAGGATATATGTCTTACTAAGAACACATGCCCAAGGTAGAACTATATGCATCCCATACTACAAGAATCTTAACCTTAGTACAAAACAACTATCTAAACATACATAAAATAATAATTCAAATAAGCATTTGAACACACACACAAAAAAGCAATACCATACAACAACATACAATTCAAACATTAAAAAAATAAGCACACATGACCAATCTTTCTTTCTCTATTTTCTCGAGCATGTCTAGTTTTGAAAGACTAAAACTTTCAACCCAAAACTCAAATTCTCTTATCATCAATTGGGATGGATTCTTTGACAATTAAACTTTGAAACCTAAAGGCATACAAAAGTGATCTACACTACACCTATCCATATTACATAATGATCAACAAAAATGATTTGTATTAACCAAATATCCATATAGGCATACATCAATATTTGTTGATATAAGTATAACATATATAAAAAATAGCCATATAGGCATACAATGTCAACTATATGCAATACAAAATATATGTCCACAAATACCATAGGCATACAAGAAAGGAACATAATAAAAAGTCATTCCCCTCTATCCGGTGTAGAGAATAGATCATGGGCAGCCTTTGATCTTTGAGGGGATGGAGACGTGTATGAGGGTGGTCTACTATGAACCCAAGGGCTTCTCCTCCTATTTATTTGTTCATGGATCTGTAGTTGTTACAATAAAAAGTATAGACATTAAAATATAGAAATTACATTATAAAAAAATGAAACATTTAACAAAATAATCACTTACCGCTATCTAAAAATCTATCTCCTCATTTTCCTCAATACCAGGATTAGGTTGTGGCGATATCATGTCCTATAGAAACCATCCAAATAGAAATTAAACTTCAAATCAATAATCATTTGATTTTTTTTAAATAAACAACTATAACAACGAATGTAATTTGAAATTTACTAATCTACCTCATACCCCCGTCAAAGGCATGGAGCTATGAATCGTAGAGGACACACCATGCTCCATTTCCTTATGAACGTCGGGAGGTGTCTCCACAGCCTGCATCATCTAAAAATAAAACAACATTATTCAATTATGAAAACTATAATAGTGATGCAAGTCATGGCTCCTAACATACACACATTCACCTAAACATGGAAGTACACGCAAGTCACATGCATATATACAAATTAGATGAAGATTCATGACTATTGTGTGGTATAAGGGTCAACAAAGGAGGGACCATGGTAGCATCAAATTTTAGGTTTAAAAAGTCAGAGAGGGAGTGAAGGTGTTAGTTTAGGTTTAGGTTGGTGGTAGGGTGGGCTAGGGTTGTGCTCAAATTTTTTTTTGTTTGGTAGTCATGGAGGTAGGACAATACCTAAGATAGAGTTTGTGGGTTTATAGGACAATGCCTAAACTAGAAATCACATAGACATTAGGTAAGTTTATGGGTTTACGGGAAGGAGGGATATCAAGAGTTTGTGGGATAATATGAGGGAGGAAAGATACTAGATAGGAGAAGAAAACTCTTATTTTAAAAATTTCTTATCATTTTCTTTGTCTTGAGGTTTGTCAAGGGGTGGATTGGAAGCCAACTAGGTTTGGGACGTCTGGTAGGGGTATATTAGGAAATAGGTAGGGTAGATATGGGTTGGTTAGTAGGTTGGGTGTAGTGTTGGGGAAGTTTCTTAGGCCTACTATTAGAAGTGGATGGGGAAAGATCCTACACTTTTTCTTTTACTTTATCTTGGAGGGGTGTTAGAGGGGAGATAGAATTCAATGAGGAAGGTGAAGTAGTAATAGGTGGATATATGGTGGGGAAGATAGGGGCATAGCTAGTGGAGTAGGTGAAGTAATAGAAAGAGGTTGTGGGGTTGGGGTAGCAATGCATTTAGAGGCATAAGATAGGTAAAGGTGAAAGAGGGAATTGATATGAGGTTGAGGTGGACCAGAAGGGGTTGACAAAAAATAATCCAAGGAGAAGTGTCTTAAGGTAACAACTAGTTGGTATGGGCTATGAGAAATGGTGAAGACATTACCATCATGGGGAATTTTAGAGTCAACAAAGGAGGTACCTAGATGATGTTGGAGTCAAAAATAATCTATATAAGATGTCATAGGCTCATGCCCCTCTCTAGTGTCATGTCTTGGGGTCTAATTGGTGGTAATTGGATGAGTTTATTAGAGAGAATTTGTCAAAGAATGGTGTGGAGTGGATCAACAATCTATGGTAGACATGTATAGAAAATGTGGTAGCACAGACAAGAAAGTGAGCTATTTGAAAAGATGCCTCAAAGAAATGTGGTCTCATTGTGATGTCCTTGTCTATGCATCTGCTTGTCATGACATTCCATGTGACCACATTTCTTTGAGGCATTTTTTTAAATAACTATATTGTAATTGAAATTTTGTCATCTATCAACATCTAGTTATTAGTTATGCAATGTATAGTACTGCTTTGAGTTTGAAAGATGTGCAATGAAATGTAACCAATGATATGAATATAAAATACAAAAATCTAGTAAGTACAATTCATTCATTAAACTATTTACTTTATTACCTCTGTGAAGCTTTGAAGTCCACCACCACTAGCAGGTGTTGCTGTGAAATCTCCAATAGTAACCTATTCAACATCCAAAATCAAATATTAGAATACCATTCATATAACGATGCTATTCAAATGTGCTATTTATAATTGTTTACTAGTTACATACCTCGACAATAGATAATGTAGTGTAATATGTAGATGGAGAACCACTAAAAACTGCATCAATGCTATGACCCTAAAATTTTGTTAGAATCATCAAACTAAATTAGTTAATCTTGCATTTCAAAAATGAAATTTAATAAATTAAATTCAATGAACTTGCTAATATTTACCTGAGTATCAAGGCCGAAAGTCTCACTCAGGAGGGCATATGTCATCACCATCTACTTAGCTGTAGATGTAGCCTATGCACTTGCATCTCAACTATCTGTGGGGTCATAACCACATGTTGACCTGAAAGCCTAACAAGTATGGGGTGGAACCCTACTTGGACTCTCCCCCGACCCACATTGTCCTACAAGACTAGCATGCTCTATGATGATTTGGATCAAGGCAATAATAGACTGAAGTGTCTCACACTCAACACTCTCCTTCACAACGGAAGGGATAGACACGTGCTCATGGGCTGGTCTGGTAAGTGCTCATCTCACTGGCCACTATGGGTCAACACGTGCCCCTGGTCTATCCTGTGTTGAGCCCCCACCTCTACCTTGGAACTCCCACATATAAAAATAATTTGGCACTTTATTTTTGACAAACTCCAAGTAGAGTTTCCTCAAAAAATATTGCAGGACCTCATTATTGTTACATGGAGGATGGCCAAAAACCATCCACCACCTCTGTGCAAAATTGTCCCTTATCGCTTAGTTGTTGCACCAATGGATAGGGAACCTTTTGCATGTAAGGGGTAGAGGTTGATTTGTTCATGGGTTTGTGAAAATAGAACACAAGTCCAATTTTGTAATTTTTTCATTTTTAACTTGTTCATAAGACAACTTATCTACATAGAACTCTCTAAATTCTCTCCTCTTTTTTGACCAACTAGAGATTTGCTTGTTAATTGAATCTACATTTGATAACATAGATTCAAGAGATTGAGCAAGCGTGGATCTATGCAAGATTGAAGTTGCGGGTTCTTTCAACCTTGCAGTTATGTCCTCAATTTATCTTTTATTGTTTTCAATTTGCCCCATTATATTTTATTGTGTTCTAGGGGCATATTGAGGATTGAATGGAGGTGTTTGTTGTTGGGGTTCTTCTTTAGCAGGTATTTCCTATTCAGGTGATGGAGGATTTTATGGATTTTTAGGAGGAGGAGGTGCATTATCAATTCCTATAAATTAAAGAAATTTACATCAGAAAACTATTTTAACCTACCTATTTAGCAACAAATTCACACAAGAAAGCAAATAGAACTTACTCCTTCGACCTCCCCAATGTCGTGGTAGGATTTTGACGATGAATCAGCAACAAATAGTTGATGATATGGCCTTCGATAATGTGAGTGCACTCTCCTTTCTCTCCAAGCTACGGGTTTGATGTGAAATGTTGTCAAATTATGAAATGAAATGTAGTTTTTTTAATATAGTAAAGCATAATGCCCTCGTGTTATAATGCAAGCACGTTATGGCTTGGTGTTATGCTCGGCATCACCAAGCCGTAACGTGAGCATGTTATAATGCATTACGTTATGGCTAAAAATTTGTTTTACTCCCCAACTTTTTGCACCTACCCATGTTTAGAAGAACCACTCAACAGAATAGATCATTAGAGACAAAAATGAAGGTGTACAAACAAGGAGAAGGTTTGCCAAGACACATGAACAAGAAAACTTGTGTTTATTATCAAAAGTGGAACCTAAGACCTTTGTTGAAGCCAACAAAGATGATGGATGGATAAAAGTCATGGAAGAAGTAGATGATATTAAAAAGAATCAGACATGGGAATTGGTTCCCAGACTAGCCAATAAGAATGTTATAGGAAGAAAGTGGGTGTTCCGAAACAAGCTAAATGAAGAAGTTGATGTTGTGAGAAACAAAACAAGATTAGTATGCAAAGGGTATACTCAAGTAGAAGGCATTGATTTTGAGAATTTTGCACTAGTAGCCAGGATGGAGGCAATCAGAATGTTCCTTTCTCTTGCTTCTCACAAGAACTTCAAGGTGTATCAGATGGATGTCAAGTCAACATTTCTGAATGGTGATCTAGAGGAGGAGGTGTGCATTGAGCAACCAAATGGTTTCTAGATATCAAAAGCTTCAAACATGGTGTGCAGACTCAAGAAGGCTTTGTATGCGCTCAAGCAAGCACCTAGGGCTTGGTATGCAAGATTAGACAAGTACTTACTTCAGCAGGGCTTCAAGAAAGGTACTACAGATAGCAATCTTTACATAAAGGAAGAAGGAGACATGATATTGATAGTTTTAGTTTATGTTGATGATATTGTTTTTAGAGGAAATGATGATATGTGTAAGAGGTTTGCAGAGGAGATGCAAAAATAATTTGAAATGTCCATGATTGGTGAAATGTCATTCTTCCTTGGCCTTCAAATTCCCAGCTAGATGGTGGTATCTTTATTTCTCAATCTAAGTATGTCAAAGAATTATTGAAGAAGTTTGGTTTGGAGGATTCAAAACTAGTGAGTACTTCCATGGTCACTGGATTCCACTCAAGAAAAGATGATGAGTCTTCAAAGGTGGATCAGACTATTTATAGGTCTATGATTGGAGCATTGTTGTACTTGACTACATCTAGACCTAACATCATGTATACGGTATGTGTGGTTGCCAAATATCAAGCCAATCCTAAGCAAACACATGAGAAGGCAATGAAAAGGATATTTAGATACTTGAAAGGAACTTTGAACTATGGTTTATGGAATCCAATAGGTAATGACTTTGATCTGAGTGCATACACTAATGTTGACTGGGCTGGTTGTGTTGATGATAAAAGAAGTACAAGTGGTGGTACTTTCTTTCTAGGAAGTAGACTGGTTTCATGGTAGAGCAAGAAGCAAGATTTAGTGTCCCTATCTACTAGAAAGGCAGAGTATATTGCAACAACCTCCTGCTGTACACAAGTATTATGGATGAAGCAAACTCTGAAGGATATCAAGGTATTGTATGATGAGCCTATTCCTATTTTATGTGATAATACAAGTGCTATCAATATCTCCAAGAATCTAGTAATGCATTCAAGAACCAAGCATATAGAAATCAAGTATCACTTTTTGAGAGAGAAGGTTGCAGATAACAGAGTGAGGTTGGAATATGTTCCAACTAAGGATCAGATTGTAGACATTTTCAAAAAAGCTCTTGCAAAGGACACTTTTGAGAATCTCTAGTAGAGGTTAGGGGTAATTTCCCCTCCTTCTTGCTAAGATGAAAAATGGTGCATCTATCCAGGAGGAGTTCATGTTATATCTTTATCCTGGAATGATGATGGCTACCTCTTAGGGGGATCAGGTAGTGGTGACTAATGATAGGGGGATCTTGCATGAAAAACTTCACAAATATATGATTATTGGTGAAAGAGAGAGAATGAGAAGGTAGTGGATCCCTTTGTCCTTGATGTCAAAGGGGGAGAGAGTCTAAGGGGGAGCATATGTTGCCATCAGAGAGAGAATGAGAAGGTAGTGGATCCCTTTGTCCTTGATGTCAAAGGGAGAGAGAGTCTAAGGGGGAGCATATGTTGCCATCAATGACAAAGGGGGAGATTGTTAGCCATATGTGTTGTTATTGATGTCAATATAGCAGCATACATTGATGTCAACATAGTAGCATACACTGATGTCAACTCTATCATGAGAGTAAGAGACTAGTCATGGTTGGATGTCATGCTCCTAAGAAAGAGAAAGCTCATCATTAGAGATCCTAAAAGTTACATTCCTAATCAAAGTAGAGAATCAAAGCAGAGTTGTTGATGCAAGAGCATCCAATGGTGTAAGGGCAATCTTGCATCACCCAAAAATAAGTTAATTCAAAATCATTGTAGTTGTTTTCATTTCTTTCTATAATTAGTGTTTTTGGTTCCATAATATCCAGAATAATAATGTAGGACTTTCAGTTTTTCCAAAACTGCTAAAAATAGCGACCTGCTTATTTTGGAAAGTGTACCTGCTATTTTTAGAAAGTTTGCATTTGGGCACGTAATGAAGCAAAAACTTCCCAAAAGTTACATAATGGAAATATAAGACCTTTGGCGAAGGAATCAGGAAAAGACCATTTGTGAGCTGAAAGATATTAAAGTTTTTGTTTTCTGAAAAGCCCCTAAAAATTTTTGGAATGAGATATGAGGCACTAAAACTTCCCATAACATCCTGAAAAGTTGATGGAAATCCATTTATGAATTTCTAGCATGATAGTTCACATCGTGAGCTTTTCGGTGCTTAAAACGGTTCATCAATCGGACACCCGGATCAAAAGTTATGCTTCCCGGAAGTTGACCTACTTTTGGAGGGAATTGCAAATTTTGAAATTTAACTGGAGGCCGCCAAAGAGTGCTATTTATGACTATTTTGGGAACCCTAGGTGGTAGTAGAGTTAAGGGGGCCAATGTAGAGTCAAGAATAGGTGGGAAAATAGAAACCCTAACTGATTTAGGGTTACAGAAGGCTGAAGATTCTAGAGTCTTGAGGTTGGGGAAAGCTGTAATGTGTTGCAGCCAGTAGAGGATTCATCCTCTAATTGTAATTGAGCTTCTGAATGTAATGAGTTGCCCAATTCAATAAAAGAAAGTTCTATTTGCTGTGTTCAATATCTATTATTGTGTGTTTTGCGATTTACCCCTTCATCAAGTGGTATCAAAGCGAGGGTTCCTGAGTGTGTAGACAGATCGCCGACCATGAGGTAGTTTGCACTAGGACCTGAGGTTGTGGGTTTGCTGCGGAGACCAAGATGCCTCCACGAAGAAATCGTGTTGGGAGGAATGCTTTGACAAAAGAGGGTTTTAGAGCCCTACAAAGTCAAATCGATGCATTGCAAGAGGAGCTACAAAGAGGGTTTGAGCCGAGGACAAGAGGAGAAAGTGAAGATGAAGTTGAAGAAGAGCTATCTGAGGAAGAACAAGAAGTTGCCAAAGATGCTGCAGAAGTAAGGTTGTTGAGGGTCATTTCAAAGATTAGAAAGAGGCCTAGGATCGAAGTTTCTACATATTCTGGAGATTTGAATCTAGAATAGCTTATTGATTGGATCAATGACATGGAGGAGTATTTTGAGTATGAAGATGTGGAGGACCCAGATCAGGTTAAGTTTGCAAAAATAAAGTTGAAGGGCCACGCCAATATTTGGTGGAAGGAGGTCCAATTAGAGAGGAAAAGAAGAGGAAAAGCAAAGATCACCAGATGGGATCGGATGGTGGAGAAACTGAAGAAGCAGTTCATTCCTGTGGACTATGAGATGGAGTTGCTGAAGAAGTTGCAAGGACTGAAGCAAGGTAACAAGTCTGTTAAGGAGTATACAAAAGAGTTTTATAAAATTACTATCAGGACAGGCCATGCAGAGCCCAACAAGGAGAAGGTAGCCCGTTACATTAATGGGTTGAGGCCGAGTATTCAAGAGGAGTTGAGCCTAGTCAGAATGACCACCATAGAAGATGCATACCAGTTTCCCTGAAGGTGGAAGAGAAGCTGAACAAAAGATTTGATAGCAAGAAAAGGGGAAGAAGTCAAGGTGGAAGGACTGGTGGAAGACCCTATGGAGGCTGTAATGAAGATCAAAAGAAAAGTGAAGAAATAGGCACCAGTCAAAATCAAAGAGGGGATAATACCTACCGCCCTCGTGACTAGAACAATGGTGATCAAAGAGGAAGAGGAAGAGGCAGACCTGGGCAAGGACCTGGAAGAGGAGGTTTTAGAGGAACCTGTTTCCAATGTGAAGAAGAAGGGCATCGAGCATATGAGTGTCCACAACATCAAGGAAGGACAAATAGAAGACCTAAAGGTAATGCACGAGTTGCACATGTAGATGAAGATGCACATTCTGAGCATTCTGAAGATGCTGAAAGGGGAGAAACCCTAGTTGTCAGAAGAACCTTGTTGAATGAGGAGAAAGAACCCAATCAGAGGAAGACTTTATTCCACACAAGGTGCAAATGTGAGGGTAAGTGTTGTGATATTATTATTGATAGTGGAAGCACTGATAATCTTGTTCTAGAGGAGATGGTTGACAAGTTGAAGTTGACAAGAAGAAGGCATCCGCATCCATATCGGATTGCATGGTTACAGAAGGACCATAGAGCTTTGGTCAATGAGTAGTGTTTAGTGAAGTTCAAGATTGGTGACTACCATGATGAGGTGTTGTGTGATATCATACCGATGGATGCATGTCATATGTTGTTGGGGAGGCCGTGGCAGTATGATAGGAGTGTTGTCCATGATGGCCGTGCAAACACATATTCCCTAACAAAGGATGGAGTTCATCATAAGTTGAAGCCCTTGAAGGAGGTGGAAGAAAAGGTATGTAGTACTACCAGAATTTGTTTGGTAGATGGTAGGAAATTTTTGGAGGGTATGAAGCATGAGCGTCATTGCTTTGCATTGATTCCTAAGATTAGTCAAGAGAAATGTGAAGATGTACCAGTAGAAGTTTCAGATATGTTGGAAGAGTTCCAGGACATTATCTCTGATAATGTACCAGAAGGTTTACCACCAGTAAGGAAGATAAGTCATCAAATGGATTTGATACCAAGAGCCAGTTTGCCAAACAAGGCAGCCCACAGAATGACCCCTGCAGAGAATGAAGAACTGAATAGACAAGTTTAGGAGTTGTTGAGGAAGGGACTGATAAGGGAGAGCCTAAGTCCATGTGCGGTACCTACAGTACTAGCACCAAAGAAAGATGGAGAATGGAGGATGTGTACAAACTCTCGATCCATCAATAAGATAACGATCAAGTATAGATTTCCATTGCCAAGAATGGATGACATCATGGATTGTTTGAGTGAAGCCAAGTACTTCACGAAAATTGACCTGAAGAGTGGGTATCACCAAATCCGTATCAGAGAAGGGGATGAATGGAAGATAGCCTTCAAGACAAAGGAAGGTTTGTATGAGTGGTTAGTCATGCCATTTGGGCTAACCAATGCACCGAGCACATTCATGCGGCTCATGAATGAGGTACTGAAAGAATTTTTGGGAAGTTTTGTTATTGTTTATTTGGATGATATTTTGATTTTCAGTAAGACTTGGGATGAGCATTTGATGCATATCAGAAGAGTTCTAGAGAAGCTCAGGGACGAGAAGTTGTTGATTAATCTGAAGAAATGCAGTTTTGCAAAGGAGGAGTTGGTATACCTGGGATTTGTTGTCTCAGAGGAAGGTCTTAAGATGGACCCAGAAAAAGTAAGGGCTATCATTGAGTGCCTACACCAAGGAGTGCAACGGAGGTAAGATCTTTTCATGGTTTGGCAAGTTTTTACAAAAAGTTTATCAAGAATTTTAGTAGCATTTGTGCACCCCTAACTGAAACAATGAGAGGGGATAGAAAAGAGTTTAGATGGACTAAAGGAGCCGACAAGAGCTTTGATACATTGAAGCAGAAAGTTGTAGAACAACCTATTTTGGCACTTCCAGATTTCAATAAGGTATTTCAGGTAGATTGTGATGCTAGTGGTAGTGGTATAGGAGCTGTTTTGAGCCAAGAAGGTAAGCTCATTGCCTATTTTAGTGAGAAGCTTAATGATTCCAAGAAAACGTATTATGTTTATGATCAGGAATTTTATGCAATAGTTCAGGCTTTGAAGAAATGGAGACATTATTTGTTGCCAAAAGAGTTTGTTTTATATATTGATCATCAGGCTTTGCAGTATATTAATAGTCAAGGGAAGTTGAACCAAAGGCACTTAAAATGGGTTGAGTTTTTGCAGAGTTATACCTTTGTTTTGAAGCACAGGAGTGGGAAGTCCAATAGAGTTGCAGATGCCTTGAGCAGAAGGCACAATTTGTTGACAGAAATGAGGATAGAGGTTGTTGGGTTTGATGAGCTCAAAAGTTTGTATCCTGAAGATCTAGATTTTGCAGAGGCTTGGAAAGCTTGTCTGGAGCCTATTACTTTAGACAGGACAAAATGGTTGGATTTCATAATCCAAGACGGCATGTTGTTTAGAGGAAGCCAGTTGTGCATTCCGAGGAGTTCCATGAGAGAGAATCTGATTAAAGAGAAGCATAGTGGAGGACTGGCTGGACACTTTGGTTGAGATAAGACCATTTCTATTGTTGGTGAAAATTATTATTGGCCACAGTTACAGCAGGATGTGAGGAAGTTTGTGCAGAGTTGTAGAGTATGTCAGATGGCAAAAGGAACAAGTCAAAATACAGGGTTGTATCAACTATTACCTGTACCAGAGAAGCCATGGGATGATATTAGTATGGATTTTGTTCTTGGCTTACCAAGGACACAGAGAGGGCATGATTCTATTTTTGTGGTGGTGGACAGATTCTCAAAGATGGCACATTTTTTTCCTTGTAAGAAGACTAATGATGCTGTTCATATTGCAGAGTTATTTTTCAGGGAAGTGGTGAGACTACATGGTCTACCAAAGAGCATAGTTTCAGATCGAGATACCAAGTTTGTTGGTTATTTCTGGAGGACATTGTGGAAGAAGTTGAAGACAGATTTGAATTTTAGTTCTACACACCATCCACAGACTGATGGACAAACTGAAGTGGTGAATAGGAGTTTGGGTAACCTGCTACGATGCTTAGTAGGAGATAAGCCCAAGGGATGGGATTTGATTTTACCATAGGTAGAATTTGCTTACAACAATTCTATCAATAGGAGTACTGGTAAATCACCATTCCATATTGTATATGGCAATAGCCCAAGAAATGCTTTTGAGTTAAGGAAGCTGGACAATGGAGAAAAGACAAGTGCTGAAGCTGAAGACTTTGCAGAACATCTGAAGAATTTGCATGAAGAGGTGAGAAAGCACATTAATAAAATGAATATTCAGTACAAAGCTAAGGTAGATCAGAAGAGGATATATAAGGAATTCCAGGTAGGAGATGAAATCATGGTTCACTTGAGAAAAGAAAGGTTCCCAATTGGAACATACAATAAGTTGAAAATGAAGAAATTTGGACCATGCAGAATCCTGAAGAAGCATGATTCAGGAAATGCATATGAGGTAGAGCTGCCAAGTGGGATCAATATTTCCCCTATTTTCAACATTGCTGATTTATCAGAATATCATGAAGGTGGAACAGAGGATGGACCAACAGAAGTGCAGTGGAGTATTCCGGCATCTACTTCAATGGAGGAGATAGAAGAGATCTTGGATAGCCATGTGGGAAGAAGTACTCGGAACAAGCAATATGAAGAATATCTGGTAAAATGGAAAGGAAGGCCTGTTGAAGATTCTTCTTGGTTGTCTAAGGCAGAGGTTGACCGTTTGGGTTTTCCTCACACAAACATCTAAGACGTGACAGGGTCACTTCTCAAATTACCCTGGGTGTCTGATGCAGGAGCATCCAGTGGTGTAAGGGCAATCTTGCATCACCCAAAAAGAAATTAATTCAAAATCATTGTATTTGTTTCATTTCTTTCCATAATTAGTGTTTTTGGTTCCATAATATCCAGAATAATAATGTAGGACTTTCAGTTTTTCCAAAACTGCTAAAAATAGCGACCTGCCTATTTTGGAAAGTGTACTTGCTATTTTTAGAAAGTTTGCATTTGGGCACGTAACAAAGCAAAAACTTCCAGAAAGTTACATAATGTAAATATAAGACCTTTGGTGAAGGAATCAGGAAAAGACCATTTGTGAGCTAAAAGATATTAAAGTTTTTGTTTTCTGAAAAGCCCCTAAAAATTTCTGGAACGAGATATGAGGCACTAAAACTTCCCATAACATCCCAAAAAGTTGATGGAAATCCATTTATAGATTTCTAATGTGATAGTTCACATCGTGAGCTTTTTGGTGCTTAAAATGGTTCGTCAATCAGACACCTGGATCAAAAGTTATGCTTCCCGGAAGTTGACCTACTTTTGGAGGGAATTGCAAATTTTGAAATTCAGCTGGAGGCCGCCAAAAAGTGCTATTATGACTATTTTGGGAACCCTGGGCGGTAGTAGAGTTAAGAGGGCCAATGTAGAGTCAAGAATAGGTGGGAAAACAGAAACCCTAACTGATTTGGGGTTACAGAAGGCTGAAGATTCTAGAGTCTTAAGGTTGGGGAAAGCTGTAATGTGTTGCAGCCAATAGAGGATTCATCCTCTGATTGTAATTGAGCTTCTGTAATGTAATGATTTGCCCAGTTCAATAAAAGGAAGTTCTATTTGTTGTGTTCAATATCTGTTATTGTGTGTTTTGTGATTTACCCCCTTCATCAGTTGTGTTTGAATCCTAATCAATATGAATTAGAAGAATCAATTTGTGTTGTTGAGACTAAGGATGTGTTCCTATTTTGAAGCATGTTGTATGATCATTCCTACTAATCCTGAATTTTATTCAATGATGCAAAGAAGACTTGGCCTCCAGAAGAAGGTGACAATCCTTGTTTCAAAGTATTTACTCTTTGAAGACTATCTAGAAGATTGCTCTGCATTTTCATTATCTTTCTATTAAACTTTTGTGGTTTGGAACATAGCTTCGTACTATGTTATTTTATGTATGTTCCAAGTTTCATGATGTTTTGATCACCAGAAGGTTGTTTTTTACTGATAGTTTGAAGACAGTGTTAGTTCTGTGAAATCATGGTAATGGAATGCTCATCATTTCTCTGAGTTTGAAGATATGGTCTTGTAGTTTAAGAGTTAAGTTAAGCATGATGCAAATATTCTAAATCCTAAGGTTTAGAGTGTTTGCTCTTCCACAATGAATGATATAAGTGACTAAGTTCTGGTTCAGGCTCTGATAGTGTAATGTGATGGTGAAAGGTGAATGGAATGCTTGACATTCCTCCACATTTGTAGATATGGATATGTGGTTCTGGATCTATGTTTAGAGAATGGTAAATCTGTTGTTTCCAAAGTTCCAAACCATCATTCCCTCCACAGTGAAATTTATGATTGATAAAGTACCAGTATTTGCTCTAACCAAATGAAGCAATGTTAAAGACCTACTGGAATGCTCCGCATTCCTTTGAAAGTAAATGATTCACCTTGCAATTTTGAGAACATGTTCTTGAATGTGAATTTCATGTTTTTTTCCTATTTCAATCTTCTTGGTGGTCTGCAGCTCAATTTTTCAATTGACAACATGTTGTGCAGTGTGTTTTGGATAACAGTGTGCTCTCAAGAGTTAATGATTGAAGGAATGTGGCACAGTTCTTCAATGTGTGGTGGAAAAGAAGTGTTTTTGAATGTTGTATGAGTCATGTAGACTCATCTGGAAGTGTTTCATGAAGATCTTTCTTGTTTCTTGTATCGCACAAGGTTTTCTAGTTGATATGGCCACTACTCTTCAAGTTTTCATGAGCTTACCTTAAAGTTGTCCTATTTTCAAATGAGCAGAGTGTACAGAGGTAATTTCTTGATGTTTGAAGCTGTGAAGGATGTTTTGGACCTGGTTAAGCAATTTTTGGGGTCTACAAGGCTTGATTCTTCTTCTAGTGTAACATGTTGTCCTAATTAGACCTATCTTTTACATGTTTCATATTGTATTGTATGGCCGACCTGTAAATGTATTTTTCATGTTTACCCTAGTTGACAAGCTATGTAATCAATGTAATATCATGTATAAATAGTATATCAAGTTTAATGTGGAGGAGATGATTTTAAATAGATGAACATGGTTTGCAAGCAAATAAAAGCAAAATAATACATTCTTGTGTGCGACTGTGGGAGAAAGAGTAGATGTTGATGTTGTCCTGATTCATCTTGAATCCTTATTCAAGATAGTGATGAAGTATAGAGTGTTCCTGATTGATCATATCTTTAGCAAAGAGTGTGTGAAGAGATAGAAGTGTAATCATCAAGTGTGAGCTTCAAAGGCAATTTTAAGATAGTTGAAATATTGTCATATTGTAATCATTTGCTAGTTTGTTCTCATATTAGGGATTAGTGCTTCCTTGGGTTAAAGCCCCTAAAACAGTCATCAGGGAGTAGAAGCTTCCTTTGGAGTGACCCTAAACCAAATTTACTTAGGGAGTAGCATCTTACTTGGGTTAAAGCCCCTAAAACAAAGTTATTATTTGAGCTTCATATATTGTGAGTTAATTGTCACCATGGTTTTTCCCTTCTAAGGTTTTCCATGTATATTTGGTGTTATGTGTTTTTGTGCATTGTGTTAATCTTTCATGTTCATGGTAATATTGTGATGCTTAAGTTATGATTTGCTCTAGATAAGTTGAAGTTGTTGAATTTGAAGAATTGTTTAGATACTGATTCACCCCCCTCTCTATATCCTGGTGTGTTTAATAGTGTATACTTCATGCTTGTTAATATATGTATTGAATTCAATGTTAATTATGCTATGATGTTTTGTTTATTAATATATAATCTCATATGAATCTATATATGTTTATTGATGTAATTGTTGATCAAACTAGATTCCTCATATATTTGTTTAAATGTTGAATAATGAGAGAATACAAGGAAAGGTTTTGATAGTGCTCTTCTAAGCACACCACCTCATGGTGGAAGACTAATAGTCCCATGAGGCCAAGGGGGTGCAAGGTATACCCCACCCTTGGGCTTAGAAGGGAAGGATACTCTAGAGACCCTATTGTAGTTTCCCATTAAACCTCTGCCGCAGTTGGCTATTGGGTTAAGGAGTCCCAGTCATAGGGAGGAGAATAAGGGTGGTAAGATGAAGTGGAATGGCTATAGGACACCTCACTAGGTATACCACCTCATATGGATGGCAAGGGCCACATGATGGTCAAGAGGGATAGTATATCTACTCTTAGGCCTAGGGTAGAGGATCACTTTAGGCACCCTATCATGCCCCCTTATCCTAAACCTCTTTGGTTGGACTCCATTAATAAATTAAGTATATCATATGATTAAGATAATGTTCCTAAATCTAGTTGGAAAGATCTATTTTATGGATTATGCTTTCAATGATTATCCAACATGATTGCAGGTCTTCAACTAGGATCTATCTTGTTCAACAACTTAAATTGGTAAATGATCTCGCTAACTCTATTTTATTTTTTGCTTTGCTTGGAATTGTGATTTTAGGGAAAAATCTAGGGCATTTAAAAAAGGGGACATTACAAAATGCAAGGCCTCTAGAAAAAAATCCTTAGAAACTTTGTTGCCGATGAAGACTAGCTTTAATTTGAGCACCTCTATCAATATGATTGTCTACAACCTACTTCCAATGGTAGAGCTTGGCAACACACAGTTATAGGGAAGGAGGAAAAAGATAAGATTTAAAAGTGATGGTCACTTGGTTGGGCTCCAAGGTGGTGTCCTTGTATGAGTAGTGATTAAAATTGACACAAATGGAAGCATTAAAGGACATGGCTAAGGATAAATGGTAGGCTTAAAATAGGATAACTAGGGGTGTGATGGTGAAAATGGAAAGGAAGTCAATATTCATGGTATAATAATAGGAATGGGACTAGAAAAGGAGAGCATTGCTACTAGAAAGAGGTAAGTGAAGACACACTACAAGGTGAGCATGGGATGTACTCTCTTATAAGGCTAAGATTGGACTCTCTAAGAAGATTGAACTAGTTCAATACATTGAGTTCACCAAATTGAAGAACCTTGAAGATGAACCTTTTTGGAATGTTAAGTCAATGGTTAGGTTCATCTTATGTGTGTTTATGTTTACAAATAATCTACAAATTAACATTACCTAAGGCTATCTCTAACTAGTTATTGGTAAACAGATTTGTCATTGAAGATTTCAAAGTGACTCATTGATGCAGGAGCATCCGGGCGGACTGGCGATCGACATTGACCAAAAAAATTTGTAGTTTGTTTGCTTTTTGTTTTGGTTTTTTTTGGTGTTCTTGGCATCTCATAGCATTAGGAAGCAACTTGTGTGATCAAATTTGTGGAATTTAAAATTTCACTGAGTCATTGTTTTAAAGGTCATGCGGACAATTTCATGGAAACAATTGTTTTTGAAGATCCATAAGATCTAGGAAAAAATCCTTTTAGGGGAAGATTTTTTATTATGTTTCACCAAATGTACAAAATGAATCATCACCAAATCTTTCACCATTTTGGATATTTTAATGTCAAAATTCATACTAGTAGTTTTACAGAAAGTTTAATTTCTCATGATTTTTAAACTCTGGAGAAAAATCCTTTTACAGGGAGCTTAAGGAGGTCATCGCACTCATCTTGACCATTTTTCATGTAAAAATGAGCTTCTGGGTAAGATTTATGTAAAAAGTTAGTTTTCTGGCACCCTGGCATACAAAGTCGAAGTCGCATATTTGGAATTTTTTCCAAACAGTGTATGCAGCCTCACAAGGTAATGTTTGGTGGATTTTAATTATCTCATATTCATCTTTTGAAGAAAATTGAAAAGTCAAAATGAGTAGTGGCAGAGGATTTTCTATTCATGTCATAATTTCACCTTTTCACTATGTAACCGCTCCCAAAAAATATCAATTATTGGGTAGAATATTCAAGGAAATAAAATATGGTTGATTGCATGTTGAATGCACATTAAAAACAATTGTGAAGGTTGAAGGAAGTACTTATGTAATGACTTCTTAATGGAGACTCAAAAACAAAGAGAAACATGGACGGTAAGCGCCAAAATTTGGGCAAGGGAAGGATGCCTCTTTAGAGGCATGTAACTAATTTTATATTGCAGGTTTTCAACAACTAAGAGGGAAGTTGACACATACCATTTTGAGGCTCATTAAAACTTGTAAACATATATTGGAAGGTTTTGTTTCCAAAATAAAATACGCACAAAAGGTGTGAAGAGGGCACCAAATCCAGAAAGAGAGATAAGGTGCTGAAAACAAGAGAGAAGAAACACCTCACAGGAGGAATGGGCACACCTTTCACAGGTAGATTTTTTGTGTAAAGAAAATAGAATAGAAATTAATTAAAAAGAGAGAGAAGTTGCCTAGAGAATATGGTAGATAGGGTATAAGGGATATCCATTTTAGCTAAGCAAAGAGTTCCATAAGAAGGGAACAACATAGTGTAAAACAAAGGAATAGCTTTGTTGCGGGGAACAAGCAACATGAAGGAGGAACAACAAAGATGCCATCATGGTAGAATGATCATAACAGAGATAAGATCTAGGAACACATTTTCATTGTAATTGTTGTATAAATCTTTGCATAACAAATTGTTGAATGTTGCCAGTATTATTAAGTCTATAATCAAATGAATGGAGTTATTTTCCCATGATGTGTTTGATATTTTGAATAAGTTGAATGGTGATTATGTATGTTCTATGTTTCTGTAGCTACTGTATCAAAGTTTAAATTTTCCAGATTGAACAATCTGATTGGAATTTTGAGTTGTAGCAGAGGGTCCCTATTTGAATTGTGAAATTAGGTGTGTGTGTAATGAGAGGGAGTACCCCTTGCATTTAAGTGGTATCAAATCCACAAGATCTTGAGATTGCATAGTATGCACCAAGACCTGTGGGTGAAGATTGGTGAAGAGTGAAGTGGTGAAGCCGCGAGAGAGAGTTGATTCTATAAGAATCATGTTGGTTATCTTCTAGCAGAGATGAAGATGGTTAGAAGGTGTGCAGATTTCTTCCACTGAGAGGAAGTGGGTATAAGAGGTCTTGAATAGGTGCATCTACTAGAATCTTATTGGGTAGAGGATAGTTGTGAGAGATTGATGCAGGGAGAACCTGTGATTGCCAAGAGCATTGGCTCTAAATGTTTGTGTTTGAGGATTGAGAGTTTGCCACATTTTTTTGGAAAAATGTCTTGGAGACATGGAGAGTGTTTGATGATGAAGGAATATTTGAAGCCACGGAAAGAGAAAGAAGATCCCATCTGAACAAGTGATTTGTTACAAACTATTTGCAAATCCAGTGGAAAATGTTGCAAGGTGACGGTGGATAGAGGTAGAGGAGATAATTTGGTTGCATTAGAAATGGTTGAGAAGCTAAACTTGAAGAGGATGAAGCACCCTAGCCCATACTACATTTATTGGTTACAAGGAGGTCATCAAATTCAGGTAAATGAATAAAGCATTGTAAATTTTTACATTGGAAGATACAAGGATAAAATTGTATGTGGCATAGTACCCATATATGTTTGTCATGTTTTATTTTGTCAACCTTGGCTTTGGGATAGGGAAGATGTACATAATGGCAACAATAACACATATAGTATAATCAAGGATGGGAAGGAATATGTTTTGAATCCATTGTGGGATAAACAAGAGGAAGTGGCACCAAAAATTATAGTAGTATGCCATAATGAGTGTATGAAAGAAGAGAGCAATAGCAAAGTTGCAATGGGTGAGAAATAGAAAGAGAAAAATGAAGAATTGGCTACAAATCCTTTGAAAGATGAAGAGAAGAAAGAACAAATTGCAACAAATATGAAGAGTGAAGAAGAAGAGGAAATCCTTGTGCGAAAAGGATCAAGAGGAAAGATAAGAGATTACAATCAAGGTTGCAAAGGATGAGAAGAAGAGTTGCAGGCCTTTGATAGAAGGGGCATGGAAGGAGAAGCATGTGGGAACAGTACATATAGTCCCAAAAGAAAGCAAATCAAAAAATAATAGAAGCAAGGAGAGAAAAGAATGGAAGAGGAAAGAGTTTCCAGCCATAGCATGCCATTTTGAAGGAAGAGAAGAGGTAGAACATGAAGTTGTAGCAGAGAATGATCCATGGAAAGACATGGAATGTTTGGGAGAGCAATGTGAAGAAGAGGGAATTCATGAAGAATTGAGAAGAGTGAAGGTATTATAGATTGCAGAAGCATGCCATGAGGAAGGCATGGAGAAAGAGAGGGAAAAAGAAGAGGAAATTGCAGCAAAGGCATGTCTTTTGGAAGAAATGAATGAAGAAATTGGAATTGATGTAGCAAAAGTAGCTACCTATCCTTTGGAGGATAAAAAGATAGAAGAAGGAAGTAATGATATTGTAGCTGAGTATGAAGAGTAAAAAGTTACAGCAAAGGATGTGGTGGAAAATAATGAAGATGATGAATTGGATGCAGTGATAGAACTTGAAAAAAATACAACAGACATGGAGAATCTGAGTTGATAGAGTTAGAAGGCCCTATATTTGACAAGCAAGTGGGTCAAGAGGAGAATGATCTTCTATGGGAAGAAGATATGAGGAGAATTGATAGGTTGTTAGAAGGAGATTGGATAGATGAACATAAAGGGTTGAATAGTGCAGCAAAAAATGAAGGAAAAGATATTGGAGCAGTGAAAGGAAATGAGGTAAGACTTGAGAATTTTGAGTCTAATTTATTTGAGATGATGAATGCAATAGAGGATATAGAGCAAGAAGAAGGTAGATACATGGAAGGCTTTAATTTCCATACATAGTTGTGTGAGGATGCTACAGATTTAGTTGTTGTTGAAGAGCATGAATTGCTTGAGGAAAAGATCAAGAAGTTGTTCAGGTTGAATGTAACACTTGAAGGCCTATGAAAGTGCAACAGGAAACATTGTGAAAGATGTTGTTGTAATTGTGATGGGTGAAATGTGGATTAATCAATAACAATAACAAACCCAATACATCAATGAAATATGAAGGAAAGAGGTTTTTAAAATAATAAAAGTGATACTTACAACCTTTACCTTATGCCTTCCATTGTTCACCTTTTCTTTCTTGATCTTGATGGAGATGAATGTTGGCCCTCAAGAAGCTTGCTTCCTCGCTTCGAATCCTCAAGATGACAAGGAGAAGTTGGCTAGGATACTTGCTTGTATTTGAAGATGAGCTTCAAACACAAATGTGAATGGATTGTAATGAAGTGCTATAGAGATGGGGTGCTAATGGCGCACTATAGTTCCTGCAGCATAAGTTTACTTGAATGATGGATCATTGAAAGATAGAAGAAGAGGGTTGTATTTATAGAGTTGTGTGAGAGATGATCAATAGTTGAGAAGAAATGAGAAGATCGACGGGGGAGAATGTTCGTGCAAATGTACGCGAATGGAAGAAGGACATGTGTCATTCAAAAAGAAGTTTTGTTGAGTTAAATACTTTCTTGATGAGGATGAGTTTTCATTTTCTTAAATTAGAATTTATTTTTCTAATTTAAGAGCAAAGTTGCTTTAAAGTTGCTTTAACTCAACTTTTGCTTTAGTATGACAAGAGGAATTTATTTTTAGAAGATGTTGAAGATTTTTAGAAGATAAGAAAGCATAATTAAATAAATAGATTTATTTAATTATTTGTAGATGATTTGGAGGAATAAAATAAAATATTTAAATATATTTTATTTTTGTGGAGATTTAAGACTTAATTTAAATAAAATTGCATTTTATTTAAATTTGGAAGAATAAAAGATTTTAATTAAATAATTAAAATTATTTAATTATTTTAGAAGAATAAAGTTGATGTAGGTGAATTAAATAAATGTAATTTATTTAATTAAATGAGAGGAAGTGAACCAAATAAATAAATTTATTTATTTATTTTTTGATAGAGGAATATAAAGATGAAATAAATATTTAAAATATATATTTAAGTAGAGTCATGTCATTTTTAGGTGTATACATTTTACCCCTCTTTGATGCAATGTGTTTTATCACGTTGTTTCAAAGAATAAGAATTTTTTGACAATGATACATGCCCCAATTTGCCCCTGGTACAAGTTTAATGACAGGATGCCCCCTTGGGAGATTGGAAGAGAAAAAGGTAGAAGGCGTGAGACAGACAATCTCATGAAGAAGAAGGTGAAAAATAGGTTAAGATGTAGAAAAATGAGATATGGTTCAGAGAAACAGACATGGGAAGTAGCCACAATTGTCACACAGGCAGATATGGTTCACTTGCTATATATAGGAGCTGGGTCCACAAGTTCTATTCATTTGCATACTTGTCTTTAGTTGATTGGTCTTTTGAGAGCTTAGGAGAGCATGGCAACCAGAGAGATGGATATTCTGCATGAGGAGCACCGGTTTGAGAAAGTCTGACGGTTCGATCGGCCAGCAGAGGCAGGACCACCAATATTTAGTTTGTCAAAACTCGCTAAAAGTCATTTATTAGGGCAATAAATGCCTAGGGAAAAATAATAAGACAGATGCGCTAAACTTTCATTCACTGCATATACACTCTGAAATGGTGCATATGTGGTTAAGTAGTGCATTTGAGAGATCTAACAACGCATATGATAGTTTGGCGCATATATGCTATGAATTGATGCATCTACTGGGTAACGGCGCATGTGACATAATAAGCGGTGCATGTGCCAGAACAGCGCATACACGTCATAGGGCGGTGCATTCACAGTGAAGAGGCGCATATGATAGGGATCAGCGTATTTGCCACCTAGATCAGTGCATTTGCACTAAGAAAATTAGTTGAATTAATGAAATTAACCCAATTGGCACCTTGATCGATACGTCAATTGATTAGCGATCTCTGAGATTGTCGAGAATCTAGTCAAGAGATGATATGTTGTTTTGATTAATTTGATATGTTAAGTCAATGATAGGATAGTTTGATTTCTTCGAGTAGGTTTTCTTTGATATGGATTTCTTTGACACTATTCTTTGCCTGTTTGCAGGAGGATATCTGGAATAGCCTTATGTCAGAAGAGTAGTTCCCGTTGCCGCTATTGCGGCAGTACATGTTGACTAAGATAGATCATGAGGCTCTAGGTGCTATGGGTCTGCATTATGTTTGATTCATGCCTGAGGTTCGCACGAACTGGGCTATGTTGACTACAGCAGTGGAATGATTCCATAGCAAGGATGGCACATTCCATCTTCCGACAGGGGAGATGGCGATCACTCTTGAGGATGTGTATCAAATTCTGTACCTCCCTATTCAAGGAGAGTTGGTCGAGTATGAGTCATAGTGGGATGCTAGATTATCCAAGTGTAGATGGGTGTTCGATGACCTAGAGTTGGAGCAGGTGATTTCGTGGCAGGACATACATGACTGCTATGACTACTTCCTGGGCATAGTGGCAGGATTGATTGGTGGCGTAGTATGCCCTAATAAGAGGTCACATGGCTTCCCGATTGGTTGGGGGAGGGTGTTAGAGAGCATGATCATAGATGGACCTGGTATGCATGGGGTGTGTGCGTGCTGGCACACTTATACAAAGATATGCACCAGGTGGTGTATCATAGAGGAGCCAGTTTGTCAATAGGCGTGTCTCTCTTGCAGTTTTGGTTTGTGGGAGCACATAGCTATCACATAGCCGATATGTCTATTTCATAGGTAGAGGGGTGAGCCCTACAGTTATGGCTATGCAAGTGTGATTTCCCAGCACAAGCTGGGGAAGCTCGAGTACTGGAGACACGCATTTGATAATGTAGATCACGTTGTTTGGAGCCCATACCTATACTGCGAGGTATGGGATGATGAGGCAGATGAGCTTTTGTATTGCTTCCAGACTCGATGGCTCATTGGCAAGACTAGGTATTATCTAGAGTGACAGATTGTGAGCAGATTGTAGAGGTAGTTTGGCTGAGTATAGGGCAGGCCACAGGGGTAGGTGCGCTTTGTGAGGACCCATGCAGAGAGGTATAGGTGGGGTCCCATGGCATCATATGAGGAGGCATTGGCTGACTTTTAGCAGATACCTTATGCAGCTTGTCTCATGAGGAGGGAGATAGTGGATGTTGGCAGGACTCCAGATTATGAGGAGTGGTTCACCGCTCATCCCTTTCCTAGATACTCAGGACCTGGAGAGTTAGCTCCTCATATCAACGAGGAGGATTCAGATCATGAGGGTGTAGCTGGTAGGAGGAGAGGGGGATGGAGGAGGGGGAGAGGGGGTCAGGGAGATGATGGAGGAGGTGATGGAGGAGATGATGGAGGAGATGAAGGAGGAGGAGATGGAGGAGGTGGTGGTAGACCGAGACAGAGGAGGAGGAGGTCTGGGGAGGGACCTTCAGGTCAGCAGGTAGCTGCACAGCCGCAGGCTGCAAGATAGGTACAGGTACAGGTGCCAACATAGCAGGTGGCACTATAAAGGTAGATGTCACCACCACATCAGGTGGCACAGTAGCAGGTATAGGGATAGGTGCCAGCACAGTAGGTGGCACTGGGACAGGGACAGGCAGGGCAAGCACCGTAGCCTGACTTATAGTAGCAGACTATGGTTGCACTACAGAGTCAGGTTAGACATCTGAGGGCCCATCTGAGAGCAGCAGAGTCTCGCAAAGATGTAGATGCGAGACAGATATCAAAGTTGACCAGAGAGAGACGTAGCCTTAGCTAGCATGCGGGTTATGAGAGCAGAGAGAGATGCAGTCATGGCGACTATGGGTACAGATGGTACATCAAGCTTTTTGGTTTCACAGGTGCAGTAGGAATAGACACAGTTAGCCCATGTACAAAGTGAGCTTGCCAGAGCGCAAGCTCAAGCCCAGTATTACAGGGGTTTATATCATGGAGCAGTGTCAGCAGAGCATCATGCACCCAGCTTTAGGAGCCAATCGGCGGCATCACCACAGGCAGGTGGATCTTGATCTATAGGATCAGTTAGGGGCCCCTGGCAGTCAGGGGGAGATAGAAGAGAGGCCAGTGCAGGGAGCAATGCTCCACAGTAGTAGGGTTAGTTAGACTTGGATACTTGTACAGATTTTTGGATCTGATGTACACATTTTTATGGCTGAGATAGCCTGTATATGTATTATTTTTGCCCCGAGACATGTATCACTATCTGTTTGTACTTTGTATACATTTATGATATGACTCTAAGAGATGGAAAAATGTTTGTGATATATTGTATATTTGGACACAGTTTTATGGTTATATGATGATGCAGTTGTTGATATTTTATATGCATGTGTTCTATGTTTATATGCTATGGATGCATTCTATCTTATGATGTTTCGTCTATGTGATGCATACTAGATGGATTTAGAATGGGTTGATATGTAAATGCAATGTGAAATGTTATGTTTATGGATATGATTATGTAGCTCTATATGTATTTTGCCTATGTTTTTTATTTTTTTGATATGATATACTGATGCAAATGTATATGGATGACCTAATGCACCTATTATGTATGAAAATGATTTAATCATGTGAATGACTATCTCACGTGATATGATATGTTACTTATGCTATGTTTTTTATATGTCCAAATGTACTTAATCGACACAAAGATGATATATATAGGCAGAAGAGAAGAAAATGAAGAAATACAGGCTTTCATTTGATATACTGCAGGATTTATTTATTGCATGGATGATATGGAATTTTGGATATGGGATGGATACAAATTGTCATCTTGATATTGCAAGTCTTTTGCTTTCATCATTGGGCACTTTCTGGTATTTTTCTCTTTTTGAAATGTTGTAAGAAAATACAAACATCTAGGTATAATTAGACCGAGATGACCTGAGTATTCCTTACATGGATTTTGATATAGCAAGTCGATACAAGCATCTAGTCAAACTTGAATCTAGATGACCTGAGGACTTCTTGCATTTCAATAGACAAGGATTGCACCTTGATCTTTTGTTGATCATGTCATTAGACAGAAAGTCATCACATTACTAAAGTTTAATCCACAAGTAGTAGACAAAGAAAAAGATTATGCCCCCATCATAGCATCTCTAGCTTTTGGCATCTTTGAGTAGCATAGGAATACATAATGACAAAAATCCAAGACTTTGTTAAGTTAACCTGTTCACAAAAGCATTCTTGCATTAGATGTGTCTTTTTGCCATAATTGATATAGAATTGGTTTGAGTGTTTTGGCATGGTGCTCTGCTTTGGATAGGCTAATGTTTTACATCAAGAATTTTGTTTTGAGGAGCTTGCTTTGCTACATGTGCTTGTCTAGTGAAAGGTATCACAATCCTTTATTGGTATCCTCTTAGAACATGTGGCATTCAAGAATCTAAATCTGCAACCAGGTCGAGAAGTTGCCCCTAGTTTAGACAAAGGATCAACTTATTATGGGTGATATGACAAATAGATATGGAGAGACGGACCCTAAGGGACTAATCTAGTACCTTGGGGACTCATTTCTAAATGGTCTTTTCTGCGTGATGATGCAGAGGCAACGTAGTTCAGGGTAAACTTGATGGACCTAAGACCTAGGTGATAGAAAGTGGTGTGGACTCAAATAGATAGACAAACCAGATATGGGATGGATGGGACAGTGGAGCCTCGGGGGCACATTAAGAATGGCCTTGCCTACATGATAGCTTAGAGGTGACGTAGTTCAACAACGGTTCAAAGGACAAGTTTAATATGAATGATAGGATGGACACAAGAGATATGAATTCACAACAGATGGAGGAAGTGGTTTGTTGTAGGTAGCATCTATTTACTAGGTTTTCACTATTGCAAGTATGGGCCTAACTGGTGTTGTCATTGATGTCAACATACTCCTGTTGCATTAATGATAAGGATTGGATGATCTGTTTGTTGAGGATATTGAGAAAATTGGTCATATCAAGAACAATGAAGAATAGTGAAGACAGTAAGGTAAAAGACCAAGCTAAGATGAGGATCAGAGGATGTAATTTAAAGGGTTTATAGATATGTGTCTTAAGGTGATCTAGTAGAGATTTTAGAGGTCCACATGAAGATTTAAAGAACTTATGGTTGCTCAAGTAAAACTAGTTTTGGCAGGTGTTCAGTGGTGACAGAGTGTTACAGATAGGTCCAGTGAGATCCAAAAATGCATTATCCTATTCTGTAGATTTGGAGGAGTGTTCAAGAAGTTCTTATGAAGTATCAACTTAATTGGTTCATGGTTTGAAGGTCCGCAAGCATCTATTCTTTTGTGACAGTGATGACAGACTATGTTCTTGAGGTTCCAGATGAAGGAGAGAAGGATTTTAGTAAGCAGATGAAGTGTGGATGTTCTTGGTATTTCAAGCAAGCATGTGGAGGTCTTTAGATCGTGTCCAGTTCATGTTGGTGGTCCACATTGGAGTTGGAGCTCACAATTAAGGAATTACTTTTAGATGATGGTGTTCTTCCTGTGACTAGCCGACCGGATGAGTTACACATCCTACAGATGTTATTGTTGATGTTTGCTGACTTAGATGATTATTCCTAAGTTGATGTCTTGTATAAATAAGGGATTCTAAGGTCATTTCAAAGTGTACCTTGTGGAGATGAGTGTGTGGTAGCGAGGAGGAAAGCGAAAGGCAGAGAAGAAGTTTTGGGCTTAAATGGAACTAAATCAAGCATGGTGAAGATGCTAATCTCCAGTTCATGTATGTGATACTATTTTGTAGACAGTGTGTCTCTTGTAGGTAGTGAGCCTCGTGTGAGTAGTGTGCTCAGGTAGTGAGCCCTAATTAGCATGTGCCATTTTTGTTCTTTCTATTATTCTAATAGAGAACACAATCTTGGGTTAATCACCCTGTGGTTTTTCCCTTAACTAGGTTTTCCACGTCAAAATCTCGGTGTCATATGTGTTAATGTGTTTCTGCTCTTGATTTCATGCATCATGTTTCCATGATTGATTTATTATTATGCTGCTAAATTGCTAAGCGGATTTAAGTGTTTAATTGGAAGAAAGTTTTAGACAACTGATTCACCCCCCTCTCAGTTGTCTGCCCTAAATCTAACAATTGGTATCAGAGATAAGTTCTAAAAAGAGCTTAACCACTTAAGGAGATCCAGGATATTGTCCTACAAGAAGGATAGTCTGAAGTTTGATGGAACCAACTTTAATGTCTGGAAAAGTCGCATGAAATTTCACTTGCAATGTATGGGAATGCAATACTGGAATATGGCTTCAATAAAGTATACTCTTCCTCAGGGTGGTCTGAAATCCCCAAATGAAATCACAGATGCTGAAAATAATCTGTAGACTATAGAATCTCTTCTAAGCGCACTATCTAATTCAGATCTTTCAAATGTTGTTGACCTACCAACTACTTTTGAGATTTGGCAAAAACTAGAACTTCTGCATGAACGAGACAAGTATGTTAAATATGCAAGGTTACAGAATCTTAAAGGGAAATTTAAAAATTTGAAGATAAGAGATGATGAAAATATTACTACCTTTATGCCAAGAGTAAATGAGATTGTTTGTGGAGTCTTGGATGAAGATGAGATTGTTCGCAAAATTCTTAGATCCCTTCCTGCTTCTTATAAAATCAAGGTTGCTGCCATTGAAGAATTCAGAGCCCATACAACTGTCACAAGAAATCAATTGGCTGGTAAATTGGCTGCATTTGAAATGACCGAGTTTGGAGATGCCCCCCCAAGACTGAATCAGCATTCAAAGCCAGTGCCTCTATAAAAGGCAAACAAAGGTTTGATCTAGGAGAGAACTCTTCAAGGAAACTATCATGGTATGAAAAAGAAAGAAAAGACCTGGAAGAAGAAGTTGAAACTGCTCAACTTGAAGCCCTTATTGCAAAATACTACCAAGAGGATCAGGTAAGTATGAAGGAAAATTGCCTTTTAAGTGTTTTAACTGCAATAAGATTGGTCATTTTGCCTCAAACTGTCCAGAAAGATTTTCAAGGCCAAATCATAATAGATCAAGGTTCCAAAAGAATTGTTACTATGTGCATGAGGAAGATGATAATGAAGGTGTAATAGATGATGAATCAAAGATAGGAAACAAATCCAGAAGTGATTGGGTGTTTATTGTCATCAAGGAAGAAGAACCAATATCCTCTGAATCTGTCAATCATAAAGTTGTAGAAAGAGCTTTGGCTGCCCAAGTTGAAGAAAAGGATGATTGGGTCATTGACAGTGGATGCTCTCACCATATGACAGGTGACAAAAATAAGTTGATAGATTGAGAAAGGTATGAAGGAGGAGTGGTAAAGTTTGGTGATAATTCTACTAGCAGAATTAGAGGTAGAGGAACTATTTCTTTTGATGGAAGGAACAAAATCGGTAATGTACTGTATGTTAAAGGATTAAAGCACAATCTTCTCAGTGTTGGTCAGTTGGTGGACAAAGGCTATGAATCTCTGATTCAAGAATGGAAAATGCAAGATCTTTAAAAGTTCTGAAATAGAGATTGCATTCAGTACTCAAACTAAAGGTAATATCTTCCACCTGGTTGGTACTGGTAAAATTTGCTTATTTGTTCAAGTTGATCAAAGTTGGTTATGGCATAGGAGAATGTGTCATGTGAATTTTGATAATATCACCAAGATAAGCAATACTCAGGCTATAAGAGATCTTCCAAAACCAGTGAAACCTAAAAATAGTTTATGCAAAGAATGTCAGTTGGGAAAACAAAGAAGAGTCTCATTTAAAAGCAAGGAACAATCTTCTACCAGATTATTGGACTTAGTTCATATTGATCTTTGTGGTCTGGCAAGATTCAGGAGTGTGCTAGGTGATAGATACTTCATGTTACTAATTGATGACTAATCCCAGATGATGTGGGTAACCTTTCTGAAAGAGAAATCAGAAGCTCTTGAGAAATTCAAAATATTCAAGGCTATGGTAGAGAATGAAACCATTTTAAAATTGAAATGTCTAAGGTCTGATAGAGGTGGAGAATTCACATCCGGTGAGTTCATAGATTTCAGTGAGAAACATGGAATTAAGAGACAATTGTCTGCTCCTAGGACTCCACAGCAGAATGGAGTAGTTGAGAGAAAGAACCGAACCATCCAGGAAGCATCTAGGATAATGATGATGGAAGCAAATGTTCCTCAGATCTATTGGAGAGAAGCTGTTAGCACTATAGTCTATACTCTCAATCGAGTACAAATTAGAAGCAATACCAGTACGACTCCTTATGAACTTTGGTTTGGCATCACTCCCACTGTGAGGTATTTCAGAGTTTTTGGTAGCAAATGTTACATTAAAAGAGATGAAGATCTAGGAAAGTTTGATGCTAGAAGTGATGAAGGAATATTCTTGGGTTACTCTATTCAAAGCAAAGCATACCGGTGTTACAACAAGAGACTGAGAAAGATTATAGAAAGTATAAATGTGAAGGTTGATGAAGGAATTAAAAAACCCTTAAAGTTTTATGAATATGAAGAAGATGATCAGAATGGTGTTATGATTCAAGGAGCCCAAGCCCCTTCTGAAGTTTAGATTCAAACTGATTTGGTAAATCAGGAAGAAGAGATGCATTTTAATGAGCCTGATCAAAAATCAGAAGTGCAAAAAATTCCCAAAGTTCCAAGGTATGTAAGACTGAACCACTCTGAAGATTAGATCATAGGTGACAAAAGCAAAGGTGTACAAACTAGAAGGAGAATTGCTCAAAATTTAGATGAGTATTGTCTGATTTCAAAGATTGAACCTAAGACAGTGAATGAAGCTTGCAATGATGAAAACTGGACTAAAGCAATGGAGGAAGAGTTGATGCAAATTGAGAAAAATCACACTTGGGATCTTGTTCCCAGACCTAGAAACAAGAATGTGATTGGAACCAAATGGGTCTTCCAGAACAAATTGAATGAAGTTGGTGAAGTAATCATAAATAAAGCTAGATTGGTCTCCAAGGGCTCTTCTCAAATAGGAGTTGATTTTGAAGAAACTTTTGCTCCGGTGGCAAGAATTGAAGCACTTAGATTATTTCTTGCATTTGCTTCCTTCAAAGATTTCAAAGTGTATCAAATGGATGTCAATTATGCCTTCCTAAATGGTGACTTGGAAGAAGAAGTGTACATTGAACAACCAGATGAATTTCAATTGTCTGATCATGGTGATATGGTTTGCAAGTTGAAGGCATTGTATGGACTGAAGCAAGCCCAAAGAGCCTGATATGAAAGATTGGATAAACATCTTTTGAAGATTGGTTTCAACAAAGGTACTGCTGACAGTAATTTGTATTTCAAAATTGATCATGAAAATATCTTGATTGTTGAAGTGTTTGTTGATGATATCATTTTTGGAGGAAGAGATAGTATGTGTAAAATCTTTGCAAATTAAATGAAAATTGAATTCGAGACATCCATGCTTGGGGAAATGAATTTCTTCTTGGGTCTACAAATCACTCAAACAAAGAAAGGAATCTTCATTTCTCAGACCAAATATGTGAAAGAATCGTTGAAGAAATTTGGGATGGAAGACTCAAAGCCAATGAATACTCCCATGGCAACTAGATGTAAGTTGAGAAAAGATGATGACTCTCCCAAGGCTGATCAGAAAAAGTATAGGTCAATGATTGGAGGACTGTTGTATCTCACTCAAACTAGACCTGACATTATGAATGTTGTTGGTCTTGTTGCTAGATTCCAAGCTAATCCTAGAGAATCTCAAGTCATGGCAATCAAGAGGATTTTTAGATATCTAAAAGGGATAGTTGAGTATGGTCTATGGTACCCTAGAGATCATGATTTCTCTCTTCATGCATATACAGATGTTGATTGGGCAGGAGATGTGGATGACTAGAAGAGTACCAATGGTGGAGCATTCTTTTTGGGGAAGAGATTGGTTTCTTGGCTGAGAAAGAAACAAGAGGCAATTTCTCTATCCACTATAGAAGTAGAATATATTGCAGCAGCAGGTAGTTGCACTCAAGTTTTGTGGATGAAGAAGATGCTAAGAGACATCAGAGTGGAGTATGAGGAGCCTATCACAATCTTCTGTGATAATTCAAGTGCAATAAATATATCTAAGAATTTGATGTTGCATTCAAAGACTAAACATATATCTATCAAGTTTCATTTTTTAAGAGAACAAGTGAACAAGAATGAAGTCAAATTGGAGTTTGTGCCTTCCAAGGATCAAATTGTAGACATCTTTACTAAACCTCTACCTAAGGACTCTTTTGAGTACCTCAGGGAGAAGTTAGGGGTTATTGCCCCTCTGGTGATGAACTAAGGTGCACTGATGTGCATTAGTCCAGTGGATATCACAGTCATATCTTATGGTCTGGATTGATGATGGGGAGCTGTTACTCAGGGGGAGCAGCTGGTATGATTCCAAAGTGGTGGAACTGCAAGTATGTGCCCTTTACCATTGATGTCAAAGGAGAGACGACATGGGAAAAATAAGTGGTTGCTAATCAAAGGGGGAGTAGGAAAGAAAGAGAAGACATGTGAATGGTTGTTGCTGATAGGGGAAGTTGTGTCAATAAGGAGAAGTTCTTGTCTTGATGGTCAAAATAATTTTTCACATCGTATGTTTCCATTAATGACAAAGGGGGAGATTGTTGCAAGCATGGGCCTAACTGGTGTTGTCATTGATGTCAACATACTCCTGTTGCATTAATGATAAGGATTGGATGATCTGTTTGCTGAGGATATTGAGAAAATTAGTCATATCAGGAACAGTGAAGAACAGTGAAGACAGTAAGGTAAAATACCAAGCTAAGATGAGGATCAAAGGATGTGGTTTAAAGGGTTTGTAGTTATGTGTCTTAAGGTGATCCAGTAGAGATTTTGGAGGTCAGCATGAAGATCTGAAGAAGTTGTGGTGGCTCAAGTAAAAGCGGTTCCGGTAGGTGTTCAGTGGTGACAAAGTGTTACAGATAGGTCCGGTGAGATCTAGAAATGCATTATCCCATTCTGTGGATTTGGTGGAGTTTTCAGGAAGTCCTTGTGAAGTATCAACTCGATTGGTTCATGATTTGAAGGTCCACAATCATCTATTCCTTTGCGACAGTGATGATAGACTGTGTTCTTGAGGTTCCAAATGAAGGAGAGAAGGATTTTAGTAAGCAGATGAAGTGTGGATGTTCTTGGTATTTCAGGCAAGCTTGTGGAGGCCTTTGGATTGTGTCTAGTTTATGTTGGTGGTCCACATTGGAGTTGGAGCTCGCAATTGAGGAATAACTTATGGATGATGGTGTTCTTCCTGTGACTAGATGACTGGATGAGTTACACATCCTGCGGATGTTTTTGTTGATGTTTGCTGACTTAGATGATTATTCCAAGTTGATGTATTGTATAAATAAGGTATTTTTAAGGTCATTTCAAAGTGTGCCTTGTGGAGATGAGTGTGTGGTAGTGAGGAGGAAAGCGAAAGGCAAAGCAGAAGTTTTGGGCTTAAATGGAACTAAATCAAGCATGGTGAAGATGCTATTCTCCAATTCATGTATGTGATACTTACTACTTTGTAGACAGTGTGTCTCTTGTAGGTAGTGAGCCTCTTGTGAGAAATGTGCTTGGGCAGTGAGCCCTAATTGGCATGTGCCATTTTTGTTCTTTCTATTCTTCTAACAGAGAATACAATCTTGGGTTAATCACCCCGTGGTTTTTCCCTTAACCAGGTTTTCCACGTCAAAATATTGGTGTCATATGTGTTAATGTGTTTCTACTCTTGATTTCATGCATCATGTTTCCATGATTGATTTATCATTATGCTACTGAATTGCTAAGTGGATTTAAGTGTTTAATTGGAAGAAAGTTTTAGACAACTGATTCACCCCCCCTCTCAGTTGTCTGCCCTAAATCTAACATTCACCACTTGCTTTTATTTGCACGAAGCTAAAAGTACACATGATGCCTATTTGCTAGGTTTTCATCATGGTACCTATCCTAGGCACTTGTTTGCCAAGTTTTCACCATAGGATGATTTTTTTGTTATTTTTCTTTTTTTTTTATCACTTTTCAAGTTTTTTTGGATTTTTTCAGGACTTCCTTACATTGGGGTTTTTAGGTATAGAACTTGCAAAGATGCATGTTGTTGATAGGATCATTGAATAGTTCACCTTCAGATGTACCCAATTGATATGCCCCTAACCCATAGGTTGCAATGATGACATAGGGACCCAGCCAGTTGGGTTCAAACTTGCCTTTCTTTTCTCTATCTTGCTAATTTCCTAGATTTTCTCTTAGGACTAGATCACCAACTTGGAAGACTCGGGGCTTTACCCTATGATTGTAGCTTCTGGACATGTGTTCTTGATATTCTTTTAGGTGGTTAAAGGCATGTTGCCTTCTCTCTTTGAGCAGCTCTAACTCTTGAAGTCTGGTCACTCTGTATTCTTCATCAAATATGAGGCCTTTTAATGAAACTCTCAAGGATGGGATCTCAACTTCAATGGGCAAGATGGCTTTAGATCTATAGACTAGGGAGTATGGTGTTGCACCTGTGGGTGTACGAATGCTTGTATGGTAGGCACACAATGTTGGATTTAGTTCTACATGCCAATCTCGGCCAGCGTCATTGACAGTCTTCTTTAGGATTTTCAGGATGGTTTTATTTGATGCCTCAGCCTAGCCGTTGCCTTGGGGGTAATAGGGGGTTGAAAAGTGGTACTGGATATGGAATTTGTCACATAGTTCCCTGACATCTTGATTTTTGAAAGGTCATCCATTATCTATGATAATGGACGAAGGGACACCAACGACAAATGATATAGTTCAAGATAAAAGAGGCAATCTGCTTGCCTGTCATATTGGCTAAGGGCACAACTTCAATCCACTTTGTAAAGTACTCAGTGGTAGTGATTATGAATTTATGGCTGCTAGAGGAAGAAGGGTGAATCTTGCCCACTAAGTCGAGTCCCCATTAACAAAAAGGCCAAGGAGTCGTTAACAGCTATAGCTCCTGTGCTGGTGCATGTATCAGGTTCCCATGGATTTGGCACTTTTTGCACTTCTTTACAGAATGATTGGAATCTTGTTCCATTGTTGGCTAGTAGTATCCCATGCATTTGAGTTTCTTGGCTAGGGTAGGGCCACTAGAGTGAGTCTCGCATATACCATCATGTACTTCACTCGGGGAAGTTTAATATTCCTCACTATCGAGACATCTAAGGAGAGTAACATCGAGACCTCTATGATATAGGGTATTGGCAACAATGGCATACCGAGATGCCTGACAGATAAAGGTTCATTTTTGGTTACTGGAGAGATCGGGTGGGAGGATGTTCTCTTTAAGATAGGCAAATATTTTTCCATAGAGGGGGGAATCAGTTCCAACAACATGGCAAATGATGTGGGATTCAGGGGTGTCATATGCAGGACAAGACACTGGCTCTACCAAGAACTCGTAACATGATTGATTTTCTAGAATATTAAGGAGAGATGCAATCGTTGCCATGGCATATGTAGCTTTGTTCTCAATCCTTGGTATCTGCTCAAAAGAGATCTTGACGAAGTATTCTTTGAAGTCATCTACCATTCTTTTGTAAGGGATCAATTTTTCATCTTTTATTTGGTAGTCATCATTTACTTGATTTATGACCAGCTGTGAATCGTAATACACTTGAAGTTCTTTGATATTCCATTCAACTGCTAGCTTGATATCAATGACAAGGGCTTCATACTCTGCCACATTGTTAGTGCAGGGAAACATTAATCTGTATGATTTAGGAATGGTGTCACCACTAGGTGTGATCAAGAAGATACCTGCCCCCAATCCATGTTGAGTGTAGGATCCATCAAAGTACATTTTCCAAATTGTTGTAGTGATATGAAAGATAGATTCGTCTGGAAACTCAAAGCTCAAAGGGTTGTCATCTGTCAGAGCTGCATCTTCTAGTTGATCTACAAGTACTTGGCCTTTTATTGCTTTCCTGTCTATATATTCAATATCGAACTCACTAAGAAGCATGACCCATTCGGACAATCTACCTATTAAGGCTGCCTTGTTGAGTAAGTATTTGACTAGATCAATCTTTGCTACCATTTTGACAGAATGTGACAACATGTAATGTCTCCACTTTTGTGAGGCAAAGACCACAGCTAGAAATGCTCTTTCAATTGGTGTGTATTACAGTTCATATCCAACAAGTGTTTGACTGATATAATATATAGCTTGTTCTTTCCCTTCATAGTTTTTCTGTGCAAGGAGAGCTCCCAGAGCTGTTGGTGTAGCTGAAATATATAATAGAAATGGTTTTCCCTTAATCGGTGGCATCAACACAGGTGGCTTCATGAGGTATTCTTTTAACTACTAAAATACTTGCTCACACAACTCATTCCATTTGAAAGGGACATTCTTATGTAGAAGGTGAGAAAATGGGTGGCACTTGTCTGCCAATTAAGAAATGAATCTTCTGATAGATTGTAGTTTTCCCTGTAGGGACCTTAGCTGAGTGAGATTCTTAGGAGGTAGCATTTCCATGATGGCCTTCACTTTAGCTGGGTCAACTTCAATTCCATTTGCAGACACTATGTATCCCAGTAGCTTACCTGAGGTAACTCCAAACACGCACTTCTTTTGATTGAGGCACACATTAAACTTTTCCAGTCAATTGAAGATTATGTCTAGTACTGCCAAGTGTCCTCTTGTGAGTGATTTTTCCAGAATGTCATCAACATAATCTTCCATTATAGTGTGCATCATGTCATGGAATATCATGGTCATAGCTCTCTGATATGTTGCGTTGGCATTTTTCAATCTAAATGGCATGACACACCAACAGTAGGTTCCCCAAGGACATGTAAATGCAATCTTGTGTTGGTCTTCAGGTGCAATTTTTATCTGGTTATATCCAAAAAATCCATCCATTAGTGACAGCATGGTGTACCCTGTCATGAGATCTACAATCATGTCAATGTTTGGTAGGGGGAAATCATCTTTCTGACAAGAATTGTTCAAGTCCCTGAAGTCATTACATATTCAGACTCTGCCATCTGGTTTAGCCACTGGTACTATGTTTGAAACCCACTCAAGATAGTCTATTGGTCTGATAAATCTGACATCTAACAGTTTCTTTAGCTCTTCTTTCACCATGAGGGCTACATGTGGGTGCATCTTTCTAAGTTTTTACTTTACTGGTTTAGCTCCTGGAGCTAAAGATAAATGATGCATTATGAGATTTGGATCTAGCCCTGGTATGTCTACATATGTCCAAGCAAAGTTGATTTGTTTTCTCTTGAAGAAGTCGGTAAATGCTAGTTTTTCTTGTTCTATTAAAGCCTTTGCCATGTGGATCATTATGGGATTATCACCTGTGTTGACATTGATCAGCTCTGCTGGTTCTATCAAGATTGAAGATCTCTCCTGATGTGTACGATTGGGTAGAGGGTCAAGCCTTCCATCCTTCGGTGCCTCAAAGAGGTTTTCACCATTGGATACGTCTTTATTTTTACTATTTTCATGATCTAACACTGCCGCAGAGTGGTTTTCACCATTAGATCTTTCTTTCATTTTGACATTTTTGAGACTGAAAGGCTTGGCACTCTCACCAAAATAGGCCTTCTCATTGAGTTCTATAGCAATGCCAGCTTTGTGGTCCCCTGCGGGTATATGATCTCTAAGCTCAAGATAGTCTATGATGGCTTCATCGTTCTCAAAGGTATCAAGATCAAGGGTAGTGCCTTGTAGGTCCCAATCTATGAGTTCGAGATGCACCAAAGGTAAGGGGTCATTGGGTTGGTCCAGTTCGATGGTGTTGATGGTTAGGACAGAGTTATTAAAAGCACAGACAAAATCTGTGATGGTACTCTCTATTAGTGGATCCGTCAAGGGGGGTATCATTCTTCCTCATGACTTTCACTATCATTATTATGCGGGATGGAATCTAGCAGTCTAGCCCTTGGGCCTTGTCTCTCATTATCATGGGTTGGGTCATACTCATGGACAACATTGATATCTTTCTCGTCACAAGATAGCTCAAAGAGGCTATCCCATTCATATTCATTGGAATTAGTCTCGCTCCCTAGTTGCATTTGCTAAATTTGCTCAACTAGATTGCTAGTGGATGTTTCTGGTTGTTTGCC
The DNA here is from genome assembly GCA_027924645.1 of Cunninghamia lanceolata. NCBI lineage: Eukaryota > Viridiplantae > Streptophyta > Pinopsida > Cupressales > Cupressaceae > Cunninghamia > Cunninghamia lanceolata. The sequence goes on along the minus strand of BSBN01000388.1, from coordinate 11,637,925 downwards.
TTTATTCTTATTTTCTCTGTTGGTTCTTGATGCACCAGTGTAACCTAGCCCTATAGTGTCTTAGGCTATCAAGGTATGAGGTTGGATGGGTTCAGTGATACCATCCTTTCTTGAACCGAGTGGACCGTGTCCTTCATACCCCATTCTTTGTAGCATTTGGAATCCTTGACCATATTGTTTAGTTTGTATAGTGGGATGGTCTTGTTGTGTTGATGAACTGCCTTCATCCTTATATTACCATTACAGGATATCCTTTTCATCTCTCTCATCTTCGAGGCTTCCCCATTTGACAAACAAACCTTTGGTAGCTTTCTCTTCTTTAGGTTGGTTCAGAGTAGGTCTTCCATATGATCTTGGATATAGGGGGAGTTGTGATAAATAGAGGGATTGGGAGATTGCGTACTCACCCAAGCCTTTATCCTTGAGTTTGAGGTCGAGTTGGGATGCCTTTAAAGAGGAAGCAAGTGTAGCTGGGTCAACACAAGATGAAGATGAAGTAGAGGCACAGTTGTTAGGAATCACAACTTTAGGTTTAGATTGAATGGAGTTGCAATACTGAAACAGATTGGGGTCACCTTGGATAGTGATCTCTTGGCTTTCATAAGGAAATTTGATACACTGATGGTATGTTGACGGCACTGCTTTTAGAGCATGTATCCATGGTCTCCCAAGAAGAATGTTATATGCTAGCTCCATATCAAGGACTTCGTAAGCCACATCTTTTACTACTGGTCCCACTCTGATCAGTAAAGTAATAATTCCCTTGGAAGTTCTCTCCTCCTCATCATAGGCTTTAATAGTGATTTTCTTTTTTGGATCTATAGCTTTTTTTGAAAACCCCAATGTAAGGATTAGCTTTAAGGTGCAAATATTCAAATCAGCTCTTCCATCGATTAGGACCCTTTTTATCTTGTGTTTGTGGATGAAGGCTTCAATATGAACAGAGGCGTTATGGGGTTGAGTGATTGGCATATCATCCTTTTCAGTGAATGATAGGGAGTGAGTGAGTTAATGTGACCTACCATGGTTTGAAACTATTCTTTAGCAAGGTTTGTGGGAATGGAGGCTTCCGCTAAGGCTTTATCAAGTATGGCCCTATCAGACAGGGATAGATGCAAAAATTCTAGAATGGAGATATGTGCAGGTGTCTTATGGAGTTGACCCAAGATACTGTACTGATTAGCTGAAATGGCGGCAGCTCCTCTAAGAGTGACTCTGTTACTGTGGGTAGTAACATTGCAATCCAGATCTTTGTTTATAGTGATCACATTGATGCGTGAATTACTTTTTAAGATATGGTTAACAACATAGTCAAAGCTGACATTTGTGTAATTTGCGTTGTTAGATCCATTATTGTTTTTGTTGGAAGGTCCTCCCTGCTCATAATTGGGAAGAGGATCCTTGAATGCCTAGTGATCATTGTTAGAGGTATGTCCATCAAGGTATATTTTGTTTTGCTCTATCAAATCTTGGATATTGTGTTTTAGTGCAATGCAGTCGTTGGTTTTGTGCCCCCTATTTCGGTGGTGCTCACAGAAATTGTTGTCGTTCCACCAAGAAGGTTTAACTTTTGGTTCGTATTCTCATGCCAAGGGAAGCGTTATGATCTTGTTTGTGACTAACTTCCATAGGGCAGTTTCCAATGATTCTCCCAAAGGTGTAAACTTTCTCCTAGGTTGAAAGTTGGTAAACCGTGATTGAGTGTTTCTTGGTTTGTTTTATGGGGGGTTGTTTTGAGGAGTCGATAAGTTGAAGATTGGTTGCTTGGGTGCCACATTCTTAGCATCTACCACCCCATCATTCACAATGTTTTTGTTCTTTGTCCAGAATCTTGGTTTATCTGTGTTGATGTTTGTACTAGGAGTGTCCTTATATAGCATTATTTGACCCTTGGTGATTAAAGCTTTTTCAATGATTAGGCCCATCTCAATGACCTTGCTAAAGGAAGTAGGACATTGGATTTGTATCTGATAGCTTAGATCGGTTTGTAAGTTATGGACAAACATTTCTAGCATTTTTTTTTCAGGCATTTGGTGTGGGCATTTACTTGCCAACTATCTAAATCTCTATAGGAAGGTGACGAAAGATTCTCCACCTTTTTGCTTGGTGTTACAAAGATCTAAGATTGAGGTGTCGTGCTCAATATTATAGGAGAAGTGGGTGACATATTTGTCCACAAGTTCATTAAATGTTCTAATGCCAGGTGGTAGTCTAGAAAACCATTCCATGGCTTGTCCTCCTAAGCTTCAAGGAAATAGTCACACAAGGTAAGTGTCATTATGTGCGACATCAAGACAAGCAGCGTTGAATTCCCTAATGTGGTCCCTTGGATCCCCCTTTCCTCGATATTTATCAAATTTAGGCACCTCAAATTTAGAGGGGAAAGGTATCATGATCAAGGTCCTATCAAAAGAATATGGTGAAATATCCTCTAGGGTGTAATGTTTAGTTGAAGCTCTTGTTTGCATGTCTGTGAATTTTTGTTGTAAATCTTGAATCTGTTGGGTCACTAGATTTAAGGCATCTGTGGAATCAATGGTGGCTTTGCTTTTGTTTGAAGGTGTTTCTTCATGTGTGCTTCCCTCAGGGTGTCTTTCTTCCTCAGTTTCTTTTAGAGCCTCTACATCAAAATCTTTAGGGAGCTTAACTCCTAGTTGTGCTAGGTGTAGAAACAATTTGGTAGGGCCTTGGGCAAGTACCTTATCCATTATGCATTGAAATCTTGGGTCATGCTGCATTTGAAGGATCTCTTCCATAAAAATTTCTTCTTCACTTTCGTGAGCATTTGGAACAATTTTCTCAACCATTTCAATCTGTTTTTGTTTTTGAGACTGTGTTAAGACCATGCAAATGGTGACTAGAGATGGGATGGAGTGAGTAAGTTTTGAACAAAGGTGCTAGAATGTGACAAGATTTGAGCAAGGTTCTCCTTAGATCAGTTGGTTTCAAACAAGTTGGTGAACAAAATGATAGTCAAAATAAGAATGATAGAAATCCGTTTACTTGATGTGGACTAGTTTTGCACAAACCACTAGTGGAGTTCCTAGAGAAAAGGATAAGTGATCCTTGATAGTGGAGACTCACTAGGTTTGTTTGAGGTTTGATGCGATCAAGAATAGCTTGGTTCTAACCTTGTTGGATTTTGGAAGAATTTGGTGAGATTTTGTATGATATGGTGTGGAAAAAGTAGCTATGGTGTGGAGAAAGAGGGAAAATGGTTGATTTGCACGATTCTAATCAAATTTTGGATCAATTGAGATAGGTTTGAAATGGTTTTTAAAAAGTTGAAAATTTTTCTCTTGGAAAGTACGGAATAGCTCACTGGATTGTATGCGCAATAGTTAAATGCGTTGTAGCAGAGTGCAAATGTACCACAAGTCTGATCAACTCTAGTAATGTTTAGATGCATTGTGATAGAGTTTAAATGCACTGCAAGTCTCAATAAATGCATTGCAGGTCATCTCAAATGCACAATTCTAGTTTTTTGCTTGGTTTTTTAAAGTTTTTGGAACATTTTTCAATATTTTTCTATTTTTGGTTTGGAAACTTAGTGTTTTTTGGAAAGTTTGACTTTCAATTATGGCAAAGACATAGCAAACACATAGAAGTTTTCATGATTTTTATCTTTTTGTTATTTTTTTGTATTTTGGACTTTTTGACAAGAAAACAAGTACACCCTAGGCTAGATAGGACAGTATTTGTTGAATCCTCTAGCTGTGCATATTCAAAGCGTGTAGCTCCAGGATCTGGTAGCACCGGCTCCCCTCCACGGCACTCACTTCTCACGCATACTAGATCTGGGTTTTCTTAGGCTTATACCCCCACCGAACCATAAGATTGTCCCTACTACCTCTACTAAGAATCACATGAATCAAGGCTGCTTCAAAGACTCTGCCTTTTGTGTCAACAAATAGGGGTTTTTGGTATACTAAACAAGTGGTTCGTAGTCAAGGCAACCGTTCGAGTGGTTACACATACAGCTGCACTACTCTCCATTATGGAGTCTCCTAGCCTGCAAGGGTTGTGCCTTGGAGGGTTTTGGTAGAGGTTGGTCATCGGTGTAACACAATAGCACTCGTTGTAGGAGGCTTTCACCTCAAGCATAGTTTATTTAAAGTGGATCGGAAGGGCTTGGCTTTAGCCTATTTACACTCAGGGTCATTCCCACTTGGATAGGCGTGCATCCAAGGGCATGCCCCTCTAAAGGTTAAACAAATGGAATGACAAGTCCGGCATTCTAGTCACCCAGTAAAGGGGAGAGCATAAGCCTATTGTCATTCAATAAGCACAAAGAACACTGATTAATCCAAACCTAGTTAAAAGTAAAAAAACTAAATGGGCTATCTACTTGGGCACTCACGTATTTGTTAACTTTGAAGTGTTTTTAAAGATAGCAATGTTCATTTTCTGTTTGTAAGATAGCAATGATCTAACTAGGAAAAGAAAGCAACAATGCAAAGATAGCAATGGTTCAATTACTCTCCATCCTAGTTAAAGACTATGTGGAATTTGCATGCATGCATTTTTTTGTTACTTTTTCCCCTAGTTAATCTAAGTGAATTAATCAATGCAGCTAAATGATCTAATCCAGCCTCTAATCCTGCAAGACAAACATTAGCTCAAACAAAAAAAGTTAGATGAAACTCTAAAACCACAGTGTAGAACAGAAGCACTGCTATGCAGTCTGAATGCGTAGAAACAGAGCTTGCATGCGTCATTTTACATATGCACTAAGACAGTTGTCAAAAGCACAGGAATAAGGTGTAAATGTGTTAAACTAACAAATGCATCATCAAATAGTGTAAAAGCGTCGTGATGGAAAGTATATGCGTCATAAATGCAAAAGCGCCGGAACAGGGAGTATAAGCGCCGAAACAGAGTATGTATGCATCGTATTTCCACAGGTGCTGAAATAGAAGGCAGATGCACTAGCTTGGAAGATATATGCACCGGAGTCTGTGTATGCCACGACAGGAGGTATAAGTGCCGGTTGAGAGGATAAATGCACTGAATGCACCTGTTAGAAACATGTACGACACCTGTATGGAACCTGTCACTAAGAAAACTTAGATTTTGATTAGATTAGGGGTAAGGACCCCACGGTGGGTGCTAGAATGTGATGGGTGAAATGTGGATTAATAAATAACAATAACAAACCCAATACATCAATGAAATATGAAGGAAAGAGGTTTTTAAGATAATAAAAGTGATACTTACAACCTTTACCTTACGCCTTCCATTGTTCACCTTTTCTTTCTTGATCTTGATGGAGATGAATGTTAGCCCTCAAGAAGCTTGCTTCCTTGCTTCGAATCCTTAAGATGACAAGGAGAAGTTGGCTAGGATACTTGCTTGTATTTGAAGATGAGCTTCAAACACAAATGTGAGTGGATGGTAATGAAGTGCTATGGAGATGGGGTGCCAATGGCGCGCTATAGTTCTTGTAGCATAAGTTTACTCAAATGATGGATCATTGAAAGATAGAAGAAGAGATTTGTATTTATAGAGTTGTGTGAGATAAGATCAATGGTAGAGAAGAAATGAGAAGATCAACAGAGGAGAATGTTCATGTGAATGTGCACAAATGAAAGAAGGACATGTGTCATTCAAAAAGAAGTTTTGTTGAGCTAAATGCTTTCTTGATGAGGATGAGTTTTCATTTTCTTAGATTAGAATTTATTTTTCTAATTTAAGAGCAAAGTTGCTTTAACTCAGCTTTTGCTTTTGTATGACAAGAGGAATTTATTTTTAGAAGATATTGAAGATTTTTAGAAGATAAGAAAGTATAATTAAATAAATAGATTTATTTAATTATTTGTAGATGATTTGGAGGAATAAAATAAAATATTTAAATATATTTTATTTTTGTGGAGATTTAAGATTTAATTTAAATAAAATTGCAATTTATTTAAATTTGGAAGAATAAAAGATTTTAATTAAATAATTAAAATTATTTAATTATTTTAGAAGAATAAAGTTGATGTAGGTGAATTAAATAAATGTAATTTATTTAATTAAATCAGAGAAAGTGAATCAAATAAATAAATAAATTTATTTATTTATTTATTGATAGAGGAATATAAAGATATAAATAAATTTATTTATTTATTTATTGATAGAGGAATATAAAGATGAAATAAATATTTAAAATATTTATTTCAGTAGAGTCATCTGATTTTTAGGTATATACGGTAATAGTAGAGTTTACAAAGGTAAATATTATTTTTTCTAAATTTTATGATAAGGGAGTTGATGTGAATCTTCATGTTGCTAAAGTGAATGAGAAATTGCAAGTAGATGGAAAGAAGAATGTAGTTGTAGGTGGGTACGTAGATGTATATTTGCATGTAGAAGTTGTAGAGGATGCTGTAGGTGAGACTTGGTGGAGGTGGTCGGTTTGTGGTGGGTCAAATCCCATGAAAGATTGGAAGAGAGAAGGATGTATTTGGTGGAGATGGTCGGATAATGGTGGGGTGGATCCCATGAAGAAGGAGAGAAGAAGAGAAAGTATTTGGAGGAGGAGGACAGTTCATGGTGGACATGAGTTCATGAGAGGAAGGAGGAAGAGAGTGTAGATTTGTTGGAGGAAGATGGTGAATGTTCCAGCTAGATGTTGGAAGAGGAGGAAAAAGAATTAATTTTGTGCACCTATCATAGTGATGGAGTTCATTGTAGGTTGTTTACAATCTAGGAGAGTAGTCCTACTACTCAACTCTACTTTTGTGAGCCTATGCTTACAAACTTCCTACTCGACGTGTCTGATGTAGGATCATCCAAGTGGACTAGCGATCAGCATCAACCAAAAAAATTTGTAGTTTTTTTCTTTTAGTTTTGGTTTGTTTTGGTGTTCTTGGCATCTCTCAACATTAAGAAGCAACTTGTGTGATTAGATTTGTGAAATTTGAAATTTTGCCAGTAGGTTGTTTTAAAGGTTATGCGGGCAATTTCATGAAAACATTATTTCTAAAGATCAGTAAGAATTGGAAAAAAATCCTTTTAGGGGAAGATTTTTATTATGTTTCATCTAATGTGAAAAGGAAATCATCACCAAATCTTTCATCGTTTGGAAGATTTTAATGCCAGAAGTTCACACTAGCAGTTTTAAGGAAATTTTAATTTCTCATTATTTTTAAAATCTGGAGAAAATTTATGGGGAGCTTAAGGAAGTCATTCTTGACCAGTTTTTGTGCAAAAAGGAGCTGCTAGGTAAGAGTTATGCAAAAAGGCAGTTTTCTGGCACCCTAGCACACAGAATCGAAGTCACGAATTTGGAATTTTTTTCCAAATAGTGTATACAGCCTCACAAGGTAATGTTTGGTGGATTTTAATTATCTCATATGCATCTTTTAAAGAAAATTGAAAAGTTGAAATTGGTAGTGGCAGAGGATTTTATATTCTTGTCGTAATTTCACCTTTTCACTATGTAACCACTCCCAAAAAATATCAATTACTGGGGAGAATATTCAAGAAAATCAAATATGGTTGATTGCATATTGAATGTGTATTAAAAATTTTGTAAAGGCTGAAGGAAATACTTATTTAATGACTTCTTAATGGAGGCTCAAAAATAAAGAAAAAAAATGGAAGGTAAGTGCCAAAATTTGGGCAAATGAAGGATGCCTCTTTAGAGGCATGTAACTAATTTTATATTACAGGTTTTTAATAGCTAAGAGGGAAGTTGAAATGTTTCATTTTGAGGCTCGTTAAAACTTGCAAACAGATATTGGAAAGTTTTGTTGCCAAAATAAAATACACACAGAAGGTGTGAAGAGGGTGCCAAAGCGAGAAAGAGGGAGAAGGAACTAAAAATAAGAGAGAAGAAACACCTCATGGGAGGAATGGGCAAAACCTTCACAGGAAGATTTTCTATGTAAAGAAAATTGAACAGAAATTAAATCTAAAAAAAAAAGAGAGGAGAAGCTACCAAGAGAATATGGCAGAGAGGGCATAAGGGATAGCCATTTTAGATGAGCATAGAGTGTCATAAGAAGGGGACAAAAGAGTGTAAAACAAAGGAATGGATTTGTTGTAGGGAATAGGCAACATGAAGGAGGAACATCAAAAATTCCATCATGTTAGAATGATCATAATAGAGATAAGATCTAGGAACACACTTTCATTGGAATTGTTTTATAAATCTTTGCATAATGAATTATTGAATGCTGTCAATATTATTATCAATTAAGTATGTGATCAAATGAATAGAATTATTTTCCCATGATGTGTTTGTCATTTTGAATAAGGTGAATGGTGATTGTGCATATACTATGTTTATGTATCTACTATAGCAAAGTTTAAATTTGCTAGATTGAACAAGCTGATTGGAATTTTGAGTTGCAGTAGAGGGTCTCCATTTGTGTTGTGAAATTGAGTATGTGTGCAATGAGAGGGAGTATCTCTTGTATTACTCACCCAACTGGTAGTGACAAATGTTCCAATAGTTGGATAAGTTGTTACTGAACTAATAGCTTTCCTCTGTGTTTGAGAGGAGTAGCTCCCTCGTATGATGGGGGTTTTGTAGTTTTGTGTACTTTTAACCTAAAAGTACAAAAAGGAGAGAAAGAAAAACTAACAAGAAAGATGATTGACTAAAACCCTAACAATAGACACACAAATATTGGTTTGGATTTCATAAACTTATGACAAATTATAAGGGTGTTTCACCACAAAAGCTAGAAACCATGTTCCTGAACTTATATGATGAGTTTCACAACGAATTCTTTAACATTGGACGATGATGAAAGAAATATTACACACTGGTCTCAATGCAAGAAGAGATAGGTTATCCAAACACATTCAAATCAAGATACCAATAAATGTTTGTATTTCATTACATCAATTGCACAGTTAAATGTTTCAATGGATGATCTATGATCTACATAGTGACACAGAAGTATTACCAATCTAATATATGAGAAATTAGTAACAATAACTCAGAAATACCATTGGAACACATGAACCAAATGTACTCTTTATTATCCTTGTGAATTTATACAATTCCAAAAGACTTCAAGTACAAAGTGTTAGACCAAAAGGTCTATGAAAAGTTTCTCCATAAGTCCCCCCGTAAGAGTCTCCTCTACATCACAAAATAGCCTCTTATATAGGCTTACATTTGGTAGCCACCTAGTAACTACTTTTCTAAAATATAATAATTTAAAAATAAGATTTATTTTGGTTAGATTTCCCTCAACTTTTTCGGAAACAAAGCTTATTTTCTAGCTTTTAGTTACAACATATGGCATAAGTCACTTTTACAAAAAGGTAACTAGAAACTTATAGCTTTTGAGTTGTGAATTTCACTAAGTTATTTCCATCTATCTACTCTGTTTTGGTGGTCTAAACTTTCTAGATCTTGACAACTCCTCTAAATATTTGAAAGTTAGATTCATGTGTCTGTACATACAAAATATGGAGTATGTCTTTACTTGCAACGTCAGCATGATAGACATAGATTGAGTAGTGTTGCTCATATTCATGTTCCAATTACAATAATAAAATGCCATTGCCATCCATTTAATGTTTTGAGAACCACTCTCATATTTAAAATGGATGTGTACATTTTTAACACCAAGAACATTTAAATCATGAACAATCCTAATCTATAGATGAAGAGTCATGACAAATTATAGGACCTCTTGTGGTCTAATGCTCTTAAGTCATACCCATTTCACTTCCACCGATAGTTTCATAGGCTTTGTCTATAGTTTTTTGATTTGTATACATGAGCATAGTATTTTGATGGATGCCCATAAACTATTTCAAAACCCTATTCAAAGGATGTCAGCAAAGGTTGAAGAGTTCAGCCTTGCATCTGCTAGGGGCATTTTCTTGAATATTTCAAAAACCTTCTCAACAAATCTATTTTTATGTTTCTGTAGCATTTTCAACAAATCCATTTGGCGTGTATCTTGCACTCGTTGCATTCCATCCAAGCACATTTTATTAAGGCATTCATTCAAATGCTTACACATAGGCACGTCTACCACAATCTTTAGAACTTATAAAATCTAATAAAAATACTCATTCCATTACGTGTTATGGGTGTACATTTCATGCCTTGAGACTACATTTATTTGAGGCACTCTATCCAAATCTTCATGTGCCCTAGCTATTCTTTCAATAGTTGCATGGTCTATTTGGAGTTATTCTGACAAATGGTTCATATGTCTTGTCAATTCTTCCACAAGTTTTTGAGGTATTATACTAAATTATTCACATGCTTGGGACTTTTAGCTATGTCTCAACCTTTGATAATAGATTCCTATCTCCATACCTTGCACAATATTCACATACCATTCTCCAAGACCTAGCACACGAGCCAATGCATAATCCAATAACCTTGTAAGATATTCAACGTCTTGGACTCAAGACTCCAAAACATTGGCAAATTCTTTTCAAGTCATCCCAACATGCTTTCTCCATTGTGCCTTGGGCATTTTATCAAACATATTATGTGCATTATCCATAGCTTAGTCGGCCTTTGCCTATGTTTGCACATTTGTGTATATGTCTACTAGGACAGTCGTGACTATAATATCTAACAAAAATCCTATTCCATTATACTTTGATGGATGCTCATACTCTATAATCCATGGGTGGATGTTGACAAAGGTTGTAGAGTTGGGATTCATGCCTTCCAAATATAATAAAATCCATTTTATTCATATCCTGCGCCCATTGTAGTCCATGAAACCACATTTCTTTAAGGAATTCTATCAAACGATTCATGTTGTCCAAAACCTCCATTTTGGCATGTGCATGGAGTTGTAAAACCCTGTGGGATGGATCTACACCCTGCCATCATTACATTTCATAAGACCACGTTTCTATGAGATGTTTTTCCAGAGTTCACATGCCCTACCTATGCTTCCACGCCCTTGGCAAAGGAGGTGGGATTTGGTTACATACTTACAAACTAGTTTTCTCAAATATTTCTAAACCCTTTTCAATAAATTCATCTTGTCCATACCCTACAGTCTTGGTAGTCCATAACATGACATCTTATTGAGGCATTTACTCAAACCATCAATGCACCTTCTCTTGAAAGTTTAAAATGACTTTTCAACAAATACATTTTGTGCATATCCTTCCATTCATTGTGTACCATGAGACAACTTTTCTTTGAGGCATTTTGTTAAACTATTCACTATTGTGCATATGGTCCCACGTTTTGCATATTAGTCTACCTAGGCAGTTCCAACTATAATATTAGATAAAAATTCCCATTTCATTATGCTTTGATGGATGTACATACCCTGTTGCAAATCTCCCATTTTGGCATGGGCTAGGATCTTGATGGAAAATGTGAACTTATCATGTTGGAAACCTATTTGTTGCATATGATGAAATAGTGTGGCTACCTCATAGGAAACCCATGTCTTTTGTTGCAATAAGTGTGTTCCATGAGACTCTGTCTAAAAAATTATGTGTGTAGCAAAGGCAAATCATTATTAAAAATATAGGTTTACAAGAATTAAAGATATTTAGAGTAGTCTCCAATAGGGTTTGTGTGTAGAAGAATGTGCCACATCTCCATCAACTGGCTTTTACAAAATGTTGTGAGATTTGAGATGAGTAGTGGATGGAAACATCATTTTATGGTTGTCAAAACAATCCACGTGGGTTGTTCTTACATATCATCCACTTCAACAATCAAATGTCAATTTTGGCCAATAAAAATAGGACAAATATTCACCACTTTTTGTCGCGAATGAGGTGTAAAATTGCTATTGAATGTTTGACCATTAAAATGGATGATATTTAAGTAGAGTGGTCCAAGTGCCTTGCATATGATTCCACATTTTGCACATGTATTTACCAAAGAAATTGCAACTACAATATCTAGCGAAAATCCTCTCATCGGTGTGTTTTGAAGGATGTTCAAACCCTTGTTCTAAAGTCTCCATTTGGGCACAGACGTGAAGGAAACTGGTATAGATTTTGGTAGAGCTTTATAGATCCGATTGAATTTTCTTGAAAGTTTCCATGGCCTTTTCAAACAAGCCCATTTCCTGCATACCCCACAATCATTGCAAACCTTGAGATGGCATCTTCTTGAGGTGGCTATCAAACAACTCATGTGTTGAGTCTATGCTTCAACTTTTTACATACACGTCTACAAAAATAGTTGCAACTATAATATTTGACAAAAACTAACTTTCAATCATGCATTAATGGATGCCTAAACCCTAGAGGCCACGGGAGGATGTACACAAGGTTGTGAAATTGGACTTCATGCCTACGAACTACATTTGATTGGAGTTTCTAAAACATTTTCAACAAATATACTTTTTGTCTATCTTGCACTCAATGCATTACACAACATGATATCTTCTTGAAGCATTCTATTAAAAAGTTCATGAGCCTTGTCTATGCATCCATATCCACTCCAGTGTCTTCCATGCATGTAGGAGGTTTTGGTGGGTCATGGATGAAGTGTATGAGCTTTAATTTTGAAGTTAGCAAAATGTGCAAGCCTTTATTTCTCCAGTTTCTAAAAATCACAAGTTGATTTGTCAAATTAGTAAGTTAGAATAACTAACTTCTCCCTTTGCAAGTTTCTTTTTGAAGTTAGCCAAAATTACAAATTGCTTCTCTCTTTCACTTTTTCAAAAGTTTTGAAGGCTTCACTCTTTTTAATGCAATTCGGTGAGTTAGGAAAAGTCAGAACTTTGCTTTTAGTCACAACATTGAGTTATTAGATTTTAAAAGTAATGCTTTCCTTGGAGTTGGATAATTTCCCAAGTTTGAATAACTAACTTTACAAGTGATATCAACTTGTGAAAGTTTTTAAGTTACCTCAACTTAGACAAATCCACAACTTAAAATAACTAACTTCTCCTTTTATAACTTCCCCCAAGTTATTAAAGATTAAAACTTGTATTTGCTTCACTTAGTATTTTGAAGTAGTTAAATCCACAAGTTGTCAAATTTCATAACTTACACACAACTTTTTAAAATTTACAACATGGATATAAGCTTTCAACTTAGGAAATTTCAAAAGTTGATATTTGCATAGACTAGTGATTTTAAGTACTTCACTTCATTCAGGACCTCCATGGGTGTAACTCAGAATTAGTAACCTCTCAAAATGAACATTTTATACTTTTAATCACTCATCAGCCTCAAGATGACTTTCTTTGCAAATGCAATGACTTGACAATGTTGCAAGTATGAAAAAGTGGAACACACATGGCTTTTGATTCAAATAATATTTTCTCACAAAACCTTGCCACATTGTCTATAATAACATCATGAGACCCCCTATTAGATTATTTTTGTCCAACCATTATGAAAACCATGATTTAATCATTTTCACAAACTACCCACCGAAAACTTGAAGTTTAAAAATCTCCCGAACCAAAAGGTGTGTTGATCTAAAAACTTTCCACATTAGGAGAAATAGCCTTAGGAAAGTCCAAGTAAAAGTATTTCTTTCCATCCCTTGTGGATTTTTATATTTAATTGTTTTTATGATTTTCCACATTGTAGAATTGCTCTTAGGACTTCGACTGAATAGACAAATAATTCCTCCTTCAAAATGAAAAATAAATTGACACTTCAGGAGAATTTGTGACTAGGGGTGACTCAACATAGGAATTTTGACATAAAAAATTTTAAAATTGGCAAGTCAAAAATTAGGCCAACACTAGTCTAACAATAATTAACAACCACGTGATTTGGAACTAACAGTTAGACTGAAGACTTGACAAACTATGCAAATTGGAAACATGCAAGACTTGGGAATCAATAGGTAGTGAAATTGATTAAATATTTAAAGTGAAAAAGTGGCTTCAAATGCACCTATATAGAGAAGTTTTCCTAATGAAAGTTTCTTGAAATCATGTTATGGAGTTTCCTATAAAAAGGTGACTAGACCTAAAAGACAAGATGACCATTTTCAAAGAAACCTACCTAATAGTATTAACCAATCCTAATAGCCACCTTCAAAACATTGTCCAAGGGGTGTGGCCTTAAATAGAGAGTGGGTATAGACTTGAAACTTGTCAAGAATCCTATTGATAATGTGTCTAAACTTCTCAAAAGTGCTCACCTATCAATGACTAACATAAAGCTTATAATTAATAGTAGACTTGTAACAATCCTATAGCATAATTAGGAACATGCATTCATACACTCTTCCTCTATAATTAATAGTAGACTTGTAATTAATAGCAGAATTAGGAACATACATTCTTCCTTTGTACCTCAACAGTCCATCAGACTCAAAATGAAACCCATCATACCTTGAATCTTTAGGATCTACCATTAGAGCTTGCTTGACATGCTCATAACATTCATCACCTGATAAATTTTGTAACACTGAATCCTTGAAGTTTGCATCAATAGACATTATTGAAGAAATATGTCTCTGCCAACTCAAAGCATTTGCTACTCTGTGTTGGCAACTTGGAAAACATCATTGATAGAGACATTGTTGGTATGAGTTGGTTTAGTTGAGCATGATGTTTGATGGTGTTCTCATTGATGGCAACAAGAAAAGGAACAAAGTCAGAGTAGAGAGACAGACATAGCAACAGACAGACAGTATCTTGACTAGCATTTGTTCATAGTTAAAAATAAGGTCGTGTAGTTCTAGTATGTTATTCCCAATCCTTAGATGATCATATATCCAAATTTTCATCCCTTGATCATCTCTGGAAGTGTATTTTCAAGTTGCACAAGTTCAGCATTGTAGAGATTAAAGGTAATAAGAGAAGAACACACATTTTTTTTGGTCTGCATTCCTCCGGTGTTGGATATTTTGACATGTGGATTTGAGGTGTTGCAAACATAGATATGAAGTCTCTAAATCCAAAGTTTCAAAGCTTGAAGTCTACCAGAAAGATAATTGTGAGGATCTAAGTATCACTACTTGGCTTGACAATGTTTGACTGAGACAGAGCATGTGTTCTTATGCTCCGAATTTTTCTGCAAGTTAATATTATGCTCTATGGTTCTAAAGGTAATATTTGGGATGTCTAAAGAGTCTTTGATATGAATTTGAGAAATTGTTGTGGTCTGCAACAAAAGTTATGATATGACAGTTAGACTGAACCAGTGATAGTCTGTGTTTGAGGCCGACCTATTAGTTTGATTTGTATGCAACAAGTTCTATTGATTGGAACTTTATTCTAAGTGGCTCTACAATTGGAGCCAACATATGAGAATGTGTTTTAAATGTAAATTGGGTTCGCAAGGTATTTTGATGAATTAATCTGGCTGACAAGCTACATGTTGATTAACTACATGCTTCATCTTAGTAGGTTGAACTAATGTGAAGATTCTAAGTGTTGCAAATATATATATGAGATCTAATTTGATGTTTGGATGATGTGTGTGTGAATATGAAGGTGTGTGTGTGCAACATTCTAAAGATTGTGGTTTTGTGAAGGTGACAAGAGAAAAAGAAGAGAGATTTTATTCCTATGTAAGAACATAGCAATGTAATAGAACAGTTCAAGATGAAGAGTTTTGAGATAGTTTTCTGAGCATCATTGGAGCTATAATCATGCATTTGTAGATAAACTTCTAGCAATTCATTTTGGCAATGAGCCACCCTTCTATCTTCTTCTTTCTTTTGGCAGTGAGCCACCCCTTGGTAGTGAGCATTTTGGACAGTGCGTCCTTTTGGACAGTGAGCCCTGGGTAGTGAGCCCTAAGGCAGTGAGCTTCTTTGTAATTTGGTATTTTTACTACATAATGTATTGTGAGCTAACACTCATAGTAGTTTTTCCCTTTTTAGGTTTTCCACATAAAAATCCTGGTGTTCATGTGTTATGTTTTGTGGTTGTTCATTTCATGTTTAATCTGCTTTACTATTGTTGAATAGGCAAATGGATTAATGGTTTAATAAGTGTATTCTTTAAGAGAATATTGATTCACCACCCCCCCTCTTAGTATTCTGGGTGTTCAATGATTGGTATCAAAGCTTGGTTACTTGGAAGAAATTTAACAGCTTAAGGAAGATCTTGGAGATTAAACACATGGTGGGTAAAAGGTATTCTACTCCTCCTAAAGAAATTGATTCAACTGAAACTATAGAAGAAAAATGCATGGTTGTCAGTGAAGAAGAACTCAAGGCTACTCTTGAAGATCTTGAAAAGACTGAAATAGAAAATAGGGATCTATTTGAAAATGTCAAGGAAGTAGATGAGTGCATCAAAAAATTGAGGGAACAAGTCGAGCTTCAAAGATTTCAAGCATAAGGAGGTTAGTGAACAATTGAGATCAGCAAATGAAGTGGAAGTTGTAGAAATAGAAAAAGCTGAAGAAAGCCTAAATGAAACAATAAAAAACAAATCTAAAGAATGTACAAGGCTTGAGCAAGAAGTTGTGGATTTGAAAGCTGATCTAAAATAGACATGGATTCAAGAAGATAAATTCAAAGTGAGTGCTGCCAAAATTGATAGAATAATTGCAACTTAGATGAGTCCTGATAACAAAGAAGGTCTGGGATTTGAGAAAAGTGAAAGTTCTAAATTAGATCAAGCAGCAATTACTGAGAACAAAGAGACCAAAGGCAAACAAATCTAGAATCAAAGGAACAGACCTAGAAGACCATCAGTCAAACAACCAAATACTCAAAGGTACCCATCTTTCAATGGTTTTTGTAATTCATGCAATAAGTTTGGTCATAAGGCTACTTAATGTAGGAGCAGAATAAATCAAAATGTTTCATCCTTTTCTAGTCAATGCTTTACATGCAAGAGAGTACATCATAAAGCTAGTGAATGTAGAAGTCAGATAAGGAATGGTTATAAAAATGGAAGGAATGCTCAACCCTTTAGAAGTAACTGCTTCACATGCAAGAGAATTGGTCAAATAAGGAACAATTATAACAATGGAAGGAAAGCTCAATCTTTCAATGGCAATTGCTTTGCATGTAATAGATTTGGACACAAGGCTAACCAATGTAGGTCAAGAATGAATGGAAGGAGCATGGTCAGAAAAAATATTGTGTGCTTCAATTACAATAGGCCTAGACAGATTGCAAGGTTCTATAGAAGTAAGAACATGAAAAAGGATAATTAGACAGAAATGAAGAAACTGGTACAAAATATTGATCTAGCAGAGACCAAGAAGGAGATGAACAAGATTTGGGTTAAGAAGGAAGTACATGAAGTCAAAAATGAGACCGCACTAGCCTCTGATGTAGATACTTCCTCCGAGAAGTGAATTGGGAGTTTTGGCTCAGAGGAAGCTTCAATGAAAAATCTTGTTCCTCCAGCCAAGAAAGTGGTACTGACATTCAACATGAAGATATAAGTTAGAAAACATTCTGGCAAATCCTTTGAAGAAGATTTTGGTAGAAAAGAACCTAATGTGGTGGATTGCAGAGATATTTACATCCACTGTGAATGACAGAGAAATTGTATGATAGCTTTTTAAAACAAGCATTTATGGCGATTAGGTTTCTAATGAAAAGGGTTTATAGGCAATCTTATTCAAAATAAATTCACATTGCATTCGAACACTCAAGCAACCAAAGAAATCTAAACTAGAAACGCCTACTTCTAGCTCAAGAAGAAGAACAAGAGCCTCCTCTACTGCAGACACATCTAAGAGCTCCGGACCACTCCCTATAGTTGAGGTTGAGAAAGAAAAGACAGAGCCTATAGAGAGAAGGCAGAAAAGGAAGAAAGTAAAGGCCACCAAAAGAGTGTATGTGAGCCTTGGTGGAGGAGAAGAAGAAGAAGAGATTGAGACTGATGAAGAAATCAAGGTAAAGAAAGCAAAAATAAATGAGACCACAGCAAGCAAAAAGGAGAAGCTCTCTGGGAAGGTTAAGGATAAGAAAAAGAAAAAAGGGGAGAAGATTGAGACCAAAGAAGATGAAGAAACAATATCCTTGGAAGCCATGGTCAATGCAATGGATCGGCATGGGAATTTGAAGCCTATTGCTGGTACATATGATGAAATCTCTGATGGAGACAAGGTGATAATTGAAGCAGCAGTTGTAAGATTTTTGGATATGTTCAATAAATCCCTAATTGAAGTCATAGATGACTTACCAGATAGTCTAGCCAACATCATGATAGGAAGAAAAGAAGGGGCCATGGTTAAAGATGTTGAAATAAAGGAGTATGTTTTATTGAAAGTTTTCCCAAATATCAACTATGGTAGACACTAGTGAAGAGGAACAAAATGTTGATGCTGACAAGCCTAATACAGTTCTAGATGAGAATATAGAACAAAGTATGGATCATGGTGGAATACCTCTGGTAAGCTCTGGATAAGATGAAGAGATGAAAAAGTCTACAGAGCAAAAGAACTCTGAGGAAGCAAAAGTAGTATCTAAGAAAATTGACTCAGAAGGACAAGGTGAATAGAGAGAAGAAGCAAATGAACAAACAATTGATAACCCTTCTCTAGAAACAGAATAAAATGAAGAACTCATTCAATAAGACCCTCAAGAAAGGCATGATGCTGAGATGTCTCGTGTTGAAGATAAAAGAGACACTGCTGAGAAGGAGACAATTGACTGCTTGAGAGAGTTTTTGGAGAAGTAAAAGGAAGCTCAAATTTTGACTGCACCTAAGCTATTGCAAGGACCAATTAACCTTGCTACAATGTCCCCATTACAGAAGCTGTGCGTTGGGACAATTTTTCAGACCACAGCACAAGAAGAGAAATTAAAATCCCATATGGAGGATAGTGAATTGATTGGAGATGCATCAACAATTTTTGAAAAGATTATGCCCGAAATAAAGAGAGATACACCCTTGGCTCCTACTACATAGTTGAAGAAGCTTATGGAGTCAGTCAACTGTCATTTTGAATCCCTTGAACAAGCTACAAAAAAGAAGGTAAGGGAAGAGATTGACAGCAATAGATTAGTTGAGTTGAATGATAAATATTCTCAAGACAAAGTTCTGTTAGATAAGAGTGTTGAGTATTTAGAAATGGCCATCAAAGAAGCTAGCAAACTGTATCAATTTTTTCTAACATGGCCTAAGAAAACTAAGGATCTAAAGGACAAGATAGATGGTTGGGAAGCCCAGATCACTAAAATATCCAAATCTTATGAACCAATGAAAGATGTTATTGGGAATCAAAGAGCTACAATTGAAACCATCCATTATGACATAAATAAGTTGCAGACCCAGAAGGAGGTCATCAAACATAGAATGAGCTAGCTTCAATATTCCATCCATGACTAGGCTAGTAACAGTAGTATATATGACAAAGCAAATCAATAAGGCCCTTGCTACCATGAAGAAGGTAGAAGAGTTGGTGTCCTAGGTTAATGGGCATATATTAGTTTTGAGTGATGCTAAGGTCAGATGGGATGAAGATTTGGTGCAACTGAAGAAGATCTACAAAGATATTCTCCCTAAAAAACAATTAGCAATTTGATTTCATATGTATATATGCAGACAATACAAATAGTTTTGAAGGTTTGGTCACTTGTACATATTTATGTATCATACACCTTTGCCATTGATGTCAAAGGGGGATAATGAAACACGTGAAAAACACAAAAGAAAAATAACTAAAAAATTGTTGCAAGTATGTGCTAACTAGTGTTGTCATTGATATCAACATGTTTGTGTTGTCATTAGTGTCAAATGTGTCTTCTGATATTGTTGTTTGTTGCTTGATTGAGTTGTCATGATAAGGACATTGTCTGAGTTTCTTCTCTACATTTCCTCTGTGTTCAAAATTGGAGTATGAGATTTTGATATGTTTTAGAGAAGTGTTTGAAGATGCTAAATCTAGAATTTGGTGGTCCAGATGGCTGTGCAGTAAAAATTCTATTCACCAATTTGAAGATTGTGCCTGGTAGTGCTTGCAGTGTGACAAGGAGAAAGTATTTTGCTCCGCATTTCTCTGTAGTTTGGGTTTTGGTCTTTTGGTTTTGGAAATGTTCTTATAAGGTCCTTATCTATCTTCATTCTGAAGGATGTGTGATTTGATGCTCTGAAAAGCAAGTTATTGATCAGCAAAGATCGGTAGTGTTTGTTGTGAGTGGTCTATGATCTATCTTCAAGTGATATTTGTTGTCTTCAAGTCAGATCTATTGTGGTTGGATTTGTCAGCTCCCAACTAATCCTATGTTGTTTGTGGATGTCTCCAGAATGTATTGAAGGCATGTGCTTGATCTCCAAGCTATAATGAAGCTCTTGGAAGTATGTGTCTAAGTATTCTTGATGATTGCACCAGTTTGGCTGACTTGGGTGTTTATAATGTCCCTCATCTAGCCCATGTAACCAATGGGTAGAGATTTTCCTATCATGGAACTCAAGTAGGCTAATGGCAGTGTTTAGGGGATTAATTTGGAGACTTACTATTTATAGTAAGTCAGGATGGAGTGCCTTGCTATTTATAACAGGGAAGAGGTAGAGGGTCATAGCACAAGAATTAATGGTTTTCAAATGTCCAGAGCATTATTTGATAAAATGTAAGTTCAATTAAAAATTTAACTTATATTATTATTAAGGGGGTAAAGTGACTTGTGTTATAAAATGGCTTTAAGTTATAAAGTTAAGTTATAACTTAAAGTGGTTCCCCTAGGAGATAGATGCCTTCATGGGAGTTATAAGGGACATAAAACATAAAATATTATATTAAATTCTTCTCATCTTGGGCGTTGGGGTTGAGGAAAATAAAAGAGAGAAAATTAGCCTCATTTGGATATGTTGGAGTATTGATATTACTCTCTTGTTTTCTCGTGCATTATTTGGAGCTTGGCTCTAGGGTTTGATATTGGTTGTGTTAAGACAAAAACCTCTACATTGTCCTCTTCTTTGTGTGTGAGAGACCACATCAGGAAGAGATTCTTGGAGGCTTCATCCAAGAGATTTAGTTGGGAATTTAGTTGATTCAAATTGATGGAGTTTTGAGCTTGTATTAAATAGATTTGACATAGAAATCATATGCAATTGAGTGAATAAGGTTTAGTGATAGATTTGTTGCATTTTGGAGTAGATTAAAGACTACATTTCATCCCTTATGTTGGTCATACCCTTGCTAGTATAGGTTGTACTACTAGATGGGAGTCATTTTGGAGTTTTGGGTGGATTTTGATGTGTTTCTTTAGCTCTACATGATCTCCTAGCATCTGCAAGGGTATTCAGTCCAAAATGGTAGTATTTATCAATTTTTTAGAATTGTTTCATGTTGATTTACAGCTCCAGGTGGGTCGTACATCCTAGAGGATTCATGGGTATTTTAAGGTGATGTTCCTTGCTTCTTTGTAGCTTCTATTAAGTGTATTTTGGACATTTTGAGTCCCATATGTTGTTATACATTTCACTTGAAGATCTCTTCATTGGTGGTAACTAGAAGTATTTTCTATGATGTTATATTGTTGGTTCAACTATAGCACCAGCATGAAATTGTAAATGAGAAAATGGGCATGTACTCATAATTCATATTTTACAATAATATTATCTGGGTCTTCAATATTTCTCTTCATATCTACTTTAGTTTCTCTAGGTTTTGGTTATATGCTCTTTATTATACGTTATCAATTTAAAATCAAAACATGCAAAACGTGCAATGAAACCCTAAACCCAAAACAGTCATAAAACAAAAAAAAGTGATATAAATAACCTAGTTCAAATGGTGTATGTTACAATGGTATCAGAACAATAGTATCTTGCCATCTTGTGTGGTTAGATCAAACATGCAGAAGGGTTTTCAAGACATGCTTCATATACCGTCTTTGACTCACCATTACAATCTGAGAAGAAATAGGTCACAACAAGAAATATAGGTTCCACAGATAGAACAAGAAGTAGAAGTACCCCTTATAAATCTGTTTTCAGGTGAAGTTGAGGTTCCAGTTGAAGATATGGGTGACAGAGAGAATGAAGAACCTAGACAATACGATAATCATGCAGGCATAATTGACTCACATCCTTACCCAATTGATACCTCGGGATGGTAGAAACAATAGGGATAATAGCAATAACAACAACAATAATAATCATGACAGGAATAGGAACAATTTTTAGGACAAGAACTGAATGAACAATGGATGTGATGGGCACATGGGTGACAGGAACAATGGAGATAGGAATATTGGGGATAGGAACAATGGTGATAGGTATAGAGATAGAGATGATGAGGGAGAAGCATCAGTCACTAATAGGAGAGCTTCTCAATTGATAGTAGGTGATAGACCGGCATACCTATATTTGCACCCAGGAACAATGTTCTTGAACAGGAGGCCACACAGCTTGAGTTCCAGGATGAGATTCTGAGAGATTGGTGGGCATCCAGTGAGGAGTTTAGAACTAAGATGACATTTGGAGAGTACTCATATCTTAGGATGAAACATAGACCCTACAAGGGAAATAGATAGAATCAGGAACTCCATAAGAAGGTTAGTAAGATGACTTTACCATATTTTGATGGATCTGGTAAAACCACTGCTAGAGCATGGGTCCAGAAATTGGACAATTATTTGCAGATCATCCCTATGCCAGAAATAGATTCCATAATTTATGTAGCTTTACACTTAGAGGGCAGCATGCATAAATGGTGGAGCAATGGTAAGGTTACATTGGGCCACAATCAAATTAATTCATATGTTGAGTTTACTGCTAGACTGATCGACAGATTTGATAAGAAGGATCTAGAACTGTAGTTTAAGGAGTTGGCACAACTCAAACAAGTTGGATCAGTGGACTCATACATTTCAGAGTTTCAAGACCTATATGTTATGGTCCCAGATATCTCAAAGTATAGGTTGGTCATATTATTTATATATGGACTATTAGATCCCTTACGTGGCTAGGTTAAGGGATTAGACCCATTGACACTTCAGGAGGCCATGAAAAGGACCCGAGACATGGAATCCTCTATATGGAGGAATAAATTTCAAACAAATGGTTTCTACATGAGGGACAAGGAGAAAGATAGGAAGCTCTTCCAGAAGGACACTAGCCAACCAAAGGAAAAATCAAACCGATTGACTAATGACCAATTGAATGAGTATCGGAGGAAAAAACTTTGCTTTCACTATAAGGAACCATGTGACCCTTCACATAGATGTGCTAAGAAGGAAAAATCAAAGTTAATTGAGTGTTATTCAACAAAGGAGTCATAGTCGGAAGCGTCAAACCAGTCTTCAGATAGAGAGGATAGTGGAGATGAGAATGCCTCTCAGCATAGTAGTGATAGTGATGGGACATTGGCACAACTTTCTAGTTTCTAGAAAGTTGGGTCATTCAAAGTGAGAGGAGTCCTTGGAGGTTAGCGCATCATCACCCTGATAGACATTGGATCTACACACAATTTTATTGATGAGGGGTTGGTGTCTAGATGTGGACTAAAGGTGGAAGAGTTTGAAGGCTTCAAGGTAATGGTAGCTGATGGCTTCAAACTCACATTCACCAGAAAGATTTCCAAGCTAACTATACAGATGGGAGATTATGAGCTTAAGGATGACTTCTATGTGGTTGGCATTGGAGACACATATGTGGTTTTGGGTATGCATTGGATGGTGCAACTTGGTGAGTTCACTATGAATCTAAATAAGATGGAAATAAAGTTTGAATGCAATGGAAAGAAAATAGTTATCAGGGGATTATCAAATGGTGGACCACGAGTAGTCTCTCTCAAGAGGATGGAGAGAATGCTATGACATAACTAGGTAGAGTGGGCAGCAAAATGTTTTATTATGCTGGAATCTCCACAACAGTCAAAGAGTGCTTACCCTCCAGATATACAGAAGCTATTAACCAAGTACAGTAAGGTGTTTGGTAGTATACCTCCAGGAGTGCCACCTGACAAAGGCATCAAGCATGTCATCAAGATCAAGGATAGGACTAAGCCCATAATGGTCACACCCTATCATCATCCTAAGAGGCTCAAGGATGAGATAGAGAAAATAATTAAGGAGCTATTGGAGATGGGACACATTCACCCCAGCAAGAGTCCCTTTGCTTTAGAAGTTGAATTGGTCAAAAAGAAAGATGGGACCATCAGGATGTGTATAGATTATAGGGCTTTAAATAAAAAGACAATAAAGAATAGGTATCTCATTCCTAGGATTAATGAGTTGATAGATGAGCTCCATGGTGCTTGTTATTTTTTGAAGATTGATTTGAGGTTAGGATACCATTAGATATGGATGAGGGAAGAAGACATAGAGAAAACATCCTTTAGATGTCACTATGGCCACTTTGAGTTTTTGGTGATGTTGTTTGGGTTAACCAATGCCCCTGCTATCTTCTAGAGTTTCATGAATATGATTTTCAAATAGTAGCTAAGGAAGTTTGTGTTAATTTTCTTTGATGACATATTGATTTTTAGAAGGAGTTGGAAGGAAGACATGAGGCATTTGGAGGAGGTTCTAAGTATTCTAGAGAGTGAGTTCCTCTATGCCAAAGAGTCCAAATGTGACTTTGGCATGATAGAGCTTCTATATCTAGGTCACATCATTAGTGTCGATGGTGTCAGAGTTGATCGAGAGAAAATTAAGGCAATAGTTGATTGGCCTCCACCAACAAAGCTCACTCAGCTTAAGGAGTTCTTCGGGTTGTGTAGTTTTTATAGAAGGTTTGTGAAAGGCTTTTTGCAGACAGCTACACCACTGACAAAAATTTAACTAAGAAAGGAGCATTTGTGTGGACCAATTCAACTTAGCAGTGCTTTGACCATTTCAAGCACTTGATGTCTACCTGCCGAGTGTTGGCAATTCCTGACTTCTCCAAGCCTTTCGAGTTGGAGTGTGATGCTTCAAGAGAGGGGATAGGGGCAGTCTTAATGTAGGAGAAACACGCTATTGCATTTGAGAGTAGAAAGCTTAGGGGTGTGGAGAAGAGCTACTCGGTGTATGACAAAGAAATGTTGGCCATTATGCATACATTGGCCAAGTTCAGGCCAATATTTGGTTGGAGAGAAGTTCATAATAAAAACATATCATAATAGCATTAAATACTTCATGAACCAAAAGGACTTGAATGATAGGCATCAGAAGTGGTTAGTATACTCTAGGCCTATGATTTTGACATTGAATACGTCAAAGGCAATAAAAATGTGGTTGCAGATGCATTGTCTAGACAACCCCACTTGTGTTTTCTTAGAGAGATATCTGTTAATTGGAGGGAGACAATTGTAGTAGAGTATGCTAAGGACTATTGGGAAACAAGAGTCAATGAGGACACTATACATGATGACAGGTACACTTTGGTGAAAGATTTGATTATATATAAGGACAGGATATTCTTAGTGCCTAACTCCCAGTTTAAGCATAAGATTTTGAGGACTTTCCATGATGTACCAATGGCTGGCCATCCCAAATTTTTTTAAACATATGGGCAGATTTGGAGACATTTACATGGAAAGGACTTAAGAATGAAGTCCTTAAGTATGTTCATGAATGCCCCATATGTCAACAAAACAAAAATGAACATACTTATCCAGTAGATTTGTTACAACCACTGCCTATTCCCAATCAAAAATGGGAATACATCTCCATGGATTTTATCGTAGGGCTGCCTAAGGTTTAGGGGAAAGATTGCATATATGTGGTGGTAGATAGACTGACCAAATTTGCACACTTCTTTTCCATTTCAGTGACATACATAGCTGTATAGGTGGCTGATTTATTCTTTAGGGAGATTTTCAGACTTCATGGGATACCCAAGGGGATAGTGAGTGACAGGGACAACAAGTTCCTAAGTTTGTTCTGGTAGGAGTTGTCCAAGTTGTGTGGCACTGAGCTAACTCCCAGCACGAGTTACCATCCACAAATCGACAGCCAAATAGAGATAGTGAACAAATGGGTGGAAGGGTATCTTTGAAAGTATGTTTCGGGGCAGTAG
Source organism: Cunninghamia lanceolata (assembly GCA_027924645.1). Classification (NCBI taxonomy): domain Eukaryota; kingdom Viridiplantae; phylum Streptophyta; class Pinopsida; order Cupressales; family Cupressaceae; genus Cunninghamia; species Cunninghamia lanceolata. The sequence continues at coordinate 11,612,141 of BSBN01000388.1, read as the reverse complement.
AAGACCTAGATCAGATGGTTGCACTTGGGGAAGTATTGTTATAACATGACATGTCATATGTTGATCAGGATGACTCCATTCAAGGCATTATATGGATGTGATGCCTCATGCTTCATAGATCTTCTACTTGGTGATAACAGAGTGCCAAAGGCAAGAGATTTACTGTAGAAGAGTCAAGATATAATGAAAGAACTCAAGGAGAACATGCAATAGGCACAGAATCAGCAAAAGCTCTATGTTGATCAGCACCAAGTAGAGAGTGTTGGCAAGAGACATTGATTTGCATTGATAGGTGTTGTCATTGATGGAAACTAAGATCATCCCAAACATCTGCATAACACAAGTTGTTCATACCAAAAATTAGAATTAGAATTTGTCTAAGTCTGAGTACTTAGGAATAGAGCAATAACAGAGTCCAGTATCTTGGTCCGGATCTCTCTGGTGGAAAGTCTTAATTGGCTATAGATCTAGGGTAGTCATATGCATTGTCAAGATAGTTTGAATTTAGATTTTTGTCCTCTAGTGATGAAGGATTCAAAAGATATTAGCATCTAAGTACTGGGTTCCAATTTGTCAGAGTAGATAGAAGAAGAACAAGCAGACCTTGTAGAAGACCTTGATTCCAGATGTATGGAAGTTGTTTGTTGGACAAATGGTGATGATCAATGATAGTGGCCAACATGAGTGATGATTTTCAAGAGTAGATTTTTGTCCACACCTTAATTTATGCATAGATCTAGCTGACAGAGCAGAGCATTCATAAAAGTTCTAAGTGTTGTTGAAGCTGACTGATAGAATCATTGTAGATCATGTTGCGAATATATATAACCGATGAAATTGGATGATTCAGTATGTGTGGTGTATGTGAATAAGGCATATGTGTGAGAAGAGCATAAATCCAAAGTGTGAATGAAGGCAGATCAGTAAGAAGAGTATAGAAAAGATGAAATGTGTAAGATTAGTTTTTGTACTTAACCGGAACTAAAATTCTTACATGGGTAGATGATATTAATTAGTTCAAATCTTTGTCTTTCTCTTGTAATATTTTCATAAGCAGTGAGCCTCCATTTGAGCAGTGAGCTCTGGGTAGTGAGCCTAAATGCATGTGCATTCCCACTTGTAAAATACCTTTAACAGGGTATTAATTTTTGTGGGTTAACCCCTACCGTGGTTTTTCCCTTAATCGAGCTTCCACATCAAAAATCTTGGTGTCAAGTGTGTTATTTATGTTTCTGCTTATGTGATGCTGAAATATTTATTTCATTATAAGTTGTAAAGGAAGATTAAAGGTAGAAAAAGTTTGGAATGTGTGACAACTTATTCACCGCCCCGTCAATTGTCCGGACCTAATCCAACAATTGGTATCAAAGCAAGGTTCCTTTGAAAAAGTTTAACAGTTTAAGGAAGATCTGGGAAGGCAGTAAAAATGGATGAATATAACCTTCAAGGGAAACTTAATCTTTCCCTAGATGATCTTGAACAATTCAAGGCAGAAGTCCAAGAGTTGCAAGATAATCTCAAAAAGGCTGAAGACTTCATTGAGATTTCAAAAGAAAATTTGAGCAAATCCAATGCAAAAGGAAAGGAGCAATCTCTTCAACTAGAAGACAAGGTCCTGAAAGAGAAGACAAAGGAATGTGAAAAGTTAGCTAAAGAAGTTGTTGTCCTAAAACATGAGATGGAAAATGGAGTAATTAAACTAACCAAGGAAATTGAAGATAGGAAGAAAACTAAAGAAGAAATAAAGCAAAATCTGAAAGAGAGAACTAAAGAATGTTGCAGATTGGATGGAATAGCTAGTCTCCTAGAATCTAATCTACAAGAAAGCAGAAACAATGAGAAAGAACTTGAGAGACATATTATCACTCTCAGACATGACCTAGAAATTGCAAATGAGTATAAGGAGAAGTTCAAGATAAGCTCAGCTAAACTTGAAGCACTAATTGAAGAATAGAAAAAGGATGATGACAAGCATGATCTCAGATATGAGAAAGGTGTAAGCTCCAGATCTGGATAGAGAAATTTTCAACCAAGAAATAGGAGAAACAGAACTAGAAAACCTCCAGTAAGATAGCCTAATGCTCAAAGATATCCATCATTCAATGGAAATTGTTTCAATTGCAACAAATTTGGTCATATAGCTACTCAATGCAGAAGCAAAGCAAATCAAAATGGTCCATCCTTCTCCGGTCAATGCTTCAAATGAAAAAGGTATGGTCATAAATCAAATGAATGCAAAAATATGATAATGAATAATGCTAACAATAGAGGTATTAGTAATTCTTTCAATGGATATTATTTTCTTTGCAATGGGTTTGGACACATGGCCAATCAGTGCAGATCAAGAGGAAATCAAAGTTATAAGAAAAGAAATGTTGTGTGCTTTAACTACAATAAATTTGGTCATATTGCAAGATTCTACAGAAGTAGGAATAATCGAAGAAGAGGTCCAGTAAACAGAAAATTAGATGAGCAAAAACAAGACAAAGGCAAAAGAAAAATTGATGGGAATGAGATATGGAGTGAAATGAACAAGACTTGGGTAAAGAAAGATACAATAAACAATAGTGATGAGTCTGCACTGGAATCCGGTGTTGATAATTCCTTCAAGAATTGATTTAGGAGCTCTACCTTAGGGGGAGCTGCATCAATAATCAAATTCCCCCAGCTAGAAAGTGGGTGCCTGGATATGGCACAACAACAGAAAATTTTGAACTATTTCAGAATCTTTGGAAAGATTTCCAGAAAAAAAATGTTGATATGAAAACTTGCGAAGTGATTCATGAAGAACTGTCAAAAATAGAGTAACCAGATATAATTAGGGCAACACATTTATTACAATACCAAATTAGGTTTTAAAAAATATAAAAGGTCACTTGGTCACTCATTTGAATCACTTTACATTCAGAGGAAATAGGAAGAAGAACATTTGAGATGCAAATCCAGAGGCTGAGGCACAAAGAGCCAATTTAACCGAAAATTGATTAACCCTAACCTCACAAAAGAAAGAGGTACCTATCTATAAAGCTTTGAATCTAAAATCTGTTGAGATGGCTACTCCTCGTGTTGTTGACATTACTGAAAGGCCTCGACCCAAATTTAAGAAGCATCCCCACAAATCAATAGAAGTTGAATCGTTAGGTGCTTTTTCAAGTGTCCCGTATGGTGTGCTGCATGTTGAAGACATTAGGGTTTATATTCATGCAAACATAGATGAATTTGGAGATTTAAGATATGTAGACTTGTTTGAAAAATAACTCAGTGATGAAAATCACGAAATTAAACCCAAATATAAGGCACTATAGGATAAACACTTCACTCAGATTATGGGGTTTCCAACATTTGATGAGGATGAATGGGTTCGATATATTTTGAGTCAGATGCATGATGAAATCATTTGGTTGTTAAAACCATTCATGATTACTAAGGATGCTATCAGAATTGTAACTGGGTTAAACTCAACTAGAGAATTGCCCATGCTGAAAGCTGTGGAAAACTAGACAGTGACAGATGCTACCAATGCTAAGTTTGACAGAAGAGCAATGACCATAAATGATATTATAGAACCGGATGTCAAATTTGCCTCCATGGTGATCGGGTGCAAGATCTACCACTTGAGCAGAGAAAATTCTATTTCTAGAACAACCATATATGTTGCATACAAGATGCTAAAGGAGAATACTGACTATGACTTGTGTGAATTACTACAGAATCAACTAATTGAAAATTTAAACAAAATCAAGAAGGATAAGAAAAACACTTTCAAGTATGGTACATTGGTTATATGTTTATTCTTTTACTTTATGAATGAGGTACTTGGGGTAAAAGGTGTGCACTGGAATAAGGATGAGCTAGTTTCCATTCAGATTAGAGATCATCTTCGTAGCATTGGTGATTTCAAAGCTCAAAAAATTGTAATATGGGGTTACTTCAAGAACTTTCAGAGTATGATGCACTTAAGGGAAAGAATCCCTAAATCAATTATTGAAAAGTACAAAAATGAAGTATGTTTTATGGTTGATACTGATCAGTGTCTAATGGAAGCAGTGGAACCTAGAACTGCTTGGATCATGCCCATGGGGTATGAAGTAGATGAAAACATCTTAAATATGTATGCTCAACATCTTCTAAGCAAACCTAAAGACACAATAGTTGAAAGATTTGGAACGTATGAGGAGCTGAATTTAAAACTGCATGCTGAGCTCAAAGAACCTGAAACCAATAGGAAAGTAAGAAAATAAGTTGAGCAGTTAGCTGAAAATCTAGGTCTAACTAAGGAAGTTGTGAGGAAATTCAGAGAAAGAACTAAAAAGGCTGAGAAAGAGAAACTAGATAAGAAACAAACAGGTGCTCTAATGGAACTCTCTTCCACTTCAAGAACTACTAGGAGCTCTACTGTTTCCTGTTGGTGTGAACACATAATTCATATGTTAAGTTGACTTAGTGAGTCTTCTAGGTGTGTCTAGTTGAGTCTAGTTGTGTGTTGAGTTGTTGATAGTTGGAGTGAGTTGTCTTATCCTCCACATGTGCAATTAGTTATCATCTTCTAATTGACACATGTTGTAGGAATATCTCCACCTTTCACTCCACCCTTCTAGCTCTCACCTTGCCTTTATAAGCAAGGCTCACTCATTGTATTTCATACAGCTTCATATGATCTTTGTATAGATTCATTGCTCCATTATTTTAGCATCTTCTTTGTTGTCTTTGTGTGGAAGGTTGTCTTGATTGCAGGTGATCCTGGCTTGCTGAGTCACATTAACTCTTACATGGTATCAGAGTCTAATTTTACAATTTCCTTCCCTTATTGGAGAGGTTTTGCTTGGAGCTGCATCATAGGAGCACCCTAGAGCAAATCTAACATCACGGTTGTGATCAGGAGGCCTAAATCTGTATAGATCAGCTATTCGTTAGTCAAATTTCATCATCAAAAATTTTGGCAAAATTTTTTGCCCCTGATCTCTTGGCAAAAAATCCATGCGATTGTATGGCTCCATACACTTTTGCATAGTTGTTGCGTCATTTTGCATTATTTATCTCTATCGGGTAAGAAAAATTCTCTGGTTTTTAATATTTCTGTTGGTTAATAGTTTTGTCTCTACAAATTTTTCCTTTAGTTCGTAGACCTCTGCATCAGCAGGGTACAACCCTGCATCCGTAGGGTACTGTAGATAGGTCAACAACTTAACACAATCATCGGTGGTAATCAAGTAGTCATTTGTTGTGTTCAGAGGATCTCACAACCATTGGCAGGTAGTTCAAGTTTTTTGTAGTGGTATATAGATCCGCATCCACAGGCCATTCAACCAAACACTATCATCGCAGATCTACATTCTGTCGACGGTTAATTGCAGTCAATGTTTGGCATTTGTAGTTGACATTTGGCATAGACACCTCTGAATGGCATCCTCATCATCCAAGTCCAAGTCAGCATCCTTTGCAACACGTGAATTGTTTTGATCAACGTAATCTTTGATCGTCAGTTTCTCCTTGGCATCGGTGAGCTTCATTCTTCATTGGTGGTATGCACGTTGTTGTTTTTACCAAGTCATAATGCCATTTCATAGTGGTCAATAGACTCTCAGTTGGCAGATTCATTTGAAACTAGTTGACAATAATCCCTTTAGTAGCATTGTTTTGATCCTTCGGCGGTTTTTACCAAACATCTAGCGGTTTTGGCTTTACAAACCATGGTCTTGTGCTAGCCCAAAAGTGGCTAAATCTCCAGCGACTGTGTTCTTTCTAGACCTGGTGGTATCATCTAAACTTTGCAGTCTAAACTAGCTATCATTGTGATCTCTCATAGATTTGAAAGTTTTCACTCGGTGATTTCTATACAAAAGATCCATTAGGTCTTTCACTTGGCAACGGTGATGGTTTCTTCGGTAATTTTGTTTTTCCCAGTGGCATTCACTACTTTTTTAGTAGTCTTCACACCCAAATAGCCACAAATCTAGTAAGTTTCCAGTGGTTTCTAAGTTCGTCAATTGTTTCATGTTGTTTACCTACTGACTTTGGTGTGTTAAGTAGTCTCTAACTAATGGCGACTGTGAAGTTTTATTCCATGAGCTTTATATTCGGTGGAAAATTTCTATCACAGTTGTTTTGACCTAGATCGAGGGTTTTGCTTTAACAGTCTAGGTTTGATGCTCGGTGAAAATACCAGCAGTCAACACCGGTCAAAAGAAACCCTCAGTGAATAATTCCAAGTATTTGGCAGTCTTTGTCATTGAAGCCTTCAACGGCGGATCTCAGTGATCCTTTACAAATTTCTGTTGACCATAAACAATTAGCAGGTCTGTAGGCGGTCTTCCCCCGGCTACTGTTAGCAGGGAGCCTTAAGGCTCGGGTCCTCGGGGCCGTACCCCTGCATGGCTTGAAAGGCGATTTTCCTCAAACATCAATTTTTTCCAAAAACTGGTGTTTTTTCCTTGACAACGGTTTTTAGTCCAAAAGGTGGTTTTTTCACCCAAGGAAGTTTCCCGGAACAAACTAGTTGTTTTCTGGTAAGCACAAAATTTTTCAGCCTGACAACGGAATATTTCGTTCAGGGGGCCCGTGTTTGCCCCTAAAAGTCCTAAACTAGGGCTTTTTTCATTTTTGCACAACTTTTGCCCACGGTGTCGAAATCAGGAAAACTATATATCAACATAAAGCTGACATGGAGCACTTTGCAGTGGTATCAATCATTTTCATAGTTTTTTCTATTTGATAGCATTTATTGTAGGTTGAAGATAGATCTCTCTTTTTGGCTCCCGAGCTCATAACTTTTTGCCATGATCTCCAATTTTCACGATTCAAGTGGCATTGGAAAGGTATTTAGGAGCTCTACACAACCATCCATGCACTTTTCTCATATTTTTCTCTAAGTGCATTTTATTCAATTTGTCAATTTTTTGACATTTGAGTGATAACTTGGGCATTTTGATACTTGAAAGGGTGAAATTTATTTTGAGAGGATTTGTTTGATGTAATACATCATTGTGAGTGACTGTAATCTCACTTGGATCTCTTTTTTAAGAGATTTTGATTGTTTTCCCAATTTTGGTCCTTTAAGGACAATTGTAAATCACACTATGTATAAAGTGTCATAAACAAATTGGGGGGGCTCTCTTACATAGTAAAGGGGTGTTGTTGTCTTGTTGTCTTTCTTTTTCATCATGGATGTGCCTCAATTTCCACTTTTAACTCCATATAATTATCCTGAATGGAAGAAAAATGTGGAGTTTGTATTGTATAAACAAAAGTTACATAGAGTAACTTTAGGCACAGATCCTGAACCCATAGGTGCTACTGAGAAGAAAATGGTTAGATTGAAGAGATGAGGCTTTTGGCACACTTTGTCTTGCTATTTCTCTAGATTTGAGATTCCATGTTGAGTCTTGTACTACACCAAATGAGATATGGACAACACTAGACAATTTATTTGGCAAGCAAGATAAAATAAGAAGGTTCAAATTGGAAAATGAGATAATTGCACTTAATCCTCAAGATTTTGATCAAATTGAAGACTTCTTCACCAAATTTAAGTCTCTCAGGTTGCAACTCAAACAAAGTGGTCTTGAGAAAGAAGATGAATAATTGATTCTATCTATTCTTACAAAATTGGGTCTTGCATATTCAATTTATGTTTCTACCTTTTATGCTACAATGGATGCCTTTGGTAGTGAGTTTAAAATGCCTTCACTTGAGGAGTTTTCTGCACAACTCACAAGAGAACAAGCCAAGCTACTACACATGGGCACATTGAAGTCTCCTAGAAAATAGGCTCTAGTTGCAACACAAAGCACAAAAGATCCCAAGGCTTCACATAATAAGGGAAAGAAACAAAAGGATTCAAAGTTTAATCAGCAAGAGAAAGAATCAAATAAAACCCCCAACTCTTCTTCCAAAGAGGAGTCCAATAAGAAGAAGAAGCCAAAGTGTTCTTATTGTAAGAAATTGGGTCATGATGAGACTAAATGTTATGAGAAAAAGTTTGAAGAGATGTCACAACTTCTTCAAAAACATAACATTGAGTATTCTTCATCAACAACAGTTTTACCCAAGTCTTCTTCTTCGCCACCATCTACATCTACAGGGACAGCAGGATTTGCAAATGGGTCATACAAAGGAAAAGGACAAGCACTCTTTGCATCAACAAGTCTACAGTCAGAGAGCTGGCTTCTTGATTCAGGAGCTTCTCATCATATGGCATCTTCACATGGGATGTTCTCTTCATTTGAGTCATGTACTCCGCCACCTATTTTGATGGGTAACAACACATACATGCATGGAATTGGTAAAGGAAATATTGATGTTGGTCATAATACATTCAACAATGTGTTGTGTGTACCTTCTTTGAAAACCAATCTCCTTTCCAACTACCAGATTACTCATTGTGGTGCAGGGAAGATAGTTGAGTTCACTCCTGATTTTGTGATCATATGAGACTTGGAGAGCAGAGATATTATTGTTGTTGGGATGGCTGATCATGCATCTCGCTTGTATACTTTCTCCCATTTTGTTTCTGATGATGATGTAGATCCATTGGTTTCTATTCACACTCATGCATCAAGTGTGAATCATGTTTGTAAGGAGAAGTTTGGTCACTTGAACCTTGGTGTTCTTGCATCTACTTCAGTTCCTAAGACTAGTTTTGAGCTTCCTCCGTCTCCTGCTTCTTCAGAGATTGGCATTGACATAGCTTCTTCCACTTCAATTGAGCAAGATATTGTTTGTCTTCCAAATATAGGTTTGTGGGATGAGTACTTGACAGGTATTTCAGGCTTGTTTCGTGAGTCCTATCTTGATGACTTGGAGGACATCATTGATGATATTCATCTCCTCTTTGAAGGAGTTGATTCTTCTACTTCGGATGAGCAGGTACCATATTCTCCTCTTCACTTGTCATAGTTTGGCACTGAGTTGGAGTATCTAGAGCATCATTTGGAGGATTCTTTGTCTTTGGAGATTGATAATCTTGAGTTTTCATCTTATCTTGGATTGTCTCATGCAACACCTGATTATGTGGCATCTTTTAGTTATGACCTGTGGACACTTGAGCAGTTTTAAGAGACATCATACATCACAAGGCTTTTTCCCTCATACCTTGAGATGGAGTTTCTTCAACATCAGCCTTTGGAGCTATTTCTTCCTAAGGGGAAGAATGTTGTCTACAGGCTTTGGATTCTCTTCAGCATTCGCCATCGGCACAGGAGCTACTTCATTGTGGGGGGGACCTATAGTCTCACACTTGCTCTCCTATGGGGGGTATTTGGAGAGGAGCTTTGTCCCATGAGCTTTTCTCCTTTTCTCCACTTGAGATTTTGTACATGGGTACCTAACATGGCCTAGTAGCTGGGACCCATCCATCATTGCATCTTTGTTTTAGTCAACTACTCCCTAAGTTGCACTTAAGGGGGGTGTTGGTGTGAACACATAATTCACATGTTAAGTTGACTTAGTGAGTCTTCTAGGTGTGTCTAGTTGAGTCTAGTTGTGTGTTGAGTTGTTGATAGTTGGAGTGAGTTGTCTTATCCTCCACATGTGCAATTAGTTATCATCTTCTAATTGACACATGTTGTAGGAATATCTCCACCTTTCACTCCACCCTTCTAGCTCTCACCTTGCCTTTATAAGAAAGGTTCCTCATTGTATTTCATACAGCTTCATATGATCTTTGTATAGATTCATTGATCCATTGTTTTAGCATATTCTCTATTGTCTTTGTGTGGAAGGTTGTCTTGATTGCAGGTGATCCTGGCTTGCTGAGTCACATTGACTCTTACACTGCCCCTGTACCTTCCAAGACTACAAAACTAGAAGTAAAATCATCCAAAAAAGGGGAGAAATGGAAGAAAACAAAAGCATCCCAGACTTATGAAAGCATAAGAGAAGAGGAAGAAGATACAGATCTTGGTATTGAAATCAAAGAACTAAATGCCACTTGATCAAAAGTTACAAAAGTAACCCAAAAAAAGTCCTTCGGAAGCAAAAGAGTTGGCAAAAAGCAAAAGACAAAAACATATGAGGAATATGTTGAGAAGCCCACACTTTCCCTGGAGCATGTGATAAAGTCAGTCACTATGGATGGTAATCTAAAACCCATGATTGAATTCTATGATGAATACAGTGGTGTGTATAAAAGGGTATTGGAGGAAGCAACTGTCAGATATCTCAACATCTACAATGAGGTACTGATTGAGATAACTTTTGAGTTGCCACAAAGTTTGACAGATATTTTAGAATTGAGAAAAGAAAATGCCAAGAGCAAGGACATGGCGATCAGGGAACATGAGTTAATAAATTTGTGTCCTCATATTTCATATGATCAAATAGATATGATATTTAAGGAAGTCAAAGATGACTTTAGAAGCAAAAAGAGAATGAACAAACTCATGCTTGGAGAAACAAGTGAAATCGTTGAAGAATATCAAGAAATTCTTTTGAAAGCATTGAAAAAGCACAATTTTTCCATAGTCGCAAAAAAAGTTTCAGATGGTGAAGAAGAGAACATCATTGAGCAACAATCTAAGTTGGGTGAAACCTCTATTCTAGAAGAAGAACAAGAAAATCAAGAGGATACAGAAATGATGGATAGAGTAGTTGATGCATGAGATACTCTTAATCCACCTAATACGTCAAGAAAAGAAGATAATATTACTACTTCACAGAGCCCTCCAGATCAGTTAGCAAGTGGTGAACAAATAGGAAAGAGTCCCTCTATAAAGAACATAGAGAATAATAAAGAAGAGGAAGAGGAAGAAAGAGAAAAGAAAGATAAAGCAGAAGAAGATGGTGCAAATGTTGAAGCACACAAAGCAGATACTGAGAAATCTGATGAACAAAAGAATAGTTCAGAGAATGTTGCAAGAGACACTATAGATGCAGTGAAAAGTCTTCTTGAAAAACAAATGATTAAGCTTGATGAACCTAAACTACTTCAAGGTCTAGCCAGTCCAGATGCTCTCTCTCTAATTCAACTGATGAAAATAGCATCATTCATCCAAGTAAAGGCTAGAGAAGATGTTGAAGTTCCACATGGAGGACAATGAGCTACTGGGGTTTGCATCTGAGATTTTGGAGTGAAATAAAAAAACCTGATAGGAAATGATAGAAGAATACTTGGTATTAGCATAAAGAGTATTTAGAATGCTCTAAATGATGGAAGTTAATTGTACAAATTTTATCTATCATGGTCCAAAGTTAATGAAGATATTGAGAAAAAGATAAAGAAGCAAGAACAGAAATTGTCAAATCTCTCTCATAATTTTGATCCTCTAATTATTTGACCCATAAGTCAAGATTGTCAAGTAATTATCTTGACTGATAAGATTAAGAGACTTGTTAAAGAGAAAGGCAACATTATGAAGAGAATGTGTGAGCTTCGGGGATTGATTGCCCCCAAGTTAGAGACAATGTATAATGCCATCAATGCCAAAGGGGGAGATTATTGGCAAGAGACATTGCTTCGCATTGATAGGTGTTGTCATTGATGGCAACTAAGATCATCCCAAACATCCGCATAACACAAGTTGTTCATACTGGAAGTTAGAATCAAAATTTTTCTAAGTCCAGGCAGTTAGGAACAGAGTAGTAATAGAGTCTGGTATCTTGGTCCAGATCTCTTTGGTGGATAGTCTTGATTAGCTACAAATCTAGGGGAGTCATATGCATTGTCCAGGTAGTTTAAATCTAGATTTTTGTCCTCCAGTGATGAAGGATTCAAAAGATATTAGCATTTGAGCATCGGGTTCCAATTTGTCAGAGTAGACAAAAGAAGAACAGGCAGACCTTGCAGAAGATCTTGATTCTGGATGTATGGAAGTTGTTTGTTAGACAAATGGTGATGATCAGTGATAGTGGCCGACATGAGTGATGATTTTCAAGAGTAATTTTTGGTCCACACCTTAAGCTATGCATAGATCTAGCTGACAGAGCAGAGCATTCATAAATGTTCTAAGTGTTGTTGAAGCCGACTGATAGAATGATTGTCGATCATGTTGTGAATATATATAGCTGATGAAATTAGATGATTCAGTATGTGTGGTATATGCGAATAAGGCATATGTGTGAGAAGAATAGAAATCCAAAGTGTGAATGAAGGCAGATCAGTAAGAAGAGCATAGCAAAGATGAAATATGTAAGATCAATTTTTGTACTTAACCAGAACTAAAATTCTTGCATGGGTAGATGCTATTAATCAGTTCAAATCTCTGTCTTTCTCTTATAATATTTTCATAGGTAGTGAGCCTCTATTTGAGTAGTGAGCTCTGGGTAGTGAGCCCGGATGCATGTGCATTCCCACTTGTAAAATACTTTTAACAGGGTATTAATTTTTATGGGTTAACCCCCACCGTGGTTTTTCCCTTAATCAGGTTTCCACATCAAAAATCTTGGTGTCAAGTGTGTTATTTATGATTCTACTTATCTGATGCTAAAATGTTTATTTCATTATAAGTTGTAAAGGAAGATTAAAGGTAGAAAAAGTTTGGAATGTGTGACAATTGATTCACCCCCCCTCTTAGTTGTCCAGACCTAATCCAACAGAGAGGAATTTTGAGGTTGGAGACACGGTGTACTTGAGGATCCAACCCTACAGGCAGTCCACTCTAAAAAGGAGTAGAGTAGAGGAATTAAAACCTAGGTTCTATGGTTCGTTTAGAGTTGCTAGAAGATTGGGAGAAGTGGCCTATGAGCTTGAGTAGCAGACAGTTGAGTGCATAATGTATTCCATGTTTCTAGACTTAAGAAAGAACTTGGCCACAATGTGATTCCTTTGGCCAAGCTTCCACCATTGGATGAAGAGGGGAAGCTGATTTTGGTTCTAGAGGCTATCTTAGATACATGGGAGAGGAATATGAGGAGATGGATCATCAGGGAATACTTGGTAAAATGGAAGAACTTACCAGTTGAGGATCCGACATGGGAGAGTGAGCAGATACTTCAACATCCTAAGCTGAGATCGCTTGAGGACAAGCAATCTTGGGGAGGGTGAACTGTAATGTCCCCCATCTAGCCCATGTAACCAGTGGATGGAGATTAGCCTATCATGGGACTCCTGTAGGCTAATGGCAATGTTTAGGGGGCCAATTTGGGGACTTACTATTTATAGTAAGTCAGGACAGAGTACCTTGCTATTTATAGCAGGGTAGAGGCAGAGGGTCATGGCATGAGAATTAATCATTTCAAAATGTCTAGAGCAATATTTAATAAAATATAAGTTAAATTAAAGATTTAACTTATATTATTATTAACGAGGTAAAGTGACTTGTGTTATAAAATGGCTTTAAGATATAAAGTTAAGTTATAACTTAAAGTGTTTCCCTAGGAGATGGATGCCTTCATGAGAGTAATAAGGGACATAAAACATAAAATAAAATATTAAATTCCTCTCATCTTGGGCATTGGGGTTGAGCGAAATAAAAGAGAGAAAATAAGCCTCATTTGGATATGTTGGATTATTAATATTACTCTCTTGTTTTCTCATGCATTGTATGGAGCTTGGCTCTAGGGTTTGATATTGCTGTGTTGAGATGAAAACCTCTGCATAGTCTTCTTCTTCATGTGTGAGAGACCACATCAGGAAGAGATTCTTGGAGGCTTCATCCAGGAGCTTCAGTTGGGCATTTAGTTAATTCAAATTGATGGAGATTTGAGCTTGTATTGAATACATTTGATGGAGAAATCATATGCAGCTGAGTGAATAAGGTTTAGTGACAAATTTTTTGCATTTTGGAGAAGATTAAGGACTACATTTCATCCCTTATGCTGGTTGTACCCCTACTAGTATAGGCTGTACCACTGGCTGGGAGCCATTTTGGAGTTTTGGGTGGATTTTGATGTGTTTCTTTAGCTCTACATGATCACCTAGCATCTACAAGGGTATTCAGTCCAAAACAGTAGTATTTATTAGTTTTTCAGAATTGTTTCATGTTGATTTATAGCTCCAGGTGGGTCATACAACCTAGAGGAGTCATGGGTATTGTATGGTGATGTTCCTTGCTTCTTTGTAGCTATTATTAAGTGTATTTTAGACATTTTAAGTCCCATATCCTGTTGTTATACATTTCACTTGAATATCTCTTCATTGGTGGTAACTAGAAGTCTTGCTATGATGTTATATTGCTAGTCCGGCTACAGCACTAGCATGAAGTTGTAAATGCGAAGATGGGTATGTACTCATAATTCATATTTTGCAATAATATTATTTGGGTCTTCAATATTTCCTTCATATCTACTTTAGTTTTTTTGGGTTTTGGTTATATGCTCTTTATTATATGTTATCAATGCAAAATCAAACTATGTAAAACATGCAATGAAACCCTAAACCCAAAATAGTCAAAAAACAAAAAAAAAGTGATATAGAAAACCTAGTTCAGAGGGTGTATGTTACAGTGTTAACATTCTTTGTGGATGTGTTTCTTGGATTGTAGAAGTGTAAGGAAGCATGTAAGGATGTGTTTGGGTCCAAGCTATGCCGTGAAGTGTTACTCCTTTATTCATTTGCTCCACAATTTTGTCTAGGTCCAGATCTAATTTGATTTATGTATGTATGTTGAACTTGGAGATAGTTCCAATGGTTGTAAGTTGTATTACCGACCTTGATGAATGTTCCAAGGTTGATGATTGGTATAAATATGAAATGAATCCATGAGTGATGTTAGAGAGTGCAAAGATGTGAAGATAAAGTGTGTATTGTAAAGGCAGTGAAGGAGAGTTATATTGCACTTCAATGGAACTGAACTCTCACATGTTGTAGATGTTACTATATCAGTTCATGGCAGTGAGCCACCCATCCTGGCAGTGAGCCACCCATCCTGGCAGTGAGCCTTTTTGCAGTGAACATTCATTTGGGCAGTGAGCCTCTTTTGTTATTTGGTATTCTTACTACATTATATTGTGAGCTAACACTCACTGTTGTTTTTCTCTTTTAGGGTTTTCCACGTAAAAATTTGGTGTTCATGTGTGTATGGTGTTTTTGTGTTTAAGTTTTGATTTTGCACTTCATGTTTAATCTTCATAACAGGTTAAGGAGTTAAAATAAGTGAATGTGAATGTGATTTTGCTTAGAGAAGTTAAGTTTTTTGATACAACTAATTCACCCCCCTCCTTAGTTGTCTTGTGCTTTCAACAATTGGTATTAGAGTGAGGCTCCTTAGAAGAAAGCCTAACATTTTAAGGTAGATCCAAGATGCCACACAAGAAAGACATTCCTTGGTTTCATGGATCTGATTATGCCAATTGGAAGGTATGAATGCAAAGTTATCTTATTTCTATTAGTTATAATGTCTGGAAGATGGTTAAAGATAAATATACAATATAGGTAAAGGTGGTACGTAGTCTAATGAAGAGATTAAGGATTATGAGACTAATCACAAAGCTAAGAATGCTCTATTAAATGCTTTGTCTAATACTGAAATGGCAAAAGTTGTGGATCTGGAAATTGCTCATGAAATCTAGGACAAATTGAAAAACATCTATGAAGGTGATGGATTTGTCAAGAAAGCTAAGTTCCATAAATTGAAGACCACATATGAAACCATGTGAATGTCTAAGGATGAGAACATAACAAGTTACATATAGAAGATTGATGAAATTGTCAATAGCATCAAGGGTCTTGGTGGAAAGATAGGGGATGTGGATGTTCTAGATAAGATACTCAGAACTCTTCCCAAATCTTATAGTTACAAGGTATCTACCATTGAAGAATTGTTTGATATGGGCAAACTTTCAAAAGACCGATTGCTTGGAAAACTAACTGCTTTTGAGATGAGAGAATTTGGTACTACTGATGACCCTGTGAAAACTGAGACTGCCTTTAAGGCCAAGGAAGAAAAGACTGCTAGATCAGACAAATGTGCTATGGAATCAAATGAAGAAGATTTTGAAGAGCTTGAGGCAAAATTTGAAAGCAGAATGAAAAGAGGTAGCAGAGGAAAGCTCAAAGGTAAGTTACCTTTCAAATGTTTCAATTGTGGTAAATTGGCCACTATGCTTCAAGATGTCCTGACAGAGCTTTGAAGATCAAATACAATGAGAGTAAAGGAAATATGGTAAGAAAGATTTACTATGTTAGAGATGATGATGGTGTAACGGATGATGAACTTGATTCTAATGATGGTAATGGTAGTGAATGCTTATTTATTGCACTAAGAGAAGAACCTGTTTCTACTAACCTTGCAAGTTGTGTGAAGGAAGGAAGTCCAGGAGAGTTATCTTCATTTCATGCTGAAAAGGAAGATGAATGGATCATTGATAGTAGATGTTTAAATCACATGACAAGGGACAAGATTAAGTTTGTTAAGTTTGAATATATGATGGAGGACTATTTAGGTTTGGTGATGATGCAGTTGGTAAGATTTGTGGAAAAGGATCATTACTTTTGATGGCAAGCATAATATAGATGATGTTCTTTATGTCAAAGGCTTAAAGCATAATCTTCTAAGAATTGGACAAATGTGTGACAAAGGGTATAATCTAGTGTTTAAGGACAATGGGTGTGAGATAAGGAAAAGCTCTGGAACTTTAATTGTTGTTGGTAAGAAGACTCATGGTAATGTTTATCATTTGAAAGGTACTGATAATTGTTGTTTGTTCGCTCAGACAAATGAAAGTTGGTTATGGCATAGGAGAATGTGTCACATTAACTTTGACAATTTGGTGAGAATAAGCATAATACAAGCAATGAGAGACCTGCCTAAGGTTGTGAATCCTACCAATGTTATGTACAAAAAATGTTAGTTTGGGAAGATGACAAAGACTACTTTCAAGAGAAAAGAATAATCCTCTACCAATTTGGTGGAGTTGGTACATACAAACCTATGTGGCCCTACAAGAACAAGAAGTCTACAAGGTGACAGGTATTTCATTCTTCTTATTGATGATTATTCAAGAATGACTTGGGTTACCTTTCTTAGAGAAAAATAAGAACACCTAGACAAGTTCAAGGAATTCAAAGCTATGGTTGAAAATGCATTGGGTTTGAGAATCAAGTGTTTGAGATTTGACAGAGGTGGTGAGTTTACTTCAAATGAGTTTAATGTTTTTTTGTGAAGAACATGGAATAAAGAGACATTTGTCTGCTCCCTGGACTCCTCAACAAAATGGAGTGGTTGAAAGGAAGAATAGAACTGCTCAAGAAGATGCTAGAAAAATGAATAAGGAAGCAGACCTACCAGAAGTATGTTGGAAAGAAGAAATACACATTATTGTCTACATTCAGAATAGAGTGCAAGTTAGAGAAAAAGAAACAAAGACACCTTATGAGCTGTGGTATGGAAGAAATCCTACTATCAAATATTTTAAAGTTTTTGGAAGAAAATGTTACATCAGAAGAGATGAAGAATTAGGAAAGTTTGATGCTAGATGTGATGAAGGCATATTCCTTGGGTACTCTACTAAGAGAAAGGCTTATCAATGCTATAACAAAAGACTGAGAAAGATCATTGAAAGTGCAAATATAAAGGTAGATGAAGATGTTTAGGAAACCTCAGAGCTAGATGATTATGAGTCAGATGGATCTGTAGATACAGAGAAAGTTGAAAAAGACAAAGACAACAAAGTTCAGATTGAAGTGCAAGCTGCTCTGAAAGAAGAAGTTCAAGTTGAAGCTCTAAGAAGAATTCCTAAAACCCCCAGGTATGTGCAAAGAAACCACTCTAAAGATTAGATTATTGGTGACAAAGGAAAGGTGTGTTAACAAGAAGCAGAGCTACAGAAGATCAAGTAAATCTCTATTTACTCTCAAAGGTGGAACCTAAAACAGTAAATTAAGCATGCAAAGATGAATATTGGGTCAAAGCAATGGAAGAAGAGCTAATGCAAATTGAGAAGAACAGGACTTGGGAAGTTGTCCCTAGACCTACAGATAAGAATTTGATTGGAACAAAGTGGGTATTCTGGAACAAATTGAATGAAGTTGGAGAAGTTGTAAGAAACAAGGAAAAACTTGTGTGTAAAGGCTACTCACAAGTGGAAGGAATAGCCTATGAAGAGACCTTTGCTCCGGTGGCAAGACTGGAAGTTATCAGACTATTTTTGGCATTTGCAGCACATAAAAATTTCAATGTATGCCATATGGATGTGAAGTTTTCTCTCCTGAATGGTGAGTTAGAAGAAGAGGTCTACATAGAGCAACCAGATAAGTTCCAACTATCAGACAAACTAGCTATGGCATGCAAGTTGAAGAAGGCTTTGTATGGATTGAAGCAAGCTCCTAGAGCTTGGTATGCAAGATTGGATAAGTACCTGTTGTAGCAAGGATTCAATAAAGGGTTCATAGAGAGTAATTTGTACACCAAGATAAGTGGAGACTAAATTCTGATTGTTGAGGTCT
This sequence comes from Cunninghamia lanceolata, assembly GCA_027924645.1. Taxonomy (NCBI): domain Eukaryota; kingdom Viridiplantae; phylum Streptophyta; class Pinopsida; order Cupressales; family Cupressaceae; genus Cunninghamia; species Cunninghamia lanceolata. The sequence continues at coordinate 11,593,822 of BSBN01000388.1, read as the reverse complement.
ATGTTGATGACATTATATTCGGTGGAAATCAAGGTATGTGTAAGAAGTTTGCAGATGAGATGCAAAAAGAGTTTGAGATGTATATGTGTGGTGAAATTAACTACTGCCTTGGACTGCAAATCATTCAAACTAGTAAAGGTATTTTCATTTCTCAATCCAAGTATGTTAAAGAATTGTTGAAGAAGTTTGGAATGGAGGACTCTAAACTGGTATGTACCCCTATGGTTACTAGTTGCAAGTTGAGCAAGAATGATGAATCTCCTAATGTTGATCAAAGCAAGTATAGATCAATGATTGGAGAACTACTTTTTCTAACCTCTACTAGATCAGATATCATGCATGCAGTCTGTCTTGTGGCCAGATTTCAATCAAATCCCAGAGAATCACATGTTGTGGAAGTGAAGAGGATATTTAGGTATTTGAAGAGCACTCTGGATCATGGTTTGTGGTATCCTAAGAACAATTACTTTTCCTAAGTAACTATACAGATGCAAATTGATCCAAATGTGTTATTGACATGAAAATCACAAGTGGAGGTGCATTCTTCCTTGGAGATAGGGCAGTGTCCTGGCATAGCAAGAAACAAGATTTATGTAATAAATCACAAGGTTGGCAACATTCTTGCACATGTGTGTCTGGTTGAGGATGAGAGTATGTAGGGGTCCTAATCCTACTCCTACAAACTAACAGGTTGGGATTATGAAATGATGGATTTAATGTTTTGGATGCAAGACAAGGGGTTTTGGATCATAACTACTAACCAAGGAGTAGACCACTGCCTATCTCAGGGCAAGGAGTCAACTAGACGTATACAAAAGAATGGATTACATTTTGGATTCAAGTTTCAAGAGGTTAGATTGATGCTTGCCTTACAAACATCACCCAAGGATAAGTATTTAACTATTTCTACATACATATATCCCAGTTGACATACCACCTTCTCCATACTCAACCTAAAACAATTTAATCCATTCCTTGAATGGAAGTTAGAGATGAAGCATGTGATATTGAAATCTATACCCTAGAATCTGAGAAACCCTTAGCAACCAGATTCAAAAGAAGGAAATGCATGCAACACATGGAGACAAGCAGTTAAACACATGCAATGAAGCATTGCTCATATGAAACAACACTGAAACTAAAACTATCTGCAATGTACATTCAGATGCAACTCATAAACTCTAAAATGAGATAAAATAGTAAGGAGATGCCCTATTTTTTGCTATTCACATAAAAAATTGCCCAAGTCTTCAACAACCACAAATGAGTAACACAACCTCCTATATATAGCAAGGAAGGTGTACTCAACATTAATCACATCGCAATTCAAAATTCACTAGATACAGTGCATCATAAGAAATGGTCCTCAACACATTGAATGCAGCAGGTAGAGGGGGAGACAGGGAGTTGTTGGTCTCGAGCCCTGCGCCGCCGCCTGGGATTTACATCTTCTCCATACTCAACCTAAAACAATTTAATCCATTCCTTGAATGGAAGTTAGAGATGAAGCATGTGATACAGAAATCTATACCCTAGAATCTGAGAAACCCTTAGCAACCAGATTCAAAAAAGGAAATGCATGCAACACATGAAGACAAGCAGTTAAACACATGCAATGAAGCATTTCTCATATGAAACAACACTGAAACTAAAAATATTTGCAATGTACATTCAGATGCAACTCATAAACTCCAAAATGAGATAAAATAGCAAGGAGATGCCCTATTTGTCGCTATTCACATAAAAAATTGCCCAAGTCTTCAACAACCACAAATGAGTAACACAACCTCCTATATATAGCAAGGAAGGTGTACTCAACATTAATCACATGGCAATTCAAAATTTGCCAGATACAGTGCATCATGAGAAATGGCGCTCAACACATTGAATGCAGCAAGTAGAGGGGGAGACAGGGAGTGGTTGGTCTCGAGCCCTACGCCGCCGCCTGGGGATTTACATCTTCAAACAGGTAGTTGATCCATCCATGCCTTCGCCCATACCCCTGTAACATATGCCATTAATGGCATACCAACCTGCAACCTTGGGAATGTAGTGGACTGTACGCTTTGAAAACTTTCCTGCCAAGAATCATGACCCTAACTTTTCAAATCATGTAAGAACTAATTATCCCACATTCACCCCGCGGTTCCCTCTTCAACACTTTATAAGTAGGACCCCACCAGAAGAATATTAGGGTGACAGAAACCCTGACTTAACAAAGCTTTTTGGTTTTTTGGGAAGGTGCCTACAAAATTGATTACTTGAAACCTGAATATTCATGCAGGCACCAATAGTGGCTCTGTCTGGGGACGCATGCCTCCTACAAGCATGGCGAGAACCATAGATCTCTGGGATGCAGCCCAGTCCCCTTATCCATTGGGCACAGAGTTAAATACTGCACAAATCTGCATCACAAATACACATCTTTTAAACATTATTTTGGTGGCCCTGGGTAGCCAAAAATGAAAAACCATAACTTTTTCCTGTCAAATGCCTGATTCTAATCTAAAAAACCCCAACCACAACTGAAAACATCAACACAATTTGCCCACATGCCGATCTTGTCAATTAGATACTTCACCATTTTTGAAAACTTGCCACTTGCAGTATTGCCTCTGTCTCTCTGGATTTTAGAATTAAACATATAACCATACACATTATAATATTCTTCAGCATTAGGTAACATATGTATGTTATATTCCTCAAACAGTACATCATATTGCTCTTGGCACTCCTCATCATCTGCATGGTTGTTGCACATTACCAGGCACTCATCCAGCTGATCCATAATCTGAAAGCATTCAAAATATATGAGACCCTCACAATCATTTATATCACTTATGGATAATGAAAAAAAAACCTGATCCACACACATACTGCTACATATGTCTGAACCAATTGATGATGACCATACATTATCCACAGTTTGCAAATCCACATTATCTTCACAAGAGTTGAATATCTCTGCCATTTGTTCATATGTCCCTTCTTCATAAACTGATGTACCACTATGTTAATTGTCTCCTCATATTCATCATCATCCTCAAAAAGAGGGTTAGTTCTGCACCAATGAAGGTCATGACTCACAGTGTTCAATGCATCTAAAAGCTCATCGTAAAGGGGATTCATACTCATTGTAAAGGTCTTTGCTTCTTCTTCATGACAATCTAATTCTTCTTCAGTATTATCAAATCTAGAGTCATAAGAAGAACAAACCTGATCCATGCACTGATCATGGATATCATCTCTATCATCTAATTGCCCCACATACAAGATCTTTGCCACTTTAATGCACTCTGAAGTTGAACTATCTACATCATTCTCCAGCCCTCTAATACTTCCTGATGAAACTAATATTGATTGTTGATCCACATGATCACAACTTTGCACAACTGGATCATTTAAACATGAATGCTCTTTGCTGAGGACTAGCATATTAATATTACTTGAAAAACCATTATTGTCAACTTCACTTGTTGGGCAAATCAAGACATCCTCCTTTATGGCAGAGTTGTCATTAACTTGGAATGATGCATAAACAGGGATAACAGGGGTGTGAGTGCTTTGACATTCATTTTCAACACTTGAATTAAATCTTTCATTAACATTGGGGACTGTAGGGCAGAAGAAATTTTCAAAGAAATAACCCTTTTGTATTCCATACCTCCAATTGTTTTCAATATCTATTGCAAACTGATGTGCTTGATGCAATGTGGTGGGCTCCTTATCTCTCAATCTATAACTCATTTTCTTATCAAATGCTCCCAAATAAACCACTAGGCATAATGCATCATTAGGTCTCATGCATTCTGGTATTCTATTCGATGCCTTCATAAATCTAAAGTTAAAGGCTGGGATCTACTCATCTTCTTCAATATGGATATACATAAAATCACTAATGACTGCATATTCAGAAATTCTTTCACCATATTGTTCTAGAAATGTAGATTTAAAATCCTGCCAAGAGCTGATAGAGTAAACTGGAAGGTAGGAGAACCAGTCCCTTGCATCTTCATCCAGAGATTGAACAAATAATCTCATAACTACATCTTCATGGTCAATCTCAAAGTCATCTATCACATTCATAAACTGTTGCAAGTGTCTCTCAGCTGATTCATCCTTTACACCATTGAATTTGGGCAAATACTTTCTGATTTTGGATGGGAAAGTATTTGGATAACCACAGATGCCATTGAAATTGATGGGCTTATATCTGTCAATGTTGAAACTTCTTTTATTATATGGTTGGGACAGATCACTATACATTATTGCATTTGACACCTCACAAGGGTGCATGGGCTGATAATACATCTTTATGTGTTTTATGCAACCCTCCTTCTCTCAACTCAGATTTTCAATCAACAATGACTTTAGGCCCTTAAAAAATACCAACTGCTATTTCATCTTTCCTAAAGTCCTCTAAATGAGTCTTTTAACAATATTGCATACTCCTTTTGAAATACAAATTAGGTTCTTACAAAAGCATGCAATCTTTCACTAACATTTCCCTCTTAACCAGTGTTGTTTCACCAAATAGGGAGTCTTTCAAAACTTATACAAATACCTGGATATGTTGCAGCCTTTGATAGGTTCCTTCAACAGAGTCGCCACCTCCTTGGTAGAGGAATGAGCTTCAAATAGGCTGAAGCTGAACTTTGATTTCCTTCTTTCTGGGTCCTCCAATAGCAGAGCCACACATAAAACTTTCAATTTGCTACAACAAGGCACTTCCAAGCCTAATTCTTCAATCTTTTACACTCACACTTCCATGGATATGACATTAAATCCCCAGTAGAGTCGCCATTTTGTTGGTGACTCGGATGGGCCACAAATTCACTCTTTCTCTTCACATCCCCACCAGAGTCACCATTTTGTTGGGTTTTTTCTTCTGAATCAGTAGAGGGTTTGCCAATTCCAATGCACAGGTAGATTCATCCAACTAATACAGGAGCTTGCATGAGTTGCCTCCCCTTCACTTCTGGTTCTTCCACACCAAGGGGGGTATCCCTATAGCTAAAGATTTGACCTTAACCAGCCTAATGATAGAAAGATTTAGCTTGACAACAACAGGAAGAATACTCTCATGTGTGGACCAAGATTTATGTAATAAATCACAAGGTTGGAAACATTCTTGGACATATGTGTCTGGTTGAGGATGAGAGTATGTAGGGGTCCTAATCATACTCCTACAAACTAACAGGTTGGGATTATGAAATGATGGATTTAATGCTTTGGATGCAAGACAAGGGGTTTTGGATCATAACTACTAACCCAGGAGCAGACCGATGCCTATCTCAGGGCAAGGAGTCAACTAGACGTATACAAAAGAATGGATTACATTTTGGATTCAAGTTTCAAGAGGTTAGATTGATGCTTGCCTTACAAACATCACCCAAGGATAAGTATTTAACTATTTCTACTTACATATATCCTAGTTGACATACAACCTTCTCCATACTCAAACCTAAAACAATTTAATCCATTCCTTGAATGGAAGTTAGAGATGAGGCATGTGATACAGAAATCTATACCCTAGAATCTAAGAAACCCTTAGCAGCCATATTCAAAACAAGGAAATGCATGCAACACATGGAGACAAGCAGTTAAACACATGCAATGAAGCATTTCTCATATGAAACAACACTGAAACTAAAAATATCTGCAATGTACATTCAGATGCAACTCATAAACTCCAAAATGAGATAAAATAGCAAGGAGATGCCCTATTTTTTGCTATTCACATAAAAAATTGCCCAAGTCTTCAATAACCACAAATGAGTAACACAGCCTCCTATATACAACAAGGAAGGTGTACTCAACATTAATCACATGGCAATTCAAAATTTTCCAGATATAGTGCATCATGAGAAATGGCGCGCAACACATTGAATGCAGTAGGTAGAGGGGGAGACAGGGAGTGGTTGGTCTCGAGCCCTGCACCGCCCCCTGGGGATTTACATCTTCAAATAGGTAGTTGATCCATCCATGCCTTTGCCCATTCCCCTGTAACATCTACCATTAATGGCATACCAACCCGCGGCCTTGGGAATGCAGTGGACTGTGCACTTTGAAAACTTTCCTGCCAAGAATCATGACCCTGACTTTCAAATCATGTGAGAACTAATTATCCCACATTCACCCCGCAGTGCCCTCTTCAACACTTTATAAGCAGGACCCCACCAGAAGAATATCAGGGTGACAAAAACCCTGACTTAACATAACTTTTTTGATTTTTTGGGAAGTGCCTGAAAAATTGATTGCTTGAAACCTGAATGTTCATGCAGGCACCAACACTGGTTATGGCCATGACTATTGTATACTCTTTTCTGTGTTTCTTAAAGAAAGAAAATGACTCAAAAGGAATGCAACTTGTGTTACTTTTTTGAAAAACGTTTTCTGGTTTATTTGGCAAGAAAGAAGAACAACCTTTCTATAGATATGAAAAACACAAGGGTTTGAAAAAATATATTATGGGTTTACATTTTTTCATTGAGAAAATACTCCTTTCAGCCATGGCCTGTAGCTCTTCTCTTTTCTATGTATCTATCTCCTGTATATCTACTATCAAAGGCCACCATGAATCGTATATTTATGTTTCTAAGTGTATTCCTCTGTCTAATAGTTTGGCTTCTCCATTATTTTGTATATGCAGTTTTTGTATAAAAACTCATATGGGTTTTACTCTATGTTGAGAGACTCATCCTACTCTCTCTCTGGCTATGGCTTCAATGGCACCAAATGGTTACTTCCAGTATGTAGAAGATAATATAATCACAGTTGCAATAGATAAATCTTTTATTTGGCCATGACTATACATTTACCAACTCTTTATAACTCTCTAAGTGATCTCAAAACCCTAGGGTTCAAATCCTCTACCTTTTATTACTATGGTTTTATTATGTAAAATGTGATAAGGGTTTTCAAAAGAAAAGTATTCAGGTGACAATACAAACTTGGTATCTCCATTTTGCGTATGCAAAAAATAAAGACACACAAAATTCTTCATTCTTTATTGGCAGATGTTTCTCCTTCTGTATGAAAAAAATGGCATAATTTTAAACACTGTATCCTCCTCTTCTTTGCATTTGACACATCTAATGTAGCAATAACCTCTCAATGCTTATGCTTCTTTTTCTTTCTGTATGGCATGAACATTATGCACATAGCATGCAACTTGATATGCTACCTCCTGTAGCTTTATTATTCATGGTTGTATCTTACATGACTATTCCATTATTATGTTGTTCCATTATTATTGAACTTGTAGCTATACCTTTCATATGCTAGTTGTTCTATCTTCCCTTTTTATCATTCTTCATATGAACATGATTTATGATGACATGATGATAGCATTTAATGATGTACTTGTGATATCCTTTATACTTGCTTGTTTAGTTCCATAACATGGCTATTCATTTATATCATTTATGACTTTACCTATTGGTTATACAAGACTGCTATCTCATTTAATAAAACATCACACTTCATTTATGATAAGAATGGAACAGTACCTTGTGTTTCTACATGTGTCTTGGAACTTGGTCATGAAAACTAGAACTTTGGTCATGAAACTATTCATTCTCTAATATCCATGTTGCTCCTCTTCTTTTCAACTGTATCTTCTTTTGTTGATGTATGTCATATGAACAAAGGCTTGCTAACATAACACAGGGACAGCAACATATGATGTAAATGTTTATCACTCCTCTGTACCCTTCACACATATTTGTACCCTGCATATGATATAATCTTGGTACTCTCTTGATCTTGATGACTATATCATAATGGTTTGAGCATGAAACTATTTCAGTTCCTCTTTTCTTGCTCCTAAAAAATGATAAATCGTACCTATTCTCTTGCATCTCATATATGTGATATTGATGATGGCATCTTCTTTTAATCTACACTTTTTCACAATTGTTCCAAAAGATTACACATGACTATCAAATTGAGCTGCTCCATTATTCATCTCTCAGGTACATGACTATATCTTTCACATGTTTCTGGCTATATGATGACATGATGACAAATCTTTTGTACTTTCTTCAACCTTAAAAAGTGATGTTAGAAAGCAAAATATTTGCAGCTTGAAACTACCTTTGTTCTTCTATCCATCTGGGTGTCTGATATGGATGCTTCTCATTCCATGTATGTCTCTTATAGCCTGTTCTTCATGTGGTCACTTGATAAGACTACTTCTATACTTTTCTATCATAAAAGTCTTGGTTTTAACTCATCACTCAGTTGATTTGACAATTATTAAATTGTTGTTCCAATTGCATCTTATGCACTTTATGACATCTAATGGTAACTTATAATGATGGTTATCCATTAAATGGTTGTCATACCTATGAGATACATATGGACAACAAAAAGATATTTCAATTATAACAGAAAGAAAGAAAAGATACCTTTCATGACTGTACTCCATTTCTTTGATCCTTGTACTTTTATCTTTGCATATTGACCTCTCTGGAATGGAATCATTGTTCACTCTACAGCATGTATATGATGAAGCACAACATGGTTATCTGATTTTGATAAGTTCTTTTTTGGAGTGATCATAGTTTATAGGAGCAACTAGTCCTCTTCATTTCTCTTATGATGACTTCACTCTATCTGCTATGTTGACTATTCCAATGCATAACATCTCTTGAATAGTGTACTATATTAATTGCAATCTGATGTCCTTCTTGGGTGAATAAGAAGGAAGCATGTTGGGCTCTACCCTTAGCCACATTTTCTCCACATGCTTTAATGTCTTCAAATCAACAACATTACTTTTCCTATACCTACACAGTGAACAAATAAGTTAGCATAAAAATATACCTTTTTAAAGTTGATTGATCTTTCTCGTGATGATCTGATTTATTGCACCTGTCTAACTTTGATCCAATCACATTAATGCATAACGTTTGCAAGTTTTATATGTCTGTTGATAAAACATATGATGAATCTGCATATCTGGAGCTTCTAACAAGACTTTTCTCCAATTTTGTAGGTCCACTATGCTGATCAGGAGCATAAGATGAAGACACGAAGATCAAACTGTCAGACAAGAGAATCAACCTTTGATAAGGCAATGATGGATATCTATTTTCCTCATGTGTTCTTTTCCTTTTCTTTTATCCATAAATGTATAGCTTGCACAATGTTTGCATTGGCTCAATTTAGTTACTCCCACGGCTTGTGTGGGACATATTTAAACATTCTCTTAAATATGATTAGTTACTTTACCTTATGCAAATGATTTATGTATGTTTGCTTTATGAATCAAGTGCATAGGATAGAACAACTAAATATAATTTGAAACATATGTTTAAAACATGATAATGAAATGATAGTTTGTAAATACCTTTCCTTCACACTGAATTGTGATATTTGAATAATTCAACCACATTATAAATGAAAGGTAAAACCAGCTAGATACCTATATTTCATTGAATGTTTGATCTCTTGTCATTTGATAAAACTTCACTTGTCAGGATGGTTTGATAGTTCTTATTGGACTCTCACAAATTATCCTGACAAATGCTCTTTGCTATTCTCTTGCCAAGATATGATGCATTTAACTAATTGATCATACACTTAAAAAAATTTGTTTATCCCTCTTGTGACAACTGCAACTCAGGCCTTGCTAAATTAGGTGTGAACATAATTTAGTAATAGGAAGCTACCTCTCAGGGGGAGTAGGTAGAAGTTTGAGATGATTGTTGCAGATAGGGGGAGTAAAGAATGGTTCCAAATTGATTAGAGCAGTGGTGTGTAAGTATGTGTAGTGGAAGAGATGTGATGCCCTTTTCCATTGATGTCGAAGGGGGAGAGAGATCATGTGAAAAACTCAGGGGGAGAAAGAGTTTAGATGTGTAAAAAGAAAGGGGGAGTTCTAATTTAGAGTTGTGTCTTGATGGTGGAACATGTTTTTCACATCATATGTTGCCATCAATGACAAATGGGGAGATTGTTGCAAGTATGTGCTAATCAGTGTTGTCATTGATGTCAACATGTTTGTGTTGTCATTGGTGTCAACTATGTCTTCTGATATTGTTGTTTGTTTCTTGTTTGAGTTGTCATGATAAGGACACTATTTGAGTTTTTGCTTTGCATTTCCTCTATGTTAAAGACCAGAGTATGAGATTTGGATATGTTTTAGATTAGAAGTGTTTGAAGATGCTAAATCTAGAATTTGGTAGTACGGATCACTGTGCAATAAAAGTTTTATTCACCAGTTTGAAGACTATGTCTGGCAGTGCTTGTAGTGTGACAAGGAGAAAGTATTTTCCTCTGCATTTCTCTACAATTTGGTTTTTGGTTTTGCAATTTTGTACATATGCTTATAAGGTCCTTAGCTATCTTCATTTTGAAGGATTTGCAATTTGATGCTCCAAAAATCAAGTTATTGATTAGCAGATATCGACAGTGTTTCTTGTGAGCAATCTATGATCTATCTTCAAGTGATATTTATTATCTTTAAGTGAGATCTATTGTAGTTGGATTTGTTGGCTCCCAAGTGATCCTATGTTGTTCATGAATGTCTCCAAAATGTATTAAGGTGTGTGCTTGATCTATAAGTTGTAATGAAGCTTTTGGAAGCGTGTATCTAAGTGTTCTTGATGATTGCACCAGTTTAGCTGACTAGAGTGTTAACATTCTTTGTGAATGTGTTTCTTAGATTATAGAAGTGTAAGGAAGCATGTAAGGATGTGTTTGGGTCTAAGATAAGCCATGAAGTGTTCCTCATTAATTCATTTGCTCCACAATTTTGTCTAGGTCTAGACCTAATTTGATTTATGTATGTATGTCGAACTTGGAGATAGTTCCAATGGTTGTAAGTAGTATTACCAACCTTGATGAATGTTACAAGGTTGATGATTGGTATAAATATATGTAATGAATCTGTGAGTGATGTGAGAGAGTGTGAAGATGCAAAGATAAAGTGTGTGTGTTGTAAAGGAAATGAAGGAGGGTTATATTTGTTGATAACTGAGAGGGGGGTGAATCAATTATCCTAATTATTTCTTCTTCTAAACTTTTATTATTAATCAGTGCAGCATTAATTCAAATAAGCAAATATAACCATGAAATGAAGATACACATGACACAATATTTTTGACTTGGAAACCCTGTTAAGGAAGAAAACCATGGGGTGATTAACCCAAAGATTATTCTCTGTTAGAAGAATAAGGAAATACAAAATGGCACTTGCCAATTAGGGCTCATTGCCCGAGCACACTGCTCACAAGAGGCACATTGCCTACAAGAGACTCACTGTCTACAAAGATAATGTTATACAATACTTGAACTGATTAGGAGCATCCACAAATGCTGGAGTTCAGTTCCGGTTAGGCTCAGTATACCGATCTGCTGTACTTCATCTTTCCTTTTCTCCTTTGTTGTTTTCCTTTCACATACCGGATCTTCTTTACTGCTTCTACTCTACTCTTCTGCTTTTATTCACTCATTCCAACAACAACATCCTCACAACTAAATCCATTGTGTATATATATCCGCACAAGTAATTTCATCACTTTTCTAGTTAGCACCTGGAATAGTCAATCTTTTCACTAATTCTGATCAGTCGGCTGAATCCTTATACATTAAGTAATGCGGATCAATTATATGCTTGTAAAAATCATTAATCATGTCGGCCAAACATGTTTCATGCCTTCATAACCTTTACCACAATCAGTAACTCATCTGGAAAGTAGTCTGATATTCTGTCAGTCAATTCTTCCTCTGTTCACACAGTCACTTAGGAATCCGGTACTCAACTATCCATATCTTTTTCCTCATTTATCACCGAAGGCTAAATCCTTGGAATATACCACTCAAGGTAGTCCTCTTGACTTCCCCAAATCTGTACTCCACCAAGATACTTCCTCTGAGAGATCCAGACCTGTCTGTCAGACCTTGCCACATGCTCTGTTCTTATTTACCAGACCACAACATTCTTCACTCTGACTTCCGGTAGAGACACACCATGTCCTGCAGATGTGTGGGATGAACTTTGTTGCCATCAATGACAACAATCATGAATCCATATAGTGTCTCTTGCCAACAATCTCCCACTTTGGCATTGATGGCAACACTTAGTGAAAAATGACTAAGTGTTTACACTATGCTCCCCCTTGGCTGATGCTCTGTCTTTATATACATTTTTTGGAGCTCCCCTTTAGTTGGATTCCTCATTTTTCACTACTCCTCACTCCCCCTTTGACATCAATGGCAAAGGGTAGGGTCCGCATACCAAAATTTTCAAAAATTTGACTATACTTAGCCACATAAGTATATATATACAAGTTGTACTTACATATACTTAAGTATGTCTGCAAAAGTGTTCTTCAATTGTACAACTTCTATCGCCCAACTCTGCTTCATCCTGTCCAAAATTGAGATATGACCACTCAACAGGAATGCAAATGCTTCGGCCTTCTTAAGATCTGTCGGATCATTGGTCCGGGCTGTAATCTGAGCATCATTTATGGCCTCATGCATGGCCTCTAACTTAGGGATAATAATCCTTCTAAGTTCACCCATCCGGCTGATTATGTTCTTCCTTTCCTTCTCAAGATTCTTTATTGCATTTGTGATTGCAATAGTTTGACACTCTTGATTTACTATGGAGGAAGAGAGAGGATCAAAACTTTGAGACAAACTTAGTAGTTTATCCTCTTGCTCTTTTATCTTCTTCTCAATCTCTACTATTGCTTTGGACCAGGAGATACAAAATTTGTATATTTCACCGCCATCCTTAAGAGCATTTTCTAAGATCTTTATTCCAATACTCATATTTCTCCTATCATTAGTGATTAATCCTTGTACCTCTGAGAATCTCTTATCCAAAAACTCCTTCCGGACCTTTTCTTCAGCTAATTTTTCTAGAGAATCAAAATGTGTTCTAACACTGCTAACTAAGGTTTTGAGATTACCGAAAGACGAGGCTGTGGGATCCTTCTGAAAAGATGGTATGATCTTTTCCAGCACTCCGGATGTAGCTTCTATCAACTCACAGTCTTCCATGTGAGATTTCAGTAGTTTTTCTTTGACCTTCTCATTTGCAAATGAAGCTATTTTCATTGTTTGTACCGGTGACAAAGAGTCAAAATCTAATGGTCCTTTTAGTAGATCCAGTTCATCAATTTCTATAGTGGCTTATTTCTATAGTGGCTTTTGTTAAGAATTCTTGAACAATTTGTGCAGTGTCTCTTGCCGGAGACAGATGTCTCTTCTCTTCTGCAACCTTGGAGCTGTCCTTTGGAGTTTTCTCTCCTCCTACATTCTCACCACTAACAATTGTGGTCTTTTCTATTGAGGTCTTCGCACTGTCATCTTCTTTTTCTTTTACCTCTACTTCTTTCTCCTGTGATTTTTCTTCTCCTTTAGATCCAGAGACTATAGGGGAAATCGGAGAAGAAATGTTAGACTGTTCGGGGCCCACCTCTTCTGTCATTTTCTCAGGAGTTTCTTTTGCAACTTTTGTGGTGGAGGGGTCAGTACCCAAGTCCTCTATAATAGGAAGATTAAATCTTTTGAAGGTTTTTCAGAGAATCTCTTCAGTGTCCTTGGCTACCTTGTAAGTCTCACCAAGCATAAGTTGATTCATCCTTGCTTTGCTCCTGAATTCATCCTTGCAGTCTTTGAATACCATGTTCATTGTCTTTGGATCAATTGAAGGATATAGATGAATAGCTATCTGCTCCTGGATCTCAAGGTCTCTTGCCATGGCATTGGTCTTTCTCATTTCCAACTCCTTTTCTAGACTTTTAGGAATTAAAGAGATAATTTCAATAAAAGCTTTGTTGTAAATGTTCAAGAACTTAACTGTGGCTTCCTCCAGAATCTTTTTATCTGCTTCATTATAATCATCATAGAATTCTGTTAGGGGTTGAAGGTTCTCATCCACTGTGACTGCTTTCACTACATCATCTAAGGAGAGAGTGGGTTTTTCAATAAATTCCTCTTCCTTCTCTTCCTTGTCTTGTCCTATGGAAGGCTTACCGGATCCTTTCTTCTTCTGTTTCTTTATTTCCTTTACCCCCTCATCTGATTCAGTTTCCTCTTCATCTTTTTGACTTGCATAAACCCTTGTGGCTTTTATTTTAGACCTTTTCTCTCCTTTGCCGGATGTCTAACCTTCCAGTTTTGATGTTTTTGAGCTTTTGGTTGTGACAGGTGCAGATCCTTTTGATGATCTGGTCCGGGTTGAGGTTTCCACCGGAGTACTTTTCTTGCTTTTATTTTCTGCCTCTTTCTTCTCTTCCTTAGCTTTGAGATGCCAAAACCTTTTGCAACTTCCTCAACTTCTTTTCTTACCTTTCTTTTGATTTCTAGCTGCCTGAGCTCAGTGTGAATTTTCACACTTAGTTCTTCAAAGGTTCCAAATCTCTCTGCTTTTGGGTCCTTTGGTTGACTGAGCATGTGTTGGACATGCAATTCTACAATTTGTTCATCCACTTCATACCCCATAGGCATGATCCAGACTGTCCTTGGCTCTACTGCCTCCATTAGGCATTGATCAGTGTCTACCATGAAGCACACTGTATCCTTGTATTTCTCAATTACTGATTTGGGGATTCTTTCTCTTATTTGCATCGTAGTTTGAAAGTGTTTGAAGTAACCCCACAGAGCTATATTCCTTGCCTTAGCATCCCCAAGTTCATGCAAGTAATCTCTGATCTGGACTGCTACCGGTTTGTCATTCTGCCATACCCATCCACTTGATCCGGGTAGCTCATTCATGAAGTAGAAAAATAGACATAGTAACAAGCCACCATACTTGAAGGAGTTATTCTTATCCTTCTTGATCTTTTGCAAATTTTCCAATAGTTGGCTAAGAAGAAGTTCACACAGATCATAGTCAGCATTTTCTCTAAGCATTTGATAGGCTGTGTAAACTGCAGTCCCCGGTACTGAGTTTTCCCTACTGGAGTGATAAATCTTGTAACCAATTACTATGGAAGCAAATTTGACATCTGGATCAGTGATGTCTTCAATTGTCATAGCTCTCTTGTCAAATTTTGATCCGGTTGCATCACTTACTATCTGATTCTTGACAGACTTGAGAACAGGGATTCCACCGGATGAGTGTAGACTGGTTACTGCCTTAATTGCATCTTTGGTGATCTTGAATGGTTTATTCAACCATAGGAAATTGTCATGCACTCTACTCAACACATACCGGACCCATTCATCTTCTTCAAAATAGGGGAAATGAATGCAATGTGTAAAATGCTTATCCTGGATGGCTTTATACTGAGGTTTAATCTCAAAGGAGTCATCTAACAACTGTTTATGATAGATATCTATTAGCTTTGATTGCCCAAATTCTTCAATACTCGCATGTATGTAAACCCTAATGTCTTTGGTGTACAAAATGCCATGCGGAACATTAGAGAAGGCTCCTAGGGGATCTACCTCCAAAGATTTGTATGGATGTTTCTTGAATGTGGGCCGAGGTCTATCAGAGATCTTTACTATTTTTGGAGTACTCATTTTTCAAAAGATTTGCAGTGAGATATTGAAAAACGGAAAATACCTTATGCGCCTTCGGTTACACGAAGTTGGTCGGATTGATTTCTGGATGTAATGACTTCTACAAGTGATTTTGATGAACTTGAGGAATTTTGTTGCAAAGCTCCACTTTTTATTTCTTCTTGAGTGTAGAATGAACAAGTGATTAATGAGAAAACCCTTATATTGCTTCGCAAACCCTAATATCAAGTTGCAATAAATGCTCAACCTACATTATTCTGGTTTTGCCTTATTCAGATGACTTGAAGAATCGGATCAATCCTAAACTTTAAACAACTTGCGAATCTGCCAAATCTTAACCATAGTTTGTTTGAATGTATGCCTTATGAATCCTTCAATCCGCAACTCTTCTTGTGCCAGTTCCAGCACCAATTACTGGCTGGGGGAACAAGGTTTTCTTTGTGTCTCCCCCTGAGCTAGAGCTCACTTTTTAATTTTCGGAAGGAATATCAGCACCAGAGTCTAGTGCAGATCCAACCTCTATATTCTCAGTACTTTTCTTCACCCAAATCTTGCTCATCTCACTTTTAACTTCATCCGCATTCATCTTTTGTTTACTCTTGTCTTGATTCTGATTATGATATACCGGACCTCTTTTGTCCTGATTCTTGCTTCTACAGACTTTTGCACTATGACCGGACCTATTGCAGATTTGGCAAACAACATTTCTTTGCATATTTGACTGATATCCACTTGATCTGCATTGATTAGCCATATGACCTATTCTATTGCATGTAAAGCATCTACCATTGAATGATTTGTTCATTTGCATATTTATGCATTCATGAGACTTGTGACCATACCTTTTGCAATTAAAACACTATCCAGAGAAGGATGAATTAGTCTGATTCATTCTCTTTCTGCACTGATTAGATTTGTGACCAAAGTGATTGCAGCTGTGGCAGTATCCATTGAAGGATGGATATCTTTGAGCATTGGGCTGTCTTACCGGAGGTCTTCTAGGCCTATTCCTTGGATTTTTTGGTCCAAAATTCTGCAGACCTGATCCGGAGCTTTCTCCTTTCTCATATCCCAAACGACACTTGTCATCTACCCTCTTCTAGCTTCTAAGAAGAACTTCAAGTTGAGTAGAACTTATCTTGAATTTCTCTTTATATTCATTTGTTGTTTGAAGATCCCTTTTGAGAGAGACAATTTGATCCTCAAGTTTTTCTTCATTATCTTTAGCATCTTCAAGATCAGATTCAAGATGTCTAATAATTCTATCCATCTGGTGGCAATCTTTTGATTTCTCCTTAAGAGATCGTCTTAGATTGTCTTCAATTTTTCTTTTCTCTTCAATTTCTTGGGTAAACTTTATAACTCCTGATTCCATTTCATGTCTTACCATAATGACTTCTTTTGATAACTTTTCACATAACTTGGTTTTCTCAGTCAGCTCTTCATTTGCATTACTTGCTTCACTTTGTCTTGCCAATTGCTGAAGCAGTTCTTTTCTCTTTTTCATAGAGAGACTTAATTTGTCTTTTAGTTCTCTCATGAAATCATCAACCTGTTTGAGTCTTTCCTTTAATTCATTGACTTCAGAGTTTGACTGTTCAAGATCCTCAAGAGCAGTCTTGAGTTGCTCTTTTAAACCATATGCATCAATTTGGATTCCCAGATCTTCCTCGAGCTATTAGACTCTGTTAAGAGGAACTTAGCTCTGATACCAATTGTTGATAACTGAGAGGGGGGGTGAATCAGTTATCCTAATTATGTCTTCTTCTAAACTTTTCTTATTAATCACTGCAACATTAATACAAGCAAATATAACCATGAAATGAAGATACACATGACACAATATTTTTGACGTGGAAACCCTGTTAAGGGAGAAAACCACGGGGTGATTAACCCAAAGATTATTCTCGGTTAGAAGAATAAGGAAATACAAAATGGCACTTGCCAATTAGGGCTCACTGCCCGAGCACACTGCTCACAAGAGGCACACTACCTACAAGAGACTCACTGTCTACAAAGATAATGTTATACAATACTTGAACTGATTAGGAGCATCCACAAATGCTGGAGTTCAATTCCGATTAGGCTCAGTATACTAATCTACTGCACTTCATCTTTCCTTTTCTCCTTTGTTGTTTTCCTTTCACATACCAGATCTTCTTTACTGCTTCTACTCTGCTCTTCTACTTTTATTCTCTCATTCCAACAACAACATCCTCACAACTAAATCCATTGTGTATATATATCTGCACAAGTAATTTCATCACTTTTCTAGTCGGCACCCGGAATAGTCAATCTTTTCACTAATTCTAATCAGTCGGCTGAATCCTTACACATTAAGTAATGCGGATCAATTATATGCTTGTAAAAATCATTAATCATGTCAGCCAAACATGTTTCATGCCTTCATAACCTTTACCACAATCAGTAACTCATCCGGAAAGTAGTCTGATATTCTGTCAGTTAGTTCTTCCTCTGTTCACACAGTCACTCAGGAATCTGGTACTCAACTATCCATATCTTTTTCCTCATCTATCACCGGAGGCTAAATCCTTGGAATATACCACTCAAGGTAGTCCTCTTGACTTCCCCAAATCCACACTCCACCAAGATACTTCCTCTGAGAGATCCAGACCTGTCTGTCGAACCTTGCCACATGCTCTATTCTTGTTTACCGGACCACAACATTCTTCACTCTGACTTCCGGTAGAGACACACCATGTCCTGCGGATGTGTGGGATGAACTTTGTTGCCATCAATGACAACAATCATGAATCCATATAGTGTCTCTTGCCAACAATATTGTGCTTCAATGGAACTGAACTCAAGCATGTTGTCGATGATACTATATCAGTTCATGGCAGTGAGCCATCCATCTTGGCAGTGAGCCTTTTTACAGTGAGCATTCATTTGGATAGTGAGCCTTGGGTAGTGAACCCTTTGGTAGTGAGCCTCTTTTGTTATTTGATATTGTTACTACATTATATTGTGAGCTAACACTCATTGTGGTTTTTCCCTTTTAGAGTTTTCCACATAAAAAATTTGTGTTCATGTGTGTATGGTGTTGTTGTGTTTGAGTTTTGATTATGCACTTCAAGATTAATCTTCATAACAGATTACGAAGTTAAAATAAGTGAATGTGAATGTGAATTTTCTTAAATAAGTTAAGGTTTTTGATACAACTAATTCACCCCCCCTCTCAGTTGTCTTGTGCCTTCAACAAAAACAAGGAGATAAGCATGAAGTGAGGGGGAGCAGTATAATAGTTTTTCACATCAAGTGTTGCCATCAATGCCAAAGGGGGAGATTGTTGGAAACTTGGCAAACATCATTAATAGAGACATTATTGGTATGAGTTGGTTTGGTTGAACATGATGTTTGATGGTGTTGTCATTGATGGCAACAAGAAAAGGAACAAATTCAGAGTAGAGATGTCATTTTGGCTAAGTATTGGCAGAGTACAGACATAGCAACAGAGAGACAGTATCTTGATTGGTATTTTTCCGCAATTGAAAATCAGGTTGTGTAGTTCTAGTATGTTATTCCTAATCCTTAGATGATCATATATCTATAGTTTCATCCCTTAATCATCTCTAGAAGTGTATTTTCAAGTTCCACAAGTTCGGCATTACAAAGATTAAAGGTAATAAGAGCAGAACACACATTTGTTTTGGTCTACATTCCTCCAGTGTTGGATATTTTGTCATGTATTTGAGGTGTTGCAAACATATATATGAAGTC
Organism: Cunninghamia lanceolata; assembly: GCA_027924645.1. NCBI lineage: Eukaryota > Viridiplantae > Streptophyta > Pinopsida > Cupressales > Cupressaceae > Cunninghamia > Cunninghamia lanceolata. Next base: position 11,574,589 of record BSBN01000388.1, on the reverse strand, counting down.
TCTAAATCCAAAGTTGTAGAGCTTGAAGTCTACCAGAAAGATATTTGTGAGCATCCAAGTATCGCTACTTGGATTGGCAGTGTTTGACTGAGACAGAGAATGTGTTCTTATGCTCTGCATTTTGCCGCAATTTAATATTATGCTCTATAGTTCTAAAGGTAAGCTTGGGGATGTCTAAAGAGTCTTGATATGAATTTAAGAAAGTGTTGTGGTCCGCAACAAAAGTTATGATTTGACAGTTAGATTGAACCAATGGCAGTTTGTGTGAGGTTGACCTATTAGTTTGATTTGTATGTGGCAAGTTTGTTGATTGGAAGTTTATCCTAAGTGGTTTTACAGTTGGAGCCAACATATGAGAATGTGTTTTAAATGTAACTTGGGTCTGCAAGGCATTTTGGTGAATGAATTTGGCCGACAAGATACATGTTGATTAACTACACGCTTCATCTTAGTAGGCAGACCTAATGTGAAGATTCTAAGTGTTGCGAATATATATATGAGATCCAATTTGATGTTTAGATCATGTGTGTGTGAATATGAAGGTGTGTGTGTGCAACATGATAAAGATTATTGTTTTGTGATGTAGAGCCTTGCTGATCACAGGAGCTTCGACTTATAGAGATTCAACAAGTTCAGACTCAACCAAGATTCAGCACCAACACAATCCCACAATAATGATAGGAAGTTTAGATTTATCAGATTATGAACAAACACAATTATGGACTCTCATACAGGTGACTTCTAATACTGAAAGTGTTTACTTATAATAGACAAAAACTAATGAATTTGATAGGATTTGTAGGTTGTATATATTAGCAATAAAAAATCAATGAAATGGAACAACATTCAATACACATACATGCATAGTATAGTCATTGACAACATATGAGACCAAACAAAACAAAGCAAACACTTTATTATCAGATTTCCTCTCTTACAATACTTTGCAACATCCTATGTTGCGGCCCTTGACACATTGCATCTGTCTTCTTTCTATAGATTCACTCTCCACTGTCCGTCTCCTTAACATAGATAATCCTCACTTCCTTTTCCTTCCAACCATCTTCAACCTGTTGACCCTGACACCTTTCAACTTCCCCTCAAAACTGACCCAATTGATGATTCAAACCAAATCGACAAGTAACACTATTAGGTTTGGGAAAAAATAACAGTTCAAAAGTTAAAACGCCCCTTTAGAATGAGTTCCTATCGCTCAAGCGACAGGAAATTCCTTTGCTAATCTATGATTTATATAATGATAGCAGCTTTACAAAGAACAATCACGAAGACAAGGACTCACCACTTATTAACAAAGAAATGCTAACAAAACCCAAAACAACAAAAGAAATAAAACCAAAATTGCTAGGAGTACAATGCCCCTGCATCAATCTCCCTGGGTGGAATGAATTCATGAGCTCCTGGGCTCATGAGGTCTACCACTAAATGACCCTTCTAAATGATCTCATTCTTTATGAGCTAGGAAGCATCTTCATTGGGATGATTGCTCCATTTGACAAAATACTTGAAATATTCATGTGTACAAGTCTTCTTTAGTAATTACTTGTCCAGAATGCATTCTATCTGCTATGGAATAGAGGTTGTTCCAAATTGTTCTTCAAGAGATGAAATTGTTGCTTCAATTCCATCCACTAATATATCCCCCTTATATGGATACAAATCTACCACGTTGAAAATAGGAGATATATTCAAACCTGTAGGCAGGGAAATCTCATATGCATTGGTAGAGAACTTCGTAAGGATTTGGCAGGGACCAATCTTCTTCATTTGAAGTTTATTGTATGTTCCAGTAGGAAATCTCTCCTTTTGAAGATGAGCCAATATAAGGTCTCCAATCTGAAACTGTAACTGTCTCCTCTTTTGATCAGCATACTTTTTATATTGTTGATTGCTATCTTCTATGTTATGTTTCACCTTCTTTTGAATATCATGAATGACTTGAGCAAATTCCTCCACATCTACACTCATCTTCTCCATCCCAACAAGATCATGGAGTTCAAATACACCCCTTGGGTGCATACCATACACCACATAGAAAGGACTGAAACTTGTGCTTTTATTTGGAGAGTTGTTATATGCAAACTCATCTTGTGCCAACATGAGATCCCAATTTCCAGGTGAACCACCAACAAGAGATCTTAACAAGTTGCCAAGGCTTCTATTGACAACCTTGGTCTAACCATCCATTTGTGGATGATAAGCAGAACTAAATTTCATATTTGTGCCCAATTTCTTCCATAGGGTCCTCCAAAAATGACCCACAAACTTAGTATCCCTATCAGAAATTATGCGTCTTGGAATACCATGCAACCTTACAACTTCTCTAAAGAACAAATTAGCAATGTTAGTGGCATCACTATTCTTCTTACAAGATATGAAATGCACCATTTTCAAAAATCTATCTACCACAACAAAGATTGAATCATTGCCCATTTGTGTACGAGGCAAACCCAAAATAAAATCCATACTCACTGAATCCCAAGGTCTAGTTGGAACTAGTAATGATTGATAAAGCCCAGCATTTTGACTTCTTCCTTTAGCATGTTGACAAATTCTGCACCTTTCCACATATCTCTTCACATCTGCTTGCATCTTTGGCCAATAATAATGAGTTCTCAATTGTAGATAAGTCTTATCCTGTCCAAAGTGACCAGCAAGACTACCACTATGCTTTTCCTTCAAAAAATTATCTCTCATGGAGCCTCTAGGGATACACAATGTGTTCCCCTTAAACAACAAACCTTCTTGAATCATGTAATCCATCCATGGCTCTCTATTCCTGCAAATAGGATCACTACAAGCTACAAATGCTCTCTATTCAGTACACATACACCATTACCCTCATTTCTTTGGTACTAGTACTATAGGAACAACACAAGGACTTAGGCTTTCCCTTATCAAACCCTTCTTCAAAACATCCTCTACTTGCTTCCTAATTTCCTCATTTTCCATAGGGGTCAACCTATAGGTAGCCTTGTTTGGAAGGCTAGCCCCAGGAATTAAATCCATATGGTGGCTAATGCTTCTCATAGGAGGTAATTCATTAGACAAATCAGTTACAACAATATCCAAATGTTCATTCAAAATATCTTGAACCTCAAGAGGTAAATCATCAATTTTTGTAGATGTAAGTACACTCCTAGGTTTAAGAACCAAAGCAAATCCTACTTCCTCATTCTTCAAATCATATAGAAACTCCTTACCACTTATCTTCATGACCTTGCTGCTCTTACTATTTTTGTTGTCCTCTTTAGGTTCTGTCATAGGCATCAAAGTATGCTTCACTCCATCTTTCTCAATAGTATAAGTGTTCTCCCTTCCATTATGCACTTGCTTTCCTATCATATTGCCATAGTCTACCAAGCAAAACATGGCATACATCCATAGGCATTACATCACAAAGCACACTATCCTTATATCTACCAATCTAAAAATCAACATAGGCATGCTCATTGACTATCAATTGATGACCTTTTTGCAACCAAGATACCTTATAAGGGGATGGATGTTTAATTCTTTTAAGGTCTAACTTTTCTACCATTTATGCTACAACAATATTATCTATACTACCACTATCAATGATTAGTATACAACATATACCTTGGGACTTACATTTAGTTTTGAATAGAACCCTCCTTTGGACTAGTTCTTGGCTTTCCTTTTGGGGTTTCAGCAATACCCTCTTGTACTCCCTGTACTTGGTAATCACGGAAGTACTCCTCTTGTTACCTGGTGTTGTTGTTATCTGTAGTCTGGTTCTCAACTTATTCAACATTCTACTGGCTCTAGCTAAAGTCTCATGGTTGTTGTCACCCTTGGTCTTGAAAGAATTCAGATACACCTGCATCAGTCCCAACTTTCCCAAAGATTCACTAGTGATGGTCTTAGGATCTACGATTTCCTTATTGAAAGTACCTTTAAATCTCTGAGTAATTTCCTACATATCCAATAGGTTTTCCCCAAATTCATCAGTGATGTCAACCTCTAATATGCAGTCACTCTTAATTTCAATCATCGCATCAGTAAGATTGTCATACATGGATAACTTCCACTCTAGAGAGTCAACCCAAGAAGAGTCTACATCATGCAGGTCATTGATTATTTTCTGCTTGACGAGTGTAAGGGAATCCATGGCCACTAGCTCAAAGGCTTCTTTGGAAAGCACATAGGTGCTACCCTGCTCTTTCCTTATTTGTTGAAGCTTGCTAACCAATTCTTTTCTCTTATTATGCACTTGAATATAGGACTGTACCGAATGACTGAGGAAAAATATGTTTTTGCAAGACAATTTCTCGATTAATTCATTCACAGCTTTAGCAAATTTCAAATTTTTCTTTATCTGTTGCATAGTGTTTGCATCAATTCCTACAATTTTAGAACTAGGGGCTTCATGAGGCATGGGTGTCACTATAAACTGAATGAAATTACTCAAAGAGAGAACTTGAGACTGTAATTTTATGTTTTCCTTTCTTTCTTCCTTAGCCCTCATGATTAAAGCACTCACAGAATAATTAGCATGGTAGGCATCTCCCTCCAAGGTAGAAGGACCCAAGTTTATATGACTTATTTTGTAGTCTGCCTTAGTAATTTCATTTTCATTTAGGTCCTTCACAAGGTCTGCAATTTTTATCACTTGGTGACCTGAAATAGTATTAGTTACCATCCTGGACATTCTCTTAGCCTTCTTAGCCTTCGAGGTACTTTGCAACAACTTGGAAACAATATCTACTTCAACTGCCATAGTGGGTACACTTTTTCTCTTTTTGTCTACTTCCTTTTCAACCAACTTGGGGAGGAAGACACTACACTAGTATCCACATTGCTTGGAGCAGTCTTATTCTAATTTCCTACTGGAATAGAGATAGAAACCTCCTCATTAGTAGGAGGAGAGGGAATTTTGAAAAATGGGGGAAAAGAGCCATCATTAACAATTTGTTCAAAGACAGGATCGGGATTAACAGGCACAGTTTTGGTTTGAGCACTCTTTTTCCTCAAAGCAAATAAAGGTAGACTATCTAATTCATAGGCTGATTTCAACTTGAGAACATCATCAAGCTGTTGACCATCACCTCTTTATTGTGAGTTAGAATTTGACAGTGATGTATCTTGTCTTTTTGAAGAACTTTGTACACTAGAACCTTGCACAGTCCTTTGTTCAGTAGCCTTTGAATTCCTCTACTCATGAGGTGAGCCAGCATGCCCGTGCCACTTTGTGGCCAACCAACCTTCTATTCTTTTTATCACTATAGCAGAACAAATTCTAACATCCAAAACCTCTTTCTCTGACCAATTTATTCAAGGAAGGGGTTTTGTACTCAGAGTTTGATATTCAACATCAATTACTTCAAAATTTTCCTCAATTTCATCTGGAATGTAAAGGGAGAGACCAAATGCTTGAATTTGACTCAAAGTGAGCCTCATATAATTCCTTCTTTGGACCTCGCGTTCATCTATACAGTCTTCCCAAAAATCCTCCAGGTTGGGATGGTGCTCATAGGAGCCAGAGCCATGGAAGTTTTGTTTTACATAGTTTTTGTTGTCAAAATTGGGCCTCATTGTCAAAGAATGAAAATTGAATTCACTAAGAGCATGTTCCACTCCCTTAGCAATATCATTAGTTTTACAAGAATAAGAAGACAGTGTTAACAGGATAGAGTACCCCCTTTTTCTCATACTTTGATACTTAACATTTATAGCAGCCATTTGTCTACAGACTTCTACAAAAACAATGTAATCACTGGGATATCGGGGTAGTTTGGTTGGGGCATTTTCATAACCCCCTACTCTCAAGTGAACCTATCAAACTGGATATAGAAACTTCCAAACTCCATTATTAATGAAGCCACCTCGAGAGAAATTCTCAAATCAGGATTTGCATCCACTTTCCTCACAACAAACATTAGGAAAGCATCATTTACACGACGGTAATCTTTCATTCTAAATTCTTTAGTGAGCTGAGGGAAATAAGCATACATAGGTGTGTTTGGGGTTAAAGACCCATGTGTCCTCAATCCTGCCCAGACAACCTCTTGGCTGGCTAAAATGTATATCAGATATGAGCACATATGAAATTTAGAGGTCTCTTGAAATTTAACCAAATGTTCATTCAAATGACAGCTAATAATTTCAGCCCAGTTTATGAATTTACCCTCACTGCATATTAATAGAATAAAATAACACATCTAATTCTCAAAAGAGTCTGTGTTTTCACTTCCACCTACTTGATGCAATAGGGTAATAATATCTAAAATTTTGTCTTTGAAATGAGCTCTTCTAAGTTTTGAGGGTAACTGGGACTTACCTCTTTTTTGGATTTCAGCTAGTTGCGTGTGATAGAATTTTTGCACCAATCTTCATTTGCCTAGAAAAATTCCTTTCCCACTATGATAGACATGTCTTCAAAATCTTCCCTTTCTGGAATTCTCAACACCTGAGAAATAGTTGCAAGGTCAATTTTTGCTACTATAAGCCCATCCTTTTCTCTAATTTCTAGAGCCTTAGGAACATACATACTCATGCAAGCAATCACCAAGTCTATGTTCTATACAAAAATAGGAAAACCTCTGATATGTGCTAAACTGCTCTGTAAAATTTTCTCTACAAAAGGTGACTTGTCTTCTTGCTGCAAATGGGACCAGAATTCTGCTAGGTTAATATGTTCAAGCTTGGTATCTCTCACGCCGGACCAACTGCTTTCAATACTAGAGTGATGGGGCGCTCCTTGGTATTTGAATTTCATTACCTCTATTAAACAGAGAGAAAAATGGATAAATACTAAAAGAGCAATGGCGTGGAGTAGAAGGAATGATAGCAGACAACTTAGAAACATTTATGTCACCAAGTATAAATAGACACAGTTATTGTGCCACGATGTGTTTTAAATGCCAAATTGACATGGCATTAACTCCGTGTCTCAAGAAAATGAATTTGAGATTTGCTCACCTTTCAAAAATCTTGAAAAGACATTCGCCACACTTGTTGTACCTCTCATTTTAAATAATCATTGATTTCCTTGAAATTTAGCCCACAGCTTAACCATCGCCGAGTTGCCAAAAATGAAAACTTTAGAACCCCAAGTTGGAGGTTTTGAAGTTTTGAAAACCTCTAACTTACTGACCACAAAGACTAACATACAGGCTATTCAAAAACTTGTGAACCATGTGACCAAGTTAAGGAACTTGAAAAGGTTGCGACTAGGTTGGGAAACCTTAAAGACCCGCGACTTTGAATGTTTTCAAAAACAAGGGGAAGATAATGCATAGGACTTAAACAAATAATCAGCATACCAAAGAGGGGAAACAACAAAATTTGAAAAGCCCAAAAATTAATTGAGGGGTAACAACTAGCTCTAAATGGGGACAAGGACTAATAGGATGCAGAGAATCTAAAATGTTATGGCATAAAGCCTTATTCATTGGGCAACAAAGACACAACAACAAAACAAGACAAAAACAAAAGAAACTATGATACAAGGGAGGACTCAAGATCGTTACCAATTGAACATTTTTAGATCTTGCCCATTATAGGCAAGAGGTAAAGGAGTACCTTCAGGGTAAGCCAACATAAAAGAATTATCACAATGACTTGTCTAATTTGGAAAGGTCGTCTCCATAGAGAATCAAACTTTTTGTATGCCCCTTTTGGTTCTCTCCTTCTATCCCAAAGAAGTACAGAGTCTCCAACAATGAAGCTTCTTTGTTTGGCCCTTCTGTCAAAGATCCTCTTAACCATCTACTAATGATGAGCAATCCTGTCCACAACTATCTCCCTTTCTTCTTCTAGTTTGTTTAGGTACATAATTCTCTTTTCCAGTGCAGATTGAAATTCCCCACTTTCTATAGTTTTTTGTAGATTGAATGCTGAGAGTTCCAAAGAAATGGGCATAGTACTATCAATAACATATACCAACTAAAAAGGTGACATACCTATGGCTCTCTTATATGTAATTTAGTCTACCCATAAAGCATCATATAACTTCTTATGCCATTCTCTCTGACTCTCATTTATTAACTTCTTGATAATAGAAATCAATTTTTTGTTGCTAGATTCAGCATATCCATTGCCTTGAGGATAGTAATCAGATGAATGTACTAGGCTGATGCCATACTCATAGCAAAAGAGAGTGATTTTAGAAGACGAGAAAGAACTAGAATTATCAGTAACAATTTTCTTGGGCACACCAAATCTCACTATGATGTTTTCTTTCAGGAGATTACACACGACTTCTGAAGTAGTCTGTTTCACTAGAATAGCTTCCACCCATTTGGTGAAATAATCAGTAATGGTCAAGATATGTGTGTGTCTAGCAGTAGAATTAGGATTAATAGGGCCAATGAACTCTAATCCCCACTATTGGAAAGGTTCATCAATCACCACAGGCTTCAAAGGTAATGTAGTAAGGTGGGGTATGCCAGTAAACTTCAAACATTTTTCACATTTAGATACCCACTCATGGGCATCCTTAAACATGTCGTGCTAGTAGAAACATTGATGTAGGATCTTGAAAGTTGTCATAGAGGCTGAAAAGTGCCCACCACATGCTTCATCAGGAAATACTTTCAATAATCTCTTCTGTTGTTCTTTATCAACACATCTAAGGAATGTTCCATCTACACCCTTTTTATACAGATCACCACCCTAGAGAATGTACTTACTTGCTTTGAGTTTTAGATTTCTTTTCTCCTTGGCTAATAGGTGTGATGGACAATCACCATAAGTTAAGAAATAAGAGAGATTTTAGAACCATTCATCCATTGTGCTAGTAAAGAGGACTAGAGGTAGGTGTTCTTCTTCAGCAACTTTATTTTCAACAGTCATTTTACATAAACCTTTCCCTCTGACTAAGTTGGTGGGTTTAATATCTACATCATATTCCTGCACTTTTGCTATCCAAGACCCTCGTTTATTACATCCAACTTCCTATTGAGTGAGGATACTCTTGACAACAGTTTCAAGTACAAAGACAATAGTATGGGTGTTGATAACTGAGAGGGGGGGTGAATCAGTTATCCTAATTATTTCCCTTTTTGAACTTTCTTATTAATTAATGCAGCATTGAATCAAACACAAAAACATTACCATGAAATAAGAAACACATGAAACAGTATTTTTGACGTGGAAACCCTGTTAAGGGAGAAAACCACGGGGTGATTAACCCAAAAATTATTCTCTGTTAGAAGAATAGGGAATTACAAAAATGGCACTTGCCAATTAGGGCTCACTGCCCGAGCACACTGCTCACAAAGAGGCCCACTGCCTACAAGGAGACACACTGTCTACAAAGTGATAAGAATCACAGTCTTGAACTGATTGGAAGCATCTACATATGCTGGAGTTCAGTTCTGGTTAGGCTCAGTACACTGATCTGCTGCACTTCATCTTTCCTCTGTTCTTTATTCTGCTATCCTTTCACATACCGGATCTTTCTTACTACTTCTGCTCTATTCTACACTTATTTGCATATACCTTCACATAATCACACATTTCACAACTAAATCCATCCTCTATATATATCCGCACAAGTAATTTCATCACCTTTCTAGTCGGCATCCGGAACAGTCTAGTTTCTTACAAACTCTGTTCTATCGGCTGAATCCTTGCTCATCAAGCAATGCGGATCAAGCATATACTTGTAGATATCATTAATTATGTCGGCCAAACATGATTCATGCCTTCACAACCTTTACCATCAACAGTAACACATCCGTAAAATAGTCTGATACTCTGTCAGTCAGTTCTTCCTCTGTTCTCACTGTCTCTCAGGAATCCGGTACTCAACTATTCATATCTTTTTCTTTGTTCATCACCAGAGGCTAAATCCTTGGAATATACTACTCAAGGTAGTCCTCTTGACTTCCCCAAATCCGCACTGCACCAAGACACTTCCTTTGAGAGATCCGGACCAATCTGTCAGACCTTGCCACATGCTCTGTTCTTGTTCACCAGACCACAACAGTTCTTCATTCTGACTTCCGGTAGAGGCACACCATGACTTGCGGATATGTGGGATGACCTTTGTTGCCATCAATGACAACAACCATGAATCCATATAGTGTCTCTTGCCAACAATCTCCCCTTTGGCATTGATGGCAACACTTAGTGAAAAATGACTAAGTGTTTACACTATGCTCCCCCTTGGCTGATGCTCTATCTTTATATACAATTTCCGGAACTCCCCCTTAGTTGGATTCCTCATTTTTCACTGCTCCTCACTCCCCCTTTGACATCAATGGCAAAGGGTAGGGTCCGCACACCAAAATTTTCAAAAATTTTCTATACATAGCCGCATATTTACATACTCACATATACTGAAGAACGTCTGCAAAAGATGTCTTCAGTTGGATCAGTTCTGTAGCCCAGCTTTGCTTCATTCTATCCAAAATTGAAATGTGACCACTCAACAAAAATGCAAAAGCTTCTGCCCTCTTGAGATCTGTTGGATCATTTGTTTGGGCGGTAGTCTGAGCATCACTGATGGCCTCATGCATAGTTTCTAACTTAGGGATTATAATCCTTCTAAGTTCTCCCATCCGGTTAGTTATATTCTTCCTTTCCTTCTCAAAGTTCTTTATTGCATTTGTGATTGCAATAGTTTGACATTCTTGATTCACTATGGAGGAAGAGAGAGGATCAAAACTTTGAGACAAACTTTGTAGCTTGTCCTGTTCCTCTTTTATTTTCTTATCAATTTCTGTTGTTGCCTTTGACCAGGAGATACAAAATTTGTAAATATCACCGCCATCCTTAAGAGCATTTTCTAAGCTCTTTATTCCAATACTCATATTTCTCCTATCGTTAGAGATTAATCCTAATACTTCTAAAAATCTTTTATCCAAAAATTCCTTCCGGACCTTTTCTTCAGCTGATTTTTCTAGAGAATCAAAATGTGTATCAACACTGCTGACTAAGGTTTTGAGATTACCGGAAGAGGAGGCTGTCGAATCTATCTGGATTGATGGCATAATCTTTACAAGCACTCCGGAAGTAGCCTCTATCAACTCACAGTCTTCCATATGAGACTTTAGGAGTTTTTCATTTGCCTTGGCATTTGCAAATGAAGCTATCTTCATTGTTTGTACCGGAGAGAGAGAGTCAAAGTCGAATGGGCCTTTTAGAAGCTCCAGTTCATCAATCTCTAAAGTTTCTTGGCTTAGAAACTTTTGGACAGTTTGTGCAGTGTCTCTTGCCAGAGACAGATGTTTCTTTTCTTCTGCAGTTTTGTCCTTAGGAGTCTTATCTCCTTCCACATTCTTACCACTTACAGTTGTGGTTTTCTCTGTTGGATTTTTCTCTTTCTCTGTATCCTTGGTGCTGTCAACCTCTTTTTCTTTTTCTGCTGCTTCTTTCTCCTGTAATTTCTCTGCTTCTTGGGATCCGGAGACTGTAGGAGAAGCCAGAGAAGAGATGTTAGTCTGTTCTAGTGGCACTTCTTCCGGAGCAGATGATTCCAAGTCCGCAGCTGTTTCTGCACCTGAGTCCTCTGTAATAGGAATATTAAACCTTTTGTCTGTATTCCGGAGGATCTCTTCAGTGTCCTTGGCTACTTTGTCGGTCTCACCAAGCATAAGCAGATTCATCCTTGCTTTGCTTCTGAATTCATCCTTGCAGTCCTTGAATATCATGTTCATGGTTTTGTGATCAATTGAGGGATATAGCTGAATAGCTATCTGTTCTCTGATTTCAAGGTCTTTTGCCATGGCATTGTTTTTTCTTATTTCTAGTTCCATCTCTAGACTCTTTGGAATTTCAGAGATAATCTCAATAAAAGCTTTATTGTAGATGTTCAAGTACCTTATTATGGCTTCTTGCAGGATCTTTTGATCTGCCTCATTGTAGTCATCATAGAATTCAGCCACCGGTTGAAGGTTCCCATCCACAGTGATTGATTTGACTACACTGTCTAGAGACAGGGTGGGCTTTTCAGAAAATTCTTCTGTCATTTCTTCCTTGTCTCGGCCAGAAGAGGGTTTACCGGATCCTTTCTTTTTCTGTTTCTTTATTTCTTTCACTCCCTCATCTGACTCAGTTTCTTCTTCATCCTTTTGGCTTTGATAAGCTCTTGAGGCTTTTGTCTTGGATCTCTTACCGGATCCCTGGAATTCCGGTTTTGAGCTTTTGGTTTTGATAGGTGTGGATCCTTTTGATGATCTGGTCTGGGTTGAGGATTCCACCGGAGCACTTTTCTTGCTTTTCTTTTCTACCTCTTTCTTTTCTTCCTCAGATTTTCTTCTCTTTTCCCGGCTGGCATCAAGTGCCTCTTTTGAGATGCCTAGGCCTTGAGCAATATGCTCTACTTCTTTTCTCACTTTCCTCTTTATCTCAGGTTCCCTGAGTTCTACATGGATCTTTACACTCAGCTCCTCAAAGGTTCCAAACCTTTCTGCCTTTGGATCTTTGGGCTGACTTAGCATGTGTTGAACATGCAGCTCCACTATCTGTTCATCCACTTCATACCCCATGGGCATGATCCAGACAGTCCTTGGCTCCACTACCTCCATTAGGCATTGATCAGTGTCCACCATAAAGCACACTGAGTCTTTGTATTTTTCAACAAGAGACTAGGGAATTCTCTCTCTTGCTTGCATCATGCTTTGGAAGTTTTTGAAGTATCCCCATAGGGCTGTATTTCTTGCTTTGGCATCCCCAAGCCCATGTAGATAGTCTCTTATCTGGACTGCAACAGGTTTGTCATTCTGCCATGCCCATCCACTTGATCTGGGCAGCTCATTCATGAAGTAGAAGAATAGACATAATATAAGAGTACCATACTTAAAGGAATTCTTCTTGTCCTTCTTGATTTTCTGTATATTTTCCATTAATTGGCCTAAGAGTAGTTCGTAGAGATCATATTCTGCATTCTTCCTTAGCATTTCATAGGCAGTATATACTGCAGTTCTGGATACAGAATTCTCCCTTCTGGAGTGATAGATCTTGTATCCTATTATCATGGATGCATACTTGATATCCGGATCCAAAATATCTTCAATGGTCATTGCCCTCTTATCAAATTTTGATCCGGTGGCCTCAGTTACAATGTTGTTCTTGACAGATTTGAGGATAGGTATCCCTCCAGAAGAGTATAGACCAGTTACTGCTCTAATTGCCTCTTTTGTGATCTTGCAGGGTCTATCCAGCCATAGGAAGTTATCATGCATCCTGCTCAGTACATACCGGACCCATTCATCTTCTTCAAAGAAGGGGAAATGAATGAATTGATCAAATTGTTTCTTCTGGATACCCTTATACTCTGGTTTAAGCTCAAAAGCATTGTCTATCAGTTGTTTGTGATAGAGATCTCTCAATTTGAATTCCCCAAATTCCTCAATGCTTGCATGTATGTAAACCCTAATGTCTTCTATGTGTAAAACTCCGTGAGGAACACTGGAAAATGCTCCTAAGGGATCTACCTCCAATGACTTGTATGGATGTTTCTTAAATTCAGGTCGGGGCCTATCTGAGATTTTTACTATATTTAGAGTAGCCATTTCTTCAAAAGATTTGTAGCAAGATATCAAAAGTGGAAAATACCTTTTGCGTCTTCAGTTGCACGGAGTAGCTGGATTGATTTCTGTATGTAATGACTTCGGCAGGAGATCTTTGGTGTGCTTGATGAATCTTGTTGCAGAGCTCCACTTTTCGCTTCTTCTTGAGTGCAGAATGAGCAAATGATTTTTGAGAAATCCCTTATATTACTCCGCAAACCCTAATATCTGATGGCAATAAATGCTCGACCTATATTATTCCGGTTTGCCTTATCCGGATAGCTTGGAGTATCCCGGATCAATCCTGATCTGTGAACATCATCCGGATCTTTCAATCATGAATAAATCGAGGTGACACATTACAAGAACATCCCAAACGTTCTGTCCAGTCCGCAGAGTAAAATAATGTACTTCCGGATCTCTCCGAACCCTTTTGTAGTCCTCTGTCATTCCGAAGCATCTCCTGGAACAGGTCTTTGCTTGATCGATCACAACTTCTTTATATCTTCATGCGGACCTCTGAAATCTTGTCTGGATCATCTCAAGACTGGTACCTTCAAACCCTTTACTCCGCATCTTGTGCCACATCCGGCACCACTTGATTGGCTGGGGGAACAGGATTTTCTTTGAGTCTCCCCCTGAGCCAGAGCTCACTTTTTAATTTCTGGAAGAAATATCAACACCAGAGTCTGGTGCGGATCCAACCTCTACATTCTCTGAACTTTTCTTCACCCAAATCTTGCTCATCTAATTCCTAACTTCATCCGCATTCATCTTTTGTTTACCCTTGTCTTGATTCTGATTATACACCGGACCTCTTTTGTCCTGATTCTTGCTTCTGCAGACTTTAGCACTATGACCGGACCTATTACAGATTTGGCAAATAACATTTCTTTGCATATTTGACTGATAACCTCTTGATCTGCATTGATTAGCCATATGACCTACTCTATTGCATGTAAAGCATCTACCTTTGAATGATTTGTTTACTTGCATATTTCTGCATTCATGGGATTTGTGTCCATACCTTTTGCAGTTAAAGCACTGTCCAGAGAAGGATGAATTAATCTGATTCATTCTCTTTTTGCACTGATTAGCTTTGTGACCAAAGTGGTTGCAGCTGTGGCAGTATCCATTGAAAGATGGATATCTTTGATCATTGGGCTGTCTTACCGGAGGTCTTCTAGGCCTATTCCTTGGATTTTCTGATCCAAAATTCTTTTGACCGGATCCGGAGCTTTCTCCTTTCTCATATCCCAAACCATACTTGTCATCTGTCCTCTTTTGACTTCCAAGAAGTACTTCAAGTTGGGCAAAACTTATCTTGAATTTTTCTTTATATTCATTTGTTGTTTGAAGATCTCTTTTGAGAGAGGCAATTTGATCCTCAAGTTTTTCTTCATTATCTTTGGCATCTTCAAGATCAGATTCAAGATGTCTGATAATCCTGTCCATCTGGTGGCATTCTTCTGATTTTTCTTTAAGAGATTGTCTTAGATTGTCTTCAGCTTTTCTTTTTTCTTCAATCTCTTGAGTAAACTTTATAGTTCCTGATTCCATTTCATGTCTTAACATAATGACTTCTTTTGATAACTTTTCACATAACTTGGTTTGCTCAGTCAATTCTTCATTTGTATTGCTTTCTTCACTTTGTCTTGCCAATTGTTGGAGCAGCTCCTTTCTCTTTTTCATAGAGAGACTTAATTTGTCTTTTAATTCTCTCATGAATTCATCAGCCTGTTTGAGTCTTTCCTTTAATTCATTGACTTCAGAATTTGACTGTTCAAGATCCTCAAGGGTAGTCTTGAGTTGCTCCCTTAAACCATATGCATCCATTTGAACTCCCAGATCTTCCTCAAGCTGTTAGGCTCTATTAGGAGGAACTTAGCTCTGATACCAATTGTTGATAACTGAGAGGGGGGGTGAATCAGTTATCCTAATTATTTCCCTTTTTGAGCTTTCTTATTAATTAATGCAACATTGAATCAAACACAAAAACATTACCATGAAATAAGAAACACATGACACAGTATTTTTGACGTGGAAACCCTGTTAAGGGAGAAAACCATGGGGTGATTAACCCAAAAATTATTCTCTGTTAGAAGAATAGGGAATTACAAAAATGGCACTTGCCAATTAGGGCTCACTGCCCGAGCACACTGCTCACAAAGAGGCCCACTGCCTACAAGGAGACACACTGTCTACAAAGTGATAAGAATCACAGTCTTGAACTGATTGGAAGCATCTACATATGCTGGAGTTTAGTTCCGGTTAGGCTCAGTACACTGATCTGCTGCACTTCATCTTTCCTCTGTTCTTTATTCTGCTATCCTTTCACATACCGGATCTTTCTTACTACTTCTGCTCTGTTCTGCACTTATTCACATATACCTTCACATAATCACACATTTCACAACTAAATCCATCCTCTATATATATCCGCACAAGTAATTTCATCACCTTTCTAGTCGGCATCCGGAACAGTCTAGTTTCTTACAAACTCTGTTCTGTCAGCTGAATCCTTGCTCACCAAGCAATGCGGATCAAGCATATACTTGTAGATATCATTAATTATGTCGGCCAAACATGATTCATGCCTTCACAACCTTTACCATCAACAGTAACACATCCAGAAAATAGTCTGATACTCTGTCAGTCAGTTCTTCCTCTGTTCTCACTGTCTCTTAGGAATCCGGTACTCAACTATTCATATCTTTTTCTTTGTTCATCACCGGAGGCTAAATCCTTGGAATATACTACTCAAGGTAGTCCTCTTGACTTCCCCAAATCCGCACTGCACCAAGACACTTCCTTTGAGAGATCCGGACCAATCTGTCAGACCTTGCCACATGCTCTGTTCTTGTTCACCAGACCACAACAGTTCTTCATTCTGACTTCCGGTAGAGGCACACCATGACTTGCGGATATGTGGGATGACCTTTGTTGCCATCAATGATAACAACCATGAATCCATATAGTGTCTCTTGCCAACAATGGGAATGCAGAATATAAAACCTAAAACTCTTCAAAGCCTTTACGATAGCATAAGCATGTTTTTCCAATGAAGAATATCTAAGTTCATACTTCTTAAGAGGGGTACTCATGAAAGAGATAGGAGCTTCAATACCTTGTTCATTATTTTGCATTAAACTAGCTGATAAAGTATGCTCTGATGCATAGCAATATATAATGAAACCTTTTGTGAAATCAGGATGTACCAGGGTGGGCGCATTGGCAATAGAAACTTTTATATTCTCAAAAGCCTATTTTCCTTCATTGTTCCACTTTAAAATGGGATGATTTTTCATCATATCAGCTATAGGCCTTGTTAACTTAGGCAAGTCAGGTACAAACCTCCTCAAAACAATCACTTGGCCAAAGAAAGATCTAGTGCAATCTTTGTTTGCAAGTAATCCCAATTGCATGATAGCCTTTACTCTTTCAAGATCAACCTTAATCCCATCTTTTGAAACTATATGTCCCAGAAGTTTCCCTTCAGTTACAGCAAAAATGGACCTTTTAGGATTTAGAGAAATCCCCTGTTCTCTGCAACGCTATAATACTACTTCAAGATCATGCAAATGGTTAGCTCTCTTATTAGAAAAAACTGTTAAGTCATCCAAATAGACAACAATGCTTTTATTTTTTAGGTCACCAAATGATAGATCCATATCTCTCTGGAAAGTTTCTCCTGCATTTATAAGACCAGAGGGCATTCTATTATATCCAAAGACACCAATGGGAGTAGTGAATGTCATCTTATGTTGATCTTCTAGGGCTACCTCAACTTGATTATAACCTAAAAACCCATCTAGCATAGACATCATCTCAAAATTAGCAACCGTTTGTAATATATGATCTATGATAGGCAGTGGATTGTTATCCTTCAATGAATCTTAGTTCAAGTTCCTGAAGTCAACACAAATTCTTATCTCTCCATTCTTCTTTCTAACCAGAACTATGTTAGCCACCCAAGTAGAATGATGAATAGGATATATAATTTTTGCCTTCATCATCTTATCTACTTCATTGAAAATGGCTTCCACAACTTTAGGGTTATAATTCCATTGCTTCTGCCTGTAAGGTGCAACACCAGGCTTTAATAGAATCTTGTGTTACGACTCGCCGTTTCTAAATCTTTTCAAATCAACATAACACCATGCAAAAAACATCTTTGTAATGGGTTAACAAAGAGATCAATCTCTCTCTCTCTCTCTTGAGAAGAACACATCTTCCTATACAAACAATCTTAGGGTCTTCTTCCATGCCAATATTAACACGATCAAAATTAGTCGATGCTTCAACAGAAATCTTACTTTTTCGCTTCAAATACTTGTCATGTCTATTGAATAAATTTTCTAGAGAAACTAGGTCTTTGGGTATCTTATTGCCTCTCAACTGAATGACTTAGATCCCCCCATTATCAAGAGTATCAATGTTTCCTTCTAAAATGTCATTACTTCCATCATCACTACATTCAAAGAAAATATTGGTGAAAGCCTCAGCTTTTTCAAGAAAAGCAATGATTTGTTTATCACTATTAAACACTTGCTAGTGATTTACATTGTCAGGTACATTTGGATGATACACAACCTCAATTCTATATGGTTTATCCTTGAAATTTGGGTGTGGTAGTAGCAAGGATGCAGAGACTGCTAATGAATCAGCTCTAGAATTAATATTTCTAGGCATTGCCTCTATAGAAAAGGCGTCAAAATCTTCAATGCAATCCCATACCCTATTTCTGTAATGTCTCAATCTACCATTCTTCACAGTGTATATCTTCCTAACTTGTTTAACAATAAGATCTGCATCACCCATAGCCTTCAATTGTTTTATACCCTTTTCTTTGGCCAAAGCTAAACCAAGAGAGCTTCATATTCATTAGTATTATTGGTATTTTCAAACTCCAACTTATAAGCAAAGGGGAATTTATAACAATCTGGTGATATTAAGACAACTCTGGCACCAGAACTAGTACTAGAATAGCTTCCATCATATTCCAATGTCCATAGTTCGTTCATTAAATCAAGACTCAATAGACTCAAACATTCTTCTTCTAAAGAGGTACACATGTAAGTACCTGGTCCAGTTTCTACAAATAAAATATATGCTCTCGGATCCCTAGACTTTAATACTGTAAACTTGTCTTTAAGCTCTGGGTTAAGATGCACCTTCTTTCCATCTAAGGGTATTAAAGCATGGAACCAATCCATTTGAATCTTACCGCCTAGGTCTCTATAAAAACTCCTACTCAAAAGCATCACGTAACTAGTAGGAATATCAGCAACCAAAATGGTCAATTTCAATCTTTTCTTTGGAAAGGTAGCTAAGGCAACTTGAGCATCTTTGATTTGTTCTAAAATGGGGACTGGTGAACCATCCATAGAGAAACATTTACCATGGGAAGAGGTGATGGACAAACCTAAAGCTCTAGCCACTTGAGCAGGCATTACATTGTTAGAAGCTCTAGAATCAATGACACGATTACTCAATCTAAAACCAGCTATATACGGAGACACATAGAAAGGCTCAGGCTTGGAAAAAGGGTTTTGTTGGTCTAGCTTTTTGTCATTAGAATTTGAGCAATTTTGCCTTTCAGCATACGCTTCATCTTCATTAGACAACTGAGCATTGCACTGGGATGGTGAAGGCTCTTGTTTAATGTACTTGACCAATTTATTCAATTTAGAAGGATTGAGCCTAAGGCATTCATCTTGGGAGATCTAAATTTTTGTATTCTTACATGAATCAATTATATCAAAAGAACTAGAGACAAGTGTATTAGAAGAAGAAACAAGCAGTACCTCAATAGATGTATTTTTAGGCACAGAGCTTTCAATCTTCTTGGAACTGGAAGTGGTTTGTCTTGATAGGATGTACTTCGGAGTAGTAGATGAACCACCAACTTGGCCTTTAATTTCTTGGCCTTTTTGAGCTTGTTGTCTTCTTATGAAGACTATGCAATTAGGATTAATTTCTGTATATATCTCTTCCCCAACCTCTTCATCAGATTCATATTCAAATAAATTCACATTAGCATCACCGAGTTGGCTAGGTTCTTCCACATAAGGTTCCTCAGCATTCTCATTGGTTGAGATCATTTGCATGAATCGAACCATTTCTAGTAGATCTATCATGATCTAAATTCAAATGGAAATTACACATCATGTGGTTATTTTTGTTGGTAGAGGATCTATTTTCAATAGCCAACCTTTGAGTAGGACCAGTCAAGGGCAATGTGTTGTTATACCCGGCAGATGGGCCATAATCTTTTCTAAGTATGTCTTGATATTGTGGCTAGAGTTGATTCTTAGGCATTTGCCTTTTTATTGTGATGATATCATTAGCCAATCTCTGTATAATAGGATCAATAGAATTTAATGTTGAGGGTTTACTAATCTAAAGTTCTTTCTTCCATTTCCTAGCAATAATCAAGTCATCTTCTATAAATATAGCTCTTTCTTGGGATGCATTTAGATCGGTTGCACCTTCCCTCTTAATGGTGAAACTAACATCTAGTGGAAGGGTATTGATAAAGAGGCAATTCAACAAGTCATCTACAGGTCTCATGTTCTCAAGAATTCTATTGTATAACTTATTAAATTTAGTAACAAATTCTCTGATTGGTTTATGAATTTCTTTCTTCATAGTAGCCAATTGAGTGACAAGGACTTGCTCATTCTTCATAGATTTGAATCTACTTTCGAACTTGGTCCTTAGAGTAGCCCAATTATTAATAGAACCAATTGGGAGATGGCAAAACCAATCAGCAGTGGTATCAGTCAGGGATTCTATGAAAAGTCTCATGGCAACATCTTCAAATTGCACAGAAAGAATTGAGGAAGTAACAAAGAAAGCTTGCATGTGCTCATTTGGAGTGACCTTCCCATCTCCTCTAAATTTGGGTATGATTTTCCTGGAACCCTTGGGCAAGTCATGTAGTTGAGCTCCTAGATTAAGAGGACCTATTATGGCTCCCCATGGAATAGGTGGAGGTTGAGCCATGATAAGAGGAGTACAAATAGGAAAGTTTACTTGCAGAGGGAGAACAGTCCCATGTAAAAGAAGAGGTTGACAAGAATTATTAGAAACTCATATGACACTTGGTTTTGGGGGAGGGGATGGTGGTTTGCTAATAGACTTAACCTTTCAATTAGGTGGGAAGGATAAGAAAATAATAGCTTCTAGGAGATAAAAATTATTATCCAATATCCCTTTCTTTCTATCTCCTCTAATATATCTTTTAGAAGCCAGATTTGAACAAAACAACAAGGTACAGAGTCGCCAACTTCACTTACTGATTAATTCGTGCAAGATTTAGCTGATTGTTCAACTAGTTTCTTTGATTAGCTACTTGATTTCTGCATCTGTTGTTGTGAAGTGCTTAGACAGGAAAGACTTTCTCTTCATGGCACAGGTACTAAGGCCTCAACAAAGATGATTTCTTGCATGTCACTAAAATGCCTGGCATTATCTCTTATGATTTCACCAAGTTCTTCTTCTTCTTCTAAAACCTCATTAACTTGGTTATATTACAAATTGGTTCTTCTATGTTTCCAAGAAAGCAATCATAAGCCAATAACAATATCTTCTTGATCACCTACAAGCCAATCTACGTTAGGCTGAAGGATTGGAATGTTACGTCTCTAAAGAACCATTAAAGCAACTCACAACACATATTTGATAGAATCCCCAATAGAGTCACCAAAAATATTTTAGTTTACAGCTTTGTCATTCAACTCTATATTCTCTCACCCAAACAATGATAAATGTAACCACGGTTGAGTCAATTACAATAGTATTTTATAACCAACTCTCTACTTATTTTACAAGGTGGCGGCTACCTTCAAATGATGTATAATGAATTAAACTATGTATTGCTTTTAACTAGAAAGCAAAGGAAAGGTAATGCTTTTAACTAGAAAGCTTCAAAAGGAAATTCCACACTTCTAAAATGGCTAAAAAATAAATAAGTTCAAAGACTTCAAGCCATAAATATGTTGAATAAACAAATTATGAATCCATCACCATGATATATTCATTCAAAGATAAATATCCATAGCAATGAAGCAAAATGAATATCCAATACTTCAACACAGATAGAAAAACAACCACTGGAAATATATTCAACATAAGAAGAATAGTATTCAATCACCATAAAATAAAGATTATGTCTACCTGAACATCCAGTTTGAATTTCCTTTCTATATTGAAGAGATTGAAAAATAGAATATAATAGAAACTTCTAACTTTAATGAGTAAAACAAAGTTTGCCCGAAAGAGATGTGTATTATGTCTTGCATACATGTATTTATAATGTCCACATAATAACTATCTTTAGAAAAGAGAATGACTTCTTGAAGACAACTATTTTTAAAATAATAAAGTTTTAGAATAAGTCTTTGAGCCAAATATCAAGAAATAACATGAAATAAAAACATCTAAGTTCTATACTTTCTCTATCCCATTCCTTGGCTATTGCTTCTCGTGCTTTCATCTTGATCGTGTACTCCCTATACTTGGTAATCACAGAAGTAATCCTCTTGTTGCCTGGTGTTGTTGTTATCTGCAGTCTAGTTCTCAACTTATAAAACATTCTACTAGCTCCAGCTAAAGTCTCATGGTTGTTGTCACCCTTGTTCTTGAAAGAATTCAGATACACCTGCATCAGGCCCAACTTTCCCAAAGATTCACCAATGATGGTCTCAAGATCTATGATTTCCTTATTGAAAGCATCTTTAAATCTCAGAGTAATTTCCTCCATATCCAATAGGTTTTCCCCAAATTCATCAGTGATGTCAACCTCTAATATATTGCAGTCATTCTTAATTTCAATCATCGCATCAAGGTACAAGCGCAGTGTCTTGTTAATTTCATCAATAAGATTATCATACATGGATAACTTCCACTCCAGAGAGCTAACCCAAGAAGGGTCTACATCATGCGGGTCATTGATTATTTTCTACTTGATGAGTGTAAGGGAATCCATGGCCACTAGCTCAGACTTCTTTGGAAATCACATAGGTGCTACCCTACTCTTTCCTTATCTGTTGAAGCTCACTAACCAATTATTTTCTCTTATTGTGCACTTGAATATAGGACTGTACCGAACAACTGAGGAAAAATATGCTTTTGCAAGACAATTTCTTGATCCATTCATAGCTTTAGCAAAATTCTTTTTTTTCTTTATCTGTTGCATAGTGTTTGCATCAATTCCTACAATTTTAGAATTGGGGGCTTCATGAGGTGTGGGTTTCACTATGGATTGAATCAAATTACTCAAAGAGGGAACTTGAGACAGCAATTTTATGTTTTCCTTCATGTCTTCCTTAGCCCTCTTAATTAAAGCACTCACAGAATAATTAGCACGGTAGGCATCTCCCTCCAAGGTAGAAGGACCCAAGTCTATATGACTTATTTTGTAGTCTTCCTTGGTAATTTCATTTTCATTTAGGTCCTGAATTTGCATCATGTGGTGACTGAAGTAGTATCAGTTACCATCCTGGACATTCTCTTAGCCTTCTTAGGCTTCAAGGTACTTTGCAACAACTTGGCAATAATATCTACTTCAACTGCCATAGTGGGTACACTTTTTCTCTTTTTGTCTACTGCCTTTTTCAACCAACTTGGGGAGGAAGACACTACACTAATATCCACATTGCTTGGAACAATCTTATTCTGATTGCCAAAAGGAATAGAGATAGAAACCTCATCATCAGCAAGAGGAGAGGAAATTTCAAAAATTGGGGGAAAAGAGCCATCATTAACAATTTATTCAAAGACAGGATTAGGATTCATAGGCACAGTTTTGGTTTGAGCACCCTTTTACCTCAAAGTAGATAAAGGGAGACTATCTAATTCACAGGCTGATTTCAACTTGAGAACATCATCTGGCCTTTGACCATCACCTCATGATTGTGAGTTAGAATTTGACAGTGATGTATCTTGTCTTCCTGAAGAACTTTATACACTAGAACCTTGCACAGTCCTTTGTTCAGTAGCCTTTGAATTCCTCTGCCCATGAGGTGAGCTAGGATGCTCGCACCACTTTCTGGCCAACCACCCTTATGTTCTTTTTATCACTACAGAAGAACAAATTCTGACATCCATAACCTCTTTCTTTGACCAATTTATTTGAGGAAGGGGTTTTGTACTTAGAGTTTGTATTCAACATCAATTACTCTATAATTTTCCTCAATTTCATCTAGAATGTAAAGGGAGAGACCAAATGCTTGAATTTGACTCAAAGTGAGCATCATAAATTCCTTCTTTGGACCTCGCAGTCATCTATACAGTCTTCCCAGAAATCCTCCAGGCTGGGATGGTGCTCATAGGAGCCAGAGCCATGGAAGTTCTATTTTACATAGTTTTTGTTGTCAAAATTGGGCCTCATTGTCAAAGAATGAAAATTAAATTCACTAAGAGCATGTTCTGCTCCCTTAGCAATGTCATTAGTTTTACAAGAATAAGAAAATAGTGTTAACGGGAAAGAGTACCCTCTTTTTCTCATACTTTGATACTTAACATTTATAGTAGCCATTTGTCTGCAAACTTCCAGAAAAACAATGTAATCACTGGGATACCAGGGCAGTTTGGTTGGGGCCTTTTCATAACCCACTACTCTCAAGTAAGTGAACCTATTAAACTGGATATAGAAACTTCCAAGCTCCATTATTAATGAAGCTGCCTTGGGAGAAATTCTCAATTCAGGATTTGCATCTAATTTCCTCACAAAAAACATCAGGAAGGCATCATTTACACGACGGTAATATTTCATTCCAAATTCTTTAGTGAGCTGAGGGAAATAAGCATACACATGTGTGTCTGGGGTTAAGGACCCATGTGTCCTCAATCCTACCCAGACAACCTCTTAGCTAGCTAAAATGTATATCAGATATGAGCACATATGAAATTTAGAGGTCTCTTGAAATTTAAACAATCATTCATTCAAATGACAGCTAATAATTTTAGCACAGTTTATGACTTTACCCTTACTCCATATTAATATAATAAAATGACACATCTAATTCTTAAAAGAGTCTATGTTTTCACTTCCAACTAATCAATGCAGTAGGGTAACAATATCTAAAATTTTGTATTTGAAATGAGCTCTTCTAAGTTTTGAGGGTAACTGTTACCTCTTTTTTTGGATTTCAACCAGTTGCATGTGATAGAATTTTTGCACCAATATTCATTTGCCTAGAAAAATTCCTTTCCCACAATGACAGACATGTCTTCAAAATCTTTCCTTTCTGGAATTCTCAACACCTGAGAAATAGTTGCAGGGTCAATTTTTGCTACTATCTACCCATCCTTTGCTCTAATTTCCAGAGGCTCGGGAACATACTTCCTCGCACAAGCAATCACCAAGTCTATGTTTTGTACAGAAATAGGAAAACCTCCAACATGTGCTAAACCACTCTGCAGAATTTTCTCTACAAAAGGTGACTTGTCTTCTTGCTGCAGACTGGACCAAAATTCTGCTAGGTTAATATGTCTGAGCTTGGTATCTCTCATGCTGGACCAACTACTTTCAATACTAGAGTGATGGAGAGCTCCTTGGTATTTGAATTTTATTATCGCTACTAAACAAAGATAAAAATGGCTAAGTACTGGAAGAGCGATGGCATGGAGTAGAAGGAATGACAGTAGACAACTTAGAAACATTTCCATCACCAAGTATAAATAGACATGCAGTTATTGTTCCATGACGTGTTTTAAATGCCAAGTTGATGTGGCATTAACTCCGTGTCTCAAGAAAATGAATTTGAGATTTGCTCACCTTCCAAAAAACCTAAAAAGGCATTCATCATGCTTATCAAACCTCCCAATAAATAATCATTGATTACCTTGAAATCCAGTCTGCAGCTTAGCCGTCACTAAGTTGCCAAAAATGGAAACTTTAGAACCCCAAGTCAAAGGTTTTGAAGTTTCAAAAACCTCTAACTTACCAACCACAAAGACTAACATATGGGTTGTGGGACTTCGTAAAAGGGAAAACCAAGTAGGAGAGTCAGGGGGTTCAAAAACTTGTGAACCATGCGACCAGGTTAAGGAACTCAGAAAGCTTGCGACTAGGTTGGGAAACATTAAAGACCTGTGACTTTGAATGTTTTCAAAAACAACAAGGGCAAGATAATGCCTAGGACTTAAACAAATAATTGGCATACCAAAGAGGGGAAATAACAAATTTTGAAAAGCCTAGAAATTAATTGAGGGGTAACACCATGTAACCAGCTCTTCTAAGAAACTTATTCAAAACTCTAGGAGAAATAAATTTTCCAGTTGCTCTAGTATCAATCAAAATAGAGATAGGGACACCAAATAAGGTACATGTCATCTCTATTGAAGTGATCTGATACTCCTCTTGGCGATTACCCAGTGTTGCATGAATCTTTTGCTTGGAAAGTTGCTTGCTACGTAGGTAAGGCATTACCTCTTGGCTAACCACTCTGATTCTTGGTTGGGCATTGGTTGGCATAATGATCACCTCCACAAGTAAAGCATCCTCAAGGAGGTCCTCTTTTTTCTATTGACTTTCTAGTATTATCCTCATTTATTTTGAAATTACCATTCTTTTTCTCATTACCAAACCCACTCTTATACTTCTGGGTTCCTTTACCATTTCTCCTATTCTCATAGTTCTTATCATTTCTCCTCTTGGATGGTTGGGTAGTTGGAGTCTTATTGAACCTTTTGCAATTCCTGTCATGATAAGCTAATGTAGATTTCAACTTTTGTTCTTGTTTAATGGCTTTCTCATAAACTTGATCCATTGTTGTAGGACCGTGCACGTCCACTTCACCACCAATCTACACATTCAAACCCATTATGAATTTCCTAATTTGAAATATGTCATCCTTCTGATATTGAGGTACATATTTTAGAAAACGGGTAAACTTCTCCCCATATTCAACTATTGACATGTCTCCTTGACGAAGATTCTAAAAATCTGTCAACTTCTGGTCAAAGAAAAGCTACGGTAACCACCTCTTGCAGAAGAGCTTCATAAATTCATCCCAAGTTACCCTTAAGGAACTTAATCCTAATTCCATTTTCTTGTTCATCCATCGAGTGGATGCTTCTCCTGCCAATTGATAGGCTCCCCAAACCACTTTGGTTATTTCTGAGTAATTTCTTATCTCAAAATTCTTTTCCATATCTATTAGCCAAGCTTCAACAACATCTCCAGTCACTGTTCCATCAAACTTTAGTGGTGAGACTTTATTCATATCTTTGGAAAGTTCTAAGGCAAGCTTATTCTTTACTTCCTTCTAGGGTCTATGGTTTTTAGGATTCTCACTATTAGCACTATGCTCTTGGTGATTCTCATCGCTCAATCCATGAGAGGTCTCATTTCCTCCTTTAGGATTCCCTTGATCTTGTACCTTTTGCTATAAGGTACCAAGTCTCTCCTTGTTTTTTGTAAGCATGGCTAGGATTTGATCTAACTTGTCCATGGGATTAATCGGAGGGTTATTCTCTTCTTGACTTTCACCCTGGTTTAGTCTTCTATGAACCATGTTGTCATTTTTCTCACCTAAGAATATTAAGTTATCTATTAGTTTTCTAAATTTAATGTGACTCATTAAATCAAAAACATAATTAACTCAAAATGAAAAATAGATTGATACAAAACAATCCCATCTTTATTATAGTTTATTCGGGAGTAATTACATCCTTATTTAGATAATTAACATGACAATTCCACATGTTATTGTCAGTTAAAAGGTATTCCAATTAAACAACTTAGAGGGTGGCTATACATGGAGGTACTCCTCCATCTCCTCTTTTTCCTAGATCAAGAGTGTCACGACGATATCCAAATGCCATGTCGCAACTAATAGACAGTTTACTAGGTTTAACTAAACAAGTGAAAACAATATGATTCTTGGCTAGCTTAATATGTTGTTTCCTCTCTAGTTGGATACGCTTAAGTGCATCAGCCAAAGTCTCTAAATCCTCTAGCCATGCACCCTCAGCATATTTAATATGCTCTTTGAGTTCAACTTCCTAAATAAGTTCTTTCTTAACTACTTAGGCAAATCTTGGGGAACAGACTTTCTAGCATTTTTCTTAGTTCTTCTCCACACCATTCTAGCATAAATCCAATTTCAAAAATTAGCTATTTGCTTAATGTTGATTAATTTTATCGTAGTGAGCTCCAAGGCCCATGTGTTGAACCCGGTTAGCTCTAATACCATATGTAACAACCCAATTCTCTAACAAGACTAAAATCAAATATTTACCATGAGATAAAAACACATAAGGTGAAAAAGATTGAACCTTTTTTTTTAATCAAAATAAACTCAAAGAATCAAGATACATCAATAAATATAATTTCCTTCTTGAAATATACAACATGATATAATTTACAAAATTGACATCCTGTCATTTCATTTACAATGATATACATTTACATAGTTTATGAACACAAGTCACTTATCCAATAGATATGCTGCATCTAGAATTCTGACATCCATATCGCAAGTCTCAGTGAGCCTTCTGCTGGAGAGAGAGAGTGCATCTTCTGAGTGCTTTACCTCCAACCACAGACCGGTGGTTCCCCGCACACCTTCCTTCCTGGAAGTGGCCTTACCCTTCATGAAGAGTATAGACATAAGGTAACCAATGGTTATTTGCCATCTAAGTACTGGTGTTGTATCCTACATAACACTATCGATCACACAACCCTAGACAATCCTCTAGCTAAGTATGATCATTCTGATAGGTTATGCAACCTGGATACATTGAACCAACTAATGAATGCAGAGACATATGCATTACTTTGGCCAAAGGTTGTATATGAATAGATGTTTAAAATAAACATAGTCGTAATTTTCACCCACCTTTAACTTGACTTGGATACTATCATATCCTGCAGTTTGACTTGGTCAACTAGGTTTAACTATAGATTTTTATCTAACTAGAATCTAGTATTCCTAACTTAGATGGATTTTGAAGACACCATCATTCGTACCATAGACCTTATGGATTGACTATCTACTCAAAAATACCTCTTTGAATACTCGCAAAATCTAAGGTCTATGACTTGTCGACATCTTCGACTTAAATTGACTTGTAAACAAATAGGTTTATATACCAAGGATAAACATTATCGATAAGGACATGTCTTCCTTCCGACAAGTAAATAAAATAGACATTATCATTTAGGGTACTCGACCTTATTTGTTAACCCATAAAGACAAAGCTAAAACAACTTGTAACCAAAAAGATACCTTTAATAACTTTATCCAATTGGGTTAATCTAGGGTTTTTGTCTTCCCTTTTCCCATCACAATAGAATAACAAACTTACTTAATCTTGAAAGTAAAAGTATCATAAAGAAGAGATTATCCTCTAGTCTTATCCCGACTACGAGGTTGTTTAAATCTCACGGACCATAATAGATTCATATACAAGTATACCTCAGTTATATTTAAACCAAATGATCCACTCGACTAAACTTTGACTAGATTTGATATGATTCCATAAAGATGATAGAGTAATTCAGTTTTTTATCCACTATGAATTTCAATGACTAAGTTTCTCTCTTTTACAAAGATAAGCTATGTCAAACCAATAATATACGAGTGTTTACATCTGAGCTTGTTGTAGGATAACATCTCTTCTGATGTACCTTTAAAATCAAAGTATACTCATAAAAATAACACTACTATTTAGAACTAAAGTGTTCTTAACGATCATAAGATTACTATTTCCAAAGTAACCAAGACATACAAAAATTCTACATTGTCTTAACTGTATTGTTCTACAATGTAACCTACGGCTTGAAAAGAATATAAGACATACTTATCAACTACCTACTAAGTAACAAAAGAACATAGATAGTATGAGAATTTTAGAGGATGCATATGAAGAAGCTTCATAACTTATGCACTCTTCGAATCTCTACTTAAACTTATCATACGACCACAAGTATCTATATATATATGCTCTTTGATGTAACATAACGCATACAATATGCAAAATATACATATAATTACTACTATTGCTCAGTTACAGATCTCTCTATTTAACTATGAATACAACATGCATCTTACATCAATAGATAACTAGAGAAAACTTATATATAACCGACTAGTTCTTTCTAGAGACCCTACGTTCGCATGTATAAAGGGCTACTAAATTTAAAAGAGTTTCACTTTATTCAAAAGTTAATAGAGTCCATACGTAAAGGTATCAACTATTGTCTGCATGCCTCACAAATGTGAATTGAAGATACACAGATATGATAGACAATGTCTTATCAACCTCTCTGCTAAACTCACATTGGCCTACATGATTTTCTTCCTCCTACGATATCTCGACTCTTCTCTTCTAAGAAAAATAATATATATATATGGTTCTTCATCTGTCATCTCTATGAGGATAGATGATATCTTCTCCCAAGTTATTCACTACTAAGATGGCTATCCTCTCTTCCCTCGTGATCACCAAAAAAACTCTTATCCTCTTTTCTCTGCTCAAAGTTATGTTCACCCCCTCAACAATATTGTTTTTCCTTCTTAACTCAGAAGAAAAACCATACTCTATTTCCCTGTGACTCCACTAACAAGTCATTTAAGAAACTTGTCCACATATCATGAATAATTTCACTTAATAAGCCTCCATATGCTCTCGGATCGAGCATGCAGATTGAGGGAAACATGGGTACTAAAGTACCACTCCTCAAGACATCAATGACTCTTTCTAAATCATTCAATGCTATCAAAGATGCTTGAGAGTGAATGCTTCACTAATAAAGGAGGTCGTTAACATAAACCCACTAACAACCTCATTCTAACCACTCAAATCTTTACGTAACATAATAGTCTATGAACGTAGATATTAATATCAATAGGATTAATAATAATGTTTTTACTTAAACTTAAGCACAAATGTGATTGGGTTGAGTTCATCTTCCCTTCACAAATTAAAAGCAAAACACGTCATTTTTGTTTTGACAACAAATGAAATATTCAACGTTAAAACTATAACATGAAACACGCTAACTTTTCTACCAACTATGTTATTGAAAATACAAGTTACGTGATCTCGTTTACGACGTAAAGAATGTCATGATTGATAAAAAGTCACATTAGTCACAAAATAACTATCGTTCAACATCAATAATGTCAATTTCAAAAAATGACAATGTTGACGTGACAAGATATTGAAAGGATTCTAAATGACATCGACAACTTGCTGAGTCAACCAACAAACTTAAACCACTTGAATACACACGACTTACCTCAATCAACAAGGGTTTACTAACTAAAGGTATGCAATACTCAAATGGAAAATAAACAGTTCAAAACCAAAGGTCTATTCTCCTCTCCTTAGAAGATACTCTCTCTCTTTCGCTGAAAGTAACCAAAACCTATTTTCCTGTATACAACTTGCAATTACCAGATCATGATCAGTGCATCGTTAGTCCATTCATAAATCTTATGAATAACAAATCAAGTTCTCATAACGTAATTTAATGAACCATTTTAACCACATGCATTATACTCAATCACATGTACTGATATTTAATTTAATCAATGATTTACTCTAACATTATAACATCATGTTAAATCACTTTTC
This sequence comes from Cunninghamia lanceolata, assembly GCA_027924645.1. Lineage (NCBI taxonomy): Eukaryota > Viridiplantae > Streptophyta > Pinopsida > Cupressales > Cupressaceae > Cunninghamia > Cunninghamia lanceolata. The sequence goes on along the minus strand of BSBN01000388.1, from coordinate 11,543,495 downwards.
CATAAATTCACTTCTATTCATGTAAAAGTAAATAGTGAAATCAAAGCCAAAATTAGGGATGTAACAAGACTTATGAGGTCCCGATAAACATGAACAAGAAAATACATGTAAGTTGAAGAGTTGAAATAGTTTTTCCTAGAATATGGAATGGTGATAGTCTAAAATTGATGGGGATCAAATAAAACATCATGAAGGATCATCCCAAGAGTTTCAAGTCCTAATCTATAGTGCAAGAATAGAAACTGACTAAAAACCTAGAAGTCCTAATATTTGATAAGTAATATCAAAATGGAGCAATATCACCAAATAAATCTCTAATTTCTAAGCATGGATGGGTTTTTGGACCTTTGGTATCAAATAAGATAAAAAATCACTGTAATGAGCCCTAAAATCAAGATGTGGTAGCCTATTGTTGATCACAAAGAATAAAGGTAGTGAGCCACCCCATTGGCAGTGAACCTTCTTTTTGTAGTGAGAATTTTGGGCAATGAGCCTCTAATTTTTGGTATTGTTATTACATATATTATTGTGAGCTAACACTCACCATGGTTTTTCCCTTAAAGGGTTTTCCACATAAAAATTTTGGTGTCTCATGTATTGAATGTGTGAATGTGTTAAGTTTTTGATCTCATGCCTTTATGGTTAATATACAATAAAACTATTTAAGTGGATGATTCTTTAATGGTTTTGAAATATTGGCTTCAACTGATTCACCCCCCTCTCAGTTGTTTTTCCCTTTTCAACAATTGGTATAAAAGAAAGGGTTCCTTTGTAAAGATTCTAACAGCTCGAGGTAGATCCAAGATGGCGCATAGAAAGGAGTCACCATAGTTTGATGGAATAGATTATACTCTATGGAATGTATGAATAAAAAGTTCTCATTTCACTTGGTTATAATGTTTGGAAAATGGTAGAGAAAAAGTATACTATTTCTCTGAATGGACCAGCAGATGAAGATGAAATCAAATAGTATGAATTAAATGGAAAAGCTAGAGATGCTATGTTGAATGCCTTATCTAACATTGATTTGATAAAAGTCATGGATTTGGAGATAGCTCATGAGATCTAGGAAAAGTTGAAGAATTTATATGAAGGAGATGACTCTATAAAAGGTACCAAATTGTAGAACCTGAAAGCTAAGTATGAAAGTCTAAAAAATGAGTGAAGATGAAAACATAATAGTCTACTTACAAAAGGTTGATGAAATTGTTAATGGAATCAAAGGCCTTGGAGGAACTATTGATGACAAAGAGGTTGTGTTGAAGATTATTAGGTCATTGCCTAAATCCTACAATCACAAAGTATCTGCAATTGAAGAAATCATGACTGTGAAAGATGTTTTAAAAGATTAGTTGCTTGGAAAACTTACAGCCTTTGAGATGAGAGAGTTTGGTGATGCCCTGCCTAAAATAGAGACTGCTTTCAAAGCTAGTACTTCAAAGAAGACTTCAAGAGCAAAGAAGTATGATGTGGAATCTAATGATGGCCTTAAGGATATTGAAACCAACTTTGTGGATAAAATACAAAGAGGTACTAGTAATTATAAAGGCAAATTACCATTCAAATGCTTCTCATGTGATAAGATCAGTCACTATGCTTCTAGGTGTTCGAAGAGAATTGAAAGAGGTAGAAAGAAATTTGAAAGTAAACCTAGGCTTGTAAAGAAATATTATATTGTCAAAGATCTTGATGATGATGGTGTAATAAATGATGAGTCCGATGATGCTAGTAGTAGTGCAAATGAATGCTTGTTTATTTCTATTAAGGAAGAACCTGTGTCTACTAATCCTACTAGTTGTGCGAAGGAAGAAAAACCAGTGGAAGAAAGTGCCTTGTCTGTTCAAGTGGAGAAAGATAAGGATGAATAGATTATCTATAGTGGATGTTCACATCACATGACTGGCAATAAAAGCAAGGTTGTAAGTATGGAAAAGTATGATGGAGGATTAGTTAGGTTTGGAGATAATGCAACTGGTAAGATTTGTGGAAAATGATCTATTTCTTTTGATGGAAAGCACAATACAGATCATGCCCTATATGTGAAGGGTTTAAAGCATAATCTTTTAAGTGTTGGTCATATGTGTGACAAAGGTTATGATCTGATATTCAATGATAATGGATGCAAGATCATGGAAATCTCTAGAATAGTGATTGCTACTGGTAAGAAGACTAGAGGTAATATTTATCAATTAAGAGGAACTAGTGATTACTATTTGTTCGCTCAGATAGATGAGAGTTGGTTATGGCATATAAGGATGTGACATATTAATTTTGACAACTTGGCGAAGATAAGTTCAGTACAGACTATGAAAGATTTGCCTAAAGTTGTAAAGCCTACTAATACTGTTTGCAAGGAATGTCAGTTGGGAAAGCAGACAAGAACAAGTTTCAAAAGCAAAGAGCAATTTTCTGTTAAATAACTGGATCTAGTGCACATAGATTTGTGTGGTCCTACAAGGATAAGAAGTCTACAAGGAGATAGGTACTTTATGTTGCTTATTGATGATTATTCCAGAATGACTTGGGTTACTTCTTGAAGGATAAATCAGAAGCCTTAGACAAGTTCAAGTTTTTCAAAGTGATGGTTGAGAATGAGCTAGATTTAAGAATCAAATGATTGAGGTCTGGTAGAGGAGGAGAATTTACATCAAATGAATTCAATGCATTTTGTGAAGAACATGGGATAAAAAGATAGTTCTCTACACCAAGAACTCCATAGCAAAATGGAGTTGTTGAAAGGAAAAATAGGACAGTTTAAGAAGCTTCTAGGACTATGATGAAGAAGGTTGGCCTACCAGAAGTGTATTGGAGAGAAGCTATACATATTGTTGTGTACATCCAAAATAGAGTTCAAGTCAAAGGTAACAGTACTAAAACTCCCTATGAATTATGGTATGGAAGAGTTCCTATAGTAAAATATTTCAAAGTTTTTGGAAGAAAAAGTTATATCAGAAGAGAAGAAGAACTAGGCAAGTTTGATGCTAGGAGTGATGAAGGAATTTTTCTTGGATACTCTACCAAGAGTAAGGCCTACCGATGCTACAACAAAAGGCTGAAAAAGATTGTTGAGAGTGCTAATGTAAAGGTGGATGAAGACAAGGAAAGAATATCAGATCTGAGTGGCTATGAATCAGATGAAGCTGTTACCACAGCAAATGAAAAGAAATTTGAACAAGAGGACAGTCAAGATGAAGAAGAAAAGGCTCTAAAAAGTGTAGTTAAGACTCCCAGGTATGTAAGGATCAATCATTCTTAAGATCAAATAATTGGTGATAAAACCAAAGGAGTATTGACAAGAAAAAGGGTTGCGGAAGAATAGGTGAACTACTGTTTACTTTCAAAGATTAAACCTAAAACTATAAGTGAAGTTACAATGATGAAAATTGGGTGAAGGCTATGGAAGAAGAACTAATGCAGATAGAAAAGAATCAAACCTGGGAATTGGTTCCTAGACCTACTGACAAGAATGTGATTGGAACTAAATGGGTTTTCAAGAACAAGCTGAATGAGAATGGAGTAGTTAGAAACAAAGCAAGGTTGGTATGTAAAGGATACTCTCAGGTTGAAGGGATAGATTTTGAGGAGACTTATGCTCCCATGAAAATAATTGAAGCAATCAGAATGTTTTTGGCATTTGTTGCACACAAAGATTTAAAGGTGTATCAGATGGATGTAAAATCTACATTCTTGAATGGAGAGCTAGAAGAAGTCTACACTAAACAACTGGAAGGATTTAAGTTATCAGACCAAGATAACATGGTGTGTAGATTTAAGAAGGCCTTGTATGGACTGAAGGAAGCCCCCGGAGCCTAGTATGCAAGGTTAGACAAGTATTTGTTGCAATTAGGGTTCAATAAAGGCAATGCATACAGTAATCTCTATTTCAAAATCAATGATAATCAAATCTTGATTATTGTAGTCTTTGTTGATGATATTATCTTTGGAGGCAATGAAGGTATGTGCATGAAATTTATAAGGGAAATGCAAAATGAATTTGAGATGTCTATGTTTGGTGAAATGAATTTCTTTTTGGATCTGCAAATTACTCAATCAGATAAAGGAATCTTCATTTCTCAGTCTAAGTATGTGAAAGAGTTGTTTGAGAAATTTGAGATGGAGGACTCTAAACCAGTATGTATTCCCATGGTGACTAGTTGCAAGTTAAGAAAAACTGATGAATCGCCTAAGACTGATTAGAAAAAGGTACAGATCCATGATTGGAGGATTACTTTATCTAACACAAACTAGAGCTGATATAATGCATGCAGTTTGTCTTGTGGCAAGATTTCAAGAAGATCCTAGAGAGTCACATGTGATGGCAGTTAAAAGAATCTGAGTATTTAAAAGGCACATCAGATCATGGCTTATGGTATCCAAAGGATATTGATTTCACTCTCAGTGCTTATACAGATGCAAATTGGGTCAAAGATGTTGATGACAGAAAAAATACAAGTGGTGGTACTTTCTTCTTGGGTAATAATTTGATTTCATGGTTGAGCAAGAAGCAAGAGTTAATCTCTCTTTGTCTACTACAAAAGTTAAGTATATTGCAACGGCATGTTGTTGCACTCAAGTGTTATGGATGAAGTAGACATTGAAGGACATAAGAGTTGTGTATGAAGATCCAATTGCAATCTTTTATGACAATACAAGTGCTATAAACATTTCAAAGAATCCAGTGATGCACTCAAGAACAAAGCATATATCTATAAGGTATCACTTTCTGAGAGAAAAGGTGACAGAAAATGAAGTAAAGATGGAATATGTGTCTACAAAGGATCATATTGCAGATATTTTCACTAAGCCTATGCCTAAGGATACTTTTGAGTATCTCAGAGAAAACTTAGGGATAATTACCCCTCCTGCTTTGAACTAAGATGCATAGGAATGCATCAGGCTAGTGGTGCTCAAAGCCTCATTCTTTGATCTAGATTGATGTTTAGAAGGCTACCTCTCAGGGGGAGTAGCTAGATGAAGCTTATATGAGATCCTGATAAAGAGCAGTAAGTGTTGCAGTATTGCTGACAAAGTAATTCTATTTTGATCATAGCAATTGCTTGCAAGTATGTGCAGAGAGAGAAGAAGTGATTGTTGCAAGGTGTGGCCCTTGGTCTCCTTGTTCAACACTGTGCTGCAGTGGTTTGCGACAAGGGCTTAACCGCCTCCCGTGCTTGTTAAGTCAAGTGGTTGTATCGGGTATTAATAGGTTGATCTTTTGGTGCAACGGTAGCTAACAATTGGTATCAGAGCTGAGGTCACAGGTTCAAACCATGCGCTTGTGCTAGGGGGGATTGTTACAAGGTGTGGCCCTTGGTCTCCTTGTTCAGTGTTGCGCTATGGTGGTTTGCGACAAGGGCTTAACCACCTCCTATGCTTGTTAAGTCAAGTGGTTGTATTGGGTATTAATAGGTCAAACTTTTGGTGCAACAGCAGCTAACAGTGATGACATTTGCCATTGATATCAAAGGGAGGGAGAAAATCATGTGAAAAAATTAGGGGGAGAAAAAATTTAGATTCACATCAATGTTGCCATCAATGACAAAGGGGGAGATTGTTGCAAATATGTGCTAACTGGTGTTGTCATTGATGTCAACATATCTGTCTTATCATTGGTGTCAAGTATGCTCTTATTTTGTTACTTGCTTATGATGAATATTGATTTGCATAAGTTCTGAAGATCATGAGAATATGTTTCTGATATTGAGTTTCCAAGTACTTTTGAGAAAATTTGCCCTCCTAGTGAAAATAGTGTGTTACAGAGTATCTTGGTTTGAGCCTCTAGTATGAAGATTTGAGAAAGTTTTGTTCACCATTGGTAGTGAGCCTTCTTTTTGTAGTGAGCATTTTGGGCAGTGAGCCTCTGATTTTCAGTATTGTTATTACATATATTATTGTGAGCTAACACTCACCATGGTTTTTCCCTTATAGGGTTTTATATGTAAAAATTCTAGTGTCTCATGTATTGAGTGCATGAATGTGTTAAGTTTCTAATCTCATGCCTTTATGGTTAAAATACAATAAAAGTGTTTAAGTGGATGATGCTTTAATGGGTGGCCTTGACTCAATCAACAAATTTAAGTATATGCAACAGTCAAAAATGATTGTGTTGCTCCCCCTTACTCTGATTCTCTTCTTCTCTTTGGACATTTTTTACTAGTTATTCTTCTCCCCCTTTGACATCAATGGCAAAGGTGTATGTACAAGAGTCAAAATTGTGTCAAAACTACAAAAAGAAACTGCAAAATTTGTCATACTCTGCCACTTATGTACAAATACAATCTTTAACTTAATTAGTTGGTTGAGGGAGGTAGAATATCATTATAAATGGTCTTTAGCAGAGCTAACTCTCCATACCATCTATTCTTTGCATTATCCAAAATTTGAATGTGACCATTTATTAGAAAAAACAAATTTCTCTACCTTCTGCACATCTGAAGATGTATCAATTATTGCTTTTACTTTCAAGGCTTCTGCTGCAAGATTAGTCATTGAATCTATTTTAGGACTTATCAGCCCTCTTATCTAGCACAACTTGTTTTTAACTTCTTCCCTCTTATTCATCAGATTGCTTAAGTTTTTGTGGATATTTAAAACTTGTGTCTCTTTACTATTTATTGATTCAACTGCTGGATCATATGACTTAGAGATATTTAACAATTAGAGATCTAGATCCTTGATTTTTTCTTCTAACTCCTTAGTAACTTCCGTCCATGATAAGCAAAATTTGTATATATCATATGATTCCTTCATATCCTTCTCTATACCTTTGATTCTATTGTCTAATAGAATTTTATCATTGTCCATCATGGTCTTTAATTCAGCTAACCTTTTCTCATTATACTCTTTTCTGACCTTTATTTCTGTAGACTTCTCAAAAGACTCAAAATGAGTACTTATTGATTTTATCAAGCCTTTGAGTTAATCAGTTGATGGCAATGATGTGTCCTTTTGGTATGAAGGCATCAACTTCTCCAAGATATCAGATGCTTCACCAATGAGTTCACTATCCTGTATATGTTATTTCAGCATTTCTTCATGTGCCTTTACATGAAAAATTGTCCCAAGTTTCATCTTTTGTAGTGCGGACATAGAAGCTAGGATTAAAGGACCTTGTAGCAACTCATTTGATTCCAACAATTGACTTTCTTGTTGTTTCTCAAGAAATTCCCTTACCATCTCAACAGGGTCCTTGGTAATGGTGTCAGTAGCAGTGTCTCTTGTTCTTTCATCAAACACCTCATCATCTACAGTCTTCTCTTTACTTGAATGATCACTAGTTTGCTAATCTAGAGGAGGACACATCCTTGTTTGGTCCTTGTCAACTTTGTCTTGATCATCAGCAGTAGGGACTTGATCAGATTCTTCCTTTTTTGAGGCTACTTCCTCAAGGTCTTCCTCCATTTTCTCAAGACTTTTCTCTTCCTCTTGCTCTTCCATTTCATTGTCTCTTCTAGGGCTTACTGGAGGATTTACATCAGTTTGCTCCAAGCCTTGATCAATGCTAACTTCAGGTATAGAATTGTCATCACTAATATTTTGTTCTTCTTTGTCATATATAGTTGGGAGATGAAGTTACTTTAGTACTTCTAGAGTGATATCTTCAGTTTCCTTGGCCAGCTTTTCAATGTCACCTAACATGAGAGTATTTGTCCTTTTATTTGTTCTAAACCTCTTACCAAGTACTTGACAGACCTTTGCTTTTTCTTCCAGAGAGATCTCAGGACATAGTTTTATTGAAAGGAAGCTAGGTGTGTGGAAATCACTTCCTACACTAATCTAATGAGGCGAGGGCTATGCAAATTAAAATTTATCCTAACTATTACAGCAATGTTAAACCATTAACATGAGATATTGTAGCAAAACACAAGAACCAGAAAGTAGACAGAAGAAGAGAGACAAAGATTTACGGTGGGGAAAACCCTTATCGGGTGAAAAACTCAACACTCAGAAACCTACACAATGTATTAACAAATCTGAAAGTTGTTTACAATACACTTGCAATGCAAGATTCAATGGTCTTTGACACTTGTGTCTAGAGTCAATCCAAGAGCATAAAAATACCTATAAACCTGTGATACAAACTCCATCTCCAAGCACCTGTTTATATAGGAAATACAAGGCAATATTGGACCTTTCTTGGGATGGGCATCCAACATGGCTTCATGGACCAAAACCCATGCCTAAGGACACTTGGTCAACATTGTAGAATGTGCCTGACACTAATCCATAGCTTTCATTCCAAAGAGGTCACCTACTTCCAAAATGGGCTACGACAAATGCTCTTACGACACTTACGACCATCATAGAATCTGTCATAGCGGTTACAACTTACAGTTGTAAAAGAATCTGTCATACACATGCTATAAATAGCATATTCTCTTACAACATGTCATATTCCACCTTGGGGCACCCAAATATGCCTTATTCAAAGATGCTTCATGACACATGTCATCACTTGTCTTACAGAGTTCTATTTTTGACTCTTACATGTCATAGATTCATCATAAGAATCTGTCATAACTGTTTCAGTCAAACATTCCCTTACACAACATGGAAGATGCTGACACATGGAAAAATGCTCCTACCACAAAGTGGGATGCCTATCTCCTCATGTGAGGACAAAATTACAATTTGTCATATTCCATGTAGGATTGACACATCACCATGCCACATCACACAATATGACAATATGGAATTTACAAATATTTACTGTTAGACTTAGGGTAGACAACTGAGAGGGGGGGTGAATCAGTTGTCCAAAATTTTCTTCCAAATCAAATACTTAACTCCACACAAGCATAATAGTAAATCAATCGTAAAAGCATAATGCAACAAGTTAAGAGCAGATACACATTAATACACATCACTCCAAGATTTTTGACGTGGAAAACCCGGTTAAGGGAAAAACCACGGGGTGATTAACCCAAGATAATATTCTCTGTTAGAAGAATAGAAAGAACAAAATGGCACATGCCAATTAGGGCTCACTGCCCTAGCACACTACTCACAAGAGTCTCACTACCTACAAGAGACACAATGTCTACAAAAGAATAAGTATCACATACTTGAACTGGTAAATAGCATCTTCACCATGCTTGAGTCAGTTCCATTTAAGCCCAAACCTTCTGCTCTGCCTTTTGCTCTTCTCCTTGCTACCACACACGCATCTCCACAAGTCCATATCTGAAATGACTTCACAATCCCTTATTTATACATGACATCAACTTAGGAACAAACATCTAAGTCGGCAAACATCCACAAGAACATCCACAAGATGTATAATTCATCCGGTTGGCTAGTCACAAAAAGAACACCATCATCTAGAAGTTATTCTTCATTTATGGGACCCCAATTCTAATGTGGACCATAAACACAAACTGAGCACGATCCAAGGACCTCCACAAACTTGCCTGAAATACCAAGAACATCTGCACTTCCTCTACTTACTAAAATCCTTCTCTCCTTCATCCAGAACCTCAAGAACACAGTCTACCATTACTGTCACAAGGGAATAGATACTTTCAGACCTTCAAACCATGAACCAAACGAGTTGACACACCACACAGACTTCCCCAACACTTCCTCAAATCCACAGAACCAGAGAATGCATTTCCGGATCTCACCGGACCTATATGTATCACTCTGTCATCACTGAACATCTGCCGGAACCAGTTTTACTTGAACTTCTATAACTTCTTCATATCTTCATGCAGACCTCTGAAATCTCTACTGGAACATCTTAAGACACATATCTACAAACCCTTTAATCCGCATCCTCTTATCCTCATCCTGTCTTGGATTTTTACCTTATGTCATTACTGTTCTTCACTATTCCTAATTGAGACTAATTTTCTCAATATCCTCAGCACACAACTCATCCAAACCTTATCATTAATGTAACAGGAGTATGTTGACATCAATGACAACACCAGTTAGGCCCATACTTGCAACAATCTCCCCCTTTGTCATTGATGGCAACATATGATGTTAAAAACTGTTTTAACCATCAAGACAAGAAAATCACCTTACTGTCACAACTTCCCTTATCAGCAACAACCATTCACATGTCTTCTCTCCCTTTACTGCTCCCCCTTTGATCAGCAACCACTTGTTCTTCACATGTCTTCTCTCCCCCTTTGACATCAATGGCAAAGGGCACATACTTGCAATTCCACTATTTCAGAACCATGTCTGCTGGTCCACCTAAGTAGCAGCTCCCCATCATCAGTCCGGACCACAAGATGTGACTGTGATATCCACCAGACTGATGCACATTAGTGCACCTTAGTTCACCACTGGAGGGGCAATAACCCCTAACTTCTCCCTGAGATACTCAAAAGAGTCCTTAGGTAGAGGTTTAGTAAAGATGTCTGCAATCTGATCCTTTAAAGGCACAAACTCCAATCTGACTTCATTCTTGTTCACTTACTCTCTCAAAAAGTGAAATTTGATTGATATATGTTTAGTCTTTGAATGCAACACCAGATTCTTGGATATGTTTATTGCACTTGAATTATCATAGAAATTTGTGATGGGCTCCTCATACTCTACTCTGATGTCTCTTAACATCTGTTTCATCCACAAAACTTGAGTACAACTGCCTGTTGCAGCAATATATTTTGCTTCTGCAGTAGACAGAGATATTGCTTCTTGTTTCTTGCTTAACCAAGAAACCAATCTCTTCCCCAAAAAGAATGCTCCACCACTGGTACTCTTCCGGTCATCCACATCTCCTACCCAATCAGCATCTGTATATGCATGAAGAGAGAAATCATGATCTTTAAGATACCACAACCCATACTCAACTGTTCTCTTTAGATATCTAAAAATCCTCTTAATTGCCATAACATGAGATTCTCTAGGATTAGCTTGGAATCTAGCAATAAGACCAACAACCTGCATAATATCTGGTCTAGTTTGAGTGAGATACAACAATCCTCCAATCATTGACCTATATTTTGTCTGATCAACCTTGGGAGAGTCATCATCTTTTCTCAACTTGCATCCGGTTGGCATTGGAGTGTTCATTGGCTTTGAGTCTTCCATCCCAAATTTTCTCAACAATTATTTTACATATTTTGACTAAGAAATGAAGATTCCTTTGTTTGTTTGAGTAATTTGTAGACCCAAAAAGTGTTGATAACTGAGAGGGGGGGTGAATCAGTTATCCTAATTATTTCTTCTTTCTGAACTTTCTTATTAATCAATGCAGTATTAATTCAAACAAGCAAATATTACCATGAAATGAAGAACACATGATACAATATTTTTGACGTGGAAACCCTGTTAAGGGAGAAAACCACGGGGTGATTAACCCAAAGATTATTCTCTATTAGAAGAATAAGGAATTACAAAATGGCACTTGCCAATTAGGGCTCACTGCCCGAGCACATTGCTCACAAAGGAGGCACACTGCCTACAAGGAGACACATTGTCTACAAAAGAATGTTATATAATACTTGAACTGATTGGAAGCATCCACATATGCTAGAGTTCAGTTCCGGTTAGGCTCAGTACATTGATCTGCTGCACTTCATCTTTCCTCTTCTCTTTATTCTGCTTTCCTTTCACATACTGGATCTTTCTTACTGCTTCTGCTCTGCTCTGCACTTATTCACAAATCACATCACACAACTACTACTCTCACAACTAAATCCATCGTGCATATATATCCACACAAGTAATTTCATCACCTTTCTAGTCGGCATCCGGAATAGTCAATCTTTTCACTAATTCTAATCTATCGGCTGAATCCTACCACATCAAGTAATGCAGATCAAGCATATACCTGTAGAAATCATTAATCATGTCAGCCAAGTATGATTCATGCCTTCATAACCTTTAACACCATCAGTAACACATCCGGAAGGTAGTCTGATGTTCTGTCAGTTAGTTCTTCCTTTGTTCATACTGTCACTCAGGAATCCGGTACTTAACTATTCATATCTTTTTCCTCATCTATCACCGGAGGCTAAATCCTTGGAATATACCACTCAAGGTAGTCCTCTTGACTTCCCCAAATCCACACTGCACCAAGATACTTCCTCTAAGAGATCCGGACCAGTCTGTCGAACCTTGCCACATGCTCTGTTCTTGTTCACCGGACCACAATAATCTTCATTCTGACTTCCGGTAGAGACACACCATGACTTACGGATATGTGGGATGACCTTTGTTGCCATCAATGACAACAACGATGAATCCATATAGTGTCTCTTGCCAACAATCTCCCCCTTTGGCATCGATGGCAACACTTAGTGAAAAATGACTAAGTGTTTACACTATGCTCCCCCTTGGCTGATGCTCTGTCTTTATATACATTTTCCGGAGCTCCCCCTTAGTTGGATTCCTCATTTTTCACTGCTCCTCACTCCCCCTTTGACATCAATGGCAAAGGGTAGGGTCCGCACACCAAAATTTTCAAAAATTTACTATACTTGACTGTATATTACATATTCACATAAACTGAAGAATATCTGCAAAGGATGTCTTCAACTGGATGAGTTCTGTAGCCCAACTTTGCTTCATTCTATCCAAAATTGAAATGTGACCACTCAACAAAAATGCAAAAGCTTCTACCCTCTTGAGATCTGTCGGATCATTGGTTTGGGCGGTAGTCTGAGCATCACTTATGGCCTCATGCATGGTTTCTAACTTAGGGATAATAATCCTTCTAAGTTCTCCCATCCGGTTAATTATATTCTTCCTTTCCTTTTCAAAGTTCTTTATTGCATTTGTGATTGCAATAGTTTGACATTCTTGATTTACTATGGAGGAAGAGAGAGGATCAAAACTTTGAGACAAACTTAGTAGTTTGTCATGTTCCTCTTTTATTTTCTTCTCAATTTCTACTGTTGCTTTTGACCAGGAGATACAAAATTTGTAAATGTCACCACCATCCTTAAGAGCATTTTCTAAGCTCTTTATTCTAATACTCATATTTCTCCTATCATTAGAGATTAATCCTAGTACCTCTGAGAATCTCTTATCCAAAAACTCCTTCCAGACCTTTTCTTCAGCTGATTTTTCTAGGGATTCAAAATGTGTACTAACACTGCTAACTAAGGTTTTGAGATTACCGGAAGAGGAGGCTGTGGGATCTTTCTGGACTGATGGCATAATCTTCTCAAGCACTCCGGAAGTAGCCTCTATCAACTCACAGTCTTCCATATGAGACTTTAGGAGTTTTTCATTTGCCTTAGCATTTGCAAATGAAGCTATCTTCATTGTCTGCACCGGAGAGAGGGAATCAAAGTTGAATGGACCTTGTAGAAGCTCCAGTTCATCAATCTCTATTGCTTCTTTGCTCAGAAATTTTTGGACAGTTTGTGCAGTGTCTCTTGCCAGAGACAGATGTTTCTTCTCTTCTGCAGTCTTAGAGCTGCCCTTTGGAATTTTCTCTCCCTCTACATTCCCACCACTGACAGTTGTGGTTTTCTCTGGTGAAGTCTTCTATCCTTCTGCAATCTTTGCACTGTCACCTTCTTTTTCCTTCACCGCTGCTCCTTTCTCTTGTAATTTCTCTTCTTCTTTGGATCCGGAGACTGTAGGGGAAACCGGAGGAGAGATGTTAGTCTGTTCAAGGGCCACTTCTTCCGGAGTAGAGGATTCCAAGTCCACAGCTATTTCTGCACCTAAGTCCTCTACAATAGGAAGATTAAACCTTTTGAAGGCCTTCCAGAGGATCTCTTCTGTATCCATGGCCACCTTGTCAGTCTCACCAAGCATGAGTTGATTCATCCTTGCTTTACTTCTGAACTCATCTTTGCAGTCTTTGAATATTATGTTCATTATCTTGGGATCAATTTGAGGATATAGCTGAATAGCTATCTACTCCCGGATCTCAAGATCTTTTGCCTGGGCATTGTTCTTTCTTATTTCTAATTCCTTCTCTAGACTCTTAGGAATTTCGGAGATAATCTCAATAAAAGCTTTATTGTAAATGTTCAGATACCTGATTGTAGCTTCCTGCAGGATCTTTTGGTCAGCCTCATTGTAGTCATCATAGAATTTGGCCACTGGTTGAAGGTTCCCATCCACAGTGACTGATTTGATTACACTGTCTAGAGATAGGGTGGGCTTTTCAACAAATTTCTCTGCCATTTCTTCCTTGTCTTGGCCTGTGGAGGGTTTAGCGGATCCTTTCTTCTTCTGCTTATTTATTTCCTTTACTCCCTCATCTCATTCAGTTTCCTCTTCATCTCTTTGACTCTCATAAGCCCTTGTGGCTTTCCTCTTGGATCTTTTACTGGATGCCTGGACTTCCAGTTTTGAGCTTTTGGTTGTGGGAGGTGCAGATCTTTTTGATGATCTGGTCTGGGAGGAGGTTTCTATCAGAACGCTTTCTTCACTTTTCTTTTCTGCCCTCTTCTTCTCTTTCTCATCCCCTTCCTTCTTCTTCCAGTGAGCATCAAGTGCCTCCATGGAGATCCCAAGGCCTTGTGCTATATGTTCTACTTCTTTTCTAACCTTCCTCTTGATCTCTGGTTCTCTGAGTTCAACATGGATTTTTATACTCAGTTCCTCAAATGTTTCAAACCTTTCTGCCTTTGGATCTTTAGGCTGACTTAGCATGTGTTGAACATGTAGCTCCACAATCTATTCATCCACTTCATACCCCATGGGCATGATCCACACAGTTCTTGGTTCTACTGCCTCCATTAGGCACTGATCTGTTTCTACCATAAAGCATACTGTGTCTCTATACTTTTCAACAAGAGACTGGGGAATTCTTTATCTTGCATGCATCATGCTCTGAAAGTTCTTGAAATATCCCCACAGGGCTGTTTTTCTTGCTTTAGCATCCCCAAGTCCATGCAAATAATCTCTGATTTGGATAGCAACTGGTCTGTCATTCTGCCATATCCATCCACTGGATCTGGGAAGCTCATTCATGTAATAAAAGAATAAACAAAGGATCAAACTACCATACTTGAAGGAGTTTTTCTTGTCCTTCTTGATCTTCTGCAGATTTTCCAAAAGTTGGTTTAGAAGAAGCTCACACAAGTCATAGTCTGCATCCTCCTTTAGCATTTGATAAGCTGTGTAAATTATAGTTCCCAGTATTGAATTTTCCCTACTGGAGTGATAGATCTTGTAACCAATTATCATAGATGCAAATTTGACATCCAGTTCAGTGATGTCTTCAATTGTCATAGCTCTCTTGTCAAATTTAGATCCGGTTGCATCACTAACTGTCTGATTTTTGATAGACTTGAGAATAGGTAATCCACCGAATGAGTGCAGACCGGTTACAGCCCTAATTGCATCTTTGGTGATCTTGAAAGGCTTGTTCAACCATAGGAAATTGTCATGCACTCTACTTAGTACATACCAGACCCATTCATCTTCTTCAAAACAAGGGAAATGAATGCACTGTGCAAAGTGCTTATCCCGGATGGCTTTGTATTGAGGTTTAATCTCAAAGGGGTCGTCTATCAACTGTTTGTGATAGATATCCATCAATTTTGATTCTCCAAAGTCTTCAAAATTGGCATGTATGTAAACCCTAATGTCCTCCGTATGCAATACACCATGCGGAACACTAGAGAAGGCTCCTAGGGGATCTACCTCCAAAGATTTGTATGGATGTTTCTTGAATATGGGGCGAGGTCTATCAGAGATCTTAACTATATTTAGAGTAGCCATTTTTTAAATATTTGCAGTGAGATATTTGAAAACGGAAAATACCTTATGCGCCTTTGGTTATACGGAGTGGTTGGATTGATTTCTGTGTGTAATAACGTCTGCAAGTGATCTTCGGTGAACTTGATGAATTTTGTTGCAGAGCTCCACTTTTCACTTCTTCTTGAGTGTAGAATGAACAAGTGATTTATGAGAAATCCCTTATATTATTTTGCAAACCCTAATATTTGTTTGCAATAAATGCTCGACCTACATTATTCTGGTTTGCCTTATTCGAATGACTTGAAGAACCGGATTAGTACTGATTTATGAACATCATGCAGATCTTTCAGTTATGAATAAATCAAGATGACACATCACAAGGACATCCCAAATACTCTGTCCAATCTGCAGAGTAAGATAATGCACTTCCGGATCTCTCCAAACCTTTTTGTAATCCTCTATCATTCCAGAGCATTTCCCGGAACAGGTTTTACATGATCGATCACAACTTCTTCACATCTTCATGCGGACCTCTAAAATCTTAGCTGGATCATCTCAAGATTCATATCTACAAACCCTTTACTCCGCATCTTGTGCCTAATCCGGCAACACTTGATTGGCTAGGGGAACAGGATTTTCTTTATGTCTCCCCCTAAGCCAGAGCTCATTTCTTAATTTTCAGAAGGAATATCAACACCAGAGTCTGGTGTGTATCCAACCTCTACCTTCTCTGAACTTTTCTTCACCCAAATCTTGTTCATCTAATTCCTAACTTCATCCGCATTCATCTTTTGTTTACCTTTGTCTTGATTCTGACTATATGCCGAACCTCTTTTGTCCTGATTCTTGCTTCTGCAGACTTTTGCATTATGATCGGACCTATTACAGATTTGGCAAACAACATTTCTTTGCATATTTGACTGATAACCTCTTGATCTACATTGATTAGCCATATGACCTACTCTATTGCAAGTAAAGCATCTACCATTGAATGATTTGTTCATTTGCATATTTCTACATTCATGAGACTTATGTCCATACCTTTTGCAGTTAAAGCATTGTCCGGAGAAGGATGAATTAGTCTAATTCATTCTCTTTCTGCACTAATTAGCTTTGTGACCAAAGTGATTGCAGCTATGGCAATATCCATTGAAGGAAGGATATCTTTGGGCATTGGGTTGTCTTACCGGAGGTTTTCTAGGCCTGTTCCTTGGATTTTCTGATCCAAAATTCTTCTAACCGGATCTGGAGCTTTCTCCTTTCTCATATCCTAAACCACACTTGTCATCTGTCCTCTTTTGACTTCCAAGAAGAACTTCAAGTTGAGCAGAACTTATCTTGAATTTCTCTTTATATTCATTTGCTGTTTGAAGATCCCTTTTGAGAGAGACAATTTGATCCTCAAGTTTTTCTTCATTATCTTTAGCATCTTCAAGATCAGATTCAAGATGTCTGATAATTCCATCCATCTGGTGACAATCTTCTGATTTCTCTTTGAGAGATTGTCTTAGATTGTCTTCAGTTTTTCTTTTCTCTTCAACCTCTTGAGTAAACTTTATAACTCCTGATTCCATTTCATGTCTTACCATAATAACTTCTTTTGATAACTTTTCACATAACTTGGTTTTTTCAGTCAGCTCTTCATTTGCATTACTTTCTTCACTTTGTCTTGCCAATTGCTGGAGCAGCTCTTTTCTCTTTTTCATAGAGAGACTTAATTTGTCTTTTAGTTCTCTCATGAATTCATCAGCCTGTTTAAGTCTTTCCTTTAATTCATTGACTTCAGAGTTTGACTGTTCAAGATCCTCAAGGGCAGTTTTGAGTTGCTCCCTTAAACCATATGCATCCATTTGAACTCCCAGATCTTCCTCAAGCTGTTAGGCTCTATTAGGAGGAACTTAGCTCTGATACCAATTGTTGATAACTGAGAGGGGGGGTGAATCAGTTATCCTAATTATTTCTTCTTTCTGAACTTTCTTATTAATCAATGTAGTATTAATTCAAACAAGCAAATATTACCATGAAATGAAAAACACATGACACAGTATTTTTGACGTGGAAACCCTGTTAAGGGAGAAAACTATGGGGTGATTAACCCAAAGATTATTTTCTGTTAGAAGAATAAGGAATTACAAAATGGCACTTGCCAATTAGGGTTCACTGCCCGAGCACACTGCTCACAAAGGAGGCACACTGCCTACAAGGAGACACACTGTCTACAAAAGAATGTTATATAATACTTGAACTGATTGGAAGCATCCACATATGCTGGAGTTCAGTTCCGGTTAGGCTCAGTACACTGATCTGCTGCACTTCATCTTTCCTCTTCTCTTTATTCTGCTTTCCTTTCACATACTGGATCTTTCTTACTGCTTCTGCTCTGCTCTGCACTTATTCACAAATCACATCACGCAACTACTACTCTCACAACTAAATCCATCATGCATATATATCCGCACAAGTAATTTCATCACCTTTCTAGTCGGCATCTGGAATAGTCAATCTTTTCACTAATTCTGATCTGTCGGCTGAATCCTACCACATCAAGTAATGCGGATCAAGCATATACTTGTAGAAATTATTAATCATGTTGGCCAAGTATGATTCATGCCTTCATAACCTTTAACACCATCAGTAACACATCCGGAAGGTAGTCTGATGTTCTGTCAATTAGTTCTTCCTCTGTTCATACTGTCACTCAGGAATCCGGTACTTAACTATTCATATCTTTTTCCTCATCTATCACCGAAGGCTAAATCCTTGGAATATACCACTCAAGGTAGTCCTCTTAACTTCCCCAAATCCGCACTGCACCAAGATACTTCCTCTGAGAGATCCAGACCAGTCTGTCAGACCTTGCCACATGCTCTGTTCTTGTTCACTGGACCACAATAATCTTCATTCTGACTTCTGGTAGAGACACACCATGACTTGCGGATATGTGGGATGACCTTTGTTGCCATCAATGACAACAACCATGAATCCATAAAGTGTCTCTTGCCAACAAAAAGAAATTCATTTCTCCAAGCATGGACATCTCAAACTCACTTTTCATTTGACTTGCAAAAGTTTTACACATACTATCTCTTCCTCCAAAAATGATATCATCAACAAATACTTCAACAATCAAGATATTTTCATGATCAATTTTGAAATATAAATTATTGTCAGCAGAACCTTTGTTGAAACCAATCTTCAAGAGATGTTTATCTAGTCTTTCATACTAGGCTCTTTGGGCTTGCTTCAATCCATACAGTGCCTTTTTCAGCTTACAAACCATATAACCATTGTCAGACAATTGAAATCCATCTGGTTGCTCAAAGTACACTTCTTCCAAATCACCATTCAAGAAGGCAGACTTGACATCCATCTGATACACTTTGAAATCTTTGAAGGCAGTAAATGCAAGAAATAATATGACTGCTTCAATTCTTACCACTGGAGCAAAAGTTTCTTCAAAATCAACTCCTTCTATTTGAGAGTAACCTTTGCAAACTAATCTGGCCTTATTTCCGATCACTTCACCAGCTTCATTCAATTTGTTCTGGAAGACCCATTTGGCTCCAATCACATTTTTGTTTCTATGTCTGGGAACAAGATCCCAAGTGTGATTCTTCTCAATTTGCATCAGTTCTTCCTCCATTGCCTTAGTCCAATTTTCATCATTGTAGGCTTCATTTACTATCTTAGGTTCAATCTTTAAAATTAGACAATACTTATTAAATTTTGAGAAATTCTCCTCCTTGTTTGCACTCCTTTGCTTTTGTCACCTATGATCTGATCTTTAGAGTGGTTTAGAGTTACATACCTTGGAACTTTGGGAGTTTCTTGTACCTCTAACTCTTGATCAGTCGCATTGAGACTTATCTCTTCTTCCTATCTTACCAGATCAACTTGACTTTGTTTCTTAGAAGAGGCTTGGATACTTTGAATCTGAATACCATTCTGATCATCTTCATCATACTCATGAATTCTTGAGGGTCTTTCAATTTCTTCATCAACCTTTACATTTACACTTTCTACAATCTTTCTCAGTCTCTTATTGTAACACTGGTATGCTTTTCTTTGAGTAGAATAACCCAAGAATATTTCTTCATCACTTCTAGCATCAAACTTTCCTAGATCTTCATCCTTTTTAATGTAACATCTGCTACCCAAAACTCTGAAGTATCTCACAGTGGGACTAATGCCAAACCAGAGTTCATAAGGAGTCTTAACGGTATTGTTTCTAATTTGAACTCAATTGAGAGTGTAGATTGCAGTGCTGACAAATTCTCTCCAATAGATCTGAGGAACGTTTGTTTCCATCATCATGGTCCTAGATGGTCCGGTTCTTTCACTCAACTACTCCATTCTGCTGTGGAGTTCTAGGGGCAAACAACTGTCTCTTTATTCCATGTTTCTCACAGAAGTCTATGAACTCACCGGATGTGAATTCTCCACTTCTATCAGACCTCAGACATTTCAATTTTAATCCGGTTTCATTCTCCACCATGGCCTTGAATATTTTGAATTTCTCGAGTGCTTCTGATTTTTCTTTCAGAAAGCTTACCCACATCATCCGGGAATAGTCATCAATTAGCAACATGAAGTATCTATCACCTTGGATACTCCTAACTCTTGCTGAAGCACAAAGATCAATATGAACTAAGTCCAACCGTCCGATAGAAGACAATTCCTTATTTTTTAATGTGACTGCTCAGTTTGCCCAACTGACATTCTTTGCATAAGCTATTAGTAGGTTTCACTAATTTTGGAAGATCTCTTATAGCCTGAGTATTGCTTATTTTGATGATATTATCAAAATTCACATGACACATCTTCCTATGCCATAACCAACTGATCAATTTGACCAAATAAGCAACTTTTACCAGTACCAACCAAGGGGAAGATATTACCTTTAGTTTGAGTACCGAATGCAATCTCTATTCTGGAACTTTCAAAGATCTTGCATTTTCTATTCCTGAATCTGAGATCATAGCCTTTGTCCACCAGGTGTCCAACACTGAGAAGATTGTGCTTTAATCCTTCAACATACAGTACATTACCAGTTTTGTTCTTTCCATCAAGAGAAATAGTTCCTCTACCTCTTATTCTGCCAGCAGAATTATCTCCAAACTTTACAATTCCTCCTTCATATTTTTCCAAATTTAAGAACTTATTTTTGTCACCTATCATATGGTGAGAGCATCCACTATCAATGACCCAATCATCCTTTGCTTCAACTTGGGCAGCTAGAGCTTTTTCTTCAACTTTATGATTGACAGATACAAAGGATATTGGTTCCTCTTCTTTGATGGCAATAAACACCCATTCATTACCGGATTTGTTTCCTGTCTCTGATTCATCATCTGTTACTCCTTCATTATCATCTTTTTCATGGACATAGTAGCAATTCTTTTGAAACCTTGATCTGTTAGGATGTGGTCTTGAAAATCTTTCCGGACATCTTGAGGCAAAATGACCAATTTTATTACAATTAAAACACTTAAAAGGTAATTTCCCTTCATACTTACTGGATCCTCTTGGCAATCTTTTTGCAATAAGAGCTTCAAGATGAGCAGTTTCAGCTTCTTCTTCTTCCAAGTCTTTTCTTGCTTTTTCATACCATGATAGGTTCCTTGAAGATTTTTCTCTTGGATCAAACCTTTGTTTCCCTTTTACAGAGGATCATCTCCAAACTCGGCCATTTCAAAAGCATCCAACTTACCAACCAATTGATCTCTTGTGACTGTTGTGTGAGCTTTGAATTCTTTGATTGCAAAAGCCTTGATTTTATAAGAGGCAGGAAGGGATCTGAGAACTTTGCCAAAGATCTCTTCTTCACTCAAGGTTCCACCTGCATTTCTAGTTCCACAAACCAGCTCATTCACTCTTGGCATAAAAGAGGTAATATTTTCATCATCCCTCATCTTTAGTTTTTCAAATTTCCCTTTTAGACTTTGTAACCTTATACATTTAACATACTAGTCTCCTTCATGCAAAAGTTTCATTTTATTCCAAATCTCAAAGGTAGTTGGTAGATCAATAACATTTGAGAGTTCTGAGTCAGATAATGCACTTAAAAGATGATGCAGGGACTTCCAAAGGTCATAACTTTTGACTCGGATGTGGGTTTTCTACGAAATTTTACAGGTGGATGTGTTATGAGATGGCCAGTGGTTTCCCAACCCACTCTAGTCGGTTGGACCTCGTCTTGGCACTTTTTTGGGGCTTGAAACTTTCATCTTGGCCCTCAAAATGGCAAATTAGTGTTTTTTTTCTAGTTTTTTAAAAGTTGCTTTTTTTAATAACTCGAAACTCATGTTTTGAATTTAGGATGTTAGTTGGTTTTTCATCCTACCTTAGCTTTATGAGCTTTTTGGGAAAAAACTGGATTCTCAAGATATGATTGTAAAATTACCTAAAATGGCAAAATTTGACAATTGTCGAAATCTACCAAAAAAGGTAATTTTTTGTTTTTTTTGTTTTCTTAGATATAAGAGAGTTTTCTCTCATTGTAGTGGCAGAGTTGATGAATAGAAGTTTTGTTATGTTTCAGCTTCTAAATTTTTGTCTCTCATGTTTAATGGCACAATTCTGTTGAGTGTATGTTGTGTGCTGCATCATTTGGTATCAGAGCAGGAAGATGGCTAGGAGAGGAAGAGGAAGAGGCGGTCTTGCCCAGATGCATAGAGAAATGCAAAATCTGCAAAGGCAAATAACAGAACTTACAACACAGATGGAAACCCAAAGACTGGGTAGAGGAGGAGATGAATCTGATGAAGAGACAGGTCAAGGAGGTGCAAGTCAAGATACAGAACATGAAGAAGAAGAATTAGAAGGCATGAGTTTTGAAGAGAGGATGCTCAGGGCCTTAGAAGGAAAAAATGAAGGGATCAAGGTAGATGTTTCAGATTATGCAGGTAGTCTTAAACCAAAGGAGTTGATAGACTGGTTGAATGGCATGAGAAAATTTTTTGAATGGAAATCCATGACAGAGGAGAAGAAGGTAAAATTTGCATGCACCAAATTAAAGGGTCATGCAATGATTTGGTGGGATCATCTTCAAAAGGAACGAACAAGGAAAGGCAAGGATAAGATCAGGACATGGAATAAAATGGAGAAGAAGTTGAGAGAAAAAATTTTGCCCATAGATTATGCGCAAACCCTTTTTCGTAGGTTTCAAAATTTAAAGCAGAACCTCTCTTCTGTGCAAGATTATACAAATGAGTTTTATACACTGTCTATACGTATAGAGCATCAAGAAACTGATGAACAAATGGCTGCTAGATATGTGAATGGCCTAAAATTTTCTATTCAAGATGAATTGAGCATGCATCGACTCAACAATATGGAAGAGGCTTACCAATTGGCTCTAAAGGCTGAAGAAAAACAAAACAAACAGTACCATCAAAGGAATAGAGGAGGAAGAAGGGGTACATCAACCCCATTTCGAGGAGGTTCAAATTATGGCAGGGGACAGTCATCCCATGGTTTGGAAAAACAAGTAGACACTCGGCAAGATCCTCCGAATCAAGAACGAGGAAGGGGATTTCAAAGAGGTAGAGGTTATGGTAGCGGTAGAGGATGGGAAAACCAGAGAAGGCCTTTCACTTGTTTCAGATGTGGAGAAGAAGGTCATAGGGCATTTGAATGCTCCAATTATAACATGCAAGAAAGAAATCAAGGAGGACAACCTAGGGTCAACATGATTCAAATACAGCATGAAGTGGAAGGGACAGAACTGGAGGTTCCACCAGATGTGGGAGAAAGTCTCATGATGAGAAGAGCAATGGTGATTCCAGAGAAGGAGAAAACACAAGACAAAAGCTCTGATGGTTCATGGCTTCGAACCAATATCTTCAAAACTAGATGCACTTCAGGTGGCAAGGTATGTCAAGTCATTGTTGATGGAGGTAGTTGTGAAAATATGGTTTCTAAAGAAATGGTAGACAAATTGAATTTACACTGTGAAAAACATCCTCATCCGTATCGCATTGTATGGTTTAAAAAGGGAAATGAAGTCACTGTTGATAAAAGATGCCTAATTAAGTTTAGCATAGGGAAGATCTATCAGGATGAGATATGGTGTGATGTTGTCCCAATGGATGCTTGTCATGTGTTATTGGGAAGGCCACGGCAGTATGATAGAAAAGTTATGCATGATGGAGAGAAAAACACATACACCTTTTGGAAAGATGGCACTAAGGTGATTTTATTGCCTCTCAAGGATGAAGGAAAAGGTGAGACCATGTTGTCTGAAAGAGATCTTGTTAAAGAAATGAAGGTGACAGGGTGTTGCTATGCATTAGTAGTGAAAAAAGGTGAAGAGGAAGACATTTCAATTCCCCCAGAAGTAGCCGAGCTATTGAAAGAATTTGTTGATGTTTTACCTAATGAATTGCCTGATGGTGTACCGCCAAAGAGAGATATTCAGCATCATATTGATTTGATTCCAGGAGCAACTCTACCCAACCAAGTAGCTTATAGGATGAATCCAACACAACATGCAGAGATGAATAAGCAAGTAACAGAACTCCTAAGTAAAGGTGTGGTGAGAGAGAGCATGAGCCCATGTGTTGTACCTGCATTGTTAACCCCAAAAAAAGATGGAACATGGAGGATGTGCACTGATAGCAGAGCAATTAATAAGATTACCATCAAGTATCAGTTTCCTATACCTCGTATGGAGGACATGATGGATGTCCTTGCAGGGGCTAAATATTTCAGCAAGATCGACCTACAAAGTGGCTACCACCAAATCCGAATTCGAGAAGGGGATGAGTGGAAGACAGCCTTTAAGACTAGAGATGGATTATATGAGTGGATGGTTATGCCATTCAGGTTATCAAATGCACCTAGCACATTTATGAGATTGATGAACACTATACTACGCCCTTACATTGGTAAGTTTGTGGTAGTTTATTTTGATGATATTTTGGTATTTAGTAACAGCAAAGAAGAGCACTTACAACACTTGAGGATCATCTTTGGTGTGTTAAGGAAGGAGGAGCTCTATGCCAATTTGAAAAAGTGTAGGTTCATGCAGGACAGTTTGGTTTTTTTAGGCTTTGTCATTTCTAAAGATGGTGTCAGAATGGATCCAGAAAAGGTCAGGGCAATTCTAGAATGGCCTAGTCCAAGCAGCATCATAGTGATAAAAAGTTTTCATGGCTTGGCCACTTTCTATCGAAAGTTCATTCAAAATTTTAGTAGTATTGTAGCTCCTATAACAGATTGCACCAAAGGGAGGGAGTTCGTATGGACCAAGGATGCTGAGGAGAGCTTTAAGTACTTGAAGAAAAAGGTAATAGAAGCACCTATACTTGCATTGCCAAATTTTGATAAAGTATTTGAAGTAGAATGTGATGCCTCCCATGTGGGAATAGGTGCTATGCTTAGCCAAGCTGGAAAACCTATAGCTTTCTTTAGGGAAAAGCTGAATGCAGTGAGAAAGAATTATTCTACTTATGATTTGGAATTTTATGCAATTGTTCAAGCATTGAGGCATTGGAGACATTATCTAGTTCCCTAGGAGTTTGTATTGTTTACAGATCATATTGCACTAAGATACTTGAACACACAGAAAAAGTTGAATAGTAGGCATGCCAAGTGGGTCTCTTTCTTACAGGGTTACAACTTTGTGTTGAAGCATAAGTCTGGAAAACAAAATCAGGTTGCAGATGCGTTAAGTAGGCGTGTTGCACTTTTGACCACAATGGAAGCTGAGGTGATTGGTTTTGATGCCATCAAAAATTTGTATGAGTCTGATGATGATTTTTGGGAGATTGTGGAACAATTGAAGGCACCAATATCTGGTAACTTGGATCACTTTAGGGGTGAATATTTTATGCAAGATGGGTATCTATTTAAAGGAAAACAACTATGCATACCGGCTGGCTCTATGAGGGACAACATTATCAGAGAATTTCATAGTAGTGGGTTGGCTGGACATTTTGGTAAGGACAAGACAATAGCCTTGATAGAAGATAAATATTACTGGCCAAAGATGAAAAGGGATATAACTAAGTATGTAACAAGGTGTAGAATCTGCCAAGTGGCTAAGGGACATTCACAGAATACAGGATTGTATATGCCCTTACCAGTACCAGCTGCACCATGGACAGATTTGAGCATGGACTTTGTGTTGGGACTTCCACATACTCAACGAGGTAATGATTCCATTTTTGTAGTTGTTGATAGGTTCTCCAAGATGGTTCATTTTATTGCCTGTAAGAAAACTAATGATGCAACGAGGGTAGCAGAGTTATTTTTTTTAGAAGTTGTTAGACTACATGGTGTTCCAAAGACTATTACCTCTGACAGGGATACCAAATACCTCAGTCATTTCTGGAGGACTTTATGGAAGAAGATGGGGACCAAGTTACAGTTTAGTAGTGCCTATCATCCTCAAATAGATGGGCAAACAGAGGTAGTTAATCGGAGTCTGGGAAATTTGCTGAAGTGTATTGTTGGAGAAAAGCCAAAACAATGGGATTTGGCATTACCCCAGGCCGAATTTGCCTATAATAGTTCTGTTAACCGATCAACAGGAAAGTCCCCTTTCTAGATTGTGTATGGCAAGAATCCTCAGGGTGTTCTAGATTTGGTACAGCTACCAATGAAAGATCGGGTCAGTGATGATGGGGAAGCATTTGCAGAACACCTTCAACAGTTGCAACAAGAAGTGAGACAGAAGTTGCAGGATAGTAATGAGAGGTATAAGAATTCAGTGGATACTAGTCGGTGACATCAGACATTCAGTGAAGGTGACTTAGTGATGGTATATTTGAGAAAAGAGTGGTTTCCTACTGGAACATATCACAAGTTGAAGTACAAGAAAATTGGTCCTTGCAGAATTACAAAGAAGATCAATGATAATGCATATGAGGTCAGTTTACCAGATAATCTCGCTATTTCTCCTGTGTTTAATATTTCTGATTTATATGCATTCCATGGTGAGGATGATGCTGAAGATAGTCAACCAGAGGTGGCATGGCACAACCACATTCCCCATAAGAAGAAGGAAAAGATTGCACAGATTCTTGATAAGAACACTATCTACACTCGGCAAGGGCATTACAACAAGTATTTAGTACAGTGGGAAGGATTGCCACCAACAGATAGCACATGGATTATAGAGTGGGAAGTGCAGAGGTTAGATCCCGTCAAATGGTAGCAGTTTGAAGACACTCACTTGCAGGAGCTACGTTCTTTTCAACCAGAGGAGAAATGATGCAACACACAACATACACTCAATAGAATTGTGCCATTAAACATGAGAGACAAAAATTTGGAAGCTGAAACATAACAAAACTTCTATTCATCAACTCTACCCCTACAATGAGAGAAAACTCTCTTATATCTAAGAAAACAAAAAATTTCCTTTTTTGGCAGATTTCGACAATTATCAGATTTTGCCATTTTAGGTAATTTTACAATCATATCTTGAGAATCCATTTTTTTTCCAAAAAGCTCGTAAAGCTAAGGTAGGACGAAAAACCAACTAACATCCTAAATTTGAAACATGAGTTTCGAGTTATTAAAAAAAGTAACTTTTAAAAACTAGAAAAAAAACACTAATTTGCCATTTTGAGGGCCAAGATGAAAGTTTCAAGCCCTGAAAAAGTGCCAAGACGAGGTCCAACTGACTAGGGTGGGTTGGGAAACCACTGGCCACCTCATAATGCATCCACCTGTAAAATTTCGTAGAAAACCCACATCCGAGTCAAAAGTTATGACCTCCGGAAGTCCCTGCATCAAAAGAGCCTCTTTGGTCCGCAGATTGTTTTCGGCATCTGTGATTTCATTTAGGGTTGTCGGACCACCCTATGGAGGTACATAAGATTTTGCAACCATGGACTAGTATGCAAATCCCATACACTGCAAGTCACATTTCATGTGACTTTTCTAAAGAGCAAAGTTAGTTCCATCAAATTTCAAAACTATCCTTCTTGTAGGACGACATCCTGGATCTCCTCAAGCGGTTAAGCTCCTTTCAGAGGAACTTAGCTTTGATACCAATTGTTAGACTTAGGGTAGACAACTGAGAGGGGGGGTGAATTAGTTGTCCAAAACTTTCTTCCAAATCAAATACTTAACTCCACACAAGCATAATAGTAAATCAATCATGAAAGCATAATGCAACAAGTTAAGAGCAGATACACATTAACACACATAACACCAATATTTTTGACGTGGAAAACCCAATTAAGGGAAAAACCACGGGTTGATTAACCCAAGATAATATTCTCTATTAGAAGAATAGAAAGAACAAAATGGCACATGCCAATTAGGGCTCACTGCCCGAGCACACTACTCACGAGAGGCTCACTACCTACAAGAGACACAATGTCTACAAAAGAATAAGTATCACATACTTGAACTGGTAAATAGCATCTTCACCATGCTTGAGTCAGTTCCATTTAAGTCCAAACCTTCTGCTTTGCCTTTCACTCTTCTCCTCGCTACCACACACTCATCTCCACAAGTCCATATCTGAAATGACTTCGCAATCCCTTATTTATACATGACATCAACTTAGGAATAAACATCTAAGTTAGCAAACATCCACAAGAACATCTGCAAGATGTATAATTCATCCGGTCAGCCAGTCATAGAAAGAACACCATCATCCGGAAGTTATTCTTCATTTTCGGGACCCCAATTCTAATGTGGACCATAAATAGGAACTGAGCAGGATCCAAGGACCTCCACAAACTTGCCTGAAATACCAAGAACATACGCACTTCCTCTACTTACTGAAATCCTTCTCTCCTTCATCTAGAACCTCAAGAACACAGTCTGCCATTACTATCACAAGGGAAGAGATACTTCCAAACCTTCAAACCACAAACCAAATGAGTTCACACACCACACAGACTTCCCCAACACTTCTTCAAATCCACAGAACTAGAGAATGCATTTCTGGATCTCACTGGACCTATCTGTATCACTCTGTCATCACTGAACATCTGCCAGAACCAGTTTTACTTGAACTTCTATAACTTCTTCATATCTTCATGTGGACCTCTAAAATTTTTACTGGAACATCTTAAGACCTATATCTACAACCCCTTTAATCCGCATCCTCTTATCCTCATCCTATCTTGGACTTTTACCTTATGTCATTACTGTTCTTCACTGTTCCTGATTGAGACTAATTTTCTCAATATCCTCAGCACACAACTCATCCAAACCTTATCATTAATGTAACAGGATTATGTTGACATCAATGACAACACCAGTTAGGCCCATACTTGCAACATTTACAACATAGGCAATTAAATAATAAATGTAAGCATTACAAATGTAAGGAATTACCAAGGTTGAGACACCTTAATTCCTAGCATTCTCCCACTTGTCGAACACCTTGTAAGAGCCAATAGAAAAATAGGATTTAACTGCCATAAGCTGAGAGGCCCATTGACTCTGAACACCATCTAAACTTCTCTGTACTCACTGGTTTCGTCAATGCATCAGCAACATTCTTTGAACTATCTACCTTCTCCAAATTTACCTTTCCATACTCAACCATGTCTCGCATGAAGTGAAACTGAACATCAACATGCTTGGTTCTAGCATGGAAAGTTGGATTCTTTGCAAGGCAAATTGCATTCTGACTGTCACAACTAATCATTATCTGTCCTTCATCAACACCAATATATGAATACAATCTCTTAAGCCAAATGGCTTCCTTACAAGCATGAGTTGCTTCCATATACTCAGCTTCTATCATGGACAAAGAAACCACAGGTTGTCACTTACTCATCCAACTAATAGCACCACCAAATAGTGTAAACACATAAGCAATGGTGGATCTCCTGCTGTCAATGTCACCTACCCAATCTGAATCCACAAATCCATGAATCAATAGAATGCGGAGGTCCTGAAACATTACCATGATAGCAAATAGAATACTCAGAAGTACCCCTCAAATATTTGAACACTCGCTTAACTGCATCCTAATGAACTCGTCTAGGATTAGCCATAAATTGACTAAGGACTCCCACTGCTTGGGCAATGTCTGGTCTTGTACAAACCATAGCATACATCAAACTTCCAACAACACTAGCATAAGGTACTTTGCTCATGTCCTCCACCTCACTAGGAGATTTTGGACAATCCTCAACAGACAACTTTGTCCACAAAGAAATGGGAACACACAATAAATCCATGTCCTTCTACTGTAATCATCTATAAAAGATACAAAATACACAAACTTTGATAACGAAGGAACATTAACAGGACCAAACACATCAGAATGAATAAGGTCCAACACACCAGAAGACTTATGAGAACTCGAGTAAAACTGAACACGGTTTTTTTTTTCCATAAATGCAATGTTCGTAAAAGTCAAACTCAAGATTACAATCATCTAACCCCTTAATGAGGTTCTTTATTTTTAGGGTATGCAGACCCTTCTCACCAATGTGACCAAATCTCTTATGCCATAACATTGTCTTTTCAACAGGAAGTTTAACTTCTAATGCACGATTACAACCATCAAGATTAGAAACAACATATTTCTTCACTACTCATTCTGATGGTGGGGATGAAGTGACTGATGCCCTCTTCCTTGAGTCAAAAGAACTATTACATTATGTAATGCATGCCTCCGGCTGAAACAGAGTACCTCTCCTAGTACCATTAGCAAGAACCATAGCTCCTCTAGTCATCTTGCATCCTTCTTTTGAAAAGACAACTTGCACACCTGCATCATTCAACATACTTACAGAAAGTAGGTTCTGTGCTAAGCCTAGGATGTGCATAACCCCAGAGATCCCCTACACTCAACCATCAGGGAATCAAATAGAGACTCTTCCACAACCAACAATCTTCAAATGAGAGTCATCACCCAGATACACCTTTCCACCATCGAACTCCTCATACTTAGTGAACCAGTCTCGATGCAAGGTCATGTGGAATGATGCACCAGAGTTGATTAGCCACACATCATCAAATGCATGGGTTGCCAGGGATGCGATGAAAGCATCACCATCATCTTGTGACTTGTCAAAATCTAAATCAGGAGCTTTCTTCTTCTTCTTCTTCTCCTCTTTGCATTCCTTTCAGAAATGACTAGTTTTGCCATAGTTCCAACACAGTGCCTTGGACTTTCCAGGAGATTTGGATCTATCCTTCTCAGCTTTCTTGTCCTTCTTCTTCCCTTTCTCCTTGGGTCTTCCACAAATTGCAAGGGCCTCTTTGGCTGCCTTAGAAGACTTTCTCTACATCTCTTCAGACAACAGCAAAGAAACCACTTCTTCCATTTTGAATGTGGATGTGGTGCTTCCAATAGCCATGACAAGATGATCCCATGAGTCCGGCAAAGAACAAAGCAAGGTCATACATTGATCCTCCTCCTCCATCTTTACACTAATAGATGTCAACTGTGCAACCAGCATGTTAAAAGCATTCATATGTTCAGCAACGAATCCCCCATCCTCCATTCAAAGAGAATACAACTTCTTTCTCAGAAAAATTTTATTAACCAGGGATTTTGCTTGATACACATCTCCCAACTTCTTCCAAAGTAGTTTTGCAGTAGTCTCCTCATGGACATTTAACAACACAGAATCAACAAGACTAAGTCTTATGAGACCCTTAGCCTTCCGATCCTTGAGATCCCACTCATCTTGTGACATTGCAACTGGCTTAGTTCCATTAACACTTTCCCAAAGGTCTCAGTCAACAAGCATGTCTTCCATCTTGAGCTTCCACAGCTCAAAATTACTGCCATTGAACTTCTCCACTTCAAACCTTCCTGATGTGCTTGCCATATCCTTGCTACAATAAGATATAGAATGCTCTACACAGAATCCCACTCAACCTAATATTAGCTCAAAAAAAACCCTACCCAACAACTAGGACCAAAGGTGATCAAGCTCTGATACCAACTGAAATGAAGCTAGGTGTGCAAAAATCGCTTCCTACACTAATCTAATGAGGAGAGGGTTATGCAAATTCAAATTTATCCTAACTATTACATCAATTTTAAACCATTAACATGAGATATTACAGTGAAACACAAGAACCAGAAAGTAGGCAGAAGAAGAGAGACAAAGATTTACCGTGGGGAAAACCCTTATCGGGTGAAAAACCCCACACTCAGAAACTTGCACAATGTATTAACAAATCTGAAAGTTGTTTACAATATACTTGTAGTGCAAGCTTCAATGGTCTTCAACACTCATGTCTGGAGTCAATCCGGTAGCATAACAGTACCTGTAAACCTATGATACAAACTCCATCTCCAAGCACCTGTTTATATAGGAAATACAAGGCAATATTGGACCTTTCTTGGGATGGGCATCCAACATGGCTTCATGGACCAAAACCCATGTCTAAGGACACTTGGTCAACATTGTAGAATGTGACTGACACTTTTCCATAGCTCCCATTCCAAAGAGGTCACCTATTTCCAAAATGGGCTATGACAAATGCTCTTACGACACTTACGACCATCATAGAATCTGTCATAGCGGTTACAACTTACAGCTGTAAGAGAATCTATCATATACATGCTATAAATAGCATATTCTCTTACAACATGTCATATTCCACCTTGGGGCACCCAAATATGCCTTATTCAAAGATGCTTCATGACACATGTCATCACCTATCTTACAAACTTCTATTTTTGACTCTTACATGTCATAGATTCGTCATAGGAATCCATCATAACTGTTTCGGTCAAACATTCCCTTACACAACATGGAAGATGTTGACACATGGAAAATGATCCTACCACAAAGTGGGATGCCTATCTACTCATGTGAGGACAAAATTACAATTTGTCATATTCCATGTAGGATTGACACATCATCCCACAATATGACAATATGGAATTTACAAATATTTACAACATAGGCAATTAAATAATAATTGCAAACATTACAAATGTAAGGAATTACCAAGGTTGAGACACCTTAATTCCCAACATTTATTAGTGCATATTCTCTAAGCTCAATGTCCTTTGCCATAGCTGCTTCCTTTCTGACAGACATAATGCTTCCAAGAGTATCAGGGAGATCAATGATTATCTCAATGAGAGATTTATTATATATCTCCATATATCTTATTATTGCAACCTCAATGATGCCTTTGTCTACATAATTATATTCATCATACAGTTGAGCTATAGGTTTTAGATTTCCATCAACTGTTATAGCCTTTAATACATCTTCCAAATTAATTGTGGCCTCTTCTTTCTCAAGCTCTACTTTCTTCACCTTTTTCCTTCCTTTGCCCATTCCATATGGCTTGTCTTGTTTAACACTGGAGGCTTCAGTTGCTTTTATTTTCATCTTATTGACCTCTTCATCTAATTATGTTTCTTCAACACTTATACTCACATGCATCTTTTTGGCTTTGGTTTTCATTCTTTTGTGTCCTTTTTCAGCAAGTGCTTCCACAGAGGGTGTGGGACAAGAGGATGCAGATGTAGTTTGTGAAGTAGTTTCTCTTGTTGTCTTCTTTGTTACTATAGGCTCCTTCTCTTTCCTCTCAGAATCCTCTGGAGGCTTTTCAGGTTCACTTTCCTTCATTCTTTCAACTGTCCTGGTTGCTCCAGATCTTGCTCTTGTTTTAGCAATCTCCTCTTTGGTAAGTCCTATTTTTTGGGCATACTCCTCTACCAATTTCTTCATCTTTTTCTAAGTTTCTAGTTTTCTCAGTTCAACATGCACCTTCACAGTTAACTCCTCATAAGTGCCAAATCTTGGCTCAGTGGGTTCCCTAGGTTTCTTTAACATAAGGTCAAGATAACCATCCAATATGTTTCCTGCCACTTCATACCCCATTGGGAGGACCCGGATTGTCTTAGGCTCAATAGCCTCCATCATGCATTGATCTTTCGTTATAATGAAACATATGTCATTCTTATATTTCTCAACAATTGACTTGGGGATCCTTTCCCTAGACTACATGACCTTTTGGAAATTCTTAAAATAGCCCCATGGGGCTATACTATGTGCATCATAACTTCCTATATTGCTTAGTTGATTTCTTATTTGTACTACAATTGCTTTATCACTAGACCAAAAAAATTTTCAATCCCTGGTAACTCTTGCATGAAATAGAAAAATAAGCAAATGATTAACTTACCAAACTTGAATGGATATTTTGATTCCTTTGTCTTCTTAAGGTTCTCCATTAACTGTTGCCAGAGCAACTCATAGATGTCATAATCAACATTTTTCTTCACCATCTCATATGTTGTGTATATGGCAGTATCGGAGACAGAGTTGCCCCGGTTGGTGAAGTAAATCTTATACCTGATCACCATTGATGCAAACCTTACTGCATGATCTTCAATATCATTGACTGTCAATGCTCTTTTATCAATTTTAGCTCCAGTAGCATCCATCACTGTGTCATTCTTCACAGCCTTTACTACAGGCACTTTTCCGGTAGAGTTCAGTCCTATAAGAACCCTTATGGCATCCTTAGTTATCATGAATGGTTTTTCAAGCCACATGAATTCACCGTGGATCATGCTTAACACATACCAGACCCATTCATATTCAACGAATGTTGGGAAATCTATATACTGAATAAATTTCTTCTCTTCCAATGCCTTATATTTTTCCTTCATATCAAAATTATCATCGCTTAGATGTTTTAGATACAAATCTATAAATTGGCGATCGCCATGTTCTTCTAGGGCAACATGAATGTAAGCCCTAATATCCTCTGCATGCATTACGCTATACGATACTACTAAAAATGCACCATTTGGCTCGACTTCTATTGATTTGAAGGGATGTTTCTTGAATTTGGTCGTGCTCTCTTAGTGATATCAATAACTTGTGGTGTCGCCATTTCTAAAATTCAAACAAGTTCACGGTAGGGTTTTAAACTGTAAATACCTCTTTTTACTAAATTATGGCTTGCTCTGATTTGCTTTGAATCACAGGAAATTGTTGCAGTCACTTAGAATCTTTCTTCATCTCTCCTTGGACTCTTGATAGCTCAAATGTAAAGTGATTAATCTTTTGGATACAACCCTTTTATCCTTTATTTACCAAAACCTAATTGTCATTTAATGTTATTTTCAAAAAGTTGTTAAACACTTTACCAATAACCACAATCGATCAAGATTGCTCTGCAATGTGCCACATCAAGTCTTTTTCTATCAGTTTCTTCTCCAAATGATCCATTCAATATTGTTTTAGCTTATACCTTAGTGCTGGATCTCAGCACCGGTTATCTGGCTAGGGGATCAATATTTTCAATAAGAGCTCTCCCTGAGCCAAAGCACCCAATTCACTTCCCGAAGGAAGTATCTATACTAGAGGCTAGTGTGGATCCATCCTTGACCTCATTTACATCCCTCTTAACCCAAACCTTACTCATTTCCTTCTTGATTTCTACTGGATCAACCTTGTTCTTACCTTTGTCTTCTCTCTTCTCTATTTTCCTCTTTTCTGCAGGATAGTCTCTTTTCTCATTCTTGCTTCTGTAGAATTTTGCAATGTGTCCAAGCCTATTGCAATTGTAGCATACCATATTTTTCTGTCCTTGATTCCTTCCATTTGTTTGATTTATTCTTGATCTGCATTTGTTATCCATATGTCCAAATCTATTGCAAGCAAAGTACTTTCCAAAAGATTGAGTATTTATTGCATTGTTGAAACTAGTCCTTATCATACTTCTACATTCATTTGCTTTATGACCAATTTTCTTGCAATTAAAGCACTGACTAGAGAAAGGTGAAGCATTTTGATTCATTCTACTCTAGCACTGAGTAGCCCTATGACCATACTTATTGCATTTAAAACAGTAGCCATTGAAAGATGGGTATCTTTGAGCATTTGGCTGCCTGATCAGAGGTCTTCTAGGTCTTTTTCTCTTATTCCAGAACTGGTTGCCTTTGTTTTTCTTCATCTCAGTGTTTCCTTGACCTAATTTAGAACTTTATCCTCTTTCAAATCCCAAACCTTTCTTGTCATCTAGAATTTTTTTACTATCAAGAAGTTCATCAAGCTTTGCAGAGCTTATTTTGAATTTTTCTTTGTAACTATTTACAACCTCCAAGTAAAATTTTAGAAGCACAACATCTTTTGCCAACTTTTCACATTCTTCAGACTTGTCTTTCAAAACTTGATTCAATTGATTCAGATGCTTCTCAACTTCTTCTTTCTCTTCAATCAGCATTGTTAAATCACTTAGGGTTTCATTTGTTGCTTTCAACTATTCACTTATCTCTTTGCTTCTATCTTTTGATCTCTTTATTTGCTCTCTTAGTTTAAGGATGCATTCATTAGCTTCTTTGACATTTTCCCTCAAATCATGAGTATCTACTTCATACTTATCAAGATCTTCAAGAGCAGTTTTCAATTCTTGATTATTGACATATGAGCAATTATCAATTGTAACATTACCTAGAGTAGGATACCTTCTAGTTGCCATGAGTAAACTTTCCTAGATCTTCCTTAAGCTGTTAAACTTCTTCCAAGGAACCTTGCAATAACACCAATTGTTGATCACAAAGAATACTAAGAGGGGGTGAATCAGTATTCTATAAAACTTTTCTTTCACATGTTCATTTATCCATTTACCAAATTCAATAACATGAAAGTAAAACAAACATAAGAAGAGCAGCCACAAAGTCTTAACACATAGACACTAGGATTTTTATGTGGAAAACCTAAAAAGAGAAAAACCACAGTGAGTGTTAACTCACAATATATTATGATATCAAAACCAGATTGCATGAAGGCTCACTGCCTTAGGGCTCACTACCCAAGGACTCAATGTCTAAGAAGTGCTTACTATAATAGGCTCACTTCCAAGAAAAGATAAGAGAAGATAGAAGAAAGATTGGCTCACTGCCAAAAGAAGACTACTACAAATGCATCTGCAAAATGTTGGAATGTGATTACATTGATTTCTTAATACACAGACTCAAAAGTCTTCATCATATCTTTACTACTTTTCTACTCAGCTACATTAACTATGTTCTTCTGCCCTTACTATTCCTCTCTGATCACTAGATTCAAATTCGCACTATATTCGTACATCTTCCATGACCAACACCAAAATCCACCAAGTATATATATATATATATATAATATGCAATATGATTTATCTTACAACTAGGTCGGCAGGCCAAGCATGAAGCATGTACACAAATATTATACCTTGTTGGCTTGATCTTAGGAACAAATAGTAATGCGGACCCAAACAAACATTCAAGAATCTTAATATAGGTCAAGACGTCTAGTAGAGCCACTTAGAATGACAATTCAAACATTCACTAGTACAAAAAGAGCAATATATTACTAAAAAAACTACTAAAAACTACTTATAAATGATCAAACATGGTCACGTGACCATTAGTAGTTTATTGCCAGTCATTTATAATGTGACCAAATTGATGACTAAACCATTTTTAGTCATTTATTGGTTGTTTTGATTGATCGATTTGGTAGTATATTTAGTCGTTGATTTAGTCATTGATTGTTGTAATCTGGTCACTTATTTAGTCATTTTTATTCACTGATATATTTAGTCATTAATTTAGTCATTGATTGTTGTTAACTGGTCACTTATTTAGTCATTTTTATTCACTGATTTTTGTCCATTGGTAGTGTATTTAGTCATTAATTTTAATCATCATTTTGATCAATTTGGTAGTATATTTAGTCATTTTTATTCACTGATTTAACATTGGTCATATATTTAGTCATATTTATTCACTGTTCACTGATTTCTGTCAAGTGGTAGTATATTTAGTCAATTTAATTATTACTTGACATCAATTAGTAGTGTATTTAGTCATTTTGAATCTTGCATTTAGTCATTAGTATATTTAGTAGTATATTTCAAAGCTTGCACAATGAAACAGCTTCGAGAAGGTAAAAACAACTTATTTTATTGATCAAAAATGCTTACAAACAACATACATACAAATCTGAAAATAAGTTACAATGCTTTATCTTTGTTAAAAAAACCTTCATGGTTACAATATATAGCTCAAAGAATGAGCAAAAGACTAATTTTTTGAGTATCACTGAGCATAGAAGCACAAAGACATTCATAGATGTCTTCTTCATAAATCCATGACTGTCCCATGAAACTCACTTTCCTAGTTCAAGATCACATTGTCATCTCTGTAGAGATCCTATCTCATGCACCCAACTTGCTCTAGTTCATAAGCTGCCACTATGAATTGTTACCTGTAGCAATAAATTGTCCTTATCTCTGATCATTATGCCTCTGATGAGTGTCATCTTTGGTAGGATGCCTCAAATGTCATGGACTGTTATTCAACAATATTGCCTTATGACTAGGTTATACATTGTCCTAATCAAACTTTTAGCTTCTTGAAATGCATTGTCCAATCAATTGTCAACCTACTATCATGCATTTTTTCTTTATAAAATAAAATGCCTCATGACAGCCACTACCTAGCTCATTATTCTGGCATGCTTTCACTTGTACTCTGCCTCCCATCAATGTAGAACACTACCCCTCTATTGAATGTCTTGACTACCTCTAACATCACTATATCTTTTCCAAATTCCTTGAAAATAGTTCATCACTACTACTGTTACCTAGGTATGCACTCTATGTCATCTACCAGACTGTTACAAGTTCACACAGTCCATCATTGGTTCTATCACTTATCAAATCACTGTCATGACCAACTGTCATATCATATCATCACCTCTAATATCAAAATCAACATCCCATTATGATACTATTGTTGCAAAATATCTGTGTCTTGGCAGATAGCTCATGATAACCCTCAACCTTGTTGTTACTCACTTGTACCAACTCTATGGTACTGTCCTAGGTGTTCATCTAACATGAAGACTCTTGACTATCATGAGATTTGGAAGTGTCAAATACATAGTAGAAGGTTGTCTCCTTACCCCTTTAAATGCCTCTTGAGACACTGACAAGATTGTAACCTTTGCATAGTTCTTCTAGTTCTTCTCATTGACTCTAAGATTATATTTTAATGTTTGCATGATCAATGTATTTTGCATGAATCTCTTCCCCTTGACAGTCACTTGTAGGTTTTCTTCATGTATAGCTTGAAGCTCTTTCACAGACTATCTTTACAAACAACAAAGAGAGGACCTGCAAAGCAAAAATATAGTTTTCAATAATTAATCAATGATTGGCAGTTCTAAAGCCAACTTTTACAACCTTTGCTAGCATCCTCCCAGCCTGTGACAAAATGGGAGCTTTGCAACAGGGTATAGATATCCATCAAAGCATAAAGGATAGAGAAATTGTGTTAGATGTTTTAGTGGCAACTACCCTGGTAGACATGTATGTAAAATGTGGAAACATAGACAAAGCATGTGAACTGTTTGACAACATGCCTCAAAGAAATGTGGTCTCATGGACTGTAATGATTGTAGGATATGCACAAATTGAACTTTTTGAGAAGACTTTAGAAACTTTCAAGAAAATGCAATTGGCAAGTGTAAATCCAGACTCCACAACCTTTGCCAGCATCCTCCCTGCCTGTGCCAAAGTGGGAACTTTGGAACAAGGTATGGACATCCATATAAGCATGAAGGATAGAGGAATTTTTTCAGATGTTGTAGTTGCAACTGCCCTGGTAGACATGTATGAAAAATGTGGAACCATGGACAAGGCACATGAACTATTTGATAGAATGCCTCAAAAAAATGTGGTCTCATGTACTACATAGAGAGAGCTTAGAGAGAGCCTCTTGATCGACTGCAATATAATGGAGGAAAGAAGAATGAAGAGAGGTGTAAGTAATGTAACCGTGTAGGATGAACCTACTTAGAAATTTAGGGAAGACATCTATTGGGTATTTCATTTCGCATGATTGTTCCCCCACAGCCCCGCAAGGAGCCAGGGCATGAGGGCGCGAGATGGTGGGCTCTCGCATCCCCGTGAAGGAACTTATGTGTGTGCGTTGAGATGCGGGAAGAGAAAAAATGTGGTCTCATGGATTGTATGGAGAGAGTTTAGAGAGATCTTTTAACTGCTTAGAGGGAGCTCACATGATTGAGAAGGTGGCATGAAACTTTCATGGTATGTATAATGATTTGAATGGTAGTATGTTCATATTGTTAGCCTCCTTATCAACTACAATATAAAGGATGAAAGAAGAATGAAGAGAGGTGTAAGTAATGCAGCCGTACAGGATGAACCTACTTAGAAATTCAGGGAAGACATCTATTGGGTATTTTATTTGGCATGATTGTTGCCTCACCTACTTATCTCTATGTAGTCTAGGCTCCCCTGCAGGCCCGCAAGGAGCTAGGGCATGAGGGTGTGGGATGTCGGGCTCTCCCCACATCCCCACGAAGGAACTTTTGTGTGTGCGCGGGGATGCGGGGAGAGCAATTATTGTTGGATATGCACAAAATGGATTTGTTGGAAAGACTTTACAAACTTTCAAGAAAATGAAATTGGTAGGTGTAAAGCCAAATTCCACAACCTTTGTCAGCATCCTTCTTGCCTGCGCCAAAATGGGAGCATTGGAACAAGGTATGTACATCCATAAAGAAATAATGGATAGAGGAATTTTCTCAGATGTTGTAGTTTCAACTACCCTGGTAGACATGTATGCAAAATGTGGAAGCATTGACAAGGCATGTGAACTATTTGGTAGAATGCCTCAAAGAGATGTCATCTCATGGAATGCAATGATTGCGGGATATACACAAAATGGATTTTTTGAAAAGGCTTTAGAAACTTTCAAGAAAATGCAATTAGCAAGAGTAAAGCCAAATTCTACAACCTTTGCCAATATCCTCCCTGCCTGTGCCAAAATGGGAGCTTTGGAACAGGGTATGGACATCCATCATAACATAATGGAAGGGGGATTTTTGTCATATATTATAGTTGGAAATGCTCTGGTAGACATGTATGCAAAATGTGGAAGTATAGATAAGGCACGTGAACTATTTGATGGAATGGCTCAAAGAGATGTCATCTCTTGGAATGCAATGATTGCAGGATATGCACAAAATGAATTTTTTGAAAAGGCTTTAGAAACTTTCAAGAAAATGCAATTATCAAGTGTAAATCCAAATTTGACAACCTTTGCCAGCATCTTGCCTATGATATAATGGATACTTTCTCTCCCGCAAGCACTTCAAGTCATGCTTGCAGTGATGTGGAGCTTTACCTCATCACCGCAGGCATGACTTGAAGTGCTTGTAGGAGAAAGGGTGATGGGGGTATCAATCGCCTAAATGTACATTATATAATAAGGTATTAAGAATCCTAGTCTATAGTTCATCTTGTTGGGAATTAAGGTGTCTCAACCTTTGCAAATTCCTAATGTTGTATTTATTTATCCCATGTTGAGTTAGCATTGTCAGCACCTTGTGTGTATGCAGCAGGGTAAATTTTGGTGACTTTGGTAGCCATGGTTTCCCCCTTGAATAATTAACAAGGGTTTGGGGGCAGCGCCCCCAAGATAGGGTCAAGGGGTGTAGCCCCTTGCGGGGTCTAGGGACAATGCCCCTGGCGCGCTCCCTATCACGGTACAGGGCAGGGTCGAGGGGCAGCACCCTCATGGGGGCTCGGGGGCAACGCCCTCGAAACCTCAAACAATTTTTAATTAATGACAAGTGTCAGTGAGTATCTCTACATGAGAGAAAGGCATCTTTGGGCAGTCAAAGGAGGTTATGACATGTAAGAGGAATGTGCTATTTTTAGTCAGTGTATGACATATTCTCTTATAGCTGTAAGATGCATAAGAGCATCTGTCGTAGCCTATCTTGGGACCAGGCGCCCACTTCAGGATGGGATGTTGGACAAGTGTCCTTAGGCGTGGGTTTTGGGGCATGAGTCCAAGATGGATGCCCATCTCTAGAAGGTTCCATATTTGCCTTGTAAACTCTATATAAACAGGTGCTTGGATGGGAGATACATAACTTTGGTACAAGTACTGTTATGCTGCCGGAATATCTCTAGATTCGATATTCAAAGACTCCTGAAAGAGCATTGGCTCTGAAACTGTATTGTAATATGTTATTGCTTACTATAATGCATTTGAGCTGTGTTTTGGAGTGTGGGGTTTTTCACCTGTAAGGGTTTTCCCCACGTATATCTTGTCTCTCTTCTTCTGTCTTCTTTCTAGTTCTTGTGTTTTATTGCAATATCTCATGTTAATGGTTTAGCATTGCTGTAATAGTTAGGATAAAGTTGAATTTGCATAGCCCTCTCCTCATTAGATTAGTGTAGGAAGCATTTTCCGTACACCTAGATTCCTTTCAACTGGTATCAAAGCTTGATCACCTTTGGTCCTAGTTGTAGGGTAGGGGTTTTTTGAGCTAATCTTAGGTTGAGTGGGAGTCTATGCAGAGCATCCTGTATCTTATTGCAGCAAGGAGATGGCAAGCACATCAGGAAGGTTTGAAGTAGAGAAGTTCAACGATAGTAATTTTGAGCTATGGAAGCTCAAGATGGAAGACATGTTAGTTGACCGAGACCTTTGGGAAAGTGTGAACGGAACTAAACCAGCTGTAATGTCACAAGCTAACTGGGATCAAGGATTGGAAGGCTAAGGGTCTCATAAGACTTAGTCTTGTCGATTCTATGTTGTTAAATGTCCATGAGGAGGCTACTGCAACACTCCTTTGGAAGAAGTTGGGGAATGTGTATCAAGCCAAATCCCTTGTCCATAAACTTTTCCTAAGAAAGAAGTTGTATTCTCTTCGAATGGAGGATGGAGGATCCGTGGCTAAGCATATGAATGCCTTTAACATGTTGGTTGCACAATTAACATCTATCAGTGTAAACATGGAGGAGGATGATCGGTGTATGACCCTGCTTTGTTCTCTGCCGGACTCATGGGATCATCTTGTCATGGCAATTGGAAGCACCACATCCACATTCAAAATGGAAGAGGTGGT
The DNA here is from genome assembly GCA_027924645.1 of Cunninghamia lanceolata. Taxonomy (NCBI): domain Eukaryota; kingdom Viridiplantae; phylum Streptophyta; class Pinopsida; order Cupressales; family Cupressaceae; genus Cunninghamia; species Cunninghamia lanceolata. The sequence goes on along the minus strand of BSBN01000388.1, from coordinate 11,501,019 downwards.
TTCTTCGTTGTTATCTGAAGAGATGCGGAGAAAGTCTTTTGAGGTAGCCAAAGAAGCCCTTGCAGTTCATGGAAGACCCAAGGAGAAAGGGAAGAAGAAGGACAAGAAAGCTGAGAAGGGTAGATCCAAATCCCGTGGGAGATCTAAATCTCTTAGAAATTCCAAGGCTCTTTGTTGGAACTGTGGCAAGACCAGGCACTTCTGAAAGGAATGCAAAGAGGAGAAGAAGAAAAAGAAGAAAGCTCCTGATTCAGATTCTGACAAATCACAAGATGATGGTGATGCCTTCATCACAGCCCTGGCAACCCATGCATCTGATGATGTGTGGCTAATCGACTATGGTGCATCATTCCACATGACCTCGCATTGAGACTGGTTCACTAAGTATGAGGAGTTCGATGGTGGAAAGGTGTATCTGGGTGATGACTCTCATCTGAAAATCATTGGTCGTGGAAGAGTCTCTATTCGATTCCCTGATGGTCGAGTGAAGGGGATCTCTGGGGTTATGTGCATCCCAGGATTAGCCCGGAACCTGCTTTCTGTAAGTAGTTTGAATGATGCAGGTGTGCAAGTTGTCTTTTCAAAAGAAGGATGCAAGATGACTAGAGGATCTATGGTGCTTGCTAAGGGTACTCAGAGAGGTACTCTGTTTCAGCTGGAAGCATGTATTGCACAATGCAATAGTTCTTCTGACTCAAGGAAGAGGGCAGCAGTCACTTCATCCCCACCATCTGAATGAGCAGTGAAGAAATCTGTTGTTTCTACTCTTGATGGTTGTAATCGTGCATTGGAAGTTAAACTTCCTGCAGAAAAGACAATGTTATGGCATAAGAGATTTGGCCACATTGGTGAGAAGGGTCTACGTACCCTAAAGAATAAGAACCTTGTTGAGGGGTTAGATGATTGTAATCTTGAGTTCAACTTTTGCGAACATTGCATTTATGGAAAACAAAACCGTGTTTAATTTTACTCGAGTTCTCATAAGTCTTCTGGTGTGTTGGACCTTATTCATTCTGATGTGTTTGGTCTTGTTAATGTTCCTTCATTATCAAAATCTATATACTTTGTATCTTTTATAGATGATTACAGTAGGACATGGATTTATTTTCTCATAAGCAAATTTGAAGTCTATAGCAAGTTTAAGGCCTTTGCTAAAAATCAAACTGGTAAAAAGATTAAATGTTTGAGAACTAACAATGGTGGTGAGTTCTGTTCTATAGAATTCAATAAGTATTGCAAGGAACTTGGGATTGAAAGACATAAGACAACTCCATACACCCCACAACAAAATGGAGGTGCAGAGAGGATGAACAGGACACTGATGGAGAAGGCTAGGAGTATGCTTAGTGGAGCTGGCCTAGAACAAAAGTTTTGGGCTAAAGTTGTTGCCACTGCTTGCTATCTGGTAAACATATCTCCTACATCAGCTCTTGTTGGAAAGACACCCATGGAGGTGTGGTATGGTAGAAAGCCTTCGATAAGGCATCTTCATGTTTTTGGTTGTGAGGCATATGCACATGTGCCTAGGGAGAAGCGGTCAAAGTTGGAGAACAAGGTTGTTAAGTGTATCTTCATTGGCTATGGTGTCGGTGTGAAAGGATACAAGCTTTGGGACCCCGTGGCTAAAAAAGTGTTGTATAGCAGAAGTGTCATCTTCAGAGAGCTTACACCTTCTTCCACTATTTTGCAGCTAGAAGAAATAGTAAAGAAAGAGGATGTTGTTCAGTTTCCTGCTACCCTTGAGAAGACTGAACAAAAAGACAATGTTGGGCCTAATGATAAGGAGAGCTCTAGTAGCTCTGAAAGCTCAGATGAAGAAGATGAACCTCAACCTCAACTTTTGAGGAAGTTTACATGGATAAGAAAGCAACCTAAAAGGTTTGGTTTTACATTTCTTGATTCTAGTTGTGCTTATGCTTTAATCACTAACAGTGATGAACCTAGAACTGTGTCAAAGAAGGCTAGGAGTATGCTTAGTGGAGCTGGCCTAGAACAAAAGTTTTGGGTTGAAGTTGTTGCCACTGCTTGCTATCTGGTAAACATATCTCCTACATCATCTCTTGTTGGAAAGACACCCATGGAGGTGTGGTCTGGTAGAAAGCCTTCAGTAAGGCATCTTCAAATTTTTGGTTGTGAGGCATATGCACATGTGCCTAAGGAGAAGTAGTCAAAGTTGGAGAATAAAGTTGTTAAGTGTATCTTCATCGACTACAGTGTTGGTGTGAAAGGATACAAGCTTTGGGACCCCGTGGCTGAAAAAGTGTTGTATAGAAGAAGTGTCATCTTCAGAGAGCTTACACCTTCTTCCACTGTTTTGCAGCCAGAAGAAAAAGAAAAGAAAGAGGATGTTGTTCAATTTCCTCTCACCCCTGAGAAGACTGAACAGAAAGACAATGTTGGACCTGATGATGAGGAGAGCTCTAGCAGCTCTAAAAGCTCAGAGGAAGAAGCTGAACCTCAACCTCAGCTCTTGAGGAGGTATACATGGATAAGAAAGCAACCTAAAAGGTTTGGTTTTACATTGCTTGATTCTAGTTGTGCTTATGCTTTAATCACTAACAGTGATGAACCTAGAACTATATCAGAGGCTTTGGATATGAAGGATGCGGGTTCCTGGAAGGAGGCCATGGAGGAAGAAATGGCTTCTTTGGAAAAGAATCAAACTTGGGACTTGGTGCCTTTACCTCCTGGACGGAAACCCGTTGGATGCAAATGGGTGTTCAAGAAGAAGATTGGTGCAGATGGCAGTATTGAGAAGTATAAGGCCAAATTAGTTGCGAAGGGGTATTCACAAGTGGAGGGTATAGATTATGGTGAGAGCTTCTCTCCCATTGCAAAGCTGACATCCATTTGATTCTTGTTGTCTCTCGCAACAACTTATGACTTAGAGGTAGAACAGATGGATGTGAAGACAGCTTTCCTTCATGGTGACTTGGAGGAAGAAATCTACATGTCACAGCCAGAGCATTACATGGTGAAAGGTAAAGAAAATTTGGTTGCAAACTTAAGAAGTCTTTGTATGGTTTGAAGCAATCCCCTAAGAGATGGTACTTGAAGTTTGATTCCTTTGTGTTGTCAATTAGATTTGTGAGATTGAAATCAGATCACTATGTTTATTATAAATTTGATGGTGATCGTATTCTCATTGTTGCACTATATGTTGATAATATGTTGCTCATTGGGAAGGGTAAAAATATGATTTCTAATTTTAAATCTCAGTTGTCAGCTCAATTTGAAATGAAAGATTTAGGGGCAGCTAGGTACATTCGAGGAATGGAAATTAGAAGAGATAGAACCAACAAAAAACTTTGGTTAATCCAGAGTAAGTATGTGAAGTCCGTGTTGGACAGATTCAGCATGGCAAATTGTAGACCATTGTGTGTTCCTGTTTCTTTGGGGACAAAGTTGTCTATTGAAGATTTTCCAAAATCTCCTAGTGAGGTGGAGGACATGAGCAGAGTACCTTATGCTAGTGTTGTTGGTAGTTTGATGTATGCTATGGTCTGCACAAGACCAGACATTGCCCAAGCAGTGGGAGTCCTTAGTCAATTTATGGCTAATCCTGGACGGGTTCATTGGGATGCAGTTAAGCGAGTGTTCAGATATTTGTGGGGTACTTCCGATTATTCCATTTGCTATCATGGTAATGTTTCAGGACCTCCGCATTCTATTGATATTCATGGATTTGTGGATTTAGATTGGGCAGGTGACATTGACAGTAGGAGATCCACCAGTGCTTATGTTTTTACACTATTAGTGGTGCTATTAGTTGGATGAGTAAGCGACAACCAGTTGTTGCTTTATCCATGATAGAAGCTGAGTATATGGCAGCAACTCATGCTTGTAAGGAAGCGATTTGGCTTAATAGATTGTGTTCAGATATTGGTGTTGATGCAGGTCAGATCACAATCAGTTGTGACAGTCAGTGTGCAATTTGCCTTGTGAAGAATCCAAATTTCCATGCTAGAACAAAGCACATTGATGTTCAATTTCACTTCGTGCGAGACATGGTTGAGGATGGAAAGGTAAATTTGGAGAAGGTAGATACTTTGAAGAATGTTGCAGATGCATTGATGAAACTAGTAGGCACAGAGAAGTTTTGATGGTGTTCAGAGTCTATGGGCCTCTTGGCCCCTAGCAGTTAAATCTTGTCATTGCTTTTGGCCCTTGCAAGGTGTTCAACAAGTGGGAGAATGTTGGGAATTAAGGTGTCTCAACCTTTGCAAATTCCTAATGTTGTATTTATTTATCCCATGTTGAGTTAGTATTGTCAGCACCTTGTGTATATGCAGCAGGGTAAATTTTGGTGACTTTGGCAGCCGCGGTTTCCCCCTGGAATAATTAACGGGGGTTTGTGGGTAGCCTCCCCAAGACAGGGTTAAGGGGCGTAGCCCCTTGCGGGGTCACGGGGTAGCACCCCTAGCGCACTCCCTATCACAATACAGGGCAGGGTCGAGGGGCAGCGCCCTCATGGGGGCTCCGGGGCAATGCCTCTGAAACCTCAAACAATTTTTAATTAATGACAACTGTCGGTGAGTATCTCTGCACGAGAGAAAGGCATCTTTGGGTGGTCAAAGGAGGTTATGACATGTAAGAGGAATGTGTTATTTTTAGTCAGTGTATGACATATTCTCTTATAGCTATAAGATGCATAAGAGCATCTGTCGTAACCTATCTTGGGACCAAGCGCCACTTCGGGATGGGATGTTGGACAAGTGTCCTTAGGCATGGGTTTTGGGGCATGAGTCCAAGATGGACGCCCATCTCTAGAAAGTTCCATATTTGCCTTGTAAACTCTATATAAACAGGTGCTTGGATGGGAGATACATAACTTTGGTACAAGTACTGTTATGCTGCCGGAATATCTCTAGATTCGATATTCGAAGACTCCTGAAAGAGCATTGGCTCTGAAACTGTATTGTAATCTGTTATTGTTTATTGTAATGCATTTGAGCTGTGTTTTGGAGTGTGGGGTTTTTCACCTGTAAGGGTTTTCCCCACGTATATCTTGTCTCTCTTCTTTTGTCTTCTTTCCGGTTCTTGTGTTTTATGGCAATATCTCATGTTAATGGTTTAACATTGTTGTAATAGTTAGGATAAAGTTGAATTTGCATAGCCCTCTCCTCATTAGATTAGTGTAGGAAGCGTTTTCCGCACACCTAGCTTCCTTTCACATCTATGTAATTCAAGTATCTAAGATCACCCAATATAATACCTCATTAGTGGCAAAAATTGTTGGAAACTACATCTTGATATCGAAGGTGGGTATCACCAATTTAGTTACTGTGTCACATAGACGTCTTGCATGAATTTATCTTGTTCTAAGATATCAACCAAATGTTTTCCATTGAATTTGGGACCAAAATCAAATTCACATTCTTATGGTAAAATTATTCAATCTTTTGGGTAGTATAAGGACGATTGTGAGGATCATTTAGGTTTGGAGTGGCTAACATTGTGGTGATGAGACCTTTAGTGCTAGTACCTGCCATTATGTTGAAATAATCTACTAGTCTGTCTTCTCCCCCATCTAATTCCTAAGATAAATGAAGAAGCAAGCCAAATTTCTGTAATATATTTATGCAAAGCCATATTTTTGGGAAATCCCTGCATCACCCACTCTCCCACAAGCACTTCAAGTCATGCATGTGGTGATGCAGGAAAGCCCCGCATCACCGCAGGCATGACTTGAATTGCTTGCGGAAGAGCAGGTATCCATGATATCACATTTCTTTGAGGCATTTTTTGAACCAATTCGCTTGCCTTGTCTATGCTTCCACATTTTCATGTATGTCTAGTAGGGCACTTGTAACTACAACATATGAAAAAAAAAAAAAAAAAACAAGGATCGCCAAGTTTCATACACTTACTTGGGACTATGCATTCTCAGTGTATCTTATTCTTGTGGCTGTGAGGTGGAAGTTTTGACTGTCCAAGTGATAGGTTCAGAATTTTCACAATCATGATATGGTGGTCATTGTGAGAGGACTGTCATAACACAGTAAAATTCCAAACAAAGATGATGAAAGGATTGTGACCAATTTGATTAAGGTAGTGACTTCACAAATGTTGAAGGGATAGTCCTAGTATATTTGTTTTGAAGGTCAATGATTTCAATGTTGGAAGATAGTATTGCAGATTCTTGCATGCCATCAACTTTAGGAAACAACACAATTGGCTGAAGGAGCTTCTCATTTTACACAATGCAGTTCACCAAGCTCATTAGAAGTTACACATAAATATAACAAATTGAAATATGAACCTGAGAATGAATGCATGTGAGATTATTCTTTACCTCCAAGTGGGACCCTTAGTCCTCAAGACATTATCAATACAGTGGTATGTTTTCAAGGGAAATACTTTCAACCTATAGGGACCTTGCATTGTGACATGAATGGAGGAAGTTGTCTAGCAGTCTAGGGTGGTGATCTTTAGGAGTTTTGTGTCAATAGTGATTTTAATAAGCTATATTTCATATGCCCTATATGGTTGTTAAATGCTAAGGAATGGATGGAAATTTCTTCAAGTGCTATGCAAGGCCATTGAAATCAAAGATTTGTCCTCTAAGTCATTTACACATGGTGATTGAGAACACAGTGAGTAAGAAGTAAAAGAGCACTAGATCATAGCACTGCAAAATGGTCATGAGTTATGCAATGAACTTCACTATTCTTTTGATCACAAAGGAGATCAAGATAATAACCAACATAATGATGTGCACAGAGAATGTTCATGGAGTGCAAACTTCCTTACAAAGCAATTACCAAGCAGAGTTTGAGGTGAATTGCACCTGCTATTTTATGCTGATATGGATATGTTCTAACCTGTAGTTAATTGTTGTAGCATAACAAAAAGGCTAAATAGTTGTTCATATACCATTGTTTCTAATTCAAAATTGCCATACCTTATTTTAGGAGCAAATCACAGGGGGAGTCTATACATAAGACACCATTGTTTCAAATTCAAAATTGTTGGCTCTTTCACAATTGTTTGCTTCATTTTTTTGATCTAAGACAACGTGCTATATAGAAGATTCTCTCAAAATCACAGTAAAATCCTTTATTCCCAGAAGGTTGTTTAGAATCTTCCCATCATAACAATGAACAAAAGCATCAGTCATTAACCTAAACTTTGCAAGAGTTTCATCAAATTCTACTTTTCCACTCTCTTTTCCATTCTGAATTTTATTCCCAATTTCATCCATGAAGAACTTCCTTAGCCTATAGATCCTGTTGTTAGCCATAACTTTACTAGGTGTCAAGGATAGCTTCGAGTTTTTACCCAAGCAGCAATTGACAATTTGGCCTTACCAGATACAATGTGTTGAAAATCTCTTTGAAGTTATTCTAGAAAAGAGTTCCTGAGAGTATAATGCGCAATTTTGAATTAACCTTTTTACATGAATTCCATTGTATTTGGTAAGGCCAAATTTTGTCAATTGCTGCTTTTTGTCAAAATTTGGCCTTACCAAAGACAATGGAATTCATGCAAAAAGGTTAATTCAAAACTATGCATTATATTCTCAAGAACTGTTTTCTAGAATAACTTCAAGGAGCTTTTCAACACATTATATTTGGTAAGGCTGAATTTTGTCAATTATTGCTTAGGTAAAAACTTGAAGCTATCCTCAACACCTGGTAAAGTTATGGCTAACAATAGGATATACAGGCTGAGGAAGTTCTTCATGGATGAAATTGGGAATAAAATTTAAAATGGAAAAGAGAGTGGAAAAGTAGAATTTGATGAAACTCGTGCAAAGTTTAGGTTAATGACTGATGCTTTTGTTCATTGTTATGATGGGAAGATTCTGAATAGTCTTCTTGGAATAAAGGATTTTACTGTGATTTTGAGAGCATCTTCTATATAGCAGGTTGTCTTAGATCAAATAAATGAAGCAAACAATTATGAAAGAACCAGTAATTTTGAATTTGAAACAATGGTGTCTTATGTATAGACTCTCCTTGTGATTTGCTCCTAGAATAAGGTATAGCAATTTTGAATTAGAAACAATGGTATATGAACAACTATTTAGCCTATCTATTATGCTACAACAATTAACTACAGGTTAGAACATATCCATATCACCATAAAATAGTAGGTGCAATTCACCTCAAACTCTGCTGTGGTAATTGCTTTGTAAGGAAGTTTGCACTCCATGAACATTCTCTGTGCACATAACCAAACATTTAAATTTCTTAACCAAAGCTCCAAAAATGAATATATTGTCATTGCATGACTCCTAATTTTGCTCTGAGTATGACAGTACCTGAGCTTCTGGTGTTTCTAGATGAAACCTATAGCAGAAAAGTGTAGTCTCCATCTGAAGGAACCATCTTCGGAGCTCTTCCTTGAAATGAGGGTTGAAAACATTAGAAGAAAAGAAATACCATAATTCTAAAGTAACAATTTGTATCAAGACAAATGTTAGAAAGTATAATTAAAAACACAAATCCTTACAATTGGACCTCAAATTGGACCAAGCTGATTTATGATTTTATCTTTAGAATGTAGGAACTTTCTCTGTCGGAGCTTCACGACCTCAAATTGGATCTCAAATTGGACCAATAGATTTATGATTGTATCTTTAGATGTAGGAACTTTCTCTGTCTGATATTCACAACCTCAAATTAGATCCAAAGTTGGACCCGCAAATTTATGATTTTCTCTATCCACTGACATTTGTATTCCTATACCTAGGTTCTACTTTCAAGTGAAAATACCTGAAAGTATTTCAGACTAGCTCAAGGTACTCTCCAACCTGGTTATGTCACTGATAGCAATCCAAGTTTGCATGAGTCATCCATACCCAAATATTGCATCACAAACTATTCTTTTTACACATAAAAATGCCACATATTAACCCCTTCTAAATAAAACATTTGATCATCATAAAACCATAATTAATAAATCATTTCAATTTCAAAAAGAATCTGATTTCATTTACTATCAAAACAAAAGCTGTATAAATCACAAAAAATTCACGAAGCCTCCTAAATGTATCTTAAAGCAAGTTTACAAGATGGGTTTCAGCATAAGAAGCTTTCTACTATAGCTCTCAATGAATGTATTATAAGCAAAAAGAAAAATTCTTCACACTCGAAGTAATGTAGTCAAACATTTATTCCAAAAGTATGTTAGCGGGAGTTAACTAAAAACAAAATGATTTTTTTCTTGGTTTCTTTTATCAATATGCCATGTGGAAATGGAATAATCACTAAGAAACCCTAACAATAAAAAACAAAGTAAAGGTTCAAGAAAGGAAATTCCAATGTACTATTGTGTAATGGTGACGAAGGCACTTATATGAGCATGACCTGCATACAAATCCCTACCATTGAATTGCCATCCATCCAAAGAGAAAATAAGCAATGTAAGGATTTGAGCAATATAAGTCCAAAGGGTTATGCTGTAATGGTAATCAAATCACCATAAGAGCACAACCGAGGAACAAATTCTTGTGACTATAATTATGTGATCCATAACTCTATATGTCATGTGGCACAATTGTGATATAACAAGTATAGGATGCATTCATGTGTGACCCAAGTTTAATGTTGCTATGTTGTGATAGAAATGGAGGCACTCATATGAGCACAAGTTATGTACAAATTAATCATTGTCATCACAATTAGGTGTCAATCATCATTGGGTGCATTTAGGTTGACTCAAGTTTAACAAGTTACAATGTAATGATAGCATGATCCAAGAGTGATTACCTCTTGCTGCAATAAAGAGCCTATAACTCTGGTTGATATGCAGAGTGGTTGTGTTATATCAATTATGTAGTGCATTCAAGAAAAACCCATGTTTAATGGGCTATTCTAGAGAGTGATCAAGATTTTCTAAACCTTATGAATGTTACTTAAAAGCATACAACTTAAACTACAGTTTGTTACATACTTGAATGCAATCTTGGGTTACCACAAACTATAATAATGTGATATGCTAATAACCATTATGGGAAGTATTAAAGCAAGACCCGTGCTATATAGGATACATTTCCTTGATCAGATTTACATACCTTAATGATCAAACACAAGCTTCCCACACACTCTAGGATACATTCCAAGATCATACCACACCCTGTCAAGACAACTAATTTTCTGACCCAAGATTTAAGGTTGTTTTTTAATACCAACAAAAGCATTGGTAAGAGCATGACTAGGGCACAAACCCTAGGCCTCCGTAGAAACATAAACCATAACTTTGGCAGATTAGTGAGGTTACAATACCAGAAAGATTGAGACATTGTAGCCAATAACAAAATATTGTAATCTAAAGATTGTAGCCAATAACAAGCACACTATGTAGCTCTGTGACATTTGTAAATACAATCTATGGTAAGAAGAATGACAATCACTTGAGGTGTGATAGTCAAAAAGAGGTTGAGCAGTGACAAGATAATAAAGCTCAAACCTTGCATAGTAAAGTGGAGATTTTAACAATGAGTTTCCTTACCCCTTGTTGACCTTAAGGGTTTTTCAAATGCCATTTACAGTGTTAGACAAGGCAAATGCAATCAGGGAATGATTGTCCAAATGAAGTAACAGTGGTAATCACAAGTTCAATGTTTCTTCTTAGCCATTGTATAATGGAGGTAGTGGATTGCATGTTTGAGCAATGTTTTGAGACTCATCAAAGATGGGAGAATAGTGAATAATACCTTGTGGGCTGTGAAGTAGTGACAATAAGGTTGAAGGATCTTAAGACCCACAATACCATGAAACAATGAGTCCCCTATAGTAAGTAGGTAATATATAGGGCATGGTTTGATTTTATAGAAGGATGCTCATGAAAGGAATCTTCAAGTGATAGTGAGTGAGTTGTTTGAGATTGCAGTTGAGGGTGCAATATCCAGTCTTAAAGGCAGTTAACAAAGCAATAAATGTGCAAGAAAATCAAACCCTACATAGCAAACAATTCACAATGTTATCTTGCATAATGCTTGAGTTTGAAGACAAAAATCTCATTGTATCTTTATGAAAGTAGTGACCTTAATGGTCAATCACTAGCAACCATGATTTTAAAACATGCTATTGTGCTTATGGAGGCAACATTTTAAGCAAGGCAGTGAGTGGTGGTTTGGAACAATGCTAGGTATGAAGGACTTGCTTTATATGCATACTATGCAGTCTAGCTTAAGACATCGTTCTTAGAAAAGATTGAAGGTGGATTATGGAACTCAAGGGTTACCATGATAAAGATTAAAGCAAAGACTGAGATCTATTTAAAATCCACTGTCATGAATATATTAAAGATGTCACATGCAAAACCCTAGCAGCTGGAGTAATCAATACAATGCCAAAGAGGATAGTGAGCTGGGAAAGATTTAGGTGATCTCCACATTATCTAACCACATGCAAATACATCATTTATTTATTTTTTAAAATTAAAAGAAATCATTCTAAACCCTATATAAGATACATTCTAAACCCTATATAGGATACATTGATACTTCAAAAGCATCTGAATTATGAATTTGAGATTATGCAAATATATGTCAATTAAATACTTGGATTACAAATAGTAGCGCGAACAATGTAGCCCTTGTTGAGCAGAGCAGGAATGAGATAAGTAGCAATGAATCATATGCCTCCTGTCATGCACATCTCCTTACCATTCTCTATCATTCTTTACTGAAACACTTCTCTATTTTGGTAGGCTACGCCTGAAAATAAGGTTTCGACGAAGGTTTTAGAGTATGTTTATTAAAATGAAAACTCCATTTTAGCGAGCTACGCCTGAAAATAAGATTTTGATGAACGTTTTAAAGTATGTTTATTAAAGTTTTAGAGTATTTTGGTGGGCTATTAATTTTTTATTCCTTAAATGATTTATTCAAATGGATTGTGATAAATAAATGACTAACTATTTAGTCATTTTTATTTGTGTGACTAAATAATTTTTTAGTCAACGACCAAATTAGTCATTTATTTACTCATTTATAGCTAAGTTTCAAAAAATTAGTAGAATTTAGTCATTTTTAGTTGTTGTGACTAAAAGTTTTAGTCAATTAGTCATTTATTTTCCAAAATTCTACTAGTGATTATGTCTTCATCGCATATTGATTTCACATGAGTGTCAGCTTCAACTTTAGGGGCATACTCAACTAGCTTGATTGTAATACCATAACTTTCAATGCAAACCATATTAGATTTTGAAATTCATAACCAACATTCATGAAGGGCCTCTTGTCATACCTACAGAACCGCAGAGCATAATAATCTTTCATAGAAAAATGTGGATCTTAGAACTATTGTTCTGTCACAGAGAAATACTGTCAACCTGAAAGCTGATACTAGAGAACTTGTAAAATGTGATCCGATGAACTTCAAGCTCTACAACTTTGGATTAGATGCTTATGCCATGTATCTACATTGCCTCAAAACTACAAATCATTTAATATTCACCAGTGAAGAAATGCGGACCAATTTACTCATATACTCTGCATTGTTTCTAACTCATCTCTATTCATCCGAACTTAGACACATCATAGTATGACTTCCGGAGGAGGTAAGGACTTGAACACTAGAACATAACATCATCAAATAGCTATGAATAACATACCAGAACTACAAACTATGATCTTCAAATGTGGAGGCATACCATCACTCACTCTTTGCCCTGTATACTATCCATACTTAGTCATTCTGACTAGGTTAATCTTCCAGACCAAGATTCCCTTTACCTATCTTGACTCAAGAGTAGACTTAACAGCTTCCATAACATCCATGTCTATTATCAATCCTTGTTTCCATCAATGACAATATTCTACCTTAACCATTAGAGTAGTGTCTCTTGCCAACAACAATAGGGTGGCCTTGACTCAATCAACAAGTTTAAGGGATACATTGGTTCTACAACTTCTTCTTTAACTCTACAAACTTTTATGAGACTAACCTACAATCAAACTTTTGTGAATGGAAACATTGCAAAAATAAAGGTTAAAGGGGGAGTTTACCTCAATAAATCCCTTGTGGGCTTTCAAGGATGGACCCAAACTAAAAAGATGATAAATAATGAGAAATGATACTAATTTATGAAAATAAATAAATATAAATCAAAGCATGACCATTAAAACTAATGCAGTCATGACTAGGGGGTTTTATCAAACTACCTACTCATGCAGCCAGTAATACATAGTGGAAACACAAAATTCATTCACAAACCTAAAATAATGTTATTAATTGCAAAAACATTAGCATTACAGATTTATTGGCTTTCCAACCTTCAACACTAAGCATTACGATACAATACCCAATCAGTTATGTGCTTACAGCATCAAAACATTTTCAACTAAATATAGATATTTGCCCCTCCCCTCAATCTACATTCAATACTCAAACCAATCCTCTTTGTCGACCCCCCAAAACTGGGTCAAGAAAATGTATTTAAGACATTCACCCCAAACAGTTCAATTGTCATGAGCAGTTATACAACAGAATGAACTATCATACCAGACCAAACCGCCATTATCAAACTTTTCCATAAGTGCATTACAATCGCCTTTGTGTAAAGTCATCGACTAATGAATATTCAGACTCTAGGCACCTATCGATAAAATAGTTGTTTCACAAACCAGCTACCTATTGACGAGAGCCTTTAGCTATTGGTAATTGTTTGGTTTTCCAAACTTTTAGTCATAGATGCTCATTGGTAAATAATTAGCTTCCCAAACCTTCAATATAGATGCCCGTCAGTGAAAATACACTTTCTCAAACTTGTCGGTAAAGTACATGTTCCACGAACTTGGGAAAAATCCCCTTTGGTATCGGTAAAATAAAGATTTTGTGAACTTAAGCCTTGGCCCACATTATTGGTTAAATAAGGCTTTTACGAACCTTGAGGTCTCATATTGGTGCCACTTCAAGTTTTACAACTTTGACTTTTCTTCCACAAGCTGTCAGCAAAAAGTATAATTTATGAACTGAGTAACCAAATCTTGTTGTCGATGAAAGTTTCCAAACCTAATCGATGAATCAAAACTTGGAAGAAATTTTGAACTCCATTTAAGCCTTTATCGGCTTATTAGCCTTTTGCCAAAATGGCAAACCATACATAGTCTTCTATCAGAAATCTTATGTCGTCGCGAACCAAATGATTCATAACTTCATGACTTCAAAGAATTTAAGACTTGTCGATGGAATAAACAACCGGTGAACTATTGATTTTTCTAACTCACAATATTCTTGACATGGTTCTACAATTTGAAACTTTACCGATGAAGTTCCTTTAATTTAATACTTTGTTGATGAAGTTCTTAAACTTGACTCTTTGCCGATAATGAGTTGTTTAACACTGTGAATGTACATAGGCCTGTCGGTGAACCAAGAAATCGGTAAACTACCGAACCGGTAAACTTGCTGGTTCAGGAACCACCAGATTTGTCGAATGGCTATAACTTAGCCATTTTTCATCTAAATTTCCCCAAATTGGAAATAGGGATACCCATTAGGGTCTCCTACAAGATGATGCTTTTACTTAGAAAAAATAAATATGCATTGCTCTAGAAACAAAACTACAAGAAAACAAAGCCAAAACCAACTTAGGAAATTAAAATATATTTTTGGTGACACATGATTGCCAATGAACCTAGATGCTCCTACATCCAAAACCTACAATATGATAGCAAATGATGCAGGGAAACACAATAAAGCTAGTTAGATGGGAGATGGAAACAACATCTTGGTTCACTCGAAAAGAATTTTGGGATGTTGAAGATGACTAATATGAGAATGGAAAACCTTAAGTCTAAATCACTCTAACAAGGGTTTTGCATGGCATTGGCTTACAACTCCAAAATGTGCTTGAAAAGGGCTTGCACTCTAAAAGGGTCAATGGGAAACACATCAAAATGATGAAATGACTTGATGATGGCTTAGGAATGGTAAAAGAGGAGGTTTTGGAGCTCTAAAAATCTAAAGCACATAGTGTTTTAATGGTGTATTTTTAAAAAACAAGTGAAAATGGAAAAACATTAAGGTAATGGGAATGGAGAGATGAGGAGATGGAAAAATATATCAAAATGGTGATAGAAATGGATGGTGAAGGATTGGAAGGGTGTGGATGAGAGCTAAGAAGAGGCTCCTATAAACAAATCAAAAAATAATTTCATTTTAAACAAAAACCATAAATGGAAATTGCTCACCCAGTTGAAAACCTTGGAAATCAGCCACATAGTCTCAAAGATTCTATTGTAACATTTTCTAATAGCCAAATAATTTATTTTTTAGATTTTGATAATGAATATAGCTCACTCCTAGAATTTTTTAAGTAGTGTTGGAGTGTCACCCATGAGAAAAAATAGATAAAACCTTACAACCAGCTCAAAATTTCATTTTTCTATGTAAACATTAGGTAAAGGTGGTCATTTTAAAGAGCTTTCTTTGGGATTTAAAAGATAAGATAGGTTGGAATCCCTAGAAATTAATTACCTTGTATTTAAAAATTATGGTAGGAGGATGAAAAGTCAAGGCCACCATGTTAGGTGACAAACTGTGGGCATTGTTTGTTAATAAAATTTTGGCTCAATTTCTTAGGGAACCTTTAACTTGAAGAGGGCCATCTAGTGGTATGTGTCCCCATTCATTGTGTTCTCATTTTAAGACATGATTTATGATGGGAAAAGGTGGATTTTATACATAGGATGGGGATAGGCATAACATTTTAAGGTTTGACAAGGGGGTAAAGTGGGGTAAATCAATGGGACATTAAGTGTCGGATTAGGAGATGGTATAGGGATAAAAATTAAATGAAGGGAAACACTTAAGAACTCTAAACAAGGCCATGAGATCAACATAGGAAAGGGGATATGAATGGATAGAGGCAACATTGGTTTGATAAAAGGAGTCAAAACAACACAAGATGCACACACATGAGATAGAGGCTAAAATGGACATGAAAGTGTTAAGGAAGTTGTAGGGCATGAAAGTTTGATTATTGTACAACAATAACATTACCTTGTTATAGACCAATTGTACATGTGCAAAAGGACACCACAAGGAAGTTGTGCATCAATTACAAATCTCTCACCATGATCACATTGGATAACTATTACCCTCTTACAAGGATTGAGGAGTTGTTGGACCAACTCCATGATTAAAATTCTTCATCAGGATTATTCTTAGGTATCTCAAATTCTTGTTGAACCTATATACATATAGAAGATAACCATAAATGCAAAAGAAGGTTTGTTTGAATAGTTAGTCATGTCCTCTAGCTTAACTAACACACTAGTTACATTCATGTGGACAATGAATGAAATTCTTAAGTTGTTCACTATATTTTTTGTATCCTACCTTGATGACATGTTAATATTCAACAAAATAAGGAATGAACATATATGACATAGAGAGTAAGTAGTTGACATAGTTTTACAAAAGTAAAAGTTGTATGTAAACATAGAAAATAGTCATTTATAATGTAGGAGATATAGAACCTAATGTACATAGTAAACACATAAGGACTGCACTTGGATGTAGCTAAGATTCAAGTCATCTAGGAATACCACAACTAAATAATCTCACAAATATCCACAACTTATTTGGATTATCAAATTTCTATAGGAGATTTGTACTTGGTTTTCTCATTCAACTTAGCCTCCAAACCAAGTTTTTAAGGTGGTGCTAAAGTAAAGTTCATTTGGTCATCCACACAATAGAAAGCATTTGAGGAATTAAAATGTAGACCATGTTTCACACTAGTACGTGCATCACCAAATCTTTAGAAACCATTTGAGATTGAAAATGATGCATTTGAATATGTACTTGGAGCAATACTCGCTCAATATGGCCACCCAATTGATTACAATAGTGAAACATTCACCACACCAATAAGAAACTACCCAACCTATGATCATGATCTTTATTCTATTGTTCAAGTATGTAAGCATTGGAAGTATTACATCTTGATAAAGGAGACTCAAATCCACACAAATCACAAGATATGTTAATTCCTACAGACTCAAAATAACTTATAGTAAAAGCAACATCAAAAATTATCTTCTTATCTTCAACGGTTTCATCTAAACAATAAGGATAAGAAGGGAAGTGTCAATCCAATCACAAATTCTCTGATTCATCTATTAGTTTAAGCTCTCCTTTCCATTATTGATGTATGTGGACATGAAGTCATTACATAAGAAGCATTATATCAATCTGACAAGGGTTTTGCATATATCTATTAAAATTTGCTTTACTAATTCCATTCTAGGTTTCTACTTGTAGAATATACTACTATACCACCTTGGGCACTTATGTGTTCACACAAGGTAGAGAGATAGAAAATAATAATGGAGGCTTGCTAATCACACAATAGTGTGTCCCACTTGTGGGACATCCTAATTTTTACCTGAAATCATATATTTTTTAGAAAAAATAATGATTTAAGTATACAGGGAATTCATCGAAGGGGTTTTAATGAATGTAATTAAATAAAAACCCCTTCAATAGAAACCCTAGGCTTAAATCAAACCCCCAATATTGTCTCCTTCACAAATATCAAAACACTAACAAAAAAGCAATTTTGCTTCACCTTTTGGGGGATCAAATGAAGTCATCTAGAAATGTCATTTTGTACGTATGTATCCCTTAGTGTTACCTTTCCAAAAATTATAAATGTATTATGTTTTCTTAAATATTATATATTTTTTAAATTTTATAATGAATATAGGTCCATTACAAAAAATAATGACTTATGTTCAAGACACTAGAAAAAATAACATTGTTAGAAAAATCTCAAAGAAAAAGCACTGGACTCCACATATATGTCCGTTTTTCAATAAAATAAGAGATTAATTTTGATATATATGCTAAGACAAATGCATTATAGAATAATACAAGTTTGAAATTTTTGTTAGTGTTGATTCAAAAATTACTAATAAATAAAATAATTAACAAAAAATTACCAAAAAACATCCATGTACTAGACAATGGAGTTAATGGTATAATTTCAATAAATCATGGAAAAGTTATATTTGTAGTGAAAGTTATGCATTATGGAATAATGTCACTCAATAAAAATTAATAGAAAAAATAAAGATTGATCAATAAAATAAAATAAAAAATGATAGAAATAATTATTTTAAAAATATTAAAAAAATATAGTTTGAATCTACATAAAAAATTCTACAACTCATTAGTTTACATCATCCTTAAATTCTTGACCTTTTGTTCCATATAATTGACACAAATTGAAAAATGTTGATTTTGATCCTCCCACTTAGGCCAAAAAGTGGAAAACACTACTCTGGGTTCACCCAACTCCTCTTAGTAAGGTTGTAGGACACTTTAGAGTTAAAAATAAAAAGACTTGAAATGCTACAGTTGTTTTGGCAACACCTTATGTCGATATTACCAAATACATCAACTCAAGTACTACATGCATAATTACTAGATTGGCTAATAGGAAGCAAGTTTTGTATACACCTCTACCAATTCCACTGAGACCATGTGAATATATTTGCATCGGCTTCCTATCAATTTACCCTACTATAAAGAGTGGTAATTATTGTGTTTTTTTGGTAGTTTATAGATTGTCAAAGATGACAATTCTAATACATTGTAAGAAAGCAATCTCAACTTTAGAAACAACTCAACTATACTTTCATCATGTATATATCCACTTTGGAATCCCAAGAACTATATTATCTAATAGAGACACAAGATTCTTGAGCAATTTTTGCAAAGCACTTTAGTCTACACTAGACACAAATTTCAACAAGTCTACTGCATTCCATCCATAGACTAATGGATAGATCAAAGTGGTAAATATGATGATAGTACATCTTCTCAAGGTATACAATTCAAATAAGCAACACACTTGGGGTGAAACATTGCCTTTCATTCAGTATAGCTACAAAAAAACTCTACACAACTCTGCTACACATGTAGCCCTTTTCTAGTCTTCTTAGGTTTCCAACCTCTGGCACCCATTAACATAGCTTATCCTATTCTACCATTAACAACAACAACTCCTTCAACTCAAAAGGAAGTTGAAAAATCTATTCAGATCATTGAACACATTCAATAGCAAGTGTAGATCATTCTATACTAAGATAATGCTAAATACTAGTAGTGACATGATAAGAATTGAACACTACACACCTTTCAAGTTGGTGATCAAGTATAGCTACACATATAGAAGGAGAGATTGACAAGGTCTTACTGCAATATTTGTTCACTTTGGTATAATCCCTACACCATCACCATGTAAGTAGGAGAGAATGCTTTTGACCTTAATCTTTCTTCTTATCTTGGGTTGCACCTAGTGTTCAATGTAGAGCTATTACACCATTATTTTCCACCTCTATCAGATACATTAGTTGTTATAAAGACTCTTTACCAAACATATGGCAATCTAAAATGCAACATTCCTACAAATTTGGATCAAAGTATTGATTATAGGATCAAATGGACACATAAACAAGATATTCATCTCCTCCAAATCGTCAAAGTAGATGAAGTGCCTTCCTAAGGAAAATGGTTTATAGAAGTGTAGGTTGTCAATTTGTTTACACATATTTTTCCACAAATACATGTAATGGGTACCATTGCTCTTAAAGGAGGGGTGACAGTGTTAGAACTATTTTTAGTATTGTATATTTCATGTGTTCATGTTCCTAGATTTATCTTTTGTGTGTTTCTAGTGAGAGATTAAATATAAATTCATGGTGTCCAATTATTCTCAAATCCTAGGCATCCCCTTTCCATAGTTTTTCCTTAGTTCATATTTCCTAGCACACTCATAGTTTATATTTTTACCTACCACATGTCACCTTTGGTGGTATTAGGCCCAAGCTTCTATCGATGTGGTCACATATTCTCTTCTATGATGACAAATCATATATTGCCTCATGGAATCCTTGTGGCTTGGGTAGTGGGGACCTCTCTTTTACTTGGTTGCAAAGACTTATCTCCATACATGCATTATTACAATATGCCAACTTGGACATCCATGCTATGTTGGCCTCTCTAAAATGGTTGTTGGTGCCTAGTGGGTGTCTACAAGGTGGACATGTGTGTGCATAAAAGTATATTATGACACTATGGGATCATATGATATGCTATAGGTGGCTATTTCTTTTCTCCTTATGGACATAGTGTAGCTTTGTCTATTATTTCTATGATCTATTTTCTCACGAGTCCATCTAATATGCCAAATGTGGGGTTGGCAGTATTCTTTTATCTTCTACAAAAGTTTCTTTCCTCTTTTTCCCTACCTCAAGCCCTATTTCGAATATGATGTTTTGTTTGGAGAGATCACATTTGTGATCTTTTTATCCTAAGGGTAATCAAATTTTCATCTATATGTCAAACGGAATACTTCCAACAATAATGTGTTTGAAGTGACAAACCAAAAGTAGCATTCTTCTTGAGTAGGTCTATTTAATTCATGTTGTGTATCTTTTCATTGTCACATTCTCTCCTTTTAGGATCTATAACATTATGGGTGTGGGATACTACTACTATAGGGATATAAGACTTGAATTCTTGAATGAATTCAATATGTGTAGATTTGTACTCATGTTCTAAATTTCATCAACTTGTACAGCTCGTAAAAGATCTCATCCCCTATCCTTCACACCTATTTGTTGATCCCAAGTGGATTTTCTTAGTCTTATATGTGGGATCTTGTCCCTATAATTGTGGGTTGATTAATGCTAATTTTTATATATTACACCAAGATTGTATGGATTTGATTTAAATGAAAACCAATGCCTTGAGGTTGAATGTAAAATGAATTTTATATATGTAGAGATGTATGATGTTCTAGGGGACTTTCTGACTATGAGTTCTTACGTTGATTTAGGGAATATAGTGATACATATCATGATTTGTGAGGGTTAGGAAAATACTTTATAAACTAGAGTCCTGAAGGTCAATCAAGAAAGCATTTCTCTATAGCTAAATCTATTCATGGAAAATTGTAACAATTCAGGGGAACCTTTGAGCCTAGCTATTGGTTTTCTTTTTCCACATCTGCAAGCTTAATGTAATAGGAAGTTGATTAATAAATGACAACATTTTAAATGCATTGAAATTTATTTTGTAATGGTCTTATTTTGTTTCATGTGGATTTTTATGTTAGGGTTAGCTGGCAGAAGATATCAATTAAATGCAAATAAAGATTAAATAGAGGAATGAAAAATACACAGAAATAATAACAGCGAGAGACAATTTTAACGTGGTTCACCCAAACTTGGGCTACATCCACCAATAGTGAGTACAATATTATTATCCATAAAATCAAACCAATTACAATCAGCTATCCCTGCAACTCAATACCGCTGCAAACTACTACAATACAATATCAATGGATACCTTAACCCTTAGCCATTTTATCACAACTTTTGTCGGTTACAAACATATAGTTTTTTTATGTCAGCCAATAGAAAAAATAACTCTCGATGCCTTAATAAAATAACAAAAAAACTTGTGAGGTTTCGAGGGCATTGCCCCCGAGCCCCCACGGGGGCGTTGCCCCTTAACCCGCCTTGTATCGTGACAAGGAGCGCATCAGGGGCACTGCCCCTTGACCCCGTCTTGGGGGCACTGCTCCCAAACCCCCGCAAGGGGCACTACCCCTTGACCCTGTAGGAATTTGGATTCAAAAGTTGGACACCTATATGTCTGAGACCTATGGCTGAAGATGAAGCCATCAAATTTTCCACTCTCCATTTGGAAGGAACTACTCATGAATGCTAGTATCATGGGATAGGTACTCAAGGGAACAACCTCATTGACACGGATCTATGATGAGTTTAGTAGAAGACTCATTGAAAGGTTTGATAGAAAGGATAATGAATACATTTCCAAGGGCTTGCTTAGCTCAAGCAATATGGAAGTGTGGAAAGTACATTGCTGATTTTCAAAATCTCTCTGTCATGGTACCTAACATCTCAGAAAGGAGATTCGTGGTGCTCTTCATCAAGGGATTAACATAATCTCTCAAAGGGATGGTCAAGACCTTTGAACTATCATCCTACAAGAGGCCATTAAGAGGGCATTGGTATTAGAAACCTCCATGCTAAAGAACAAGTTCCAGAAGAAGACTTTCCCTCCATAGAAATATTTTTAGAAGAATGTACTAAGGCCCAAAAATATGCCATTGAGACAAGACCTAGAGACAAAGAATGAATTGAAAAGGAAGAAACTTTGCTTTCATAGAACCTTGGTTACCAGGACATAAATGTCTTGGAAAAGGGCAAGTGAACTACGTCAAAGTAGTTTCTAATGAGGAATCAGGAATTGATGAACCTAAACCACAGAGTGAAGAAGAACCTGATTTGGAGGTTGAAGAAGAACAAGAGAAGGCACAAGAGGAAGAAGAAGTCTTGAGATGCACACTTGCCAAGCTTTCAAAAATGCCCAAGTACAATCCTTTTTGAATTTGTGGACTTTTACAAGGATAAAAAGTCAATATGTTGATTGATATTGGTGCAACACACAACTTCATAAATGAAGGATTGGTGGCCAAATGAGGTATCAAAATAGAAGACTTTGAAGGTTTTAATGTTATGGTCGATGATGGTTTCACCTTATAGTGCACTAGGAAGATCTCCCAGATGAACCTGAATTTGGGAGGATTTGACATGAAGGATGACTTATATGTCGACATCATAGGAGACACAGATAAGGTTTTAGGTATTCACTGGGGGAAATCAACCAAATTTTCTAAACCACAGAGCTAAAATTTTAATCTAATGGAAAATGAGTGGTACTTCATGGAATAACAAATAGAGGACCAAGGATTGTATCTGCAAAGAGAATGGAGAGAAATTTTCATCATGGACAAGTGGCTTGGGTTGCATATTGTCTTGTGTCTGTGACCAATTCTCTCAAGGGAAAAAGTTGGGAATATCATCAAGAGGTGCAAAAAAAGTTAGATAAGCATGAGAAGGTTTTTGGTGAAATTCCTCTAGGGAAACCACAAGACAGAGGTTTTGAACATGAAAATCAAGTTGACCTGAGGGCGCTAAGCCTATCATTACAACTCCTTATCACAGAAGGCATAAGGAAGAGATAAAAAAGGCAATCAAAGAACTCTTGGACATGGGACACATTAGTCCTAGTTCAAGTCCTTTTGCTTCATCTGTAGTCCTTATGAAGAAGAAAGATAGCACAATGAGAATGTGCATTGACTACAGAGCATTGAACAAGAATATCAAGAATCAATGCCCAATTCCCAAGATTGATGAATTGATAGATGAGCTTCATGGAGTGGTCTATTTCTCAAAGATAGACCTTAGATCGGGCTACCATCAAATTTGGGTCTGAGATGAGGATATCCATAAAATAGCTTTCAGGTGCCACTATGGATACTACGAATTCCAGGTCATGCTGTTTGGTTTCATAAATGCTCTTGCAACCTTCCAGTCGTGTATGAACCAAGTGTTCACCAAATAGTTGAGGAAGTTTTTCCTTGTGTTCTTTGATGAGATTCTCATCTATAGTAGAACTTGGGAGGAGCACCTGAAGCATATTGATGTGGTGTTGGGAATTCTAGAAGTGTAGAGTCTCTTTGCAAAGAAGTCAAAGTGTGAGTTTGTTATGATGGAGATTCTATACTCAGGTCATGTCATCAATGAAAAGGGAGTACAAGTAGACATGGAGAAAATCAAATCTATTCAAGATTAGCCCCCCTTGAAGACTTTGACTCATTTGCAAGGATTCTTTGTCCTCTATAGTTAATACAGAAGGTTTGTTAAGGGATTCTCTCAATTGGCTACCCCCTTAATAGATTTAACAAAGAAAGGAGCTTTTACATGGAACAAGACAACACAACGAGCCTTTGGTAAAATGAAAGAGGTATTGAGCTCGTGTTCAGTATTAGTTATTCTTGATTTTTCTCTTTCCTTTGTTCTTGAGTGTGATGCTTCTGGGGAAGGGAATGGATCAGTGCTTATGAAAAATAAGAACCCTATTGATTTTGAGTCATAAAATCAAGGAGCTAAAAAATGATACTCAATTTATGATAAGGAGATGTTGGCCCCTATGGATGCATTATCCAAGTTCAAGCAATATTTGGTGAGTGGTTGATTTGTGGTCAAACCTAATCACAACAACTTGAAGTATTTACTCATCCATAAGGACCTTAATGAATGGTGACAAAAGTGGGTGAGTAAACTTCAAACATATGATTTTGACATTGAGTATGTAAAGGGCAAGAAAAATGTTGTTGCTAATGCCTTGTCCAAGAAAGCAACATTGTGCTCAATGTCTCACATTTCAACTAATTGGAAGGCTAAAATTTTAGCAGAGTATGCTAAGAAAGGGAAGTTGATGAATGATAGGTACATGTTGTTCAATAAAATCATTCTTTACAAAGGAAGAATTTTCTTGGTGCCAGAATCAAAGGTGAAAGGTAAAATATTAAGGGTTGTTCATGATACTCCTTTAGCTAGCCATCGAGGTTATTTTAAGACCTATAGGTAGATCCATGAGAGATTCTCATGAAAGGGGTTTAAGGATGATGTCATTAATCATATTAGATGTCTTGCTTGTCAATGAAACAAGACTAAGCAAACTTTTCCTGCTAGTTTGATGTCGCCCCTACCGATTCCAGAACAAAAATGGGAAAGCATATCAATGTATTTCATCACTGGACTTCCCACAGTCCAAGGTAAGGACTACATTTATGTTGTTGTGGATAGAATCACAAAATATGCACATTTCTTTGCTATTTCTTTAGATTTTAAGGCATCTCAAGTTGTTGATTTGTGTTTAGAGATGTGTTTAGACTTCATGGGTTGCCCAAAAATATCATGAGTGATAGGGATAGTTGGTTCTTGATCTTGTTATGGCAAGAGATCTTTCATTTAATAAGAACTGAGCTTACACCCAACACTAGCTACCACCCTCAAACATATGGCCAAATTGAAATTGTGAACAAATGGGTGGAAGGGTACTTGAGAAACTATGTTGCTAGCCATCAAAAGGCGTAGATCAAATGGCTCCATTTGGAGGAGCATTATTATAACACTACTTATCACATGTCTATTAGGATGACACTATTTTTGGATTTGTATGGTTATGAAGCTCAATCTTTTGTTGACCTTGTTATTTTTAACAATAGGGTTCTAAGGGCCAAGGATTTAGTGAGCCAAAGCTAAGAAATTATGAAAACATTAAAAAATAACCTCCAACAAGCATAGAATCAGTAGAAGGTGTACATTGATTATCACAGAATAGAAAGGGTCATTTGAGGTTGGAGATTTGGTGAACTTGTGAGATTGCAGCCATACAAGCAATCTTCCCTCAAGGTAAGTGGATCTGAGAAGTTGAAGCCTCATTTTTACAGGCAATATTGAGTCTTGAAGAGGATTGGTGAAGTAGCTTATGAGTTAGAGTTGCCTGAGAAGAGTAAGATCCATAATGTGTTCCATGTGTCATACTTCAAAAAGGCACTTGGCAAACATATTATTCCTTCAGTAGAGTTGCCTCCATTAGATGAGGGAGGTAAACTAGTTCTTGTTTTAGAAACAATGATTGATGTGAGAGAAAGCAAGCTAAGAAACATAAGTATCACTGAGTACTTGGTTCAATGGAAGAATCTGCCAGTAGAAGATGCAACATGGGAAGGTCCATAGATTTTGGAGCATCCAAATTTACAATTGCTTGAGGGAAGGCAATTCTAAGCGGGATGGACTTGTCATGTCCCATTTTCATTCGCATCAATTCCAGCATGTTTGGAGCATTCCAAGATTCTTGGAAGAGTCCACAAACCTTGGAGAGCTTCATTTTTAGAGGTTTTATATTTCCTACTTTATTTTAGCTAATAGTTTCCTTAGAAAAAATTTAATTAGTCAGTCTAGTATTTTTCATAGTTTAGTGCAGGAGCGGGAAGAAATTTTAAAATAATAATTAAAGTCAACCTTTATATTAATTTTTATAATTTTGAAAAAAGGTCACTTTATTATTATTTTCAAGCTACCTAAATGGGGAGAATAAATCCTTTTGTAATATTTAGTTATTTCTTTTAGATGGGCGGGAAATTATAAAAGGTAAATTAAAATTAGGTTTTCGGGCAAAAAGTAAAAACTAATAGTTTGTTTCCTTTTGGAGCCTATAAAAGGAGGTTGAGGGCTCATTTGAAAGGATTCTATCTCTTCTATAATTTTATTATCTAAGTTTGAGATTATGCCCAACTTCTTGCCTGAAGGACAAAAATCCCTAAGGCTGCTGAAAGGATGAAAACCTCAAAGGCATATGGGATTGAGGATGAAACCCCTCTATTCCAATGGTGAAATTTCATTCAGAGATTTCCAGTGAGTTGAACCTGCATTGTATTTCTGATATTTTGTTGGTATGATTTTATATTCCAAAAAATACAAAAAAATTATGTGTGAGGGATTTCTAGAAAATACCAAAAATTATATATCTCTTGTGTGTGGTGTGTGAGTTCTAGTGATATATGATTTATTAATTAAATGTCAAGTTGGAGATATTTCTTATTAGATCAATAGGAAAAAAGGGTCCTGAACCCTATACAAAGTAGCCCCCAAGGCAAAAAGGCCTCAAATGAGCCAGAAACAGTACATTAACAGCACAGAACAAAATGACAACACAGGCCTAGTAGCCCAGCTGGAAAAACCAACAATAAGGAATTACACCACACCAGATCCCGATCTAGAAAATCTAACTCCCTTGACTCTGAGGTGCAAAGCAGCCACAAAACAAGGAAGACCTTTCTTCTTTCTTTGAACCACCGTCAAGTTGTGGATGTTATTAATACTATGTATGGCAGATATTGAAGATTTTGTGTGTTTATTGTGAGAAGAATACTTCCCTAAAGCTTGTTGTACCATTCCACAATATTGGTCACACTATATATTAATGTGAATTTGAAAGAGCTTAAGGTTGTGTTAAGTTTTAGGAAGTATTTTCTAGTTGTGAAGTATTTGGGAGGTATTAAAGATTCCAAGGGTGTTGTACAAGAAGATACTTGCTAGTTGCCTACCTTGGCATAGGCTCTTCAACTTCATTCTAAGGTCAATCTAATTTCTGAGCATATTTTCTGATTCGAACAACACTAAGAGCTAGAAAAAATATTATTTTAGGTGCAGATATAAATTATGTATTACAGTTGATAATATTGTAAAAATCACACTTGGGTTTGCTAAGTTTGTATATGTATTAAACTCAAAAAAACAATTAGAGGTTTCATCAGCAGAGCTGGAAGTTGTAAATTATCTAGAAGGTTTACCACCAAATAATATTTCAAATATTTGTAATTTTTGGAAGATTATCTGCCATAACATTTAATATTTTTGTATTAGCATTGTAAAATGTTGAATGTCATAGCTGCTAATCATTATTTTTCATTATCCGCCATTGTTGGCATGAATCAACTGGTCCTTGCTCCAGGAAAATATTTATACCCACCAGTTTAGTATTGATATGCATATTGGTTATTGTTACTAGTTAGTCATTTATTTTCTCTATATACTAGTCATTGCTACCAGTCAGCTGATTACTTCCTCTGCCCACAATCCGGTTGTATGCTCTCACCTTGCCTGCATTAGGATCTGGGTGATTAGAAAGCTTGAATTTGTGTTGATTGTAAAAGTTTTGAAAATTTTCTAAACAGTTTGGCCAACTTTCCACAAAGGACATTACAACAACATAGAAGCATAGGAGAGGGACTGTACCACATCAAATGTATTCCACCTTCTATGCGTGTATCTAAGATCTAACAAAAGCTTGTTCATTGCCAAGCTAATGTAGACACTAGGAGACCCATCAATAGATTTGTCATTTCCTAAATTCTTACCATCCACAAGCATAGAGCAAGGTCCAAAATTTCTTTATATGCAAATGCCATAAAATCTACCATGGCCTCCTCTCCAGTCACCTGATGTTTATGTTGCTTGGGAGACTTGACCTTTGCTTTCTCCTTTCCTTGAGCACCACCATGCATCCTCCAACCTAGCTAGTGCTCACCCATTATAGACACCATTACATAGAACCAAGAAACTCGATAACCAATGCAAAAAATGAATGAACCTGCCCTTGTCGTTCGCTCCTTCAATGAATACAATACAATACCTTCTCTCGTCATAATTGCTTCCCAAACACCAATATCATAATTTATTCAGTACTATCCACTGTCATTCCTACCCATTATCAGGTGATTAGAATTTTGTCAAAAAAAATTTATTGAGACATTTTAATATAGAGTATAACATTTTCTACAAATAGAAACTTTCTATAGTTTCTTAGAAGTAGATCATTAACTCCAATGTCTAATGTGTGGATATTTTTGACAATTTTATATTAAATATTTTAGTAATTTTAGACCTATTTTTTTTATCATAACACGCTTCTCTTAGTGTATATATTGAAATTAATTAATTATTATTTTTATCGAAACATAAACATCTATATGGATTGCAGTGCATTTTTTAAGATTTTTCTAATAAAGTTTGTTATTTTCATGGTGTCTCTAATAAAGGTCATCATTTTTCTAACAGACCTATATTCATTATAAAATCAAAAATATAATATTAAAAAATATTACATATTATACTTTTTGGAAAACTAATACTAAGGACTACACACATGCAAAATGGTATCTTCAAATGACTTCATTTGACCCCTAGCAAAATTGCATTTTTGTTAGCATTTTGATAGGCGCAAAGGAGACTTTATTGAGGTCTTGGTTTAGGGTTTGGGAGTTCTATTCAACATGGTAAAATCAAAGGGGGTTAGATCCCTTTAGGCTTAAACCATTCATTTTTGTACAAAAATGTGATTTTGGGCAAACATAGTTTGGCCTAGAAGTGAGACACACTTATGCGCTTCGACCCAAAAAGATTCTAAGTTTCTAGTGAATAAAAAATATGGTTCATCCCAGAATAAGCAGCTGAGATCAGTAAGTGTCTACAGTAACAATCATTCTCTCTAATTGCCTCAAAACACATACTACTATGCCATAAAGTGGAATCAGACATAGTTCATTTCCCACATTAACCCTTAGAGGAAAGATATTGCAATTTAAACGAATTTCAACAACATACATTAAATAGATTCAATAAATAGAATCACTAAACATGAAAGATAGAGCAGAAGACAAGAGCACAAAGACTTACACAAGGAAAACCCTTTTGGGTAAAAAACCCCACACTCCAAAACATAGAGCCATTGTATTATTTAGCAACAAGCATACAAGTTACAATACAATATCAGGCTCATAGCCTTTACTGGAGATTTACATCATGTTCCATCTCTGGAGAAAATCTGGCAGCATTTCCTTACATCTAGTCACACCTCTCTCTCAATTTGGTTACAATGCACTGTCACATTAATATAGACTTCACAAATGTTTCAGGAAGCCCATCGCTTCAACTTCCACACCAAATGAATAGTTACAAATAGTTTAACCGTCTTTACCCATGATGTTTCCAGTCTTTACCACCATACCATAGGACCCTTGTTGACTAGCTGTGGGAATACAGTTTACTTCACTATTATATCAGAAAAAAAAAAGTAACCTTGGGGGCTTTTTCCTATTAAGGTTTAGCTCCCAGGTCCTATAATTGCATTTAGAACATCTTGCATGTTATTCCCGACTCCTGATGAGAAAACCCTTGGGTCTTGTGACAAATAGGACCTAGGGGGCTACAATTTAATGATCACTAAGCAAAAATGGCAAGGTGGACTTAGGTGCTAGCGTCCTAGTCCAGCTCTATTTTGGGTCTGCCCTAATTTCAAATGTCAGTTTAGTGACTATTATTTGGGTCCTGTGTTGACATCTAAAGTTTGAATTACAAAATTCTTAGCAGGAATCTTTGTAATTGCATATATAAGCATGATTAGGTTTTATTTGCAAACGAGATGGACATTTTGATTGACAAGCTTATGTGAAAGTGATTCAAGGCATTCATTGTGTTGCTGAGTAGTACTTTCTTGTTATTGTGTTTGTATTTGTAGATTTGACATCCTTCTCCTCATGGCATGAAGAACATCTTCCTTCCATGAGATCTTCACTACAAGGTGATATCTATTGTGTTTTCAATCATTTACCATTTCAATTTTTGCCTCTATCCCACTGGGACACACACTCTCATCTGACAACAGTGTTCGGAAGACTTGAATGTCTCTCCAGGGCTTGATCAAGGCAAGCCTCTAAACACCACAACTCCCTCCCACACTCCTTGTGATTGCAGGTTACAGGTGTTGAGTCCCATGGAGTGGAGTTGCAGGAAGGAGTAGTAGACATCAAGGATTTAGGATCTAAAAGAAGTAGGACACTGGTGCTTTTCCTGGACTAGGGCGCTAGTCCCCGTGTCCTCCGCATCAAAATTTCTAGAAATTGAAGTTGCAGTGTAGATTAGTGTCAGGAGATCAGGATCCCTCAAAGAAATAGGTACCTTGGACTTGAGCACAAGTCCCCATGTCCCTGGCTTCTCTGCATTCCAAACTTCAAAAAATAGTAAGTTAAATATCTCTGTCCATTATCTCAGTCTAAAAGGATTTGTCCTAATTTGATAAATTGCCTACTTATTTGCATAATTAGGGTTTCTAAGCATAATTGAGCATTAGATAGAGACATTGTTTGATACATCCAAGAGTCCATAGCTTCCCAAGTGGCTGCCCAACATGATAGGTGATTGCTTGCATTTAGTGGAGATTCAACTCGATTGATAGGCCCTTGAATGTTTGTTGGGAAAGGAGGATTACACATAAACCCTTAAAATCAAACAAACGCCCATCATCTTCCCCTCATTTCCCATGCAAAACATTTTTGGTGAACCTATGTTTTTGACCTTTTTGCACCTTGCTTAGTGTTGTTTGATATATTTGTATTCGTTCATCTTATTACATTAGAAAAATTACAAAAAAACTTGAAAATTTTGAGAAATTTGAAAAATTTGGCATTGTAGGCTTGCATTTTAGCATAGTTTGAATTATTTGGCATTCAATTTCATTAAATTTATATTGTTCTCATTATATCTGATTTAAATTCTAGAAATTCATCATTTAGTATTCACTTCCATTGCATTTTTGTGCTTAATTTGACAAAAATTGCTTGAAAATTATGCATTTTTCATAAAAACCTAGTTTTACATTAGCTAGGGTTTGTAGTCAAAATCTTGTTTCAGATTTTACTACCTTTTTCAAACACTCATTAGGACTGATTTCTAGTATTAGTGTTGCATTAGAGTGGTCTTCTTGCAAAATTTCATGTCTAGGGTTTGAAAACCTTGCATTTTCACTAGATTTGGCCTATCAACTCTTTAGATTTGCATTACAAGCATGTTGTAAAGGATCTTTCTGTTGGAATTAAGCTAGACAACTAAGAGGGGGGGTGAATCAGTTGTCCTAAAAAATTAACCTTTTCTTCCTTTTAATCTTCTTTCACAACTTCAAACAGATTAATGATGCAAACATTAAAGCATGAAACAATAACACATGAGCAGAAACACAATTAACACACTTGACACCAAGATTTTTAACATGGAAACCTGGTTAAGGGAAAACCATGGTGGGTATTAACCCACAAGATTCGTACTCTATTAAAATTACTTAAAAATGGGAAGGCACTTGACTTAGGGTGCACTGCCCAAAGCTCACTGCTCAAAAGAGGCTCACTGCCTATAGAAATTTATGTTTAATATAGAAAGAATTAATTGAGAAATAACATCTTCATGCCTGGTTCAGTTTCATTAAATGCTCACAAAACTTTTGCTCTGCTCCCAAATACTTCTTCACTATCACCTCATCCTTTACTGCTCTTGTTCCTCTACTCCTCCTCTTCTCTGCTCTACTTTTGATCCTTTCTTAGGATTTGATTATTTTGCATAAGGATGATTTTCCACAACTCAACTACACACCTTAATATGCTTCATCAACCTTGGAATAAACATCAAGGTTGCCACTACAAGCATCTAACCTGATGTGAATCACTAAGTTGTTGGCCAAACATAACTGGGACTCAAATCTTCCTTGATCAATATGCCACGCTCCATAGAATTGCTCCTAGATCATTCACAACATGCTTGAATCATCCAATCGGCCAAGACTGGGAAGAAAAACAACACCAAGGAAGAAATCTTTAACAACGAGCTTAATCTTCAATGCAGACCTCCAACACAGAAGGCACACAATTTAGAGACCTCCACAAGCACATTGAATTCAACAGTAACAACTGCACTACTCTAAATCAACAAAATCACTTGCATCTTCGTCTGGTACCTTAAGAACACTGTCAGCCATGATAGTCACACTAGAAAGATTGCTTGTAGACCTCCAAACCATGAACCACTTGAGCTGATGACACACAATGACTTCCCAAACATGTCTCTAGATCCGCAGATCATAGTGTTTCATTTACGGAGCAATCTGAACCAATTTACTGTCACTTTGTCTCTTCTGATAAGAGCAAAACTTGGTTCAATTTAAATGGCTATATCTTCTTCAAATCTTCATGCGGACCCCTCAAAACTTAACTGGAGCTACTTCAGACAATCCTTTACATAGTCATATGGTCCACATACATTGATCTTCAGTAATTTTCTCAATATCCTCAACATTCCAGTCTTCTAAATAGACAACAAAATAGGATACAGTTGACACCAATGGCAACAAGGATATGTTGACATTAATGACAACACCGATTAGGCACATATTAGCAACAATCTCCTCCTTTGTCATTGATGGTAACATATGATGTGAAAAACTAATTCAACCATCAAGACAAGAACTTTCCCTTTCTCTTATCACACCTGCAACCATTTTTCTTTACAACTCCCCCTTTTATCAGCAACTAGTTTTTCACATGACTTCTCTCCCCCTTTGACATCAATGGCAAAGAGCACATATTTGCAACCTTTTCTCCCCTTTTTTATTTCAGACTGATCTCAAAATTTGCATACTAACTACTGCCCCAGAGTAGTATCTCCTTAACATCAATTTGGATCACAAGATATGACTGTGAATTTCATTGGACTGATGCACCCTAGTGCATCTTAGTTCTGATCATGAGGGGTAATAACCCCTAACTTCTCTTTGAGATACTCAAAAGTATCCTTGGGTAGAGGCTTAGAGAAAATATTTGCAATCTAATCCTTTGAAGAAACAAACTCCAATTTGACTTCATTCTCATTAACCTTCTCTCTCAAGAAGTGAAACTTGATTGATATATGTTGTCTTTGAATGCAGCACTGGATTCTTTGAGATGATTATTGCACTTGAATTATCACAGAAGATTGTAACGGGCTCCTCAAACACAATTCTAATGTCTTTCAACATTTGCTTCAGCCACAGAACTTGAGTACAATTGTTTGCTGCTGCTATATACTCTACATCTGTAGTAGACAGAGATATTGCCTCTTACTTTTTGCTCATCCAAGAAACCAATCTCCTTCCCAAGAAGAATGCACCACCATTAGTACTTTTCTTGTCATCCACATCTCCTTCCCAATCAGCATCTGTGTATGCATGAAGAGTGAAGTTATTATCCTTTGGATACCATAAGCCATAATCAAGTGTCCCTTTGAGATATCTGAAAATTCTTTTGAGTGCTACAACATGGGATTCTCGAGGATCAGCTTGAAATCTAGCAATAAGTTCAACTACATTCATGATATCAGGTCTGGTTTGAGTCAGATAGAGCAGTCCTCCAATCATTGATCTATTCCTTTTCTGATTTGCCTTAGGGGAGTCATCATCTTTACTCAACTTGCATCTAGTTACCATGGGTGTACCTACTGGCTTTGAATATTCCATTCCAAACTTTTTCAACAATTCTCTCACATACTTAGATTGAGATATGAAGATACCTTTATCTGATTGAATGATTTACAGACCTAAGAAAAAATTTATTTCACCAAACATGGACATCTCAAATTCACTCTGCATCTGATCAGCAAATGTTTTGCACATACTCTCATTCCCACCAAAAATGATATCATCAACAAATACCTCAACAATCAGAATGTGCTCATGATCAATCTTGAAGTAAATATTACTTTCAGTAGTACCTTTTCTATATCCTATCTTTAGCAGATACTTATCTAATCTTGCATACTAATCTCTTGGGGCTTGTTTGAGTCCATACAATGCTTTCCTCAACCTACAGACCATATTTCTCTTATCAGATAATTGAAATCCTTCCAGTTTCTCAACGTAGACTTCTTCCAATTCTCCATTCAGGAATGCTAACTTGACATCCATCTAATAGACCTTAAAATCTTTATAAGCACAAAATGCAAGAAATAATCTGACTACATCTATTCTTGCCACCGGAGCAAAAGTTTCTTCAAAATCAATTCCTTCCACTTGAGAATATCCTTTGCATACCAACCTTGTTTTATTTCTTACAACTTCACAATCTTCATTTAGTTTATTCTGGAAGACCCAGTTAGTTCTAATCACATTTTTATCCTCAGGTCTAGAAACAAGATCCCAAGTGTGATTCTTTTCAATTTGCATTAATTCTTCTTCCATTGCTTTTACCCAGTTTTCATCATTGCAGGCTTCACTTACTGATTTTGATTCAATCTTTGAAATCAAACAAATCTCTTCTTGATCTTAAACAATTATTCTCCTAGTTTGAACACCTTTATTTCTATCTCCTATGATCTGATCTTCATGATGATTCATCCTTACATACCTAGGAGTTTTGGGATTTGCTTGGACTTTTGTTTCTTGAGCTTGTTCCTCAACTTCTGCACTATCCTCTTGAGTCACTGGGTTTTCTGGATCAATCTGGATCTAAGTCTAGATTTGAACTTGCCTTCCTTGACTTTAACTTTAATCTTGATCATCTGAGTCA
Organism: Cunninghamia lanceolata; assembly: GCA_027924645.1. Taxonomy (NCBI): domain Eukaryota; kingdom Viridiplantae; phylum Streptophyta; class Pinopsida; order Cupressales; family Cupressaceae; genus Cunninghamia; species Cunninghamia lanceolata. The sequence goes on along the minus strand of BSBN01000388.1, from coordinate 11,466,243 downwards.
TATCTGCAAGACTTGGAATGTCCTTTGCTCTCATCAACTCTGACATTGGCACTTTCAACAGTTTTTTTCAATCTCTTGTTAAAGCACCGGTATGCCTTGCTTTGAGTAGAGTAGCAAAAATATTCCTTCATCACTTCTTACATCAAACTTGCCTAGATCCTCATCTCTTTTGATATAGCATTTACTACCAAAAACTCTGAAATATCTCACAGTAGGAGGATGACCAAACCATAGTTCATAACGTGTCTTACCAGAATTGCCTTTGATTTGCACCCGGTTAAGAGTGTAGACAACAGTACTCACAACTTCTCTCCAATAGACTTGTGGAACATTTTCTTCCGTCATCATGGTCCTAGCTACTTCTTGAATGGTCTGGTTCTTTCTTTCCACAACTCCATTATGCTGAGGAGTCCTAGGAGTAAATAATTGTCTTTTTATTCCATGCTTTTCACAAAATGTATCAAACTCACCGGAGATAAACTCTCCACCTCTGTCAAATCTCAGACACATTATTTTCACACCAATCTCATTCTCCACCATAACCTTGAACACCTTGAATTTGTCAAGAGCTTCTTATTTTTCTTTTAGGAAGGTTACCCACATCATCCGGGAGTAATCATCAATCAACAACATAAAATATACCTCCTTGCACACTCCTAATTCTGGCAGGGCCACATAGATCAGTATGCACAAGTTCCAATAGTCCACTTGAAAATTGTTCTTTACTCTTGAATGAAGTTCTATTCTATTTACCCAATTGACATTCTCTACATATGCTATCAAGTTTCATAAGTTTTGGAAGATCTCTCATAGCCTAAGTAGAACTTATCTTGACAATGTTATCAAAATTTACATGACACATCCTTCTATGCCAAATCCAACTTTGATCAATCTGAGCAATCAAGCAACTTTTACTAGGACTACTTAAATGAAAGATGTTACCTCTAGTCTGCGTACCAGATGCAATTTTAGTTCTAGAGCTTTCCAAGATTCTGCATTTTCCATCCTTGAATCGGAGCTCATAACCTTTGTCAACCAGCTGTCCAACATTGAGAAGATTATACTTCAATCCTTCCACATACAAAACATCATTAGTGTTATTTTTACCATCAAAAGAGATAGATCCTTTACCATGGATTTTACCAGCTAAGTTGTCTCCAAACTTCACAATTCCACCTTCATATTTTTCAAAGCTTACAAACTTACTTTTATCACCAGTCATATGATGAGAACATCCAATATCAATCACTCATTCATCTTTTTCAACAACCTGAGTAGTAAAGGCACTTTCCACATTTATACAACTAGCAGATTTAGTAGACACTGGATCTTCTTCTTTGATAGCAATGAACACTCAATCACCTTCAGCAGAATCTCCATGATTGGATTCATCATCTGTGACTCCTTCTCCAGCGTCTTGGACATAGTAACATTTCCTCTGACCTTTATATCTATTAGGGTTTGGCTTTGAAACCCTCTCTAGACATCTTGAGGCAAAATGACCAATATTATTACAAGCAAAACATTTGAATGGCAACTTTCCTTCATACTTACTGAACCCTCTTGGCATTCTTTTGGCAATAAGAGCTTCAAGTTGTTTAGTCTCAATTTCATCATCTTCAAGATCCTTCCTTGCCTTCGTAAATCTATTTGATCTTCTTGAAGATCTTTCACCCAGATCATATCTTTGTTTTCCATATATACTAGCCTTAAATGTAGATTTAGACTTAGAAAGAGAATCACCAAACTCACTCATTTCAAATGTTGAAAGCTTACCAACTAACTAATCTCTTGTAACAATTGTCACAGTCCTGATCTCTTTAATGGCAGCAGCTTTATGCTTGTATGCTGCAAGTAAGGATCTAAGTACTTTGGCAACAATCTCTGATTCTTCCAATACTCCACCAACATTCCTGATACCAGTCACAAGTTCATTCACTTTCTACATGTAGGAAATAATGTTTCCATCTCCACTCATCATCAAACTTTCGTATTTACCCTTCAGGGTTTGTATCTTGGCACATTTGACATATTTGTCACCTTCATACAGATTTTCCAACTTTTTCTAGATTTCATGGGCAGTTTTCAATTCCAGAACATTTGCCAATTTTGTATCAATCAGGGCACTCAAGAATGTTTCTTTAGCTCGAATATTGCATTTAGCTTCCCTGAGTTCATCTAGAGTTGTAGGACCATTCTTCAGAATCTTATACTCATTCTTAGTTATCAACCAAAGGGCATCACCCATACATTCTAAATGACACTACATGTGTACCTTCCAAAGGGAGTAATTTGTTCCATCAAATCACAGACTTTCCTTCTTGTAAGTCGACATCTTGGATCTCCTCAAGTGGTCAAGCTTCTTTTAGAGGAACTGGCTCTGATACCAATTGTTGGAATTAAGCTAGACAACTAAGAGGGGGGGTGAATCAGTTATCCCACAAAATTAACCTTTTCTTCCTTTTAATCTTCTTTCACAACTTACAAATAGATTAATGATGTAAACATTAAAGCATGAAACAATAACACATGAGCAGAAACACAACTAACACAATTGACACCAAGATTTTTAACGTGGAAACCTAGTTAAGGGAAAATCATGGTGGGGATTAACCCACAAGATTTGTACCCTGTTAAAAGTACTTTAAAATGGGAAGGCACTTGCCTTCAGGTGCACTGCCCAGAGCTCAATGCTCAAAAGAGGCTCACTGCCTACAGAAATTTATGTTTAATACAAAAAGAATTAATTGAGAAATAGCATCTTCTTCATGCCTGGTTCAGTCTCATTGAATGCTCACAAAACTTTTGCTCTGCTCCCAAATACTTCTTCACCATCACCTCATCCTTTACTGCTCTTATTCCTCTGCTCCTCCTCTTCTCTGCTCTGCTTTTGATCCTTTCTTAGGATTTTCTTATTTTGCACAAGGATGGTTTTCCACGACTCAACTACATGCCTTTATATGCTTCATCAACCTTGGAATAAACATCAAGGTTGGCACTACAAGCATCTGACTTAATGTGAATCACTAGGCTATCTGCCAAACATAACTGGGACTCAAATCTTCCTTGATCAACATGCCACGCTTCATAGAATTGCTCTTAGATCATCTACAACATGCTTGAATCATCCAGTCGGCCAAGACTGGGAAGAACAACAACACCAAGGAAGAAATCTTCAACAATGAGCTCAATCTTCAATGTGGACCTCCAACATAGAAGGCACACGATCTAGAGACCTCCATAAGCACATTGAATTCAACAGTAACATCAGCACTACTACAAATCAACAAAATCACTTGCATCTTCATCTGGTACCTTAAGAACACTGTTAGCCATGACAGTCACACTAGAAAGATTGCTTGCGGACCTCCAAATCATAAACAACTTGAGTTGATGACACACACTAACTTCCCAAACATGTCTCTAGATCTACAGATCATAGTGTTTCATTTGCAGAGTAATTTGGACCAATTTATTGTCACTCTGTCTCTTCTAAACACAAAACCTAGTTCAGTTTAGATGGCCATATCTTCTTCAAATATTCATGCGAACCTCTCAAAACTCAACTAGAGCTACTTCAAACAATCCTCTACACAGTCATATGGTCCGCATACATTGATCTTCATTAATTTTCTCAATATCCTCAACATTCCAGTCTTCTAAACAGACAATAAAATAGGATACAATTGACACCAATGGCAAGAGTGATATGTTGACATCAATGACAACACTGATTAGGCACATATTAGAAATAATTTCTCCATTAATTGAATGATACTAGGGTTATTATCTGCTGCCCCTCCTCATATTCCTTACAACACCCTTTCTACTAGGCCTTTTGCATTGAAAATTTGTGAAAATTTACATATTTTAGCTATATTTTCACTAGGGTTTGACCTTAAGTGGCACTACAAGCATGTTGTGACAAATTTTTGACATTAGGTAGCTATTATTACAGTTATAATTTTCTTTCCATCATCATTTTCCTCACAACACCCTTTGTCATACTCTTTTGCATTGAGATTTGATAAAAATTTGCATATTTTGGCCTATTGTCACTAGGTTTTGACTCAACATCACTCTAGAGTTGCTTCAAAAGTGTGTTGTGAAATATATTTTTGCATAATTGGATTGTCATTAGGCATATTATTTACACCTCGTGACAAAAAAAAATACTTACACCTCATGACAAAGAAATGGTAGATACTGAAGGGCCTCTTTACATTATAGTGAAAATAATGGAAATACCTGTGCATGGAACACTTATAGAGCCTAATTGCATGACTAATACGGTTACTGAAGAGTTATTTCTTAAACATGATTTGGAACAAAACTATTATGACCTGTCAGATTTGAGAATTAAAACACATAATGGATCTTTGATGAAAACATTTGGATTGGTAAAACTGTTAGTCTCAGTTTATGACAAAGTCGCAGATCAGTTATTTGATGTCATCCCTGTATCTGACCTCTTTTATATAAATCTAGGACACCCATGGCTTAAGGCTATGAGTGTCATCCCTTCAACTATTCATAAATGCCTAAAATTCCCTTTGCATGGAGAGATTCATATTGTCCGTCGTAACACATACCAACCTCTGGCTAATAGCAAGAATTTCACCCTTGATTACTTTTGGCTACAACCTGAAATAGAACCTGAGCCACAAAGAGATCAATCTTTCTTAAACTACAGATGATACAGAGTAAAACAACTAGCTAGAGTGGCTAGGCCTCCTTTACAAACAATGAGGGATGAACAACATGATTTTGAGGATCCCCTTAGAGCAAAAGGAAAATGAACATACGACTACTATGAATATGATGAGATAATTGGTCTGACAGATGTGGATAAGGAAAAGTTTCATAACTCACCTCATCCATGGAGAGATGGTATCTAGGCTGAAGTTCCTCCTCTAACATCCTTACAAGAATCGGGAGGCTTTCATAGACAACAAAATATTACACCAAGACCAATGAAATTTGAACATGGTGCTTCCTCCTCTAATGTGTAAAACCCTATGGAAAAGCATAATGATGCCTTTGAAGAAGTAAGTACTAAAAGAAGGAATAGAAAAGCAAAAGAAAGGAGAAGGTGAAGGCGAAGACAAGCTTTTTCCCAATGACTTGTCGCTCAACAAGAAAACATCCAACCTAACATTGAAACAAACATAGAAAACCTCAACACTGAAGAATTGGAAGATAAGAACAAAAGTTGGGCTATGGTACCTTACATACCCCTTTCCTCTAGCATTCGAGATTGGGAAGAGGATGATTTTCTCAATGACAACCCTTAGTTTGGTTGTCCCTATAGGTAAGTATTTCTAACCCTTTACCTCCATGATGTGTTTCCCCCGTGGTGTGTTATGTGTTGTTTAGGCCTCCTGGGATGACCCTTGATACTCTTGTAAGGTCAACGATACTAGGATACCACCTCTATTGTGACCATTCTTCTATATTGTTTCTCCTCTATTTTCATTTTTGTGCATTGTGTCTTACAGACATAGCGTTGCAGTTGGTGACTTGGGGGCACCCTCCTATGTGACTGTCCCTAAGGCACTTGTTTCTCCTCTTTTGCTTTATTGTTTCCCTTCCTCTAGTGGTTCTATCTAGTAGGCGGATGATGAAAAAAAATCTATAGTGATGTGGACCTAGTGTCCCTTTAATGAGAAATCAAAAAATGGATCTAGTCCATACATGACGATGGGGTTGCTATATATTATTCAACGCTTGGCTAGTAGAATCACTCCATGTGATCTTGATGATGTCTTATCACACTTACAAAACATAACAATATTGTTTCTTCATGCACTTTTTCTATCTTGAATCTTGCATTCCTCGGTTCTTTATGTGATTGATCATATGCATTATTATGATTATATGGACACTAACACTTTTCTTGCAGGAATGTGTTTGTGGGAACATTTGGTGATCATAAAGTACATGTCACCTCTGGGAGGCATGGGCTTTGTGAGAGCTCGTGTTCCCTTGTGTGTTTTCTTCCTACCTTAATGTGCTTGATATCGATACACGACATCAACCACCTTAAGGTGGGGGCATATATAAGGTAAGTTGTCTGTTGTAGATGTTAGTAATGTGTGTTTTTGAATCTTGAATCTATTGCAATCACTTAAGCCCTCTACGGAGGTGGGATATTGTGCATATCCTTTTTCTCTAAAGCCCTCCGTGCGAGGTGGGGATAATGTATTTCTCAAGGAGAGTGCATAATCTTGTCATTTTCAAAAGTCCTTTGCAGAAGGAGGGAACGGTTATGTGACTAACCTAACCCTTAAGCGTGTCTTTGGCGATTGTTGTGGTGAAGTGCAATCGTTAGTGTGTGCCTGTAATGTGCCTAAGATGGTGATGAACCTAGAAATACATACACTCCATTACTTGTCTGCCATGTTTTTTCCATGTCTTCCATGTGTGTGTGTATGGTGTGTTTGTTCCCAAGCATAGTCTAAAGACTGGTGGTGATGAGTTCCTCCTATGCTTTGGGATTTGTATGACGTGCTTGATTTTTATGGTGTGTTTGTTCTCAAGTGCAATCTAAAGACTGGTGGCGATGAGTCCCTCCTGCTCTTTGAGATCTATATTTCATGTCTGTTGCCCCATGTGCAATCTAAAGACTGGTGGTGATGAGTCCCTCCTACATTTTTGGGTTGTGTGTTTACTTTCCTTGTACTTGCATCCTGAATTTCATATATGATAAAAAGAAAAAGAAATCATCATTGTCTTCATTGTATTCACTATGTTTTGCATGTCTTCAATGTTGTCTTCTCTGTGTTTTGTGTGACTATAAGTGTCTTCTTCATGTTTTGCGTGCCTTTTATTGTCTTCAATGTGTTTGGCGTGTCTTCTCCGTGCTTGGCGTGTGTGCTATATTTGTTGACCGTACTTTAATGCATGTATTGGCCTTGCGTTTATACATACATTAAAGTGGGGACTAAATGTTATGTCAGAAAAAGTAACCTCGGGGGCTTTTTCCTATTAAGGTTTATCTCTTAGGTCCTATAATTGCATTTAGAGCATCTTGTATGTTATTTCTGACTCCTGATGAGAAAACAGTTAGGTCTTGTGAAAAATAGGACCTAGGGGGCTGCACTTTAATGATCACTAAGCAAAAATGATAGGGTGGACTTGGGTGCTAGCGCCCTAGTCCAACCATATATTGGGTCTGCCCTAATTTCAAATGTCAGTTTAGTGACTATTATTTGGGTCTTGTGCCGACATCTAAAGTTTGAATTACAAAATTCTTAGCGAGAATCTTTGTAGTTACATATATAAGCATGATTAGGTTTCATTTGCAAACTAGATGGATATTTTGATTGACAAGCTTATGTGAAAGTGATTCAAGGCATTCATTGTGTTACAGCACAATACTTTGTTTTTATTGTGTTTATATTTTCAGATTTGACATCCATCTCCTCATGGCATGAAGAACATCTTCCTTCCATGAGATCTTCACTACAAGGTGATATCTATTGTGTTTTCAATCATTTATCATTTAGATTTTCTCTTCTATGCCATCGAAGTATGCACTCTCATTTGACAATAGTGTTCGGAAGACTTGAATGTCTCTATGGGGCTTAACCTAGGCAAGCCTCTAAACACCACAACCGCCTCCCACACTCCTTGTGATTGTAGGTTACAGGTGTCGAGTCCCATGGAGTGGAGTTGTAGGAAGGAGTAGCAAACATCAAGGATTCAGGATTTAAAAGAAGCAGGACGCTGGTGCTTTTCTTGGACTAGGGCGCTAGTCCCCATGTCTTGCGCATCGTAATTTTTAGAAACTGAAGTTGCAGTGTAGATCAGTGTTGGAAGGAGATCAGGATCCCTCAAAGAAATAGGTACCTTGGACTTAGGTATGAGTCCCCATGTCCCTGAATTCTCTGCATTCTAAACTTCAAAAAATAGTAAGTTAAATATCTCTATCCCTTATCTCAGTCTGAAAGGATTTATCGTAATTTGATAATTTGCCTACTGATTTGCATAGTTAGGGTTTCTAAGCATAATTGAGCATTAGATAGAGACATTATTTGATACATCCAAGTGTCCACAGCTTCCCAAGTGGCTGCCCAACATGATAGGTGATTGTTCTCACTTAGTTGAGATTCAATTAGGTTGATAAGCCCTTGGAATGTTTGTTGGGAAAGGAGGATTACACACAGACCCTTAAAATCAAACAAACCCCCATCATCTTCCCCTCATTTCCCATACAAAACATTCACTAACCACCATTATAATGCACAGCCTTTGCACTATTCTCCGCAGGACTACGTGATGTATACCACATTGTTGTAGGCAATCTTACGGACAGTTGCAGGGTGGCGGTAACACCACACACCTGCCAGCCTCTCCAGTCACCGTCGTAGGATGGCAATAGCACTGCAGTATTGTAGGTCAACTTATAGTGAGTTTGAGACACACATTCTCAACATTCTCCCACTTGACAAAGAACTCACTAAACCCCTTCAAATGCTTAATGTCACTAAATCGCATCATCGCAGCCATACATACAATATCAAGAATCTTAAGCAATGCTTCCATGCTCCAACCAAGACACCTGCAACAACATCCAAGATGTCCACCATCTCAGGCAATAGTTCCATCCATCCACCAAAGGAAAAGAAACGAGCCAAGGCGTATATGCACCAGTCTAAAGAACACAAGCATCAGATCCACCTGATAGCAAAGGCTACAGAATACTACCAGCACTCCACTGTGCTCACAAGCTATACAAAAGCATCAACAACATTAACTTTAAAACTTCAACTTGAACACAACTATGAAGACATCCTCCAAAAAACAAGATAGAACATCAACTAGAACAACAACTAGGAAACTAACTACTCTCATCCTACTAATTAACCCATGCGACTTAAAATAGCACACACAACAAGTGCTAATCCATCCAATCACCCATATCTCCAAGGTATACAAAACATAGTAAACTCATGCCATAAATATATATACACCCATAAACTGCAATCATAAACTCCATGTGCAACCCTATCAAAGAATAACATATACATCCAAGAGTTCCTACTGCATGGGTAATGCAAATCTAAAAAAGATCAAGGCATACCAAGTCTACCAATGGCATCATATAGAAAGTGTAAACAACATGTAGTACCAAGAAACCATCTACAATGATATTCAAAACCTATAAATCAATAACATGTAAGAGAAACTAACAGTTGGCGTTTCAATTCGCACCTCTGGAATGCGAGTTGGAAATGGACAGCTATGCACAGATAAACTGCTCTCCTATTGGAAGGGGGAGTTCCCTTTTTGCTGATGTTCACTGAAAAGATAAATAAAACCAAATTTTGCCTATCTTCTTTTTGATTCTCAACTGCGAGCACAAGGTTATAAAACTCTAAACACTGCAGAAGAGGTTTTTTCCTTTTTTAAAACTTCCACTACAACTAAGCATAGACTAACGACGCATTAAATCTCCTAAGTAAATTCAGAGCAAAGGAAATTAAAAGTGAACAAGGAATGATTGTTTTAAAAAAATTAATCAATTTCGCCCTAGATTTACATCACAAGACTTATAGTACTTTAATGATGGAAGATGAAATGAAAGCTACAAAAGCCACACATCTAACGACGAAAACTTGATGAATCGAGATAGAATATCAGAGCAAAATAGGCATGAGACTTCTATTCAATATCACAAAGTTGGCACAACTCCAGGATAGCAATGCTGTAGCAAAAGGCAAGCATACAACAAGTGATCAAACACCGGAGAATAGGTTACACAAAGTGAACAGACACTTGGAATATCAAGATTTGTAGGCTAGAATAGGCACAACAAATTTGCTATCACAATTACCATTACATTTAATGGGCAAGGATGCCCTTATTTATACTAAAATCAAAGGAGTAGGGAACCCTAAAATCTCCTTGATTAACCCTAACTTGCCAACTCGCAAGCTTTATTACTATTCTAAGACAAAGATACAATAAACAAATGCTTTAAAGTGATTTTCTTTAAAACAAAGAAGATTCCAACTATCACAAGGTGATTCCTTTTCTAAAAATAGAATGGATGAGCTTAGGATGAAATCAAATGCTTTAAAACAAAAATCATATGTTTTAAAGCTGCTTTATTTTGAAATGCATCCTCATCAACATTCTTGCTTTTTGGTGATGTCATCCATTTATATTCTGGGAAATAATATCTTCTAAAAAGTGAGTGACTGCATCTCTGCCAGGAACATTGATACTCTCTAAAATGATATTCTGATTCTCTAACATTTCTTCACCATCTGCAACCATCTAAAGAAATTCATGAACTTCACCCACAATCTTATCGAACTTCACTGTCATTGCGGCAAAATGACCCATCTTGCTGGCACTAATATCATCATTAAAATTACTGCAGACAAGAGTCTGGAACTCTGCTTACACTTCCCTGAGATCATACAAGGTACCATCTTCTCTTTCATACAAACACGGGATCTGAGAAACAAAAGATCTGACGAACTTGAGGATGTTGACTACCTTTTCTTTCCATTCTGTCAACTCTGAAATTATACTGTCATAAGTTTTTACTGTGAAAAGATATTGCGCTTTCCAAGTAGAAATTGTCTTCTTATCTTCAGCTGAATCAACAAAATCATGTGCAATCTTCAAGTTAGAGATAATGATCTCGAACACCGGTCTATTTTTTGCCATGGTCTGCTACAACCCCTGAATGCCTTGGCGTAAATCACGAGCATTGTACTTTAATTGATAAAACTCTGAAAGTACAACTCTCCCTTTAGTTACAAATTCTTCCACCCAACTATACATGTGCCTCCCATAGAAGACCAACTGACTGAAATGCCGCTGATTGGCTGGTGATTCAAGATTCGGTGGAAGCAATAAATCAGCCTGTAATGTGCCATGGAAAAGGTTGGAAATGTACTATCATAGCTACTTGACTTCAGCTTTGAGAGCTGCTTTGTCTTCTCCATCTTTCAACACCCTTTCCTTCAAATTATCCACTGCAACCTTGAAGAGATTTACATCTGTATGGCAGGTACTTCTGCCAAGGTTAGCTTTAACAATTGTGAAGTCATCAACCTCGACATCATCAACACTTCTATTTTCTGCAGTGTTGCAGTTTTAAGGATTATTTCTCCATTTGCATTCTTTTCAATGCGAACTTGCTTCTTCAGCTTCTTGTCTGGTGTGTCTTGGTAGACGCTTTTAAGATCTATTAAATCCAGCTGATATGAGAGCTTTCTCCTCTTCCTTCTGAGAATGTTTTCAAGCCAGGATGAGCCATCCTCTCTTGGAAACTCAGTTCTAACCTCATCAACTCCTGATGAACCAATATGTGCATAAGAGTTACGAACTGACGAATCTGACTCTGAATCTATGTGGATAGGAGAAGTGCTCGGTGAAGGAGGAGAGACATGATCTGAAGGTAATGCTTCAACATGCAATGTTGGTTCAACAGGAACTTCTGATTCAACTGGTGGTTGTTCCTGTTGGACATGAACTGGAGACTCATCCTTTTTCCTCTTTAACTTAGCCATTTTTGTTCCTTCTAGAAGAACACTCATAGCTTTTACCCTTCATTTCAGCTTGGAAGTGGAAGGCTCTGATGGTTGCACAACTGGTGGCTCTGCTAATGGAATATCATCCTTCTGCTTATTCTTCAAGAATATCAAACTATTTTTAACAACTCGACTCGTTCTTTCTTCAATGGAAGTGTTCTCTTTTACTGACCAATTAACTGGTGGCAACGATTGTTGTTCAATTTGGTCTCTAAAATACATGGGAAGCATAACTTCACCACTTTTTGTCAAACCCTCTATATCTTTTGATAGGATATCAAACATCTACTGAAGAGTAAACCTGCTATAACTACATTCTCACACTTCAAACTCATCATCACAATTAGCCAGAAGTCCTCAACTGCATGCGTATGCGCACAATTTTGACCAAGATGTGATGTAAAAACACCATGAGGATCATATGAAGACCTCCTGTCAAAAAACTTAAGACCATATCTGGATGATTCATTACTGATTGCCTTAGCATCTGCTCCAGATCTGTATCTGTAAATACTCATCCCAAGTGGAAAATTGAAAGCTGCCTTGCATCTGCTACTCAAAAATGTATGAACTTCATAGGCTTGCCTAAAAAATTCCATAAATGCTATTTCATTTGTCGGATATCTCGGCAACATGGCTGGCTCTCCTAAGAAGCAATATACTCTGATGTAGGAAAAAGTGGGAAACTGGATAAACCAATCAGCCTATTCTGTCATTGCTATTCTAACATCTATTGAAAATCGTATATACAACTCTTTATCCATATCTCGCACTGCATGCATCAGGAATGCATCATTCACCCGCCTGTAATGTTGTTCAACTTGAGAGATATCCAACTGCGGGAAATGATGATAAACATGTTGAATACCCAAAGTTCCAACAACATTCAGACCTCTGAATTGACCCTAAAAAGCCATCAAATACACAAGGTATGACATCATGTGGAATTCATGGGCTCTTTGAAAATCAATTATTTGTTGGTGGAGACTCACTAATGAGTGCCGACCAGTCATAGAATTCAGTTCCATCAACAATCTAGGACATGATGTAAAACATTCAAGGCTAGAACTTGTTAGCATCTGCTTGACCCGTGATCCGGCTTGGCAGTGTAATCATTATTGCATGTTCCTCCTTGAATTCTCCACATCCAACGTTCTTTGGCATAACATTCTGCTTATCTTTTAACCACATCTGACCAATCTTTTTCTGGTATTTTTCCTTATCATTGTTCCAAACCCTCTTGCATTCTTCAAGTGAAATAGTTAAGTTTTCTCTCTAGATAGGTATTGTAAAACACTTCTCTATGTCGTTTGGCCTTAGGCTACATAGCACACGTCCATCTCTTGACTAAATTTCTCTTATGACCAAATTGTAATGTGTCATGCAAGCAATTACAAACTTGATACTTTGCACTATGATGGGAAAGGATGCTGCTGCAAGCAAGCTGGAGTGTCCTAGGTTCTTGATAGCATTATTTCCTTCATCTTCAAAGGAATGTAAATTGATCACTAGAAGTACTTTATGTAAGTCTGTTTCACAAGTACTCAGGTAATCGTGAACCAACGTCGTTTTGGGCCTGATTTGTGTTGGAGAGTATTGCATGTTGAAAGATTTGAAAATTAACTGTGAACATGCCTGTGTTGGAAAAATCTTGGACAAATGGCTGAAAATTACTTGTTAATTTTTAGAAAAAAATAGAGTGTGAGCAAAAAAGCTGGCACATGGGTTTTGTAGGCAATTCTGTTTTGAAGCAACACAGATTGTCAGATTTTTAAAAAGCTGAGATTTTCCTGAAAAAGCGGGGAAAAAAGTAGATTCCTAAAAAAAGTAAAACTCCCAATCTTCAAGAGGATGATATACTAGATGGACCCATCTCGACGAAAACTGAAAAAGCTTCGGTCAAATTTTTGAAAAACGATCCCCTTGAAACAAGGACCCTGAAAAAGCAAGCCTCCCTACTTCCTCAACCCGAAATTATGAAGAACGCTGAAAAAACACTTTGTTTGGGTCTTCAAATCTTCGTTGAAAGAAAAATAAAAATCCTTCCTCTGGATGCAACCTGCAAAAGATAATGAAATAAAGAAGCCAAATGCTTGTCTTTATAGATCTTTAGGGCAAAAAAGTAGCTTTATTTGTGAGAGAATAAAACTTGGACCTCATCCATGAAGAAAGCAACTTTTAAAGCACAAATCCAAGTGGATGTCTTTGAATAGGAAGAATCCCTATTTTGTAGCTGCCTATGGCTTCATGTGCAAGATGAGGAAAAATATCTTCTTTTGATGATGTCATCAAACATGCGAGTTGATAGAAGTGTTAACCAACTTTTTCTTCATTTTCGACACTTCTACACTTGTTTTAACTTAAATATGGCATGTCTTTGACTTCAACAAGGTGGTGAAATCTCACCGTTGACTGAAAAAGCTGACTGATCTTGACATTTTGAAGATCTATCAATTGAGATTCTATCCCCAACCTTGGACTGACAATCTAGCATCATTTGACCAAGTTTTGACCTCCTGAAAACTGCCAACAGGCGAAGATCGGGAAACAAATGTTAGAAAACACTGTCAAATCTAAAAAAATTCTATCTCTGGTCAAGTTGGGCACCCCAAGTCACCTGGGGCGCCTGGATTCCCTAGCCTTAGCCATTTTTTAAAAAATTACAACTTCTTCAATTTCTTGATTTGTGTGCGCATTTCGGTGGCTAAGAACCCCTGTTTGGCTATCAATTTCTATCTACTAGGATAAAACTGATTCTGATGATCTGGCAGATAGGCAGGCTTGATGAAATTGAGCTGACTGTACTTTCTATCTACCTCAAGAAATGTGCCAAATTGTTTAGCTTTGAACCACACTGGGCTGACGGAAGGAGATTCACGTTTTTTAAGGAAAAATTCAAAAATAAACTAACTCTAGTGACTTTGGGCGCCCCAAGTCACCTGGGGCACCTAGGTTGCCATGCCTTAGAAAATTTTCTGAAAAACTCAATTTTTGTACCTTTTCTCATTTTTCGTGCCCACAACTCCTGTTTGATCTTTGATTTTGGTTGTCTAGACAACTGTCGAGGCAGGATGGAGGGTGATCTGAGTACCCTGAACATATCTGTGATGAAATCCCAGCTTTGACAGATGTTTGACCAATTTTGACCCACTGGAAACAGGCTGACGGGAGCATTTTAAACGTTTCTCAAAAAATGTGAAAAAAAACTAACATAGGAGAGCTTGGGGTTTCTCCACACTTAGCCATTTTTTTGATTTTCCAACCTTCATCTGTAACTTGCTCCATTTTTTAGCGCCGTTAGCTACTTCCCGATGCTAATTACGATGATTCATTGATCAACTGCCACTGAATGGTGAATGAATTGCATAGACTGGGTACATTTGATGAATTTTCTAGCTTTTTAGGATTTAACGATCAAAACAACTAATTTTATGCCCCCAGAATTGATCGACAGACACAGTTCTCGCATTTTCTTGAAACACACATAAAAATTCTATCTCTGGTGGGACTGGGCGCCCCAAGTCACCTAGGGCACTTGGTTTGCCTAGACTTAGTCCAATTTCATGAATTCCAAATTTTTATTCCACCTCGAATCCATCCTGCTTTGTTTTGCGTGCATCGTCGAGTTGATGACTGTTCGTCTGTTCTGCGTCATTGGAACAACATTGAAAACTCATTGACTAGCTCTGGCAGATGAACTTCCTTTGTTGACGACTTCCAAGCTCATGCTTCGCCTTTTGAAAAAGCAGAAATGACCCAGTAGAGAAAACTTGACCTTTTAAAGATTTCGTCTGGACCACGCTGATCGTGAAGCAAAATCGACCAATGAGAATCAAGCGCGACACCTGAGTCAGAGATTCTATTTTTAGAAAGTTTTGCCAACATCCATATCTCAGAAAACCTAATCTGACGTCTACTTTTAGAAATTTCTATTTTTAGAAATTTTGTTTTTTTTTTAACTTTTTGACAAAACAATTTCTAGACTTGTTCAAAATGCCTTAATGAAGCAAAAATTTTAATTGGGTACAACAATATGCACCAGTCTAAAGAACACAAGCATCAGATCCACCTGATAGCAAAGGCTACAGAATACTGCCACCACTCCACTGTGCTCACAAGCTATACAAAAGCATCGACAACATCAACTTCAAAACTTCAACTTGAACACAACTATGAAGACATCCTCCAGAAAACAAGATAGAACATCAACTAGAACAACAACCAGGAAACTAACTACTCTCATCCTACTGATTAACCCACGAGACTTAAAATAGCACACACAACAAGTGCTAATCCATCCAGTCACCCATACCTCCAAGGTATACAAAACATAGTAAACTCATGCCATAAATATATATACACCCATAAATTACAATCATAAACTCCATGTGCAACCCTGTCAAAGAATAACATACACATCCAAGAGTTCCTATTGCATGGGTAATGCAAATCTAAACAAGATCAAGGCATACCAAGTCTACCAATGGCATCATATATAAAGTGTAAACAACAACATGTAGTACCAAGAAACCATCCACAATGATATTCAAAACCTGTAAATCAATAACGTGTAAGAACAACTCTCACCATAAGTCTCCATAGCTCTCCTAATTTCTCCACACTCAGCAGAGGAATGAGATAAAGGAACCGCCATGTCATCACCCAAGAACATAAGTGAAAACATGACCACAAGCTAGTGATCACAATAGCTCCAACCAAACCTCAAACCACTGTAATGTGAAACCAACTATCTAGGAATATAACCGAGACAAAGAGAGAAAATTTGCACATCATATACCTGTAGAAAATCCTCCTACATACACCTCTAAGTGCTAACTATGTCAAGTATGATCTCCTCCATAAAACCCCAAAGAGAACAACATAACAACACCCAAAATCATTCAATATCAAGAGATCAAACACAACATATATATCCATGTAACTACATGGATGTAAGCTTCTCAAAGAAGATCAAACTACTCCATTTCCCATCTCAGGAAATCAGCCCATAAACCATCTTCTAACAGTCCTCGTCAATGAATGATATCTCAAACTCAAATGCACAAGGAGATAACCATTCCAAACATCCCTCAAATGAATCCTCTGGAACTAACTACATAGCTCAAGATCCATATCTATGAAAGATAAAGCATATAGACTCATGCTAAACCATCCTCAAATGAGTCTCCATCATCAATGACCATGAATCAACTCAATCCCATGAGAACCAAAGCATGAAACATATCACATCTGAAACATATAATGGGCAAATACCTCTCAAATGATAAATTGCCGAATAGACCAAGAGCGGGGAATGAGAATGCTCCTCCAAGATATGTAAGCCATCATGACTCCTCTAAAAGCAATCTCCTCATAGGTCTCTGTTGAACTCACGTCCAACCAAGGTGTAGGCTCTTCAGACTTTCTGTTGAAATCTCATCAAGAGTAACCATCTCAACAACACTTCTTTCATCTTAAGAGAAATATAGCCTCACCTCATTCTCCATGTATCCATGAACACATGGGTGCTGCCACAATAATGGGTTACACTTTCTGGGACATCCTAATTTTTGCTGAAATCACATATTTTTAGAAAATATAATGATTTAAGCCTTTAAAGGTTCCATTTAAAGGATTTTAATTGAAGAGCGTTTGATCAAGCCCCCTTAGATTCAAACCCCCTTGGATAGAACCCCGCTAGTTTTAAACCATACCTATAATGTAGTCTCCTCTATACCTATCAAAATACTGATAAAAAAACCACTTTTGATTTACCTTTTGGGGGATCAAATGAATTCAGCTAAAATTTATGTTTTGTAAGTATGCAATCCTTATTATAAGCTTCCCAAAAAGTGTAATTGTAAATATATTTAATTTGATTATTATATTTATTTTTTATTTCTTGTGAATGTAGGTTTTTCAATGAACATCAAGGTCTTTGTTTCACACATATGAAAAAATAGGAAAATAGAGAAAAAAAATTCTAAAAAATACATGTCTCTAAGTATTGATGTCTTTATTCCAACAAAAAAAAAAATTGATACATACAAAAAAAGTTATGTTGGATAGAATACACCTATGTCTAAATTATAATTGGTTTGACTTCAAAACTTAATTAAAAAAAAAATTCAACAAAACATTATGAAACCAAATGCATCCTCTAGATATCAGTGTTACCAATCTAAATTCAAAAGAATCAGAATTTTATCCTTCGTAGAAAAAAAAGTTGTGTGTGACATAATACACATCACTTTAAAAAATGTTGTTTACTATTAAAAACTAGTTATCAAAGGAGACGCAATTTTTTTTACAATTTAACTCCAATTTTTTTTTAAAATATATATTTAGAATCTATAGACAAAATCTTACAAATCTTTACTTCGCATCATCTTCAAATTCCTAATAGTTTAGCAGCTATAGGTGTTAGAAAGTGAAGGTTTAGTTCAAAATGTTGATTTCAATGTCAAGTTTGGCCAAAAAGTGTAACCCATTATTGTGGGATGACCCACTTGCAAACAATCATCTCGTGCTAAACTCCAAATGCATAACTGCACCATCATGAAGTTCTCAAGCATATGACCAATGCACCCAAAACACAGAGAATAACTAGACCACTGTCTAAGCTCCAATCATCTGAATCAGGGACTTGTATTGACATCATGATCTTACCATCCCCCTTAGGAGATTCCATGCTCTGAGTGAGCATAACATGGTCTCAAGAGCAATGTATCATGTCGAAACTCTAATGCATAAACAAGAGTACACCGTGACATAAAACAAACAAACTCTAAACCAACATCACCTATCAAGCACCACTGACACCTCAACCAAAGACTCCATGAGTCCTCCATGGTTCCAAGATGTTACACATCTTCAATATCATGAAGATGACCCATCTCCAAATAGTGTCCATGTAAATGTGAAAGAACTCTTTCTACAGCAATAGGATCTAAGAGCTCCTCCTAATAACATCTGCAACACTAAAGAAGATCATCCATCACCAAGTGATGAATTCATAGTCATTGCTAAAGCTCCCACTAAACCATGACAACTGAACTCTCCAAGCATCATAATCAAACATCTCCTAATCTAAAAATCCTCCAGGTCCACACATGAACATGTCCATCTAACAATAATACCAAGTGGCACCAAGATCTCCAAAACCAAGGAAATACACCATCAGTGTCAAAAGCTTACACAAACTATGTATCCAAGCTATTCATGACATCATGATACACATGCTACAGGTCCCCTTAACTAACTAACCAGGTACTCTACACCATCCATTCTCTCATCCCAAAGCAACCACACCAATGCACAAGTGACCTCAGACAAGGCCAGCTAACAAGTCTGCATAAACACTGAATCAATCTTATGGATATAGACAGTCCACTTCTGAGTTATCCCACTGCAATCAATAGGTTGTACACACCTACAAAACTACATAACTTGTAGATCCAATACACTGAAACATGAAAACCCATCATTGTATTAATAATTAGAAAATTGAGATTCAAAAGAGAATTACCATATAGACAACAAGACTCAAGCACCAGATCATGCTTAGATCTAATTCGCCAATCAGGTCCACAACCCAAGCACCATAGCCTAGGAATCCACCAAGCATCACCACATAAATGCTGAGTGACAAATCATGTACCAACACTCCCATGGAGAGAAAGCATCTCACCTCTTCACACCGTGCATGGAGCATGCATGCAAAACTACAACTATCTCATCCAGCAACACCCCAAAAGCCAGGGTCTAGAAAATAGCTTAACTGTAGCTCCACAAAACTACAAGTTTTTTTTTCTCTTGACTGTGTGAAACTTGCAAAACCACTATGTCTTAAAAAACACCCATGCACATCCACACCCACTTCACATCTGGAAGACTCAAAAGTTAGAAACAAAAAACACCATAACAATTAAACTAGAATAATGGATTATCATAGATGAGCATTAACCATAGATTTTTTATGAAAATATATAAAACCCTTAGATCCAAGAAACGTGTATCCGAGCCATGCAAGTACAAAGCATCCTTAAAAGGAAAAAGCAGTTCAGGAACTCTAGGCCCATTTCAAGCCAACTCCACAACCACCAACATGTGCATGCATTCGAGGGAGATAGGCTATTACATAAGCTTCTAGATCATCCAATGATCCACTCCATAGCCTATATGCAATTGGAGTAACAAAAATAGTGCCTTCCAATACCAAGAATAAACACCCAACATAAGCACATTACTCCATAGCTGAAAAACAACACAAGCTTCTCCAATCACCATGGGCCCTCTCACACAGACACCCAATAAGAAAGCTTTGCTACAACACAACCACAAAGTAAAAAATCCCACCCTATGAATCAGAATTATTCCAATACTTATCAGGAGCTCCAAATCAACATCATTTTAAAGTGACCAACTCCATTTTCTCCGTCTTCACCATCCTTCAAGCTGTGTGTTGTCTCCTGAAACTAACACAAAAAGAGAAAATAACTTTCACTCAACAAAGGATCAATCTTCATCTGATTCCTTCATATTTCCTCAAGCTTGCCAGACTAAGAAATCCTCACAAAAGGAATACCCAGAACCAGAAACCATGCTTTGATACCAATTGAAGGGAAAATACGGTTCATCCCAGAATGAGCATCCGAGATCAGTAAGTGTCCGCTGTAACAATCATTCTCTTTGGTTGCCTCAAAACACATACTACTATGCCATAAAGCGGAATTAGACATAGTTCATTTCCCACATTAACCCTTAGAGGAAAGTAATTGCAATTTAAACAAGTTTCAACAACATACATTAAATAGATTCAATAAATAGAATCACTAAACATGAAAGATAGAGCAGAAGACAAGAACACAAAGACTTACGTGGGGAAAACCCTTTCGGGTAAAAAACTCCACACTCCAAAACATAGAGCCATTGTATTATTCAGCAACAAGCGTACAAGTTACAATACAATATCAGGGTCATAGCCTTTACTGGAGATTTACATCTTGTTCCATCTCTAGAGAAAATCTGGTAGCATTTCCTTACATCTAGTCACACCTCTCTCTCAATTTGGTTACAATGCATTGTCACATTAATACAAACTTCACAAACATTTTAAGAAGTCCATCGCTTCAACTTCCACACCAGACAAATAGTTACAAACAGTTTAACCATCTTTACCCACCGTTTCCAGACTTTACTGCCATACTGCAGGACCCTTGTTAACTAACTACAAGACTGCAATTTACTTCACTAACCACCGTTATACTGCATAGCCTAAATTCTACTATTCTTTGCGGGACCGTAGGACATATACCGCATTGCCGCAGGCAATCTTATAGACTGTTGCAGGGTGGCAATAACACCGCACACCCGCCAGCCTCTCCAGTCACCATTGCGAGATGGTGATAGCATCGTACTACCATAGGTCAACTTCCAGACTCCCGCGGGATGATGGTAAACACCGCTAGCCCGCACCTCTCTTGGTTGTACCCTGCGGTACTGCAATAAAAGGCCAAATGCAACACTTAGGTTAAAGGCAACAGAGCTAGTGTTTTACAGTGAGTTTGAGACAGACATTCTCAACATCTAGGAGCGTAATACATTTTAAATAATAATCTCTTTGAACATCTCATGAGTGTCCAAGTACCTCATTCCAAGAATGTTGGGGACATATACATTATACATAGGATTGCAAGTGAATATCACACTAAATCCTAACAAATTCTTTGGTAAATATAATAGGTTATCTCAAACCTTTTAGTCATGCTCATAAACTTGTAGTTCTTGCTAATTATGTCATGTAAAGTTCAACATCCTCTTTTAGCATCTACTGCTAACAAATTCAATCCTTTAAGCATTAGAGGCACATGGATGTTGGATCTCACACAAAATGACCACTTGTGCCTCATTAGGCACTAACACTTTACATGCTAGGACACATATTGCTGAATTTGAGAATAGTGGAATATTTATTTTTTAGTTCAAGTCAAGCATAATTTCTTCAATTAAAATATAGACAATTTATCACCTATAGTTCTACTGCATTTAGTTTTTCAAAATTTTAATTATTGCATGTGAAACAAACTGATCAAATTTGTAATTCTCTTATCTAATCTTACTTTAGTACTTTTGTGTACAAATGATTAGTAATAATTTAAGTTATTTACAATGTACAAAATTTTACTATAGTAGTAGTAAGACAATAAGTGACAACAAAAGGTAGTACACAAACCTAACTCCAAAACACAAGAACACACAAGAACCCTTGAGAACCCTATGAAATTCGTAAGCCCTATTTGATGTGGAAATTTCTCCTATATATATTGATAATTTTTTTTCTAGTTTTAAGGTTAGGGAAATGCATTTTACTTTTGAGAAATTTACTTCTCTTACCACATAATGAGAAGTCATGAATCTATAAGGTATGAAACTAAAACACAAGCAATAACAATTTAGTATGGAATGAAATAATATAGACATTAATTTATGGGCAACAAAATGTAACATGCAAGTAAATGCAATACAATTTGAAAGGCAATAATAACATTATTAGATAAAAATAATCTTTCTTATAGAATTAATACATGTAATTATTATTTTTAGCTAATCATGATATGAAATTAAATGGGAAATAACATTTGTATAACACTATTATAAAATATTATTTCATTTTATATTTGAATAATTATTTGTGTATTTCAAATAATTTTTTTATTCTTTTAATTGTTTATGTCATATATTCTTCATAAATGAAACTCTTTGAGTTGGCCTGTTGGTAAAAAACTTGCCCTCTTGAAAGAGGTCACAAGTTCGAATCCTGTAGGGGGTAAGGTATGTATGCCTCATATTGAAGCACAGTTAGGTGCTTCCCTCCTTCAACACCAATGGGAGTATGAGGTAGTCCCATATGCTATAAGCTGCCTATGAGTCAAGTAGTTAGGCATGGTGGACTATTAAAGGATTCCATTTCCATTTCCATGGGAGGGAAAAAAACATACATGACAAAGTAGCAAACATAATAATAAAGGGTTTGAAAGACCATGGAGAGGGGGAACACACAGACAAGTTAATAAAGGACTTTCTCGCAGACAAATTGGAGTGGTCAGGGAACATTCATCAAGCAAACATAATAGGAAGAATGACAAAATAGGGCAGAAATAGGAATGCAAGAGTAACCTTGAAAATCATGGAGGACAAGAACATAATTATGAGAAATAAAAGGTTCCTTAAAGGCACACAATACTATATAGATGAGGATTTAACCCCATCATAGTTAGAAGAAAGGAGTAGTGGGAGAAAGTTGTAGCAGCAAGAAAGGCAAGAAATGATGCATGATTGTATAGGGGGAAAGCCCAATTTAGCAAAAAAACAACACGTGCTAAATAGGAAGGCGAGCCCCCCCAAGAACACCTCTTAATGGTAAGTCAGAATTGTCGGGGTTACCCTTGGAGGAGAGGTCTTGGGTTAGGGCCCATAGCAGAGGGAAAAGACTTCATTGTCATCACTGAGACGCATGAGCATGAGGGCTGTGAGGTTCCAGATTTTGAAGGTTATAGGAAGTTTTCAGTTTGGAATGAACTAACCAAAAGCGGCAAGGGTCATGGAGGTGTGACAGTGTTGGTGAGAGAGTCATACATGTTGAAAAAGAAGATCCAAATAAACAATACATATGGGCAAAAGTGAAAGAAAAAGAATCCACAATATATCTTGTTGCATGTTACTTTGCTTTTTGTGGATCAAAATTTTATAAGAGGAGGAACCTAGACAGAGAGGATCCATATGCAGCCCTGAAAAAGGACCTACATGGCTATAGTGTAGTAGGTGACATCATTCTAATGGGAGATTTCAACGCAAGAACAACAAATAGCCAGGCTCTCTACCTTAAGAGCCAAGAAGGGGTAAAAGACAATCCTTTATGGTTAGAAGAGGAAGAGAACCAAAAGTGGGAAAGAGACTCTCAAGATAGAAAAAGTGGTATCTCACAGTATGGGGCAGAATTGCTAGGGATATGCAGCTTGTACGATTTAATCATTTGTAATGGCATCAAAATGTGGCCAAGTTCAGGGAATATTATGTGTCAAACGTACAATGGACAAAGTGTGGTTGATTATGTTATTTGTTCTCAGAATCTTTTGCAAGGCTAACATAAATTGAAGTGAGAGAGTGTCCTATAGAAATGAACTCTGACCATAATCCCATTTATGTAAAGATCAACATGCAAAAAGACACTCAACATCAGCATCAAAATAGATCACAACATAACCAAGAGAAAATGGTACCCCAAGGCACAATCCTCCTGACACAGAAAAATCAAGAGATCTTTAGAACAACACTTGAAAAATAGATGCAAGGAATAAAAGATACCAGAATAGCCAATATAGGTAGGAGAACAATAGGCAGTGATAAGTTGACTTTGATAATTCATAACGCTCTCAACCTGTGTAAGAGGTCTAGAGTTGATTTCTCTTGGGAAGTGCAACCCGAAAGGCTTCTGGAAAGAATTGCAACAAAAAAATACAACTACTGAAAATGACATTACAGATTTCCAATGGCTAGAGTAGGCAAAACAATTGTATGAGTGCAATCAAAGTAAAGATGTCCCCCAGTTACCAACTCAATGGTCAAACTCTTTTCTACAAAAGACATTAAAGAAGGAATTAAAAAGCTAGCGGTGGGTAAAGCGTGTGACATAGATGGTTTACAAACAGAGTACATAAAATGGGGCCTGGAAGTCCTTACACTGCATATCAAAAGAATATTTAATGGGGTCATCCAGAATGGTTTTCCTACAAATTGGATGACCAATGTCATCATTCCTCTACTCAAAAGTGGAGATGTCAATAATCCTTTGAACTACCACACTATAATGATCAATCCTCTTTTTGGCAAACTCTTTGGGAGTATGGTTGAGTGTCGTATCAGTATGTGGGCAGAAAAAGAGGGAAAGAGAGCGAAAGGGCAAGCAGGTTTTAGGCCAAAACACTTTACAATCAATCACTGCATTACCCTTAGACACTTGATTGAAAAGGTTTGGGATAAGAAAGGGGAAGAGGTCTTCTGTTATTTTATCGACTTCAAGATGGCGTTTGACACGATTCCTACAAGCAAATTATTGAGCAGAATGGAAGAGCTGGGAATTCTAGGAAAATATAGGGCTGCTGTTCATAGGTTGTACGATCAGGTGCGTGCCAAAATTAGAACCAAACAGGGATTATCAGAATTCTTCGGAAGTGACATTGGGGTAAAACATGGTTGTCCGTTATCTCCTACCCTTTTTGGTCTATACATTGACAAATTAGAGGAGTGGATAGACAAGTTTGGTGGAGGGGGTGTTTACTTGGCTAGCTATGTTATAAAGCTGCTTTTATATGCAGATGATCTTATTCTAATGGCAAAAACAACACATGACTTGAAGGAACACTTGAAAGCTCTAGAATCATTTTGCCAAGAGGTTGGGATGCAAGTGAACACCAATAAAACTAAGATCATGATCTTTACCTTGAAAAGAAGGAAGGTTCTGATGGATTTTGTCTTTGATGGCAGCCCCCTACAGGTTGTCAATGAATACAAATATCTTGGCCTAGATTTCCACAATAAGCACAGCTGGGAGACATGTAGAGCTAAAAGGATACAAGGGGGTTGGAAAGCTCTATTCTCTTTGCAAAATCGCTGCAAAAGGGTTGAATTGTGGGATTGGAAAACTAAGAGAACTCTTTTTGGGCTGCTAGTGGTGCTGGTGGTGCTTTATGGC
Organism: Cunninghamia lanceolata; assembly: GCA_027924645.1. Lineage (NCBI taxonomy): Eukaryota > Viridiplantae > Streptophyta > Pinopsida > Cupressales > Cupressaceae > Cunninghamia > Cunninghamia lanceolata. The sequence goes on along the minus strand of BSBN01000388.1, from coordinate 11,440,938 downwards.
TGTGAGGTTTGGGGCGGCAACACTTTGGAGATGAAGTGGAGACAAATAGAGAGGCTAAAAAACATCTAATCACAAGTAGCTTCAGAATTAAAGCTTCAGCCCCTTATGAGATTGCGTTAACTGAGGCCGGGGCCTTTCCTATGGAGGCATTAGCATTGACCCTGGTGTTAAGTTATTTAAAGAGGCTTGAGAACATGGAGACATCCCGATGGCCCAAATGGCCGCAGAGGAGAAGTTAGAAAGAAGGAAGAGTACATGGATGAAACATAATGACAAGTGGATGAAAAAGTGGGGTATTAGCATAAAAGAATGCCCAAATACTAAAGGGGATATCAAAAAATATGTGCAAGAAAAAGTCAAAGTAAACAGGTGGACAAAGCAAGTTGGAAGGAAAAGACAATATTGCATAACACATTTCAATCCCTCATGTGACCACACACAAAAGCTACTTAGGAGCGGACATAAAATGGAAAGTGAAAATGTTAATGGTACAACTAAGAACTAGTTCGCACCAACTTAGATGTGAAACCGGAAGGTGGTCGGGGCTGGGAGGAGAGAATCTGTTGTTTATGCAATCTGGATTTAGTGGAGATGGAATGACACTACATTATGGAGTGCCCAACTTATGAGGATATTAGGGCCAATTACAGGGATACCTTGAATGTTGACTACTTGACCAACTTGTTTGAAGAAGAGAAGTTAGCTAAACTTGCAGTCTATTTGATCAAGATACAAAGAAGATCTAAGATCCAAAAAACAAAGGAGTTCAGTTAGGGGCTGTGTGGGCGGTTTGCCTTTTGCAGCTCGTAGTTTTCCTGCAGGTTTTGGCTCCCTTTGCAGCGTGTTTTGGTTGCTGTAGTCCCATAGGCTGTCCGGTCTCATGGACGTTATTAAAAACCTTCATTCATTCATTCATTCCATTCCATGTTAAATCATTGTTCCTCCATCCAATAAACGTGTCAAAATTACGACTTGAAAGGCAAACTTTTGCTCAGCAGCAACTAATATTTTTATTTTATAAATTTATGATTTAGAACGGCTATTTAAGTGCTGACGCTTAAATTCATTTCATCTTATGATTTCGAACGGTCAGTGAAATACAGAGAATCTCCTTAGTGATCGAGGCATATCTACGAGTGCTCTCACTTGTTTTCACAGATTGGGCGGGGTTTTCAGACAGGTTTTTCAGAGATTGGACGGGATTTTCAGAGAATTGGACGGGATTTTCAGAGGCAAAGCCTGCACGTTATTTGGATGGCTTTACGCAGCCCATGTTTTAAAGCAGAACGAATGTTCTAAAAACAGGGTTAACGGTTTCAGTCAGGAAACAAGGCGCGAAGCACAGGGTACCTCTGTTTTGGGGAAAGTGGATACAGAATAAAACAAAAGAGATCAGGCAAAAATAGAGTGTTAAGTGCAGACAGCAAAGTCGTCAGCAACCACGTGGACCCTAGGGCATAGTCCAGCAAGGAGCAGGTAAGCCCCACACTGCCTCAGCATTATTTTTATGTAACACTTATTAAAAATATCCCGCTTCCTTTCTCAAAACCGTTCAAACCAAGGCAGTAGCAAACCATGATTGAACAACAAGAGGGTTCTAAAGACAAAATAGACATGGGGTTCCAGGGCCTACCATAGAGGAAACTTAAGCATCAAAGGAAAACAAATATTCAAAAACCCTAGGCCCAGTGAAATATGCAGTGAAACCATAAATGGGTCCAAATCCAGTTGATTGGTTCAATGATAGGGTTTTTATATCAGGAGGGTTTGGTGTTTCCTTGGAACCACACTTTCCAACTTTTAAACGTGCCTGCAGCTTCATACCCTAATCTCAATACCCACATAGGGGCGGTAGCTGGGCTATGGAGATCTTGCATGATAGGATACCTGCAGATCAGCATAGTGGACACAGGTGAAAGGTTGTTTTTCATGAATGTAAAGCCATATAGGGGGATCTTAAGGCATAGGCAAACCCGAAAGTTGAGGGCAAACAAAGAATACAAAATTTACTATGATTTTGCCATATACAGCTCACCACACCTCAACCGTCACTATTAAAATGCGTCAAATAGAAGGAGAGCAAACAATGCGAGGTGAGGATAAAGGAAAAAAGGTGGTCTTATTGCTTCAAGATATTCAGAGGCAAAACAAAGCTAGGTTGAAGTTCTTGTGGCAAACAAAAGTGAAAGGGAGGAAGTGGTCCAAGATAATAAAGATCTATATGGTCCCACGTCTACACCTTTAATGTGGTTATCAGAGCTATATGTTAATGAGCTCATGAGCATGAAAAAGAGCCTTGAAACACTAGAAGCAAAGGGACAATACGAAGACAGCAAGATGAAGGAAATTGTAGAATCCAATTGGAAGCTTGAAAGGGACAATAAGATACTCAAAGGACAAGTGTTAACCTTACAAAACATCATGGAAAGGGGACAACAAGAGCTGGCGACTTCAAAACAAGATCTAGACCAATTGAAAACAACAGAAAAAAAAGATTCCTGAGGTGTTGGAAGGAAGTGGCACAACGCAAATAAAAGAGATTCAATCTGCAATTGTAAACATGGAAATCAAAGAAAATTAGTTAAGAGATTAGACCAAAGAGGCCAAATCTTGGGCATAAGTACTTAGTGGACTGTCGGGCAAGCAAAGAGAAATCTGTAATGTCCCGCTCTAAAGGAGACATTACAACTCCTATATTGAAAATATATAAATTAATGGACATTATGAAAGAGATGTCATGCCTCCGATATGATAGCTATTAAACAAAAGAATTGATTAGACAAAAGAAGCAGAAAAAGACAAAAAAGTTTGAAAAAGACAAATTAATTAATTAAACTTCAAAGAGGTTGTTACTTACCAAGAGATGTGTCCCATCCAAAGGGCAGCGAACCTTGGAGAAGGTGTGACTCTTTACCAAGGAAAGTATGAAAGGAAGAATAAATAAGAAAATAAGAAAAAGGAAGATATCTGCAGCAAGACATAAATAAATATATCACAACAGTACAAGCAATAGACATCAGCAAAAGATATAAATATATATTACAGCAGAATAAATAATTGACATTAACAGGAAGAATGTATTGCAACCATGGATCATAGACCTGTCAATCCATCCAAGGAAGCAGAAATAAATAAAGAATATGAAATATTCCAAGTAAATATTACAGCAGATGTATATTAAGAGATGTGACACCCTTCTATAAAGGTAGCCACCTATGAAAGGTTGTGACTCTTTCCAATAAGAGATATAAAATAAGGAGGCAAGCAATCTTCATGGGAGAAAAGAAATATAAGAATCCATCAAAAGGAAATATATTAGCAGTTATATATATATATATATATATATATATATATATATATATATATATATATATATATATATATATACACACACACACAACAAGTGTTAACAACAAAGAAGGATATATTGCAATCCTTGAATTGAACTTGAAATCCATCAAGAGGAACACTATATCAACCATCTAACAAATCCTAAGCAATCCCTTTTGAATTCAGGAAGATGTTTGCAGGTGGGAAGGATGGCCCTTCCAAGTTCACGAGAGATGAACGGTGGACTGACCCTTCTCATGCTCTTATCAAGTTAGGCCAAGAGGTGCATTAGGAGCTGTTAGGTGGACTGACCCCTTTCATGCTCTCAACAATATCATGCCCTTGGGCCGACCAGAGTTGTTAGGTGGATTGACCCCTTTCATACTCTTGGGGCTTGATCAAGGAGGACGACCAACCTCCAAGGTGGACTAGGAGCTGTTAGGTGGACTGACCCCTTTTATGCTCTCGACAATATTGTTAGGTGGACTGGCCCCTTTCAATATTGCTACTTGCAAGAGTTCCTAAAGAATTCACTATGTGATTGGCTTGAGGGATTGTGCTATGATGGATTGAACCAAATATTGATTATGTTATGAAGTATTGATCTCATTATTAATTATGCTATGATAGATAAATTTAATATGAATGATGCTATGGATTGAATATTATCTTAATTTATTGATCTTTAATATTTCTAATGTGCTTTTCTAGTAGTTATTACTGTATGCAGGTAAAGGAATCAGGAATATCCCAAAAAGGGACATTACAAGTGGTATTAGAGTTTTGATCTTGCCAGCTTGGGGATCAAAGATAGTTAATGCAATTAAGCCAAAGAGCTCAACGAGCTTTGGAAAGAGAAAGGGAAGTATGAAGAAGATGTTGCAAATAGTACATTGGCAACACTTTTAGGGGCAAATCTATAATGACACAGACGGTGTGGATTCAATTACCGAAATCAAATTCGGATTCTTGATTGCATCCTTCATCAACGACATTGCCTTCAATTCTAAATACGCTTGTTGACTTATTTCATCCCTCATGTCTCACATACTCTCCCTTCAATGACATAGATCATTTTTCACTTCTAATCTTGTATATCGTAGAATGACTCCACACTATCTTATCATCTTCACTGATTACTCTACACTTCTACTACTTGTTCAAAAATCAAAGTCTTACTTAAGATTCGAATTTACCTTCTCAACAACATCACTGGATTCATCTTTCCAGTTTTTCTTCAAGCCCTTTTCATCAATCAGATTTTCTATCAATATTGTTTCATCTTGGAGTATTTTGCAATCTCCAATCTTGGATTCTAAATGCTCTCAATTTCTTTTTTAGCATTAAAAATGTTTTCTTCCTTCCTTTCTGCATTCACTTAACTACATCTTCATCGGTGACACTTGCATTATCTCAATCGCATTGTTGTTATTCAAAACATCAAACAAATGCTTTACCAATACATTCTTGTTTCATTAGTCCTTTCAAGTATTCTCTGGTCACAAATTCTCATTCCATGGAATCACAATCATTTACTCCTTCGCTTTCTTAGGGCACGTTCACAATAACATTCATTATGTCTTCTTCTTTATCCTCATTAGATTTGAACATTTCTTCTTCTATGTAATGTCCCCTTCTTGATACATGGTTAGTCCATCATTGAGTTCTCGTGGACTAGCAGTTTGGTTAGGGAACTATGGTTAGTTGGGCCTTGGAGGTATTTGTCGGTGATGGAGATGTGGTTTGTGGTCAGTGGATCCAGTTGGCACCCTCAGAGTTGGTTCTGTTTGCTATTGGCCATTATTATTTTAGTAAGTTCAGGTTTAGTGTCGGTTTGGGATTTTCAGAGTGGGGTTAGGTTTGTCTTGTCGAGGGCTTTCCGATGAGCTATAGATCACTGCATTTTGACACAGTCTTGGTAGTTATTTTAAAGTCCGAAGTTTAATGTATTATTTAATTGGGACTTAATGAGCTAATATTATATTGTCACCTTATAAAGTTAAGTTGCAACTTAAAAGTGACCCCCCTAGGAGTAGGGCGCCCATGGGAGACATAAGGTGATAAAATTAAATATTAAAAACAAGTGAATTTCCCTCCAAGTTGGGTGTTGGGTTTTGGGGAGAGAGATAAAAGGTGAAAAAAGCTCATTTTGCACTATGCTATGTTTGATAACTTCTCTTTGTGAGCTTTGCTAGGGTTTTGAGGGTTTGAGGATTCGAACTAGGCTCTTGGAGACGAAAACCTCCCTGAGTGACGGCATTCTACAGGTGTGCAATACCACCTAAAGGTGCCATTGTTGGTGGATGTATCCAGTATTCACATTTGTGCTTCAATGGAGTCTGACGGATGAGATTGTAGTGGTTTATTGATCATATCATTGGTGGTTGCTTGAGAACAACGAAATACAGTCATAGTGGTCAATTTGGTGCTGGTGTGAGGCCCCCTTTGACAGCCATACCATTTATGCTTGCTGGCCTCTTTGGGGCTGGTTGTGGAGTTTATTGTGGTTGTTTCCTCTTGTGTTTGGTCGCCCATTCTTGGAGACTGTTGTAGACTGATTTCAGAGCGTTTTTAGTGGATTACTAGCAGTATTCATTGCAGATTGCACCTCCAGCCATGGCCGTACTTGCACCAGCTGGGACATGGGTCCTTTGGATGCTCTACATCTTTCATTGCAGCTTCATTCTTGGCCATTGTGAGGCGTTGAGGGCCTTATTCTCTACTGATATCATTTGTATGAGCAATACTTATCATTTCATGGCGTTTTGATGCGTTTCCAACCATACACACTTGCTGGCCCACTTCTGGCTGTTGTACCAAGTTGCATATTTGAACATGGGTATGTCATAGTAATTCATTATTGGCCATTTTGCTATCTGGGTAGTCAATAGTTTCTTCATATTCATTGTATATTTTATGGGTTTGCAATATATGCTATATTTTGTATGCTCCGGCAACACATCTGCAGGAAAACTGAAAACCCCTTCTGCATTCTTCTCTCTAGTCTGAAAGATCACAAAAAAATAATAAAAATCACACATAAAAAGATCTTAAAAATATACAAATAGGTACGGCACATTACAGTGGTATCAGAGCAGTGATCTTTCCATCCTGTGAGGTTAATTATGACATGTAGAAGATGAAAATGAGACATGCAGCCTACAGATAGATATAACTTTAGACCCAGACTAGGAACACGGAACCCCCAAAGAATACAGGAAGGAGAAGTACCACAGGTTGATCCATTTGAGTCAGATACAGAGATTGTAGCCGCTGAAGAGCCATCGGTAGTATTTTATAGCGAGGAAGATCTCGAAGTTCCAAGAACATATCCCTTTTCCGGTGTACTTCCAGAATAGCCTGAAGAAATGGGAGATAGGGAAATCGGAGAACCTAGCACACGAGATATTCTTAATGACTTGGCGAGTGGACAACAACAGTTGATTAATAGGATGGACAGGTCCTAGGAGGCACTCACGCGGCTTCTCACCCGTTTGTTTCCTGAGTTGGATGAGGACAAGAACAATGGAGACAGGAATAATGGAGACCGAAACAGAGACTGGAATGACAGAAACATGGACTGGAATGATGGAGACAGACATAGAGACTGGGGTAATGGAGAATGAAATGGAGATGAAATAATGGTGATAGGAACATATACGGGGATCTTGATGTAGAGGCTTCGGTGAATAACCGAGGTGCTACACAACTTACAATCGCAGATAGACCAGGCATTCCCATCTTGATGGAGACAGACACAGAGATCGGGGTAATGGAGAACGGAATGGAGATGAAATAATGGTAACAAGAACAGATAAGGGTATCTTGATGGAGAGGCTTCGGTGAATAACCAAGGTGCTACACAACTTACAGTCGTAGATAGAGCAAGCATTCCCATCTTTGTGCTGAGGAATGAGATTCCTGAACTGGATGCTACACAGGTGGAATTTCAGGATGAGATCTTTAGAGATTGGCAAGCTTCTAGTGCAGAGTTTCATGCTGCGATGACTTTAATGGATTATTCAGATCTTAGGATGAGACATAGACCTAGAGGGGGTACACAAAAATCACGAGCTTCAAAAGAAAGTAAAATGACTTTACCCTACTTTGATGGTTCAGGAAAAAACTTCAGCAAGAGCTTGGGTCCAAAAGTTGGACAGTTATCTCCAGATCAACCCTATGCCTGAGACCGATGCCATCACATATGCAGCCTTACACTTGGAGGGCAACGCACACAAGTGGTGGAGCAATGGGAAGGTAACTTTGGGACATGACCAGATTACATCATATGTTGAGTTCACAACCATACTCATAGACAGGTTCAACAAGAAAGACTTTGAGTTGTAGTTCAAGGAGCTGGCACAGTTGAGACAGAGTGGATCAGTGGACTCATACATTTCAGAGTTCTAGGACCTTTCAGTCATGGTTTCAGATATCTCGGAGCGTAGGTCGATCATGCTCTTTGTTGACTGTTTGTCTGATCCTCTACGAGGTTGGGTCAAGGGTTTAGACCATAGTTGGCAGACTCGCAGAAAACTCGGTGAGTCTTAAAAAACTTGCGAATTTTTTTTGACTTTTACTCGCATAGTCTTTTTGGAGAGTCTTTGCCGAAAACTCGCGAGTTTGAGAAAAAAACTCGCCCCTGAGTTTGCTTAAGGGGTCCGCGGCCAAAAATGTCAATTTTTTTACCGAGTTTTCGGCGAGTGTTTTTTGACTAGCCAATTTTTGGCTTGGCGAGTTTTTTGGCAAGTCGAGTTTTCCAATTATGGTTTAGACCCTATGACATTGCAGGAGGCCATGAAGAAGGCCCGTGATATGGAGTCTTCTGCGTGGAGTAAATTCGAGAATAAGAATTTCCAGCAAAGGAGGGATAAGGAGAGACATGAGACAGTTACATAAGGACTCAGGACATCAGCCATATAAGAGTTCTTCCAAGTTAGACAATGATCAGCTGAATGACCTCAGGAGGAAGAAACTCTGTTTTCACTACAGAGAACCTTGGGATCCTAAGCACAAGTGTGCTGCCCAAGGAAAGGCCAAACAGATAGAATATTTTTCAGCAGCCAAGGAAAGGCCAAACAGATAGAATATTTTTCAGCAGATGAGTCCGTGGAGTCTGAGGCACATTCAGAGCAGCATACAGAAGACAATGATTTAGAGACAAATGTTGCTTCTGAGGTTTCATAAAAGGATGAGGAGACCTCTCTACCTACAACCCATATCTCGAGCATTCAGAGAGAAAGGTCATTTAGGATCCGAGGAGTGTTGGTGTTGATGATTGTTTTTTGACAAGTCAACAATAGAGTAAAACACTAAGGATCCCACTCTCTCTTGAATAAAGTCTCTCAAAGGCTAAGCTATGTGATCCAGTGAGACAACTTTAAGGTTCCTTATTCGTGATTTGTATTGGATAGACTCAGTGATTTGATGTGATCTTGCTAATTATCACAAAGGGACTTACACAGACTTCTTACTTCATTCAGCTTATTTCTCCTTTCAGTGTGGATGATATATGTACAATGCTTCAATCATAAAAAAGGGAAAAAGGACAAGGGTTTTGAGAAACTAATTTAAGGTCAATGAAGCAATGATGATGTATGAATAGACAAACTCCTTAATCAACCTAACTCCACTTCGCCAAGAATGCCTACAACTACATGGAGTTGGTGCAATCTCCTAAGGATAGCAAATGGTTTTCAAATCATGAAAGCTCATATAAGCACCCATTAGACGGCGCAGCTCAAACAAGCATCCACAATCGAACTTAAGCAAATTATAATGAAGCTCAGACTAGCTTTACACAACACTTCACCAACGATGAATGTTAAAAGCATGAGCTAGGAGTTAATCAAGTATTCAATACATACATACATAACATCAATGAGCTGTTAATCTACTTCTAATCTACTTAGAAACATCTCTCCACTTCATCAAGATACAAGAAACCATGTTATTCCACAATACAACACTTAACACCAAACAAGCTCCAATGTCTTTGCGTTAATCTTGAGAAATATTTACAACTTCAAGTACTCTCAGAGAATTTCGAGAGTCTCTTCTACTCTACTCCTACAAAACTATCTAACTATATATTTACAAATGAGACAACAAGGCCTTTATAAAGAGGTCCAGCATTACAATGAATGGCTTAAATCAATTCAAGTAGCCAAGGGCCATGATCATGCCATCTCAGCAATTAGTTACAACAACTTGCTATTTTTAGTACATAAGAGAGGCAATGAAGGCACGTTTTCCAAGAAGATAAGGATAAAATTGAATCTTTAAAGTATCTTCCACATGGACGTCCTCTTTGGGTCCTTTCTTGTTGAATGATACATTGAATGTAGTCATATGATGTGACTGATTGTGATTGAACTGATGATAGGTACATGCCACATAGGTGCCACCTCAGCATACTTGTGGATTTCAACTGTTTATTCACTTTGCTCTATGGGCATATTCCCAAATTGTATCATCTTTGTAATGATGTCTTCAAACATGATTGCATTGAACTTGTATGCTTGGGAATATTTTGTTGACATTGCCTTGTTCATTGTAAGTTGTATGTATGATACTTGTTGCTCGTTTGACTAACTCTAGGATATTTCTTCTTCTTGCAGGGTATATGAATGATCTTCCTTGATGCTTCTTCCTAGTGATGCTACTTCATTGATAACATAGAGTAGAAGATTTCACTTGGAGACTTGAAGATTGAAAAAGAACCTGAAGCTGAATGGATGAATGTCTTCGTTGATAACATAGAGTAGAAGACTCTTCTCAAAGACTTGAAGATACTGGAGGAACTTGAAGCTTGGTGGATAGATGTCTTTTTTTAGATGCAGATGATGAAGTATGTTGAACTTGATGCAATCCTTCGGAGCAGCTACATGATGACTCTTCCTTAGTAGTGATCTTCTAACCTTATTCCTTAGTGATTGGTGATTCCAAGCGTTTAGCTCCTTGAATGACTCCTCATCTTCATCGATGCTCCTGTAACACAAGGAAAGGAACAATATTAATCACTTGATAAAACTTGATAATAGCAAGGAATCATCTTTAAACGCTAGAATAACCCTTCTTAATTCTAGGCGCATATCTTGGTGTACAGGGAGGCTAAAGGGCACCTAGGCTTATATTTATCATTTTATGATTTTAAACAATTGAGGATGACTTATGATAATTCTTTCTTGCAAGGCACTCAATCAAGGGTGAAGTTTCATGTGATTTTTCCAGGGCGCAAATCTAGGTTTGTATGGAGGTGAAAGGGGTGCCTTGATCAAATTGAGTTTTATTTGCTACTTTTATGATTCCAAATGATTGAACATGTCTTAAAGTGATCCTTCCTCTCTAGGCGCCCAATTAAAGATGCAAATTCAAGTGTTCTTTAAGGTGCCAATCTGGGTCTACGGAGAGGCAAAGTGCGCCTATCATCAAATTGACTTATTTTTGATATCAAACCGTTGGGAAGTCTTAGAATGCTTCCTTTCTTCAAAATGTTCACTTATTGGTGTCAATTCATGCTTTTCTTCAAAGGCACAACTTTGGGGTTGTAGGGACTAAGAAATGCGCCTAGAAGAATTTGAGGCGCCAATTGATGATTATGGGATATGAAAAGTGCGCCTAGACTATATGGGCTCTTTGATTGGCTCTTCATAACTTCAAGTATCTTCACTAGGCTAGATTTGATGACTTCCAACACTCTGCATTCCTAGGCGCCAAAAGTGACTATAGAAGCAAGAATTTGCGCCTAGGCTTAAAGATGAATCTTATTTCAATTTGGATAGTTTCAGGCCAGTGTATTATTGCTAAGAGGATTCCTTGCTTCAAAATGGTATCAAATTCCATAATTTTATGCCTCTTTCATCTAGGCGCAAGTTCATGATCGTAAGAAGGGGTAGGTGTGCCTCAACTCATTTAATGTAATTTGCAATTTCAAACGTCTACTTCCTACTTCCAGAAGGCTCCTATCACTAGGCGCAATTTGATGATGCCTTAGGTGCAAAAGTGCGCCCTTCATACTTGATGATTCCTTGTCTCAATCCATGATTCCAACTCAAATTTTTGCCTTATGATGATCAATTTTTAGGCTCCAACTCTCTTTCTTGATGAGGCGCATTTTTATGATGGTTGGAGGGTGAAAATGCGCCTAGGTTTGTGATGAACATTTTGTGAATTTGTATAACATTATGCACTCAAGGAAGGCTAGACTTCTTAAGGTGCCATCTTTTATTGATTTAGACACTCCTTTCATGCTAAGGAGCCAGAATGGAGCTACACAGAGGTTAATTTGCGCCTAACCTTAAGGAGGTGCATACATCAAGTTTTGGGTGATTCAAATCATTGGGTGGCTTAATAAGATGGCATGACACTTAGCACACTCAATATTAATGGATCCAATCATTGCTTGTTCTTAGGCGCTAGAATGGGGTGGTATTGATGGAAAGTGTGCCTAACTTGACTTGCTCAATCTCCTTTCAAGGTGCAATTTTGATAGGTTGAAACCCTTATCTCATGCGTAGGCGCAATATGATGCTTGAAGCTTAGGCGCACTTTGAGGTTGTTCATGACTGGATTTGCGCCTAGCTCAAGATGAGTGAATTTTGGACTTTAAGCAATTGCAAGATGTCTTAGGAAGTTCAATTCTTCAAGGCGCCCATTTTCTTCACCAATTCTAGCATCATTAGTTCAATGCGCAAGTTTAAGGTTGTCCGGATGATGAAACGTGCCTTGAGTTCTAGGCGCAATTTTGGGTTTGAAAATATATGCATTTGCGCCTAAGTAATTAGAGCAAATTTGCTCCCAGAAATGAAAGTCCCCAGGGTCAGGTATATTGAAAAATATATTTAAGTATAAGTCTTATACTTTAAATTTTTTCAATATACCTTTCAGGATGTTTGAGATAGGTCTCGGATCCACCGAATTTAACATGTAGATTCTAGATTTTGAGGGATACACCAGATATCAGACTTAGTCAATTTCAGGATCTCAAACATGCATCAGGATATCAAGACATCAGGAGACTATGGTATCCACCACAAAGCTATAGACTCAAACACCACTGACTTCATCATAAAATAAACCTAAGACATCATCCAACACTAAAGCAAAGCATCAAAGCTCAAAAAAAGGGGGGGTCCCCATTTGCAATGGGGCGATGTGTGATTAGGTCACAACATCTAGCGTCAACCCGAATAAATGTTCCTGAACATTTTAGAGATAAAGACTCAATCCAGACTAAAAACCTTCAGACACTCCTCTACTCATCAACTAGCTAGACGACGAACTCAGAAAGGAAAAGACCAAGCAAGAGTCCATTTGCATCATCAGTGGTGTTAGTGAAGGATGGGACATATCAGACCAAGCAAGAGTCCATTTGCATCATCAGTGGTGTTAGTGAAGAAAAAGGATGGGACTCTTAGAATGTGTATTGATTACAGAGAACTCAACAAGAAAACAATTAAGAACAGGTACCCTATTCCCAGGATCGATGAGCTGATTGATGAGTTGCATGGGCCCTGTTAGTTCTCCAAGATAGACTTGAGATCCGGGTATCATCAGATTCGGGTTAGAGATGAGGACGTGGAGAAGACAGCTTTCAGGTGTCACTATAGGCACTTCGATTTCCTGGTCATGCCATTTGGTTTGACAAATGCACTGGCCACCTTCCAGTCTTGCATGAACAGAGTTTTCCGTGAGCAGTTGAGGCGGTTTGTTTTGATATTTTTTGATGATATTTTGATTTACAACAAGACATGGGAGGAACACTTGAAATACATTGACATTGTGCTGAGCATTCTGGAGAGAGAGTCACTTTATGCAAAAATGTCAATGTGTGAATTAGGGATGACCGAGTTGCTATACTTGGGTCATATTATCAGTGTCGGCAGTGTGAAGGTAGACCCGAAGAAGATTCGGGCAATAGTGGATTGGCCACCACCAAAGAATCTCACTCAGCTGAAGGAATTCCTTGGTCTTTGTGGATATTACCAGAGGTTCGTGAAGGGGTTTTCTTAGTCAGCTGCACCCCTCACAAATTTGACTCATAAGGATGCTTTTAGTTGGACATGGAGTACACAGGAGTGCTTTGATAGATTCAAGCAGATTATGAGTACATGCCATGTGTTGGCCATACCAGATTTTAGCAAACCCTTCGAGTTGCAGTGTGATGCCTTAGGAGAAGGCATTAGTGCAGTAATTATGTAGGATAGGCACTCCATAGCATTTGAGAGCAGGAAGTTGAGGGGTGTGGAATGCAGTTACAATATTTATGACAAGGAGATGTTAGCCATCATGCATGTGCTGGCTAAATTTAGACAGTATCTTGTGGGCAGCAAATTTGTGGTTAAGACAGACCACAACAGTCTGAAACATTTCCTTGGGCAAAAGGATCTGAATGAGAGGCAACAGACATGGGTCAACAAGCTACAGGCTTACGACTTTGACATTGTTTATGTCAAAGGTAAGAAAAATATTGTTGTTGATGCTTTATCTAGGAGGCCCCATTTGTGTGCATTAGGTGCCATTGCAGATGGTTGGAGGGAGATGATATCAGCTGAATATGCTAAGAATGCATGGGCTACTGGAATAATTGATGGCATTATCAAGAATGATAGGAACACAGTGGTAAATGATTTAATTATTTACAAGGATAGGATCTTCTTGGTGCTAGGTTCAGAGATGAAGCAGAAAGTTTTGAGGACATTCCATGATTTGCCTATGGCAGGGCATCCAGGATACTTAAAAACTTACAGACAGGTCAACGAGAGGTTCACCTGGAAGGGCCTCAAGACAGAAGTGATGCAGTATGTGAGAGTGCCCGATGTGCCAGAAGAACAAATAGGGGCACTCATTTCCAGGTGGATTATTGCAGCCCCTGCCCATTCCGGAGAGGAAGTGGGATAGCATCTCTATGGACTTTATCACAGGTTTACCAAAAGTCCAAGGTAGGGATTGTATTTTCGTGGTAGTGGATAGATTGATAAAGTATGCACATTTTTTTGCCATCCCTACCACTTACACTGCAGCTCAGGTTGTAGAATTGTTCTTTCGTGAGGTATTCCAACTTCATGGGTTGCCACGGAACATTGTCAATGATAGGGACAACAGGTTCCTCAGTAATTTTTGGCAGGAGCTCTTCAAGTTGATAGGGACAGAGCTCACCCCCAGCACGAGCTACCACCCCCAGACAGATGGTCAGACAGAGATAGTTAATAAATGGGTGGAAGGATACCTCTACAATTATGTTTCAGGGCAGCATAAGACATGGATTAAGTGGCTTCACATGGGAGATTACTGTTACAATTCCACTTATCACATGTCCATTCAGATGTCACCCTTTATGGCATTGTAAGGGTATGAGGCACCGAGTTTTGTTGATTTGTTGTTCGGTGATAGCAGAGTGCCTAAGGCCAAAGACCTTCAGGAGAGTCAGGATATCATGAGGTCTTTGAAGGAGAATATACAAAAGGCTCAGAATCAACAGAAGCAGTATGCAGATCAACAGAGAACTGAGCAATCATTTGAGGTTGGTGACATGGTATACCTCATGCTGCAGCCCTATAGACAGTCCACTCTCAAGAAGAGTGGGGCACAAAAGCTTAAGTTGCGCTATTATGGACCCTTCAGGATCTCCAAGAGGATTGGGGAAGTGGCTTATGAGTTAGAACTTCCAGCAGGTAGCAGGGTACACAATGTATTTCATGTATCTCGGCTCAAAAAGGCACTGGGACATAATGTGACACCATTAGTTGAGTTGCCTCCTCTTGATGAAGAGGGGAAGTTGATCTTGGTACTCGAAGCAATAATTGACACCAGGGAACGTAATTTGAGGAGGATTATCAGAGAGTCCCTAGTTAAATGGAAGAACCTGCCAGTTGAGGATGCTACTTGGGAGAATGAGCAGATACTGGAGCATCCTGATCTGAGATTGCTTGAGGCAAGCAATCTTATGGAGGGCGGACTATAATGTCCCCTTCTTGATACATGGTTAGTCCATCATTGCGTTCCCATGGACTAGCAATTTGGTTAGGGAACTATGGTTAGTTGGGCCTTGGAGATATTTGTTGGTGATGGAGATGTGGTTCGTGGTCAGTGGATCTAGTTGGCACCCTCAGAGTTGGTTCTGTTTGCTATTGGCCGTTACTATTTTTAGTAAGTTCGGGTTCAGTGTCGGTTCAGGATTTTCAGAGTGAGGTCAGGTTCATCTCGTTGAGGGCTTTCCGACGAGCTATAGATCATTGCATTCTGACACCGTCTTGGCAGTTATTTTAAAGTCCGAAGTTTAATGGACTTAATGAGCTAATATTATATTGTCACCTTATAAAGTTAAGTTGCAACTAAAAAGTGACCCCCCTAGGAGTAGGACGCCCATGGGAGACATAAGGTGATAAAATTAAATATTAAAAACAAGTGAATTTCCCTCCAAGTTGGGCATTGGGTTTTGGGGAGAGAGATAAAAGGTGAAGAAAGCTCATTTTGCACTATGCTACGTTTGATAACTTCTCTTTGTGAGCTTTGCTAGGGTTTTGAGGGTTTGAGGATTCGACCCAAGCTCTTGGAGACGAAAGCCTCCCCGAGTGACGGCATTCTGTAGGTGTGCAATACCACCCAAAGGTGCCATTGTTGGTGGATGTATCCAACATTCACATTTGTGCTTCAATGGAGTCCGACGGATGAGATTGTAGTGGTTTATTGATCATATCATTGGTGGCTGCTTGAGAACAGCGAAATACAGTCATAGTGGTCGATTTGGTGCTGGTGTGAGGCCCCCTTTGACAGCCGTACCATTTATGCTTGCTGGCCGTACCTCTTTGCAGCTAGCCGTACCATATCTTGGCAGATTTGTGGAGTTTATTGTGGCTGTTTCCTCGGTCGCCCATTCTTGGAGACCACTGTAGACTGATTTTAGAGCATTTTTAGTGGATTACCAGCAATATTCATTGCAGATTGGACCTCCAGCCATGGCCGTACTTGCACCAGCTGGGACGTGGGTCCTTTAGATGCTCTACATCTTTCATTGCAGCTTCATTCTTGGCCATTGTGAGACGTTTAGGGCCTTATTCTCTGCTGATATCATTTGTATGAGCAATACTTATCATTTCATGGAGTTTTGATGCGTTTCCAACCATACCCACTTGCTGGTCCACTGCCGGCTGTTGTACCAAGTTGCATATTTGAACATGGGTATGTCATAGTGTTGTGACCAAATCACGCATCGCCCCATTGCAAATGGGGACCCCCCTTTTTGAGCTTTGATGCTTTGCATTTGGTTTTAGATGATGTTGTAGGTTCGTTTCCTCTGCCAATCCAACAATAAGTCTCTCTCCTAGAAGGTTTTGCTTTATAACTAGAGGTCTCATCTGGAACATGAACTTGCAGTGATGAAGAGTATTGATCAATTTCCATCCAAATAATGAATATTGAGACCAATCCTGATGTATGTTTGAGATCCTGAAAATGACTAAGTTTGATAGCTTGAAATCCTGAAATCCTGAAAAATTGACTAAGTCTGAAATCTGGTGGATCCTCCAAATTCTAGATTCTACATGTTAAATCTGGTGGATTCGAGACCTATCTCAAACATCCTGAAAGGTATATTGAAAAATATTTAAAGTATAAGAAATTCAATATACTTAAATATATTTTTCAATATACCTTTGCCCTGAGAGACCCTGAAAAACACCTAAGTTCCCCAGAGGAGCCAAAATCTTCAACCAGTGCGAAAAGGCTTGGATGTGGCGCAAAATCTTGATGAGATGATAGTCTTCCAACCGAACAACAAAATCTTGAACCATTGCGCCACATGTAATGCGCCAAAATGAAAGGATTTTTGAATATCAAAGGAGATATTTCAAGTGGAGCATGAAATATGGATCCAATGTGCCCTTTCAAAGGGAGTTAGGCTTGAGTTTAAGGCATGCTTTCATCCGGGACTCAAGATCTTAATCCAATGCGCCCATATAGTGTTATTAAAGAGGATTCAAATCTTCTATCTGTTGCACCAAAGGTGGAAAGGGCTGATCTAGTTTGCAAGTAAAATGAGTTTATTTCAAAAGGATCTGAAATCTAAGATGCTGATCCCTTGCGCTATCACTAAGGGAGTGCTCTTCAAGTCTCAAAAGGATCATTCAACCAGAAAATGAAACCTTCATCCAATGCGCCTGATATGTATGAGTTTTTATTGAAGTTTTTGACAAGTTTTAAGATAAAAAATCAAGATCTCAATCTGCTGCGCCATGTTTACAAGGAGAGAACTTGAATTTTTCAAGAAGAAATCAGTATCATTAACTAATGTGCCACCTTTGAGAGAGGTTGTAGACTTAAATTTTGATACATCTCAAGAAGCAACCAAAAGTGTCATCTGCTGCGCCAACTCAAGAAGGACCCTCAAACTCCATCCAACACGCTGCCTTAATGACTCTTAAAGAAAGGTCTAGTTACCTTCATCCAATGCGCCACATATGGAAAGAGGTTGCTAGTTGTCAAGAAGATGTTGAGAATGAAGAGAAGTCTGATTTCCTATCTGCTGCGCCAGCTTTAGAGAAGAATTTATTTATCAAGCAAGAGGATTTCAAAACTGTCATTTGCTGTGCCCTTATGGGAGAAGGTGAATTTGACATTGCAAAGCATTCAAGAAGATCCAGAAGTTATGATCTGCTGTGCCCTTTGGAGAAGGGAAAGGTAAGCTTTGAGACTCATTTGAAGAGGATCCAAATTATTGAACTGATGCGCTAATAGGGAAGGGTTAGTCCAAGTATTAAAGTGCAAATGATAAGTAAAAATTGAAATTTCAAGAAGCAACCTAAGGTCTGATCCAATGCGCTTCAAGTCACTAAGTAATCCTTTGAATGAGATGAAGAGCATGGAAACCTCAAGTGATGTGCCACTTCATTAGAGGAGGTCAAAATATTTCAAGATTTTCATAAGAAGTTTCTAAAATCTCAAGTGATGCGCCATAAGAAAAAAATCAAGTCTTAACAAGGAGAATCAAAAGTATGATCTAATGCGCTGCCCTAATGATTTTTGAAGAGGAACCTAACATCATGATCCAATGCGCCAAGGGTAATGGGAAAATTCAGTTGTAAAGTTTTTTAAGAGGATCCAAATATTTTAACCAATGCGCTCATTGCAAGAAGAACTCAAAGTTTCAATTTGCTGCGCCACCTTGAGTTAGAGATGAAGATTCAAACTCTTGATCTAAAGCACCCAAGTCATGAATAGCATGAAGGCCAATCCAATGCGCTATAAGGAAAAATTAAGTTTTAGGAAGAAGTTGTCATGATGTTAGAAAATAAGAAGATTCAGATCTTTGATCTAGTGCGCCACTTCATGAAGGAGGTTAAGAATGTTTTAAGGCATCTTTCAAAGAGGATCATGAATCCTTCATCTAATGCGCTGTATTCATATTTCAAAGAGGATCCTGATTTCTTCAAGTAATGCGCCATTGATGAATTTTGGAGAACTCAACATCTTTATGTAGTGCGCCAGCCTTTAGGAGATCCAAAATACTAATTAATGCGCTTAAAGTAAGGGGAAATCAGAAATCTCAACCACTGCGCCCCTGTCATCTTCAAGATTTTCTAAATGCAGATTTAATCTCCATTGAAATTCGCACCAAACTAAGTTAAGAGGAACTAAATTAAATGTTTTGCAATGCATTTAAAGAGGTCGGCCTAGGCAATTGGGTGGTTTTTTAAGTGCAAATTGTATATATATCTGCCTTTAGATTTCATTTCATCACTCATCAAGGAGCAAATTCGCCTCAAGGAGCAGAAGCAAAGCAATTTACTAGGAAGTCAAGTCTGATTTTAGTCAAGATTGAGTCTGATTTTAAGGTATCTCTCCAAATCAGTCCTTTGGAAAGTCTGATCTAGAGGTAAAATTCTAATTTCTCCTTCATTTTCAGCAGGTTCATTGAATTCTAAACAGAAAATTGTTTGAAATTTGCATAAAGGATAGTCAATCATTATGATCTTCTTGTGAAATTTCATTTTTAGAACGCTGAAAAATCAGATTTCAAATGATATAGGAGGCTGAAGTGATTTGTTTTCAAAGTTATTTATTCATGTCTATGTCTTGTAGGAACAAAGACCTTTGATGAAGCTAAGGAATTACCAAAGGGGCTAACATCCGGAGTCAACAAGTTGTCATCCTGTAGAAGGCATCATGTAGCTGCTCAAAGTGATTACTTCAAGTTCAGATGCTAACACCCTTCATCTTCATATCATCAAGCATCCAAAGACATCTATAGAGTTTCAAGTTCCTCTGGTGCATTCAAGTCTCTTTGAGAAGTCATCTACTCCGCACATAAGGAAGATATTATTACTCCAAAGGATCTTCTTCAAGATCATCAAGTTGGAACACTCCATCATCAAACATTCCAAGGCATTCATTCATTCAACTTCAAGACTCTTTGATCTTCAAGTCTATGAGAGTCTACATATGAAGAGGACAGGAAGCATCATCATCATCTATTCTTTACTACTCTCTTCAAGAAGATGTTTCCAAAGAACATCATACATCTTACAAGAAGAAGAAACATCACGAAGTTAATCAAGTGAAGCAACATGTACTCATCCAGTTTACAAGAAGATGAACAAGGCAAGATCTACAAGATACATCCCAAGCATTCAAGTATCAAAACAATCACATTGAAGACATCATACAAGATGATACAATTTGGGAATATGCTAAAGTGGCACCTACGTGGCAGACACTCATCATCAAGCCAATCACAAGTCGCCACATCATTTGACAGGCAAGAAGACAAAGAGGACGTCCATGTGGAAGATGCTTTGAAAGATTCTATCTTATCCTATCTTCTTGGAAAACATGCCTTCATTGCCCCTCTTTGTACACTAAAAATAGCAAGTTGTTGTAACTACCTACTGAGGTGGCATGATCTGAACCCTTGGCTACATGAAATGATTTAAACCATTCATTGTAATCTGAGCTCTATATAAAGGCTTTGTTGCCTCATTTGTAATTCATTAGAGAAGAGAGAAATTATTAGATTTTAAGAGTAGATTAGAGGAGACTCTCGAAATTCTCTAAGAGGATTTGAAGTTGTTGTAAATATTTTTCAAGATTAATGCAAAGACATTGGAATTCATTTGGTGTTTAAGTGTTGTCTTGTGGAATCACATGGTTTCTTGTACTTTGATGAAATGAAGAGATGTTTCAAGTAGATTAGAAGCTCTTTGATATAATGTATGTTTATACAGAATATTTGATCAACTCCTAGCTCATGCTTTTAACATTCATCGTTGGTGAAGTGTTGTGTAAAACTAGTCTGAGCCTCATTTGTTTGAGTTCGATTGTGGATGCTTGTTTGAGCTGCGCCATTCAATGGGTACTTGTATAAGCTTTCATGATTTGAAAACCATTCGCGTAACCTTAGGAGATTGCACCAACTTCATGTAGTTGTAGGCATACTTGGCGAAGTGGAGTTAGGTTAATTCAGGAGTTTGTCTATTCTTACACTGTCATTACTTCATTGACCTTAGATTAGTCTTCTAAACCCTTACCTTTTTCATTTTCTTTATCATTGAAGCTTTGTATATAAATCATCCACACTAAAAGGAGAAATAAGTTGAATGAAAGTATGAAGAAGTCTAATGTAAGTCCCTTTGTGATTATCAGCAAGATCACATGTAATCACTGAGTTAACCCATCATGAATCATAAATAAGGAACCTTGGAGTTACTTCATTGGATCACATAGTTCAGCCTTTGAAGAGCTTTATTCAAGAGAGTGGGATACTCTAGTGTTTTACTCTATTGTTGACTTGTCGAAAAACAAACATCAACACATAGTAATTCATTATTGGCCATTTGGCTATCTGGGTAGTCGATAGTTTCTTCATATTCGTTGTATATTTTATGGGTTTGCAATATATGCTATATTTTGGATGCTCCGACAACACATCTGTAGGAAAACTAAAAACCCCTTCTGCATTTTTCTCTCTAGTTTGAAAGATCACAAAAAATTAATAAAAATCACACATAAGATCTTAAAAATATACAAATAGGTACGGCACATTACATTCTATCCTTCTCAACCTTGGGCTAATGATATATTGGAAGGTAAACTACAAGATTGATTTGATCCGGGTCGGTGATTGCTCGAGGACAAGCAATCTTGGGCAGGGCGGACTGTAAAATCCCTCTCTAAAGGAGACATTACAACTATATTGAAAGGATATAAATTAATGGACATTATGAAAGAGATGTCATGCCCCCGATATGAAAGATAGTTATTAAACAAAAGAATTAATTAGACAAAAAAAAACAGAAAAAGACAAGAGATAGAAAAAGACAAAAAAAAGTTTGAAAAAGACAAATTAATTAATTAAACTTCAAAGACGTGTTCCCTCCAAAGGGCAGCGAACCTTGGAGGTGGTGTGACTCTTTACCAAGGAAAGTATGAAAGGAAGAATAAATAAGAAAAGGAATAAGAAAATAAGAAAAAGGAAGATATCTGCAGCAAGACATAAATAAATATATCACAACAGTACAAACAATAGATATTAGCAAGAGATATAAATATATATTACAGCAGAATAAATAATTGACATTGACAAGAGGAATGTATTGCAGCCATGGATCATAGACCTGTCAATC
This sequence comes from Cunninghamia lanceolata, assembly GCA_027924645.1. Taxonomy (NCBI): domain Eukaryota; kingdom Viridiplantae; phylum Streptophyta; class Pinopsida; order Cupressales; family Cupressaceae; genus Cunninghamia; species Cunninghamia lanceolata. The sequence continues at coordinate 11,418,988 of BSBN01000388.1, read as the reverse complement.
CATCCAAGGAAGCAGAAATAAATAAAGAATATGAAATATTCCAAGTAAATATTACAGCAGATGTATATTAAGAGATGTGACCCTTCTATAAAGGCAGCCACCTATGAAAGGTTGTGACTCTTTCCAATAAGAGATATAAAATAAGGAGGCAAGCAATCTTCATGGGAGAAAAGAAATATAAGAATCCATCAAAATTGTATAATGACTTTGCTTTGTGCAGAAGCAAACTATTCATGGTATAGATGTTTTAGTTAGCTTTTATTTGTTTTTTCATGCAAAGTTTTTTAACTCTTATAGATAAGTGCCATTTGCACTAAGTTTTCCAATAGCAATTTTATGCTTGCTGTTTAAAGAGAGAAAAGAATGAATGGAACTCGCTGATTTGGTATACCTATTTTGCTACTAAAATTACAATTCAATCTTTTTATGATCTTGTATATGTATTGTTTAGGTAAATCAAATTGTTTTTCTTGAAAATTGCAGGCTTTCTATTGGTAATTTCAGTGAAGTGTGGTTGTTGCAGTTTTGTATGTAGTTCTATTCGTATGATTTGCTTAATTTTGTGTTCATCCTTTGTTTAAACCAATTAAATCTTGATGTTATACTCACACTTCTTTGGTTTTTGCTTTCAACTAGAAGAGTGAGTGCTTATTAGATGCTATAGGTTGTTTGCTTTAAGTGAAAAGACATAAAAATATCTGATCTTGAGTAGAAGTGTTGATTTGTTTTGTGGTCATGCCTGAGAACTTAAAAGATAAGTAGCTGCTTTCTTTTGCAATGAATTTTCAAAACCCCAAGAGCTAAATTGTACATATTGAGGTTATGTCCTTGAATTTTAGGGTTTCTGTTTTATTTTTTATTTACAGGGAGCTTCCCCTTCAAATTTGAAGAGAGATTTATCCTCACACTTTGTTCTGTTAAGTGTTGCACTGAAATGTGTGAATTAAAATGCTAACAAATCATTTTATGGAATAGTTTCTTGACATTATATTGAGATGGCCTCGAAAGATGAATTGAGAAAAAAGGACTTCTTGTGTGAAATGATGGGCAGTGAACCAATTCATCAAGAATATACACCATAGTTAAGTCTCGATAAATGTTGCATGTTTATATCAAATTTGGAAATGAATACTTCAGGGTGAGTTGGAAACAGATTTTCATTTTTATTTCAGTGAATTTGAATTGTATGTCTATTTTATTTTATATTGTTCATAGAATGGTGAAGTTTTTTTTTCAACATAAAATAACTTTGAGTTGAAAAGCTTGTCAAATTGAAATATGTACCTATATATCAAATTGTATTACCCTTCGATTATGTTGTGAAGGTTATGGAAAGACTTGTCAAGAAATATGAGCAAAAATATAAAAAGGCAAGAGAGGAAATGGACAAGTGGAATGCTCTACAATCTCGACTTCTCAATCAATTTCAAAATGCAATAGCTATCATGGAGCGCTTGAAGGTGTGTGTCTGTTGTTGATCTTCTAAGTCAAATTAAAAAGCCATCTATTGTTAAAACTTAAAACCTGATAATACTTGCTGGTTTTCTTCACTGAGTGTCCACTTCAAGTACGTGAGTGTGTTTAGACATAATAATAAGTTATTTGCATTGATATATGAAGTTTATGTGCAAAACTTGACATCTTTTGGAGGTCAAACAAAATACTAGTGTGTTATACTTATGGTTCTCGTGAAGACTACTAAAAACATTTATTCATAATTAAAGCACCAAAGCAGCCGGGTCCAAAATTTTTTCTCTGCTTAAGTTTTACAACTCAAAGCATCATATCTTATCTCTTTCTGATTCTTAAATACTACATATTAGTTATTACTTATAATTCTTAATGGCACCCTATATTCAGCTATATTTTAAAGGGGACTAGCCTTGTTCCTTGCCTTTCATCTGGGATACTTCTAATGCATTCAGTTTCCAGTTATTCTGCCTGATGCACAAAATTGCTCTGTGCAAAAATGATAATTGTTTGATGCCAAGAGCTTAAGACAAACAGCAAAAGAAAGATGAATCTCACATGAGAGATTAAAATTACTATTTTTATTACAAAATAGGCTATTCTGTTGAGGTTACAAGAGTATATATCTATGTCTATCAACCCAAGCTACAAATTCCTAAGTGATTGTAGAGTGCACTATAAACTTGTATATATATATATATTTTCTATACGACTTAATGTCTGTAAATCACTCGAATACCTATTTATATTAATATGCCTCATGGCTAGTCCCAATTTACTAAAGATGGTTTGTGTAGCATATTTGTGTTCTTGCATGTTTTTTGTTATTACTCAATTCTTAGCATGTGCCATGCATGATCTAGTTGTTGATATATGCTTTTGATCTGTGCAGTTTTATATATTGTGTTTTTGTGTTCTAGTTTTGTTGTCAAAGTAGGATATGTTTTTTAAGGTCCAACATTCTTCTTCAGATCAATACTCTTTGTTGTGCTACAGTGTTGAAACTTTATATTGGTTTGTTAACACTTCTTGGGGCAAAATGTCTTTTTAAGATCCAGCATACTTCTTGAGATCAATACTCTTTTGTTGTGCTACACTGTTGAAACTTTATATTGGGTTTCTCAATTGGGGCACAACATTTTGACATTGTATTTCCACATTCTTCAACATGTATCTAGGCAAAAAGTCTGACACATTATGTTTAAGCTAAATTTGGATACCATATGGAGCCATGAAGTTGTTCATGATGATAAACAAATTGTTATTTGATGTTTTGGGGTTCATGAACTAATGAATAGGGTAAAATTTTGCTTGTCCGTGTCAGGTTCAACTATTGGTTGAGTCTCTGTAATAGGTGGATGTTAGAACCTAGTTCCTTAGGGACTTGGAAATTTTCTCTCTACGTGAGCCTCACTATATAACTTTGGCACACTATATTGAAATTTTGGTTTCTTGGATTGCAGGTGTTATTGCCCAAGAGTCCATGTATAAAGGAAAACAGTAGTGAGTATGAAATAAGGACCGCTCCTTAAGGAAGCCATTTGGGTGATTAATTTGTACTGAAAATCGAAAGCTAAATGTTATATAGCCCACTGGAGACATCACTATGGCTTGAATTTTTCTATTTCAGAAAGTACATTTACACTTTTTTAAGTTCTTTTCAGAAAAAAATATTATTGATAGAGAGTCTTACATTGTCTAAAGAGCATTTCATTGCAAGCTGCAACTTCCATGCAAAATTCTAAGTCTCGCCTTGAAGTTTCAAATTGGTAGAATCCACTTTATTCAACTGCACCTGAAGCTCAAAATGAACACCTGCCATTGATTCAATTTCATCCAATGATCCACAGCCCCCTAAAGAAACTGTGCTTCATCCCAAGTATAGTGGGATCTTGAGAAGGGCTGAATTCTACAACCACCTTGAAGTTCTGCGCACCATTGATTGATATTCAATCAAGCAACGCATATTAGAAGAGCATTGCTGATGTAGTCAAGCTTCAGTGCCTAGTGAAAGGCAGCTTGAAACTTTTAACATGCAGTTAACAATTAACAACAACAGTAGCTTGTGGTAAAATAAATGATTAGCATTATGGAAATTCAAACATCAATTTGCACAAATGTTAACCGAGCTCTTACAATACAAATACGTAGCTGTGAGCAACTTATAAATACTGAAAAATTACCTACTGTTCTTCAGAATTAAAAAGATTCAAACTTATTGACAACTCATAAATTACCAACAGTTCCCATATGTCATTGTAGAGCTTGAAAGAAATGCCAACAAAATTCCACGTCCACCTCAGGTCTGTCTGGTTTGATCTATTCAACATTACACAAGAAGTAAACTAAAACTTTTTTTTAACGTCCCAGTCTGTAATGTTCGGCAAGAGGTTAGGGTCCATTTTATATCTATAAACAGTGGTGATCACATCCTAATTTAGGCGTTAGCCACCCAAAGTCTATAGTAGGAGTTGCCAACCAAAATGGGTAAGTAATCACTATAATCACCATAACTGTAAGCTGCCAATAATCTTGACTGCTGTGCCAGAAAACAAAAACTAGCAGCCACCCAACATGAGGAAGAATGATGCTGCCAGCTGACCGAGAATACCAAATGATAAATAAGTGTGACTGCCGCAAGAAGTTGATGGAATAAGTGCGACTGCCGCAAGAAGTGGATGGAATAAGTGCAGCCAACTATAGTAACTGCTGCTAGCTATTTTTGTATCATTTGACATTGAAGCGCCAACCAAAGGATGGTAGCTGTAGTTGCGTCTAGTTTTAAGGAGAATTTCATTATTTATTTTACCCTAACGCCCAACACAAAGTGAAAGTTGGATCGAAGTGATATGAAACCTAGCTACAACAAACAATAGCAATGGAAGAAAAACTTGCAAACACAACAAAGAACCAAAATACGAAGAGGAAAATCTTTTGGGTGTGTTGGATTGCATGAGCCTTGGATGCTCCTGCATCAGACACCTCAGGAAGGTTAAAATGATCTATGAGTTTGCAACTCATGATCATTTGAATGACTCTGGGATTATTATTCCCTATTTGGCTACTTTATATGTGTGCATTGTAACATACACTGTCGAATAGGTTTTCTGTGCCAAGTTTTTTGCCTTTCTTAATGCTATTTGGTTTAGGGTTTCATGTGTATGTTTTGCATGTATGGTTTTTGCATTGAAAACATAGAATAAAGTGCATATAACTAATACCCAAAAAAACTAAAACATATATGAAAGAAATATTGAAGATTCAGATCATAAAATAGGTTACAACTAATTACTGTGAAATACCCATATTGAAATCTTCAATTTTGTTTTATTGCCGTACTAGAATCAGCATTACAAGCTATGGGAAAGTCACCAGAATCCACATACAATGCAATGAATCTCAAATATCAATGTTGCAGCTGCAAATATGGTTCTAGACGCCAAGATTTGAGTAGATAAGTGCCACAAAATGGAGTAGGACCCCACATCCAAACACCCACGTCCTTCCTCAACCTGTACGGCCCTGTTGTAGACTATGATCAGCAATAAAAGGCATCAAAACCCTTACAAACTCCTCTGTAATAGACTTAATATGATTGCAGACATGTGGCGGCCGGGTAGGGATGAAAAACAAGAGCAAATCCTCAAGAAATTCCCATAAAATACCCTCACAGGTGTACCGCCTGCTATAGAACAGGTACGACCAGCAAAGAGGGAGTACAGCCAGTCTAGAAGAGGCTATAACAACAAATAATCTTCATCAAAATGCCTAAATCTGACCTTCACAAAATTCTATTCAACTGTATGTTAAAGAACTCCACAAAATGTGATCATTTCGGCTCAAAACTCCATCAAATGTATCAAAATCAAAGCACAGTCGAAACCCCTAAATGAGGCTTCCAAGAATCCTCCCTGATGTGGTCTTTCACACACGAAGAAGGGGACTTTGTAGAGGTTTTTGTCTCAGCAAAGTTTGGTTCAAACCCTCAAAGCTCTTCAAGCTCCAAGAATGCACGACAATATCAAAATCAAGTGAGTGAATAATAATCCAAATAACTCACACTTAGTCTTTTATTTCTCCTCTCCTCCAACGCCCAAGAAGGTATTATTTTATTATTTTTATTTCATTGCCTTATGTCCCCAAGTCCCCACATGGGCGCCCATCTCCCTAGCAATACAACTTAAAGTTGTGACTTATTCTTTATAAAATAAAGTCACTTTAAAACATTAGTCACTTAGGCCATATATATTATAAGTTAAATATTAAATTTAACTTATACATCGAGAATTGATACCTTGGCCCGTCTCGAAACCCAAACCAACTGCTAGGAGCATCCAAACTTGTAGTGCTATAAATAGTAATCTGCTCCACACTGCCCTGCATGACTTACTATAAATAGTAAGTCCTAGTGAATTGGTTCAGTTTGGCTCCCTAACCAATGGCATTAGCCTACGAGAACTGGATGATAGGCTAATTCTCCTCATCTGACCAACTGGGCTAAATGGGGGACATTACAGTCTGCCCTACCCAAGATTGCTTGTCCTCAAGCAATCTTAGCTCAGGATGCTAAAGTATTTGCTCACTCTCCCATGTCGCATCCTCAACTGGCAAGTTCTTCCATTTGACTAGGTACTCCTTGATGATCCGCCTCCTAAGATTCCTCTCACGTGTGTCAATGATAGCTCCTGGAACCAATATTAGCTTCCCCTCTTCATCCAATGGTGGAAGCTCAATTGAAGGAACCACATTGTGGCCAAGTGCTTTCTTGAGTTTGGAAACATGGAACACATTATGCACTCGACTATTTGCAGGTAGCTCAAGCTCATAGGCTACCTCTCCCACTCTTCTGGCTATTTTGAACGGACATGGATATTCAGGCAGGGCATGACTCTGCGTTTTACAAATGATTGTTTCTTTAAATATTACTGATCGCACCTTCTCATATTTATTTGCTGTCTTAACAAAACAATTCTGATAGCTGCCTTAATATAATCGTTGCCTTTAATTTATCTCTTTAGACTTACTTCAAAGGTGATCGCTGTCTTTGAAGTATTGATCGCACCTCTTATATATTCTTTTTATCTTATTCTAAATACTAATCGCATCATATAGCATTACTTGCTGATCTTTCAAAAATGAAATCATCACCTTTTAAATCACTCTTTATTAAATAAGACCTTTGTCTTATTATGCTTATAACTATATTTACCTCTGATCGCTCCACTCCATTTTCTATTAACCACACCATACTACTTTTATTAATAATAGAGTCTTTGTCTTATACGAGAAAGGCACTCCATGTAAGGGAGGTTGGCCACCTTCAAAACTCACAATTTATTTTATTTTGTTTAAACAATATATATTAGGAAGTCGACCAACACTATAATTTAAATTATGACCTGTTCTATTTCGGGGACATGACAGTCCGCCCTGACCAAGATTGCTTGTCCTCAAGCAATCACAAACTAAGAACTCTTGAAATTACCAAGATTCTAAATCAACCCTGTAGATTTGTATTTTTGTGAGGTCATTAACTTTGATTGTGATACTTTGATAGGAATTGGAAATTTTAAACCAAGTGACGATTATTTTGGTTTTGTTTGACTCTATGTCCTTGGAGAGTAGCTGTTAGTATACTTGCCTCAACTTGATTACCCATAAGGTTAATACCACCATATATCGTATGAGGACAATTTATTGTCTAGTAGTCTTATTATTGTTCCCCAATAACTCTCAACAACAAAACCAAGAGTTGGAAATTGGCAAGACTTGTTACTTAAGACAAGTTTTCTCTCAGTTCATCGTCCCAAGGATCCTAGGTAATGATACAAACTCTTCATTACCCCTTGTTGAAGTCTAAAATCATGATGGAATGCCGGAATGTTGTGAATACCAAGATCCCATCCCTTTGTGTGAAATCACTTTTGCTTTAGATGTTTGAATGACAACTTCCTTTAGTATGTTTTCAAAGTTTGTGATAAGTTTGTTTCTAATGAGGAGCTTATAGGGTTTTGAATTACTTAGCCTTGTCAAACATTTGTTATACCCATAGGTAATTAATATTTAAGTACAAATTTATGGGATTGATCAAGTCAATAAATGGAAATAGTTTAGCAATCCTAGCAAGCAATAGGAGGACTAGAATTTATAAGTTTACCCTAATATCCAATTCTTATTCCATCTTCTAATTTAATTGGAGGTTATCACTCCTCTTCGACATATCTCCATGTTTGGTACTAAATTTGTTTTCATATCTTGGGAAAGTAACTGTTTAAACAATATCAATTTATCCCAAGGTTTGATAGGTGAGAATGATCCTGGGATTTTTGGGTTATGGGCCCATAATATACTTAGCATAGGCTTATGTAACAACTTTGTTGTAACTTGATGTGTATCAAATTTATCTAAGGTACCTACATGCCTAATACTGATGTCCTTGATCTTTATGAATGTGGAGTTACTTTGATCAGGAAAAGAACTTAGGAGGAGATTCGTGGAAGAAATGATCTCATATAGAAGTGAATTTGGTTCATAAGATAAGTTTACTAGATCAATTTTGTAGGTTACAAGGTTGATCCATGTATTTCCATTGTTTCTATGAGTGTGGGATAGATCATATGTGTTATGGATTTGATTAAGCATTATGATCTTATCCAAAATGAATAGAACAAATGTGTTCCTACCTCAATGAAGCTTGATGAAAATATCCTCCGATAATTCTCACAAACTTCAATCTTTATTGTCCATGGTTCTTTCTAGAATTTCTCCTAGGTCTCTCTAGGAGTCAAAATTTGTTACTTGTAAGTTCCTAAAAAATTGAGTTGTCTCAAAATGTTGTCTTGGCAGATCAAAGTTTGGTTGAATTTAGGTTTTTATTACTATTTCTAATTCCAAATAGGCATGCTCATAATAATCCACTCTATGGTTCCAAATGGGATGTTATGGGTAAACCATTGTGGATTGTTTTGGAATATTAATGTTAATTTTTGGCTTTTAAGAGATTGACCGCCCTAGGACAAGATGATATCTCAATATACTTATCTCGAAGCTTGAAAGTAAGATGATCTTAATCCATCTTTGTATCTTTAGGTATGCTGAAGTTTTCGTCACTTCGTGGCAACTAGATTTTCATTTGAGAATTGGAAGTCAAATTATATCATTATTCAACTAGGTTGAGTGATTATGATTTGATTGCTTGATTTTTTGATGACTAGATGAGTGACGATTGCTTATGTCAATGAATTGATTTATCCTTTATGTCTATTTCTAAAAGGAGTCACTAATATTCTTGGCTGCCTTTTTCGAGAATAATACTTTACTTTCGAGTTGATTGTTAAATTTATTTCCTCTCGATGGTTTCTTCACAAGGAAATGATTTCCCCCTTTTATATTTTATTGTTAAGGAAGTCCTACATTTGAAGGTCCCACTTTTTGTATTTGGGGTTTCATCCTTTCTCCCATCATCATTATTTACTTATAAAATCTCTTAGGGTTCTAATCTCAATTGAATTCCTCAATGATGAAAAGTTCTCCCCTTTTATGTCTCAAGTTTGAGGGAGTCACACTTTTTCGGTCCACTAGTTACAACTCTTCATTAGTGTTTGACAATAAAGCTTTGCTAGATTTGGCATTTTCATAATTTTTAAGCATAAAGTAATCTTAAACACACATGGAGTAAACTTGTTGAAGAAACATCGAACATGAAGCAAACACGTAATACATGGAGCATACACATGAGTACACGCAATACGAAGTATACACGTAAGACACAGAGCATGAAACATATACATAGATACACGAAGTATACACATAAATGCATGTGAAGCATGAAGCGTACACATAAATACACGTGATACACGAAATAAATACATGTGAAGCATGAAGCATACACATAAATACATGTGATACACGAAGTATACACACAAATACATGTGAAGCATGAAGTATATACATAAATACATGTGATACACAAAATATACACATAAATACATGTGAAGCATGAAGCATACACATAAATACATGTAAGTCACAAAGTGTGAAGCATATACATGAGTACACGCAATACGAAGTATACACGTAAGACACAAAGCATGAAACATATACATAGATACACGAAGTATACACATAAATGCATGTGAAGCATGAAGCGTACACATAAATACACGTGATACACGAAATAAATACATGTGAAGCATGAAGCATACACATAAATACATGTGATACACGAAGTATACACACAAATACATGTGAAGCATGAAGTATATACATAAATACATGTGATACACAAAATATACACATAAATACATGTGAAGCATGAAGCATACACATAAATACATGTAAGTCACAAAGTGTGAAGCATATACATAAATACACGTAATATATGAAGTATACACAAAAGTACATGTGAAGCATGAAGCATACACATAAATACACGTGATACATAAAGTATACGTGAGACACAAAGTATACACGTAATATACGGAGCATGAAGCATACACGAAGTATACGCATAAGTACATGCAATACAAGAAGCATGAAGCATACACGTAATACACAAGGTATACGCATAAATACACGAAGCATGAAGCATACACACAATACACGAAGTATATGTATAAGTACATGTATTACAAGAAGTATGAAGCATACAAGGTATACGCATAAATACACGTAATACACGAAGCATGAAGCATACACGTAATACACCAAGTATACGCATAAGTACATGTAATATAAGAAGCATGAAGCATACACATAATATTTGCATAAACACACGAAGCATGAAGCATACACGTAAATACATGTAATACATGAAGCATACACATGGATACACGTAAGTCACGAAGCATACACATGAATATACATAAGTCACGAAGTATACACATGAATACACGTAAGTCATGAAGTATACACTCAAATACACATAAGTTACAAAATATACACATGAATACACGTAAGTCACGAAGTATACACATGAATACACTTGAGGATACACATAAGTCATGAAGCATATACATGAATGTATGTAAGGCATGGAGTATACAAATGAATATACGTTTCATCGACTATCATTCACAGGATGGCAGGAAGGATGCTCTGATACAACTTGTAATGTCCCCTTCCTAAATTGCCCTAAAATTACAATTGCAACAAATTAGGGTTAGGGTTACATCTTACCAATGTAAATATTGCTTTGAATAATGCGATTCTGAATTTGAATCCTGCAGTCAAAACATAATCAACATATACAATTTTCTGCATAGATATATGTATATATTCAATCATGAAGGTTAGTCAAATTACACTGTATTCAAACTCATAAATAATATCACTATTTGAGAAATCATACATTCATTGTCATGCAGATAACTCCGTTTGTTTACAACACTCAGCCATAAAAGAGGAGGTATAGGGAGACATGGTAGGGTCCCTTCTTACAACAGTTCTCCCTCCAAGCAGTCCCCTCACCATTCTTCATTCATTGGTGAATCTTAGTGTGCCAATAAACCCTCAACATGGGGATTAGGGAGAGAATTCTGCCCTTGGGTACCTTTATCCGTTTTTCCCTTTTACATGACAATAGGGTGCCCTACTAGCTGTTCTCCCATAGTGCATATCCCCCCCTTCTCCATGTTGACAGTTTAAAATCAGATTTTAAATCAGACCTTAAAACAAATACAAAAATAGTAGCAATGCACTCCAAACCCTAGCCAAATGATGCCAAGGCAATGACCAATGATCAAGATGATGTAGAAGCCTTGTTGTAGCCCTGTAGAAGCCCAATTGATTGATTGAGATGACTGATATGACTGCTGTACCCAATCAGCTTGCCTAGATTTGCAAATTTGTAATGTCCCCTATTGGAATAATACTAATTTTACCCTAAAAATTCAAATACTAGAAGTTTGGGTTAGGATTTGGGAATTATCATGTAATTAAATCTATTTATTCACTCACTCAACTCAATCATAGTGGGAATGGTGTTGAGCAATATGGCAAAACAATGACTGGTCAACAATACCTCCATGCAAGCCCTTACGGGGGGCATGGCAGGGTGTTACTCAGTTTCCCTTCCATACAGGCCCTAATGGGGGGCTTGGTAGGATGTAAGTTGTCAACAAGGCCTCCATAAGGTCCCTTCAAGGACGTATGGCAGGGGTGCTGATCATACTTTCCTCCAAACAGGTCCTTAGGGGGGCATGGTAAGGTTGCCGCCACATTGTCTACTCATCATTCCTCCATGTAAATCACAATAGTATCAATAAACTATTTAATAGGCATATTCTGACTTGCTAAAGGATATCCTTTTGATGCTTCAATAATCTAATGGACATGTATAAATATGTTCTTTTGCAGATCCAAGATCTACTAATATGATGAGACTGTTATACTTAATATTATTCATAAGAATATTTCCTTGATGCAGATCTGAATATTAATTCAGATATATATATTTTATTCAGACATATATTCCTTCTTCTTTTTCAAATCAGATATTATTCCCCTTCGAATCACATATTCTTTCATTCTTTATACATCTCAATGGAGATGTCTTCAATGAATGGATGCAACCTTTAACTGACTTGCACCTCCTCATTAATAATACTTAATTCCTATTTTACCAATCCTTGGGTATACCTTTCTCATATATTTTATGCGCTGCTTTGCCTTTGATTTATATAAATCTTACTTTTTCATTTCTAACGCTGCCTTAATACTAACCTTATATTGATCCCTGCTGTTATTAGTTTGTAGAATTATAATAATCGTTGTATACTGCTAAATATGAATCGCAGCCTATTTCATAACATACTTGAGTCTTTTATCATCTAAATAGGCCTTTGCAAGCTGTCTTATGTCAGCCAACAAGATCGCTACCTTTTATGAATCAGACTTCTTATTATTTTTGCTTATTCTTAATCCTTATATAAGCATAAATATAATAATATTTAATTATATTTATATTCATATCTTGTTTAATAAATAATATTATTTATTATTTAAATATTATATATTATATATACAATTATCATTAAATTTGATGATGGAATCGACACTACAAACACCATATTGTTTATCATGGTGTTTAAATCTTTAATTTAAACAATGCCTTAACATTGGGACATCACAAAATTATGCCAAAAACATGCTAAAGAAGGCCTCCAAACTCTAGTGGTAGGAACTTGGAATGTAGCAAAGGAAGTATAGATGATTTTAGTGATGCCAAAGTCTTCAAATGATGCTCAAACACACTCAGATCTGCAAGTTCTTCACTGCTGTACCCTACTGTCACAACATGAGAATATGCAAATTGCTCTAAATTGCCAATTAAACCTTCTCTATGCCAAGCGATTGACTCCAATTGCATGAAATATCAACAGTGAATGAAAGTGTCTTCAAATGCAAACCAAATATCCTTCAACGCCGCAATGAAAACCTGCAAATAAATATTCATGATGAAATCCATATGATATCGTCTCACAATGTGGATGGGATCATCTCCATAGCACCAAAATCAAGGGATCATCTCCTTGACAAATTGAAAAATGCAATTTCCAGCCAAAACACATGAATATAATTTTTTTTTTCAAGTGATCAGTAGTTCCAAATTGAAGCCAAACAAGCCTATTTATCCTCCTCTTGGCCTAGGCGTCCCAATTTGCCCAATTTTGCAAATATTTGAAATCCACCAATGATAAAGCAATTGTCACATAACAATTTTAAATGTCTTGCACTCATGAAATCCATTCATTTAAAATCATTCATCATTTCATTAAATTTCTTTTCCTTCTCCAATGCCAATTGCCTTGGGCAATAAAACTCATATTTTATTAAATAATTCCCTTGAGCGGCGGCCCTCTAGAAAAATAAATAATAAAAATATTATCTAAAATATTGTTTTTCGTCCTTGTACGATGATCCATGACAAATAATATTTTTTATTCTTTTTAAATGCTCTCTCCTTCTTGGGCGGCGACTCCTCTTGGGCATTAAACTTCAATATTTTATTCATTATCCTTCTTGGCATTGGGTGCATGATCCAATGAAAATAATATTTTATTAATTTTAGAATCTTTCTCCTTGGACGTTGGGATATGATCCAATAAATAATAAAAATATTATTTTATTTTTAGCTCCTTTCCTCTATGTGTCCATCCTCCAAAGTGGCGTCAATCTCCAAGGTGGCGTTGGAAAATTCTAGATAAAATATATACTTGAAAATGCAATTAAAGATTGACATTTCCCATCTTTCCATTTTCTATCCTCCAACATTTATATTTTCCACCCTTAGCTAGAAGAACATGATATTTTGGCTAGATGAACAATATCACTAAGAAACACTTAGCCAAAATCCAACTGAAATCATCTGTTGAGCCAACATTATAGATTTTCATCCTTTAGAACCAAGCTCAAATCAAAATCATGTTGTCTATCTCAAAAATGGGGACATTACATTCCCTTCGGCCATTTGGCTTTTGGCCCTGGTTCTATTAACACTAAAATCAATGATTTTTGTTACTTCATCTCTTGACCTCTTTCTTTCGCTAGCATTTGCTATATCCGTTTGTAATGCCCCTTTTTTGGCGCATAGATTTTGGTGTGCATTATGCTTGTTCCTAGTCCCTCGGAGGCTATTTGACATGTTTGGGGGAACTCCAATGTTCTTGGAGTGGTCGTGGTTCAGTCTGCAGAACATTTGTGTGGCTCAAGTCTTCATTTTCGTCAAAGATGGTCGAAGTTGCTTAATCGGTACATTTCTATTGCTTTATATGGCCTGGGACTATTATTCAGATATTTAATTAATATTTCACTAAGGTTGCCTAAGGTTATGTTTAATTATAACAACTTAGTGTAATATTAATTATAAAAATGATTTTCCTTCTGGAAGTGGACTAATTTTCTATGGCATTGAGCTCAGTGGATGTCCAAGGTTACGGTGATGGTTTCAAAAGTTCGATCGGGTTCACGGATTGCTCTCCAAGATTCTTGGAGAAGCTGATTAATTATAGTAAGTCACCCAGATGACATCGTTCTCCATCCAAAACATCATAGAAGGCAATGATATGATTTATTTTGCAGTTCGCCTAAGTTTGAGATTTTCCGCAAAGTCAAGTGATTTAATGAGCTATTTAATTGTTATTTTCACTTAAGTTCCTAAAGGTGAAAATAGTTAAAAAGTGATTAAGTGTTATAGCTCCTTAGAAAGGGGAAAACATATTCTTTTATTTAGGCACTTAAAAAGTGAGCCTTAAGTGGAGAAAAATGAAATTATTTAAGTCGGAGGGAAAAGGTTATTATTTTCAAGAAACAATTCATTTCCCTTATAACTCCTAAGTGCCTATATAAAGAGGTTGTGAGCTCATTGTTGGGACTTATGCTTGGATTTTGTAGTGTTATGCTGCTGGGATTGAACCAGAGAGTTCTTTCCTTCTTGAGGACGAAAACCCTCTCAAAGATGTCCAGTTTCAATGGTGAAACATCCTTCCTAGCTGGAAAATGGTGACTTGACCTTGAAGTCGCATAGAGCTGAACCGGATTCGATAAAATTTATGAAGTTGTTTTGGATTTCCAGTTTATCATTTTGGAGTGGAATTTTAGTGGAGTGATGATTGAAATTGTTAATATTGTTGTTGTTTCTGTTGGCTTTGCCCATGCTGGGCTGTACAGACTGTCGTACTTCCATGAAGGGCAAAAGTTTGTAGTGAGCATCTTCTTGATTGATTGAAGCTTTTTATGTTTGGAGTATTCTTGTGTAATGTTGGCATCAATACCTGCGCAGTTTTTGTGTACTTTTGAGACTGATTGTATGCTGAAGTTTGTTGCCGTACAAGTGAAGGGTCGTACAACATCAAGGTCGATTTCTTGGTTGTGGCTTAGTTTAAGTTGTTTGTTGTAAGTAATGGATACAAATCAATTGTATTGAGTTGGCATTGCCTTTGGAATCAGTATTTATGAAATCTAAGCATTGTGTGATGATATTTGAAGTTGTCATAGCTGCTACAGGGCCGTACGGACCTGTCAGAAGGCATGAGAGTTTTTGGTATAAACTGATCTCTGTTATGGCAGATTCTTCCTTATGTAGTGTTGTTTAATGGTTGATGACAGATGTGTGGCAGTTTGGAGTGGATTATATGTATTATTTCTTCAAAGTGAATGTTTATCTTATCCCAAGTCTGTCGTACAGCATGAGGGATCAATTCATGTTATGTGGAGTGTGCAAGGTTCATTGTGTTCTTATATTGCATTGATAATCTTTGTCTAGTGATGGTGTCCCCTTTAAATCAGTTTGTAATTAAATCTGGGCAGTTTGTTGAGGGTATGTTGATGTTTATGTTCAGTATTGATTGGTTGATCATCTCCAGGGCAGCCATACAGGGAAAAAGAAATCAGAAACAGTGATACAGTTCTGATCAGCAGTGTTCCTTTCATGATATCAGCCAATGGCATTGTGACTTTGTGCTAATCGATTTCATATTGGTGCAGGGTAAAGGATAAATGTGTGTTGCCATGACTCATACAATGCTATGATATTGATCTAATATGTTATTATGAGTAGGATGCAACTTGATGCATCAATTGTAATAGTTCTTTGTATGCAAACACACATATTAACCCCTGGATGGTTCAACCGCAAGTGTGAAGTAATTGGAAGTTTATTTTTATTGTAATTCAACCCACTGAATAAGTGGTGAATCCCCACTGCATAAGTAAAGCAGATGCCTGCTCTATAGCGGATGTTTGTAATAGTTTCATTTGCAATCTTTGATTGTTGAGCCAAAGCACTGTATGCTCTCACCTCGCCCATCTTGGGATCTTGGTGATCAGAAGTGTGAAGGCATTTTAGTTGGTTGCACACTTGTGCTAACCCTGCTGTGATCATTTGTATAAGTTTGAAATTTTTTTTGGGGTAGCTTATTACACCGTTCTTATTTCTGTTCTTCAGAATTTGTACCTTCTTCAAAGTTTTGCCCTTCATGAAAATGATGCAAATTAACATTAAAAATTGGTGAGATATCAATACTTTTTGGAAGCTCTAACTCAGGCATTTGTTGCAAACTTCTTTAAAATCTTGCATGGTCCAATTTTATTGCATTTTAGTTTGTTATAGGTTCCTTGGGGAAATCTTTCCTTCTGCAAATGGGCTAACACGAGATCTCCAATTTGAAATTCCTGTTCTCTCCTTTTATGATCAGCATTTTCCTTGTATTTTTCTGCAAGTTTTTCTTGACTTCTTGATGCATCTCGTGTATATAATCTGCAAAGTCTTCTGTTGCTGCACTTTTCCTGTCTAAATCAGTGGTATTTCTCAAAAATCTACCCCTGTTGGACTATACCCATACACAATTTGGAAAGGGGTTTTAGCTGTGCTTCTGTTTATTGAGTTATTATAGGTAAATTCTACTTGTGCTAGTACCAAATCCCACTGAGTAGGCTTCTTTCCAACTAAAGACCTCAAGAGATCTCCCAAACTCCTGTTTACAACTTCTGTTTGTCCATCCATTTGAGGATGGTAGGCCGAACTAAATTTTAACTTGATGTCCAATTTTCTCCATAATGTTTGCCAAAAGTGGTCCACAAATGTAATGTCTCAATTTGAGACTATACTCTTTGGTAAACCATGAATTCTTACTATCTCTTTAAAGAATAGATTAGCAACATGAGAGGCATCATTTGATTTCTTGCAAGGGATAAAATTTGCCATTTTAGAAATTTGGTCAACAACAACATAGATTGAATCATTACCTCTTTGTGTTCTTGGCAGCACAGGAATTAGATCCATACTTATCTCTTCCCATGGCTTCTTAGGAATAGATAAAGGCTGATACATTTCAGTGTTTGACTTCTTGCTTTAGCATGTTGACAAATTCTGCAATGCTGCACCAAGTGTTCTACATCCTTACTCATTTTAGGCCAATAATGGTTTTCACTTAATTGTGCCAAAGTCTTATCTATTCCAACATGCCCAGACAAACCTCCACTATGCTTTTCCCTTATCAAATTTTCTCTCATGGGTCCTCGTGCTATGCATAAACATTTACCATTGAAAAGTAGACCCTCATGAATGAAATAATCCAGCCATGGCATTTTGTTCTAGTCCATTGGTTTCTTACATGCAGCCCATGCTTCTTTGAAATCTGCATCTCTCTCATATAACTCCGTCATTGCATCGAATCTTATGACTTCAACTCTTATTTTAGTTACCAACAAACACCTCCTACTCAAAGCATTTGCCACCTGGTTAGACTTGCCACTTCTATGCTTCAAAACAAAAGAATAAATTTGTAAAAATTCTACTCATTTCATGTGTCATTGATTAAGTTTACCTTGGCTGTTTATGTATTGCAATGGTTGATGATCTGTGTACAAGACAAACTCCTTCCGAAGCAAGTAATGTATCCACTTCTAAGTGCTTGAATGATAGCATAAAATTCTTGATCATAGACGTAAGCACTTTCTCTTGGCTTCATTTAGTTTCTCATTGAAATAAGCTATGGGATTTCCTTGTTAAGACTCCTATGGTTGTTTCACTTGCATCTTAATCCACTTGAAACATTTTGTTAAAATCTGGTAAAGCCAATATAGGTTTAGATGTTATCTTCTCTTTTAAGAGTCAAAAACTCCTTTTTGCTACTGCTGTCCATTGAAAATCAGACCTATTTCCCTTCATAGTTTCCGTGCTTGGGGAACACTATTACGAAAACTGAACACAAAATGATTACCAAGATATTTGATAATTAAATAAGGAGCGGAAACATCCTTATATAAGATTACAAACGCTTTATCCCAAGAGGATAAAAGCGACAACGAATAAAGTAAAAAAATTAAAGAATATTCCTAAAATCTATCCTAAACTTTAATTGACCATTATAAATAAAACATTATTTTAATACCCTCCCTTAATGGTTAATCTACTAACTACACCAAGCTTATCCTGAAATTTTACAAATTTGGCAAGACTCAAAGACTTGGTAAGAATGTCTGCAGTTTGATCCTTGGAAGGACAATACTACAATATAACTGATTGATCTTCTACAAGTTGTCTGATGAAATGACAATGTAGTTCCACATGTTTGTTACGCTCGTGGAAGATTGGATTTTTGGCAAGTTTTAGCACCCCTTGATTGTCACAGAACAAAGGTGAAGGCTCTGCTTGAGGCATTTTCATGTTTGAAAGCATCCTTCTGAGCCATACTACCTCACATGTTGCTTTTACTGTTCCTCGATATTCTGCTTCTGTCGAGGATAGAGCTACTATCCGCTATTTCTTGCTGGTCCATGTGACTGCACTTGTGCCAAGGCTAAAAACATAACAAGAAGTGCATTTTCTGTCATCCACAAAACCTGCCTAATCTTGCTTTAATCCTTACCACTTGACCATCCTCATTCAGTTTATTTCTAAACACCCACTTAGTGCCATTTACATTCTTATCTTTAGGTCTTGGGACAAGTTCCCAAGTTTCGTTCTTCTCTATTTGATTCAATTCCTCTTCCATGGCACCTATCCAATGTTTGTCTTCACTTACTTCCTTAAAATTCTTGAGTTCTATTTTGGAAAGCAAAGACAAATTTACATGCTCTAGATCCAATCTCCTCCTTGTCTAAATTTCACTGTCCTTTTCACCAAGAATTAGATCTTCTGGATGATTTCTTTGTACAAATCTAGATGGTGTCTTAGAAAATGTTTTTGATGGTGTTTTTGTGTCTCTTTGCTCAACTACCTCATCTTCAATTTCTTCCTCTACTTCCTATTCTTTGCACCTATGTTCCTTTTGCTTATCAATTTCTTGTGCCTTTGTTTTGTAATATTTTTCTTCATCCACTTTCACATTTGCACTCTCAATAATCTTGTGTAACCTCTTATTGTAGCATTTGTAGGCTTTACCCTTATGATGTGATCGCCTCCTCCCAGATGTTGCGGGCTATGCAGATCGTTGACTGTTGATCTGACAAGCCGAACTGAGCTTCCTTTACAGTTGTGGCAGCTTTAGAACTGGGAATCTCTCCTTGGAATATAGCCACTGGTCTCCTATCCCTGTGTCATGTGTGGTGGGCTGGTGTAAGTGGTACCTCATATGAATTAAGGTGCGCGGTCACCCCTCCAAGGTGCTAGTAGATTTGTTATCTCATTGGATGAGTGGGTGTTAGCACTCACAATGGTGTCGACATCTATTGTGACTAGGTTGTGTTGATGATTGGTTTTAGACAGGTCAACAATAGAGTAAAAACACTAAGTTTCCCACTCTGTCTTGAATAAAGCTCTCCACAGGCTGAACTATGTGATCTAGTGAAGTAACTCCAAGGTTCTTTTTTTATAACTTATGGTGAATAAACTTAGTGATTATATGTGATCTTGCTGATAATCACAAAGGGACTTACATTAGACTTCTTCATCATTCACTTAGCTTATTTCTCCTTTCAGTGTGGATGATTTATATACAAAGGTTCAATAATAAAGAAAAGGCAAAAGATAAGGATTCAAAAAGGCTAATCTAAGGTCAATGAAACAATGATGATGTGTGAATAGACAAACTCCTTGATAAACCTAACTTTATTTCGCCAAGGATGCCTACAACTACATGGAGTTGGTGCAATCTCCTAAGGATAGCGAAAGGTTTTCAAATCATGAAGACTCATATAAGCACCCATTGAACGGCATAGCTCAAACAAGCACCCACAATCGAACTTATGCAAATTATAATGAAGCTTAGACTAGCTTTACACAACACTTCACCAACGATGAATGTCAAAAGCATGAGCTAGGAGTTGATCAAAAATCCAACACATACATGCATTATATCAAAGAGCTTCTAATCTACTTCTAATGTACTTGAAACGTCTCTCCACTTCATCAAGATACAAGAAACCATGTCATTCTACAAGACAACACTTAACACCAAATGAATTCCAATGTCTTTGCATTAATCTTGAGAAATATTTACAACTTCAAGTCCTCTCAGAAAATTTCGAAAGTTTCTTTTATTTTGCTCTACTCTACTGCCTACTGACTACTAATTTACAAATGAGGCAACAAGGCCTTTATATAGAAGTCCAGATGTACAATGAATGGCTAGGATCAATTCACGTAGCCAAGGGTCCAAATCGTACCAACAAGGTAGTTTGTTACAACAACTTGCTATTTTTAGTACACAATAGAGGCAATGAAGGCACATTTTCTAAGAAGATAAGGATAAGATGGAGTCTTTAGAGCATCTTCCACATGGACGTCCTCTTTGGCTTCTTGTTTGTTGTAGATGCATTGAATGTAATTGAATGACATGGCGAACTATGATAGGATGATGATGTGTATTTGCCACATAGGTGCCAGCTCAGCATGTTTATGGATTTCAACTGTTTATTCACTTTGCTTTGTGGGCATATTCCCAAATTGTATCATCTTTGTGATGCCTTCGATGTGATTACTTTTGATGATGAACACTTGAGATGTATCTTGTTGATCTTGCCTTGTTCATTGTAGATTGAATACTGTATGATGCTTGTAGCTCATTTGACTAACTCTGTAATGCTTCTTCTTCTTGTAGGTAGGTTGATGATCTTCCTTGATGCTTCTTCATGAAGAGTAGTGTAGATGATCGTGCTTCTCTCATAACATGGAGTAGGAGGCTTCTCAGACTTGAAGATTGGGAGAACTTGAAGTACGATGGATGTCTTTGAACATGGTGCAACTGATGAAGTATACTTGAACTTGATGTGATCTAACATGATGTCATTGATGAAGAAGACTTGAGATGTATCTTGTTGTGACCTCTTGGAGCAGCTACATGATGACTCTTCCTTAAAGGTGACTCCAAGCTTCTCGCTTGAAGGTGACTCCTTGAACAACTCCTTAGCTTTGTTGATGTTCCTGCAAGACAAGAGAAACAATATTAGTCACTTTACAACATAGGAATCACTTTAAACATGTAATAATCCTGCTTTAAATCTAGGCGCATATATAGGTAAAAAGAGGAGCAAAGGGCGTCTAACACAAGTTAGTTCCATATTTGCCATTTCAAATGATTTCAAACAATTGAACATGACTTAGAATGGCTCATTTCATCTAGGCGCCCACTTTAAAATGTCATTCCATGTATTTTTCTTCGAAGGCGCCACTTGAGGTGTGGAGAGACAGGCAAATGCGCCTAACATACTTGGCCTATTTTTGGCATTTTGATGGTTTTAACTCAATGAAAGAGGACTTCTCACCTCACAATGACATCAAATTTCATAGTTTTAAGTCCTTTTACAAGGCGCCCAAGCTCATTTCTCGTTCCTAGACGCAATTTGATGACCAAAATCACTAGAAATGGAGCCTAACATACATGAGAGATTGATAATGCTCTAAGGTGCACCTTGTTGATGCTCAGGGTGTGAATTGGCGCCTTAGTTCTAGCTTGCTTCTTGACACTTTAAGGTACAATTTGAGGCGTTTAAGACCTTACAATTACTAGGCGCCCTTTAAAGGTCATTTGGATATGAATTGGTGCTTTAACATGAGTAACTATCTCCTCCAAGTTGGGCGCAGTTTGAGGTTGCTAGGAGTAGGAAAGGGCGCCTAGATTCACTATTAGTGTTCTTCGAAAACTTTAAGTCAAACAACTTCATTAGGCACAATTTTAGATGTTATTCATTCACTCTATGATCAAGGCGCCAAAATGGATTGGCACAGAGGTAAAAGTGCGCCTAAACTCCATTAGGTGTTCACTTCAAGGTTTTATGACCCTAAGTCGTTTTGAAAGTTCAAGGGAAGCTTCAATAGTCTTAAAACTTATAAACTCAAGCATTTTCTTTTTAGGAGCTCATGATGATTAAAACTATAGGAAATGGCGCCTAAAGTTCAAGAGAAGTGCATTCCCATTTTAGGCGCTCTTTCATGATGATTTGAACATGTATAGGTGCCTAAGGTTCAATGTTGTGTTTACCTCCAAATTTCATGATCTTCAAACGTTGCATAAACTCCTATGAACTTGTCCAACTCCAACATTCAATGTTTATCGATGCCAACTTGATTTCTCTTCTAGGCGCGCTTTGATGATGGTGAAAGTAGGATATGGCGCCTTGGTATAGCTAGACATTTATTTCAACTTTTAATGATTTAAATCATTTGGCACCTTCATAAGGAGTTCCAGACCCTCAAGCACCCTCCAAAGATGAAGAATTCAATCATATTTTGCCTAGGCGCCAAAGTAGGGTTGCATTGATAGAAAGTGGCGCCTAGCTTATAATGATGAATCACATTCAACTTGAGGCACATTCTAAGGTCCATAGGGATACAAATTAGTGCCTAGGACTACAAGGATGAATCAAACACTTGCTCAAACTCCTCAAAAGACCACTTCATCCTTAGGCGCTCATATTGAGGTTATCCATTTTACTCTGTTATCAAGGCACCAAAATGGATAGTTTTTGACACAAAAATGTGCCTACTCTAATGATAATCTCAAGCCCTTTACTAGGCGCCTAAGGTTTAAATGCCTTTTCCTTGTCAAATTTTGAATGTTTAAGGCCTTTTAACATCAATTTCAATCAAGGCACATTGGTTTTAAGCTCTCCTTGCCCAAGGCGCACATCTGGGTTTCTACTTTAGGCGCACTTATGGGTTTGCAGAGATGAGAAAACGCGCCTAACTTCCTGGAGCAAATTCGCGCCTAGAAAACATAAGTCCCCAGGGTAGGGTATATTGAAAAATATATATACTTATACTTTAAATATTTTTCAATATACCTTTCAGGATGTTTGAGATAGGTCTCAGATCCACCGGATTTAACATGTAGATTCTAGATTTTGAGGGATCCACCAGATTTCAGACTTAATCAAATTTTCAGGTTTTTCGGGATATCAGGCTACCAGACTTATTCATTTTCAGGATCTCAAACATACATCAGGATACCAGGACATCAGGGGACTATTGTATCCACCACAAAACTATAGACTCGAATAATATTGACTTCATCATAAAAAGGACATCATCCAAGACTTAGCAAATCATCAGAGCTCAAAAAAGGGGGTCCCCATTTGCAATGGGGCGATGTGTGATTAGGTCACAACAGGTTGTAATTTCATACCTCAATTATAATGTGTCCATGTAGCGACTCGCGTGTTGCATCCTACCTCCCCATTGCTCTGGTGATGTGATGCCAAAACTTGATTTGTAGAATGAGTAGAGAGTTGAATCGCCCTTGCCAAAATAGGCGGTAGTCAAATAATCATTGTAGCAACGAAGATATGGCGATTAGATCTCTGAATGCCCTGTGAGATGATCCTTCCTATGTCACCCTCCAAACGTCGATTAGAATTTGCTTCGCAAATGTAGGGGGGGAACACTCCAACGATGATGACAGTGATTAGGTTGTTTATCTTCAGATTGGCTTATGGATGTAGACTGATAACTCTCCTTCATCGTGGCGTGCAAGGATTTGGATTCCTTAATTTTGCCTAATGATCTTCAAGAATTCCTTGAAATTATCGCAAGATCTCAATTACCTCTATCTGCCATTCTTGAGTGGAATCTCACAATAGAGGTAGGGGTTTTGTCCTAACCTCAAGCCTGGCAGTCTTGGGGTTTTCGTCCCTGATTGCTTGGTCACTTGAGCTCAAAATTCAACAATGCAAAATGAAATTTGGAGATCAAAATGAATGACTTGAGCTTGTAGATATACCTTCTTTCTTTAGGATCCATGGGACCTAAGTTCGCTGCCTAGATTTGAATTTACTTTTATTTTAACTTTTAACTTTTATATTTATTTATTTATTTTCTATTGTAATTAGTGTTTAAAAACACTTTTTATTTTAATAATATTAATTATTAATTATATTTGGAAAAAGGGGACATGACATCTGCTATATGTAAAGGTCAATTGGGAATCACATTTGATAAAAAGCTTTATAAAATAGACAAAATAAAAAATTGTTTGATATTATGAAAAATATGAACTATACGCTATCAGTTGTTAACAGATAAGTTATTGTCAATGATTGGCTGCGTACAGATTGATCAAAATTTAGGCTAAATGTTCACTATCTTGAAATGATAATATTACTTATGAACATGTTATAAAGACACATAAATAATCAGATTTATTGGGAATCTTGGACAAGATTACCAACATCAACATAATTCTCCCTAGAAGATCGGTCTAGAAGTAAGACTCGAAATGCCGGGTTTATGGTGATATCAGAAGCACACCATCAGAAAGATACTCTTATCAAATTTGTTAACTAGGAATTCAGTACAGGTGATGTTATAGAATAATATTAACTTGATTGCAGCTGTAGAATATACGCAGTCTTTGATTTGTTGAATAAGCCATGTCCAAAGAACCACCATAGCTATTGAATTCTTAAGTTGTGATTGAGTTGGGACTCATGGTGAATGAATTGAGCGAGGTTGGATATCTGATGAATATATTAGCAAATTTCTGTTCTTTGTATGGACCTGGAAAATCTATAATTCCATGTATGCATGGAACAACTCTTGGGTTGAGATTAAAGATTCTTGTCACGTTTCCAATTTTTTGTTTCTCAAAACATTGGTTGGATTAAAGTCTGGTGATGAGATTATGTCTGATCTAACTATTGTAAAATGAGGGTTTTAATGATTTCACATCAGCCACTGCAAGTAAATTTGAAAGAACTTTAAATTTTGAGCATTTGGAGAACATGCATTTAGCATTTGAATCACATTCCTTATTGTTTGCTTTATAACTATATTTTACGATGTGTTAGTATTTTAATTTGTACCTTTCAATGCGACACAAAATAGAACAGGTGTGTAGTAGAATCACTCTTCGAATTAAAAGGAGACGCTCCTTGTAATATAAAACTTAGCATACTATGAACACTATATACTTGCAATTTACAAACTTTACAGTGTTTTTGGGGGTTTTAGACTCAAATCACCAGGATTCCTAAATTGTTAAGATTTGAGAGCTTCGTCAAATGGTTTTTGTTAGATTTCATCAGGATAGAGGATTCCTCATCAAAGCTTCACTAGAATCATTTAGAGTTCCATTCCAAGAAATTCTATTTTTAGCTTGCACTAAAAATAGTTTGCCATCATTTTTAAAATGAGAGCATATTCAAAGTTTGCAATATTTATCAGAGCTACTACTATTTTTAGCTTCCTGCTATTTTTAGCGTTCACCTAGTTGACTGTTATTCAATCTTTTATCCCATCATGCAAGAGATGTGAGCTTTTGATGGATAATTATAATATTTTAATTGTTAGTTGAACTAATAGTCACATTAGGATTAGTGGACCAAATAATTTGGAATAAAACTTGCAGATCATGCAAGTGATCGTAGTTAAGGTAGAAGTGTAGTTAGTTTATTTCATTTATTTTCATGCAGTAGTTAATTTATTTCATTTATTTTCATGCAGCTTTGTAAACAATATAAATAAGTGCCTTTTTGCACTTAGTTTGATCGATCAATGGTAATTCTCACGTTTGCATATTTTTGGAGTTGGTATTGATCAAGTATTTGGTGTTATTGTGATCTAGAATTTATTATTCAATGACATTTATTATGCCTATTAGGCTTATAAATGTTTATTGAGATGTCTTGATTGTGTGCTGAGGGTTAAATTGCTTTGGTGAATTTGCAAGCTTTGTATTGTAGGTTAGCTCGAAGGTGTAGATCTTGGCTTTGTACTGAATTCTGCATTTAATTTGCCACAACATTCGTGTTTATGTGTTTACCTATTCAACTCCATATGTACACTTGCTTTGTTCAGTCTCTGCTTTTAGCTGAGCAATGTAAATGTGTAGTTATAGGATTTAGTTCTAGTCAAAAAGCATAAAATTCTTTGCCTTGGATTGAAAGAGCGTCTCAACATTGCACACTATGCAAGCCCAAAAAGATACACATATTTTATTTAACATGAATGAGAGCCACCCCAAAAATCATTGTAAAAATTGTAAATTGCGAGTACATATTGCCCAATTTTAGGTTAGTTTTATTTTACAAGTAGTTTCCCCTTCTAATTTGAAGAGCGGTTCCACTGCACATTTGTTCCATTTTGTGTCACATTGAAAGGTGCGAATTAAAACGCTAACAATTTTTGCCGACTCTGCTAGGGAAATGACAGAAGACTATCATCTTATCCATTGCAACTTTTAAAGTTTGGCACAAAGGGTCCAGAGTTACCAAATATTTTTTAGTTTCAAACAAAGACTTCCTATGGCTGGTCAAGAGGGTAACTGCATCAACAAGAATCGTCCACCTTCGTTATTGCCACGGGGAAATCAGATTGGTCCATTATGTAGGAGCATTCAACTAACCTGTAGGTGACAAATATAAAAAAAATTGTATTTCTTGTTGGAGAGACCTGATAAATATATAAAATTGTGGGACTTGCCTGAAGATTCCTTTCATCCTATTGGCACATTGAAACCTTATAAATATTAAACTAAAATTAGATAATTTCTATTTAATGGTCAATAATGTAACATAGTTTCTAAACTGCTTTTAGGTAGCTTTAGTCTATTTAGAAACTTCTGTATTTTATATTTAGAAACATCTTGTAATCTGTATATATATATATTTTGGTAAGTGCTACCATTGACGGGGGTAGCTCCCTATATTATATAGAAAATAAAACAAGTACATATAGTATATATATAGAGCTTTGCTCTCATTAATTTATAATGAAATTTTTTTTACCATTCCGGTTTCTGTAACAATAAAGCTTGAAATTTTTGAAATCTTTTACTTTACTTGGCGGCGACAATTTTTGTGACTAGTGAAGAATTTAAAAATGTCTCTCGGCAGCGGCTTTGTGGGAAATAAATACAAGTTTGAGGGGGTAGGCAAAATATAGGATCAACGACTTTCATGGCAGCTTCCTATTAATATTGGTGACTTTTCTTATTTTGGTTTAGGCATGGAGTGAGGTGATCGTTGGTGGCCTTGGGTTGGCGTTACTTTTCTTATTTTGGCTCGGCGGTGAAACAACCTCTTAATACGCCTAACATGGTGGTTATCACCCTCATAACATTGTTTACTATATATTATGAACACGAAAGGCCCTTTGAAGCAGGGGTGTGGAAAGTTGAACTCGTAGAAGTCAAAAGGAGTGTAGTCTAGGTGGAATCATGAGTTTTTTGAGTAAAGCGTCAAAGTTATTTGAGAAGTCACAACTTAGGATGAATTTGTAGTATTCAGTCATAGTTGTTCATTTATGAAGTTTGAAAATGGACGCGGTAGTTTGTGGTGTTTTCTTCCTGGTGCATGCGGAATGGCTGGTCTATCATGAGCAATTCAGTATGTAAATTTTGTAATGTTCTAAGTATGGAAAGAGTCGTAGATTACTTAGAGTTATGGGAATTCATATTGTAGTAGGGGAACAATTAATAGGGAAGTCAATAGAGTTTATTTTCTGTGTGTAGAAGTATCAGGTATCCTTGTCTGTAGCAAGTTGACATTGTCTCAGTTGTGGATTCTTGTGTAGTTTTCAGTTTAGATTAGTTCTGTTGTGAAAATCATTGTTAGTGATCTTGTTCCAGAATGTTTACTGATGAAGCTTCAGACTTGTAGGTTGGCTTGGGTATGTTTGCTATTGGTTACAGTCACTTGTAGTGCATATGTACGCTGGGTATTGTAGCTGTCATACATTTGTCTGTAATGAAGACTGCCAGTTGATGTAATATTAAATAAGTTGCCGATTACTTTGTATATTCCATTTGCTTTTAAGTCCAACTGAGCTGCCTGGATCTATAGCCCTTCATTGGGCTCTCGATCCTCGTGTTGCATCAAGTGGTATGAGAGCAAGGAGAAGATTTGGGAAGAACCCTGAAGAATTTCATGTAATTGCAAAAGGTTAAGAGGAAAAGATGGATCATGATGATGTTGGGTTAGCAGGTATGCTAGGAGTAATAATGACAAAGTTGGAAGCCTTTGAAACAACACAAAGAAGAGGAGTGCTAGTTGATAATGTAAGTGAAGATGAAGAAGAAGTAATTGAAGAACCTATGGAACAAGGAGGTGAGTATATGAATGAGCCATTTATAAGGTCTATGTCTCTTATTGGAAATCGATCGAGGATGGACATTTTGTACCTATAAGGGAAGTTTGAATGCAGAAGAGTTGATTGATTCAATCTCAGAGATGGAAAGATATTTCGAGTATGAATTTGTAGAAGACCCTCAAAGCCTGTAAAATTCTCAAGTACCAAGCTAATAGGTCATGCATCCCTTTGGTAGGATCATGTGTAGATGGATCAACAAAGAAAAAGGAAGGAGAAGATTCGGACATGGGATTGGATGGTAGTAAAGTTGAAGTCAAAATTTCTTCCTGTTAATTACCATCTCAATTTGTTGAGATAGTGCACAATCTAAAGCAAAAGGAATAAGTGTCCAAGCATACATGGAAGTGTTGGAAATATTGTCATTGATGTCAAGATGGTATTCATTATTATTATCATTGATAAATAAGATGAGATGGTTGTCATTGATGTCAAAGTAGCAATATCATTGTCTGCAAGGTGTAAATGTTGTCATCATCATTCAGTGGAATGTCTAAGGCCAGTTGGATCAATTTGAGTAGAGGTTGATAGATCATTGAGCAGAGGTTGATAGATCTTAATGTTTAAATTAAAGATTTAAACATTGGTTTGATAAGGCCA
This sequence comes from Cunninghamia lanceolata, assembly GCA_027924645.1. NCBI lineage: Eukaryota > Viridiplantae > Streptophyta > Pinopsida > Cupressales > Cupressaceae > Cunninghamia > Cunninghamia lanceolata. The sequence goes on along the minus strand of BSBN01000388.1, from coordinate 11,389,896 downwards.
ACTAATGTAGAGAAGTCTATATTCTTAATGAGGGAGATAATATATCTGTTGAAGACCGTTGAAGAAAGATAATGATGAGTTTGATAAGATCGTTGAAGAATAAATATAATAGAGGCCGACCTCTAATTGTGTGTCCTTGGGTAATGGAGATTAAGTTTAAATTAAAGATTTAAATTACTGAGATACAAGAGTGGCCGACTTCATTCAAGTAATAAAAGACTTTATTTAATGTGGCCCAATAAAAGACAAAGAGGAGCGATTACTCTATAAGCCAAAAAGGTTTCATATTATATATATGAAGAAGTCCGATTAAAAAGGAGATGATGCGCTCCATATAAGATAAAAGTTGTCTTAACTAAATTTGTGAATAAAAAAGGTGCGATCCCATATAAGACAAACGATTGTTAGTGGAATGTGTTGTGACGTTATCACAACATCACCCCATTGCAAATGGGACCCCCCCCCCCCCTTTTGAGCTTCGATGTTTTGCCTTGAGCCTAGGATGATGTCTTAGGGCTTTTTTATGATGGAGTTTGGCTGTGATCTTAAGGAGGTTTTTATCATGACAGGTTCAATTCAACATGAATATGTGGCGCCCTAACAGGAGTGGATGTTTTAACCCTCAAGGTGACTTAAACATTAAAAATGTTGCAAGGAAATGGCCCAATAGCCTTGGGCGCAAATATGCTCCTTAACAACTGCTAAGGTGCGCCTAAGGTAGAATCCTGCAAAATCATCATTGCCAATCATATATTTGCTCCTAGATGGTGGTTTAAAGACTCCAGACTTAGAAATTTTCAAAGGGGTATGCTTAAGGTAGCTAGGCGCAATTTCCACTTGTAGAGACCCCAAAGAGCGCCTAAAGTTAGAGTCTAATTGCTTCAAGGAATATGAGGCGCCAATTTGCACTTGTAAAGTCATCTACTTGCACCTAGAGAGATGTTAGAAGTTGTCAAGAGAAGAGGCGCCTTGAAGAGCTAGTCCACCCAAAGACACTTTCCATTGCTCAAGTCCAAAATTCACCCACTCATCCTAAGGTGCCCCATTTTCATCTCTAGAGTCATCATATTGCGCCTAAGGTAAACTGGGCTTGAAGTCATGGATTTTGTTTCCTCTAAGGAATAGAAGGCCTTCTAAACACATTTTGCACTTGTCTGATCTATAAAACTTGAAGTATGAAGCCTTCTAAGTTAGGCGCACATTGGCATTTGAAGAATCACTTTTTGGCACCTTGACATGAGAAGTGCCTAAACCTATGATAAAGTGTGCCTAAAAAAGTATAACACTCCTAGAGTTCATAAGAATTGATCAAGCTCACAAAATACATCCCAAACTAAGGCGTATTTTTGCTTCTGTTCAACTCTATTTTTGCGCCTAAGTAAAATATGCTTGATTCCATGGATTGTGAGGATATCTAAGTGTCTTGAACATCTCCTTGAGTTTACACCATGTTTTGAGGCCATGCAGGTTGAACACCTATCTCCAAGATGAAGTGCAATTTTGCTCCTGAGCGGTCACCTTTTGGCGCCTAGTGAGCATAGAGTTTGACATCAACAGAGTAGGTGCCTAGTAATGGAGAGTCTCTTGAAAACTTAAACAAGTAGTTGAAATCATTAAAATGTCAAAAAGCAAGCCCAAGTATGCAAGGCACACTTTTCCACTTGTACAAACCTAAATGTGTGCGTCAAGTTGTAAAGGCATGAATCAATGATGAAGGACCTCACTTTGTCAAAATTGAACATTTTAAGCATCCACAAGGGTTGGAGATCATTAAATTGCACTAGGAAAGTCTAGGCGCACTTTTCCACCTATGCAAACCTAGATTTGCACCTCAAGGAAATCACATGAATTCGCATCTAGAAGTGAGCGCTCGAGAAAGAGAATCATTCTAAGGCATTTCCAATTGTTGCTAGGCGCACTTTTGCATCTCCACAGACCTAAATATGCGCCTAGACTTGGAAAGGGCTAATAAATGTTTGAAATGATTCCTATGTGCCATGAAATTCATTATTTATTAAAGGATTGATATGTTTCTTGGTTTGTGTTGTAGGAGCATTGATGGAGCTAAGAAGTCAATCAAGGAGCAAGGCGCTTGGAACCACCTTCAAGTAAGCAGTTAGTTAGTAGGCAGTAGAGAGAATAGAGTAGTAGAATAGAGGAGTAAAGTAGGAAGAGACTCTCGAAATTCTCTGAGAGTACCTGAAGTTGTAAATATTTCTCAAGATTAATGCAATGACATTGGAGCATTGGAGCTTGGCGCTAAGTGTTGTCTTGTGAAATAACATGGTTTCTTGTATCTTGATGAAATGGAGAGATGTTTCTAAGTAGATTAGAAGTAGAGTAGTAGCTCATTGATGTAATGCATGTATGTATTGAATATTTGATCAACTCCTAGCTCATGCTTTTGACATCCATCGCTGGTGGAGTGTTGTGTAAAGCTAGTCTGAGCTTCATTACAATTTGCTTAAGTTCGGTTGTGGATACGCATTCAAACTGCGCCAGCTGTGGGTGTTTGAATGAAAGTTCATAACATGAAAACCATTCGCTAACCTTAGGAGATTGCACCTACTCCATGTAGTTGTAGGCATTCTTGGCAAAGTGGAGTTAGGTTTATTTGAGGAGTTTGTCTATTCATGCATCATCATTGCCTCATTGACCTTAGATTAGTTTCTTTTAACCGTTATCCTTTTTTCCTTTTTTTTATACATCGTGCATACTTCATCCACCCTAAAAGGAGAAATAAGATGAGCGAAGAAAGAGTCTGCGTAAGTCCCTTTAAGTAAACAACAATATCACATCATACTAACTGAGGCTATCCTATGAGCAAGTTGAGAACCAACATACTGGAACCTTGGAGATAACCCACTGGATTACATTTTTTAGCTTTTGGGTATCTTTGTTCAAGAGAGGATAGATTACCTTAGTAATTTATTCTAAGTTGCATGTGCATAAAAAACACATCAACAATACGTTTAGAAAAGAAAAAAGTGCAATTAGGAAGAGCAGGGATAAATTATTATTTAAGAGGTGCTGTCTTATTCATGAAGAAGTGCGATTAAGGTATGTATGAAGAGGTGATAGATTAAAAGGATGTCTTCCTTCGCAAATAGATGCACCCATTCATGGAATCGATGAAGATATAAAAGACACTTCTGAAGTGATAAGAAGATAGTGTTGAAGTTAAAGATATATTATTTAGACACCTGATCTGCATATGTGAAATGAAAAGAGAAGATCTTCAATAGAGGCAGAAATATAGAAGGAGATCTATGCAGATATAAAAGAGTTAGAAGCAGAAATATAAAAGGAAAAGTATGCAGAGATAATGGAAGAGTTTGAACAGAAAAGAGAGGAAACTATACAAAGATGGAAGAAGAATTAGAGCAGATTGTAAGGCAGAAATTTATGAGAAGATAGTGCCTTGATTATGATCAGTTTTGTGAAAAGGGTTTGTGTGTGATTGTGATCAGTTTTGTGGAAAGAGACTGTGCATTATTTGGATCAAATTTGTAAAGGAAGAACATTGTGTGATTTGGATCAGATTTGTGAAGAAAGGATATTGTGTGGGTTCTGATAAGATTTGTAAGAAGTGTATCGACATTCAAAAGACATATTCCATTGAAGAGTTCATAGGTTGGTGCCTTGCTGGGTTGGTGCTCAGTTGCGGGGATTGGTATCTCCAATGGGTTGGTGCTCATGAATTCTACAAACAGGGATTGGTGTCTCTAGTGGCTTGGTGCTCACAGATTGCACAAGAGGGGATTGGAGTCTCTTGTAGATTGGAGCCTACAAAGCTTGTAAGATATATATATATATATAAAGCAATATTTTGTCATGGTTTTCTCCCATAAGGGTTTCATATATATATAAAGCAATATTGTGTCCTGGTTTTCTCCTGTAAGGGTTTCCACGTAAATCTTGTATTCTCTGTGTGTTGCATAATTGATAGATTTTGTGTGATTGATATTGATATGGTTGTTAAGATTTGAAAAAGGTAAAAGATTGTATTATACTGATTTACCCCCCCTCCCCTCTTAGTTTAACTGTGTGCTCATCAGGAAGAATTTTACCTGCTTAGCATATGAGCTGGTTATGTTGAGGATGATGAAGAAAAGGTTGCAAGATATATCAATGGACTTTGGTCTGCTGTTCAAGATGAGTTTAGTATGATTTGAGTGAGATCGGTAGAAGCTTACTAGTGTACCTTGAGAATTGAAGAGAAATTGGCTAGAAAGCAACATAACAACTCGAGGAAGACGATGATCCTCTAGAGGAAGAGGACAAATTGGTGAAGACAAGAGGATGGAAAATAAAAAAGAGGAGTCTAGCACTTATTGTAATGAAGCATACAATCAAGATACTAGAGAAAGAGGAAACACCTTCAAAGAAAGAGGATTCTTTGGAAGAGGAAGAGGTAGAAGTTTCACTTGTTATCGATGCGGTGAAGGTCATAGGGCCTACGAGTGTCTAGCAGAGCAAGGAGAAGCGCTCATGATTAAGAGGGTATCGTTGAAAATAGAAAAAGAAGACCATGAACCAGTCCAAAAGATTAATTTGTTTCAGACTATTTGTAAATCCGAATGTAAGTGTTGTAGAGTTTGTAGACAATGGAAGTACTAACAATCTAGTATCTAGTGAAATGGTGGAGTAGTTGAAGCTGCAAAGAATCAAACATTCGAGACCCTACAATGTATCGTGGCTACAAACAGAACATCAACTTTTGGTAAATGAACAATGTCTAGTTGATATTCATATAGAAACATATCAAGATGAAGTTTTGTGTCTTGTCATGCCCATGGATGTTTGTCATAGCTTGCTTGGAAGGCCTTGGCAGTATGATAGGAAGGTTGTTCATGATGGTGAAAAGAATACTTATACCATCATCAAGGATGGAAATGATTACATATTGAATCCATGGAAGGATAGAGAAGAAATGAATTGTAGTCCAAAGGTATGCTTGGCTTCTAGAAAACAATTTTTAAATGAAATAAAAGAAGATAGAATGTGTTCTACCATTGTTCCTGAAACTACAGAAGTAAAAACAAGCATAGCGGAAGAAGTTCCATCTGAAGTGCAGAAGTTGCGTGAGGATAATGCTGAAAATGACATTGTGGTCCAAGTAGTACAAGTTGCAGAAGATAAAAGTATTGTTGTAGAAATTCTTTTGAAGGTGGTAGCTGGTTTGAAAGTTGAAATAGTGGCTTGTGAAGGCCTGTAATGTCCCCTTGTCACAAGTCAAAATTTCCTAACCTTGTTCACAAATTTCAACTTGCAAAAAGAGAAAATTAGTACACTAAACCCTCTTTGATTTCCACTTATTGCAATAGATGTAAGAAATATTCAAATCACGTAATAACATTGCCCTTATAATCTTTATGATCAACATCAAATGTATATTTTCTGATGCATGAGCATCCAGTGGTGTAAGGGCAAACCTGCATCATCCAAAAAAAGATGTGTTTCAAAATTTTGTTGATGTTCTTTCCATTTCTTTTCAAAATTTGTGGTTCTAGTTCCATAATTGCTTGAATAATGATGTAGAACTTTTAGTTTTTCCAAACTGCTAGAAATAGTAACCTGCTATTTTTAGAAAGTTTGCATTTGGGCACGGATTGAAGTGAAAATTTATAGGAAGTTACATAACAGAAATATAAGACCTTTGGCGAAGGAATCACGCAAAGATCATTTGCGAGTTGAAAGATATTAAAGTTTCTGTTTCCCGAAAAACCCCTGAAAATTATTCAAACTCAGGTTTGAGGCACTAAACGGCCCCGTACGGGCTCAAAAATGGCCAGAACTGGCAGAGCTAGTTCTTAGCACGTAGAGCACTCCGCAAGCTTTTCGACGCATAAAACGGTTCGTCAATCAGACACCTGGATCAAAAGTTATGGCTCCTGGAAGTTGACCTATTTTTGGAGGGAGATGCAAATTTCGAAATTAGGTTGTTGGCTGCCAAAAAGGCTATTAATAACCATTTTTGGGAACCCTGGGCGGTAGTAGAGTTAAGGGGGCAAGTGTGGAGTCAAGAATAGGCGGGAGAATAGAAACCCTAGCTAATTTGGGATTACAGAGGGCAGATGATTCTAGAGTCTTGTGACAGGAAGGAGGGTTGATTCCTCTGATTGTAGTTGAGCTTCTGTAATGTAACAAGTTGTCCAAATCAATAAAGAAAGTTCTATTTTCTGTGTGCAATTTCTGTTGTTGTGTGTTTTATGATTTACCCCCTTCATCATTTTCACATCTTCTTATCCATAAACTTATGAGCACTGTCAATATTTAATCATTAACATTATATATTTCACATGTTCCCTTAGTAATCTTAAGTTCACTATTAATATATATTTCACAATTCTCTATCATTAAATGTCATGATCACTATCAATTTACATTTCACAGTATCTATCATTATCCTTGCATTAATCATTAATTTCGTATGAGAGGAGTGGTATGATGTCTTTGCCACTTACCATTATGGGTACACTATTTTTATCCTTTGACTTGAGGAGTACCTTTTGTACCCTGCTGAGTCAAGGCCACTATGATAATCCTTGGTACGAGGGATGCCTTTTGCATCAGCTGTAGCCAAGGCCTCTATATCATAATCCTTTGCACAAGGGGTACCTTTTGTACGACAAAGGCGACTATATAATAATCCTTTGCACAAGGGGTACCTTTTGTACGAATTGTGACAAAGGCGACTATATAATAATCATTTGCACAAGGGGTACCTTTTGTACCAACTGTGACAAAGGCCACTATATACCCATAGTTGGCTAAATGGACATCTCATTCTCACCCCCTCCTATGAAGTTAATGTATTATTGCTCATTATGCTTCACAACTGTTATGTCTTATTTCATGTAATATCTAGCTTTTGAGAATTATGAGAATTTCACTTATCTACGTTTATCATATCATTGAATTAGATATTAAACAATATAATGCAACAAAGAAATATTGAATGTAAATGACATACCTTGTTATTGTCGATATGACTTTGTGGCTGAATAGAGCGGGTTCGGCCTGCAGAAATAATGATAATATCTGTATATATATGCTATGACAATGATCGACAATTATTCAATTCTTGATTATAAAAGATGGCCGAATGTATGGCAGGGTGCTTTCACTAGATGTTATGGATGCTGGAACTTATACTTGTTATTTGCTTTGTAACAATGATATCCGCTGATGGATATTAGAATAATTATGTAATTATTTCTGCTATCTAGTATTTAATGGTCAATCATGTATTCTAGTTGTATATAGATCTTCTGCACTTTCTATTTTAGAAACTTGCCTCTTTTGTAATTTCATCTTTCTTTTTATTGAGCGATTTGCTCATTGTTAATTCATTCAAGTTTTTACCAAATTACCTCCGTAATATGGTATTAGAGCTAGCCCGCGCCATTTCTTCCTCTGCAAATCGCATTGTTCTGGGGTTGCAATTTTCTTCTATGGTCGCATGCTGGGTCGCGGATTGTGATTAGTTTTTGGCATTTGAAGCTATCTCGTCGCGGATTCTTCAGTCGCATTTATTCTTGAAGGTCGCGGACTCTGTTTAGATAGCATTTGTTTGTTTTTAGCGGGTGGTCTGGGTCGAGCTGTGAGGGGAAGGAAATCACGTTTTCTTTTCCTGCTGTCGACGCGTCTCCCATGGACGTCCTTTTGTTTGCTTGTGTTCGACAACTCTTTTGGTGATTGTTCCGGACTTTCTCAGAAGCTGTGCGTTCTCTCTGCATTTCGTGACTACAAATGTTAAAGGCAGCGGATTCAAGTGTTTTTGCATGCGACTTCCTGATCTCTGGTCTGTTTTTCTGAGTTTTCATGGCCGCCTAGGGCTTCTGAAATTTTTGACTAGGGTTTTTACCCTTCATTTTTAGTTGAATTTTTTTTTTGATCATAGATTCTTTCTGGGTTTTTCAAGATCTTTTCTGGGTTGACTCCAGATTTTTCCGGGTGTCTTGAAATCTGTGCCTTGAAATTTGTGCCGACAGATTTGTCTCGAATTTTGTGCCTATAAACTGCCTCAGCATCCTGTGCATTGAAATTTGTGCCTCAAGTTTTGTGCATTTAGCCTCTTCTCAGTTCATCGTTTTTCGTGCATCGAGAAGCGTGCAAGATGGCGAGTTTGACCAACATTATGTTGGAGGGCAGTTAGCATTTCAATGGCAAAAATTATAATACTTGGAAGCAGCGAATGATGACCATCTTTGAATATCGCTGCCTCGATTAGATGATTTTAGGCACCTCTACTCGTCCTGCAACGACGGGTAAAGACTAGGACAAGTTTGACGAGCGGAACCGTGAAGCTGTCATGCTCATTAAGCTTTCAGTCATAGATGATCAACTACCTTAGATTCCAGCTGGAAAAACAACAAAGGAGATTTGGGACCATTTGAAGGGTATGCATGAGACCTCCGACAAGAGCCGTGCGTTCTTCCTGAAAAATATGTTGTTTTCTATCATGATGGATGAGAAGACATCTTTGCAGACGCACCTGAACAAGATCCAGGAAATCAGAGATCAACTGGAGGCTATTGGTTGAAAAATGGAGGAAGAATACATGGTCGTGATCACTTTCAAAAGTCTACCCAAGTCCTATGAACATTTCATTGAGACTCTCAACATTACATCAGCTAATGTTGATCTGAAGTTTCCAGAGCTTTGTACTATCCTCTTGCAGTAGGATCGCTGGAAACAATAGTTTGGTAGTAGTGCTTCTTCGTCCTCTTCAGAGCAGGCTTTTGCAGCCAAGTTTCAGGCTTAGAATAAAGGCAAAAGTCAGCCTCCACAGTAGAAAGGCTCAGGTCAACCTCAGGACAGCACCAAGAAAAAGAATATTCAGTGTAATTACTATCATAAATATGGTCACATCAAAAAGGATTGTCGTCAACGTTTGGCTTTAGAACAGAAGAAGCAGGGAGGGTCTCAGCAGAAAGCAAATATTGCCGAGCACACTGAGCAGAAGGAATCTGCCTTTTACGCTTTTATGGCTAAAAGACCTACAGATCATGTGAAATCCTCTACCTGGTACATTGATTCAGGTGCTTCGCATCACTTCACTCATCGACGTGATTGGTTTACAGACTTTACTCCCTTCAGTGACTCAGTTATTTTTGGTGGAGAAGAATATACAGTTGTCGGTAAGGGCACTGTTCAGATTCAGTCTGGTGGGAGGAATCTCATATTCCTCAATGTCTACTATGTTCCTGGCATGGAACTTAATCTTCTCTCTGTCAGTCAGATCATGCGGCACTCTCCTCAGTTGGATGTGGTTTTCAGTACACAAATGTTCCATTGTTGATCAGGAGACTCGTAGCACTGTGGCTATTGGTATTGAGGATCATGGTCTATAGAGACTTGTGGATACAGGTGCTTCTCCAGAGTTAGCCATGGCAACCTGCAATTCTTCCATCACCAGTCTTTGGCATCAGCGTTATGGGCACTTAAATGTGCACTATCTTTCTCAGCTATCTCGGGAGGGCCTTGTAGCTGGTTTACCTGAGATCCAGACCCAGCATCATGGTGTTTGTGGAGCTTGTAAGGCTGGGAAGCAGCATCGGACACCGTTCCCGACTGGTGACTCATGGCGAGCCTCCAAGGTACTACAGTTGGTTCACGCTGATGTATGTGGGCCATTGAATACACCTTTTGTTACTGGTTGTAGGTACTTTTTACTTTTTGTTGATGATTTCAGTCGTAAAATATGGGTGTACTTTCTCAGACAGAAATCAGATGTGTTTACTGTATTTTAGAAGTTTAAGGCCTTAGTAGAGAAAAAGTCTGGCTGTTTCATAGTCACTCTTAGGTCAGATAATGGGGGGGAATTTTGTTCTATTGACTTCTCCAACTTCTGTGATATACATGGCATCAAACGCCAGTTAACCACACCCTATACTCCTCAGCAAAACAGTGTTGTAGAGTGGCGCAACCGTACAATCACTGAGATGGCCCGTTCCATGTTAGAACACAGGAGTGTTCCTAAGAAGTACTGGGCAGAAGCAGTTTACACTGCTGTCTATCTCCTTAATCGGTCTTCGACTTATGCTGTTAAGGAGAAGACTCCTAAAGAAGCTTGGACTGGCTGCAAACCTCGGATCAGTCATTTGAAAATATTTGGCTCTTTAGCCTATGTATGGATTCCAGATGCCAAGCGCTCCAAGTTGGATTCCAAGAGTCAAAAGCTTATGTTCACAGGGTATAGTGACAACCATAAGGCTTACCGGCTGATTGATATAGATACTGATCGTCTTACCTTCAGTCGAGATGTTGTCTTTGATGAAGAACGAGGACCTTTTTCTTCCTCGTCTGTGCAACATTCTGAGGCTCAGCCTTTGAAGGCTGCTGATTTGGGTGTTAATCTTCCGTTAGGTCCCCTTGATGGGAGGGATGATGATGCAAATTCTGATTTTGATGATGCTCAACCTGAATTTCCTCCGGATGATGTTGATCTTCCACCTGTTGCACCTATTCCACCTCCTGTTGCATCCGATGTTGGCACTTCTACTCTCCGGCCTAAATGGTGGGCTAAGACTATTGGAGATCTTCATGACGATGAGCTCATTGAGGGTAGATCATCCAGAAACAAGAGCAAACAACAGCATACAGTTAATTTTGCTCTCATGGCTAACATTCACAGTGTCTATGAGCCTCAGACACATTCAGAGGCTAAAGGAATCCCTGAGTGGGAAAAGGCTATGGAGTCTGAATACCAGAGTCTTCAGAAAAATCACACTTGGGTCCTTTCTAATCTTCCTCTAGGGAAGAAGCCCATTAGCTGCAAATGGGTGTACAAGGTGAAATACAAAGCTGACGGAACCCTTGACAAGTACAAAGCTCATCTCGTTGCTAGGGAGTTCTCACAGAAGGAAAGCATTGACTACGAGGAGACTTTTGCTCCTACAACCAAGATGAGTACAATTCGGCTCGTCCTTGCCTTAGCAACCCAGTTTGGTTGGAAAGTCCATCAGATGGACGTTAAGAGTGCCTTCCTCAACGGTGAGTTGAAGGAAGAAGTCTACATGACACAGCCTCTAGGGTTCAAGGTTGCTGGTCAAGAACACAAGGTGTGTAGATTGGTCAAAGCACTCTATGGCTTGAAACAGGCTCCTCGAGCTTGGTACATCAAGATAGATAAGTACCTCACAGATCATGGCTTTCAGAGGAGTCTATCTGACTCTAATTTGTATGTCAAACGCACTAGTAGTAATATTCTGATTCTTGTTGTCTATGTGGATGACCTGATCATTACTAGTAGCTCAGCACATTTGATCGCTGAGATCAAACAGGATTTGTGCAGCACATTTGACATGACAGATTTGGGACTCTTGCGTTACTGTTTAGGTGTTGAGGTTTGGTAGACCGAGCGCAGTATCTTCATTTCCCAGTCCAAGTATGCTCGTAGTCTTCTGGATAAGTTCCGTATGCAGGATTGCAAACCTGCCTCCATACCGAAAAAAGGGCTTAAGTTTTCAGCCAAGTCAGACTCACCTGTAGTGGATGAATCATTGTTTAGGCAACTAGTGGGCAGCCTCATCTATCTCACTGCCACTAGACCTGACCTTAGTTTTGCAGTCAGCTACATTTCACGCTTCATGACAGCCCCCAAGGCTGATCACTGGGTAGCAGTGTAGCGTGTGTTGAGTTATGTGAAGGGCACTTCTGATTATGGACTTCTTTACTCAAGAAGTCACCATCCTAGACTCAGTGGTTTCACAGACTCAGATTGGGCAGGTTCAGTTGATGACAGGAAATCCACCTCTGGGTATGTGTTCAGTTTGGAATCCGGTGCAGTCACATGGACTAGTAAGAAGCAGTAGGCGGTGGCTCTCTCCTCGACAGAAGCAGAGTATTGGGGAGCAGTTAAGGCAGCTGGTGAGGCAGTTTGGCTTCGCCGGATGCTTGCTGATATGCAAATATCTCAAGCAGGTCCGACTCCCTTGTTTTGTGATAATCAAGGAGTTCTCAAACTTGCCAAAAATCCAGTCTTCCATGATAGAACAAAGCATGTAGAAACACATTGTCATTTCATCAGAAAGCTTGTTGAAGACGGATCAGTTCAGTTGTTGTATGTTCCGACAGAGGATTAGACATCAGATATTCTCACCAAGTCCCTTGGTAAAGATAAGTTTGTAAAATTTAGGGGGTCTCTTGGTGTAGTTGATCGATTGACCATTAAGGGAGGGTATTAGAATAATTATGTAATTATTTCTGCTATTTAGGATTTAATGGTCAATCATGTGTTCTAGCTGTATATAGATCTTCTGCAGTTTCTATTTTAGAAACTTGCCTCTTTTGTAATTTCATCTTTCTTTTTATCGAGCGATTTGCTCATTGTTAATTCATTCAAGTTTTTACCAAATTACCTCCGTAATAATGGAAGGATCGCGGCTCTCTCTTGGTGATCGATTCCTTGTGATTCGATGCTTGTTATTGATGTTTCGAACTCTTGCTAATCGATGCTTTCAACTCAGCGAACTCTCACCCGATGAATTCGCAGCCTTCCAGTTCATACTCCGATATTACATTCCCAGGCTTTGACTCTCACGCGACTCTTCTAGATGATGCTTTGACTGACATCACAAGATATATCAAACCAGGTACAAGCTACATATAATCAGTGACTATGATAGGCCTATAAGTCACATCTACGACATGGTAGCATAAGACTAAAGAGCCCAGTCTATATACAAATCGACGCCTATGGTAGGAACTAGTTTGCTGTCCTTATGTATGCCAATCACTGTCGAATATAGATCTCTTGTAGGGGCGATCTCAGTTCCAAATTCCAGTTGCTCACTCACAACTTAGCCTTAGCGCTATGTATGGCGAAAAGCTTCTCAACCTCAAGTCGTATCACAATGGGAGCTAAATGAAGTCACTGGTATGAGTATATGGGAATCGGTACATCAGACAAAAATGAACTAATTGCTCCACGATGCCTTTGGGTGACCTATCACCCTTTTGAAGACTTGCGATTGTTATGATCAATTCTCCTTTGAACAATATAAGCGACAACTCCTTGTGGCGGTTGCAATGGATAGCTATGGAAATAATGGAGTGTGATTTCCTTTCGTAATGCTCTGCCAACCATAATAGGCCTCCCCTCTTATTGATCCTTTAGGATCTTTATAATGTTTAAAGTTCGTGACCGTTAGTAAAGGGTCATAGATTAAGGAATTCGTTGTTTTATTAGCAATGACTAGTCTTTAATTAAAGCCTCTAACATAATCGTTGTTCATTGGGATAGGTCTATTTCATGTTGTTTATGCCTAGGTCATTCGTTATAAATGATAATTGCTATCTTCTGTCACATAATCGTTGATTTACCTTTTATCTTCCGTGCCATATACAACCCATAACCTTTGTCTTATTACATTGTTCGGTATTATTCGTAAGCTTCACCTTGTTTCATCGCTTCCTTAATCAAATTCAATGACCGCTAACTTTATGTGCTCTTATGAATATTATTAATATTCATACTTATTATTTATATATATATCTATAATTATAATAATAATTAATATTTATATAATTATATTTATTATTTTGTATATATATTAAAAATATAAACGACGACTTCTCCGTCTATCCAGATGTTTAAATCTTTAATTTAAACAATGCCTTTATATCGGGACATGACAAGGCCTTACATCTGATCATGGAGATGATGAAGAGACTTGCTTGAAGAGAAAAAGATCAGTTTGTGTGATTCATCACATGAAGATATTGTTGAAGAAGGGAAGGTGGAGAAATTTGCAGAAGACCAAGTAGGTGAAGAGAAAGGTAAGAATTTTTTTGATATGCCGATTTATATGTAGACATTATAGCAAGTGAGAAGAATGTTGCAGCTGAACGTTCTTTAGGGAAAAGAGGAATGATGACGGATGAAGTACAGATGAATGCCTGGAAGGAAGAGAATGAAGAAGGGTTAAAATTTTCTGGTTTCCATAAAAGAATTAATGTTGAATTGTGTACAGAAAAAGTGGTGAGAAAAGGAGTTGAAGAAGAGATGGTGAATAATTTTTTTGGTTTTCATAATCTTGTTAATGTTGATAAAGTGGTGTTTGCAAAAATAGAAGAGGAAGCAATTATTTTTGATAAAATTTAATGTGAAGATTTGAATGCAGGTGAATCTGGTTTTCAATGGAGGAGAAAAATGAAGAGGAGGAAGATAGGTGAAGAACAAATTTGGCTGAAAGTGTAATGTCCCCTTCTTGAGAGTGAGTTGTTGGTGACCCTTAGCCTATTTTCCTAAGTTTTCTCGTAGGCTATTGGGTGTTGGTAAAGGGAAAATAAGTTAAATAATTAAATTAAGTTCTTCAAAGGGTACTTTTGATTAATATTTTAATTGACAGATTACGTTCAATCATTTAAAAGGGTGTTTTAAGTGTGCAGATAAAGTGTCGCTAGAGCTCATGGTATTGAAAAGTTGTCACAAAGTCACTATATGACATTTTTTTAAGGGGAAAAAATACTATTGAGAGAAATCAACAAAAAACAAAAAACACTTTTTCAAAAAAAGCAATGAAAAAGCCCAAAAAAACGCTTTTTCCCCAAATAGCTCTAAAAAGCTATAGAAGAAGGTTTGGTCTTTAGAAGGTTTCTTAACTACATAGCATTGATGAATACCATCATCGAGTCTTCCGACCTCTAGGAAGCAGCGGATCAACATGTAGCTGATGCAGAATTCCTTCTTCACTAAGAGGGAGTATTGAGTTTTTTAGCCCAATTTGGAACTTCTGTACAAGTTCAGTGTGAACGTGCAAGTAGTTTGAGTTATTTCTATTTTGTAATTCATCTAAGTGATAAAGTGAATTTCTTTTATTTAGTTAATTAAGTCTAATAAAGTGTGGATAAGCACTAATAACTTAGACTATCTTTCAAGTCATCTTCTACGTGAGATGTAATGTGCCGTACTTGTTTGTATATTTTAAATTTTTTTTGTGTTTATTTTATTTTTTATTTTTGTGTTCTTATAGACTAGACAGAAGAATGCAGAAGGGGTTTTCAGTTTCCCTGCAGATGTGTTGCCGAAGCATACAATATATAGCATATAGAGAAAACCCAGAAAAAGTACAATAGATATGAAGAAAATAATAAAGACCCAGATAGCAGAATAGCCAAATATGAAATACTGTGACATACCCATGTTCATAAATGCAACTTGGTACATGTGCTGAGAGTGCACCAGCAACTGGGTATAGCCAGAATCACTCCAAACTCCAAAGAATGTGAGATTGAGCTTACAAATGTTATGAGCGATATAAATGGGCTCTAAACACCTCAAACAATGTAGAATATGTGATACCCACAAGAGGAAATGATACCCTAAGACCCCCACGTCACTCTTTGAGCAGTACGGCCATGGCTGAAAGTGAATATCAACAGCAAGTACAAGATATAACCTCTAAAACAAGTTTGATATTGGCTGTTTGCTGTTCCCAAGGTTGGGCGACCAGCTGTAGGAGACTAAACTGCCTTAAAACTTAAACAAACTCCTCCCACAAATGGTACGGCTGGCGCTGGATGGTACAACTAGCAGCAACAAAGATTAACAGTCCCAAAACTCACAAAATTTGCCTTATATCTGCTGGTAAACTGAACTTCATGGTTGCAATTGACGAACTAGAATAAATCTGCAATGAAATATCTCAAATTCCTCTTCAATCCTTCAACTATTAACTCCAATGAAGCACAAATGTGAATGCCGAATACATCCACTCACAAGGGCACCGTTGGGTGGTCTTTCACACCTGTAGAATGCCGTTACCTATGGAGGTTTCTGTCTCCACAAGCCTCCGGTTCGAATCCTCAAACCCTTCACAATAGCAAACCCTAGCAGAGCTCACAAGAAGAAAATATCATAAAAGCAAACATAAACAAATGAGCTCCAATAACTTGTTTTATTTCCTCTCCAAGATGGGCGTTGGGTTTAAGAGTGTCTTTTTATCATTTAAATTCACCTTATAACTCCCTAGGGATGGGCACCCATGGTCAAGACATTAACTTAAGTCTTCATTTTCCCTTAAGTCACTTTTGCATCATATAATATAAAGTCCATATTTAAATATAACATTAATAACTTCGGACTTTAAAATAACTGCCAAGATGGTGTCGGAATGCAATGATCTATAGTTCATCGGAAAGCCCACGATGAGACGAATCCGATGCCACTCTGAAAATGCCGAATCGACACTGACCCCAAACTTACTAAAAATAGTAACAATCCCGAACAATCTAAACCAACTCAAAACGTGCCAACTGGATCCACTGAATACGAACCACATTTCCTCCACCGACACAACCTCCAAAGCCCAAAACAACTCTAGTTCCCTAACCAAACTGCTAGTCCACGAGAACTCTATGATGGACTAACCATGAGACTTGAAGGGGACATTACATGAGATAAGTTTGCTTTCTTTTTGAGAGATAAGAATGCTTTTCTAGAAGATTAGATTTTTAGCTAAATAGTATAAAGATAGGTGCAAGATAGAAAGATTGTAACTCAAAGCAATGTAATATTTCCATGTAACTGAAGGACTAGTTGTGGAGGTTTCCTTGTAAGCTTTCGAAGGAATGCAAAGTAGTAAAATATTATTGTTTGGTGTTCATCTCTGTTGTTTGAATTTCAATGTTCTGTTTATTTAATTCAATGTTATTTCAGCATTAGGAAATTATACATCGTGATTGAGATTTTTAACATGACTAACAACAGATAAAAAACAGAAATAGGCCTTCGACCAACAACAATTTTAGATTGGTATATCCTAAGTCACAAGGTTCGAATTTGAGTTCAAATTCAGCAACAATAAAATTCGGATTAAATTCGGCAAGGAAAAAATTGGAAAAGAGAATTCGTGATTAAATTCGCCTTATAAAATAATATTATATTAAATTTAAATACATTATAATAAATTTAAAAACATTATATGTAATGTCCCCATTTTCGAGTCCTATTGCTCCACAATTGGAGCTGACTTTCTGGGTTGGTGACAACATAACCAGAGGAGTATTTTGATGTCACTAGGGTGTTCGGGTGATTCAGTGGAGCTGGATGACACTTTCCGGAGTTACTATTTATAGTAAGTGCTTGCATGTCGACAATCTTTCTGGGTTTGTTCTTTTTGGTCCTCGAGAAACACTGTTATTTTTAGTAAGTGTCAGTTTGGTGTTGTTTTGGTGACTTGGCAGTTTGTTGTTGGCTCTCCCAGACTATGCATTGAGCTTCGAGTTATCAGATGGTTGTGGATCCAGTTGGCACCCTCTGTGTTGGCCCAGTTTGTTTATGGCTGTTACTATTTTTAGTAAGTTCAGGTTCGGTGTCGGATTGGGATTTTCAGAGTGGGGTTGGATGCGTCTCGTCGAGACCTTTCCGGTGAGCTATAGATCACTGAATTCCGAGTTCATTTGGGCCTCTGGTATAAAGTCTGTAAATTATTATTATTATTTAATATTGGACTTTGGGTTTTATTGGTTAAGTGATGATAAATAAAATATTTAAAAGTCACTTAAGTCATTTTATGGAGTGCTCACATTGGGAAATATTAAAAAGTGAAATTAAAAGAAACATTTCCCTCCAAAGTAAAACATCCCTCTTGGAGAGATATAAAAGAGGGAAAAGTGCCTCATTTGAGATATGCTTGAATATATGATTTGTTGGCTATTTGCTCTGCTAGGGTTTTCCCTGAGAGGGTTTGAAGAAGATTCGAACCAAAGGCAATTGGGAACGAAAACTCCCTCTAGTAACAACATTCTACAGGCGTGCAAGACCACCCAAAGGTGTTAATTGGCAAATACACTTAGTGTTTGCATCCGGAGTTTCAATGGAGTTTGTTTGATAAGATTTGTGGAGTTAATTGTTCATATCTTTTGCAGTTTGTAAATGCTTAGTTGATATCAAAGATTAACTGCAGATTTTGAGTGAATTAGTGGAGTGTTTGAAGCTGCTACACATTTTCCTTGCTGGCCGTACCATTCAGCCCTAGTCGTACCATTTCAAGGTGGATATTTAAGGAGATTTAAGGCAGCATTTGCATTCTTATCTGGTCACGTAGCCTTGGGAACAACATATAGTACATTGCAGCCTTATTTTAGAGGCCATATACCATTTTGTTTGCTGCTCATCACTTCCAGCATAGATCGTACACCTCCAGGAGTGACGTGGGGACATTTTGGCTTCATTCCTCTTTGTGGGTATTGTGGATTTTGCATTGGTAGAGGCGTTTGGAGCCCTTTGTATCGCTAATATCATTTTGTATGCTCATCTTTGCATTTCTTGGGAGATTGGAGTGATTTCCAACCATACCCATTGCTGGTCCGGCTACAACTGTTGTATGATGTTGCAAATCTCAACATGGGTATGTGATAGTAATTGTTTATTGGCTATTTTACTATTTGGGTATCTGTTAGTTTCTACATATTAATTGTATTTTTTCTGGGTTTGCATTCTATGCTCTATATTGTATGCTCTGGCAACACATCTGCAGAAAAACTGAAAACCCCTTCAGGATTCTTCTGTCTAGTCTGAAAGATCACACTAAAAATTGAAAAATAACACATAAAAAGATCATTAAAAAATATACAAACAGGTAGGGCACATTACATTATAATATAAATATATTTAAAAATGTAACTTAAATATTATAAATTTTAATTATTGTAAAATTTATATATTAAATATGTTATAACTAAAAACTTTGTTGTATAAATATTAAATATGTTACAATAAAAAACTTTGTTTTATAAAAACAAAGCTTTTAATTATAACATATCTAATATATAAATTTTAACATATGGAATAAAAAAACAAAACAAAGTCATGGATTAAATTTAATATATTAAATTCTATATTAAAAAACAAAAAACAAAATAAAACAAAAAATCTAATAAAGCCTAAATGCGAGCAAAGGTTAATGAAGATCCCACACTGCATGCTGCTCACCGCTCGCTGAGCGCAAAACCATTGCCCTAATAAAGCCCGAGCCCTATTCCGTCCGAACTTTAGGGTGAATTAGAACAGATTTTTTAGATTTTCTTGGAAATCGCGAATTTTCAAACTTCATACATAAAAATCAGCGAACCCTCTGACATAGGGTATATGAATGGTTTAAATGGTATTTTTTAAAAAAGTGCAGAAGTTTTAATGGATCACTTTTAAAAATGTTTGGTTTGTTTTTAAATAAAGAACATTTTTAAAGTGGTGGACTGGTTTTTAAATGCAGAACATGTGCATATAATTTCCCAATGGCAAGAGAAATGATTTTAAACTTACCTATGAGCTACAATCATGTCTCTCTCGTAGTCAGATTCCTGTGATTGACTCTCTGAAAGATACATCAGAGGCAACCTCTGCACCTTGGCTGACCTTGCTTCTTTGTCTTCTGTAGCAACCGACCCAATTTCCGCGCCTGCTCTAGCAAAACCCTGCAAATGCTTCAGTTTCTCCTCTGTGGATCATTATCTGCAATTTCTTCTCTGCTGATGGTTGCAAATTTGTAATCAATCCTGAAATGTTTTTTGTTTTTTTGAAAGACTTTAATACCAAATGTTGTAAAAAGAAGGCAGTGGGGGAAATGGGCCCAAGGGATGTGTGTGTGCATACTTATTTATTGAGGGGAAAAGATAAATTGGTTGTAATGTACATTGTTTAAGTTAGTTAATTTAAATTAATACTACCTTATATATAAACATTATGTCTAGAAATAAGGTGGTATTAATGTAGTCTAAGAACATTGATTCGATGGACATTACGTAACAAGAGATATAAGCATTAGGTGCTAAGAATGCAGAAGTTTTAATGAATCACTTTTAAAAATGTTGTGTTTGTTTTTAAATGCAGAACATTTTTAAAGTGGTGGACTGGTTTTTAAAATGCAGAACATGTGCATATAATTTCCCAATGGCAAGAGAAATGATTTTAAACTTACCTATGAGCTACAATCATGTCTCTCTCATAGTCAGATTCCTGTGATTGACTCTCTGAAAGATACATCAGAGGCAACCTCTGCACCTTGGCTGACCTTGCTTCTTTGTCTGCTGTAGCAACCGACCTAGTTTCCGCGCCTGCCCTAGCAAATCCCTGCAAATGCTTCAGTTTCTCCTTTGTGGATCATTTTCAGCAATTTCTTCTCTGCTGATGGTTGCAAATTTGCAATCAATCCTGAAATGTTTTTTTTTTTAAAGACTTTAATACCAAATGTTGTAAAAAGAAGGCAATGTGGGAAATGGGCCCAAGGGATGTGTGTGTGCATACTTATTTATTGAGGGGAAAAGATAAATTGGTTGTAATGTACATTGTTTAAGTTTGTTAATTTAAATTAATACCACCTGATATCTAAACATTATGTCTAGAAATAAGGTGGTATTAATGTAGTCTAAGAACATTGATTCTATGGACATTACATAACAAGAGATATAAGCATTAGGTGCTAAGAATGCAGAAGTTTTAATGGATCACTTTTAAAAATGTTGGGTTTGACTTTGTTTTTAAATGCAGAACATTTTTAAAGTGGTGGACTGGTTTTTAAAATGCAGAACATGTGCATATAATTTCCCAATGGCAAGAGAAATGATTTTAAACTTACCTATGATCGACAATCATGTCTCTCTCATAGTCAGATTCCTATGATTGACTCTCTGAAAGATACATCAGTGGAAACCTCTGCACCATGGCCGACCTTGGTTCTTTGTCTGCTGTAGCAACCGATCCAGTTTCCACACCTGCCCTAGCAAACCCCTGTAAATGCTTCAGTTTCTCCTCTGTGGATTATTTTCTGCAATTTCTTCTCTGCTGATGGTTGCAAATTTGCAATCAATCCTGAAATGTTTTTTTTTTGAAAGACTTTAATACCAAATGTTGTAAAAAGAAGGCAATGGGGGAAATGGACCTAAGGGATGTGTGTGTGCATACTTATTTATTGAGGGGAAAAGATAAATTGGTTGTAATGTACATTGCTTAAGTTAGTTTAAATTAATACCACCTTATATCTAAACATTATGTCTAGAAATAAGGTGGTATTAATGTAGTCTAAGAACATTGATTCTATGGACATTACGTAACAAGAGATATAAGCATTAGGTGCTAAGAATCAATGCTTAGTACATCATAATTTGAATTATTGAATTTAAAAATGAAAAGAATCACTTTTGTTGTTTATCATTCCATTGTAAGTAATGGGAGTTGTATGAAGGATTTATTCAAGGGACCAATGAAAAAATATTAGAAAGAGAACAAAATCCTATATGGCTATATGAAAAGACAGATGATGCTTTAAATGTCTTCCATTGTGACCTAGAGTTGATTAAAAGTAACAGCATTAGGAGGCACTATCATATTTACATGCTAGATTTGTTAACAATAGCCAATTATTAGGAAATAAGTTTCTAGTAAAGATGCAAGGTCTTTGTTGAATTTGAGGTTTGTATAATGATCTGCATTTCAATGATACTGTTGTGTGCCACTTTGAATTCAGCGTCTCTTTATCTTATCCTGAGATCAAATTTCAAATTTTGAGTTTTCTCAAAGTTCTTTATCACAGTATTTTTCTGAGAGTTCTATTTTCAATTTTCATTGATTGTGGACTGTGGAAGCTTGTAATCTTGAATCATTCATACCTTCTATTAACTCTTTGATATGAATTTTTGTATTTTTGTAATACTGGCATGCAAATTGTTTCAAGATGTGAAGAATTAATTAATGCTAGACTGAATGCTCTTATGAAAAATTCTATTTGGCATCAAGGTCATGCTTGGAAATTTGAAATATGTATATTGCATTGCATCACAAACTTTATGATATATTTTAGAGCATATGGCTTTTGGATGATTTTCTTACCTCTCAATTGAGAAATGTACAGCTGAAGCACCTTTGCTGGTGTTTGGATCATGGCCTAGGTATTGGAAGATTCAGAGAACTATGGAGTGCTAAACATATTTAGCCACATAACAAAGGAGCTTCCTGGGAAGCAAATGGAATCTTTGGAAGCCATTTTTGCTTCTATGCAATCAACTCTGTATACTAATCCTTTCCCCCTCAGAAACTTCAATTATGGCATGATACTTTTAATTGAACATCTTTGAATTGGAACTTAATAAGTGGAAGAACTAGTTATTGACATCCAATGAGAAGTGCATATCATATGTATGATTGTGGCAATCTCTCTTCTATTGTTCATGTGTTTCTTTTTGCCTTGGAATTTCTCCCCTTGTTTGTGCACATTGCCTCCTCACCCTATTTGTGCACACAACAACTGGTATCTGAATCTACAGTCAGTTCAATTTGTTGTGCAGTTCTGGTGTTTCCTTGGAAGTTTTGTTTCAATCCAAACTTCTCCTTGGACTTGCAACCTCAGGAAGTATGTTAGAACTTAGGATCAGCTTCCTGCATTCAACATGAACTTTCAATAGAATGTAGATTTAATTGCATGCATAAATACTTCTATTTTCAACAGAACAAGGCCTAGCTTTCTTAAAGTATATTTATATGAGTTCAGGAAATTTGTCAGAAATAAAGTCATCTGTTCAGACTGAAATTTCACAAGCAGAAAGCTATTGCAACAGGCATTATATTTTTCCTTAACAGGTTCAAATTTTGCTCGTGTACAACACTTTTTGCAACTTGTGATTCAAGGCAGATATTAAACTTTCTAGGGTGAGCCAGCATTTTACAGGAAGATCTATTTCTATGGTGCATAGTTTGAGCCCCACCAAAAGCCCAAGTTTAATTGCTTACAGAAGGAATTCATCGTGAATGACAACAAAATGAATTTAAGGCAAAATTGGTGCATGATGGCAATGTTTAAGCAGATTATGGTACAACAATTTCCCAGCGTACCACCACTCACATTAAGCATGATCAATCTAGATGCATATATATCCATTCTGTAGATTAATGCCACACATGAGAGAGAGGGTCAATGGGTCTTGCTTATACAGTAGGTCACAATAGAGAAGCACTACCTATCTTCCCAGCTCTTACCTTTCACTCACATGGTGTTGTTAGCAAATCCACACCAAATCAAAGTCGTGGATTCTCACACTACAGTTGGCACACTTTTCTTTCAAATTTTATGTATGCACAACTTTGTGAGATTCAAACTAAAGACCTCAGTATTGCGAACTTGTTAAAATCCTCACATAGAATATAAAGAATATGCAAGATAATATTGTAATAAGCAGAATAACAATAGAGATCACACACAACATGAGATATGTTTGTGGGCCAAGATGCTCTAATATCCATTATACGTAGAAATAGAATAAACCTTAAGGTAGGGCAACACTGTACAATACTCCTAATGGAAGAAGCTACTTCACGATAAAACTCCAACATGAGATCCCAAATCCATACAATACTCATCAAATATCCCTTACAATAATATTCACCAACTCATTCCCTTATTTTATGCTGACAAGACAATGATTTATTGAAATTTGGCACCGGTCAATCATTAAATGAATTGCAGCTTGCTGTCATCTTTCCTTGACTGGTGTTTCCTACATGGCAGTCTGTTGTGGCAATTATAGGGATTTGTGGAGCCAGCTAGATCCATTTCTTGATGACTTGCTCATCTATCTTTCCCATGGTTGCACTAAGCATCAGATGAAGGATGGACCCCTGCTCTTATCACCTATCAGATCTTCTAGGAAGGAAAGTAGTGAAAAGAATTTTTTGCAAATTAATGATCTCCTCTATCATGCACAAGGAAATAGGTTGCCAAAGCTGGTTCAATGTGAGCTCTTGAAGAGGTCTTTCAATTTATTCTTCTGGCCTCTTCAAAAAATCTATCTGTTGCAGTGGGAATAAGGAGCAGCAGGTTTATTTCAAAAGTTATGAAAGGACACTTGAGATATTGCAAATGTGAGCTCTTGAAGAGGTCTTTCAATTTATTCTTCTGGCCTCTTCAAAAAATCTATCTGTTGCAGTGGGAATAAGGAGCAGCAGGTTTATTTCAAAAGTTATGAAAGGACACTTGAGATATTGCAAATGCAAGTGCCTCTTAATCTCATGAGCCCTGATAAGGACCTATACAAGAACAACTATGTCAATCAAGATTACAACCCACAAAGGGCTCAAAACAAGCTGATAATGCTATTAAGGATCTTGACAGAAAAGAGTTTGAGCCAATAAATCTGGATGAGGATCAACAGGGCGAGCCCTCCTTCCTCATCAGTTTGAATGCCAAAGATATAACAGATGTTCAGGCACATGTCGACACTCTTAATACTCCAACAGGTAACCTCATACCCAAATCTGCCTTTTCCCCTTGGATTGCTAGTACAGGTCACTCCCTCACCTGTAATGTCCCCATTTCCCAAGTGATCACCTAGTGGAGTTGGTTAGCCTATCTTATTCCCGAAGGCTAAGCCAGAGGGCTAAGGGAATGGCCTAAGTGATTAAATATTCTTTTTAATCAATTTACTAGGGTAAATTGATGGTGAGAGGTGACTTCGTATATTTTTATGAGCTGATTGGTGAATTCAAAATAAATAAAATAGCTTGCCCTAATGGTGAGCAATCAAGGAGAGAGAAAAATATAAGGATTCAGGAAGGAGAAAATAAAGGATAGAAATGCTTTTGGATATCTTGTAATGTGAAGGAAAAATAATATAAAATAGCCTTGAAGGTGGACGAACAAGGGAGAGCCCAAAATATGAAATATTATATACCCAAAATGGTTCGCTCCTCTTGGAGAAAGGATTAAAAAAATAAAATAAAAATATTTTTATTGTGTTTGGGCTCCTAGCATGAGGTCAGCCCTAAGGAGAAGGAAAAAAACAAATAAAATTCAATTATCAAAAGGAGGTTGGCTAGGGTTGAGGAGAAAGGATGAAAACACTTGCGAATGTGGTGAGTTGGACAAAACCCTAGCTCATCCTTGTGGAGGATTCATCACGGAGTCCTATTTGTGCTTCATTGGCGACATTTGGAGCAGAAGAACTTCATTGCATATTCAGACTTGAAGATCAGTTTTGGAGCAGCACTTTGGTGGCATTTTGGAGCATATTTGCATTAGGGTTCACCCTAACTTTGAGCGACACATTTGGAGCAGATTGGAGCACCCATCTTGGAGGGCGATTTTGCATCTTTTGGAGCAGCCAAACCCTAAGCACACCTCATTGGGAATTCGCCTATCTAGGGTTGGTCATTTGTCATCTATTTTGCATGTATTTGGTATGTACAATCATACTTTCTAGGTTTGATTTGTAGTGCAAAAATCTGGGCATTGTTTGTCATGTTTATGCCCTAGAATTTATTGTAAAAATCAGATCAGAATCTTCAAATTTGTAGCAGCAGAGTTTTCTACAGAAAATCAGATTTGGTTGTTGCATTTGGATGCCCTACATAGTGTATTTCATGTTTGTTCTGAATATCATTTGATAGCATCATTTGCCATGTTTATTGGTCATGTTTGGGCATATATATGTTTGCTCTGATTACATGTTTGAAATCAGAAAATAAATTCAGAAATTAGGGTTTTGAGCAGAAAACTAAATAGCAGAAAATTAGGGCAGAATTCAGAAATTTATTTTCAGAATTTTAGGGCAGATCCCATTGGGGATATTACATCACCCAACCCCCAAGGGTGCTTTCTGCAGCCGATCTTATGCCTGTACAATCCAATGCCTCAAAAATAATTACGCTTTTCCACCTGCCACACTGCCCTCTTTATCCCCTCACCACTCGAGTGCTTTCTGCAGCTGATCTTATGCCTGTACAAATCCAATACCTCAAAAATGCTAATTACACTTCCAAGTTCCTTCTTCTCTTCATCTTCCACAATGGAAAGAATTACACTCTTCCCTGTGTAAGGGAGAATAACCTTTTCATTCCTAGTGTTGAAGAGCCTTAAACTCATTTGCCCTCTGCTGGAATGATAATGCTTTTGATGCTCTTCCAAAAAGTAACATAGTTCCACGGGCAGGGGGACGGGTTTCGGGGATGAGGGGCCTAAGTTTGGGGACGGCTGTAATGTCCCTTTTTGGCCCATTTAACATTTTCCATGAACGGAATTTTTTTTTAATTATTTAACAAAGTAACCTATAAAGTGTCAAAAGTGGAATTTATTTTAAGAAGGGAACATTTAATAATTTGAGAGGAGAAATAAAAGAAATTTCTCTTGAAAAGTTATAAAAGGAGATTTGGGTATTTATTTGAAATTTTGATTTATTTGGGATATTTGCATTTGATTGAAACCCAGTTGTGGAGGTTGAGCAGGATTTTTCAATAGAAACCCTAGGACGAAATCCCTTGGGAATATTGGTTTCGGTAGTGAAAGATCTACCCTAGCCAATCTGCAGGTGGAGTCATTCAGATTCACGCTTGTGCTGAAGAATTGCAAGTTGAAGGATTTTGTGCTGAATAGCTATATTTTCTGGTGGTTCGAGTTGAAGATGAAATTTATTGAAGATTTGAAGACAAATAATAAATTTGTGGTTTGGTCGGTGAGTTGAGTGGATATTTTATCGAATGTATTTGCAAAACAAATGTGAATTGAATATATCTTAGAAAGGTGTTATTTGAAGCTAGTTACTGTTGATGATTGTTTTTCAACAAGTCAACAATTAGAGTAAAATACTGAGTATCTGACTCCCTCTTGAGCAAAGTCTCTCGAATGCTGAACTAGGTGATCAAACGAGATGACTCCAAGGTTCCTTCTGATGATTTTTGGTAAGAGACAGCTCAGTGACTAAGTATGATTTTGCTGTTAAACACAAAGGGACTTACATAGACTTCTCTTCATTCATGTTTAGCTTGTTCCTCCTTCGGTGTGGATGATGTATGTACAAAGTTTCAATAATGAAGAAAAGTAAAAAGGGTAAAGGTTTAGGAATCTAACCTAAGATCAATGAAGTAATGATGATGTATTAAACAGACAAACTCCTAATCAACCTAACTCCACTTCGCCAAGGATGCCTACAACTACATGAAGTTGGTGCAATCTCCTAAGGTTACCCGAAAGGTTTTCAAATCATGAAGGTTCATATGAGCACCCATTAAATGGCGTAGCTCAAACAAGCATTCACAATCGAACTTATGTAAATATGGCTCAGACTAGCTTTACACAACAATTCACCAGCGATGAATGTTAAAAGCATGAGCTAGGAGTTGATCAAATATCCAATACAACATACATTACAACAAAGAACTTCTAGTCTATTTTACTTTCTACTTGAAACATCTCTCCATCCCATTAAGATACAAGAAATCATGTTACTCCACAAGATAATACTTAACACCAAACAAGTAGCTCCAATGTCTTTGCATTAACTTTGAGAAGTATTTACAACAATTTCCAGTCCTCTCAGACAATTTTGAGAGTTTCTCCTATCCTACTCCTAGAATCTAAAGTTTATATTCTATATCTTACAAATGAGGCAACAAGGCCTTTATATAGTGCTCCAGTATTACAATGAATGGCATAGATTAATTCAATAGCCAAGGGTCTAGATCGTGCCACCTCACAGGTAGTTACAACAACTTGCTATTTTTAGCAAAAGAGAGGCAATGAAGGCACGTTTTCCAATGTGATAAGGTAAGGCAAAAGCATTTAAAATATTCCTCCACATAGGAATCCCTTTGGCTTCTTTCATTAAATGATACATTTAATGCATTTAAAATGATGTGTTCTCGCCACATAGATGCCAACTCAGCATACTTTGAAAATTGTATCATCTTTATGTGATGTATTCAATGTGATTGTTTGAACTTGTATGTTTAGGAACACATCTTGTAGATCTTGCCTTATTCATTCTTCTTGTAGACTGGATATATGATACTTGTTGCTTTGCTTGACTAACTTTGCAATGTTTCTTCTTCTTGCAGGATACATGATGATGATAATCTCCTTTGATGATGCATCCTCTTGAAGAGAGTAGAGAATAGATGATGACACTTGATGCTTCCTTGATGTAAGAGTAGGAGACTCTCTTTGGACTTGAAGTTGTAAAGTCTTGAAGTTTAGATGGATGAATGCCTTCGCTTGATGTAGAAGATTTGAGGTATAATCCTTTAGAGTAGTGTTCCCTCCGCAAGGTGAAAGTGATTCAAACACTTGCTCTTGATGATCATGATGTAGTTGATGAAATGATTCCTTGAAGATGATCTTGAAGCTCGAAGGAACTTGAAGTAGATTGGATGTCTTAGAAAGTCTTGATGTAGATGATGTCCTTCGGATGGATGTCTTCTAGACAATCTTAACTTGATGCCACTTGATGAAGAATTCCAACACAAGGATGATGAAGGATACCCTTGAAACAGCTACATGATGCCTTGCTCTTTTCTCATTCCTTGCTTGTCAAAGGTTCTTATCACTTGATCTTTAGATGATTCCTCCTTTTTGCTGCAACACAAGTAAAGAAACAGCATCAATCCCCTTTCGATAACACATAATACATAAGAATCATTACAAACATTTCTAATCTAAGCACATGAGTTAAGGACTTTGATGTCTAACTTGAATGATATGAAAACTTTACTAAGATGGCGTGCTGGTTGAGATAAGTGAATTCCTCCTAGATTCCTCCTTGATAAGCCTCTAAAGTTTGCCTTCAACACTTGACTTTACTTCCCTTCATAAGGTAGCGCTTTAGACAAAGGTTTTAGTTTCTCCCAGAAGTGATGCACTAGATAAGTCGCATTGGATAAGGATTTCGAAATCCTCTTGATTGTCTTCTTGTATTTCGCATTAGATGAGCATGTTGAAGTCTTCTCAAAACCTCCTTTTAAATTGCTTGGGTTTGAACTCGTTCTCATTTGCAAGGGAGTGGCGCATTAGATGGGTAACTTGAGTTCTTCTAAAAAACAAACCTCTTTCTCCCTCATGTGTGGCGCACTAGATACCACCTTTGATTTCCCCCTTTTGAGCATTCTGATAAAGGGTCTTGGAAGTGGCGCATCACTTCACTATGTTGGAATCTTCAAAACTTAAATGAACTTTACCTTTAGCGAATCATGCATGGCGCTTGGGATAAGACTTTGAAATCCTCTAAATTTGCCTTGAATACTTGATCTTAGACGTTTTGGACACTTTCACTTTCTTCCTTGTATGGCGCATTGGATGAGGGTTGGAGAATCCTCTGAGATTTCGCTTTGGATAAGTGTTTGAAAATCCTCTAAACTTTATATGAAAACCTCTTGGCGCACTGGATCATCACCTTAGAATCTCTTGAATCATTGACTTAAACCTTGTGATGTATCCCCTTTGAAGCGCCTAGAATCTTCCTTCATGAAGTCGCATTAGATGAGGCATTGGAAATCTTCTGGAATTCACCTTTAATATGTAATCAACCTCAACTAGATTCTTCTTCCTTAGGTCGCTTTGGATCAAGTTTTCAATTCCTCTGAGTCTCACATTGGTGGATTGGTTTAAGCGCTTGGGTTTATGTTTGGGAGTCTCTTTCCTTAACCATGATGTTTTCTTGATGGGCGCATTGGATGAGGTAAAGAAGATCCTCTAGTTTTTGGCGCTTGGGATAAGACTTTGATTTCTTCTAGCATCTCCCTTGGCGCATTGGTTTGAGTATTTGGGTTCCTCTTGCTTGAGCGCACCGGTCAAAGGTTTGAAGATCTTCTAGATTAAACGCATCGGTTGAAAGGTAAAGGATCCTTTGAAGTGGCGCATTGGTTTCCCCTGTTGGAATCCTCCTGACTTAGGCGCATTAGATGACCCATTTGCAATCTTCTAGGAACTTAACACATTTTTAATGATAAACCCTTCCCCCATCGTATTAGATCTTGATACTGAATCTTCTTAGAGGTGGTCGCATTGGATGAAGGGTGTGATTTCCTCTTAAATTTTCCTTTCGAAACTCAACT
This sequence comes from Cunninghamia lanceolata, assembly GCA_027924645.1. Taxonomy (NCBI): domain Eukaryota; kingdom Viridiplantae; phylum Streptophyta; class Pinopsida; order Cupressales; family Cupressaceae; genus Cunninghamia; species Cunninghamia lanceolata. The sequence goes on along the minus strand of BSBN01000388.1, from coordinate 11,360,075 downwards.
TTTACTCTCCTCTACAAGGTCGCATTGGTTGAGGAATTAAAAATCCTCTGGAATTTCGCATTACTTCAAGGTTTCGAGTTCCTCTAGAATTTTCGCTTTGGTTAAGGGGTTGAAAATCTTCTAGAATTGGCGCATTAGTTCATGTATTCGAAATCATCATCTTCTTCTGTCTTTGAAAGCGATTTTTTCATCATGATTTTGCGCCACTTAGATGCCCCGTCGCACTAGATCAGCTTTTTGAATCCTCTGGAAGAGTCAGGCGTTTTTCAGGGTCGTGAGGGTAAAGGTATATTGAAAAATATTTAAAGTATAAGTTATACTTAAATATATTTTTCAATATACCTTTTAGGATGTTTGAGATAGGTCTCGAATCCACTGGATTTAATATGCAAAATCTAGAATTTGGAGGATTCACCAGATTTCAGACTTAGCCATTTTTTCAGGATTTTCAGGATTTCAGGCTATCAGACTTAGTTTTTTCAGTGTCTCAAACATACTTCAGGATTGATCTCAACATTGATTATCTAGATGGCATTTGATCACAATTCTTCATCACTGCAAGTTGATCTGCCTCCTAATCATGAACCAACGATCATAGAAGAGGAAATCATTACCGGATCGGCAGAGGAAGATAACCCAGGATATCATCAAAATCTCATTGAAAGCACAGAGCTCAAAAAAAAAGGGGGTCCCCATTTGCAATGGGGCGATGTGTGATTTGGTCACAACAGTTACATTATTCCTTTATTGCCGTACCAGAAAGAGTATTGCGTTATATTGAATGGTGGAAAGAATCTCAATTGGCTGCTTATAATCTGAATTGATTTATTTGCTGAAGAGATTGAGAATTAAACATATTTATTTTTGTTGGACGTCTAGGGTAGATTCCTGTTTTTAGATCATTTGAAACTTTTGGTGTTGGTCACAACCCATGCTGAAGGGCGCACAAGCTAGAAGGAAGACGTGGGGTGTTTGGAAGGATAGCGCTGCATTTTTGAAGAGGTTATGAATGGTGCGTAAGGGGAAAAAGGAAAGATGTATCGTTTGGAAGAGCTATTTCAAACAAAAGAAAGATGCGTAAGGCATTTGGTAAGTATTGTGAACATTTTAAAATCTTTGTTGGGGCCCCCAAAGTCTGCGCTGAAGTCTGCTGCAGCCTTCTATAAGCTCTCAAACAACAACCGCAACCTTTGACTTACTAAAGGCATTCACAAGTCTTGCTAAAGAGAGTTCATGAGCTTCTTAAGGGGACGTCTTTGTGTGGAAGTAAATAACTACCCCCTTTCAAGGATTTTGAACCCCATTATATTGACCGAATCATTGGTAAGGGAAACTTTGTGATATCTAAAGAGTCACAACTGTTGGGGAGTGATAAGGGAAGTTAGAAATGCTGTTGCAGATATTTCTGAATTTAGAAAATTACATTCCTCAAGCATTGGTCTAATTTCTGGGTATAATACTTTAGCTCTCATAATCACAGTGGGTCTTATTCAGTCCAGCAATATTGGGTGATCTTATAGCTTGGATTCAGGTCAGCAATTGACTTAATATTGTTTCAGCTTTTTACATTGAAAGTAATATCTCTGTAGTCTACAGTCATTTGGTGTTATGGTATATATATATTCCATTATTAGCAATGTCATTTCTGCATAATCAAATCTAGAATTAGTGCTTTGTACTTGAATAATTCCTTGTAAAATCATCAAACATTGCAAACACATCAAAATGGATTTTAATACAAATTTATTCATCTGTATACAAACTGTTTGACAAAATGTCTGTGAAATACTTTTGGCAAATTACAAGCTTGTATGGAACAATCTGATCAGCACAATATAGTGATAGCAGATTACACTTGTTATTGATAACATCTGCATATAAATTTGAACAAATATTCCATCCGGGATATTATAGTGGTATCAGAGCTAGTTTTCTTGCCAGCTTGTGGGAAACTTATCAGTTTGATGCAGAAAATTAGTTCATATGCAGCCTGGTGAAGGGTCTAACAGGTACTATTTGAGAAGAAGGCAATATAATCAACTAGTAAATCCAGAAGGGGTTCCTATTGTAGGTTTAGAAATTGAGGAACCTCGCTTTTTATATTTGCATATTGAAGAAGAAAACATCATGGGTGATAGATATCTTCAAGATCCTAGTACTAGACAGATCCTTAATGACCTTGCTCGATGACAACAACAATTGATTTAGTTAATAACTCAAATGATGCAAAGCAATAATACAAATCCGAATAATAGTAGAGGTAACCAGCAGAACGAAGGTAATAATGTGAGTAATGGAGAAACTAGCAACTCTGCAAACAAGGCAAACAATGCCATTAAGAGCACTAGAACCATTAAGGCATCTACAGTTAGGCCTCTAATGCCTAATTTCTTGGATCAACACACAAATTAGGGTGGCGGACAATAGGTTTCCGGTGAGAGCTTTACAAATTATATGCATGAGTGGTAGTTACTTGGTGATGAGTTTCAGGCTGCGATGCCTCTATAGGATTTTTGCCAGTTAAAGTACATAGATAGGCCTAGAGATGAAAGTGGGCAGAAACAAGAGTGGTATCCCTTCCTTCTTTTGATGTTCTAATAAATGCACTACACGTGCATGGGTACAAAAATTGGATAACTATCTCTGTTTGAACCCCATGTTGGAAAATGAAGCCATCAAATTTGCTACTTTGCATTTGGAGGGTGATGCACATGAATGGTGGTATCATGGAATGATTACACAGGGTCATAGCCTTATTACTTATGCAAATTTTACTAAGAGGCTTATAGATAGGTTTGACAAGAAAGATCTTGAATATTATTTCAAATGGTTGCCCCAACTGAGATAGAAGGATACAGTTGATACTCATGTATCTGATTTCTAGAGGCTTTCAGTGATGGTACCGGATGTGTCAGAAAACAAATTGACTTATCTTTTCATTGAGGGATTATAGGAGCCACTTTGAGGTTGGGTAAAAGCATTAGACCCACCTTCTTTGCAAGATGCTGTAAGGAGAGCACGCAACATGGATTTCTCTACTCCAAAAGGGAAACCTAAGTTTGAGGATTCTCATCCCAGGCAGCAAAAGAAAACTTTTCAAAAGGAAGAATCCCAAGTTCAGCCTCAAAAGAGCTTGCCACACAAAACAAGCCAAGAAGAACTTAAGGACGAGTTGAGGAAGAAGAAATTATTCTTCTCATGCCAGGAGCCATGAGCGCCAGGACATAGTTGACTAGGAAGAGTCAAGGTCCACTACATTGAGGTCATGTCGGATAATGATGAGGAGAACAAGGCCAAGGGTTTTGTAGGTTGAAGAAAGGAGCAAGCTCAACCTGTTGAGGATGATGATAACAAAGAAAGTACAATTGCCTCTCTTTTTGGAGCTCCAAGATATAATCCATTCCTATTTCAAGGTATTTTATTTGGGCGTAGAGTCATAGCACTTCTTGATAGTGGAGCTACTCCTAACTACATTGATGAAGGATTGGTATTCAAGAGGGGAGTGCATACTGAAGACTTTGAAGGATTGGTATTCAAGAGGGGAATGCATACTGAGGACTTTGAAGGATTTGATGTTGTTGTAGTTGATGGCTTTATCATTTCTTGTAAAAAGAAAATCAGCAAACTCAACATTCTCTTTGGTGAGTACACACTTTGTGATGATTTCTCTGTCATTGGTTTGAATGGGAATGATGTTGTTTTGGGACTGCAATGGTTACATTCACTTGGTAAGATTTTTCAAAACTCCCAAACAATGGAGTTGAGTTTCTATCATGAAGGGAAATAAGTAACATTGAAGGGTCTTCAACACAAGCTGCCACACCAAGTTACAACTAAAAGAATGGAAGTTTTGGGTAAGTAAACTCTCCATTTTCCAAATGTAAGTGATAATTCTAATGGCCCACCTTTGGACAACATGTTTTCACATAATTTTAGACATGATTAAGAGGCTTTAGCAATGCAAACAGAGAGTATCTATGTGGACTTTTTAGTTTTTATCAGAGTAGAGCAGCAAAAACATGATGGAACATTGCAGAATTTTGGGAAACTTACTGAATACTTGCAGAAGATTGTTGTTCTTTTAGTGAGAGGATAGCATAAGGTTTGCTTTGCAAGTGTGTTACAACGTAGCTCATCAAGTGGGAAGCCACACAGGTGTCCTAGATTGATTTGAGATCTCAGAATTCTTTTGGAGTGTTGGTTTTTGATAAAGGGTTTTCACTTTTGATGGAGATTGCATTGCTTGAGGACAAGCAATCCTTGAGCGGGGGGACTTGTAATGGCCCTTTTTGGCTTGTTATCATGTGGAATTGCACCCTACTTGAAGCCTGTTCAAGCATTCCAATGACACAATGAGACTGATCTCAAGGTGTGGGACCTTGCAGTTGAGATCAGACCTCCATATAAGGTTGATTCCTCTATTTGAGTTTAAGGCTCAAAGAATTGAACAAAATCTAATGCTGCTCATAGAGAAAAGGGGAAGGAAATACTAAATTAAAAAGGGGGGTGATGCACCAGATTTATAATGTGTTTTAACCGTGTCTGAATTAACGCAACAATGACTTCAAGACTGTAAAAGGCTCACACAGACTCATATAAACTGTTTACCGCAATATGGTGTGTTTCACAGAATATGAAGTAAACAGAATTAAGTAGTATAGTGCATAACCCAGAGCATGAAATTATAACAGCATGGCACAGAATAAAGCATTGTTCCCATTCATTGAATATATCAGTATTACACTACAATGTTACAATGCCGTGGGGTCGCCCCGACTACAAAGTATTAAGCCAATATATAATTTGGCCAATGTTGGTTGAGATACCAACCGTTGGCAACGACTCTATAACTATCCAACCGTCGGGGTTAATTCTCGATAATACTCCTAACATGACAACACTAATTAATTTATGATTATTTACTTGGCCGACTACGGCCGACTATAATTATGGCCGACTACATCATCCCCCCTACAAAACTTGTCGTCTTCCAGACGACTACAAAGCAAGATCCAAAAATAACTAGGAAGAACGAGGGTTAGTGGACGTCCCTGGAGGTGTGGATGCCGTCTGTGCTGAACCAGGTCTCCTACTGAGGTTGAACTAATCGCCAAAGCCTGTAAACCTCCTCAGTCTTTTGCTTCAGATGTGTCATGGCAATGATATGCTTGTCTCTGGTGAGACGTACCATCTGGACAGCCTCGGCCAACTGCGTCTTTGTTTGTTCTTGTGTTGCCTGAGAGTCGGCCAACTGCTTCTTTGTAGCCTCTAGCTCTGCTCTGAGTGCATCGGCCTTGTTCCTTTCTAACTGTGTGAGCTCGGCTTCTTGTGCCAACTGTCTTTTTTTTTTTTTTTTTTTTGTCTTCAGCATCTCCTGATCTTTGAATTTGCTTTCCTCTGTCTTGTGCTCTGGTGACCCTATTTGCCGGTGAAAATAACATTTTGTCCCCCTTTTATACTGCCCAGTTAATTCAGTTATGCCCGTTAGGGTTTGATTTTGCTTGCTATACTGACATTTGGTGATGAGAATTCTAGCAAGTTGGAGCCCTCCTCTTAGATCGTATGGCTTTTACAGCAGGTAGGCCGTACGGCAGTAAAAGATTTCGTACGGCCAGGAACCCGTACCAAGGAAATCCGTACGGCAAGAGCAAAGTACGGCAGTAAAGGAGTTCGTACGGCCAAAGAGAACTCATACCAGGAAAATCCGTACGGTCAACAGAGAACTTGCAATGGGAAAATCCGTACGGTCAGCAGACTGGGAATTCCATATGGCAAAAAATGAATTCAATGACCCCCGTACGGCACATAAGGACAAGGTTTGTACGTCTAGGAAAAACGTACGGTTTGACAAAACCCCCTCGTACGGTCCTGAAGAATTGAGGATCCGTACTGTGAATAGCATAAAAGACTCGTACGACCAATGAAGACTCGTACGACAGAAATCCGTACGGCAAAGATCCAAAGATCTGTACGACAGGGACTCGTACGGTAAAGAAGTCACAAAAGAATCTGTACAGTCAAAAAATCCCTCCTTCGTCAGCTTGTATGAAAATCTAGACTTGCATTTTGCTGGTGTTTAGCCCATACGGTGATGACAGAAAATTCCCATACGGTAATGAGAAAACTTGTACTGGGTACGACGGTGGCAGAAAATTCCCGTACGGTGGCAGAAAATTCCCGTACGGTGATGGCAAAAAATTCACGTACGGCGATGGCAAAAAATTTCCCGTACGGCGATGGCAAAAAATTCCCGTACGGCAAAAAAAACTCCCGTACGACGATGGCAGAAATTTCCCGTACGGCGATGGCAAAAAAACTCCCGTACGGTGATGGTAGAAATTTCCCGTACGGCAAAAAATTCCCGTACGGCGATGGCAAAAAACTCCCGTACGGCGATAACAGAAATTTTCCGTACGGCAGAAAACTCCTGTACGGCGATGAGCGATAATTCCCGTACGGTGATGGCAGAAAATTCCCGTACGGCGATGTCAAAAAAACTCCCGTACGGCGATGGCAGAAAATTCCCGTACGGTGATAGCAGCTTCGTACGACTGTAGGGTCCCAGTGATGACGTACAACGGTGGGAAAACTTGTACTTGGTACGGCGGAGGCTTCCTTTGGTACGGTTTGATTAGGAAGTTCGCAATGGTACGGCCCGGCCTGTTGCTTTGCAATTTCTCCTTGGCAAAAAGATATGACATGTAATGGTACGATCTACCTTTTATTCTATTAGGTCATTTTTTATTTTTATTTTTTAATTTTTATTTTCCGACATTTTTTTTCTTCTTTTCCAATTTTTCAGCCATGTCACCCTGAATCTGATTTTTCTATTTTTCTCCGACAGGGTCCACGTTCGATTTGCAACTCCGGCTTTATTGATTTTGTAATCGTCTGTAGGGACCGGAACTGTTGTCTTTCTTGGAACTATAATTGTTGTCTTTCGGAAGTTCGGCAAACTGTCCAACTTTTTAACATCATTTTTTCTCTGTTGCTTTTCACCGATCGCCAAAAAATTGCAAGTCGGTAGAATTACTTTATAGTCCTTATTCTTTCTGTATGGTCTTTTTCTGGCCGATTTTTTCAATGTGTTCCCGTCGTTAGTTTCATCACCCCGATTCACCTTGCTTGTCAATGTCTCTTCGTACCTGATCACCTTGTCTGGTTCAAATGTATGTGCAAGTGTATCATCTATCTTAGCTTCACCCTCTGTATATTCTTTCTGTGCCTCTCCTGGTCGACTTGTCTCTGCCACTATTTGCTCTGTTACTTCCGGCTGATTGTTGCCTTCCTCCCCTTTGTCACTCACTACTGGTTCCTTTTTACCAAGTGGTCGAGTGTTTGTCAATCCATCAAGTGTTTCATTCGTGAACAATGTTTCACTTGTCGACCTAGAGTTGCCCAGACTTTCACTCGTTGGCCTAGAGTTGCCCAGACTTTCATTCATCGGTCGAGAGTTGCCGAGACTTTCACAATTGCCGAGTGTTTCACTTTTTGACCGAGTTTTACCAAGAATTGCACTGCCATGACTTGCATTGCCAGGACTTGCACTACGAGGACTTGCATTGTTCATCGGAGAGCTCTCACCGACTTCTTTTATTGAAATCATATTACATTCCGGTTGAAAGAACTCGTAATCTTCCATCTGCCAGTGGAAGAGCCCACTAAATGATTTTGTCTCGTCTTCTGAGCATTCCTGTAATTCCAGCACCCCTTCATCATCGGGCTCCATTGGCCCCTTCCCACCTTCTGTCGAGTTCCCTTCATCCAAGTCAAAATCTGACGCCAACTCTTCGCTGATGGTTTGTGTCTTCAAATCAATGACAAACTTCTTATGTCTATTTTCTATGGACAGAGTGTTTTTCTTCCAGTTGTGGTTGGCCTTGGCGGCTATTAGCCATCCTCGGCCGAGTAATGCATCGTACGACGCATTATGTGCTGTTATGACTACAAAATTTAACAAAAATTGCTGGGTACCGATTCTTACTTTTTGAGCCATTAGCACTCCCAGCGCCTTGATCCCGTGCTGGTCGGCTCCCACTAACTGGAAGTTTTGTGGCCATAGAGTAGGCTTCCCAAGGCTCTTCCAAGTTTCTTCTGGTAGTACATTTACTCCGGATCCACCGTCGACTATGGTATTTGTCAAATTTCGTCCAAGGATTTCCATATGTACTACGGCCGGTTTCTTTCCAGTATCAATCGCTAGCAACCTCGGGTCAAGTACTTGTTCTCCCGTTGGCGGTGGTTCTACTATAACATCTTCTGTTGTGTGGGCTTGGCCTTCGTGTGAGTTGTCTTCTATTACCTTGGATATTGCTACTTTTAACTGAGGCAAGCTTTGGAGGAGGTCTGCCAATTTAATTGGTATAGTAGCTTGCAGTACTTGGCTTGTTATGTTCTTGTCCGATTCCGATCGTAGGGTTGCGGTTGCCTTTTTGTCTGAGTTCCTCCGTTCGGTTTTCATGGCAGCTTCCACTTCCTTTCGTGCCTCACGGAGTCTTTCTTTTTCCGTACGGGGATCTGGATAAGTGGCTTTTTTCCACTGTGCTCGGGTGATAGCAAGGATTTCTTCATCATTTTCCTCGAGATTGATGAGGTTCACCCCTTTCTGCTTTGGACAATCTTTTTCTTCATGATCTCCAGGCCCACACCACTTGCATAATGCATTTATTGTGTTCTGATTGTTGTTCGGGCATTCTCTTGCAAAGTGTCCCCACTCGTTGCATTGTCGGCACTGTATCATAGGTCGCCCTTTGATGTCGTACTGCAATCTGTTTCTCGGACTTCTATTGCTTTGGTAACCTCCAGGGGATGCATGCCTATTGTACTGGGGCTTTGGTGGTGTGTTTGGCGGTGTTGACGGTTCTCCTTGAGTGAAGAGTACTTGCGTACCCCTTGCTTTTAGATTGTATGGGCATTCCTTGATAGAATGTCCCATCACTTGGCAGATATCACAAAACAATTTTTTCGGACAATTTGCCTTTGTATAACCTTCCCCCTTGCAATCTGTACACCACAGTTCTCTGACTTCCCTCGTACTCTCCTTGTCGGCCTTCAGTTCTTTCATCATTCTCATCATGTCCTTCCTGAGTGCTTGCACAGTCTTGGACTCACTGTCACTGTTGTCATCTGTACTATCCTCATCGTCCATCTTCCTTTTCCCTCGGAAGGATATTTTATTTTCACTCTCTATATCCATCGCTCGATTGTACGCTTCATCGTATGATGACGGAGGCACGACTTTCATTTTCTTTCTTAGCGATGGACGCAACCCTTCGATGAACCATCGCTTCTTCAGCCCGTCGGCTGGCTGAGTCTCCAGTTTTCCCAACAATTCTTTCAGTCTCCGGTTGTAGGTTCGCACGTTCTCGTGCTTCCCTTGCTTCGTACTGTAGATCTCCGCTACAATTTCACTGTCATCCCTCAGAAGTTTGAATTCGTCTTGGAATGCCTTCTTAAGTAATCTCCATGATGCCCTGTGTGCTTGGGCCAACTCTGTGTACCAGTCGATGGCACTATCTCTCAGTGTCGCTGGAAATGCTTTCAGCCAGTAGTCCACATCATCTTGCCCATTGGCTATCCAAATCATCTCGCACGTCTTATAGTGTCGTACTGGATCTTCTGACCCATCCCCCGTAAATTTTGGCAGCTTCTGCCTCTCCGTTGGCGGAGTCACCATCCTTCCCCGATGCCCTCCTTGTGCGTTGGACCTGACTGAACTGGTTCTCTCGCAACGTCCCGGTGCGTCACTTGCACTCTCGGCCATGTTCGAGTCTTCTCCGCGTCCTCTGTCAGCGTCCTCTACACCTTGAGTCTCCTCGGGTTCGTTTTGATACTCCCTCTGCCCTGGGGTCTTAGGCTCAGATCTTCCAACTCTCGGCCCTTCGTCGTCCGATATGGATAACTCTCTGATGCGGCAAATGCTGTTTTCAATTTCTTCTTTCAATTCATTTTCATTCCCTTTTTCTTTATTTATCAGCGGTATCTTGAAAATTCCTTCGTCGGCATGATGATGTTCATTGACAATTTGTCTCAGTGTTTTCCTTCGTTCTTCTTGTTCCTTTAATCTCAATGATCTTCGTGTTCTTTCCTCTGGTGTTTCATGCCCACTTGGTACTCGGTTCTTATCCTTATTGAGTTGTATGGGCATTAATTACTACTCAGGTGAGGAGATGGTCGACCTCTTGGTCGACGTGCAATTGATCCCAGATGACCGACTGAGGGATTTCTCGTCTAAGAGCGTCTTCACGATCCTCGTTTGCTTGTACTGGCTCTTCGGTCGGCTGCCCCATCACGATGCCATCTTCATTGTGTTTTTTTTTTTTTTTCTCGACCCTGGTTACACCCGACGGTTTGTTTGTTTCTGACGATGCCACTTGTCCGATGGTTTCCGATGACTCAACTTGTCATCCGATGGTCTCAACTTGTCATCAACTTGTCACCCGATGGCATCAGACGACTCAACTTGTCATCGACTTGTCACCCGATGGCATCAGACGACTCAACTTGTCATCCACTTGTCACCCGATGGCATCGGACGACTCAACTTGTCATCCACTTGTCACCCTCGACCCGTTTTCGAACTGGCAACGGCGCCAAATGTTTACCGCAATATGGTGTGTTTCACAGAATATGAAGTAAACAGAATTAAGTAGTATAGTGCATAACCCAGAGCATGAAATTATAACAGCATGGCACAGAATAAAGCATTGTTCCCATTCATTGAATATATCAGTATTACACTACAATGTTACAATGCCGTGGGGTCGCCCCGACTACAAAGTATTAAGCCAATATATAATTTGACCAATGTTGGTTGAGATACCAACCGTTGGCAACGACTCTATAACTATCCAACCGTCGGGGTTAATTCTCGATAATACTCCTAACATGACAACACTAATTAATTTATGATTATTTACTTGGCCGACTACGGCCGACTACAATTATGGCCGACTACATAAACTACATAGAGGTTCGACAAAGAGTTAAAGCTAAAAAGGAATCTTTTTTCCCACAATACCAGCGTCTAATTCTCAGATAAACACAACAATAGTCATGAAGGCTAGAAAGCCATTACAAAGCAAAACAATTTGCTACAGGAGAAATAGGTACAAAATAACCGATTACTTCATTGGTGAACCAAACTAGAAGACATCGAAGGCCTAGCTGTAGGCACAATGCATCAAATTCTACTAGTTCTTGCAATCGCATTACAAGACCCGTGACAACAAATTATCTAGCATAACAACCTAGAACAACAGCTAACAACAACAACCTTTCTACATCTTTCTTACATGTATATATAGCATTTCATCTATCTACAGCATTGGGCATTGAAATTTGGTCAACTAACACTCTGCCCAGGTGCCCACGTTGCATTAAAATCTGGCTCAGAAGCCCTGCACATCTAGGAAGGCAGCCATACTCTACAAGGTCTGCAAACTTGTAGAAGATTGCCTGCACGCATGGGTGTTAGGCGCATTGAAAAATCCCATCGTTTCAGCTACTTGAATCTGATCTTTCTACAACATTTGTACTTCAAGTGTTTAATTCTCTTTGCAACAATGGCGTGATTTTAGGGGAATGTGATCTGCAAGCTTTTACAACACTTTAAAATATTTAAATTTCTTTAAATATTCTAAAGCATTACATTCCATTGATTTTCCTTCTTTGGCTTTATCAGCAAAAAATCCATTTTTGTAAACCTTTCTATCTTCTCTTCAGTCGGTGATTGTTGGTGAAATGCCATCTTTTCTAACTTGGCAGCTTTCCTTTCCATTTCGCCTTATCGGCAAAATCTCAGTTTTTCGAACTTGGCTGTCATTCATTTTTTGCCTTGTCGGTAAAATCTCACTTTTCAGAACTAGGCTCGCTTTACTTTTGCCTTATTGGCAAAATCTTCATTTTTGCCATATTTTCTCCCTATCGGCGAATTCGCACTTTTGCGAACCTGGCTTGCCTTTGACTCACTATTCTTTGTAAGAAGAAGGTGAGCAAGCTTAGTGTTATATTTGGTGAGTATACTCTTTGTGATGATTTCTATGTTCTTGATTTGAAGGACAATGAGATTGTACTTGGTATGCAATGGCTACACTCACTACAAAGGATCACTCAAGATTTACAATCTATGGAGTTGAGTTTCCTACATAATGGGAAACAAATTGTTTTGAAAGCTCTCAAGTACACTTCACCTCATCAAATGACAGCAAAATCCATGATTACTATAGGCCATGATCTATTTCATGAAGATGTATATGATGCATGTAAAGAGAAGTGTATGGAACTGGCATTTGTTGGTAAGCATTTGATTTTTGATGTGGATTGGTATGACATCATATCTGATTTGTTTGAGGACAGTAGTCCTATGGCTTTGCATTTTCATGAGAACACCTTTGGAGGATATTTGTTCATGGTCTACTAATGATGGTATACAAGATTGGCGTGTTGGATTTGGTAATTTTGTTGAGAAATAGGGCATTACACAATCTGATTTTGTATATCAGACTTATGGAGATGTGGAAAAGACACAAGAATGTGTGATATGTGGCTAGAGAAAGCAAAAAAAGCTAAGCTTGTTGTTAGTCAAGCAAAAGAGCATCTTGAAATGGTAAGAACAATGAGACAATCAGCTTTGTTTGATCATCATGGGCCAGCCATTGATGATATGTTTGTGTGTGGCAATGAAGATGGAGGTAATTCAGATTTGCAAGGTACATTGATTCGTTTTGTTGAGTTAGATCAAACTATTGAGTTGGCACAGTTTCATTTTGAGTATGTGGTTTGGTCTAGTGAGGATTCATATACTTGGGATGGCACATTTTATATCATTTTGGATGATATCTTCATATTGCATACTGCTGTTATGATTTATGACAGCGAAACAAGAGGCATGGATACAATTATGTTTGGCACTCCCATTTTCATGATTGGCATATACATTGATATGGATTTGATTGCATCATTATGCGACAGTGGAAGCGGTCCCAGAATCTTCTTCATCAACATCTTTGAGATGGTATGTGTGAGTTTGTATGGACAAGTTAGATGGGTTTGGGATCCTGGTATTCATTGATGTTCATTTGACACTTTCGATTGCTTGGGGCAAGCAATCTTGGGGTGGGAGGACTTGTAATGTCCCCATTTTCGGAGTGACTGAGTTGATGGTTAGCTAGTCATCCATTCCCGTAGGCTAATGCATTGGTAAGGGGATGAATTTCTAGTTTGAGCTTATAGCTATACATGGAGATTTGGAATATTAGCTCAACTAGTATGTGGTTAATGAAAAATGCAATATTGAAATTGTATTTTTATTTTCAATTGATGGATTTTAGAAAATAAAATCTTTAATTACATTTTCTATAATCGATTTGCATGGAGTTGTACATATGAATAAAGGGAATGTGTTCATCAAGGAGTTATAGGTCTAGACCTAAATTGAAAGCAATGAAAAAGGGATCGATTGGCATGTTTGACTTGTATTTGAATGGAGATCATTAGTTTTCCACAGTCCATGGTGATTGTATGAATGCTTTTGGATTTGACTGTGTTAATAATTTTTACTCAACGTTTCGGATCACACTCAGTGATCCTTCATCAGGAGAAAGAGAGCAAGAGAGGAGAAATGCAAAATGAATTTGAATTGCAACGGCTATCTAGTGGATCGCACCTATACACATTGGTCCAAATTTCAATTCCAATGCCATGATGGTTCATTTGCCCATGCCTTGAAAGAAGCGATTGGTATTGTTGGAGGTTTGTTATTGTTATTTAATGTTTGCATTTGATCCATAGCCGGCCGCCGATTGTGAAAGAGGTTTTTAAATGCAATTGTTGGTATCAATGAATGCAAATGCCATAGCCGCCAAGTATGAAGGAGAGTATTTTAAATGCAATATTTATTTATTAAATATGTGCATTGGATCAATGGCACTTTGGGGCCGATTGGGTTTATTAAATGATTGCATTTGGTTTGTTATTTTGTTTGAAAGATATTAAATGCCAAACGCCTTGGGTGAGGAGGTTTGATAAAGTCAAAGATTGATGTTCAATGCAACAAAAACAATATTAAATGCTTGCATGCAATCAGCCGCCGCCATTAGCAAGGAGAATTCAATATCAAGGGAAGTTTGTAAATGCTTGTTGATGACAACACATAGTTGCCGCCAATGGGAGAGGACGCCACTTCATAGAGGATCGATCCATTTGATGTAGATCATTTAAACAATTAAAGATTGTTTTAAATGATTGTATTCATAGATGTCAATCATTTATTTTTTTTCAAGACTCTATTGTGATTGATGGATTCCAAATTTCATTCCAATTTGTCAAAGAGAAGAGATGCCTATCCTTGGAGAGGATAAATAGAACTCTTGAACTCCAATTTGTAACTAATGATCATTTTGGTAAGCTTTTGCATCTTGTTCTCTTAGCTGGAAATTGCATTTTCTAGTTATTTTTCAAGGAGATGTTCCCTTGAATGTTGTGGAAATGTCCCCATAACAATTTGTGAGATGTTATCATTCAGATTTCATCATTGGAGTTGAATTTGCAAGTTCATTTGTGAAGATTTGAAGAGATATTGACATCATAATGGAACCCTTGGTGTATTGAAGTGATTACTAAGGTAGTTGATTGAGTTTAGAGTGAAAATTGAGTGACTTTTGCATATTTTTCAAGGACTGATTTCATATCAGCAAAGTCTGATTTTTATGACAGCGAATTGTTTGGATAATGATAGGGTTTTTGAAGTGGATTTGATCAAGGATTTCACATTTGAAGAATTGCATTTGATAGAAGACCAAACTAAGCATCCATCGCTTGAGTTTGGAGGTGTTTTTTCATGAGTTTGCATTGTTAGAAGTGGATTGGGCAAAATCATCATCTTCAGCAGTCATATCAGCATACAAAAGTTTTATATCAGTCATATATTCTTGTACTTTTAGGGCTGCTATAACATCATTGGATAGCTATCTTGATTCTAGGACATTTGGGCTTTGTTCCTATGCAAAATTTGATGTAATTGGACATTTTTAATGCATGTAATAAGGTCTGATATAAAATCAGACAGTGACTGAAATTCAGATCAGCAACTTATCATTTTTGTATTTCTCATTTGAAGGTTGCAAATAAGCAAGTATGATGTGGGTTTGAAGTTCAATTATTGTATTGTTCATTGGTGATGTTTATTTGTTGATTTGTGCAAGAAATCTTATCTAAAATTTGGCAAAAAATTTCAGTCATTCTAGAAATGTTTATTTCATTTTATTACCTCAACTTGGGCAGCCACTTGGAGAGATAAAATATTAATATTTTATTTTATTTCACCTTTTTGACTTGGACTGCCACTTGTGGGAAAATAATATAATATTTTAATTAATAAAATATTATATTTTTGCCTTTTATTTTATTTTCCATTTTTTCCCATATTTTCATATTTTTTCTAATTTTCCTTTTCTTCAATTGGGTCGCTTTTCTCCTTGGCTAATTTTTAAATCAATTTTGACTTTTCCATAATTACCACAAAAATACCAAAAGTCATTTGCCAACTTTGTTTCATCAATAAAAAATAGTTGAGCCACTGAAAACCATCATTCAATTCTCCAAGCCTATAGCAATATTGTCTTTTCCAAGCCTCCATATGACCAAGCTCAACCAAGACATTCCCTTATCATATGAATTAGCCTACGGGAATGGTGAATAGGCTAACTCACTCCTCGCTAGGTGTTCACGCCAGAAATGGGGACGTTACAGGTTTTCAACGTGGTACAATTTTTGGATCAACAAATAATGATGAACATGCAGAAATTGTAGAAGATGTGCATAAGATCTATGAAGGCACCATTAAAAGGTATGAAGAAAATGTTGATTTTATGATTGTAAATAGCAGTCTATTATCTTCACATGATTTTGTTAATCATAAGCTGATAGATAAGTTCTATGTGGATCCAAGCTACATATAATGTGTGACATTCTATAATGGATTTGCTATTCCTTGCTTCAGGAAAACATCACTACTTATTATCACATTGGAAGGAAATTGCAAAACAATTGATTTTGAAAATCATAGCATAGAAGATGTTGTGAGGACCCAAAAACGTGTTGTGAATGGCTAAGGAGAGCTAAGGAAACCAAGTTGTTAGCCACACAAACAAAACAACACCTACAGAAGATTAAGGAAAAAATTGTTCACATGGATCATGAAAGGCAACAAGTAGGTGCATTTCTTCATCAATCTTTAGTACTTCAAAGGGAAGTAATTATGATGGTAGAGCATTTGCTGGATGAACCTTTTGAGAGGTATATGCATATTGATTTTGGGTTTCAGCTGGACTATAATCCAAGGCATGAAGGAAATCATGAGAAGAACCAATAAGTGCAGCAAAAACATGGAAATGTATGCATGTGGCAGCCTTTGGTCTTATGGGAGATTGAAGGGAATTCTATTTTAGCACTTTTCCTTTCTTATTATGTGACCATGTTTTTGTATTACAACTGCTTTCCTATTTTCAGCATTATGATATATGTTATTCAATTTTGAATAGTTGTAATTACATTGAGTTTTTCTTCATAGAATCAGGAGGAAATGTCGGTAAGGCTATGTAGGTAAAAATTTGGGATCCAGGAAGTTTACTGTTTGGTAGATTGCTTCACAATGTTTTATTGAATGGCAGTTGCATCAGAGTGGAGCAGCGAAAACTTGGTGGAGTATTTTTTAGATTGCTTTGGGATCCTAGAATCTCAATGATTTTATCCAGGAGTTGCGATTGCTTGAGGACAAGCAATCTTTGAGTGGGGAGGATTTGTAATGTCCCTTTTTTGCCGAGTGATCGTCCAGTAGAGTCCACTAGCCTATTTTTATTCCCATAGGCTAAGTTGGGAGTTATACGGGAATAATTTAATTAATTAAATGTTAAATAATCCTAAGTCATTTTTGGTTATTTATATTTAAGTAATTAGCTAGGCCTTATTATTTGTTAAAATTGACTTTATAATAAGCTATTGAGAAATTATAAAAGAAAAGAAAGTTCAGAGATAGTTGGAGGACCCTTTGCCATTGATGTCAAATGGGGATAGTTAGAGCAAGGGGGAGCCCGAGATAGGGGGAGCAGTACAGACAGGGGCAGCAGTGCATAAAAGGAGAGTTATATTTAGAATTGGGTTGCCATCAATGACAAGGGGGGAGATTGTTAGAATAAGTTGTCATTGATGTCAAAGGCACGAAGTCATTAATATCAAGGCAAAGCATGGCCCGTTATGTAATATTCCCAATAGGATCTGCCCTAAAAGTCTGATTTTTATTTTCAGAATTCTCCCCTAAATTTCTGCAATTTTAGTTTTTTGCTGAAACCCTAAATTCTGATATGATTTTATGCTCTTATACAATAAATTCCAGCGAACATAAAACACATCAAAACATGGCAAAAATGATGGCAAATGATACTACACATTGATTTTCATCATAAGCATGAATTACACAATGTAGGGCAAACAAATGGGCAATACAAGTCCGATTTTCTGAACTGAAACTCTGCTGTTACAAAATCAGAATTCTGAATATGCAAATCACATCCAAACCTTATCATAGATTTCTGCTATTACAATCCAAACCTAATGATAGGTTTATACATACCAAAACATGGCAAAATGAGTAGCAAAATGGTCGAATCACCCTCCTAGGAAGTGGCGCCAATTCTAGGGCATGAAACCCTAATGCAATGTGACATAAACCACCAAGAAATGTTGCTTCAAAGTGGCTCTCAGGTCTGCTGTATGAATTAGGATTCAAGAATCCTAACCAATGAAGAATTCGCCTTAAAATGCCACGAATATGGTCCTCCAAGGTTGGTGCTCAAGGCTAGGGTTAAAACCCTAGTGTCAAATGATGCAAGTGCCACAAGAAGAATCTTCTCCAAACTGATTTATGCAAGTCTGCTTCAAATCTCTGTGAATCTCCAATGAAGTGCAAGTAGGCTTCCGTTATGAAACCTCCATAAAGATGAATTAGATTTTCGTCCAATTCACCTAGATTCGCAAGGGTTTTCGTCCTTGGAATGATGTGCAACAAGTTGCAGCCAAAATATGAAGAAATGATATGTTGGAAATGCCTCAAATGAACTTTTATTTATACACAACTTTTCCTTTTTTCCCAAGGCCGACCTAGAGGCTTCCGTTATGAAACCTCCATAAAGATGAATCAGGTTTTTGTCCAATTCACCTAGATTCGCAAGGGTTTTCATCCTTGGAATGATGTGCAACAAGTTGCAGCCAAAATATGAAGAAATGATATGTTGGAAATGCCTCAAATGAACTTTTATTTATACACAACTTTTCCTTTTTTCCCAAGGCCGACCTAGGCATGCTATTTCTTTTTATTTTATTACTTTTCTTTGTCCCATAGGGTCGATCCTCTTCAAGACAATTTAGGCGCCCAAACCACAAATGAATATTGTATTTTATTTCTCTGTCTTTCCCTTCTCCAAGGGTGAATCACTTGGGCATATGAGATATCATCAAATTGGCCTCAAACAAGGTTGTCGTCCTCTATAAAAATCATCATGAATTATTCTTATTTTTCCATAGGCAATTTCCACACTTTTTTCTATTTTTCCATCCTCCAATTGGGTTGCTCCACATGAGGGCAATTTATTTTTATAATGATGACTATATCAAAAATACCCTAAAAATATGCCAAGTCATCTCCCATCATCGATTTGCCCTACAAAATTGGCCAAGTGTGAAAACTTGCCAATTAGGTCATCACTATGTGATCACTCCGAAATGGGGACATTACACGTTACAATGGTAAGTTGCCCGTTATACATCCCCATTGGAGAGCAAAGCCGATTATGTCTGTTGCACGTTATCATGTTTAAATTAAAGATTTAAACATTGGAGATATAAGCCTTTTTGGGCCGACATGAAATAAAGTCTTAAAGTTGAATTATACACCCAAGGTGGCCAACTTAAGGAAGAGAAGAATTTAAATTAAAAGATTTAAATTCATTGAGGCCGACCTCAATAGTATGATGCATATAAAGACAAGAGATTACAATATTAATCAACCAAGTATGCACAATTTACAGTGAAAATATGAAATGCAAAGTGATATAATGTGATGTGTGTAAGGCAGAAATTCTAATGAGCATACAACAATCAGCATTAAGGAAGAATATACACTGATCATCTTGTGAAGGCAGCAATTTGTTAAAGTAATTATCATTGTGAAGGTGGCTGTATGTAAAGGCAGCGATCCATATAAGACAAGGAGGTGCGATCAAGGGAGTTGTTAACAAAGATAATCACTGTTTTGTTAAGGCAGAAAAGGACAAAAGTGAATATTGAAAGAGAACTGATCTCCTTGAGAAGAGGTGCAATTCTCATTAAGAGGTATATCTTTTGGTAAAAGTCATAAAATTTCATAAAAGACACATCATTTGATTGATATAAAAGGTGCTAGAAGTTGTGTTTCAAAGGCAAGCAATCAATGATTTTTTGAATAATAAGGAAGAGGAAGAGCAGAAATATGAAGAGTAAATCTGATTTATATTGAAGATATTTGTGTGATAAAAGGAAAGGATATATGCTAGTAAGTTGAATTGATAATATTCAGATTTGAGAAGGAAGAGATTAGTGATTGAATCAGATTTGTGAGGATTGTGAAAGAATTTATAGTTTGGATCAGATTTGTGTGGATTATATTATATCAGCCATTGAAGGATAAATAGGTTGGAGCCTATCAAATAGAGGTTGAAGCTCAGTTTGTGTGAGGGTTGGAAGCTATCAAATAGAGGTTGGAGCTCAGTTTGTGTGGGGGTTGGAGCCTCCAATAGGTTGGTGCCTATAATTCTGTCAAGTGGAGATTGGTGTATCTTGTGAGTTGAAGTTCACTATTTGTATGTAAAGTATGTTGGAGCCTACACGAAAGAAGAAGAAGAGCAATATAATATATAAACAATATTTTGCCGTGGTTTTCTCCCGCAAGCGTTTCCATGTAAAATTGTTTGTTGTCTGTGTGTTCTAAATTGCTAGATCCTACTTGAGTATTTGATTGTGGTTAATTAAAGTAGAGATTAGTGCTTATCATGAATTGTGCGATAAACTTCTTAAGATATTGTTCTACAACCATTGAAACTCAGAAAAATCAGAATAGTCAACATTATGCCAAGTGTTTGACAAAATGTCAAAACACTAAAAATCAGAAATTTAAGAGGTTTGAATCCAATATAAGACAAGGATTCTTACAACATTCCCAAACATGCGATACATTGAGAGTACCATAGAAAACACCATACGTAATCCATTAATTAATATTAACCAAAAACTTGTATAACACCAGCTAATACTATATTCTCATAAAAACATAGAATCCATCCATAAAAATAACCCATTCAATGAAAAATGCAGATGTCCCCAATGTAAATCAGCATATACAAAATTTATGAAGGTCAAACTAAAGGTGATACAAAATACATATGGATGGCGGCACGGGGGTTGTGTAACAATTGAACCTTACACTTTCTTCATATAATCATCCTTTATTAAAAAAAAAGTAAAAACAATATAGAAAAGTGTTGGAGTAAAGGAACCCTAGGTTATAAGAAAATAACTTACACAAAGGGCTAGCATAGACAACAAAGCAATAAAGGATAAAACAAAAATGGTTAAACTTTAAACTACAAGATTTGAGTACAAGTACAAACAACCATGTGAGGGAGGAACCTGTTGATGATGTTTTCTTGACAATAGCAACATTAGAATAAAAGACCAAGTACTTTATCCTCTCTTAAATAAAGCGTCTCGAATGCTAAACTACGTGATCAAACAAGAGCGCTCCAAAGTTCCTTGTACGTGATTTGCAACGGATAGCCTCAGTGGTATGATGTGATAATGCTGTTTACACAAAAGGACTTATGCAGAATTTATTCATCACTCCATTCAAATATATACTCTTTCTTTGTGAAATGGAACTTCTAATCAACTACAAAAAAAAAAGGCAAAAGGCAAGGGTTTAAAGAAACTAATCTAAGGTCAATGAGACAATGATGCTACATGAATAGACAAACTCCTCAATAAACCTAACTCCACTTCGCCAAGAATGCCTACAACTACATGGAGTAGGTGCAATCTCCTAAGGTTAGCGAATGGTTTTCAAATTGATATGAAAGCTCATATAAGCACCCATTGGACGGCGCAACTTAAACAAGCATCCACAACCGAACTTAAGCAAATTATGATGAAGCTCAGACTAGCTTTACACAACCCTCCACCAACGATGGATGTCAAAAGCATGAGCTAGGAGTTGATCAAATATTCAATACATACATGCATTACATCAGTGAACTTCTAATCTATCAATTAAGCTACTTTGGAAACAATTCTTAACCATCTTAGAGACAATGAAGACCATGCTAACATTCCAAAATCACAAGATCGCCATGAAACATTCAACAATGAGCTTGCATTAATCTTGAAGTGTATCTTTACAACAATCTCTCAATATCTCTTCAATGACTTTGAAGAGCCTCCTCTACTCTACTCCTTTCCAATCTAATGTATCTCTAATGTCTCTCTAATGTATCTCCTTTTACAAATGAGAGAAGTGATCCTTATATAGAGCTCAAGAATTACAATGAATGGCCCAAATTGATTTAGCAATCAACAGCCGAGATTGAGACAACAAGGCAATTTGTTACAAAATTTGCTATTTTTAGAACATGAGAGAGGCAATGAAGGCACATTTTCCAATGTGATAAGCATCTTTGGAGCATCTTCATGGTGGGCCCTCTTTGTCCACTTGTTTGATGTAGATACATTGAATGTGGATAGGTGACATGGTGGAATGTGATTAGCTTGATGACATGCATGTGCCACCTTAGCATCTTCAAGCAAGTTGGTTTGGTTCACCTCATGTTCACTTTACCTAGAATATTTTCCCAAACTGCTGGATTTTCACCTATGGAACTTGACTTCTCAAACTTGCAAACTTGGAAAACTTGGAATTTATTTTTGTTGTCTTGATGTAATTCATGGATTTACTTGATATACATGCTCATCTCTCATTTCTGATGTACTTTTGTAGGGTTTTGGCTCTGGACAGTTGCATGGACTCATGGAGTAGATTGGTGCATGATGAGAGTTTTTATTGTCCGGCGCATGAAATGTGAGCTTCTAGATGATTACCTCCTTCAAGATGTGCATGGTGAAGTGACGACCTTCTATTGATCCTCGCCTCCTACGGATGATGCTCTTGATGATGAACTACACTCGTAACCTTGATCATCTTAGACTAGCTCCCCTCCGCATGGCGTTGATGTCTTCCTCATGAGCTCGGAACAACACTCTTGCTTGCTTTGCACTCCCACCACTTACCTACACAAGGAAACGCATCAAATTAGGACTTAAAAAGATTTTCAATGACAAATTACATTCTTCTTATGCATGTGGAATCAAAAAATGACATTCCAAAGCATCCATCACTTGTCAAAATCAAATTTGGAAAGTTACATTTGAATTCACTTAACAATTCACCTCTCTCCTTGGCCGACCTGCCTGAGTGGGTTTGAAAGGCATGTTTGAATTGTGGAACGTGAAATTCCATGCTTGAGTGTCTAGGCTGCCCAAGAAGGGCGTGTTTGGAGGTGATAGGCGGAAAGTGTCTTGTGAAGGACATGACATAGTCCAAGTGAAATGGTCAAGGCCGCCTAGGATGGGTGGGATTCAAGGGAGTGTGTGGATTTTTTATGACTTAGGCATTTGTTGGCTTGGTTTTGACAATCTAAGACCTTTTCACTTGCTTCATTGATGATTTGACCTCTTTGAATGCTATGAAAAACCTTGCGAGGATGGGCGGATTTTAAGTGAGTGTATGGATTGTTTGATGTGGAAATCCATGCTCCATGCTCTAGGCCGCCCAAGCTGAGCAGCTTTGGGAGGGGTGTTTGGATTTTTCAACTTTAAACTTCATCATGATGTTCCTTCCTTCCCATGACAACTCTTTCTTTCAACTTCAAGACTTAGTGAAATTTTGAGATGTTAATGTGAAGTTGACAGGCAAACTTGAGATGTTAGGTGACCTTGTCCATCTACCTTGGTGAAATCCGCCCAGGAAGGGCGGCTTTGGAAGGGTTGTGAGGAGTTTGCCTTAAGACTTGAAATTTTCATCAACTTCCCTCCTCTTAAATGATCCTGCATGGGTATGAGGCATGATGGTGAGTTTGGAGGCTTTGAATGGAGTAACTACAATGTTTAGACATCAAATTCCAGACTCACCTCTCTAGGCTACCTAGGAAGGGTGGGTTTGAGAGTGAGCCTTGAATTTTGGTACTTAGAAACTTTTCACTCATCTCAACTTGATCATCTCTTCCTCCAGGTGTCATCTTCATCACTTTCATCAAATATACTTGTAGATTATGCTACCTACATCCCTGAGTGGTCCTGGAGTGGTTGTGTGGAGAGTTTGATGTGAGAGAAGATAGTCCATGAGTACCTCTTGAGGGCGCCCAGGTAGGGCGGGTTTGGAGGTGACCCATGGAATTTTGCTTGAAATGCCCTTTAACTCCTTCAAACTTGTGAACTTTGCTTGAAATTCATGACATCCTAGTGTTTTGTACTTGAAATCTTGCAAACTTAACCATTTTTCTCCTTGGGCGGGGTTGAGGGTGTAGTCTGGACAAGCTCTCCTGATGGCGAAGACACTGTCCAAGAAGACCTTGTGAGGCCGCCCAGGAAGGGCGGGGTTGGGAGTGTTGTGTAGAATTTCACTTAAACTTGTTCTTTTTCGCCTCAAAATGAACTCCTAACTCCTCCTAACTTGCAACTTTTCCTAAGGCTTTTCTTGGGTGGGTTTGGAGCCTTGATGTGGAGAAACTCATGTGAATGACATCTAGTCCAAGAGCACATCAAAAGGCCGCCTAGGCTGGGCGGGTTTGGGAGGTGTGCTTGGAATTCCACACTTAGACAACTTTTCAGTCTCTAAAATTCAAGTATATTTCAAAATATATTTAAGTATATCCTATACTTTAAATATTTTGAAATATACGTCCAGGATGTTTGAGATAGGTCTCAGACCCATAGGATTTGACATGCAGATTCTAGATTTTTAAGGATCCACCAGATTTCAAACTTAGCCAATTCTTCAGGTTTTCAGGATATTAGACTTAGTCGATTTCAGGACCTCAAACATGTGTCAGGATTGATCTCAGGACCTCATTCGCACCCACTTAATCCATCTCAAGCAACCTGGGAGAAAGAGTATCCAACTTGTGGAAGAGACGCGATTGCATGACACTTCCTACGAACTTCTACAAGCTCAAGATTGCAAAAAAAGGGGGTCCCCATTTGCAATGGGGCGATGTGTGATTAGGTCACAACAGGACCCTTTGTTGAAGCATGAAGCAATTGAAGATTGGAGAGGTAGACACTAAGCTAGTATCTTCTGCTCTAAATACAAGACAGACAACCATGTGAAGGAAGGACCCCTTAATGAAGCACGAAGCAGTGGAAGATTGGAGAGGTAGACAATAAGCTAGTAACCTCTACTTTGTAACGATTTAATAGTCAGAGTGTTTGCAGTACAGAGTAAAGACACCAAGACGTTTTGTAGTTATGAATTATCATGTATAATGAGCTTGGACCTGTTGATTATTGTTTTTAGACAAGTCAACAATAGAGTAAAACACTAGAGTATCCCACTCTCTTGAATAAAGCTCTTCAAAGGCTGAACTATGTGATCCAGTGAAGTAACTCCAAGGTTCCTTTTTATAATGCATGATGGGTTAACTCAGTGATTACATGTGATCTTGCTGATAATCACAAAGGGACTTACGCAGACTCTTCTCCTTTCATTAGCTTGTTCCTCCTTCGGTGTGGATAAAGTATATACAAGGTCTCAATAATGAAGAAAAAATAAACAAAGGTAAGGGTTCAGAAAGCTAATCTAAGGTCAATGAAGTAATGATGAGGTATTGAACAGACAAACTCCTGATTTAACCTAACTTCACTTCGCCAAGGATGCCTACAACTACATGAAGTTGGTGCAATCTCCTAAGGTTATGCGAATGGTTTTCAAATCATGAAGGCTTATATGAACACCCATTAAATGACGTAGCTCAAACAAGCATCCATAATCGAACTTATACAAATAAGGCTCAGACTAGCTTTACACAACACTTCATCAGCGATGAATGTTAAAAGCATGAGCTAGGAGTTGATCAAATATTCATCACATACATACATTACAACAAAGAGCTTCTAATCTATTTCTAATCTACTTTGAAACACCTCTCCATTTTCATTAAGATACCAGAAACCATGTTATTTCACAAGACAACACTTAAACACCAAGTGAACTCCAATGTTCTTTGCATTAATCTTGAAAATATTTACAACAATCTCCAGCCCTCTCAGAGAATTTTGAGAGTCTCTTCTATTCTACTCCTACAAAACTATTTCTAATAATTTGATTTCTAATTTATATATTACAAATGAGGCAACAAGGCCTTTATATAGTGCTCAAAATACAATGAATGGCCTAGATCAATTCAATAGCTAAGGGTCTAGATCGTGCCACCTCAGTAGGTAGTTACAACAACTTGCTATTTTTAGTACAAAAAGGAGGCAATGAACGCACGCTTTCCAATGTGATAAGAATAAGGTGAAATCATTTAAAAACGTCTTCCACATAGGCGTCCCTTTGGCTTCTTTTATTAAATGATACATTTAATGCTATTGAATTGATGTGTACTCGCCACATTGATGCCACCTCAGCATATCTTGAAAATTGTATCATCTTGTAGTGATGTATTCGATGTGATTGCTTTTGATGATGAATACTTGAGATGTCTAGAAAATATCTTGTTGATCTTGCCTTGATCTTGAATTATAAACTGGATGAATGATACTTTGTTGCTCATTTGACTAACTCTGTATACTTTCTTGCAGTTAGTAGACATGATGATCTTCTTCGATGCTTCTTGATGCAGAGAATAGTAGGAGAATAGATGATGTTTCTTTCTCGACTTCTAAATGATGATGCTTCATTCATGAATTGGAGTAGGAGATTTCTCTTAGACTTGAAAATTTGAGAGTCTTGAAGTTGAATGGATGAATGCCTTTGCTTGATGTAGAAATTGATGAAATGATTTTGCATGATGATCTTCGAAGTGACCCTTCGGAATGTAGATAACAACACCTTCTTTGAATGTGGAATAGATGACCTCTTCAAGGATACTTGAAACTTGATGAATCTTTGAAGATTGGGAGAACTTTACTTGAAACTTGGATGAGTGAATGCCTTGTCTTTGAACATGATGCCACTTGATGAAGAGTTCCAGTAGATTGATGAAGAAACTAGCTGATACTTGAAGTGATGTAGATCTCTTGGAATGATGCTTCCTGGAAGATGATCTTGAAAAGAGTCTTTTAGAGCAGCCACATGATGACTCTTCCTTGAAGGTTGATAGAACTTGAAGTAGAGTGGATGACTTTGGAAGTCTTGATGAAGATGATGTCCTTTAGAGCAACTTGATGATGCCTTGAAGCTATGATTGATGAAGAAGCCAATTGATACTTGCCATGCGATCCAAGAGGATATCGTTGAACTTGATTTCTTAGAGCAGCTTATAATGTTTTCTCCGTATAGTTGCTTGTTGACTTCACTCCTAGCATGAAGGTGGTTCTAACTCTTACCTCTTTTGATGACTCCTTAGCATCATTCACATTCTTGCAACACAAAGGAAAAAATAATATCAATCCTTAATCTTACTACACAAAATAATCATTATAAACCAATTTCTAACCTTTCCAACCTTAAGATTTTAACTCTTAATCAAAAGATATTTTACATAAACAAAACCCTGCTCCATAAAGTTAGCGCACTAGTTGAAGGAATTGAAATCCTCTAGATTTTAGCCTTGAAACCTACAATATAGCAATTCCAATCAAACTCCTCCTTCTCTTAGACAGCGCATTGGATGAGGGTCTTTGAATCTCCCTAAAAACCTTATCCTCTCCTTCTCCTTTGGCGCGCCGATTGAGGGTCTTTGAATATTCCTCACTAGATTAAGCGCTTTGGTTGCCTATGTTAGAATCCTCTAGCACTTGCGCTTTGGTTAAGGATTTCGAAATCCTCTAAAAACTTAGCATTTTTTAAATCATCATTTTCTTAGTTGCGCGTTGGATAGGGGTCTTGATTTCCTCTGGAAATTTAGCATTTTTGTAAGATACCCAACTAATTCTACCAAAATTTTTCCTTACTTAGACAATTTTACCTGCTATCAACTCATCAACTATTTCAACAACACAAAGATATACATCAAAGATAACTATTTGAATGAATCAACCTTAAGCTGGGTACTTGTTTTATTACTTGATTCAATCAACTCACAATGTCTTATTACATGGATAATGCTTTCAATGCCATGAAGTTACATGGAATTACAAAAGCAGGCCTTGGAGCCTTGATGATTACAATGCCTTGCACACTAGATCAACTTAATCAAACTCAACGATGTCAACTGAATGTCAACACCTCACAGTATCACAAGGGAGCATCACCTTGCTTGTTGAGGGAGCATCACCCCAACACTTGAAACTCGCAGGCCTCAAGATTACAAGCTCAACAGCTTTGCAGAGAGAATTTTTTCAAAAATGAACAGATCCAAATGAATGAGAGAGCTCCTCCTTTTATAGGCCTTCCAAAGGCGATGAAGGCACGTTTTTTCAAAGCACAAAGAGGAACCAAGGCACGTTTCCCAAGAAGCATATCCAAGGGAATATTCCAACTGATGACTCATTCTGAGTTGGCAAGCTCATCTAGAGACCTTGACACGGATCCCCAAAACATCCCGTCGACCAATGAGAGCTCATCTTCTGATCAGGCGCCAAGTGGAAACAGTTTAAACATGGAATGGTGCCCAATGAGTCTTAGGCGCCCAACTGAGGTAGAAATGGCATGGAAATGCGCCCAACCTTTTCTGGTGACTTTAACATGCATGATATCTTGTAGGAATGTTCGTTGAGGGTTCTCCGACAGCGTTTAAAGCTATTTTCATGTCTTGGCGCCTATTTGATATAGTTCCTTCATGCAACTGCGCCTCACCATCACTAGGCGCCAATTGAAGGTTGGCAGAGACTCTAGAGTGCGCCTAGAGTTCTAAACTCCTACAACCTCAACCACCTCAATTCTGGCGCAATTCTGTTGTTCTTCTAACTGGGCGCCAACTTTGGAGAGTTTATAATAGTTCTGGCGCCTTGGTAGTAGCTTATCAACTTCTCAAAGAACTGTGAAACATGACTTCCAATGATTATCATCTTGAGCGCCTTGCTAAAACCTTTAACTCAAGTCATATCTGAACCAAGATGACTATCTTCAATCCAGCGCCTTTCACCATGAATGGATCAAAAGTTCTTTTAGGCGAAATCAAGGTGCTAGGAAAAGAGTAAAATGGCGCCTTCACTTGAGGAGTTTGGGAATCATTCATCAACTGGAGTCTTAACCTAGCGCCCTAGATAGACTAGGCGCTCATTCTGGCTTGCACAAGAGGGAATTGGCGCCTTAGACTTGAATGATCATCCTTCACCCAGTTTGATCTTAGAACATCAAACCAAGTGGGCGCCTTGTTTGAAAGAAGTAGTTATAGGCTATTCCTCATGTTAGGCGCAAATCTCGGTAACTACCCTTAGGCGCACACTAAGCTTCCTTGATGGAAGTATCTTCATCATAGCTTTCAATCCCAGGCGCTAGAGTTGAGAAGTTTTGATCAACATATGCGCCCATGCTAGGAACTTACTAAAATGACTCCACTTATCTTCAAAACTTTCAATCTACCACTCATTCATGCTAGGCGCTTATCTGGAGGATTCCTGGAAACATGTATTGGCACCCTGTAGTTCTTAGGCGCTTATTTTGGATGATACAACTTGATATTAGCGCCCAAAGTTAGTAGGCCCTCTTCAACATCCAATTCAATTAGAAGACTTCAATTTGGAGACTTATCAAACTTTTCTTTCAAGGCGCCCTGTTGGATGTGCTTCCTAACATGCTCCTTTATGCTAGGCGCCCTTTTTTTGATGTTTCAAAACCCAGGGCGCTCACTTAGGTGAAGTCTACATGACATTGGCGCCTTAGCATGGAAACTTCATTCCTTATCAACTTAGCTCATCTAAGAACTAGGCGCTGGGTTGGAGAAGGTTAACCACAAAGAGCGCCTCCAGTTGGAAGCTTTACTGAGTGCTATAATTGACTTTGGAAGTTGGGCGCCAAAATGAACCTGAATTTGCCAAAGAATGCGCCTGGTAAGTGAGATCACTAGTGTTGATGAAACCACTCCCAGACCTAGTCAAATTTCAAGTTTCTGACTTTGCTCCTGCAAAACAAAAGGGTTAAGTTAGTCAAAAACTAGTTCATTCCCTCATTATTTAGAATTAGCCTCCGGGAATGAGGAATAGGCTAATCCATTATACACTTAATGATCAGGCCGGAAACGGGGACATGACAATTTTTTACCTTGGGCGCTTTGGATCAAGTGTTTGGAATCCTATAGGGCTGGCGCGTTAGATAAGGTGTTAAGGATCCTCTAGGATTTGCGCAATAGTTAAACAAAGTAAATTCCCCTTTATAAGCCTCTAAACCCTAGCGCATTAGTTCAAGGTTTTGGTTTCCTCTGGAAATATTATAAAATTTTGCACTTTAACACTCAAAACTTGCCCTTCCACCTTGGCGCACTGGTTGACACATTTGATTTCCCCTTGAAATCTGCCTCGGCGCATTGGATGAGACATTTGAAATCCTCTAGCATTGGCGCATCGGTTGGACATCTCAAATTCCTCTACCTTATCCCTTTGGCGCGCCGGTTAAGGTATTTGATTTCTTCTTGTTTGGCGCGGCGGTTGAGGTATTGAGAATCCTCATCTTCTTCTCTCCTTTTGGCGCATCAGTTCAAGGTTCGGAGATCCTCTAGCTTTTGTCACACTAGATGGGAAATTTGTGCCCTCTCAGTACTTAGTCGTTTTTTCAGGGTCCTTGAGGGTAAAGGTATATTGAAAAATATATTTAAGGTATATACTTTAAATATTTTTCAATATACCTTTCAGGATGTTTGAGATAGGTCTTGAATCCATCGGATTTAACATGCAAAATCTAGAATTTGAAGGATTCACCAGATTTCAAACTTAGTCAGTTTTTCAGGATTTCAGGCTACCAGACTTAGTCATTTTCAGGATCTCAAACATACATCAGGATTGGTCTCAATATTCATTATTTGGATGGAAATTGATCAAGACTCTTCATTATTGCAAGTTCATGTTCCAGATGAGACCTCCAGTTATAACGCAAAACTTCTAGGAGAGAGACTTCTTGTTGGATTGGCAAAGGAAATAAACTTAAGGCATCATGTAAGACTTCATGCAAAACATTGGAGCTCAAAAAAAGGGGGTCCCCATTTGCAATGGGGCGATGTGTGATTTGGTCACAACAGGACCTCCAAAATTGGTTATCAAGGCATGCAGAAATCAACATAAGAAATGGGATTTAGAAGTCACTGAATTTGTAGTAGAAAGAAGTGACATCAACTTTGTAATTATGATGCATATTGAACCCTTTGTCCTATAAAATTATTCATCCAGACTATGTACAGATCAAAAAATAAAATTACATTTAGGTCACTATGGAACATGTCTTACTAGGAAGAAAAATCTATTTCAAACCTGTTACGAGTGATAATGCATGTTGGCATGAATTTATTGCAAAGCACTCTTTGGAGATAAAAGACTGTGTTTCTGGCAAATGTGTTTGTGCCATGCAATTAATGATTATATACATTGATTCATTATTTACTCAAAAGAAAAATAGTCAAGTTGCCAGGAAACCTTTTGCATATGAAGTTGAGCTAAATTTAGATGCTGGGTTAGTGTAATGTCCCCATTTTGAGCTTTAATAATTTGTGGTTGAGTTAGGACCTTGGAGGCTTGGAGAACGGAAAGTTGGCTCAACTTACTCTATTTCACTTGTATTTTTGGCTAGTGATATTTTATAATATTTTTATAAAGCCAAAAATAATATAATATTCAGCGAACGCCAAATTGGAGGATTGAAGGATGAAAAGTTGGACAACTTAAAGATAGAAATTGGGAAAGTTGTAAGAGCAAATAAAATATATTATTTTTATTATTTTATTATGCCCAAGGAAAATTGACGCCAAGATGGAGAAGAAAAAATAAAAAAAAGAAAAAAAATAATAAAATATTATCTCTCTTAGCCGCCGCCCAAGGAGGAAAAATAATTAAAAAATATTTAATAAATATCAAATGCAATATTTGATATTGGCGGTGGACTCCAAAATCCATTATTTTATGGCTAATTGGGTCACCCATCTTGAGGAAAATAAAAGGACATCATTTGGCATCATTTTTCATATCTTGGTTATTTGACATTTTGCATTTTGAGAGCTTTCTCTTGGCTGTAATTGAGTTTCAGCTTGATTCAAGGACGAAAACCCTTGAATTTTAGTGGTTTGGACGAAAACACATTCCACCATGAGAGATGAATTCACTTAGAGTTCATCATTGAGCATAATTGCAGGTTTTTGATGGAGGATTGTCTTCAAACAATTGGGGTTTCATGGTGAATTCATTTCCAACTAGGGTTTGGAGGTTTTTTATGCAGGTTGAAGGAAAAATAATGCAGATGGGAGGATAAATTGATCATATTTTCATGTATTGATGTTGTACAAGGGTTTCTAGGTGGATCGCCCTTCATTTGGAGGTGAATTTGTGGCTTGGCATCATAATTTAATATTCTGATTTTTGCTACAGCAGGCTGGAATTGTGTTTTAGAGATAGATATCATCATATCTTGAATCATTTGAGGGTTAGAGGCTTTCTGGGACAATTCGCCCTTCATTTCCACCTAGGCGATTTCATAATTTGTCTCATTTTGACACTTTTTGGCATGAATTATCAAATCTGGGTTGTAATCAGCATTTTCAGACTTCATCAAGGTTATACCAGCGCATGTTTAGAGGGTTTGATCAACATATTTTAGAGGTATATGGGTTTACAACCACTCTAGGGTCAAATCGTCTCATTTCTAGCCTACAATGATTCATATTGGAGGTGTTTTTGAGCATTGCTTGGCTCGAAATTGTTATCGGACTTTGCATCAATCATATCAGCAGTTAGCATCAGTCATATCAGACCATTATTGATCATCTACAAGTGTTGTTCCAGTCATCTATCATCAAGTGTTTGACATTGTACCTTAGCTAGGCAACATTTCATACCAAGCGGCTAGGGTTTGGTGCAATAATTGGGCATATTTGCATATTGTTTGAGGTCTGATTTTATAATCAGATTGGTCTGATGTAATCTATAGCCAGTATCATTTGTAATCACCAATCTAATTCAATAAAGAAGTGAAGCTTTCATTCCAGGTATGTTTATATATGCTTTGTGTGAGTTGTTTGGTTAAATAATATCATCATTTCATGTTGTTTGAATGTATGTTTGCAACATTTCCATCTTCATTGCATTACAAACACATCATTGAAAACCACATGTCAAAACTCTAAACCAAATTCAAGGAAAACAAATCAGAAATTTTCAGACCAGCAAGGGAAAAAATTCAGTTAAGACTACATAGGGTTCTTATAGTTAGAGAAAATATTCTTCTGCAAATATAGGTTTGTGGTAAAAGGGATCATAAAAGACATGCACAATTATCAGTTCCTTGCAAAATAACTTTTAGCCTTTTTCAGTTTATTAGTAGAAATTCATGGAAAGGTGAAATGACAGCCCTGTTCAGTTAGTCTTGTGCATTGTTCTTGACTATTATATCTTATATGTTTTTTTAAAACTATTGTAAGAGAATTAAGTTGTTTACTAGACATTTAACAGAATCAGTGTTTAGCTTGTAGGTTATGTTCACATTCAAATTGGTCTATCTGGTATGCAAAAAGTGATTATATTTCAATAATCAGGTGTGCGTTTGCAGGGAAGAATTTGATAGGGTAGTCAAATCTCTGGATAAGATCCAGCGAGATAGTTGTTACCTTTTGAAAGGAGAGACTCTAGAACCGACTGTGCAACAGATGCAGATGCGGGTTGGGATCAGACCAAGTCTAAGTGATTGCCTAGATGGCATAAAAGCTATTTATGATATGCACCATTCCGAGTAAGGCTTTCCTCACAATTGGTTCTTACTTCTTTGATCTGAATTATTGTTTTATATTTTTGTACATGTTAAAATTCTTTGGCTCCTGTGGTCATGCACAGCACTGGGCAAAATAGTTAAGGGTACAGAGAAAAAGAAATTGTTATTTCACAGCTTAGAATATTTTTAGAACACATAAATCTGGACAAAAAGAAAGCTGTAAATAAACAGAGATTTTGTAGGGAAAATTATAATTATTATTATAACACTAAAGATAAGAAGATACTATTTAATGTCTCCTTTGCTACAGAATTTGTTTCAATTGACTTCTCTAAATTTATTGTGCATTTATTCTATATTTCGTGACTATATATGTCTAGAAAGGTTTCCAGAATGAGAAGAGGACTCCACGTGTAGTTTATTTGTTAGTTTTCATGCTAAGTTGCTGGTCCTGGTATGGGGACAGGGACACTGGTATGGCATTTTTTTCCTAGGTATGGATATAGATTTGTATATATATATATATATGCTAAGTTGCTGGTCCTGGTATGGGGACAGGGACTCTGGTATGGCATTTTTTTATAATTTTATATATATATTTAAAATGATAAAAACAGTAATACTCATAATTGTGAATAAACAAAATATTTAAATACCTCATAATTTGCAATAAAGAAAATACTCATAAATTCATAATTCAGTGATTTGTCAAATGTCAATACAAAATGAAAATTACACTCAATATTCAATAATCTACATATTGCTCTCAATCAAGAGCATCAAAGTTAACATCTGGTTCAATTTCATTGAACCACAATCAGTTGCAATGCCACTTCCACTAGCCATGTCATATGTTGAAGTTACCTCATCTATAGAGACTTCGGCAAGCTATGCGACAATAGCGTCTAAGTTGGCACACTTAGGAGTTAGATCCCAATTCCTTGTCACCCCCTCCTTGTAATCAAGTTTCTTATGTGACAAGAGACACAAGTTGGAGAGCACAAAGACCAACCCTTAGTTTTTTTGCACCCAATCAGTTGCGCTTAACTGAGTGGATAAGGGAGTATTGTAATGTCCCATTTTGACTTTTTTTTGTATATTTTCTGATTTTTATGTAATTTTCTAATTTCTGATGCAAAATACAAATTGAAACAACAAATCAAAATGAAACTAATCGCTGGAAACTTGTTATTAAAACCCTCTATGGCTGGAAAACAACTTCAACTTAACCCAAACTAGCAAAATACAACTTGTAGATGATAATAACCAAAATGGAAGGGCTGGTTATGGTCTAATATGAAATGGACAGCCAACTTAACACTTTTTAACATACAATTACACTCAGATCTGAGTAGTCAGTGCTCACAAACTTCAAATACAAGTGCTGATATGATTGAAAATAAATGAATTAACTTTCAAACCAACAAACATTCAAGTATATAACCCTTGGGTATTAAACTTGCATGGATCTGAATTAAACACCAATTAATCACCTTTAAATTGCTTTTATTAGATTTGCAAAATGCTGGAGCAACTTACAATTACTGATATGCACAATTTTCAGACTTGCAATAATTGCATTTGAATGGAAATGATGAACACATAACTATAGTGATGCAGGAGCATCCAAAGGTGTAAGAGCAATCTTGCATCATACAAAAAAATTTTAATGTTATTTTATTTTTGGTTTTGAAGGCTTCTTTAGTTCTGTTGGAGCTCATGAAGCTTATTTCCTCTAAGACGGGTTGTAGGATGGTTTAGGACTGTCAAAATTTCCAAAAGGCTAAAAATAGTAACCTTCTATTTTTGGAAAGTTTGCATTTGAGCACATATGGACCTGAAAATTTACCTAGAGCTCCGGAATTGTAAAGTCAGCCTATGGTAAAAAAAATTTAACTAAAGATTATTTTCAGAGTTTTCAATACAATAATCAAATAATAATCCGAAATAATTGAAATCTTTAATTTCAATTATTGCCCATGAACTTTGAAAATTACACCAAACTTATAAATTTGTTTTTGCCTGCAAAGCTCACAAATTTATCTGTAAACCAGTGTTCCACGGGGACGCGCCCCCCCCCCCCCCAAAAAAAAAAAAATCTAGCCGTCTCACCGACTAGGATGTTTCGGAGACTTGGGGACGGCTGAGAAACGTCCCCCCCACCACCGCTGGGACTTGGGAGACTTCCAGGAAACGATAGGGATGCCTGGACGTCTTCGAGACATCTCGGGGACTCCTAGCCGTCCCTCGAGTGTCTCGGAGACGCCCAAGTGTCCCCCGCGCTGGGACGTGCAAAAAAACATTTTTTTAAAATTTCTGACTTTTCTTGGAATGTGAGCCTTGAGCCGAACCCTAAAGGCTTGTGGGGCCCTTCTAAAAGCCTATAAGCTAAACAAAACACTCTCATTCTTCATTTTTTTGCTCACATATGCCATTTGATGCTTTGCAACAGCTAGGTGAAGAAGAGGAAAACCAGTGAGAAGAGTGAGTTTGAGGTGCTGCAAGTGCAAGAGGGGGTAGAAGGAGAAAGAAGAAGAAGAGGAGGAGCATTCTACACCAACTTTGAAGGATATTTCAAGCACAAGGTAGGTTTTTATGACTTTTTGAATTTTTTTCAATTTTTTTTCAGTTTTTTTTCCTAAGTTTTTAGATTCATTTTGAAAATGTAGTTTGATGTTGAATCTTACAATCGGCATTGAAATGAACACATGAATATGCATTTGCAGCCATGTCTATGAAATTATGATTAAAAATTTAATCATAATTTCATAAACATGGCTGCAAATGATTATTCATATTTTCATTTCAAGGCTCATTGTTCTTTTTTCATCTTTCCATTAAGATTCAACATCAAATTTTCAAAATTGTTAAACTAGGTTGAAACTAGGCATTTATAGAATTTATTTGTTTATTGTAGTGTCACTTATAGAATTCTAGCCATCCGATTGTTATCTCAGGTTTCTATTTCTTCAGCTACTGAGAGGAATTGGTCTACATATAGCTTCATCCACTTTCTTAAGAGGAACATACTTACCTCTAGGAGAGCAGAGAAGCTTGTGGCTGTACATAGTGCTTTGCGTCTCATTGACCGCAAAACACTTGTGTACAAAGAGAGTCTAGCAACACAATGGGATGTAGAGCCAGAGGAGCCAGCAAGGATTGATGAGGATGCTTTAGTTTCGGCTTCAGATGCAGGGCTGGTTGGTGTTAGTTTGGCAGAGCTTGACCACGAGGATTCCAGTAGTTCGAGTGATGAGGAGTTTGGGGATGATTAGAGGCCTCCCTTCACTACATTTTTGTATTTTTTACTTATTTTGATATCAATGTATCATGCTACTCATTGTAATCATCTTTATGATATGATATTATGATGTGACATGTCATATTTTCAATATAATAGAAATCTCAAATTCGACAATTTCATTTGTCAAATTTTAATATTTTATTTACTTTGTCTTTTAGTAATAGTATTCAAGTATTTAAAATGTTAGTATTTGCAATTTTGCTATTTTACTAATTTGCCAAGTTTTAATTTGAAATGTTATTCTTAAACATCTTTTTATAACTAGTTATTCAAGTACCATATCTATATCAGCACCGCCCCCTCGTCGCCGTCCCCCTGCTGTCCCCAAACTTAGACCCTTTGTCCCCCCATCCTTGAAACTCATCCCCAACAAGGGATGCGTCCCCGTCAGGAAACTCTGTGGAACACTGTTGTAAACCCTTCCTAGAAAGCAAATACCAAGACCTGTGAAAATGATACATTCTTCAGCACAACTCTTTGAACCTGTAACAATCTGCACAAATTGTGATTTTGGATGAACCACACAGTATTGGCTAGGGAGGATCTTTCACCATTGAAACCAATCTTCGCCTTCAGGTTTCCGTCCTAGGCTGTTGTTGAACAAACTTGCTCAACCTCCACAACTGGGGTTTCAAAATAATGCAAATACCAAGAATGAGGAAAAGACTCCTCTCAACCTTCTTTTATAACCCCTGCGGAACATTCGAGAAGTTATATTTTATAATCAGTTAAATAATAATACTTTATCTCCTTATAAAGTGACTTTATTTTATAATTTGCTTTTGAACCCATAAGTCACTTAATGTCGCCTTTTTAAATAATTAAATTATTTTCCGCACATTCATCCAAGTTTACGAAAAATATTATATTGGCAAAAAAAAAGGGACATTACCCTTTCTGATCACCCAAATCCTGATGTGCGCAAGGTGAGACCATACAATGTTTAGGAAACACACTAACTGAATGAATGCATTGCTGGAAAAGTAGAAGGCGACATAGCCGACCAAAGCATACAGGTGGTAGGGCTGACCCAAATGGACACCTCTTCGGCGAACAAGTATATGCTTGTATACTAAAAAGCCACTGGCAAATTCTAAAAGGTCCGATCAAGACAAATTGGCTGATAACAATGCAAGTTTGATCAATGCCAAAATGGGTTGGGAAATATGCAAATGCGCTTGGGTCTAGCAATGAACCAACCAAGATCTTCTTACAATGAATTCAAACCACTGGCGGTAAACCGTCTAGTTTTTACAATATGATCAATATGTGCACTACTATCTGGCGAAAGACCATCCAGACTTACAATGAGCATGAAATTGAAACTACTTAATAAGTAATTCTAAAAACTGTAATAGCAACACATTGAAATATAATTCTGATTAGCAAAACATCAATTGTTGTAGCCAAGATTAGTCCGGAAAAATCAGAAATATAAAAGACTATCCAATTCACATGGTATGGCCAACCAAGAAGAATAATCTCTTTCTATTGGCACTAAAACTGGAAGATACATGCTGCCCAAAACTGATCTGAATTTTTAAATTTTGCAGAAACCCTTGATTTTGGTCTGTACAACCACCTAGTAGATTGTACGACTCACCCCAAACACCCCAAAATCAGTTGCAAACTATGTACGAAAGGTACAATTGAAGTATGAGATGGTACGACTCAAATTTTGGCATAAAAATATCATTCCCAATTGTTGTGCCTAAACTTAGACTTTAAACACCTCTTTTATGGCTTTTATGTTCTGTAGGTACTTGTATGACTAACAAGTAATAGATGGTATGGCTGCTACAAGATTGTATGACCACCAATAAACCCTTCAAAGCAACGATTTGAACTTGCCACAAGCAAACAACAGATTAATCTCCATTTCAAACTGAAATCTCACACCAAAAACTCAAACAAAATATGGAAAATTTCACACTATCAATCAAATTGTGAAATCTCACATCCATTTAGCACTCAGGTAATCCTAGAGTGGAATTACTCAGATGGATGGAAGGGTTTTTCGTCCTTGGGCAAAATAAGAACTCATGTTCTTTCTCTAGAGCATAAAAATGAATAATAGGTAGGAAGATCTTTTGTGCACAAGCTCTCTTTATATAGACCCTTTTGAGGGAATATAATTTATTTTTAATTCTTTTTTTCCCTTTTTTCCTTCTAACATAAGTGTTTCAAACATTTTACCACCTTTTGGGACCCCATTCCTAATGACACTTTTAAAACAACCTTTTTAATAATAAAACATAAGTTTCTTTTTAAAATATAACTTAAAGTTATTCTTTAGACAACTTAAGTTTAATTATTAAAATATTTCCCTTTTTTCACCCCATTAGCTTACAGGAAGTTTAAAAGAATAGGCTAAGGGTCTTCGCTAGACTCCCTTCTTGAGAAGGGGACATGACAAAGGGTCTAGCCACTCTTGGTCATTGTGCCCATGAAAAAAACAAAAGGAGCACAACACAATTAATTGGTAAAATCACCGACAAAAGTATGTGGTTTTACAATAAAACACAAGTCCAACATCTAGGATTGTTGTAGAAAAGGAAAAATATTACATCAATATGCCCAAACAAAGGTATAGGCTATAGCCACTCTGTTGATGATTGTTTTTGGACAAGTCAACAATTAGAGTGAAATACAAAGTATCTGACTCCCTCTTGAGCAAAGCCTCTCGAATGCTGAACTAAGTGATCAAACAAGATGACTCCAAGGTTCCTTTCTTATGATTTTGTAAGAGACAGCTCAGTGACTAAGTATGATTTTGCTGTTAAACACAAAGGGACTTACGCAGACTTCTCTTCATTCATGTTTAGCTTGTTCCTCCTTTCAGTGTGGATGATGTATGTACAAAGGTCTTAATGAAAAAGAAAAAAGTAAAAAGGATAAGGGTTCAGGAAAACTAATCTAAGGTCAATGAAGCAATGATGAGGTATTGAACAGACAAACTCCTGATTTAACCTAACTTCACTTCGCCAAGGGTGCCTACAACTACATGAAGCTGGTGCAATCTCCTAAGGTTACGCGAATGGTTTTCAAATCATGATAGTTCATATGAGCACCCATTAAACGGTGCAGCTCAAACACGCATCCATAATCGAACTTATACAAATGAGGCTCAGACTAGCTTTACACAACACTTCACCAGCGATGAATGTTAAAAGCATGAGCTTGGAGTTGATCAAATATTTAGTACAACGTGCATTACAACAATGAGCTTCTAATCTACTTTTAATCTATTCTGAAACATCTCTTCATTTCATTGAGATACAAGAAATCATGTTACTCCACAAGATAACACTTAACACCAAACAAGTAGCTCCAATGTCTTTGCATTAACCTTGAGAAATATTTACAACAATTTCAAGACCTCTCAGAGAATTTTCGAGAGTCTCTCCTATTCTACTCTAATTTCTCCTACCACTTAGCTACTGAATTACAAATGAGGCAACAAAGCCTTTATATAGTGC
Organism: Cunninghamia lanceolata; assembly: GCA_027924645.1. Taxonomy (NCBI): domain Eukaryota; kingdom Viridiplantae; phylum Streptophyta; class Pinopsida; order Cupressales; family Cupressaceae; genus Cunninghamia; species Cunninghamia lanceolata. The sequence continues at coordinate 11,320,147 of BSBN01000388.1, read as the reverse complement.
CCAGAATACATTGAATGGCTAAGATCAATTTGATAGCCAAGGGTCTAAATCGTGCCACCTCACAGGTAGTTACAACAACTTTCTATTTTTAGTACAAAAGAGAGGCAATGAAGGCACGTTTTCCAATGTGATAAGGTAAGGCGAAAGCATTTAAAATATTCCTCCACATAGGAATCCCTTTGACTTCTTTTATTAAATGATACATTGAATGCATTAAATAATGCGGCTAATCAAAATTGAATGATGTGTACTCGCCACATAGATGCCAACTCAGCATACTTTGAAAATTGTATCATCTTTGTGTGATGTATTCAATGTGATTGCTTGAACTTGTATGTTTAGGAATACATCTTGTAGATCTCGCCTTGTACATCTCCTTGCAACTGAATGTATGATACTTGTTGCTTCAGTTGATTAACTTCATGATTCTTTCTTCTTCTTGTAGGTAAGTTGATATGATGATCTTCTTCGATGCTTCTTGATGAGTGCAGTAGGAGATGATGATGATGTATACTTCATGTATTGGAGTAGGAGATCTCTCTTGGACTTAAAGTTTCAAGAGGAACTTGAAGTTGAATAGATGAATGCCCTTGCTTGATTTGAGGATGAAGTGCTTCCTGACTTCTCAAAGAGACTTGAAGCTTAATGACCTGAGGTTTCCTTGAAGTGAAGTAGTTGATACTTGAAGTGACTTCTTAGAGCAGCCACATGAGGTTTCCTTGAAGTAGAGTGGATGCCTTCGGAAAGTCTTGATGAAGATGATGAAGTAGTTGATACTTGAAGTGATGTAGATAGAGTATCCTTGAACTTCTCCTTAGAACAACTACTTGACGTCTATTGCAACTTGTTCCTAGCATGAAGGTGGTTCTAGCTTCTTCTTCTTTGATGACTCCTTAGCATCATTCACATTCCTGCAACATAGAGAAGAAACAACATCAATACATTAACTTTATAACATAAACACATAAGAAATCATTTGCTCAAGGTCTAAAGAAGATGAAAACAATAAAGAAAACAGAGCATTGAATAAAGTCCTTAAATCCTCCTTTACTCTCTTGAACTCATCCTTCTTGGAGGAACAGATCAGAAACTAAAATCTTCTGTCCTATCCTCTTGGTGCAGCGGTTAAGCATCTTGAAATCCTCCTCTCATCTCCCCCTTTTGGTGCATTAGATGAGGGATTTGATCTCTTCTTGCTGTCTTACAAACCTGAATTCTTCTCCTCCTTCTAGGCGCATTGGATGGGGACTTCAAGATCTTCCTGAAAATGTATATTATATTCTTGCAAATTAGTCTTGAATCACGTCTAACTTGGTCGCTTTGGTTGAGGGTTGTGATATCCTCTGGAAACATTCTAAAATTTGCATTCTAACACTTAGAAGCTGCCTCTCCATCTTGGCGCATTGCTTCAAGATTTCAAATCCTCTGGAAAGGTGTTGAGCACATTAGATCAAGGTCATTGGATCTTCTCTTGAAATTTACCTTGATACTGAAATTTAGCCTCATTATGGAAGTGGCGTATTGCTTAAGGGACCTGAAATCTTCTTCTAACCTTCGTCTTAGAGGATCACTTTCACCTTGGTCGCATTGGTTGCTGATTTTGAGATCTTCTACTAGGCGCTTTGGTTGAGGGTTTTCAAATCATCTTGTTTGGCCTCAAAAATCTTAAACTAGACCACCCTCCACTAGTGGCACATTAGTTCAAAGGTTTGATTTCCTCTGAAATTTTCCTTTCAAAACTCAACTTTTACTCTCCTCTACAAGGTCGCATTGGTTGAGGAATTAAGAATCCTCTTGATTTTCACATTGGTTAAGGAGTTTGAAATCTTCATCTTATCTTCCCTCTTTGGCTCATTAGATAAGAGCTTTGATTACTTCTTGTTTTTAACTTTAAAATGAACTTCTTTCCTCTGTCGCGTTGGATGAGGGTTGTGAATTCTTCTTGAAAGCGGCGTGATTTATGAAGATTTTGCGCCACTTTGATATCCTGTCGCATTGGATCAGCCTTTTGAATCCTCTGGAAACTTAGGCGTTTTTCAGGGTTCGTGAGGTAAAGGTATATTGAAAAATATATTTAAGTATAAGTTGAGAGATTCTTATACTTTAAATATTTTTCAATATACCTTTCAGGATGTTTGAGATAGGTCTCGAATCCACCGGATTTAACATGCAAAATCTAGAGTTTGGAGGATTCACCAGATTTCAGACTCAGTCAATTTTTCAGGATTTCAGGGTTTCAGGCTCCAGACTCAGTCTTTCAGGATCTTAAACATACATCAAGAAGGGTCTCAATATTCATTATTTGGATGGAAATTTGATCAAGAGTCTTCATTACTGCAAGTTCATGTTTCAGTTGAGACCTCTAGTTATAAAGCAAAAATCTCCTAGAAGAGGAACTTCTTGTAAGATTGATAAAGGAAACGGACTTAAGGCATCATCAAAACTTAAATGCAAAACCAGGAGCTCAAAAAAAAGGGGGTCCCCATTTGCAATGGGGCGATGTGTGATTTGGTCACAACACACTCTTGGTCATTGTTCCCATGAAAAAACATTAGGAGATGAGGGACTGAAATACATTGTAACACATAAGAAATGATGCATATTAATTAAAATTTGAGAGCTTCATTAGAAATTTTTCAGAAAAAAAATGTTTCAAAAAAAGGGACCCAAATTTGCTTTGGTATGCCCAAATTATGCTCAAAACAAATTTGCACTTGGAAAACAAAGTGCCTTGAAAGTACAATCTACCTAGAAAGGTCCCACCAATGGGAAGAATAAAGTAGAAAATACAAAACAACAGGGACCACCAAAACAAGCAATCAAGAAAAAGGTACAAATAGCCATGAAAGGGGAACAAAAACCCTGTAGAGTAGAGAATAACCAATAGAGGAGATTTTAAGATCATCATTCATGGGTACACGTAGAAATTGGCAAAGTTGCCAATGCTATCATCATTCACTATGAAAGGACCAATATAAGATCTAATAATGCTTATTGGGGGGTTTCAAGGACCGAGGGAGGTACACCTATTAGGATCACACCTAACATCCAAGGCTGAAGTAGCACTTGTAATAGTGAAAAAACTTATAATATGCATCTACCCCTATGGTTGGAGAGGTGGCTGGAGAGGAGAAGATCTAAGTCGATGAGAGGAAGTTAGGCCACGCAATCGAGAAGAGATAGGACCATGATGTTGAGGGCGAGCTTGTTGAGGTAGAAGTTATGAGAGACGCCGTCTCACAAGCCTAACTACATCTTTGTGAGAAGTAATGGTATCCAAATGTTGTTTAGGGCTACCGGTCTCTTGGATATTTTGAAAGGAGGTGATCAACCCGAGGCTTTAGAATTCCTAGAAGCTGCATGTAAGGATTTGTGTCGAAGGGTGATGGCCTCCCAAAGATAAAGAGCCTAACATTGCTAGTCTGAATATCAAAAGAAAGTAGAGAGATTATTGACTGAGTCCCTGTATAGGCAATAATATCACCCACAAATCTCATAATAAATGAGGCATCTAGAGATGAAATTCACGTTGGTCTCAACCTCCTAGAGGGAGCAATGATGACAAATTCGGTTAGGGTAATAAATATGATTGTAATGTGCCGTACCTGTTTGTATATTTTAAGATCTTTTTATGTGTGAATTTTTATTAAGTTTTTGTGATCGTTCAGACTAGACAGAAGAATGCAGAAGGGGTTTTTAGATTTCCTGCAAATGTGTTGCCAAAGCATACAATATATTGCATAGAATAGAAAACCAGAAAATATACAATAGATATGAAGAAACTAATTGATACCCAGATCATAAATAGGCCAATAATGAATTACTATCACATAACCATGTTGAGTTTTGCAACTTGATACAAATGCTGAGTCTGGACCAGCAACTGGGTAATAGCCAGAATCACACCAAAATCAATACAAAGGATGGCAAATGGATTTACAATGCAATGCTCAGTGCTTGAGACTCCAAACGCCTCCAAAGAGTAGATTATTTTGCTGTAAGCACAAGAAAATAATGACCAAAGACCCCATGTCCTCTAAATGGAGTTGTACGGCTTGCATGGAAGTATGAACAACAACATATAGTGCCGGAAAGTTTGTTGCAACCCTTGGTAATAATCTGCACACCTCTTATGTAGTTGAACAACTAGAATAAGGTGAGAAATCTGCAATGAATGAGCTCCTATCTGTTGCAAATGATGGTACGGCTGGACTGGGTGATGTACAACCAGTAAGGGAAAAGTGTAGCAGCATTAAAGAACCATCAACACACTTAAATCTGCCTTCGACAACTCTGCAACTGATCTGCAATTCAAAACTTCATAAAACGATGTTCATTCAAGCTCAAAGCTTTGCTGAAATATCTCCAATGAATGCACAACTGCGAATACTGGATGCATCCGCCAATATATTATTTGCTAATGGAGGTTTTCGTCCCCAGAAGCCAAGAACAACACTATCTTGCAGAGGTTTTCGTCTCAACAAGACATACCGTACCTTAGAGCCAAACTCCATAAACCCTAGAAGGGAAAATCTCAAAAGAGAGAAGAAATAATAATCCAAGCATATCTCAAATGAGGCACTTTTCCCTCTTTTATAACTCTCCAAGAGGGATGTTTTACTTTGGAGGGAAATATTTCTTTTAATTTCACTTTTAATATTTTCCAATATGAGCGCTCCATAAAATGACTTCAAGCCCTCCACTAATTCACTCAAAATCTACAGTTAATCTTTGATATCAGCTAAGCATTTACAAACTGCAAAAGAAATGAACAATTAACTCCACAAATCTTATCAAACAAACTCCATTGAAACTCCGGATGCAAACACTAAGTGTATTTGCCAATCTAGCACCTTTGGGTGGTCTTGCACGCCTGTAGAATGCTATTACTAGAGGGAGTTTTCGTTCCCAATCGCGTTTGGTTCAAATCTTCTTCAAAACCTCTCAGGGAAAACCCTAGCAGAGCAAATAGCCAACAAATCATATATTCAAGCATATCTCAAATGAGGCACTTTTCCCTCTTTTATAACTCTCCAAGAGGGATGTTTTACTTTGGAGAGAAATATTTCTTTTAATATTTCCCTATGTGAGCGCTCCATAAAATGACTTAAGTGACTTTTAAATATTTTATTTTTCATCACTTAACCAATAAAACCCAAAGTCCAATATTAAATAATAATAATAATTTACGGACTTTAAAACGGAGGCCCAAATGAATTCAGAATTCAGTGATCTATAGCTCGTCGGAAAGACCTCGACGAGACGCATCCAACCCCACTCTGAAAATCCCGATCTGACACCGAACCCGAACTTATTAAAAATAGTAAGTAATAGCCATAAGCAAACTGAGCCAACACAGAGGGTGCCAATTGGATCCACAAACCATCTGATAACTCTGAGCTTAATGCAACATCTGGCAGAGCCAACAACTGACTGCCAAGTCACCAAAACATCGCCAAACTGACACTAAAAATAGCAGTGTTCCCTGAGGACCAAAGAGAACAAACTCAGAAAATCCCGGAAAGATTGTTGACATGCAAGCACTTACTATAAATAGTAACTACAGACAAGTCCAAAATCTCTCTGGAAAGTGTCAGCCAACTCCACTGGATCACCCAAACACCCTGGTGACATCGAAATAGTCCTCTGATTATGTTGTCACCAACCCAGAAAGTCAACTCCAACTGTGCTGCAATAAGACTCAAAAATGGGGACATTACAGTCCGCCCTTCCCAAAGATTGCTTGCCCTCAAGCAATTTGCACCTGTATGCCAAAGCTGAACACCAAGATCCCAAATCAATTTGAAGAATGTACAACAACATCTCCACTACATCTGCTGGGTAGGGGTAAAACCATGCTCAACATCAATGTAAGTAGCTACCCCAGTATCGAACAATTTGCTAGACATAGGAACCACTGGGTCCCAAAGCCAATATGGAAGTCTACCATACACATCACTTATTGACTTCCATTGCGCTACTCTGATATAATCTTCACCATGCAGAGAGTGGTGAAGCAACACAACGAAATCCAACTCAATTGACATGCCAAACCTATCACCACCTGGATCCCAACGCATCAGAACCTTACATCCATCAATCATGAAGAGGTAATTAAATTTCGAAGTGTCTGAACCACAACATCCCGTTCCATCCTCTGCCAAACTCCTATGGATGTGCTGACTATCTAACAGAGGTGCTGGAAGATATGAAACTACTCCTCTCAAATTGAGGGAATGATATAACTCTTCTCCATCACCGCTGTAAAAACTAAACATGCCATCATGCCTATTGACGCTGCAACCTCTCTGAAGCCATGTCTCCAATGTAAATTTTCGAGACAAAGAAGTTGCAAACTCTGTCTGGTACTGTTGATGAGGTTTTTGTGACTACAACTGTTATGCCCTTACTTCTATAGTGTATATGGTTATGAATAGTCGGCTTGTGGCTATCTTAACTCTTAATTAAGTCATATTATCATTATTATATTGTTATTTAGTTGTTTAGGTCAGCCTAAGGCTTCTATAGGGCTATCTAAGTCGGCCTGGGTGATATCCTAGGCATGAATAGGTATATATAGGGGTAGTGAGTCTTATTAGATCATCATATTGTGTATTGGTTCTCATTGAAGACTGTTGGAGGTATTCCCCTCGAAGTGGATTAGGAGGTTGCCCCCTCGAAGTGGCATATTATTATCAAGTATTTGCAGCATGTTTTCTATTATATTCAGATATTGTGCAAGTTGTTTCATTACAACAACATTAGAATAAAACATAGAGTATTCTATCCTCTCTTGAATAAAGCTTCTCAGAAGCTGAACTATGTGATCGAATGAGACTGCTCCAAGGTTCCTTTTATGTTAGGTCTTGACGTGCACAGGGATAGACTCAGTGGAATGATGTGATTTGTTGGTAATCACGAAGGGGACTTACGTAAGATTGCTCTTTCAGGGTCATGGAATTCATTTCTGGGATTCGGACTGGGATTTGTGGGTGAATGGAATTCTTTCACAGGTGGACAACTGAAATTCTAAAGTTCCATTCTTATAGAGGTGGATGATTTGGCGATGAAGCTCTGGAAAACTATTCCTAATGAAGATCTAAAAGAAAGTGAAAGAGGTAAGGTAAGGGTTCAGGGGTTTAACTAATTGATGGAAGAAGACTGCTGCTGGAGATAGAAACTGGAACCAGTCCTCTGCTTCGTCATGAGACAACAACTAGGTAGGGGCGGTGCTATCTTCTAAGGGGGAATAAGGATTTTCAGACTGCTTCAGTAAGAGACATAGATTTGGTCATACGGAATAGTCGAAGTTAGGTTCAGATTAAGTTCAGACTAACCATGCACGATGACTTGCAAGCCACAGATCACCAATGGTATGAACAAACAGATTCAATCATTCAACAGTAATAATCTCCATCTTTCTAACTAATAAAAAATATGAAAATACAAGAAAGAACTTCAATATCTTTCAGATTTGCTCCAAGAAATCAATAAGACCATGCCAAAAATCCAAAGGAATATATGAACACCATTCTTCAATGCATATATAATTACTTCAGAAGTTTATATCACAACAATCCAACTGATTTTGGAGTTCCAGCTCATAAGAAACTATGCAGAAATGAAAACTAGCTACTAAGGAGCTCTAGGAGCTTCAGAATGATAAATATCAGAAAAGGAGAGAGAGAGAAGATCCCTTCAAATGAGACCTCTCAGCCTTTATATAGGCAACCAAAATACATTAGGGCAACAAAGGAAATCAGATTTCCTTGGAATGAGTGCAATGGGTCAGAAACCCTAAGAAAGTAGGTGGGGTCGTCAGATTCCACATGTAGGTGACTGCCACCTGTCCTGGGCGTCAGAAGGTGAAAGGGTGACCGCCAGCTGTCCTGGGCGCCCCCTGTCTAGGACTCCTGGATAGGACTGTCCTGCCTGTCTGGAACTTCCTCCTGCTCCCTGGTCTCTGCCTCCAGGAACTTGGTCAGGACAACTTCCAACTCCTCCATAGGAATACTGGGCAGGTTCTCAATCCGGAACTCCATGACGGATGCGGTGGTGGCGCAGGCGACGAGGACATTTTCCCAATCCGCCCTCAGCTCCTGGATACTGTTAATAAGGATCAGAAATGAGGATGTATCCTCAAGATGGGATTCCTCAGTAGGATAAGCTGCTTTGAAGTATATGCTCCGCATCTTGCCTTTCAATTCTTCCAAGTCAATGATTCCATCTGGTGCTACATCCAGATCAAACCAGGTCTCTAATGATACAAAGATTTTGTCCTGGATTTCCTTCAACATGGCGTGGGCCTGGGAAGTGTCGCCTTCAATCTTCTCCAAGTTATCCCTCTTCATGAGCAAGGCGGAATACCAGCTGAGGAAGTCATATACTAAACCTGCCTGTATTACCTTATTCTTGATCAGGTCCGGCTGCGGAGTGTTCATTAGTGCTTTCAGTCTAGGGATAGTTTCCTCCCGGACGACCATGAACTGCTGACATGTATCCAGAATTGCATGAATCCTGTCCAGAAGTGCTGTAACTCTGCCATTCACCTGGACGAGGTCTTCTATGAATCTATGTGCTCTATCCAAGACCTTCTCTATCCAGCCCTTTGTTGTGTGGCCGACTGTCCTCAGAACTTCAACCTCAGCGAAGGAATCCTTAGTTATGCTCAGAGCAACTGGATGTGCTGCCGCAGCTGCTCATTCTCCTGTTTCAACTGGTCCTTTTCTTCTTCCTTCCTCAACCTCTCTCGGATGACGGCGACGGAATCCTCCAGTTCTGCCATTTCTTGATCCTTCGTAGTTGGGCCAAGGTCGACCTTCAAGATGTCAAAGTCATCAGGACTGATACCTTCCTTTGCCTCGGTTATCCTACGAATTGCCACTTCTACTTGGCGGGATCCGGACTCATCTCTGGTAATCTTGGAAAACTTCTTCACCTTCTTTGGAACTGCAGACTTTCCTATCCTGGCAAGAAAATCACCAAGTGCGGTGGAAGGATTATTCTTCTTGATTGTCTTCTTCCGCAATTTGTCCTGTAACCAGTTGGGCTTCGTGGATGGAATGGCTTCTTCCTGTGCTTCCTGGGGTCCTTGACCAACTTGTGGCGTGGAGGCCGGTATTTCTCCGTAATTGAACTCCTCATTGAGGAATTTCAAATCAGGATGATGGAGCATGTCTTCAAGCTGGGCCTCCCCTGGATTCCGAGGTAGAGGGTTACGCTGATTTCCCACCATGAGGCTGGGAGTCCGTTCCCGGGTGGAATCCATGGACTCATCATCTCCCTGATCATCCAGTTCATTTGGGACCACTTCCTCCTGCATGGGTTCCTTGCCTTTAACTGTCTGTGCATCTCCAAAAAGATCCACCTCTCGAATGGAAGAAGTGCTGGCAGAGTGAGGTCTGGATGCATTCCGCTCCTCCTGGTTGGGTCTGCTGATAAATTCCTTCCGGGCCTTTACCCTCTTTGCGGGTGGATCTTCCGCATCCTGGTTCCCTCCTTCCTGTCTTCCCGCCTCTTGTGCTTTCACAGGAGTGTCTTCAGCCATATCTTCTTCGGAAGACTGAGAATCCAAGTCTCCCATTAGGTCGTAAGTTGGACGGATACCCATCTTGTGCATTTTCTCTGTCTGCTGACTTATCCATTTCTGTGTCACTGTTAGCACGGGTGCCATTAGGTCATCCAAGTGGGTGACCTCTGGATCAGACCAAACTATGGGTGGAAGAGGCTTATTCTTTTCCTGCTCGAAGAATGGCTGGACTAGCTTACCATCCTCCTTGACCTAGTCAGGGACTGGAAAGATCCCGGTGGCTCTGATCATGTCAACTGAAAGTCAGGAACACATTCTCCTTCGCACCTCAAAGTTATCCTCGACATTTGCCCAATGGTCCTCTAGGTGTATCTTGTGTCTATGTTTCCTTCCGCATGCTATCCTGGTGGTGTTGAACGGGTCAAAGTTCTCCCGTAAGGAATGAGTTACCAAGTTGTAGAACTGCAGCTCCTCGGACTTTTTGGCGGCTAGGAGAGATGGGCATGACTCGACTTCATCTTCGGTCTGGATTGGATAAGTCACCCTAGCCTTCTTCTTCTTCTGGACTTTGTCATACGCGGAGAGTTGCCTTGTTAACTCCAACAGGACCATTTTGTCCAACGGATACCTTGGTAGTCTGTATGGATAGCCGGAAAATCCCTGCACCCTGATGTATGTGAACTTCGGGAACTGGATGAACCACGAGCCATATGTCCTGACCAACCTCTTGGCCTCGGGTGATAGTCTCTGGTGAATGCCTCCTTGGAGGGTCTTGGTGATATGCATGGCGAATGCATCATTGAATCTCCGGAAATGGTTTCTGTTCTGAAGATGAAGCTGAGGATAGCAATTGTAGACCATGACTTGTCCTTCTTGATTGCCGATACGACCTTTCCATGACAGTCCTTGATATTTGTTGTTCCTAGCCAGCATGTAGATCACATAGGAACTCATGTAAAAGGTCTTCGATTCCTCCAGGTTTTGGAATTGTGCATCAATGCTATCATTGAGGAGTCGAGCCCAATCAATCATCTTTGTTCCAGCGAGGACCTCTTCGATGTAGTAGAACATCCATGGCTCAAAGGTAGAGGACTGCTGACTTCCCATAATCCTGTTCAGCATGATGACGAGGTCTCCATGCTCTTGCTTGAAGTCGGACTTGAGGAGTGTCCTTGGCAACTTGGAACGGTGAGTCCTTTTCTTCTGCATCCATGTCCTATTGATGACTCCAAAACAGGTTGTCGGATCGGCTTGGGTCATTTCGGCTGAATCCTCCTTGCTCATGAACTCGACGGGATTATAGACAGGGATATTGAAAGCCTCCGCAATCTTCTCTTTGGTGAAATAGGCCACCACTGTGTTGTTACGATCGACGACCATCCTTTGCTCCGGATCATAGTGCATGAAACATTCCACGATCAGCTCGGGACAAGGAATGGCGGGTGGGAAGCATACAGCGGCGACAACTCTGTTCCGGACGATCTTGGCTGCGAGCAGGGATGGAGGATGTCCAGCCGTTCCATACATTCGATTCCCAATTTCTTCCATGACTGAAGGATAGATGTTGGTGTCTCCAACGTTTGCCCATTTTGACTTGATTTTGGACTGCGAGATCATTCCTTTGAAGGCGGCCTTCACCTGGGTTTGTCTTGAGGAACCTGCCTTGGCACTTGCCATTTACCTGTGAAATCAAGAAGAGAAAAGCAAAGTATGAGTTTTCCAAAGGGGCAAGGATAGAGGTAAGACGGGAGCTTTTATTCCCACACGTGGGAAGTTGGTGTGACACTCTATGCATGTGGGACTAAAAATTAGGAATTTTCAAGTACACATGGAAGACAAAAAATAACAATTTTTTTTAAGTAAAAGGAATTTTTTCCATGTAGTGACATACCTCTCTTTGCACGAGGAACTTTTGACCTTCTATGGAATTTCTGATTTTTTATAGGTTTCTTGACCTACTAATGGATTTTCTGATTTTTCTGCAGAAATTTCTGAGTTTTAATGGATGCTCCAACAAGAAATCTGCCTTAGGAATTTTCAGAAATGGAGTTTTTAGTGAAGAACTTACCTTGGGATGGAGGAGTTTTGTCTTGAAGAAGGAATTTCTGCTGTTGAAGGATGAACTTCTGCTCTTGGAAGGTTCAAAAATCTGCCCTAAACCTTCAGAAATTTCTGCCCTAATGACGAATTTGTCCTTTGGAAATGATAAAATCTGCAATTTCCTTGGATGAAGCTGCTCTTCTCTTGGTGAAATCTGCCCTTGGACTGAATTTCTGCTCTTAAAAGGAATATTTCAGATTTGAATTTGAATTGGAATGCTTTAGAAATGCCTTGGGCGCCCCCTTTATATAGGCAACTTAGCCTCCTTTAGACTTGGCCGACCTAGGTTAAGGAAAAGAAATTCCTTAACCGCCAAACTTTTCCCTTAGCCGACTTGGTTTTTGTCCTTTTCTGCTTTGTCGGTGGTCGGGGATTTGTGAATGTCGGGGAATTTGGAATGTCGGGGAATACCTGAGGTCTAGGATTTTGCGACGTCGGGTATTTACTTATGTTTTGGATTTTTCTTCCCTAGCATAACTTTTGAACTTTTGCCAAAATCCAGCTAAGTCCTGGAACATTCTCCTATGGAATCTTACTCAAATGGAAGGTTGCACTTTTGCTTTCTGTGGAGGAACATGGCGGGATGTGTCCTTGGACTTTTATGTTCAGTCTTTTGGATATTTGCTAAGGGTTTCATCACTTTGTTTTGGCAGGGATGGATTTTCTTACCCTAGGATCAGAGACTCCATTATTTTAAAACCAGAAACACCTTCTATCTTGTTTAGGGATTCCAGACTCCAGTGTATAACAGGCGAGAAATTCTTCCACGCAAGAGCTGGCAGACTGGGTTCCAGAATTCCATCCTGCAGGTCTCCCATTCCAGACTGGATCAGGAATCCACAGGAGTGCAGAATCCAAGGAGTACTGGATTTTGTGCTCAAGGACAAAGTTTGTCCTGGAGCGCAAAATCCAGAAGGTACTGGATTTTGCGCTCAAGGACAAAATTTGTCCTGGAGCGCACAATCCAGAAGGTACTGGAATTTGCGCCACTGGACCTTGGAACTCAGTTTTCAGGAATTTTAAGTCAATGACCTGCATTTTCTTCAGTTTTGGACTGGGATTTCAATTTCAGGGAATTTAAGTCAAGGATTTGCATTTTCCTGAGTTTCGAAGTGGGATTCCGGTTTTGCAGTAGGTTCATTCTCCTAGCTACTCCATGGAGGTTCAGATGTTGATACAGGATCAGAAAACGGAGTTTATTTCTTCCATCCTCGTTCCTTCCATCCTCGTGGAATCTGTTACTTCCAAGGCGGGATGCGAAGTTCGTTCGTTCCATCCTTCGTTTCTTCTATCCTCCGGGAATCTGATGGCGAGACATGAGGTTCGTTTCTTCCATCCTCGTTTCTTCCATCCTCCGGGAATCTGATGGCGAGACACGAGGTTCGTTTCTTCCATTTTTCGTTTCTTCCATCTTCCGAGAGTCTGTTTTCGATGGCGAGACATGAGGTTCGTTTCTTCCATCCTTCGTTTCTTCCATCCTTCGGGAGTCTGATGGCGAGACACGAGATTCGTTTCTTCCATTTTTCGTTTCTTCCATCTTTCGAGAGTCTGTTATCTCCACGACTGAAGGATGGATGTTCATTTGTTCCATCCTGACTGTGAATTCTAGGAGTCAGGTATCCACAGAGGGGTCAGAGGAAAAAATCCAAGCCAGGAGTGATTGGACAGAGCAGGGATGGAGGAACTGGATACTTCCAGTCCTTGGGCGCAAAATCCAGTAGGTACTGGATTTTGCGCCCAGGACAACTTTTTGTCCTGGGCGCAAAATCCAGTACCTACTAGATTATGCGCTCAGGACAAAAAGTTGTCCTGGGCGCATATTCCAGAAGGTCCTGGAATGTGTGACCAGGGAATTGCCTGAGAGTACTTTGATTTTCCTTTGGTGTTTGGAATCCTTTTGCCCTGAAGTCATTATCAGTTCTTGCAGTAGGATTTCATTGTGGTGGAATGTCTTCCGAGAATCCGTTTCCGATGTCGGGACACGAAGTTCAAACCAGACTGTGAATTCCAGGGTTCAATTATCTGCCGAGGAATCAGGAAATGATTTTCAAGCCTCCAGATTGACTGGACAAGCCAGGAGGGTGAACTGGACAACTTCAGTCCTAGGGCGCAAAATCCAGTAGGTGCTGGATTTTGCGACTAGGACAAAAAGTTGTCCTGAGCGCAAAATCCAGTAGGTATTGGATTTTGCGACCAGGACAAAAAGTTGTCTTGGGCGCAAAATTCAGTAGGTACTGGATTTTGCGACGAGGACAAAAATCTCATGTCGCAATTCCAGCCTACCGGAGGGATATTCAGTAAATGTTGATTGTCTCCTGAAATTGCCTTAAGTCCTCGATTTGCAAGTCTTCCGAGCTATGAAATGAGGTTGAGTGCCTGATCGGAATCAGAAGGACGTCTCCCAGATTGATCTTCTGGGCCGGAGCTGTCAGGCCGGGACTAAGTTCCATGACTGAAGGATGATCATGCCAAGGAGTGACGGTCTCCGTTGAACTCCGCAATCTCGGTTGAAAGAAGAATCCAGATAAACTCTGAAATGGGATCTCAGGCAGGAATCCCCTGAGCGAGACTCCGGGATAGGTACTTTCGGACAGGACTCCGGTTTGGACCTCTGGGCTGGATTCCTGGACTGGAGTCCAGGAATGATTTTCTAAGCCATACATGGGGTCTTGGACCAGGACTGGAAATTGGGTTTCATGCCGGGAACGGAGTGGGTTTATTACCCAGATGTGAAAAGACAAAACCCTTCCCTAAGGATGGAAAAAACAAAACTCTCGCCTAAGGATAGTCTGGAATAGTCAATTAGGGTTTGGGGCCTATGCAGGAGGAAACCTGTGTGTTTTACTTCTCTTTCTTCCTGGTGGGCCAGTCTAAGCTCCTGACACTATCTGAACTGCGAAGACATCGCCGGAACAAAGTATGGGATTAGCTTCAAGGATCCAGGCAAGTCAAAAGAGGGGGACCTAATTAGTAATTGGAGTTGATGTTGTAAAGTGGTCACAACAGGTACATATCATCATGATGGTAATCTGATTTCTGACCCTGCAAGTAATCCTCTGAATGTATTTGAGTCAGCCACCTGCAATCCCTAGTTCCATCTTTTGTAGATGGCAACCCTTCATCCCACAATGGATGGTATAAATCCCAAGCCAATCCACATTTACGCATCATCAGGTCATCCATGTGTGGACTAAAGGTGAAATGATGAGCACTTCTCGCTATGCAGTCAAAATAAAAAGCACTTGCCTGTGTCAATGGTTGACCATTATAGTCAGGGGGAACACATTCCTCGTCACTCTCATCACTCGAATTAGATGATGGCTCATGTCTCTGATTCTGAATAGCTAATTGGGTAGATACTCTAACAACCCTCTCTGCGTACCCCATAGCATACTCCCTATCATGAAACAATTGGAGATATTCTGATTTTATCTCCTCCAAAGCACTCTTGATGAACTACAAAATCATGAATGTGAGTACCCTGTCATGTCCTACAATGATAATTTATAATTAAATATGAATGACATTAAAATCCATATTGAATATTATAAAACGAATATATTTATTTAAATAATAAATTAAATATTATATAAATCATATATATCCTTATTATAAGTTAATTATTATAAATATTATAAAGTCTATCATGTCCGGATATTAAGACATTGTTTAAATTAAAGATTTAAACAACATGATAAAAGTCAGTGAAATTGCTTTGGTAAGATAATTACGTATGTTTAAGTAAATATATATTATTAATATTTGGTATCTAATAAATAATATTAAATAATATTACTATATTAATATTCTTTCTATAATTAAAATATAATTTATCTATTTTAATTGACAAGAGTCATAAATGACAATGATAAATATAAATATTAATAATTTATATATTATTAAATTATATATATATAATATAAATAATGAATATTAATATTAATAACATATAATATTATTATATTATATATGGGAATAAATATAAATAACATAAATATTTATATAAATATCAATATTGTTAATATAAATATAAATAATATTATTATTATCCTATACTATAATTATATAAACTAATATAAAGTGAGAGAAGTAGTTCCCATAAGATAAAGTCAGTGATCTTCTATAAGACAATCCAATATAAATAAAGTATGTATGCGGCTATTATAATTACAACGATTATAAGATAAGTTTATTAATAAGCAGCAAAATCACTAAAAGCCACGATCTTTTGTAAAAAAACCCTTGGAAATATATAAAAGGGCATAAAGGAGTATGATGGAAAAAGTGGTGTGAAGTATATATTATATAATATATACACAACAGCAGCAATACGATAAAAATTATATTAGTCATTCCATCGAGCAAGGAAAACATTGGAAAATAGAAAGAAGACCGCAGCAATAGGTAAGGAATCCGAGGTAAAGCTACAACAGGGATGTAAGTATTTATGGATATTTAATAGGTCAATTTATAACTATTAAAAATAAATGGTAAGATTGTTTATAGGTATATATATATATATAGAAGTAGAGATGAATGGGAATACTCTAAGTAAGAATGAAATGAAATATGCGTTTGTCATGATAAAAATAATAATGCTTATAATCGAACAAAATGGCAAACATGTTAATTTGTGATAGAGATAAAAGATATTATAATGATGATGGCAAACATGCTGCTAATAAGTAAATAACATGACAAATGATCCAATAAGACTGAGTTTATGATATGCTTGGAGTTGACTATGACTGTACCATTAACCCCTCTATCACCTTTTGGGTATGACATAGTTAGGAGTAGTTGGAATTAGTGTAGGTAACCCTTGACTAAACGAGGTACTCCGGATGCAAGTGAAGTCCCTCGAGCCAAGTGATGAGGAACCCTGCGTGTGGGTGAAATCCTTGGGCCTAGAAGAACTTGTAAAAGTTAATTTTGCTCTACAGATGGCGCCACTCGTCTAGATGAGGTACTACGGGTGTGAGTGAAATCCCATGAGCCAAATGGTGAGGGACTCCGGGTGTGAGTGAAATCTTTGGGCCTCTGTAAGAGATGGTTGGACTATCTCGCTAATGAAGTCATACTTGGTGATCTAGAGCTGGTTAACGCTCGAGTCTACCTTAAGTCCCTCCCGAGTCATATCATGAACAAGTTATGAAAATGAATAACATATATGTGAATGTGTTTATGAATTGAGGATATTATAATACATGATGATGAAATGAATTATATGAAATATAATGTGAATATGATCAAATGTGTTATAGTCTTAATGATTATATGTTGAAATAAATGATAAGTAGATTACTAATGCTCTCTTTTACTAAGCTGAAATTGTGCAAGGTTGTGAAAATTTTTGGCTTACTAGAAGGGGACATTACATTCCCCCCAAGATCCCATACTGTCTCTCCAACTCTGCTGTCCAAAGAAGGTTCTCAACATTCTTATGAGTGCAATCTAAACGAGATAAGGTTGAATCAACCTTCTCTCCTGTACCCTTCAGCTCATCTCTCCAACCCTGTGGTCTAGTAAGTTGTCGATCACTATTAGCTGCATAGGATGCAATCTCTAATTTGCTTCCAAGAGAGGGAAACAAATCAACATGAGAATCGATCTCCCCTCTAAATTATGCCTTGCATATCTCCTGTGAAAAAGATGGAGTAGTGTGGTGATCTGTCACACAACTCTCGGGGAAATCCACCAACTCCTCGGAAGAGCTATCAATAAGCTGCTCTGCCATACCTGTCATGGGACTAACCTCAGAGACCCCTGATGCAACATCTGGTTCTCTGCTACTCTCAACCACAACACCCATCCCATCTATGGTACCTGCATCCATAGATGGAAAACTCGCCGAGTCAAGGAAAACTCGCGAGTTTTTTTCCTTACCGAGTTTTTCTGACTTTAACTCAGAGTTTTTTTCCTTGCGTTTTTTGCCGAAAAGTTGGCGAGTAGACTCGTCGAGTTTTCGACAAAGACTCGCAGCTTGCGTAGGTAAAAGCATAACAAGGTTGTGACAGAGTTTTCGGCAAAGACTCGTAGCCTGCGCAGGTAAAAGCATAACAAGGTCGTGACAGTATATTTCAAAATACATTTAAGTATAAGTTTGCAAACTTATACTTTAAATATTTTGAAATATACTGTCAGGATGTTTGAGATAGATTCTGAATACATGGGATTTAACATGCAGATTTTAGATTTTGGAGGATCCATCAGATTTCAAACTCAACCAATTTTTCAGGGTTTCAGACTTAGCCAAATTCAGGGTTTCAGGAACATGCATCAGGGTGAAAAAACAAGGACCCCTTAGTAAAATGTTGTGGAATTTGACATGATTTTACAATTTTGAGGCATGGAAAATAGGAGCTTTGTAGTGCATCCAGTTGTGAGCAGAATTGGAGCCAAATTCAGGGTTTCAGGAACATGCATCAGGGTGAAAGAACAAGGACCCCTTAGTAAAATGTTGTGGAATTTGACATGATTTTGCAATTCTGAGGCATGGAAAATAGGAGCTTTGTAGTGCATCTAGTTGTGAGCGGACTTGGACCTTGTTTGAGGCCATTCACACCAAGAAGAGGAACTAATTAGCTCAAAAGCACCTCAATGACCTTGTCTTTGTGCAATACAACCTTCAGTTGTGCACAAAAAGAGTAGAAGACAAATCACTGGATCCTATTGATTTGGATGAAATAGATCCTTATAGTGATTGTGTAATGTGCCGTACCTGTTTGTATTTTTTAAAATCTTAATTGTGTGATTTTTATTAGATTTTTGTGTGTTCTTTCAGATAGACAGAAGATGCAAAAGGGGGTTTTATGTTTTCCTACAGATGTAGTGCCGGAGCACACAATATATAGCATAGAACCTAAACCCAGAAAATATACAATGAATTTGAAGAAACTAAAGACAACCCAGATAGTAAAATAGCCAGGAAACAATTACTATCACATACCCATATGAAAATATGCAACTTGGTACGGCTGTCGGAAATGGACCAGCAAGTGGGTATGGCTGGAAATGCATCAAATTTCTATAGAATGTCACAAATGTCTCATACAAAATATAAGAGCAACAACTGAAGCACTAAACACCTCCCAAAGACCATGAATGAGTAGTAGAAGCAAAGAGAAAAGCTTCCCTACAATACTCCAAACTCCTCTTTATGCAGTACGGCCAAGCAATGGAAAGGTACAGCAGCAAGGAACTACTTCAAACTCTCTGATTTCTGCCTTCTATACCATCCATTATCAACTTATAACAGCAATAGAAAAATATCTTTCACTTAACACAAGAAACAACCTCAAATGTCTCCATTTCAGCACATATGTAAATGCCGAATACATCCACCGTCAATGGCACCGTTGGGTGGTCTTTCACACTTGTGGGATACCGTCACTAATGGAGGTTTCCGTCTCCAATAGCCTGATGCAAATTCTCAAACTCCAGAAACCCTAGCAGAGCTCTCACAAGCAAATATCAAAACATAGCATAAAACCAAAATGAGCTCCAAGTGACCTTTTATCTTCCTCCAAGATAGGCGTTGGGCAATTAGGAGGGAAATTAACATTTTAATTTCACTTTATGTCTCCTAGGAAATGGTGCCCAAGGTCAAGACATAAGCCTATGTCTTAATTTCATTAATTTCACTTTTCCGGCAAAATATAATAAAGTCCATATTAATATAAATTAATAAATCTTCGGACTTTAAAATAAGTATGAAGACGGTGTGGGAATTCGCTGATCTTTAGCTCGCGGGAAAGGTCTCGACGAAACGCATTTGATCCAACTCTGAAAATCCCGAACCGACACAGTACCCGAACTTACTAAAAATAGTAAGTAACGACCAAAAGCCCACTGAACCAACCACGAGGGTGCGAACTAGATCCTTTGAATGCGAACCAACTCACCCACTGACAAGGATCTCCAGAGCCAACTAACCACAGTTCCCTAACCAAACTGTTAGCCCACGGGAACTCCATGATGGACTAACCATGTGTCGAGAAGGGGACATTATAGTCCGCCCTCCCTAAGATTGCTTGCCTCAAGCAATCTCAGCTCAGGATGCTCTAGAATCTGCTTGTTCTCCCACGTAGCATCCTCAACTGGCAGATTTTTCCATTTGACCAGGTACTCTCTGATAATCCTCCTCAAATTGCGATCCCTGGCGTTAATGATTGCCTTGGGTACCAATATCAACTTCCCCTCTTCATCAAGAGGAGGCAACTCCACTGAAGGTGTCACATTGTGCCCCAGTGCCATCTTGAGGCGAGAAACATGGAACACATTATGTACTCTGCTCCTTGCTGGTAACTCTAACTCATAAGCCACCTCACCAATCCTCCTGGAGACCCTAAAAGGTCCATAGTACCATGGCTTCAACTTCTCCGCTCCACTCTTCTTAAGAGTAGATTGCCTATAAGGCTGCAGCATGAGGTAAACCGTGTCACCAACCTCAAATGATCGCTCAGTTCTCTGCTGATCTGCATACTGCTTCTGCTGATTCTGAGCCTTCTGTATGTTTTCCTTCAATGCCCTCATGATATCCTGACTCTCATGAAGGAAATCTTTGGCCTTTGGCACCCTGTTGTCACCAAACAGTAAATCAACAAAGCTCGGTGCCTCATAACCGTATAATGCCATGAAGGGTGACATCTGAATGGACATGTGGTAAGTGGAATTGTAGCAATACTCTCCCATGTGAAGCCACTTAACCCATGCCTTTTGCTGCCCTGAAACATAGTTTTGGAGGTATCCTTCCACCCACTTATTCACTATCTCCGTCTGACCATCTGTTTGGGGGCGATAACTTGTACTGGGTGTGAGCTCTGTCCTTGACAACCTGAAGAGCTCCTGCCAAAAATTACTGAGGAACCTGCTATCCCTATCGCTGACAATACTCCTAGGCAACCCATGAAGTCGAAATACCTCACGAAAGAACAACTCTGCAATTTGAGCTGCAGTGTGAGTGGTAGAAATAGCAAAGAAGTGTGATACTTTGTCAATCTGTCCACCACCACATAAATGCAATCCCTGCCTTGGACTCTAGGTAACCCTGTGATAAAGTCCATAGAAATGCTGTCCCACTTCCTGTCAGGAATGGGCAAGGGCTGCAATAAACCTCCTGGAAGTGAGTGCTCTTGCTGGTTCTACTGACATATTGGGCACTCTCTTACATATTGCATCACCTCGGTCTTGAGGCCCTTCCAAGTGAACCTCTCTCTGACCTGTCTGTAAGTTTTGAAGTATTCTGGATGTCCTGCCATAGGCAAGTCATGAAATGCCCTCAAAACTTTTTGCTTCATCTATGAACCCGACACCAAGGAGATCCTGTCCTTGTAAATGATCAAGTCATTTACCACCGTGTACCGGTCATCTTTGATGGTGCCATCAATCACTCCAGTAGCTCACTCATCCTTGGCATACTCTGCTGAAATCAACTCTCTCCAATCATCAGCTATAGCACCTAGTGCACATAGATGAGGTCTCCTGGATAATGCGTCGGCAACAACATTCTTCTTTCCCTTGACATAAACAATGTTAAAGTCGTAGGCCTGTAACTTGCTGACCCACTTCTGTTGCCTCTCGTTCAAATCCCTCTGTCCAAGGAAATGCTTCAGACTGTTGTGATCCGTCTTAACCACAAATTTGCTGCCCACCAGATACTGTCTGAACTTAGCCAATGCATGCATGATGGCTAACATCTCCTTATCATAAATGTTGTAACTCCTCTCCACACCCCTCAACTTCCTACTCTCAAATGCAATGGGGTGCTTATCCTGCATGATTACCGCACCAATGCCTACACCTGAGGCATCACACTGTAGCTCAAAGGGCTTGCTGAAATCTGGAATAGCTAACACAGGGCAAGTACTCATGATCTGTTTGAACCTGTCAAAACACTCCTGTGCCTTATCTGGCCAACTGAAAGCATCCTTACGAGTCAAATCAGTAAGGGGAGCAGCTGATTGAGAGAACCCCTTCACAAACCTGCGGTAATATCCACAGAGGCCAAGAAATCCCTTAAGATATGAGAGATTTTTTGGTGGTGGCCAATCCACAATTGCTCGAATCTTTTCCGGGTCTACCTTCACACTACCAGCACTGATGATATGACCCAAGTATAGCAACTCGGTCATCCTAAACTCACACTTTGACATTTTGGCATACAACGACTCACTCTCTAAGATGCTCAGCACAATGTCAATGTGTTTCAGATGCTCTTCCCATGTCTTGCTGTAAATTAGTATATCATCAAAGAAAATCAGCACAAATCTCCTCAACTGCTCTCTGAACACCTTGTTCATATAGGACTGGAAGGTAGCTGGAGCATTGGTCAAACCAAATGGCATGACCAGGAACTCAAAGTGCCCATAATGACACCTGAATGCTGTCTTCTCCACATCCTCATCTCTGACCCGTATCTGATGGTAACTAGATCTCAAATCAATCTGGAGAAGTAACAAGCTCCGTGCAACTTGTCAATTAGCTCATCAATTTTGGGAATCGGGTACCTATTCTTGATTGTTTTCTTATTGAGTTCCCTGTAATCGATACACATTCTGAGAGTCCCATCCTTCTTCTTTACCAATACCACGGATGATGCAAACGGACTCTTACTAGACCTGATGTGACCCATCTCTAAAAACTCTTTGATAGCCTTCTCGATCTCATCCTTATACCTCTTTGGGTGCCTGTAAGGTGTCGTGATTACTGGCTTAACACCCTCCTCCAACTCGATCACATGCTCAAAACCTCTATCAGGAGGTTTACCTGGTGGAATATCACTAAACACTTTGGTGTGTTTAGTAAGTATAGACTGTATGTCAGGAGGATATGCATGCTTCTGCTGATCTACTACAGGCATCACCATAACCTCAGTTGCCCACTCCACCTGATCATGTCGAATCAATCGCTCCATCCGCTTGAGAGAAACAACTCTCAATCCACCATCTAAAATGCCTCTAAGCACATGTCTAACTCCGTCCAGCTCAAACGTCATTTCCATTGTCCACAAATTGAGAGTGAACTCCTCAATATCATTCAACCACTTCATACTCAACACAACATCCATCTCACCCGTACCGACAACATAAAACTCTGATTGGCAAGTGTATCTGTTCAGTTGGATTGATAGATTGGGTATCCTCCTAGTGCAGGTAAGTACAAAACCATCCGCAACCTTCACCTTAAAGCCCTCAAATTCCTCGGTTTTCAGCCCTCTCTTGGTGACCAAGCCCTCGTCTATGAAGTTATGAGTGGCACCTGTGTCAAGTAAGGCAATACATCGCTGCCCGCTCAGTACCCCTCTAATCCTGAATGATCCTTCCTTCTGAATACTCGTGATACGGGTTGTGGGTCGAGCTAGATCATCCTCTCTATCTGATGCTTCCCCTGAGCCCTCTGATTCTCCACCCTCGGCCTCTGAATGGTAATTTGAGTGGGGCTCCCCATCAACAGACTCGTCGGCTGAAAAGTACTCTAACTGTTTGGCTTTTCCTTGGGCAGCACACTTGTGCATAGGATCCCAAGGCTCTCGACACTGAAAACAAAGCTTCTTCCTCCTCAAGTCATTCAGCTGATCGCTGTCCAATCTAGAAGAACCCTTATGCTGTTGTCCTGCATCTCTTTGAAACGGTCTCCTATCCCTCTCCTTATCTTTCCTTGGCGGAAATCCTTTGGATTGAAACTTATTCCTCCATACTGATGACTCCATGTCCCGGGCCTTCTTCATGGCCCCCTGAAGTGTAGTAGGGTCAAAACCCTTCACCCATCCGCGAAGTTGATCTGACAATCCATCAATGAAAAGAACAACCAACCTGCGCTCAGTAATATCTGGAACCATAACAGATATATCCTGGAAATCAACAATGTAGGAGTCTACTGATCCGCTCTGTTCAACTGAGTCAACTCCTTGAACTGTAACTCTGGGTCCTTTTTATCGAACCTGTCGATCAGTCTAGCTGTAAACTCCACATATGAAGTGACCTGATCGTGACCCAGTGTAACCTTCCCGTTACTCCATTTATGAGCAGTCCCCTCCAAGTGTAGAGCTGCATAAGTAATAGCGTCCTCCTCTGGCATGGGACTAATCTGCAAGTAGCTGTCCAATTTCTGGACCCAAGCTCTCGCGGTGATCTTACCCGATCCATCAAAGTAAGGAAGTGTCATTTTACTTACTTTCCTCTGCAGTTCTTGATTCTGTGATCTACCTCCCCTCCGAGGTTTACACCTGGTCCTCATTTCAGAATATTCAGCAAATGTCATCTCATTTCTGAAGCCCTCACTAAATGCTCTCTAGTCCCTCAGAATCTCCTCCTGAAACTCTACTTGAGTAGGATCCTGTTCAGGAACTTGATTCCTGGGAGCAAATATTGGAATCCCAGGTCTATCTCCCGCAGTGAACTGCGAAGCCCTACGGTGGTTAACTGAAGCCTCATCATCATCATCTCTATCCCTGCGTCTATCATCATGATTCCTGTCCCCATTATTCCGTTCTTCCCGATTCCTATCACCGTTATGCCTATCATTCCCATCATTTCTGTTCCTGTCACCTACATTGTATCTGTTCCTGTCACCTTCCTAGTACCTGTTCCTGTCACCTCCATTGTATCTGTTCCTGTCACCTCCATGGTACCTGTTCCTGTCACCTCCATTGTATCTGTTCCTGTCACGATGATTGTTCAGGTCATTACCCATTCGTTCGATGGCATGTGCTAACTCGGCCTGTGCCTCTACCATCTCTCGTCGTGACTCTCTCATCTCTCGAGTGAGTGCGATCAAAATGTCACGCGCACTAAGTTCTGGTTCTTCCCTGTCACCCATCTCTCCTATAGGACTTGTAACTGGTGGAAGCTCTCCAGAAAATGGGTCCGTCCGTGATACCTGAGAATCGGCCTCAGTAGCTGCTACCACTATCTCAGTATCTGACTCAAAAGGATCTATTATGGGTACTGGATTCTCTGGATTATTCAACTGCGGAGCCTGTGTTCTTTGTCTTGCCCTTGTACTTCTGAACGAATATCTATTAGCAGGTCGCATGTCTCATTTTACTTTTGCATGTCAAAACTGAACTCACAGGATGACAAGATCTTTAGCTCTGATACCACTGTAATGTGCCGTCCCTGTTTATATTTTTTAAAATCTTAATTGTGTGATTTTTATTAGATTTTTGTGTGTTTTTTTAGATAGACAGAAGATGTAGAAGGGGGTTTTATGTTTTCCTGCAGATGTAGTGCCGGAGCACACGATATATAGCATAGAACCTAAACCCAGAAAATATACAATGAATCTGAAGAAACTAAAGACAACCCAGATAATAATATAGCCAGGAAACAATTACTATCACATACCCATATGAAAATATGCAACTTGGTACGGCCGCCGGAAATGGACCAGCAAGTGGGTATGGCTGGAAATGCATCAAATTTCTATAGAATGTCACAAATGTCTCATACAAAATATAAGAGCAACAACTGAAGCATTAAACACCTCCCAAAGACCATGAATGAGTAGAAGCAAAGAGAAAAGCTTCCCTACAATACTCCAAACTCCTCTTTATGCAGTACGGCCAAGCAATGGAAAGGTACAGCAGCAAGGAACTACTTCAAACGCTCTGATTTCTGCCTTCTATACCATCCATTATCAACTTATAACAGCAATAGAAAAAGATCTTTCATTCAACACAAGAAACAACTTCAAATGTCTCCGTTTCAGCACATGTGAATGCCGAATACATCCACCGTCAATGGCACCATTGGGTGGTCTTTTACACC
The DNA here is from genome assembly GCA_027924645.1 of Cunninghamia lanceolata. Classification (NCBI taxonomy): domain Eukaryota; kingdom Viridiplantae; phylum Streptophyta; class Pinopsida; order Cupressales; family Cupressaceae; genus Cunninghamia; species Cunninghamia lanceolata. Next base: position 11,294,749 of record BSBN01000388.1, on the reverse strand, counting down.
TGTGGGATACCGTCACTAATGGAGGTTTCCGTCTCCAATAGCCTGATGCAAATTCTCAAACTCCAGAAACCCTAGCAGAGCTCTCACAAGCAAATATCAAAACATAGCATAAAACCAAAATGAGCTCCAAGTGACCTTTTATCTTCCTCCAAGATAAGCGTTGGGCAATTAGGAGGGAAATTAACATTTTAATTTCACTTTGTCTCTTAGGAAATGGTGCCCAAGGTCAAGACACAAGCCTATGTCTTAATTTCATTAATTTCACTTTTCCGGCAAAATATAATAAAGTCCATATTAATATAAATTAATAAATCTTCGGACTTTAAAATAAGTATGAAGACGGTGTCGGAATTCGCTGATCTTTAGCTCGCCGGAAAGGTCTCGACGAAACGCATCTGATCCAACTCTGAAAATCCCGAATTGACACAGTACCCGAACTTACTAAAAATGGTAACGACCAAGAGCCCACTGAACCAACCACGAGGGTGCTAACTGGATCCTTTGAATGCGAACCAACTCACCCACTGACAAGGATCTCCAGAGCCAACTAACCACAGTTCCCTAACCAAACTGTTAGCCCACGGGAACTCCATGATGGACTAACCATGTGTCAAGAAGGGGACATTACAGATTGGACAGGGTGGGATGAGTAGCCTCTATTGTTTACCGTAGACGAGATTCTTGATTTTGAGAGACAGGCAATGGAGGATGTGGGTGCAACAGGAGATGTAGGTTTGGAGGACATTCATGAGGATGAGGAGTCATTGTCAAAGCTAGATATTTCCAGGATGGTGGTCGAGCCTCAGCCACAGCCTTCCATGCCAACCGAGGAGCCACTGGCACCGCATACTCGCAGGACTAGAGCATCTACCTCTTCCCTAGCTTTGACTAAATTAGGGAAGAGGAAGGTGTAATATGTTGTATTTAGTATTACTTCTAGTTTTACTATTTTTATTTTCAGCTATCTATTGTAATTTCTATCAGAATATCAGGCTTTCAGCCATCAGGATTCTGCATGAGAATGCGATTTTGTAATCAATTTGCATTAAAGTCAATCAAATTTAATGGAAAACACTTTTGTACTCATTTATGGACTCATTGGATTAATCTTTTCATTGAATTTTGCAAAAAAAAAAAACATTTCTAATGAAATTTAAGCAATTTTTTAAGTTGCCGACTTTTTTGCCGAGTTTTCTCCGAGTTTTTTTTGACTCACCAATTTTGGGGCTTGCCGACTTTTTTGGGGACTGCCTGCATCTATAACTGTAGTGGATGTAGCCACATCCACAAAGTACTTCTTACCACTATCCGTGGGTGTATGCTCATTACCAATAACTGTCATAGAAATCGGAGCTGTAACTTCTGGAGATGAAGACTGTGCTAAACTCAACTCCACGGTAAACTCATCTATTCATAGCTCTGACTCCTGAAGGGCTGATTGAGTGCTCTTCAAAGAGTCTGTGGTGACCTCGAGCTCATAGGTGAGCTCATCAACCTCCTCTTCCTTCCTCCTTAGAGAAGCATGATAAATACCATCGAGCATGAGAAGATGATCTCTATCTGATAACAACTATAGGTAATTATTCTTCATTACTCCAACCGCATCTCTGAGCACCTGAAACTCGGCAAGGGAAAGTTCACTATCAAAGTGCTCATGTGTTCCTGGAGTCTTCCAACAACAATTTACCAACAACTGCTGAGCAACATCAAAGTGTTCTATGGCTGTAGCAATCATGCCTTCATTCATCGTCAATTGCCCTGTTAAATGATTAGACCCCACTGACAACTTGTCTCCACACAAATTTTCTGATTTGAAATCTGCACTATGGAAAGAGGTTGAATCATCATCACTCACCGATTGGTAAGCATCCTCATGTGTGCTATCAACTTCACACACAACCTCATCAAGTGTACTGTTGTTATGAATCTCCTGGGATGGCTCAACTGACATCCTAGAGGCTGTTGAATTGCCAATATCAATGCACACCTCCCCTATCAAAATAGATACATGTACATCCGTCAAACAATCCTTGGAATCATCTCCATTACTCTAGTCTACGGTTATGGCAGCATCAAATTTGTCACCCATGGCTGATTTAAAGTCTTTATCCGCATACCTTTCACCTAAGTCCTTTGAGGACTTAAGACTTTCAACATCAATGCTCTCAGGCTCGCTTGCAAAGTCACCTTCTAGCAATCTATTAATCATTTTTAATTCATTCTCAAAAGTAGTATCTTCAAGACCATCAAAACGAGGTCCAGCCTCACAGATCTCTGCTATAGTCTTTCCCAAATCAGCAAGCTCTCCTTCCCATGTCTCTTGATTAATGATCTTGTTTTCATCATACAAAGGCTCAGGTTCCTATCTGTCATCTTCTTTGTTCTCATTACTACATGGCTGCAATGAACAGGAGGTGGAAGTTTCTCTTTCACATTCTTTGTTCCCACATATGTGACTACATGTCCAAGCTTCTTGGCATGTGAAACAATGCTGCTCTCTTCTCAACTGATTCTTGCTTATCTTTGTAACTTGTAAACCACAAGCAATATATTCTTTTGGCAAGAGATGTTTAATTTTCTCAATTTTCTGCTCAACCAATGTCTTTGACAACTCGTGTTGTGGGTAAAACATGCTGTTCCTTTCTCCAAATACTTAGCAAGTTAGATAATAACAACTTGGAGATTTCGTCTTCATCTAAAATCATAAACAAGATAGTTTGCATTGTTGTTTTAACATCATCCGCATGGTATTATCTGATTTTGTCAAAGAAACAATGGAACATTTTGAGAAGTACATCATCACACTTGAGATCAATCAAAAAGACCCATGACTTGACACGAGCCATGATTTCTAACATCTTTGCAATCTTGTTGAAAGATAGACTTCTAGTATCACCCAACCCATGAAAATTTTCAATAATCAGCTGTAAGAACTCCTTCATTAAATCATTATTGTAGGGTGCTTCAGGAGCTGAAATTCTCACGATTTCACTAATGCATGTGATAACCGTTAATCTTACATTTTTATCCGGATGCTTCAACAACTTAGGCTCACACAACCAAGTCTTTAAAATACCTACAGTCAGCGGCATTTCATGAGGAAGTTGCTGAGGTACTTTGGATAACCATTTCTCAACTTCTTCCATAGCGTTGAGAAATCTCTCATCTGACCGGTGCAAAGATTTAAGCTTCAACCCTGCATCAAAAAGTCTTTCACAAAGATCATCCTTCGTGAGAGATGCCATGACCTTTGCATTTACTATTCAAAACTTATCAACTGCCCAACTTTGAACACTCATGCAAGTGCTGATCATTCACATGCAAAGCTAAGCTGGATGTCTCATATTTTCATCTGCATGTCTGAATATGACCTCATAGGATGGCAAGAACTTTAGCTCTGATACCACTGTAATGTGTCATACCTGTTTGTATATTTTAAGATCTTTTATGTGTGAATTTTTATTAAGTTTTTGTGATCTTTCAGACTAGACAGAAGAATGCAGAAGGGGTTTTCAGTTTTCCTGCAGATGTGTTGCCAGAGCATACAATATATTGCATAGAATAGAAACCTAGAAAATACACACTAGATACGAAGTAACTAATTGATGCCTAGATCATAAATAGGTCAAAAATGAATTACTCTCACATACCCATGTTGAGTTTTGCAACTTGATACAAATGCTGAATCTGGACCAACAATTGGGTAATAGCCAGAATCACACCAAAATCAATACAAAGGATGGCAAATTGATTTAAAATGCAATGCTCAGTGCCTGAGACTCCAAACGCCTCCAAAGAGTAGATTATTTTGCTGTAAGCACAAGAAAATAATGACCAAAAACCCCACGTCCTCTAAATGGAGTTGTACAACTGGCATGGAAGTATGAACAACAACATATAGTGCCGGAAAGTCTGCTGCAACCCTTCGTAATAATCTGCACACCTCTTATGTAGCTGAACAACTAGAATAAGGTGAGAAATCTGCAATGAATGAGCTCCTATCTGCTGCAAATGATGGTACAACTGGACTGGGTGATGTACGACCAAGAAGGGAAAAGTGTAGCAGCATTAAAGAACCATCAACACACTTAAATTTGCCTTCTACAACTCTGCAACTGATCTGTAATTCAAAACTTCATAAAACGATGTTCATTCAAGCTCAAAGCTTTGCCGAAATGTCTCCAATGAATGCACAACTGTGAATACTAGATGCATCCGCCAATATATTATTTGCTAATGGAGGTTTTCATCCCTAGAAGCCAAGAACAACACTATCTTGCAGAGGTTTGTCGTCTCAACAAGACATACCATACCCTAGAGCCAAGCTCCAGAAAGCCTCGAAGGAAAAATCTCAAAAGAGAAGAAATAATAATCCAAGCATATCTCAAATGAGACACTTTTCTCTCTTTTATAACTCTCCAAGAGGGATGTTTTACTTTGGAGAGAAATATTTCTTTTAATATTTCCCTATGTGAGCGCTCCATAAAATGACTTAAGTAACTTTTAAATATTTTATTTTTCATCACTTAACTAATAAAACCCAAAGTCCAATATTAAATAATAATATTAATTTACGGACTTTAAAACGGAGGCCCAAATGAACTCGGAATTCAGTGATCTATAGCTCGCCGGAAAGATCTCGACGAGACGCATCCAACCCCACTTTGAAAATCCCGATTTGACACTGAACCCGAACTTACTAAAAATAGTAACGGCCATAAGCAAACTGAGCGAACACAGAGGGTGCCAACTGGATCCACAAACCATCTAATAACTCTAAGTTCAATGCAATGTTTGGGAGAGCCAACAACTGACTGCCAAGTCACGAAAACTGCGCCAAACTGACACTAAAAATAGCAGTGTCCCTGAGGACCAAAGAGAACAAACCCAGAAAGATTGTCAACATGCAAGCACTTACTATAAATAGTAAGTATAGACAAGTCTGAAATCTCTCTGGAAAGTGTCAGCCAACTCCACTGGATCACCCGAACACCCTGGTGACATCGAAATACTCCTCTGATTATGTTGTCACCAACCCAGAAAGTCAGCTCCAACTGTGTTGCAATAAGACTCGAAAATGGGGACATTACAATGATGATCTGTCTCAACCCATAGTTGATGGAAACATACCCTCATTTGACCAAGGGGGAATCTTAAGCCATGTGCCCAATGACGCTAGAGATAGTGAGGGCGACAAAGTATACATCTTCAACCTGTAGGAAATGCTCAGTGTAAAAAAAAAGCTTTGAGCTATGTGGCATAGGGAGTAGGTCCAAGTGACCTAGATGTATTGTTTGTAAATGTACCTTCTAGTTTCTTTGGTGATGGTCTCCTTTGAAGGAAGGAGTCAGGGAGGAGCGTCCAAGGAATATGTGAAAGGAGGTAGTCTATCAATAGAGGTGCCAATAGAAAGGAGCGAGCTAGCCTCCGAGTACTAACATTAATGACGCCGTACTGGACCCAATGAGGCAATCCTCTAAGAAGAGTGAAGTGCCAAATACGGATATCTATCATGACTAGAAGTGGAGTCATCCATGGATATGAGTTTGTGTATGTAGAAAGTAAGCCAAAAGACAGTCTCAAGACGCAGAGACTAGACCCCAACTTTGCCTAGACAATGCTCTGAGGAACAATATGCGTTGCACTTGATAAGACGTTGTAGCGTGAGAGTAAGTTAACTTTTGACATGATCTCTAAGATGGTTTAAAGTCACAAACTGGAGGCCAATTTTGCTTTTGTCAAAGAAGACAATAATGATCCACAAGTTGAGGATATTCATAGAATTATCTGCAATTGCATTGTATTTGCATGAAAATGGAAATAAACTAATTTAGGGAAATGAAATAAATCAAAGCTAAAGTGCATGGGTCCTAGAAATGAACAATATACCAACAATTTGTTTTTTGTTCATTCATACCCTTAGTATTGTTCAAAATCTACGTATGTTGATTTTCCTACTATGAAGCTCTTCCAACACTTTGCAAGTCATTGGTTTTAAATGTTCTCTCTCAAGATATTAAACAATCTTGTTTCCTTTATTTTGAAGGAGGAGATAGTGAATTACAAAATGTGAAAAAACAAGAAAAATAGTTCAGGAACAAAGTAGATATGAAAAAGTGATAGAATATTTAAAGTTAAACAAAGTCAATGGGAAAAAGGGACCAAAAAAAGAAGCTTCCATATTTGATAAAATTTTTGCTTGAAAGCATTGAAGAAAGACTCGAAGTGTATCTCTAGCATTTAACTTGTTGCTTCTTCCTAGCATAATTGGTTTTCTATTACTTGGAAAAAATATTTAGCACATCTTCCAAATTACTTATCTTCCTAATTTGAATGATCATCTAAACTTGTTCTTTTTAGTAAACACCTCTAAAAAGTGCAATTTATACCCTTAGAACTTATGTGGTAAACATTGTTAGTTTCTCCAATGAATTTGCATTTCCTATTATAGGTCAAAGGTATTTGAAAATTTTCTCATGTAGATGTCAATAACCAAGTGGGAATTTGAATTAGAGATGATTCAAATTTAGGTTATGGAAGAAGAATTGTAGCAAATCCTTTCATTTTGCAAAGCATGAGTACACAAACACCCCTTTATTACACACATAGACCTATATATAGATAGATAAAATCTACCCCCAAGTTTATTGGTGAGTGCGTGCTTCCCTAAATGCTCTCTCCTATTGATTGAGGCTCCTTTGGAGATTGACCCTCAACTGGACCTCAACCTGTAAGATACCCAACTAGTTCTACTAAAATTTTTCCTTTCTTAGACAAATTTACTTGCACTTAACTCATCAACTACTCAACAACTACTCAACAACCTAATGACATACATTGAAGATAACAACTTGAATGAATCAATCTTGAAGCTGGGTACTTGTATTACACTTGATTCAACTTATTGCAAATGTCTTATTACAATGATGATGCCTTCAATGGCAATGAACATACAAACTTATTCAACTGATTACATGAGAGGCCTTGAAGCCTAGATGTATACAAAACTTTCAACTTCTTCACAACTAGCTCTATCTCACTAGTTGATGTAGATCACTTCAATTGAACCCAATGATCAACTGGATGTCAACATCTCACAATGCAACAAGGGAGCATCACCTTGTCAGTTGAGGGAGCATCACCCCAACACTTGAAACTCGCAGGCCTCAAGATTACAAGCTTAAAGCTTTGCAGAGAGAAATTTTGCCAAAGATTCCGATATCAAATGAACGAGAGAGCTCCTTCTTTTATAGGCCTTCCAAAGGCAATGAAGCATGTTTTTCAATGCACAAAGAGGAACCAAGGCACATTCCCAAGAGCATATTCCAATGGCATATTCCATTTGATGACTCCCCTCTGAGGTGGCAACCTTATCCAATGAACTGGAACGAATCCCGATGTTACCACTTGGACCAATAGGAGATCATAGACTCTAGGCGCCAAAATGAAGTCATAATTGCAAGATTCTCAAGGCTAGGCGCCAACTGAAGGTAGTGGGGACTAGGATAGGCGCCTTTCCAAGCTAGGCGCTTCCTTGAGGTGGCAGAGACTTAGAAAGTGCGCCTCATCAATAATACTTGTCTTTTGGCACTTAACCATTTATCCAACACCGGTGCAAACTAGAATGCTCTTCCTGTGATGTTGACTTGCAGATGAATGAAGAATTTAGGTGAGGCGCATATCCAAGGTGGCACAGGAGGCAAAGTGTGTCTATCATGAGATTGCGCCTAACTTGGAAAAAACTTCCAAATGTTGTAAATTGGATCCAGAAGAGAGTCTTGACACTTCACTCATTCATTCTGCCTGAGGCGCTCATTGGAATTGATCAAGGGGCCACTTGAGATAAAGTGCTAGATGAGGTATGTAGTACCCAAGAAGTGCGCCTCACTTAGACTTCAATCATAGGTGCCAGAATGATGGAGTTTTGACAAAATATGCACCTAGACAAGAGGTTTCCCATTTCATTCTTGACTGCTATCATTGATCCATGCTGGGCGCTCAAATGGAGGATTCTGGGTTCAAAATGCACCTAGGTATCAAGACATCATAATCTGATAATTCCAACTTCTTACTTGGTCTCCTTGGGGTAAAGTTAACCTGATCAACTTGAAGGAAGTCTTTGCATGTTTGAAGTCTTAGGCGCTCATTTAGGTTTGCGAAAGAATGAATTGGTGCCCAAATTGGAATGGACATTTCCCTTGCAAGCGCTCACATTTTGAGTCATTGGGATGAGTTGGGACATCATTCTCCACTAGCGCCTTGACTGAGTGAAAGGATTGGAGGTTACTTCCCTAATTAGGCGCATGCTTGAGTAGCTATCAACTAAGTGCACTCTTATGGTTGATGGATCATGAATTACCGCCTAGTCTTCAAGGTGCAAAACATCTCAAACACTTTGTGATTCATGACTCCACAAAAGTTCCTTAGTCTTTAAAACACCCTTGCTTCTTTGAAAACTCCTACATTCTTGGGCGCCATTTCAAGGTCCTGGAATCATGAATTGGCGCCTTGTTGCTCTAGGCGCACATTTTGGATGATGCAACATGATACTTGTGCCTAAAGTGAATAGGCCTTCTTCCTTAATTTACTTAGAAAACTTCATCTTGGATACCTATCAACTTTTTCTATCAAGGCGCCCTGTTGAAGTCCTTCATGACAGGATGCTTCTATGCTAGGCGCCATTTGGGGTTGGAGGAGAGAGAAAGAGCGCCTAACCTATCTTGGGGTCTTCAAGCCTTCAAATTCCTTTATTAGGTGTGGAGCATGCTTGAATGATGTTGCTCTTAACATCTTGCACTTCCAAACCCTGAATGAAGACTCCACATCATTGGGTGCTCATTTGGACAATTTGATGTGAAATTGGTGCCTAGACTCCAAGAGTCAACTTTCTGCTTTCCAGACTTAGCCAAATTTTGAGTTTCTGACTTTGTTCCTGCAAAACAATGAAATTGAGTTAGTCAAAAACCAATTCATTCTCTCGTCATTTAGAATTAGCCTCCGGGAATGAGGAATAGGCTAATCCATTCTTCACTTGATGATCAAGCCGAAAACGGGGACATGACACAACCAAACCTTAGCTTAACCTCAATTGAAATACATTTTTAATAAAAAAATAAATAAAAACATTTGTTTGGTTATCATTTTTGTTACACTCTTGGTCAAGTGTATTCGGACCTTCTCTCTTTCTCTACCCCTCTATCTCCTTGTTAGTTGAGGACATTTGAGTCTACTATGTATATGCAATTTTCATAATGTGCTAGTAACTTAAGTGTCCTAAAGACAATGTTTTTTGCTAGAAGGTATGCCAAATGCCCAAATACAAGGGTATACGTGTTTTCTTTGAAAACCTATAATACTTGGTAAATGATGTTCCAGTTCTCTGTTACTAGGTTCTTCTAAAATGTTTGTCATCCTCGTACTGAATAGGCATTTGTTTGGCTTGGTTACCGCTAGGGCACGGCCTTGTCATCTTGGGTATCCCATGTGTATGTCTAGGAGGTACCCATTGGGACAACAAGGCCATGCCTTGTGTGCACCTAGGCTGGCCTTGGTCATATCTAGGTGAGTCGTGCCCATAAACCACTCAGAATTATATTTTGTAAAGGAAATTATATTTATTTGCTCATAAAGTAAACCTCTATTTGAAAACTCAATAGACTTGGCATGACTTGTGAGTCACTCGGCAAAACATACCAAGTCGACTCAACTTGTGTGTCAAGTCCTGGACGTGTAATTGTCTGAAACTTTTTTCATTGGAACTTGGTAGAAACTGAACCCCTAACTTGCGTGCTTTGGGTGCAAACTCTTTGTCAAAAAGTGATTACAAACCTAGATGTTTTTTTCATTTCTGTAGCTTGTTTGTTCTCTGATTTTGACTAATAGGTGAGCTATTTTGCAGCTAGGGGATATAATGCCTTGAGAGAAGGGTTGGAAGTTCAAATATTTGAAAAGAGTTTAGAAGTATGATATTACAAATGTAGACACCCAAAAATATCCATCTCTTGCAAATAACATGTTTTGCCCTAGGTACCCATGTCATCACCTAATTAGTTAAATCTTATTTATTTTGACTAATTTATTTTATCCCCTTTCAATCCCATAATCCTATCTTCTATAATTAAATAAATTAAGATTTATTTAATTATTCATGGCCATTTATCCCCTCTAATTAAATAATTATTTAATTAATCATTTATCTATTTTCTATAATTAAATAAATTTTATTTATTTAATTATCTTTCCACATCATCCCTCACCACAATCCAAATTAATTAAATAAATCAAATATTTATTTAATTAATAAAATCCTAATAAAAATCCTCTTGCTTTCTTTCTAAAAATTGCAACTCATGCATATCTAATTAATTTATTTAATTAGATATTTCATCTATTATTCCTCTCATCTTTTTAGGATTTATTTCCTTTAAAACAAAAAATCAATATCTTTCTAATCCTATCTTATCTTGTTTTATTTCCTCTTTTGTCTAATAAAGCAAAAATCCAATCCTTATCAAATCATATCAAATCTTATTCCCTCAACAAACCCTAATCATCCCTTGTCTATAAATATGGCCTCTCACAAGTCATTTGAAAGGCATTATCGAGTTTTAAAGTATCCTTATTCTGTCGAGTTATCTCCGCAATTTTTCTCCATCATATCCTATCAACGTTATGTTGCAATTGTGGGCAATCAACATCCGATCAATCATGCATGTATCACTTTGAGGTATTCGGAAAGTTTGGGTAAGAGGTATTTGCATTTTATTGTTTCTATCTTATGTTTATCCAAATTTCTCGTTTACAATTACTATCTTCAATTGTGTAGCCCTCATCATATATACTGGTTAGATTCTCTAGCTTCATTGTTAGTTCTCTGAAGAATGAAGATTTGGTTAGAAATAGTGAGGACTTGGTGTTGGAGAAAAGTTTAAAATATAATGATAAAAAAATGAAAAATGTGTGCATGAAATAGGCTACCCTTGTTTGTTCTTTTGATTATTTATATTCGTGTTATTTTTATTAGATTTGTGGTCTTTTAGAACTAGACAGAAGTTGCAGAAGGGGTTTTTTGTTTTGTATGTAATGTTTTTTCAATGTAATACAGATATATAAGCATGCAATGGAAACCCAAAAAATCTATGACAGATATGAGCAATATAATTAAAACCCAGTTCATAGAATCTCATGAAATGAATTATCATCACATACCCATTTCAAAATATTCAACTGTGTACTTCTATTGTAGATGGACCAGCAATATGAAAAGCATAAAACACCTCCGAATCACCCACAAATGATAGTTTATTTGCATATAGTTGAAAGTGACAATATATGTAACCCTAGGCGCCCATATTGAGAAGTACAATCCTCATCAAAACTTGAAATGGAGCTCCCAAAGTGTACGACCAGGATGATATGGTACAGCCTACACTTGGAAATGTACGGCCAACAATAAGGAAGTCTGCAGTCCACAAAATATGCCTCAAGCTGATATAAGTCTGCACTAGAATATATGCCTCTGCTGCTCACAACAAAACTGCTTGATCTTCATAGGATATCTTCTTTGAATCCCCACCAAAATGCATCAAATGAAGTACAACTGCAACCACTGTGTATGGCTGCCCAAGAGCCTCCTTGGGTGGTCTCACACCTGCAGAAAGCTAAAAACTAATGGAAGTTTTCGTCTTCAAAAGCCAGAGCTGGATAATTTCTCCAAACCCTCATTTGCAGAGCAAATAGCATAGTAAAATGTAGTGTTATGAATGAATGCCTTTTTTCCTTCACTTAACCTTTTTTATCTCCTTCATGAGGGTCGACCACTTTGAGGAGGGAAATATAATATTTTAAATTCACTTTATTCCCCTTGGGTGGCGTCCAAGTCCTTAGTGACTTATTGTGCATTTTACACCTTTACTTAGTCATTGACATTATAATATAAAGTCCAAGTATTAAATATGAATATTAACCGTTCGGACTTTAAAATGGAATAGCAAACAGACTCGGAATCCCATGAGCAATAGACTATCGGAAAGGTCTCATTGAAACGCTCCACCTCTAATCCTAAATTTTCCCAAATGGTCCAAACCCTAAATTACTAAAAATAGTAAGTTCCAGCCAAGGTGCCCAAAAACATCCAAACGAATTCCCAAAGTTCCCTAACCACATTGGTTAGTCTACGGGAACCATGTATAGACTAACACCCTCTAGAAAAGGAAACATTACAGTCCGCCCTCCCCAAGATTGCTTGCCTCAAGCAATCTTAGATCTGGATGCGTCAGAATTTGCTCATTTTCCCATGTTGCATCCTTCACTGGCAGGTTCTTCCATTTCACCAAATACTCCCTGATGACCTTCTTCCTCAATGTACGCTCCCTAGTGTCAATGATGGCCTTAGGTACCAAAACCAACTTCCCCTCTTCATCAAGAGGAGGCAACTTTGTAGAAGGTATCACATTGTGCCCCAGTGCGTTTTTGAGGCGAGACACATGAAAGACATTGTGAACCTTGCTGTCCGCCAGCAACTCTAACTCATAAGCCACCTCTCCAACCCTCCTGGAGATCCTGAATGGTACATAATATCATGGCTTCAATTTTTCTGCACCACTCTTCTTAAACTCTTTTTAAGAGTGGACTGTCTCTAAGGTTGCAACATAAGATACACCATATCACCAACCTCAAAAGAACGCTTAACCTTGTGCTGATCTGCATACTGTTTCTACTGGTTTTGCGCCTTCTGGATGTTCTCTCTTAAAGACCTCATAATATCCTGACTCTCCTGCAAGAGGTCTTTGGCCTTAGGTACTTTGCTATCCGCACACAACAAGTCTAAGAAACTCGGAGCCTCGTACCCATAAAGTGCCATGAATGGTGACATCTTAATTGACATGTGGAAAGTGGTATTGTAACAATACTCACCCAAGTGAAGCCACTTCACCCATGCCTTCTGTTGCCCCGCAATATAGTTCTCGAGGTACCCTTCCACCCACTTATTGACTATCTTAGCTTGCCCATCCGTTTGGGGGTGGTAACTCATACTGGGGGTGAGCTCTGTCCCACTCAACTTGAAGAGCTCCTGCCAAAAATTACTCAGGAACCTGTTGTCCCTGTCACTCACTATGCTTCGTGGCAACCCATGTAGTCGAAATACCTCTCTGAAAAATAACTCAGCAACCTGAGCTGTTGTATAGGTGGCTAAAATAGCAAAAAACTGTGCAAACTTCGTTAACCTGTCAACCACCACAAAAATGCAGTCCCTGCCCTGGGCTTTGGGCAAACCTGTAATGAAATTCATTGAGATGCACTCCCACTTCCTCTCAGGAATGGGTAAGGGCTGCAACAAACCTCTTGGGAAAGAGTGCTCATGCTTGTTCTACAGACATATTGGGCACTCCCTCACATACTTCTGAACTTCAGTCTTGAGGCCTTTCCAAGTGAAGCGCTCCCTAACTTGCCTGAAGGTTTTGAAGTAACCTAGATGTCTTGCCATAGGCAAGTCATGGAAAGCCCTCAAGATCTTGCTCTTCATAGCAGACCCTAGCACCAAAAAGATCCTCCCCTTGTAAATGATCAAGTCATTTACAACTGTGTACCTGTCATCCCTGGTAGTGCCATCAACAATCCCAGAAGCCCACTTATCTTTTGCATACTCTTAGCAATCATATCTCTCCAATCCTCTGCAATCTCCCCCAAAGCACACAAGTGAGGTCTCCTGGATAAGGCATCAGCAACTACATTCTTTTTCCCTTTGACAAAAACTATGTCAAAGTCATATGCCTGAAGTTTGCTGACCCACTTCTGCTGCTGGTCGTTTACATCCTTCTAACTAAGGAAATGTTTCAGGCTGTTATGATCAGATTTGACAACAAATTTACCTCCAACAAGGTATTGCCTGAACTTAGCCAATGCATGCATAATGGCTAACATCTCCTTGTCATAAATGCTGTAACTCCTCTCGGCACCCCATAACTTCCTGCTCTCAAATGCAATGGGGTGTTTGTCCTGCATCGGCACCGCTCCAATGCCTTCTCCTGAGGCATCACATTGCAGCTCAAAAGGTTTTGTGAAGTCTGGTATGACCAAGATTGGACAAGTACTCATCACCTCCTTAAATCTGTCAAAGCATTGCTGAGCACTCGTAGACCATTCGAAAGCACCCTTCTGAGTCAAATCTGTAAGTGGGGCAGCTATCTGAGAAAACCCCTTTACAAAGCGGCGATAGAACCCACAGAGGCCAAATAATCCCTTGAGCTGAGAGAGTTTCTTGGGTGGCAGCAAGTCTAAGATTGCCTAGATCTTCTCTAGATCCACACAAACAACCTCTGCGCTGATGATGTGTCCCAAATACAATAACTTTGTCATGCCAAACTCGCACTTGGACATTTTGGCATAAAGAAACTCCTGCTCAGGAATACCCAGCACAATATCAAGGTGTCTTAGGTGCTCCTCCCAAGTCTTGCTAAATATTAGTATGTCATTGAAGAAGATAAGTACAAATTTCCTCAGCTGCTCTTGGAAAACCTTATTCATACAAGACTGGAATGTGGTTGGAGCATTGGTTAAGCCGAAAGGCATAACCAGAAACTCAAAGTGCCCATAATGGCACCTAAATGTTGTCTTCTCTACATCCTCCTCTCGTACCCATATCTGATGGTACCCTAATCTCAAGTCTATCTTAGAGAAGAAGCATGCACCATGCAATTCATCTATGAGCTCGTCAAACCTAGGGATGGGATATCTGTTCTTGATAGTCTTCTTGTTGAACTCCGTGTGGTCTATGCACATCCTAAGTGTAATGTCCTTCGCCAGAACAATAGATGAAGCAAAGGGTCTCTTACTTGGCCTGATATGCCCCATCTTGAGAAGCTCATGAATAGCCTTCTCAATCTCATCCTTGTACCGCTTAGGATGTCTATAGGGTACCATAATAACTGTCTTGGCACCCTGCTTAAGCTCTATGACGTGTTCAAACCCCCTTGTCAGGAGGTCTACCTAGTGGTATGTCACTAAACACTTTGGTGTGTTTATCAACAAAGATTGGATCTCATCTGGATACTCCTGCTTCTGCTGCTTAGGCACCTCTGGGATCACAAGTATCTCAACTGCCCACTGTACCTGATCATGCTGCAGTATCCTCTCCATCCTCCGAATAGATACTGCTCTCAAATCACCATCTGACATTCCCCTCAGAATATGTTTCTGACCATCTACTTCAAACTTCATCTCCATGGTCCTCAAGTTGAGGGAGAATTCACCTATCATATGTAGCCACTTCATACCGAGGACTACATCCATGTCACCCATACCGACCACATAATACTCGGTCTGAAACTCATAGGTACTTAACCCGATGGTTAAGTCGGGGATCCTCCGTTTGCAAGTGATAACAAAACCATCTGCAATTCTAACCTTGAATCCCTCGAACTCCTCAGTCTTGAGTCCCCTCCATGCTACTAGCCCTTCGTCGATGAAGTTGTGAGTGGCTCTTGTATCTAGCAAGGTGGTCACTCTCTGTCCCTCCAATACTCCCTGTATCCTGAAGGAACCCTCTCTCTAAATCGCAGAAAGATGTGCTGTCGGTGGATCATCATCCTGAACATCCTGCACCTCTTCTGCTACATTCTCCACATCACTATTGTCCCGATCACTCTGTTGATCTGAATGCTTTGAAGCCGTCTCTTCGGCATAATAGTATTCCAACTGCTTGACTTGCCCCTCATTGGGCACTTATGATTGGGATCCCATGGGCCTTTGCATTTAAAACATAATTTCTTCGTCCTGTATTCATTAAGAGCATCATCGTCAAGTTTAGGAAAAGGTTTCTTTTGCTACCCTATATCATGAGATGGAAACTTCTTGTCCTTATCCTTCTTATGCAAGAAACTTTTCGACTGAAACTTGCTTTTGTAGGAAGAGAATTCCATATTCTTGGCCTTTTTGATTGCCTCCTGAAGTGAAGGCGGATTGAAACCCTTAATCCATCTATGAACAATACAACGAGTCTTCACTCTGAAATGTATGTGACCATGACTGACAACCTCTGGAACTCAGAAATGTATGTGACCATGACTGACAACCTCTGGAACTCAGGATCACCTTTGTCAATTCTGTCTATCAATCTATCAGTAAACTTTGCATAGGAAACAATCTAATCGTGGCCCAATGTAACAAGACCATGGTACCACCATTTGTGTGCAGCCCCATCCAAATGCAAAGTAGCATACTCAATGGCATCCCGCTTGGTCATAGGATTGAGCTACAAATAAGTATCTACCTTTTGTACCCATGCTCTAGCTGTAGTTTTGCCTGAGCCATCAAAGTAAGGAATGCTCATCTTTCCCTTTTTCTTTTGCAGATCCTGATTTTGTTGCCTCACTCCTCCCTGAGGTCTACTCCGTTCCCTGAAAGTTAGGTAAGCCTGGAAAGGCATATCAGCACGGAACCCAGTATCCATAGCTCTCCAGTCTCGCCAATATTGTGCATGACGAACTGTTTCAGTGGGCTCATGTACTTCCTCCGGTGGGATGTTCTCCTGTATAAACTAAGGCATTAGAGGTCTCGTGCTACCTGATCCTGCAAAGGTGCGTTGTGGGGTAGTCCGGTTATTAATTGAATGTTCTCCATTGTTACCATTGTTTGTGTTTATATTATTGTGTCCATTGTTTCCTCTCGCATGCTGATCAACACCACCATTGTTATTGGCATTGTTCCCAGCATTACTAGGTATCAAATGGGCAAGGATCTGTGTCAGTTCCCTTTGTGATCTATCCATCCTCTCGAACATATCACGCTGCCCTCTTGCTAAGTCATTCAGTGCATGCAACATGCTGGTCATATCCACTCTCACTTCGTCATACCGATCTCTACTAGACCTACCCTCTTGATCACCCATGTTTTCTGCAATGGG
Source organism: Cunninghamia lanceolata (assembly GCA_027924645.1). Lineage (NCBI taxonomy): Eukaryota > Viridiplantae > Streptophyta > Pinopsida > Cupressales > Cupressaceae > Cunninghamia > Cunninghamia lanceolata. The sequence continues at coordinate 11,277,846 of BSBN01000388.1, read as the reverse complement.
TTCTTCTTCCTTGTAAAGCACTATTTGTTGTTCCTCAGGTTCTGAAGGCTCACTGTATAAAACTGATGCCTGCTTTTCAAACCCTGAAGGCCACTCCTCCCACTGTTCCTGTTCAGCTTCCTTTTTCCTCAATTTTTCAAGGTATCACTGTTCTCTTGCACTGCCTCTCATAGAATATTACATGCAATCACTGTCCGACCATGGAATCAACATGCAAGTAAATGGGTAGTCTCAAACTGTCTTGCAATTGTGCACAAAGCTATAATCCAACATGCTGGTAGGAAAACCAGCTTTGATACCACTGAAATAGGCCACCCCTGTTTGTTCTTTTGATTATTTATATTTGTTTAATTTTTAGTAGATTTGTGGTCTTTCAGAACTAGATAGAAGTTGCAGAAGGGGTTTTTTGTTTTGCATGTAATGTTTTTTCAATGTAATACAGATATATAAGCATGCAATGGAAACCCATAAAATCTATGACAAATATGAGCAATATAATTAAGACCCAGTTGATAGAATCTCATGAAATGAATTATCATCACATACCCATTTCAAAATATTCAACTTCGTACTTTTGTTCTAGATGGACCAGCAATATGAATAGCATAAAACACCTCCGAATCACCCATAAATGAAAGTTTATTTGCATACAACTGAAAGTGACAATATATGTAACCCTAGGCGCCCATATTGAGAAGTAAAATCCTCATCAAAACCTGAAATGGAGCTCCCAAAGTGTACGGCCAGGGTGATATGGTACGACCTGCACTTGGAAATGTACGGCCAACAATAAGGAAGTCTGCAGTCCACAAAATGTGCCTCAAGCTGATATAAATCTGCACTGGAATATATGCCTCTGTTGCTCACAACAAATCTGCTTGATCTTCATAGGATATTTTCTTTAAATCCCCACCAAAATGCATCAAATGAAGTACAACTACAACCACTGTGTATGGCTGCCCAAGAGCCTCCTTGGGTGGTCTCTCACACCTGTGGAAAACTGAAAACTAATGGAAGTTTTCGTCTCCAAAAGCCATGGTTGAATAATTTCTCCAAACCCTCATTTGTAGAGCCAATAGCATAGTAAAATGTATTGTTATGAATGAATGCTTTTTTTCCTTCACTTAACCTTTTTTATCTCCTTCATGAGGGTCGACCACTTTGAGGAGGGAAATATAATATTTTAAATTCACTTTATTCCGCTTGGGTGGCGTCCAAGTCCTTAGTGACTTTATTTTGTATTTTACACCTTTTACTTAGTCATCGACATTATAATATAAAGTCCAAGTATTAAATATGAATATTAACGTTCGGACTTTAAAATGGAATAGCAAACAGACTCGGAATCCCATGAGCAATAGATTGTCGGAAAGGTCTCATTGAAACGCTCCACCTCTAATCCTGAATTTCCCCAAATAGTGCAAACCCTAACTTACTAAAAATAGTAAGTTCCAGCCAAGGTGCCCGAAAACATCCAAACAAACTCCCAAAGTTCCCTAACCACATTGGTTAGTCTACAGGAACCATGTATAGACTAACACCCTCTAGAAAAGGGGACATTACAGTCCGCCCTCCCCAAGATTGCTTGCCTCAAACAATCTTAGATCTGGATGTATTAGAATCTGCTCATTTTCCCATGTTGCATCCTCCACTGGCAGGTTTTTCCATTTCACCAAATACTCCTTGATGACCCTCTTCCTCAACGTACGCTCCCTAGTGTCAATGATGGCCTTAGGTACCAAAACTAACTTCCCCTCTTCATCAAGAGGAGGCAACTCTGTAGAAGGTATCACATTGTGCCCCAGTGCCTTTTTGAGGTGAGACACATGAAAGACATTGTGAACCCTGCTGTGTGCTGGTAACTCTAACTCATAAGCCACCTCTCCAACCCTCCTAGAGATCCTGAATGGTCCATAATACCGTGGCTTCAATTTCCTGCACCACTCTTCTTAAAATCTTCTTAAGAGTGGACTGTCTATAAGGTTGCAACATAAGATACACCATATCACCAACCTCAAAAGAACGCTTAACCTTGTGTTGATCTGCAGACTGTGGCGTCCAAGTCCTTAGTGACTTTATTTTGCATTTTACACTTTTTACTTAGTCACCAACATTATAATATAAAGTCCAAGTATTAAATATGAATATTAACTTTCGGACTTTAAAATGGAATAGCAAACGGACTCGGAATCCCATGAGCAATAGACCGTCGGAAAGGTCTCATTGAAACGCTCCACCTCCAATCCTAAATTTCTCCAAACGGTCCAAACCCTAACTTACTAAAAATAGTAAGTTCCAGCCAAAGTGCCGAAAACATCTAAACAAACTCCCAAAGTTCCCTAACCACATTGATTAGTCTATGGGAACCAAGTATAGACTAACACCCTCTAGAAAAGGGGACATTACAGTGCACCATGAAGGTCCATGAGGTTTCGAATGCCTTAATTTGGACTTGGTGGTGGGGGCTTCGCTCCTCGATCCTGCCTCGCATGGCAATAGGGAATGCACCAAGGGTTCTGCCCACAAACCCCATGAGGGGAATTGCCTCTCAACCTTGTTGGGGGGCGTTGCCCCAAGACTCTCGTGAGGGGCGTTGTCCCTTGATCCTGCTAGGGGCTCCGGCCCCAGACCTAGGCCTATGGCCGTTCCCCTATCATTCCCAAATCCAAGCCCTTGGTCCCCTCATTTTGAGTCTTTGTGGAACTATGTAATTTATTAATTTGAGGGCCATATGACATATGTAATCTTTCAATTATGACAAATCGATGATCATAATAGACTTATGTGCTCTCTAAATGCATTAATTTCTATTTTTTTTGTGTAATTATGTTTTTTTGGCTGAATTTTGTTGAATTTTTGCGAAGTCGTCGAAGTCAAAATCTTGGGTTGTCGAGTCTGCACTGAGCCCGAGTTTTCCAACTATGAAGTAAACCTAAAGCATCCCTAAATATGGATAAAGTGACATAAAACATCTCTGTTGCACATAAGGAAGTCAACTACAAGCAAGGGGTGGCAAAGAATTGGGATGTAACCCTTGCGTGTGCCAACTTGGATGCATTCGATACATAGCTTGTCACAATCACTTTAGAGGATCAGGAGATATCTGCCTAGGATATAGCTAGTGGTAGTGGCATTGTGGTTGCTTGTGGTTCAAATGAACCAAGTGATGACTTTGATGCTCTTGATGAATAGCAAGATGAAGATTATTGATTGTTTCTTGACTGGTTCCCTTTTAATTCATTAATTTAATTATTTCTTTTGTCTCATTTTATTTTATTCATTTTATTTTCCTTAGTCTTGACTTTTTCCTTTTACCTCTTTTTTATCTTTATTTTGGGTTTTTGTCTTGCTTTGGTGACTCATCTTGCTTTTTGTCCCTTCTTCGTTTCTTGCAACCCGTGTCAAAACTTTTTCCTCTCTCTTTTTAAAGAAACTGATCTGCAGTTTATTTCATTTCTATTCTCTTTCTCCTCCTGATGATGGATCACGGAGTGTGATCCGAAATGTTGATGCAAAAAAAGCTATACACAGTTTAACCAGAAGCTTTTCAATTCATGTCATGGACTGTGGAAATATCATGTCCTTGATTATTGATTGTATTTACTATTTTGGATTGATTGGACAACAATGTTTTATATGTTGTATTTTTATATATATATATATATATATATAGTACGGCTCTACCTAGCTGTATTGAACCTGGGGAAAAAAATGCTGTACTGTCAAACCCGAACCCCGAACTAGCAGCTTAGTTCTAGTTCCTTGTAAGTGTTTTGTTTCTCCCACATTATCTGCTTATTAGTGTGTGAGGTTAAGATGTTGAGTTTTGTGGTGGCTCGAATCATGATAGCAATAACTGGTATAATTTTTGAAGGGGGAACTTAAATCTTGTCACTTAAAACATTGAATGCTCCCTTCTTTTAATAGGATAATGGATCATGTTTAATGTTTTGACGATGGACAGTACAATTGAGTTAAAATTAAAGGTTTGCCAACTTTTACTTTTAAAACCATTTTAATAAATTTGTTCAAACATTCCTTGGCTCATTTTTTTTTATACCATATACAAACAACCAGCAAAGATGATCATCAAAGCTTTGAACAATCCGTCTTTATAGTTCCCATTCTAAATAAAAATATTCTAAAAATTCCTTTGATTTGTTTTTTATGTGCAAATGTTTTCTACAAAATTTTAGCTGCTATACTCCCCTTTGTTTATAATTTCTGTGGGTTGACCTTAATCCTACTTTATCTTCATTGACCATATTGGTTATTGTGCTTTTCTCTTTTCTCATGTAGTTGTGATAATCTTATATTGGAAACTTCATTCTATGATTTATTTCTTGCAAATGTGTCTTCTTAGATTCTGCGAAAAGGTGAGGGATTTAATGACAGCATATTGTGTCTTCAGGTATCTTCTTAAAGTATCAATTATCTCAGCACTTACATACAACTTGAGGTGAGTGGAGAACCTGGAGGCCTAGATTCCACAGATTTTGTATTTTCCTAGCTACATGAACTGGAATTCTAGTTTGGAGCGCATTCACTAGTTTATGATCTTTCACATCTTTTTTTTCCTTGGAAATCTTTCAATTTTCTAATTGTTCTCTCTCAACTTTTACTCTCAGAAGCATATTGTCAATACACAATCATCTGTCTTCCACACACACACACACACAAAAATATGTGGTGTATGTAGAAGTATATACAAAATTTATTGTGGTGTAAGAGATACAGGACTGGTCTTTCATACTTTGAGAAACATAATTGTATGAAAAACTTTGTGAACAATTCTAATGACATTCTTGTGAACATCCCTGGTAAAGGAAATATCTTTTGAACTTGAAGGGAGCACCTTGAGCGAAATGGGCCTTTCTATACATCACAATAAACCGCCCTTTTTATAGAGAGGGATTATAGAAAATCAATGAGGAATCAAACTGAGAGATCAGAGAAGGTTTTGCAAAGCATACCTGGTAAGTCTATTAGCCTGTAACTCATTAGTTGATATCCCTGTTTAGATAATTTTGTAGGGATGACTATATGAAAATGCCTTAGTGAAATCTGAAATAACTTGTGAATCTCCTTTCTACTTTTGTCATGATATCTCTGAAACTACTATATCAATCTCCAATGTCTCCTCTTTCCAAGCTGCACTTGGTCAGGGGATTGACAAAAGCATTGGCAGAGGGGAGTGGGGATGGTGAGTGGGAAACATGAGAGGCCATGTGGGAAGATATCCAAAAGAAAACACATGAAACTATCACCTATACTAAACCATTTCAAGCTCTCTACACAATAGAATCATAACTATAAGAGAGTTAAATCAAACAAAGAAGATTTCCAAGACTGGAAATGATCACAGAAAAGAGAAGGCCGGCTACAACAAAAAGCTCCCAAGCAACATAAGCTTCTGATTTCAGATATATTAGAGAATCATATCTTGGCATCATTCTCTATCTCCACCTCATACTTTTCCCAGTTTGTTCACTGCTTCTGCCTTTCAACCTCTTGATCTTCATTTTTGCGGAGTCCACCTCAGAAGTCATGTTCCTGTTCAAGGTTGCATTATGTTGCTGCTTCTTTTTCTCCAGTCGTTTCTTAGAATTTGCTAATTGAGTGCCCATCTGCGATTGCTTTTTGGATCATTTTTAGCTTCTTGTTCGATATTTCTCTCTCTACATTCATCCCCATGATCAGCTTGCTCATGGAGCAACTAGGTTATCCAAGGCTTTGCACATGCCTATTTATATTTATCCAAGTATTGAATCTCCTTTCATTGACCCTTGCCGTGGCAAATTACCATTAAAGCTTTTTTGTCAATATAGTTTAGCTCGTTGATTGACCCTTCCATCACATTGTTGTGTTCCTCTTCCATGATAGTATCTGCCTTTATCCTGACTGTATCACAATATGCCAGTGGTTAACATTTTGATGTAGTCTTTGAACATCTCCTCTCTCGTGCCTAGCAACCAATAAAAAATCATGAATCTTCTTCTACAATACGTCAGCCAACTCTTCTACATCAGTTTTTTGAATGTCTTTGACCAACACAAACCGCAATGCTGTCGTTTGTGTATTTATTTCAACCTAATCACCAGGTTCCTTTTTTCCCTCTTGAAAGAGGCACCATTTCGAATTGTTATGGTTTGGTGATTCTCTTGTTCTTGATCATGTGTACTGTCGCTGCAGTAGATTGCATCATCATTGACTATGCCATAGGTTGGGACTGTTTTCTTTTGCTCTTCTCAATGAAAAGACTTCCTATGTAGTGGCAGCTGCACATGGGGCCACTATCTAGGATGAGGTGCAAGAACAGGCTCTTGCTTTGAAATGAGTTCAATAAAAGGAAGGTGTTCTAGAATGTTGTTGGAGAGAAGGGATAAAGACTACTTTTTTGGAAATACGTTGACAGTAATGTCATGAGGCTCGGGGCTAGCAATATTGTTATTGTTATTTGGAGAGTAACTAACCACCAGTGTTGCATGGACACGGATACGGCTATTTTTCAAGACCCCCTAATATGAATACGGTTAGCTATGACAATATAAATGAATAAAAATATTTTATTATTTAATATATTATATTAAAATATAATTTGTTATTTTACAATAACATATTATAATTATTAATAAATGTTAAACTTATTAAATTTAAATACTAATATATATAATTATAATACATATTAAAATTTAAATACAAATATATATATATATATATATATATATATATAGCAAATAAAAATATATATTATTAAATAATCTATTATATTAAAATATAATTTATTATTTTAACCTAAATATTATAATTTTATTAATAATAAACATTAAGCTTAGAATATTAATCAAATACTAAATACATATAAAATTACAAACCATTTAAATATAATTAATGTTAATAAAATTATAAATTACCTATTAATGCCCATAAGGGCACTGTAAGGGGGTGCGTCTGTTGAGCTTGAGCCTGGAACGTTGTCCGGATTCCTATCCGGATTTGCATCCTGGATCTTGTCCTGAAAATTGTCCTCGTTCTGAAAAGTGGATCCTGTCCCAAAATCGAAGACTGGGTCTGGGTTAGACCTGGAATGCCTGGAATGGATCCTGGGCGACCTGCAAGTGTCTAGAAAGCTGTCCTGATTTGGTACAGAGTGTCCTGGACGGATTTTTGAGTTCATGCACGACCTGTACAATGTTGGATGGCCTGTATGGGAGCAGAGCAGGAGCTGGATCCGAAAATGTAAACAAGACAATGGATTTCAGGCTTGAATATATAGAGGTGGGGCAAATCTGGAGTCCGTTAGGACTGCATTAAATAATTAAGTACAAGGTGGTGGATTCACGAGCTGGAAACTGGGACCAGTGTGACCTGGGCGCTGAGTGTCCAGAATTTAATGCAGGAGTTCGTATTTAATATTTGGGTCTGGTCTGGGACAGTTGGGCCTGAAATGGGTCTGAACCTGGCCAACATTGGCATAGTGTGAGTTCCAAGGTGAGCTTGTCCGAGTTGCAAAGGGGCCGAGTGCCTTGGGGATTGAAATAGGTCCGAGTTGAGTCGACATAGGGCGAACTGGGCCTCGCATTGGGATAATGGACTCACGTTGGACTATGCAGAAGGGCATTTAATGCTGAGGGCTAAGCTGGACTAGTCCTAAAATGGGGCTACGCTGGACTGGTCCTAAAATGGGTCCGAGTGGCCTATGGGATATAGAAGGCATTTAATAAAAGTTGTGCAGCATTGAATAATTGGGGCTGTCCATGTGGGACGAGCTGTCCAGCGAGCCGTCGACATGGGGCGAGCTGTCCAGATGGACCGTTGGATTGGGTGGTGTTGTTTGGGACTTTGGATCTGCATAGGGGCTTTGGATGGCTGATCTAAGGCTGACATAAGTTGTAAATTGGACTTGGGCCGACTTGGATAAAGAAAGATGGTGTGTTGCCTATATAAAGGCAAGGCAAGTTCATTGTTGAGAGAGACTTGAAGAAGAGACTCGAGGAAGTTAGACTTTGGAGAGTTCGACATGGTTGCAGTGTTGCGAAGTCTTGCAGAGGATTGCGATGAGGACTCGGAGTCCTACATGAGTTTGAGGGGCAGAGCAGGTCGAGCTGGGCAATCTGGATGGAAGATTGAGTGACAAGTCCAGGGGGCTGCATTGGGGTCCTGAGATGGAGTCCAGAAATGGACAAAAGTTGGAGGGAGTTCCGAGTACTGGACCTGGAGCACGAGTACAAGTCTGCAACAGAATTGGAGTTTGGATGTGAGAACCTGGGGAGGTGAATCTGAGTTGGGCTGCATAAGTTGTTTTGAGGAGCTATGCTGGGAATGAGACCTGGAACTAGTCCAACTGGGACAGAGGTTCATCTTGGGAGCACATTGGTGCTGAGGCATTGGAATGCTGAAGCTAGACCGTTCTGAGTGCTGGGCTTGGAGCGAGTTGCTGGGCATGTACCTTGGAGCTGAGATGGAACAGGTTGTATGCAAGTTTGCATAGGACTGTGCTGAAGAATGAGTTGAGTCCGCTTGTGAGAGCTGGGCTAGACTGAATCTGCAAGGAGGATTCTGAGTTGTGCAGGGCACATAGCATTGGAGCAGTTTATGGGACAGTGGCATGGACTTGGATTGGAGAATTGGACTGACCTAGATGGGAGGTATGCATTGAAAAGTTGGATCTGCACAATTGGTTTGAGACTGTCTGTGTTGGGGCTGTATGCACAAGGGCAACATTTGACAAGGTCGAATGTTCAATTGAGGCTAAGTCTGAGTATGAGCTGGGACATCCTTGGATTTGGTCTAAGGTTCTGAAACAGTGTGAAGATGACTGTCCGAGTCAAGGTTTAGGACTGCTATGCAGAGAACTGTTCGGTTACCTATGGGGGTGATGTTCATTATAAGTGTGCCATGCATTATCTGCAGAGCCCGACCTGGAGACACAGGGCTAAGGGATGGATTTGTAATTAAGGACAAGAGGATGTAAGTCTGTTTTGAATGAATCAATGGAAAGCTATCCTACCCCATGTATAGTTGTAATGTGTTATGATGTTGGATTCTTGCATTGCATTGAGTGTTTGGAACATTGCTTAGTTTGTTACTGGTTAATGAGGTAGTGCAACTCAAATCCACTATGGCTAAGTTAGGACTACCAGTAGGAGGTGTAGTCTGGTATGAGTGAAAAAGTTCTATCCGCAAAGGGGGACCAAGTAGCCATAGCTAGTGCCACACGGGGCAGCCAGTCTAGCTCCGTGACAATTGGTGTCAGAGCAAGAACTGAGAGGACTGGGATCATACCCACTGAGTTGGTATTAGAGTTAGAAATAGAGGAATTGGTTTCAAAGCTAGCAGGAGGGATGGAGCTTGCATGTGTGACATCAGACCGAGTTGACCTGGGAGGTAGTCAGCAAATATGGTATGTGAGTTGGTATCAGGGAAAGGTGTTCTTGTGTGGAACAGGCTACAAGAGTTGGTATCTGGATGGGTATGCGGCTTGGTAGCCAAGCTGGTCTAAGAGTTGGATCAGGACAGACTCAGGAAAGGGTCTACAAGTGGGACTTGGGTCCGATGGACAGAAAAGGAGTTGGACTGCTTGGTGGCCGGATTTGCTATGCTGATGCTAGTGCTAGTGGACAGCTAGTCCCTTGCGCGGGTGGATTATGTTGGTATTTGGCAGAGCACACATGGATGTCAATCCAACACTATGGCAAGGTAGTGTTAACCAATTGTAAGGTTGATTTTTGCATCAATATCTGCATTGTTGTTGTACAGGACAATGTCTGAGTTGGTTCCTGGTCTTAGTCCAAGTGTTGGGGCTAGATCTGGGTATTGGAACGAAGGTCTTCATGAGGCAGTGAAGACATTACGAGGCTGAACTCCTTGGAGCAGAGTTAGTCTATGTGCGGATTGTTGCAGAGGTCTGGGATCTCGAATGCCACAGAGGAAAGATGGCAGGACTTGTGGACTGGGGTCCCGACATGAGCAGGTCTATGGAGCTCGTGGCATGCATGGAGTGATTCTGAATTTGGATGTGCACGAGACACCCGAGGAGAACGAAAGTCCAGGTTTGGAATAACACATGAAATTGGAGTGAAGGACATGAGTTTTGTCTTAAGGACAGAGCTGAGCAAGGAAGCAGATGGCGAGCTACTTGGGAAGTAGAGGCCATGTTGATGTTTGTTTTTCGACAAGTCAACAATAGAGTAAAATACAGAGTATCTGACTCTCTCTTGAACAAAGCCTCTCGAATGCTGAACGAAGTGATCAAACAAGATGACTCCAAGGTTCCTTTTTATGATTTTATGAGAGATAGCTCAGTGACTTGGTATGATTCTGCTGGTAAACACAAAGGGACTTACATTAGATTCTTCTTCTCTCATTTAGATTATCTCTCCTTCAGTGTGGATGACATATGTACAAACCTTCAATAATAAAGAAAAATAAAAAGGTAAGGGTTTAGGAAAACTAATCTAAGGTCAATGAAGCAATGATGATGATTGAACAGACAAACTCCTTGATAAACCTAACTTCACTTCGCCAAGGATGCCTACAACTACATGAAGTTGGTGCAATCTCCTAAGGTAAACAAAAGGTTTTCACATCATGAAAGCTTATACAAGCACCCATTGAATGGCGCAGCTCAAACAAGTATCCACGATCGAACTTATACAAATAAAGCTCAAACTAGCTTTACACAACACTTCATCAGTGATGAATGTTAAAAGCATGAGCTAGGAGTTGATCAAATATTCAAATACAACATACATTACATCAAAGAATTGCTAATCTACTTCTAATCTCTTTTGAAACATCCCTTCATTTCATCAAGATACAGGAAACCATGTTATTTCACAAGATAACACTTAACACCAAACAATGCTCCAATGTCTTTGCATTAATCTTGAGAAATATTTACAACAACTTCAAGGCCTCTCAGAAAATTTCGAGAGTCTCTCCTATTCTATTCCTACAAAAACTATCTCTGATCTCTATCTTACAAATGAGGCAACAAGGCCTTTATATAGAGCTCCAGATTACAATGAATGGCTTAGATCAATTCGATAGCCAAAGGCTCGGATCATGCCACCTCAATAGGTAGTTACAACAACTTTCTATTTTTAGTACAAAAGAGAGGCAATGAAGGCACGTTTTCCAATGTGATAAGGATAAGATGAAATCATTTAAAATATTCTCTACATAGGCGTCCCTTGGCTTCTTTTATTAAATGATACATTGAATGTAGTTGAAATGATGTGGCAACATTTAATTAGATGATGTGTTGTACTTGCCACATAGGTGCCACCTCAGCATATCTTGTGGATTTCAACTGTTAATTCAATATGTTTTATGCATATTCCCAAATTGTATCATCTGTATGATATCTTCGATGTGATTGCTTTGATGATGAACACTTGAGATGTATCTTGTTGATCTTGCTCTGTTCATTGTTCTTGTAAACTGGATGAGTATGATACATGTTGCTTCATTTGACTAACACTGTGATGCTTCTTCTTTTGTAGGTAAGTTGATGATCTTCCTTGATGCATCTTCATGAAGAGTAGATGATGATGATGTTTCTTACTCACCTTGTAGATGATGATGCTTCATTCATGAATCGGAGTAGGAGATCTCTCATGGACTTGAAGGTTTGAATGGAACTTGAAGTATGATGGATGAATGTCTTCGAACAAGATGATATGATGAAGATAAAGTAATTCTTCATGATGATCTTTGAAATTCCTCCAAGTGTGAATAGCATGATGATAACACCCTGATGCGGAGTAGATGACCTCTCAAAGGGAGTTTGAAGCTTAATGAATCTTGAAGCTTGAAGTATGATGAATGTCCTTGAACATGATACAACTTGATGATGAATGTTGAACTTGATGTGACCTTTTAGAGTGATATTTCCTTTGCAACTTGAAGACGACTTAGGTACTTGCTCTTAATGACTCCTTGACTTCACCAACACTCCTCTCAATGATGCAACTTGATGATGATCTTGAAGTGATCTCCAAAGGTGGCCAGCATGATGCTTCTTCTTGCAATGACAATTTCTTGACCTCACTCCTTGGATGAAGGTGTCTCCAGGGTTCTCGCTTGAAGGTAACTCCTCGAACAACTCCTTAGCTTTGTTAATGTTCCTACAAGACAAGATAAACGATATATCAATGACTTCATAACATATACTAATCCTTCTTCAAGCTCTAGGCGCTTATACATGTGAAAAGAGGAGCAAAAAATGCCTAACACAAGTTAGTCTCACATTCATCATTTTAAATGATTTCAAACAATTGCAATAGTTTAAAGGAGTCAATCTCCCTTATAAAGTTCATTTAAAAGGTATTTTCAATGCAAATTCTTCCTTAGGCGCCAAAATGATGTGATTTTGGAGAAAGTAGCGCCCAACTTTTTGAAGCTTTATACTTGCAATTTTACACTTCTAAGTGATCAATCATATCTTGGAATGATTTTACACTTCAAGTACCCAACCTTTTGATATGGATTGAGTGATTCTTTTCAAGGCGCCTATTGAATTGGCATGAAGGTGCAAGGGGCGCCTTGATCAACCTGGATTGTATTCGCTTGGATTTCTTATGACTTTAACACTTAAATGATATCTCATCTCACATCCTCAAACTCTATTCTCACAAGGCACCCATTTTTGATGTCATTTCATGAACTTCCTTCCAAGGCACCTAAATGGACTAATTTTGGTTAAAAATAGCGCCTAACCTCATTGTCTTCACACTTGCAATTTCATGTTTTAAATAGTAGTGGATGTCTTAGAAAGACCTCCCTCACCCTAGGTGCCATCATTTTTAAACATCCTTGGATGCAATTTAAGTCTAGGCCCTTATTTGGGTTTATTCATAGTTGAATGGGTGCCTAAGGTCCAAGATAGGTTCTTGACATCTTAAATGATTCATGCTTCCACTTTACAAAAACTTCATTCTCACTTCTAGGCACTAAAATCACCTCCATCACCAATTCACTCCAGGGCGCCATTTCACTTACTACAAACTTGTTAGTCTAGAAACCTTGATATAGAGCGCTCCTAAAGATTTAACTAGTCTAGGCGCCAATGATGATGTTCTACCTCAAGGCGCCAATGTAAAGGTACTTCACATGAAGGGCGCCGGAGTGAGTGAAGGCATAAGGTGTTCATAATGAAATGCTTGAATAATAAGGTCTTGAATGAATTCCTTATCTAGGCCCCATTTAAGATGGTTTGAATATCAAGGAGCGCCAAGGCTTAATCTTAAGTTTTAATCAGTTAAAGGCCTCTTAACCTTAGGCGCTACCCTTTGGAGGCTTTGTTTCATACTCCATTCAAGACATAAATTCCTCAATAAAGGCTTCTAAGTTGAGCGCCCTAAACACAATGACTTACTCAACCCTACTTCCTAGGCACCTACAATGGTGATACAAATGCAAATGGGTGCCTAGACATCACACTAATCTTTCAAACCTTATAACCCCTTTCCTTCCTTCAAGGCGCTCAAAATGATGATATAAGTGACCACAAAACCTTCAATCAATCTTCACGACATGTTCCTTCCTCAGGGCGCTCAAGGTGACTAACTCACTCCTCAATTCCCTATTCTAGTTTACTCCAAGTCCCATCCACTAATTCAAACAAACCTTAAAACACTCTAAGGCGCCAAAACTTCTCAAAAATCCATATAAGGGCGCCAAAAGGTGCGCCTTAGGTTCAAGATAAGTTCTTTTTACTCACTTAACTTTCTATCATTGCAATTGATATGAAAAAGGAAACTCTAAGACTTACCATTGTAGGTTGATTTCTAGCAAGGCGCCAAAAGGTGGCAATTTTGAAGGCAAGGGGCGCCTAAACTTATAATGTGGATTTTGCGGACTTAGATCAATCCTAGAGTCTTAAGGAAAGAGATATCTCTTTAGGCGCCAATTATAATTGACTTGGACCTCACCTCTTATCAAGGCGCCCAAAAATGGTGTCTACACTTGCAGAATGCGCCTAAAATTGAAGGATGAATTGGCGCCTTGAGTAAGTTATTTTTGTCAATTTTCAATGCCTAAGACCTTCCATCTTCAATATCAATCAAGGCGCCATCTCTTGGAGTGTTTGAAAGTTGATTTTCCTCTAGGCGCACATTGGAGTCTCCACCTTAGGCGCAAAAATGATGTTACAGAAGTGGAAAAACACGCCTAGCCTCCTAGAGCGAATTTGCGCCTAGAAGTGGAAGTCTCAGAGTGTAAGGTATATTGAAAAATATATTTAAGTATAAGTTGAGAGATTGAATTTCTTATACTTTAAATATTTTTCAATATACCTTTCAGGAGTTTGAGATAGGTCTCGAATCCACCGGATTTAACATGTAGATTATAGAATTTGGAGGATCCACCAGATTTCAGACTTAGTCAATGTTTTCAGTGTTTCAGGATTTCAGTCTACCAGACTTAGTCATTTTCAGGATCTCAAACATACATCAGGATTGGAGTTAGTTTAAACATATCATGCTCTTTCATGGTAAGGCGCCAAAATGAAGTAGTCTAATGCATGAAGGGCGCCTAGACTTGAATTTGCTCATTGTTGACATCTTTAAGGCTCTTCAACACTTGATTATACCCCTGTGAGACCACCTCATCCTTAGGCGCTATCTATCATTGATCTGAACTTCATCCCACATCAAGGCGCCTAAACTGGCAGGAGCAACAAGGAATGGGCGCCTAAGATCAATCACTTCAACTCAAGGCGCTATCTGATGATCATTTGAACATGAAAAAGGCGCCTAACACTTGTGGGTCATTCCTTTGTTGAATTCTTTGATGTTTAAGGTCTCTTATGCCAATTTCAATCAAGGCCCTATCTAGGAGAGGTTGGAAGTGTGTTCTCCTCGGGGGGCACATATGAATCTCAATCTTAGGCGCTGGTTTGGGTCTCTGCAAATGGGAAAATGCGCCGAAGCAAATTCGCACCCGAAACCAAAAGTCCCCAAGTCAGGATGTTTGAGATAGGTCTTAGATCCACCGGATTTAACATGCAGATTCTAGATTTTTGAGGATCTGCCAGACTTCAGACTTAGCCAGATTTCAGACTTAGCCAATTTTCAGGATCTTCAGGATCAGGATACCGGACTTAGTCATTTTCAGGATCTCAAACATTAGGATCAGGTCATCAAGGGGCTCTAAGACTCAAACACCACTGACTTCGTCATGCAATAAACTAAAGACATCATCAAAACTTCATGCAAAGCATCAGAGCTCAAAAAAGGGGGTCCCCATTTGCAATGGGGCGATGTGTGATTAGGTCACAACAGGCCAGAGCTAGGATCAAGTCCGGAATAGAGTGGCTCTTGGATGCCCACTTTGCAGAGAAAGGATTGTCTGCTACAGAAACCGAAAGAAACAGAAAGCAAGCAGACTGTGGACAAGTAGGTGGAAGTTGCAGGACGACTTAAGAGGGCAACCCAGGAAGTTGTGTGGATCTTGGATCCATACTAGAACAAGAATTCTTGGCCGTGCTGAGAAAGAGTTAAGGCCTAATTCTTGCATTTGGACAGATTAGCTACCTGGACATGTGAAGGACTTGATGGTTGTGGTACAACAAGATGGAGCATGAGTTCAAGAAGGGGAGCTCACCTGTTTGGAACACTGGAAATGGGTCTGGAGTGTTAGTATGTTGCTTCAGAGTTGTGGAATTTGTGTTAAGAGTCATGATAGCGCAAGAGACTACAGAATGGGGTGACAGTTAGGGTCCGAGTCAAGGACTTGGACACAGGAACAACAGGGCTGCTGAGTAAGTTGGAACTGAATCTTGGGACTTGGTGCAGGAATGAGGTCTGTTTGGCTAGGATGGCTGGACTGGACACAAAAAAGTTGGTTCAGAGATGGACACAGGGGGAATTCGTTTGACAAAGGACTGGAAACCTCACTTGCCTGGAGACGTCTGGGAAGGGATCAGGTGGAAAAGCTTGAAATAAGAGTTGGTCTGGATAGAGGAACGAAGAACTTGTTTCGTCCAGTGAACTCACAGAAAGTGATTTGTGAAGTCCTGAGTGACTGCTGGGACAGTGTTCCAGGACTGTTTTAGATATCTGTATGCAGGAAGTTGGTGCTAGAACCCGCACTGATGAATGACAGTTGGTATCCGATGTTGAGGTCAGTACAGAAAGTCCAGAGGGAATGGATGAGTATGGATAAGGATTTGTGGGTAGTTGCATCACAAATAGGACTGGGTGTATGGACAGAAATAAAATTCTTTATATGGACTTGGGGAACTAGGTTGATAGTCCAAGTTGAAAATTTTGAAGACATTGCCGGGGATGCAATGCACAGGTGAGTTCTGTGATAATATGGAGCCTTGGGGTCAGTTTTGTGACAGGGTTGTGGAGCTTGCAGAATTGTTTTGCACTTAGTTTCTCTGTGCTCGATCGTTGGATCAAGGTACCGGCGCTGAGGGCGTTGCATATCTTATTGCAAGTTCTGTTCAATTTTCTTCTGACAATAAAATATAAAATTGTGGATGTCTGTGTGCTGTGTTCATTTTCAAAATCTGTCTTTCAAGGGGTAGCTGCAGGCTGTGGATGTCTTTCAGCGGACACCCAGGACCTGACTGCATCAGAAAGATGGGCTGCATGCAAAGGGGTTAAGGTAACTAGTAGAAAGTTTCAAGGGAATTTTGTACTTAAACCTGAATTGTTTAGCTTTAGGTGGGTGCAAAGACAATGGGAATGCAGATGTCATTCAACAGAAACTGTTGGGAGACTTGAATTAAGATAGAAATAGACATAGTATCTATCCAAATATAATCAAAGACATTGATCAGAAAAGTTTGAAATGCACAGCTAATGATTTTAAACCGTTGGCAGACATAGTATCTATCCAAATATAATCAAAGACATTGATCAGAAAACTTTGAAATGCACAGCTAATGATTTTAATTTTTAGTTGCTCTTTTGTCTTGCGTTTTATTTATTTCGAGAAAAATGTAATGCTTATTATTTTGTGGTCTTGATTGGAATTTTAGGGCTAGTGACATGGCTGCTTTACAAGCTGTTTTGATAGACCAACCTAATATTCCTACAGATGAAGGTATTTTATTGTTTGTTTACATGGTACACAGATATACCAACTTAGGGTGTCCACGATCCAAATTGTCATTTGGGATATAAATTGAAATTATTATGATACGTTGCAATTGTGTTGCTTGAAAAGTAATGAGTAATAAATATATCTGTTTTGGTTTTTTTTGCAGTACAATTTATTTTTAACATAATATTTGCAGAGGAAATATCTTAACATAATGACTTGGTGCCCATACCATAAGGTTGGTGGATTGTTCTTGAGACAAATGTTCTAGATATATCTTTTTTATTTAAGTGCATATGAAATTTGTGTTGCAAGCATGCGTTGAAAATTTATCGTATGACCTTGTTGCTCTCTTGAAGTGCAGAAACTTGGACTTGGATTTAAAGAATTATTGAAAGGTCAATACTACAACACAATTAAGGCATATTGATGAAATATTCTTAATGAATTATTTAACTAATACAGTCTAGCTACTTTAGGTTCACTGCTCTTGTTTCCTATCCTAGTTTATGGCAACATCAAAATCATATGAGATCTTGAACTTTTAATCCTAAATTTTATTTGAATATATTTGAAAGATACTGAATGTCTAGTCTAATGATTGGGGTTGTCACCCACTAGGTGCAGGGCAAGTAATATTGCTCTCTTTCAAGTGCCCAATTTCGGTATGCAGCTTGTCTGGATGTGTGCATTAAGACGTTAGTGGGATGCAAGAGTAAGGAGATGATTGTAATGTTTTATGACCAAGCTTGACGGCTTGACTACTATAAGAAACTTCATCAATTGTTTCAGGTTTAACTTCAAAGTTTTGGCAATTTCACATGATTGTAAACTCACACTTTGTTAGATTATATGTTATATGTGATTTAAATGAATAGAGATAGGGAAATCTTTTGCCCATGTGTCTGTGAATGTGTACCTGCTTCCTTAATTTTTTTAAGAATATAACTAAGTAATAAAATACATATAATCTTTTCTGTGCATTGCTAGCTCTAACCGGGGTAGCAGAATTCATTGTTATGCAAGATGCCCAACATATGACAACATTTTTGTATATCATATATGTTATAAATAAGATGATCAGGTGAGGTGTATTGCTTTTAACCGGAAAGGTCATAAATAACCAATTGTGTTGAATTTCTTAGAACATTTTCTAAATTTCTTGAGTTACACGTCTACACCAATCTTTAACTATAGAGGATGATAGGTTTTATGAGGCTAGATAATATTTTTTATTTTTTATCCCACTGCCAAATTTTAGTTTCTCTTCAATGGTTTTCAAACCATAGTAGATCATCCATCTTAAAAAACATTTCAATACTAATTTTTCAATTTAGTTTAAGATTAAGTTCAATACCTAGAATATAACATTTTGGATGATTCTTAAATGAAATTATAGGGTAGGTTAACATTTTGGATTTTATCGATATTTGCTGTTAGACTAGACTTGTTGCAGTTACATTGGACACCTATCTATGTTTTTACGATTGACTTTGAATTTGACATTTGCTCATAAAGTGTTTATGTATTATGTACCAAGCCTAAAAATTCAAAGGGAATTCTTAAAATTCAAAGGGAATTCTTAGTCTGTTAAGACATTCTAAAAGTTTTTCTCTAGATTAATTTTCTAAAATCAACAAAAAAGATATTTATTATTATGTGAAATGAAAATAAATAGATTTCTAATGGCCTTTGAGATGTTAACTTATTTTCTTTTCTAGCGTGTTTTATCTTGTTCATTAAATCTGATTCTTTTCAACAATAATCAAATAGCATTAAACTAGATTTATATTTAAGTCAAATAAAAGCACACGAAGTTGGGAATTGAAATGTAATTGGAATTGTAAAAGAAAAGGAATAGGCATAGAGGCATGTTTATTTGCAGTTTGCTGTTTATCAAAAGGTGATAGAAGGTTGGAGGAACAATTAGAAAGTATTTTGGCAGCGTACAGAGAAATTTTAAGTGTGAGATGTAAATGACTTAACAGACATGCTCGTGACGAGGGGCCACACTTGTGTCTTGTGTTAGGTGCTAGTGACCTCAAACAAATGTTAGTGTTGTGGTGTCCCATGACTCTGAAATTTGTTGGAGCTGCTCACGAAAAAAGGTGATTTTCCTTGGTTCTTACTAAATTTTGAAATGTACCTCCAACATTAAGATATGTTTGTCAAAATTTATGAGGGGAAAATTAGTTATAGGCAAACCCCTAATCAACATCTTTTAGCTCAAAGGATGAAGATTGGAAAGTGTGAAATCTATTATAAAATGGTGTGTGCTTAGAATGAGGATGGAAACCCTAGGAGCCTTTCTAATGGAGTAGTGGTGTGTCATGCAATGGAGGAGAGAAGAGTGATGTAATGGTCTAATATGTGCTAGGGATTTAGGGATAGAAGCTCATGGACTAATTGGTCAACAAGTAAGGATTTTGCAACAAGGGGTTTGGCAATGGGGGAAGACTTGGGGCTTGAACGAAAACTTAGTAAGTGTTGGAGAGTGAAATATTGTGAAAGGATGTAAAGGGTGGCCAAAAAACCTCCAACTAGGTCTTCAATGGATATTTGTGAAACTAGTAGACTTGCAGTGGTGAATTATGATGAAAAGTTAGTAAAGAGCTATGGTAGAATGCAAGAGTGTAAGAAGACAACAACAGAGCATGAGAGGGCATGAGTGAGTGAGTGAGTGAGAACAAGAGATAGTTCAAATGAGGTCATCAATATACTTTTAGAGGGTTTTTTTAGAAGGCCCTTCTGGTGAAATAGACAGTATCAAAAACATGGTAGGGTTTTTGGAGGGCAAATATTTGAATTTTGGTAGGGGGCACTACGACCAACTAGGACACAATAGTAGAGGCAAGGGGAAATGTCTAGTTTGGAGTAGAGTTGGTCTGGGTTGAGTTGATTGTCACATCATTGTGGGGTTTATGGCTAGAAATTGGTCAAAATGAAACCTAAACATGACTAGGTGTGGTAGACACTAAAATGTGTCCAAAAGAGTGGAAAGGTTGAAGTATGTAATTTTTGACTTTGCATTTTGCTTGAACTTTAGCAAGCTTGTGACCTATAGTGAGACAAGTATGATAAACTAAATAAAAGTGTAGATAAAATATTGAATATGTAAAGGATACATCAAAATTATACATGAGAGCTATGCTCTTTACTTCTTAACTTCCTTTTGCTCAAGTATCCATTTCAAATATGTAATGCACACACATAAGAAGAAGCATTTACTAATCATTGAGAAGAAATATGTAGGAAAATAGCATCAAACACTAGAAACTACAATATACTTTTGTTGAACCCAAAAAGAGAAAGAACAAGGGATTTGTGGTTGATCATTTCAATGAAGATGTAAGGAGATAGGAATGCCTTTGAAGAAGCCACCTTAGCATGTAATTGGTTTTGAAGGAACCAACTAATTGTGGAAACAATTGTGAAAGAGCCACCTAATCATGGAAATGATTATGAAGGAGTAATCTTGGCATGGAGTTGAAAATGAGATATGCTTGTGAAGGAGCCTATGCAATGAGAAGTTGATGGTTGCATAGGAGCCTACACAACGGAACTAGGATCTGGTTTTGACATAGCCATTGAAATATTGAGTGTGTGAATGTACGTGCTCTCAAATTGATTGGATATGAGAAGTGTAATCAAATTAAGGAGTATAGTTAAAGGAAATGAATGCCAAATTGTAATGTATAAGATAGAACAACATGAATAATAAAATTTAATAAAAAAGGTGTCACCCTAGGAAAATGGTCAAAAATGTGTCTCGATGTCAAGAGAAAAGAGGAAGCAAACATGAAATAAGCAATGGATACAAGTAGGAACAACATAAGAAGAAAGATATAATGCTCAAGAGTGTGGAGAAGCATGAACTTAGGTGATGACACCACAAGGACCAATGTATGGCTGCCCTAATGGGGTTGCTCCCATATGAAGGGTAAAGAGTTAAAGAGCATGAGTATATGTTAGGCAAGAATGTGGAAATGCTGGTCATAACACTAAGATAAAAGGGCATAGGGTTGAATTAGTGTAAGAGATAAGGTGAAATTAAATGAAATGTACCATTTAGTAAGAGTGTGTGATAATGTAGCATTAGAAAGTAAAAGATAAATGTGGAATTAATAATAAGCATGCAAATGGAATGAACAACATGGGATATGATGCCTAATAAGGTTTTGAGCATATCATGTGAAGATGTTTGAGATAGGAAAGAAAGAAAAGTAGTAAAATGTTAAAGTAGGAGAACTAAGAAAGGAAATTGATCAAGTGTATAACATGAATTAAAAAGCGGGCATGAGAATGTAATAGATATGAAGCTACTTGAAGTGGCTAAAGTCATGCCAAATGTGAATGGTGCAAACCAAAGGTAAAGTTTATAAGAAGCATTTAGTGTGAAAAGTATGTGAATGTAGTAATATAAATAAGTGAAAACAAATTTATTGTGATGACCCTTAGCTAAAATATTCATATAAAATGCTTAGATTTTAAATACCCACTAAAATATTTTGATAATAGATTGTAGAAATAGTGAAAGTATAAAATACCCACAACACATATAATAGATTTGCACATGTAATACTAGATGGAATTGAATAATTCATTCAAACATTTCATTAAATACATTTAGGTTACAAATGATTACAAAGATTCGCTTCTGTTGCAACTACAAATATATTCTAAAAATAATGTTGAAATCCTCCAAACTTGATGTGTAGATGCAACCTTCATATGAATATGCCCTTGAGAATCCAAAGGGTTTTTGTCCTTTGAACTCTAGGAAACCAATGGGGTTTTTTCCATTGATCTCCAAAATCTAAGGGTTTTCATTCTCAGATCCAATAGTTGAACATAAGTGCTCAAACTAAAATTGGGTTTGTTGATAAAAATGGCAAAAAATGCAAATTAATGAAGCTACCCACCTTATATAGAGGTTGAAGGCTTAGTGTGGGTGCACACATGCTAAAAAGGCATTTGAAAATTTCCCACCATTTTATCACATTCAAATTAACAGCGTCCTTGGTTGAACATGGTGATAGGTGAACTCTTTGTTTAAATGGAGGGTCTAGGAAAAAGGCATGCCTAAAGATTTGAGGAAATATATATGTGAAGGATGCAATGGCAAGAGAGACCAGGGAATCAAGAGTTAGGATGCCCCTCAAATGTATCTCCATTTGGTATGTTAGCATTATGTTCTTTGTAGGTCAAAAGTCAAGGGTTCAAAGAATGGGATGCAAGGATACTAGGATTTGAGGGGATGCTAAGGTTGTGTGCCAAGATAAGCAGAGTGGCAAGACATTGGGGAATGAGTTGTCATGATACTTGCTAACATATTTCATAAGAGGGATGATGGTAGAGAGAATCCTGAAGGTCCAGGAGAGGGATGCATGATAGGGAGTAGGGATTAGGCTTTGGATATACTTGATATAGGAAGGGGTAGGGATCGTGCTTCGACGATACCTGATGTTGGAGGGAGTGGGGATCATACTTCAGAGATACTCGATACAGGTGAGAGCAGGGATCATATTTCAGAAATACTTGATGCAAGAGGGAGTAGGGATCAGGCTTTGGGAATACCCAATGCAGGATAGATTAGGAATCAAGATTTGGAGATACCTAATGTATGAAGGACTAGGAGTTGGAGGAAACAAGATATTGATACCAATGGGGATTAGGGGTCGGGGATATGGCATACCTAATACCAAAGTTATGAGGGAAAGGAAAACTCACAAGTCTACATACCTGAGAGTAGCAAAAGAGCGAGGATTGGGATTTGGGATTCCAAGATATAGGACCCTTTAGGTATGTTGATAGGGAAATGTCTAGGAGTCTGTGATATAGCGAAGGTCAAAACTTGAGGATATTTGATGCTGCAAGGATTAGGGATAACAATTCTATCACACCAAGTGTAAGGAGGGAAATAAAACTCTAGAAGCTTGTGAGATAGAAGGAAGCATGGTTGCAAGGGTGTAGGAAATGAAAGCGATGCATGTTAGTGGAGGGAAGTCCAAAGGTCTAAAACATGAGGAACTAGGGAATTGAGGACTTGAGGGAGATAATAAATGAAAAGGGACACCAACATGGGAAAGTCCATATTTCAAACAATCAAGACAAAGTGGGGGTTTGGGAAATGGGTAAATGAGGGAAATTGTACCAAGGCAAGGGAAAACCTGAAAAAGCCATAGAAGGCAAAGGATTGGGAAAGCAGGGAAGTAGGGAATAAAAGAAAGGTATAACAACATGAGAAAGCCCAAAATCCTACTAAGGTAGGAAAGTAACCTAAACACTCAAACTCAAATAAATTGGAAAGGGGACATTACAAGGTTGCCTTTCCTAAAATTGCTTGTTCTCAATCAATTGTAAATTTAGATGCTCCAAGATTTATGATTCTTCCCAAGTGGTATCCATTGTAGGTGGGTTCTTCTAATGAAGGAGATACTTTGTGATGGCTTTGTTTCATAACTTCTTCATCCTTGTGACACCAATGGCATCTAGTACCCATATGAATGGCACTCCATTAATGATGAGTGTTAAATTAGTGAAAGTTAGTGCATCATAAACATACAATGCCATAAGTGGAGACATACCAATGAAAATATAATGGGTGTCATTGTAGTAGCAATCTCCTAGGTACAACCAATTTACCCATGATGCCTATTGACATGTGGAATAGTCTCTCAAGTCTCCTTCCATCCACATAATCACTAACTTTGCTTGTCTACCTAGTTGTGTGAGATAACTAGTACTGGAAGTGAGCTTAGTACTAGTCAAGTAGAACAATTCTTGCCAGAAAGAGTTGAGAGATTTGTTATCCCTATCACTAAAAATGATTTTAAGCAAACCGTG
This sequence comes from Cunninghamia lanceolata, assembly GCA_027924645.1. Classification (NCBI taxonomy): domain Eukaryota; kingdom Viridiplantae; phylum Streptophyta; class Pinopsida; order Cupressales; family Cupressaceae; genus Cunninghamia; species Cunninghamia lanceolata. Next base: position 11,253,942 of record BSBN01000388.1, on the reverse strand, counting down.
TAGCCTAAACTCCTCTTTAAAAATTAAATTGAACACGTCAAAAAGGCTTGTGATGAAGTCCATGAATACATTTTCCCCTTCTTCATCAGGGATAGGCAATGGTTGTAATGAATTTGTAGGAAACACATCCTCTTCTTTAATTTGATGGTAGGTGGTGCACTCCCTGTGCTTGAGATCATCATCCTTGAAACTCTTCGATGAGAGTCTCTCTCTTATTTTCCTACAAGTCTTGAAGGATCTAGATTATCCCACCGTGAGTGCAACATGCAAAGCTTTCATAATCTTTTGTTTTATCTTAGACTTAGGCACTAGTAGGATTGCCACATACTTACCATCCTCCACATTTCCATACAAGATGCTAGCAACAAATGTATACTTGGCATATTTTTTCATGATAGAAGCCTTCCAATCAACAAAATTGACAAAAAATGAACCAAGAGTGGACATTCTGGAAAGAACATCAACCACTAGCTCAAAAGCACATACTTGGAGCTTACTCACCCATTTTTGTTGTTGATCCCACGTCAAAATATTATGATTTTTCTCAACCACACATCTACCACAAACCACATGTTGTCCAAACTTAGCTAAAGCATGCATGATGGCAAGAATCTCCCTGTCATGAACGGAGGAACCCTTTTTTGATTCTTTCAATCTTCTACTATTAATTGCTATGGAGTGCCTATTTTGCATCATAATCGCTCCAAATTCTTCTCTTGAAACATCATATTCTACAATAAGAGGTTGTGAGAAATTTGGAATAGCAATTACAGGACATGAGTTGAATACTTTTGTAAGCTCCTTAAAATCATCTTGTGCTGTATCAATCCTTGCAAAAAATCTTATCTTCCTCATGTTGGTTAGTGGTGTTGCTAGTTGTGAAAGTCCCTTAACAAGCCTCCTATAGTAGTTGCATGGTCCCAAGAGTCCCCTCAACTATGTTAGTGTGGTAGGGGGTGGTCAATTCAAAGAGGCTCAAATCTTTTTTTGATCCACATACATTCCTTGAGCACTAATGCCTTGGCCCAAGTATAGAGCTTCTATGACCCCAAATTCACACTCAGATCTTCTTTTGTCAATAGAGCTTGTTGCCCTAGAGTTTCAAGGATCAAATCTAGGTGCCTCATATGATCCTTACATGTTTTGCTACATAAAAAATATCATCAAAAGATATCAAAACAAAATTTCTTAATTGACCACTAAATACCTAATTCATTATGGATTGAAAAGTGGTTGGTGCATTAGTCAAGGCACATAGCATGGCCAAGAACATAAAGTGTCTAACATGGTGTTTGATAAATATCTTGTACAAATCTTTCTTGTGGACACCAATATGATGGTAAATGTGAAATCAAACTTTGAGAAATAAACTGCCCCATGTAGCTCAACAATGTACTCACCAATCCTAGGTGTGGGGAACTTGTGTTTGCTTATCTTCCTATTCAATGCTTGTAGTTGATGCATAACCACATGATACCATATTTTTCCTTCACAAAGACCACTAACGAATTAAATAGGCTAGAACTAATGTGGCCCTTTTTAAGCAACTCCTTACTAGTTTTCTCTACCTTCCTTTTACACATCCTCAAATGGTGGTAAGGATTAACCATGACAGGCTTAGAGCCTAGTCCCAACTCTATAATGTGTTGGTATCCCCTATTGGTTGGTAGTCCTAGAGGTAGAATATTGAAACCATACTATGTTGATTTAGAAGAGTTTGAATATCAAAATGATGACTATGTTGCTTACTAGACAATGAATTAGTGTGCATGTCCTCCATCACCAAGTAACTTTCTACCCAACCAACATGGATCTTGCAAGAAGTCATCTTTGGTGATCTACTAGAGATACTCTTAAGCACCGTCTCTTTCCCTTAAGGCTTAAACTTGAGCTCCTTGGATTGATGGTTGTGTAGAAATTCACCAATGAACCAGGTGCATGATGGGATCATAAATTTGTCATCAACAATGATATTGAGCCAATAAAAATATCAGCCTCCATGGGTCTCTCAAGATCTTATTTTTGGAGTCCTTTAGTTATAACATTGGGATCCCACACAATCTTGCATGAGCAATCTTAGTTTTAAATACAAGATCCCTATGCCATTTCCTACCAACATCTATTGTTGGCAATATTGTCATTGATGTCAAAGAGATTGTTGTCATTCATGTCAAAGGCGTATGAGTGAGATTGTTGTAAATATTGTCATTCGTATCAAAGGAAAATTAATGCCATAGAAGATCCTTATGAAGGTGTAAATCACACAATAAAGAAATTGGTCTCACTATAGTTAATGATGATGAGAAGGAAAAATCTAGTGAGATATTAATATCTTCTTCAAGCATATATACATGATGGATATTGAGCTTATACAAGGTTGGATTTTTGTCCAAATAGTGTTGGAGTAATATAAGTCATACAACATTCTTCAAGAAAAAGAATTATAGCATCGAAAAAGACACTAATGTTGTTGAGAGAGAGTTGCAATCTAACAGACACGAAGTTGAGAAAATAAAGACAACAATGCAAGGTATAATTGGTGAAATTGGTAGGAGACAAGTCGACAATGATCGACAAAGGCTAGCAGATAGATGCAATTGTTGATTATTGATGCTCACATGCATGCAGAAGTACGAGAAGTTTTTTAAAGACTTTTATTAATTAGGAGTGCATGCATGAATTGTATTGTTAGTACAACTATTTTTAGATTTCATGGTGATCATGCATTAATTTATTTTTAGGTTGTAAACTATTTTTTAAGAGGCTACAAACCTCTACAATATTCAAGGCTTTGTGATGTGTATGCAAGCCTCAAACTATTGCGAAATAGTCATTTCAGAAATAATACATGTTTTTGCGTATGTTATTGGTTAGCAATGTTATTGGTTTTGGTCTCTGTTGTAAGTGGCTTTATTTTCTGCTATTATAATTTCTTTATTAGTAGGTTGGGCCTGTATAAAATCTTCATTTGGTATCAGGGTATAGATTTTGGCTTTGAGGTCCCTCTAACAATTGATCATGTCAAATACTAACTCTTTGCCTATTCCTGAATTTAATGGAGATGAGTATGATTATTGGTGCATCAAGATGATGACTTTTTTGATAGGGAAAGAATTATGGGTGCAGAAATAGGTTATGATGAGACAACTAATTGGAACACCCTTGCAGCCAATGATAAGACAACTAAGAAGGAGGCTAAAAAGATGAATGCTCAAGCATTGTGCTACATTCAAATAGCTCTAGATAAGAGATTATTTCCAAGAATTGCAGGTGCAAAGACAACCAAGGATGCCTGGAAGACTCTACAAGAAGCTTACCAAGGTAGTGATCAAGTCAAAGTTGTCAAGCTATAGACATTGATAAGAGAATTTGAGAATTTGAAGATGGAAGAAGATGAGAGTGTGAGTGATTATTGTGTAAGAGTAAAGGATGTGGTCAATAAGATGGCTACTCTTGGAGAAATTGTGGACAAAGAGGTTTTGGTTAAAAAGGTGTTAAGGTATCTAACACCAAGGTGGAATAATGTTGCAATAACCATAGAGGAGAGTAAAAATTTGTCTACTCTCGAGTTTGATCACTTAGTTGGATCTCTTATGTCTCAGGAAGAGAGGCTTAGGGACACGTTTGGAGAAAGTGATGAGAAGGATTTTTCTTCAAAATTACAGATTACACATAAAGATGGTGCTAGTAGTAAAAGCAACCAAGGATAAGGCAAAGAATGGAATCTGAATTATTCAAGAGGTTCAAGAGGAAGAGGTAGAGACAGATTTGATAAGAGAAATATCTAGTGTTATCATTGTAATAGGTATGACCACTTTGAAAAGAGAGTGCAGGTTAAAAGAAGGTAATAAAAATAAAAGTGTTCATTATGCTCAAGAGGGTGATGAGGCTCCTCAAAATAATTTATTTTTATCTTATGAAAAAACTGAAAATGTTTCTAAAGATGTTTGGTATTGAGATTCGGGATGTTCTAACCACATGTTGGGAATGAGAAGCTTTTTTCTATAATGAATGAAAGTTTCAAATCCAAGATCAAGCTTGGTGATGACAAAACATTGGAGGTTTTTGCAAAAGGAGCTATGGAAGTCGCTACTAAATAAGGTATGAAAAGTGTTAAGGATGGTTGTTACACTCCACAATTAAATCATAATCTTTTGAGTGTTGGGCAATTGTGTGAGAAAAATTATAGGATGGTGTTTGAAAATCAGCAATACATAATTTATGATAAGAATCAAGGCAATGGGGTGGTTATGGTTGTGCCTATGTCAAAGAATAGGATGTTCCCATTGAGGTTTGGCGAACATAGCGACAATCTTGCTAATATGGCATATGAGCACACAAGTTGGTTGTGGCATCTCAGGTACGGACATTTGAATTTCCATAGCTTGAAGATTCTAACATCAAAAGCATTAGTTTCTGGTTTGCCTAAGGTTGAAAAACATAAAGAAGTTTGTGAAGGATGTGCTAAAAGAAAACATGCAAGAGAGAAATTTCCAAAAGGCAATGCGTGGAGGGCCCATTATCCACTTCAGTTAGTTCATTCAAACATTTGTGGTCCTATGCAGACAAAGAGTTTGGGTGAGTCATCATATTTCATTACTTTTATTGATTATTACTCATGAAAATGTTGGGTTTAATTTTTGAAGATCAAGGATGAAGCCCTTGAGACATTCAAGAGGTTTAGAGCCCTTGTGGAAAATGAAAAAAGGGTGTAGTATCAAATGCTTGAGGACTGATCGTGGAGGAGAATTTTGTTCAAGAGAGTTTTAGAATTATTGTGATATGCATGGCATCAAAAGACAACTCACCACTGCTTATACACCTCAACAAAATGGTGTAGTTGAAAGGAAGAACCGTATAGTGGTTGAAATGGCTTGAAGTATGTTACAAATAAAAGGATTGAGTAATTCTTTTGGGGAGATGCAGTTGCTACAACAATTTATATTCTCAATTGAAGTCCCACTAGTGCACTTGACATGGTGACACCTTATGAAGCTTAGTATGAAAAAAAAATCCTAATGTTAATCATTTCAAAGTTTTTCATTATTTAGCTTATGTTCATGTTGCTGATCAAAAGAGATAGAAGTTAGGTCCAAAGAGTGAATCATACATTTTTGTTTGGTATAGTGAACAAAGTAAGGCTTACAGGTTGTATAATCCTTTCACTAACAACATTGTTGTGTCAAGAGATGTGATTTTTGATGAAGGGGGAGTTTATGGTCATCAAAACGACCATGTTGATAAGTCCAGATCTATTTATAATGGTGATATTATTGATGAATTTGCTAATGAGTAGCCTACTAATATTTCAATTCCAAGTACTAGAAATCCACCAAGCAGCCCCACATCTAGTACTTCAAGTCCAAGTTCTACAAGGAAGATAAGTTCTTCAATTCCAAGTGCAAGTCTAGCTTCCAGTCTGAGTTCTAGAAGGAAAGTAAGAAGCCTCAGTGATATTTTTTAGAGATGTACACAAACACATGAAGAGAATCCTCTAGGTGAGACTGTAAATTTTGCTTTACATTCACAAGTAGTTTTTGAACCTTTGAAGTTTACAAAGCTTCCACATGACAAGGAAACAAATTGTACTAGATGGGTCTACAAGACAAAGTACAACAATGATGGTAGTCTTCAAAGACATAAGGAAAAGTTAGTTGGAAAAGGCTTCATTCATAATGATTATCTTGTGAGACCACTTCACATCAAGGGGGAGTATGTTGATTATTGATGCTTGCATGCATGCAGAAGTATGAGAAGTTTTCTAAAGACTTGTATTATTTAGGAATGCATGCATGAATTGTATTGTTAGTTCAACTATTTTTAGAGTTCATGGTGATCATGCAAAATCACGGAGATCATGCATTAATTTATTTTTGGGTTGTAAACTATTTTTTTAAGAGGTTGTGAACCTCTACAAATATTCAAGGATTTGTGTTGTGTATGTAAGCCTCAAACTGTTGTGAAACAATCCTTTCAAAAATAATACATGTTTTTGTGTATGTTATTGGTTAGCAATGTTGTTGGTTTTGGTCTCTGTTGTAAGTGGCTTTATTTTCTGCTATTATAATTTCTATATTAGTTGGTTGGGCTTGTTTAAAATCTTCAGCAATTATTGGAAAAGCAAGATGTGGGTAGATTACTCTTGGCAACAATCTGCAACAAATTGATAATTCGATTGAGTATTTTTCCCCAAGGATAAACAATATAGTTTTGCAAGCAAAATGTTAGCACCAAGATATGGCATTATCCATCACCAACATTCTTATTCCTAAAGGAACATGGAATAAGTATAGCAAACCCATAACATGAAAAGTATAAGGAGTTGACATTGTTCACTAACTAGAACCATGGAAGTGGATGATAGTGAAAATGCACTCAGCAAGCAAAGAGCACCCATGTGCCAAAGAATGGAGATCTACAACCACATGGCAGATATGGAGGAGTATATATTTCCACTTGTTGTTACGATAGTGCACTCAGGACAATATGAAGATGATTATGAGAATGTGGTTTATACATATGATGAGGAACAATGCACGTTGCAAATGAATAAAGATCTAATGATAGACTGAGAAACTTTGATCGGTCAAGGAACTTTGAGAGACAAAGGGAAATGAGAATAATCGTAGGAGTAAAGTCAAAGATTAAATTTATGTGCAACTAAAGGTGGTTGACTCCCTAAGTAAAAGTGCCTCCTTAGTGAGGATTTAAACAAATTAAATTTAAAGTTAAGAGGTTGACTACACAAATTAAGAAGCCAAAGACAAATGTAAATAGTGTAAAAACATATATATATATATATATATATATATATATATATATATATATATATATATATATATATATATATATATATATAGCAACGAATATAATGAGAAATGTATCGATTATGATAAAAGAGAGAAGTGGTTATAATAGCAGAGAGTAGAGATTATATAACTAAAGAGGCACGATTTGTTAAGGAACGACAATTACATTTAATTAGAAGGCATGTTCATAGTGGAGAGTGGTGTCTTTAAATCACACTCTTTCAAGAAGAGCATGAAGGTATATAAAGAGTTTTGTGATTTGTGGTAAAGTGTGGTGAGTGGAATAAAAGATATATCTCATATACACCAACAGAGATATCACATGCAGACTTGAAAAAGGTATATGCAGATTTAAAGAGGATATGTGAAGATTAATAGAGGAATGGAAGGAAGCAAGTGGTTGAAGAAAAAAATATTATCATACAAACACAAGAGGAGACTAAAATAGAAATTTGATTAAAGTAGATTTTGTGAAGATTTGTGAGTAGATATATGAACATATTCGATAAGAGATTTTGAGCATGTGAGAGATCTATGATGGATATATGTGTGAAGAGATAAGGAAAGAATATGCAAGCGTGTGTGAACATACAAGCATATCTATGGTTAATGAGAAGAGGGAATCATAGAGTGAATATATGAAGGAGATCAGATGTCCATCATCCATTGAAGAAGCAACATCATGAAGGTGGAACCTTGTTGTAGAAGTAGGTGCTTCCTAAAGGAGAGACTGGTGTCTCTTGCTAAGTTGATGCTTAGCAATGGGATTGGTGCCTCCAGTAGGTTGGTACCTAGAAATTGTGGGGGTTGGTGCCTACAAATTGTGGGGATTGGTGTCTCCAATAGGTTGATGCCTACAAATCTTGTAAAAGAGTTTTATATAAGCAATATTTTGTCTTGGATTTCTCCTGCAAGGGTTTCCATGTAAATCTTGTGTTCTCCTTGTGTTGCATAATTGATAGATCATGTGTGATTGATATTGATATGGTTGTTAAGTTTTGGAAAAGTAAAAAGATTATATTATACTGATTCACCCCCCCTCTCAGTATAATTGTGTGCTCATCAATTGGTATCAGAGTGGGTTCCTTTGAATAGTCTAACAACTAGAAGGTAGATTTTGGAAGCACACATGGTAAAAAGAAAAGGAAATACTTGGGAAAAGGAAATACCGAGTAGAGTATTGATCAACAAGCACCAACAAAACCAAATGCAAGTGATGAAAAAGAAGCAAGCAAAAGTGATGGGGTGACAAATGGAACACACATGGCAACATAAAAGAAAGATGATATCTTTGAAAGAGAAGATGACCTTGTGAGTGAAAGAAAAAAAAAGTTAAAAGGGGAAGAGAATGTTGAAATGGATTTAGAAGAAGAAAAATTTGATAAAACGATAGACATGAATTTAGAAGAAGAATATAATGAAGATGAAGGATTAGTTGATCTAGAAGCAAAACTCATTTCTGCACTAGATGAGATCAAGAGGCTTAGAAAAAAGAACCAGAAACTAGAGCTACAAATTCAAGAGTACAATGAATGTAATGTAGAATTAGTAAGAAGCCTTGAAGAATCTGAGAAGATAATCGTCGAGCTAAAAATTTAGATTAAAGAAGGAAATGAGATTAGAGAGGAAGTGAGAATCTAATTAGAGAAGAAGGAAGAAATTTGTGAAAGCTTAGAATCTGAATTTGTCTCCTTGAGAAAGGAATTGGAGAAAGCAAGTGCTCAATTGAACAAAGACTTGGAGAGTGAGAAGAGTATGAAATGTTAGACAATATTCTCAATTCCCAAAGGCCAACTTACAATAAAGGTGGTATTGACTATGAAGAAAGTCAAATCTCAAATCCCAAAGAGTCATCAAAGAAGACAAATGAGGTAAAGCTGAAGAGTTATGCATATGCCCTCAAAATCTCGATTACTAATAGCAACAAGAAGAAGGAAAATAATGCTCCTCAGAAAACCAACACTTCTCTCAAAGACAACAATGATAAATTCAAAAGATCCTTACCTACAAGGCAACCACACATTACCAAGTTTAAACATTCTTTCTATGGTTATTGTTATTCTTGTAATAACTTTGGACTTAAAGAAATAGATTGTTTGACACATGCAAGAAAATTTGATTGGAACAAGAATAGAAGTTCTTATGAGTTACCAAATAGAAATTACAATATCATGTTATAAATGCAACAAATTTGGCCATAAATCAAGAGACCGAAGAACACATGCCAGAAGTTTCGGGTCGAACAAAAATGGAAGCACCTAAATGGTTCTCAAGACAGAACTATAATCCCTTCGCTTCTTCAACAGTTTATAATGTTATTTTCTATAAATGTAATAAGTTTGGGCATACATCACGATTTTGTAGAAGTTGTCTTGTAGATCCTAGACAAAACAAGGTGGATATCCTAAGCAAGAAAAGGAAAGAACCTATAAAAGTTTGGAAGAGAAAACAAGAGCAAGAGCAGGAAGAATCTATGCTTGTGCAAACTACACTTAATGCACAAGTAGTATCACCAAGTTCATAAGGAGAAGTACAAGTTCAAGGGGAGCCAACCATTGCATTATCTTTTAGCTCCATGGAGAAGACAATTCAAGATAGACAAGCTAATGCATATTCTATATGAGCATTCCATTTTCATTGATCAAAAGGGGGAGAGTTATAAGAAAAGAGAATGATATGGTAGTAGCAGACTACCTATTAGAAAGTTACCATATGATGAAGTGAAGGAGAATTAATGTCAAGAGCCTAGAAGACTTGAGACAATGTGAGAAGGAAGAAATCGTGATAAAGATGTTTATAAGACTAAAGTTGATGAGAGAAATTTCTAAAAACTTGATAGGAGGATGAGAATGATCCAAAGAAATCTTTGCCTAAAGAGTATGTTTGTATATTTGTATTTGACAATTTTTTCCTAGAACACACAAGCATGTATTGGCAAAAGCAAAATGAATTGATAGTGGAAAGTTGGATGGTAGTGTTGATGCTTATGTTAGAATTCACATTAAAGGAGCTCTTATTGATGTAATAATGCCATAGAAGACATGGATGGAAGTATAATGAACATCCCTTTACCATTTATGTAAAAGGGGGAGAGTTATAGAAAGGTGGAGACTTACAACATGGTAGACTTATAGGAGAAGGAAGAATGATGTCGTTGATGTCAAGAGAGAGCCTTACAGAAAGGGGGAGCATCAGAAAAAAGAGAGAGAATCACATCATGAAGAAAATAAGTATGTTACTTCCCTTTTCTATTGATGTCAAATGGGGAGAGATATAGTAAGAGGGAGCGGTGCAAAAGGAGAGAATTATGTTCGTGTTGCCATCAATGACAAAGGGGGAGATTGTTGGCAATATTGTCATTGATGTCAAAGAGATTATTGTCATTGATGTCAAAGGCGTATGAGGGAGATTGTTGCAAATATTGTCATTGGTATCAAAGGAAAATTAATTCCACATAAGATCCTTATGAAGGTGTAAATTACACAATAAAAAATCAGTCTCACTATGGTTAATGATGATGAGAAGGCAAAATCTAGTGAGATATTAATATCTTCTTCAAACATATATACATCATGGATACTTCCCTTATACAAGGTTAGAATTTTGTCTAGATAGTGTTGGAGTAATATAAGTCATACAACATTCTTCAAGAAAAAGATTATAGCATCGAAAAAGAGGCTATGTTGTTGAGAGAGAGTTGCAATCTAACAGACAAAAAGTTGAGAAAATAAAGAAACAATGCAAGGTATAATTGGTGAAATTGGTAGGAGACATGTCGACAATGATTTGAAAAGGCTAGTAGATAGATGCAATTATTGGAAAAGCAAGATGTGGGTAGATTACTATTGGTAACAATCTACAATAAATTGATAACTTGATTGAGTATTTTTTCCCAAGGATAAACAATATAGTTTTGTAGGCGAAATGTTAACACCAACATATGTTATGACATTATCCATCACCAACATTCTTATTCTTGAAGGAACATAGAATAAGTATAGCAAATCCATAACATGAAAAGTATAAGGAGGTGACATTGTTCACTAATTGGAACCAAGAAAGTGGATGATAGTGAAATGCACTTAGCAAGCAAAGAGCACCCATGTGCCAAAGAATGGAGATCTGCGACCACATGATAGATTTGGAGAAATATAGATTTCCACTTGTTTTTATGATAGTGCTCTCAAGACAATACGAAGATGATTCTAAGAATGTGGTTTATATAGATGATGAGGAACAATGCATGTTGCAAATGAATATCGATCTAAAGATAGACTGAGAAACGTTGATTAATCAATGAACTTTGAGAGACAAAGGGAAATGAGACTAATCACAGGAGCAAAGTCAAAGATTATATTTATGTGCAACTAAACATGGTAGACTCCCTAAGTAAAAGAGCCTCCTTAGTGAGGATTCAACAAAATAAATTTAAAGTTTAAGAGGTCGACTACACAAATCAAGAAGCCAAATACAAATGTAATTAGTATAAAATCATATATATATATATATATATATATATATATATATATATATATATATATATATATATATATAATGAGAAATGTAGAAATTATAATAAAAGAGAGAAGTGGTTATAATAGTAAAGAATAGAAAAATTGTAATTAGAGTGGTATGAATATTGGAAGAAGTGCAGTGATTATAGTAAAAGGATTAGTGGCTACATTTAGTGAGGAGTGGTGAATAACTAAAGAGACACGATTTTTTATGGAACAACGATTACATTTACTGAGAAGGCATGTTCATAGTGGAGAGTGGTGTCTCTAAATCACACTCTTTCATAAAGAGCATGAAAGTATATAAAGAATTTTGTGCTTTGTGGTAAAGTGTGGTGAGTAGAATAAATGATATATCTCATATACACCAGCATAGATATCACATGCAAACTTGAAAAAGGTATATGCAAATTTAAAGAGGATATGTGAAGATTAATAGAGGAGTGGAAGGAAGCAAGTAGTTGGAGAAAAAGATACATCATAAAAACACAAGAGGAGAGTAAAACAGAAATTTGATTAAGGCAGATTTTGTGAAGATTTATGAGCAAATCTATGAACAGATTTGATAAGAGATTTTCAGCATATATGAGAGATCTATGATGGATATATATGTGAAAAGATAAGGAAAAAATATGAAAGTGTGAGTGAACATACAAGTATATCTATGGTTAATGAAAAGAGGGGAATCACAGAGTGAATATATGAAGGAAATCAGATGTCCATCATCCGTTAAAGCAACATCTTGAAGGTTGATCCTTGTTGTGGAAGTAGGTGCTTCCTAAAGGAGAGATTGGTGTCTCTCACTAAGTTGGTGCTTAACAGTGGGGATTGGTGCCTCTAGTAGGTTGGTGCGTACAAATTGTGAGGGTTGGTGCCTCTAGTAGGTTGGTGCCTACAAATTGTGTGGATTGGTGTCTCCAGTAGGTTGGTGCCTACGAATCTTGTAAAAGAGTTTTATATAAGCAATATTTTGTTGTGATTGATATTCCTATTATTGTTAAGTTTTGGAAAAGTAAAAAGATTCTATTATACTGATTCACCCCCCTCTAAGTGTAACCATGTGCTCATCAATTGGTATTAGAGTGGGTTCCTTTGAATAGTCAAACAGCTAGAAGGTTGATTTTGGAAGCACAAATGGCAAAAAGAAAAGGAAATAAGGGAAAAGGAAATACCAAGCAGAGTATTGATCAACAAGCACCAACAAAACCAAATGCAAGTGATGACAAAGAAGCAAGCAAAAGTGATGGGGTGATAAATGGAACACACATGGCAACAAAAAAGAAAGATGATATCTTTTAAAGAGAAGACGACCTTGTGGTTGAAAGAAAAGAAAAGTTAAAAGGGGAAGAGAATGCTGAAATGAATTTAGAAGAAATTTTTTTTGATAAAAAGGTAGATATGAATTTAGAAGAAGAAGAATATGACGAAGATGAAGAATTAGTTGATTTGGAATTAGAACTCATTTCTGTGCTAGATGAGATCAAGAGGCTTAGAAAGGAGAACCAAAAACTAGAGCTAAAAATTCAAGAGGAAAATGAATCTAATGTAGAATTAGTATGAAGCCTTGAAGATATGAGAAGATAATAGTCGAGCTAAAAATTTAGATCAAAGAAGGAAACAAGAATAAAGAGGAAGTGAGAATCTAATTAGAGAAAAAGGAAGAAATTTGTGAAATATTAGAATCTAAATTTGTCTCCTTGAGAAAGGAATTGGAGAAAGCAAGCGTTCAATTGAACAAAGACCTAAAGAAAGAGAAGAGTACGAAAATGTTAGACAATATTCTCAATTCCCAAAGGCCAAATTACAATAAAGGTGGTATTGACTATGATGAAAGTCAAAGCTCAAATCCCAAAGAGTTATCAAAGAAGACAAATGAGGTAAAGTCGAAGAGTTATGCATATGCCCTCAAAAGCTCCATTACTAATAGCAACAAGAAGAAGGAGAATAATGCCCCGCAGAAAACCAACACTTCTCTCAAGGACAACAATGATAAATTCAAAAGATACTTACCTCCATGGCAACCACACATGACCTTGAGTTTCAACATTCTTTCTATGGTTATTGTTATCCTTGTATTAACTTTGGACATAAAGAAATAGATTGTTGGACACATGCAAGAAATTTTGGTTGGACCAAGAATAGAAGTTCCTATGAGTTACCAAATAGAAATTACAATATCATATGTTATAAATGCAACAACTTTGGTCATAAAGCAAGAGACTGTAGAACACATGCAAGAAGTTTTGGGTGGAACAAAAATGGAAGTACTTATGGGTTCTCAAGAAGGAACTATACTCCCTTCTCTTCTTTAGTGGATTGTAATGTTATATTCTATAAGTGCAATAACTTTGGGCATGCATCACGATTTTGTAGAACTTGTCTTGTAGATCCTAGACAAAAAAATAAGGTGGATATCCTAAGCAAGAAAATGATAGAACCTATAAAATTTTTGAAGAGGAAACAAGAGCAAGAGAAGGAAGAATCTATGCTTGTGTAAACTACACTTCATGCACAAGTAGCATCACCAAGTTCATAAGGAGATGTACGAGTTCAGGTGGAGCTAACCATTGCATTATCTTTTCGCTCCATGGAGAAGACAATTCAAGATAGATCAGCTAATGCATATTCTATTTGAGCATTCTATTTTCATTGATCAAAAGAGGGAGAGTTATAAGAAAAGAGAATGATATGGTAGTAGACTACTACATATTAGAAAGTTACCTGGATATAATGAAGTGAAGGAGAATTAATGTCAAGAGCCTAGAAGAATTGAGACAATGAGAGAATGAAGAAATCGTGATAAAGATGTTTATAAGACTAAACTTCATGACGAGAGAAAATTTCAAAACCCTGACAGGAGGATGAGAATGATCCAAAGGAGTCATTGCCTAAAGTGTATGTTTGCATATTTGCATTTGACAATTTTTTCTAGAACACACAAGCATGTGTTGGCAAAACCAAAAGAAATTGATAGTGGAAAGTTGGATGGTTGTGTTGATGCCTATGTTTGAATTCACATTGAAAGAGCTCCTATTGATGTAATAATGGCATAGAAGACATGGATGGAAGTATAATGAACATCCCTTTACCATTTATTTAAAAGGGGGAGAGTTATAGAAAGGTGGAGACTTACAACAAGGTAAAGTTATAGGAAATGGAAGAATGGTGTTGTTGATGTCAAGAGAGAGCCTTACAGACAGGGTGAGCATCACATAAAAGAGAGAGAATCACATCATGAAGGAAAGAAGTATGTTACTTCCCTTTTCCATTGATATCAAAGGGGGAGAGATATAGTAAGGGAGAGCAGTGCAAAAGGAGAGAATTGTGTTTGTGTTGCCATCAATGACAAAGGGGGAGATTGTTGACAATATTGTCATTGATGTCAAAGAGATTGTTTTCATTGATGTCAAAGGCGTATGAGGGAGATTGTTGCAAATATTGTCATTGGTATCAAAGGATAATTAATGCCACAGAAAATGCTTATGAAGGTGTAAATCACACAATAAAAAAATTAGTCTCACTATAGTTAATGATGATGAGAAGGCAAAATCTAGTGAGATATTAATATCTACTTGTGAGCGTTAGCCAGTAGAAGATATCAATTAAATGCAAATAAAGATTAAACAGAGGAATGAAAAATACACAGAAATAATAACAGCGAGAGACAAGTTTTAACATGGTTCACCCAAACTCGGGCTACATCCACCAACAAAGAGTCCAATATTATTATCTAGTAAATCAAATTGATTACAACCAGCAATCCTTGCAACTCAATACCGCTACAAAATGCTACAATACATCAATACAAACCCTAACCCTTAGCTGCTTTTATCAAGCCTTATGTTGATTACAAAAATAGGGTTTTTTTATGTTAGCCAATAGAAAAATAACTCCCCACGCCTTAATAAAATAATAAAAAATTGTTGGAGGCTTCGGGGGCGCTGCCCCTTGATCCCACCCTGTATCACGACAGGGACTGTGCCAAGGGTGCTGCCCCTGGACCCTGCAAGAGGTGCTGCCCCCAAACCCCTGCGAGGGGCATTGCCCCTTGACCTCGTTAAATAATTTGGCGGGAAACCATGCCGATAAAAGTGGGGTAAATTTAACCTCTGAGTCTGATTAGGCTCCATATAACAATACTACTTCAAACATATATACATGATGGATACTTACCTTATACAAGGTTGGATTTTTGTCTAGATAGTGTTGGAGTAATATAAGTCATATAACATTTTTCAAGAAAAATATTATAGCATCGAAAAAATATAACAGATAGGAAGTTGACAAAATAAAGACACCAATGCAAGGTATAATTGGTGAAATTGGTAGGAGACAAGTTGACAATGATCAGTAAAGGCTAGCAGATAGATGCAATTATTGCAAAATCAAGATGTGGGTAGATTACTCTTGGCAATAATCTATAGCAAATTGATAACCTGATTGAGTATTTTTCCCCAACGATAAACAATATAGTTTTGCAGGAAAAATGTTAGCACCAAGATATGTTATGGCGTTATCCATTACCAACATTCTTATTCCTGAAGGAACATGGAATATGTATAGCAAATCAATAACATGAAATGTATAAGGAGGTGACATTGTTCACTAACAAGAACCAAGGAAGTGGATGATAGTGAAAATGCACTCAACAAGCAAAGAGCACCCATGTGCCAAAGAATGGAGATCTGCAACCACATGGCAGATATGGAGGAGTATAGAGTTCTACTTGTTGTTACAATAGTGCTCTCAGGACAATATGAAGATGGTTCTAAGAATGTGGTTTATATAGATGATGAGGAACAATGCACGTCACAAATGAATAATGATCTAATGATAGACCGAGACACTTTGATCAGTCAAGGAACTTTGAGAGATGAAGGGAAATGAAAATAATCTCAAGAGCAAAATCAAAGATTAAATTTATGTGCAACTAAAGGTGGTCGACTCCCTAAGTAAAAGTGCCTCCTTAGTGAGGATTTGAACAAATTAAATTTAAAGTTTAAGAGGCTGAATACACAAATTAAGAAGCCACAGATAAATGAAAATAGTGTTATATATATAACCAGCAAATATAATGAGAAATGTAGCAATTATAATAAAAGAGAGTTCAATGGTTATAATAGCAGAGAGCAGTGCTTATAATTAGAGTGGTGTGAATATTGTAAGAAGTGCAGTGATCATAGTAAAAGTATCAACGACTACATTTATTGAGGATTGGTGAATAACTAAAGAGGCATGATTTGTTAAGGAACAAAGATTACCTTTAATGAGAAGGCATGTTCATAGTGGAGAGTGGTGTCTCTAAATCACACTCTTTCAAGAAGAGCATGAAAGTATATAAAGAGTTTTGTGATTTGTAGTAAAGTGTCGTGAGTGGAATAAAAGATATATCTCATATACAGCAACAAAGATATCACATGCAGACTTGAAAAAGTTATATGCATAGTTAAAAAGGATATGTGAAGATTAATAGAGGAATGGAAGGAAGCAAGTAATTGGAGAAAAAGATATATCATACAAACACAAGAGAAGAGTAAAATAGAAATTTGACTAATGCAGATTTTGTGAAGATTTATGAGCAAATCTATGAACAAATTTGATAAGAGATTTTGAGCATATATGAGAGATCTATGATGGATATATATATGTGAAACAATAAGGAAAAAATATGAAAGCATATGTGAACGTACAAATATATGTATGGTTGATGAGAAGAGGGGAATCATAGAGTGAATATATGAAGGAAATCAAATCTCCATCATCTATTGAAGCAACATCCTTAAGGTGGAACCTTGTTGTGGAAGTAGGTGCTTCCTAAAGGAGAGATTGGCATCTCTCGCTAAGTTGGTGCTTAGCAGTGGGGGTTGGTGTCTCTAGTAGGTTGGTGACTACAAATTGTGTGGGTTGGTGCCTCTAGTAGGTTGGTGCCTTCAGTAGGTTAGTGCCTACAAATTGTGGGGATTGGTGTCTCCAGTAGGTTGGTGCCTACGAATCTTGTAAAAGAGTTTTATATAAGCAATATTTTGTCTTGGTTTTCTCTCGCAAGGGTTTCCATGTAAATATTGTTTTCTCGTTGTGTTGCATAATTGATAGATCTTGTGTGATTGATATTGCTATGGTATTTAAGTTTTGGAAAAGCAAAAAGATTGTATTATACTAATTCACCCCCCCTCAATATAATCGTGTGCTCTTCACTTAAGACCCCTGGATTGATGGTAGTGTAGAAATTCACCAATGAACCAAGTGCATGGGATGGTAAATTTGTCATCAACATTGAATTGAGCCAATCAAAATATCAGCCTCCATAAGTCTCTCAATATATCTTATTTTTGGAGTCCTTTAGTTATAATGTCGGGATCCCACACAATATTTCATGAGCAATCTTTGTTTTGAAATACAAGATCCCCATGCTATTTTCTACCAACTTCTATTGTTGATCTAGACATCCTTGAAAGACTTGAAACACTATTACCATTCTCAAAATGAAGGTTATTAATGGAACAAGAATCAATGGAAGCATCCTTCATAGATCCATGCCCACCAACATGGTTAACTTGTAAACCCTTCTCATAGGGAAATGGTTCCATCTTTTCAATATTTGAAAGCTTAATTGGTGTTTTTTTTATACCATTAGAAATCACTGGAAACTATATTTCATGAATGAAATCCTCATATTCAATGTGTAATGCAGATTTCTTATTAACTTCATTGAGACAAATACTTGCAAAGTGTGTGGACTCATTAGAAATCACTAGAATATATTTTTTAGTTAAGGAATCTTTACCTTCAACTTGTAATGTTGATTTATTTATCTCCTCTATAGCTTGTTGTACCTTTGGTTCAATCCTTTCTTCATTCTATTGGAGAATTTTCTCTAGCTCATGCTCAATGATCTATTTTCTATGGCTTGTTGTGGCTTTGGTTCTATAGGATTTGAATCATCATCAGATATCATTTCAAGATATTGGACTTTTCCCTTGCCAAGGCATCTATGACCAAGTTCCTATGGCTCCTTGGTGCAATTGAAACTAGGTTGCCCAATCTTAGGTAGATGATTTTGTAGCACTTCTTATATTCAAGCTATTCATTTTTATAATGAGAAAGTTTCAAACAAATAAATATTTCAAAAGTCATATGAACTAGACTAGCAAACTAATATTATTCAACCCAAAACTAAAACTATCACTTATAGAACTCACTTCAACATTATAGAACAACCAACATAGCATTAGACACAATATACCTAATTTTCAAGTAGAAATTCTCACTCAATTCATGACAAACAAAAAATATCAAATTGGATAAAGATTAGCCACAACAGGACTTTGCCTAGTACCTCCATTATGCACATGCACATAGAAATAGAAGAAGCTACAATAGTAAATATCATACTAGAATCATACCAGCTACAACATGATTTTTCCCAGTACCTCCATTACACACACACTAGAAAGGTAGAAGTCATAGAATAAAATCACACACTATCACTAACAACAACCTTCCAGACTATTTAATTTAGACTCATTAGGATTAAGGTGCCATCAGTCTTGTAAATAATATGTAATAGTTGCTCCTAATATTGTTTGTAAATCATTCATAAGAGATGAAGTATTCACCAAGTAGCGATCTTGTTTCAGTCGTATTTTGGATCTTTGTACTCGATGGGGGGTGTGGGGGGGCTTGCCCTTGACTCTTGTTAGATCTATGACCCCGAAGAGAAATGTTTTAGAAAATTACCTGGTAAAATATTATAATTTCATAGTCAATCTAGACCATTCATCATTAGGTCACAGATCTGACGGTAGAAGTTATGTTAGGGTTTTTTTCCCTAAAAGGCAACACTCTTTTAAGAGGATTTGTATTATTCCTATAAAAAGGTTATTATAGGTGTTGCTAGATTGAATACTGAAGAGGAGATTGATAGTGTTGTACTTTAAACTCTATTCAAGTTAATTTAGACTGGTACATCTCTTCTTGTGTGGAATTTTTTCTTGAAAGGGTTTCTCCACCTAAACATTGTGTTATGTGTTTGATCTTATGTTCCATTATTTTTTGTGTTGATTTCACACTATCTCCATTTTGGTTCTAAACTGGATTAATAGTTACAGTTGTAATCAAATTTCCATTCTATAGTTGTTCACGTTCATTTCTAACAAGACTCTCACTCACTACCAAAATGTTTACTTAGCTACAAAAAAATATCACCACCTTCATATTTAAAAAATATTTCATAAAATGTTTCCAATCTTTTCTAAACATACTTCATTGTCTCCACAGATGCAAGGTTGGCCATTTAAAAAAAAGAGAAGAACACTCTAAATTAAGCACTTTGAGTGGTAGCCACCAAGTTTAGGTGCCATAAATTTTTGAAACTACCAAATCTAAAAGAGGGAAATGCTAGTCTAAGCCATCGATTCTAAAAATAAGAAGTTGTCAACCTTCTTGTGTTGACAACCATATAAAATCTACTCCATGCCTCAACTTATTAAAGGAAATGCCCATATTTATATTTACTAAGGGCTATAGTACTCATTTGAATGCCTCTTACTAGATCTATAAAAAATTGACAACTTGTAAAAGTAAAACAAGAAAAAGAGAAAAAAATGGAGTGAGCATAATCAAGTATGCTCATGCATCAGGCTCTCTTGGTGCAAAAATAATGTTCCACCTAGAACTGAAATTGCATAATTGGCCATCATTGATTCCCTTACCCATGTTGCTTCTTTTGTTGTTCTATTTTTCCATTTAACCAAGTATTCTTTGTATTCTTTTTCTCTTGTCCTTTTGATTGTTAAAAAATTTAAGACAATTTCAACTTCATCTCTTTCCTTCTTGGGCAACTACTAAACCCATTCTTGTTGTTGTTTGTCAAGATCAATGTCTTTTGCCATACAATTTTGTCCTCCATAATAATAATATAAATAAACAATATTAAATATTAGTGAAATATCAACCTCCTTAGGAAGCTCGATCTCATAGGCACTTGTTGAGAATTTTCTCAAAATCTTACATGGTTCTATCTTCTTCCCTTTTATCTTGTTGTAAGTTTCCTAAGGAGATATTTCTTTTCTCAAATGAACAAGTACAAGATCCACAACCTGAAATTATTGCTCTTTTCTTAAGATCGACATACCTTTTGTATTTTAGAGTACTTTTCTTCAAAATTTTCTTGACTTCCTGTTGTAATTCATGCATATATTTAGCAAAATCTTCTACTACTGCACTTTTTCTACCCAAATTAGTAGTGTTCCTCAAAGTATCTACCCCTTTTTTATTATATCCATACACAATTTCAAAAGGGGCTTTTGTTGTACTCCTATTAACGAAATTGGTGTAAGCAAATTCAACTTGTGCTAAAACCAAGTCCCACTAAGTGGGCTATTCCCAATCAAGAATCTCAAAAGATCAACGAAAATTTTGTTGGCAACTTCTATTTGACCATCTATTTGCGGATGATAAGCTAAACTGAAACTTAACTAAGTATCCAATTTCTTCCATAATGTTTGCTAAAAATGGGTCACAAATTTGGTTTCTCAGTTAGAAATTATACTCTTTGGAAAACCATGGAGTCTTACTATTTCTCCAAAGAACAAACCAGCAATATGAGAAGCATCATTTGATTTCTGGCAAGGAATAAAATGTGTCATTTACAGAGTCGATCTACTACAACAAAAATTGAGTCATTACCTCTTTGTGTTATTGGTAGCCCAAGAATGAAGTCCATACTTATCTCTTCCCATGGCCTTTTAGGAGTCTGAAAAGGCTGATATAATCCAATGTTTGGACTCCTTCCTTTAATGAGTTGACAAACTCTACATTGTTGCACCAAATTTTGTACATCTGGGTTCATTTTGGGCCATAATAAGTTTCTCTTGATTGTGTGAAGGTATTGTCTATTCTAAAATGTCCAACCAATCCTCCACTATGCTTCACTCTTATCAAATTTTCACTCATGGATCCTTGCAGTTTGCACAAACATTTACCTTTAAAAATAAACTCTTCTTGAATAAAATGATCAAGCCATGGAGTTTTGTTTTGTTTGACTAGGTTCTTGCATGCAACCCATTATTTTCTAAAATTTGCATCTTCATCATATGACTCTTTTATTGCTTAAAATCCAACTACTTCAGTTCTCATATCAATTAGTAACAAATTTATCCTACTTAAAGCATCTACTACCTAATTAGTCTTGCCACTTTTATGATTTAAAACACAAGAATAACTTTGTAAGAATTCTACCCATTTCATGTCTTTGATTGAGCTTACCTTGGTTGTTAATGTATTGTAGTGCATGATGATCAGTGTATAAAACAAACTCATTGGGAAGCAAGTAATGTATCCATTTCTTTAATGCTTGAATGATAGCATAAAATTATTGATCATAAACATAACACCTTTACTTGACTTCATTTAGCTTCTTGCTAGAATAAGCTATGGGTCTTCCCTCTCGACTTAAACCCCTCCAATGGTTGTTCTACTTCTATCACAATCTACTTGAAGTACTCTGTTAAAATTAGGTAAATCTAGTATAGATTGAGATGTTACCTTTTCTTTTAAGCGTTGAAAACTCCTTTCTGTTGCTTCTATCCATTGAAAATTAGACCTTTTTCCTCTCATAGTTTATGTTATTGGTGCACATATACCACTAAATCTCCTTATAAACTTCCTATAAAAGATAGCTAAACCATGAAAGCTTCTTGCCTTGAATGTGCTCTTTTGTTATGGCCATTCCACAATGGCTCTTACCTTCTTAGGATCCATTTTCATCCCTTCTTGTTAGATCACAAAGCCTAAATACACCAACTCTTTCTTCATAAAACTGCATTTTTTCAAGTTAATAAATAACTTTTCTTCTTTTAAGTTTTATAAAACAAGCCACAAATGCATGTTGTCACCTGAATTTGTACCTTGTTGAACCTTTTGGCAATTCCAATAAATTCAGTGAAACATAAGAATGGTCTCAAGGTGTGGGACCTTGCAATTGAGACCAAACCTCTAGAGAAGGTTGATTCCTCTTTATAGACTTAAGGTTCAGAGAATGAAGGCTAAATCTAATGCTAATGCTCATAAGGAAAAGGGGAAGAATAAATTGAAATTAAAAAAGAGGTGATGCACCAGATTTAGAGTGTTAGTTGAGACTGACATAGACTCACACAGACTTACAACTTTCATAGAGGTTCAAATTAGAAAAATGTAACTACAGGAGGGATCGTTTTATCCATAGAATGAGCTTACAGATTTCAAGTAAACATAAAGTAAAAACATAAGAGAGGAAAAATATTAGTGATTGTATTGATCATGAAGGCTAAATATCCATTACAGAAGGACAATTTGTTACAGGAGAAATAGACACAAAATACCCAGTTACATTCATAGGTGAACCACAATCGGAGACATCAAACACTCAACTTCAAGCACAATGTATCAGATCCAACTAGTTCTTACAATGCATTACATGGTCTTAAACTGCAATGAACTCCCTTTTCCTGTGGAATGACCTAGAAGAACAACTAACAATAATTACATCTTCTTTCATGTATATAAAACTTTTCACAAATCACTGTGCAACTACAGGCATTGAAATTTGGTCAATCGATTTGGTCATGCATCCATGCTGCATTGAATTTAGCTCATGGCCTCATCAAGAAATCCTACAAAGTTGGACGGCGGCCATGCCCTAACAGGTCTGCAAAGTCGCAGAAGGAGATTGCCTACACACATTGGTGTCAGGTGCGTTGAAGAGGGAGGGTCTAAAATCCTTCCATGGTACCTGCAAGTCCATTATGTCCCTCACACGTACAAGCACATTAAAGATTTTAATTGTTTCAACTACCTAGATTTGATTGATATGCAACATTGTCCTTCGTGTATTAATTTGTTTTGTCACAATGGCATGGTTTTAGGAAATCATGCCCTGCAAGCTTTTACAACACTTTAAAAGTGTTTATTTTCAATTCTTCTTTTGGCGCATTTGAATGTTCCTTTATCGGCAAATTCTCCCTCTAGTGAACTCCTTTTCCTTGGCTTCCTTCACTTTCCTTCTATTATCCCCCTTTGGTCGGTGAAATCTTCATTTGGTGAATCATTAGGTCCTCTTTGTTTTCTCCCTTTGCAGCTTTTATCTCCTTTGGCCTCTTTAGTCAGTAAATTGCCTTATCAGTGAACTTGAGAAATTGTAAATTGATCGACGAGTATGTGATTTTGCTGATCTCCTGATTTCTCCTTTTCTTTCCTTGTCTTTGTCTTTGCTCCTCTTCTTTCTTTCTTTTTATCCTTAGTCAGCAAAGTTTAAGTTTTCCAAACTTCAACTTTGCCAACTAAGGAAACCTTTGCCTTCCTTTGCCTCTCCTTGGCAAACTTTCCTTTTCTTTGACTTAGCCGCTTCCCACTTGTCCATTCCTTACTTGGTGAATTTTTTGCTTTTGCAAACATGTCGATTGGTGAACCAAAGGGTCACCAAACCAACACTTTGCTGATAAGGGAAAATATTTATCTTCCTTAGCTCTTTTTCCTTACTTTTTCCACCCACTTGCTTGTTCCTTTAGTCAGCGAACTGATGAACCTACCGATCGGTGAACCAAAGGTTTGCAAAACTCAAATTTTACCGACCAAGGAAAAAAACAAAGGCAACATACTTGATTTTTTTCAGATTTTGAAAGGGAAACTTTCTTCCATTCAGGATTTCTCAAGTCATATATCTCTAATGGAAGAAAGGTGGGATTTTGGGCTATTTTGGCCTAGGCAAAAATATGACAACACTTCATATGATCCTCCATTACAAGTTTTACTAGAAATCAAAATCCCATCAAGATAAATGATCACAAACTTACCAAGAAAGGGCTTAAGCACTTCATTCATTAGCCCTGTAAAGGTACTTGGTGCATTTGTGAACATGAATGAAATGACTAGCCACTCGTACAATCCATCCTTGGTCTTGAAAGTAGTCGTCCATTCATCACCTTCTTTGATTTGGATTTGATGATGGCTCAATCTTTGTAAAATATATTGCACCACTCAAACAATCCATGAGATCATCCATTTGTGGTAAGGGAAGTTGATACTTAATTGTGGTATTTTTTATAACCTATGAATCAGTGCACATTCACCACTCTCCTCCCTGCTTTGGCGCTAAAACTATTGGAACAACACAAGGACTCAAACTTTCTCTGATCAATCCTTTATCTAATAATTCTTGAACTTGTATTTTTACTTCTTCATTCTCCTTGGGAGTCATGTTATGCATTGCCTTATTTGGCAGACTTGCTTCAAGGATTAAATCTATATGGTGACTGATGCTTCTCATTGGAGGTGAACCCTTTGGTAACTCATGTGATATGATTTCAACATACACTTCAAGCATTTTTTGAACTTTTGGAGGAATTTCTTCTTCTTTCTCTATTGCCTTCACTTCTTCAAGTTTAGGAATGATTGCAAAACATATGCTTCCTTCCTTAGTTTCAATTAAAAATTACTTTCCTAAAATTAGACACATTTTAATTGTTATTCACTCCCTCCTCTCTATCCTTCAATGGGTTCAAGGTGTACTCTTTCCCATCCTTGGTGATGGTATAAGTGTTCTTCTTACCATCATGAATAGCCTTCCTATCATATTGCCAATCTCTTCTAAGTAAAATGTGACAAAAATCCAAATTTCATCTTGATATGTCCCAATATTAAAATCAACCAAACACTTCCCATTTACCAGAAGTTGATGCTACTTTTTCATCCATGATACTTTTTAAGGTCTTGGATGTTTGATTCTTTGTAGCCTTAGTTTCTCCACCATTTCAATAGATACCAAATTCTCTGTAACTTTTCTATCTACTACAATTTTACAACACTTACAGGTCTCTGGACTTACAGATGGTTTGATATAGGTTACTGTAGTGTGGAAAATTACTTCTCAATCTACTTGCTTCGATTGAGAGAACTCTCCTCTACAACTATGCTACAACTACACTTGGGTTCTAATATCTGAGGTGTCAGATGTTAAGTAAATAGATATCCTAGATTACTATAGAACCATGCTATGTGTCCCTACCAAAGCAATGCAACCTAAATAGGTGATTGACAATGGAGGGAAATGAGTAGAATGAAGAAAAACAAGTACTATAAACAGAAGCTAAAATAGACAATTATAGAAATGAAATAAGGTAGGAAAGAGGATCCTATGATAGAGTAAGGAGAGGGTCTCAACCTTAGATGACGACGTGTTACGAGGACAGCTATACTGGGCGCTGGAGTCCAAAATGTATGCAAAATAAAAACTGACAGGTCTAGATGAACCTACAACACCTACACAACACAAATTCCAACAAGGACTATACCTAGTGATATCTGGTTGAAATAGAAATAAAAAGGAAATTGATTAAGCTAAGAAAAATGAAGATGGACAAACACAAAAGGAAGAAATACAAAACATCCATGTGGTTGTAATATCTTCACTCCAAGAAACCTACAAAAGGAAGAGGGAAACTAGTGGGATTGCTTAGGGACTTGCCTCAATCAAGTCCCAATGTTGGTATTTCTACCTCCATGAGCAGTGATACAAGATATAACATAGAAATTGACAGGAAATGTGTGTGCATTCTTATCCTAAGTGTATCTAGGAAGGTAAGAACAACAATACAACAAGTAAAACAATAATAGTTCCTTCCCTGGTCTACGGGGAGACAAATACACAATATGCAGCCTATGCAATGAAAATAAGAGGTGGTCTACACCCAACAAAAATGTAACAATGGTGGTCTACACCATACAAATTTCAAATGAAACTAATCTAAGTGCAACAAAGGAACAAACTCACCAATATCAACACCAAGACAAGGAAACAAACTCTCCAAGAGAACAAAGATAATGAACAACTTCAAACCCCAGAAAAGAGAACCTCCTCAAAGAACACCAAATAGAACAAAACCTCCAAGAGCCAATGGAAGTGATCTTGCAATGCCAAGGAGCACCAAAAATCACCTATAGTTGTTGTAGAAGTTTAGTTCACACAAGAAAGTAGCATAGAGTTATATGAAAGCCAAAGTGTGTCCAAGATTGAGAGAATGAATTCAAAATCTTCCCAATACACTTCCAAGAGGGAAGAATCTCAAAATTCCATGCAAGGAGTCATTCTATGACCTCCAGAGGCATTACCAAGAATTCTCGTGATCACCCAAAGCATGTTGTAATGCCCATAAATTGATACCTGTCAACAAACAGATGTAGGACACTAGTGTGGCATGCTGATGTCTGCACAAAGCACTTGAGTCTAGGTAAAACCATCTCCTGGTCATACAAGGTACCTTAGGACCATATAGACATTTAAGCATTATAATAAATTTTTAAGAGAAGTAGAAGAAATAGACTAAAATCACACAAACCTAGCCTATTATGTGGAGAGAAGATGCAAACGTCAAAATAGTTGCTAAACATAGCTTGAAATTGCAAGGGTATGCAATTTTCTACGTTATATTTAGCCCCCACTTTAGAAAATGAATGACACTACATGCATATGCAAGCTAAAGTAGAAAGGAAATAACATAACATGTTATACCATAAATAGGAATGTCATAGAGGATGTAGGAGATTCTTTGAGAAGAGGTATGAAGCCCCCAAGTTGAGAACCTACAAAACCACAATGTTAGACAATAAACCTGCACAAGAGGCAATGTCAGAATCATAAAACATCCTAAAAGGATTAGATTGAATATGATTTCCCCAAACATTACTGTTTAGCAAATCATATGAACTAATGCATAATATATTACTATCTACAACAAGCACACACACATGCAAGGAAAGAAACAAATGCAAAGAAACAAAAATGTATTTCTAGGGTTAGCACACTACAAGAGCTAGGAACCATACCAACTCTTATGGGCCACTAGGACTAACAAACTTGCATTGTTAGGTGACTCACAAATAGTGAAAAACAAGTAGTTAAAAGCATGGATAGGCCAAGCAAGTGCATTTTCTTGGGACCACTAGCTACAAATGCTGCAGGGAGTGTACCAAAAACCAACGTCTCAGGGACTGTTTCAAAAACCAATGGCTCAG
Organism: Cunninghamia lanceolata; assembly: GCA_027924645.1. Classification (NCBI taxonomy): domain Eukaryota; kingdom Viridiplantae; phylum Streptophyta; class Pinopsida; order Cupressales; family Cupressaceae; genus Cunninghamia; species Cunninghamia lanceolata. The sequence continues at coordinate 11,226,572 of BSBN01000388.1, read as the reverse complement.
GGAGCGTTTCAAAAATCAATGCCTCATGGAGCGTCTCAACAACCTAATGCCTCAAGGAGCGTCTCAACAACCAACACCTCAGGGAGCATTTTAACAAAGCGGTGTGTGTAAAAATGTGTGAAGAAAGAGAGATATGCCCCCACCTTAAAATAATTGCATAAATTACACATATGGAATTGATTTTAAGGGATAAATGGGGAAGAGAGCTTTAAGAGACATATATCAACAAATATGTTCTGAAAGCTGCATCTTGCAAAAGAAAATGAATACCCCCATAGAGGGACAACCGAGATGATGCGATCATGATACACAAAAAGCTTGTGTAAGTATGGTCTAACACCGAGCAACACTAACACATGCCACATGAAACAAGCAACAAGACCCAAACACACTAATGGATCTACGTGCTTTGGGGTTAGCATAATTTATATCTTAATGTTGTTGGGATAAGGTGCCATTAACCTTCTAAATCCCAATATTGTATTTATTCCATTTATTATATGTAATTTGTAATTATCCATGTGGAGATGTACTAGTTTCACTGACAGGGGTAATTACAGAGTAACCAGAAGTTAATACAGAGTAACCGGAAGTTATTACGGAGTGACTTTTACTGTTGGAAAATGTAAAAACTCAAATTAAATGAGGGTAGGAGTGCTCCCTTGAGGAATATACTATTTTTGGCATGTATGACAACTATCATAATGTTTGGTGAGTAAATATATGACAACTGCAAGTTGTCATAAGATTCTATGATTCTATGACGCATATGACAGATATGTTAGTTGTATATTTGCTATATTTAGCCCAAGGTTCCTATCTTGGAAAGATACTCTTTTGTGAAATCTATGACAGTTATGACACATCATAAGATGTTGTAAGAGGCCAGATTTAGTCTTGGGCCTCCAACCTTTGCATGGCTATTTTTAGACAAGTGTAAGATGCTTGTAAAATGGTAATTAATGTTTACAGGTTGGAGAATCTTAGGAGAGAGAAGGTGAATGCCTAAGATGAGTTATAAATTGTCCAATAAGTATTTTCCATGTATTAGTTGCTGAAATACAGATTTTAGGTACTCAGGTGCTACCAGAATGCTGTCAGATTGAAAACTGGTGGAGAGAGTTGAAGTGTTGTTGTATTGTAAATCATTTTCAAATTAATACAAACATTGGGCCTCTTTCCTGTGTGGATTTTTTTACCCGAAAGGGTTTCCTCCACTTTAAACATTATGTTGTGTTCGTATTTCTGATTTTGCATTTCTATGAAGCATAGTTTTGTTTCTGTGTTACAATTTCCATTAATAACACATAGTTAAAGATTGCTGAAATTTATCTTGAATCAGATTTCCATTGAGGTAGTGTTGCTTTCATTTCTAACATTTGGTATCAGAGCTTGGCTAGCTTTGACTCTTGGGTGGTAGTGTGGAAGTTATAGCTGTAGTGGGAGATTTGGTTGCATTTGTTTTGCAGATCTTGTGTTGTTATTATGGCTACATCCATCATGGCATCAACCTCTTGAATGGACATTGAGAAGTTCAATGGAATGGGGTATGAGTTGTGGAAGCTAAAAATGGAAGATTTGTTAGAAGAAAGAAATCAATGGTTGGCTGTCCAAAAAGAGAAGAAACCTGACGATGTCTCTCAAGACGAGTGGGATAGACTGGATAAGAAGGCACAGGGAACCATCCTGTTGTGTCTTTCAGACTCTGTCCTATTAAAAGTCGCAAAGGAAGAGACTGCATACAAGTTGTGGAAATGGTTGGGTGAGATCTATCAAGCCAAGAGTATGGTAAATAAACTTTATTTAAAAAGAAAATTGTTTTCCATGAAAATGTGAGAAGGTGAATCAGTTGCAGAGCATTTAAATTCTTTTAATTTGTTAGTGAGTCATCTTGATTTAGTAGATGTTGAGGTTAGTGAGGAAGATAAATGTATTTTACTTCTTTGTTCTTTACCTGAGTCTTGGGAGAATGTTATTCTTTCTATCACTGCTAACCTCGTGGATCCAAAGTTGGATGCTCATGTTTCAGTGCTACTGTCATAGGAATTGAGGAAGAAGAGTTTAGATAGTTCAGGGGATGCTCTCAGTGTTAGGGGAAGGTCTAAGAAAGAGGACCTAAATGAGATCAGAAAGGGGCTAAGGACAAGTCCAAGGGCCGGTCTAAGACTCCTAGTAAAAATAATAGAGTTAAGTGTTGGAACTACAGTAAAAGGGGACATGTGAAGGAGTACAGAAATCCCAAGAAACAGTGGGAGAGTGCTTCGCATTAGTCCTCGAATGCAGGTGAAGAAGTTTTACTATCTGCATGTAATCTTGTTTCTAATGATCACTGGTTGATTGACTCAGGATGCTCATTTCATATGACCTCGCATAAGGAATGGTTCTCCTCATATGAAGAATATGGTGGAGGTAATATCTACCTTGGTGACAACTCTACATATCTGATTGTCAGGAAAGCAAAGGTATTGTTGTGTTTCAATGATGGGAGGATTAAAACCCTCCCTGGTGTTTTGCATGTCCCTGGATTAGCTAGAAATTTGATTTCATTTTCGAAGTTGAATGATTTGAGAATGTATGTGACATTTGACAAGAATGGCTGCAAATTGGTGAGAGGGAACTTGGTGGTAGCGAAAGTGAAGAGATTCGGGAACTTGTTTAAGCTTGAAGCCACTACAGTTTGTAATGCCTCCTATGTATTTGAGGCCACTACTAAAAATACATGTATGTTGTGGCACCGTAGATTGGGCCACACAAGCAATAATGTACTGAAAACTATTAAGAATAAAAATTTGTTGGATGATTTCTCTTATTTTGATGAGCACTTTGATTTCTATGAGCATTGTGTGTTTGGTAAACAAAACAAAAAATCATTTCCTTCAGGAAGTACTAGAGTAAAAGAGAAGTTAGAAATTATTCATATGGATGTGTTTGGACCTGTGGATAATGAATCTATCAGAAAATCTCATTATTTTGTAACCTTCATTGATGATGTATCTAGATTTACATGGATTTATTTTATGAAGCATAAATATGAAGTTTTCACTAAGTTTAAGGAACTCAAAGTCTTAGTAGAGAACTAATCAGGTTTAAAGATAAAAATATTAAGATCTGACAATGGAGGGGAATATTGCTCTAAGGAATTTGATGAGTTTTGCAAGCATGCAGGTATAATCAGACAAAAGACAACTCTGTATACACTACAACAGAATGGTGTTGTAGAAAGGATGAACTGAACAATTATGGAAAAGGGCCAGAAGTATGCTTAGTGATGCACAGTTGGATAAATACTTTTGGGCAGAGGCTGTGTGTACTGCTTGGTACTTGATAAATAGATCTCCTTGTAAGGCTCTTGATTTGATACCTTATGAAGTGTGGACAGGTAAGAAACCTTCTGTTTCACATTTAAGGGTTTTTGGTTTTGAGGCTTTTATTCATGTGCCTAAGGAAAAGCGATCTAAGTTGGATCCAAAGGTTGAAAAGTGTACATTCATTGGATATGGTGATAATGTGAAAGGTTATAAGCTTTGGAATCCACTAACCTGTAGGATTATCTTTTCTAGAGATGTTATTTTCAGGGAACTTAGAGCTGTTTTTGAACCTGAGTAGCCAAAAGAAAAAGATGAAAAGGTAAAGAAGGTGCACTTTGATTTAGAGTAGCAAGATGCACCTCAGGAAGAACAGAATGATGGATTAGGGGGTGAAGAAGAAGAAGAAGATTCAATTAGTTTTGATGAAGATGAATTTGTTGTGACAGAAGAAGTTGGTACAGATGATTGTGCAGAAGAACAAGTAGAGTCTCTTACTCCACCCTTGAGGAGATCCACAAGACAACAGAATCCAGTTGATAGGTATAGCCCACCAGATTTTTGTTGTGTATATGCTTTATTGAGTACTAACGATGAACCTAGATCCTATAGGGAAGCTATTTATGTAGATGATAGTGAGTCTTGGTAGCTAGCCATGCAGGCGGAGATGATGGCTTTAGACTCTAATAAAACCTGTGATCTTGTTCATTTGCCCAAAGGAAGAAAGGCCATAGGATGTAAGTGGGTCTTCAAGAAGAAGTTTGGAACATATGGGTCATTGGAGAAGTACAAGGCTAGACTTGTAGCCAAGGGCTACTCCTAGAGAGAGGGAATTAATTTTGGTGAGATATTCTCTCATGTTGCTAAATTAACTTCTATTAGATTTCTCTTATCCATTGCTACAACTTATGATTGGGAGATTGAGCAAATGGATGTTAAGACTGCATTCTTGCATGGAGATCTTGAAGAAGAAATGTATATGCAATAGCCTACAGGTTTTGAGGTAAAAGGAAAAGAACATTGGGTTTGCAGGTTAAAGAGGTCTCTCTATGGTTTGAAATAGTCCCCCATAATGTGGTATCAAAAGTTTGATTCATTTTTTTTGAAATTGGGTTTTGTTAGAAGCGAGGAGGATCATTGTGTTTACATTCATTGTGTTGATGATTCTATACTGGTTATTGCTTTGTATGTTGATGACATGTTATTTTTCAGCAATACTAAGGGTATGGTCAGTGAGATTAAAGCCCAACTTTCAGGTGCATTTGAGATAAAGGATCTTGGTACTGCAAGGTATATTTTGGGAATGGAGATTAGGAGGGATAGAGTTAACAGAAAGCTTTGGCTGTCACAAAGTAAGTATGTGAATACTATTTTACAGAGGTTTAGTTTGCAAGACTGTAATCCAGTTAGAGTTCCTTTACCCATTGGTACTAAGCTTTCATTAGATATGTGTCTAAAGACTGAGGATGATCTTGAGGATATGTCTAATGTGCCATATGCTAGTGTTGTAGGGAGTTTGATGTATGCAATGGTTTGCACTAGACCAGATATTGCCCAAGCAGTGGGAGTTTTGAGTAGATTTATGTCTAACCTTGGTAGATAGCATTGGAACTATGCAAAGATGGTGTTTAAATATCTTGTAGGTACTCCTGATCATTGTTTGGTTTATTGTGGTACTGATAGTGCTAATAAATCTTTGGACATACAGCGTTTCGTTGATGTAGATTAGGTAGGTGACTTGGATAGTCGAAGGTCCACTAGTGGCTATGTGTTTACTATGTTTGGAGGTGCAGTGAGTTGGATGAGTAAGAGGTAGCCCATAGTTGCTTTGTCCACCATAGAAGCAGATTATATGGATGCAACTCATATCTCTAAGGAGGTAGGTTTGGTTGAGGATACTGTGTACAAGTATTGGTTTTGATTACAAGATCATTCAGATTGGTTGTGATAGCTAGAGTGCTATATGTTTGGCCAAAAATCCTATGTATCATGCTCAAACTAAGCATGTTGATGTTCAGTATCACTTTGTTCAAGAGTTGGTTGCAAATGGAGAGATTGAGCTAAAGAAGATAAACAATTAGGAGAATGCTGCAGATTTATTGACTAAGCCTGTGAGCACAGAGAAGTTTGTGTGGTGCAGAGAGGCCATGGGCCTTGTTTCTAGTGCTTGATTATTTTCATTTGATTTCCTATGGGTTGATTTACAATGTATAATGTCAAGTGGGAGAATGTTGGGATAAGGTGCCATTAACCTTGTAAATCCCAATATTGTATTTATTCCATTTATTATATGTAATTTGTAATTATCCATGAGGAGATGTACTAGTTTCACTGACAGGGGTAATTACAGAGTAATCGAAAGTTATTACAGAGTAACTTTTACTATTGGCAAATGTAAAAACTCAAATTAAATGAGGGTAGGCATGCTCTCTTGAGGAATATACTATTTTTGGCATGTATGACAACTGTCATAGTGTTTGGTGAGTAAATCTATGACAGCTGCAAGTTGTCATAAGATTATGTGATTCTATGACGCATATGACGGATATGTTAGTTGTATATTTTCTATATTTAGGCTAAGGTTCCTATCTTGGAAGGATACTCTTTTGTGGATTCTATGATGGTTATCACATGTCATAAGATGTTGTAAGATGCCAGATTTAGTCTTGGGCCTCCAACCTTTGCATGGCTATTTTTGGACAAGTGTAAGATGCTTGTAAGATGGTAATTAATGTTTACAAGTTGGAGAATCTTAGGAGAGAGAAGGTGAACACCTAAGATGAGTTAGAAAATATTTTTGTAAGTATTTTCCATGTATATATTGCTGAAATATAGATTTTAGGTACTCGGGTGCTGCCGGAATGCTGTCAGATTGAAGACTGGTGGAGAGAGTTGAAGTGTTGTATTGTAAATCATTTTTAGATTAATACAAACATTGGGCCTCTTTCTTGTGTAGAGTTTTTTACCTGAAAGGGTTTTTTGCAAGTTAAACATTGTGTTATGTGTTCATATTTCTGATTTTGCATTTTTGTGAATTATAGTTTTGTTTATGTGTTACAATCTCCATTAATAACACAGTTAAAGATTGTTGAAATTTATCTTGAATCAGATTTCCATTGAAGTAGCATTTCTTTCATTTCTAACAAATGTAATAATCAAAGAATCTCATTTTATATATTATCATCATTCCCCAAACATGTATAACTACGAGTACGAAGGAAGAAGGTCACAAAAATACAAATACTTATAAAAAAATTAAAAAATTAAAAATTTTGGGTCAACATGGAAGCTAAATCTTCCAATGCTTTGCATCATCCCCAAAATGTCACAAGAAACAAAAAGACAACATAGAGAAGGAATTATGAACAAATAGAAGGATATCATGATAGATGTGTTCCACCTGTATCAACGTGTCTACAAGGACATCATGGGTCCTCCAGGTAGAAAAAACAAACATAAAAGCACAACACAAGAGAAACATTACTGATAATGATATCATGGTTCCAATCTTCATACTCACAATGGGACAAAGGAATTGTTGATAATGAAATCATAGATAGAGCAGTCAAAGGACACTCTCTCGAAACCAAGTGCAGAGGATCAATATATGGGGCTAGATCTTTCTGAACACTAGGTTCGACAATTGTCAATGATTTTGAAAAGATCGTGGACAATGTTGAGATTTTTGGAATAAACTCTATGATTACCAAAGAGGGTAGATTCTTGTCTTTCTTGTAGCGAGTTAGATCTTCCAAGTTTTCTGACTCAGGTCAATCTTTATGTAGCACCCTTAGGGTCCTATGACGTGATTTTGGGGATTAATTAGTTAGCTAAACATAAGTCTATTGTGAGTTGTGAGGATAAGATTATAAAATGTTTGGATGACCTAGGGAATCATGTGGAGATTCATGGTTCTATAAGACCCCTTGAACTTAGGCAAATTTTAGCTTTTCAGTCAAGGAAGGCCTCAAGAAAGGGATGTTCCATTGATGCAGTCAAAATTAAAGATCTTGACAACATCAAACCAGAACTAGATGGCTACCCTAAATCCTTAAGGAATTATAAGATGTGTTCCTAATTGAGTTAATAGAGCTGCCACCTATGAGGGAGTTTGACTTTTCAATGGACTTGTTACTAGGGACTGAGCCTCAATCAAAAGCACCTTATAGGATGACCACCACAGAGTTGTATGAATTGAAAGCACAATTGCAAGAGTTATTGAACCAAGGGTTCATTAGACCTAGTGTGTCATCGTGGGGCAAACCGGTCATTTTTGTGAAGAAGGATGGGAATTTCCATTTGTGCATTGACCTAATTACTACAAGATAAAATTTGAGGAAACAAGTAATTCAAAATTTGCAAGGGGATGAACATTATTCCAAAGTGAAACAAGATTTAGAATAAGATCCCTTGGATCATCGATATAATGGATATCTATTTGATTTGGATGGAATTTCAAGATATCAAGGTAGAATGTATATTCCAGACTTAGGGAATTTGAGGAAGTTAGTTCTCGAAGAGATCCACAATGCATCGTATTTGGGTCACCCTAGAGTGACTAAGATGGTAGAAGGATTAAGACCTTTGTATTTTTAGCTAAGACTCAAGAAAGATGTGATAGAATTTGTGGCTTGATGCTTGGAAGGCCAGCGAGTCAAGGCTGAGCATGTGCATCTAGCAAGGATTTTATACCCACATAGTGTACCAAAATATAAATGGAAAGTGATTAGTATGGACTTTATTCATGGGTTTCCAATGTCCAATAATCAACATGATGCCATCTTGGTAGTCGTGGATAAGTTGACGAAGGTAGCGCATTTCATCCCAAGGAATCTTAAAGATGGTTTGTTGATCTCAGCTAAGAAATTTGTCCAGGAAATCTTTCATTTGTATGGAGTTTCAGAGACGATCATATTAGATCGAGACACTCGCATGACTTCTAGGTTTTGGACAACATTGAATGTACCTTTGGGAATGAAGTTGAATTTCAATTCAGTGTATCATCCTTAGACTGATGGTTAGACAGAAAGAGTAAATCAGGTAGTGGAAGACCTCCTTAAGTTGTATTGCATGGATCAACAGTATAAGTGGGAGGAGTATCTTCCATTGGTGGAGTTTGCTTATAATAACTCCTACTATGCATCTTTGAAGATGGCACCTTTTGAAGCTTTATGGGTGTAAGTGTCGCACACTTATCAGTTGGGATAAGGTAGGAGACAAGATTGTGATTAGATCCGATATTCTTAGAGAAATGGATTATCAAATGAGGTTGATCAAGACAAGAATAGGATGTTTAGATAGTTTTCAATAGGGGACAAAGTCTTTTTGAGAGTTAAACCTCAAAAGAGTTTAATTTCATTTGGCAAATCGTTTAAACTTGCTCCTAGATTTGTAGGACCATTTGATGTGCTAGAAGTGATTAACCCCATTGCTTATAGACTTTCTCTACCACTTGCTCTTGCCTGAATGCATAATGTATTTCATGTATCTTTGCTTAAACCATATCATCTTGACACCTTGTACATACTTGATTGGCATGTTTTACAAGTACAAGATCCAAGAATGGTGCGAGTGGAGCCCACTCGAATTCTTGAGAGACACAACATTAAGTTGTGTAATAGGGATATTATGTAGTATAATGTCCAATGGTACCAATATTCTATAGATAGTGTTGTTGACGAGCAAGATTGTACTTGTTATGTAGAGTTGTGAGGGTCAACAATCCTGTGTAACATGGGATCAAATTCAGGCTATGGGTGACCTATGTTAAGTTTGAACCTCCAGATTATGGGTTGGTTCCCTTAAAATATTCAATTGGATCTATGACTTTGATGTGGAAAAATGATCTTTCTAAAAGCACTAAAACTATAAAATGTGTGGTGATGCACCTAAAAATGATGGAATATTTCGCAATCTAACTCACAATAGATCTCAAAAAATCTATCCACACAAACCACTTTTAGCAAATTGATCACAAAAATAATTCTAAGGAAGGCTAGAAATGATTTTCTTTTTGAAGGAAAAGGGATTTTCCACAACATAAAAGAAAATTACTCCAATCGTACAGCCTAAGACTTGTGATTTTCAATAATATTTAACACATGCAAGTACAAATTTCTGAAGTTTAAACAATAAAATCTCATCAAATCATTCACAAAACCTGCATTAATGGAAAGGTAGACACTTGATTCAATTGAAAAATAAAGGAAATAATTGCATAAAAGACAAAGTATAGAACCTGTAATCTATTGTAATCTCTATAAATCTACAATAATGAGTTACAAAACCTTTTTTCTCTCTCAAAGTGTAAAGAGTAAAAAAGGCAAGAACTAGAAAAACCTAAGTTTTTCATACAATATATAATAATCTCTCTACAAGAGACCTTGAAAAAGGCAACTACATCATTTGTCTCTAAAAATAAGCTCTCCAAGTTGATTCACAAGCAAACAAGGAAATCCTTGAAAATAAGGGCCAAAATTGTCCCAAAATGAGCAAAAATAGCTCCAAATTGATCCTCTCTATGTGTTTTGACCAAAAAGTTGACCAAAACTCTCTAATTTGTCCTCCAAATCATGCAAAAAGACTCCAAGGTCATTTGTTAACTCAACTCCTCCAATTTTGCATGATTTTACATTGCAAATGATGTGGGCAAGGAATAAAGTAATTTTGAGATAATTACTCTATTATGAGTTACACTTTGTTTTATCTATTTGATTTTACTTGTGACAAAATAATAAAGTAATTTATAACACATTACTTTATTATTTGTTTACATTTATCTTGAGTTGTAAAAGCATGCAAATTTGGATGAATAGGAAAATAATACCTTATCTCTCCCATGGATTTACATAATTTGCATAATTGCATTAACAATGATGCCAAGAAAATTAGGTCATCATGCATGCAAAAGATAGAAAATATCCTCCTCCTTATGTCTCCCATGCATGAATGATCAATGCAAAAGTAACACCTTATTTCTCCATGCAACTTACATCATACATCATATATGCATACAAGGTATAAAAATATACCACCTTATCACTCCATGCATCATTATGCATCATATATGCATACAACCTTATACCATGTATTTGAGTTCATATAACTCATGCCTTATTACTCCATGCAAAACATCAATCTCATATACTTTCCCAATGTAAATACATGCATTTAATCTTTGACTTTATATTGCATCGATATCTTATCTCTATATATGCCTTCCTCCATACCTTTGAATTATACATTTTATTGACCTTGTTAATATATGCTTTTTTGCAAAAAACATATAAGGCATTTCGGCCTTATCTCCATGTTGTCTATCCTTAGGGAAAAAAGGAAAAAGGCTTAATGTTAGAATCTGAAAAGATTAATAACCCAGAAAACTATTGCAAACAAATAGATATCTATACTATGAATGCAAATGATACAAAATCAAAATAGCAACACAGAGTTAGTCTCCAAGAGAGTAATGCAAATGCTAGAAGCAAAATAGCATTAAGAGGATGCAAAAGCAAAAGATGTAAAATAGAAGCTAGGTAGCATGCTTATATAGATTAGGAAGAGGGAGGAGGTGGCAACACCAACCAATCAGGAGCAACCATCTACCAGACTAAAGATAGCAAAGTATCTTCCCAAGATAGCTAATGGATGCTCACATGTAGGAAGGTGACACCTCGCAACCACTCACCTAATACGACATGCTTTATTAACCTAAGCGAGATTAATAGAAGTGTAGGAATATAGGGAAAAATAAATAACCCAACTAGGAATCAAAAACCTACACTAACACCCCCCCATAAGAGAAGCTTAGGTGGATGTAGAAATGGGTCCCGGCAAATCAAGCCTGATGAGGTACCCATGTACATAAAATTCCCCCCCCCCAAAATAGAGAGAGAAGACACCCCCCCAAAGTACAGAGAGTCAGGACTCCGAGTGAGAGGAAGAAGCCCCCCAGAAGATGAAGCATCCCACACCCCCAGCAAAGCTCACAAATGAAGGAACTTGCTCTCAGTGAAGGGTTTGGTGAAGATATCAACAACCTGCTCGGAAGTCATATAGTAGAGAAGGTCGATAACGTGGCCATGGATGAGCTCCTGGATGTAGTGCATGTGGACCTCTATGTGTTTGGTCTACTGATGGTGGACTGGATTCTGTTAGATCTGAATGGCACTCTGGTTGTCACAAAATATGACTGATGGTCATTTGATCTAAATACCAAACTCGGTGAGAAGATTTTGAAGCCAAATGGCCTCGGTGGCAGCATTCATAGCCCCCCGATACTCGGCCTCAATAGAAGATAGAGAAATAGCAGACTACTTCTTGCTCGACCAACAAACAAGACCTAAACCAAATGAGAAGTTGTAACCTGAAGTAGACTTGTGATCTTGAGAATCACCCGCCCAATCTGAATCTGTGTAGCCCATCAAGTCAAGCTCAATACTCGCTGCATAGTGAATCCTAAAACTGTGAGAACCATGAATGTAGTGGAGGATCCGCTTGGCTACTTTCCAGTGTAGCTCATGAGGATCCTTCATGAATCAAGAGACTATGCCTATAGCATATGAAATGTCAGGTCTCGTATGAGTCAGATAAATGAGACTCCTAATAAGGCTGTCGGTACAAAGTGCCATCAACAAGTGGAGAAGAACACTGAGCCTCAAGTTTGACTCCAAACAGAAAGGGAGTTGGAGAAGGCTTACACTCAACCATATGAAACCTCGAGAGAAAATCTAGAGCATACTTGGACTGTGTGATGGTGATCCTAGAAGAAGACTGAAAGATCTCAATCTTGAGAAAGTAATGCAACAAGCCCAAGTCAGTCATCAAAAACCTATCATGAAAGGCAGTTTTGACAGCCCCAATGGTGAATGAAGAACTCCCTATGATCAACAAGTCATCAACATATAGAACCAGAAATAGGAGTGAATCATCCTGCTGTAGAATGTAGACATTGGGATTAGAATGGCACCGAGTGAACCCAACTGATAGAAGGAAGGATTCCATCTTGCCATACCAGGATTGAGGATCCTGTTTGAGGCCATAGAGAGACTTTTGAAGATGGCACACAAGTGAAGAATCCTGAATGAATCCCTGTGGCTGCTCCATGTAGATCTCCTCCTGAAGGTCACCATGAAAAAAGCACTCTTCACATCTATCTGGTGTACTTCCCAATGATTGGCTGCAGCAATGGCAAGAACAAGTTAGATGGAATTTATTCTGGAAACTGGTAAAAAATTCTCAGAGTAGTCAATCCTAGGAACCTCAGAGAATCCTTTGGCAACCAAGCGAGCCTTATGCTTGTCAACCGACCCATCTACTGCAAATTTTATCCAATAGATCCACTTACATTGAACAAGTTTTCTTCCCTTAGGAAGAGGGACAAGATCCCAAGTGTGGTTCCTCATCAAGGAACTATACTCCTCCTGCATAGTTGTATCCCACTTAGGAATACCAGAAGCCTCATGAAAAGACTGTGGATCTAAGGCAGTAGCAATGAAGACATGAGGAGCATCTTGGAACTATGAACGAGTCTGCTTGGTGTCTGATGGATCCCCAACCCAATCACCTACAGACTGTAAGGTCTGTCTAGCCCAAAGTGGACCAAAAGATGTAGAATCTAGAGAAGAATCATCAACCTCTGAATGATGACTAGGAGAGGAACGAGGTGAGTCCTCTAAATCGCTCTCTGCATCAGAAGTGGAGGTAGAAGACTACTCAGGTGAATCTGACTCATCAGAAGATGTGTCATGTATCCCAAGTGACTCCAATGTCAAAGTAGGAGTTGGAGAAGTGATAGAAAGTGAGCTCAAAGAGCCCTCCTCAAACTAAACACTCCTCTCAATGAACAACTCATGTGTAGTAGGGTGGAGCAACTAATAACCCTTCACACCATCAGGATAACCTACAAATATGCAAGGTCTACTCTGCAGATCCAAGGCCTTGCATTTCTTTGTAGGAATGTGGGCCCATGTAGGAGAACCAAAAACTTGAAAGTGCTTAACTGATGGTTTCCGACCGCTCCAAGCTTCAAAAGGAGTGACTCCCTTCAAGGCTCGGTGAAGAACATAGTTCTAGATATAACAAGCACAGTTAATGGCCTTTGGCCAATATTGTGGTGCGAGAGATCTGGAGTGAATCATGCAGCTTGCAATTTCCTTCAAGGACCTATTCTTCTGTTCTGCAACACCGTTCTGTTGAGGATTGTATGGAACTGAATGCTGCAAATCAATCCCCTCTGAAATGCAAAACCTCTCAAACTGATGGTTGGCATACTCACCACCATTGTCAGTGCACAAAACTTTGATGGATTTCCTGGATTGTTCTCTACAAAAGTTTTGAAGTCCTAAAAATGATCAAATATCTTTGACTTCTGTTTGAGAAAGTACACCCAAGTATATCGAGAAAAGTCATCAATGAATGTGAGGACATATCTATCCCTGCTGAAAGTAGGATGCTGAAATGGACCAGCCAAATCACTATGAACTAACTCTAGTATCTGTGAAGCTCTCCATGCCTTACCTTTGTCAAAATTTTCCTTAGGATGCTTACCAAGAATGCAACCTTGGCAAACACCACTTGAAAACTGAACTGAGACCATGCTTTGCTGGTTGATCTGCTACAAGTAGCGGAAGTTAAGATGGCCAAACCACTCATGCCATAATCTACTCACATCATCAGAATGAGGGAGCAAAATAGTCGAAGGAGGATCAAGAACATAGTGAGAAAATAGATAGAGTTGTGATTGATGATCTTCTCTCCCAACTGCAATTGTAGAACCACTGTGCAACTCACGAATCTCCACTGAATCAAGAGTGAACTCAACCCGCTTGCCTGAACCTGTGTGAGTGATCTGGTATACCGATAGGAGATTAGTTGATAATGAGGGCACACAAAGAACATCATGTAATGTGCCATCCCCCACATCAATAGACCCTCTCCCACACACCTCAACAGGAGTGTCATCACCCATCAAAATAGAAGGCATAGTACACGGCTCTAAAGATGTAAGTTCTTCCTTAGATGAAGCCATGTGGTGTGAAGCACCCGAATCAAGAACCCAAGTGGATGGTGAAGAAGCAACTGCAACAAGGGCCTTGCCCTTTCCTTTCCCCTTGCTATTTTCTTTTGCCTTATTAGACCCCTCATTAGAACTCTGTTTGATAGACTCAGGAACACTAATATTATTCTTCTCAAGAATGTGTGTCAAGTGATCAATTTGTTTCTTCAGACATTTATGTTCATCATGACTGGGTCTTTTACAATAGGCACATTGGACCCTCTCTTTCTTAGGCTTGTCGCCCTTGGAAGATTGGGTCTCATTGGTTACTTTTGAAGCAACCGGTATCTGATCCTTCTTCTCCTTGCTATTCTTCTATTTTTTATCCTTACTATTGTTGTTACTACTTTGTCCTTTTTGTTCTTTTGTGCCTTGGTTGGCAGCCAAGGCATGTGACTTAGAGGAATTAAGAGTGCCCATATGGATTAGCTTGCCCTATTCTCGAATGAGATTGACAACAAAATCATCTAAAGATGGCATGGTGAATTGAGTACCAAGTGTACCCTTAGTAGCATAGAAGGTAGAAACAAACACAGAATATTCTGAACTTAGCTTAGAGAGAATACTAAGAATCAGTTGTTCATCTTTCTTTTTAATTCCACATTGTTTTAACTGTAGCCTTAGTGATTTCAATTTAGTGAAGAAATCTTGGATTGTGTTGAAATTTCTTGGACTTAAACTAATTAGTTCATTTTCCAACATATGACCCTTCATTGAATCTTGTGTGCCAAATAGTGTTTCTAGCTTTGTCTAGATTTCATTTGGTGAATTCAAAAACTCAATGTGAAAGAGCAAATCAGGAGAAATAGACAAACACAATGCTCCATATGCCTCATCACATTTGTTAAACCACTTAGGCTTATCTTCATCTTTAGCAGGTTCAGTTTCAAGTCCCATAGTTATCCTATTTAATCCAGCTTTCCTTAAGTGAATTGTCATGCATGATTTCCACTCAAAGTAATTGTATGGAGTTAGGATGGGCACATTTGTTTGATTCGTGATGAAGAAATGCAGAGAAGAAATGATGAAAAGAAGAGAACACAACCAAGACAACCGCCCCCTTTTCACTCAATCAAAGACCCTCTCAATAAAATATGATTTGGCACTTTATATTAGTGCATTTACAACTGCCGCTAGCAAGAAATACTAAGTGGTCTTGATTTTAATGCACTACAAAACCCTAACAAA
This sequence comes from Cunninghamia lanceolata, assembly GCA_027924645.1. Taxonomy (NCBI): domain Eukaryota; kingdom Viridiplantae; phylum Streptophyta; class Pinopsida; order Cupressales; family Cupressaceae; genus Cunninghamia; species Cunninghamia lanceolata. Next base: position 11,211,023 of record BSBN01000388.1, on the reverse strand, counting down.
GAGCATATACTAAAAATACAACTTTGGCACAATACCTAGAGAAATAAATAGCACCACTGCGATCTACTAAAAAAATATGCACTTTCAAAAAAAAATTGCCTCGATACGAGGTTGTATGTGAAAGTTATGATCCTCTGAAGTTCCCAAAACGAGAACTATGTAGTGTCACGACTGAGAATTTACAATTTCTAAAAAATCTCTGCATCAAAATCAAAAAATGCCTGCACTAGTACATAAAGCACAAAAAAATATCCCAAAAAAAAAATCGTGGGAAATGGAGTCCGTATGAGCAAGAACGAAGCATTTGAAAACTGCCTTTAAATTTGTAACTGCCAACGGAGAGGGGTACTGCTGTAGCTTTTTGAGTTTGATTCTGCAAAATATATGAGCTACATGGAAAAACTAAAACATATCCAGATGGTTTTTCAATGCTGCAAACAAAACCCATAAGGCATTTTTCTTGTTGATGTATAGAAGATGTGCATCCAGTGTAAACATAATGCCTTTAGCTATAAAAAATAACCCCAGCAACCAAAAAATGACATGCAAAGGTTGAATCAGCGACCTAAGACAAGCAATGGCATGTTGGAACCTATAATATTGATTGAAAACACTAAATATGCAAGCAAGTTGTCAGATTTGAGCTTGAAACCCCGGTTCCACAAGTGTGTATGACAATCTCCGATTTTGGTGAAATAAAAGCTAAATATGACTTTGTCAAGCCTCTTGGACACATTGGAACAGCTAGAAATGCTACTAGTATAACCAGAAATGCTACAATCACCCAGATTTCATAAAACACATGTGCAAACCCTAGGGATTAAAAAAGCTTATGTTAAACTTTTCTGATTCTCAAGATCATCCGAAGATGCAAGAGAAGAGCATACTGGGTTTTTCAAAAAACTACAATAAGCTTAATTAGCTCCCCTCAAATCTCTCAAATATGGAAACTAAAACCTACTCTTGCACATAGAATAGCTCTAATAGCATGTTAGAATCTAAAAAGATTAATAACCCATAAAACTAGTGCAAATGAATAGATATCTAAACTATGAATGCAAATGATACGAAATCAAAATAGCAACATAGAGTTAGTGTCCAAGACAGTAATACAAATGCTAGAAGCAAAATAGCATTAGGAGGATGCAAAAGCAAAAGATGCAAAATAGAAGGTAGGTAGCATGCTTATATAGACTAGGAAGAGGGAGGAGGTGGCAACATTGACCAATCAGGAGCAACCATCTATCAGACTAAAGATAGCAAAGTATCTTCCCAAGATGGCTAATAGATGCTCACATGTAGGAAGGTGACAGCTCGCAACCACTCACCTAATAAGACATGCTTTATTAACCTAAGCAAGATTAATAGAAGTGTAGGAAAAACCTAGGAATATAGGGAAAAATAAATAACCCAACTAGGAAATAAAAACCTACACTAACACTTCAAGCCTTACCTTGACATGATTATCATATTTGATTTTATAAAAATTAATCAATGAAGCACAAAGGAATCTCGACCTCACAGGCCCCTTGTTGGAAAGAGACACTCTGTGGCTTCTTGATTGTTATCATTGATGGTAACAAAGTCTATCCCACACATCTGCAGCACATAGTATGTCTATACCGGAAGTCTAATTGAAGAGTGTTTTGGTCTGATGAACAAGAACAGAGCATGCAGCAAGGTCTGACAATCAGGTCCAGATCTCTCAGAGGATGTATCTCAACAAAGTGTGGACTTGGGAAAGTCAAGCGGAGTACCATGACTGCTACATTCTAGAGATTGAACCTCCGATGATGAAAGAATGAAAAGATATGAGCATCTAAGTGTTGGGTTCCTGATAGGCAGAGTAGACTAAGGAAGAACTAACCGACAGAGAATCAGACTTTAATCTAGATGAGAAATTGATGGTGATCAAGCCTCTTAAGGGATCATACATGGTTGGCTGACATGATTGATAATTTTTATGTCTATTTCCTTAATACGCATCACATAGTAAGCATGGATTCAACTGACAGATCAGTGTGTTGGGAAAATCTTGACTATTCCGGATGCCGACTAGAAAGATGTTGAGATCCTTGATGCGGATATATATACCAGATGGATTTCGGTATGAAGGCATGTGAGTTGAGTCATTATGTGTGAGGAAAGGTAGATGGCAGTGTGGAAGTAGCAATACAGGTCTGGTATGTGACAGAACAGCAGCTCTAAGCAAAGAAAGAATGAAGTGCAGTAGATCAATATATTGAACCTAACCAGAACTGAACCTCAGCGTTAGCAGATGCTTCTCATCAGTTCAAGCACCTGGTTACCTTCCATAACTTTGTAGACAGTGAGTCTCTTGTAGGCAGTGTGCCTCTTGTGAGTAGTGTGTTCGGGCAGTGATCCCTAATTAGCAAGTGCCATTTTGTACTTCTATTCTTTTAACAGAGAATACAATCTTGGATTAGTCGCCCCATGATTTTTCCCTTAATAGGGTTTTCCACATAAAAATCCTTGTGTTATGTGTGTTGATATCTTTTATGCTCTCATGTTCATGTATGCTTATATGTTTTGATACTGCACTGATTGTTAAAGAAGAAAAGAAAGTTAAATAATTAAGATAACTGATTCACCCCCCTCTTAGTTATCCACCTTGTTTCCGACAATTGGTATCAGAGCTAAGTTCCTCCAAATAGAGCCTAACAGCTTAAGGAACATCTAGGAATCTCAATGGATATGTATGGTATGAGGGAACAACTTCAGTCTACCCTAGATGATCTTGAGCAATCTCACTTTGAAGTTAATAACCTAAGGGAATGACTCAAACAATCTAATGATTTCATAAATGAACTAAAAGAAAAATTGAGTATCTATGTGAAAAGAGAAAGGAACTTCTACAATAATTAGCAAGCCATTGATACTAATGAAGATTTGAATGAGAAAAACAAGCTATGTGAGAAGCTATCAAAAGAGGTCATTATGGTAAGACATGAAATGAAATTATGGGTTATGAAATTCACCCAAGAAATTGAAGAGAAAAGAAAAATTGAAGATAATCTAAAACAATCTCTCAAGGAGAAGTCAGAAGACTACCACAAAATGGATAGAATAATCAGGCATCTGGAATTTGATCTTGAAGAAGCTAGAGATAATGAAGAACAACTTGAGAATCAGATAGACACCTTTAAGAGGGATCTTCAAATAGTAAATGAATACAAAGAGAAATTCAAGATAAGCTCTGCTCAACTTGAAATTCTTCTTGAAAGCCAAAAAAGGGTAGACGACAAGCATGGCTTGGGATATGAAAAAGGTGAAAGTTCTAGATCTGGTTAGAAGAACTCTAGATTAGGAAATCTAAGGTACATGCCTAGAAGACCTCTGGTAAGGCAACGAAATTCTCAAAGATATCCATCATTCAATGGATACTACTACAATTGCAATAACTTCGGTCATAAAGCAAATCAATGTAGAAGAAAAATAAATCAGACTAATTCATCCTTCTCCAGACAATGTTTTAACTGCAAAAGGTATTGTCACAAATCTCATGAATGTAGAAATATACAAATAAACAATTCATTCAATGGTAGATGCTTTTCCTGTAATAGAATGGGACATATGGCTAATCAATGTAGATCAAAAGGATATCAATCAAATATGCAAGGAAATATAGCTTGCTACAATTGCAATAGATCCGGTCATATTGCCAAATTCTATAGAAGTAAGAATCAGGATAAAAAGGATCTGGTGCAAAATCAAGACAAAGGAAAACAAAAAGTGAATGTGGATGAAGTCCAAAGGGAGATGAACAAGATTTGGGTGAAGAGAAGTATAGAAAATGTTGGGGATGGATCCGCATCAGAATCTGGTGTTGATATTCCTTCCAAAAACTAAATAGATGAGCTCTGGCTCAGGGGGAGTCACAAAGGAAAATAATTTCCCCCAGCTAGTCAATTGGTGCCTAAAATTGGCACATGGAGTATTGCGGATTGAAGAGTTCTCAAAGAGATATCTAAATAACCCTTAGTAAAAATATAAAAGATCTGCAAGGAGTTTTGAAGAGGTTAATCATCCAAGATTGATCTGGTTTAACAATCATCTGGTAAAAGCAGGATTTTCACAGTTAGATCTGGTATGATTCAAATTGAAACATCTTGATCTGTGGATAAATGGAATGATTGGAGAAAGGAAGATAGATTGTCAATTATCACTAAGAATAATTCTAAGTGCATCTCAGTGATTCGGAAGGATCTCTCTCAGAACAAGGAAACTGGAATGACTTAAGGTGTCCATTTATTGCAATATGAAATTAGGTTTTGCGCAAAAATATAAGGGTTCTTTTGTTCATCATTTGCACATTTGCATTTAAGAAGAAATAAAGCGCTCTGCAAAAAGATTGCTTCAACCCTCTCAAGGATCAACCACAAAATCTGATTCAACCAACGATCTTTTCTGGCTCACATCGTGAACCCTAGAAGCATAAAAAGGTATTTCCATTCTTGAATAGCTCTCTCTGAATCTTTTGCAAGATGGCTACTCCAAATGTTGTTAAGATCACTGATAGGCCGCGCCCTAAGTTTAAGAAACATCCTTACAAATCCCTAGAAGTTGATCCCTTAGGCGCCTTCTCTAGTATTTCACATGGGGTTCTGCACGTAGAAGATGTTAGGGTATACATTCATGCCAACATTGAGGAATTTGGGGAATCCAAGCTGATGGATATCTATCATAAGCAATTAATAGATGAAACATTTGAACTTAAACCTCAATACAAGGCCATCTGGGATAAGCATTTTGGACATTGTATCCACTTTCCCTATTTCGCAGAAGATGAATGGGTTCGGTATGTTCTTAGTAGAATACATGATAACTTCATGTGGTTGTTGAAGCCCTTTAAGATAACAAAGGATGCAATTAGGGTAGTAACTAGTTTGCACTCATCCGGTGGGTTGCCTACTCTCAAATCGGTCAAAAACCAAACAGTAAGTGAGGCTACCAAATCAAATTTTGATAAAAGGGCAATGACATTAGAAGATATCACAGATCCGGATATCAAATTTGCCTCTATTATAATTGGCTACAAAATATATCATTCTAGTAGGGGGAACTCTGTATCCGGAACTGCAATTTATACTTCTTATCAGATGCTAAGGGAAAATGCAGACTATGATCTATGTGAGCTTCTTCTGAGCCAATTGTTAGAAAACTTGCAAAAGATAAAGAAGGATAAGAAGAACTTATTTAAGTATGGTGGCCTAATTCTATGTCTCTTCTTTTACTATATGAATGAGCTACCCAGATCCAGTGGTTGGGTATGGCAAAATGACAAACCGGTTGCCATACAAATCAGAGATTATATGTATGGGCTTGGTGATGCCAAGGCTCAAAGTATAGCACTCTGGGGATACTTCAAAAACTTCCAAAGTATGATGCAGGCCAGAGAAAGAATTCCTCAATCTCTAGTTGAAAAATACAAGGATACAATGTGTTTCATGATAGACACTGATCAATGCCTAATGGAGGCAATAGAGCCCAGAACAGTCTAGATTATGCCAATGGGATATGAGGTAGATGAGAAAATCCTAGAACTGCATGTCCAACACCTGCTGAGTCAGCCTAAGGACCCTGAAGTAGAAAGGTTTGGAACCTTTCAAGAATTGAGTGTGAAAATTCATGTTGAACAAAGACAACTAGAGATGAAAAGAAAAGTGAGAAGAGATGTAGAGAAAGTTGCCAGAAGATATGGCATTTCAAAAGAGGCAGTTGATGCAAATAGAGAAAAATTAGAAAGAGTTGAGAAAGAGAGACAAGAAGCAGAAAAAGAAAGTAATCTGGTACAAGCCCCCTCCCAGACCAGATCCTCCAAGAGCTCTGCACCTACCACCTCTAAGAGCTCAAAATCCTCAAAACCGGAAGCCAAGACATCCAGAAAGGGAGAGAAGAGAATGAAGACAAAGGCCACAAGGTCATACATAAGCCAAAAGGATGATGAAGAAATAGAATTTGATGAAGAAGTTAAGAAAATGAGGAAGAAGAAGAAAACATCCGATGGATCCTCTACCGGTCATAACAAGGAAGAAGAGATAGAAGAATTTGTTGAAAGGCCCACTCTCTCCATTGATGATGTCATCAAATCAGTCGCTGTGGATGGGAATCTGCAACCTATGACTAAATTTTATGATGAATATAGTGAAGCTGACCAGAAGATCTTGCAAGATGCTACAGTCAGGTATCTAAACATCTATAATAAAGCATTCATTGATAGCATCTCTCTAATTCCCAAAAGTCTAGAGAAAGAACTTGAACTAAGAAAGGAGAATGCTAAGGCAAAGGACCTTGAGATCCAGGAACAGATTGCTATTCAACTCTATCCTTCCATTACCTCTCAACAAATGAACATGATCTTTAAGGACTGTAAGGATGAGTTCTGTAGTAAAGCAAGAATGAACAAATGTATGCTTGGAGAGACTAATCAGGTGGCAAAAGAGAGTAAAGACATCCTCTGGAATGCATTTAAAAGATTCAATCTTCCTGTTATAGAGGACATAGATGATGAACCTTCTGCCATGGATGACGAAGGACTAAGTCCATCAAAACAAGAATTTACTGAGAAAAATGTAGAAGAGCCAAAGGAGATAAGTGAGGAGAGGACTAAGGACTTGGATTCCTTTGTTTCGGAAGAGGAAGTCCATGAAGAAGTAAACATTTCTCTTCTGGATCCCCCAACAGACTCCAGAACTGAAGGAGAAGAAAGAAAAGAAGAGAAAATTAGTCAATAAGAGGCAAAAGGAAGAGAAGAAGATCAAACAGAGAAGATCCCAGATGATAGCTCTGAAGTGGGAAAAGGAAAGAAGACTCTGTCTCTGGCAAGAGACACTGCTGAGACAATAAAGAGCTTCTTGAACAAAGAAATGTTAGAGATAGATGAACCAGAATTATTTCAAGGACCACTCAATTTTGACTCCCTCTCTCTGGTCTAGACAATGAAGGTCGCATCTTTTGCTCAAGCCCAAGCAAAAGAAAAGCTTCTGAAGTCTCACATGGAAGACTGTGAACTGATAGAGATTGCATTCGGTGTGCTAGAGAAAATCATGCCATCCTTCCAAAAGGATCTTTCGGCCTCTTCATTTGGTAATCTGAAATCTCTTATTAATTATGTTAGCACACATTTTGATTCTTTGGAGAAATCAGCAGAAGAGAAAGTCTAGAAAGAGCTTTTGGGTAAGAGATTCTCTGAAGTACAGGGACTCATATCAAATGATAGGAGAAATCTAGATATTGGGATAAAGAACCTAGAAAATGCTCTTAAAGATGGCAGAGAATTATACAAATTTTGTTTATCTTGGTCCACACTGACAACAGACATTGTAAAGAAGGTGGAAGAACAAGAGAGTAAACTGTCAAGTTTATCTCAGAATTTTGATCCTCTCACCTCATCCATAATGAATCAAGAGTGCTAGGCTATTGCCACTATAAATGAGATAAAGAGGATTGAGAAGGAGAAGAAGAATAGAATAAGCAGAATGAGTGAACTAAGAGGGATAATTATCCCTAAGTTAGAGGCAATGCATGAGGCCCTAACTAATGCTCAGACCACAGCCTGGACCAGTGATCCGATAGACTTAAAAAGGGTAGAAGCTTTTGCATTTTTGATAAGTGGTCACATCTCAATTTTAGACAGGATGAAGCAGAGTTGGGCAACAAAATTTGTCTAGTTGAAAACCACTTTTGTGGATATACTTAAGTATATGTAAGTATAACATGTATATATACTTATGCGGCTATGTACAGGTTGATTTTTGAAAAATTTTGGTGTGCAAATTTCTCCCTTTGCCATTGATGTCAAAGGGGGAGTGGGGAGTAGTAAAAAATGTGGAATCCAGCTAAGGGGGAGTTTGCTATGAAAGTCATTTTTCACTAAGTGTTTTTGTCAATGCCAAAGGGGGAGATTGTTGGCAAGAGACACTGTGTGGCTTCTTGATTGTTGTCATTGATGGCAACAAAGTCTATCCCACACATCCGTAACACATAGTATGTCTATGCTGAAATTCTGATTGAAGGGTGTTTTGGTCCAGTGAACAAGAACAGAGCATGCAGTAAGGTCTGAAAATTAGGTCCAGATCTCTCAGATGATGTATTTCAGCAAAGTGCGGACTTGGACAAGTCAAGAGGAGTACCATGACTGCTACATTCTAGAGATTGAGCCTCCAATGATGAAAGAATGAAAAGATATGAGCATCTAAGTGTTGGGTTCCTGACAAGCAGAGTAGACTAAGGAAGAACTAACCGACAGAGCATCAAACTTTAATCCAGATGAGAAATTGATGGTGATCAAGCCTCTTGAGGGATCATACATGGTTGGCTGACATGATTGATGATTTTTATGTCTATGTCCTTGATATGCATCACATAGTAAGCATGGATTCAGCCGACAGATCAATGTGTTGGGAAAATCTTGAGTATTCCGGATGCCGAATAGAAAGATGTTGAGATCCTTGATGCGGATATATATACCGGATGGATTTTAGTATGAAGGTGTTTGAGTTGAGTCAGCATGTGCGAGGAAAGGCAAACAACAATGTGGAAACAACAATACAAGTTCGGTATGTGACAGAACAACAACTCTAAGCAAAGGAAGAATGAAATGCAGTAGATCAGTATATTGAGCCTAACCAGAACTGAACCTCAGCATTAGTAGATGCTTCTCATTAGTTCAAGCACCTGGTTACCTTCCATAACTTTGTAGATAGTGAGTATCTTGTAGGCAGTGTGCCTCTTGTGAGCAGTGTGCTCAGGCAGTGAGCCCTACTTGGCAAGTGCCATTTTGTACTTCTATTCTTTTAACAGAAAATACAATCTTGGGTTAGTCACCCCATGGTTTTTCCCTTAATAGGGTTTTCCATGTAAAAATCCTTCTGTTATGTGTGTTGATATCTTTTCTACTCTCATGTTCATGTATGCTTATATGTTTTGACACTGCACTAATTGTTAAAGAAGAAAATAAATATAAATAATTAAGATAACTGATTCACCTCCCCCCTCTCAGTTATCCACCTTGTTTCCAACACCCCTGTGGTATTATCATTAGGTCTTAAGACTTTAAAAGTCTTGACCACGACATGAGATTAAGGTAATGATTTATGTTTTTAGAATGTCAAAAAAAGTCAAGAAAAAAGAAGCCAACATCGACTCAAAGGATTTCAAACCCTAAACTTAATCATTTTGGTTTTTCTATGCACTCAAACTTTCTTTCTGTCGACTCCATTGTTGGCGACTAGGGTTTGATGGTGTTTTCTTTCTTGTCTACAACTTTTGGTGGCCTTCTTGATGGATTTCCTCTACATTTTTTTATAAAGAGATGAAGCTGAGTTCTCTGCTATAGTTTTGAAGACTTTTTATTGAGTTTCATGTTTGGTTTCTTCATTTGGGCCACGACCATGTGGTCATTTTTGAGCATTTTATGAGTCTAGAACTCCATCTTCTCACTGTGACTCTTTATTTTTCTGTATTCTTTCTTTTATGGTGTCATTCTCTTGCATTTTTAAGGTTTCTAGAACTTTCCGACCCACGACCTGTAGCTTCTCCTCTATTGCAAAATACAAGGTAATGTTTCATTCTTACTTCACCATTCATATTTCTTTCACTATATCTTTTATTTCTGATAAGGGTTTTAAACAAAAGATAAGGGCATGTGATTTCTTTGAAGGAAAAGCCCTTCTAGCTGTGGCCATAAATATTGCATCTTCTTTTGTTGATTTCCTTCTGAAAGAAAATGACCCATGAAACAGTGCAATTTGTATCACCTTTGAAAGGACCCTCTGGTTTATTTTGGAAAAAAGAGGAAACAAAACCTCTGCACACATGAAGAAAAGCACAAGGGTTTGAAAAAATGTTATATGGGTTTACATTTTCTTTTTAAGAAATACTCCTTTAGGCCATGGCCTGTATCTCTTCTCTTTTGTGTATCTGTCTCCTATATATCTGCTATCAAAGGTCGCCATGAATGGTATATTTCTATTTCAGAGTGTATTCTTTTTGTTTGATAGTTTGGCTTCTCCATTATTCTGTATCTGTAGTTTTTGTATAAAAACCCATATGGGTTTTACTCTGTGTTGAGAGACTCCTACTCTTTCTTTGGTTGTGGCTTCAATGGCACCAAATGGTTATTTCCAATATGTAGAAGATAATATAATCATAGTTGCAATAGATAAATTTTTTACTGTACATTTACCAGCTCTTTATAACTCTTTGAGTGATCTCAAAACCCTAAGGTTCAAATCCTCTATCTTTTGTTACTGTGGTTTTATTATGCAAAATGTGACAAGGATTTGCAAAAGAAAAGTATTCAGGTGACAATACAAACTGGGCATCTCCATTTTGCATATGCAAAAAATAAAGACACACAAAATTCTTCATTCTTTATTGGCAGATGCTTCTCCTTCTGTATGAAATAAATGGCATAATTTTAAACACTGTATCCTCCTCTTCTTTTCATTTGACACATCTGATGTAGCAATAACCTCCAATGCTTATGCTTCTTTTCTTTCTGTATGGCATGAACATTATTATGATATGCTACCTCCTGTAGCTTTATTATTCATGGTTGTTTCTTACATGATTGTTCCATTATTATTTTGTTTCATTATTATTGAACCTGTAGCTGTATCTTTCATATGCTAGCTATCCTATCTTCCCTTTTTGTCCTTCATATGAACATGATTTATGATGACATGATGAGAACATTTAATGATGTACTTGTGATGTCCTTTATACTTGCTTGTTCAGTTCAATACCATGGCAGTTCATTTATATCATTTATGACTGTACCTATTGGTTATACAAGATTACTATCTCATTTAATTAAAGCATCATACTTCATTTATGATAATAATGGAATAGTACCTTGTCTTTCTGCATTTGTCTTGGAACCTGGTCATGAACCTGCTGCCCTCTTCTTTGCAACTGTATCTTCTTTTGTTGATGTATCTCATATGAACATAGGCTTGATAACATAACACAGGGATAGCAACATATGATGTAAATGTTTATTACTCCTTGTATGGCTCTTGTAGCCTATTCTTCATATGGTCACTTGATAAGACTACTTCTATACTTTTCTATCATAACCGTCTTGATTTTAACTCATCACTCAGTTGATCTCACAATTGTTACATTGCTATTCCAATTGCATCATATGCACCTTATGGCATATAATGGTAACTTATAATGATGGTTATCCATTAAATGGTTGTCATACCTATGAGATACATATGGATAGTAAAAAAATATTTCAATCCCAACAGAAAGAAAGAAAAGATACCTTTCATGACTGTACTCAATTTCTTTGATCATGTTAGGGTTATCCGGCAGAAGATATAAATTAAATGCAAATAAAGATTAAATAGAGGAATGAAAATACATAGAAATAATAACAGTGAGAGACAAGTTTTTAATGTGGTTCACCCAAACTTGGGCTACATCCACCAACAAAGAGTCCAATATTATTATCCGGTAAATCAAACCGATTACAACCAGTAATCCTTGCAACTCAATACCGTCTTGGGGGCGTTGTCCCCAAACCCCCACAAGGGGCGCTGCCCCTTGACCTTGTAGGAATTTGGAGGGAAACCATGCCAATAAAAGTGGGGTAAATTTAACCTCTGAGTCTGATTAGGCTCCATATAACAACAGATCATTGTACCTTTGCCTTTGCATATTGATCACTCCTAAATGGAATCACTGTTCATTCTACAGCATGTATATGATGAAGCAAAACATAGTTATCTAATTTTGATAAGTTATTTTTTGGAGTGATCATAGTTTATAGGAGCAACTGCTCTTCATTTATCTTATGATGACTTCACTCTATCTGCTATGTTGACTGTTCCAATACATAACATCTCTTGAATAGTGTACTCTGTTTATTGCAATTTGTTGTCCTTCTTGGGTGAATAAGAAGGAAGCATGTTGGGCTCTACCCTTGTGGGAGCCACATTTTCTCCACATGCTTTAATGTCTTCAAATCATCAACATTACTTTTCCTATACTTGCACAGTGAACAAACAAGTTAGCATAAAAACATACCTTTTGGAAATTGATTGATCTCTCTCATGATGATCCAATTTATTGCACTTGTCTGATCTTGATTTAATCACATTAATGCATAATGTTTGCAAGATTTATATGTCTGTTGATAAAGCATATGATGAATTTACATATTCAGAGCTTCTAACAGGACTTCTCTCTAATTTTGTAGGTCCACTATCCTGATTAGGATCAAGAAGATGGAGACATGAAGATCAAGCTACCAAATAGGAGGATCAACCTTCGATAAGGAAATGATGGATATCCATTTTCCTCATGTGTTATTTTCTTTTCCTTTATCCACAGATGTATAGCTTGCATAATATTTGCATTGGCTCAGTTTAGTCACTCCCACGGCTTGTGTGGGACACATTTAAACATTCTCTTAAATATGATCAGTTACTTTACCTTATGCAAATGATTTATGTATGTTTGCTTTCTGAATCAAGTGCATAGGATAGAACAACTGAAACTGATTTGAAACATATGTTTAAAACATGATAATGAAATGACAATTTGTAAATACCTTTCCTTCACACTGAACTATGATATTTAAAAAATTCAACCACATCATAACTAAAAGATAAAACCAGTTAGATACCTGTCTTTCATTGAATGTCTAGTCTCTTGTCATTTGATAAAACTTCACTTGTCAGGATGGTTTGACAGTTCTGATTGGACTGTCACATTAACATGACAAATGATCATTTGTTGTTCTCTTGCCAAGATATCATACATTCAACTGATTGATAATACACCTAAAAAAATTTCTTTTATTCCTCTTGTGACAACAGCAACTAGGCCTTGCTAAATTAGGTGTGAACATAACTTAGTAACAAGTGCCACATGGGAGGATACAAAGGAGATAGATAGATCTTTTCCTCATTTGAGGATTTAGCAGAGATTCTTTTATTTACATAATTGTGACATTTTGTTTAGTATGATACATTGATAGTATTAGTGAGATACATTATTATTTCAGTATGTGTATAATAACACATTAGGATGATATCTCTTCCTAGTGGGGAAGGATGTCACATCTTGACCTTTTTGATTCACTTATAATTCGAACTATTGGTTATTCCTTTAATTGTTTTACTAGTGGGTAATTATGTGTGAGTAAAGGTAAATTGTCGTTATTTTATAAACGCATAAATTGGAAATTGTTATAATGAAGGATTAATATGTTTATAAGTTATGCTCTTATGCTTCAACTATGTTTTTTTGGACTAACCTATTAACAAGCATTTGAATGTGACTAAGTGCAAGAATAAGTCAAAGACAAGAACATGGTTGAGGTAGAAGCACCCTAGCCATCGGAAAGAGTTGGCATGACAAAAGCCTGATGCATGCACACGCTCATGTAGTTCATATTGCATCATGATATCTTGCATATGAAAGGTTTTGTTATGTTTTAAATGTCACCTTGATTGAGCATATGATAAGAAGTTAGTGTGATTGATGTTAATGATTAGAAAATTATGTAATCTCGTCTACTTAGTTTGTTATTTTCAATTGCATAAAGTTTGCTATGTAATTTTGTGTTCTTTCGGCTAATCGATTAAACTAAATAGTCTTATTTCAAAAATAGATTATGATTGTTTTATTTCCATATTCAAATGTTTATAATTTTACATATTTATATCTAAATATATATAGTTTAAATAATATATATAGGTGAGTATTTAAATAAATATATATGTGAAATATAAAAAATATATATATGTAGAGTAAAAATAATAAACTGCACTAAATATACATACATGCAATGTTAAAACTAAATAGAAGCTACAATATTAGGGAAGTTTAAATTAAAAATAAAAGAAGGGGAGAGATATTTTGGCATCCACGTATTGTGCAAGTGATAGTTAACTAAAATAAAAGAAAACCCTAAATCTAATAATATGGGGACGCCAATTAGGAAAGAGGGGAGGGAATAAAAGAAAGAAAAGAAGAGGAAGCAAGGAACACATAGATGGGAGAAAAAAGGAGATACAACAAATAGAAGGGGGAGCATACAAAAAGTGTTAGAAATGAAAGCAACACTACTTCAATGGAAATCTGATTCAAGATAAATTTTAGCAATCTTTAAGTGTGCATTAACAATGGAGATTGTAACAAAACATGAAACCCACTTCAGATAAAATGCCAAGCATGAAGAACTCAACACAAGACACAATGACATAGTGTTTAATGTGGAGAAAACCCTTGCAGGTAAAACACTCCACATAGGAAAGAGGCCCAATGTTTGTATTAATCTACAAAAGATTGTACAATACAACAACACCTCAAATCTCTCCTTACTCTTCAATTCGACAGCATTCTTGTAGCAACTGAGTACCTAAAATCTATATTGCAGAAATAAATACATGGTAAATACTTATAGAAAATATTTTTCAACTCATCCTAGGTGTTCACCTTCTCTCTCATGAGATTCCCTAACATGCCAACATTAAATGCCATCTTACAAGTACCTTCCACTTGTCCAAAAATAGCCATGCAAAGGTTAGGCACCCAAGACTAAATCTAGCCTCTTACATCATCTTATGACATGTCATAACCATCATAGATTCTACAAAAGAGTATCTTTCCAAGATAGGAACCTTGGGCTAAATATAGTAAATATACAACTAACATATCTGTCATATGCATCATAGAATCACATAATCTTATGATAACTTGAAGCTATCATAAATTCACTTACCAAACATTATGACAATGGTCATACATGCCAAATATAGTAGATTCCTCAAGGGAAAATGTCTACCCTCATTTAATTTGATTTTTTACATATACCAATAGTAAAAGTCACTATGTAATTACCTCTGGTTACTCTGAAATTACCCCTGCTAGTGAAACTAGTACATCTCCTCATGGATAATTACAAATTACATATAATAAATGGAATAAATATAATATTGGAATTTACAAGGTTAATGGCACCTTATCCCAAAATTCTCCCACTTGACATTATACATTGTAAATCAACCCATAGGAAATCAAATAAAAATAATCAGACACTAGAAACAAGGCCCATGGCCTCTCTGCACCATACAAACTTCTCTGTGCTCATAGCCTTGGTCAATGAATCTGCAACATTCTCCTAAGTGTATATCTTCTTTACCTCAACCTCTCCATTTGCAACCAACACTTGAACAAAGTGATACTAAACATCAACATGCTTAGTCTGAGCATGGTACATGGGATTCTTGGCCAAACAGATAACACTTTGGCTATCACAACCAATCTGAATGATCTAAAATCAAAACCAATACTTGTACACAGTCTCCTCTACCAAACTGCCTCCTTAGAGACATGAGTAGCTGTCATATACTCTACTTCTGTGGTGGACAAAGCAACTGTGGGCTGCCTGTTAGTCATCCAACTCACTACACCTCCAAACAGAGTAAATACATATCCACTAGTGGACCTTCAACTATCCAAGTCACCTACCCAATCTGCATCAACAAAACCCTATATGTCCAAAGATTTATCAACAATTTCAGTACCAGAATAAACCAAACAATGATCAGGAGTACTTGCAAGATATTTAAATACCCTCTTCACATAATTCTAATGTTGTCTTTAGGGTTAGACATAAATCTGCTCAAAATTCCCACTGCTTGGGCAATATCTGGTCTAGTGGAAACCATTGCATACATCAAACTCCCTATAGCACTAGCATATGGCACATTAGACACATCCATAAAATCATCCTCAGTCTTTGGACACATATCTAATGAAACCTTAGTGTCAATGGGTAAGGAAACTCTAATTAGATTACAGTCCTGCAAACTAAACCTCTGCAAAATAGTATTCACATACTTACTTTGTGACAATCAAAGATTTCTATTAACTCTGTCCCTCCTGATCTCCATTCCCAAAATACACCTTGCAGCACCAAGATCCTTCATCTCAAATGCACTTAAAAGTTGGGATTTAATCTCACTGATCATACCCTTAACATTGTTGAAAAACATGTCATCAACATACAAAACAATAACCAGTATAGAATCACCAACACAATAAATGTAAACACAGTGATCCTCCTTGCTTCTAACAAAACCCAATTTCAAAAAAAATGAATCAAACTTTTGATACCACATACTGGGGGACTATTTTAAAGCATAGAGAGACCTCTTTAACCTACAAGCCCAATGCTCTTTTTCTTTTACCTCAAAACCTATAGGTTGTTGCATATAAATTTCTTCTTCAAGATCTCCATGCAAGAATATGGTCTTAACATCCATTTGCTCAATCTCCCAATCATAAGTTGCAGCAATGGATAAGAGAAATCTAATAGAAGTCAATTTAGCAACAAGAGAGAATATCTCACCAAAATCAACTCCCTCTCTTTGGGAGTAGCCCTTGGCTACCAGTCTAGCCTTGTACTTCTCCAATGACCTATCTACTCCAAATTTCTTCTTGAAGACCCATTTACATCCTATGGCTTTTCTTCCTTTGGGAAAATGAACAAGATCCCAGGTGTTACAAGAGTCTAAAGCCATCATCTCCTCTTGCATGGCTAACTACCAAGACTCACTATCATCTGTAGAAATAGCTTCCCTATAGGATCTAGGTTCATCGTTAGTACTCAATAAAGCATATACACAACAAAAATCTAGTGGGCTATACATGTCAACTAGATTCTGTTGTCTTGTTGATCTCCTCAAGGGTGGAGTAAGAGACTCTACTCGTTCTTCTGCATGATCATCTACACCAACTTCTTCTGTCACGACAGATTCATCTTCATTAGAACTACTCAAATCTTCTTCTTCTTCACCCCCCAATCCATTATTTTGTTCTTCCTAAGGTGCATCTTGCTGCTCTAATTCAAAATGCACCTTTACCTTTTCTTCTTTTTCTTTTGGCTGCTCAGGTTCAAAAATAGCTCCAAGTTCCCTAAAAATAACATCTCTAGAAAAGATAATCTTGCGGGTTAGTGGATTCCAAATCTTATAACCTTTGATATTATCACCATATCCAATGAATGTACACTTTTCAGCCTTTGGATCCAACTTAAATCACTTTTCCTTAGGCACATGAACAAAAGCCTCATAGTAAAAAACCCTCAAATGTGAAACAGAAGGTTTCTTACATGTCCACACTTCATAAGGTGTCAAATCAAGAGCCTTACAAGGAGATCTATTTATCAAGTAGCAAGCAATACACAGCCTCTGCCAAAAAGCATTTATCCAACTGTGCATCACTAAGCATACTTCTGGCCCTTTCCATAATTGTTCGGTTCATCCTTTCTGCAACACCATTCTGTTGTGGTGTATACAGAGTTGTCTTTTGTCTAATTATACCTACATGCTTGCAAAACTCATCAAATTCTTTAGAGCAATATTCCCCTCCATTGTCAAATCTTAATATTTTTATCTTTAAACCTAATTGGTTCTCTACTATGACTTTGAATTCCTTAAACTTAGTGAAAACTATAGATTTATGTTTCACAAAATAAATCCATGTATATCTGGATACATCATCAATGAAAGTGACAAAATAATGAAATTTCCCAATACATTCATTATCCACATGTCCAAACACATCCATATGAATAATTTCTAATTTCTCTTTTACTCTATTGCTTCCTGAAGGAAATGATTTTTTGTTTTGTTTAATAAACACACAATGCTCACAGAAATCAAAGTGCTCATCAAAATAAGAGAAACCATCCAACAATTCTTTATTCTTAATAGTTTTCAGTATATTATTACTTGTGTGGCCCAATTTGCAATGCCACAATATACAAGTGTTTTTAGAAGCCTCAAAAACATAAGAGGCATTATAAACTGTAGTGGCTTCAAGCTTAAACAATTTCCTGAATCTCTTCCCTTTCGTTACCACCAAGTTCCCTCTCACCAATCTGCAACCATGCTTTTCAAATGTCACTTGGATTCCCAAATTATTCTACTTTGAAACTAAAATCATATTTCTAACTAATCCAGGAACATGCAAAACACCAGGGAGGGTTTTAATCCTCCCATCATTGAAACACAACAATACCTTTCCTTTCTCGACAATCGGATATGAAGAGTTGTCACCAAGGTAGATATTACCTCCATCATATTATTCATATGTGGAGAACCATTCCTTATGCGAGATCATATGAAATGAGCATCCTGAGTCAACCAACCAGTGATCATTAGAAACAACATTACATGCAGAAAGTAAAACATCTTCACCTGCATTCGAGGACTTATCCTAAGTACTCTCCCACTGTTTCTTTGTCTTTCTACACTCATTTACATGTCCCCTTTTACCGCAGTTCCAACACTTAACTCTGTTCTTTTTACCAGGAGTCTTAAACTGGCCCTTGGACTTGTCCTTAGCCCCTTTCTAATCTCCCTTTGGTCCTCTTTCCTTAGACCTTCCCCTGACACTGAGAGCATCCCTTGAACTATCTGAACTCTTCTTCCTTAATTCCTGTGATAGTAAAACTGCGACAAGGGCATCCAACTTTGGATATGTGAGGTTAGTAGTGATAGAAAGGATAACATTCTACCAAGACTCAGGTAAAGAACAAAGAAGCAAGATACATTTATCTTCCTCATCAACCTCAACATCTACTAAAGCAAGCTGACTCATCAACAAATTAAATGAATTTAAATGCTCTGCAACTTCACAATATTTCATTTTCAAGGAAAATAATTTTTTTTAACGTAAAGTTTATTTACCATCCTCTTGGCTTGAGAGATCTCACCCAACCATTTCCATAACTTGTTTACAGTCTCTTCCTTTGTGACATTCAATAGGACAGAATCTGACAGACACAAACGGATGGTTCCTCGTGCCTTTTTATCTAACTTTACCCACTCATCTAGAGAGACATCATCAGGTTTCTTCTCTTTTTGAATAGCCAACCATTTGTTTCTTTCTTCCAATAAATCCTCCATTTTTAGCTTCCACAACTCATACCCCATTCCGTTGAACTTCTCAATGTCCAATCGAGAGGTTGGTGCAACAGTGGATGCAACCATAATAACAACACAAGATCTGCAAAATAATCACAACCAAATCTCCCACTACAGCTATAGCTTCCACACTACCACCCAAGAGTTAAAGCTAGCTAGGCTCTGCTACCAAATGTTAGAAATGAAAGCAACACTACTTCAATGGAAATCCGATTCAAGATAAATTTCAGCAATCTTTAAGTGTGCATTAACAATGGAGATTGTAATAAAACATAAAACCCACTAAAGAGATAATGCCAAACATGAAGAACTCAACACAAAACACAATGACATAGTGTTTAACATGGAGAAAACCCTTGCAGGTAAAAAACTCTACATAGGAAAGAGGCCCAATGTTTGTATTAATCTGCAAAAGATTGTACAATACAACAACACCACCAATCTCTCGTTACTCTTCAATCCGATAACATTCCTGCAGCACCTGATTACCTAAAATATGTATTGCAGCAACAAATACATGGAAAATACTTATAGAAAATGTTTTCCAACTCATCCCAGGTGTTCACCTTCTCTCTCATGAGATTCCCCAACATGCAAACATTAAATGTCATCTTACAAGCACCTTCCACTTGTCCAAAAACAACCATGCAAAGGTTGGGCACCCAAGACTAAATTTGGTCTCTTACAACATCTTATGACATGTCATAATCATCATAGATTGCACAAAAGAGTATCTTTCCAAGATAGGAACCTTGGGCTAAATATAGAAAACATACAACTAACATATCTATCATATGCGTCATAGAATCATAGAATCTTATGACAACTTGCACCTGTCATAGATTCACTTACCAAACATTATGATAGTTGTCATACATGCCAAATATAGTAGATTCCTCAAGGGAAAATGCCTACCCTCATTTACTTTGAGTTTTTACATTTGCCAACAGTAAAAGTCACTCTATAATTACCTTTGGTTACTCCGAAATCACCCCTGCCAGTGAAACTAGTACATCTCCTCGTGGATAATTACAAATTACATATAATAAATGGAATAAATACAATATTGGGATTTACAAGGTTAATGGCACCTTATCCCAATAGAAAGAAAAAGATACAAAGAGCAGGAATCATCAAATAGAGAGCAAAAGGTCATTCTCAGGAAGAGCTCGAGGTTGTCGGGTAAGTGACTGGTTATGAACCATCTTGCAATTCAGTTATTATTAAACAGAAACCCCCTTTTATTTCCTCTGTAGTGAATTGAATAACTACTTTCTTCTAAAGTGATTTGACGAGTGTTTTTGTCTTGACCTCTTGCTAAGAATGTAACGAGACTTCTGCTAATCTAAATGACCTATATTCTTGATGTAAATGGCCTAAAGTCCTCTTTGTCTCATGATTATCTACCTTTGACTTCAATACCTTCATTTGTTTAAAATAGAATGCACATAGGAAAGTGCTATCGCCCTCTTCCAATAGAATATATAAACTTTTGTTTCCTTTTCTACCATGCCAATGTGCGTCATAAACAAACTACATCTCTACTTATTCCATTGTCATGTTGTTCTATTGGCCTTTTTGGAGTTTTATTGACCTAAGTATTATTTTTAATTGTCTCTATGTTAGTTAATTTACTAATGTTAGATAAAATTTCAGCCTCTTGTATTCTTTGGCCAATTTTTAAGTCTTATCAGCCTTTGTAATTTCATTGGTTTGTAATAAAATTGTTATGGAAGATGTAGGCCTATGTTTTTCTTCTTTGTCAGCCTGCAAATGATATGGCTACCTATATGTTGAGGGGTCCTTTTTGCTTATGTTTAATCAGTTTGTTTTATTATCCCAAAATGACCTGTTTTTTATTCCAAAACGCCTATGTTAAAGTTGTCGGCCTTATTCTTAGTTGTCTACGAGATGATTATTAATACTGTCAACCTCTATTGTTTTTAAAAGGCCTATTTGGTATTGTTATCAGATCAGCCTTCTTGATAAAAAATCCTCAGCCTGATCTTGTGTTTTTGTCGGCCTAGTTGATATTTGTATGACCTGAGCTCAAACTTAGTCAGCCTTGTGGATCTTTGTTTGGCCTATTTTTCAATCTCAGAATAGCATTATGCAATTCAATTAACTTTTGAAAAGAAAAGTAAAGGATCCTCATCCAAGAGGGAGAATAAAATCATTTTAAAATAATTCTAAATATAGATAATCCACAAGATATAATGATGGTTAAGAAATGATAAGTATTATTTTCAAATGATTATGACTGTAATGAAAGGATCTATGAATATACTTATATATATTCTTCTATTTATATCGATAAACGTATAGACTTAATGATCAATATTGGTATTATATCTTTATTTAAATATTGGAACTCTTGTTGTTTTACAATATGCTTACCTTAGCATAGTTCTCCTTCTTGATAGGTAGAAAATAGATTCACCTTAATTTGTACAAAAGAGAGTAAAATTAGTAAAATGTGTGTGATGTTAAGAGTTGTTTTTCAATGGATTTAGATGTTTTTTTTATATGTGTTAGTTGAGCTTACCTTCCGGGATAGGGTGTTGAATGTGGGTTAAAAAGGTTGGTCTTCTTTTTCAAGATCTGCCAGATTACTTATATGTGCTTTGGCCAAAGCTATGTGTTTATTGAAATAGATGAAATTTATACCTAGTTATCAATATGTTTCTCTACCACATTCTGTTTGCAAGATTATGCACATTCTAGTTAGAAATGCATGTAGGTGTAGACACCTTAAAATGTCTCAACCCTTCGACCACCCTCCAACATCATCCATACCACTAATTTCTCATCTAATTAATTAATTAAATTTTTAATTAATTAATTATCCTATCCAACTCCTGAACCATCCATTCATCCTTCATCAATTAATCCCTGAAAATCAATTAATTAATTTAACATTCACACCTTACTAACATCATCCCAATTAATTAAATAAATATGTCAAATATTTATTTGGTTAATTTGTCCACTTTCCTAAACCCAATTAATTAGGTAAATCATACTTATCTAATTAATCTGCCCTACTCATTAGCCTACGCCTAACCTAGTTGATTAAATAACTATTATTTAATTATCTACCCTAGCCTACATGACCCCTAGACCTGGATTAATTAAATAAATCATTCTTTAATTAATCCTAAACCCTGATTACCCCATTCACTATTTTTTTCCAGCCACATTAACTAAGTTAATCACCCTGATTAACTTAGTCAAATCATGCTTAAAACCTTCTACCACACCCACAAATTAAAAATTACAAAAAATACATAACCCCTCCAACTCATTTTTATCATTTTCATGCTAAAACATCTTCCACATTTTTAGCTTACAATTGTAAGGCCCCAAAAATGTGCATGTGTCAATGACCTTCACATTTCCACATAAAATGGAATTTTTAATTCCACCTCCTCCCAAGGAAATTAACTTTTAATTTCCTCACACATCCAAATCACATTAAATGCTCAGTCCTCCTCAAAATGAATAAAAGATTCATTTTTCCTCTCCACCATCAAATTTTGATAATCAAATCCTAGCCCTCCATCTCACAGTCAATCTCACCCATTAATCTCAACATCTAATCTCCACCATTGGATCAAAATCTCCTCTAATTTGCCTATAAATACAAGCCTCCACAAGTCATTTCATCGTCCAATTTTAGAGCAAGTCTATTATGCTAAAATTTCTCTCAATTTCCTCCATCATAGATATGTTATAGTGAATTTTGCATTGACTATGGAAAGCATTTCACATTGCAAGCATTAGTTGGGTAAAGCTAGCAGCTCAAGGGTGCAAGTTCCTCAACCTTATCAAGGAGTGAGGGGTTTGGAAGCTTCAAAGGTATAAATTCTCTTGTGTTTTGAGTTCCTTTTGTGTTTTTCATGTTTTCCAATTTTCTCATCTTCATTTGGCATGCCCGGTGGGACCCCATGGTCCCTAACTAACCTTTTATTTGAGTGTTTTTTGGAAGGATACGAGCAAATAGGATTTCAGCGCTATAACCATGCGGTTTAGCGCCATATTTCAGAGGAACAATGCCATTGTACTATGTTTTAGTACCTTATCTCTACGACCTTCCTTAACATCTTAGGTTTAGGAAAAAAAATAGATCATTTTTAGACATTTTGGCATTTTTATTATTCTTTGTTCTCTGTTTTCATCAGATTATGACAGGTATAGGGGATACTAATGGCGAAATGTGCCTAGAAATGCATGAGAAAGAATTTTTATAAGACCCTAGGTTATTTTGTTATCAAATAACTAGTTTTTCCTCATAATCTAACCCATGGTGTTCTTTGACTGGGTATGAAGCATCCTAACTACAATCTAGCTTGTTTATCTTGAGTTTTCATCTCTTTTTGAGTAGGTTTTATGGGATCTTTGCGGTTTAGCACCATTAGCACTCAGAACAATACCACTGAACCAAGTAGCAGAACATAAGAAAGTTAAAAATTCATTCAATGCCATTCTCAGAAATTTTAGCACTATTTTAGAATAAAGTAGTGCCATGCTTGAATTCAATGCAATATTTCTAATTTTTAGCACTTTGTCCATTTTATTTGCTATTGTTTGTCTGATCTGTGAAGTTGAAGATTTTAGCACCATCTGTTCTATTTTTAGTACCATGTGTCTATTCCTTAGCATAGTTTAACTCTATTTTAGTGTCTTTATTATCTGTTTTAGCGCCATTTTTCTTTATTTTGGCGCCATCTGTTTAACAGGTTTTTGGGATCTGTGCAGGGTACTGACATATTTGTGCAGGTAAAAGAACATAGGCCAAAGACATTTCTTAAAATTACTAACTGATTTAATGCATGTTTTTATTGGTCGAAGATCTTTATTTTCTCACTAGATTAGTGGCATTAAATTAGTTAGAGGGTTAATTAACACTTGTGTGCTCTATTTGGTCGACTTATAGACGTATGCTCTCCCCTCGCACCTTAGGGTGATCTTGGGGATCAAAAGTCTATTTGTGGACATTTTCCATACTTTTAAGTGTTAACCCGAAGGGGTTACTTTTCTTGTGTATGCTCTCTCCTCGTGCCTAGTGTGATCTTGGGCATTAAAAATAAGAGAGTAGTTTCTTCTTAGGAGGTCTGCCTAGGGATTTCATCACCCCAAGGAACAACCTCAATCGTGTGTTCTAGTGTGGTATATAAGCATTGCAATTTGAAAGATAGCTTTAAAGGAAGGACCTTCTCACCTCCAAGTAATAGACCTCCAAGACCCTTGGTCTGCCAAGACTTGAGTGGTTGAGTGTCAGTCGATTAGGACACCCTCATTCACAAACTTGGGCCTCAAGTACCTTGAGTATGTTAGAGGACTCCCCTAGAAGCTTGTAACTATCCCTAGATTAAGACCCTTTAGTCATCATACCTTGTAGTGCACCACTGTAGAGGAGGGGAAGATGCTCACCATACTGCTATATTTGAGATAGGCACTACCTTGGGCAAGACAAAAATCTCCTTGGTAAGGGGGTAAGGTGGTCCGTGACCTTGTTTTCCCTATCTATCCAAACTATAGCACCTAATGTATTAGTGGGGGGTGGGGATCCTGGATCACTTTGAGCTGGGATCGACCCACGACCACTTTGTGAGATCTACAAGGTATGATACACCCACTTGACTAATGATAGGATTGTTCATGTGCTTGGAGTGTCTTCTTATCAAAACCTATATAAGCCAATTTATCCAAAGTCCACCTTGAGTCAAAAATCCATTGTGTTCTCTTGTTTGATTTGTGTGTACTTGTCAAGAAACTCTATCAACTTTGTCCAAAACCATTTGAACCTTTTAAAATCAAACATTCAAACATTTGAGCCTTCAAGATCAACCATTTGAGCCTTGAAACCAAAGCATTTGACCTTTGAAAATCCAAAAGTTGTCAAAACCCTAGTTAAAATCTCAGAGACTGTCATAGTTCAGTGTCATAACCTCTCTGTTTGGCACCATAAAATTCCCCCGTGGCACCATTTTCTGTGGCACCATAAACATGTCCATCAGTGCCATTTTTCTATGTTTTAATGCCATCCTTCACTATTTTAGCGCCTTAAGTCTAGGGATTGGTGACATTTGGGTGCCATATCCTACACATGTCCTTCGACCTGTTCTGTGGTCCTTGAACTCTGCCTAGTCAAAATCTGTGGTCACCTTGTCAAAATTCATCAAAACCAAAATCCACCCTTGATCATATTTCCCATTCATAAACTTTTTTTCCAAATCCACCCACATCCTTTCATTTAGACATTAGAGAAAAATCATTTTGATTATTGGACCCTTGATTATAGCCCATTCATCTCAAATCCCTAATAAATTGTTAAGTCCAACCTTTGTCCAACTCCATTTACCCCATCCTATTTGACCTTAGATAAACATCATTTTGATATTTGATCTTTGGTCATACCTTATCCACCCATTAATCATTTCATTCCAAAATCTCAATCCAAGTTCATTATCCCTCCATTATGCACCTAACCTTAGGTGAACATTTTGATTTTCACCCTTGGACCTTTGTACATCCATTCCAAAGTCCATTTTGAATCCAAGTTAACCCAACTTTAGTCCAAGATTGATCAAATTCATTTTCTAACTTTCCCCAACATTATCCAACATTATCCAAATCCTATCCATATTATCCAAAATCAAACATCAACATCCAAAAATAAAAACCATCCAAAATCCAAAAATCAATCAACATCCAAAACCATACCTCAAATAAATTTTGTGCAAGAATTAAATCTAGATCTTATCATCATCTAGTTTATAGGGTACTTAAGACTTTGTCTACCTTAAGTGCTTTTATAAATTAGCCTTTATTAACCTTTAGTATAATTGATTTAGGAGCCTAGACAACTCCTAAGTTGATATTGTTCCAAGTATGGGCCTAACCAATGTTGTCATTGATGTCAACATACTCCTGTTTGATTAATGACAAGGATTGGATGAGCTGAGTGCTGAGGATATTGAGAAAATTAGTCTCAATCAGGAATAGTGAAGAACAGTGATGAAAGTAAGGCAATAGTCCAAGATAGGATGAGGATCAGAGGATGTGGATTAAAGGGTTTGTAGATATGTGTCTTCAGGTGGTCCAGTAGAGTTTTCAGAGGTCCGCATGAAGATCTGAAGAAGTTGTGGCTGCTCAAGTAAAATCAGTTCTGGCAAGTGTTCAGTGGTGACAGAGTGATATAGATAGGTCCGGTGAGATCTGGAAATGCATTATCTTGTTCTACGGATTTGAGGGAGTTTTTAGGAAGTCTTTGTGGAGTGTCAACTAGATTGGTTCGTGGTTTTAAGGTCCTCAAGCATATATTCATTTGTGACAGTAATGACAAACTGTGTTCTTAAGGTTCCAGATGAAGGAGAGAAGGATTTCAGTAAGAAGATGAAGTGTGGATGCTCTTGGTGATTCAGGCAAGCTTGTGGAGATCTTTGGATCATGTCCAGTTTGTGTTGGTGATCCGCATTGGAGTTGGAGCTTGCAATTGAAGAATAACTTCCAGATGATGGTATTCTTCCTAAGATTGGCCGACCGGATAAGTTACACATCCTGTGGATGTTCTTATGGATGTTTGTCGACTTAGATGATTGTTCCTAAGTTGATGTCTTGTATAAATAAGGGACTGTGAAGTCATTTCAGTGGTGTCCTTGTGGAGATGAGTGTGTGGTAGCGAAGAGAGGAGAGAAAGGCAGAGTAGAAGTATTGGGCTTAAATGGAACTAATTCAAGCATGGTGAAGATGCTATTCTCCAGTTCAAATAGGTTATACCTATATCTTTGTAGACAGTGTGTCTCTTATAGGCAGTAAGCCTCTTGTGAGTAGTGTGCTCAGGCAGTGAGCCCTAATTGGCATGTACCATTTGTTCTTTCTATTCTTCTAACAGAGAATACATTCTTGGGTTAATCACCCCGTGGTTTTTCCCTTAACCAAGTTTTCCACATCAAAATATTGGTGTCTCATGTGTTGATGTGTTTATGCTCTTAACTTGTTGCATTATGTTTCTATGGTTATGCTACTGATTTACTAAGAGGAGTTAAGTGTGTAATTGGAAGAAAAGTTTTGCACAACTGATTCACCCCCCCTCTCAGTTGTGTGCCCTAAGTCTAACAATTGGTATCAGAGCCAAGTTCCTCTAAAAGGAGCTTAACCGCTTGAGGAGATCCAGGATGTCATCATACAAGAAGGACAGTCTAAAGTTTGATGGAACCAATTTTAATCTTTGGAAAAGTCACATGACATGTCACTTGAAATGTATGGGAATGCAATACTGGAACATGGCTTCAACGAAGTATACTCCTCCGCAGGGTGGTCTGAAAACCCAAAATGAAATCACCGATGCTAAAAATAATCTAAGAATTGTAGAGGCTCTTCTAAGCACATTATCTGATTCAGAGCTTTCAAATGTTGTTGATCTTCCAACTACTTTTGAGATTTGGGAAAAACTAGAACTTTTGCATGAAGGAGACAAGTATGTTAAAAGTGCAAGACTACAAAGTTTGAAAGGGAGACTTGAAAATATGAAGATGAGAGATGATGAAAACATTACTACTTTTATGCCAAGAGTAAATGAGATTGTTTGTGGAATTAGAAATGCTGGTGGAGTCTTGAATGAAGATGAGATTGTTGGCAAAGTTCTTAGATCCCTTCCTACTTCTTATAAAATCAAGGCTGCTGCAATTGAAGAATTCAAAGCTCATAGAACTGTCACAAGAGATCAATTGGTGGGTAAATTGGTTGCATTTGAAATGGTCGAGTTTGGAGATGAACCCCCAAAGACTGAATCTGCATTTAAATCTAGTGCCTCTATAAAAGGTAAACAAAGGCTTGATCCGGGAGAAAACTCTTCAAGGAAACTATCATGGTATGAAAAAGTAAGAAAAGACCTAGAAGAAGAAGCTGAAACTGCTCACCTTGAAACTCTTATTGCAAAAAGACTGCCAAGAGGATCCAGTAAGTATGAAGGGAAATTGCCTTTTAAGTGTTTTAATTGCAATAAGATTTGTCATTTTGCCTCAAGATGTCCAGAAATATTTTCAAGGCCAAATCCTAAAAAATCAAGGTTCCAAAAGAATTGTTACTATGCTCATGAAGGAGATGATGAAGGTGTAACAGATGATGAATCAGAGACATGAGACAAATTCGGAAGTGATTGGGTATTCATTGCCATCAAGGAAGAAGATCCAATGCCCTCTAAATCTATCAATCATAAAGTTGTAGAAAGAGCTCTGGCTGCCCAAATTGAAGAAAAGGATGATTGGGTAATTGGCAGTGGATGCTCTCATCATATGACAGGTGACAAGAACAAGTTCATAGATTTGGAAAGGTATGAAGGAGGAGTGGTAAAGTTTGGTGATAATTCTGCTGGTAGAATCAGAGGTAGAGGAACTATTTCCTTTGATGGAAAGAACAAAACTGGTAATGTATTGTATGTTGAAGGATTAAAGCATAATCTTCTCAGTGTTGGACAGTTGGTGGACAAAGGCTATGACCTCTGATTCAAGAATAGAAAATGCAAGATCTTTGAAAGTTCTAGAACAAAGATTGCATCCAGTACTCAAACTAAAGGTAATATCTTCCACTTGGTTGGTACTGGAAAAAGTTGCTTATTTTCTCATGTTGATTAGAGTTGGTTATGGCATAGAAGGTTGTGTCATGTGAATTTTGATACTATCATCAAGATAAGCATTACTCAGGCTGTAAGAGATCTTCCTAAATTGTTAAAACCTACTAATAGCTTGTGCAAAGAATGTCAGTTGGGTAAGCTAAGCAGAGTCTCATTCAAAAGTAAGGAACTATCTTCTACTGGGTTATTAGACTTAGTTCATACTGATCTTTGTGGTTCGGCAAGAATCAAGAGTGTCCAAGGTGATAGATACTTTATGTTACTGATTGATGACTATTCCTTGATGATGTGGATAACCTTTTTAAAAGAGAAATTAGAAACCCTTGAGAAATTCAAAATATTCAAGGCTATGGTAGAGAATGAAACTGGATTAAAATTGAAATGTTTGAGGTCTGATAGAGGTGGAGAATTCACATCCGGTGAGTTCATAGAGTTATGTGAGAAACATGGAATAAAGAGATAGTTGTCTGCTCCTAGGACTCCACAGCAGAATGGAGTAGTGGAAAGAAAGAACCGGACCATCCAGGAAGCATCTAGGACCATGATGATGGAAGCAAATGTTCCTCAGATCTATTGGAGAGAAGTTGTCAGCACTGCAGTCTATACTCTCAAACGAGTTCAAATTAGAAGCAATACCGGTAAGACTCCTTATGAACTTTGGTTTGGCATCACTCCTACTGTAAGATATTTCAAAGTTTTTGGCAGCAAGTGTTACATTAAAAGAGATGAAGATCTAGGCAAGTTTGATGCTAGAAGTGATGAAGGAATATTCTTGGGTTACTCTACTCAAAGCAAAGCATACTGGTGTTATAACAAGAGATTGAGAAAGATTATAGAAAGTACAAATGTGAAGGTTGATGAAGGAATTGAAAAAACCTCAAGGTCTTATGAGTATGATGAAGATGATCAGAATGGTGTTCTGATTCAAGGTGCCCAAGACTCTTCTAAAAAATAGATTCAAACTGATCTGGTAAGTCAAGAAGAAGAGATGAGTCTCAATGAGCTTAATCAAGAATTAGAAATGCAAGAAACTCCCAAAGTTCCAAGGTATGTAAGACTGAACCACTCTGAAGATCAGATCATAGGTGACAAAAGCAAAAGAGTACAAACAAGAAGGAGAATTGCTCAAGATTCAAACGAGTATTGTCTAATTTCAAAGATTAAACCTAAGTCAATTAATGAATCTTGCAATGATGAAAACTGGAATAAAGCAATGGAGGAAGAACTAATGCAAATTGAGAAAAATCACACTTGGGATCTTGTTCCCAGACCTAGAAACAAGAATGTGATTGGAACCAAATGGGTCTTCCGGAACAAACTAAATGAAGTTGGTGAAGTAATCAGAAATAAAGCCAGATTGGTCTGCAAGGGCTACTCTCAAATAGAAGGAGTTGATTTTGAAGAAACTTTTGCTTTGGTGGCAAGAATTGAAGCAGTCAGATTATTTCTTGCATTTGTTGCCTTCAAAAATTTCAAAGTGTATTAGATGGATGTCAAGTCTACCTTCCTGAATGGTGACTTGGAAGAAGAAGTGTACATTGAGCAACCAAATTATTTTCATTTGTCTGATCATGGTGATATGGTCTACAAGTTGAAGAAAGCACTGTATGGACTGAAGCAAGCCCCAAGAGCCTAGTATGAAAGATTGGATAAACATCTTTTAAAGATTGGTTTCAACAAAGGTATTACTGACAGTAATTTCTATTTCAAAATTGATCATGAAAAAATCTTGATTGTTGAAGTGTTTGTTGATGATATCATTTTTGGAGCAAGAGATAGTATGTGTAAAAATTTTGCAAATCAAATAAAAAGTGAGTTTGAGATGTCCATGCTTGGGGAAATGAATTTCTTTTTGGGTTTACAAATCACTTAAACAAAGAAAGGAATCTTCATTTCTCAGTCCAAATATGTGAAAGAATTGTTGAATAAATTTGGGATGGAAGATTCAAAGCCAATGAATACTCCCATGGCAACCAGATGTAATTTGAGCAAAGATGATGACTCTCCTAAAACAGATTAGACAAGGTACAGGTCAATGATTGGAGGACTATTGTATCTCACTCAAACTAGACCAGACATTATGTAGGTTGTTGGTCTTATTGCTAGATTCCAAGTTGATCCTAGAGAATCTCATGTCATGGCAATCAAGAGGATTTTTAGATATCTAAAAGGGACAGTTGAGTATGGTCTATGGTATCCTAGAGATCATGATTTCTCTCTTCATGCATATACAAATGTTGATTGGGTAGGAGATGTGGATGACCGGAAGAGTACCAGTGGTGGAGCATTCTTTTTGGGGAAAAGACTGGTTTCTTGGCTAAACAAGAAACAAGAGGCAATATCTCTATCCACAATTGAAGCAGAATATATTGCAGCAGCAGATAGTTCCACTCAAGTTTTATGGATGAAGCAGATGTTAAGAGACATCAAAGTGAAATATGAGGAACCTATCACAATCTTTTGTGATAATCAAGTGTGATAAATATATCTAAGAATCCGGTGCTGCATTCAAAGACTAAACACATTTCCATCAAGTTTCACTTTTTGAGAGAGCAAGTGAACAAGAATGAAGTCAGATTAGAGTTTGTACCTTCAAAGGATCAGATTGCAGACATCTTTACTAAACCTTTACCTAAGGACTCTTTTGATTATCTCAAGGAGAAGTTAGGGATTATTGCCCCTCCAGTGATGAACTAAGATGCACTGATGTGCATCAATCCGGTGGATATCACAGTCACATCTTGTGGTCCAGATTGATGATAGGAGCTGCTACTCAGGGGGAGTAGTAGGTATGTTTCTGAAACGTTGGAATTACAAGTATGTGCCCTTTGCCATTGATGTCAAAGGGGGAGAGAAGACATGTGAAAAATAAGTGGTTTCTGATCAAAGGGGGAGCAGGAAAGAGAGAGAAGACATGTGAATGGATGTTGCTGATAGGGGGAGTTATGACAGTAAGGAGAAGTTCTTGTCTTGATGGCTAAAACAGTTTTTCACATCATATGTTGCCATCAATGACAAAGGGGGAGATTGTTGCAAGTATGGGCCTAACTGGTATTATCATTGATGTCAACATACTCCTATTGCATTAATGATAAGGATTGGATGAGCTAAGTGCTGAGGATATTGAGAAAATTAGTCGCAATCAGGAACAGTGAAGAACAGTGATGAAAGTAAGGCAATAGTCCAAGATAGGATGAGGATCAGAGGATGTGGATTAAAGGGTTTGTAGATATGTGTCTTAAGGTGGTCCAATAGAGTTTTCAGAGGTCTGCATGAAGATCTGAAGAAGTTGTGGCTGCTCAAGTAAAACTAGTTCTGGCAGGTGTTCATTGGTGACAGAGCGATATAGATAGGTCCAGTGAGATCTGGAAATGCATTATCCTATTCTACGGATTTGAGGGAGTATTGAGGAAGTCTTTCTGGAGTGTCAACTAGATTGGTTCATGGTATTAAGGTTCGCAAGAATCTATTCATTTGTGACAGTAATGACAGACTGTGTTCTTAAGGTTCTAGATGAAGGAGAGAAGGATTTTAGTAAGAAGATGAGTGTGGATGATCTTGGTGATTCAGGAAAGCTTGTGGAGATCTTTGGATCGTGTCTAGTTCATGTTGGTGATCCGCATTGGAGTTGGAGCTCGCAATTGAAGAATAACTTTTGGATGATGATGTTCTTCCTAAGATTGGCTGACCGGATGAGTTACACATCCTGCGAATGTTCTTATGGATGTTTGTCGACTTAGATGATTGTTCCTAAGTTGATGTCTTGTATAAATAAGGGATTGTGAAGTCATTTCAATGGTGTCCTTGTGGAGATGAGTGTGTGGTAGCGAAGAGAAGAGCGAAAGGAAGAGCAAAAGTATTGGGCTTAAATGGAATTGACTCAAGCATGGTGAAGATGCTATTCTCCAGTTCAAATAGGTGATACCTATATCTTTGTAGATACTATGTCTCTTGTAGGTAGTGAGCCTCTTGTGAGCAATGTGCTCAGGCAGTGAGCCCTAATTGGTATGTGCCATTTGTTCTTTCTATTCTTCTAACAGAGAATACATTCTTAGGTTAATCACCCTGTGGTTTTTCCCTTAACCGAGTTTTCCACGTCAAAATATTGATGTCTCATGTGTTGATGTGTTTCTACTCTTAACTTGTTGCATTGTGTTTCTATGGTTATGCTACTGAATTACTAAGAGGAGTTAATTGTGTAATTGGAAGAAAAGTTTTGCACAACTGATTCACCCCCCCTCTTAGTTGCTTGCCCTAAGTCTAACAGATATATTATAAGTTATCCCATTTTACTTAGGTGGTCATTAGTCTACCTTCAACATAAATAATCCACCCTTTTTTTTGCTTAAGGTCATAAGTCTACCTTAAGTAAGGAGGGACATCCCTTTTATAAGCCAAAGATCTAGATTTATTCAATCTCTCTTTTGATTTGAAAATCTTTTTGAAATATCATGATCAAATTATCCAACATCCTTAGTCATCCAATATCCAAATCATATAAGGTTTTCCTTTGTTGATTATGATCCAAATCATCCTAAGTACACCTTAGTCATCCATTTCTAAATCATCGTCCCTTTCAAATTCATCCTCAGGTCATCCTCAAAATAATTATTCACCCACATATACATTTTCACTTTGGTCTAAGAACTCCTCTTGAGATTTAATCCCTAAAGGTTATCTTATACCTTTATCCCAAAATCATTTCCCAAATTTCTAAGGTTATTATCCACTCCATCCATCCTTTATTCCATATTTTCAATTTATCCTTCCACTCATCTATCCTTTTAGGTCCAAAATTTTTGAAAATCAATTCACCCATTTATCTTTGAGGTCTAACCTCTAAGGTTTCTCATCCATTCTCATACCTTCATCATCATCCTTAGGTTTAAAACTTTTGAGATTTACTCTCTAAAGTTAAAACCTATCCATATATTATCAATCATTACTCATCCTTGGATTTAGAATTTTGAGATTTTATTCTCTAAAGGCTAAATCTTTATTCCCTTTCATCACACCAAAAGTTCACCTTCACTTATCCTTGGGTATAATATTTTGAAATCCATTCTCTAAGGTCTCAACCTTCATCTGACCTTTCAACAATTCAACCAAATTCACACTCAAACCCATTGTATTCCCTTGATAAGGTCTCAAGCTAAGAAAAACAAAGACATGGACTCTTTTAGAGTTAATTTTGGCATTGGGATGCCTCAAAATAATAATCCCACAAATAATCCACAATCATCCCTTGATGCAAATGCTATGTTAAATCCTTTTGCCAACATACCACTAGCCCCATCATCAAACATCAATAATGTGGATCAAGATGTTTTAGACTTCATGTAAGACGCCGATTCCATGGACATATTAGATAGAGTCCTAAAATTGGATCCCATAAAATATCTTGAATTTCACATCAAAAATGGTGCTAGTATACCCAATGTCGCTACCTCATCACAACCATCCACATCCCATAATATTCCTAACACATCCCAAACTTTAAATGTCACCACATCCACAATTCCTACTAACACGTCAACCACACCAAATCCCATGACCATATCAACATCTACTATCACTACATCCATGCCACAAATCACCCTTAACATTCCTAACAACATCATGCACACAAGTGCCTCCACAAGTGTGCCTCAATTTGACGCCAACACCATAGCCTTCATGACACAATTATTCTCCCAACCACCTTCCATATGTCCAGCATTCCTAACAACAATCCATGCAACAACCCTTCATCCAACTTCACACACATACAACCTCCAATTTCCCAACCACCTATTACATCTTCCATCCTAACCTCACAACAAAATCCCAATCAAAACCAACAAATTCCACCACGTGTTCTACAACAGCACCTTACTTACCAACAATACCTCATGCATCAAAATCTAAATCAAAATCAAGCCACCCAACATCAACAAATTCCCAATTTTCTTCAACACCTCATCCAAAACCAATATTTCACAACCACCACCTACCCAAGATTTACCTAGCATTGTCCAATATTTGATCCAAAAGGTTGGTGATATGCAACATGGAAACAAAAGAAAGCAATATTCTTTTGAGGATATTTGCCCATACTCATTTGATAGAACCATACATATGCCACCCTTTCCTAAATATTTTGAAACACCAAAATTTGACAAATACAAAGGAAAGGGAGACCCTCGGA
The DNA here is from genome assembly GCA_027924645.1 of Cunninghamia lanceolata. Taxonomy (NCBI): domain Eukaryota; kingdom Viridiplantae; phylum Streptophyta; class Pinopsida; order Cupressales; family Cupressaceae; genus Cunninghamia; species Cunninghamia lanceolata. The sequence continues at coordinate 11,176,222 of BSBN01000388.1, read as the reverse complement.
AACACCTTAGGTAGTTTTACATTGCTTTCCTAGAGGTCTCATACGATGGCACATATTTAATGAGACTCTTTCCTAGAAGCCATGGTGGTCAAGCTACCAAAAGGTTTTCTCATCTTCCCCCCAATATTAAAATATTCCATGAGCTCATGGAGAAATTTGTAAATCATTTCTCCTATAAATTTAAACATGAAATATCCATGACCGAATTTTGCAACACAAAACAAAAGAGTGTGGAATCCTTCACCACATTTTTACAAAGGTGGATAAGCTTAGCAAGCAAACTCCCTTGGCCAATTCTTGAAAAATAATTAGTCACCATGTTCGTGACTAATCTTAACCAAGAAATGGGATTACATTTACAAATCCAATGTGCATCAACTTTTGAGGAGGTTATAGACAAAGGAACAACCATTGAAAGGGCCCTTATTGCTAAATGCTCCATAAAACTTTACAACAACAACAAAGTCAACAACAATAATACCAACACTTCCCATATGAACAACAACATACAATCCAACAACAAACCCTGCTTTTGGGGTAAGAATAAAAACACCCTCAATGACGGTGTCACCAATATGAAGGCCACCTAAAATGTAGAAAATCTTATTCCACCAAGTATATCCAATAACAATAACAATGTAAATGTTGCTAGGGGACCACTGAGACAAAACAACAATCCTAAGAGGAAATTCACACCTTTAGGAGAACCTATTGAAAATGTCTTGAACAACCTTGTAAAGGTGGATTTAGTAACATTATCCCCTATTCACCCTTATGATGAAAATCAATTTAAACCCTCTTAGTTTTATGAGAATGCCTATTGTGAATATCATCGTGTGAAAGGGCATAAAACATCTAATTGTATGAGGTTGAAACATTGCATCCAAGACCTTATAGATAGAGGTGATATAACCATTGACGAACCTCCAAAACAATCACCTAATGCCAATCTAGGATCATAGAAGGATCCACTTCAGAATCATAACAAAGGAAAAGCCTTGTCTTCCAATCAAACATACAATGTCATTCCACCCCTTTCTTCTTTCAATTCCATTGTGGGTCAAATAGAAGATTATTCCAACCATGTCAATACCATCACCATTAGAGCCAAAACACCTAATTGTGTCGTTACTACTCATCATGGCCTCATCTCCATCCGTGGAGCCCCTACCAATGATCAACCTTCTACATACGCACCTACTAATCCACCATCCACCCACAAGTACAACCTCCTAGATCACCTTGGAAAAACTCCCACACAAATTTCCACCCTCAAATTACTACGCACATCTCCCCTCCATAAGGAAGTCCTCGACAAAGCTTTAATGGAATCCCAAGTCCCTACTAACTTGAATGTTGATCGATTCCAATCCATAGTAGGCCACATCACCTCACCTCATCACTTCACCTTCTTGGAAAAGGACCTACCCACCTCTAATGCCACACATAACGAAGCCCTACACATCAAAGTCCTAATCCATAAAAATACCATCAAACAACTCTTAATAAATGGTGGCTTTGGCCTAAATATTTGCACTTTAAAACTATTAAAACATTTGGGATACTCTAATGTGGTTGTGGACTCTAGTGAGTGTATAACAATCAAAGGATATGATGACTCCAAAAGATTGTCTGAAGGCACCATCAAGCTTCCCATCCAAGTGGGACAAAAGATTTTGGAAACCAAATTCCAAGTACTTGATCTTGGCCTCTCATATAACATCCTCCTCGGCCGACCATGGATTCATGCCATGCAAGCCGTTCCATCCACCTTCCATTAATGCCTAAAATTTCCTCACAACAGCACATAAATCACTATCTATGCTGATCCTTACCCTCTCCAATACTGTAACTTTTTAGAAGGACATGACCAAACTTTCTGTCCTTATAACATGTCCACTAAGATATCCACCTCCCATGCTAATCCTACACCATCCACTTCATACATTGATCCTTCCAACATCGCAACCACTTCACAAACATCCACTCCTCCCGAGGTCAAGATCAAAGTATGTGACATGGGATGTGTTGAATACGACCTACATGGCACATTTTGTGTGGGCCTATTATCAACATCCCCTAAGACATTTGGTACCCCCAAAGAAGACAAAGTCTCTACGGCTGTCATCAAATGCAAGACGTCACCAACCTTCAAGAAAAAGCACCTCCTTGAACAAGATGTTCTCGAAGACATATCCTCTTGGTTATACAAATATGAAGATAAACAAGAAGCTCCTTCTCTCCCAACCGAGATCTATGGAAAAGGTCTCAAAATTGTCAAATACATGAGCTACAAAGGACAAGGCAATATAGGTCTTCATGAACAAGGAATTGTCAAGCCTATTCAATCAACAAGGAATATATATCTCCACGGTTTAGGATATGGAAAACAAGAGTCCACCTCTACCAATATTGAGTATATCTTAAGTGAGGTTGCTAAGGCCTTTCCCATTATAGATAACATCAACGAAGAGGACCGTCAAGACTCTTTCAATGATTTCACTGAACTTTTCGAATCATCCATATGTACCATCTACACCTTAACTACCATGCCATCTACATCCAATGACCTACAGCTCATGTATCCTTAACTCATAGATTGGGACCAACAAGGACCCCCCGTCCTTGATGTCGCACAAAACAATGAAGCAATAGCTAAAATGATGGGGGTTAGAGATCACTTTCCCCTTGGAGACCATAAGGTCGACTATATCATGGAACTAAACACATCTACATACTTTGGGGAGACAATCCAAACTCTTAGTCACAAAAATATGAAAATAAAAATAACATCCCATAGTGAAAACCACCTTATGGCACTTTCAGATGAAGAAAAAATCAAAATAAAGGACGTATTCCCTAGTGAAAACCTCCATGAGGTGCTAGGGGATGAGAGAATGGACCTCCCTAAAGTACCTAATTTCTATCAAGAAAGGTCACCAATCCTAGTAGAAGCATCACATGAGATGAGTCTTGGAACAAAAGAGGCACCCAAGATCACATTCTGAGCAGAATCCCTCACAATAATAGAACAAGAGGCTTTCTTAGCTTTATTCAAACAAAGGAATCATAATTTTGTATGGACATACATTGATATGGCAGGATTGGATCCCACTCTGGTTGTCCATCATCTTGTTGTACATCTTGATGCAAAACCAGTAAAACAGAAGATAAGAAAAATGAATCCAAAAGTAGCACTTCGTCAAAGCAGAACTCAAAAAACTTCTAGTTGTGGGATTCATTCATCCTATAGACTATCATGAATGGATATCAAACATTGTACCCATAGAAAAAGTGTTGCAAGTATGGGCCTAACCGGTGTTGTCATTGATGTCAACATACTCCTGTTGCATTGATGATAAGGATTGGATGAGCTGTATGTTGAGGATATTGAGAAAATTAGTCCTATCAGGATTAGAGAAAAATAGTGAAGATAGTGAGGTAAAGATCCCAACTAAAATGAAGATCAGAGGATGCGCATTAAAGGGTTTGTAGATATGTGTCTTAAGATGATCTAATAAAGATTTCAGAGGCTTGCATGAAGATCTGAAGAAGTTATGGCCACTTAAGTAAAACTGGTTCTGGTAGATGTTCAGAGGTGACAAAATGACACAGATAGGTCTGGTGAGATCCAAAAATGCAATATCTTGTTCTGCAGATTTGGTGGAGTGTTTAGGAAGTCAATGTGAATTGACAACTCAATTGGTTCGTGGTTTGGAGGTCTGCAAGCATCTATTCCAATATGACAGTGATGACAAACTGTGTTCTTGAGGTGACAAACTATGTTCTTGAGGTTCCAGATGAAGGAGAGAATGATTTCAGTAAGCAGAAGTAGTGTGGATGTTCTTGGTGATTCAGGAAAGCTTGTGGAGGTCTCTGGATTGTGTCCAGTTCATGTTGGTGGTCTGCATCGAAGATTGAGCTCATAATTAAAGAATTACTTTTGGATGATGGTGTGCTTCCTAAGTTTGGCCGACTGGATGAGTTACACATCCTGCTGATGATCTTGAAGATGTTCTTTGAAGAATGGCGTGTTCCTAAAGGAAGATTGAAGTCTTAGATCTGTGTGGCCAACAGTGTGTTGATCCACATGAAGTCTTTTTGTAATTAGTCATGTTGTATTTATGTATTTGCTCTGTAATGTATGCTGACTTGGATGATTATTCCAAAGCCAAATGTCTTGTATAAATAAGAGGTTGTGAAGTCATTTCAAAAGTATCATGGAGATGAGTGTGTGGTAAAGAGGAGCAAAGCAAAAGGCATAGCAGAAGTATTGGGCTTAATGGAACTGACTCAAGCATGGTGAAGATGCTATTCTTTAGTTCAAGTATGTAATATCTATTATTCTATAGATAGTGTGTCTCACGTAGGCAGTGGGCCTCTTGTGAGAAGTGTGGTCAGGCAGTGATCCGTAATTGGCATGTGACATTTTGTTCTTCTTATTCTTTTAACAGAGAATACAATCTTGGGTTAGTCACCCCGTGGTTTTTCCCTTAACCAAGTTTTCCACGTTAAAATCTTGATGTCTTATGTGTTAATGTGTTTCTGCTCTTGATTTAATGCATTATGTTTGCATGATTAATTCATTATTATGCTACTTAATAACAAAGTGGATCTAGGTGATTAATTGGAAGAAAGTTTTTGACAACAGATTCACCCCCCCTCTCAGTTGTTTGTCCTAAATCTAAGAATTGGTATCAGAGCTAAGTTCCTCTAAAAGAGCTTAACCGCTTGAGGGGATCCAGGATGTCATCCTACAAGAAGAATAGTCTGAGGTTTGATGGAACCAATTACACTCTTTCGAAAAACCGCATGGAATGTCACTTGCAATGTATGGGAATGCAATATTGGATCATAACTTCAAAGAAGTATGTTCCCCCACAGAATGGTCTGAGAACTATAGATGAGATCAGAGATGCTAAAAATAATCTTTAGGATAAAGAAGCTCTACTAAGTGCCTTATCTGATTTAGAATTGACAAATGTTATTGATCTAAAAACTACATTTGAGATTTGGGAAAAATTGGAACTTTTGCATGAAGGAGATAAGTATGTCAAATGTGCCAAGCTACAGAATCTGAAAGGAAAATTTGAAAACTTAAAGATGAGAGAAGATGAAAATATCACTACATTTATGCCAAGAGTAAATGAGCTTGTTTGTGGCATTAGATGTGATGGTGGGATCTTGGATGAAGATGAGATTGTTGCCAAAATTCTCAGATCCCTTCCTAATTCTTACAAATACAAGGTTACTGCTATTGAAGAATTCAGATCCTTTTCAAATATCACAAGAGATCAATTGGTTGGTAAATTAGCTGCATTTGAATTGTCTGAGTTTGGAGATGCACCCCCCAAGACTGAATCTGTATTCAAAGATAGTGCCTCTGTAAAAGGTAAACAAAAGTTTGATCCAAGAGAGAACTCTTCAAAGAAACTATCATGGTATGAAAAAGCAAGAAAAGATCTGGAAGAAGATGAAGCAGAAATTGCTCAACTTGAAGCCCTTATTGCAAAAAGACTGCCAAGAGGATCTAGTAAGTATGAAGGGAAATGGCCTTTTAAATGTTTTAACTATAATAAGAATGGTCATTTTGCTTCAAGGTGTCCGGAAAGATTTTCAAGACCAATCCTAACAGATCAAGATTCCAAAAGAAATGTTACTATGTTCATGAAGATGATGATGATGAAGGAGTAACGGATGATGAATCAGAGACAGGAAACAAATCTGGAAGTGACTGGGTGTTTATTTCCATCAAGGAAGAATATCCAATGCCCTCTAAATCAGTCAATCATAATACGATAGAGAGAGCTCTAGCTACCCAAGTTGAAGAAAAGGATGAATGGGTCATTGATAGTGGATGCTCCCACCATATGACAGGTGACAAAAATAAGTTCATAGATTTGGAAAGATATGAAGGAGGAGTGGTAAAATTTGATGATAATTCTGCTGGAAGAATCATAGGTAGAGGAACTATTTCTTTTGATGAAAAGAACAAAACTAGTAATGTACTGTATGTTGAATGTCTAAAGCACAATCTTCTCAGTATCAGATAGTTGGTGGACAAAGGCTATGATCTCTGATTCAAAAATGGAAAATGCAAGATCTTTGAAAGCTCCAGAACATAGATTGCATCCGATACTCAAACAAAAGGTAATATCTTCCACTTGGTTGGTACTGGCAAAAGTTGTTTATTTGTTCAAATTGATCAGAGTTGGTTTTGGCATAGGAGAATGTGCCATGTGAATTTTGATAATATCATCAAGATAAGCAACACTCAAGCTATAAGAGATCTTCCAAGACTGGTAAAACCTACTAATAGTTTGTGCAAAGAATGTCAGTTGGGTAAGCAAAGCAGAGTCTCATTCAAAAGTAAGGAACAGTCTTCTACCGGATTATTGGACTTAGTTCATACTGATCTATGTGGTCTGGCAAGAATCAGAAGTGTGCAAGGTGATAGATACTTCATGTTATTAATTGATGATCACTCCCGGATGATGTGGGTGACTTTTCTGAAAGAGAAACTTGAGGCTCTTGAGAAATTCAAAATCTTCAAGGCTATGGTAGAAAATGAAACCGGATTGAACATAAAATGTCTGAGGTTTGATAGAGGTGGATAATTCACATCCGGTGAGTTCATAGAATTTTGTGAGAAACATGGGATAAAAAGACAGTTGTCTACTCCAAGGACTCCACAATAGAATGGAGTAGTAGAAAGAAAGAACTGGACCATCTAGGAAGCATATAAAACCATGATGATGGAAGAAAATGTTCCTCAGATCTACTGGAGAGAAACTGTAAGCACTGCAGTCTATACTCTTAATCGAGTACAAATCATAAGCAATTTCGGTAAGACTCCTTATGAACTCTAGTTTGGAAGCACTCCCACTATGAAGTATTTCAGAGTCTTTGGTAGCAAATGTTACATTAAAATAGATGAAGATCTAAGCAAATTTGATGCTAGAACTAATGAAAGAATATTCTTGGGTTATTCTACTCAAAGCAAAGCCTATCGATGTTATAACAAGAGATTGAGGAAGATTGTAGAAAGTACAAATGTGAAGGTTGATGAAGGTATTGAAAAACCCTCAAGGTTTTATGAGTATGATGAAGATGATTAGAATGATATTTTTGTTCAAGAAGTCCAAGCCCCTTCTAAAATTTAGATTCAGATTGATCCGGTGAATCAAGAAGAAGAGATAAGTTTGAATGAACCTATTCAAGAAACAGAAGTGCAAGAAATTCTTAAAATTCCCAGGTATGTAAGACTGAATCATTCTGAAAATTAGATCATAGGTGATAAAAGAAAAGGTGTTCAAACAAGAAGAAAGATTTCTTGAGACTTAGAAGAGTATTGTCTGATTTCAAAGATTGAACCAAAGTCAATAAATGAAGCTTGCAATGATGAAAGTTAGACTAAAGCAATGGAGGAAGAGCTGATGCAAATTGAGAAAAACCACACTTGGGATCTTGTTCCTAGACCTAGAAACAAGAATGTAATTGGAACCAAATGGGTCTTTCAGAACAAATTGAATGAAGTTGGTGAAGTAGTCAGAAACAAAGCTAGATTGGTTTGCAAGGGTTACTCTCAAGTAGAAGGAGTTGATTTTGAAGAAACTTTTGCTCCAGTGGCAATACTTGAAGCAGTCAAGTTATTTCTTGCCTTTGCTACCTTCAAAGATTTCAAAGTATATCAGATGGATGTCAAATTTGCCTTCCTGAATGGTGACTTGGAAGAAGAAGTATACATTGAGCAACCGGATGGTTTTCAATTGTCTAATCATGGTGATATGGTCTGCAAGTTGAAGAAAGCACTGTATGGACTTAAACAAGCCCCAAGAGCCTGGTATGAAAGACTGGATAAGCATCTTTTGAAGATTGGTTTTGACAAAGGTACTATTGACAGTAACTTGTACTTCAAAATTGATCATGAAAATATTTTGATTGTTGAAGTGTTTGTTGATGATATCATTTTTGGAGGAAGATATAGTATGTGCAAAACTTTTGCAAATCAAATAAAAAGTGAGTTTGAGATGTCCATGTTTGGGGAAATAAATTTCTTCTTAGGTCTGCAAATCATTCAAACAAAGAAAGGAATCTTCATTTCTCAGACTAAATATGTGAAAGAATTGTTGAAGAAATTTGGGATGGAAGACTCAAAACCAATGAGTACTCCCATGGAAACTAGATGTAAATTGAGCAAAGATGATGACTCTCCTAAGGTTGATCAAAAAAAGTATAGGTCAATGATTAGAGGATTATTGTATCTCACTCAAACTAGACCTGACATTATGAATGTTGTTGGTCTTGTTGCTAGATTCCAAGCTGATCCTAGAGAATCTCATGTCATGGCAATCAAGAGGATTTTTAGATATCTAAAAGGGACAGTCGAGTATGGATTGTGGTATCCTATAGATCATGATTTTTCTCTTCGTGCATATACAGATGCGGATTGGGCAGGAGATGTGGATGACCGGAAGAGTACCAATGGTGGAGCATTCTTTTTGGGGAAGAGATTGGTTTCTTGGCTAAGCAAGAAACAAGAGGCAATATCTCTATCCACTACAGAAGAAAAATATATTGCAATAGTAGGTAGTTATACTCAACTATTGTGGATGAAGCAAATGCTAAGAGATATCAGAGTGGAGTATGAGGAACCTATCACAACTTCTGTGATAATTCAAGTGCAATAAACATATCAAAAAATCTGGTGTTACATTTAAAGACTAAACATATATCCATCAAGTTTCACTTTTTGAGAGAGCAAGTGAACAAGAATAAAGTCAGATTGGAGTTTGTGCCTTCCAAGGATCAGATTGCAGATATTTTTACTAAACCTCTACCTAAGGACTCTTTTGAGTATCTCAGGGAGAAGTTAGGGTTTATTACCCCTCTGGTTCTAATTTAAGGTGCATTGATGTGCATCAGTCTGGTGGATCTCACAGTCATATCTTGTGGTCTAGATTGATGATGGGAAGCTGCTACTCAAGGGGAGCAGCTGGTATGATTCTGAAGTAATGCAAGTATGTGCCCTTTGCCATTGATGTCAAAGGGGGAGAGAAGACATGTGAAAAACAAGTAGTTGTTGATCAAAGGGGGAGCAATAAAGGAAGAGAAGACATGTGAATGGTTGTTGTTGATAGGAGTTATGTCAGTGAGGAGAAGCTCTTGTCTTGATGCTTAAAATCATTTTTCACACCATATGTTGCCATCAATGACAAAGGGGGAGATTGTTGCAAGTATGGACCTAACCAGTGTTGTCATTGATGTCAACATACTCATGTTGCATTGATGATAAGAATTAGATGAGCTGTATGTTGAGGATATTAAGAAAATTAGTCCTATCAGGAATAGAGAAGAACAGTGAAGATAGTGAGGTAAAGATCCTAGCTACGATGACAATCAGAGGATGCACATCAAAGGGTTTGTAGATATGTGTCTTAAGATGATCCAATACAGATTCAGAGGTCCGCATGAAGATCTAAAGAAGTTATGGCCACTTATGTAAAAATAGTTCTAGCAGATGTTCAGAGGTGATAGAATGACATAGATAGGTCCGGTGAGATCCAGAAATGCAATATCTTGTTCTACGGATTTGGTGGAGTGTTTAGGAAGTCAATGTGAATTGACAACTCAATTGGTTCGTGGTCTGGAGGTCCACAAGCATCTATTCCAATATGACAATGATGACAGACTGTGTTCTTGAGGTTCCAGATGAAGGAGAGAATGATTTCAGGAAGCAAAAGTAGTGTGGATGTTCTTGGTGATTCAAGAAAGCTTGTGGAGGTCTCTGGATTGTGTCCAGTTTGTGTTGGTGGTCCGCATTGAAGATTGAGCTCGTAATTAAAGAATTACTTCCAGATGATGGTGTTCTTCCTAAGTTTGGCCGATCAGATGAGTTACACATCATGCGGATGATCTTGAAGATGTTCTATGAAGAATTGCATGTTCTTAAAGGAAGATTGAAGTCTCAGATCTGTGTGGCCGACAGCATGTTGACCCATGTGAAGTCTTTTTTTGGAATTAGTCATGTTTTATTTATGTATTTTGTCTGTAATGTATGCCGACTTGGATGATTATTCCAAAGTCAAATGTCTTGTATAAATAAGAGGTTGTGAAGTCATTTCAAAAGTATCGTGGAGATGAGTGTGTGGTAAAGAGGAGCAGAGCAGAAGTATTGGGCTTAATGGAACTAAATCAAGCATGGTGAAGATGGTATTCTTTAGTTCAAGTATGTAATATCTATTATTCTGTAGACAGTGTGTCTCCTGTAGACAGTGGGCCTCTTGTGAGCGGTGTACTTGGGCAGTGAGCCCTAATTGGCATGTGCCATTTTGTTCTTCTTATTCTTTTAACAGAGAATACAATCTTGGGTTAGTCACCCCATGGTTTTTCCCTTAACCAGGTTTTCCACATTAAATTCTTGGTGTCTTATGTGTTAATGTGTTTCTACTCTTGATTTAATGCATTATGTTTGCATGATTAATTCATTATTATGTTGTTGAATAACAAAGTGGATTTAAGTGATTAATTGGAAGAAAGTTTTTGACAACTGATTCACCCCCCTCTTAGTTGTCTATCCTGAATCTAACAAAAAGTCACTGGAGGCATATGTTGTTGCATAGACTTTAGAGATCTTAATAAAGCATGCCCTAAGGATGACTTTCTACTACCCAACATAGATATTATCGTGGATCTCACCATAGGACATGATATGTTGTCCTTACTGGACAGATTTTTTGGTTACAACCAAATCAGGATAGCTGAAGAAGATCAACATAAGACCTTTATATATCCATGGGGAACTTACTGTTGGGTTGTGATGCCCTTTGGATTAAAAAATGTAGGAGCCACCTATTAGAGAGCCATGATCGTTATCTTCCATGACCTTTTCCACATCATAATGGAAGATTATGTAGATGATTTATTAGGAAAATCAAAGACTAGAGAAGACCACTTGAATGTGTTGTCAAAAAACCTTTGATAGATTTGAGAAATACAAAGTGCGGTGAAATCCCAAGAAATGTGTCTTTGGGGTCACCTCTGGAAAACTCCTAGGATACATTGTGTCAAGAAGAGGAATCGAAGTTGACCTTGCTAAGGTTAAGGCTATAAGGGAAATTCCTCCACGTAAAACACTAAAGCAACTTCATAGCCTTCAAGGGAAACTTTAGTCTATCCACCACTTCATAGCACAACTTGCACACAAATGTCAACCATTTCAACATCTTCTCCAAAAAAACACGGCATTTGTATGGGATAACTAGTGTTAGAATGCCTTTGAACAACTAAAGGAATATCTTGCTACACCACCATTCCTTATTCCACCAAGGCAAGGACAACTCCTATACATCTCAACAATAAAAACAATAATAGGGGCCTTGTTAGCACAACATGATGGACAAGGAAAAGAGAGGGCTATATACTATATCAGCCTCACCTTGGTGACCTATGAGCTGAATTACACTTGTATTGAATGAGCATGCCTTGCCGTTGTGTTCACTTCTCAAAATCTAAGACACTACATGCTTAACCATAAGACAAAGCTCATTGCCAAGATTGATCCACTCAAGTATTTACTGACTAGAGCAGCTCTCATAGGATGGATGGCTAAGTGGGTTATGATCCTAAGTGAGTTTGACATTGAGTACATAGAGAGAAAAATCTATCAAAGAATAAGTGATTGCCGATCAATTGGCTGATGCACCTATCCCAACACAACAACCATTGCTTTCAAAATTCCCATATGAGTCAATATTGATAGTAGCACCAACAATAGATACATGGAAAATGTATTCTAATGAATCCTACACACGTCATGGCTTGGGGGTAGGAATTTTGTTTGTTACTCCTCAAGGAGACACTATTCTAAAGTCCTACAAAATAACATTTTCATGTACAAACAATGTAATAGAATATAAGGCCCTTATTATAGGACTTTGCAAGGCCATCCAATGGAAGATTAAAAAGATTACAGTTTATGGAGACTCTCAGCTAGTCATCAGATAGGTCAATAATGAGTACAAAACAAAAGATGACAAGCTCCTACCTTACAAAAGAATGATTGATGATTTTAAGGACTATTTCCATAATATCCATTTTGAACAAACTCCAAGGTTAAACAACAAGGCAGTAGATGCTATGGTCACTATAGGATCCTTGGTTGACATGAAAAAGGATAGCAAAAAATGTGAGTTCCTGATTGAAGAACTACTAATGTCGGCCTATGATGTACCACAATCTGAGTTAGTATGTGACATTTTTGGTCCCCTATCTCCTTGGTACACTCCATGATAACATCATCCCACCTAATCTAACATCTACACAACAAAAAATGCTCATTCGTTGAGCCTCCCTCTTCACCATCATAGGAGATACCTTATACCAAAAAAGTCTTGATGGTACTCTGTTGCGATGTATTGATTCTAGCTAAGCCAAAGTGGCCTTGCAAGAGGTACATGAAGGTATTTGTGGAGTACACTCTAGTGGACCTGCTCTAGCAAAGAAGATCCTCATAACAGGGTACTATTGGCCAACCATAGAATGAGATGTCTACCACTTTGTGAAGAAATGTTTACCATGTCAACAACATGGTGATCTTATCCATTCATCTTCACAGGAACTGCAACTGATAACAACTCCTTGGCCCTTTTCATAGTGGGGACTTGACCTCGTAGGCAAAATTCACCCACCCTCATCCAATGGCCACAAATTCATCATTATCTCTACTGAATATTTCACTAAGTGGGTAGAAGCCATTCCACTCACTTTCACCACCGGCATCCAAATCGCAAATTCATCCTCCACTACATAATATGTTGTTATGGCATTCCTTTTTCCATTATCACAGACAATGGGAAACCATTTAAGAACCAGGAAGTCCACACCCTATGCGAGAAATTCCACATCCAACATCATTTTTCCACACCATATTACCCCCAAGGTAATGGTCAAGCTGAAGCTTCTAACAAAACCATCTTACGCATCCTAAAAAAGATGGTTAACAAAGTTGGTCGTGACTAGTACCTTCATCTCAAACTTGCCCTATGGGCTTATTGTACAAGCATTTGCACACCCATAGGAGCCACACCATACTCATTAGTATTTGGTTCTGAAGCCATTTTGCCTATTGAGGTCAAGCTCCCTTCTCTCAAGATTTCATTGCAAAACATAATCATTGAGGAGTATTGAGTTGCACGACCAAATGAGCTAGAACTCCTAGATGAGAAATGCCTGGATGCTCTTAATCACCTTCAAGCCTATCAGAACCGCCTACACAGAAGCTACAACAAAAAGATTAAGAACTGCAAGTTTGAGATAGGTGACCTTGTCCTTATGGAAAATCAGCGAAACCTACAAGAGTGCCACAAGAAAGGAAAGTTCGAGCCTAATTGGTTGGGAGCATATGTTATCACAACTAGCTATGGATCAGGAGCTTCCTAGCTTGCAACACCTAAGGGGAAGCCTCTAGAGGAACCTATGAACATCATGCACCTGAAAAGGTTCTATGCATAACCCATTGAGTATCCCAAAATCACAAAAATTCAAAAAAATTAAAAAATTAAAAAACACCTAAGTGTAATAAAGTTGTCCAATGGTGAAAATCACTTTGGTGAGGCCTTGCATAAGTACCATGGTGAAAACTTGTCTCATACGCCATGTGTAGTGGTTGTTCTACCATCTAATAAGTCCTCCTATCTATGACGACATTTCATATCACCTACAACCCATGGCTTGGAATTCCAAAACATTCAATCCTATCACCCTACCTAAGGCAGATTCTTGAAAAGAGGATCCTTGTATGCTCTCCTTGTACAACTTAAAACTCCAAAAAACCCAAAAACATCAAAAAACCAACAAAAAATCCAAAAAAATTAGAAAATCCAAAAACCCCCCAAAAAATTAAAAAAATTTACAAAAACTCTGAAAACAATCTCAACCATCACCACAATTATCCAAAACATCCAACACATCATTATCCAACATCATCTCATCTACCCTGAACCATTCCTACAGCATCACTACAAACTAGAACTACATATTCATCATCACCTGCATCTTAAATTGCCTTGACCCCATGGACACAGGGTATGTAGGAAGTCTAGAATATAAAGGAAGTATACAGTACTTAGGTACAAAAGATGCACCTGTCCAACCCGCTTGGATGGTCCCTATCCCCTAAGTTTACTAAACCCAAAAAATCAATACACAGGCTAAGCATACTCTCAAAACATCACATCTTACGCAAAAATCATCAATCAACAAACCAACCATAATCATAACATATGGCCTATTATCTTTTTTCCCACCTTTCAAAATTTATCCAACAACATCCAATTGATCCTCGCCTTAATGGATATATCATTCCTACAATAGGCAAAATCCATCATCCTATCAACACTTATCTTGACAAGAGATACAATGATTGTTTGTATGATTCATTGGTCTTTTTGATTATTGATTTTTATCTTTTGTCTCATTTTAGGATCATTCCAAAGCTACCTTGATCTTACTATATCATGGTATGTCGCAGAAAACACCTAGCATGGGGCATGGTCATTGTTTTGTATGTTGTTCTTGTGGGGTGGTCTCATTATTCCAAGTATGGTATTCATATCTTGAAGATGTAGGGTCAGTTCTAGCATATTGTTCCCCCTTTTACATCTAAGGTCAAACATACCTTTTATGTACTAAGTATTTATGCTATGAGTCCCCTTCCCTCATCTAGGCAAGATTATACTACCTTGGGCATGCATGAGATCATCCTATTGTTTGTGGGTCTAGTCCATGCAAAGAAGGATATGTATCAACACCTTGGTTCTTTCATAACTTGGTGAGAATATCCCCTTTTGCTATAATAAATCTAGAAATGCTCTCAATAATGTCAATGAAAATACTTATCCTAGCCCATATATCCTCTATACCACCAACCATCAAACACACTATCTATACTTAGCATCTAATGATAATAAATAACTTCATCCATCCAATCCTATCTTGCAACCACTCTAATAAATTTACCCTGCATAACATATCATTTCATCTATTCCAACAAAATCCCTCTAACAACATGGCATCTAGTGACCTAGGTTCACCTATCCCAACCATTCCTAAACCTATCCCAACTGTTCCTAAACCTATCCCAACCATCCCAACCTATCCTAACCACCCAAACCATCACCCATGGTTCTAAAACATCATAATGTATCATGACTAAAAACCCACCCCATCATATCATTTACCATTATCCATTATCCATTAATTATTTACCATTGCATTAATCATTTATCATTTACTATTACCCATTTATCATCTACCATTATCCATTCTTACGCCGAGAGGCGTTCTACACTCACAGCAAGGGCTGAAAGATTCAGATTCCCATAAATAATTAAGATTCAGATTCCATGTAAACAAAATTCATAAAATGTGTAAATAAATAAATTAATGGAAGCCAAATGGATAGAAAAATAGAAAGACTTGGGCAGTTATGGAATGAAATCTTTATCACGTTAAACAAAAAATAAATAAATTCGTGGAAGCCAAATGGATAGAAAAATAGAAAAACTTGGTCAGTTATGGAATGAAATCTGTATTACGTTTGAAGAATATGAAAAGTCTTGCAGCATAGTCTCTTTAAATTAACTCATGTGAGCATATCAAATATTCTAACTGCATTTATCTCTTTAAATTAACTCATGTTAGCATATCAAATATTTTAACTACATTTATCTCTTTAAATTAACTCGTGAGCATATCAAATATTCTAACTGCAAGTAATTTATAAATGCCAACAAATTGGAAGATATCTCTCGGCGTACTGTAGATATATTTTTTTAAATATAAATATACTAGTCTATTATCCATTAACCATTTAGCATTGCATTAATCATTTACATTATTCACTATCCATTAATCATTTACCATTAACCATCATCCATTATCAATTATCCATTTATCATTTACGAATCATAATCATTTACCATTGCATTATCCATTCACCATTTACATTATCCATTATCCAATTCATTATCCATTTACCATTATCCAATTCATTATCCATTTACCATTATCCATTATCCATTTATCATTAATCATTGCATTAGCCATTTACCATTATCTATTAATTCATTAACCATTACATATCATATATTCCATTACCATTTTATCCATAATATATGTTTATTAATCTAAGCATATAATCCACATCATAATCCAAATACATATCATAAATCAACATCATAACTTACATACACCCATGAACATCATCATAAAACATCCATATCCATAATGAATAGACATCATCACAAATCCATCATATATAACCATGAATACCAAAACCACAAATATCCATAGTCATTCATAACCACAAATGCATGTCATATATCGCCACCAAAATATACATCGCTCAAAATAATACATGTCATAATACAAAAAAACCTCAAAGGCTGAAATATACCATAAAATCAAGAGCCATGGGCTAATGAGCCCATCTTAGAACTTGTAGGAGAACTTGGCTGAGGTCCATGTGGTCTAGGTGGTGGTGGCCCCATAGGTTGATACTGCTACTGTGATGGTGGTTGTTGAGGAGGTGGATGTTGTACTGACTGCTGGGATCTCCTAGACCTCGGCGATCCTAACATCCCAGATCTAATCCTCTAGTTGTAGCTGGGAACTCATTGACCCTTAGGTACTACAGTGCAATAGGCTCCATAATAGTACTCAGCCCTTGCCTGGTGCTCTAAAACCTGCTGATGTAGATGTTGTATCTGATCCTGGGTGGCTATGTAGACTGACCATATCCTCGCCATGTCTATCCTAGCTATCACACCCTGCATACGGATGATCTCAGTGATGCAGAGCGGGCAGCGGACTGGTGGAAACTGATCAAAATACTGAACTATCACTGTGGTTGAACCTTTGAACCACGCGAACCATTGAACCGCAACTATCGGTTCAATATATTCTTATCATTTTCATTAAATGTTGTCGGCAACGATATGTTGAACTATTGAACTCTTCGAATCCATCT
This sequence comes from Cunninghamia lanceolata, assembly GCA_027924645.1. Taxonomy (NCBI): domain Eukaryota; kingdom Viridiplantae; phylum Streptophyta; class Pinopsida; order Cupressales; family Cupressaceae; genus Cunninghamia; species Cunninghamia lanceolata. The sequence goes on along the minus strand of BSBN01000388.1, from coordinate 11,159,193 downwards.
CCCCTTATTAAACTGGTGCACCAAATGAACCTTTGTTGAACTACTGAACTTGCTGAACCGTTGAACCGTTGAACCATCAGTTCAACTATTGACCAACCCAAAATTCCTTCGGTCGATGCACCACTAAGCCGATGAACCAATAGTGCCCGTTGAACCCTTGAACCCTTTGAATCGTTGAACTGGTTCAAAGGTTCAACCAAACCCTTTCTGCCATCTCAAAGTTCCTTCGACGGTCTTTTCTCACTTGAAACAATATTAAACATGCATTCGTCGAAGTCAACCGTTGACTTCCTTGTATCAAACCAATAGACTTGTACATTTACAATGTACATTCACCACATGCAACTTGAATGAACATTTGTGAGATACTCATAGTCTTCAACTAGGGAATATATAGGGAATGGACCCAATATACAATTGTTGTATATACACAAAATGCATCTCAATGGAATCCCACGAATCTTCGATGTTTAAACACTACAAACCCTACGATTTTGCAAAAATGATTCTCCTACAAACATACGAACTTTTCTACCTTTGCCAACCTAGCACATGAGGATGCTAGGGTTTATCTTAGCATGCTGCAAACGACCCTGTGAACATAAAATGAACAAACACAAAATAGAAAACATAAACTACTATGTACAGTCATTCCACCGATTACAAAGTGATCCAACCGGTAAAATGGGTTAAGAACCCATCTCAACTGCAAACCAGAAAATTGATTACACAAGCAATTTGAATCTAGGAAAATAACACAAACAGGATCTTTTTATTTCTTCTAGGAATGAATACAGATATCTGGTTTCACAGTTCCAGAACTCAACTGCACAACTACTGCTTTGTCTCGCATATGATCTGCCTGTCCTAGAATCGATCTGATCTAGGCTATTTATCTACTCATAGTGAGTAGTACTGAATGGCTTCCCAGTGGCTGGGAGACAATTCCAAGTAGCTAGGGGATACAACTGATTAACAAACTCTTAACTAACTAGCAACCTTGTCATTACAGATCGACAAGTGTCCTAGGGACTTGCACAGAAACCTAGATGTAACTTACAATAATAGATATTGGTCAAACAAACCTTATTACATTAAATATAGAAATGCATAAGACATATCAAGATTTTAATCTTCTCCCTTAGACATATAATTGACTTGTTGAAGGGGTACTCTTGCACCACTTAGCCTGCATCCTAGCCACCTCACTCTCCACCTGTTGTTCTCTAGTCTTAGCACTCTATAGCCTCACCTTAGTTGCTTGCCATAATGATCTCTCTGTATCACTCTCAATAGTAATCCCAACCACATGTGCCCATAGTTGTGCCTATAAGTGCCCTATCTGGGCCTGCAAAATGAGGATCTAAGGATCCCTGTCTCCACTGCTCACCCCATCTATTAGGGCATGAACCCCATGTAGCCTCTGTAACTCCTACCTCTAACAGGCCACCTCATCCTCTAAACTAGCCACCTAGGCCTGTAGAGTATCTACCTCCTCCTCTCCGTCAGCTCAAGTCTACTGACGCCCAATGCAAACACCAGGAAGAGGGTCAGGTGTTGTCCCTGATGGCCCTGGTCTTGGGGTCCCTACTCCTGAGGTCGTATCACCTGAGATCCCTACTTGTTGAGGTACCTGCTGCTATTGTGGTACCTGTTATGTTTGCTGAGGTACCTAGCCTTGTCCCTACCCCTGCTACAGTGGTGCCCGTGGTGGTGGTATTTGTCCTCTCTACACCTATTGTATAGGTACTTGTTGCTGTTAGGGTGCCCAATATCTCCGCCCCCCATCCTCTCCCTAGTGCCTACCCCACTGCTTCTATAGCCAATGCATCTATAACATCATCATCACCGACGGGCACCTCCTCAATCACATACTCCACCCACACCTCATCTCCCTTCTCTCCCTCCTCATCCTCCACCATCATGTCGGGCTCTTCCATCAAATCTATTAGTCAAATCGATCTCCACACCTGCCACCACCAATCCTATGCTGGAGTCATGCCAGCATCCACTGTCTGGCTCCTCCAATCCCACTGAACTAGCTGTAGTCCAGCCCAATCCAAAAGTGCCACCTAAGTCGCTATCGATGTTGGCCACCCTGGCACATCCTATGGTGTCCTCACAAAAATCACCATTTCCTGGGGTAGGTCATGTACTTGCCCAAACTACCTCATCACTCGTGATGGGATATACCTATCTATGGTATGATCCCCCCGCCCCATCTGATGACAAGCCTAGAATGTGTAGGGCATATGAATGTGATCATTGACCCAGGCCTCTACACTTATGTATGGGTGCCAAATAATAGAATCCATATCATCCAAAATCTACCTCCAGTATTGCAACTGCCCTACATAGGAATACATAATAGGTGGCCTATACAAAAACACAAATGCCTCAAACTAGGCTTGGTGGTAAGCCGCTTGCGGTCGTGCAATGGCTATATGCTCAAATGCCCACACATGAAGAAGTGTAACCCCAACAGATAAGGCCCTATCCATATGGTACACCACTATATGCATCTCATGATAGAGATGCACTAACATGCAAGGCCCCCATGCATACATAGTCTCCTGGGTCACCATCTGCTCTATCACCACACCCCAACCAACCGAGAAGCCCTGTGATCGTTGATCCGACATAACAAGTCCTCTAATCATTGCACACACGAACAAAGTAAATCTATCCACTCCAACCAATAAAGTCTACTTGTAACTCATCTTTTGTCGATCATCAGTATACACTAGACACCTAGGTGCAAATGCTCTATCCAGTGCCGCCACTCCTGATGGTACATCATATGTCACCCTCACTCCAACTATAGGGAGTCACAAAATCCTCCACACATCCTCTAAGGTGATGGTGATCTCACCTATGGGCAGTAAAAAGGAGCATGTCTTGCTCATCCACCTCTCCACTAGGGTTGTAATCATAGCCCTATGAGCCCATATCCAAGGCATCTCAGCAACTGTCTGTAGTCCCAACCTCCCTAATCTAGCTAGAGTGGCCTAATCAAACTGACCTCATAACCTCATCACTAAGGGAACCCGTCGCTCCTGTGACTGCAATAGCCCACCTAAAATCTGCATCCCAAAATCACCCAAACTTAGATTTTTCTCCCAAAATAGCGCTATGGCACTAATCCATCACCTTATGGCGCCAAAATAGAGCTTAGCGCTAATTCTTGATCATATGGCGTCATTTCACAAGATGGCACTAATACTTAAGCTTTTGGTGCTAAAACAAAGTTTAGCGCCAAAACTATCCTACATGGTGCTAATTCACCATTAACCCTAATTTACCGTAGAACCCTAGTGCTAATGAGGATCATGGTGTTAAAACCTTCCCTTATCGCACTAATCTAGAGCTTAGAACTAAAGCACCAAGATATGGCACGAAAACTTGAAACCCTAAACCTATGGTGCCAAACAAGAGCTTGGTGCCAAAACTACCCTTGATGGTGCTAAACCATTAGAAAGTTGACTTTCCCCTGGTGCTAAATCATATAGTGCTAAAACTTCCCAAACCCCCATTTAACTTGTGGCGCCAATCCAAAAGATTGCGCCAATTTGCCAAAGGATGACACCACGTGGCTGTACACTATGGCACCATTCCTTCTAGCTACCCATTTCCCAAGATAATAAATGACCCAAAACCTGAAATTAACAAATTCAAGGTTGACTGACAAACCTCGACGCCTGCTAGTGGTCATATCATGTAATCACAGACTCTCTCGAATCGATGCTCATAGCATGGGAAGGGTGGTTGTGCCATTTCGTCTCCTCTCCTCTCATCCAATAAGCTCAATGTGTGCAAATGTGGTACTTTGGGTCCACACTTTCTATTTATAGCCTACCATGTCATACCCCATACACCTTTTTCTCTCCCCAGGGTGCAAAATGTAACCTTTTTCACCCGTTTTTCTTCATGTCTGCCTAATTTCCCATCCTCTATCCATTTTTCATCAGCATTTCCTCCTTTCAAGAGTTCACTCGAAAAAAAATATTTTTTTCACCAAACCTCTCAAGGGGGCATTCCTCATCCATTTCATTCCTTCCCGGTAGCTAGGAAAAATTCTTTTACTTGACACCATATCCCTACTAGGTCACAACGACATGTCAAAGAGGGGAAAATGTAGACACCTAAAAATATCTCAACCCTTCGACCACCCTCCAACATCATCCATACCACTAATTTCTCATCTAATTAATTAATTATCCTATCCAACTCTTGAACCATCTATTCATCCTTCATCAATTAACCCCTGAAACTGAATTAATTAATTCAACATTCACACCTTACTAACATTATCCCAATTAATTAAATAAATATGTCAAATATTTATTTGGTTAGTTTTTCCACTTTCCTAAACCCAATTAATTAGGTAAATCATACTTATCTAATTAATCTTCCCTACTAATTAGCCTACACCTAGCCTAGATGATTAAATACCTATTATTTAATTAGCTACCCTAGACTTCATGACCCCTAGGCCTGAATTAATTAAATAAATCATTATTCAATTAATCCTAAACCTTGATTACCCCATTCACTAATTTTTTCTAGCCACATTAACTAAGTTAATCACCTTGATTAACTTGGTTAAATCATGCTTAACACCTTCTCCCATACCCACAAATTAAAAATTACAAAAAATACATAACCCCTCCAACTCATTTTTTCCATTTTCATGCTAAAACATCTTCCACATTTTTAGCTTACAAATGTAAGGCAAAAAAAATGTGCATGTGTCACATGAACTTCACATTCCCACATAAAGTAAAATTTTGAATTCCACCTCCTCGCAAGGAAATTAATTTTTAATGTCCTCACACATCCAAATCATATTAAATGCTAAGTCCTCCTCAAAATGAATAAAAGATTCATTTTTATTCTCCACCATCCAATTTTGATGATCAAATCCTAGCCCTCCATCTCACAATCAATCTCATCCATTGATCTCAACATCCAATCTCCATTGTTGGATTAAAATCCCCTCCAATTTGCCTATAAATACAAGCCTCCACAAGTCATTTCATCATCCAATTTTAGAGCAAGTCTATTATGCTAAAATTTCTCTCAATTTCCTCCATCATAGCCAGGTTATAGTGAATTTTTCATTGACCATGGAAAGCATTTCACATTGCAAGCATTAGTTGGGTAAATCTAGGAGATCAAGGGTGCAAGTTCCTCAACCTTATCAAGGAGTGAGGGGTTTGGAAGCTTCAAAGGTATAAATTCTCTTGTGTTTTGAGTTCCTTTTGTGTTTTTCATGTTTTCCAATTTACTCATCTTTAGTAGGCATTAGGTTGCACTGGATATTCCCTCCTACCTATTGCTTCTAGGTTGCTAGGCATTTTGTGTAGGGTCAAGTATTCTTCAATGTAGGAAGAATTCTAGGGAAGTGTAACACTTCGTGGTTGGGTGGAAAAGTGCTTGAACCATGTTCTTGTCTGTTGGCTTTGCAGAAGACCAGTTGGTTAGTGGTGGCCGGAGATAGTGACTTTATTTCTTTATCAAATTTGTATAATTTTAACTTTTGTACTATATCATTTCTGAGATAACTAATTGGCATTAGATCCAGAGATGTAACATTGTATATTATTGTGCTAACACCTGGTTATGGCACGTGTATTTGTAAGATGTATTATGACATTATTGCTTAATGTATAGAAAATTTACCTTGTCATTTAAGTTATGTGAATGAGTTGGTTCTTACTTTCATAATTATAGTTTATGGTTTGCATACTTTACATTTGATATCAAAGCACTTTGTTTAACACTAGGGCCTTTGTCTACTATACTTACAGACAAATCTTGATGCAAATTGATCTAATCAGTTAGAATGGATACAAGAAACACCAACCATAGTGGCCCAAGCAATTAATGGAATGAGAGATTGGACCAAATTCTTAACCTCTTGACCCAACAAGGAGCTAGGATGGATAATTTGGAGAAAGAGATCAGAGGAAATCGGGAAGGACAAAACCAAAATGAAAATCAAGGGAATGAGAATCAAAATCAAGGGAATGAAGATAATGCGAACAATCATGGAAGAATTGCGGAGGAATTGGGGAAGGACCTCAAGAAGGTTTATCCACCTAAATTTGATGGTAGAACCATCAGAGATGGAGCATAATCTTGGATTATCGACATGGAGAAGTATTTTGATCTTCGTAATCTATCTAATGAGACTAAGGCAATGTGAGGTTCATACCAACTCACTGGAGAAGTAGCTACTTGGCGGGACAACAAGAAAGTAGAAAAGCGGTTGTTGCTAGGAGAGATAATGTGGGAACTTTTCCTCCAACTCTTCAGAAAAAGGTGGTTACCGCAACTCTTCTTTGATAACATGAGTGATTTTTAGAATCTGACTCAAGGTAGTATGTCAGAGACCCAATATTGGGAAAGGTTCTCCCATTTTCTCAAGTATGTACCGTAGTATCAGTTAGATGAGCAATTCAGGATCTAGAAGTTTATCATGGGCTTGAGACCTCAGATTGGAGTGGATGTGGACATCCATAATCCTTTGACTATGGATGAGGTTTTTGAAAAGGCAATAACACATGAACAGAAGCTGCAACAAGTTGCCAATTATTGCAAGAGTAGAGATGCAAAATTTAGAAATAAGAAATTTCAAAACAACAACAACAATCAAGGTAACAACAATCATCAGATCTGAAACTTGAAAAGAGGTAACAACTCCTAGGACAAGAATGGAGGAAATTAGAATAGAAGCAACAAAAGAGGCAAATTCAATAATAACAACAACAACATAAGGGACAGGTCAGAAGGACCAAGAGCACCTCGTGGAGGATGTTATGTATGTAGAGGAGAGAACTAAGCCAATACTTGTCCTCAATAGATAGTAAGGCAAAGGAATAGAAATCAGTAAGGAGCACCGCAACACCAGATTCATGCTACTATAGATAATTGACAAGATGACTTCCAAGAAACACCAATTTAGTTTCCAGGTAAACTCTATTAACATGTCTCTATATTAATTGATATTAGAGCAACTGAATGCTTTATAGACCCAAGATTAGTTTCCAATTTATCTATTAGACCAAGACACATGGCTAATTCATAGATGGTTCAGTATGGAAATTAGGTAGAAAAAAGGGTAGATTCTTGTCTTTCTTGCAGTGAGTTAGATCTTCCAAGTTTTTAGACTCAAGTCAATCTTTACATAGTGCCCTTAGGGTCTTATGACATGATTTTGGGGATCAATTGGTTAGCTAAACATAACTCTATTGTGAATTGTGAGGATAAGATTGTAATATGTTTGGATGACCTAAGGAATCATGTGGAGATTCATAGTTCTAATAGACCCCTTGAACTTAGGCAAATTTAATCTATGCAATTAAAGAAGGCCTCAAGGAAGGGTTGTTCCATTTATGCAGTCCAAATTAAAGATCTTGACAACATGGAACTAGTAGTTGATGACTACCCTATCCTTAAGGAATTCCAAGATGTGTTCCCAGTTGAGTTAACAGAGTTGCCACCTAAAAGGGAGTTTCACTTTTTAATGGACTTGCTACCAAGGGCTGAGCCATAATCAAAATCACCTTATAGGATGACCACCACATAGTTGTATGAATTGAAAGCACAATTACATGAGTTATTGAACCAAGGGTTCATTAGACCTAGTGTGTCGTCATGGCATGCACCTATCATTTTTGTGAAGAAGAAGGATGGGACTTTGCATTTATGCATTGACTATAGAATGCTTAACAAAGCAACTATAAAGAATAAGTACCCACTTCCGAGAATCAATGAGCTATTTGTTCAGATGAAGGGAGCTACTGTGTTCTCTAAGATAGACCTTAGGTCCAGCTATCACCAATTGTGGATTAAGGATGAGGACATCTTGAAGAAAGCTTTTAGGACTCGTTATGGTCACTACGAGTTCATAGTGGTGCCATTTGGGTTAACTAATGCTCCCACAACTTTCATGAATTTATTGAAGAGTGTATTCAGTGATTGCATGGATGACATTATGCTAATCTTTCTAGATGATATCTTGATTTACTCAAAATCAATTGAGGAGCATGATAAGCATTTGAGGATAGTGTTACAATGCTTAAGGGAGTGTAAACTCTTTGGTAAGCTATCCAAGTGTACTTTCTATCAAGACAAGGGGCACTATCTAGATCATGTCATTTTAGAAGAAGGGATTGTAGTAGATCCAAAGAAGATTAAGGCAGTAATGGACTGGCCTACACCACAAAATGCGATTGAAGTCTGAAGTTTCATGGGACTTGTAGGGTACTACAAGAAGAATGTGGAAGGGTTCTCTACAATAGCAACACCGATCACTTCACTTCAGAAGAAAGGGAAAAGATTTGAATGGACAAAGAAATGTGAGAAATATTTCTAGGTTTTGAAGGAAAAGCTCGTGCTATAGCTCCTATTTTGACTATACTTGATCCTAATGGGCATTTCATGGTGATAATCGATGCATTAGGAGAAGGCGTAGGAGTGCTAATGTAGAATGGGCAAGTGGTCACTTATAAGTCCAGGAATTTGAAACAATAATGAGCTTAACTATGCACCACATGACTTAGAGTTGGTTGCCATAGTTCATGCACTTGAGATGTGGAGGCATTATCACTTGGGGAAGCCTTTTAAGTTGAAGACATATCATCTAGGCTCAAGTATATTTTTACTCAACCCAATCTTAATTCTCATTAGAGGAGATGGCTTGATTTTGTTAGTGAATATGATTTTGGGATTGAGTAATCAAAGGAAAAGAAAACAAAGTGGTGGATGCTCTTAGTAGAAAAAGACATCTGAGAGCCACGGTTGCTACAAGATCAAATTTGAAGAAACAAGTAATTCAAAATCTACAAGGGGATGAACATTATTCCATAGTGAAACAGGCTTTAGAAGAAGATCCCTTGGATCATCGATTTGACGGATATGTGTTTGAGTCAGATGGAATTTTGAGATATCAAGGTAGAATGTATAATCTAGACTCAGGGGATTTGAGGAAGTTAGTTCTAGAAGAGATCCACAATGCACCGTAATCAGGGCACCCTAGAGTGACTAAGATGCTAGAAGGGTTGAGACCTTGGTATTTTTGGCCAAGACTCAAGAAAGATGTGATAGAATTCGTGGCTCAATGCTTGGAATGCTAGCGAGTCAAGGCTGAGCATGTACATCCAGCAAGGCTTTTGTACCCACATAGTGTACCAGAATATAAATGGCAAGTGATTAGTATGGACTTCATTCAACAGTTGTCAATATCCAATAATCAACATGATGTCATCTTGGTAGTTGTGGATAAGTTGATGAAGGTAATGCATTTCATCCCAAGGAATCTTAAAGATGGTTCATTGATCTTAGCTAAGAAATTTGTCCAGGAAATCTTTCATTTTTATGGAGTGTCAGAGACGATCATATCATATTGAGACACTCGCATGACTCCTAGGTTTTGGATAATGTTGAATGCAGCTTTGGGAACAAAATTGAATTTTAATTTAGTGTATCATCCTCAGACTAATGGTTAGATAGACAGAGTAAATCAGGTAGTGGAAGACCTCCTTAAGATATATTGTATCGATCAATAGTATAAGTGGGAGGAGTATCTTCCATTGGTGGAGTTTACTTATAATAACTCCTACCATGCATCTTTGGGGATGGCACCTTTTGAATCTCCTTATGGGCATGTCACACACCTATCAATTAGGATAAGGTAGAAGACAAGATTGAGATTGGACCAGATATGCTTAGAGAAATGGATGATCAAATGAGGTTGATCAAGGAAAAATTGAAGCAAGTGGTAGATCGATAGAAGAGTTATGTAGACAAGAATAGGACGTTCAAACAATTTTCAGTAGGGGACAAAGTATTTTTTAGAGTCAAACCTCAAAAGAGTTTAGTTTCATTTGGCAAATCATCAAAACTTGCTCCTAGATTTGTAGGATCATTTGATGTGCTGGAAATGATTAACCACATTCCTTATAGACTTTCTCTACTACCTTCTCTTGCCTGAATCCATAATGTATTTCATGTATCTTTGTTTGAACCATATCATCCTGATGCCTCACACATACTTGATTGGCATGCTTTACAGGTATAGGATCCAGGAGTGGTGCTGGTGGAGCCCACTCGAATTCTTGAGAGATGAAATGTTAAGTTGCATAATAGGGATATTGTGCATTATAAGGTCCAATGGGACCAATATTATGTGGATAGTGCCACGTGGAAGGATGCAGAGGAGATAGATAGATCTTCTCCTCATTTGAGGATTTAACAGAGATTCTTTTATTTGCATAATTGTGGTGTTTTGTTTAGTATGATACATTGATGGTATTAGTGAGATACATTATTATTTCAATATTTGTGTAATAACAAATTGGGATGATGTCTCTTCCTAGTGGGGAAGGATGTCACATCTTAACCTTTTTGATTCATTTATAATTTGAACTATTGGTTATTCGTTTGATTATTTTACCGGTGGGTAATTACATGTGAGTAAAGGTAAATTGTTGTTATTTTATAAATGCATAAATTGGAAGTCATTATAATGAAGGATTAATATGTTTATAAGTTATGCTCTTATGCTTCAGCTATGATTGTTTTGGATTAACCTATTAACCACGATTTGAGTGCAACTGAGTGTAGGAATAAGTTGAAGACAAGAACATGGTTGAGGTAGAAATGCCCTAGCCACCAGAAAGAGTTGGCATGATGGAAACTTGATGCATACACACACTTATGTAGTTCATATTGCATCATGATATCTTGCATCTGAATCATTTTGTTATGTTTTAAACATCACCTTGATTGACCATATGATGATAAGTTAGTGTGATTGGTGTTAATGATTAGCAAATTATGTAATCTCGTCTGCTTAGTTTGTTATTTTGAATTGCATAAAGTTCACTATGTAATTTTGTGTTCTTTCAGCTTATCAATTAACCTAAATAGTCTTATTTCAAAAAAAGATTATTATTATTTTATTTCCATATTCAAATGTTTATAATTTTACATATTTATATCTAAATAAATATATATAATATTTAAATAATATATATATAGGTGAGTATATATATAGAGTAAAAATAGTAAACTGCACTAAATATGCATACATGCAATGTTAAAAATAAATAGAAAATGCAGTATTAGGGAAGTTTAAATTAGAAATAAAAGGGGAGAGATATTTTGGCACCCATGTATCATGCAAGTGATAGTTAACTGAAATAAAAGAAAAACCTAAATCTAATAATAGGGAGACACCAATTAGGAGAGAGGAGAGGGAATAAAAGAAAGAAAAGAAGAGGAAGGAAGGAAGGAATGCACAAAGGGGAGCAATAAGGAGATACAACAAATGAAAGGGAGAGCATACAAAAAGAAAAAGATACGAAGAGCAGGATTCATCAGATGGAGAGAAAAAGGTCATTCTCAAGAAGAGCTTGAGGTTGTTGGGTAAGTGATTGGTTATGATGTTGAACTACATCAGACAACTGAGAGGGGGGGTGAATCAATTGTCCTAAAACGTTTAACCAAATATGATCATCAACTTATCAATTACTTATATTCAGATATAACCATGAAAGCATTAAATGAGAAGCCCAACACAAAAGCATAAACAACATAGGAGACACTAGATTTTTTACATGGAAAACCCTATAAGGGAAAAACCATGGTGGGTCTTAGCCCACAGAAATATATAAGTTATATCAATACCAAAAAATAGATGCTCACTGCCTATAGGGCTCACTGCCCAAATTGCTCATTGCAAAGAACGGCTCACTGCCAAAGGCTTGAACTGAGATATCAATATCTACTTCATGCTAAGGTTCAGTTCCATTGAAGCATGAACACCTCTGCTCTTCTCTGCTACCTTACTTCACTTTATCTTTGCATCTTCACACTTTTATACATTTTCACGACTCAATTACAAGTATTTATACACTACATCAACCTTGGAATGATCATCAAGGTCAGCATTACAATCATCAATTGTTGGAACAATCTCCAAGGTTGGCATTACAAACATACATAAAATAGCTCTAGACCTAATACAAATTTAGCTAAGGAAAATATGTAAGAATGTATGTGGATCATGCCACACCTTAGCTGGGACTCAAACACAATCTTCCACACTACAACACGCTATCACAATCTTCGATGCATCTTCGCAAGTGATGAATTCAACCAGGTCAGCCAAGACTGATGTTAACACAAGTATTCTCAAGAACACGCTTCATGCACAATATGAATTACACCTTGTGGACCAATCAAAATGTAGGAGCATCATCAGGAGACATCCACAAGCACATTATAATCACCAGGAACAACCGCACACTCTCTAACAACTCTATCAACAAGATTCTTCAAACTGGAGCACAAGAACAACACTGCCAGCCACTGTCATGAGTAAAAGATAGCTTGCGGACCACCAAATCACGAACCATTACACTTGAAGGAATTTAACATCATCATAGAATTACTTCTAGAAATTCAAACTAAAATACTTCAATGCAAAGGAATGCGGAGCAAAACACTTTCTCCCTGTCACCACCAAACACATCAAAAAAGTTATTTTCACTCTGGTGAACATATCTCACTCAATTCTTCATACCAGAGGCTCAAACTCAAAATATAACATCTTTAGAAAGGATTCTAAATAAATTCCAATCTGCATATAAATATATTCATTCTACAAGAAATGCGGAGCATTCTTCTAGACTATTCTTTTGCATGTAATGCACTGTTTTTGCAACACATTGTTATCACTGAAGGGGCTAATTTTCTCAATATCCTCAACAAAGTAAGAGTACAGTTGACACCAATGACAACACAAATATGTTGACATCAATGACAACACTGATTAGGCACATACTTGTAACAATCTCCCCCTTTGTCATTGATGGCAACATATGATGTGAAAAACTGAAAAGACCACCAAGACAAGATTCTCCCCCTTTCTCTTTACACATCTGCATTATTTCTCCCCCTAAGTTTTTCACATGATTTCTCTCCCCCTTTGACATCAATGGCAAGGGGCACATACTTGCATGTTTCTACTCTGGTCCATTTACTTTACCAGAAACATTTAGCTACTCCCCCTGAGAGGTAGCCTTCAAAGCATCAATCCAAATCCAGTAATGACACTTTGAGCTCCACTGCATTGATGCATTCCTATGCATCTTAATTCAGGACAGGAGGGATAATGACCCCTACTTTTCTCTAAGATACTCAAAGGTATCTTTAGGCAGAGGCTTAGTGAAAATGTCTGCAATTTGATCCTTTGTGGACACATATTCCATCTTTACTTCATTCCCTATCACCTTCTCTCTCAAATAGTGATACCTTATTGATATGTGCTTTGTTTTTTAGTGCATCACTGGATTCTTTGAAATGTTTATGGCACTTGTATTGTCACAAAAGATTGCAATTATATCTTCATACACAACTCTTATATCCTTCAAAGTCTACTTCATCCATAATACTTAAGTGCAACAACATGCTGCTGCAATATACTCTACTTCTGCAGTTGACAAATATATTGAATCTTGTTTCTTGCTCATCCATGAGACCAATCTATTACCCAAGAAGAAGGCACCTCCACTTTTACTCTTTATGTCATCAACATCTCCAGCCCAATTTGCATCTGTATAAGCACTAAGAGTGAAATCATTGTCCTTTGGATACCATAAGCCATAATCTAGAGTACCTTTCAAATAGCTCAAGATTCTCTTAACTTCCATCACATGTGATTCTCTTGGATCAAATTAAAACCTTGCAATGAGACAAACTGTATGGATAATATTAGGTTTGGTTTGAGTTAGATAAAGCTATCCTCCAATCATGGGTCTAGATTTTTTCTGATCAATCTTAGGTGATTTATCAGCTTTTCTCAACTTACAACCAGTCACCATGGGAGTACATATCGGTTTAGAGTCTTCCATCCCAAACTTCTTCAACAACTCTTTCACATACTTAGACTAAGATATGAATATTCTTTTATTTGATTGATTAATTTGTAGACCCAAAAAGAAATTCATTTCACCAAACATGGACATGTCAAATTCACTTTTCATCTCACTGACAAACCTTATGCACATACCTTCATTTCCTCCAAAGATAATGTCATCAATAAAGACTTCAACAATCAAGATCTGATGTTCATTGATTTTGAAGTGCAGATTGCTATCTATAGTACCTTTACTAAAGCCTAATTGCAATAAATACATGTCTAACCTTGCATACTAGGCTCTAGGAGCTTGTTTGAGTCCATACAATGCTTTCTTCAACCTGCATACCATATCACCTTGATTTGACAATTGGAATCCCTCCAGTTGCTCAATGTATACTTCCTCTTCTAATTCACCATTCAGGAAGGCAGATTTTGCATCCATCTAATATACCTTAAAATCTTTATGAGTTACAAATGCCAGAAACATTTTGATTGCTTCAATCCAAGCTACTGGGGAAAAGGTTTCTTCAAAATCTATCCCTTCAATTTGAGAATATCCTTTACATACAAGTCTTGCTTTATTCCTTACAACTTTTCCATTTTCATTCAGCTTGTTCCTGAAGACCCATTTAGCTCCAATAACATTTTTGTCAGCAGGTCTAGGAACTAATTCCCAAGTTTCATTCTTCTCTATCTGCAATAGTTCTTCCTCAATTGCTTTTACCCAATTTTCATCATTGCATACTTCATTCACAGTTTTAGGTTCAATCTTTGAAAGCAAACAATAATTGACTTGTTCCTCTGCAACTCTTGTTCTTTTTAGCACACCTTTGTTCTTGTCACCTATAATCTGATCTTTAGAATGATTGATCCTTACATACTTGGGAGTCTTGACAACACTTTCTGGAGCTTCTTCTTTGATGCAGCACACAACATACACTCAATACAATTTTGTCATTAATCATGTGAGAGCCAAAGTTTTGAAGACTGGAACATAAAAAACTTCTATTCATCAAATCTGCTGCTACAATGAGAGAAAACTCTCTTATATCCAAGAAAACAAAAAATTACCTTTTTTGCCAGATTTCGACTATTGTCAGATTTTGCCATTTTAGGTAATTTTACAATCATATCTTGAGAATCTAGTTTTTTCCCAAAAACTTCCTGAAGCTAAGGTAGGATGAAAAGCCAACTAACATCCTAAATTTGAAACATGAGTTTCAAGTTATTAAAAAAAGCAACTTTTAAAAAACTAGCAAAAAACACTAAATTGCCATTTTGAGGGCCAAGATGAAAGTTTTAAGCCTCGAAAAAGTGCCAAGATGAAGTCCAACTAACTAGGGTGGTTGAGAATCCACTGGCCACCTCATAACGCATCCACCTATAAAATTTCATAGAAAACTCACATCCAAGTCAAAAGTTATGACCTCTGAAAGTCCCTGCATCATTCTCCTCTGGTTGAAAAGAACACAGCTCCTACAAGTGAGTGTCTTCAAACTGCTACCATTTGACTAGATCTAACCTCTATACTTCCCACTCTGTAATCCATGTGCTATTTGTTGGTGGCAATCCTTTCCACTATACTAAGTACTTGTTGTAATGCCCTTGCTAAGTGTAGATAGTTTTCTTATCAAGAACCTGTGTAATCTTTTCCTTCTTATGGGGAATGTGGTGGTGCCATGCCACTTTTGGTTGACTATCTTCAGCATCATCCTCACCATGGAATGCATATAAATCATAAATATTAAATACAAGAGAAATATCAAGAGCATCTAGTAAACTGACCTCATATGCATTATCATTGATCTTCTTTGTAATTCTGCAAGGACCAATTTTCCTATACTTCAACTTGTGGTATGTTCTAGTAGGAAACTACTCTTTTCTCAAATATACCATCACTAAGTCACCTCCACTGAATGTCTGATGTTACCTACTAGTATCCACTATATTCTTGTACCTCTCATTACTGTCCTGCAACTTCTGTCTCACTTCTTTCTGCAACTGTTGAAGTTGTTCTACAAATGCTTCCCCATCATTACTGACCCTATCTTTCATTGGTAGTTGTACCAAATCTAGAACACCCTAAGGATTCCTGGCATACACAATCTGGAAAGGGGACCTTCCCATTGATCTGATAACAAAACTATTATAGGCAAATTTGGCCTGGGGTAATGCCACATCCCATTGTTTTGGCTTTTCTCCAACAATACACCTCAACAAATTTCCCAAACTCTGATTGACTACCTCTATTTGCCCATCTATTTGAGGATGATAAGCACTACTAAACTGTAACTTAGCACCCATCTCCTTCCATAAAGTCCTCCAGAAATGACTGAGGAATTTGGTATCCCTATCACAGGTAATAGTCTTTGGAACACCATGTAGTCGAACAACTTCTAAAAAAAAAAAATTTGCTACCCTCATTGCATCATTAGTTTTCTTATAGGCAATAAAATGAACCATCTTGGAGAACCTATCAACAACTACAAAAATGGACTCATTACCTCGTTGAGTATGTGGAAGTCCCAACACAAAGTCCATGCTCAAATCTGTCCATGGTGCAGTTGGTACTGGTAATGGCACATACAACCCTATATTTTGTGAATGTCCCTTAGCCACTTGGTAGATTCTACACCTTGTTACATACTTAGTTATATCCCTTTTCATCTTTGGCCAGTAATATTTATCTTCTATCAAGGCTATTGTCTTGTCCTTGCCAAAATGTCCAGCTAACCCACTACTATGAAATTCTCTGATAATGTTTTCCCTCATAGAGCCAGCTGGTATGCATAGTTGTTTTCCTTTAAATAGATACCCATCTTGCATAAAATAGTCACCCCTAAAGTGATCCAAGTTACTAGATACTGGTGCCTTCAATTGTTCCACAATCTCCCAAAAATCATCATCAGACTCATACAAATTTTTGATGGCATCACAACCAATCACCTCAGTTTCCATTGTGATCAAAAGTGCAACACGCCTACTTAATGCATTTGAAACTTGATTTTGTTTTTCAGACTTATGCTTCAACACAAAATTGTAACCCTGCAAGAAAGAGACCCACTTGGCATGCCTGCTATTCAACTTTTTCTATGTATTCAAGTATCTCAGTATAATATGATCTGTAAACAATACAAACTTCTGGGGAACTAGATAATGTCTTCAATGCCTCAATGCTTGAACAATTGCATAAAATTCTAAATCATAAGTAGAATAATTCTTTCTCACGTCATTCATCTTTTCACTAAAGCAAGCTATAGGTTTTCCATCTTGGCTAAGCACAGCACCTATTCCCACATGGGAGGCATCACATTCTACTTCAAATACCTTATCAAAATTTGGCAATGCAAGTATAGGTGCTTTCGTTACCTTTTGCTTCAAGTACTTAAAGCTCTCCTTAGCATCCTTGGTCCATACAAACTCCCTTCCTTTGGTGCAATCTATTATAGAAGCTACAATACTATTAAAATTTCGAATGAACTTTCAATAGAAAGTGGCCAAGCCATGAAAACATTTTAACTCTATGATCCTTCTTAGACTAGGCCATTCTAGAATTGCCCTGACCTTTTCTGGATCCATTCTAACACCATCTTTAGAAATGACAAAGCCTAAAAAAACCAAACTGTCCTGCATGAACCTACACTTCTTCAAATTAGCATAGAGCTTCTCCTTCCTTAACACACCAAAGATGATCCTCAAGTGTTGTAGGTGTTCTTCTTTGCTGTTACTAAATACCAAAATATCATCAAAATAAACTGCCACAAACTTACCAATGTAAGGTCTTAGTATATTGTTCATCAATCGCATAAATGTGCTAGGTGCATTTGATAACCTGAATGGAATAATCATCCACTCATATAATCTGTCTCCAGTCTTAAAGGTTGTCTTCCACTCATCCCCTTCTCGAATCTGGATTTGGTGGTAGCCACTCTGTAGGTCGATCTTGCTGAAATATTTGGCCCCTACAAGGATATCCATCATGTCCTCCATACGAGGTATAGGAAACTGATACTTGATGGTAATCTTATTAATTGCTCTGCTATTAGTGCACATCCTCCATGTTCCATCTTTTTTTGGGGTCAACAATGTAGGTACAACACATGGGCTCATTCTCTCTCTCACCACACCTTTACTTATGAGTTATGTTACTTGCTTATTCATCTCTGCATGTTGTGTTGGATTCATCCTATAAGCTGCTTGGTTGGGTAGAGTTGTTACTGGAATCAAATCAATATGATGTTGAATATCTCTCTTTGGCAGTAGACCATTAGGCAATTCATCAGGAAAAACATCAACAAATTCTTCCAATAGCTTTGCTACTTCTGGGGGAACTGAAATGTCTTCTTCTTCAGCTTTTTTCACTACTAATGCATAGCAACACCCTGTCCCCTTCATTTCTTTAACAAGATCTCTTTCAAACAGCATGGTCTCACCTTTTCCTTCATCCTTGAGAGGCAATAAAATCACCTTAGAGCCATCTTTCCAAAAGGTGTATGTGTTTTTCTCTCTATCATGCATAATTTTTCTATCATACTGCCATGGCCTTCCCAATAACACATGACAGGCATCCATTGGGACAACATCACACCATATCTCATCCTGATAGATCTTCCCTATGCTAAACTTAATTAGGCATCTTTTATCAACAGTGACTTCATTTCCCTTTTTAAACCATGCAATGCGGTATGGATGAGGATGTTTTTCACAGTGTAAATTCAATTTTTCTATCATTTCTTTAGAAACCATATTTTCACAACTACCTCCATCCACAATAACTTGACATACCTTGCCACCTGAAGTGCATCTAGTTATGAAGATATTGGTTCAAAGCCATGAACCATCAAAGCTTTGGCTTGTGTTTTCTCCTTCTTTGGAATCACCATTGCTCTTCTCATCATGAGACTTTCTCCCACATCTGGTGGAACCTCTAGTTTCGTCCCTTCCACTTCATGTTGAGTTTGAATCAGGTTCAGCCTAGGTTGTCCTCCTTGATTTCTTTCTTGCATATTATAATTTGAGCATTCAAATGCCCTATGACCTTCTTCTCCACATTTGAAACAAGTGAAAGGCCTTCTTTGGTTTTCCCATCCTCCACCGCTACCATAACCTCTACCTCTTTGAAATCCCCTTCCTCGTTCTTGATTCAGAGGATCTTGTCGAGTGTCTACTTGGTTTTCCAATCCATGGGATGACTCTCCCCTACCATAATTTAAACCTCCTCGAAATGGGGTTGATGTGCCCCTCCTTCCTCCTCTATTCCTCTGATGGTACTGTCTATTTTGTTTTTCTTCAGCCTTTAGAGCGAATTGGTAAGCCTCTTCCATATTGTTGAGTCGATGCATGCTCAATTCATCTTGAATAGAGAATTTTAGGCCATTAACATATCTAGCAGCCATCTGTTCATCAGTTTCTTGATGCTCTATATGTATAGACAACGTATAAAACTCATTTGTATAATCTTGCACAGAAGAGAGGTTCCGCTTTAAATTTTGAAACCTACAAAAAAGGGTTTGCGCATAATCTATGGAAAAAAAAATTTCTCTCAACTTCTTCTCCATTTTATTCCATGTCCTGATCTTATCCTTGCCTTTCCTTGTTCGTTCCTTTTGAAGATGATCCCTCCAAATCATTGCATGACCCTTTAATTTGGTGCATGCAAATTTCACCTTCTTTTCCTTTGTCATGGATTTTCATTCAAAAAATTTTCTCATGTCATTCAACTAGTCTATCAACTTCTCTGGTTTAAGACTACCTGCATAATCTGAAACATCTACCTTGATCCCTTCATTTTTCCCTTCTAAGGCCCTGAGCATCCTCTCTTCAAAACTCATGCCTTCTAATTCTTCTTCTTCATGTTCTATATCTTGATTTGCACCTCCTCGACCTATCTCTTCATCAGATTTGTCTCCTCCTCTACCCAGTCTTTGGTTTTCCATCCATGTTGTAAGTTTTGCTATTTGCCTTTGTAGATTTTGCATTTCTCTATGCATCTGGGCAAGACTGCCTCTTCCTCTTCCTCTCCTAGCCATCTTCCTGCTCTGATACCAGATGATGATGATGATGTAGGGACTTCCGGAGGTCATAACTTTTGACTCGAATGTGGGTTTTCTACAAAATTTTATAGGTGGATGCGTTATGAGGTGGCCAGTGGTTTCCCAACCCACCCTAGTTGGTTGGACCTCGTCTTGGCACTTTTTCAGAGCTTGAAACTTTCATCATGGCACTCAAAATGGGATTTTAGTATTTTTTTCTAGTTTTTTAAAAGTTGCTTTTTTTAATAACTTGAAACTCATGTTTCGAATTTAGGATGTTAGTTGGTTTTTCATCCTACCTTAACTTTAGTAAGTTTTTGAAAAAAAACTGGATTCTCAAAATATGATTGTAAAATTACCTAAAATGGCAAAATCTGACAATTGTTGAAATCTGCCAAAAAAGGTAATTTTTTTATTTTTTTGTTTTCCTGGATATAAGAGAGTTTTCTCTCATTGTAGCAGTAAAGTTGATGAATAGAAGATTTTATGTTCCAGTCGTCAAATCTTTGGCTCTCACATGATTAATGGCAAAATTATATTGAGTGCATGTTGTGTGCTGTATCATTCTTCATCCTGGCTGTCTGCTTTCTTATCTTTCTCTTCAATTACTATAGTCACAAGTTCATCTGGTTCATAACAACTTAGGTCTAATATTCTCTCTTTGCCTTCATCTACCTTCACATTTGCACTTTCAACAATCTTTTTGAGCCTTTTGTTATAGCACCGATAAGCCTTACTCTTGGTAGAGTATCCAAGAAAGATTCCTTCATCACATCTTGCATCAAGCTTTCCTAGATCTTCATCTCTCCTGATATAACATTTTCTTCCATACCACAATTCATAGGGAGTTCTAGTACCATTACCTTTCACTTAAACTTTGTTTTGAATGTAGACAGTAGTGTGAATAGCCTCTTTCCAAAAGACTTCTAGTAGACCTTCTTCCTTCATCATTGTCCTAGCAGCCTCTTAAATTGTCATGTTCTTCCTTTCCACAACTCCATTCTACTGAAGAGTCTTAGGTGCAGACAGCTATCTCTTTATCACATGCTCTTCACAGAAAATGTTGAATTAGTTTGATGTGAACTCATCTCCTCTATCAGATCTCAAGCATTTAATCTTTAAATCTATTTCATTCTCAACCATTGCCTTGAAAGATTTGAAATTCTCTAGGGCTTATGATTTATCTCTTAGAAAAGTAACCCAAGTCATTATAGAATAATCATCAATAAGCAACATGAAGTACCTGTCACCTTGTAGACTTCTCACCCTTGTAGGACCACAGAGATCTGTATGCACTAGATCTAGCAAACCGGTAGAAAATTATTCTTTTCTCTTGAAACTTGTCCTTATCTACTTTCCCAATTAACATTCCTTACAAATTGAGTTGGTGGGTTTCACAAGTTTTGGTAAATCTCTCACAGCCTGACTTGAGCTTATCTTTACCAAACTATCAAAGTTTATATGACACATCCTTTTATACCACAACCAACTTTCATCTACATGAGCCAATAAACAATAATCATTAGTTCCTCTCAATTGATAGATAATACCTTTTGTCTTCTTACCGGTAGCAATCACAGTTTCAAAACTTTCCATGATCTTCCACCCATTATCTTTGAATCTTAGATCATATCCTTTGTCACAAATCTGACCAACACTCAAAATATTATGCTTCAAACTGTTCACATATAGAACATTGGCAGTATTATATTTTCCATCAAATGAAATAGATCCTTTTCCACAAATCTTACCAGCTGGATTATCTCTAAACCTAACCAATCCTCGATCATACTTTTCGAAACTTACAAACTTACTTTTATCAATGGTCATGTGATGTGAACATTCACTATCAATAATCCATTCATCCTTATTTTTCTCAACCTAAATAGCCAAAGCACTTTCTTCTACTAGTTTTTCATCCTTCACACAGCTAGCAGAATTAGTAGACACATGATTTTCTTTAATAGCAATAAATAGGCATTCATTTGCACTAGTGTTAGCATCATCAGATGTATCATCAGTCACCCCTTCATCATCAAAATCTCTGACATAGTAGCATTTTTTTGGGACTCTAGGCCTGCTCTCATGTTTCTTCCTATTTCTTTCAATTCTTTCAGGACATCTGGAAGCATAATGACCTACTTTACCACAAGATAAACATTTGAAAGGTAATTTACCTTTGACCTTACCGGAACCTCTTTGAAGCCTGTCAACAAAGTTGGCTTCAATTTCATCAAAGTCATCATCCACCTTGTATTTCTCAGCTTTGGAGATCTCTGTTGAAGTACTGGCTTTAAAAGCTTATTCAACTTTAGGTAGGGCATCACCAAATTCTCTCATCTCAAAGGTTGTAAGATTTCCAAGCAACTGATCTTTGTCAACAGTCATGAATTCTTCAATTGCAGCCACCTTGTGACTATATGACTTTGGTAGAGATCTGAGAATTTTCATCACAACTTCCTTATCACTAAGAGTTCCTCCCATACCCTTTATTCTAGTGACAAGTTCATCAACTCTTTGCATAAAAGTTGTTATGTTTTCATCTTCATTCATCTTTGAACCCTCATATTTCACTTTTAGACTTTGCAGCTTGGCTTCTTTTATAGAACCATCTCCTTCATACAAATTTTTTAGCTTATCCCATACCTCATTTGCAGTTTCAAGGTCCACAACTTTTGTCAGCACGGAGTCACTTAAGGAACTTAGTAGATCATCCTTTTATTTGACATCCACCTCATATTCTTTGATTTCATCTTTAGTCATCAAACCTTTTGGAGGCATGGTATATTTTGCTTTTGTAGCTTTCCATACTTTATACCCAAGACAAAGAAGATGGCTTTTCATTCGTGTCTTCCAAAGAGCATAATTTGTCCCATCAAAATGTGGAGCTTCCTTCTTATAAGACATCCTGGATCTTCCTCAAGTTGTTAGGCTTTCTTCAGAGGAACCTTACTCTGATACCAATTATTGAACTGCACTGAACAACTGAGAGGGGGGTGAATCAGTTGTCCTAAAACTTTTAACCAAATATGATCATCAACTTATCAATTGCTTATATTCAGATATAACCATGAAAGCATTAAATGAGAAGCTCAACACAAAAGTATAAACAACACAGGAGACACCAAATTTTTTACGTGGAAAACCCTAAAAGGGAAAACCACGGTGGGCGTTAGCCCATAGAAATATATAAGTTATATCAATACCAAAAAATAGAGGCTCACTGCCCAAATTGCTCACTGTAAAGAAAGGCTCATTGCCTATGGATGGCTCACTGCCAAAGGGTGGCTCACTACCAAAAGAAGGCTCACTGCCAAAGGGTTAAACTGAGATAACAAAATCTACTTCATGCCAAGGTTCAGTTCCATTGAAGCACGAACACCTCTGCTTTGCTCTACTACCTTACTTTACTTTATCTTCACATCTTCGCACTTTTATACATTTTCACAATTCAATTACAAGTATTTATACACTACATCAACCTTGGAATGATCATCAAGGTCGGCATTACAATCATCAATCGTTGGAACAATCTCCAAGGTCGACATTACAAACATACATAAAATAGGTTTGGACCTAATACAAATTTATCTAAGTAAAAGATGTAGGAATGTATGTGGATCACACCATGCCTTAGTTAGGACTCAAACACAATCTTCCAAGCTACAACACGCTATCACAATCTTTGATGCATCTTTGCAAGTGATGAATTCAACCAACTCAGCCAAGACTGATGTTAACACAAGTATTCTCAAGAACACGCTTCATGCACAATTTGAATTACACCTTATAGACTAATCAAAATGTAGGAGGATGATCATGAGACATCCACAAGCCCATTATAATCACCAGGAACAACCGCACGATCTCTAACAACTCTATCAACAAGATTCTTCAAACTGAAGCTCAAGAACAACACTGTTAGCCACTGTCATGAGTAAAAGATAGCTTGCAGACCACCAAATCATGAACCATTACACTTGAAGGTATTTAACATCATCACAGACTTACTTCCAGAACTGCAGACCAAAATACTTCAATGCGAGGGAATGCGGAGCAAAACACTTTCTCCCTGTCACCACCAAACACACAGAAAAAGTTATTTTCACTTTGGTGAACATATCTCACTCAATTCTTCATATCAGAGGCCTAAACTTAGAATATAACATCTTTAGATATGCTTCTAAATAACTTCCAATCCGCATGTAAAGATATTCATTCTACAAGAAATGTGGAGCATTCTTCTAGACTGTTCTTCTGCATGTAATGCACTATTTCTACAACACATTGTTATCACCAGAGAGGCTAATTTTCTCAATATCCTCAACAAAGTAAGAGCATAGTTGACACCAATGACAACATAGATATGTTGAAATCAATGACAACACTGATTAGGCACATACTTGCAACATATGAACCATCCTGCAATTCGATTGTTATTAAACAGAAACCCCCTTTTCTTTTCTCTATAGTGAATTGAATAACTTTTTTCTTCTAAAGTGATTCGACAAGTGTTTTTTTCTTGACCTCTTTCTAAGAATGTAATGAGCCTTCTTCTAATCTAAATGACCTATATTCTTGATCTAAACAGCCTGAAATCAGCCTTTGTCTCATGATTATCTACCTTTGACTTCGATACCTTCATTTGTTTAAAATAGAATGCACATAGGAAAGTGTTATCACCCTCTTCTAGTAGAATATATAAACTTGTGTTTCCTTTTCTACCATGCTAATTTTTATTGTAAAAAAACTACATCTCTACTTATTCCATCAACTTGTTGATGTTCTATCGGCCTATTTGGAGTTTTATCGACCTAATATTATTTTTAATTGTCTCTATGTTAGTTAATTTATCTATGTTTGATCAATTTCAGCCTCTTGTATTCTTTGGCCAGTTTTTAAGTCTTATCAGCCTGTGTAATTTCATTGGTCTATAATAAAATTGCTACAGAAGATGTAGGCCTGTGTTTTTCTTCTTTGTTGGCCTACAAATGATATGGCTACCTATATGTTGAGCGGCCCTTTTTTTGCTTCGTAACGATTATAGTATTATATTGCAAAATTCAAAAAGTTACATTTGTCAAGTCTTTCTATCTGAATAGAATCATACTTGGACATGATCATCGATATCTCGTACTGCCCCTCTATGTAATCTATTCACAAAGTATCAACCAACCACGCAGGGCCAAGTATTTATGTATTCATATAACATTCGATAGAGCTTTCTCATTGAAAATGAAAGACTCTATATTACATCCACAATATATAAAACCCTAAACACCTATACATTTACTTATGCAATAAAAGCTATAATTTAGACATCACCATAGTTATACAGAAACTGGTTAAACTCTGCTACCCACTCAAAGCCCTACATAGATTCCAGCTGCAGCATCTTCCTTAGAAAGTTGACCCCTACCCTTGCCTATTCACGATGAAGAAGCAAATCCATGTCTTTAACATCCAAAATAAATGGATAATACTTTACCACCTTGCCTGGTATGTGTAGAATTGCCATGTCTTTCGATCATGGTAGCCCTGCCCCAAAAGTTGCAGCTGCCAAAGTCTCTTTGAGGCCCCCCAACAAATCTAGAATGATCATTCTATGAGAAATTGTTTCATCCTCCACTTTTGCAATATTTAAATCTAACAAAGAGGCTACAAACCTGGAAGTGATATTTGTATCCACCCTATATCATTCTCATTCTACCATGAAAGATTTCCCTAATATCACCTTTGTCGTCCCCACTAGAAGAGAGTCATTTTGCAGGAGAATCCTTCTAAGTCGTTGCTCTATGACCTTCTCGAGGAAGGCCATTTGACGTTTCTTGCTCACCAGGAGAATTGGTGTATCCATCCCACCACATATTACATTGTCTATTGAAAAATAAACTACAAATTTTGTTCTTTCTATCATAACTAGGGTTTGCAATGTTGAAACCCTTTACTCCTCCCGGCCTTAAAAGAACTCGAGGTTTTGAATTGATAGCTTGGAAAGCACTGAAAAAAATGAATTTGTCCAATCACTTCACCAATATAGCCTATCCAATCTATCAAGAGATTTAGGAACCCTCTTGAACGACCTTATTTCTTATTTACAACTATTGTGAAAATCAAAACTATCCCTTCAACTTGTTCCAATGCACCTAGAGGTAATCATTAATCAATGGTGATGTTAGCATTCCTTTTGATACACAAAAGCATTATGTGAGAGCACCTATGTCCCAACTTATCATTCTCCGTCATGCCAATCAAACACCTCTGATTTATAGGCTAAGTCCAATCTAATATTTGATTTAATTTTCACAACATCGATGTGAAAATTTGCTATGTTTAACCACCTTGGCTCTACCACTTGTGTTTAGTTTTCTTTTAAATCTCTCCCTTCTGCTCCCAAGTTGGCTAGAACATCCACTTACCTGTTGTCTTCCCTATAAGTGTGATTGACCATATAATTCTTGAATTCTTCCAGTTGCTTGAGGGCTACATCCAATAGCATCTTGTGTTTCCAGATGTGTAATTTGCCTGATCTAATTGCATTTATAACAAGAGAAGAGTCTCCTTCTATGATGACTTGGTCTATTTTTAGTTCCATACAAAATTGAATCCCATGCAAAATAACCATGAATTTGGCCTTGTTTTTGATAAGATAAGCAGCATAAAAGGGTGCTGATCCCAGTATAGAACAACCAAAAAAGGCTCACCAAAAATAATAACAATTTAAGCAAAACCATCAAAGTTCAAGCATGAAACATAAAGACAAAAACAACATGAAACCACATACACAACAGAAAGATAGCAGACTGACAGCAAACCAAGCCTCCAAAGGCTAATCAAACATCTTATCCCAATCATCCACCAGGAACTAGAAAACATCCTGGTACTCTTTCAGTTTTTTGACCTTCTTCCCTTGGCCCACTAGTTCCTTACCTTGAAGTACTGCTAGAGTGGTGGCAGACATATGCATCACCTTAGCCAAGAACTTAGCCAGTATGTTGAACTTCCACTCCATATCACTAAGTCTAGTTGAAAGGGTTTCAATTTCTTTGTCTTTACTGGTTCTTTCCATATTTTTCTTTTTACTTGTTCCTTTCTTCCCCTTTTCAGAGCTGACGGAGTTCAAACCTTGAACATTGAACTCAGGGAAATTACTAGGACCCTCATCCTCAATCTCCATCTTATCATTTTTGTTATCCTTGTTCATAGAGAATTCTCCCCCACTTGTTCTGTTTTAGCCACCACCATATCCAATTTGTTGTTACCCTCCAAATCCACACCCTGCTGCTCAAAAGAAACCCTCTTATTTTTATCTTCAGAACCTTTTTCAGTTTGTGCCCTCAGGGAGAGCCTTGGCCAGTTTGCCTATGATTTTTTCATCCCAATCCCTTATTATACAACCTACACCGAAGGGGTCAAGATTGCCCTTTGCTGCCCCATCAAAGTTTAACTTAAACCATCTGTGCTCTGGGGCCTTCCACACTATATTATTTCTTGCTTCCTTGGTTTTATTACCCCTAGCTCCCATGAAAGAGGGGACTTTTAATCCATACTAGGATTTTCTCATTAAAGCATCCTAATTAGTGAAATTGACATTTTAAGGGTAATGGGCCATATTTCTATTGTTGAAAACTTCCACTATGGCTACTTCTATCTTGTTTTGTAATGAAGAAGTTGTCATTTCTTTATCTTGGAAGATCCTTCTATTTCTCTCTTTCCATATTTCCCATATCAATATAGACCTAGGCAAACTATCCATAGTATAGAGTAGAGAGTTGATTTGTTAAGGATGAGCCAAGCTTGAAATAGGTTGAGTATATCTTCCAGTAGAGCACTTTTCCAAGCTAGATTTGCACACAACCATTTCCAACATTCTTGTGAGTATGAATAGTTAAGTAGCAAGTGATTCCATGTTTCCTCTACTCCTTTGCATAAAATGCATCTGAATGGACCTTGAAACCCCATCTTCTGAAATCTATTTGATGTTAGAATTCTTTTTTGTATTGCTGCCCAAGCAAAGGTCCCTACCTTTGGTATAAATTCTTGTTCCACTATATATTTCCCAAAATTTGTGAAGAAGATGTCTCTGCTCTTGTCAAATCTCTATAACCATCTTTAACTATGTATTCCCGACTTTTGGCTTTGTTCCATCTAAGGCTGTCATAGCCCTCCCTCACAAAGATTTTCCTTTCATTCATAGCTTCTTCAAAATCCTTTACTTCCTTTTTAGACAGTCCTAGTCCTCTAGCATCTTTCCATTTCCACTTTGATAGACCCCTGGATGGATTTTCATACAAGTAGTCCCTTACATTAGAGCCCCAATAGAGTTTTACTATTTCCCTTACATGGTCCAATTCTCCTCTCTTGTCCAGACTTGGGAGACCTCCCTAGGAGTCTTCCCAAAACAAAGCTTTTCTGCCATCTTTTATATCACAAGTTGGCTGATTAGATATCAGGTCTCTGCAGCTCCTCAAAAAATTCTAGATTCGTGATCTAGAAGGAAAGGTTCTAGCTTTGAATATGCTCAACTCCCCATTGCCTAAATATTTTGCTTTGATTATTTTGACCCACTTTAGGTCTTGATTTGCATAGATTTTCCACACCAACTTTGCTCTAAGAGCCTTATTTTGTTGTAGCAAATTTTTGATTCCCACTCCATATGATTGTTTAGATTTACAAAATTTGTCCCATATAATGTAGGGGTACTTATTTTGTTCATTGTTTCCCTGCCAGAAGAATCTCCTTATTTTTTGATTTATCTTATTTCTTACCTTCACAGGTAGGGGCAAACAAGACATCATGAAAATGGGTATGGTTGTTATCACTGCTTTTATCATTGTTATTCTTCCTGCCCATGAAAGCCAATGACCCTTCCATGAGGCTATCTTGTTTTCTAGTTTTGAGACTAGTGAATCCCATAACTTTCCTGAATATAATCCTTTTGCTAGAGGAAGGCTCAAATATCTACAAGGTAATTTCCCCATCTTGAATTTCAGAACCCTTAAGATCTAATCTTCTAATCTTTGATTTGTGTTGAAAAAAAATATCTCTAATTTATCTTTGTCGACTTCTTGTCCTAAAGCTATAGAGTAGTCCTCCAAGATCTTCTTGAGCATTCTTGCCTCCCTAACTTGAAAAACCCCAAACAACATTGTATCATCCGTAAATTGTTGATGAGTTATTGCAAGAATTTCTTTGGTTACTTGAATTCCTTTTACCTGTCCCTCCAAAGAAGCCCTATGAATGGATCTCCCCAGTGCTTCTGCCATCATTATGAATAAGAAAGGAGAGAGAGGATCCCCTTGTCTCAATCCTCTAGATGCACCAAAAAAACCCTTCAGAGAGCCATTAATATACACTGAAAATCTTGGGTTGGCAACACAGTTGAAAACCCAATCCAGCCAACCTTTGTTGAAGCCAAAGGCCTCCAGAACTTTGAACAAAAATCTCCAATCCACTTTGTCATATAAGCTTTTTTATGTCTAATTTTATCAACATGTTTTGTTTTTTCATCTTCTATGTAGAATGAATTGCTTCTTGGGCTATGATTACCCCATCCAGTATCGACCTACCTAACACAAATCCTATTTGTTCTTCCAAAATCAAGGACCTGGAAGAATCTTCTTTATTCTATTGGCAGTGGCCTTACCTTGAATTTTATAGATAGTGTTGCACAAGGCAATGGGCTTGAATTCATCTAAAGTACTAGACTTGTCTTTTTTGGGAATGAGTGTTATAAATGTATTATTTATTTCCTTTAGAACTTTCCTAGAACTTATAGAGTCCTCAATTGCCTCTGTTACCTCCCTACTCACAATATCCCAGCATTTCTGATAGAACACAACTCGGAATCCATCAGGCCTAGGGGCCTTGTCTAGATGAACTTGAAATAGTGCTTCCTTTATTTCTGCCTTTGAGAAGACTTCCATGAGCATCTTATTTTGTCCTTCTGAAACTAATTTGGGAATGTTTGCTTAAATTTTTTGTTGTTCTTGTCTCCTTGAACCATCCAAGTTATTAAGTAGATTCTGAAAGTAATTGACTGTTTCTGCTATAATGTCTTCTAACTTTTCTAAGCATCTGCTATCTGATGACTAAATTCTTGTGATCCTATTCACTTCCCTTTCAGCCTTTGTCACATTATGAAAATAGTTGGCATTTTGATCCCCTTCCTTTATCCACATCTCATGGGACTTTTGTCTCCAAAATATTTCCTCTTTAGCTAGTAAATCCTCTTGCTTGATCAGCAATTCTTTTTCTCTTAAGTATCTTGTTTCATCCATACCATTTGCTAACACCTACTCATTTAGCTGAGTCAATTGTGATGCCACACTCTTTTTTTCTTCAAAAATGTTTTTGAAGTTATTTTTATTCCATACTTTTAGTTGTTGCTTTACTACTTTCAGTTTTGTTGTTATGATAAACATTTTGGACCCTTTCACATGCACTTCATTCCACCATTTTTTAATCAAATCTAGCAAACTCTCATCCCTAAACCACATTTTTTCAAATTTAAGGGGCATCTTATTGGCTTCTTTTCCCCTAGGATGTCTAACTGAATTGGAGAATTATCTGATCTAGAGATTGGAAAAATATTGCTCTCCAAAGTAAAGGGGAAGTAGCCTAAGTCACCTTTGAATAGAGATCTGTCTAATTTTTCTGCAATGTTACTGAAACCTATTCTCCTGTTTGTCCATGTGTATATGCCATTACCCATTTGGATTTCCATAAATGAATTTCTTTCCACAAAGCTTTCAAAGTCCACTTGAGATTGTGATATTCTTGCCACCCCTCCCCTTGTGTTAGTAGATCTTAAGACCGCATTAAAATCACCCCCCAATATATAAAATTCTAAATCTATACTATTGCATATGCACTCTAAATCCCTCCATAGTTTTCTTTTTTGAATGCAAGAAGAAGGGCCATAAACATTGAAAATCAGAAAACTTAGTTTAGAGGAGAGACTCCTAACCTTACATGCCATCCAATTCTTGCATGAAGCTACTTTCTCCAATACAAGTTTTTTTGGCTTCCAAATTGTGAGTAGTCCACCTGAGGCTCCTTCCGCAATTACAAATTCCATCCTCCACTATCTTAATTTGGCTCTGAATTGTTCCACCTCATTTTGATTCAACTTTGATTCTTGAATAAGGAATAGATCAGGCTGCAGATCCTCCATCTGGTATTTCACCAAATGCTTCTTGTTAGGGGCATTTATGTCCCTAACATTCTAGGATATTATCTTTATTGATCCCCAAGAAGGGATTCCCCCTTCCCTATTTTTATCATTTCAAAAAAATTCTTTTGACCCACTACTTCTCCATCCTGGTTTCTTTTTTCTTGATTGGAGGTTCTTCCTCTTTTCCTATTGGAACCACAATTAGGAGTATTCCTTATTGCCTCTGTTTGAGAGTGACCTAAGTTGATCCCCTCCTGATAATTTGAAAGATTCTTCTTGAAAGGCATCTCATTGATGCAATCTTCTCCCTCCTTTGATCTCTCTTTTGTTCCCTGTTTCTGAATAGCTTCCTATTCTTCCTCCATATCTTCTATTTTAAGGGAATCAATCCCTAAGTTCTCTTTGGCTACTTTCACCAGATCAACCAATTCACTCCCTATAGCTATTATTGAATTAATACCATCTTCTCTGAATGTGTTTCCAAGTATGTTAATGGCCTCTATTATCTTCTCCTCTAGATCATCCTTGTTCCTAATAGGATCATCCTTCCTCTGCACCAGCCTATCTTTTAAATAGTTTTCTTCCATGCAGTTCTGGGGAATCTCCATCTCTACTTGTGTTGATTTCTACCTTTCCTCTCTTTCTTCTACTTTCTCTTAATTTGCTTCTTCCCTTGAAGATTCTTCCTTTTCCTAGTTTTCACTTCCCTTCTTTCTTTGTTGTCCTCTAAAACCCAAAACCCTAATTTTCATCCCCTTAGGTTTCAAATCAAATTCCAATTTTTGATTCCAAATCCTTGAGTTTGAAACTATCTCCATTTCCTTCCAATGGGTGTTGCTTGGGTTATTCTCTACACAGATCCTAACATATGAACCTTCTCCATTTGTGTTTTCCCTTTCCTCAACATAGATAAATTTCCCTATCTGGTTACCTATTACTTCTAGGGCTTCAAGCTCGCAGTACTCTAGCGAAAGATTTGGTAGTTTTATCCAATCTTGGATAATTTCCATTTTGTGACTGATTAGATCAAAGTTTGTTTCCCATTACTTAATACAAAAGATGAATTCATCCATTATCCATACTCCATTTTTAATTTGTTGTTTGATTTCTTTGGAAGGACATACAACTATGAAGTATCTGCTTGTCATTTGTTTGAATTGAAGATCTTCTTCCCATCTTTTCCTCTAGCATTTAATTAAAAAATCCTAATTCAAATTCCTACCAAACCACTTAATAATCAAACCATACCTTTTCAAATGTATTGTGATTGGCCGTAGGATTTTGCCTCCAAGACCATTGTGGTGACGCCTTTTCTTCTATTCAAGACTTCAAGTCTTCTGGAACTCTTCGATCCTCTAAACCCTAGTTGTTGTTTGCTCATTTCTTCATTGGTCTCATGTGGGTCAAATTACTCCTCCGTCCCATTGGAATTACATTTGCTATTGTGGCGAAGGTATACTTTGCACCATAGAAGAGTGCCCTTTTATCTAGATTCCATCCATACTGTCTTCCTCTCTTGAAAGATGTCCCCTGCAGTCTATTCAAATTGTCACAAACCCAAGAGTTAAATCTCTGTTTTGATTCAAACCTCGGTCTCTACTCCAATTTTCTGCTCTAGGCCATCTTCCATCTGTTGATCTCCTCTACCCATTGTACCATTCTTCATTGACAGCTTGCTTCCTAATCTGCTCCATGGGGAACGTGATCTCTGCTTCCGTAGCCCAATCCTCCCTTTCTGTCCTAGCTCCTTCACTTGCTCCTGCTCACGATATTTTTTGGGACTATTTTGTTATATGTTGATCAACCCTTTTTTCTTACCTTTAATCATCCTATTTTGTTATCCCAAAATGGCCTATTTTTTTAATTCCAAAATACCTCTTTTAAAGTTGTCAGCCTTATTCTTAGTTGTTTATGACCCAATTATTAATATTGTCGACCTCTATTATTTTTAAAATGACCTATTTGGTATTGTTGTTAGATCAACCTTCTTGATAAAAATCCTCAATCTGATCTTGTGTCTTTGTCGGCCTAGTTGATATCTATATGACCCAATCTCAAACTTAGTTGGCCTTGTTGATCTTTGTTTGGCATATTTTGAAATCTTGGAATAGCATTACGCAACTCAATTAACTTTTGAAAGGAAAAGTAAAGGATCCTCATCCAAGAGGGAGAATAAAATCATTTTTAAATAAATTCTAAATATAGATAATCCATAAGATATAATGGTGTTTAAGAAATGATAATTATTATTTTTGAAATGATTGTGACTGCAATGAAAGGAACTATATATATAAACGTAGACTTAATGATCGATATTGGTATTATTTCTTTATTCAATTATTGGAACTCTTGTTGTTTTACAATATGCTTACCTTAACATAGTTCTCCTTCTTCATAGGTAAAGTAGATTCACATTAATTTGTACAAAAGAGGTAAATTTGGTAAAATGCATGTGATGTTAAGAGTTGTTTTTCCAACGGATTTAGATAATTTTTTGCTATGTGTTAGTTGAGCTTACCTTCTGGGATAGGGTGTCGAATGTGGGTTAAGAGAGAAGGTTGGTCTTCTTTTTCGAGGTATGCCAAATTATTTATATGTGCTTTGGCCAAAGCTATTTGTTCATTGAAATAGATGAAATTTATACCTAGTTATTGATATGTTTCTCTGCCACATCATGTTTGCGATAATATGCACATTCTAGTTAGAAATCCATGTAGGCATCTGGTTGCATATTCCCTCTTGCCTATTGTTTCCAGGTTGCTAGGCGTTTCATACAAGGTCAGGTATTCTTTGATGCAGGAAGAACTCCAGGGAAGTGTAATGCTCTGTGGTTGGGTGGGAAAGTGCATGAACCATGTTCTTGTCTCTTGGCTTTGCAGAAGACCAGTTGGTTAGTGGTGGTCAGAGATAGTGACTTTATTTCTTTATCAAATTTATATAATTTTGACTCTTGTACTATATCATTTCAAAGATGACTAATTGGCATCAAAGCCAAAGATGTAACATTATATATTATTGTGCTAACACATGGTTATGGCACGTGTATTTGTAAGATGTATTATGACATTATTGCTTACTGTATAGAAAATTTACCTTTTCATTTAAGTTATATGAATGAGTTGGTTTTTACTTTCGTAATTATAGTTTATGGTTTACATACTTTATACGCATTGATAGTGACTTCTATACAATTGTGGGGGAATTTTATGCATTGATGATAGGTGGAAGGGATAGCTTGAATAGCATAGATCCATGGGCGACCAAGTATAATGTTATATGGAAGGTCAAGATCAACAATGCGGAATGTGGTATGTTATAGGATAGGTCACACTTGTATGGGAAGACATATGGTTCCTTTGGATTCTCTCTTGGTATTATCATATGCTTTGATGGTAATAACATGTGGATCCAAGTCGGTTGTTGAATATCATAATTGTTTTATTAACCTTAAGATACATAAATTCAAGCTAGATCCATTATCTAAAAGTACACTTAACCTTGTGTTTAGAAATTAGGACCTCTATTTGAAGGGCATTGGGTCAGTGCAAGAAGTTGGGTCCACTTTTTGGCCAAAAAATGGAAGTGTTTTCCCTGATTTTCAGAATTTGTCACATTTGACCTTAAAATTTGAAGCACTTAGAGATGAAATCTTTAAAAAGTCACTAAATATAAAATGTAGTACTCGGAGTCTAGTTTCTAAATATGTAATTTTTTTCAATACCCAAATGATACAAATTGATTTTCAATAGGCATTTCTAAAAAGCACTATTTAAAAGTCACTTTTTTTTAACCATACCATGCACGTGTACGGCCAACATAATTTGACCTAAATAAAATTATTTTTCAAAATCCTTTTGGGAAAAGATGTGTAGTATAGTGAAGTTTGATGAGGATATTTTTTTATAATTTTTTTCCAAATAATTTTTTTTATTAATTTTTTATTAGGCCTAATTGCTACTTTTGAAAACCCCTCGTGTACGGCCAACATAATTTGAGCACAAAAAATATAAAATTAAATTTTTTTTCATTGTGTAAAGAATGATGTGTAGATTGATGACATATAATTTTTTTAAAAAAAAATTTAAAAATTAAAAATTATTAAAAAAATACAAACACCTATCATTTCAAGTTTTTGGACCAGTTTGCTCATAAATTAAATAATAAATAGAAAAATAAATCCAATCCAAAAAAAATTACATATTTGAAAAATAGACACTATGATCTGTAATGGGTTTTAATTTCGTAAAAAAATTCAGAAAAAATGTCATCAGCCATATAGGTGAAGTCAGTCTTTCCTCTGGTTCTGTACTTAGAAAATACTTGCAGGTCCAAGGCTCAAGGTTGGCTACCCATGCCTTTCCCGAGCCTAAAATGAAACCAAAAGTTTGGGTGTGAAATTCAAAATTTTAGAAATGGGTACTCGTTTTAAAACGGGTACCCGTTCTAGAAAACAAAATAGGTACCCATTCTAAAAACAATAAAAAACAAAATAGGTACCCGTTTTAAAATGGGTACCCGTTCTATAACAGGTACCCATTTCTAAAAATAGTAAAAAACAAAACGGGTTCCCATTCTATAAAACAAAACGGGTACCCATTCTAGGCTCGGGTGCCCGTTCCTGTCGGGATTTTTTTTTGCACGACACTTCCCCTATATGTGGACCCAACTTCTTGCTTTTACCCCATTATTATGCGATGGATCAATGGGACACATGCCGTGTTGGCTAAAGCCAAGTTGGTAAGTGGATGAAAGATGACTCACAAGAGCTTGAAATTGGTCTAGATCAATGTCATGTGGGACTTGGGATTCTTGAAGGGCTCATTCCATTATGGCTTTGTGGATAGGGGAAGCCTTGAGGAGGTCCAAGATGGATATTTGTGTGGGAGTCTTCCCAAGGTGGTCTAAGATATTGTAACAAGAAGGTTGGGAGGATGAGGAAGATGGAGGTCTAGGGATAGTAATCATTGCATGTCTTGTTGTAACAACACATTCAGGGGATGAGGCTTTTATGGTGATGATAGCAACTTGTGAGGGATCATATTCAATACGCCTTACAACAGAATCATTGGTGTAAGGGTCTTTATTATAATGGACATTGTTGGTATGATTATTTTGGGATTGGTTTGGATTGGGGATGGAAGACAAAATAGATTGTCCATGCTTTGGAAAAGGATCTTGATAAACACCCAATTGCATATTAGGCAATGAATTGTTGGTTACCTCTAATGTGCCTTAATCAATAAGATCTTGGATGTAATGCTTGAGCCTCACACACTTGTTTGTAGGGTGTCTTTAGACACAATGATGGTCACAATATTCCTTGTCATTGTACCATGAAGGATTAGGGTGATTGTCATCAAAAGGTGTATGCAGAATTATTGAATCATAAATAAGAAACAATGCATAAATAAAAGCTCCTATTCGATACCTACATCACTTCCAATAGAGCCTAAGGACTATAGAAATCAAATGAAACAATAACACAATGTTATCACCATAATAGACTGTGTTGCTCCGTTGATAAATGATTGTTGTACTTCAATGATATTTTGATAATGATTTTGATTTGTTGGTTGCTCACTTTGACATCATAACTTTACATAAAAGCTCTTGATGAAAATGGTTTGGTTGATGTTTGATTTATAGATTCTTGGATGATAGGATGGATGGCTAGGATTAAGAGGTAAAATGGATGGTTGAGATTAAGAGGTGGAAATAGATGGCTAATATTAAGAGGTGCAATATGAAATGGATGATGGAGATTAAGAGGTGAAAGATAGAAGCTTCTAGGGCATCTTTATGTGAATGGCTAAGATTGAGAGATGTAGTATGAGATGAGTGGTTGAGATGAAGATTTAGTTTGACTTTTGTACCTCTCATTTATTATTTGTGGCAAGGAGATGAGGATGAGGACAAATGAAAAAATAATTAATTAAATAATTTCATTATTTAATTGATTATTGGAGAAAGATGATGTGGGAGGATAAAATTAATTAATTAAATATAATTTATTTAATTAAGGGATAGTCATTGATTAATTAATTAAATAAATTACATTTATTTAATTGATTTGGGTGTTAGAGAAAAGGGATTTAATTAATTAATTAAAATATAATTTATTCAATTAATCTAGGTGATGGGGAAATAGATTTAAATTAATTAATTAAATAAATAATTTATTTAATTAATTTGCAAAATAGAATAAATATGTCACAAGGTAATATAAGGTGGTCTTAGGAAGGTGGATGACTAAATGAAGTAGAAGTGTCGTAAGGACATGGTCAATTTTGAATGTCTACACTCTTGATGTCAGCTTTAGAACATCATATGGCTACCATTATAACAAATACACACAAATAAATTTGTTGAAGAAGCTTTAGAATCTTTCAAGCAAATGTACTTGGCTGGTGTAAAACTAAAGGTCACAACCCTTGCTAGCTTCTTCCTTACCCGTGCTAAAATGGGAGCTTTTGCAATAGGGTATGGTCATTCGTTAAATCACAATGGAAGAGTGGTTTTGTGTTAGACATTACAGTTGGAAATGATTTGGTAGACATTTAAGAAATATGTGGAAAGATAGACAAGGCATGTCGACTGTTGACTAAATTTCTGGAAGAAATGTTGTCCCATGGAACGCCTAAAAGAGAAATTTCATTTCACTAGCCACAGTGATTGCAATCCATAACACAAAATGGATTTGTTGAAAAGGCTTCAGAAATCTTTAAGAAAATGCAATTATTGGGCATAAAGCCAAATTCCATGACTTGTGCCAACACCCTCTTCGCGTTTCTCAAAATAGAAACTTCGGAACAAATTTTGTACATCCATCAACAACGAAAAGAATTGAGAAATTTCGTTAGTTGTTGTAATTGCAAGCACCCTAGCCATTTTGTATGATGTGGAAACATTGAATAAGGCACGTGAATTGTTTGAGAACATGTCTCAAAGAAATACCCTCTCACCGATTGCAATGAGCACATGTCTTGCAGGCTGATAGTGGTGACCTGTAGTTTAAATGTAATAAAGAAGTTTGACAATAATATGAACTTGTCAGTTACAAAAACACACAAATACTATGTCCTGTGAGATTCTTCTTTTAGTTATGCTGCCCAGGTAAAAGATGATTCGCTTTATAATCATGTTAAATTCAAATATATTGGAAAGCTTGAGAAAGAAAATAGGGTAGTTCCAAATGGTGCCAGATATTTACCGTATAAACATATCCACTTTGATATCTTCTACATCAATGACCGAGTAATAGAATTAAATGTTCGCATAAATCTAAGTTTCATGGTTGACATTACCAAGGACAAGTTGAGGTTGATTTCATGTACTTAGTTAAGTGGATGGAGATTATGGTTCCTTTTGAATGACAAATAGATAATTATGAAAATCAATCTTCTTTGTCATAGCATGGAAAGTCACTGATTCTCCATTATCAGTTTTTGTGTAGTAATTTTTCTTCTGACTGGATTTCATGAAATCCACTATCTTTATGTGGCTTCTCAAGAATGACTTAAATATTCTCATGATGAGGAGTCTACTAATAGCTAAGAGAAGATAAGTTGGAAGTACATGCATGGAGGTATCTTCAGATACCCTTGACAAAAGTCTCTATTTTACATTGTTCTTGGCTCTAGGACTTGACCTTTTTCTCTTGCCATCTTCATCTTCATGCTCACATTGGCCACACTACTAGGGTTACCAATAGTGAAGATGGATTTTCAGTTGCAATTACAAAAGATTATTCTTGAACCTATTTCAAATGATCAACATACTAAGGCCTTCTACGAAAGCTTATCGAATCTTAGTGTCTTTGTCCCGACAATGTTGCTTGGAGAAAATGAATTCTCTCCTCCTTCCAACAAGACCAATGACATGATATTTTTCCTTTAAAGATGATTGTAATTCTCAATTACTTTTTGAAAGAGTGACTTAAGTCACTCATTGTAACCTAGGTTAGAAAATAAACCTTATTTTTGGAGAAATAAAACAAAACATAACCAAAAGAAGGTTTATTTTAATTATTACATTTCAAGAAGTCGTTATTAGCTATTTATGGGGGGGAAGTTATAAATAAGAGGCTTTTGGATGTACTAGAGGGGTTCTTTTTTCTAGTTCTTCTTTTATTGGGAAAACAAGGGATTCTCACACAATGTATAGAAACAAGAGAGTCATGGAGTTCTCCTTTTTTGGATTGAATAAATAATGATGGGGCTGGTCATAGGGCTAGTATATCGTCTCTTTTTATTGTAGATTATTTGTATGTCTAATTTGCAACCTTTCACACATCAAATGTTTTCCTTTATGATACATGGATGGAATTATAGGTAGATTCCTAATCAATGAGACATGGAAATCCTTGTAAATGTATCTTTCATATGTCAAATGGCATTTCTTCATTAAAACCCTAGTTGTATGTTTCTTATTTGAATGTTCTTTCCAGGGAATTAGATCTTGTTATCAGTTCCTTTTCCTTGCATATTCTTTAGTTATCCTTTTCATTTTAGTTTTAGTTGTCTTTTTTGCTTTTTGGTCAAAAGAATACCTTGAAATACCCAAAATCATATCATACTAGGGAGATACCCCTCTCAAGCATAGAGGAAAGTTAATAAATAACAACTTCTCCAACTATTTAGATGCTTGGCACTTATCATCGGACGAGTCACATCAAAAATTTACAATGACAAATCTGTTTACTAATAGATTTTTGGTGACTTCATTAAGGATGTCAAGTGCTTGTGCATTTTGTTCCTCAGAAATCTAAGGATACCTCCCCTAGAATGGAGGTTGACAACTTTGTGGAAGTGAGATACCCACTGCCATTATTTCCAAACTTGCACCATGGTGTTAATTTCATCACAACCATAGGGAACTCACTTTGGCCCATTAGTCTTGGCTCAATACATGACCTTACCAACAGCATCATAGAAGCATTTTTTGAAGTTCACTAGAGAACTCACAAAATGCTAATTTAATCATATTTAAGTGTTTATATTTGCTTGTGAAATTCTTAGAGTCAATGAAGAAGATGTGTTTGTGTAACTATTTGTCGAAAGCCTTGTTGGATTGGTTGAACAATGGTTTCAACACTTGAAAGATGAATGCATTGTAAAATGGGATAGCTTTAAAGGAAAGTTTCTTGCAAGATTTAAATTAGCAATTGATATATGTGAACTATTATCTCAATTTTTTCAAATCTAACAAATCTAGAAGGAGCGTCGCCCAAGGAAGGAGGAAACATTTAAAATAATATTTTTATTTGCTCAAGGGAAAATTAATGATCAAGGAGTAGGGAAGAAAATTCAATAAAATAATATTTTTTAAAAATATTGGCGTCTAAGGAGATATAAGGAAAAATAACAAAATATTATTATTTTATTATTTAAATGTTGGTGGTTTCATAAGTGCAATTCATTTAAAATTATTAAGATGAAAGTTGCAAGTGATTGGTGGAATTGAAATTTCATATTTTTTTGGCTCATTGGGACGCCTAGGAGAAGAAATGGATAAATAAAGGCATTTGGCATCATTTTGCAACTATTGATCATTTGTTAATCTTTGCATTTGAGAGCTTCTCTTGACTGAAATTACATTTTCAATTTTCTCAAGGTGGTGTTCCCTTGGCATATTTGTGGATTGGTGATGATCCCTTTCCACCATCATGGGATGATATCTTTTAGATTTCATCATGGAGCTTGAATTTGATGTTTGTATGGAGATATTATGTAGATTTGGATTATTCTTGGTTCTTATTTCATCATAGATTGGCATTGAAGGCTTTGTGGGTGGATCGCTTGGCTTATTGAGGAATTTTGTTCACTTCCAGCCATATTTATCATTCTAATTTTTAGGTACAATAGGTACAACAGAGGGTTTCCTATAGGTCTGAGTAGGTTTCATCATCATTTGGAGGGTTTGATCTCATTGGAAGCCTCTAAACCCTAAACACCCTCATTCTAGGGCCCAACGCTAGCCTTTGGAAGTGATTTTTGGCATCATTTTAACATTATCAACAATCAGGGTTTTGTGACAGTGGCCCGTACAGATTTGCATCAGACATATATTCAGAGTTTTGTTCATGTTTCATTCAGTTCATGCTTCAAATAAGCCAATTTCCAGCCCTATTGCTTCACATTTGACAAGGTTTTGAAGGGTTTCAGCTTAGGGTTTGAAAGCAATTCATATGTCAGTCATATCAAGGTTTATATCAGACATATTAGACTTGATATAGTGTTGTTCCGGTTAGAATTCAGTCAAGGATTGACATGCATTGCATAATGGCTACCTAGGGTTTCATTGCTCCATCATTTGGCAAGGGTTTGTTATGTATTTTGATGACATTTGCATGATGTATGAGTTCTGATTTTCAAATCAGACTTGCTGATTGAAAGCTATGGCCAATGTAATCATTCACATTCAATGAATAAAATCCATTAGCACTTTTTGGGTATGTTATTTACATGTTTTGGTTGATATGGTTTGAGTATAACTTCATCATTTGGTGTTTTTGCATTTATAATTTAGTTCAGCTAAGAAAAAAATTCAGTTAGAACTAGTAGAGTTCTTTACATGTGTACCTTCATCACTACATTACACCCTGAATTCATATTCATCTTGAAGTAGAATAAGGTACATAATATGGAAATTGTACAAAAAGAAGTTGTTCAAATTGAAGATGACTTTATTTTGTTTGGATTATTGAAAAAGAAATTAAGAGATGTATTTCAAATGTTTCAAGAAATGAGTCAATAAAGAGATCTTAATACAAAATTAGAATTATCATCTTGAAGATCATGATTATACACATCTTAATCTCAATGCAAAAAGGGTAAAGTTAATGCAACCTTCAGATGATTTTCTAAATCTCACAGTTCTAGGTGAAGAAGATTTGTTTAAGGATGATTCAATAGACTCAAAAATCAAACCTTATGCTACATGACATCTTAAAATGTACCATTTATATGTTGAGGACAATGATGAGGAATCCAAAAAATATCTTAGAGATCAAAGAAATAATACTTCTTCAATCCTTTGGAGAAATGTTGGTAATCCTTG
The DNA here is from genome assembly GCA_027924645.1 of Cunninghamia lanceolata. NCBI lineage: Eukaryota > Viridiplantae > Streptophyta > Pinopsida > Cupressales > Cupressaceae > Cunninghamia > Cunninghamia lanceolata. The sequence goes on along the minus strand of BSBN01000388.1, from coordinate 11,116,997 downwards.
CATTCAACCAGAAAGTGTAGTAATTGGTTCCACTTCAATAACAAAAACTATTGGACAATATCTTAACGTAATGACTAGTGATGAAGCTAGCACAAATGAAACCTTGCAAATGCCTTCCCTTCCTTTAAAAATGGAAGCCTTTATCCTTGAAAATATTAAAGAACATTCAGTGAGTTGTATAACTAACAAAGAGTTTAAAGTTCAACTCAAGGTGAAAGAAGATAAACTATTGAGCATCCATATTTTTCCATACATGCAACTTGAATATAAGACATTCAAATTTCTTGAAGAAAATCATAAAGAGGAAATGTTGTAAGGAAGAATGGAAAATTGGACAACCTAATGGTTGAATCTAATGAAGTTAGTAATGATTACAATCTCATAATGTCTATATTTTGAGTTGGTGTTTGGAAGCATCAAATAATGATTTCCTCTATGGTGAAGATGTATGGCTTAATCCTTTGGTGATTTTAGATGAAAGCACTTCCACATATGATTCCCAAGGTACATATTTGTTATCTTCTTCTCATCTTTCATCTTCTTTGGATAAGGAATTCTCTGACTTCCTCGTAGCAAAAGAAGAAGAAAATCTCATAATAAAAATGATCCTACGCTCTTGGAAGTTGATATCCAAAAACTAGATGAAACATCAACACTTGTAAGCGTTTACTTACTTCATGGTTTACATGAGGGATATCTAGTTCATGGGTTAATTTCTTCTGATTCATGTGGTCAAGAGTATATTCAGACATAGGACATTGGTATGTTTAGTGATATGCAAGAAGTTCTTAATAATACTAGACATGGCAATGCTAATGTAATCCAGTAGTCTTCAAAGGTCTATAATGAGGAGTGGTTGTTTGGGCATAATATATATTCAGAGAGTTTTTACATGCCTTTATTTTTAGATCTCTCATCAGAGTGATTGCAAGCTGGCAATTGGGTTTATAAGCACTCCTCGGTCACCATCTGTTGTTTCGTACAAGTGCCTATTTCTCTCAACTTGTTAGTGGATTCACATGATCATCTTGGAGTGGTTTGAAGTAGGGCTTTCTTTCCATGTACATAAGTTAAGTAGGAGTTTTTTTTTTCATGTCTATTTTCCTTTCAATTTTTGCATGTCCTTTGTTCTTCGTCCCATTTTTGTTTTGGTTAGGCCTCTTTGTCCTTCTTGTAAGTTGTGTTAATCTCCTAACTCTATTGCTCTCCAAATAAAGCATTGGTCCTCACTTTAAATTATAGGTTCTTGTTGTGTCCTTTGCAGTCCTTGTCCCTAGTTAGAGCTAGTTTTTGGCCTCATTTTGACCCCACAAATTTTAAACTTTTTGGCATCAAATTGACAAGTCACCATGTGTTAAGCATCTATGTCAAGCCGGTCCTAGTTGTAAACACCCCAATCATCCTCAAGCATCGAGTCACCCACAAAATTAAAGCCATCGGTTTGCATTCATGGTCACAAGGTGTTGGTGTCGCATGTTTTTTGCACCAAGTTTTCATAGTTTCCCATATCATAAATGTTGCACTTGATCTAGTTCATGTGAGTTTATTACATCAAACTTATAAAAAGTACATCAGTTCGAAGGAGAATCATCAATCTTTTCAGTCAGAACTTGGGAGCAATTAAGTAGTGTTGGAAATAATTAAATTGAGAAATTTGTAAGAACTGGAAAAAATCATTTTATAGGGATATTCTTGATTCTATTTTACATAAAGTGGAAAACTTTTAGGATAAAATTCCTTTCCATTTGTGAGATATTAAATTATTAAGTTTTTACCATACAGTTTATGGAAACAATTAAATAGGGAGCTTCGTAAAAGTTGGAGCAAAATGACTTAACATGGAATTTTATAGGATTATTATACACAATGTGGCCAACCTTCAAGCAAAGATACCTTTCTAGTCAAAAGTTATATAATTATTGTCTTTCAGAATGAGTTTACGTATTCATCAATTTTTTTTAGGAAGTTTATACAAACACATTTAGAGATCATTGTGACATCTACTAAGCACAATGAAAATATATGAAGTATTTAATATTTTATAAGCATGAATTTTAAAATGGAAGATTAAATGGTTATTGGCACTTTGATATAGTTTACAAACCTCCTTGAAGAGTTGAAGTACACTTGGTCGGCACTTTTAAGAGGTTATGAAACTTGTTCATATTGCCATAATTGCTTTAGTTAGTACTTTGAAGAGGTTTTAAAACCTCTTCAAATACCCTACATGCACTCCATCAAAAATTTAAAAAGGTTTCTAAACTACTTCTAACATACACTATATCAAGGGTTTTTATTGGTTTCAAAACTCCTTTTTATCGACAAATATTGTGTTTTACTAAGTTAAGTGTTTGTCAGAAATTTCATTTTAAAACCTTTTCAAAGTCTTGAAATACACTAGGTGACACTTTCTTATGGTTATAAAACCTTTTCAAAGTCTTGAAATTGCTATGGTGGAGTTTTCATGTGGCTTTAGAACCTCCTTCGAGAGCCAACAAGTTGTAAAACACCAACAAAGTGCTAATGAAGCCTTTTGTTATAAAGTTAAGTGTTTTCTATAGTTGGAAGATTTCATAGGTTTCAAAACCTATCTAAAGAGTTGAAAGATTTTGAAGTTCTTCCAAACCGCCGATAGTCAAAAAGATTATGTGCCTTAAAATTGAATGTAGAACTAGTTTTTTTAATGCATTCCCCAGGCCCCTCACACTAGCTTTAGAATAACATATTTCTGCCATTATTTTAGATATTAACAAAATAAATTTGTTGAAGAAGCTTTATAAGATTTCAAGCAAATGCACTTCATAGGTGTAAAACCAAAGGTTACAAACTTTCCTAGCTTCTTCCCTTCCCATGCCAAAATGGGAGCTTTTGCAACCACTCTACTTAAATATCATCCACTTCAATGGTCAAACAATCAATAGCAATTTTACACCTCATTCACAATAAAAAGTGTTAAATATTTGTCCTACTTTTATTGGCCAAAATTGACCTTTGACTGTTGAAGTGGATGATATTTAAAAAAAGTGGCATGCAACCAAGTATGGCCCTTCATCAAAGCACAATGGAAGAGGAGTTTTGTGTGAGGTATTATAGTTGGAAATGCTCTAGTAGACATTTACGCAAAATGTGGAAAGATAGACTAGGCATGTGGACTGTCTAACTAAATGCCTCAAAGAAATGTGGTCCCATGGAACGCCTAAAAGAGAAATTTCATCTCACTGGCTACAGTGATTCGGGTCGTAACACAACATGAGTTTGTGGAAAAGGCGTCAGAAATCTTTTGTATTTGCTGGGCATAAAGCCAAATTCCACGGCCTGTGCCAACACCCTCCCTGTGTTTGGCAAAATGGAAACTTTGGAACAGATCTTTGTGAAAAATCTATTGCAGCTACTGATTATTAATTTCCTATCTTATAAGATTATTTGGCTGTTGAAAAATTAATTAATTTACAGCAAATATTAAATAATAACACAGCTGCAACTTCACAGAAAAATCACGGAGATAGAAAAATAAAATCAACACAACATTTTGGACAAATTGTCCCTGGAAAAACCCCGAAGGGAAAACTAGTACTGCAGATGAGGAACTTTATTAAATCAAATCAAGAGATACATAGACTGCTTGCCTCTTACTGGCAGAGCTCCGGCAATGATCTCCTCCAGAAATTCTTCTCCCAATTTCTCCTATAGAAATTCCACTACTGCTGTCTTGAACGCTATCGCTGCGCCCTTGCTCTCACTGCAAATCAATTTGCTATCACTGCAAATTTATTTATTTGCTATCACTGCAAATACTTCTCAGATCTGTGTTTTCCAAATGCCTATTGATCCTCTTTTATAATCCCCTCATTGAAAACCAATGGCCATGATTTAATCTAAATCAATGGCTAGGATTAATTAGACTCTAAACCCTAATATCTAGAAGTCTCTCGAGAAATCAATTATCTAGGTATGGAGATAATTATTCCAGCTGTGTTTTCAGCCTCGTAATCACCACCCGAGACTAGAACACCTGTCCAAGCTACATAAAAATTAACACTCCCTCTTAGCGAGGAAGGTGTTCTGCATAACACCCAACTTACCTCTGAAGAAGATGAATTTTGCCTTCCCCAATGCCTTTGTCAAAATGTCTGCTACCTACTGATCTGTAGGTATATACTGTAGCTGAACAACCCTCCGCTGTACACAATCCCTGATGAAATGATATTTGATGTCTATATGCTTAGACCTATCATGAAACACTGGATTCTCAGATAATCTGATGCAACTCTGATTATCACAGTGTATCACTGTAGTCTCAACCCTCTGACCAAACAAGGCTACCAGCAACTTCTGAAGCCATATAGCCTCACACGTTGCCATGCTAGCTGCTATGTATTCTGCTTCTGCAGAACTCAGAGCCACAGACTTTTGCTTCCTGCTGTACCAAGAGACAACTCCTGATCCCAAACTAAAGCAGCACCCTGAAGTGCTTTTCTTGTCCACCGCACTACCTGCCCAATCTGCATCAGTATAGCCTATCAACTTGATACCATCACCTCGAGCATATCTGATCCCATACTCGATTGTACCACGCAAATACCACAACACATGCTTTGCCGTTGTCCAATGCACTCTCTTCAGCTCAACCATGAACTGACTAAGAGAGTTTACTGCAAAGGATATATCTGGCCTAGTGTTGACCAAATACATGAGAGATCCAATCAACATCCTGTATAAGGTGGGATCTACATCCTTTTTCTTGAATGCGTCTACCTTCTTCCAATTAGTGATCATAGGTGTAGACATGGCTCTGCAATCTTGCATCTCAAACCTCTTCAAGATTTCAATGCAGTATTTCCCTTGTCCAAGGAAAATCTCTCCATCTGTCTGCCACACTTCCATGCCTAGAAAGTAGTGCATAAGCCCCAAATCCTTCATCTCGAACTCTGCTGCAAGGTCCCACTTGCACTCCTCTATAAGCCCCAGTGAACCTGTTAAAAACAAGTCGTCCACATATAGAACAAGAATGAGAATTTCACCCCCAACCACCAAGTAGTAGAGGTTAGCATCTGCCTCACTCTTCACAAAGCCTATTCCCTGCAAGTATCTATCAATGCGCTCATACCACGCCCTGGGAGCCTGCTTGAGTCCATACAAAGCTTTCTTCAATCTGCACACGTGGGTTTCGCTGCTGTGTGCTACAAAGCCCTCTGGTTGTTCTATGTATACCTCTTCTAACAATTCACCATTAAGAAATGCCATCTTGACATCCATTTGATGGATCTGCCATGCCATATGCGCTGCAAGTGAGATTACGGCTCGTATAGAAGTATACCTGGCCACTGGAGCGAATGTCTCCTCATAGTCTATTCCCTCCTTTTGAGAGAACCCCTTGGCCACGAACCTTGCCTTGTATTTTTTGATGCTACCATCTGCACCATGCTTAATCTTATAGATCCAGCGTGATCCAACCACTGCCCTATCTGTCGGTCTAGGCACAACCTCCCACACATCATTCTGCATTATTGAGGTATATTCCTCAACCATCGCATCTTGCCACACCTGTTGCTGTGCAGCCTCCTGATAGCTAGAAGGCTCACTATCTACCAACTGACTAACCAATGCCACATAGTCATTATACCTAGCTGGTTGTTTCCGCTGTCTATTACTCGTCCTAGGAGCTCCCACAAAGTCCTGAGTATCCTTATGTGTCTGTTGAACCTCACGGTTCCTCCTTTCAACTATAGAGGATGAAATATCAAACTCCATATCTTCTTGATGCATCTCTTGGATTTGCTGTATCTGTTGCTCCATACTCTGCGAACTCTCAGCACCTGAGCCTGTGCTTGTACTAGTAACTGTACTCGTGCTTCGTTGCCCCTGTTCTGGTTGAACAATCCTTGGAGCTTCTGTTGGCTGCTCATTCTAATCATTTGCTGGCAAATCTCTGGACCTCCTATATGCCTTGTCCTCCATGAATTTGACATCACGCCTGACTATAATCCTCCTGGTCCCTGGAATAAATATCCGATATGCCTTTGAGGTCTCGCTGTACCCCACAAAGTACCCTCTCTCTGTAGTCTGATCTATCTTGGAACATGTAGCCCCTAGAATGTGACAAAATGCCAAACTCCCAAATATCCTGAAGTGACTAACATCTGGCTTCTTCCCTGAGAATGCCTCCTCTGGTGTCATCTTGCCCAATACCTTATGTGGAACCCTGTTCTGTATGTATACTGCTGTACTGCATGCCTCTGCCCATAAGTATCGTGGCATATCTTAGTCATACAACATAGCCCTTTCTGCCTCTGATATAGAACGATTCTTCCTCTCAGCAACCCCATTCTGCTGCGGGTTGTAAGGAACGGTCCACTCTCTCTTGATTCCTTCCCTGGTACAGAACTCCTGGAACTTTTTCCCTTTGTACTCACCTCCATTGTCTGACCAAAGAACCTTTACCTTCCTGCCTATCGAATTCTCCACAAGAGCTTTGAACTCCTGGAAGTGACTGAAGACCTCATCCTTGGTCTTCAAGAAGTATATCCAGGTCTTCCTGGAGAAATCATCAATAAAAGTAACAAAGTACTCATATCCTCTGAGAGACTTCGTTGACATTGGTCCACATATATCTGAATGTACTAGATCAAGAACCCCCTTGGATCTGGTGTCACTCCTTGGAAAAGCTGCTTTCACAAACTTCCCCAATACACATCCCTTACATACATCATCATGCTCTGTGCTCACGTCTGGAACACCTGTCACTGTCTCACGAAGCAATTTAAGTGCTCCATGATGTATATGGCCCATCCTTCTATGCCATAGCTCTCCTTGATCTCTAGGATTACTGCTGCTCACTAGTGCCTTAGGAGTATCAAACTACAACCTATAAAGTCGGCCGCTCCTAACTCCAATAGCTATGGGTGATTTCCAATCCTTATGCTTGATTAAAACATGCGCCCCTCTAAAGAGTACATTGTAGCCTTTATCCTGAAGGACAGATACAGAAATTAGATTCATGCCCAAGCCTGGCACATACAACACATCATGAATGGAAATAGGCTTGCCATTCTCCCTCTGAAATAGAACAGTCCCTCTCCCAACTGGATTGCACTTGGACTTGTTCCCCATCTGAATCTGGAATCTGATGTCCTCCTCCTTGTATCTGGAGAAGTACTCCCTAACTCCTGTCATATGAAATGACGCCCCACTGTCTATATACCAAACACCTTGTGAGGTTGAGCTAGTCAGGCAAGCTATGAGTGCAAACTCATCCTCCATTCTACTAGAAAGCTCATCTACACTTGCTGAAGCTGCCGTCTGCTTTTTTCCCTTCTTTTCATTTTTCTTCCTTTGTGGGCAATCGCTGACATAGTGGCCGAACTCGTGACAGCCATAGTATTTGATCTTAGATAAATCCTTCTTCTTCTCACTTTTTGGATTTGATCCTTTGCCAGACCCCTTCTTCGCTTTCCCTTTTCCTGCTAGGGCAACGTTTTCCTATTCCACCTCACTTTTCTGACTATTACTACTGGTTCCATTGACAAGACTTAGTCTAAGCTCCTCCTGAGTGAAGTCACTCCATAGTCGATCCCAACTCGGTAAGGTGTCTCGTCCATTAATAACTTGAACAAAGACATCCCACTGCTTAGTAAACTCATTCAGGGCTATTCGTACTAGCTCATCATCCTTTGGTTTGTCTCCAACAGCTACCAATTCATCCTTGACAAGTCTAAGTCTGGTGAGGTAACTTGTGACGTCTTCTCCCTTATTCATCCGGGTATTCCTTAACTTTTCTCTGAGAATCAACTTTTGGTTAAGGGTAGCATTCTGGTACAGATTCATAATGGCGTCCCACATCGTCTTTGTTGTATCTAACTTTGCAATATGCAGAACAATATGATCCTTAACACCGTCAAGAATCAGCCTCCTTGCCTTGGCATCTTCCTTCTTATATGCTACGAGCTGTGTTGCATCTGTAGGTACAGGTACAACAGTGGTCACATAATCCTTGATACCATTCTCTTCCAGCAATAAAGAAATTCTGGCTTTCCAGACACCAAAATTTGAGGCTCCATCCAATCTATCCTAATCTCTTAAACCTGCTGAGGCCATCTCAAAAGAAAATAATAATTTGAAGAGGTCAAACTAGGTTTTATAAACCCTAAATTATTTATTTATTATTTTTCCTTTTTCCCTGTGCCTGTTCTGCCCTCAGATCCGCTCTGATACCATGTGAAAAATCTATTGCAGCTACTGATTATTAATTTCCTATCTTATAAGATTATTTGGCTGCCGAAAAATTAATTAATTTACAGTAAATATTAAATAATAACACAGCTGCAACTTCACGGAAAAATCACGGAGATAGAAAAATAAAATCAACACAACATTTTGGACAAATTGTCCCTGGAAAAACCCTGAAGGGAAAGCCAGTACTGCAGATGAGGAACTTTATTAAATCAAATCAAGAGATACATAGACTGCTTGCCTCTTACTGGCAGAGCTCCGGCAATGATCTCCTCCGGAAATTCTTCTCCCAATTTCTCCTATAGAAATTCCACTACTGTTGTCTTGAACGCTATCGCTGCGCCCTTGCTCTCACTGCAAATCAATTTGCTATCACTGCAAATTTATTTATTTGCTATCACTGCAAATACTTCTCGGATCTGTGTTTTCCAAATGCCTATTGATCCTCTTTTATAATCCCCTCATTGAAAACCAATGGCCATGATTTAATCTAAATCAATGGCTAGGATTAATTAGACTCTAAACCCTAATATCTAGAAGTCTCTCGAGAAATCAATTATCTAGGTATGGAGATAATTATTCCAGCTGTGTTTCCAGCCTTGTAATCACCACCCGAGACTAGAACACCTGTCCAAGCTACATAAAAATTAACAATCTTGGACATCCATCAGTAGTGAAAAGAATTGAGGAATTTTGTTAGTTGTTGTAATTGCAAGTACCCTAGCCCTTCTATATGAAGATGAGAAAACATTAAATAGGGCACATGAATTATTTGACAAAATGCCTCAAATAAATACTCTCTCACTGATTACAATGAACCCACGAATTGCAGTTTGATAGTGGTGAACTGTAGTTTAAATGTAATAGAGAAGTTTGACAATAATACGAGGCAATGTATTTACGGCAAAGGTATGTCACCTGCCAGTTACAAAAACACACAAATAATATGTACTATGAGATTCTTCTTTCAGTTATGCTGACAAGGTAATTGGTGAAATCACATTAAATTCAAATATGTTGGAAAGCTTGAGAAAGAAAATAGGGCAATTCGAATTGGTGCCAGATATTTATTGTATAAACATATCCACTTCAAAATTTTCTACATCAAGGACCGAGTCATAGAAATAAATGTTTGCATAGATCCAAGTTTCATGGTTGACATTGCCAAGGATAAGTAAGTTGAAGTTGTAAGAAAGTTGAAGTTGATTTCATGTACTCAATTAAGTGGATGGAGACTATTAAATATGTAAATCAATCTTCTCTGCCATAGCATTGGAAATTCACTGATTCAGTTCCTCTTCTGACTGGATTTTACGCCACTATTTTTATGTGGCTTCTCAAGAACAACTTTAAATATTCTCGTGGTGAGGAGTCTACTAATAGTCAAGAGGAGACAGATTGGAAGTACATTCATGGAAGTGTCTTTCAGATATCCTTGACAAAAGTCTCTATTTTGCATTGTTCTTGGATTTGGGACTTATCTTTTTTCTCTTGTCATCTTCATCTTCATGTTTGCATTGGCCCACTACTAGGCTTACTAATAGTGAAGATGGATTTTTAGTTGCAATTACAATTGGGAATTCTCTTTTGTAATTGCAACTGAAAATCCATCTTTTGTAATTGCAACCCTGCAAGGACAAAGGCCATAAAATTTGGTAAGCTTTGGATTTTCAGTTGTAATTCCCTCTAGAAAAAGAATGATTTCCTCTAAGATTTGGATTATAAGTTACAGTTACAACATATACTTGATGACCCAATATTTATGTGAACTTGTTATGATTATAAGGGGCCTTGCTAGTATTGGAATAAAGTAAGATTTAAATTAATTAATCAACATATAACATATTGGTATTCTAAAATTAAAAAAAAATTAAACTAGAAAAAAATGTGCTTGGCTTAAAATGACATTAAAAGGTAATCTAATATAATCCTACACTACCCCAGAGAGAGATGCTCCAACATGACAATTAATGTGAAAGATATTCTATGTGCTATTGATCACTAACCCCAAACTACATAAATCATCAAACCGTATGACAATTAATGTGAAAGATGTTCTAGGTGTTATTGATCACCAACAACATTTATAATCCATGAAAAATAATTAGAAGGAATAACATTTTATCTCTATTTCATAATTATATGAAGATTGAAATTGACATGAATTTATTCATTTAATTATGGATATCAAGATTGAATTTGATATAAATATCAATTTTGATATGAATATATCGAATTTGATATTGATATCAAAATGTAACTAATGAATTTATATATATTAAAATCATATCAAATTTGAAATTAATATGAAAATTGATTTAATGGACATCAATTGAAATTCATACATATATGAAAATCGATTTTATAGATATCAAATTTGAAATTGGTAACAAATTTGATATTGATATTAATTTTGTTGATATGAATATCAAATTCGATATTAATTCAATTGAGATTGATAGTAAAATGTTTATGAATTTACATATCAATTGATCTGAGTTCATATCAAAACTAAAATTGATATAAAATTTGTTCAAATTGACATAAATTTATTCATTTAATCATGGATATCAAAAAAATTAATTTGATATCAATTTTGATATGAATATAGTTGATATTAATATCAAAATGTCACTCATGAATTTATATATATTGGAATTTAATTGAACCAATCATATCAAAACTAAAATTGATATAAAAATTGATTTAATGCATATCAAAATTAAAATTCACATATGGAAATTAATTTCATAGATAATAAATTTGATATTTGTATCAAAATTGATATGAATGAATATCAAATTTGATATCAATTCAAATGAGACTGATAGTAAAATGTTTATGAATTTATATATCAATTCAGTTGATATCAAAATTGAAATTGATATGAATTTACTCATCTAATCATGGATATCAAAAACTTTAATTTGATATTGACATTGTAGACACCTAAAATTGACTCGTTCCCATATGAGGCTTTCATCTACCATAATTCACTTTAATTAAATAATTCATAATTATTTGATTAAGTTCATCTTTGATCACATCAATTTAATCCTCCACATCAATTAAATATAACCCTGATTATTTAATTGAATCAATTTATCCTCCATATTTGATTAAATTCTAATTATTTAATTAAATTAATTTCCCTCCAATTTAAATAAATAAATTCAAAATATTTATTTAATTAAGTTAATTTTATCCTCCATATCAATTAAATAATTTCGATTATTTAATTAAGTCAATTTTATCCTCCATGTTAATTAAATAATTCCAATATTTAATTAAATTATTTTTATTCTCTAAATTAATTAAATAATCCAAGTTATTTAATTAAATCATTGTTTGTCCAATTTAAATAAATAAAAGCAAAATTATTTATTTAAATATTCAAATTTCCCTCCACTTTAAATAAATTCAAAATATTTATTTAAATAATCTATTTCCTTCAAATTGAATTAAAATTAATATTTAATTCAATTATTCCATGTGCACATGAAATTAAATAATTATTTATTTAATTTCTCATTTATCCTCACCCACCATAAATTTCTCCAATCAAAGTTAGTTAACAATCAATCAAGAGAGCTGACTCATCAATCAAATCAGTTAACAGGTTAGTCAATCTAGTTAACTAATCAATCAAATCAGTTAACTAATTAGTCAATCTAGTTAACTAAGCAATCAACTCAATCAATTAATCAATCAATTTAGCTCACTGATCAATCAATTCAGTCAACTCCTTAATTAGATATGTTAACTCCCTTGATGCATGAGAGAGCTAGAACACTTGTCCTCTCATTCATGCACATTCTCTCAACCTTCCTCAACCGTTGATCTTTATGATCATCCTCAACCGTAGATCTGTTGTCTCACATGTCTATAAATTGAGCCTCTTTCTCCATTTTTGGGCCTCTCTCGTTTAAGTAAACTTATGATGTCGCAATCATTCCTTGGGAGATCAAATTCATGTTACAATTATAGAGCAATCCACATCAAAAAGCAAGGAGCAATCAATTGAGTTTGGGTGCATTTCAATTCATTCAATCGGTATAGGCAATTCATTTGTGCAAAGGAGGTAATTTGTACTTGTTTTATATTCCTCTTTGGTTTATGTTTGTATATGGTCTGTTTTTCACCTATCACAGATATCAATATCAATTTTGATACGAATATCAAATTTGATATTGATATCAAAATGTAACTTATGAATTTATATATATTGGATTTCAATTACATTAATTATATCATAATTGAAATTGATATGAAAATTGATTTAATGGATATCAAAATTGAAATTGATATGACAATTCAAATTAACATGAATTTATTCTTTTCATCATGGATATCAAAAAATTAAATTTGATATTGATATTGATTTCGACAGAAATATAAAATTTGATATATCAATGAATAATTAATTTAATTTTAAATTAATTGATATCAAATTTTGTTTATGAATTCATTTATATAGCAATTGAATTGAATTGATATGAAAATTGAAATTGATATATGGAAATTGATTTGATTATGGATATCAAAATTAAATTTGATATTGACCACTATTATCAAATTTGATATCAATTCAATTGATATTGATATCAAATGTGAAATGTTTATATATATAAGGATTGAAATTGATATGAAAATTGATAATGGATTGATGTCAAATTTGATATTAAAATAATTTTGACATCAATCCATTATCAATTTTCATATCGATTTCAATTTTGATATTAATTCAATTCACATTGATATCAAAATGATTTCAAAATGAATTGATATTTGTAATCCATTTAGCTTGTTTGGTTGAAATTTTTAGTTTAGGTTTTAGGGCTTGATGTTTATCTAGGGTTGGTTTAGGGTTTATACTTTTATAGAATTAAAGTTTCATGTTTTTCCATTTTAGATTTAGGGTTTAGGGTTAGTTTAGGGTTTATATTGAAATCAAATCAAGTTAGGGTTATTTGTTTCAAATTTAGGGTTTATGGTTTATATTGAAACTAAATTAGGGTTTAGGTTTTGTTTAGGATTTACATTGAAATCAAAATACAATTTAATGTATAAGCACACATACATATACAAAATATTATATATATTATTACATATAAATATTAAACTTTTTAATTACAAAGAAAATTTTTGTATTAGAAAAACATATATCAAAGTAAAGGTTAAAACCTACCTTAGATTGGGGCTATAGAAGGTTGAAGAAGTTCTAGCATGAACTTGAAGGCTGGTTGGAGCAAGAAAGGATGCTTGGGTGAAGTCGATTTAGGTAGAAGCAATTCAAATGAAACTTTAAATGATGGCATGTGGGTTTTTATTGTTTATATTTTAATGAGTTTTGGTCAAAACCTTTTCACCTAAAAAAGGTTACAAGTGAAAAAAAATTTATTGAAAGTTTGTACCATGTGGTTTTGGTCAAAACTAGTTCGATTGAAAACTTTTCAGGCAAAATTGTTTTGTTTGAAACTATTTTATTGGCCCAAAGTGGGACACAACTCTATACTTTCACCCATTAAGGTAAAGTTTTCAAGCCATTGGCAAGCACTATCAAATTCTAGAATGGGAAGAACCACATCCAGAGGCATTTTAGAAACATACCTTGTGAAAGACTTTGGGAAAGAACTTCTTGGGTCGCTTTGGTAATGGAGCCATCCTCATGCACTGTTGAATCTTCAATTGACACCATCATGAACTACTAGATTAATGTGGTTAATGCCATTTAAAGGGTAATAATTTAACACCTATAGGCAAGGTAAGCAGAAAAGGCCCCATAATAAATATAGAAAAATAATGTAGACCCCTACTTTGAAGAAAAATATAACATCATAAAGACATAAGCAAAGCCAAGACCTAACTTTATTACGTAAAAAAGGTTCCCTTTAGTGAGATGAACTAAGCTATGTTTTAGGATCAATAATTGGTATTTCACAATAAAGATGCAAGATGGTGAAATTGATCCTGTAGACACCTAAAATTGGCCAGGGTCAAATTATCTTAATTCTTATTTTCTTCTGTCAATCAAATAAATATTATAAGTTTATTTGATTGGTTCATTATCATCATTTAATTGAAATCCCTAAATTCTTCTAATGTCTCAAATCCTAAATCCACCTCACAAAATCCACTTCATCAATCCACTTCATCAATCCACCTCATTTATCCACCTCATCTCTTCCACCTCACCATGTTGCACATATAATTAAATATTCTTAATATTTAATTAGCTAATATCCTCCAAAATTCAAAATTGAATTCTTAATTCAATGTCCCCCATTATTCTCCACCAAATTAAATTCTTAATTCAATGTCCCCCATTATTCTCCACCAAATTGAATTCTAAATTCAATGTCCCCCATTATTCTCCACCAAATTGAATTCTAAATTCAATGTTCCCCATTATCCTCCACCATGAATTCTTAATCCAATTGTCATAATCTATTATCCTCCACCATGAATTCTTAATCTAATTGTCATAATCCATTATCCTCCACCATGAATTCTTAATCCAATTGTCATACCTCACTATCCTCCACTCTGAATTTTTAATTCATCCATTATGAATTAAAGATTCACAATTAATGAGGGCCATTGATCTCATCAGTTGATCCTCACCCTCCATTGCATTTTCAGAGGATCTATAAATAGAACCCTCGTCTAAGCCATTGGGAAGAGACTTCTTCTGGCATCCTTACTATGCCCAAATCCCTACCTATCTAGGGAATCTTCTTCTTCTTCTTCTCTTCTTCTCTCCTTCATACCGTCATAATGCAGGAATCATTCTAGCCATTTCTACTTGTCATCTTGAGGAATCGAAGCAAGGAAGCAAGCTCACTGAGGGCCCATTTTCATCATTCAAGATCAAGAAAGAATAGGCGACCAATGGAAGTCGCAGGGTAACAGGTTTTGTTGTTTTATAATTCATTTGTTTATGCTTGTTATTCACATATTTCTATTGTTGTTGTTTGGGTTAATTATCTCTATTGATTTATCCGATTTTCCCTTATCCATCCCAACCTCAACAAAATCCACAACAACCTTACATGTCATCATCTTCAACTTCATACCACCCTAATTCATCCACCTATCATGTCAATGCCACATCAACAAATCAACCTTCACCCCAACATTATCCAATTTCTCATTCTAACATTCCAACACACCACCAAGCCCATCCACAAGGCAACCAACAACAAGAACATGTAAGCCCAAATCCACTATGGCAACAAGCTCAAATGCCCTCAACTTCATACCAACCCCAAATCCTTTTGTCTACATATCCTACCATTACACCTAGCTACTAAGACTATCAATGGCCTCCACAACAAGCACAAGTGAGCCTAAGTCCACCTTTGCAACAAGAAGCACGTACAAGTCCAAGTGGCCCTTTGTATATAAACCATGCTAGCCTAATACAAAATGACTTAATTACCTTTGACAAGGGCGATACCAATCTAGCCAATGCATCTTATAAGTGGCCTTCACCATCCAATCCCATGCCAACACATGAGCCAACAAGTCCTATCATAAGACCACCATGTGATCCTACCCCTAGTCCATCTTCTAGCCCATCACACCCTTCATCAACTCCATACCCATGTTCTACCAATCCTCCAGCACAGGATCCCTTGGACATAATCGTACAACAATTAGCTCAAACAAATTTCATTGAGCTGCCACCGATAGAACCTTTTGAACCCATCCTTAAACCCCCTCGGTATAAGGAAAACCATTATGGTGTATACCATAGATATAAGGGCCATACAACAACCAATCGTGTCAAACTAAAGAGATTGACCAAAAACATCATAAATGGTGGTAAGCATATCCCTTCATCCAATCCAAATCCTAGTCCACCCAATCCAATTAGCCCCCAACCTAATCCTAGTCCTAAGCCTACAACATCACCCGCTCATCCATTCTATCATCCATCTACCCATACACCTGTGACGAAGGTGATCCAAGGACTACTAGCAGAAAGTCACCCATGTCCCCACAGTCTGGTCCTTGACCTTACTAAAGATTCTTCCAATACCATGTCAAATCCTACAACCCCGTCATGTCATCCACAAACCCTTGAGCTTCTCAAAGAGCCTTCTACCATGCTCCAGAGTTAAGGTCCGTCACACCCTCATGTTGTTGACCACGAGCCCATCCAAGTGCCTTCCACTTCCATTCAAGCAACCCAAGAGGTATGTCAAAGGTTTAATCCTAAGCATGTGGAAACATTAAGCCCTAGTCCAACTCAAGATCAAATCACTTTTATGCAACCTATCCATAATATGTATCTTTTCCATGATCAAGATGATAGCCATAATGATGAATCTATCCATGAGGCACTTGATCCTTTCCATCTCCTAACCACCATTCACGAGCATGCTATCCAAATGCAACCCATCCATAACATGTACCTTGTTTATGATCAAGATAATATCTATGATGAAGAAGCTATCCATGAGCCAATTGATCCTATCCATAATCCTATAACCATTCACGAGCAAGCTATCTAAATTCAGTCCCTCCATAACATGTACCTTCTTTATGATCAAGATAATATCTATGATGAAGAATCTATCCATGAGCCACTTGATCCTATCCATCTCCCAACAACCATTCACAAGCATGCTATCCAAATGCAACCCATCCATAATATGTATCTTTTCCATGATCAAGATAATATCTATGATGAAGAAGCTATCCATGAGCACCTTGATCCTATCCATAATCCTCTATCCATCCATGAGCGAGATATCCAAATTATTCCTGGTCATCTGTCCTCTAGCCCTATCCAAAATGAGCAAACATCCACTTGTCATGATGAGACACTTGTCCCCCAAGTAAGCATAAAAGATCAAACGAATAACTTGGATCTTAGTGAACACAGTGCTAATCACGATCCTAATGATTCTCCTTCCCCATCCACCGTCACTTCCACTTCAAATCCACCATATATCCTTGGTCTTACTACCTTCATGCATGAAGGTTCTTTCTTAGAACACTAGCAACCATTATCCACTATCTCGCCTTTTCCATCCAATAAAGAACTTGGGTCTAGTGTTCCACCTACACATAATCCCGCTGTCCACCATATACTCCAGAATATGAACTATCAAGGTAAAGGCTTAGGCCTTCATGAACAAGGTATTTTGGAACCTATCCATGTCAACATTCCTCCACCTTCATACGGCCTTGGATACATACCCCAAGGTGCACAAACTCACGATGTTGGTACTTCCTCCACTCCTAATAAGTCTACCACTTTCCATTGCAAACAATATCATATCCCCAAAACATATGTCGCCATTCCACCTCCATCATCCTATAATTGTCAAAGGCATGTGACCATACATCTTCCAACCTCCACTTTGCCTCCACTTTTACCAACTCCAAATATCCCTCCATCCACCTTGCCACCATGGCTTCCAACACCTAACATACCTATCATTCATAAGTATCCTTACATCCCTAATCATGGCCAACAAAAGCACACATCGCCTAAGCATAAAACTTCCAATCATTCCACTCATTCCATCCACCCCATGGGATTCACAAGCAAAATTTTTGATGCCTTTACCTATAAAGCCAAAAATCCAACTAAGACTCCTAAGGACCCTCATGTCTTAGGGTATCAATGTGAAAAGTCTCTAAATCATCCATCTTCTAAGCAAAGTACATCTACAAAGCTATCCAAGCCCATACCTCCACAAGCAAAGCCCAAAAGCAAAATGGTTTGGGTTCCTAAGAAAATAGCTAGTAAGTCAAATGAGGCATCCTCATCCACATCTCAAGAATCCCAACCACCTATATCCATCCAAAAGCCTACTTCCATCCAAAACTTCCATTCCATTCAAAAATCCCACAAGCAAAACAAAAGCACTAAAAATACTAAATCTATGTGGGTTCCTAAATCACTTCATCAACCATCTCCTAAGCAAACATCTTCATTGCTTCCTACACCACCATCTCATCAAAAGCTTCAATGTTTATCACAGTGTGTGCAGTCGTTGGTCATGTTTCCTTTCCACTTCACAACACATCCGTATAACTCCATCTCCCCTTCCTTCCACTACTACCCTACACATCTTCCTCATCCTATGCCTATGGTCCATGTTGTTGCATAAGCATTCCCTCCATATTCTGCATCATATTCCACTATCTACCTACGCCATATCACTTTCATACGATCCCCTACCAACATATGTGAGAACACTGGACATTGTCCATTCGACAGTATATATCTAGCGGGACTACCACCTTGCATGGAACTATATACTTAAGCCTTTCCATATCTACCTTCTCCAATCTAAATATTCAAAAAAGAAAAACAAAACGAAAAAAGTAAAGAAAAGTCCCTTCATCCAACGGTGAAAACCTTGTAAACAGGCGCCTTGGATAAGTACCATGATGAAAACCTAGCAAACAGGCATCGTGTGTAGGTTGATCTTCTATATCACTTACACTTGGGGGCACATTGTCTCATCCACCCTATACATTTCCAAACTATCTATCCCATTATATCATATTCCATCCTATCCTGTCCTACCATTACCACACCATCCTACCATCCTTAGCCATTACATAAATATGCTTATCCTATTGAACCCATTTACCCATCCTTCCGCCTTTTGATTTTGATGAAGACATAGGGGCAAAATATTGAAACATGTTTGGATATATCTTGGCATACTTTCTTTCCAAACCAAGTCCTATCCATTGACCATTTATCCATCCCATTTAAACCAATCCATCATGTCATCCTATTGTCATAAGCACCATGTAAAATCCAATCATGTCATCCCTTGGTCATGAACTTTGTCCTGCAAAAAAATTCTAAGCATTACCACCTAGAATGGGGCAAGTTATACTTATGCGACATAGTCCTTGGAGATCACATCCTTGTTTTCCCCTATCCAACCCCATCACCTTCACCTCTAGACTTGGTGTTCCCTTGTTATTGGTATTTAGCGCAAAGGCTATCCAAACGAAACCCAATGAAACCATCATAATAAATCATACTCGTTTCAAACATCAAAACATCCAAAAACATCACAAAATCACAAAATCCAAAAACATCACAAAATCAAAACATCCAAAAACATCACAAAATCAAAAAATCCAAAAGCATCGCAAAATCCAAAACCAAAACATCGCAAATATCAAACTATCAAAATATCCACAAAATCCCAACAACAATTATCATCACAGCGCTTCAATCTTTTCTCCTTTTCCGCAGATAACCCCCTTTCATGGACACATCGCTCCTACGATAAGGCTATTATCTTCTCAACACTTTCCACTAGGGTTTACCCCGAACTACGCTACCTCTGCGCCGTCATGTAGGCAAGGCCATTTAGCAATGAGCCCCTGAGGCACTAGGTCAGTCCCTTAGGGTCCATCTCACCAATAAGGATTGTACAATCTTCTCACCAGACAAACAAGAGCAACAAAGCACGCTTCCCAAAACAACAAAAATCATGACGCAAAACATCAACCTGTCCAAGGCTAAACAAAGCACCATACTGAAACACTCAAGCTAAATCTCATATCAATTATGGCAAGAAACAAACACATCTAAATGCCAGAAAGTTTTGTGACTGGTTAGATTAACTTACAAAGTCTTGATTTATGCTATCACGCCTTTCTATGCTACTCGAGGATGCCAAAAGCTAGAGATGCTATGATGGGGGCATGATTATTTTCTTTGTTTGCTGCTTGTGGATTAAACTTTAGTAATGTGACAATTTCTGTCTAACGACATGATCGGCAAAAGATCATCGAGGACTCCGAGATCTCAACATGAAAAGGGGCAATCCTTGTCTATTGAAAAATCCATGTAAGTAGTACTCAGGTCATCTTGGTTTAATTATACCTAGATGCTTGTATTTTCTTACAACATAATAAAGCCCAATGATGAAAGCGCTTCAAAATACTTGCTATATCAAGATGACAAATATCCATCTTCATATCCATATCTATATCATATCCATATCCATATCCATACCATATCCAATTGCAAGTCTATCCTTAATCCATGCCAATCAAGTCAAAACAATCTTGTCAAAGGATCCAATCACAATCAATGGTCTTGATCTTTGTCCAGTCGTAAACCGACTCAATCAATTCATCAATCAATTGTCTTATACAGGATGTTGCATTGTTGAAACCAAACCAATACACGAGTCTTATACGACATGCTTCATTTCTTGACACCAGACAATATCTTTCGTGTTGCTCTAGGGATATATCATTCCCTGCCATGACAACACTACCATATCAAATGTCTTAGATAGGATATTATATTGTCGAAACCAGACCAACACACGTGTCTTATACGACATATCATTCCTGAAACTAGACATCACCGATCCATATCATTGGTTTACCGCTCGACAGGGGCAATACCTTGCTTGTGCTTGTGTCATTTGTGCATACTTGCTTACTTTCTTGTGTGTGTTATCATGTTTATCTTGCATTCCATATCATTCATCCCTTTCTTTTGCATTCAACCATTTCATTCCTATCAACATATCTTATCGTGAGATTGTCCGTCTCACGCCTGCCGCCTTCTCCCCCTCCAATCTCCCGAGGGGGCATCCTATCATCATAACCTATACCAGGGGCAAACTGGGGCATATATCATTATCAGACTATTCTTATTCTTTGAAACAACGTGATAAAACACATTGCTTCAAAGAGGGGCAAAATGTAGACACCTAAAATTGGCCCAAGTCAAATTATCTTAATTCTTATTTTCTTCTGTCAATCAAATAAATATTATAAGTTTATTTGATTGGTTCATTATCATCATTTAATTGAAATCCCTAAATTCTTCTAATGTCTCAAATCCTAAATCCACCTCACAAAATCTGCTTCATCAATCCACCTCATCTGTCCACCTCATTTCTTCCACCTCACCATGTTGCACATATAATTAAATATTCTTAATATTTAATTAGCTAATATCCTCCAAAATTCAAAATTGAATTCTTAATTCAATGTCCCCCATTATTCTCCACCAAATTGAATTCTTAATTCAATGTCCCCCATTATTCTCCACCAAATTGAATTCTTAATTCAATGTCCCCCATTATTCTCCACCAAATTGAATTCTAAATTCAATGTCTTCCATTATTCTCCACCAAATTGAATTCTAAATTCAGTGTTCCCCATTATCATTTTTAGCTTGCATCCCTTTCTTCTGCATTCAACCATTTCATCTCCTGTCAACGTATCTTATCGTGAGATTGTCCGTCTCATGCCTGCCGCCTTCTCCCCGTCCAATCTCCTGAGGGGGCATCCTATCGTCATAACCTGTACTAGGGCCAAACTGGGGCATATATCATTATCAGACTATTTCTTATTCTTTGAAACAACGTGATAAAACACATTGCTTCAAAGAGGGGCAAAATGTAGACACCTAAAATTGGCTCAGATTGAATTAAGTAAATACTTTGATATTTATCTTAATTCTTATTTTCTTCTGTCAATTAAATAAATATTATAAATTTATTTGATTGGTTCATTCTTCTAATGTCTCAAATCCTAAATCCACCTCACAAAATCCACCTCATCAATCCACCTCATCCTTCCACATCATCCCTTCCACCTCACCATGTTGCACATATGATTGAATATTCTTAATATTTAATTAGCTAAAATCCAAAATTGAATTCTTAATTCAATGTCCCCCATTATTCTCCACCAAATTGAATTCTAAATTCAATGTTCTCCATTATCCTCTACCATGAACTCTTAATCCAATTGTCATAATCCATTATCCTCCACCAAGGATTCTTAATTCAATTGTCATAACTCATTATCCTCCACCAAGGATTCTTAATTCAATTGTCATACCTCACTATCCTCCACTCTGAATTTTTAATTCGTCCATTATGAATTAAAGATTCACAATTAATGAGGGCCATTGATCTCATCAGTTGATCCTCAACCTCCATTGCATTTTCAGAGGATTTATAAATAGAACCCTCCTCTAAGCCATTAGGAAGAGACTTCTTCTAGCATCCTTACTATGCCCAAATCCCTACCTATCTAGGGAATCTTCTTCTTCTTCTTCTCTTCTTCTCTCCTTTATACCATCGTAATGTAGGAATCATTCTAGCCATTTCTACTTGTCATCTTGAGGAATCGAAGCAAGGAAGCAAGCTCACTGAGGGCCCATTTTCATCATTCAAGATCAAGAAAGAATAGGCGACCAATGGAAGCCGTAGGGTAACAGGTTTCGTTGTTTTATACTTCATTTGTTTATGCTTGTTATTCACATATTTCCATTGATGTTGTTTGGGTTAATTATCTCTATTGATTTATCTGATTTTCCCTTATACAGATCCTAGTCAAACACTTGTTGAAAATCGCAAATATTTTTTGTTGTCAAGAAAACTGAGGAATTTTTGCAAGACAATGCTATTGTGAATGAAGTTCATTACCTTTTGTAAATACATAGGCCAATATAAAGTTGTAGTCCGAAAAGAAGGCAAAGGATCATGTATGGGAAAATAAATTAGGAATCATTTTGCTTGCTACTTGGACTTCTAGGTATTTATTTTTAGGGTTAATGATGATTAAACAGTCATGGCTATGGTGCAACCTCCATTTGGCATTTCATGGCCTAATCTGTTTGGCCATGGTGATTAATGACATGCTAATGGAGGGAGCAAATATCATATCAAAAATGGTGGGTAGGATGCAAGGCATGTATGCCTTCTCTGGGCAAGAGGAGTGGAGTGTGATGGTGGGTGTCCATGTGGAATTCCATGGTGTAGAGTTCAATGGAAGCAATGCCACCATGTTAAGGAAGAATGCTATCATCGCAAAGGTGAGAGAAATGTTGATCATAGGAGGAAGCAGGTGGTTTCATTTGGCCTATGGATATGCTCTCAGTCAAACACATTCCTTCAATATATTGATATAGTAAAATAATTCTAAAATAAAAATAAAAAAATTATGTCCATATAGTAAATAAAATAATTCCAAAGTAAAATAAAATAACTCTAGATAATGTAATAAAATTAATTTAATAACACATGTTTAATGGTAAATTTAAATATTCTGAGTTATTTAATTTTGATATAATGAGTGTGTGTGTTGGGGGGTGGAAAGGGGGGGTTTTGTGCTAACAATCTAGAGATGACACATGTCTATGGGGAGCTACGCTAGGGGTGTCACGTTAGAGAGAGAGAGATGTTGTGCCAATAATTTGAAGATGACGTGTTTATGGGGAACTATATGTGGGGCATAATGCCATTTGCTTAAGGACTTGATAATTCACCTTTAACACCTCTTTGACCTACTAATTACACACTAAAATGCACTTGCTAGCTATATTTTCATATAAATACCAAGCTTACATGGGGATGCATCCTTGGCCCTTCTAGCCTTGTCCCCGTCCCTTGTGGCATTTTTGAGATAGGGGGACGACATGGGATGTCCCCTAAAAATCACAATTTGCTAGGGATGTTACAAATTGTGTTCAGAATTTGGGGACGGTAGAAAATTCAGAGGGGATGCCTGGCCATCCCCGGGATGGTCGGGGATGTCTTAGACGTCCCTTGACTATCCCGGGGATAACTAGGTGTCCTTGGCGGTAAATCACTTAAATGCACACAAAAAAATTAAAAAAACATAAAGCGCTATAATTTTTAATATTTTAAAAGGGGCGTGGGGTTCCACCACTCCTCCCACACCCTTCTTAACCTAAAACAAAAAGTAAAACACAATATCATATCCACTCTTTGGTTGTTGCGACCAAAAAAAGGATGTTTCCCTTTGGCTACTATGGACGGAAAGATTGGCTGTTGCACTTGAAACTTAAAACCCTACACACCTGTTGCCATCTCCTACAAATAGAGGAAAGGTTTAGCTTGCACTTGCATGTATGGTTTTTTATTTTTTTTGAGTTTTTTTGTTTTATTTTTTATTTTTAGGAGATTCAGATTTCTCATTTCTGAGTTATAATTAGTTCTAAAAAAAATTATTTCAGTTCTAAGTTTGCTCATTGCTCAACCTCTCAAAGTCAATTGTGAAACAAACATAAACAAAAATCAAAATGAGCAGCAATGATGAAAATTTGAATGAAGTGAGCAGTGAAGAAGAAGTTGAAGTTGGAGTTCAAATGATACATTTTGAAACCCAAAACACACCTGCAAGTTCTATTGGAAGTGGAACTCCAAAAGACCGTTTTAAATGTCCTTCATCCTCTCTTCAAAAATATGCAAAAGGACCCTTCAACCCCAAAAAACCCTTGCTTCAATTTGCCACCAATTTGATCAGTAATAAGGCTAAAAATTCAGGGGGCACCAGGCATTGGAAGTGTCATATTTGCAATACTAATTATCATGGGAGTTATAGCAGGGTTAAAAATCATTTATTGGGTGAGAATGGCCATGGGGTTAGAGTTTGTAAAGATATACAATTGAAAGAATAGGTTGAAATGCTAAAGTTGGTAGGGGATAGTGAGGAAAAACATGCAGCTACTACTACTAAGAGGAAGTGTTCATCTAGAACATTACAATCTATTGTTGAACATTCCAATCTATTAGTTAGACTTGGACAACATTGTGATAGAGGAAAGAGGAAGGCACTTCTACCATAGATGAAAAAAATACAGTGATAGGGATGATGAATGTGCAAAAGCATGAGCAAGCCGATGATTTAGTGGCAAAGTTTTTTTATGCCCATGCCATCCTTTTTCATTTGGCAAGGTCTCCTTATTTCAAAAACATGTTGAAAGATGCAATAACAGTTGGATCCTCTTATGTTCCTCCTAGAGAAAATAAATTGTGTACCTCCCTCCTTGACAAACAATATTCAAAGGTGAACATAATAATGGAGGAGATGAGACAAACATGGATTAGGACTAGTTGTTTCATTGTGATGGATGGGTGGACTGATATTCGACATCAGCCACTCATTAATATTATTGTCACATGTCTTGTTGGTTCATACTTTCTTAGAGCAATTGATTGCTTTGGGAAATGTAAGGATGCTAATTTCTAGTTTGCCCTTTTGAAGGAGGCCATATAGGAGGTTGGATCATCTAATGTTGTGCAAGTTGTGACATATTCAACTCGTGTTTGTAAGTTGGTTGGATTGATGGTTAAGAGTTCTTACAAACATATTTTTTGGACTCCATGTTGTGTACATGCTTTGAAAGACATTGGCAAAATAGAATGGGTGAAGATAGTAGTGGTCGAATCTAGAGAAATACAAATGTTTGTATGCAATAATCAAACTTCACTTGCATTATTTCGATCCTATTCATAGAAAGAATTCCTCAATCCAATTGAGATTAGATATGCTAGCTATTTTATTTTATTGGAGAGGATGCTTGAGGTGCCAGATGCTCTACAATCCATGGTGGTTTGTTGAGAGTGGAAAAAGTGGGCTCCATCATAGAAGAACAAAAGAAGGTGAGAGACATGGTGCTTAATGAGACTTGGTGGTCCAATATCAGGTAAGAAATTTTTACTTCATTTGTTTGAGTTTCTAACTTTCTACTTTGTTTTTCTTTAAATTATTAGTATTTCTATTACTTAGTTACTATATTACTAGTGTCAAATTCAAATTGTTAATGTCTTACAATTTTTAAATGTTGTTTGTAGATATATTTGCTCTATCATATCACCTATTGTGGGGGTGATCAGGTATGCAGATACATACTTTCTTAACCTTGGAGAGATTTATGAGACTTTTGATAGCATGCTTGATCAAATGAAGCAAACAATTTGTGACAAGGATCCTGAATTACAATTCTATGAGCAACATATCAGGCCTATTGTCATAAAGAGGTGGAACACAATGAACACCCCTCTTCATATGGCTACCTATGCTCTTAATCCAAAGTGGTATGCACCTAGACTTGGCTGAATGCTCCCTTCTAAGGATGATGATGTAATGGAGGGGCTTATGGCAGCCCTTCGTAAGATGTATAACACTAAGGAGGCAACCTTACTTCAAGAGCAGTTGCTTCAGTTTTCTGATCTTCAGGGTCCTACATTTAGCAAACCAGAGGCTAGGATGGATAAGGCCACTATTGCACAAAAAGACCCCATTGGATGGTGGAAATTTAATGGGAAGGACACTAGAGTTGAAGCAACTTGTTCTTCGTTTACTCTCATAGATTGCTAGTTCCTCTATCGTAGAGAGGAATTGGTCCACCTATGGCTTCATCCACTTGATTGAAAGAGGAATAGACTTACCTCAAAACAAGCAGAAAAACTAGTTGCAGTTCATAGTTCCTTGAAACTTTAGGATCGATAGACAACTAAGTATCAACAGACTCCAACAACACATTGGGATGTTGATTTTGAAGATGTTAGGTAGATTGACGAGGAGGAGGTGCAACCAGGAATGGTTGGGATTCCATTGATGATCCACTTCAGGCAGAGAGTGACAGTGACAATGACATAGATAGTTATTTTGATATTGATAGCTTGAATGAGGCATAGATATTAGATTGTTGTATTTTAAAGTTTGAAACTTTGGGTTTAACATTAACTTTATTTTTGAACTTTAATTTTAGAATTTGAACAACAAAATGCTTTAATGTTGATGTCAAGAATCTTTAATCTCATGATTATCATTAATTCTATTGTTGTTTAGACTGCTACTACTGTTAAATGTTTATAGTTTAAACTTTATAGTTTATAGTTATACGACTGTTATACTACTTTATTGAAGTTTATATTGTTGTTACACTACTGTTGTCATGATTTATTCACATATTGATATTGTTGTTATCCGATATTGACATATCTCTATTTCTTTCTCTCTCTCTCTCTCTATATAATATATTTTGAAAAATTCATATATATATATTAAAAAATTCATATATCGTCGTCCCCCTACCATCCCAAAAAATTGGTACTCAGATTACCATCCTTGAAACGCGTCCCCTGTCATCCCCTGAACACCGGGGAACATAGATAAATACACTTCTTAGTTAAAAGTTTCACAACCCTAAGCCTCAAAAAAAACTTTCCAAATCGTAAGGGTCAAAAGAGCAAATTCTAAGCCATCATCACTCTACCCACACAGTTTATTACACCGAGAGGTGAAGCCTAGAGGTGTTTACAATGGCAACACAAGCATGTGTGTATATTTTTATTCTTACGATTTAAATTGACGTTTGCTAACTCGTCACAAGGTAAAATATTTAAAATTAAACTATATAAAATATTTAAAATAATTTGAAGCTATCCATAACCTCCCGTAACCTTCAGAGAGAATAGGGGCATCATGGGTAGTTACAAAATTGGGCATTATTTACCTCCCAGAGAGCAAGCAAAATAGGGAATTTAATACAAAATGTTGTAGTTTGTATCCATTTGAAAGAGGGCATCAAGAAAGCGCAACGAAAGAGAAGTTGTAGGTTTATTGAATTTTACCCTTGATTTTCGCTATTTTGCACGTCAATTAAGGTGGCTTGTGACTGCGTGAATCCCCTGTTTACTTATTTCCATTGCCTTGTTTAGCTATTTCCATTGCTTTTCCAAGTGGCCTTCATTCTTTCTGTAATGACAAAGAGAGCAAGCAAAATTTGAGCTCTGAAGACAGATTTGATTTCAAGTACGATCATGACAAGGAGAGCAAGCAAACAGACAAGTGCCTCAATGAGATTTCTATTTCATGTTTCAGGCTACTCCACGTGAGTTGCTTCAATGCAAACCCTTTCTTTTCAATTTTTGTAATATAATGTATATGATAGAGACATTAATTTTTTTTGGGTTTTATATTTATTTGGGATCTCACCAGTGTTTATTTTTAATTTAATTTTCAAAATTTTCCCCTTAAAATAAAAACTAAATTTGTGCAAAATTTTGGTTTCAAATTTGTATTTTTTTCTCTGCAAAATCCAACATATAGAGGGCCGCAATTTTAACGTTTTCCCTTGCATTGTGGTGGCACTACCAAAAACAAGAACTGTAAAAGGGCTTTGCTAACACAGGGCACTTGAGTGGCAGGTAAGGATTTTTATGAAACCTTGCTTAGGCTATGAAGCTTTTGTCTTTATTTCAAGGTGCCCAAAAGTCAAGAATGTTCTATTTTGGCCTCTTTATCTTCTTTGTAGGTTTCTTAATTACTAGTTCTTATGTTTCTGCACACAGAGTATGGGACACAGTGGATTGGGAAAACTTGGTACTAGCATCTGCGTTTGTGAGTGTCTTCTTTTTTATTTGGAGCCTGTGGTTTTTTGAGCTAAAGCAGTTTGTTGTGGATGTAATGTCCTAGATTTGCCAACCAAAATTGGTATGGCCAATGTGAGACTGTTATCTTGCCTGGTTTTTTGAGCTAAAGCAGTTTGTTGTGGATGCAATGTCCTAGATTTGCCAACCAAAATTGGTATGGCCAGTGCGAGACTGTTATCTTGCCTTAGTTATGCTCCGCTCCCTCCATATAATTGATAAGAAACCTGCAATACCAACTTGTACAATGCAGAAAAAACATAATGGAGATATTCAAGAAAGTTGTGAGGGAGATAGAGCAAGGTGGTTTTGGTTTTGCAAGAATGTAAATAACAGATAGTTAAGTTTTCAAATCATGCAATTTGAGGCAGTTGCAGTTAAAGATTAACCATGTACATCTTGTTTATCAATATTATCAATTAAGATTAATGATTCTTGATCACTCTAATTAAATATGGTGCATTTTAATAGTTAAATAGTTAATATTTTTTTAATAAATATATCATAGATTTACAAATCTTAAATGACTAACCAAAAAAACCTTCTCTTGAATATCTTCTATATATAGTTGCATCCACAAAGTGATTGATTTAGTAGTTCAAAATACTTTTTAATTAAATTTTTAATGAATAACACGAGTATAAAATATTGCATCTAATTTTTTTACCCCATGTACTTATCATAAGCCTCTAAATTTAGTCAATATAAAGTATAAAATCAGTCCATTGAGAAGATCTATATGATAATACATGTGTTTAAACTACTGTATCTATATTTAAAAAATATACCTGTAATAAACTATGTTTTTTAATTTGTCTCAATTCTAATTTTTGCAAATATTATGAACAATATTCTATGAAAAAAAACAAAGATAAACCCTAACCTGACTACTATCACTCCTTGCAAAATGATAACTTCTTCAAAAGAGGATATCAATTTTTTCAAATGTTAGTTCAATTTAATTTTATGTTGATTTTTTTAGATTATAAATTTTCACATAATTAATAGAAATTAATAACAAATAGATTATACAAATTTCATGTATTATTATAGAAAATTAATTTTTATGTTGACCTTTTTAGAATATAAATATTGACATAACTAATAGAAATTAATAACAAAAGATTAAACATATAGTATGTGGTGATTTTAACTTATTAAAATAATAGTGATAAATATATTTGTAAGTAAAATAATAAAGTTTTTGAAATTACAGGTCAAAAATAAAGTGACAATTTGAATACACAATATTTTATTAGGTTAACAATATATATAAATAAAAAATTATTACAAAATAAAATAATATAAATGTATTATAATAATTAAAAATAAGCATTAAAAAACAATTTTTAAAAATAATGTAAAATTGTGAAGAGAGATTGATGTCAATATAATTTTATATGTTTGGTTTTTGTAGTACTATGTGCTATTTTTAAATTTTAAATGGTTTAATAGTTAAAAGTTGCCAATAAAAATAGAACAATGATTATTTACCATGAATATTTGAATGTTGAAGTGTTTGATATTTAAATAAAATGCAAACCTTTATGATTATAAAGGTAAGGAGGAATGTTATAATAAGCAATATAACAAACAATGTGTATGTGTTTTAAAAAATATAACAATTTATTACCATTTTTCTTGCCATTCATCCATCTTATTACAAAATATTTAAAAGATGTTTCTGCTCTTAACTGAATAGTATATGAAACACAATGACAATTTTGTAGTTTCTTCTTTATTTCAAGGTGCCCAAAAGTTAAGAATGCTCTATTTTGGCCTCTTTATCTTCTTTGTAGGTTTCTTAATTACTGGTTCTTATGTTTCTGCACACAGAGTATGGGACACATAGTGGACTGGGAAAACTTGGTACTAGCATCCACGTTTGTGAGTGTCTTCTTTTTTATTTGGAGCCTATGGTTTTTTTGAGCTAAAGCAATTTGTTGTGGATGCAATGTCCTAGATTTGCCAACCAAAATTGGTATGGCTAGTGTAAGACTGTTGTCTTCCCTGGTTTTTTGAGCTAAAGTAGTTTGTTGTGGATGCAATGTCCTAGATTTGCCAACCAAAATTGGTATGGCCAATGTGAGACTATTATCTTGCCTCAGTTATGCTCTGCTCCCTCCATATAATTGATAAGAAACCTATAATGCCAACTTGTACAATGCAGAAAATAGAATGGAGATATTCAAGAAAATTGTGAGGGAGATAGAGCAAGGTGGTTTTGGTTTTGCAAGAAAACAAAATGGAGATATTCAAGAAAGTTGTGAGGGAGATAGAGCAAGGTGGTTTTGGTTTTGCAAGAATGTAAATAACAGATAGTTAAGTTTTCAAATCATGCAATTTGAGGTAGTTGCAGTTAAAGATTAACTATGTACATCTTGTTTATCAATATTATCAATTAAGATTAATGATTCTTGATCACTCTAATTAAATATGGTGCATTTTAATAGTTAAATAGTTAATATTTTTTAATAAATATATCATACATTTACAAATCTTAAATGACTAACCAGAAAAACCTTCTCTTGAATATCTTCTATAATAGTTGCATCCACAAAGTGATTGATTTAGTAGTTCAAAATACTTTTTAATTAAATTTTAATGAATAACACGAGTATAAAATATTGCATCTAATTTTTTACCCCATGTACTTATCATAAGCCTCTAAATTAATCAATATAAAGTATAAAATCAGTCCATTGAGAAGATCTATATGATAATACATGTGTTTAAACTACTATATTTATATTTAAAAAATATACCTGTCATAAACTATGTTTTTAATTTTTTTTTAATTTGTCTCAATTCTAATTTTTGCAAATATTATGAACAATATTCTATGAAAAAAAACAAAGACAAACCCTAACCTGACTACTATCACTCCTGGCAAAATGATAACTTCTTCAAAAGAGGATATCAATTTTTTCAAATGTTAGTTCAATTTAATTTTATGTTGATTTTTTTAGATTATAAATTTTCACATAATTAATAGAAATTAATAAAAAATAGATTATACAAATTTCATGTATTATTATAGAAAATTAATTTTTATGTTGACCTTTTTAGAATATAAATATTGACATAACTAATAGAAATTAATAACAAAAGATTAAACATATAGTATGTGGTGATTTTAACTTATTAAAATAATAGTGATAAATATATTATAAGTAAAATAATAAAGTTTTTGAAATTACAGGTCAAAAATAAAGTGACAATTTGAATATACAAAATTTTATTAGGTTAACAATATATATAAATAAAAAATTATTACAAAATAAAATAATATAAATGTATTATAATAATTAAAAATAAGCATTAAAAAACAATTTTTAAAAATAATGTAAAATTGTGAAGAGAGATTGATATCAATATAATTTTATATGTTTGGTTTTTGTAGTACTATGTGCTATTTTTAAATTTTAAATGGTTTAATAGTTAAAAGTTGCCAATAAAAATAGAGCAATGATTATTTACCATGAATATTTGAATGTTGAAGTGTTTGATATTTAAATAAAATGCAAACCTTTATGATTATAAAGGTAAGGAGGAATGTTATAATAAGCAATATAATAAACAATATGTATGTGTTTTAAAAAATATAACAATTTATTACCATTTTTCTTGCCATCCATCCATCTTATTACAAAATATTTAAAAGATGTTTCTGCTCTTAACTGAATAGTATATGAAACACAATGACAATTTTGTAGTTTCTTCTCTATTTCAAGGTGCCCAAAAGTTAAGAATGCTCTGTTTTGGCCTCTTTATCTTCTTTGTAGGTTGCTGAATTACTGGTTCTTATGTTTTTGCACATAGAGTATGGGACACATAGTGGACTAGGAAAACTTGGTACTAGCATCCACATTTGTGAGTGTCTTCTTTTTTATTTGGAGCCTGTGGTTTTTTGAGCTAAAGCAGTTTGTTGTGGATGCAATGTCCTAGATTTGCCAACCAAAATTGGTATGGCGAGTGTGAGACTGTTATCTTGCCTGGTTTTTTGAGCTAAAGCAGTTTGTTGTGGATGCAATGTCCTAGATTTGCCAACCAAAATTGGTATGGCCAGTGTGAGACTGTTATCTTGCCTTAGTTATGCTCTGCTCCCTCTATATAATTGATAAGAAACCTACAATGCCAACTTGTATAATGCAGAAAATAGAATGGAGATATTCAAGAAAGTTGTGAGGGAGACAGAGCAAGGTGGTTTTGGTTTTGCAAGAAAACAAAATGGAGATATTCAAGAAAGTTGTGAGGGAGATAGAGCAAGGTGGTTTTGGTTTTGCAAGAATGTAAATAACAGATAGTTAAGTTTTCAAATCATGCAATTTGAGGCAGTTGCAGTTAAAGATTAACTATGTACATCTTGTTTATCAATATTATCAATTAAGATTAATGATTCTTGATCACTTTAATTAAATATGATGCATTTTAATAGTTAAATAGTTAATATTTTTTTAATAAATATATCATAGATTTACAAATTTTAAATGACTAACCAGAAAAACCTTCTCTTGAATATCTTCTATATATAGTTGCATCCACAAAGTGATTGATTTAGTAGTTCAAAATACTTTTTAATTAAATTTTTAATGAATAACACGATTATAAAATATTGCATCTAATTTTTTTACCCCATGTACTTACCATAAGCATCTAAATTTAGTCAATATAAAGTATAAAATCAGTCCATTGAGAAGATCTATATGATAATACATGTGTTTAAACTACTATATTTATATTTAAAAAATATACCTATCATAAACTATGTTTTTTATTTTTATTTGTCTCAATTCTAATTTTTGCAAATATTATGAACAATATTCTATGAAGAAAAACAAAGACA
The DNA here is from genome assembly GCA_027924645.1 of Cunninghamia lanceolata. Classification (NCBI taxonomy): domain Eukaryota; kingdom Viridiplantae; phylum Streptophyta; class Pinopsida; order Cupressales; family Cupressaceae; genus Cunninghamia; species Cunninghamia lanceolata. Next base: position 11,083,712 of record BSBN01000388.1, on the reverse strand, counting down.
AACTCTAACCTGAGTACTATGATTACTATCACTCCTGGCAAAATGATAACTTCTTCAAAAGAGGATATCAATTTTTTCAAATGTTAGTTCAATTTAATTTTATGTTGATTTTTTTAGATTATAATTTTTCACATAATTAATAGAAATTAATAACAAATAGATTATACAAATTTCATGTATTATTATAGAAAATTAATTTTTATGTTGACCTTTTTAGAATATAAATATTGACATAACTAATAGAAATTAATAACAAAAGATTAAACATATAGTATGTGGTGATTTTAACTTATTAAAATAATATTGATAAATATATTTGTAAGTAAAATAATAAAGTTTTTGAAATTACAGGTCAAAAATAAAGTGACAATTTGAATATACAATATTTTATTAGATTAACAATACATATAAATAAAAAATTATTACAAAATAAAACAATATAAATGTATTATAATAATTAAAAATAAGCATTAAAAAATAATTTTTAAAAATAATGTAAAATTGTGAAGAAAGATTGATATCAACATAATTTTATATGTTTGGTTTTTGTAGTACTATGTGCTATTTTTAAATATTAAATGGTTTAATAGTTAAAAGTTGCCAATAAAAATAGAGCAATGATTATTTACCATGAATATTTGAATGTTGAAGTGTTTGATATTTAAATAAAATGCAAACCTTTATAATTATGAAGGTAAGGAGGAATGTTATAATAATCAATATAACAAACAATGTGTATGTGTTTTAAAAAATATAACAATTTATTACCATTTTTCTTGCCATTCATCCATCTTATAATATAAATATTGATGGTAAATTAATCAAACCATGATTAAACAACATATATTAGCTAAAATAAAAACACTAAGAAAACATAAAATAAGAGTTAAAATTAATAAAGATAATGGGGTATTTAGTATTAATAACTTCTTATCTTAATATTATTATAACCCTAATTATTTTTACATTATTAGAAAATAATTAGGGTTTACATTAGGGTTAGGGTTTAGGTTAAAATTAGTGTTAGGGTTACAATTAGAGTTAGGATTAGCATTACATTTAGGATTATGATTACATCTAGGAATAGAGTTAGGACATAAAATTTAGGTTAGCATTAGGGTTATTGTTAGAGTTAGAGTTATGGTTATTAGGGTTACAATTATGGTTAGAATGAGCCTTGTTAAGGTTAGTATTAAGATTAGGATAAGAATTAGGGATAGAGCTAGGGTTAGTATGAGGGCAAGGATTAAATTTCAAATTAGAATTGTGGTTAAGGATATAATTTGCCTTAAAATTAAAATTAGGGTTAGGGTTACAATTAAAATAGGGTTAGAATTATGTTTATGGTTAGAATTGGAGTTAGGGTTAGAGTTAGAATTAGGGTTATAGTTAGGGTTATCATTAGGTATAGAATTACTGTTAAAATTAAAATTAGGAATAGAATTATAAAGATAATTAGAGTAAGGGTTACAATTATGATAAGGGTTAGAATTAGGAATAGAATTAGGGTTAAGTAGACCTAGGGTTAAAGTATACAATAATTAGAATAGAATTACATAGATAATTAGAGTAAGGGTTACAATTAAGGTAAGGGTTAGAATTCAGAATAAAATTAGGGTTAAGTAGACCTAGGGTTAAAGTATATAATAATTACAATTATTATTTAAAATAAATTGATTAAAAGGCACCTCGAGATTCTGCAAGTTTTGATATATTTTTTAAATATAGCTATACTAGTAAATCATTTTGGTGAATGAATGAATGAATAGATTTTAATGACGTCATCTTCAAAATCTTTTCGATGTCCCTTCTCCTGTCATGAATTTTAACCAAGAAGCCTGCAGTTATGTGTAGTCTTGATTCCTCAAAGATCTCGATAATACTGCCCACCTTCAGGGTGTCTTCATACTGACTCCGAATGTCTTCATAGGCATCACATTCAAAGATGAAGTACCATTCAGTGTCCACCATTTTTTGCTGCAAAAGATGCAGATCCTGTTTTCCCACTCTTCTTTGGGGACCGTCCATCTACCCGTTTCGCATTTCAAATGATGAGAACCGGTCCTCAACTGCGCCATTAAAATCCTAACTTTACCTTTAATAGTGGCATGCAAGTAGGGTTTTTCCCATGTTACCAGGGATGCAACTTTGAAACATGGTTTGTTTAAGATTTAGCGTATAAAACAATGGTGCGATTTTTGTTGCGATTTTATAGTTTGGTGACTGAATCCAAGACTTCAAAACATTGTTGAACCAGCTAGTCATCGCAATTCATACAGAAGGCTGCATTAAAAAGGCCACTCTGATTCTTCTGAGATTGTCTGCTATTTTTTACATTTGCTCGTAAACTTCTCTTGTCTGCATGTTTAGCACCCATATGACCGGAGGTCCAACAGCAACAGATTAGCTTCACCGTTATTCTATTTTATTGGATCCCATCTAGAACCACGGTCACATTGTCAGCCATGGATCCCCTCACAGTCCTACGCGACTTCACAACCCGAGGCGACCTGGAAAAAATCACGCTTTCCGGCGACGAATTCCTCTTCGGCGACGAATACCGCTTTCCCTGCAACATCGAAACCGCTTACAGAGCCAATCAGGGCAGTTTTTACACTCTGGAATCCTTGGTCTTCTTCGTAAAAAACAGCCACCTGAAGCACACGGAATACATTCAACAGGTCTACAGCCACAAGCTTCAGCGCGTCTCCTTGCCCGAACGGAAACTGCTTCTCGACTACCTGGAAGGCAAGGTCGCTTCGACAGACGCCATAGAACTCGTCATCAAACCACCCATCGAAGAATACCGCCCAGAGGATCCCGACTTTGGTGCCCAAAACGGGTTTTTCAACAAAAGAATCAGAACAGACGAAATCCAACAGGTAAATCAAAATCAAAATGACCCACCTCAAGATTACTACATTGAGATGATAAAATCAATAGAAAAACCCTTGATAGATAGAGAAGCCCTTCTCGAGTGTAAAAATAAGAATTTCCAGAGCGTAATTGCAATGGCTAGTAAGAAGGATGAAGAGAGGAAAACCCTTTTTCAGGCAACCCCGGGCAGGGGAGTCAAAAGAGCCTCTGAAGATAAAGGGTTTTGGAAAGATACCCATGACCTGGGCATTGATACTACACAGTCATACATAAACAACAGACAGAAAGATGGGGTAAAAATGGGCTATCCTTTTTCCAGGGGTTCAAATAAAAGTAGTAGTAATAGCAGTATTAGTCTGATTAAGGGTTGTGGTGAAGGGGTGCCCATAATTATTGTGCCCAGTGCATTTCAGACCCTTTTGAACATGTACAATGCAAAAGATTTTTTGGAGGATGGGGTTTACTATGCACCTGATTTGAAGGCTAAGGAGATGGTGAAGAAGCCAGAGTGTATTACTATACAGAAGAAGATTAATAAAGATAAAGGGGTTTCTACATTTGAGGTCAGGGATAAGCCCTCTGCATTCTCAATTGAGGATTGGAGCAGGGTTGTAGCTGTGTTCGTGCTTGGGAAGGAATGGCAGTTTAAGGACTGGCCTTTTAAGGACCATGTTGAGATCTTCAATAAGCGTAAGTATATTGCAGCTTAATTTTTAGGTTTTACTTTGCCTCTCTAGAAGCACTGTGTCATTATTGTAATAACTGTCTAAGTGATCTTGATCCTGCAACTCATTTTTTTACAAGAATGGAAATTATTTTGTTTTTAGTTGAACTTGAGAATGAGAAAAAGTTGGTTGTTTTAATCAGGTTTCTTTTTTATGTGCTTGGTCTCTCAAGTATATCAAGCTTAATGTATAAGGATAGTTTTTTTTTTTTGGTTTGGTTTAAAAGGGCTATGCAACCTGGGTTAGGCACCGAGGGGCTACAAAAGATAGCGTTAAAGTGTGGGATTCTGGTAACAAAAGGTTCACAAGATCCATAAAAGAAAATGATTTATTGATCCAGCTATTAACAGCACTCCACTCCCAGCACCCATTAGATGCCCAATAATATATATGGGGCTGTAATGAATATATTTCAGATCTGGAATGTATTAAAGATCTTACAAATAATATTTACTTGTTACCCAAATTAATCACAATTTTCTCAACACTCTGCAACTTGAACTTTGGCAATTTCACTCTAAATCACTTGGAAACGTTTCCAACGTTTTGGAGCTATTAAATATGCATCAAGACATAGCAATACACACAGCAAACTTGCTGGAAACGAACAGAAATAACAGCCTTTAAAACTATCACTCAATTGGCTAAATAACCCTCAAAATAACAACACTTTTGACAATTTTATCACCGTTCAACTAGAATCTTCTCCAACTTCAAGGGCTGATTAATAATCAAGATTTATACAGCAAAATTCTCAATAGCTTTCTGGAAAATGACATCAAACAGCAACTTTGAATTCATACACAAATTCTGACAAATAGATTTCACAGTTTTGCGCAGAACATAGAAATGAGAACCCAAACATCTGTAGATGATTTTATTAATGAAAGTACAGCAAAAAGGGCTGGTAAACAGCAAATACAACAGCAATGAAAAAGAGGAACAAATCTGAAATGTGTACTCTGAATCCTGCTTGCTCCTCTGCACACCAAAATCTGCAAGAACACAATTGAAACAACTGAAATCTGCAAATCCTTGAAGATTGAATGCAACCTCTATATGAGATTGCCATCTTGAACCAAAGGGTTTTCGTCCCCTAATTCCAGAAATCAATGGGTTTTCGTCCACTGATCTCAACACCTATGGGTTTTCATCCACAGATGAAAGCTTGAACAAAATGTCCAAATCAAGTTCTCAAAAAGAGATAGATGCAATAGAATGAATCTAAACATGAATTCTTTTGCATATTTAAAATTTCTTGAGTCTCAAATTGGGCATCCAAATTCCAATGTAGCCATTTTGGGAGCATAACATATCATTGAATGCCAATAATAACTCCCCACTTGACCCTTTTTTGGCATATTCTTAGATTTGTAACTCCTTGTTTATGACCTGTCATAATATAATTCCACCTGTCATAGAATCTGCTAAATTTAGCTCTTGGAAGCAGGGTAGTAGGGAGATGCATCTCCCGGACGCGTCTTTGGGACGGAGATGTGACTTCCGTCTCCAAGACGCGGGAGAGACGTCCCACGTCCCAAGAGACGGCAAGCCGAGTACCCCACCCCGTCTCCAGGGACCTCACACAGAATAAAGGGGTCTTAATATGTTTTAAAACAAAAACATTGTTGTTTGTTCACGCCACGGTTTCAGGAGAAGGGTTTTATTGCTCCTCTAGACGCCTTGCAACACCCACGACGCCCTTGGAACACCCACGACGCCATAAAACTCCTTGCAACTCCCTGCAACACTCTAAAACACCGCCATTAAAGGTATTTACGGAATCTTCGAACTGTTTTTTTTTTTTTCCTTTCATTTTTGACTTTATTTTTTGATGTTTTTCCTTCATTTTTGAGTTTATTTTTGGATGTTTTTCTGGTTTTTCACAAATGCCTATAATGTTTTTCTCCTTGATCAAATGTTTGATTTGCTTTGTAATTGTGATAATCTTTTCATTGAACATGTTCCAAGCTGTCTCTTTTTGGTTCAAATCTAGTTTAATCTCATGCAATTCTTTTTGTATTCTGTTGTTCTCCTCAACTTTAGAATTCAGTTCAGCTTTTGTTAGAATGAACTGAACATCCATCTCCTTCAATTGATAAGTTTTTTGCTTGTGAAGATCCATAGACTCCTTCATCTTTAGTAGATATTCTGATAATGCACTTTCCAATTCTTCGAGTTTTGCTTTTGCCTGTAATAGTGGTTCAGCTTAAAAGTTCTAAGGTTTCTGTTTTTTTTAATTGTTAATTTTTATTCTTCTCATTTTATTCTTGTTGCAAACTGAGACATGTCAAGTGGGGGAAAACAAGGCCTCTACCCACTGTGGAAGTATTGTGATCGCATTCCAAGGCCGAAGGGGTCGGGTGGAACAACCACCATCACATGTAAGCTTTGTGATATTAAGCCATATCAAGGTACTTACACAAGGGCGAGGGCTCATTTCCTTCACATACCTGGAAAAGGTGTTGATCCTTGTAAAAATGAGGTTGAGCAATATGATGCTGTTAGGGATCAAGAAAGGACTGATGGGAAAGTGTCTCATTTGAGCTCTCATGCTTCAACAACAAGGGCAACTATTGCAACTCAATATCAGAATAGAGAGTCAAAGGTGGATGTGTCTTCTAGAGATGTGACAACAAAAGATTTAGTAGGGGGATATTCTCACAAGAGATCACACATTGGCAGCTCAAACCCCATTGGAAGATTATTTGATGTGCACGGTCGAGAAGTAGTTGATGGAGTGATTGCACGCTTCTTTTATGCAAATAGAATACCATTTAATGTGGCTCACTCACCTTTCTACACCGAGATGGTCCAAGCCATCAACAATGGACTAAATTACCGGATTTGCGTGGAAACCGGCCGGATCTGGGTCTGGTTCGAACCCGGTTCGTGGTTCAGATCCGATCCGCATACGGTTCGTCTAGGGTTCAAAAAAATGCCCGTGGGTTCGTCCAGGACAAACTAGGCCGAATCCGTCACGAATTTTGACCTGTTTCGTCATGCCGCCACAAATCCATACATTTTACATTGTCTTTTTCCTGCTTTTAACGAATATCAACGTAATTTTTAGGGTGAATCTGTTCGCATCAAAGCTATTTTGCAAAAACTGTGTAATGACGTTGAAAGATTTTCGGTTTTCCCGATTCCCTCTTTGGCATATTCACGACAGGTGAATACATCGCGGTGTATAAGGAATACGCTGATAGGAACAACTGGAGAGCTCAGAAAATTTCCCGGCGTGAATTTGTTTTACGGTGTGAGATGATTCCGAGCACTATAATGCTCACATATAAAAACCTATCAGCTAAACATCACATCTGATTAATGAATTTTAATATCCCTGATGGATATTGGCTAAAACTCTGATTTATAAATGTGCTCTGACTTCGAATGTTTGACAATTTGTCAAACACTTGGCAAGAGATCTGATTTTGGTTTATTTCTGAGTTTATCTGATGAATTCTTCACAACTTGATAGAATCATAATGCCCAACAAGTACAATAAACACTAATACAAAATCAGAATTCAGAGATAAATCTGTACTAAAACTGCTGTAGTTGCCCAGCTGAGGGAAACTTATAGCCTGCAGAATATATGTCTCCAGATTGCTGCTGTGCACAGAGAATGCTATAGTGGCAGCTGTTCACCAATGAGTCAGCTTACCGATATATATAAGAAAATAAGAATATGCTGATGCCAATGTGAACAGTTCAGTAAATACTGTGATAAAGGAAATGCTACAGTAGGACATTAATAAATAAAGTAAGTTATTTTAATTCCCCAAAAACCACGATATGCACAAAGACTATATGAAGGTTTTTTAGACTTTAAACACAACAAAATCCATTCTTTATTAATAGCTCCCCTTCATGAACTTGTACGGCTACTCCAATTTTCAAAAGGTTGTGTTGGTAGTGGAGACAAAGTCTGACAACAGCAGAAAGGTGTCAGATCTTGTCTTTTGCATCCTCAAATCCTCTTTTAAATGACTTCAAATTAATTTTAGCCTTCCAATTCTTACGTGGCTTTTTTGGTCTTACTTTCCTTAATAAATTTGACCCACAATAAACTATGTAAATCTGCTAACTTGGTGGCTGTGTCAGAATTTGTTCCCTGTGAGGATACAAACTGCCAGAAATAGCCCACGCAGGCTCCTTTAAGACTCAAACAATAATGTTGTGGCGCTGATTTAGACTTCTCAAGGATTTTCTGGCTGCATACAAGACTCTCACGATTGGCATCTGCAAACTAATATATTTTAATTCCTTGCTTCGGTGCTCACTGAGAATGATATACCTTTGAACTTCAATGCCTGCAATCTTCAAATAATATCCATAGACTTCCTTATACATAATGTGATTAGCATCAGCATTATCAACACAATTTCAATGCACACTGCAGTTCGATAGATCTTCAAACACCACAGATATATATATATATATATAGATTAAATATTGGCAAATTTATATTGACTAAACAATCAATAAATTTGCAGAAAAAACCCTTGCATTTTATTATTAAATCTTCAATGTCTTGCAAAATGGTCTCAAACCAATTATTGAAAATCCCAAATACAATGAAGCCCAGCTGAGAAATCTGAATGATTTCTCCTCAACTATTCAACAAATGCAAAGAAACCTCTCTTTGACATAGACTGGATACAACCATAAGTCATAGACTCAAACTGAAAACCAAGACATAAGCATCTGAAAAAGCATGCTCAACAATGACTCTCAGGCTTGCTTTTAAAGCCATTACATTAATTAGGCCCAGCCTAACTTTATTAAATGAGAGTTTACATGTACACATCAAACCAAAGCATTTTAAATGCTTTTACATGAACTTTATTAAATGCTTGTTCACAACAACATGAACTTTATTAAATGCTTGCATTTGTACTTTTTAAATGCTTGTTCACAACACTTTTTTAATAAAGTGTAGTACTACTAACTTAGTAACTTAAATAAAATATTAATTTTATAAAGTAAATAAAATACTTTACAAAATTAATTTATAATTAAAACAATTTTAAGTTACTCCAAAATTGGGGACATGACATGAATATTTATACTTAGTGTTCATTTATATTTTTAATATATATAATAACAATATTAAAATATAAATTAATAATAATGTTCATAATAAATTTATAGTAATGCATTTTAATATTATTAGATATATTAATATGATAGTATATGTATTAAAATGTAAAATTAAAATATATTTATAATAATAATATTAGATATATTAATATAATAGAATATGTATGAAAATATAAAATTATTAATATTTATTGTTATTTTATAAAATATAAAATTAAAATATATTTATAATAATAATATTAGATATATTAATATAATAGAATATGTATGAAAATATAAAATTAAAATATAATAATATATTATATATTTATTGCTATTTTATATATTATATATAATAACATATATATATAGTACGGACGAATCGAACCCAAACTCAAAATTTTTTTTAGTAGAATCCACAAATCGAACCCGCGAACCTGAATTCGAACCCGAACCCGAACCTGAACCGGCAACCTAGATAATGGACCACTTGGATATAAACCCCCTGGGTATGAAAAGCTTCACACTACTCTAATTGATAAAGAAACAAATCGATTAGAGCAACAAACCGCACCAATGACAAGAGTGTAGTCTACAAAAGGATGCAATATTGTGATGGATGGGTGGACAAATGCTAGAAATCGTCCACTACTTAATATCATGGTAACATGCATCAAAGGGCCTTGTTTTTTGAAGGCAATAGATTGTTTAGGGCAAGAAAAAAATGCAGAGTTCCTTCATAACCAGCTATGTGAGGGCATTGAGGAGGTGGGGGCATCACATGTAGTCCAAGTTGTTACAGAAGCTGCTCCTGTTTGTAAGGCAGCAGTCATGTTGGTGCAAAAAAAGTATAGGCATATATTTTGGACACCATGTTGTGTGCATTCGTTGAATAATGCACTCAAAGATATTGGCAAGTTCCAATGGATCTCATATCTCATTGAAAAGGGCAGAAAAATACAGATGTTCATATGTAACCATCACCACACACAAGCCATTTATCAAAAATTTGCCAAGGTGGAACTTCTCAAACACGCTGATACATGGTTTGCTTCTTATTTTATTCTTCTTGAGCATCTTTGTGAAGTCAAAGGAGCTTTGTGTTCCACAGTAGTTAGTGATGCATGGGCAACTTGGAGACAATCTACATCAGATATTGTAGTTGAGGTGAGAGGTATGATCCTTGATGACCATTTTTGGGCTGATGTTAGATTTGTTGTGGACTTTATTAAACCCATATGTGAGGTGATCAAATTTGCAGATTCAGACAAGCCATGTTTGGGAGAAATTTATGAAGAAATAGATTCCATGTGTGAAAGAATTAAGAAAATAACAGATGTAAGAGATCTTTCTCTATATCCCTTGCTAGGAGAAAAGATACATGGAAGATGGAACAAACTTAACACACCCCTTCATTGTGCTGCCTATGCCTTAAAATCCTAAATGGTATGATCTACAAGTGACCAATAAAAGGGCTCCATATGAGGATAGAGAGGTAATGAAGGGATTTTGGGCTGCAATAAAAAAAATTTATGGCTGAGGTGAGGATGCTTCAATTATGAGGACTCAATGGAATAAGTTTTCACGTGGGCATGGTGATTTTTCTTCCATGGAAGCCATATATGATATGCATGCAAAGAAAGACCCTATAGAGTGGTGGTGGAACCATGGAGCTAAAACCTCTGAATTGCAATCATTTGCAATAAGATTGCTCTCACAAGTAGCCAACTCTTCATCTTGTGACAGGAATTGGAGTACTTATGGTTTTATTCATTCACTGGAGAGGAACCGGTTAGAGTCAAAGAAAACAGAGAACCTAGTGTACATTCATAGCTTATTTTGCCTTCTCTCTCGTGTAGAACCTGAGTACAAGGAGGGTCCTTCAACACCTTCAGCAAAATGAGACCAAAGTTCACCCGATGGAGAAGTTGCAGCCTTGGTTGATGAAGTGCTTGAAGCAGATGGCCTCAGTGATTTACCCCCAATTCTACTACCATTAGAGGAACCTGATCTTGAGAGTGATGAGTATTTGGAGAGCATCATAGCTGAGGACCTAGAGATGGATGACATAGAAGTGTAGACAATAGATTTACGATTTCTGATTTCTGATTTTTGTTTTCTATATGCATATCAGCCTGCTAGGCTATCAACATTTTTGAATTTCAATATGTAGTATGTCCTATTAACTCTTCAACATTTGTGTGTTTAAACTTCAAAGTTAATGTTAAACTTTACCAGTTCTCTTGTTTTGAAAGTTCAATGTCATGATATTTTCAATTTTAATGTTAGCATATTAATATATTTTTAAAATTATTAAATTATATTAAAAAAATGGCGTCTCCAAGTACCGCCGTCTCCTATTTTTCAAAAAGACGTACCAGCACCGGTATCAGTCTCCCGTACTAGTACCAGTCTCCATGCAACCTTGCTTGGAAGTTACACAAACCTCCTCAAGGTATCCCATGCCTCAATTGGAGTTACAATTTAATAATATTTTAATATTTAATTGACTCGACATTTGGCAAATCTGAATCTTCATGGGTCCCAAAATTAAATAATAATTTAAGTATTTCCCTATTTTATTACTTTAGACCACAAGAAATATTGGAATAGGCATTTTCTTCACAAAATTCATTTAATTAAAAATAGAACATGACATGGACTGGACTACATAATTTTTACCGCATCATGCAGTTTTTTTGCAAATTGGAAGAATGTCGAGTCATCAAATGCAAAATCCTACTTTTAGAAGGTGCCTTCCTTTTATTTTTACTTCAATCCAATCATTCTCCTATGTAGACGAAGCTTGTAAATCTATTGAAGAAGGCATTGGAGTGCTAAATCAATTTTTGAAGACCCCCCCTCTAAGTCGAGCAGTACTTCCATGGCCTCCTAAATTTGTCTCAAGTTCATGGGAAATCTTCTTAGAAAAAAAAAAAAACCTCACCATGAGACCCTTGAATAGCTTGAGGAGAGGGAAGGTTGGTAAGGGGAGCTACTACGATGTCCTCCACAACTTTTGAAGAACAAGAATCAAAATCCTTTGAAACCATGTCAACCAAAATTAGATGATGATGAGGCTACATTGCATCCCACTAGGTGGGAATGCGAGTATCCTTAGAGTCCATAGTCCCAATTTTTTTGAAATCCCCTCTCTTGCATCGAGAGGCAATATGCCTACATGCAAAATATCTTTTGCACTTGATGTTTGATTTTTCATAATCTAATGATTACCTCTAGATTCTATCTCCAACCTTCAGAGTGATTTCTTCTGTGAATTCTTTTGATAGATCCATCTCCACACAAAAATGAGTGAAGATTGTAAAAGTTCTATTAGCAGTCTCTTTGGCCAACTCCACAAACTTCCCTAGTGAATTTGCAATAGCAATCAAACCTGAAGACCACTAGTACTGTAGTGGCAAATAGGGTAGCCTAACCCAGATGAGCGTGGTAGGAAAAGAACCATTTTGGGGATTGAATGAGGGGAACCATGGTCTGATGCACAAAAAGTGTCATGTCCCTTATTCGTTGCCCAACTAAAGCCCATCTTGATATAAATAAAAGTGTCTTTCGACACTATATTTGTCATGTCCCCATTTCCGGCATGAATCAAGTGATTGAATATGGATTAGCCTAATCATCATTCCCAGAGGCTAATACCAATCAATCTTGAGGGAATGAACCTGGTTTTTGACTAACTGAATGTGTTGTTTTGCAGGTATAAAGTCAAAAGCTATCAACTTGTGACAAAACTGGCAAAATTGGCTAAGTCTGGAAGCCAAGTAAGCAGGAACTTGACTTCTAAAGCCAGGGCGCATCTTCTATTTGTCCGGTACCAAATGAGCGCCTAAGGATTTGGGGTCCTCTATCAAGGTTTGGAAGTGTAATATGATAAACATATCATCATTGAAGCCTGTCAACACATTGAATCAAGGTTTTGAAGGCCAGAAGTTGCCTAAGTGAGGTTAGGCGCACTTTCTCTCTCCTCCAGCCTCAAAATGGCGCCTAGCATAGAAACAGTGTTATGAAGCACATCTTTCATACCAAACAAGGTGCCTTGGTAGGTAAAGTTGTTTGGTTCCCAAGATGATTTTGACTAAGTGAATTGAGCAATTGTCTTAGGCACCCTTGAGCCTCTGTGCAGCCACAAAAGAGCGCCTAACTTGTGAAGGCAGAGTTAAATGTTATCAAGGGTGTTGGATCTCCAATTGAGCATCTGGGAGTATCAAATTGAGTTTGGAATCATAAATTTGCCTAAGTAAACCTAGGCGCTAGCGTACACTCCTATCACATCAAATATGTGCCTAAATAATCAAGGCGCCACTTCTTGATCAAACAATCCACAATGTGCGCCTAGGCGCTAGAACACTGCTCTGCAACATTGAGATGGCGCCTTGGGAAGAAAGTGATTTGGAATGCTAAATTGATCATCAAAGGATTAAAGATTGTTCCAAGGATCATCCACTTAGTTGAGATCATCATCTTTGGTAAGAGGAATGTTATGAGAGTGAGGCGCACTTTTCCTCATCTCCAACTCCACATTGGCGCCTTCTCTAGAAAGCTCAATATGCGCCTAAGTTAGAAATGGAATGAAAGACACAATTTGAGCTTCCATCTTGTTTAGGTGATAAAACTTGCTTAAGGGATCCTTCATCAAGCCAAGATATTGATCAAATGACAAAGAGAACATCAAATTGCCTAAGGCGCACTTTGCCCCCTGTGCCACATTGGATATGCGCCTCACATGGATTCTTCATTTACTTGCAAGTAAACATCACAGGAAGAGAATTATAGTTTGTACCAGTGTTTGGAAAAGTGGTTAAGTGTCAGAAGACAAGTCTTATTGATGAGGTGCACCTTCTAGCCTTTGCCACCTCAAAAGTGCGCCTAGCTTGGGAAAGGCGCCTGTTCTAGTCTCTACAACCCTCAATTGGCGCCTAGCAATAGTAAGGTGCAATTTCATATAGTAACCATCTCAAGTTGGCGCCTAGCCTTGAGAGACTTGTAACTGTGACATCATTTTGGCACCCTGAGTCTCTGATCTCCTATTGGTCCAAGTGGTGGCGTTGGGATCCGTTTCGGCTCATTGGACAAGGTTGCCAACTTAGAGGGAGTCATCAAATGGAATATGCCATTGGAATATGCACTTGGGAAATGTGCCTTGGTTCCTTTTTTACATTGAAAAGCGTGCCTTCATTGCCTTTGAGGAGGAGCACTATAAAAGGAGGGGAGCACCTTCATTTTATTATCTTACCTTTGGCGAATTTTCTCTCTGCAAAGCTTTATGCTTGTAATCTTGAGGCCTGCGAGTTTCAAGTAGTTGGGGTGATGCTCCCTCAACAGTGATAAGGTGATGCTCCCTTATCAAGTTGTGAGGTGTTGACATACAGTTGACATCGTTGAGTTCAAGAGAAGTTGTTCATGTGTGAAGTCATTGTATACATCTAGGCTTCGAGGCCTTTCTTTGTAACCAATTGAATAAGATTGTATATTCATGCCATTGAGGGCATCTTCTATTGTAATAAGACAATTGTATTGATTTGAATCAAGTGATAATACAAGTGCCCAACTTCAAGTTGATTCATGCAAGCTGTCATTGTTATCTTTTATGAATGATGTTAAGTAGATTGTGTAATTGAAGAAGTTAAGTGCAAGTAAATTTGTCTAAGTAAGAAAAATTCTAGTTAAAGTATAGTTGGGTATCTTACAATATTTATATTTATTATAATAAACCATAATATTAATTTTATAATAAATAATAATATTAATTTTAATAATAATAATAGGTTCCTTCCTGGAGGTTGACTCCATCCAAATATTTGGAAACTGACTTGCATTTGAATTTGAAGGACAACTTGCATCACTACACCTACGATCAGGTATAAAAGAAAGGACAAATGCGTTGGGTAAGACATCCGAATTGATTCTCATTTTTGACGGCAATTTACTTTCACTCAGCCTTGAGATGCAAACCTCAATGTTGAAGTCCGCCAGGTTAGACGAAAACCTAATTTGGTGTGTTGAGAGCAAATTCCGTGCAGGGATTTGTATTGAGCCTAAATTGTAAACCACTTGTGATTTCAGGAGTTTGGAGCGCCACGTCTAGTCTTATTATATGATTGTGGGTATTAGCGCCTGCGAAAGGAAGACATTATATTAAGTTGTAGGAGTATCCATTCATTCCATAGACGCAAATCTTTCTTTAGAGAAACGTATCAAACAATCACACTCGAATTGGAATTGGAGGACATCATTGCTATTTCAAGACATCTAGGAAGCACCGCAAGGATCCATCGGAGATATTAGGACCTTGGTCGACATCTTGGCCGTGGCTGTAGGAGTTCCAAAGCGAGACATCTAGAAGGGTCGTGGAGAGTCTGGACGATATCATCCTCAGGCCGTAGGCCATTCAGTCATTGCATTAAATATTCTGTATGTGTGTAAACTGTAAGAGGAATTACTGTGACAGACTCCATTCATTGTTGGAATTCAATTCTATATATATGTATGGGCTGTTCTGTCTGGTCCTTCATATGCTGGTCATAATAATGCATGGAGATAAGTGATTCGTTTGACATTAGTTGTGTTACTATTGGACTATGCTATGAATTAAATGAAATTCTGTAAGCAAACACTGCGCTGTTTGTTATAAGAACAATATCCAGGGACATTTCATTGATATCAGAGCCGGCTGACCTCCCAACCTAAGGGGAAATTAGTGTATGCAGGGTTTGAACCAGAGAGATTAGCGAGCATTAGTCAAAGAAAAGAACAAACAAGAGGCTGGAGTGCAACAGACAGGAGTTGGAATAGGAGGCAGTGGTAAAACAATGATGGCAGATAAGGATGATTGGAGGATGTTTTTGCAGCAGATGGCAGAAATACATGAGCAAGTGATGAGACAACATGAGCAAACAAATCAATTACTCATCTAGATGATGCAGAACATGAACATTCCAACAGAACTGCACTTAATAATGCGGCAGAATGCAGCAATACAAATTAGAATGGAGCTACCACACACACGAATAACAACAAGGTTCAAATGGGATCAACACCCCATCCCACTCAGCCCACATTCTTGCCTAGAACAGAGCCACTTCTAGTGCAAGAAGTACCAGATCAAGCAACATTTAATCCTAGTGATTGCATAGCTGAATATTCAAGGATTGATCCGGAGGTTAGGCGTGATATTCCTTTCATCCAATTTTACAATGCTATGAAGGGTTCCAGAGGAAGTCAATTCATGCAACAAGGCAACAAAGACCTTCAACACAAGTTAAGTAAGATGTCACTTTCAAATTTTGATGGCTCTGGGAAGGTCACAACTAGAGCTTGGGTTCAAAAATTGGACACATATCTCAAACTCAGCCCTATGATAGAAGATGAAGCAATCCAATTTGCTATTCTCCATCTTTATGGCATTGCACATGAGTGGTGGCATCACGGGATCGTCACACAAGGGCATCAAAACATCACGACCTATGTTGATTTTACACAAATGCTCATAGATATATTTGATCAAAAGAACACGAAGAGGTATTTTAGAGAATTGACACGACTGAAACATGGTTCGGTAGAGGAGTATATTGCTGAGCTCCAAAGGCTGTTAGTCATGGTGTCGAATATTGCTGAAAATTGGCTCTTGTTCTTGTTCGTTGAAGGATTGTCAGAGTCACTTGGGGGTTTGCTTAGTGCCTTGGAGCTCGTCTCTCTTAGGGACACATTTCAAAAAGCCCTAAATTTGGAAACCACCATAGCTAAGAGCAAGTCCCATTCCAGGGTTGATTTGTTGGGACATCAAAGGAAACCATTCCATAAGGATTTCTCACAACCTAAGATAGTACCTCTAAAATCAAGCAAGGAAGAGGACTCTAAGAATGATCTTCGAAGGAAGTTGTGTTTTTCTTGTAGAGAGCTATGGGAGCCGGGTCATAGGTGTACGGGGAAAGGACAAGCGCATCACATAGAGGCGATATCGATGAAGAGCTTGAGGAGGAAGAACTAGAACTTGAATTTGTTGGGGATGAAGAGGAACAAGAGAATCAAGTAGAAGGAAAAGGAGGTGTGCTTGCTACTCTTTCGGGAGCAACTAGATACCATCCCTTTCGAGTTTGTGGGGTGCTACAAGGGCATAAGGTGGTAGTATTGACCGACAATGGGGCTACTCATAACTTCATTGATGAGGGCTTGTTTAAGAGGATGAGATTGTAAGCCAAAGACTTTGAGGGATTCCGTGTAGTTGTGGCCGATGGATTTACCATTCCTTGCTCTCGAAGGATTCGACAGCTTGATATCACAATGGGTGAGCACAAGGTACGTGATCACTTCTATGTGGTTGGCATAGCTGAGATTGACATTGTTTTGGGCGTACAATGGTTGTATTCACTAGGAGGGTATTATCAAAAGTATTAGATTATGGAGCTGAAATTCCGATCAAATGGTAAGCAAGTAGTTCTTCGAGGCTTGTCCAATGGAGAACCACAAATTGTTTCGGCTAAGAGGATGGAGCGAGCCTTACAACATTGACAAGTGGAGTGGGTTGTGCAATGTTTGATCACCGATAGGCTTTCACCCAAAGGAGAAAAGACTACTCATTGATATTTAGCCTATTCTAGACAAGCATAGCATGGTTTTCAATGACATTCAACGACATTCTACTAGGATTGCCTCCTGAGAGGGGTTTTGAGCACGCCATTGAGTTGGAGGAGGGAGCAAAGCTCGTCATCACCATGTCCTACTGCCATCCAAGAAGGTACAAGGAGGAGACTGAGAAAGCCATTAAGGAGTTACTTGACATGGGACATATTCAGCTGAGCTCTAGTCCTTTTGCTTCTTCGGTAGTGATGGTGAAAAAGAAGGATGATGCTATGAGGATGTGCATTGATTATAGAGTGTTCAACAAAAAGACAATCAAGAACCGCTACCCAATTCCTAGAGTGGATGAGTTGATAGATGAACTTCATGGTGCGGTGTACTTCTCCAAGATTGACTTGCATTTAGGGTACCACCAAATTCGGATGAGGAAAGAGGATATACACAAGACATCATTTCGGTGTCATTTCAGGCATTATGAGTTCTTAGTCATGCCATTTGGATTGACTAATGCTCTAGCAACATTCCAGTCTTGCATGAACCCAGTATTTAGTAAGCAATTGAGGAGATTTCTTTTGGTTTACTTTGATGATATATTGATCCATAGTAAGACTTGGTAGGATCACTTGAGACACATAGATGAGGTTTTGGGTATACTTGAGCAACGTTCACTCTTTGCCAAGGCATCTAAATGTGAGTTTGGGTTGACGAAGATTCTATCCTTGGGACATAAGATTAGTGCAGAGGGTGTTAGTGTTGATGAGGAGAAGATCAAGGCAATAAGGGAATGGCCACGACCTAGGACCCTATCACACTTGAGGGGTTTTGTGGGTCTTTGTAGCTACTACAAAAGGTTTGTTAGAGGGTTTTCACAGTTGGCTGCCCCTTTGACAAATTTGACCAAGAAAGGAGCATTCTCTTGGAGTGAGGAGGCACAGAGGGCTTTTGACAAGCTCAAAGAGGTGATGAGTACATGCCCTGTTTTAGCCATTCTCGATTTCTCATGTCCATTTGCACTTGAGTGTGATGCTTCAGGGGAGGGTATTGGAGCAGTATTGATGCAAGACAAACACCCAATAGCTTTTGAGAGCCACAAGCTCAAAGATTTCGAGAGGAGTTTCTCCATCTATGACAAGGAGATTGTAATATACACCTGTCTTGTAGGGTTTTTGGTACCAAGTTTTTTTTCTGTTTTCTGTTTTCTTGTTTTCATTGCTTGGTGTTCTGGTATTTATTTGTGTTTTGCATTTGATATTTGAAAATAAAAATGAAATACAAGCATGCAAATATACCCATAAAGAAATATTCAAATATAGCATAAACACATAAAAGGATGAATACCTAGATCATAAAATTGTTCAAATACTATTACAGCACATACCCATTTGCATTTCTTCAATCTTGTAATTTTGATATACATGAACCAACAATATAGATGATGGAAATCACTTCCAATCGCCAAGAAATGAATGGCCTCCTTCAAACAAAGAGCTGCATTGAGTTTTATGGTCCTAGGCGTCCACTATGCATGAGATAGAAGGCCCAAATAAGAGGCCTTTCCGCTCTAAGGTTCCCACGTCCCCCTTGCTGCTGTACGACCAGTCTGGTTGTGTGCTGCAGTGGATAATGATCTCCAAAATGCCACCAAATCTATCACAAATATCGCTGTATTTGCCGGTAGCTGTGAGGAAGACCCCTACGCCCAAGGGCAATATGAAATAGTCTTCAAATAACACTTAAATCTGCTGTCAACTATGTACGGCCAGACCTGTAGATGTATGGCAAGCATAGAAGAATAAGAACAGTCCCAAAAACTCCCAAAAATCGCTGCAATCTTTTATTGGTTATTTCTTCTAAAGCTGCTCATATTGAACTGATCAGAAACATTGCATAAACCCTCATAAAATTCTCAATCCGGCACACTGCGAAGTCTCTGAATGAAACTCCCAGCAACCCTCTTGATGCTGTCTTTCAAGCACGAAGAGAGTGATCTCACAGAGGTTTTCATCTCTGCAAAACCCTTGTTCAGCCACAAAGCCAAAGCCCCAAGCTTTCACGACAAAGTTTTCAAGAGTGAATGAATGATATGAAAAATGACTTCTCATTCTCTTTTTGTCTCGTCACTCCCAACGCCCAAGAAGAGATTTCAATATTTTAATTTTTAAGAACTTTAAGTCCCTTATAACACCATGAGGTGGGTGCCCATATCCTAGCACTTAGTCTTTTTAAACACAACTTATATCTCCCCATATGATAGCCACTTCTATAATATAAAGTAACTATGTCTTTAAACTATTATAAGTTAAATATTTAACTTATATTTCAACAATTAAAAACATTATTCCTCGATCACCTTGGAACCATGTGATATGTGCTAGGTACTCCTAACCGACAGTGCTAAAAATGGAAATGTCAAGCAAACTCCATCGATGACCCCCTGCCTAACTTACTATAAATAGTAAGTCCTGAAAATGTGACCAAATAGGTTCTCTAACCAACCTCCATTAGCCTATGGAAACCCTGGAATAGGCTAATTGCTCCATTTGCTGATCTAGCTAAGGAGGGGACATTACAGAGATGTTGGCTATCATGCATGCTTTGGCCAAATTTCGGCAATATTTGGTTTGTGGGAAGTTCGTGGTGAAGACGGATCATAATAGCTTGAAATTCTTCCTTAATCAAAGGAATTTGAATGATAGGCAACAAAAATTGGTAAGCAAATTGCATGCTTATGATTTTGATATTGAGTATGTGAAAGGGAAGAATAATGTGCTGGTTGATGCATTATCTAGGAGGCCATATGTGTGCTCTATGACTGAAATTTTTGCTGATTGGAAGGCTGTAGTATTAGTGGAATATGCTAAGGATGCATTGGCTAGTGATATTTTGAAAGGCAAAGTTCAAGATGACAAGTACAGGGCAGTTGAGGAGCTCATTCTATACAAGGATCGTGTGTACCTTGTCCCAGGATCGAAGATTAAGTAAAAGATTTTGAAGGCATATCATGATACTCCATTGGTGGGTCACCAAGGGTACTACAAGACATACAAACAAGTAAGAGAAATTTTCATGGAAGGAACTCAAAGGGGATGTCTTGAAACATGTGAGGGAATGCATGGTTTGCCAACAAAACAAGTTAGAGCAAAATTTTCCAGCTGGTTTGTTGCAGCCTTTACCCATCCCAAATCAGAAATGGGAAAGTATATCGATGGATTTCATCATCGGGCTTTCAAAAGTGCAAGGTAAAGATTGTATTTTGGTGGTGGTAGATAGACTCACTAAGTATGCCCATTTTTTGCTATATCATTTGAGTATAGAGCCCCACAAGTGGCTGATTTGTTCTTTAGAGAAGTATTTAGATTGCATGGGCTGCCTAGGAACATTGTGAGTGAAAGGACAACAGGTTTATCAGCTTGTTTTGGCAAGAAATTTTTTGTTTGACTGGCATGGGATTGACTTCAAGCACTAGCTATCACCCCCAAACGGATGGGCAAACAGAGATCGTGAACAAATGGCTTGAAGGATACCTCAAAAATTATGTTATAGGATAGCAAATAGCATGGGTCAAATGGCTTCATCTTGGAGAATATTGTTACAATTCCACCCATCATGTGTCAATTGGTATATCCCCCTTCAAAGCATTATATGGTTATGAAGCATTGACATTTGTGGATTTGATTCTTTCGGATAGTAGAGTTCTGGGGCCTAGAGATTTGGTACAGCAGAGTACAAACATTTTAAATGCTCTCAAGGAGAACTTGCAGCAGACCCAAAATCAGCAAAAAAGTATGCTGATCGTCATCGTGTGGAAAGGACTTTTGAGGTAGGAGACTTGGTCTTCCTAAGGTTGCAGGTCTATAGACAATCTACACTCAAAGGGAGTGGTGCGGAGAAGCTTAAGCCTAGATTTCATGGGCCTTAGAAGGTCATACGGAGGATTGGAGAGGTGACATATGAGTTGGAACTACCAACAAACAACAGGATTCATAATGTTTTCCATGTGTCTCGTCTCAAGGTGTTAAGATACCATATCACTCCTTGTTTAGAGTTGCCATCACTTGATGAAGAAGGGCATTTGGTTTTGGAACCTGAGGCAATCATAGACACGAGGGAGAAGAAATTAAGGAACAAGGCCATTCTTGAATATTTGGTGAAATGGAAGAACTTGCCAATGGAGGACGCCACTTGGGAAGGAGCAGAAGTCTTCTATCATCCTAGTCTGAACTTGCTTGAGGACAAGCAAAATCTGAGAGGGGAGGACTGTCATGTCCTTCTTTCTTTGCCTAGCTAAAGCCGATCTTGACATAAATAAAAAGTGTCTTTTGACACTATATTTATATATATTATAATAAATAATAATATTAATATTTTAATAATAATAATAGGTTCCTTCTTGGAGGTTGACTCCATCCAAATATTTGGGCGCCGACTTGCATTTGAATTTGAAGGCTGACTTGCATCACTATGCCTAAGATCAGGTATCAAAGAAAGGACAAATGCGTTGGGTGAGACATCTGAATTGATTCTCATTTTTTACGGCAATTTACTTACACTCAGCCTTGAGACGCAAACCTCAATGTTGAAATCCGCCAGGTTAGACAAAAACCTAATTTGGTGTGTTGAGAGCAAATTCTGCGTAGGGATTTGTATTGAGCCTAAATTGTAAACCACTTGTGATTTCAGGAGTTTGGAGTGCCATGTCTGGTCTTATTATATGATTGTGGATGTTAGTGCTGACGAAAGGAAGACATTATCTTAAGTTGCGAGAGCGTCCATTCATTCCACAGGCAGGATCTTTCCTTAGAGAAATGTATTAGGCGATCGCACTCAAATTGAAATTGGAGGATATCATTGGTATTTCAAGACATCTGGGAAGCATTGCGAGGATCCATCAGAGATATCAGGACCTTGGTCGACATCCTTGCCACGACTGTAGGAGTTCCAAAGCGAGACATCTAGAAGGGTCATGGAGAGTTTGGACGATATCATCCTCAGGCCGTAGGCCATTCAATCGCTGCATTAAATATTCTGTCTGTGTAAACTATAAGAGGAATTATTGTGATAGACTCCATTCATCATTGGAACTCAATTCTATATATATATATATGTATGAGCTGTTTTGTCTGGCCCTTCATATGTTGGTTATAATGATGCATGGAGATAAGAGGTTCATTTGACATTAATTGTGTTACTATTGGACTCTGCTATGAATTAAATGAAATTCTGTTAGCAAAGACTGCACTGTTTGTTATAAGAACAATATCCAGGGACATTTCAAAAAGTTATCCTTCAAAACCCATGAGCTAGACTTCAAAATGATCTCTTTGTCTTTCACCTATTCAAACTCCAGAATAAAAAATAAACCCTTCTTGTAGAGATAGATATAGATTTCATTCTCCAAGGCATATTTCCATGTCTTGACTCTTAGAAATCCACTCATGAAGATTGAACAATTTCGGTCAGTACTTCTGGAATTTGCAAATTAGAGCATGCTATGTCAGATAGTCTTCATGCTCAACAATCTTGCAAACCATGTCAGTTTCTAGAATGTGGGCTAGATACCTAGGACATTAGGAACTATCTTTGTCAATAACAGCTTTATTATCCATAGCTCCTCCAACCACATCCTCAGAGTCATGGCCCTTGGTGAATTAGGGGCACAAAAATTAATAGGCCTAGCCACCTACTTGTTTTCATTGCCAAGTTTACAAGAACCTCCAGGGGGGAGCCATTACTAGCAACCCTATATTTGTTTTCATAGACACCAATCTCCAAAATAGAGTCATGCCTAGGAGAGGTGTTGCAAGAGGGAGAAACCTTTATACCCATCCTAGCTGCTTCAAGCCGAGCCAGAAAAATGGAATCCTTTTTTCCATAGCTATAGTTGCAACCATCCTTGCTGGAACCCTTATCGCCATGTCCCAACAAATTTGGGCAGCCTTTATTAGGGTTTGGAGCCTTGTTATTAGGGGAAGTAGGTTGTTCCGAAGGAAACCAAGACTTAGAAATTGGGGAAGGTGCAGATGCCTCTGCCATCGATGCCTTAATGTCCCTTCCATCCCAGTTCCTGTCATCAAGCTGCTCTATTGTCTTTCTAGCCTCTTCTGTGCTTCCATAAGAGAAAGGCAAAGCCTCTAGAACCCTCGAATCATCTGTCTCTTGGGATATCAATGCCTACGACCTTACCAAATTGATTGCACAACAGAAGGAGATCATTTGCTGAAGTATGGTAGATGCGATTGCAAATAAGCATTGCAAAACATTCTTTCCTAATCGAAGTTGCCGGAGATTGTGAAGCGTCTATTTGTAATTCGGGAGACATCATGAGCTTTGATATATGTATGTATATGTTTTAGGATGTTATGATATTTGTTAGGAGTTTTCTTTTTCTTTAGTAGTGCCCTATGCAAACACTTCTTTTTTTTGATTTTATACTTGATGAGAGGAGTGTGTTTTTAATATTTTTTTACTTGAACCCATAATCTAACCCTATTTGTTAGGATGTCCAACTTCAATGCTTACCCTTGAAGAAATTCTTCAAGGGAGTATGCACTGGTTGGTTCCCAAACGCTAGGATATTCTTTTGACCCAACATTGCACTTGATCATAGGAGGAAATAATGTAGAAAATATGTGAATTCCTGGTTTTTCCTTTATGTTTTGATAGGAGTGCACACACAAAATTTCTTTTGTAGATCCTTGATATGTGTCAACTAATTTGATTTTTGTTGTGTAATGACTTGAAACTATTTTTTTGAGATTTTTACAATATAGAGAGATGCAAATGCAAGTCCTTGCACTTTTTGATCACCTAGATCTTGAAGTGGGCAAGGTGAGAGCATATAGTGTTTGGATCGCACACTTTAACTAATGAATGCACTGCTGAAAGTAAAGGTGGCAAGCCAACTAGAAGCATACTGAAATATCCCTAAGTATATTCTGTTATTAATCCTCTCACAATAGGAGTTTACGAGAATTTAATTTGAATATTTTTTCAAACAATGCATTGAATTAGAGACTTAGTCAACTGCCATAATCATATTCAGACTTATCATTCATATGAGTTCCAAATGGTGAGATACATATTTGCTCAAAGGCAAATTACAATGCTATGATTTGTGTAAATAGTGGACTTACAAAACCAGTTAGTGCCCTTCAATACAAATAGAGAAGTGGTAATTCTTATGGTGATCGGTTTGCTACCTTGGTGTATCTCAACCCGCCTCCGAATCTCCAGGATTAAAAGAGTTATAGCGTCGATTACTCCTTGGTGACTAGCTACGGTGATAGGATCTTAGAAGTTTGATGATTGTCAGTGCTAGCGCATGTGAGGGTATCAGTAGTGTCGGAGACACCTTAAGTGCATCTAAGGATTCCTTGAATTGGTAGATTCCACGGCCTGTAGGTAAAGACTTCGGTGTATCCTTGGATATACTATGGTATGGCGTGGTCTCTGGAATAATGTTGTCACCGTAGACTTGTAGAACATAAGTATTATGACTCCACGACCTCACTGAATTGAGAATCCAACCGATCTTCCTGTGGCCAACTTGACGGAGTCGATTCACTTCCTCCTAGTGGTATTTCCTCCAGTCTTGAAATGATGTAACCTTCAGTTAATCTCATACGCAAACTTCAACAATAGAATTATTTCAGATATAAATACTAGGTAGGGTTTTTGTCCCAACTGAGTTCACTTTCCTGGGGGTTTTGTCCCAGTCAGCTGATCAAATTGCAAACAACAATAATTAAAAATGCAAACTGATGCCTTTGAAATGAAACCAAACCATTCTTTATACCTATTTGAGATTGGTCTTAAGGGATCACAAGTTGGTTGTAACAATCTACCCCTATATTTTTTTTTTCTTTCTTTTCAAATTGAAATACAATGATAAACCATACTAACATAGAATTGCATGCACCAAACTAACGCCTCACACTTTCTGATCACCAAGATCCCAGAAAGGGCAAGGTGAGAGCATACAGTGAATTTGGCTTACAATATAAAGTATGCAAGAAAGAAAGATACTTCTTCCGTTGCGGCGGGCATCCACTTCTCGTGGGGATTCACCACTTTATTAGTGGGTATAAAATATGCATGAAAGATTACAAAATCATCCACTTATGCAGTGGGAATTCACCACTTGTTCAATGGGTAGAAGAAAGAAAAAAGTGTTCTTTATCCTCACTGGCGGTGAAACCATCCAGGGGTTACAAGTGTTTAAATGTTCTTTCCCTCCACACTGGCGGTAAACCATCCAGGGGACTTAATGTAAATTTGATTACAATGGAAGTATAAAATACTCGATCTAAGCATGAACAATATCACCATACATTAAAACTAGATGAGCATTTTATCTTGAGATCAAAGCATAGAATCATACCCTGCACTGAGAATGATAAACAATCAACAATTAGTTGATCAAGATTGCTGATGGAGAATGTAATTGCTGATAAAACTGACTGTGACTGCATTTCATTTAATTTGCTGACTGTTGCACTGTACGGCAGTCATGAATGAAGCTCAAAAATGCAAAATATCATGTATCTATTCAATCCATTCCAAAGACTGAACCAAATTGATTGAATATGCCTAACAAACAATACTGAGCACTCAAACCAAACAGATATCACGAGATTCTGATCTGCATATCAAATTTCCCTTGCCTGGGCCGTACGGTCATGGATGGTACAGCAACTCATAAAAAAATCATTACAACATCAAATGACTCCAAATCAGTTCCAAACTGACCGTCTAAGGTGAACAAACAAGATACAATCACAAAAAGGAGCCAACTCTCCAACATTTATTTCTTGTGTGCATCGATGCCATTTGCGAGGTACGGCCAAGTACACAGTACGGACATCTCTAGAATGCTTAAAACTGCATCAAATTCCCTCAGATCACTTGCAATGAAGTCCTTTAGGAAAGGAAATCAGAATGCAATAAAGAAAATCTTCAAAAACATCAGCTATAAAACTTGTGAATATTGACCCATGCAGATGTACGCACAAAGAAGGTACGACAAAAGCATAAAATACCAAATCTTTACAAACACCCCAAAATCACATAAAAAATGTTATAAGTATTTATTATTCATCACTCCAAACTGATCACAAAGAAGAACTTCACAAAACTTCAAAAAATTCATTGAGCTCCTTGTGATTCCCTGAGTGGAAATCAACAAACACCAGGTAGGGTGGATATCTCACCATCGAAACTGATCATCCTCAAGTGGGTTTTCGTCCACAAGAAGGTACGATTGATCTCTGGTTTCAACCCAGCAGCATAACATTATCAAATTCCAAGCATGCCTCCAAATGAGCTCACCTCTTCTTTTTATAAGCACCTGGGAGTTACAAAACCAATCTTTCTTGAAATTAGAGCCTTTTTGCACTTTCACCTTAAATATAACTTCTAATATCAAGTATGTGCACACTTAAGTGACTAGGGAATTAAAAAAAATATAACATTTCCCTTTTTCCCTTCAAGTCACAACATTAAGTCACTTTTTAAAATAACCCACCTTAGACTTTAGTGCACCAACAATAATAAAACTCAGTTTAATTATCATATTAAATAAACCTTATAACTCCAATTTGATAATTAAACAAAAAATGATCCCAAACCAATTACTAACCCATCGGGATCATGAGATAGGCTAATGGCCCCATTCTGACTAGGTTTGGAAAGGGGACATTACAGTCCTCCCTCCCAAAAATTGCTTGTCCCCAAGCAATTGTAATACAGGATGCTGCAAGATGTCTTCTCCTTCCCACGTTGCATCCTGAAGAGGAAGATCTTGCCATTTGATTAGGAACTCTTTAATAGTCTTCTTCCTCAACACCCTCTCTCTTTGATCAAGAATAGCCTCAGGTACGAGTTCGAGTCTCCCTTCATCATCAATAGGTGGCAATATTGATGATGGCACAATGTTCTGTCCAAGAGCCTTTTTAAGGCGAGAGACATAGAAAATGTTATGTATTTTGCTATGCTCAGGCAATTCCAGCTCATACGCAACCTCTCCATGCCTACCAATGATTTTGAAAGGCCCATAAAAACGAGGCTTCAACTTTTCAGCCCCACTCTTTTTGATAGAAGACTGTTTGTAAGGCTGAATTCTGACATATACCATGTCCCCTACTGCAAAAACCCTCTCTATATGCTGCTGATCAGCGTACAACTTCTGCTGATTTTGAGCAGATCTGATATTTTCCTTCAATGATTTCAGCAAGTCCTGGCTGTCCTGCAAAAATTCTTTAACTCTAGGAACTCGACTGTCACCAAACAACATGTCAGTGAAGCTAGGAGCTTCATATCCATACAGTACCATGAATGGAGACATTTTTATTGACATGTGATAAGAAGAGTTGTAACAATACTCACCGACATGTAACCATCTTACCCATGCCTTCTGCTGTCCTGATACATAGCTTCTGAGATAACCTTCAAGCCACTTGTAACTATCTCAGATTGTCCATCCGTTTGAGGATGGTAACTGGTGCTTGGAGTTAATTCTGTGTCACACAATCTGAACAGTTCCTTCCAAAATAAGCTCAAAAACTTGCTATCACGATCACTAACAATGCTTCTTGGCAACCCATGAAGTTTGAACACTTCTCTGAAAAACAATTCAGCCACCTGAACTGGAGTAAATCCTGTAGAAACAACAAAAAATTGAGCAAACTTCGTCAATCTATCAACAACCACAAAGATACTATCCCTCCCTTGCACCTTGGGAAGACCAGTGATGAAATCCATAGCTAAACTTTCCCACTTTTGATTGGGAATGGGCAGTGGTTGGAGCAGACCAGCAGGATAAGTGTTCTCATACTTGTTCTGTTGGCATATAAAACACTCTCTGATATGTTTGCAAACCTCTTCTTTCAACCCCTTCCAAGCAAATCTCTCTCTTATTTGTTTATACGTTTTGAATATGCCTTGGTGACCAGTCAAGGGTGAGTCATGAAATGCCTTCAAAATGAGAGATTTAATCTTGGAGTTTGGAACCAAAAAGACTCTTTTCTTGTATAAAATCAGACCACCATTTACCTCATATTTATCATCTTTGAAGGTTCCGTCTACAACACTTGATGCAAAAGAGTCCTTGGCATATTCAAGAATGATTTGTTCTTTCCAATCAGCAACCAACTCCACCATAGAATGCAAATATGGCCTTCTTGACAAGGCATCGGCCACAACATTCTTTTTGCCCTTAACATATACAATGTCAAAATCAAAAGCTTGCAACTTACTTACCCATCCTTGCTGCCTTTCATTCAAATCTTTTTGGCTCATGAAGTATCTTAAACTGTTATGATCTGTTTTCACAATAAACTTGCCTCCCACTAGATATTGACGAAATTTAACTAAGGCATGCATTATGGCAAGCATTTCTTTGTCATAAATAGAATAATTTTTTTCAGCACCCCTTAATTTTCTACTTTCAAAACAGATGGGATGCTTATCTTGCATCAAAACAGCCCCAATACCCTCTCTAGAAGCATCACATTCCAATTCAAAGGGCTTAGAAAAATCTGGTAATGCAAGAACAGGGCTGGCTGCTACATGTGAGTTGTTTGAACTTATCAAAGGCACCTTGGGCTGATTGAGACCATTTGAAGGCTCCCTTTTTTGTAAGATCAGTGAGAGGAGCTGCAACTTGTGAAAAACCTTTCACGAATCTTCTATAAAACCCACACAAACCAAAAAAACCTTTCAATTGCGTAAGGTTTGTAGGTGGAGGCCACTCTATAATGGCTCTGACCTTTTCTCTATCCATGCCAACTCCTTTAGCATTGATAACATGGCCTAAATATACAATCTCCGTTAGGCCAAACTCATACTTAACTTCTTTGGCAAACAATGAATTAGCCTCCAAAATACCAAGAACCACATCTATATGCTGCAAATGCTCTTTCCATGTCTTACTGTAGATGAGTATGTCATAAAAAAAACCAACAAAAACTTCTGGAGTTGCTCGCTGAAAATTTTGTTCATACAAGATTGAAATGTTGCAAGGGCATTTGTCAAACCAAAAGGCATGACTAAGAATTCAAAATGCCCATAATGGCACCTAAAGGCAGTTTTTTCAATGTCCTCTCTCATTCTTATCTGGTGATAACCAGATCTCAAGTCTATTTTGAAAAATAGACCGCTCCATGAAGCTCATCCAACAACTCATCAATTCTTGGAATTGGATATCTATTTTTAATGGTCCTCTTGTTGAGCTCCCTATAATCAATACATAAACGGAGAGTACCATCTTTCTTTTTCACCAACACTACCGATGAAGCAAAAGGACTTTTGCTTGGTCTAATGAAGCCCATATCCAACAATTCTGAGTGTCCTCTCTATTTCATCCTTGAATCTTTTTGGCTGCCGGTATGGAGTAGTGATGATCGGCTTTGTTCCATCTTCAAGCTCTATAATATGCTCAATGCCTCTATTAGGAGGCCTTCCAGGAGGAATATTACTAAAAACTTTGTTTACTCAACAAATCTTGAATATCAGGATGATAGGATCTTTTTTCCTCTTTGGTAGAAGTAGGCATGATGACACATTGAGCAGCCCACTCAATCTGATCATTACGGAACATCCTCTCCATTCTTTTTGCAGTCACCACCCTTGGTCCTCGAGTGGATATACCTCTTAACACAACCTTCTTACCATTATGGTCAAATTTCAATTCCAATGTTTGCAGATTTAAACTCATATCTCCTAATGACTTCAGCCACTGAATACCAAGAACAACATCAGTATTAGTAATACTTATCACATAAAAATCATCTACAACTTCATGATTGCCAATTTGCATGGAAAGTTGAGGTAATCTTCTATTACAAGATAGTGTAAATCCATCTGCTACAACAACTTTAAAACCTTCAAACTCCTCAGGTTTCAATCCCCTTCTAGCAACAACTCCCTCATCAATGAAGTTGTGTGACGCACCAGTGTCAATGAGAGCAATGATTCTTTGGCCACCAAGTACCCCACGAACCTTGAAAGGATCATTTCTGAGGTTCCCAGATAATTGAGCAAATGTTACTACATTTTCCTTGTTGGCCCCTCCCTCTTCTAGATCATCAACATCTTCATTCTCACTTGATTCATCTTGCTGATCTGATTTTTCTGATTCAGATTCAGCAGTAACATAGGCCTCCATTTGTTGTGCCTTCCCTTTCTCATAGCATTTATGCCCAGGAACCCAAGGTTCCTTACATGTGAAGCATAATTTTTTCCTTCTAAGTTCATTTCTGACTTCATCATCCATCTTAGGGAAAGAGGATTTGGGCTGATTGAATTCTTTTTTGAATGGACTTTTATCCTTCTTTGATGTGAATGGTTTAGAATAGTACTTGCTTCTTGGTGTAGTGAACTCTATATTCCTTGCTTTCTCGATGGCTTCATGCAATGAATTAGGCTCTAAAGCCTTAACTAAACCTCTTAATGGCTCCATCAATCCTTCAATGAAGAGATATGTCAATCTTGCTTTTGAAATATCAGTCACCATAACAGCAATCCTCTGAAATTCCGCAATGTAAGCATCCACAGAATCTCTGTCTCACTTGAACCAATTGTTTAAAGTGACTTTCAGGTTCATACTTGTCAAATCTATCAATTAATCTCTGAGTAAAATCAGCATAGGAAGTGATCAGGCTATGACCTTGAGTGATCATGCCATGAGTCCACCAATCATGTGCATCTCCTTCAAGGTGGGCGGCTGCGAATTTGATAGAATCCAACTCCAACATAGGATTCAAGCACAAATAATTGTCCATCTTTTGTACCCAAGACCTGGTTGTGCATTTAGATGAACCATCAAAAGGTGGAATAGGCACTTTACCAAGCTTCTTTTGCACATTCTGATTTTGAATCCTGGGCCTATTTCGATACTTGATTTGACAGAATTCATTGAAAGACATAATATTCTGAAAATCATCACCATGAGACTCCCATTCACGTCTATAATCAGCAAAGCTTTCTGTGACCAATTGTTGTCCTCCATTTGGATTCTGTTGCTGACCCAAAAACACAGGCATCAAAGGTCTAGAAGATGACGTCCTAGATGCATGAGTGGCATTGTGTGGTTGACCAGCATCATGGGAATTGCTAGCCTCTCTTTGATTTCCATCATTACCTCTATTGTTACGAGGTGTCTCTCCTCCTAGA
The DNA here is from genome assembly GCA_027924645.1 of Cunninghamia lanceolata. NCBI lineage: Eukaryota > Viridiplantae > Streptophyta > Pinopsida > Cupressales > Cupressaceae > Cunninghamia > Cunninghamia lanceolata. Next base: position 11,052,258 of record BSBN01000388.1, on the reverse strand, counting down.
TTTTGACTTACTAACTGAGCCAACAATTTGTTCATCTGCTAATTACTTCTGACAAGATCTTGTTGGCCTCTGGCAAGATTATTCAATATGTCTCTCATACTGGGCTCCTCTGGTTGCCTTTCACCCATATTTTGATCCTCCTCTGATTCTGAATTAAAATGAGGATATCGTCTCCCTCTGGATTCATCAAATGTGTATGCCACTGAACAGAGACTCACTATAGATTGATTTGAAGAGAACACAGGCTGGCAGGAGTGACCAGCTCTAATACCACTGTAACAATCTACCCCTATATATTTTTTTTCTTTTCAAATTGAAATACAATGATAAACCGTACTAACATAGAATTGCATGCACCAAACTAACCCCTCACACTTTCTGATCACCAAGCTCCCAGAAAGGGCAAGGTGAGAGCATATAGTGAATTTGGCTTACAATATAAAGTATGCAAGAAAGAAAGATACTTATTCCGCTGCGGCGGGGATCCACTTCTCGTGGGGATTCACCACTTTATCAGTGGGTATAAAATATGGATGAAAGATTACAAAATCATCCACTTATGCAGTGGGAATTCACCATTTGTTCAGTGGGTAGAAGAAAGAAAAAAGTGTTATTTATCCTCACTGGCGGTGAAACCATCCAGGGGTTACAAGTGTTTAAATGTTCTTTCCCTCCACACTGGCGGTAAACCATCCAGGGGACTTAATGTAAATTTGATTACAATGGAAGTATAAAATACTCGATCTAAGCATGAACAATATCACCATACATTAAAACTAGATGAGCATTTTATCTTGAGATCAAAGCATAGAATCATACCCTGCACTGAGAATGATAAACAATCAACAATTAGTTAATCAAGATTGCTGATGGAGAATGTAATTGCTGATAAAACTGACTGTGACTGCATTTCATTTAATTTGCTGACTGTTGCACTGTACGGCAGTCATGAATGAAGCTCAAAAATGCAAAATATCATGTATCTATTCAATCCATTCCAAAGACTGAACCAAACTGATTGAATATGCCTAACAAACAATACTGAGCACTCAAACCAAACAGATATCATGAGATTCTGATCTGCATATCAAATTTCCCTTGCCTGGGCCGTACGGTCATGGATGGTACGACAACTCATAAAAAAATTATTACAACATCAAATGACTCCAAATCAGTTCCAAATTGACCGTCTATGGTGAACAAACAAGATACAATCACAAAAAGGAGCCAACTCTCCAACATTTATTTCTTGTGTGCATCGATGCCATTTGCAAGGTACAGTCAAGTACACAGTACAGACATCTCTAGAATGCTTAAAACTGCATCAAATTCCCTCAGATCACTTGCAATGAAGTCCTTTAGGAAAGGAAATCGGAATGCAATAAAGAAAATCTTCAAAAACATCAGCTATAAAACTTGTGAATATTGACCCATGCAGATGTACGAACAAAGAAGGTACGGCAAAAGTAGAAAATACCAAATCTTCACAAACACCTCAAAATCACATAAAAAATGTTATAAGTATTTATTATTCATCACTCCAAACTGATCACAAAGAAGAACTTCACAAAACTTTAAAAAATTCATTGAGCTCCTTGTGATTCCTTGAGTGGAAATCATCAAACACCAGGTAGGGTGGATATCTCACCACCGAAATTGATCATCCTCAAGTGGGTTTTCGTCCACAAGAAGGTACGATTGATCTCTAGTTTCAACCCAGCAGCATAACATTATCAAATTCCAAGCATGCCTCCAAATGAGCTCACCTCTTCTTTTTATAAGCACCTGGGAGTTACAAAACCAATCTTTCTTGAAATTAGAGCCTTTTTGCATTTCACCTTAAATATAACTTCTAATATCAAGTATGTACACACTTAAGTGACTAGGGAATTAAAAAAAATATAACATTTCCCTTTTTCCCTTCAAGTCACAACATTAAGTCACTTTTTAAAATAACCCACCTTAGACTTTAGTGCACCAATAATAATAAAACTCAGTTTAATTATCAAACTAAATAAACCTTATAACTCCAATTTGATAATTAAACAAAAAATGATCCCAAACCAATCACTAACCCATCGGGATCAGGAGATAGGCTAATAGCCCCATTCTGACTAGGTTTGGAAAGGGGACATTACATTGGTGCCAAAAGTTCAAATTATTATTATTATAATTATAAATACTATTTCTCTTATAATAATAATAATTATATAATAATTATAAATACTATTTCTCTTATTATTATTATTATTTTTAAATTAAAATTTATAATTAGTTTGTGAGGAGCGAAGACGACATGATAGTCCTCCCTTCCCCAAATTGCTTGCCCTCAAGCAATTTCAGATTTTGATGATCAAAAACCTCTACTCCCTCCCATGTTGCATCCTCAAGACGCAGATTTTTCCACTTCACCAAATATTCCGAAATGATCTTACTCATAATAGATATCAGATTTCCATAGTCCATAATATTGTAAATGAGTGCTTCAGAATTAAACTGTGATAGTTTTTCCCTCAACGTTTCGGATCACACTCCATGATCTTACTCCTTAGTTTCTTCTCTCTCATATCTATGATCGCTTCAGGCTCCAAAATCAATTTTCCTTCGTCACCAAGTGGAGGCAGCTCCAAGCAAGGGGTAACATGCTGTCCCAACACCTTCTTAAGGCGAGATATATGAAAAACATTGTGAATTCTACTGTTTGTTGGTGTTCTAGTTCATATGCCACCTCTCTTACCTTCCGTATGATTTTTGTAAGGCCCATAAAATCGTGGCTTAAGCTTCTCCGCACCACTCCCTTTGAGGGAAGATTGCCTATAAGGTTGTAACCTCATAAAAAGCAAGTTCCTAAGCTCAAAAGTCCTCTCCAAACGGTGGTGATCAACGTACATTTTTTGCTGATTTTGGGGCCTGCTACAAGTTTTCTTTGAGTGCATTCAAAATATCCATGCTTTGCTGAACTAAATCTCTAGCTCCTGGGACTCTGCTATTTGAAGAATCAAATCCACAAATGATAGGCATCATATCCATATAGTGCTTTGAAAGGGGCCATACCTATAGACGTGATGAGTGGAATTGTAGCAGTATTGCCCAAGATGTAGCCACTTATTCCATGCTGTTTGCTGCCTTGTAACATAATTCCTCAAAGACCCTTCTATCCACTTGATTACAATCTTAGTTTGTCCATGTTGTGATGTAATCTCTTAGTTTGCCTATAAGGTTGTAACCTCATAAAAAGCAAGTTCCTAACCTCAAAAGTCCTCTCCAAACGGTGGTGATCAACGTACATTTTTTGCTGATTTTGGGGCCTGCTACAAGTTTTCTTTGAGTGCATTCAAAATATCCATGCTTTGCTGAACTAAATCTCTAGCTTCTGGGACTCTGCTATTTGAAAGAATCAAATCCACAAATGATAGGCATCATATCCATATAGTGCTTTGAAAGGGGCCATACCTATAGACGTGATGAGTGGAATTGTAGCAGTATTCCCCAAGATGTAGCCACTTATTCCATGCTGTTTGCTGCCTTGTAACATAATTCCTCAAAAACCCTTCTATCCACTTGATTACAATCTTAGTTTGTCCACGTTGTGATGTAATCACACATCGCCCCATTGCAAATGGGGACCCCCTCTTTTTTCTTGCTTTCTTTGTTTTGCTTTAGGGTTTAGTTTTCCTTTGAGCTTGTAGGTTTGGTTGTGTATCCAAGTCTCAACAATTTCTTGCTAAAGGTCTATATGTCTTCATCCTGATGCATGTCCCTGAGACCCTGAAAATGACTAAGTCTGATATCCTGAAAATTGTGAAACAATGACTTAAGTCTGAAATTTGGTGGATCCTCAAAAATCTAAAATCTGCATACTAAATCTTATGGATCCAGGACCTATCTCAAACATTTGGGAAGTATATTGATAAATATTTAAAGTATAAGAAATTAAACATATTTTCAACATACTTCCATTCAGGAAATCCAAAATTCGACTAAGGCAAGAAATTCCTCACTCCATGTCCAAACCCGCACACCCTGGGCGGCCTCACAAGGTAGTCATGGACAAGGTCTTCACCAGGACAAACTCTCCATATAGAACCTCCAAACCCGCCTAGATTGGGCGGCCTTGGCATAAGGTCATGGACTCAGTCTAATGCACATGCACTTGTCCAGACACTCCCTCGAAACTCGCCCAAAGAGGAAAGTGGTCAAGTTTACAAGATGTTTTAAGCACAAAGACAAGGGTATGATGAAATTCTCAGCAAAGTTTATAAGATTAAAGCAATCAAATGCATTTCATAGAAGAATCCAAGGGTCACCTCCAAACCCGCCCTATGTGGGTGGCCTCAAGAGGTGCTCATGGACTCTGTCATGTCCCACATCAAACTCTCCATGCACTACTTCCAGGACTGCCCAGGGATGAAGGTGGCATAAGTTGCAAGTTTACATGATGAGAATGATGAAGATGACACCAAGCATTACTTAAACTACTCCCAACAAGGATGAATTAGTTGGAAAGAATGATAAAAGATCACTAACCCTGATGTCCTGAAAATTGGCTAAGTCTGAAATCTGGTGGATCCTCCAAAATCTAGAATTTGCATGTTAAATCCTATGGATCCGAGACCCATCTCAAACATCCTGGTAGTATATTGATAAATATTTAAAGTATAAGAAATTCAAAATTTGTTATACTTAAACATATTTTCAATATACTTTCATTCAGGACATTTCCATTATGGCGACAAGACTTGCATTCCTAGCACACCTTCTAAACCCGCCCAGCCTGGGCGGAAATTTCACTTGAGCATGGATTCCACATCGTTCACATGAGTCTCTCGAGACAAAGACCTTAAACCTGCCCAAGAAAACCCTTACGAAAAGTTGCAAGTTAGGAGTACGAGTTCATTTTGAGGTGAAAAAGAACAAGTTTGAGTGAAATTCCACACAACACTCCCAACCCCACCCAACATGGGCGGCCTCATAGAGTCCTTCTGGACAGTGTCATCACTTTCAGGACACTTTGTCCAGACAACACCCTCCAACCTGCCCTAGGAGAAAATGGTTAAGTTTTAAGGTTTTGATGCACAGAGCACTGAGATATGATGAATTGTAAGTAAAGTTTGAGTTTGAGGGAAGTCAAGTGGATTCTAAGCAACATTCCAAGTATCACTTCCCAATCCATGGATCTCTCCAGACACTGCCTTTCAACACGCCCAAGGAGAAAATGATCAAGTTTATAAAGTGTTTCAAGTACTATGCATTAGAAGGTGATGAAATTCCAATGGAAGCTTGAAGGTTTGAAAGAGTTAAATGAGTTTCAAGTCATAATCCAAGGGTCACCTCTAAAGCCGCCCTACCTGGGCAGCCTCAAGAGGTCCTCATGGATTCTATCTCCTGCCACATGAAGTTCTCCACACACTGCTTCCAGAACCGCCCAGGGTGAAGAACAACATAAGATTGCAAGTAGGCTTGATGAAGATGATCAAGATGACATCAGGAGGATGAGATAATCAAGCTGATAAGAGTGAAAAGTTTCTAAGTGTCAAAAGTCCAAGGTCTACTCTCAAACATGCCCTACCTGGGCGGCCTAGAGAGGTGACCCTGGAGTTTTGATGTCTAAGCATTGCAACTACTCCATCCTGACTCTCCAACTCACCATGATGTTTCACATCCATGCAAGGTCATTCTAGGAGAGGGAAGTTTGAAAAATCACAAAGTCATGAAGATGGATGAAGAGTGTTAAGGTTAAGTTAGAGAAGTGTTCACATGGCAAAATCCTTACTAGTACTCTAAACTTGCCCTTCCTAGGCGGATTTCACCAAGACATATGGATAAGATCACCTGACATTCAAGATGTGTCCTTCAACTTCATTAACATCTCAAAATTTTGGCTAAGTCTGGAGGTTGGAGAGAAAGGTCTTCATAAGGAGAGGAATGAACAATAAGTAAAGTTTGAGCGAAGGAATCCATGCACCATCATCCAAGCCACTCATCATAGGCGGCCTTCAACACCTTGATTGGACAACACTACCTCCTCCACAACACATTCTCCATCTACACCCTTCAAGACTGCGTTGTCAAGTTTCTTCCACTTTCATCACCTTCTCCACATCACATTCTCCATACTCTCTCTCTAAATCCGTCCTTGCTTCTAGAGTTTTACATAGCATTCAGAGGAGGTTAAGCCATCAATGAAGCAAATGGAGGAGATTTAGAAATCAAGCTAAAAATGTCTAAGTTATAAAATTCCTTACACATCCTCCAATCCTGCCCATACTAGGCGGCCTTGAGCTTCTCATCCGGACAACATCATGTCATTCACAAGACACTCTCCGCCTATCACCTCTAAACCCGCCCAAGAAGGGCGGCCTTTACACCCTGGCTTGGATTTCACATCGCATGCTCCAGACTGCCTCTCCAAATCTGCTCAGGCAGGTTGGACAGAAACATAGGTGGATTGTCAAGTGGATTCAAAGTGTAATTTTCCAAATTTGATTTTGACAAGTAATAAAATGCTTTGGAATGTCATTTTTTGATCCCACATGCATAAGAAGAATGTAATTTGTCATTGAAAATCTTTTTAAGTCCTAATTTGATGTGTTTCCTTGTGTAGGTAAGTGGTGGAAGTGCAAAGGAAGGAAGAGTGTTGTTCCGAGCTCATGAGGAAGACGTCAACGCCATGTAGAGAGGAGCTTGTCCAAGATTGATCAAGGTTACAAGTGTTGTTCATCATCAAGAACATCATCTGTACGAGGCGAGGACCAGTGGAAGGTTGTCACTTCACTATACATCTTGAAGAAGGTCATCATCCAGAAGCTCACATTTCATGCGCCAGACAAGAAGAACTCTCATCATGCACCAGTCTACTTCATGAGTCCATGCAAGAGTCCAGAGTCTTGCAAGAACATTACAAGATGAGAGATGAGCATGATCATCAAAGCGACTCATGAGTTACATCAAGACAACAAGAAGAAAATATTCTAAGTGAACATGAGGTGAACCAGACTAGTTCGTTTGAAGATGTTGAGGTGGCACGTACATATCATCAGGCCAATCGCATTTTGCCATGTCATTCATTCAAGAGGGCCCACCATAAAGATGCTTTAAAGGTGCTTATCACATTGAGAAACGTGCCTTCCTTGCCTCTATCATGTCTAAAAATAGCAAATTTTGTAACAAACTGCTTTGTCTCAATCTTAGCTGTTGATTGCTAAATCAATCTGGGCCATTCATTGTAATTCTTGAGCTCTATATAAGGCTCACTTCTCTCATTTGTAGATATGGAGACATTAGAGGATACGAGAAGATACATTAGATTAGAAAGGAGTAGAGTAGAGGAGGCTCTTCGAAGTCATTGAAGAGATATTGAGAGATTGTTGTAAAGATACACTTCAAGATTAATGCAAGCTCGTTGTTGAAAGTTTCATGGTGATTTTGTGATTTTGGAATGTTAGCATGGTCTTCATTGTCTCCAAGATGGTTAAGAATTGTTTCCAAAGTAGCTTAGTTGATAGATTAGAAGTTCATTGATGTAATGCATGTATGAATTGAATATTTGATCAACTCTTAGCTCATGCTTTTGACATCCATCACTGGTGGAGTGTTGTGTAAAGCTAGTCTGAGCTTCATCATAATTTGCTTAAGTTCGGTTGTGGATGCTTGTTTGAGTTGCGCCGTCCAATGGGTGCTTATACGAGTTTTCATGATTTGAAAACCATTCGCTAACCTTAGGAGATTGCATCTACTCCATGTAGTTGTAGGCATTGTTGGCGAAGTGGAGTTAGGTTTATTGAGGAGTTTGTCTATTCATGTAGCATCATTGCCTCATTGACCTTAGATTAGTTTCTTTAAACCCTTATCTTTTGCCTTTTCTTTTTGTAGTTGATTAGAAGAAGTTCCATTTCACAAGGAAAGAGTACATATTTGAATGGAGTGATGAATAAATTCTGCGTAAGTCCCTTTGTGTAAACAACATTATCACATCATACCACCGAGGCTATCCATTACAAATCACATACAAGGAACCTTGGAGTGCTCTTGTTTGATCACGTAGTTTAGCATTCGAGACGCTTTGTTCAAGAGAGGATAGAGCACTTGGTGTTTTATTCTAATGTTGTTGTCAAGAAAACATCATCAATAGTCCATTTGTTTGAGGGTGATAGCTAGTGCTTGGAGTCAACTCTGTGCCTGGAGTCAACTCTGTGTCTGTTGATTGAAAAAGTTCTTGCCAAAACAAACTAATGAATCTTCTGTCCTTGTCACTTACAATGTTTTTTAGACAGCCCATGTAATCTAAACACCTCACTAAAAACAAATCAGCCACTTGAGAAGCTCTATATTTGAAAGACATAGCATAGAAATGAGCATATTTAGTGAGTCTATCCACCACCACAAAGATACAATCCTTACCCTGTACTCGTGGAAGGCTGATGATGAAATCCATAGAAATGCTCTCCCATTTCTGATTTGGAATGGGTAGGGGCTGCAACAATTTAGCTTGAAAAGTTTGTTCTACCTTGTTTTGTTGACAAATCACTCTCTAACATGCTTCAAAACATCCCTCTTGAGGCCCTTCCAAGAAAACTCTTCTGTCACCTATCTATGTCTTGTAGTACCCTTGATGACTAGCCAAAGGAGTGTCATAATATGCTCTCACAATCTTCTCTTTCATCTTTGATCTTGGGACAAGGTACACTCAGTCCTTATAGAGAATGAGCTCCTCAACCACCTTGTACCTGTCATCTTGCAACTGGCCTTCCAAGATGTCAATAGAAAATGCATTGTTGGCATACTCAACTAATATAGACTCTCTCCAATCAACATAAATGTCAGTCATGGAGCATAAATAAGGCCTCCTAGATAATGCATTAGTCACCACATTATTCTTCCCCTTAACATACTCAATATCAAAATCATAAGCCGACAACTTACTTACCCACTTTTGCTGCGTATCATTCAAATCTTTCTGATTGAGGAAGAACTTCAAACTGTTATGATTTGTCTTCACCACAAATCTCCTGCAAACCAAATACTGCCTGAACTTAGCCAATGCATGCATGATGGCTAGCATCTCTTTGTCGTAAATAGAGAAATTCCTCTCGGACTCCTTGAGCTTTTGACTCTCAAAAGCTATAGGATGTTTGTTTTGCATCAATACCTCTTCGATACTTTCTCTTGAAGCATCACACTCCAAAACAAATGGAAGTGAAAAATCTGGAATAGCTAAAACAGGGCATGAACTCATTACGTCCTTAAGCTTATCAAAAGCATCTTGTGCTGAATCACTCCAAAAGAAATCCCACTTCATCAAGTTGTTCAATGGGGCAGCCAACTGTGAGAAACCTCAGACACATCTCTTGTATTAATTGCACAAGTCCCCCAAACCCTCTCAAATGTGATATAGTTCGGGGTTGAGGCTAATCCACTATTGCCTTAATCTTCTCCTCATCCACACCGACTCCTTGGGCGCTAATCTTACGCCCCAAATATAAGATCTCAGTCATCTCGAACTCACACTTGGATGCCTTGGCGAAAAGTGACTGTTGCTCAAGAATGCCTAGCACCTCATTTATATGCCTCAAATGGTCCTCCCAAGTCTTACTATAGATCAATATGTCATCAAAGAAAACCAATACAAATCTTCGCAATTGCTTAACAAATCCCTGGTTCATGCAAGACTGAAATGTGGCGGGTGGGTGCATTAGTCAACCCAAATGGCATGACTAGGAACTCGTAATGTCCATAATGACACTTGAAAGTTGTTTTACGCACATCCTCCTCTCTCATCCTTTTCTGATGGTACCCATATCACAAATCAATCCAGGAGAAATACATTGTGCCATGAAGCTTAACTATCAACTCATCGATCCTAGGGATTGGTTAGCGGTTTTTGATTGTCTTCTTGTTGAGTGCCCTATAGTCGATGCACATCCTCATTGTATCATCCTTCTTAACCAACAACATTGATGAAACAAAAGGGCTAGAACTTGGTCGTATGTGTCCCATATCCAACAACTCCTTAATCGTCTTCTCGATCTCTTCCTTGTACCTTTTTGGATGACGATAAGGTGTAGTGATGACTGGTTTGGATCCCTCCTCTAGCTCTATTTGGAGGTAACCCTAGAGGTATGTCGCTGAAGACCATGTTGTGCTTGTTCATAATGGACTGAATAACCACATGAGTAGACTTTTCACCGATGGGTGAAAACTCATTCGTGATCAGACACTATGCCACCCCATCTACTTGCCCTCTGCGAAAAGCTCTCTCCATCTTCTTGGGTGTAACAGCCCTCAGAGCTCCATTAGACAAACCCTAAAGAACCACCTCCTTACCCTCCGATTTAAATCGCAACTCCATAGTTTGATAGTACTGGGTAAACTCATCAAGTGAATGCAACCACTGCACACCCAAAACTACATTTGTCTCACCTATGCCAACCACACAGAAGTCATCGCGAACTCTGTGCCTCTCCAAGGTGATGTCAAGTTGCTGAATCCTTCGTGTACATGGAATAGTGAATTCATCGGCCAAAATCAATTGAACCCCTTAAAGTTATCTGTCTTCAACTTCATCTTAGTGACTAAACTCTCATCAATGAAATTATTGGTAGCTCCACTATCAATCAGGACTGTCACGTTATGACCTTGCAGTACTCCATGAACTTGAAAATGATGATACCTAGGTGCTCTTGAAAGAGGAGCAAGTGTGCCTCCCGAAGAGTCTCCTTCTTCCTCATGATCCTCCACATCCACTACAACCTCGGCTTCTGGTTCTTTTGTCTTTGAATCATCATCTGAAACTACCTCTATGAAATGCACCTGTCCCTTCCCCAAACATTTATGCCCAATCACGCACAACTCCTTGCATGAGAAACATAGTTTCTTTCTTTGAAGTTCATTCTTTGTCTTTTCATTCCTATTGGGTCTTGGAGGCAATGCCTTGGGTGGAGGGAGATTCCTTTAGAAGGGTTTCTTTTGCTGCCCTAATGGAGATGGTTGGGGTTGAACTTGCTTTTAGCCACCAAATCTTCTAAGCTCAAAGCTCTCCTGATGGCCTCCTATAACAATCCTGGCTCAAATGCCCTCACCAACCCCTTGAGTGAATCATGTAGGCCTTCCACGAAAAGCACTTTGAGTCTCCTCTTTGTCACATTTGTAACCATCACTGAAAGTCTTTGAAACTTTGCTACATAGTGATCAACTGATACTTCCTATCTCAATTGTGCTAACTCTCTGAAGTAAGTCTCTGGATCCTTCCTATCAAACCTCTCTATCAATCTTTGACTGAACTCCTCCAAAGTGGTAATGGAACCATGCCCTTGTGTCACTATGCCATGGTACCACCATTCATGAGTTACACCCTCCAAATGTAGAGAAGCAAACTTAATGGCTTCTTCAAACATGGGATTCAATGAGAAATATGTATCCAACTTCTGTAACCATGCCCTAGCTAAACAATTGTTTGATCCGTCATATGTAGGTATAGTGATCTTTCCCAAACGTTGTTGTATGACTCTATGGTTCTGCTCCTCATACCTTCTCCTCCTATGCCCATTTCTTGTTTTCATTTCATAATACTCAATGGACATGTCATGATAGACAACTGGGTTTAGGGCATTATATTCAGCATGATACCTTGCGATTTCATCCTCTTGTCGTGGCCGTATGAGTTGTTCTTCCTCAAAGGGGTCTGCCTCTTCTCTTTGTAAAAAATTGGCTCTGAATGTCTTCGTGGGTGGGTTAATTGAAACCCTGTCATTAGCTGTGTTACTTCCTTTTGCAAAATTTTGATTGGGTTTACCAACACTCCATTGTTGATTCACCCCCCTTAGGACTCGAGCTATCTTTGCCATAGAGTCTCTCATAGAGGATTGAAATTCTCTATTTTCCTTGACGATTTCCTGGATATTTTCTTCATTCTTGTCACCATAGTTTCCTCTTTCTTCTTTTCCCGTCATTGGTACCTGATATCCCTATCACTCTTGTGTATGAATCTGCATTACAACAGTCCTAGAGGCTAGCAAGAAGACTGGCTCTGATGCCACTGAAATATCCCTAAGTATATTTTGTTAGTAATCCTCTCACAGCAGGATACCAGAATTTAATTTGAACAATTTAAATTCAAACAATGCATTGCATCAGAGACTTAGTGAATTGCCATAATCATATTTAGACATCATTCATATGAGTTCCAAATGGTGAGATATAGATTTGCTCAAAGGCAAATTACAATGCCATGATTTGTGTAAATAGCGGACTTACATTCCGCGCCCTTCAGTACAAATCAGAGAACCGAGACTCTCCAAGACTCGCCTGGACTCGGCGAGTCCCGAGCCAAGTGACCCTAGACGAGTCCTGGGGACTCGGACTCGGCCTTGGCTTGAAAACTCGCTAGACTCGCCGGTTCCAAGCGAGTCTCATCAGGGAGACTCGGCCGGCGTAAGCTGAGGATAAAAGTTAAAAAAACATAAATCTAAAGTTAAAAACTTGATTTTTTTTGGACTTATATTACCTCTACTACACTAAAAGCAACTTATTTCATTTTGTTGGCAAAATAGGAGTTGAAAAGAGAGTTGTGAGGAAAAAAAGAGTGCATTGTAGGGCAAACAACAAGGAGGTAGATGAAAAATCCATCAACAAATCGCATTCGGGCAGCTTTATACTCATAGTTGGTGCATCGAGAGCTCTCTACCAGCGATTGGAAGGAGTTTGCATTTCATTTCAAGTTTCATTAGAGAAGGTAAGCTTGATTTTGTTTGTTTTTCTTGTGTTCTTTTAGCAAAAGTTGCATTGTTTTCTAAAATTTCAATTTTTTTTTGGAACAAAGTTACAAACCCTAATTTTTTTTGAACATTCAACAAACTTAGAAACCCTACCGTTTGTTTTGGAACAATCAACAAACCCTACATTTTTTTTGAAACAAACCCTACATTGTTTTTTGTATTAGTTTAATAACTATAAATGAATTCACAAATGTTCATTTTTTTGTATTTATGTGTTATTGCAGTAGCCTTGATTTCAAATTCAAATTATATTTTCCACAATGTCTAACTCTACAAACCCAAATCGAAAAGATCCAGCTTGGAAACATGCTGAAATTTTTCCCAGGCAAAAAAAAGGAGAGGCAAAATGTTTCTATTACAAAACAATTTTTCATGGAGGCATTAATAGATTGAAATACCATCTTGCACGTATACCCATCCATGATGCTGTGGGATGCCATCAGGCACCTGTTGAGGTTGTTCGTAAGGTGCAAGTACAATTAAAAACATTTGAAATGAAAAAAAAATTGAAAAAGAGGCAAAGGAAGGAGTTGGCGTGCATTGGTGGTGTTGGAGAGGCTTCTTCCAAGTCTCCATTTCATCCTAGTGCTAGTGCTTGTGCTAGTGTTGGTGCTAGTGCTTGTTCTAGTGCTTCTGCTAGTGCTAGTGCTGCCACGAGTGGTAGTGGTAGTGGGAGTATTAGCATTGGTCCTAGAGTTCCTAAATCTAGGTTGGATTCATTTTTGTGCCACACACTACTCCTGGTTTCCAACCGTCGCTTGAGAGCATGGGTTGGAACAAGGAGGCACATGATGCAACTAGACGAGCAATTGGAGACTTTTGGTACTATTCCACCATTCCATTTCTATTACCGAGAGTAATTGGTAAAATATTGAATGAATTAACAATGAGCAAATCGCTCAATAAAAAGATAGATGAATTTACAAAAGAGGCAAGTTTCTTAAATAGAAACTGTAGAAAATCTGTTAACAGCTAAAATACATGATTGACCATTAAATACTAAATAGCATAAATAATTACATAATTATTCTAATACCCTCCCTTAATGGTCAATCTATCAACTACACCAAGAGACCCCTTGAATTTTACAAACTTATCTGGACCAAGGGACTTGGTGAGGATATCGGCTGTCTGATCCTCCGTCGGAACATAGAGCAACTGAACTGATCCGTCTTCAACAAGCTTTCTGATGAAATGACAATGAGTTTCTACATGCTTGGTTCTTTCATGGAAGACTGGATTTTTGGCAAGTTTGAGAACTCCCTAATTATCACAGAACAAGGGAGTCGGACCTGCTTGAGATATTTGCATATCAGCAAGCATCTGGCGAAGCCAAACTGCCTCACAAGCTGCCTTAACTGCTCCTCGATACTCTGCTTCTGTCGAGGAGAAAGCCACTGCCTGCTGCTTCTTACTAGTCCATGTGACTGCACCGGATCCCAAATTGAACACATGCCCAGATGTGGATTTCCTGTCATCAACTGAACCTGCTCAATCTGAGTCTGTGAAATCACTGAGTCTAGGATCATGACTCCTTAAGTAAAGAAGTCCATAGTCAGAAGTGCCCTTCACATAATGCAGCACACGCTTCGCTGCTACCCAATGATCAGCCTTGGGGGCTATCATGAAGCGTGAAATGTAGCTCACTGCAAAACTGAAGTCAGGTCTAGTGGCAGTGAGATAGATGAGGCTGCCCACTAGTTGCCTGAACAATGATTCATCTACTACAGGTGAGTTTGACTTGGCTGACAACTTAAGCCCTTTTTCCATGGGTGTGGAGGCAGGTTTGCAATCCTGCATACGAAACTTATTTAAAAGACTTCGAGCATACTTAGACTGGGAGATGAAGATACTGCTCTCAGTCTGCCAAACCTCAACACCTAAGCAGTAATGCAAGAGACCCAAATCTGTCATGTCAAATGTGCTGGACAAATCCTGTTTGATCTCAGGGATCAAATGTGCCGAGCTACCAGTAATGATCAGGTCATCCACATAGACAACAAGAATCAGAATATCACTACCAGTGCGTTTGACATACAAATTAGAGTCAGATGGACTCCTCTGAAAGCCATGATCTGTGAGGTACTTATCTATCTTGATGTACCAAGCTCGAGGAGCCTGTTTCAGGCCATAGAGTGCTTTGACCAATCTACGTACCTTGTGTTCTTGACCAGCAACCTTGAACCCTGGAGGCTGCATCATGTAGACTTCTTCCTTCAACTCACCGTTGAGGAAGGCACTCTTAACGTCCATCTGATGGACTTTCCAACCAAACTGGGCTGCTAAGGCAAGGACAAGCCGAATTGTACTCATCTTGGTTGTAGGAGCAAAAGTCTCCTCGTAGTCAATGCCTTCCTTCTGTGAGAACCCCCTAGCAACGAGACGAGCTTTGTACTTGTCAAGGGTTCCGTCAGCTTTGTATTTCACCTTGTACACCCATTTACAACTAATGGGATTCTTCCTTGGAGGAAGATTAGAAAGGACCCAAGTGTGATTTTTCTGAAGACTCTGGTATTCAGACTCCATAGCCTTTTCCCACTCAGGAATTCCTTTAGCCTCTGAATGTGTCTGAGGCTCATAGACATTGTGAATGTTGGCCATGAGAGCAAAGTTAACTGTATGCTGCTGTTTGCTCTTGTTTCTGGATGATCTACCCTCAATGAGCTCATCGTCATGAAGATCTCTTATAGTCTTAGCCCACCATTTAGGCCGGAGAGTAGAAGTGCCAACATTGGATGTGACAGGAGGAGCCGGAACAGGGGCATCAGGTGGAAGATCAACATCATCCGGAGGAAATTCGGGTTGAGCATCATCAAAATCAGAATCTGCATCATCATCCCTCCCATCAGGTGGACCTAACGGAAGAGAACACCCAAATCAGCAGCTTGCAAAGGCTGATCCTTAGAATGTTGCACAGACGAGGAAGAAAAAGGTCCTCGTTCTTCATCAAAGACAACATCCCGGCTGAAGGTAAGACGATCAGTATCAATATCAATCAACCGGTAAGCCTTATGGTTGTCACTGTACCCTATGAACATAAGCTTTTGACTCTTAGAATCCAACTTGGAGCGCTTGGTATCTGGAATCCATACATAAGCTAAAGAGCCAAATATTTTCAAATGACTGATCCGAGGTTTGCGGCCAGTCCAAGCTTCTTTAGGAGTTTTCTCCTTAACAGCATAAGTCGGAGACCGATTAAGGAGATAGACGACAGTGTAGACTGCTTCTGCCCAGTATTTCTTAGGAACACTCCTGTGTTCTAACATGGAACGGGCCATTTCAGTGATTGTGCGGTTGTGCCGCTCTACAACACTGTTTTGCTGAGGAGTAAGGGTGTGGTTAATTGGCATTTGATGCCGTGTATGTCACAGAAGTTGGAGAAGTCAGTAGAACAAAATTCCGCCCCATTATCTGACCTAAGAGTGACTATGGAACAGCCAGACTCTTTTTCTACTAAGGCCTTAAACTTCTGAAATACAGTAAACACATCTGATTTTTGTCTGAGAAAGTACACCCACATTTTACGACTGAAATCATCAACAAAAAGTAAGAAATACCTGCAACCAGTAATAGAAGGTGTATTCATTGGCCCACATACATCAATGTGAACCAACTGTAGTACCTTGGAGGCTCGCCATGAGTCACCAGTCTGGAACGGTGTCCGATGTTGCTTCCTAGCCTGACAAGCTCCACAAACACCATGATGCTGGGTCTGGATCTCAGGTAAATCGGCTCCAAAGCCCTCCCGAGATAGCTGAGAAAGATAGTGCACATTTAAGTGCCCATAACGCTGATGCCAAAGACTGGTGATGGAAGAATTTCGGGCTGCCATGGCTAACTCTGGAGAATCACCTGAATCCACAAGTCTGTATAGACCATGATCCTCAATACCAACAGCCACAGTGCTACGAGTCTCCCGATCAACAATAGAACATTTGTGTGTACTGAAAACCACATCCAACTGAGGGGAGTGCCGCATGATCTGACTGACAGAGAGAAGATTAAGTTCCATGCCAGGAACATAGTAGACATTGAGGAATATGAGATTCCTCCCACTAGACTGAATCTGAACAGTGCCCTTACCGACAACTGTATATTCTTCTCCTCCACCAAAAATAATTGAGTCACTGAAGGGAGTAAAGTCTGTAAACCAATCACGTCGATGAGTGAAGTGACGCGAAGCACCTGAATCAATGTACCGGGCAAAGGATTTCACATGATCTGCAGGTCTTTTAGCCATAAAAGCATAAAAGGCAGATTCCTTCTGCTCAGTGTGTTCGGCAATATTTGCTTTCTGCTGAAAACCTCCCTGCTTCTTCTGTTCAGAAGCCAAACGCTGACGACAATCCTTTTTGATGTGACCATATTTATGACAGTAATTACACTGAATATTCTTTTTCTTGTTGCTGTCCTGAGGGTGACCTGAGCCTTTCTGCTGTGGAGGCTAACTTTTGCCTTTATTCTGAGCCTGAAACTTGGCTGCAAAAGCTTGCTCTAAAGAGGACGAAGAAGCACTACTACCAAACTGTTGTTTCCAGCGATCCTGCTGCAAGAGGATAGTACAGAGTTCTGGAAACTTCAGATCAACATTAGCTGATGTAATGTTGAGAGTCTGAATGAAATGTTCATAGGACTTAGGTAGACTTTTCAAAGTGATCACAACCATGCCTTCTTCCTCCATTTTTCGACTAATAGCCTCTAGCGGATCTCTGATCTCCTGGATCTTGTTCAGGTGCGTCTGCAAAGATGTCTTCTCATCCATCATGATAGAAAACAGTATATTTTTCAGGAAGAACGCACGGCTCTTGTCGGAAGTTTCATGCAAACCCTTCAGATGGTCCCGAATCTCCTTTGCTGTCTTTCCAGCCGGAATCTGAGGTAGCTGATCATCTGTGACTGACAGCTTAATGAGCATTACTGCTTCACGAGTTTGTTCGTCAAACTTATCCTGGTCTTTACCCGCCGTTGCTGGACGAGTAGTAGTGCCTAGAATGATTTGAGTGAGGCAGCGATATTCAAAGATGGTCATCATTCGCTGCTTCTAGGTATTATAATTTTTGCCATTAAATCGTTGACTGCCTTCCAACATGATGTTGGTCAAACTCGCCATTTTGCACGCTTTTTGAGGCACGAAAAATGAGGTACTGAGATGGTGGAATACACGGAACCTGAAGCACAAATTCCAATGCATAGGATGTTGAGGCAATTTATAGGCACAAACTTCGAGACATCCGTCAACACAAATTTCAAGGCACAGATTTCGAGGCACCCAAAAAAATTCGACAGGTACCCAAAAATTGTCTCGAAAAACCCACCAAGAATCTGCAATCGAAAAAGTTTTTGGACTTGAACTAGAGGGTCAAACCCTAGCCGAAAATTACAGAACCCTAGGCGGCTATTGGCAGCCATGAAAACATAGAACAATGTTTCAAAAAATGCGTCACAGAGATCGCAGGCCGAGATTTAGACAAAACGTGGCACAAAATCGCGACCAAGTTTATGATCGTTGACCAACGGTTGCAGAAAAAACGCGATCGCCAGAATCAAAACCACGACCACATAGGTCTGCAAATCGCGTCCTCCAAAAACCAGAAAACCGCGACTGAGAAGAAAAACGTGAGCGGAGGGAGGTGAAATCTCGAACAGGGGAGACAGAGCCCTAAACGGTGCTCAGAAAGAACAGGAACCCTACCACAAACGGAGTGCGAGGGTCATAAATCTTAAGGCACGAAAAAAACCAGAAAACCCTGGCGGCCGACGTCTCTAAAAGAAACGTATACAGAACTCGCTAGAGAGAGTTCGTGACCAGGAACTTGGAGAGAAGAGAAAAAAATCGTGTTGAGGCATGGACCAACTAGGACTCGAACCTAGGACCTTCCATTCGCTGCTAGAGTGCTCTACCACTGAGCTACTGGCCCCTCTTGGACCAGTCCATCGTCGGTCCGGGTGTGGCTTATTTCCAACACCAACACCCCCCTTTAAGCCACACCTCTCGTGTGCTTGGGGCTCCTAGCCTGGGCCTGGCTCTGATACCATGTTGAGACATGGACCAACTAGGACTCGAACCTAGGACCTTCCATTCGTTGCTAGAGTGCTCTACCACTGAGCTACTGGCCCCTCTTGGACCAGTCCATCGTCGGTCCGGGTGTGGCTTATTTCCAACACCAACAAATCGATCTTCAAAACACTTAAAAATTTCTTTCGAAATTTTAGAAGACAATTTTTTTTTTAAAAAAATTTCCAGGTTCTAGCTCTGATACCATATTACGGAGAGTAATTGGTAAAATATTGAATGAATTAACAATGAGCAAATCGCTCAATAAAACGATAGATGAATTTACAAAAGAGGCAAGTTTCTTAAATAGAAACTGCAGAAAATCTGTTAACAGCTAAAATACACGGTTGACCATTAAATACTAAACAACATAAATAATTACATAATTATTCTAATAATTCCATGCAACAAGGTAATTCTTTTGTTTGATTGTTTTAAAATTTATAGTTTGATTATTTCTCATGAATTTTTATATTTAAATTTTAGATGTATGTTGAATTCAAATTTAAAGTTAAACTCTCCATTTTACGTGTTAGGTCTCCTTTTGGGCAAAATATGGTTGATGCCATAAACTATTTGTGGGGCAGGGTTCAAAGGCCCTATTGAAGATGACTTAAGGGGCCCACTTTTGACACAAAAGGTGGCTGATGTAAAAGCTGAAATAGAGGAGCAACGCTTGGTATGGAGCAAGAAGGGTTGCATCATCATGACCGATGGTTGGACCGACAGAGGAAATAGGATGCTGCTGAATTTTCTTGTTTCCTCTGCAAGTAATTGTACTTCCCTCAATGCATTGAATAATTTGAAATTTGAATTTGTTTTAGTGATTAATATTTTTAATTTATATTTTATTGAACCATTGATTTTGCTTCTTTTTTCATGTGGCACCGTGTTCATCAAGTCAGTTGATGCTTCAATGCATGTAAAAAATGCCACATACCTTTGTGAGGCTATAGAGGAAGTCATATTTGAGGTGGGTGAGGAGAATGTGGTTCAAGTGGTGACCGATAATGCAGCAAATTATGTCGTTGCAAGTAGACTAATGATGGAGAGGCACCCAACAATATTTTGGACAACATGTGCCGCCCATTGCCTTGACCTCATATTGGAGGATCTTGGCAAGCTTCCATGGATCAAAACATGTGTGGATATAGCCAAAAATATTTGCAAATTTATATACAATCACACATGGGTCCTTAGACTAATGAGGCAATACACGAGGTTGAGGGAGTTGGCTCATCCTGGTATCATCAGATTTGCTACTAATTTCATCATATTACAAGCCTTGATTTGGTCAAAAGGAGCTTTGAGACGTATGTTTGTTGTTGAGGAGTGGACTTCCTCATCCTATGCTACTTCCACCATAGGGGTTGAAGTGGCAAATTACATTTATGATGAGCCAGGCTTTTGGAAACCTGCTGCAGAGATTGTGAAGGTAACCGTAAAATTTAATTCTAGCATTCTACATTATGTTTTACTTATAATTTTTATTCATATTTTTCTTTTATTTGTTTAACTTTATTTTCGTTCACACTTAAGTTAATGTTTCACAATATTTATAGTTCACCGAGCCCTTGGTAGTTCTACGAGTTGCTGATGGGGAGAAGCCCACAATGGGCTACATATATGAGGGCATGGATAGGGCCAAGGAGGCCATTAGATCCATCTATGGGGGAGTTGAGGGTAAGTATCGTCCCATTTGGGAGATCATTGATAGGAGA
This sequence comes from Cunninghamia lanceolata, assembly GCA_027924645.1. Taxonomy (NCBI): domain Eukaryota; kingdom Viridiplantae; phylum Streptophyta; class Pinopsida; order Cupressales; family Cupressaceae; genus Cunninghamia; species Cunninghamia lanceolata. Next base: position 11,031,709 of record BSBN01000388.1, on the reverse strand, counting down.
TGGCACCGCCAGTTTCACAAGCCCCTCAATGCAATCGCTTATTTCCTAAATCCGGCATTCCAGTTCTGCCCAGATTTCAAGGCAGATGATGAGGTTCTTGGTGGGCTCTACTTAGTGATAGAGCGGAAGGTGCCTGCTGTTATCACATAGATAGTCCATGAGATAGAGGCCTTTACTGATGCACAAGGAAACCTCTTTTCTCGTCAAATGTGCAGAGAGTAGGACGACATTGCAGCCAAGTAAAAATATATTTAAGGGCATAGTTTTCCTCTTTTTATATTATTATTAAATGTTGAAACTTGAGACTTAAAATTGGAAATGAGATTGATTTTTTTTCTTTTCTCATCTTAGATAGATGGTGGCAAATGTTTGGTGCTAAAACACCAAACCTTCAGAAGATTGCCATTCGCATATTGAGCTAGCCATGCAGTGCTTCAGGTTGTGAGCGCAATTGGAGTATGTTTGAGCACATACACTCTAAGAGGTGCAATAGATTGTCTATGGAGAGGTTGAATGATCTAGTGAATGTTCATTACAACCTTTGTCTTAGACACAGATAGATTTTTGACTATGACTCCATCCCAATCACATTAGACGAGGTCGATCCACAATCTAAGTGGATCACTGAGGCTACAGATCTTGTTTTTAGTGATTAGGACCTTGATTGGGTTGACCAGGCAGATAGAGACGCTGAGGCTGTAGCCATGGCAGAGGAGGAGGATAGAGCACGAGCATACACAGACACAATTGATGTTGGTGAGGGTGGCATGGAGGCATAGGCAGAGATTATGGCTGCTGCATCATTGAAGACCTACCATTTACGCCTTTGTAGGAAGGCGAAGGATGCAGGCTCCTTTGAGCCATAGACTTCTAGTTATTGTTTTGATATTTCATATTTGTTTGGAACATTTGATATCATGGATTTCATATTCCATGAGTTTTGTATACATTTGACTATATTTATATATCTAAGTGTGCTATTTCCTTAAGCAACTTAGCTACAATTTGCGTTTATACTTATCTGATCGATGTATACTTGTGTATCTGATCAAATTAGCTTCTATTTGATGATGTTATTGTATCTTTAAGGTTTATTTAATAAAGGGTTCATGAAACAAGTTTTAAATCCTTAAAAATCTCTAAATTTTTTGGGTTTTTCACTTTGCCGAGTTTGTACCGAGTCTGGGCGCCGTGACCCTCGTCGAGTGACCCTCGCCGAGTCCGAGTCTCGGAACTATGGTACAAATAGAGAAGTGGTAATTCTTATGGTGATCGATTTGCTAGCCTGACGTATCTCCACCCGCCTCCGAACCTCTAGGATTAAAAGAGTTATGGCATCGACTTACTCCTTGGTGACTAGCCATGGTGATAGAATCTTAGAATTCTGATGATTGTCAGTGCCAGTGCGTGTGAGGGTTTTGGTAGTGTTGGAGACACTGTAAGTGCGTCTAAGGATTCGTCGGACTGGTAGATTCTGTAGCCTATAGGCAAAGCCTTTGTTGTATCCTTGGATATATTGTGGTACGGGCTATGAAGATGCAACTAACTGGTGGTAAACCATTCAGTTTTACAATATGATAATGTGCATGCATCATTTTCTGGTGGTATTACCATCTAGAATTACAAAGATATGAAGTATGAACTACTGGCAATTATATTGACATGAAACTGATTGCAACACACTGATAAAATACTATGCTAAAATCAATAACACTACTGCAACACAAGAGATTAGTCCATAGATTAGGAAACACAAGAAGATTAGCTCACATTAACTCAGCAACTGGAGACTCCCATTGTCTGAATGCTACAAAAGTTTGAAATTGAACACAAAAGACCATAAATCTGACTGAACTGGAGATGACAAACTGCCCCAAACTAAACTTCACTGAAACTCTGCAAAATTACTGAGGAATTAGAATTGTACGGCCTGAAAACATGCTTTGTACGGCTTGCATGAACTCTAACACAACTGCTGCAATACACATTGGTGCTGTACGGACCCTTATGCTTAGGTTATGGCACCCAAATTAGACCAGAATCTGATCTTAAAAAGGCTGTGACTAATAATCTGCACTCTTATGCCTTATTTTAGATTGTACGGCCTCAAAACTCCATGGTATGACCCATTAAAGTCCCTTCAAGTGACTGCAAGAACATGCATAAACAACATGGTAGCACAAGTAGAGTGTACGGCTGGGGGAAAGGAATATTTTATAATCATAAATCAACAGCAATTCCTTCTTGGTCTCACTCACCTCACAAAGGAAGTTGTATGGTCTGTTGAAGGTCAACAAACATCATAAAATATCAATACGACCTACAAATACTTGGAACAACAACATGGCTTGGAATCTTTGATGGTACAGCCCAACAAGCATTCAAATGGTATGGCCTGTTCCTTTAGAATAGTACGGCCCCATTAAAAACTCTTTGAAAGCACACAATCAGCAATTGGAAACATTACTAGCAAATATAGTGAATGAAATTCACCCAGCACTCAAAAAACATAAAAAATTTCCATACTAGCATAATTGAGAAAAACTACAATCAATTTGGCACACTGGTGATTCCTGGATGAAATCACTCAAACTAGCTAAGAGGGTTTTCATCCCTGAAATTGGATTCACCAAAGGGTTTTCGTCCTCAGGCCAATGGAAGAACTCTTGTTCAACACAAAGCAAATAGAAATGAAATTAGCCAGAAAGAAGTTCTTTTGTGCATAGATACCCATTATAGTCTTCTGAGAGAAAATAATGTATTTTTAATTACTTGTCCTTTTTCCCTCAACTTAAGTGTCTAAAAGTGTCAATACCTATTGTACCCCATTCTTAACGACACTTTATAGTTTATAAACTCACTTTTTTAAAAACAATCTTTTTAATAATAAAACAGAAGTTGCTCTTTGAAAATATAATTTAGAGTTACTTTTTGAACAACTTATGTTTAATTATTAAAATATTTCCCTGATTCCACCCCTTTTAGCTTATGGGAAATCAAAGAAATAGGCTGAGGGTCTTCAAAAGACTTACCCTTGAGAAGGGGACATGACATCTTGATAGCCAATTGAAAATTCAGCTTAGTTTTTTATTTCCTTTATATTTTTGTTAGAGCCTTCGTGTGCATGGTAGTTCAGAAATTATAAATTTCAGGTTAGTTTTTACATTTACTTTTTAAAATTTTTTCTTTTTAGGGTTAAAAGACTTTTTTTTTTCTGCATGGATGTCTGTTTTGTGAGCCATATCTATGTAGTTCAATATCTTGTTGATAGGTTTACTGTACAACTGCCAGTCCATGTTTATCATGTTCAGGTATTAGAGCATTTGACCTGACAAGTGGATTTGACTATCCTATTTGACATCTTTCAGATTCATCAGAGACTTTGCATCTGCCATCATCCTTTTTATTCACATGTAATGTGAATGGGGATATCACAGTTGCCAAACTATTTGCGAAGAAAATACCCTAGTATTAACAACAGAATTGAGAAACCCCATTGAAGATTGCTGATGAAATTTACAACTTTTTCAATGGTGATGACTGGATACATCTGCATATGCTTTTCATAAATAACAGCTTGTTGACTGAGTATAGATGAATTTCCCATTCAACATGAAGCCTGATCAGGAGTTAGGAACTACTTCAGCCTTCCAGTTTTGTTCTGTTTGTGCATGCTCAAGAAAATGCTTCTTTCCTTGCTTTCCATTTTATCTTTTATTCAAGCATTATACTGCTAGCAAATAAAATAATACTTGTTTATGGATGTGCTGCACAGGAATTCACTACAGCCTTAGGAACCATAAAAACTACTAAAATCCCAATTGTTCTATTTCTATGTTACCAACTAGAGGGGGTTCACCTTACCCAATTGGGTATCTGTCAAAGCTACCCAGGATCTTAGTTTGCTTATTGGAACCTACCACAATACTTGGTGAGCTATGAAATGAGAACACGGACTAGAATGCTGCATATTACTCATTATTAATTCTCAAAAAATTGGTCAAATAAGAACTGGCCGGTTATAAAAGTTGACAGTGAATGCTTTTGACCATAGTTCCAAAACTCAGGACTCGGCAAAATGTCATCAGGCCAAAGGTTTGACTTGGCATATTAGAAGAATCCATAAATTAATAAACTAGCCTTAAATTTTAAATAACTGGCAAAATACTGTTAAAAAAGTAAAATAAAAAAATTTAATTCTTGTATAGCTAGGAAAATTGTCAAAAATTTGCTCAAATCCACAACAATGGAAAAATATTTGAATAAAAAGAAATTGGAAAGAAGAAAAGTTTCTGCTAACTGGAGAGTTTCTGGAGAGTAACCGGGGAAAACTCTGCAAAAAACTCACAAAAAACTTGGTGAGTACTAGGCAGGCGAGTTTCTGGCAAGTAACTTCCAGGGCACTTTTGGAATGAGAGTCTGCGAGTAACTAGCAATTTTTTTAAGCCATGTTTTTGACTTATAAAATTTTTTGTGCTGGATGTTCTTTCCTTATGTGTGAATGGTGATGTTTTCCAGATATGTTTGTCACTTGTAAAGAATGACTATTACCTAATTGCTGGTTGAGATGGTTTCTGAAAGTTCAGAATATCAAATTCAGAGTATTATTTTGGAATTAACATTGCCATGTACGTTCAGCTTGGTTTTGGTATGGAATTTTATTGTGATGTATATATTTTGTGCAAAAGCAGTGGGTGGTTAGTAATCAACTAATTGGTCACATTGATGCTTGCAGTCATTGGATTTTACCTCCGCTTTGAAGATGACAGTGTCGAATCTGCAAAAGTGGTAAAACAGTGGAATGTGAGGATCATATCGGTAATGATATCAAGATGTTATTCAAAATGGTTGAAGTTTTTCTTGAAGTTTTTATGGTGTAATATTTTTGTAAATCCATTGTTTTTTTTTCCTTAAATGGATAAAGTCAACTTTAATGCATTTTGTCATGTGTGTCCTCATTTTGGTCTCATTGCTTTTTTGGTTATTTGCTACAGCTTAGCAAACATAGGCGGCATCAGGACAAGACTGCAGCTTTGGAAATTTGGGATAGGCTAGAAGAATTCATGCGGTCAAGGAGGTGTAACTCTAATTTTTAAATAACAGTTTTATTGCGGCTAAGGGTATAGTCTATCTGTTGTGCTTTCTAAAATATCTCTTCACAGCAAATTATCAACTGCCATACAAATTCTTACAAAAAGAGAAAATTTGAATATGAGGATTTTCCTATAGAGATATAGTTTTGCTGCAAATTCAAGTTTGATAATATTCTTGAGTTTGTATAAGCAAAATGAGTGGGAACTTGCAGTGGAGATCAGTTCATGCATTTACTCTGCTACTCAAGGATAGATGTGCATTTTTATAAGCACTGTAAAGTCCTATGGCATCTGGAGCAGGCAATAAGTGTAGCATATAGCAAGCATTTGTAAACCTGTTAGAGATATCTCACTTTGGGCACAACGGAATATGAGAACTTCAGGATCAAGATAGACTAAGGACACTAGTTTCAAAAAGAATTGTACCTTACAACTTACAAATTAGAATTTTATATTAAGTTTTGCAATGGCTGTCATAGCCACATAGATACTTTAATTGAAGGTTCCACATCAATGGAAGTTTCTAGTAAGAAAGCTGATTTGTCTGATGCCCATATATGATTAGATCTTTGATGATTGGAAGCGTTATTTCTTTTTGCCTTATTTAAGTGAATTTATTTAACCAATAAATTCTTAGAATATTATTAGTTGGAAACAAAAGTAGTTGATCACTTCAAGGATGATTTGCTATTATGATTACTAAGGGACATTATGTTTTGTTTCTCCATAGAGATTATTTTTGCATTCATTCATCAATCGACATCTTCAACTTCGTACTCTTGGCATCAACATGGTGGTATTTAATATATTTTCAAGCTCATTACATTATACCTACTGCAAGGATCTGTGAAATCATAATTCATGAATAGGAGCTATTGTAGTGCTGAACCTTGAGGTAATATTGTCTGTACCCTAATACTTCAAGTCCTTCACCTTTACACCACTACTCTGTGGATTAAAACCTGTTTTAAGCATGAGTTCTAGAAATATAAGAAAACCAAACACAATTTTGGCTTTTTGCCATTGTTCTAAGAGAGGAAAACAAAAGAATTGGTATTTACTATATTTTCAAGCTCATTACATTATACTTTCTGCAAGGATCTGTGAAATCATATTTCATAGATAGGAACTATTGTAGTGCTGAACCTTGAGGTACTATTGTCTGTACCCTAATACTTCAAGTCCTTCACCTTTACACCACTACTCTGTGAATTAAAACCTGTTTTAAGCATGAGTTCTAGAAATATAAGAAAACCAAACACAATTTTGGCTTTTTGCCATTGTTCTAAGAGGAAAACAAAAGAATGAGAAACATATTTATCACTTTTTTGTAATTATGAAATAGAGATAAAATATTATTCCTTCTAATTATTTTTCATGGATTCTAAATGCTGTTGGTGAGCAATAGGATACAGAACATCTTTAATAGTAATTTCCTTGAAGTCTGCATCATCTGCGTTGAAGGATTGTGCAGTCTCTAATTGTCACACAGTTTGATGATTTATGTAGTTTGGAGTTACGGTTGGAGCGCAGCGCTCTCTCTCTCTCTCTCTCTCTCATGCGCACACACACGCGAGGTAGTGTAGGATTAGATAAGATTACTTTTTAATGTTATTTTAAGCTAAACACAAAGAAAAGGATTAGATACGATTACTTTTTAATGTTATTTTGAGCTGAACACAAAGAAATGAGAGAGGCACGCACTTGACAACACAACCTCCTAAACTAAAAATTTGCCCTGATTCTTGCCTTAAAGGTGCCAAGAACATTCTTCGATTCCCCACTTGTAATGAAACTACTTGCACAAGAGAAGAATATAATAGGAAACAAGAAGCAAATACTTGATAATAATAAGCCACTTCGAGGGGGCAGCCTTCAAAAGCCTTCAATAAGAACCAAATTTGCAGTACGATGCTTAACAACTACTCACTACCTCTGTCATGTCCCTTCCATGACAAGAAATTAATATTATTACTATTATTAATAAAAAATGTTTTTTAACACTATATTAATAAGACAATAATTTAAATATATTAATTAAGTAATGATATTAATATAATAATAATGCTCTTGTTTTGGGCGGTGATTTGAACATTTGGAGGCCGACTTGGTTCTTTTAGATTGACCAAACAGGTATAAGAAGAAGACATCATTTCGTTTGGAAGGTATGCTATGTTATGATATTTTCGTTGAATTTTTAGTACTGGAGTCTCCTGGGATGAAAACCTTGGGCAACTTGGAAAGGTGGGATGAAAACCTTGCCCTTCCTCTTTGTGAACAAATTCTTTCTTTCATTGAGTTTGCAAGAGCTTCAACTGGTTCGACTGTTTCAGATTGGAGATCAATTGAAGGCATTCCAAGGAATTATTTCTTTACCAGTCATCCTCAACTCAACCGCTGATTCTGGAATCAAAATTGATCATTTGGGACAAGGTTGCGAGATTTTCTAGAAGAGCATTTTAGCGCAATATACAGTGGTCGTTGGCATAGTCTGGAGCGGCACAATTTCAGTCAGCAGGCTGGGTTGCGCTCATCACCATTCATACACTCGGGCGTGGCTTATCACAGAAGCAAACTTTGAGTTGGATGTTTTTGGCGAGCCCAGCATTGCACATTCAGTTCCGATCATACAAGTGGGAGTGTTAATTCAGAGGAGTAAATATTTGGGGATAAGCACCACCTCACATCCCACGCGGGGTCATTGGATGTTTGTTTATGGTGTCTTCAACACACAGCAACCCAGTTCAGCGTGGAAACCCTAGCGCAGTACTGAGACAAGTTCAACCGGACTACCTACATAGAGCACATCATCTTACACATTGGGAGTGACTCCAGGGAGTTAACATTAAGATTCCCCTATCTTTTGAAGGATTGCTGGCGTGTGATCCCTGAGAATAACATTATATCTTGCCTTTGTTTAAGCCGCAGACCATTGATCCTGGTACAGATAAATTTGTAAACTGAATCTGGTGATATTGACCATGCTTTGTTACTAAACTGAACTGCTACAGTTTATATCCGAATTTCAGTTATTATTCTCTATACATACTGAGGAACAATCAATACTAAGTTTATGTTCTTTACCATATTATTATATCAGTTAGCAGTCTCCTGTTGGATAATGAATTAAGTTTTCTCTGCAAGTGCAAGTTTGGTTGATAGGTATAAAATTAACAAAGGGATATTTCAACCTCCTATATATAGGCAGCATTAGGCAATATTAGTACTCTTATCCCAGTGAGGCTGACCTAGCTTACAATAATTATACTTTAGAGCTCATAAAGGACTCAATTAAGGATAATGTGAGCTAGAGTTGGTTATCACATATCCTAATACAATCAATAGGTTAAGGACGTAGCAGATAGACGAAAACAGAACCAGCTTGTATACCTTCTTAATAATATTGCAAACAAGTTGTCATTCACCAAGAAGATGATGGTGTTTGATTTGACACTAATGATTTGTGTCGAGCCCAGAAGTTGCATGGAGGGCAATTTACAAACTATTCAAGGGAGTGTTATCCCTAGAATTTGTCAAAAACAAACTTGTTAGGGGCAGCATGTAGGACTTTACTCAGTCCAACCCTTGTAGGGTATGGTTCTCTTCTCTAACTACCTGAGAATATACGATGGTGAAATTTAGAGCTTTACATACATATTTAGAATGGATTCGCTGAGAGATGTAACATTTATAAATATTCAAAACCAAATATTAAGCAGACAAGAAAATGAAATTCCTGTAGTGACAATTCCTTTTCCTATGCCGAGTTTGCACAAACTTGAAGGATTCACCCAGAGTAGTGTAGAGTACTGGAGCAAAATAAGATCTTTAAATACCAACCAATAATGTGAAGTCCTACAGAAATAATGTAGAGAATCTGCAAGACAACCACTGGTGGCAAGTACTTGATGACATAACAACCTCCAAGAAATTTATCGTATTTATTCCAGAATGTTCAAAATGTTCCAAATCTGCGGGGAAGTATGTACTTAGAAACATTTTGCCTGAGTGCTTCCAGTAGCCTACAAATCTGCCTTAAGCATGGTAATCATTGAGGGTGGCTTGTTAACAGTTGGACAGTTTCCATTTTTATGGCTCATGTTGAAAATATGAAACAGACTCTTGTAGAATTGAATGCATTAAACTGATAAAATTCTTATTTGTCTCTCCACCACACTTTTTTTTAATCAACTTATTCATATATCTATTTCTTGTAACTAAAAGTACCTTCTAATATATCCAGTGTGTGCTGAAATATGTTAATAATCAAACACACCGCACTCACTCAAAGACACTGTTGTGTCATTACTGTCTTGAGGATCTTGTCCTGTCTTGGGCTCACCTATTCGCTGTTGCCTTCTCCTTTGTGTATTTGGCTATTCTTTCTTTGCCCCTTGGGAAAAGCTTTGAAAAATATCCATTAGAAAGCATTATAAAATGTGTGAGCAAAGCTTTAAAATTTAAATCATTCATCCAATCAAGGAAGTTCTTGTCACGATCAACTGTGCTTGTTACAACATTTGTTAAGAAAACAATTAAACGAGTCAAACATTGCCTAGTGCCTGTCTAGCAACAAGAAGGTTGGTTATTTAAAAGCATTGTAGTTGCACCATCACTCAGCAAATTGATGCCATCCTTTCAAAAATAAAATAAAATACTTTTATTTTAGCAGGTGTGACGTACCTTACAAAGTTACATATCTTTAAACTGTTAAACTGTTCACCTTCTTTTCATAGCAGTTGGATTGACCATGACCTCCAGCTAGAGTATGAGGTCAAGTTGTGTTTCAAACAAGTTTGGAAATGTTTTCTTAATAACTTGTTCAAAAGTTTTAGTGGCACTATCTGGAACACTGTACCAGTATTTTGCCTCACCTTTCTGCAAGTGATTGATGGAATATGAACAGTGATCTTCAAAATGGCAAGAGGACTTTTAATGCCTGCAATATTATCATGCATGACATGAAACATAGAAAATTGTAGTTATTGAAAATTATTGAGATTCTAGGGTGCTAACTATGTTCCTCTCACAATCTGCGATCTGCATGAGCAGACATTTTGTCAAATGAATGAGGAAACCCACTGTTATACAACACCTTCACCTCTTTCAAGGTGTTGCCTTAAGTCTTAACTTGTTGCCCCCACGTCAATGCACCACTTCTTACTGTGTAGGGAATCATCAGAACTTTACTTTTGGGTCAACTGAAAAGCTCTAAGGTTAACAAATGTTGTATCATAAAATGAAGTCAACAAGGATTAACAAGGCATGTTTTACTTTTATCAGTCTCATACTTTTGTTCTCCATCTTGCACATCTAAAATTCTGGCACTTTCAGCAGCTGTTAATCTTGTCAATGGTTTTGGAAGCCATGATGTAGATGCTGCTGATATAAACAACGGACTGTGCTGCATTCTCAGGCTTTTAATTTATAAGCAATGAGAGTGGTCCTTTCCACCTTGTGATGTAGATTGAGGGGGTTTTATAATTCCCATGGATATGAAGGCTATGATTAGTAGTAGTCCTTCACAACAATTGACACTGTAACTGTAAGGATACCTCTCCCTCTTGTTCAGGATCCACATATCCCACGTGGGCCTTTCCATCATGCAACCAATAGTTTAATGACTTGTGTCATTGCCCGCTTTTATAGTAACTAAATTATTTGGAAATTTTATTATAAAGTAAGTGTTTACATGTTTGGAAATATTTACCACTTCCTTTGCTAATACAAAGCCACCTCTGCTTCCACATACATTTAAGCATTACGTGTTTATGATCGTGAATTATGCAAAAGGCTGAATTTGTTTGTCAATGCTTAATTTATCACATAATCACTGAATATCGTGGCTTTGTTTCTATGCTCCTAGAAGGACAGTTTTCTCTAATGATGCACCAATACATCAATTTGTATATGAGGCACTCCTTTAGTTTTATTTCACTTTTATTTCCTTTAAAAGAATATGGATATCATCAAAACAGAGGCTTGTTTTTGCTCACAACCAAGAGACCACCAAAACCACCTTACCATGATTTCAAACATCTCTGAGATCCTTTCTCAATATGCTTCTATTCAAGGCAAAGATTTCACCTTCATTGGCCTAAATTTGTTCCTGTTTGGTAAAACAGAATTCTCATCAAATTCAATCTTAAAATTTATTTAGATGTCTTTGGCACTCCAAAGGATGGATTTATCATTTATTTGCATGCCAAAATCAAATTTATTTAATTAAATGACAGCAGGTAAAATAATTGATTAATTAATACCTCTGTTAAAGGACTAATCAACAAGAAATTAGATTGAAGAAATAAGGTAGGGATTAAACCCCTTTAGGGGTTTCCTAAGCTCGATTTTGATGAAGCTTCATAGGGAATCCAATTCTAGTGGTTGCACTTGTGTTTTGAAGGATACTGTGGACAAATGGTGAAGAGTGGGTGCTGCTTGTGTTTTGCAGGATATTGGGGGCGAATGGTGAAGGGTGGCTCCTCCTTTTTAGAGTCTACAACTAATAATGAAGCGGAATGGTTGGCTATTTTGGTGGGTTGTAAGAAATTGATTATGGAAGGAGACTCTTCAGTGGTGATCATAGGCTTGAATAAGATGGGGTCTAATAGATGGAAGTGCATTAGCCTCTTGGAAGAGGCTTTTGGTCTTTGTAAGTTCTTCGAAGATATTTTCTTTACTCATTGTTATAGAGAGTGCAATAAGTTTGCCAACGCTCTTGACAATTTTGGCATCAAGCTTGGCCCCTTTGTTTGGCGGAAATCAGAATGTGTGGAAGCTTGGGGGGCCTCGATCCTGTCTTGTATGTTGGTTGCCCGCCCTGATTTCATTTCCCCCCCTGTATGGTTTTTTAAGTTTGGTTTCTTTCCTAAGGCCTAAGGTGGCATAGGCCTCACGTCCCTCTTTCAAAGATGGAAAAGGCTGGCGGCATAATTATTTTTCTCAAGTGTGTTTCCGCTTGCCCTGCTTGGACATTTATTGGCCTCTCGGTATTATTATGGTTTGCTGTTTTGTTTCTTCAGCTAGCACACAGGCTTTGCTTTCTTCTCCCCGTGGCCTCTGTGTGGATGTTGTGGTTGAGATGGTGATGCTTAGTTTGCCTAGAAGTGTTTGGGATCCCTTTTGTAGGGGAGTGGTATTGGATAGGAGACTTGAAACATTTTCTCCTGCTCAAATGCAAAAGCTTTGCATTTAGTTAAGTTTGTTCTATGGTTTGACGGGATGTCAAATACAAGGGTCTTTTGATTGTGGCCTCTATTGCTAAGGATTTCAAATGCAAGCTACAGGTTATGGTTGAGGCCAAACCCATTCAGGATTGGATCCTCCAGGTTGTTCTCTCAAAATCCAGGCATTTTTTGTTAATAGGTATGGAGCAGCAGCTTGGGGCAGAGACTGATATGGAGTTTCAGTTTCAAGCTTAACAGGAAGAGAATTGGATCTTGCAGAAGGAATTAAAGTCAAATTTTCTCTGGAAAGAGGATTTGGTGGCATTTTACCAACATTTTGGCATGGTGGTAAAAATTCACCTAGTCACTCACAAAAACTGGAAGTCGGAAATTACTAGCCTCTTTTCCATGCGCTCTTTGTCAGATGGTGGTTTGAGGTGATCTGTCAAAAAATCACAGGTTGTATTGAGTGTCCAATTCTGCAATCAAGAGGATAACTTGAGAAAGATGTAGTCGGCTCAGGGCTAGGGTGCTGGTAGTTCTTCTAATCTGGCAGTAGGGGTGGACACGTAGTTGGGGTTCAATGATGTCTGGTAATGGCTTGGGGGTTTGCAGGGCTGATAAGGCACCTATGTTTCTTGCCTAAGCTCCTTTTTTTTTGTCGGTTGGAGCTTGGAAGCTTAGTCCTTTTTTTTGTATTTTGGTTGTTTTAGTTGGGCGGGCTGCTTGCATTTTGTGTTTCTCAGGCTTCTTGGTAGACGTGCCAATCTTTTTTGCTTGGCATTCTACCACCATCTTTAGTTATTCAATATATTTGCTTAATTTTGTTTCCAAGGATGAGGGCCCCAACAAAAATTCACTATTAAATAACTAATAAATTTATTTAATGCAGCCTATTGTTGTTACAATTTTGAACTTCTTCAGAGTTAGTAGTACTCAAATGACCTTCAAAAGGAAAAGAAAGCATTCTTTCCATCTTGCAAACTCACGATGAAGAATCTCTGTGAATGTTCATTCCACAACCTTGTAAGCTTGATTTTCACGAAGGAAACTATGCATTGCACTCACAATTTGTGATCCACAGATTGCTTCTCAAGCTTACTAATGCTACACATGCTTGTCAAAAATGCTGAGATGCTTCTACCAGATCACCTAAGAGGGTTTTCAATCTAACACTTTGCAAGCTCAATGTTTTTGTTTTTTGACTAGGTAGAAACATCCTTGGATTTCCATTTCAAAGTTTCAACCTAAGGAATCCAACCATGACCGCCATTGTTAGTTTTTGATTCATGGTGTTAATACACATCTAGTATTTTGAAAGGTTCAATTGTTGAAGACCAGCCAAGTGGAGAAATGACAATCAGTGAAGAAGAAAGGGATATGACTTGAAACATGACTCTGAGAAGATCAAATGTTTGATAAATGATCCAAGACCAGAGTTTAAAAATTAGGGGGTTAATAGGGAGAGGTCCACTCAATCTACATATTATATTGAACATGTAGTGGGAACGTAGAGACAAAAGCAGCTACCTTAACACATTCAATGAAACAATAAACAACAAAATTAGCTCTTCTATTTGCCTTGAATAGGATATATACACGAGTCTACAGAAAAAGATTTGGTATCTAGACTATATTGTTTGTGAAGGTTGAATCCTGTGAACCATGTGTTTTGTTCTTGAGATTTGGTATTACAATATCTTCTTGATAAATACAATAAGACTAAAAAGATTGTATTACAATATCATTATAAGAATGGACAGCTATATAAAATGTTCAAGACAACCATTTATCTTTCTGCTTGGCTATTGCTATAGATGCATCATCTAATGACAATGTGGATCAATTTGGTGGAATGACTTGTGTAGTGCTTGTGAAACCTGATGGGTTGGCAATTTGATTGGCAACATGATTGCAAGAGATGCAAAGTTTGGGTTCACTGGAGGTGCAAAATGGGGTGTGAAGTTTGGGATTGCAAGAGGTGTGTTGTTTGTGTTTGTAGGAGTTGCAAGGTTAGGTGCAAACTGAAACGCAAAGACCTTTGAAATTGAAACTTGTAAATTTTGCAATGTAACTTGTGAGAGTTGCGAATAAACCTTGGGAGACTGTGAGGTTGAATCCAATATACTTTCAGTTGGATCAAATTAACCGACATCAGGAGGTACTACAGAAATCAACTAGGAATGAAAATCATGGTAGTAAGTCAATGATTGAAGAATGTATTTGGTGCCAAGTTCCCCTCCTCTACTTTGATCCCCCAATGTTTATAACTTTGTTTAATTGAGTAAAGACTAGATCAATGTGCGCAAACGTTGATTGGCTAGGAAAACCAACATTGACCTTGTTGTGCATAAATGGTTGAATATGCCAACATGATCATAAGTCATTGCTAGATTCTCCATCACTAATTCCGCAAAGGAGCAAGTAATTTCCAGGCTATACTATACATGACACATATAACCTTCAAAAATGACTCTTCATTGACACATACCACTAGCCTTTCTCATCTGTTTGTAGAAGAATCTAATTGAGCCATTCGACTTTGCTATAATATTTTTGTACATTCTTGTCTCTGCATAAAACTCAGAGGAGAATGATTACAAATCAAAGGAAATCCTACATTGTCTTTCACCCTTAACGTTTCTTTTGTCATGGCTATTTAGTCCAGATTTGAATCATCACATGTGTATAATACTTTTAAAACTTGGTTGTTTGTTCTCACCTCTATTTTGGCTTGAACATTCTTCTTTATTTAGCTCATTTCACCCCCTTCTTTATGTGGATCATTCTTTGAAAATCTCAAGTACAATTAAAGCCTTTATTTCGTTTATATTGAGGTATTAGCTTAGTTCTAGATGTATTGACATGAACATGGGTTATAAAGGACTCCAGTTGTAATATGATGGGGCATAACTAAATAAAGTACGAAAAAATATTACTAAATAATATGTTTGTATTGTTCTGAGAATAGGCTGCATGCAAGAGAGATAAGGTAACTAGTAGAAGTGTCAAGGGAATTTGGTACTTAAATTTGAATTGTTTAGTTGTAGGTAGGTGCAAAGACAATGGGAGTGCAAATGGCATTCAACAAAAACTGTTGGGAGACTTGAGTTAAGATAGAAATAGATATAGTATCCGTCTATATATATATATATATATATATATATATATATATATATATATATAATGATAATGGATTGATGTCAAAATTGATATTAAAATAATTTTGACATCAATTCATTATCAATTTTCACGTTGATATAAAAAATGATTTCAAAATGAATTGATATCTGTAATCCATTTTTCTTGTTTGGTTGAAATTTTTAGTTTAGGTTTTAGGGCTTGACGTTTATCGAGGGTTGGTTTAGGGTTTATAATTTTATAGAATTAAAGTTTCATGTTTTTCCATTTTAGATTTAGGGTTTAGGGTTAGTTTAGGGTTTATATTGAAATCAAATCAAGTTAGGGTTTATGGTTTATATTGAAACTAAATTAGGGTTTAGGTTTTGTTTAGGCTTTATGTTGTGCCAAATCATTTTTTTTGGCCTCATTAAGGCATTTTGTAAGAGTCTAGAAAATTTAGAGTCAAAAGGTCAAAAAGTCAAAATTTCTAAAAATAGAAAGTTTTTAAAAATAGACGTCAATTTTAGGTTTCTGGGTTTCTTGAGATACAGATGCTAGCAAAATTTTCTAAAAATAGAAAGCTTCTAAAAATAAAATCTCTAATTTAGGAGTCCTGCATGATTCTGATTAGTTGATATTACTTCACGATCAAGGTGGTCTAGATGAAATCTGCAAGAGGTCGAGTTTTTTCTACTGGGTCAATTTTGCTTTTTTTAGAAGGTGAAACACGAACTCTGAGATCATTAATGGAGGAAGTTCATCTGCCAGGGGTCATATTCAAGATTTCAGTGCTGTTTAGAGGACGTAGAACTGTTGAACGATCAACGACCGACGAAGAACGAAGAACGAAGCATGATGAATCTGAAAAACAAAAAGGGTTGAAAGAAGCCAAAATTTGGCTAACACTGAGTTTCCGAGGTGCCCCAAAGGTTGAAAGGCGCCCAACCTTCCCAGAGATCGATTTTGTTTTTGCATTTTTTTGAAAAACGTTAAAAAGCCTCGTCAGCCCACTTTCAGGTGGTTAAAAATCAGTCATATTTAGTCAAAAGGTCCGTAAAAGTTGGAGATTCATCTCAAATATGCTCAGGCTAGCCAGTCCACCCTTCATTCAGTGATAGTTGTCCGACAGGTCACGGGAATTGATGACAGAAAGCAACTACCAGCACACAAAACGAAGAAACTACGGAAGACGTTGAAAATCATCAAAAATTTTCTAACAAATGAGATCCCAGGTGCCCCTGGAGGCCAGGGGCACCCAACATTAGCAGAGTTAGTTTATTTTTCAAAAAATTGCAAATCTTTTTTCGTCAGCCAAGTCAGATTCACAAAAAAATAGTCTGATCCAGTTTCTAAGGTAGGCGGGAGGTGCAATCAATTCAGTTTTTATCAGGCTTGCCTAATTGCCAGACCATCAGTCTTAGTTTTGCTCTGGCAAGCAAGATTCAACATCCAAACAGGGGCCCATAGTCACTAGAACGCGCACGAAAAACGAAAAGTGGGCAAAATTGAAAATCTCAAAAAATTGGCTAAGGCATGAGATCGTAGGCTCCCCTGTCCAGTCAGGGCACCTAGGTTTTCCAGTGTTAGAAAATTTCTTGTCCTGACAATGCCTCCTTCAGCCGTTACCTGATCTTCGTCCGGTGATGGTTTCCAGAAATCAAAATTGCAGTTGAATGTCGTCAGATCGTCAGTTCGAGGCTGGGGATCAAATTAGAATTGATAAAACTTTAAGACGCTATGATTAGTTAGCTTTTTCAGTCAACAGTGATAGTTTGCCGTCTTGTTGAAATCAGAGGTAGGCCTCGCCGAAGTAAGAATGAGTGCAAAAGTTTCAAAATGAAGAAAAAATGGCTAACACTTTTACAACTTCGCGTGTTTGACGACATCATCAAAGTAGCATCTTTTTCATCATCCTCACACGTGAGCCTTAGGCAGATATAAAATAGGAATTCATCCTATGCGAGCATATCAACTTGAATTTTTGCTCAAAATGTTGCTATCTTCGCGGATAAGCTTCAAGATTTGTGCTTTCTTGAAGAAAATTGCTTTTTTGCCCTAAGTTCTAAAAACACCTATGGCCTCCTTTATTTATTATTTTTGTAGGTTGTATTTAGAGGAAGAAGAACATTTTCTTCTCATGAAGATTTGAGAACCCAAACATAGTGCTTTTTCAATGTTTTTCGTGGTTTCCAGATTGGGAAGCACAAAGGCACTCTTTTTTAAGATCCATTTTTCTAGGGCATCATTTTCCAGAAACAGAGCCAAAACTATTTTAGTTTTCATTGAAATGGGTTCATCTGGAATCACGTCCTCTTGAAGATTGGAAAATTTTAGTTTTCCCAAAATATGCTTTTTTGTCGCTTTTTTTAGGAAATCCCTGCTTTTTCAGAATTTGATGATCTGGGTTGCTTCAGAAAGAAATTGTCTACAAAACCCACGTGCCAACATTTTCTCTCAAAAGCCGCTTTTTAAAAATTAGAATATGATCTTGGAAAGTATCAGTGTTCCTAGCAAGAAAGCGGTTACTAGCTTTTTGGAAGATATTGTTTTCCAAAATATCAGTGGGTGATGTCACCAACGGAGTAGTGATGTAGATAAGGATGGAACTCAAAAAACAATAGTTAACTCAATGCTTTTCCGAGTTAAAGCTGTCATTTTTATTCAAGCTTATTCATCTTTTAAATAGAAAAATCACTTTGTAATAGTTGGAGCTTTCGCTGCTTTAAATCAAATCGTTTTAAAGTATGTCTTAGTTAGAATCTGTTGTCTAGAATAGAAATAAAGCTTGCAAATTGGTGAGTTAGTTAACTAGGATCAAGGAGATTTTAGGGATCCCTACTCCTTTGATTTGTGTATAAATAAGGACAGCCTTGCCCATTGTTTAGTAACTGTAATTGTGATAGCAAAATTTGCTGACCCTATTCTTGCCTACAAATTGTTATTCAAGTGCTTGTTCACCTTGTGTCAATTGTAATCCGGTGTTTGATCACATATTGCATGCTTGTCTTTGCTGCAATATTGTTGTTCAGAGTTGTAATAGCTTCTTGATATCGAGAAAGGAAATCTCATGCCTTCCATTGCTCTAATTCTCTCTCATGTTCATTTAGTTTATCGTCATATGTGTTGCTTGCATATTCTTACTTTCATTTTACATCCTAAAAGTACAGAGTCTTCGGGTGCAATCTGGAATAAATTTATTTGAGTTTTTGTGTTAACAAATAGTTCCCTGATTACTTTTAATTCCTAGGCACTAAATTTACTTGGGTTGTCAAAAGCGTCATTTAGTTTAGGCCTAGCTATAGTTAGAAGTTAAGAGAAAAACCCCTGTTGCAGTGATAGAGTTTTATAACCGTGTGCTCGCAGCTAGAATAAAAAAGATAGGCAATTTAGTTTATTTATCTTTAAAGCAATCATCAGCAAAGAGGGAGCTTCCCCTCCTAATTCGAAGAATAGGTTATCTGTGCATAGTTGTTCATTTCCAACTCACATTCCAGAGGTGCAAATTGAAACACCAACACTTTGTACATTGAAATTAAAATACAATTTCATGGATAGGCACACATACATATAAAAAATATTATATATATTATTATATATAAATATTAAACTTTTTAATTACAAAGAAATTTTTTGTATTAGAAAAACATCTATCAAAGTAAAGGTTGAAAACCTACCTCAATCGGGGGTGTAGAAGGTTGAAGAAGTTCTAGCATGAACTTGAAGGCTAGTTGGAGCAAGAAAGGATGCTTGAGTGAAGTTGATTTAGGTCGAAGCAATTCAAATGAAACTTCAAATGATGGCATGTGGGTTTTTTTTGTTTATATTTTAATGAGTTTTGGCCAAAACCTTTTAACCTGAAAAAGGTTACAAGTGAAAACTTTTTGATTGAAAGTTTGTGCCATGTGGTTTTGGCCAAAAGTGGTTCGATTGATAACTTTTTAGGAAAAAATGTTCTGTTTGAAACTATTTTATTGGCCCAAAGTGGGACACAACTCTATACTTTCACCCATTAAGGTAAAGTTTTCAAGCCATTGGCAAACACTATCAAATTCTAGAATGGGAAGAACCACATCCAAAGGCATTTTAGAAACATACTTTGTGAAAGACTTTGGGAAAGAACTTCTTGGGTTGCTTTGGTAATGGAGCCATCCTCATGCATTGTTGAATCTTCATTTGGCACCAACAAGAACTACTAGATTAATGTGGTTAAGGCCATTTAAAGGGTAATAATTTAACCCCTGTAGGTAAGGTAATTAGAACGTCCCCATAATAAATATAGAAAAATAATGTAGACCCTACTTTGAAGAGAAATATAACATCATAACGACACAAGCAAAGCCAAGACCTAACTTTATTACATAAAAAATGTTCCCTTTAGTGAGATGAACTAAGCTATGTTTTAGGATTAATAATTGGTATTTCACAAGAAAGATGCAAGATGATGAAATTGATCCTAGTCGAACGCCTATTTGTAGAGTAGTTGATGCCTACTATTTCTTCCACTCCTATCTCCCACTATGGATGTTCTTTCATGACTACTGTATTCTTTCACCAATGCTCTTTCATGACTATTGTATCCTTTCACCAATGTAAATGCTTTCCCTTCACCAAATGTTTTTGGGCTTTGATACCATGATGGAAATGGTAGGAAATTTACATTTGCACAACAATAAACACAAATAATAATAATAATGAGTTCATATGGGATAGTTACATATACAATATGGCTTTTATAAAGCCTTTCAAATATAACTTCTTGAATTGCCATCTTACTAGAATGCAATTAATTATTTAAAAAAAAAATAAACTACAAGTGACTAAGGTGACTTTATTTCTAATATAAACTTTAATATTCTAACACTTTCATCATGACTAACAAAATGTTTTTGGTGTGCAAAATTGCGCAAAAGTGACCACCAATAGTGAGCCTTTCAAATTCAAAATTTGAACTAAATAGTATTGTTTATAGAAATCAATTAAAAGGAGGAGAAGTTTGAGTTCAAAGTTCTAAATTGTAGAGAGGATGGTGAAAAATATTGTATGAGTGTTAAAGATATTTATTAGAGAATATAAGTAAAAGTAAAGGGTAGAGAATTGGGTTCCACTTGTAATTATGTTTTCTAGGAAATAAAGAATTTAGTAAGGTTATTGTCACTATTAGTTGGTTTATCTCTACATTAGGGATCTCAAGTATAAAACCTGAGTTTTGTATGAGTTTATTAGTACCTGCCTTGGGCTGGTACTATTGCAATGAGTTCACACTTATCTAGTTATTAATTTATTGATTGCAAACCAATCAAAAGATAGGATTATTTTTCTTGTCGGATAAATTTAATTTAAATTTGTACTTTTCTTATGTCAACATGATAAATTTTTAACAAAAAATTATTTAGAAATGATTTATCTGTATTGTCATTGGTTGAAAAAAAATGACCTCTTCTCTGGGGATTGTTGGATTTCATGCCTAGATTAATTTTTTACTTCATTAGCTAAAAGTAATTTAATTTTAATTTAGTTTTTAGGGTTCTACACATTTTATTTTATGTAATTAGATTATTTTAGGGATTTCAATTTTATTTACTCAAAAGTTATAAATCTTGGATTTCAATTTTTTCTTTAATCATTATAATTATATTATTTAAATATTTAATATTTAATTTTGAAAATTTATATTTAAATTTTAAGTGAAAATATGAAATTGAATATTTAATACATAGGACAATAGTGACAAGAATTTAAAGACTATTTTGTTACTTTGCTTGTATTTAATTAAATTTTTCCAGTGTAAATAATAAATTGAAATTAAGGAATTTAATTTATTATTTACAAACCTAGAAACCTAAATCAAAACCTATTCGTAACAAATTGAAAATATTAAAAATCTGTGCAGTTCAACTACCAAACCATTTTTACTCTAAAATTTTATAAATACCTTACACTTCCCAAATAAAAATTATGACAAGGACAATCTACCGAGTTATGCAGGTTTTGGTACATTTATGGAGATATCTCAGGTGTTGCAAAAAAATTCAAATTTTTTTAAAATTATTTTTTAGTTCACGGGCTGCCCTTTTATCTAGTAGTATCATTGTCTTATTTGATGGCCTTTGGTTTTTATTTTTAATCTTGACATTTAAATCTTTAGTCCTAAGCCGATAGTCTTTTGTATGTGAACATTATACTGTTTTGAAAAAATTTTCACGCTGTAAAACAAATTCACTCTAGGTAAAACTTGTGCCAAAACTATAAGCAGGCCAGTTCTTAACTATTATTAATAATTCTTTTTGCAACCAATGAGAACTAAAATAGTTTTTCTATTTAAAATATATTTAGCTATTGCTATTGTATAGATGCAAATATTATAACAAATTGAAAAATTATTATTTTTTGATCTAATTGGTAGAAAACTTTTACATGATAAGGGTGATTAAGGTGATTAATGCACATCCATTACAATAATGGAGATAGTATTGCCTTATGTAAAGCGAGTGGTAGTTAATATATTATTTTATTTATTTTAATAATATTTTATAACTATATTTTATTAGGGTTTTATCAAATCAAATAAAAAAGGGAAAAGTATACGATAAGAAGTGCATTTTATTTTGCATCACTTCATTTAAATATTTTCCATCACACTAAATTTTTAACTATTGAGTAAATAAAATTGAAATCAAAATTGAAATCCCCAAAATAAAAGTATTTTTCATGACACTCTAGATTTTTAACTCTTGAGTAAAAAAAATTAAAATCCCCAAAATAACCTAATTTCGTAAAATAAAATAACACTAAAATTTTTTCTTTACAAAGCATGCATATTTTTATTTATTGATTACTTTTCACAGCTATTTTATAAAAAAATTTATTAGGGTTTAAATTTGTTTTTATAACTATACTTTTGGATTCTACACATACATAATCTAATTTCACTAAAATATTTCTTAACTATTCATTTGATGTTAATCATTGATGTCTAATTAAATGGAGATGAACCACATACTTTTATTAAATAATGAATGCACCCAAAATTATTACTAAACCACAATATTAGATTAATTAAAATAATTAAAATAATGTTCTCTAAAATACTTACTATTATTACTTAAATAAAAAATTAAGTGATTAAGATAAAATATTGTAGTGATGTAAATATGAATATGTTATTGTTATTATATTATGTAATTATTCTTAGGCAAACATTTCAAATCTATCCACACTATTATTAGTACCTGCCTTCTGCTGTACTATTGCAATGAGTTCGCACTTATTATTTTTCTTGTTAGATTTAAATTTGTACGTTTCTTATGTCAACATGATAAACTTTTAACAAAAAATTATTTAGAAATGATTTATCTGTATCGTCATTGGCTGAAAAAAATGACCTCTTTGGTTTGAGGGGAGCACGTGGCAAGTAAACAAATTATGAACACAAATTATAAATGGATGGCAATTATTTTTTTTTTCTTCATTAGCTAAAAGTAATTTAATTTTAATTTAGTTTTTAGGTTCTACACATTTTATTTTATGTAATTAAATTATTATAGGGATTTCAATTTTATTTACTCAAAAGTTATAAATGTTGGATTTCAATTTTATTTAGTCAAAAGTTAAAAATCTACAGTATCATAAATTTAATTACATTTTTATTTTATTCTTCAAACTTTCAATATTTTAATGCATTTTAAATTATAAAAGTATTAGAATTATTACATTAATTAATTCTTTAATCATTATAATCATTATTATTATATTATTTAAATATTTAATATTTAACTTTGAAAATTTATATTTAAATTTTAAGTGAAAATATGAACATTGAATATTTAATATAGGAAACAACTTCCTATTATATTAAATATACACCCTAATAATTTAAATACTATTTTGTTACTTTGATTGTATTTAATTAAATCTTTCCAGTGTAAATATTAAATTGAAATTAACAAATTTAATTTATTATTTACAAACCTAAAAACTTAAATCAAAACCTATTTGTAACAAATTAAAAATATTAAAAACCGGTGCAGTTCACCTAACAATTACCATTCCTGCTTTTACTCTAAAATAATATTTTAATGCATTTTAAATTGTAATAGTATTCAATATTATTACATTTTAATATTTTAGGCAGACATTTCAAATCTATCCACACCCAGCTAGGGTTAGGGTTCTACACATTTTATTTTATGAATTAGATTATTTTTGGGATTTCAATTTTATTTAGTCAAGAGTTAAAAATTTAGGATTTCAATTTTATTTAATTAAAAGTTAAAAATCTATAGTATCACAAAAAATATTTCGTCATGTTATTACATTTTTTATTTTATTCTTCAAACTTGCATTTTAAATTATAAAAGTATTAGTATTATTACATTTTAAAGAAATATTTGTGTTATTTAATAGACTTTGTAAAAATTTAGTTTTATAGTTAGGAAATATTTTAGTTCTATTTTATTTTTACCAAATTAGATTATTTTTGAGATTTCAATTTTATTTATCCAACACATTTCAACACTCTTCAAAAATTAATTTTTCAATTATTGGAATGCAATTTATCTATACAACCAATACCTAATCAACAAAAAAATTACAACTAAACAAATACTATATACAACCAATAGTTAATCAACAAAAAAAATAACAACTAAACAAATACTATAATAACAACACTACAAGGTAGGTACTGGCCACTATGTGGCACCAGTTCAAGTTTATTTTTTATTTGTTGAATAAATTAGTTGATTCTTAAATTTTAATTGAAGAGTTTGTAGATCCTACATATTTGAAACCAGTTTAGGGTCTATCTATTTGAGTCAATTAAAAAAAAAATTACATCTAGTATACCAATTTATATAAACTTTCTACATGGTCCAACTTATTTCCCCATGTATTTTATATACCAACAGAAATTGTTTAAACTTTAATATAAAGACGTGCAAATTTTGAATAAAATATAGTTATTCAATTATAGACTTTATATAAGGTATAGATTTTCCTTTTATTTAAAAGAACAAAGAATAAAACAGTAAGACAAAGCACTTTCACGGGCATGTGAAGGGGGCTGACCAACCACATAATGCATTGAATTCTTTGAAAACAAAAAAATCTTTGAGCCATGTCAAAGACAAGCGAATCTTCAGGAACGCTTCAGACTGTCAAGAATCTCTACTTTAAGAGATAGGCAAATCTGATATAAATGTATCTACGCCATGTAAGATTTTGGTTGCTCACAATTTTGAAGGGCAAACACTAAAGTGGCTCAAACAACTGTTGCATGAGATGGTGTGGATTCATTCGAAACAGTTCACTGAAAATTTTGGAGAGCAAACACCAGTGTGGCTTGAATAACTAGTGTGTACAGGATGCTGTGGAATCATTCGAAACAGTTTAAAATGAATAGAAGCCAATGGTACACCTGTTATTTAGGCACCTTGTTTTGTTTTTATATTGACTAAAAAGATAGTAGCTCAAGGTAGAATTAAAAAAATTCTGGCAACCATTTCGAGGTATGGAATGTGTCTAATAATATTTTATACTAAATATACTAGAGTTTGGCAATGCTATCGATTTCTCAGAAAAGCCAGGCGGGTGAGGCTTACAGATCAGATATCTCTATTTAGCAGAATTCCATTCAAAGCTTAAAAAAAAATCACTTATAAAGAAATATGATGTTTATAAGCAGCGTGCAACTTCATTTATTAAGTAAAAAAAATCCCAACTTCATATATGGACAGACATCAAAGAGTAATTGAGCTGCACACAAATGATCTGTGCTCAATGCCTTTAAATTTCACAGAATTATACAAGCATTGTGCTAATGGGCCAAGCCGTGCAACAAGGCTATCAACCATGCATGCAATAAGCCGTTGCATGCGATTACCATCAACTGAGATCATTTTGATCAAATTTCTTAATCACTCGATCAATTTTCTCTTCGGAAGTGGCAATTGCACACTCCACCAAGAGCTCTCTAGAAGAATTCGCTTGATAATTTTGAGTTTGCAGAGATGGTACCTTGTAATCTATTTGAAATGTGAATGGCTGCTTTAGATTTTCTTGATAAGTTCTTCAAGTTTGGCTTGTCGGATTTTCCTTATTGCTTTAAGGATAACAATAGGATTCACCTAAAACAGATGGAGATGACAGAACAACATCCCCTGATAGAAGGGTCCATATGTTATCATCCCACTTCTGATACAGATTATTACTTTCTTCCGGACTAATGACACTTGCAATAGGTGAATCATCATTGCCACTTAACAGCTCTCTCTCCAACTCTTGCATCATGTGCCAGATGTTTTCTTTTTCTTTAACCGTTTTAGCTGAGTCATCATCGTCACTTAACAGCTCTCTCTCCAACTCTTGCAGCTTGTGCCAGCTGCTTTCTTGTTCTTCAACCATTTTAGCTGGGTCATCATAGTCATTTAACAGCTCACTTTCCAACTCTTGCACCTTGTGTCTGATGCTTTCCTGGTATTTAAGAATTATAGCTGACTCATCACAGTCATTTAACAGCTCTCTCTCCAACTCTTGCAGCTTGTGCCAGATGCCTTCTTGGTCTTCAACGATTTTAGCACTACCACACGGAGGCAGTCTCTGGACATCAGCAGAATTCAGTTTCGGTATAATGGAGTAGCTTTCTGCAAAATTAGCATGAGATATGGAATTCTCGAAAGGAGCACTTTGTAGAAATGGCAAGCTAAGAATATTGTCACTATTAGAATCGGAAGTACTCAATAGCGATACCGATGTTATGGTATGAACTGAGCCTTGGCTATGAGAAGGACTAATTCTCAGCTGTTGTTTATGGCAGGGAAATGACTGTTCAATCTCAGGCAGAGAATCTGAAATTTCAGATGACTCAATAGAATGCAAAGGAGACAAAGGTAATACTGGCAAATTATGAGTCTTTTGTCTTACCACCCTATGTATAGCTTGCCTTTCTATATCAGATAGTGACCTCTTGGAGAGCATGTTCGTTGTTTGGAAGTGGGTTTCTGATGTTGGACAATTAATTTGACAACAAGGATGTGAAGCAGTGCCAGCATGTTCTGGTTTCCAGTATAATCTTGCCAAGTTTGCCGAGTTCTCTAGTGCAGGTGTTCGACCCATGTTGATTCGTCCAACATAAAGAAAGCTTTCACTGTCTGAGTTACTAGCCGCCAAGTAGATGCTAAGGACTTTTAATCTCTTAAATTATTGTTTACTCTCCTTCATTCATTGAAAAGGAGATTTTATGTTCATATTCCTGACTAGATATTCTTGCTGCCGGTGCTTGGCACTGGAAAATAATGGCATTAGTAGAAGTAGTTTCTGAAGATCCTGGTAAAAACAAAAACAAAAAAAAATGTCATCAAAAACTTAAGTTGACTTGATGTCACACAATGTGTGATGTTACATAAATCAATGGTCCATCACAAAAAATCTATTTCACATAAGAAAAGATTGTTTTCTGTTTATGATTTGCGTTCGCCTGCTATCTCATAAGAACACACTAACATAAAAGTAAATCAGTCCACAGAGCATATTTTAGAGGAATCAATGGACACTTGCAGAGGTCGAATAAATCGAGACAGGTGGAATAAACTGTTCGGAAACAAGAAACAAGAATGGACAATTAGAGAAGTCGAAAAATTTGTAAAATAATCGGCACACAATGTGCCGACTATTTACAGTGAACCTAAAATTTCTATCACAAAAAAGAACAAATGCACAAGTAATAGCAATATGACATGTTGTAGTTCCCCTGTTAACAGGGCCAGTGACATTCAGATATATAGGAGCTGCATATTTTCAACTGAAACAGAGAAACAAACAAATAGGACTGGGGAACCTCATATAAAACTCTAAAGAATGCTTGCTTTTATGTCCCCCTTAAATTTATATATATATATATATATATATATATATATATATATATATATATTTTGTTACTTCTGACAAATAAAAGTATTGCAGAAATGAAAATTAGAAAGTATAAAGTTTGGTTTGCATGCTCCTCTATTGTGAAGTGTTTTACAGTTTTGATTTTATTTACCATTTTTTATTATGAAGAATGTGTAAAATTGTTTTTTTAGTGTTTAATCATTAAAATGGATAATATTTAAGTAAAGACAAAATAAAAAACTACATTTTCAAAGAAGGTACCCCAACCAAAGACAATAAATCCGTTTTCTTCACATTTTCAAAGAAGGTACCCCAACCAAAGACAATAAATCCGTTTTCTTCTTTCCAGGCTGATCGAGGACTACAAATGGTTTATAATGTCATCAATTGTGACACGATATGATAAACATGAGTCAAGGATACACAAGCCGTTTTGTTAGCCCGATAGATGGACATTGTCAATTACAAGATTGCAGAGGAAAATATATTTAAGAACAGTCGTGACCAACACCAGAATGCTGTAGGTACTTAGGAAAACATGCAGTAGCATAAATTTTTGTACCAAGAAAGTAGGTAACAGGTCAGATCAGCACATAACAAACCCACCGACCTCGACATGGAAACACGGAAAGAATGAAATACCCACATGAAAAAATGGAAAAATACCTGGATATGACCGCTGTAAGCATATTTTCATGCGTAATAACCCATTGCAGACACAACTAACAGGTCTTCCAAGCAGAAGGAAATGTTGTGTTATGGAAGAGCAGTCGCAACTTCAATTCTGTATTTATTGACGTTTAACTTAGAAATAAGAAAGAGAAGAGCAGGAGGGGGAAAGAAACAGAGCAACAGCTTGTCTTTCATCTCCATCTGTTGAAGAACAAGTGGCTTATAAACATGGAAAAGGCGGGTGACCCCAAAATTCCAATACATTGTTTATGACACTATGTTAACGGCTAAGGCGCACCAGAGCAATCAATATTCTGTATAAAAACGTATCTTTTATATCAGTGGAGCTGCAACTCCATTACTACTACTGTGCATGCATGTCTACTGATTTAATAATGGTAAGGTAACTATATTTTCACAGGATATAGATTTGCGGGGGCCAGCGTATTCAACGGTAGCGTCCTAAAAGTAGGCATTCCTGACATGGACTTGACGCGTGTGCTTTTAGTCATTCCTTTTAAAAGCCTTCAACTCCTAATGTAGAGCACTTTTGCATAGTTTTTTAAAACTAGATGTATATATTACTTAATAAAAGTAAATACTTCTACGCCTTTCCAAGCCATATACATATATGAAACAATGGAGAGGAGGGCCTAAATTTAATGGCTGTATGGCTGTATTTGGGGCATTTTAATTTGTGAAATATAATTAAAATATTAAAAAAGATTCCATCATATGAAATGGGAGATTTTAGATAGATTGTGAAGATTTATATAGGATTCTACTATATACATATTTACTTTGTATATAATTTTATTTATATTAAGATATGCACTTTTTGATGTAATAAAATATTTGTATGACAAGTAAGGTTGACTATCAAATTTAGGTCTTGATGGAGAGTATAAAGAAAGAATATAGCATAAATAATTGTAAAAAATGATCTTAAAAATAAAACAACTATATAAAGTTGTAAAGTCATATCAACATGAAATAAAAGACTAAGCTAGTAAAGTTATAAAGCTCAATGTAGTAGGATGTCTCCCCTGTTGTAAGTAGAATAATGCGCATTCATCAAATTGATATTCTAGTCAACAAACAATAATCGTTCTTTTGAATAAAGTCAATTTGAAATTGAAAGAATGCATAATATCTATGAAATTGTTGCTCACAAAATTTGGAGTGTTTGATAATGATCAAAGAGTGTGTACAAATAGGAAAAGAGTCATTGAGTCGAATCAGAAGTCGATCCCAAGACTCAAGTAGACAAATTTTGCAGACGGCAGTAGAGCCGAGGCCAGCTTTGCTAATTTTTTTTCCCTTTTTACAAAAATTCCATACAGATCCTTATGGCCGTACCATCGTATGGTACAGGGGCAGGGGGCCTAAAAAATTTTGCAAAATTTTGCTTGTGTCAATTTTGACAAAATGATAGGATATTTTGACTATCTCGGGCCTTCCAGTCTCAATGGTGATGTCCGTTTCGCTCTACAAGGACATTTTGACTAGGCTAGGTGCAGGATTCACTAAAAGGGCAAGATTTTGCAAACTTGGCTCTGATACTATGAAAGAACACATAATCTGTAAGCAATTGTTGATCACAAAATTCAAAGTGTTTGATAATGATCAAAGAGTGTGTACAAATAGGAGAAGAGTCATTGGGTCGAATAAGAAGTCGATCCCAAGACTCAAGGAGTGGTGGTGATATGTTTTCCCCAAGTGACGTAGGAGTGGCGACACGTATATTGGAGAGTTGTATCGAACTCTCCAAGTCACCACACAACCCACCTAAGTAGGCTTACGACACGTGTATTTTACCCATGTGCATAAAATGCAAGCAAGATAATATATACACTAATAGAAATAAGTGTAAAATAAATTTAAAATTTTGTGGGATGAGATTATGTCAAGAATCGTATTCAAGGGACAACACTACACTAGTAAATGTAGGTTGTTATACTCAAAATAAATATTCAAAAATTAAATGAGAGGGGCTTAGCTCTAAAACCAATAGTAGGGAATGACTATTACATTTGATTTACTATCTTCAAAAAATTAATAGCTTCAATATACTAACTATTTTAGAATTGTAACCAACACAAAAATCCCTAGAATTTAATCCTAAGCACTACAAATTCAATGCTGATTACCATAGATTTTAAATTTGAAGCACATATATGAACTAACAAGATGTAGACTTTTAGAACCTACTTTACATGTTCACTAATATTTGAGGTGCTTGTAAGGATGGTTGTGTCTATAAACATCATTAGGGAATCTATTAGATTGGCAGGGTTAGGTTATCCTTGGTAAGACCACTTGTTGGATAGGCTTTACGACTTGGAGCAAAGATTAAAAGATAGCATTCACCAACATGCAAGAGGCCTATATGTAGATGATGTTCTTTTGTCCTTTAGAAAATCAAAGTGTCCTCTAATATCTCTCATTGATGATCAATATGAATTAATTGAACAAATAAATGTCTTTAAATACCAAAACATGACAATTAGTTGCACACATGTATATCACATTGACTCATAATGCTTAATAGGAAAGGGTGGAGTGGTGGAATTTAAAGTTGAAGATTTAAAATCTAGATTCAATCTTGAGTGCCTTAGATTGATTCTAGGTGGCATGCAATTGAACCTGGACAATTTTTTGGATAATCTCAAGGCAAGGAACAACTATATGGAAGTATGTACAAATGAGATACAATTAATGAAAGATAAAATAGTTAATAAAGAAAAATTAATATAAATCAATGTAAATAGTGTTGGCATAATAGTTTATAATATTACATTGTTAGTTTATGCATATTAAATAAATGTTAGTTTATAAGTTAGGTTTTGGGAAGTTACTTTCTCGTAAGAAGTTATATACGGGAATAACAAGGCTTTAAAAAGCCAATGTACTGCATTGTAAAATCATCTGAAGACAATACTATATTATTCTATAATGGTTTAATTTTGTGTATGTTTGCTCAGCACTTCTTAATATGGTATCAGAGCATGGATTATATGTTTGTGCCTATGATTGAAAAATGGTCTTGAAGAAGACAGTTATGTCTGCAACGTAGAGAGATGTTTGCTGTGGATGATGTGTCTACTAGGAGAACTATTGAAGTGAAGGCTGCTTATGGGGAGAGTATTATCCTCTTTGTTTGCTATTTTATTTTGGTGTTGAACTTCTAAGTGCTGCACACTATTAAAGTATTGGAATTTTTGAAAGGATGTGCAAAGTTTGGAAGAGTAAATTCGACTGAGTTGTGCCATTATTTTTAAATTATGGAGTATTGAATTTTGATGCTGGCCGCTACAATTTTTAGATTTAAGCATTTTTTTTAATTGCTGCATTAACTATTGTTAAGCATTGAACATTCCTCTGAAGCCTTGAAGATTTGATGAGGCATTTGTCAAAGGCATCTGGCATTCATTATGAGGCATTTTGAAAGACTACGCAGGGAGTTAAAACAAGTTTATTTACATGAATGCCAAGCAGAAGTTTGGTGAAAGCGGTTAAATTGTTTGCCCATATGAAAGAATGAAACATCTTGTGAATATATTATTGCAGCATTCCTCAGGTGAGTTTAAAAATTGACTGAAATTTATTAATGTTATACTTTATGAAATGTGAGCCAATGTGAAAAGAAAAAAGATGTGTTGATGGGTAAAAGACATACGTGAGAAGTAAAATAAGTTTATGTTTCATGAAGTTTAAAACAAACATTAAAATTTTTTTACCTTTCTTGGGAGAAAGTTAAAAAGAAAATTTTTTAAAAAGGGAGAGATTTTTCATCTTTTAAAGAGTATTATTTTAAAAAGAAAGAAAAGTGGGGAGACATAAGTAGTAGAATTTTTATGAAGATATTTAATTTTATGAAAGGGAGACATAAGTAGTTTCCTTTTTTTAAGGGCATTTAAAATATTTAAAGAATTTATTTTTTGCCTTTGGAGTAATACAGTGGAAAACATTGGAGTTATTTTATCATGGCTACATCAAACATTGCTTGTGCTCTTGGGGCCATTTATACTGCACCTGATAGAGTTTTCAAAGGCTCATAT
Source organism: Cunninghamia lanceolata (assembly GCA_027924645.1). Taxonomy (NCBI): domain Eukaryota; kingdom Viridiplantae; phylum Streptophyta; class Pinopsida; order Cupressales; family Cupressaceae; genus Cunninghamia; species Cunninghamia lanceolata. The sequence continues at coordinate 10,999,708 of BSBN01000388.1, read as the reverse complement.
GTAACATCAGTTGGATAAAGTGTAACCACATCAAATTGGAGGCAGGCGGCATCAGAGGATGGAGGATTTTCCATCATCTCAAGTTAGCTTCTCGCTTTGAGATGATACTTTGCATGAGAAGCGTTTTTGGTTTTGGTTATTTTGTTTTTCTTTGTTGATGCTGATAGAGCTGACAGATTTGAAGAATGTATGATTTATGAAGATTTTGTTTTGGAGACAGGTTTGGAGTTTGGTGTTGAGCTCAATATGGATTGTTGTCCAGTGAGCTTCAAAGAGTATATGATCTTGAATTATACCCTTTCGCGGTCACTAGACAACATGGCAGAGATCTGTCGTATCTCTTAGGGGCCACTGTCGAATAATTCAAGACTCTGTGATTTAAGAGCTTGGGATTAAAGAGCTCAAGAACATAGCTCGAAGCTACACCTTTCTGAGGGTAGACGAGACAGCATGATGGAGCCTCGCTTGGTTCAGGATTTGTTCTTTGGGAAAGATCTTCTATAAAATATGTATTCATATTATGTAATCAGCTTTGTTGAGTATGTTAGCATTCAGGGGGGGTCCCCTGGTACTTTTGTGGGAACAATGTAATAAGGGGGGGAATGTTGGCATAATAGTATATAATATTACATTGTTAGTTTATGCATATTAAATAAATGTTAGTTTATAAGTTAGGTTTTGGGAAGTTACTTTCCCGTAAGAAGTTATATACGAGAATAACAAGGCTTTAAAAAGCCAATGTACTGCATTGTAAAATCATCTGAAGACAACACTATATTATTCTATAATGGTTTAATTTTGTGTATGTTTGCTCACCATTTCTTAATAAATAGCAATAAATAAAGACTGGAGATTGAGACAAAACTTAACACAATAATATGCTATTTTTTGATATATGATTGCATTAAGACATTCCATAAAAGGGCATAAAAATAAATGGGAATTAACATGCATATGCTAATTTTGCCATTGTGAAAATCTTGAGAAAATAAATATTTTATGTGGGAGTCACAATTTTTAATTTTTTTAATGAAAAAACTTAAATAATTGCTACTAGTTTGTGGATATTTTTATTTAAAAAATGTCATTATAAGAAAATCATTCATAGAAAGAGGAGAACATATAATGAGTAAAATTATGATGGTTAAGTTATTCCATCAACCTCTTATAGAGGATAAGCTGAATTGTCTTCCTTTAAAGAAATGCACCCTATTTTCATAATAGATAGGTTGGAGTAGATTGACAAGACAAACTCTCCTTCAGATAGGATGCCACATACACAAACCTAATTCTTGAATAATGGCATCTAAGTCATTTTTAGGTTATAACTTTGTTGGTTTAATGATTTACCTTATTGCTTATATACCTATTGCTAATATGTGTAACTCTAAAAATTGCTTGTTTTTGAATAAATTTGTGATGTATTTTAGGCACTTTAGACAATTGGTATCAAGTAGTCATAATATACCAAGAAAAGTTTGCAAAAATCAAATTTACACTTACATTGCAAAATTTTCATCCACATAAAGACTAACGTGTGACTATGCCAGTATGATTAGCATTGGTTGATGACACATAGAGGGATAGTAGAGTAGTTAGTAAATAAAAATATCTTCAAATATTAGGCTCTAGAAGTGACTACTCAAACCATAGATGGAACCAAAATTGTAGCCTAGCACTCATATAATAACTTGTTTAAAGAACATGATCTCAATATCAAATTAGTTTGTGTATTATTTTATGAACCTTGTAAAACATAGAACAATACTACATATTCACTAATTTAAACACTAATAATATGAGGTTCATAATGTTAAACTTTGGTCTTAATTAAACATGAGTTGCATATAATTCACTTTATCCTTGCATATGTATAAATAAAATACATAGATAAAATTCTGAATATAAATAATATAAATTTAATATTAAATTATATATTTCCCATTATGATAATAATATATTAATATAATTATATATTTATAAAAATACTCTAATGTTATAATTTTTAATGAATGGTAGTCTTTTTTACTATTTTGTTTAGAAAGGTCAAGATAGTCAAGGTAAGATTTTTTTAGGTTTAGATTAGATAGGATTAAATTGGTTTTTTGTGTGCATGCTTTGTGATCTTCGCTTACTAGTAGCACACATTTTTATTATAATTTAGCACAATTATGAAATTGTCAATTATGTTGGGAGGGTCGAAAACTTAAGATTCCCTGTCAAATCAAAAAAATTGTAGCATTCTCTCTAAAACCCCATTTGTATATGTTTGAAGAAAGTACAACCCCTACAACAAACTGTACACAAATTCCAAAGTGAAAGAAATAATATTTTTTTAAGTAATTCAAAATCTCCTTTAAAAATACCTAAGATTTAGTTGAATGTTTTTAATTTATTTCTTTGTTATTCTTTTTGTCTACACATTATGTGCACCCCTTCCAAGTTTAAGCGGCAAATTAAAAAGTAATTCTTGGTCGTACCTTGTTGCCTTTGGCCATGGAGATGGGGTAATTGTGCAGGGTAATGCATTGCCTACAAGAGAAGTGGATTTCATGCAGCTAAGGCCGAGTGCGCCGGAAGTTGAGGGCGCTAGAAATTTTAGGCGTGCATTAATTGAAAGCTCTGTTTAAGTTTTTTAATTTTTGTTGGTTACGCAAAGACATTATGGCTCCACTCAGAGCCCTCTTTATGTTTTAAAAGACATCAATAGTTAAAGATTCTATTTTTAGTTATAAGACTTCTTCAAATGGCATTTTTCTGCCATCTGAAATTTAGGAGTTTGAATGTAGTTTAGTTTTAATTTGTTCCTCAAAACATGGATATAAATATCATATTATGGATGGATGAAAATCAATCCCTTAGTTTTTGAAAATAATCAAAGCTATGTACTGCAATTTTCTCCATGAATGCAAATAGTGTTGTTCTGAGTAATTTCTTTTGAAATATAAAGATCTGAATAGAGTTACCATGTTGCTATGGAAATGATTGAATGTGACCTGAGTTAGAGACAAATTTCTCCCAAGAGCTGGCCACTCATGGGACTGTAGAATAGATAAGTACTTTCATTTCTGTGGATGTTTCATTCAGCTGAAGTTATTTTATGTTTAGTTTTCTGTTGTGAACCTGCAGGGTGTGTTGTTTAAATTTTTTCAGAGCATTAGTTAAACTATTGTGTACTGTTGTTTTAGAACTCTGTGTTGTTTAAATGTTTCCAGTGCATTTGCCTTAGTTAAATTGCTGTTTACTAATAGTCAAAAGTTAGAATGTTTTGTACAGTAAATAATTTCTCATTGTTCAAAATTAGAGTAAAGTTGCATTTGTGAATTTCTAGTGTAGAGTTTATATGCTTTCTAGTGTAGAATTTATATGTTTTCTAGTGTATATTTTATATGCTTTCTAGTGTAGAGTTTATATGCTTTCTAGTATAGAGTTTTCATGCTTTTTAGTATAAAATTCAAAAGCTTTATGTAGAAGTTCATATGTTGTTTCAATCTTTTAAAGGAACTAGAAAACTATTTCTCAATGAGATATCCAACCTCTCTATTGCATACAGCCTCAGACACTACCCTAGTTAATAAAATGATATTTTTCAATTAAGGTATTAGGACCTCACGATAGTTTATCACTTTCTGCATCTTTCAGTGATACTTCAGAACTTTGTGCCTGCATTCTGGTTGCATCTTTCAATGATGCTCCATAACTTTGTTCTTGCATTCCCATTGCATCTTTCAGTGATGCTCTAGAACTTTGTTCCTTCAGTTGACCAAATCTTGTGACGGTGCTCCAAAATCTTGTTCATATCTTCCATCTATTCCTTTGATATCTTCCTCCACCATTGTGAACTTGTGATTTCTGTTTGTGAAAATGTTCCTACTATCTGGAAGCACACCAGTCTCACCCCGCAATCCACCACAAAAGCCATCATGAGTTTGTCATTCCCGACCATAATAAAAAAAGTATTATTATGACAACTTTTCATCATAATAAATTCAGCCACCCCATCATCATATCATAATAAATTCATTCCATTCAAACCAATTAGTACCGCCACCTAGGATGCTATTGCATCATAAAAAATGAGCGACTTTCAAATCAATAACGGAATGGAAGGTAAGTACATCTTTTATTTTAAATAGATCATTTATTGTGAATAAAAGTAGATAAATTGGCACAAACCCTTTTCATTTCCAAATTTGGTAAATGTGTGAACTATTTCTTCACTGGAGAAGGTGGCAACTCATTCACTCTATCCCATGCAATGTCATAATTAACTGCTGAAAAGCCAAGTACCCTAAATCAACATTACCAAAGTACAAGTGGCCTTAAAACATGCATTTCCTTTAATTTCCCTATCAGTTTCTTGAGTAGTTTTATCACTTTGGGTGCCACGATATTTCAGTAGTCATTGAGCAGTATTAGTAGTAAGAAATAGAATGGGAGGAGCCAAATCCAAGTTTGAGCCAGCTTCACCAGATAAATTGTTGTTATTGGGGAATATTTCAGAGCTATTTTAGAGGGTAGGGTGGCTAGACTTTATAAAGAAATTTGACAGACACCATGTGCAGCTGGTCAAGGAATTTGCCGAGAACTTTACAGATGGGTAGTCAATTGTGTGCGGGAAGAAATTCAAGGTAAGTCCTTGAATTATCTCCAAATTATCTGGTATTGGAAATGAAGGTATTAATTTGTCTGAAACCACAAACATTTCCTATCAGAAAATGATAGAACTTTTTGTGTGGGAAGGGGAACCTCACCCGTTACTAGTTGTAAACATCCAGGGGCAAAACAAGGGATTTCACATAATGTCCATTGCAGAACCATGGCGACCAACAGTTGCATGGATTATTAAGTACTTCACCTGTGAAGGACAATGCGCCACTGTAGTTGATCCCCCCTTTCGGCTATTCATTCATTTGCGCCATGGTTTAGAAAACCTTGAATTACTTGGGTTAATATTCCTGCCTTCCTCCATGATTCCCTTGTTAGTATGATAGAACGCTTCAAGATAGGGTTTAGGCCTTTGAAGCATCATGGTCTTATACATTTAATTTGCAAATATCATTTTCATAAGAAAAGGAAACCAGATGTAAAATGACAGAAGTTTCTGCAAAAGTTTGAAAACCCTGAACCTCTGAGACAATTTGAGGAAGGTGAGTCATTTGGTAGGGCAACCCAAAATGTGAGAGAACTCTCCCCTGTACCTCAAGGTGAAAAACAAGCTTTGGGCGGTGAGGTGATGGAAAATCTAGCAAACCCATTAGACCTTGAAGAAAGGCCTAAGCCGCATAATGTACCTAAAAGCCCCCAAAAATGAGAAAATGTGGATTTAGTAGACTTAGAAGAGGAAGGTATTCAACCTCGTAAAAAAGAGAAGAGGCCCATCATGAAGCTGCAAAAACCTCCTCCTCTGAGAAGGAGCAAACAGATAGCTGTTGAATCTAGTTGTGCCATAGCCTATGAATTACCCCCGGTTCCCAATAATAAGAGATAGGAAAGGAAGCCCTGTGAAAAAGTAACCCAACCTGATGAAATTGTATCCTAGACATGTGCAAATGTAACTCAAACTTTGGAGAGCAATAAACCACCTGAATCCAGACAAGAAATTGACCCATCTAAATAGGACCAAAAAGAGATAGGAGAAAAAGGACAAGAGGGAATTAGTGAACAAATGCCCAGTTATGTCCTAATTGAAGAAGAGGAGGGTCAAGAATATGAAACTATTGAAACATTTTTTTTCATCCTAGTAGCCAGTAAACATTTAGGGAACTGATACAGTGCCTGAGGAGAGACAATTGTCTCCCTTAATATAATGTTGGTGATATAGGACAAGGTCCATTTGAAGCAATTAAGGAAGGACATGTGATGTAGAGCCAAACACCCTGACTTGCATTTCCCTTTGTATGTCCATGTTTTATTTGCCTATCGGCAAGACTATGCACTATCGGCTGACCAAAATGCCCTTCCTCTGATCACATTCCTCACTCTGAACTTTTCACTGTCGGCATGACTGACTTCCATCGGCCGCTTTATAAACTGTCTGACCGATACCATATCTAGCTTGACTTGTTGCGGATGGTTTCCTTTACCACTGCTACTAGTCACCCCTTGCAACTAACTCAATGTACATTCATAATGTACATTCAAACATGCATTCTAAATATGCATTCCTCAACATGCATACAAAACTAACCATTGACCGGCCGTTGACCTCCTTGTATCTAATTCAATGTACATTCACAATGTACATCTGCCACATACAACCATGACAACCATTTGCGAGATACACACGAACAAACAATAGCGGGATACATAGGAAATGAACCTGACATACATTAGTGATATATGCAGAGAATGTATACTCAGTGAAACAGCGCAAATCTTCACCGATTTGATCCGCTACAAACTCTGTAACTTCATAGATCCGTTTCTATGACGATCTTACAGACCTTTCACCCTATTAACCTAGCACATGATGTCGCTAGGATATATCTGCACTCTACATGCGATCCTGCAAACATGAACATGAATGAAACAAAAAACAAAATGAAACACTGTACAGCCATTCCACTGATTTAAAGAAATCTAACCAGTGGAATGGGCTAAGAACCCATCTCGGTCTCAAAACAACAATTCAATTTATACAGAGAAAACCTAATGAATTTGAATGACAGAAAGATGCACAACACAGAACTTGTTTATTATGCTTTCCAGAAAATGTATATAGACGCTCTGTTTTCATAGTTGTACAACTCAATACAATTCAATTTGTCTACCATATGATCTCAATTGATATGATCCTGGGGTATTTATCTACTCACCTTGAGTAGTACTGACCTGACTCCAAGCGGCTGGGAGACAACCTCCAAGTGGCTGGGAGATCTAACAACCTCCAACTGCTTATTTTTAGCATTATTGCTATTTTTAGCATTATGCAATTATAATTGACAAATGTCACTTGGGACTTACAAAACAAACCTAGATACAAACTAAAATAACATGCATTGGTCAAACAGACCTTATTACATGAATGGTCTTATAGGACCTTATTGGAAACAACAAAATGAACATCAAACAGTTGAATGCCTCATGGAGGCCACCTTGTGTTAGGTGCTCCTGCACCATACACCCCACCTTGAAAAGAACTCATGCCACATGAGTTAAGGCTTTGTTTTGCTCCACCTTTATCCATTGTTTCTTCATGTCTTCCCCACAATCTCTGGACTGCAACCTGCTTCCATGGAACCAAAGACTCATGCCCAGCTTTGTAGGCTCTACTCACACCTTGCCATGAGTGACTGCTTGCCACCAGGCCTACCCTTTGCTTGCCATTATTTCTTACTGGCATCTCTGTCTAAATACTTGCATGCAAAACCTTGTTGGATGCTTCTTGTACTGCTGCTATGGCAGAACATGTTTGCCTTTCAACGCTTGTTGGTGCTAGAGGACAAACAATTGTCCCTACTATGATAACATCCTTGTCTTTCCAATCAACTTGTGACTGCTTGTAAACCTTCTCTTTGACCTTCTGCTAATCCATCTGATCTCCATCAGTCAAAACTGAAACATTCTTCAAACTATGATCTCCATTCCTAGAGATATCCTCAACCTGTTGTGTCTCTTCTGCATTGATCTGCACAAACTCTTTCTTACCCACCAAAATAATCTTGGCTGCCTTCTTTGTTTCAACATCCTCCTGAAATGGTGTCATCACAAAAGTCCTCCCATCCTTCTTGATGGTGTAGGTGCTAGCATATCCATCATACAATGCTCTCCTATCAAATTGCCATGGCCTACCTAAAAGTAGGTGACAACATTCCATGGGCAAAATATCACATAAGACCCTATCCTGATATTCTCCAATCTAAAAATCAACATATGCCTATTCATATACCAAAATTGATTGACTATCACTTACCCAAGATGCTTTGTAAGGGGTTTGATGTGGAATCCTTTCCAATTTCAATTTATCCACCATTTCCTGAGATACCATATTATCTGTTGAACCAGAATCTATTACTACCTTGCATAGTTTACCTTTAGTTTTGCATTTGGTCCTAAAAAGAGCTCTCCTTTGTAGCATGTCCATGGATGTCTTCAAGATTGTTCTCCTTAGCATTAATATTCTCCATCTTCAACTGGGGCTGCACTTCCCATTGGAGAGTTAAAACTTTCATCTACCTTCTCTTCTTGCACAAATTGAACCCTCTTGTCGTTCTTCCTATCATCTCTTGATGATGAACCTTGCCTTTCTCAACATTTGAATGTTGTATGACCAATTTCATTACAATGATAACATCTTCCAGTGAAAACATTAGAACATCTACTTCCACCTTTTGTGCCTCTTGTGCCTTTCCATCCACCTTTGAAATCAGATTGCTCCTGTCCTTTACCAGTCTCTCCTTGATTCTCATTGGCTTGTCTTGTTGTAGGGGCTGATCCTCTTCCCCTTATATTGCTGCCTCTTTCTCTCATGTTCTACTCACTCTTCCTCTTTATCTTTTCTTCAGCCCTTAAGGCCATTTGGAAACACTTGTTCACTATGTCTAGTGCTAAAATGCTGATCTCATCTTGGATGTTCATCCTTAGGCCATTCAAATACTTGGCCACCTCCTCTGACTCTTCTTCGTGCCTCTTTGATCTGAGACTGAGTTTATGAAACTCTTGTGTGTATGCATTCACATCAAGGTCTCTCTGTCTGAGGTTCTGCAACTTCTTATACCTCTGCACATCATAGTCCAGGGGTAAAAACTGTGCCTTAAGTTTGGTCTTCATCCTTTCCCAAGAGGTTATCACATTCTTCCCCTCCTTGACTCTCTCTCCTTGTTCATAATTCCACCATGCAAGAGCAGATCCCTGCAATCTTGCCTTTTCCAACTTAACCCTCTTATCATCAGGGATTTCTTTATATTTGAAATGATTGTTCAATGCCTCAATCCAATCAATCACCTCTTTAGCTTCCATACTTCCACTGCACATAGGTAACCCATCTATGGTGTCCCTATTGACTGACTTTAATGCATTTAAAAATGCCCTCTGGTCTGCTGGTATCTCCTCTGTCTTTTTACTAGTTTCACCAATTTCTATATCTCCTTCATCACTATCACTTTTAGCTTCCTTCTCTTTGCCTTTGGAGTGCTTGAACTCTCCCAACTTGGATGCAAGTATCTCCTCGATCAAATTCTTAATGGCGTCCTATGACATACTTTTGGGAGGCATCCTCTCCACCTCTGGCTCACTTTCTCTGTCTGACATAAACATTCATAGACAACACCCAAACACCAACACTCCTACAAACCCTCAATTCAACTACAACACAATGCTCAATCAACTGTCATTGCTATAGACCCATTCCTCTCATCCAACAGCAGATCCTGGAGATGCACTACCACTCTCTCTCTCCGTGGCTTCACTCTGCACTCTTTTCTAGCCAAATCTCTATTGGTGAATGGTCTTCTCAGATCTCATCATCGTCTGCCCACACACTACAGGAATAGGATTCATCTGCCTTCTCAGTGACAGAAAATAAATACACAACACCTCCGCCCAAAGCTTTCACTAGCTTTGATACCAAAATGATGCAGAGCCAAACACCCTGACCTACATTTCCCTTTGTATGTCCATGTTTTATTTGCCTATTGACAAGACTATGCACTATCGGCTGACCAAAATGCCCTTCCTCTGATTGCATTCCTCACTCTGAACTTTTCACTGTCGGCATGACTGACTTCCATCGGCTACTTTATAAACTGTCTGATCGATACCATATCTGGCTTGACTTGTTGCTACCGGTTTCCTTTACCATTGCTACTGGTCACCCCTTGCAACTAACTCAATGTACATTTGCAATGTACATTCAAACATACATTCTAAATATGCATTCCTCAACATGCATACAGAACCGACCATTGACCGGTTGTTGACCTCCTTGTATCTAATTCAATGTACATTCACAATGTACATTTGCCACATACAACCGTGACAACCATTTGCAAGATACAGATGAACAAACAACTGTGGGATACATAGGAAATGAACTTGACATACATTAGTGATATACGCAGAGAATGTATACTCAGTGAAACAACGCGAATCTTCACCAATTTGATCCGCTGCAAACTCTATAACTTCATAGATCCGTTTCTTTGACGATCTTACAGACCTTTCACCCTGTTAACCTAGCACATGATGGCGCTAGGATCTATCTGCACTCTGCACACGATCCTGCAAACATGAACATAAACGAAATAGAAAATAAAATGAAACACTGTACAACCATTCCACCAATTTCAAAGAAATCTAACCAGTGGAATGGGCTAAGAAAGATGCACAACACATAACTTGTTTATTATGCTTTTCAGAAAATGTATACAGATGCTCTGTTTTCACAGTCGCACAACTCAATACAATTCAATCTGTCTACCATATGATCTCAATCGATCTGATCCTAGGGTATTTATCTACTCACCTTGAGTAGTACTGACCCGACTCCAAGTAGCCAGGGGAGACAACCTCCAAGAGGCTAGGAGATCCAACACCTCCAACTGCCTATTTTTAGCATTATGCGATTACAATTGACAAATGTCACTTGGGACTTACAAAACAAACCTAGATATAGACTAAAATAACATGCATTGGTCAAACAGACCTTATTACATGAATGGTCTTATAGGACCTTATTGGAAACAACAAAATGAACATCAAACAGTTGAATGCCTCATGGAGGCCACCTTGTGTTAGGTGCTCCTGCACCAACATGTGTCTGGTAGTGAAACAAAAGTTTTTATTTCCCCCCATTCTACTGATACAGAAGATAACAAAAGTGAATATATGACACAGGAAATAGAGGAACTAGAAGCAAAAATTATGCAGTTGAAAAATAAAATACAATTGAATGAAGAACAATTAAGTAGACAATAGAAGGAGATAGAGAAACAGAGAGAGCTTCTGGAATAAAGGGATCAAATCATTAGAGAACTACAATCCCAATTGCAACAAGTTGAAGAAAGAGATAAGTATTGTCTAGATAGTCTATCTGAAAAAGATAGACAAATTAAGAATCTAACCTTCAACTTGGAATAGTGCCTGGAGACATTTGTAGTGGAGCAGGAAAAATAGAAATTAGGACTAAATAAAGCTATAAGTAGAACTGTTGAATTGGAACAATATTTACAGGAAATTAATGTTAGGCCAACTATGGAATCAAAGGAGGTTCAAACCGAACCAACTAAGATGGAATGGTTTCATATCCACATTCCTCCCATGTTGACCAAGTGGATGGATCAATGCTATTTCTTAAGGCAATATGGAGATGAAAATGCTAGACTTAAGAAAGAAATAGTATTGTTGAAAGAATCTTATGATAGATTGTATCAGACTAAGATGGATGCATGTCAAATTGGAGAGTTATTACTAGCCTGTAGGAAACTATCCAGATTGTTTTCTATGTTCCTTAATGAACAAATATTAAAGTGGAAGCTCTTGAGAATCTCTTGTAATTTACCACATGACCCTGATGACCAACAGTTCCTTGCAGCATTTAAAGAAGCATCTCCTATGCAGAAATATTTGTTATGTGAGTTTTTCATTCATAATTTGTTTCTTGAAAAGCATAATGATTTCTTCATCAATCTGTTTGTGGGGGAAGTTTAGTTAAGGGCATTCTTGTCAAATATGTAAAATCAAACTTAGTGGGAGGATAGAACTAGAGAATATCTTCATGCACAGAGAACTATGGGATTTCAAATGAGATACCCCAATCGGAAGCCTTTTGATTTCAAAGTCTAGTTCAAAGGAATTAAAAGTTATGAACATATGAAAGAGAAATACAATGAAAGCATTAGGATCTGCTTTGAAGATTCAAGATTAATGGACCACAATTGATTGATAGAGCTTGGAAAATCTGTGAAGAAAGGTATACCCCCTTGCCTATGTATGTAAAAAGGAGAGAGATGATTTCCCCTACTAACCTCAGATGGTCATACAAAAGAGTTGAGGCATTGACATAGATTCTCCAGCAACTTAAAGCTAAGTGGATAGGGATGAGATACAGGCCTCCACTACTTTTACAACCACCCCCTACAGTCTTAGTGGTTACAGAGCAAGATCCTGGGGACTTATATACCTGGTAGTTGAGAATCAAACTACACAAAGGCTTTCTGAAGGTCCCTAACCATATTGATGAGGGGGTAGATGAAATATATGATTTGAGTTCAAAGCTTGATGAAATAAATAGGAAAAGAGAGGCAAAAAGACAAAGGATGCATCAGAGAGCAGGAGGACCTGCTCAAGGTTAGGAAGGGTAGGATGATGAGATATAAACAACCTCATTTCTTTGATGAAACAAATAACCCTTTTTGCATTGCCCAATTTGCTAGCCTTACCAATTTATTTGTTTTTATAAGCAATATTTATCTATTTTTAATAAAATGTTGTACACATCTTTATTTTCTAATTTGATTGAAATTAGCTTTTAAATGTTGATATAATGGCATGTAGAGTTGGGTAATTGTGTAGGGTATGCATTGCCTACAAGAGAAGTGGACTTCATGTAGTTGAGGTCGAGTGCGCTGGAAGTTGAGGGTGCCAAAAATTTTAGGCGTGCATTAATTGAAGGCTCTATTTAAGTTTTGTTATTTCTGTTGGTTACCCAATGATGTTATGGCTCTACTCGGAGCCCTCTTTATGTTTTAAAAGACATCGGTAGTTAAAGATTCCATTTTTAGTTATAAGACTTCTTCAAATGGCATTTTCCCACCATCTGAAATTTAGGAGTTTGAATGTAGTTCATTTTTTATTTGTTGCTCAAAACATGGATATAAATATCATACTATGGATGGATGGAAATCAACCCCTTAGTTTTTGAAAATAATCAGATCTATGTACTGCAATTTTCTCCATGAATGAAAATAGTGTTGTTCTGAGTAATTTCTTTTGAAATATAAAGATTTAAATAGAGTTACCATGTTGCTATGGAAACAATTGAATGTGACTTGAGTTAGAGACAAATTTCTCCCAAGAACTGGCCACTCGCGGGATTGTAGAATAGAAAAGTACTTTCATTTATGTGGATGTTTCATTCAGCTAAAGTTACTTTATGTTTAGTTTTCTGATGTGAACCTGCAGGGTGTGTTGTTTAAATGTTTCTAAAGCATTAATTAAATTGTTGTGTACTACTATTTTAAAAATCTATGTTGTTTAATTGTTTTTGGTGCATCTGCCTTAGTTAAATTGCTATTTACTGATAGTCAAAAGTTAGAATGTTTTGTGCAGTAAAGAATTTTTCATTGTTCAAAATCAGAGTAAAGTTACATTTGTGAATTTCTAGTGTAGAGTTTATATGCTTTCTAGTGTATAATTTATATGCTTTCTAGTGTAGAGTTTATATACTTTCTAGTATAGAGTTTTCATGCTTTTTAGTATAAAATTCAAAAGCTTTCTGTAGAAGTTCATATGTTGTTTCAATCTTTTAAAGGAACTAAAAAATTGTTTCTCAATGAGATATCCAACCTCCCTATTGCATATAGCCTTGAACACTACCTCGGTCGATAAACTGATATTTTTCAATTAAGGTGTTAGGACCTCATGACATCCTGTCACTCACCTAGTGATTCAATGGTCCTTTGTGGGGTCTAACTAATATTATTTTAGATATTTATTTGATATTATATTTTTGGTGTCTGTGGTTAGATAATAGTTTTATTTAATGTTGAACCAAGAACAATACTCTTATTATATTATTATTATTATTATTGTTTCGATTATGGGAATTAAATGTTTATGCATTTAATGGATGTTTAATTATTCATATGGAAGAAAACAATAGGTTTAGTTATCAAATGATTAGACAATTACTTGTTTTATTATTTCTTTATGAAAAAGGTGTTATGAGGAAAAACAATTGTTTTCTTGATCAAATTATTTATTTTATCTTAGAAAGGAAATACGAAGAGTTGGGGAAAAAGAAATAAGAAAGAGAGTTGTAGATTGTTTCTATAACTGAAATTTTCTGAAATAATTGTATTGAACTGTGAGTTGCTGGGGAAGGAGGGAAATAGATCTGGAAAAGTTCTATGGGTTGAACCAAGTTTGGACAGCCAAGGTAAGAGAAATTAATTGTATTTCTATTTTATATAGACTTTATGATGAGAATGAGTGTTTGCAACTAAAATTTGAAAGAAATCTATTCTAATATTGTTGTATATTTGATTTGACAAGATTGATGAATTCTTATTTGAATATTATTATGATAGTTGGTATTGGTGTTGTGATGGAGGGTTTTGTTGGGAGTTGATGATATGTGAAATGATAATATATGTTTCTGGAAGTTGATTGTTCTTGGGAGTTTTTGGGAGATTATTGTTTTATGGAGTTTTGGGTGATTATTGTTTAATGGATTTATTGGGAGAATATTGTTTTATGGGAGCTTGGGAGATTATTGTTTCTGGGAGTTGTTGCTAAAGGGAGATTTTGGGAGTTGTTGATAAAGGGAGTTAATGTTTAAAGGGAGATTTGTTATGGGAGATTGATGCTTATGGGAGTTATTATGTTAGATTTATGAATTAGATTCTTGAAAATAAAATTATTTTCTATCTAATTTGTTGAACATCAAGAAAATGTTTCTCTTAAAATGCTCAGTGATGGATTCGATTGGTAGAATCCTATGGTTGGGTGGAGAGAAAACGTATGTTTCTCTATTGTATTTTTATTGTTGATGTAGGTTACAGATTTTAATGTTGCGGGATGGCAATTGGAATATAAAAATTAGAATGTTGATATAGTTGGTTTGAGTGATGCAGTACTAGTAAGGAAGAAAGGAAAATAAAAGTTTTTACATGAGATTTTAATATACGAGGAATTTGCTGCTCAGAAAATATCCAAGTAAAGATTTGTATCATGAGTACTGTATTTGTTAATAACTTATTAAACCTGTTTTTGCAGATATCAGAGACTGAGTAAAAGATTGGGTATTAAAGGTAATAGTTTTTTTTAATTTATATTGAAATCTAATAATGTTTGCACAAGAATGAATGAATAACTATTTTCAGATCTATCATGGGTAGTAAACTATTACATGCATTTTTTTAAATGGATGGTAGTCGGGTTATAAACACCCTTGTAGATAGACTTTATTCTATGAAGGCGATAGTTTTGTTAATGAAAGTTTGAACTTAATATAATATTTAGTGTTTAAGGCATACTGTGCCATCATCTCATTACAAATCATCCATATTCTTTGATATACGTTTCAGAATACAGTTGAACTATCTTTCTTTTTACTTAATGGAAGGAGTTAGAACTTTAATTTCATGATATTATTATGTTGAAATTGTTTCTTGTAATTCCTAAAAAGGTTGTTTAATGATATAGCTTATTATACTTTAGTCTCAGATCGCTTCATGCGGCCAAAGGGATATGGAGTTGTTGCTATAAAAATTTAAAGAATACATACATACATACATACATACATATATACATATATATATATATTGTATGTATGTATATATATATATATATGTTGTATATATATATGTATGTATGTATGTATGTATATATGTGATAATTTAAACTTCGTAATAGTCATACATAGTTTTGTTTAGGGTATTAGACAATCAAGGCGTCAATTTCTTATAAACTTTTAATGATAATATTAAGGATTATAGCAATGAAAAGAACAAAGATCTTTTGGCAGTGCCTGATTTGAATTACAAACTCACTGTCATTATTCGTCATGATAAGTTCCTCCTATGCTATTGTGACCTAATTTCTGTTGTAAAAAGATTAAGTATAACATTTTATTAGTCTTTGATCGTAAAATGCTAAGATCTACAAGGTGATCCTCAAATTATTGAGGAAGTTACGGGCACGTTTTGTAGTCCAGTTAGATATTGTCATTTGTGGTAGGCCTATGCTGCCATAGATAGGCATAATCACAATGATGTCTTTAATTATTAGTTTCTTATTAACCTATTTTAAGAGATTATAATAATATAGCATGATGACAATTATATCTATCATGCAGATATAGGTATAAAATTATATAACTCTGAGAATAAGATTTATCATTCTTTCTTCGAACCTATCTAGATTTTTGAACTGTGTTATTCTTATTAGATGGTAGTAATAATAATATTAAACGACAAAATAATGTGTTTATCTTTTCTTTATTCTTTATATATATATATATATATATGAGTTTTTATTATATTTTTTTAACAGTACTATTTCTTTGTTATGAACATTGAATTTACTTCTAAAGTGTTTCTTGAAGGTGAAGAATTCATTCTCTGTGGTTGAAATTAAAGCCTTAATTCTTCATTGAAGTTAACATTTTCAAGGTGAACCCTTCAGGGAAAAAATTGACTGTCAAATTTATAGTTGATCTGAGATGTAGAATATATGAAGAATTTCATGACTAATCTTCTTCTAGCATCTTATAGGTTTATTCTTTTTGGTGACTATGTGTAGAACTATGGGATTTCACAAAAAGTGATTGTATTTAAAAGAAAAAAATTGTGGCAATGTAATTATCTTTTGAACCTATCATAAGCAATTGTATAATATTATTTTTAATTAATCTTAATGATAATTTCTCTTTCTCTCGATTAATCAAAATTTTCTTGTATAGTTATAATTGGGGGCTAATTTCTTACCAAATTATTACTTAATTGCATTACTTATTTTACCAATAACTAAGTGTGAGTGATTATTTCATGTAATTTGCTGAATTTATTTTATCAACATTAAGATTATTTTGTTATTTTGTTAGGAGGCATTACATAGGTATCAAAGCACTAGGTTGCAACACTTTGGAGCTTTGGGGTAAAAATATTAGAAATATTAAACCCATTTTTCTGGTGTGTAGTATGTCATCAAAGCGATCTGAAGAGCCAATCATCCTTGGACCTCAAATACTACAGGTCCTATAGAATTTGGTGAATGTGATTTAGGAAAGGTTTCCCATACCCAATAATCAAAATTAGCATCACTCGGAAGGACAACATTCTATACTCAAGGAATGTAGTAGAAGTCCTCATCATAGTAGAGTAGTTCATTCAGAGGATGGAGAATCAAGACATTATTCACCACCTCCTTGTAGCACTCGAGTAGAGAAGGAGGTTTTTGTAGATATTAATAAGTTAATCCAAGATTTTCTTCATTTGCAACCACAACATTTTTCCAGATCTACTGATGGATCAGAGGTAGAATCTTGGCTAATCAGTCTTGAGAAAAGTTTTGGATTGAAAACCTACGAGAGTAATCTTAAGGCTAGATTGGCTATTCACCTACTCAAGGAAAGTGCAGATACTTTGTGGCAACAAGAGGAGAGAAAAAGGTATTTGACTTCAGAGAGTATAACTTGGGAAGTTTTCTTAGAGATTTTGAAGAAGAGATACATTTCTGACTATTTTTGACAACTGAAGATTGATGAGTTTCATGATCTCCAACAAAGGGGTCTCACCGTGACACAATATGAGAATAAGTTCTTTGAGTTATCCCAGTATGTTAATTATATTTAGGATGAGAAATTGATGGTAAACTATTTTATTAGAGGACTTAATCACAACATTGCAGGTTTGCCCTGGTTATTTGAGCCTACTACTATTTAACAAGCAGCAGAGAAGGCATTCATTGCAGAAGAAATTTAATTGAAACATCATGATCACCATCGAAATTCATCTCGGTATTAGAACTGCAATCAATTCCACTCTAGTAATGGAAATAGGTCAAATTCTTATCTTTCTAGATCAACACAGTCACAACATAGCCAGGAAGCTAAGTCAGCTAAAGAGGGCCCGATTAGGTCTTGGCAAGCTCCAACTCCTAGAGGGGATCAGAGAAACCAGACAGAGTTTGTTGGTTCATCTCGACTAGAATAGAGTTCTCATGGTAGTCATGCTAACACTGGTAGATTAACCTTTTAGTTTTTGGCACCACCAAAAGGTCCTTGTTTTAATTGTGGCAATAAGGGACATTATCCTCAAGAATGTAATCAAAACAATGCAGCTTCAGGAGTACATCAATTGGCAGCTTCAGAACCTACAGTGGAAGATGTGGGCAGATCTCATCATGTATTTGTAGTGACTGAAAATTGACAAGAAGAACATTAGGCATTAGTGATAGAGGATCCTGGGAAAATTGGTGGCACAGGATGGACAACTAATATTAGAACCAATTCATATTTTGGATCAACAAACATTGGCCCTATGAGGTCAACAACTGGACCAAGTCAGGGTCCAATGGGACCCCTATGATGAGTCTTCTGCCACATGGGAGGATGCAATTAGGATGAAGTCTTTGTTTCCTTATTATTTTACAGCTTCCAGGAGGAAGCCTAGTTTCTAGAAGGGGAGAATGTGAGGTCTAACTAATATTGTTTTAGATATTTATTTGATATTATATTTTTGGTGTGTGTGGTTAGATAATAGTTTTGTTTAATGTTGAACCAAGAACAATACTCTTATTATATTATTATTGTTGTTTTGATTAGGGGAATTAAATATTTATGTATTTAATGGATGTTTAATTATTCATATAGAAGAAAACAATAAGTTTAGTTATCAAATGATTAGACAATTACTTGTTTTATTATTTATTTATGAAAAAGGTGTTATGAGGAGATATATAGTTTTCTTAATCAAATTATTTATTTTATCTTAGAAAGGAAATACGAAGAGTTTGGGAAAAATAAATAAGAAAGAGAGTTGTAGATTGTTTCTGTAACTAAAATTTTCTGAAATAATTGTATTGTTGTGAGTTGTTGGGGAAGGAGGGAAATAGATTTGGAAAAGTTCTATGGGTTGAGCCGAGTTTGGACAGCCAAGGTAAGAAAAATTAATTGTATTTCTATTTTATATGGACTTTATGATGAAAATGAGTGTTTGCAACTAAAATTTGAAAGAAATATGTTCTAATATTGTTGTATATTTGATTTGACAAGATTGATGAATTCTTATTTGAATATTATTATGATAGTTGGTATTGGTGTTGTGATGGAGGGTTTTGTTTGGAGTTGATGATATGTGAAATGATAATATATGTTGCTAGAAGTTGACTGTTCTTGGGATTTTTTGGGAGATTATTGTTTTATGGAGTTTTGGGAGATTATTGTTTAATGGATTTATTGGGAGAATATTGTTTTATGGGAGCTTGGGAGATTATTGTTTCTGGGAGTTTAGTAATAATAATATTAACTGACAAAATAATACATTTATCTTTTCTTTAATCTTTTTATATGCATATATATATTTGAGTATTTATTATATTTTTTTAACAATACTATTTCTTTGTTATGAACATTGAATTTACTTTCAAAGTGTTTCTTGAAGGTGAAGAATTCATTCTCTGTGGCTGAAATTGAAGCCTTAGTTCTTCATTGAAGTCGACATTTTCAAGGTGAACCCTTCGGGGAAAAAATTGATTGTCAAATAGTTAATTTGAGATGTAGAATATATAAAGAATTTCATGACTAATCTTCTTTTGGCATCTTATAGGTTTATTCTTTTTGGTGACTGTGTAAAACTATGGGAATGCACCAAAAGTGATTGTATATAAAAAAACATTGTGGCAATGGAATTATCTTTTGAACTTGTCATAAGCAATTGTATTATTTCATTTTTAATTAATCTTAATGGTAATTTCTCTTTCTCTCGATTAATCAAAATTTTCTTGTACAATTATAATTGGGGGCTGATTTCTTACTAGATTATTACTTGATTGCATTACTTATTTTACCAATAACTAAGTGTGAGTGATTATTTCATTTAATTTTTTGAATCTATTTTAGATCAACATTAAGATTATTTTGTTATTTTATTAGGAGGCATTACATCCACACTAGCCTGTGATGCTTCCTTTTTGGTCCATGAAGCACCTAGTGCAACATAGTTGGATAGTCTGTGTGCTTCATGTGACTTGTCATGGTCACCTAGTAATTCGGTGGTCCATACTAGTGTGTGATCCATGGTGGAACTTCTTTTCACATGACTCCTAGCTATAGAGTAAGCTAGCGTGAGATTCATATGCCTCGTGTGTTTGTTCTATGTGTATTCTTATGTTTTCTTATGCATTATGTTTTAGCTTATGTTTCATGTGTCTTCATCATATTTTTTGTGTTCTATATGTGTATTCTTTGTGTCATATGTGTATGCTTTGTGTTTGGTGTGTATTACCTTTATCTATTGTGTGTCTTCCGCATGTATTCCTATGAATGCTTTTAGTACTCCATGTATGTGTGAATTAATGTTGCAATGTCTTTGATATCTCTTTTCTTATGTGTTTGTAACCTTAGGATCCTAAGCTTGGGGGCTACTTGTGGTCCACAACTTGGAAAAATTCTTTGGGCTTCTATGTTTGTGTGTTTTTTCCATCCTTTAGTATGAGTTTGAACATAAGTTCGTACCCAGACTAAAGTGAGGTCTAAATGTTATGTTGTAAAATGTGTACACTAGCATTTTACACTCAGTTTAGTACCTGGTTGGACCTATTTTATTGCCTTTGTTAATCAACACCTATTTTAACACCTTTTGAGCTTAAAATGATAAAATATCAATCCCAATGAATAAACCCGACATAATAAACTTAGGCCTGGTCTAAGCCCACCATATTGGACACTCTCTAGAGTTTATGGGCTAAAGGTCTAGGGTGCCCAAGCACCTTGGTCCCACTTGGGAACTTTAGCCCCACTTTGTGGTGTTAGCTTAGGACACTTCTTTGGTTTCTATTTATTAGCCTAATGAATTTTTATTTGTCATAAGTGAGTGGGAATGCATATTTAAATGGGTGTTATAGTTCATTTTACACCTAGATGACACCTAGAGGATTAATGCAAATTTTTCTTTCATATTGTGTTCTATGCTAAAGTGTTCTTCATGCTTGGACTGTTATCTACTTGTTGATGTTATTAAAGTTTTTTTGCAAGCTTTGAAGGAAGTTTGAAGCCCTCGTCATCACTCTCCTTTGTTGGTGTAGGATCTTGAGTCATCTTCATCAACTAAGGTCATATCTTTTGTGGTTATCATCATCATTATCATTCATTATTCATCATATTATTATAGATTTGGCCTTTGCCCTCTTAGGGCATGCACTCTTGGATCTAATCATCGTTGTAGTGGGGGTGAGAATACCAACACAAGGTTTAACTGAGGCAATCCCTTAAACACAACACAACCTTTTTCTCTTGTGTGCAGGTTAGAGAAATAGGTCTCGGGAGATGATTTCTAGGAAGAAGGAAGAGTAGACAAGTTCAGGTCTAGTGACATTTGAGATTTTTCTAAACCCTAAAAAATTCCTAGGGAACCCAAGCCTCCTAGTCCTAGGCATTTCTACTACAAGATCCAGGTTTTAAATCTTCCTCTGATCTCAACTATACTTTTTGTTTGTTGTGATCTATTTCTAGTAGTTAATTATAGTGTGTTCTTCATCTTCTAGGGTTTAATCATTAGTCCTAGCTTACTTGTTTGAATTTGGTTGAACTTGGTTGATCCATCTATATTAAAAAAAAGGGCATAACCTTCTAGTTGGCTCTCCTTCTTGGGTAGAAGCCAAGCTTGGTTTGTGTCCTAATGTTTGTAGAAGAGGGTTTGACATAGTTTAGCTCTTTAGGCTAGATCACTATTTTCTACATAACAAATACCTCCATCATCATCCAATCAAATGCCTACCCAAATGCCTCTTAGTCCTATATGAATACCATCATACAATCCTAATCCTAATCCATCCCCTGCTATTATCCATCCACCTGATCCTAGTCCTACTCCTACAACATCCACCATTATTGTCCATCCATTATAATATCCATCTCTTATCTATCATAAACCATCCACCCCTAAATTTATGAAGGATGTGATCTAATGGCTATTAGAAAAGAAATCAAACCCCATAATACAATCCCATGCCTATCCTTGAGTCCATAATAGAGCCTCCAAGAATCATGCCCATTCCTCCAACACCACCATGCATTCAGATATCTATCCTTGTGCTTATCAAAGAGACTCTAAGCATCATACATATCCCTTAAACACCATCATGTATTCAAATATCCATCGTTGTGCCTATCAAAGATCTTCTGCATATCATACCTATTCCTTCATTACCATCCCATAGCCTAATGCTTATAATGCCTCTTGGAAAAACTCTTAGCATAAATACAAATCAAAATCCTTCATGCAATCACATTGTCAATGATCCAAAGCTTATAATGTGCATCTAAGCAACCCAAGATCTATGTCAAGAGTCCAATCCAAAGAAAGATCAACCTTGTCCCTCACCAAGTCAAGATCAAACCATTTAAGCTCCTCATGATCACATTACCCAAGTTCCCCAAGAACAAACTTTTCCTTCTAGCCATAATCCCACCAACACTAGTCATATCCATCATCCAACTAATCATATCCATCATCCAACAATATCCACCTTCCTTGATGAGACACTTGGTCCCCAAGAAAACATAGAAAATCAACTTCTTAATGAGCATAATGAAGATCAAGATCCTCCATTACTTCCTATTGATCCTTCACCATCCTCTATTGATCCCAGTCCAAATCTATCATCCTATCCTCTTTGAACCAACACCTTCATCTGTGGTGACTCTCTTGTAGGACCTGAACACCTTTTATCCACCATTCATTCTTCCCCATCTAATGATGGACTCATGTGTCTTGTGTCCTAAAAAATAAACATCCCATTGCACATTACATACTCCAACCCATGAATTATCAATGAAAAGGCTTAGGCATTCATGAACAAGGTATCTTGGAGCCCATCCATGTAAAATTCCCTCCATGAGCACATGACCTTGGCTATATAGCCGAAGGATTACAATCCAAAGATGTTGGCACCACGTCCATGCTTTCTAAATCCACTTCTTTCCATCACAAACCATATCGCATCTTCAAAACATATGTTGTTATCCTTCCTCCATCATCATACCATTCTCAAAATCATGTGACCATACATCTCCCTCCATCCACTCTACCTCCACTCCTCCCAACTCTTGATATCCCCATCCTCAAATCCCCTAATTCCTTCATCCGTAACTCCACTAATTCCTCCATCCATAAATCCCACTCCTTTAAATCCCCTAACATTCCTAATCATGATCAACACATGCACACATCATTTAAACATGAAGCTATCAGAAAACCCATGGGATTCAAAAGTAAAAATTTGGATGCCTCTCCCCATAAAGCAAAAACTCCATCAAATCCTAAGAATGATCATGCCACAAGGCATCGATCCCTAATATCAAAGAAAAACCCCACACCTCAAAAAGCACCATCCAAAACTAAAATGGTGTGGGTCCTTAAGCAAAAATCCATCAATCCAAGTAGAGCGTCTTAATCTCACTCCATCCAAAAATCCCAAATTACTTCATCTCACAGCCAATGCAAAAATCATAAAAGTCCTAAGTCCATTTGGATTCCTAAATCCATAATGAATTCCAAATCGTCATTAGTTCGTACAACTCCTCCAAATCAAAAGCTTCAACATCCATCACAATTTATGCAACCATTGGTCTTGGTTCTTTCTATTATCACTTAGAATTACACCTTGCTTGGAGACCTCCAAGCATTCTAATGACACAATGGGAATGATCTCAAGGTGTGGGACCTTGCAATTTTGAGATCAGACGTCTAAAGAATGTTGGTTCCTCTTTTTGAGCTTAAGGCTTAGAGAAAACTATTAAACCCTAATGCTACACTTTCCAGGGGAAAAGAGTAGAAGGAAAACAGAAAGGAAAAGGTGATGCACTAGAGTCATAAGGTCTATTAGTTGAACTAAACAAACACAACAATGATCTCACTCCTTAAAAGAACTCACACATACCTAAAACCTTGACAGAGGCTTCGGATAGAAGACTATTATCTATAAAGAAGTGTAGACACCCAAAATTGACCTAATTATCATTAGTATCAAAATATTGCATTATCTATCATCTGCATTTGTCTAACACACTTGAGCATTTTCTCTATTTTCTCTAAATTACCTATTTATTCTATTAATTAAATAAATTCATATTTATTTAATTAATTCATTATCTATTTTCTTCCATTTTCTCTAATCTATAATTATTTAATTATCTCTATTCTATCTATTTTGATTAAATAAATCTTATTTATTTAATTAAAATCCCTTCATAAAACCCACTTTCCAATTAATTAAATAACTTTATTTATTTAATTAATTTCTCTTATCATTTCTCTTCATCTTTCTTCATAAGCTGACATGTGTGCATCTCTTATTTGAAACATGTGTGGTAGTACTTTTTATGTACACTATCACACTTAAACTTATTAAATAAGGGTTTTTATGTACACAATCACACACGAGCCTTATCTTCCCTCCACTTCTCATCTACACATTCACCTATGATCACCAATTCATCCCAACCATTCACATAGCCACCAAATCTCTACAGTTGATTGATTTTGGTTGAAGTCTATATAAACACCCTCTCATTCCATACTACATCTATCCATCATTTTTCATATAGCGTCTACATTATCATCCTAAGCATATTGAGCATTGTAGCATCCATCTAGAACATTATCACTATCATCCATCCATCATGGCAGATTTAATCTTCATAATTGTTTATTGTTGAGAAGTAATCCACATCACAAACAAGGAATCATACAATCTAGGTGATCTTGTTCTTGAATTGCATGCTTTTGATTTCACTTGGATTCGATTCTTTGATGGTGGTAGGATTAGGTATTCATTTGCATGCTTGATCTTATTAACCTAATTTTTACCTATCACATTTTGGCATGCCTGGTGGGATCCACGTCCTTGATTAACTTTGCTATTTGAAGTTGTTTTTGTGAAGTTTCAGATTTTTCAGAGCGCTTACAACAATTTACAGTCACTTTTGATTAAAAACCCGCCACCTTTAGCCTCTCTACATCGCTTCTGAGCAGAAACTGGCCACTTTCATCTTTTCTATGTCACTTTTGAGCCAATAGTGGTCGCATCTGGTAGAATTTGACTCACTTTTAAGACGAAACCGGTCGTGTTTGACTATTTCGGTTGCTTTCTGCAAATTGGGGTTTTATGCTAACAGCTAGTTTTTGCAATGTGTTTTTGCTACATTTTCATTGATCAATTAAGGGTTTTATCTCTGTTTTGTAGGATCTTGATCATCATTTCATCATTTGCCAATCAATTTGATTAGGGTTTTCATTTTAATTGGTCTAACATCCTTGATTTTGCATGATCTGATCAATTTGCCATTCTAGGGTTTCCAATTGATAAATTTGTGGTTGTAGGGTGTTTATCTAATCATATTTCATCCACTGCATTTGTCATTCTAGGGTTTGCAACCATTATTAGCCATTTTTTTCATAACCCTAACCCTAGTTTTGTAGAAATAGGGTTTTTTTACACATCTGGCAGATTCAAGTCACTTTTGAGCAGTAATAGTTTGTATCTGGTTTTTCTACATTGTTTATGAGCTGTAACAGTTTGCTTTTGGTAGAATTCAGGTTGCTTTTGAGCAACAGTCAGTCACCTTTGGTAACTATGTTTCACTTTCAGTTCTGTCATTCACAGTTGGGTTTTCTTGGTTACTAATCATCTATTTGTGCAACATCTTATCGATTGTCTAAGAAAAGGAGTTTGTGAAACTACTGACATATCTATTACAACTTCTATCAGTCCAAGATATTTCATTTTATCACTAATTTAGGAACTTTTGGGCTTGGTGCTTAAAAAGAATCATTGTTTTCTCCATGCTTGTTTTATTTTTTTGATTGCTTGTTGTGCATGTGTAACCCAAATTTAATAGCAAAAGTATCCTCTCCCCTTGCCTATCAAATAGATCTTGGGTGCATGAGAACTTGTTATTATCTTTAGAGGGCCTACCTTCTCGGCGTGAGAAGGGGTACGACCTAAGCGGTAATAGGCTAAATCCAAGCTCTTCCAAGCTGCTATATAAGAAAAGTGTTTATGTCAAAAGCCACAAACAATGAGTGTTGTTGTGTTACATTAACAAATGTTTCCCCTAAAACCCCTTAGAACGTAACCTCTTTGGGCTAGGAAGCCTCCATTAATGGAGCGGATCGCCGCATGTGTAGCCACTTGAATGGATGCCCTTACTAGCAACCTTGTGTAGTAACCAAAATCCCTCTATTTGTTGATGCAAAAAGTGAAGCCTTTGAAGCCGCCCTGATTCTTGTGGTTCTTAGTAGAGATAGCAGGGACAATCCTAAGGTTTGTGAGCCTTGGGAAACCTAAAACTTGGTATGCGTGAGAAGTGAGTGTCGTGGAGGGGAGTCGGTGCTACCAAGATCTTGAAGCTATCCGCTTTGAATAGGCACGACAATGGGACTCAACAAATACAGTCCTTTCCTTGCCTAGGTTGTACAAGCTTGTGATTGTTGTGAGTGTGAGTGACTGAAATCATTATTTTCTTGTCAAAAACTCATCAAAATACACCCTCTGTCAGATACAGACCACCTTTAAACTGTAACTACTCACTTTTGTAAAAACCAGATCACTTTTAAACAATAGATGCTCACTTTTAGAAAAAAATGCATCACTTTTAAATAGCAGTAGCTCGCTTTTGAACTGAAACTGATCACCTCTAGCAAACCTAGTCACTTCTGGTCAACATTGTAGCCTATTACCTACAACAATTTAGATCACTTCTGAGCTATTACCCATCACTTTTGGCATTTTTTGAGTCGCGTTTGAGCTATTACCTATCGCTTCTGGACAAACATTAGCAATCCATATCAACCTGACCTAATTAGTTGTACTTTCAGACTTCTTAGCTCTGTCACCAGCTTTTAGACAATCCTCTGATCATCTACAGTCACCTAAACATCATCTCCTATCTTGAGCATACCAAACCATTGGACTTTTTGAGCTTCTATCCTTTTAAGACCCCCAGCCAGCAACCAATCATCAAAACAATCAACCTAGCAACAACAAACATCATCCCTTTGGCTTTTATTTAGTCCTAGTAACACCAACAAACAACATCATCAACCAACTTTTCCTTTGAGTTTGTGAGCTATCCTCTAGGGAAGTTTATCCAATAAAACAACTAACAAAGCAATCCAACAACAACAACCAACAACCAAACAACAAACCAACAACCCATTAGCAAACCAAGAAACCAACAAACTAGCAAAACAAGCCATCAACAAACAAACAACAAACCATCAACTTTTGGGTCTCAACCTTGACAAACTAGTCCACCCTTCAACATCAACCATCATGCCTCAAACTAGGAGCCAATATAGAGCTGAAATGGAAGCAAAATTGTGAGCTAAAATAGAAGCCAAAATGCAACAATCTGGATCAACTCCCCTCAAAGATGCAACTCAATTCACAATCGGTATGCTTTCTTACATGTTTGTACCTTAAGGATACACCGGTGGACCATCATATTCACAACAAGTGCAACCTCAAACATTTACAGTGATATATGAAGAGCAATCCCAACGTGACTTATCTGAATTTCGAGACACACACATATGGGTCCAAGTTGAGAAGATTATTTTATCTGATCCAGATTAGCATTTCTTGCAATTAGCCCGTATGGGAGCCAAATTACCAAGTGACTTTGAGATATCCGCTATTCTTAAACAAGATCCAAACACTCCTGTTGTTGTTTCAAAGGGACCATCCACTATAGCCACACCATTTAATGACATGTCCATGCAATCTCATCCACCTTCCAACCCATCTCCCTCATTACCTATTGCTACACCATCAAACCCACCATGTTTGGAGTACACTCTAGAACCTTTAATAACTCCAATCGAGGTACTTCCTTACCTTTCACAAAATTTAAGCTTTCCACCTTTCCATGTCTCACAACATAACCCCACTCCTACCATGACCATATCCAGGCCTCAAGTAACACAAATTCCTCAAGTATCACAAGTTGTCCATGTTTCACAAGTGTAAACTCCGCAAGTTTCACAAACTGTCCCAATACCGCAAACTCTGCAAGTTTCACAAGCTATCCAAACACCACAAGCCACACAAGTCTCGCATCCATTACAAGTTTCTACTCCTATTGCATCACATGTTAAAATCATACCCCAAACTAATACTCCTATCACTTCTAATATAGTCTCCATAATTTCCACAAACACATCCAACACACCATATAATCCCAATGTTAGTCTCATTGACATGACTGACCAACCTATTGTATCACAAGCCAATCCTAGCATCGTCATCTCTTATGTTGATCAACTTACATCACTCACTCCACCTCCATATAATCCTTCACAAAATGTCAATCCATCTTATACAACCCAAGGATTATGCATTGTCACCCAACATATGACATATACCAATCCATCTCAAGGTACTCATTTTGTCCAAAATACAAACCCAAATGTTCATCCTTCTTCATCCACCAATCCTTCTATTGATTACTATAATGCAAATCCAACCCCCAATCCACAACCATTGACCAACATCAATCCATACTCTAGTTCCCATGTGATGCAAAATCTTGGAGTCAATCCATCGCAATATACCCAACCACCACTTGTGTCTCAAGGACAACAATCCTCAAACACATATGTATCACATACCAATCCTTTGACATATAATGTGAGCATGCAACCTCAACAAATGGTCATACCCTCATTCATTCCACATCAGCAACAATATACACCATATTACATTCCACCTCCAAACCATCAACCCCCTTTGCAACAACAACAACTATCTCAAGCGGATGTTGAACAAATGGTGAACAAGGTAGTAGGACAAAACAAGAAGACATTTTCCTTGGGAGACATATGCCCTTATCCATTTGACAATTCACTCCACATGACACCTTTTCTGCCACATTTTGAAGTCCCACAATTTGACAAATACAAAGGGAAAGGTAATCCGGATGACCATCTTAGGGCATTCTATGTTGGATGTTTCAATGTTGCTCGAGATGACACATATCTCTTGAGACTATTCCTTTGAAGCTTAGCAGGACAAGCTCTTGAATGGTTCTCTCACTTACCTCCGGGAATCAAGACTTTTGAGGAATTAGCACACAAATTTTGATCCCATTTCTGATGCAGGAGCATCCAGTGGTGTAAGGGAAATATTGCATCACCTAAAACAAAGATGTGTTTCAAAATTGTTGATGTTCTTTTTATTTCTTGTCAACATTTGTGGTTCTGGTTCCATAATCGCTTGAATAATGATGTAGAACTTTCAATTTTTCCAAACTGCTAAAAATAACAACTTGCTATTTTTAGAAAGTTTGCATTTGGGCATGGATTGAAGTGAAAATTTACAGGAAGCTTCATAATGGAAAAATAAGACCTTTGGCAAAGGAATCACGCAAAGATAATTTGTGAGCTGAAAGATATTAAAGTTTTTGTTTCCTGAAAAACACCTAAAAATTATTCAAACTTAGGTTTGAGGCACTAAATGGCCCCGTACAGACCTGAAAATGGCCAGAACCAGAAAAGTGGGTTCTTGACACATAGAGCACTCCGCGAGCTTTTCGACGCATAAAATGGTTCATCAATTGGACACCCGTATCAAAAGTTATGGCTCCCGAACGTTGACCTATTTTTGGAGGGAGATACAAATTTTAAAATTAGGTTGTTGGCCACCAAAAAGGCTATTAATAACCATTTTTGGGAACCTTGGGAAGTAGTAGGGTTAAGGGGGAAAGTGTAGAGTCAAGAATAGGTTGGAAAATAGCAACCCTAGCTAATTTGTGGTTACTGAAGGCAGATGATTCCAGAGTCTTGTGATAGGAAGCTGTAATGTGTTGCAGCCTATGGAGGGTTGATTTCTCTAATTGTATTTGAGCTTCTGTAATGTAATAAGTTATCCAAATCAATAAAGAAAGTGTTATTTTCTGTGTACAATTTCTGTTGTGGTGTATTTTATGATTTACCCCCTTCATCAAGTGGTATAAGAGCAAGGGTTCCTGAGTGTGTAGACAGATCGCCGACCGTGAGGCAGTTTACACCAGGACCTGAGGTGGTGGGTTTGCTATGGAGATCAAGATGCCTCCACGAAGAAATCATATTGGGAGGAATACTTTGACAAAAGAGGGTTTTAGAGCCCTACAAAGGCAAATCAATGCATTGCAAGAGGAGCTACAAAGAGGGTTTGAGCCAAGAACAAGAGAAGAAAGCGAAGATGAAGCTGAAGAAGAGCTAAGGAAGAACAAGAAGCTGCAGAAGATCCTGCAGAAGTTGGGTTGCTGAGGGCCATTTCTAAGATTGGAAAGAGGCCCAAGATCAAAGTTTCTACATATTCTGGAGATTTGAATCATGAACAACTTATTGATTGTGTTAATGACATGGAGGAGTATTTCGAGTATGAAGATGTGGAGGACCCAGATCGGGTCAAGTTTGTGAAAACAAAGTTGAAGGCCCATGCCAGTATTTGGTGGAAGGAGGTCCAATTAGAGATAAATAGAAGAGGAAAAGGAAAGATTACCAGATGGGATTAGATGCTGGAGAAACTAAAGAAGCAATTCATTCCTGTGGACTATGAGATGGAGTTGTTGAATAAGCTGCAAGAACTGAAGCAAGGTAACAAGTCTGTTAAGGAGTATACAGAAGAGTTTTATAAAATTACTATCAAGACAAGCCATGCAGAGCCCAAGGAGAAGGTAGCCCATTACATTAATGGGTTAAGGCCAAGTATTCAAGAGGAGCTGAGCTTGGTCAGAATGACCACCATAGAAGATGCATACCAGTTTTCCCTGAAGGTGGAAGAGAAGCTGAATAAAAGATTTGACAGCAAGCAAAGGGGAAGAGGTCAAGGTGGAAGGACTGGTGGAAGACCCTATGGGGGCCGAAATGAAGATTCAAAGAAAAGTGAAGAAGCCAGCACTAGTCAAAATCAGAGAGGAGATAATACTTATTGCCCTCGTGACCAAAACAATGGTGAGAAAAGAGGAAGAGAAAGAGGCAGACTTGGGCAAGGACTTGGAAGAGGAGGTTTTAGAGGAACTTGTTTCCAATGTGGAGAAGAAGGGCATCGAGCATACAAGTGTCTGCAACATCAAGGAAGGACAAATAGAAGACCTGAAGGTAATGCACGAGTTGCACATGGAGATGAAGATGCGTAGTCTGAGCGTTTTGAAGATGATGAAAGGGGAGAAACCCTAGTTGTCAGAAGAACTTTCTTGAATGAGGAGAAAGAACCCAATTAGAGGAAGAGTTTATTCCGCACAAGGTGAAAATGTGAAGGTAAGTGTTGTGATATTATTATTGACAATGGAAGTACTAACAATCTTGTTTTAGAGGAGATGGTTGACAAGTTGAAATTAACAAGAAGAAAGCATCCGCATCAATATCGGATTACATGGTTACAGAAGGACCATAGAGCTTTGGTCAATGAGCAGTGTTTTCAAGATTGGGGACTACCATGATGAGGTGTTGTGTGATATCATACAAATGGATGCATGTCATATGCTATTGGGGAGGCCGTGGCAGTATGATAGGAGCATTGTCCATGATGGTCATGCAAACACATATTCCCTAACAAAGGATGGAGTTCATCATAAGTTGAAGCCCTTGAAGTAGGTGGAAAAAAAGGTATGTAGTACTGCCAGAATTTGCTTGGTAGGTGGTAGAAATTTTTTGGAGGGTATGAAGTATGAGCATGATTGCTATGCATTAATTCCTAAGATTAGTCAAGAGAAATGTGAAGATGTACCAGCTGAAGTCTAAGTGATGTTGGAAGAATTTCAGGATATTATCTCTGATAATCTACCAGAAGGTTTACCACCAGTGAGGAAGATAAGTCATCAAATGGATTTGATACTAGGAGCTAGTTTACCGAATAAGGCAGCCCATAGAATGACTCCAGTAGAGAGTGAAGAGTTGAACAGACAAGTTCAGGAGTTGTTGAGGAAGGGATTGATAAGAGAGAGCCTAAGTCCATGTGTGGTACCTGCAGTACTAGCACCAAAGAAAGATAGAGAGTGGAGAATGTGTACAGATTCTTAAGCCATAAACAAGATCACGATCAAGTATAGATTTCTATTACCCAGAATGGATGAGATAATGGATTGTTTGAGTGGAGCCAAGTACTTCACAAAGATTGATTTGAAGAGTGGGTATCACCAGATCTGAATCAGAGAAGGAGATGAATGGAAGACAACCTTCAAGACAAAGGAAGGTTTGTATGAGTGGTTAGTCATTCCATTTGGGCTAACCAATACACTAAGCACATTCATGCGGCTCATGAATGAGGTACTGAAAGAAATTTTGGGAAGTTTTGTTATTGTCTATTTAGATGATATTTTGATTTTTAGTAAGACTTGGGATGAGCATATGATGCATATCAGAAGAGTTTTAGAGAAAATGAGGGAGGAGAAGTTGTTGATTAATCTGAAAAAATGTAGTTTTGCAAACAAGGAGTTGGTAAACCTGGGATTTGTTGTCTCAGAGGAAGGTCTTAAGATGGACCCAGAGAAGGTGAGGGCTATCATTGAATGGCCTATGTTGAGGAGTGCTTGAGCCGAGGTAAGATCTTTTCATGGTTTGGCAAGTTTTTACATAAAGTTTATCAGAAATTTTAGTAGCATTTGTGCACCCCTAAATGAGACAATGAGAGGGGATAGCAAAGAGTTTAGATGGACTAAAGGATCAAACAGGAGCTTTGATACATTGAAGCAGAAAGTCATAGAACAAGCTATTTTGGCACTTCTAGATTTCAATAAGGTATTTTAGGTAGATTGTGATGCTAGTGGTAGTGGTATAGGGCTGTTTTGAGTCAAGAAGGTAATCCCATTGCCTATTTTAGTGAGAAGTTTAATGATGCCAAGAAAAATTATTTTGTTTATGATCAGGAGTTTTATGCAATAGTTTAGGCTTTGAAGAAATGGAGACATTATTTGTTTCCAAAGGAGTTTGTTTTATATACTAATCATTAGGCTTTACAGTATATTAATAGTCAAGAAAAGTTAAATTAAAGGAACTTAAAATGGGTTGAGTTTTTGTAGAGATATACTTTTGTTTTGAAGCATAGGAGTGGGAAGTCCAATAGAATTGCATATGCCTTGAGTAGAAGGAAAAATTTGTTGACAGAAATGAAGATAGAGGTTGTTGGGTTTGATGAGCTCAAAAGTTTGTGCCCTGAAGATCTGGATTTTGCAGAGGCTTGGAAAGCTTGTCTGGAACCTATTACTTTGAATAGGAAAAAATGGTTGGATTTCATAATCCAAGATGGGATGTTGTTTAGAGGAAGTTAGTTGTGCATTCTGAGGAGTTCCATGAGAGAGAACCTGATAAAGGAGAAGCATATTGGGGGATTGGCTGGACACTTTGGTCGAGATAAGACTGTTGCTATTGTTGGTGAAAATTATTATTGGCCACAATTGCATTAGGATGTGAGGAAATTTATGTAGAGTTGCAGATTGTGTCAAATGGCAAAAGGAGTAAGTCAGAATATGGGGCTATATCAGCCTTTACCTATACCAGAGAAGCCATGGGATGATATTAGTATAGATTTTGTTCTTGGTTTACCAAGGACACAGAGAGGACATGATTCCATTTTTGTGGTGGTGGATAGATTCTTGAAAATAACACATTTTATTCCTTGAAAGAAGACTAATGATGCTATTCATATTGCAGAGTTATTTTTCAAGGAGTTGGTGAGATTACACAGTCTACCAAAGAGCATAGTTTCAAATCATGACACCAAGTTTGTTGGTTATTTCTGGAGGACATTATGGAAGAAGTTGAAGACATATTTGAAGTTCAGTTCTGCACACCATCCACAGACTGATGGACAGATTGAAGTGGTGAATAGGAGTTTGGGTAACCTGCTACGATGCTTAGTAGGAGAGAAGCCCAAGGGATGGGATTTGATTTTACCACAGGCATAATTTACTTACAATAATTCTGTCAATATGAGTATTGGTAAATCACCATTCCAGATTGTATATGGGAATAGTCTAAGAAATGATTTAGAGTTAAGGAATCTAGACAAAGGAGAAAAGACAAGCACCGAGGCTAAAGACTTTGCAGAACACATGAAGAATTTGCATGAAGAGGTGAAAAATCACATTAATAAGATGAATATTCAGTACAAGGCTAAGGCAGATCAGAAGAGGAGATATAAGGAGTTCCAGGTAGGAGATGAAGTCATGGTTCACTTAAGAAAAGAAAGGTTCCCAATTGGAATATACACTAAGCTAAAAATGAAGAAATTTGGACCATGCAGAATTTTGAAGAAACATGATTCAGGAAATGCATATGAGGTAGAGTTGCTGAGTGGGATCAACAGTTCTCCTATTTTCAACATTACTGATTTATCAGAATATCATGAAGGTGGAACAGAGGATGGACCAATAGAAGAATAGTGGAGTGTTCTGACATCTACTTCAATAGAGGAGATAGAAGAGATCTTGGATAGCCGTGTGGGAAGAAGTACTCAGAATAGGCAATATGAAGAATACCTGGTAAAATGGAAAGGAAGGCCTGTTGAAGATTCTTCTTGGTTGACTAAGGTAGAGGTTGACCATTTGGGTTTTCCTCACACAAACACCTAAGACGTGACAAGGTCACTTCTTAAATTACCCTGGGTGTCTAATGCAAGAACATCCAGAGGTGTAAGGGCAATCTTGCATCACCCCCAAAAAAGATGTGTTTCAAAATTGTTGATGTTCTTTCCATTTCTTTTCAAAATTTGTGGTTCTGGTTCCATAATCGCTTGAATAATGATGTAGAACTTTCAATTTTTCCAAACTGCTAAAAATATCAACAAACTATTTTTAGAAAGTTTGCATTTGGGCACGGATTGAAGTGAAAATTTACAGGAAGCTTCATAACAGAAAAATAGGACCTTTGGTGAAGGAATCATGCAAAGATCATTTGCGAGTTGAAAGATATTAAAGTTTTTGTTTCCTAAAAAATACCTAAAATTTATTCAAACTTAGGTTTGAGGCACTAAATAGCCCAGTACAGGCCTAAAAATGGCTAGAACTAGCAGAGCGAGTTCTTAGCTCGTAGAGTACTCTGTGAGATTTCCAATGCATAAAACAATTTGTCAATCGGACACCCGGATCAAAAGTTATGGCTCCTGAAAGTTGACCTATTTTTGGAGGGAGATGCAAATTTCAAAATTAGGTTGTTGGCTGCCAAAAAGGCTATTAATAACCATTTTTGGGAACCCTAGGCAGTAGTAGAGTTAAGGGGCAAAGTGTAGAGTCAAGAATAGGCAGGAAAACAAAAACCCTAGCTGATTTGGGGTTACAGGAGGCAGATGATTCTAGAGTCTTGTGATAGGAAGCTGTAATGTGTTGTAGCCTATAGAGGGTTGATTCCTCTAATTGTATTTGAGCTTCTGTAATGTAATAAGTTGTCCAAATCAATAAAGAAAGTTCTATTTTCTATGTGTAAGTTTTGTTGTGTGTTTTGTGATTTACCCCCTTCATCAATTTCTCTTTCAACATTGAACATGAGGTGAATATGAATGATCTTGTCAATAACAAACAATGCAATGGTAAAAATTTCTCCTCATTTACCCAATGATGGTGTAACATGGCTAGCAAATTATCATGGTAAATACACGAGAAACAACAACTTGACATGTTTGTCCAAAATCTTCATCCTGAGCTCTCATTCCAATTACAATTGCAAAGTGCTAGCACCTTTGACGAGCTTATCTCCAAAGGAACCACCATTGAGTGAGCTTTAATTGCTAAGGGCACCATCAAGATTTTCAGAGACAACAAAGACAATCCTCATTCTTCAAATGACAAATCCCGCTTTTGGAACAAAAACAAAAATGTTGTTAATGATGACATTGTGGATGCAAAGAACATATAAACAGTGAAAGATCCCATTAACATTCAAGCTGCATCTATAGCTAATCTACCTTTTCAATGAAATTGACCAAGAGCAAATCCAACACCTCGATGATAATTTACTCCTCTAGGGGAACCCATGGAGGTAATCTTTCGTAAACTTCTCCAAGCGGGAGATATCACATTACCTGAAGCTCCACCCAATGGAGAACATGTCTTCAAAGCTCCTTAGTACAAAGAGAATGAATATTGTGAATACCATAGAGTCAAAGGACATAAAACAAATGCTTGCATGTGCTTAAAACATGTCATTCAAGATTACATTGATCAAGGTCTAGCTAAAATCACACCACCAACATCACAACCGGCACATCAACCAACTTCGAACTATGATCTAGATGCTTTCAAAAATCCACTTCCACTTCATGACAAGACAAGTAACCCTCATACTAGGAATGCTATCCATTATAACTATGAGTGATCTACGATTGGCCGCATTGACCATGCTCACATTTCTACCATCACTATCCAAGGCAAAGCACCCGATTGCATTGTAACTACTAGAAGAGGCTATGTTACCATTCAAGGAGCATCTATCAATCCTCCTTGACTAGTTTCTATTTATAAAATCTTTGATCACCTTGGCAAAACTCCCGCACACATCTCCATCCTAGAGTTACTACACATATCCCCCACTCATAAAACTATCCTTGAAAAAGCATTGCAAGAGTCTTTGGTGCCTAATGATATCGATACCACATAATTTCAAGCTATGGTAGCTAGCATTACAGCCCCTTTCCATCTCACCTTCTTTGATAAAGATCTTTGACCATCCATTAACCCATCACATAACAAAGCCCTCCACATAGAAGTATTTGTAAATCAACGCCGTATGAAATGAATCCTAGTGGATGGTGGACCTGGTCTCAATATATGCTCTCTAAAACTAATAAAACAATTGGGATATTCTAAGAACATTGACACTTCCAAGGTCATTACTATCAAAGCATATGATGATACTGAGAGAGATACTAAAGGAGTCATCCATTTGCCTATCCAAGTTGGTCCTATCACTATTGACACCCATTGTCAAGTTCTTGCTATTGAACTTCCCTATAACATTATCCTTGGCCATGCATGTATCCATGCCCATAAAGCCAATCCTTCCACATATAATCAATGTCTCAAGTTTCCATATAATGCTGTTGAAGTTACTATCCATGCCGATCCCAATCCATTTGAGTTTTGTCACACCTTTCAAGACAAATATCAAAATCCTAACCATATCCCTATCAACACCGAAGCTTATCCATCTTCATCTTATGTCGATCCATCAACCTTACTCAAGCCATTGTCTAAGAAAACCACTCCAAATCTCTGTATCAAGTATACTGAACAAGGACCGGGTGAATACACACTGCAAGAATCTTCATCCGCATCTGTTTCTAATATGGAAGTTGGACCTTCTTTGGTAGGAGAGACTTCTAACTCTTACACCATCAATGACTCCTCCCTTCATCTCACCGACCTTTTTCAGGGAACCTCCATCTTCATGATTTTTTCCACCCCTTCTTCTCCATCTAATGATGAAATTGAGTCTAGTTCCCAAAACACTACTAGTCCCATTGTCGATCACATGCTCCCACAAGTTAAAGATGTTGGCAATTCCTCCATGAATCCTAAGTCTACCATTTCCCATCCAAAACTAGACCACGTTCCCAAAACATATGTTGCCATACCTCCTCCATCAAACTTTAAAGGTCAAAAGCATGTGACCATACACCTTCTACCATCCCATTTACCTCTGTTACTTCCAACTCCTAACATTCCACTATCCTACCAATCGCAAAATCATGTGACTGTACATCTTTCATCATATGATTTACCTCTACTACTTCCAACTCCAAATATCCCTCCATCTTCCTTACCTCCATTACTACCAATGCCTATTATCCTCCTATCAATAAGTACTCTTACAATCCTAATCATGACCAACAAATGCACATATTGTCTAAACATAACATTTCCACTCATTTTGCCAACCCCACTTCCATCAAACCCATGGGATTCAATGATAAAAATTTGGATGCCTCTACCTCTAAAGCCAGAAATCCTACCAAGAATCCTAAAGATTCTCATGCCTTAGAGTACCAATACAAAGAATCACAACTAAGTACATCTAAAAAGCTATCTAAGCCCATAACTCCACAAGAATAGTCCAAAACCAAAATGGTTTGGGTTCCTAAGAAAACAAGAAAGAAAATTGAATGAGGCATCCTTATCCACCTTTCAAAAATCCCAACCATTCCCTTCCATTCAATTCCACAATCTCAAATTCCTTCAACCCACAAGCAAAGCAAAAATAATAAAAAAATACTAAGTCTTTGTGGGTTCCTAAATCACTCCATCACCCATCTCATAAACAAACATCCCCATTACTTCCTACACCGCCATCCAATTAAAAGCTTCAATGTTTAACACGGTGTGTGCAACAGTTGGTCATGATTCCCTTCCATTATGCAACATTTCCACATTCCTCCATCTCCCCAACTTTCATCCATTATCCTACATATTCCCCCAATCACCTTTCTATGGTCCATGCTTTTGCATAAGTATTTCATCCATCCTTTTCCATAAGCCCTACATAATCCACATCCTAATCCACTATCCACCTACTTCATCTCCCTTTCATACAATCCCTTACCAATATCTATGAGCATAATGACATGGTCCATATGACAACATCCATCTCTAACGGGACTATCAATATGTTGCAAGTATGGGCCTAACCGGTGTTGTCATTGATGTCAACATACTCTTGTTGCATTAATGATAAGGTTTGGATGAGCCGTGAGTTGAGGATATTGAGAAAATTAGTCTCAATCAGGAACAGTGAAGAATAGTGATGACTGTAAGACAAAAGTCCAAGATAGAATGATGATCAGAGGATGCGGATTAAAGGGTTTATAGATATGTGTCTGTAGGTGATCTAGTAGAGATTTCAGAGGTTCACATGAAGATGTGAAGAAGTTGTGGCCGCTCAAGTAAAACTGGTTCTGGTAGGTGTTTAGAGGTGACAGAGTCACATAGATAGGTCTGGTGAGATTCGGTAATGCACTATCCCATTCTGCGGATTTGAGGGAGTGTTGAAGACATTTGTGTGAAGTATCAACTCGATTGGTTCGTAGTTTGAAGGTCTGGAAGAACCTATTCCTTTGTGATAGTAATGATAGACTATGTTCTTAAAGCTCTAGATGAAGGAGAGGAGAATTCCAACAAGCAGATGAAGAGTGGATATTCTCAAGTGATTTGGGAAAGGTTGTTGTGATCCTTGGATCATGTCCAATTCATGTTGGTGGTCCGCATTGAAGTTAGAGTGCGCATTTCAAGAATAACCACTAGATGATGGTGTTCTTCCTGAGACTGGTTGACTAGATGTATTACACATCTTGGGGATGTTCTTGTAAATGTTTTCTGATTTAGATGATTATTCCTAAGTCGATGCCTTGTATAAATGAGGATTACGAAGTCAGTTTGAAGTAGCCTTTTTATGTGGAGATGTGTGTGTGGTAGCGAAGAGGAGAGCAAAAGGCAGAGCAGCTGTATTGAGCTTAATGGAACTGATTCAAGCATGGTGAAGATGCTATTCTCCAGTTCATGTATGTGATACTTGTTTCTTTGTAGACAGTGTGTCTCTTGTAGGCAGTGAGCCTCTTGTGAGTAGTGTGCTCGGGCAGTGAGCCCTAATTGGCATGTGCTATTTTGTTCTTTCTATTCTTCTAACAGAGAATACATTCTTGGGTTAATCACCCCATGGTTTTTCCCTTAACTGGGTTTTCCACGTCAAAATCTTGGTGTCTTATGTGTTGATGAGTTTCTGCTTTTGATTTGAATGCATTATGTTTCATGTTTAATATACTGCTAATCACTAAGAGGACTTAAGTGTGTAAATTGGAGAAAGTTTTGCACAACTGATTCACCCCCCCTCTTAGTTGTGTGCCCTAAGTCTAACACAATATTCATCAAACTAGACACTTGAGTCCTTCTTATCTATTACCATGGTGAAAACCTGGCAAACAGGTGCCATGTGTAATTGTCATTCCAAAAAAAAAATGTCTAATAGTGAAAACCACTTTGGGGCGCTTTGGATGAAAAAAATAGTACAAGATAAATAATTTGTCCTCTGGTGAAAACTTGGTAAATAGGCACCTTGGATAAGTACCATAGTGAAAACCTAGAAAATAGGCACTATGTGTAGAGACCAACCTCCATCATTTATCTAGTCATTTGATCATAGCTTTCCACAACATCATCTACTATCTTGGCTCCATAATCCACCTCATAATCCACCATCTTTCCTATTTTAGCATTGCAAGCCATCATTCCTTATCCATCCATAATAAAAGCCTTTTCACCCTTACCTCTGCCATGCTAGTTCTTGTAGTTTGGACTTTGTTGGGGTTAACATATCATTTGGCACCTTAGCATATTATCTGCGTAAACACACCCATCACAACATCCTTTTAATAAACTTCATCCCACACTGGGGGCACTTGTTGAGCCTTATTTGGAAGTGGATATCCATAGCTCTAGCTCATATCATTTCAACAAAACCAAAACACAGCCAACATCCAAAACAAAACCAAAACATAGCCAAAAAACCAAAAAAATCAAAACACAGCAAAATCCAAAAAAATCAAAACGTCACAAAAATCCAAGTAATAAAGTTGATCCTTTGTCATCAACCATCAACACAATAAACAAGAACTACATTTCATCTCTATCGTTCAAAGCCTTGATCCCATGGATATAGGGTATGTAGGCAATCTGAGATGTGAAGGAAGCACTCTAATTCAAGCATAGACGATAGCCCTTTCTCATCATCCATCTTTCATCTTTCTTCTAATCACACTTCAATATTTCATCTCCCTTTCTTCTATCTTTCATCACTTATATCATCAATAAGCCTAGAACTACATACAATCATGTCTCATCACCATTGTAATATGCTTTGAACTCATGGATACAGGGTATGTAGACAATATGGAATACGAAGTAAGCATCCGGTACGCAAGCACAGATGATCCACCCCATCTTCATCTTCTTTCATCTTCCATCTTCTTCTCTTTGACCAGCTCAAGCAAGAAGCAGACTATACGTATCAGAGAAAGCTAAAGCACTTTAACAAATCAGGGATAAGCCGAAAGCTATTTGTCTACATGCCTTAAGCCAACATTTGCTATAACATTTTATCAATATCTTTAGCTTTCAACAGGATATAGCTTTCCTCTCAACAAGGCACCAGCTTAACCCATCTAAGAGCACTTAAATTTGGCAAGATAATATGATGACAATATCTTTTATTTTATCTTTTGTCCCTTTCCTATGCCTAATCAAAACTGCCTTGATCTATCATATCTTGGTATGTTGCGATGAAAGTATAGAATAGGGCATGGTCATATCACTTTCATATGTTGTGTCTATAGGATGATCTTATTCTCTTCCTATGCATATTGGTATCTTATACCTGCTGAGATTAGCATCTTGCATATCAATATCTTTTGTATTTGAGAAGCTAAACAGTCTCTTATGCATTGAGACTATTCTATGCTAAGACTATTTCCATACATATAACTAGCAAGGTGTCATATGTGTAGTGGAGATAAGCTCAAACCTTTGTTTGTAGCATCAAAGTCCATCTTGAAACATTAGCTGCTATTCATATTTTGTGTATGTTGGCTCAACATCTTGACCTCATACATTTAGACAAGATTTTAGTATGCTAGTTATGCATTGGATACCTCGACAATTTGGTCCTCTATACCTTGGTGCATAACATCCGTATGCTATATCAAAAATAAGGATTACATTTCTTTATTTTTGAGCAATTACTTTAAAAGTTGTCATATCATCTATCCATTCCATCATAATCCTATATAGTTCTCAAACCAAGATCAATCTTTTCTCCCACCCAACTCCCGTTTCTTCGTGTCAACCTTATTTCTATCTTTTCATCTTATCGCGAGCCAACCCAACCCTTCCTAGTTAGCTTGTCTTACCTCTCAAGAGGGCATCACCTGCCAGTTACACTGGGGCATAACCTTCTTTATCAAGCAAATTATCATATCTTCTTGACACAATGTTCTAACAAACATTGTATCAAAGAGGGGCAAAATGTAGACACCCAAAACTCACCTAACTATCATTAGTATCAAAATATCGCATTATCTATCTTCTGCATTTGTCTAACACACTTGAGCATTTTCTCTATTTACTCTAAATTACATATTTCTTCTATTAATTAAATAAATTCATATTTATTTAATTAATTCATTATCTATTTTCTTCTATTTTCTCTAATCTATAATTAAATAATCTTTAATTATTTAATTATCTCTATTCTATCTATTTTGATTAAATAAATCTTCTTTATTTAATTAAAATTCCTTCATAAAACTCACTTTCCAATTAATTAAATAAATTTTATTTATTGAATTAATTTCTCTTATCATTTATCTTCATCTTTCTTCATAAGCGGACATGTGTGCATCTCTCATTTGAAACATGTGTGGTAGTACTTTTTATGTACACTATCACACTTAAACTTATTAAATAAGGGTTTTTATGTACACAATCAAACAGGAGCCTTATCTTCGCTCCACTTGTCATCTACACATTCACCTATGATCATCAATTCATCCCAACCATTCACATAGCCACCAAATCTCTATCGTTGATTGATTTTGGTTGAAGTCTATATAACCACCCTCTTATTCCATACTACATCTATCCATCATTTTTCATATAGTGTCTACATTATGATCCTGAGCATATTGAGCATTTTAGTATCCATCTAGCACATTATCACTATCATCCATCCATCATGGCAACTTTGATCTTCATAATTATTCATTGTTGAGAAGCAATCCACATCACAAACAATGAATCATACAATCTAGGCGATCTTGTTCTTGAATTGCATGCTTTTGATTTCACTTGGATTCAATTCTTTGATGGTGGTAGGATTAAGTTTTTATTTGCATGCTTGATCTTATTAACCTAATTTTTACCTATCACAAGAAGTCATTTTACTCACAAGATAGATCACAACTTCAAGTGAAACACAGAGAAAAAGTGTAGGAAAGGAGAAATATTAGAGATATATTTATCATGAAGGTCAAATGACCATTACAAAGAGAAAATAACCTATTACAAAGCAATAGACATAAAATAATCACATAAATTCATGGTTGAACAATGGACTAGAGACAATGAAGGCTAAAAAATGAGCACAATACATCAAATCTAGTTGTTATGTAAGTGCATTACAAGGTCTAGAAGTAATAGAGGAATTTTCTTAGCATAACAGCCCAGGAAAACAACTAACAACCCCTTTTGACATCTTTGAATCATGCGTATATAGCTTTTTCAATTGCACTATAGTAGTAATGGCACAAAAATGAGAAGTCAACAAGAAGGGACATTGACCATGCTGCATTAACTCAAATTAGCATCCTTGGAGCATGTCCACATGGATCTACCTGGGAAATCTACTAAAATAGGAGATTTGCCCATGCCATGGGTACAAGAAATTTAATGTAGATGAGGAATAGTAGCATGCGGAGGAAGGAATACCATCTACTGCATGAAGACAAGGCCTTATAAAGCATTAATGGTGACCAAGAGGGTTGATGGCCAGTCAAATCATGTTTTCTCTATGAAGAAGGAAGCTGTCAGAGTTTCATAGTTCAGACATCTAGCCCTCTACCTTATCACTTGCAGAAGAAGGGAGGTGGAAGGTGAAAACTCTAAACTCTTCCATTTACACTTAGAATATTTTCCCTTATCAGCATCAAGCCTAGGACATTCGGTGCTTGGCCTTCCACCATGATGTTATCGCCATGTGGCAGCATTTCATCATTCCACAAATGGGTGAGGGGCCCACCAAAAGAGCATGGAAAAATGGCAGAATGCCACTATGTGACCATCAATGGGCTTCAGAGTTTCAGCGTTTAGCCTTCTAAGAGGGAAGGCAGAAGAGAAAAACTCTAAAGTCTGACAGCAAAACACTTAGCACATTATGCACCTTGCAGACCTCGACACTCAGGCTTTGGACATTCTAAAGTAGAAGGATGAAGAAAAAAAGATTGACTTCCAACAACTTCGTCACACTTAGCTGATTTTCAAAAGGAAAGGTCGAAGGTAAGGCCCCAAACCTTCCGTCTTATAAGGAAGAATGCAAAAGGGCAGAACCTCGACCCTCAACATCCCATAGAGCTTCCAACACTTAGCTGAATTTGCAAGGAAAAAAGTCAGAGCTTGGACCCTGATCCTTCCACCTTCCAAGGAAGAAAGGAGAAGAGGAGAGCTCTAAACTCTAGTGCTGAAACACTTAGAATATTTGCAAGGGGAAAGGGGTGGAGTTTGAAACTTTGGGCTTGACAATGGTGAAGAGGTGAAGCCAAAA
The DNA here is from genome assembly GCA_027924645.1 of Cunninghamia lanceolata. Classification (NCBI taxonomy): domain Eukaryota; kingdom Viridiplantae; phylum Streptophyta; class Pinopsida; order Cupressales; family Cupressaceae; genus Cunninghamia; species Cunninghamia lanceolata. Next base: position 10,955,486 of record BSBN01000388.1, on the reverse strand, counting down.
CTCTGACATCCTGACAAGGTAGAAAAACATGAATGAAACTCTAATTTTTTTGGGACTTAAGCATTTTTTGATATTTTTCCTTGCATCCTCAGAAGTTGAAACACTAGGATCTCATTGATCTTAGACTATTTGGCTAGGAGGGAAAAATAGGATAACATTTTGGTGACTATGCATGGGTGTTTTCCTGCCTAAACATTAGGATCCAGAGGCCCATCCATCCATTGCGCACAGAGTTAAAGGGCACAGCAACAAGAACAGGGGTTGGCCATACCAACACAACACTGAACACTGCCTTCGAGAAATAAGACAAGGCAAAACAAATAAGGTAAGCATCCTCCTAATGAGAATGCAGTAGAGTGCAAGGGCACTTATTGAAATGGAACCCAAAATAGAAACAAAACTAACCTACACCTAAACTAACCAACCAGAGTTGACCTTAAACAAAGCCATTAACTAGTTCTTTAAAATAACTACCCTTTCAAACAATTTACAATACTTTACATGCTTGTGGGCAATTAACAGGGGGTGGGGAAGGAGTTGATATATGACAAATTGATGGAGCACTCCCCCAAGAATGGAGATAAACTCACCTATCCACCTAAATTGATTGTTGATGCAATTGCCTAGAAGTGGATAAATGGGTTGATCCCACTCATTTTGATGCTCACCTTCATGCTTAGAGGTAACATGATGAGTGGTGAATCTTCTTGATGTGTCTCCAACTGGGCTCATTACCTAATAGGACATCCCCTTGAAATGACATGCAAGTCAATAGAGTTGATCTCATGTCTATGCTCTGATTCATCATCATTCTGCTATTGTTGAAGATGAGCCTGATAAGCAAATTCCACTTGTTTTCTGTTATACTCCTTGACTCTCTAAATTTCATCCCACTCCTGTTGGAACCCTTAGAGTATCTCTATCACATCATCTATGTTTCTGATATTAAAATTAAAGGGTTCCTTTGATAGATTATACCGGGCATATCTCTTTTAATGTCATCCAAATGTTCCCTAAGCTCTAGTAGCTTAAGGTATTATTCTTGGGGTTGATAATAGGCATTATTTGGCTGACAATAAGACTAAGTAGGGGTGGGAGGGAGTAGGCATCATGAGGATGTTGATATTCTGTTGTGGTAGGGACACATGGCCTAAAATCAGAGGCATTTTTACTTGATATTGTCGGTATGGGGCCAATAACTTGTATTTTGGTTTTAGGCTTTGGGGAATAACCATAATAACCATAAAAATTTGACATTTTATAGCATCTAAATGCTAGATAATCTTAAAAATGTTAAAATTAGAGCAAAATAGGTCTACAACTAGAGAGAAACTGGATACATACCAAGAAAGAGTCACCAGGTTATTGAAGATGCTTCTAAAAGTGGGCTAGATCAGGAATACCACCAAAATCATGATCCTTGGAGTTCTCTAAGTGCTTGGACTAGCTGCACCAATAGATTTATTTAGTAGAGTCACCATGGTGTTTGTGAAGACTACCCTAAATGGCAAGATGCACTGAAGAACTGTCATGTCCCCAATTTTGGAGTAACTGAAAATTGTTTTAATTGTAAATTAATTTTGTAAAGTACTTTTATTTACTTTATAAAATTAATATTTTATTTAAGTTACTCAAGTCAGTAGTACTACACTTTATTAAAAGTGTTGTGAACAAGCATTTAAAAAATACAAATGCAAGCATTTAATAAAGTTCATGTAAAAGCATTTAAAATGCATTGGTTTGATGTGTACATGTAAACTCTCATTTAATAAAGTTAGGCTAGGCCTAATTAATGTAATGGCTTTAAAAGGAAGCCTAAGAGTCATTTGAAGTCATGTCTAAATGTCTGGATATCTGAATGTATTGGTTTTGTGTTGTCTTTTGACAAATTGTTTTCAACTGATTGACAAGGTGATGTTCCCTTGCATTCACTGTACCGAGGAGATGATCCCTTGGTAGTTGTTGGCTTGGTGATGCTCCCTTACCAGCATTGAGGTGAAGTTACTTCAGGCTTCACAATTGAGCTTCAAAGTGTATTTGGTTCGATTATTGGGTTTTCGCCGTTTGGTCGGAGACCATTTTTGTAAGCTTCATTGAGAATTTGTGTTTGAAGACATGACTGAATAAAATATGCAGATTTCTGGACATTGTTCATTCATTGTTTTACTTTGTAGTTATAATTTGTGATATTAGAATTTATATGGTTTGCAGGCTGATTAGGAGACAACTTCTGACGGTTTTCTACAGTCATCCAAAAAGTGGATTGTGGGTCTAATATGAAAATATTTCTCTAATCACCGTTTGCTTTTGGTATGAAGTTTGAAATAAAATTGAATGTGTGATAGTGCTTTGTGGGGTCCTCACTTCACTCAGCAAGCCAGCAAGTGAGAGCATGAGTTTTGGAAAAAAAAGGAAACATTATCTGATAGAGCTCTGACATTGTTTGCAAAAAGAAACATTATCAGGTTTATTTTAATATAAATAAATTCACAATCGTGGGTCCCATTTTGTATGAGAACTATACAAATCTAACGCAACTCATACATATTGAAATTACAATGACAGTGTGGAGCCTATACATATTGGCACATGGTAGCATTTGTGTTTGATCTGAATCGTGGGCCCAAGAAAGCTGCGTGGAGTCATAATAGATATTGTTGTCTATTAATAACCATTCTATAAACATTCACTACTTCCATAAGCTCACACGTATGAGTTTAGAAATCCTGAAGTTTATTTGCAAGTCACTCTGAAGGGATTGATACCTGGTAAAACAATCTGAGTTGAATGGTGTAAGAGTTGGATCACAGATATTCCAATGAGAAGCGCCATCCACTAATGAACATGGATATCCTGTTTGCAGCCTATGACAGAAATCAGACATCATACAGGGTTACAACAGTACCATCTATAATTCTAGATCGCAGATTATAGGAGTGATTGTGAGCAGCGAAACATCAGGTTTTTCATCATCTATGAGTATTTTGAAGACATTATCTTCATAGATTTTGACACCACATTTGGTATGTTAGCAGAATTGTAACAGTACAATAAATTTGTATTTGTGACTGTCATTAGCCGAATTGCTGATTGTAAGTGAGGTCTGATTTATAAATACATCAGAATTTGAATGATCAGCAGTTAACAGGATCTACAGCTGATCAGATATCTGGGAGCAGTCTACATGATTGTAATCAATTACTGATTATCCTCAGCTTAGTGATCAACTTCCTATGCTCAGCAATGATTAGTTCAGGGGAGTTTATAGCAGAACACTTGAACAACAGAGTGCAGTTACAGCAGTAACCAATTTCATTGTCATCTGTTTGTTTGCTATCAAGTTTGGCAATTAATCTTGTAATCAGAACTACATAAGATAAGTTAACAGTAGTCTACACAGATAACTCAGTGTTTGATCAGTGTTAAGAGAATATCCATCAGGGATATTAAAGTGGTATTAGAGCCATAGACCTACTAGCCTGTGAATACCAGCCTATGGGTTCTTTTTTGAAGGAAAGAAGATCATAGACACCTTCAGTGGACAAGTCTCTAGAAGAAAAATTGACAGCCTTGATAAACAAATATGATGCTCTTCCTAAGTATGTGCAAAACAGAATTAGCTTGGAAGACTACATGAAGTTCAAGTGTTCATGGTATGATGAAGACTCATTGGATAGTGAGGACACCCAGGCATTAGCTAGCAGCTCTAGAGGAGAGATTGACACAGTTTCACTCCAGCCACATAAGGTCGAGTCCGAAAAAGAGTACATGAATGATGTGAAAGAGGTGGAAAATGATCAAACATTTGAGGGTGAACTTGAAATCATGATCAATCATGAAGGGCATACCATTGGTGTTCAATCATACATGCAAGGAGAAGACATAGTCTTTGTCACCAATATTATCCATGAGGAAGAAGATTCACATGAAGAACTCATTACACTTTAAGATGATAAAGAGGACATGATCAACTATGAAGAATGTGATTCACATGAAGACATAGGTGATGCATATGAAGTTTCTTGCTTTGGATCAGCATTTGATGAAGAAAAGTGGCATGATGTCATTGCTAATCATTCTAATGAAATGGCAGATTTTGATCATGGAGTTAAATGGCATGATATAATCCTTGATTTGTTTGAGGGCAGTAGTACTATTCCTTTGCAAAATCAGTTGGTGGTAGTTATTGTTCAAAAGAATGAGAGTGGAAAGACACTTCCTACCTTTGGCACTTTATTGGTCATCACACATGACAAGTATATGGATTATCCAAGGCTCAAGATTTCTGATTTGATACACCATGGTATGATTGAGACAAAGAGGATTCAAGACATGTGGTATATGAGGAATGAGCTTTGTATGGAGTTTGATAGTGACATTGAGTATACAGGTGAACATATAGATATCCTTCATGACACTTGGAGGACAGCAGCTATTTGGGAGCTTTGTAGAGGTTTGGATCATGTCTACTTCATTGGAGGATGGCCTATGGATGTTGTTTACTCACCATTGAACATTAGTGATGACATTGGTATTCATTTAGATTTGATTTTCAGTTATTGGGTAAATGATTTCCAGCAAATGAATCATGAGATACATGGGATAGAGGATCAAGATATGGATAGGAAAGAAGATGACATTCTTAATGATACACAATCATTTGATTCAGAGTTGATGAATTTTCTTATTCATAATGGATTTAGTGAGTATGCCTATGTTTTGATATGGTATTATTGCGATGATGCTTTGGTGATTGGATTTGATGTTAACATAGCTTCAACAAGTGAGTTATATGAGGATGAGTATGATAGTTCAATCTCTTTTAGCAAGGTATCAAGTTGCTTCATGATATGGATGTGTCATTGGAGGTTGAGCATGGATGTTTTTGCTACATTGTGCGACAACGGAAGCAGTCCCAGGATCTTTGTCAACAAACTTGAGGAGATGCAGTTGAGCATGCTTGAAGAGCCTCGCTGGATTTGGGATCCAGGGATTGATTGGCTTCAATTTTTCTTCCCATTGCTTGGGGACAAGCAATTTTGGGAAGGGAGGGCTGTCATGTCCCCAATTTTGGAGTAACTTAAAATTGTTTTAATTGTAAATTAATTTTGTAAAGTACTTTTATTTACTTTATAAAATTAATATTTTATTTAAGTTACTCAAGTCAGTAGTACTATTATTAGAAACTATTATCACTTAGAATTGCAAGTTTAGGGTTGAGGAATTAGGGTTTAGGGTTGAGGAATTAGGGTTTAAGGTTGAGGGAATAGGGTTTAAGGTAAAGTGTTGAGGGTTTAGGATTTAAGGTTTAAGGGTTGAGGGTTGAGGCTTTAGGGTTTATGGTTAAGCGAGAGACCTAGATGGCTTAGGACGGATGGAGAGGTAGACAAAGAGTGACTGAGAGACGTAGAGAGGGGAGAGGTAGAGAGGTGAGGAGGAGAGATAGGTGAGAGATAGAGAGGTGAGAGATAGAAGAAATGCATGGAGAAATGAATAATATGGATTTTTCTATAGTAGGACAAAACATGCTCACATTATAACGCACTCACATTATAACACACTCTCTTTATAATGTGAGGGCATTTTTGATTGCTATACAAATGGTACAAAGGCTTGGACCCCCATGATCTACGCCCACATGCTTTGGTTTTTTCTATTTATGTGCATGTTCCAACAAAAAAAGCTCTTTCATGTTGTTGGGAAGTTCACATGCACATTTATTTTTCTATATTTTTTATTTTTCCTTCCTTTTTTCTATATTTTTTAATTTTTCCTTCCTTTATTTCTCTAATATGTTTATTTTTAGGTTTCCTTTTTATCTTTATTTCAATTTAGTTATTGTTGCAAAGTTGATTTGATGGTGTAGAGTTTTAGCCCAAACCAAGGTAAAAAAATCTTGCATAGAATTCACTGAAGAATCTCAATATTACTGAGGTGATCAAATTACACTTGTGTGAGAGTTTGATTTGCGTACATTTTATTTGAGATAGGCATAAAATCATCAATCTAGTAGATGCCTCACACGCATGTAATTACATGCATGTGAGGGGTCTTCGAGAGTTGATGATTTTATGCTTATCTCAAATAAAATGTATGCAAATGAAACTCTCACACAAGTGTAATCTAATTGCCTCGGTAATACTTGAGATTCTTCAGAGAATTATGTGTAGGATTTTTTTACCCTAGTTTGGGTTGAAACTTTGCGCTATCAAATCAACTTTGCAGTAATAAGTAAATTAAAATAAAGATAAAAAGGAAACCTAAAAATAAACGTATTAGAACAATAAAGGAAGGAAAAATTAAAAAAAACATAAAATAAAAGAAGGAAAAATAAAAAATATAGAAAAATAAATGTGCATGTGAACTTCCCAACAACATGAAAATGCTTTAATGGATTAGGGTTTGAGGTATAATGTTGAGGGTTGAAGGTTTAGGGATAGGGTTTAGGATTTAAGGTTTAAAGGTTGAGGGTTGAGGCTTTAGGGATAGGGTTTAGGGTTTAGGGATAAGGGATTAGGGTTTAGGGTTGAGGGATTAGGGTTTAGGGTTGAGGGATCAGGGTTTAGGGTTAACGGATTAGGGTTTGAGGTATAGTATTGAGGGTTGAGGGTTTAGGGATAGGGTTTAGGATTTAAGGTTTGAGAGTTGAGGGTTGAGGCTTTAGGGATAGGGTTTAGGGTTTAGGGATAAGGGATTAGGGTTTAAGGTATATTGTCGAGGGTTGAGGGTTTAGGGATAAGGTTTAAGATTTAAGGTTTAAGGGTTAAGGGTTGAGGCTTTAGGGATAAGGGATTAGGGTTTAGGGTTGAGGGATTAGGGTTTAGGGTTGAGGGATTAGGGTTTGAGGTATAGTTTAAGCTCTTCCCAAAAAACTAGGGAAAGACATTACAAAAACAATAGACAATAATACCTCGATTACAATGATTGACTAAACTATACCAAAAAATGTTAGTGAATTATTCACAACTACAAACATAGTCTCAAAAAAAAACTAAGAAATCATACTTAACTTTGCATCTCCTCAATTTAAGTGCTACCAACTAAGAAAATACCAAGTACCATCAATCACTCACACCATGGCTCATTTTTTCCCCCTGTACTAATATTGTGTAAAATTCTCTCTCTACCAATTTTGTTTATTGTATTTGTAGGTATATTTGTGCTTGTAGATAATTTATGATTATGTACAGTTCTTTTTGTTTGAGTTATTTTTACATAGACTTTTGCATTTGCATTTGCCATGGAGGATGAAGAAATGGGGGATCTTTTTATACCATGCAGAGCATGCAGTCACAAATGTTTTAAAAAACACAGAAAATACCATGATAAAGAGCACTTTAATGGGTGTGCCTCCTTTGTCAAAGTTATGTTTGGAGACTTTACACAAAAACTAGTAACTCTATGCAATATTTTTCATTCTTTTATTTCTTGTACATTGTTAAGAACTTGTAAAATATCATTGTATAATGTGTTTACCATAGTACATTCCTTCTGCATTTGTTTCACAATTTATAAACAACACAAACAAACATATGGTGTTGCAAGGCCTAGGTGGGCAGGAGTGGGATGTACAATTAGGGGGTACCATAAATAAACTAGAATTTAGGCAGGGTTAGAAAAATTTTGCGAATCATCATGGGTTGGAGATTGGAGATTTTGTTGTGTTCAAGTACATATCCAAGTCATATTTTAAGGTTAAGATATTTCAAAGAACAGGGTGTGTAAAAAATATCAATGCTCTTCAGATTATGAATACCAAGATTGATACAGATAAAAGATACCCTTCTTCTAACATAGTATACAATTCAAGTCAACCAATGGGCAGCAAGTTGCTGAACAAATTGGTTTCTGATGGGGAAAATAACAATAATGTTGAAGCAATGGAAGAAAATCAAAATTGTAAGTCTAATTTAATTTATTTCAACTTTCAAAGTAGACATTTGAATTGGAGCTTTACCAGGAGGATTGGTATAACAAAAAATTATTTCTATTGTAGGCCATTCTTGGAAGAACCCTAGACATTATGGACCCTCTCATCTAGAAAAGCACATGACAGTGAACTCTGCCCCTTATTTCAAATTAGATAAACCTTATTATTCAATGAAAATGAAGTCATGGAATGTAAATCGACCAATATGCAAACTAGTAAGATCAAATTCTCTGCCTTCTTTGCTTATTCCTCTTATTTTGTTAAGAGAAGAGTGTAAAAAATGATGGTTTTAACAACCTAACATAAGGCAAAGAAGTTTTGTTATTACATTTTTCTAAGGGATCTCTAATATTCTAATATAATTTAGTCTTCTATAATATGAACATCTACATTTGTGTGAATGATAAGCTTTAACAATAGTTTTTTTTAATAGCAGAGCATAATGTACTCGTGTTATAACGTGAGCACATTATGGCTTGGTGTTGCTGAGCCTTAGGTTCGACATCACCAAGCCATAACGCGAGCGCATTATGGCTTAATTTTTTTTCAAAAAAGTTGGCCACTTTTTGGCCCCCCAACTTTTTGCACCCACCCATTAGTTGAATTGAACCAACACAACAATGATCTTAGTCCCTAAAAGAATTCACACAGACCTAAAACCTTGACAGAGGCTTCAGATAGAAGACTGTAATCTATGAAGGAGTCGTTTTACTAACAAGATAGATCACAAATCCAAGTGAAACACATAGACAAAGTGCACAAGAGGTGAAATATCAAAGATATATTGATCATGAAGATGAAATGACCATTACAAAGAGTAAATAACCTATTAGAGACCAATAGACATAAAATAATCACATACATTCATGGTTGAACAATGGACTAGAGACATAAAAGGCTCGAAAATGAGCACAATACATCAAATCTAGCTATTTTGTAAGTGCATTACAAGGTCTAGAAGTAAAAAAGGAATTTACCCAGCACAACAGCCTAGGAAAACAACTAACAAGCCCTTTTTACATCTTTGAATCATGCATATATAGCTTTTTCAATTGCATTGTAGTAGCAATGGCATGAAAAGGAGAAGTCAACAAGAAGGGATCTTGATCATGCTGCATTAACTCAAACTGGCATCCTTGGAGTGCACCCAGATGGCTCTGCTCAGGAAATCCATTGACATAGGAGGTTCACCCATGCCATGGGTACAAGAAATTCAATGTAGATGAGGAATAGTGGCATGAGAAGGTAGGAATACCATATGTTGCACGAAAAAGCCCTTATAGAGCATTAATGGTGACTAAGAGGGTCACTGGCTAGTTAAATCATGTTTTCTCCATGAAGAAGGAAGCCACCAAAGTTTCAGAGTTTAGACCTCTGGCCCTTTGCCCTATCATTTGTAGAAGAAAGGAGGTGGAAGGAAAAAACTCTGAACTCTATGATTTACACTTACAAGATTTTACCTTATCGACGATCGACTCTTGAACACTCGGTGCTCAACCATTTACCATGATGCTATCACCACGTGGAAGCATTCTATCATTTCACAAACAGGAAAGGGCCCCACTAAAAGAGCATGGAAGAATGGAAGAATACCACCACATGGCCATTAGTGGACTTCAGAGTTTCAGCATTCAAACTTCCAAGAGGGAAGGCAGAAGAGTAAAGCTTCAAAGTCTAATAGCAAAACACTTAGCAAATTATGCACCTTGCAGACCTCGACCCTCAAGCTTTCAACATTCTGAAGTAGAAGGATGAAGAAGAAAAGACCAATTTTTGACAACTTCTTCACACTTAGCTAATTTTCAAAAGGAAAGGTCAGAGCTTGGGCCTCAGACCTTCTGCCTTATAAGGAAGTGTTATGTCAAGAAATGTCCCCTTGGGGGATTTTCCCTCTTAAGGTTTAGCTTCTGGGTCCTTAAAGTGCATTTAGAGCATCTTGTGTGTTAATTTTGAATCCCGATGAGAAAACCCCAAAGTCTTGTGGCAAATAGGACCTAGGGGGTGCTATTTTGATGACTCCTTCCTTAAATAGAGGGGGAGGACTTGGGAGCTCTCGCCCTAGTCCTACCCTATTTTGGGTCAGGCCCTAATTTGAAGTGTCAGTTATATGACCATTGTTAGGTCCTATGCCGATACCAAAAGTTTGAATTATAAAATTCTTAGCGGGAATGTTTGTAGTTGCATATATAAGCATGTTTAATGCTTCATTTGCAAACTAGAAGATGATTGTGAACTTTAGGCATACTTGTGATTTTAGAGCGTCCATGATATTCATTATTGCAGAGCAAAGCATTGTTATTGTGTTTGTGATTACATATTTGACTTCATCTTCTCATGTGATTCAAGAACCTTCATTTATGTGAGATCAACACTTCAAGGTGACATCTATTATGTTTTCTATCATTTATCATTTGGATTTTGCCTCTATCCTACAGGGATACACACTCTTATCTAACAACAGTGTTTGGAAGACTTGAATGTCTCTCTGGGGCTTGACTGAGGCAAGCCTCTAAACACCAAAACCCCCAATCACAGTCCTTTGTGATTAAAGGTTACATGTATTGAGTTTTGCAGAGTGGAGTTGTAGAGGAAGGTTGTAGACAACAAGGATTCATGATCTAAAAGAAATAAGTGAAATAAAACTTTTTCAGGACATGGGCACCTATGGCATTGTCCTTAAGAGTTTTAGAGACAGGAATTAGAGTTACAGGGACATTCTACATCTAAAGGAGCTTCCACATCCTGATAATCAGCTTGCCTTGAACTTGGGCACCCGGGGCAGTCTCCTCCACATTTCGGGTGATGAAAACAGTCAGAATAGTGATTATTAGTGCCAGAAGGAGTTCTGCATTCCATGAAGAAAATAGTGTCTTGGGCTTGGGTACCCAGTAAATAGTCCTTGATTATTCCAAATTCTAAACTTTGAAAAATGGTCAGTTATTAATCTCTATCCTCTTCCGTAATCTGTAGACATTTATCAGAATTTACCAGTTTATTCATTGTTTTGCATATTTAGGGTTTTAAGAGTATTTGAGCATTAAATTGAGATATTGATTGATAACATCTGAGCTTTCATATTGTTCCAAGTGATATCCCAACCTATTAGGTGAATGCTCTCACTTAGTAGAGATTCAACTCAATTGATGTGTCCTTGAATGTTTGTGGTGAAGGGAGGATCTAAACCCATCAAACCCTCAAAATAAACTAAAATCAACCCCTCCCTTTTTACCATTAAACATTTTGTTGAACCCATGTTTTTGAATATTTGCACCTTTCTGAGTGTTGTGTGATATATTTGCATTCATTTATCTTATTGCATTTGAAAAATTACAAAAAAAAATGAATTTTTTTAAAAAATTGGCATCTTAGGCTTGCATTTTGGTATAATTTCAATTAATTGGCATTTAATTTCATTTAATTTTTGTTATTTTCATTATGTCTAATTTAAATTACATAAATTCATCATTTACTATTCACTTGCATTGATTTTCATGCTCAAATTGGTGAAAATGTCTTGAAATTGTGCATTTTCATAAAAAACTAGTTTTGCATTAGCTAGGGTTTGTAGTTAAAATCTTGTCTCATATTTTACTACCCTCTTAAAACACTCATTAGGACTGATTTCTAATTGTATTTTTGCATCATAGTGTCATTTTTGCAAAATTCCATGACTAGGGTTTGAAAACCTTGCATTTTCACTAGATTTAGCCTTATCCTCTCTATAGAATTGCATTATAGGTGTATTGTAAAGGATTTTTCTGCACTAATTGACTGATATTAGGGTTATTATCTGCTACCCCTCCTCAAATTCCTTACAGTACCCTTTCTATTAGGCTTTTACATTAAAAATTGGTGAACAATTGCATATTTTAGGTGTATTTTCACTAGGTTTTTACTTGTCATCACTCTAGAATTGCACTATAAGCATGTTGTGAAAGACATTTCTATGTCATTGGATTGATATTAGGAACATTATTTTCTACTCCTCCTTTATTATTCATCACACCTTTTCTTTCACTCATCTGCATTAAAAAAGAAAGTTGAAAAATTAAGCATTTTAGGTCATATTCATGCATACTTTTGCACCGGTTTCTTGCATAAGTGTTGAAAGTATTTAAAACCTGATTTGGAATTCATTTGAAAACATTTACATGGATTCTCATTACAACAATAATGTTAGGCTTCCTCCTAGGCCTTATTTGAAAAGAAGGGCCCCTGAACTTGAAATAACATTTACACCTCATGACAAAGAAATGGTAGATACTAAAGGGCCTCTTACATTACAGTGAACATAATGGAAATACCTGTGCATGGAACACTTATAGACCCTAATTGCATGACTAATGTGGTTATGAAATATTTTCTTCTTAAACATGATTTGGCACAAGATTATTATGAACCGTCAGATTTGAGAATTAAAACACATAATGGAGCTTTGATGAATACATTTGGGAAGATAACCTTATTAGTCTTGGTATATGATAAAGTCGTGGATCAATTATTTTATGTTATCCCCTTATTTGACCTCTTCCATGTAAACATAGGATATCCATGGCTTAAGGCTATGAATGTTGTCCCCTCAACTATTCACAAATGCCTAAAATCCCCTTTGCATGGAGAAATACGTACTATCTGTCATAATTCATATCAACCTTTGGCTAAGGGCAAGAACTTCACTCTTGATTACTTTTGACTGCAACCTGATAGAGACCCTAATCCACGAAGAGATCAATCTTTCCTAGACTACAGACGATACAAAGCAAAACAACTAGCTAGAGTGGCCAGGCCTCCTTTACAGACAGTAAGGGAAGAATAGCATGCATTCAAAGATCCACTTAGAGAAAAAGGAAAATGAAAAAATGACATAAGAATAAAACAAGACTATTATGCTTATGATGAAATAATTGGCATGGTATAAGTGGATAGGAAAAGTTTCATAACTCACCTCATCCATAGAGAGATGGTATTTATGCTGAGGTTCCTCCCCTGTCATCCTTACAAGGATCAAGAGGTTTTCATCGACAAAAAAACATTTCATCGAGACCAATGAGATTTGAACATGGTGCTTCCTCCTCTAATGTGCAAACTCCTATGGAAAAACATAGCAATGTCTTTGAAGAGATAAATAGTAAGACAAGAAGAAATAGACAAGCAAGAGAAAGAAGGAAAAGAAGACAAGCTTTTGCCCAATGAAATGCATCTCAACAAGAAAACATTCCACCTAACGTTTAATCAAACCTATATGAACTTAACACCAAACAATTTGAAGACAAGAACCAAAGTTGGGCTTTGGTACCTTACACACCTTTTTCCTCTAGAATTCAAGATTAGGAAGAGGATGATTTGATCATTGATAACCTCTAGCATGAGCCTCTCGCAGGTAAGTATTTCTAAACCTTTACCTCCATGTTGTGTTTCCCCCATGATGTGTTATGTGTTGTTTAGGCCTCGTAGGATGACCCTTGATTACCTTGTAAGGTCAAGGATATTGGGAGATTGCCTCTGTTGTGACCCTTCTATTTGTATCATCATTCTTCTATATTGCCTCTCCTCTATCTTCATTGTTGTGTGTTGTGTCTGACAGACATAACATTGTGGTTGGTGACTTCAAGGTACCCTCCTATGTGATTGTCCCTAAGGCACTTGTTTCTCCTCTCTTAATTTGTTGTCTACCCTCTTTCGGTGGTTCTATCTAGCTGGTAGATGACGAAAAACATATAATACTGATATGGACCTAGTGTCCCTTCAGCGAGAAATTAAAAAATGGTCCTAGTCCATACATGACGATGGTGTTAATATATATTATCTAATGCTTGGCTAGTAGAATCACTCTATGTGATATTTTGATGTTGTCTTATCAAACTTACAAAAAAATCATAATATTGCTACTTCGTGCACTTTTTTTAATCTTGGATCTCACCTTGCTTGGCTCTTTATGTGAACGATTACATGCATTGTTGTTTATCATGATTATATGGTTTCTAATACCTTTTCTTGCATGAAATCGTGTATTTGTGGGAACATTTGGCAATCGTAACTTGTACATGTTACCTCCGGGGGGTATGGGCTTTGTGAGCTCATGTTCCCTTGTGTTTTTTCTCTACCTTAACATGCTTGATATCGGTACACAATATCAACCACCTTAAGGTGGGGGCATATATAAGGTAAGCTGTCTGATGATTTTGGTACTAACGAAGCGTGTTTGTAAGCCCTCTGTGGAGGCGGGATACTATGCATATCCTTTTTATTTTAATCCCTCTGCGGAGGCAGGGATGGTGTATTTCTCGAGGAGATTTCATGTCCTATCATTTTCTAAAAGTCCTCTGAGCAGGTAGAGTGGACTTGAGACTATCCTACCCTTAAGTGTGTCTTTGGTGATTGTTGTGGTGAATCGTAATTGTTAGTGTGTTTCTATAATGTGCCTAAGATGGTAGCGAACCTAATAATAGGTTTTTTCCATTGCTTGTTTGTTGTGTTTTCTCTGTGTCTTCCATGTGTGTGTATGACATGTTTGTTCCCAAGTGTAGTTTCAAGACCGGTGGCGATGAGCTCCTCCTATGATTTGGGATTTGTATGGTATGTTTGTTCTCAAGTGAAATTTCAAGACCGGTGGCAATGAGCTCCTCATGTACTCTAAGATTTGTATTGCATGTATGTTGCCCCTTCTGCAGTCTCAAGACTAGTGGCGATGAGCTCCTCTTGCATTTGGGTTGTGTGTTTACTTTCCTTCTACTTGCATTTGCATTTCATTTATGAGAAAATAAAAAAGAAATAATCACTACATTCACTATATTCACTGTGTTTTGTGTGTCTTCAATGCTATCTGTTTTGCGTGATTGTAACTATCTTCTTCGTATTTTGCATGCCTGTTACCTGTTGGAAAGAGACACTATATGGACTCATGAATGTTTTCATTGATGGCAACAAAGGTTATCCCACACATCCGCAGGACATGATGAGTCTTTATCGGAAGTCAGATTGAAGGAGCGTTGTGGTTCGGTAAGCAAGAACAGAGCAGTTAGTAAGGTCTGACAGAAAGGTCTGAATCTCTCAGAAGAAGTATCTCAGTGAAGTGTAGATTTGGAGAAGTCAAGAGGAGTACCTTGACTAATAGAATCCAAGGATTTAGCCTCTGGAATTGAAAGGATGAAAAGATATGAATACTTGAGTGTTAGGTTCTTGATTGGCAGTGTAGACAAAGGAAGAACTGACTGACAAAACATCAGACATTATTCTGGATGTGTTACTAATGATAGTAAAGGTTCTCAAGGCATAATTTATGATTGGCTGACATGATTGATGACTTCTACAAGGATATCCTTGATCTGCATTACTTGGTATGCAAGGATTCAGCCGACAGATCAGAGTTTGAGGAAAATATTGACTATTCTAGATGCTGACTAGAAAGGTGATGAAATCAATTATGCGGATATATATACAAGATGGATTTAGATGTGAAGGAATGTGTGGTGTATTGTGTTGTGTGAAGAAAAGAAAAAGGGAGAGTGAAGACAGGGAGACAGGTCTGGAATGTGAAAGTACATCAGCATTAAAAGAGAGTAAGAATGAAGTGCAGCAGATTAGTTTATTGAGCCAAACCAGAACTAAACCTCAGCATGAGTAAGATGCTTCTCATCAGTTCAAACTTTGAGTTACCTTTCCTTCTTGTAGACAGTGAGCCTCTTATGAGCAGTGTGCTCGGGCAGTGAGCCCTAATTGGCATGTGCCATTTTGTTCTTTCTATTCTTCTAACAGAGAATATTATCTTGGGTTAATCATCCCGTGGTTTTTTCCCTTAATAGGGTTTCCACATCAAAATCATTATGTCATGTGTATTGGTGTTATTTCCATTTTTGATTATGCTTGCTTATTTGATTTAATGTTGCATTAACTGTTAAGAAAGTTTAGAAAGTGGAATAATTGGGATAACTGATTCACCCCCTCTTAGTTATCAACAATTGGTATCAGAGATAAGTTCCTCTAAATAGAGCCTAACAGCTTGAGGAAGATCTGGGAATTAAAATAGATATGTATGGTTTGAAGGAACAACTTCAGTCTACCCTAGATGATCTTGAACAGTCTAACTCTGAAGTCAATGAATTGAAGGAAAGACTTAAACAGGCTGATGATTTCATAAATGAATTAAAAGGGAAACTAAGCATCTCTATGAAGAAGAGAAAGGAACTTCTTCAGCAATTAGCAAGTCAAAGTGAAGCAAATGATACAAATGAAGAGCTAAAGGAGAAAACTCAGTTATGTGAAAAATTGCCAAAAGAGGTTATTATAATAAGACATGAAATGGAATCAGGAGTTATGAAATTCACCCAAGAAATTGAAGAAAAAAGAAAAACTGAAGATAATCTAAGATAATCTCTCAAGGAGAAATCAGAAGACTGCCACAAGATGGATAGAATAATCAGACATCTTGAATCTAATCTTGAAGATGCCAGAGATAATGAAAAAAAACTTGAGGATCAAATTGACTCTCTTAAAAAGGATCTTCAAATAGCAAATGAATACAAAGAGAAATTCAAGATAAGCTCTGCTCAACTTGAAGTTCTTCTTGAAAGCCAAAAGAGGGTAGATGACAAGCATGGCTTAGGATATGAGAAAGGTGAAAGCTCCGGATCCGGTCAGAAGAATTTTGGATCAGGAAATCCAAGGAACAAACCCAGAAGACCTCCGATAAGACAACCCAATGCTCAAAGATATCCATCTTTCAATGGATACTACCACAACTACAATAACTTTGGTCATAAAGCTAATCAATGCAGAAAGAAAATGAATCAAACTAATTCATCCTTCTCTAGACAATGCTTCAACTACAAAAGGTATGGTCACAAATCTCATGAATGTAGAAATATGCAAATGAACAATTCATTCAATGGTAGATGCTATACATGCAATAGAGTAGGTCATATGGCTAATCAGTGTAGATCAAGAGGTTATCAGTCAAATATGCAAAGAAATGTTGTTTGCTACAATTGCAATAGATCCGGTCATATTGCCAAAATCTATAGAAGCAAGAATCAGGACAAAAGGGGTCCAGCGCATCATAATCAGAATCAAGACAAAGGAAAAGGAAAAGTGAATGCATATGAAGTTAAGAGTGAAATGAACAAGATTTGGGTAAAGAGAAGTATAGAGAATGTAGGGGATGGATCCGCACCAGAATCTGGTGCTGACATTCCTTCCGAAAATTGAATAGATGGGCTTTGGTTCCAGGGGAGTAACAAAAGAAAAATGAATTGCCCCAGCCAGTCAATTGGTGCCTGAAATTGGCACTTGAAAGGTTGCAGATCAAAAGGGTTTTTAGAGAAACATCAAAAGAAGGCTTGGTTAAGATTGGGAAGATCCACAAGAAAATTTGAAAAGTTTAATCTATCAAGATTGATCTAGTTTAACGGTCATCTAGTATGAACATGACTTTCATAGTTAAATCCGGTACGATTCAAATTTTGAGATACCTTGATCTGTGGATAGATCAAATGGTTGAGGAAAGTAAGAAATCTCGTTGTTAATCACTAAGGACAACTCTAAGCATATTACAGTGATCTGGAAAGAGGTCTACTTCAGAATAAGAAGAATAGTGCAACTGGAATAACTTAAGTTGTGCATTTATTGCAGTATGAATTTAGGGTTTCTCTATCAAATAAAAGGGTTCTTGCACTCATCAGTTGCACATTTGCATTCGAAAAGAAAGAAAGGAGAGCTCTGCAACAAACTGCTTCAAACCTCCCAAAGACCAACCATTGAAGTTGATTCAATCAGCAAATCATTCAAGTGCACTCCACGAACCCTACAAACGCAAAAGGTATTTTTTGTTATCGAAATCTCTCTGTAAAATCCTTGAATGATGGATACTCCAAATGTTGTGAAGATCTTTGATAGGCCTCACCCCAAATTCAAGAAACATCCATATAAATCCTTGAAAGTAGATCCCCTAGGAGCATTTTCCAGTGTTCCACATGGTGTGTTGCATACAAAAGATATTAGGGTTTACATACACGCGAATATTGAAGAGTTTGGGGAATTCAAACTAAGAGACATCTATCACAAACAATTGACAAATGATGCTTTTGAACTTAAACCACAATATAAGAGCATCCAGGAGAAATATTTTGATCAGTACATTCATTTCCCCTGCTTTGAAGAAGATGAATGGGTCCAGTATGTATTGAGTAGGGTGCATGATAAATTCTTATGGTTGAATGGACCTTGCAAGATCACTAAGGAAGCAATTTGGGCAGTAACTGGTTTACACTCCTCCGGAGGGAGACCTGTCCTCAAATTTGTCAAAAACAACATTGTAACTGAGGCCACCGGATCAAAATTTGATAAGAGGGCAATGACCATTGAAGATATCACTGAACCGGATATCAAGTTTGCATCTATGATAATAGGGTATAAGATATATCACTCCAGTAGGGAGAATTCAGTATCTGGAACTGCAGTGTATACTGCCTATGAGATGCTGAGAAAGAATGCAGAGTATGATCTCTGTGAACTCCTTCTAAGTCAATTGATGGAAAACATACAGAAGATCAAAAAGGACAAGAAGAACTCCTTTAAATATGGTGGACTGATATTGTGTTTATTTTTCTACTTCATGAATGAGCTGCCCGGATCCAATGGATGGGTATGGCAAAATAACAAACTGGTAGCAATTCAAATCAGAGATTACTTGCATGAACTTGGGGATGCCAAGGCAAGGAATACAGCTCTGTGGGGGTACTTTAAGAACTTCCAAAATACTATGCAAATTAGAGAAAGAATCCCAAAATCATTGGTTGAGAAATATAAAGATACAGTATGCTTCATGGTAGACACTGATCAATGCCTAATGGAGGTAGTGAAGCCAAGGACAGTTTGGATCATGCTTATGGGGTATGAAGTTGATGAACAAATTGTGGAGCTACATATCCAACACATGCTAAGCCAGCCAAAGGATCCAAAGGTAGAAAGATTTGGAACCTTTGAAGAACTGAGTGTAAAAGTTCATGTGGAACTTAGACAACCGAAAATAAAGAGAAAAGCAAGAAAAGAGGTTGAAAACATTGCCAAAAGCTTTGGCATATCAAAAGAGTGCTTGATGCCAACAGAGAATAGAGAGAAAGGGCTAAGAAAGAAAAGAAAGAGGCAGAAAAGAAAGGAAAGTGCTCCGGTAGAATCTTTCACCCAGACCAGATCATCAAAGAAATCTGCACTTGCCACTACTAAGAGCTCAAAGGCATCAAAACTGGAAGCAAAATCATTCGGCAGAGGAGAGAAAAGAACTAAAACAAAGGCCACAAGGTCTTATGTCAGTTAGAAGGATGATGAAGAAACTGAATTAGATGAGGAGATAAAGAAAATGAAGAAGTAGAAGAAGAAAACATCCGGTGAACCTTCTACCGGTCAAGGTGAAGAAGAAAAGGCAGAGGAATTTGTAGAATAGCCCATTCTATCTTTAGATGATGTCATCAAATCAGTTACTGTGGATGGAAACCTTCAACCATGGCTGAATTCTATGATGACTATAATGAAGCTGACCAAAAGATCTTGCAAGAAGCAGCAGTTAAGTATCTGAATATATATAATAAGGCTCTTATTGAAATTATATCTCTTATTCCCAAAAGCCTAGAAAAAGAGTTAGAAGTAAGAAAAAATAATGCCATGGCAAAAGATCTTGAGTTCCAGGAGTAGATAGCTATTCAGCTCTATCCTTCAATCACTCAGAAACAAATGAATATGATCTTCAAAGATTGCAAGGATGAGTTCTGGGGTAAAGCTAAAATGAATCAGCTTATGCTTGGAGAAACTGATAAAGTGGCAAAAGAAACTAAAGAGATCCTCCAAAATGCCTTCAAAAGATTCAATCTTCCTATCTTAGAGGACTTGGGTGTTGATCCCTCGGCCACAGGTGTTGAGGAAGAGTCTACTGAGAAAATGGCAGAAGAAGTAATGGACACTGGTGCAGAAAAAATAAGAATTTGGAATCCTCTGCTCCAGAAGAGGAAATCCTTGAACAAGCAAACACCTCTCCTCCAGTTTCCCCTACAGTCTCTAGATCTAAAGGAGAAGAAAGAGTAGAAGAGAAAATCAGCCAAGAAGTAGAAGTGAAGGAAAAAGAAGATAACAGTACTAAGGTTGTGGAAGGAGAGAAAGCTCCAAGAGACAGTTCGGTGACTGCAGAAGAGAAGAAGAATCTGTCTCTGGCAAGAGACACTGTAGAATCTATCAAGGACTTCTTGACAAAAGAGACTATGGAGATTGATGAACTGGAACTACTAAAAGGGCCATTTGATTTTAACTCTCTTTGTCCGGTACAAACAATGAAGATAGCTTCATTTGCTGATGCAAAGGCCAAAGAAAAAATCCTGAAGTCTCACATGGAAGACTGTGAGCTTATAGCAGCCGCATTCGGAGTGTTAGAAAATATTATGCCATCTTTTCAGAAGGATCCCTCAGCCTCCTCATCTGGTAATCTCAAATCTCTGATTAATAGTATTAGTACACATTTCAACTCTCTAGAGAAATCAGCTGAGGAGAAGGTCAGGAAAGAGTTTTTGGATAAGAGATTCTCTGAGCTACAAGGGATAATAACAAATGACAGGAGAGTTATGGGTATTGGAATAAAGAGCTTGGAAAATGCTCTCAAGGATGGAGGAGATGTATACAAATTTTATATAACTTGGTCTAAAGCAACAGTGGAGATTGAGAAGAAAGTGAAAGAACAAGAGGACAAACTAACAAAACTTTCTCAAATTTTTGATCCACTTACCACATCCATAATAAATCAAGAATGTCAGACGATTGCAGTTTTGAATGAAATTAAAAAGCTTGAAAAAGAGAAGAAAAATAGAATCAGTAGGTTGAATGAACTTAGAGGAATAATTATCCCTAAGTTGGAGGCCATGCATGAGGCCCTAAGTGATGCTCAAACTACAGCCATGACAAATGATCTGATAGATCTAAAAAAGGCAGAAGCTTATGCATTCCTGTTGAGTGGTCACATCACAATTTTAGACAGAATGAAGTAGAGTTGGCCAATAGAATTTGTCCAATTGAAGACATCTTTTGCAGATATCCTCCAGTTTATGTAAAGTATAGCATGTATAAATACTTATGCGGCTAAGTATAGAAGTGTTTTTGAGAAATTTTTGATGTACGGACCCCACCCTTTTCCATTGATTCAAAGGGGGAGTGAGGAGAAGTGAAAAATGAGGAATCCAACTAAGGGGGAGCTCTGAAAAATGTACATAAAAATAGAGCATCAGCCAAGGGGAAGTATAGTGTGACACTTACTCATTTTTCACTAAGTGTTGCCATCAATGCCAAAGGGGGAGATTGTTGGCAAGAGACACTATATGGACTCATGAATGTTGTCATTGATGGCAACAAAGGTTATCCCACACATTCGCAGGACATGATGAGTCTTTACTGGAAGCAGATTGAAGAAGTGTTGAGGTCCGGTAAGCAAGAGCAGAGCAATCAGTAAGGTCTGACATAAAGGTCCGGATCTCTCAAAAGAAGTATCTCAGTGAACTATAGATTTGGGGAAGTCAAGAGGAGTACCTTTACTAATAGAATCCAAGGATTTAGCCTCCGATGTTGAAAGGATGAAAAGATATGAATACTTGAGTGTCAGGTTCCTGATTGGCAGTGTAGACAGAGGAAGAACTGACTGACAAAACATCATACATTATTCTGGATGTGTTACTGATGATGGTAAAGGTTATTAAGGCATAAGTTATGATTGGCCGACATGATTGATGACTTCTACAAGTATATCCTTGATCCGCATTACTTGGTATGGAAGGATTCAGCTGACAGATCAAAGTTTGAGAAAAATATTGACTATTCCAAATGCTGACTAGAAAGGTGATGAAATCACTTATGCGGATATACAAACAAGATGGATTTAGATGTGAAGGCGTGTGTGGTGTATTGTGTTGTGCAAAGAAAAGAAAAAGGGAGAGTGAAGACAGGGAGACAGGTCCAAAATGTGAAAGTACAATAGCATTAAAAGAAAGTAAGAATGAAGTACAACAGATCAGTTTATTGAGCCAAACCAGAACTGAACCTCAGCATGAGTAAGATGCTTCTCATCAGTTCAAACTTTGAGTTACCTTCCCTTCTTGTAGACAGTGAATCTCTTGTAGGCAGTGAGCCTCTTGTGAGCAGTGTGCTTGGGCAGTGAGCCCTAATTGGCATGTGCCATTTTGTTCTTTCTATTCTTCTAACAGAGAATATTATCTTGGGTTAATCACCCCATAGTTTTTTCCCTTAACAGAGTTTCCACATCAAAATCATTGTGTCATGTCTATTGGTGTTATTTCCATTTTTTATTATGCTTGCTTATTTGATTTAATGTTGCATTAACTGTTAAGAAAGTTCAGAAAGTGGAATAATTGGGATAACTGATTCACCCCCCTCTTAGTTATCAACATTACCATCTTCAATGTGTTTGGTGTGTCTTCACCATGCTTGGCATGTTTGCTGTGTTTGTTAACCTTATTTTAATGCATATATGGGCCTTGCGTTCATGCATACATTAAAGTGGGGGCTAAATTTTATGTTATAAAATATCCCCTTGGGGGCTTTTCCCTCTTAAGGTTTAGCTCCCAGGTCCTTAGAGTGCAATTAGAGCATCTTGTGTGTTAATTTTGAATCCTGATGAGAAAACCCCAAAGTATTGTGGCAAATAGAACCTAGGGGTATTATTTTGATGACTCCTACTTGAAATGGGGGGGGAGGACTTGGGTGCTCATGCCCTAGTCCTACCCTATTTTGGGTCAGGCCCTAATTTGAAGTGTCGGTTATATGACCATTGTTAGGTCCTATGCCGACACCAAAAGTTTGAATTATGAAATTCTTAGTGGGAATGTTTGTAGTTGCATATATAAGCATGTTTAGTGTTTCATTTGTAAACTAAGAAGATGATTGCAAACTTTAGGCATACTTGTGATTTTAGAGCATCCATGATATTCATTATTGCAGAGCATAGCATTGTTATTGTGTTTGTGATTGCAGATTTGACTTCATCTTCTTATGTGATTGAAGAGCCATCATTTATGTGAGATCTACTCTTCAAGGTGACATCTATTGTGTTTTCTATCATTTATTATTTGAATTTTTCCTCTATCCTACAGGGATACACACTCATATCTAACAACGGTGTTCAGAAGACTTGAATGTCTCTCTAGGATTTGATTGAGGCAAGCCTCTAAACACGACAACCCCCAACCACACTCCTTTGTGATTGCAGGTTATAGGTACCAAGATTTGGAGAGTGGGGTTGCAAAGGAAGGTTGCAGATGACAAGGATTCAAGATGCAAAAGAAAGAAGTGAAATGGAGCTTTTTCAGGACATGGGCACCTAGGGAAATGTCCTATAGAGTTTTAGAGATAGGAATAAGAGTTATAGGGACATTTTGCATCTGAAGGAGCTTCCACTTGCCAAGAATTAGCTTGCCTTGGACTTGGGCACCTGGGGTAGTGTCCTCTACATTTTGGGTGACGAAAATAGAAAAAAATAGTGATTATTAGTGTCGGAAGGAGTTCTACATTCCACGAAGAAAACTGTGCCTTGGACTTGGGTGCTCAGGGCATTGTCCTCCAGTAATCCAAATTCCAAACTTCAAAAAATGGTTAGTTATTAATCTCTATCCTCTTCTGTAATCTATAGACATTTATCAGAATTTACCAATTTATTCACTGTTTTGTATATTTAGGGTTTTAAGAGTATTTGAGCATTAAATTGAGATATTTATTGATAACATTTCAGCTTCCGTATTGTTCCAAGTGACAACCCAACCTGTTAGGTGAACACTCTCTCTTAGTAGAGGTTCAACTTGGTTGATATGTCCTTGAATGTTTATGGTGAAGGGAGGATCTAAACCCATCAAACCCTCAAACCAAAATAAAATTGATCCCTCCATTTTCACCATTAAATAAAAAGAATGTGAAAGGGAAGAATTCTGATCCCCGACATCCCGCAGATCTTCCAACACTTAGCTGAATTTGCAAGGAAAAAGATCAGAGCTCAGACCCCAACCCTTCCACCTTCCAAGGAAGAAGGGAGAAGATGAGAGGTTCGAACTCCAACATTGAAACACTTATAACATTTGCAAGGGGAAAGGGTCATAGTTTATTAATTTGGGCTTGAAAATAGTGAAGAGTTGAAGCCCAAACTCCAACATCTCGACAAGGCAGAAAACATAAGGAAAACTCTAAATTTTTTGGGACTTAGCCATTTTTTGATGTTTTTCCTTGCATCCTCAGAACCTGAAACACCAGGATCTCATAGATCTTAGACTATTTGGATAGGAGGGGAAAATAGGATAACACTTTCCATTCCACAACATTCCCACATGCTTCCATCTCCCCATTTTATATCCACTATCCTACATATCTCCCCCATTACCTTCCTGTGGTCCATGTTTTTTATAAACCTTTCATCCATGCATCTATAATTTATATCATAATTCTTTTTTCCATCTCCATCTATATGTATCCATCCACCATTCATAATATCTACCGCATACATTCCATCTCCCCCCATCCATCCATAATCCACTCCATTTCCATCTCATTCAATCATCTACCAACATCCTTACACATAACAAAACCTAACATGGTCCATGTGCGAAAATATCCAACATGGGACACTATTACCTTTCATGGAACTTGATGCTTGAGTCCCCATCCTCTTCCAGATCTCTCTTAGCCATATCCCTTATCCCAACCAAAAAGCAAAAAAATTAAAAAATAATATATATATATATCAAAGTAGTTTAAAGAGAAATTTTTTCGTCCAATGGTGAAAACCACCTTGGTGGCACCATGGATAAGTGTCATGATGAAAACTTAGAAAATAGAGATCATTTGTAGATCAATTGTCTATGTGCCTTGCACTTAGAGGAATTTTGTCTCATCTATCCCGTACTATAATTTTCCTCCTATCCTACCATCCCCATCCATTATATCATCATACCTATCCTCATCGTCCCTAGGTCCTATTCACATACCCATCCTCCCCTCCTTTTTCTCATCCTAAGGATAAGGGAAAAGTGTTGTAAATGCTTTGCACATATTTTGATATAGCTAATCCTTTCCAAATAATCTTATCATTATTATCCTTACAAACCTTAAGTATACTATCTCAAGCGGGGCATGTTATTCCTATGCGACATAGTCCTTAGATACCACATCCTAAACTCCTCAATCCATTCTTTATGTATCCTCCATCCTTCCCATATTCCATCCATAATCCTTTTGTTCATCTATGTACTCCTTTCATCCTTGTCCTTTGACTTGATTTTCACTTGTCATTGGTATCTAGCATCTAGGCTATCCAAACTGTAATCAAACACCATCTAAAACACTTTAAAAATCCTAAAAAAAAAAAAATATCTAAAATCCAAAAAATTAAAACATCTTCAAAATCCCAAAAAAAATCCAAAAAATAAAGAAAAACAATTCCAAAATCTAAAAAATCCAAGAAATTCAAGAAATCCAAGAAATAAATCCAAATGGAAGTCATCCTTAATCCATACCAATCTAGTCAAGTAATCTAGACAAATTATCCAATTACATCCTTGGACTTCATGCTAACCTTGTTGTCAACCCAATCAATCAATCATCATCATCAATGGGATATATAATTCCCACATCCTTGTGTTGATCTAGGGATATATCATTCCCGACAATGACAACACTATCTTATCAATCAATCAATCAATCATTAGTTTACATCTTAACAAGGGCATATACCTTGTTTGTTTTTTAATCATTTATGCATTCTTTCTTGCTTGCTTGTGTGTGTTATCCTTTTATCTTGCATTTGTATCAAGTCCTTGCAACATATTACTACAATGACATTACAGTCTTCCATATCATGGTTCCCAAAGGTATATATTTTATTGTGACCTTTTATCTTACTACTCTAGCTAATATTCATATCTTTTTTTATGATAGAATAGATTTTTGCATACCAGTTGTCCTTTGTATCTAAGGTCATTTCATACCTTTTGTGCACTCTAAACTTAATGCTCTAAATTTCCTTCCTCATACATCTAGACAAGGTTATATTACGCTAGGTGCACATGACACATCATCACCTTGGTCTTCATACCTTGGTGCACTTAATGTATAGTGCTATATCAAACTATATGGTTGCTCACCTAATTCAACATAATGTATGAACATCCATTTTATCCATCCTTTCTCTTGCATCCACTATCCTTGATCCATTAATTTCATTCATTTTGAGAGCATACCCATGTTCTTCCAACCTATCTATCCTTGAGGGGGTATCCCATCCTTACTTGCTAAAGGTGGTAGAGAATGAACCTGAGCTGATGGAAACAACGACTAACCATGGGAGTGAATTGTTGCTATCAGAAAAAAATTTGGGCCCCAAACAATGTCAAAAATAAGCTTGAAACACCCTCTATTTATACCATTATATTAAGGCATAATTAATGAGCCTCATATTTCAAATTATTGGTGAAACATATATAACTCATGAACCTCTTGATTGGAGAGAATCACTTTTCACGAACTTTAAAAATGCATGATTACCCCTTCTTTTTTTAATTATCGATAGAAATGGTCTTTCACGAACAATTGTTGATGAACTTTTGAGTTAGTGAACCATAAACACTAGCAAAAGAATTAAGCTTGAATTCTCTTTATTGCCAAATGACCTTGTCGGTGAACTATATAGTTTGCAAACCAAGCACTTTTGTGAATTTCACCTTTGAAAGATTTGACTTTGAAAATTCACAATCTCATCGACAGCTTTGCCTATCGGTGAAGTTAAGAGTTCTCAAACCACGAAGGCTACTAACATGTCTTTAACTTTAACATGCTTCCTTATCGATAGTAACACGAACCTGCAAATTACAACTCACAATACAAAGTTATTAGTGAAACAAGGGGTTCACAAACTAAAGAAGTGACTGACAAAGAAAAGGGGAAAGGTAAGTATAGTTCACAGAGAATGAAACATGCCAACATGAAGGTGGAAAGGGAAAGTGTTAAGTACTAATTGCCAAGTCACTAGGTTCACAAACTAGCAAACCCACTGACTAGGATCACAAAAGAACTCACTCACTGACAAGGAAACAATGAGTGCTAACTTGTGAAAAATGGACTAAGGACATGCAAGTAAAGAGAAAGACAAAGATAGTTCATATTAACCTAGAGCTTGAAAAATGAAGTACCAAGACAAAATATTGGGTAACATCAATGAATTTGAAAGCATTTATTCACATCATATAGACCTAGCCCTCATAGTTTTGTAAAAGATACAAGTGCAATTACCTTAATACTTGCTAAATTAGTGGCTATACATAGACATTAAGACTTTATTAAACATACATATGCATCCAAAGAATCTTGCCAAATTACAAACCTCAAATGGGAACTTACACTCTACTAAAGATAAAAGAGAAAGTACACATACACATAAGAATCCCATCACTACCTTGCTTCATTGAGAAACCCTAAATTAAGGGCTCCTTGGCATAATCTATTTAATGCATAACACCCACAACCACTATTAATAAAACCAACAAGTCCATTGTAATAAATTAGGGAGTATAACCATAATATAAGTACTTGGAAACACCCACACACAAGTGCATAGTGTGTCTACCTTTGATCAAATCATTGGAAAAGGCATTCATATAAAACATCACTAATTATCAAAGGTTTGATCAAGATATTCATCAATGACTATAACCAATCTAGCAAACCTAAATTCTAGGAAAAAACAAAAATGTCATGAATAATGGGGTCCTAACTCAAAACATGTGCAAACCACTAAATCAACTCAAGGATCCAAGCATGTTTAAAATGCCCAAAATCCTACCAACATTTCCATTCCATCAGGACAGTCAAAACCCACCAATCTAAATTTCTAATACACCTCCTTAGGGAAACCTTTGGATGTTGTATTCCAAAAGCTTGTGCAAGAAAACATGGTGGTGCTTCCTCTCACCAAGACTTTCATTGACACCAAGACAAAACTAGAATGGTTTAAATAGAATGAATACTATGATTACCACTGCATCAAATTCCATCCTATGAACAAGTTAATGAATCTTAATAATTACATACAAGGCCTCATTGATGGAGGTGAAATCAAGACAGAAGGAGACATGTTATCTTTGCTAATTAAGAAAAAGGGAATATTTCAAAATACTTCTCTAGAAAACATGCAAATCAAAACCTTCCATGTCTAATAAATTTCATACTCAAAACAACCACACCCATAACATCTATTCTAAAAATGCCTCATCCTCCTATAATTCCATCATAGGCCATATTGATGAAGTCCTCATGTGAGTTACCACCATAAAGACCAAATCATCTGATGGTGTTGTCACCATGAGGTGTGGTCATGTCACTATTCAAGGAGCCTCCTCATCTACTCTGACCACCTGATACAATCTCTTCAAGCATCCTAAAATGACTAATATAAATATCCATCTTTGAGCTTCTCAAAACATTTAACGTTCACTGAGCAATATTGGAATACACCCTATAGTAGTTGAAGGTTCATAACAACATTGACCCCAATTGCCAACTATCCTCCTACCAATTCACATTTAGCCAAAATGATATGCCACCCCTTGACCCATCCCATAATCATATTATTCACATTGAGTTATTAATCACCAAACACAAAGTAAAATGAGTCCTTTTGGAAAATGGATCTAGCCTAAACTTATGCACTCTTAGATCGATCAAATAATTGGGATACTTTGTAGTTGACTTGAAACTACATGTGATTACTATCAAGGCCTATGAAAATGCAAAGCATGAACCATAAGGAATCATTTGTTTACCTATCCAAGTGGGGTCCATGATGCAATACACCATATGTCATTTTATTAATATTGACTTTCCCTACAATATCCTCAGCCATCTGTGGATCCATGCCATGTAATTTATTTTTTCTACATACCATCAATGTCTTAGATTCTTCCACAATAGCATGGATGTTACTATTCATGTCGACACTCATCCCTTCCGATACTATAAAATGATGGAAGGCCCCTATCAAAAATCCCATCACTTCCCTGGCACCAAGGTTGTTACTAAAATTAAATCATCCTTCGTATCCTACAATGATCCTAAAATCCTTGCATCCACTTCTACCAATTGATCCATTAAATTGAAAGTCAAGATAGTTAACACTAGTTATGGGAATTATGAGTTACACAATTCTTTTCTTGTTGGTAAGATCCCTCTCTCTCCATGATCATATCTTTATATTCCCTATTGATTACCTTGATTGGATATCCAACATTATCCCTATCAACAAGAAACCCAAAGGGATTTATATCTGTATAGAGTTCTAAGACCTCAATAAACCTTGTCCCAAAGATGACTACTAAATATTGACATGATCACGGATCTTACAACAAGATATAAAATTCTTTCCCTCATGGATGGATTTTCTAGTTATAATTAGATTCATATTGCTCCCGAATATCAACATAAAATGGAATTTATTGTACTCCTTTCAGTGCATTCAATCATTAGGTCATACTATTTGGGTTGAAAAGTACAAGGGCCAAATATCAACAAGCTATGATAGTAATATTTCACATGACATGCTACATGATATCATGGAAGATTATGTAGATGACCTCCTATAAAAGTCTAAAACAAGGGATGAGAACATGCATGTCCTTCAACACATCTTTGATGTAAACTGGAAGAATCCAAAGTCCTTAACCAAATAAATTTGTCTTTGAGGTTACATTAGGAAAATTACTAGGTTTAATTATCTCTAGACATGGCATATAAGTGGATCCCACCAAGGTTGTTGTAATCACTAAAAATCCACCACCAAATAACCTTAAATAGCTTCATAGTCTCTAATAAAAACTCTAGGAAATCATAGGGTTCATTGCCTAGCTAGCAAATAAATGTCAACAATTCTATCACCTTATCAAGAAGAACACCAACTTCTATTGGGATGAATCTTGTCAATAGGCATTCTAATGAATCAAGGAATATCTTGCTTTCCCTCTTTTGCACATGGCACCTATTGCAAACAAGCTCCTACTCCTCTATATTATAGCTACACTAGTCAGCTTGGGGGCATTCTTAGCACAACACATGATGAACAAGGCCATCAATGAGCTATCTACTACATCAGGTAAACACTTGTTGGATATGAACTCAATTACACAGGCATGGAATGAGCATGTTTTTTCATTATCTTTTCCTCACAGAAGCTTTTCCACTATATGTTTAATCATCATACAAAGCTCATTTCTAAGAGTGCTACATGCATCCCAAGCTTCTCTAACAAGACACGTGGCTAAGTGGGTCATGATGTTGAGTTAATTTGACATTGAGTATGTGGACCAGAAAGTAGTCAAGGGATAGGTTCTGATAGATTAGCTAGCCAAAGCACCACTATTTACCACTCATCCATTAGTCATCGACTTTCCTAATGATTCCATCATCACTCTTGATGATCCCCTTTCCTAGAAGCTATACATCAATATTTCCTTCACTAGTCATGGTTCAAGAGCAAGTATTCTATTCATCACACCTCACTTGGAGATCTCATACTAAATCTTTCTGCCTTAGCTTTTCATGTGCCAACAATATTGTATAATATGAGGCCTTTCTCATAGGTCTTTAAATAGTAGTGGAGAAAAATATTCAACAAAACCTTGTCTATGAGGATTCTCATGTAGACATTAAATAGGTTCAAATGCATATCAAAATAAAGATGACAACTTATCCCCTAAAAATGCAAGGTTGATATATTTAGATAGTATTCCACTCACATCAAGTTTGAATAGGTGCATCACCTTAACAAATTAGTGGATAGCATGACTATTATTGGTTCCCTTCTAGACATGCCACAATAAAGTTGACATTGCGAGTTCCTACTTGAGAAACTTTTGATACCCACATATGACACCTCGAAAGACAAACTAATATTTAGGATTGTTGGTCCCAATTCCCCCTAATACCATGACATATACACCTATCTTTATGATCAAATCCTAATACCTAACCTTTCACATAATCAGTGAAAATCCTTCCTTTAATACTCATCCTACTTCATCCTCCTCAGTGATACATTATATCAAAGAGATTTTGATGGTACATTGTTGTGATGCCTAAATTTGGAAGAGTCCAACCTCACACTCAAAGAAGTCCATGAAGGTATTTGAAGGCCCCACCCTAGTAGTGGTCCTAGCTAAAAAGATTCTTTGAATCGGATACTATGGGCACTCTATGGAAAAGGTGCATGCCTATATATTAGAAATTACCTGACTTGTTAACAACATGGATATCTAATTTGTGTGGCAGCACAAACCTTGTAACTGATTACTACTCCTTGGCCCTTTTCCACATGGGTTCTAGAGCTTATTAGCCAAATTAATCCCTCCTCCTCTAGTGGCCATAATTTTATCATTACCACCATTGAGTACTTTACTAAGTGGGTCAAAGCCATTCCACTCACCTACACCATTAGTCAACAAATATCCATGTTTATCCTCCATCACATCATATATTTTTATAGAACCCTCTCTACCATTATAAGTGATAATGGTAAATATTTTGAAAAAACCATGAGGTTCATACCTTGTGTGAACTATTTCACATCAAACACCATTGGTCCACACCCTATTACCCACAAGGTAATGGTCAAGTAGAGGCAACCAATAAAACCCTAGAATTAAATCCTCAAGAAGATCATTAATGATGTTGTATGTGATTGGCACCTCCAACTTAACCCTTCCCTATGGGATTATCATACCAACATCCACACACCCATAGAAGTTACACCCTACTCCCTCATATTTTGAGCTAAAGCCATTTTTCTAATAGAGATCAAACTTCCATCATTTTTTATCTCTTTGTGTGACCTCATTGATGATTAGGAGTAAAGAACTACATGGTTATATGAACTAGAGCCACTTGGTAAGTGGATCCTTAATATCCTAAATCATTTGAAGGCTTATTAGAACCACCTCTATTAAAAATATAACAAGAAGAACAAAGATCAAGAATTTGAAGCTGGCAACCTTGTGCTAAGGAAAATTAGAGAAATACTAACCAAGACTAGGAAAAGAAAGGCAAATTTCAGCCTAATTGGTTTTCCTATATAATCATTGACAAATATGGATTATGTTCATATCATTTGACTACTCTAGATAGTTAGGAACTTGACGAACCTATGAACATTGTGCACCTCAAGTGCTTCCACACCTAATTTGTAGTAGCTCCCAATCAAAAAATTAAAAAAATCACAAAAGTAAAGATAATTTATTGTCCTCTCATGAAAACCACCATGTGGTACATTGGACAAGTACCATGGTGAAAACGTTCCTATAGGTACCATGTGTAGGGATGATTTTCATTATCACGTAGGTCCTCTTCACATGATCCCATCCCATATCCCTTAGTCTTCTTCATCCACTGTCCCTCCCTCACAATTTAAATTTGTCATGCATTAGGAGTAGTGTTTGTGTCTTTCTTTTGAAAATTCCTTTGAAATTCTCCAAATTGTACCTATTTGACATTTTTTGTGTGTCTCCTCCATGTCATGTTCTTAAGCAATTGTAACATATAAGAATCACAATAAATTCCTACACTACAAAATCAGTACCATCACATATCTAAAAACACAAACAAATAGCCTTATCTAGCCTCATTTATGCACACTAGTTGAATTGATATCCATTGTGAGACACCTATTGGGTCTTTCTCTTTGAATCAGCAGAGGGTTTACCAGTTCCAATGCACATGTAGATTTGGCCAACAAATATACGAGGTTGCATGAGCTGTCTCCCCTTCACTTCTATTTTTGCCACACCAAGGGGGGTATCCCTATTGCTAAAGATTTAACTTTGACTCGCCCAATGAAAAAAAGATTTAGCTTTACAACAATAGGCAGAATACTCTCATGTTTGGACCAAGATTTGTGTGATAAATCACAAGGTTGGCAGTGTTCTTAGACATATCTAGCTAGTTAGGAATGAGAGTATGTAGAGGTCCTATTTCTAATCCTACAAAATAACAGGTTTAAAGCTATGAAATGATTTGTATTAATTTCTTGGCTGCAAGACAAGGGTTTTTGGATCATAACTACTACACAAGGGCAGACCAGTGCCTATCTCAGGGCAAGGAGTCAACTAGACGTATACATGTGAATGATTTGCACAAACTCAATAAAGATTCAAGTTTCAAGGGGTTAGATTGGTGCTTGCCTTACAAGCACCACCCAAGAAGGAGTATTT
The DNA here is from genome assembly GCA_027924645.1 of Cunninghamia lanceolata. NCBI lineage: Eukaryota > Viridiplantae > Streptophyta > Pinopsida > Cupressales > Cupressaceae > Cunninghamia > Cunninghamia lanceolata. The sequence continues at coordinate 10,922,285 of BSBN01000388.1, read as the reverse complement.
AGAAATCTCTACTTACAAACATCCCTACTGCCATACAATCTTCTTCATACTTAACCTAAAATAGTTTAATCCACTCCTTGAATGGAGGTCAAAAGTTAAGCATGTAATATAGAAATCTATATCCTAGAATCTAAGTAACCCTTAGCAACCGGATTCAAAAGAAGGGATGTATACACAAATGGAGACAAATAACTAAACACATGCAAAGAAGCATTTTTCATATAAACACAACATAAAACTGAACATGTGTGCAATGTGCATTCAAATGCAACTCATAAACTCCAAAAGAGACAGAACAACCAAAAAGCTTTGTTTTCGTTATTTCCTCCAAAAAATTGCCCAAGTCTTCAACAATAGAAAAATGAGTGACACAGTTCTCCTATATACAACAAGAATGTGTACTCAACAATAAAGGTACATTGTCATTTCAAATCGCCCTCAGATACATTGCACCATCAAAATGGCACCAAGAACATTGAATGCACCAGGGAGAAGAAGAGGGAAGGAACAGTTAAAATTGGGAGATGTGTAGCTGCCTGAAGATTTTGTCCTTTAAGATGGTAGATGGCTTGTCCCTTCATACCCATACCTCTGCAATTTTGGCCATTAATGGCCAACCTACCTGTGAGATGCAGCAACTTTAGAAAATACGATGGTTGTGTGCTTTGTAGTTCTTCTTGCCTAAAATGCAACTGCGGATGCATAGGAAAACCTTCCTTCCTTGGGCATTCAGAACAGGGCCATTGATTTCCCCCCTCAATGCCAAGATCAACGGCTTCAATTCATGCTAAAAAGTCATTGGCCAATGAGATCACACCATGTAGGCAGCTTTTGCTTCTTTGACTTTTCTCATCGCGACATACATTTTGCCTTTTCACCCTTTTCTGCCTTCAAATCTTTGTATATGCAATTGTATATACATACAACTGCCCTTGGACACGTGACAACATTTGGTTGGGTCTCTGAGTTGAGCCTGCAACCCATCACTGAGAAATGCATCCTCCCTATCGGCCATCGGAGAAACAATGGACTCGGCTGCTGATGATTATTGTCATGTCGAAAGTCCCCTTGCATATGCCTTTGTATATACTTGTATCTGAGATATAATTGACTATGCATACAATGTGGAACTCAAAGGAGACTATCAACTAGAATGAAACCTTAGAATAGGTCCAGCTTGTATCTTCTCCTTTTGTATATCGGCATATACAAGCACTTCATTATACAAGCCATGGACACCAACTCATTTATCAATCAGATTGAAAAAAATTTCAAATCCGGCCTGTATCTCATTCATTGTATCTCATGTTGTATATCGCACACACAATGTGCAACATACAACCTGAGGATTCCAACCACTTCACAAATGCAATTAACTTCTCGGCCGCATCCACTTTGCATATTTCACTTATACATTTCACATTGTATGTGTAGTTGTATGTCAGAGATACATACAACGCAAGATACAAAGGAAAACGCTTTGACTTTTCAACTCTGCTTTTGTATGTATACCCGTTAGGCCCAATTTAATAACCATTTGAAATCTAGGATTGTATGTTCCATCTTTGTATGTCTAATTGTATATCAAACATACATACAACCCCCTTTTCATATACCTACGGGCCCGACCACTTTTTTCAACCTGATTTGAATATCTTTGAAGTCTAGCCATTGTATCTCACCTGTTGTATATCAAACATACAACACAATATACATGCAACCTTTACATACAAGCATGGAATATACCAGGAATTTGCGATAGAATCTTCAATGTACATCCACTTTTGCATGCCCGTAATGCATTTAAAAGACACATACAAGCCCGATGTGGATACAAAGATGCATACAACCATTTTTTGCACTTTTTTGAAGCTGATTTGACTTATTTTTTGGGCCTGCCAATGTACATTCGCGCTTGCAAATTCAAATGTACATACAAACAGTGATGCATATACAAGGAAACATGCATGTAATTTAGGAGGCCGAGGGACTTGGAATTTTTTGGGTTTTTTTGAAAAGGCCTACAAATGAATACTTGAAACCCAAATCCTAGGTGGGCACCACCAACCCCTATTCCATCCTATCATCATTTACCTTCATGGGATACATAATTCCCCACACCAAGCATCATCATCATCCAATCTCTTTTAACACTTTGGCAAGAGGTAAAAACCTATGTGTCATTTGATTATTGGATTTGATTATTTACTTTTCTCTCACCCACAAGATACCTACTCAAGCTCACCATGATACTTATATCACAATACATCTTAACTGCTATATTTATGCATATATTTTATTTTTTTGCACATGTTGTGTTTATTGGTTTTCCTATCATAGTTCCCATCAAGGTCATCAAATTTCTTGTGATGTGTCAAGGCCCCCTTTTGTTTTCTATGTGTTTTTTGAGTTAGTCCTTTATGCATGGGACACATTATCACCTTGGTCTTTATACCTTGGTGCATAATGTCTAGTGTTACAAAACATCTAGTTTTCTCAACACATGTTAGAATGTACCCAAATTCAATTCCAAAATACTCATTGTACAATACATCCTACCTATCACTACAGTCATTCATAGCCATGTTCTCATTATTTTATCCATCATTTTCTAACAAATATTTTCTACCATTACCCATTCCAACATTTTTTCTAAACATTTTCTTCCACATATTCCATGAACAAAAGAAAAAGCCTACATTTCATTAATCTATCCATCCATAATCATCCGATCCATTCAAACATAAAAATTTTATAATCATGCATACATCCATAATTGTACATCATCATCATATGATCATATAGGCATAATCATACATCATCATAACACTAAAATATCTATCTATACATCTTTCATAGATAATCATAAGACCACACATAATCCATAATCATACCTACATCATCTAAACATCATATGATCCATACAAATGTATATCAATAATCATCATTATTAAATTATCAGACTAGCATCATAACCATTACTCATCACATAATCACATGCATTATCACATAATCAAATCATAATCATGTCACCATGTAACATCCATACATCATGAATTAATGCATCAAATAAATAAAAATAAATTATAGCATAATCGTCATCACATAATCACATCATCCATCTTACCAAAAAAAGCCATAGTACAATTGGCTCCATAGATAATCATCATATATACATATCAAAAAAATGTGTACATCAAGAATCATATATACATACATTCAAAAATATAAAATGGAGCATGTGTGCCCTGATTTGTTCTAACAAGCACTATTATAAGTTGGCCCTCTTAGTGGTGATGGTGGTCCCCTAGGTGGACCCATGACCATTGATTCAGATCTTGCTACTAATGCACTAACCTTAGAGGAAGTCCTCTTTACATAGGATGGATCTCACTACTAAGTAGGAACAACCCACTCATATGGTGATTTGTAGTATGCTACCTCATGTAGTGCTTGCACTATCTTCCTAGAGACTTTCTCAATCTTTGAAGCCACTTGTATTAGGCCTTGTTATCCCAATAAACCCTTTGTCTAATCACTCTCTTAGTGTAATCATTGCACATTTTCCTACACTCTATCTAGCTAGATCTATAATGCATCTTGTTCTAGCACCATCTATCCCTATCCACCTATAAGGTATCTTTCTCTACTTTTAGACTATCCCACTTTATCGAAAAGGCATCTCACTCACTCAATGTAGTAGCTAAGCATACCCACAAATCCTCCTCACCCTACTTAGCCTATCCCTACTCCTCCAATGTTGGCTCTACCTAAGACCCTACCTCCTCCATCACATCCACATTTATATCCATAGCATCCCCATGCTCTCTCCTCTTTACCTCCTCCTATCTAGGTCCCTGAGCTCCTCCCTACCCCATTTCTAGAAACTAGGGCACTACATGTATTTTCTTTAAACCCATCACCTTCATACCTCTATTATCTCTTCCCACACCCTATCCTTCATATCTAGTCATATTGGTAGTGTTAACTACATTAGCTTGTGTTGTGCACACCATGCTACACACGTAGTCATAATCGCTAATCCTCAATCCCATCTCTATAGTCCCAAGGCACCTCAACCATGTACCTTTAGCTATGAACTATCAATTAGGGCTCTATTGAAGCCCCCACTGATCAATCTCCCATGTTACCAACATGAATACATGTGTCCCTACTAGCACTCTCTATTATACACTAAACTAATGGAGCACCCAATCTAGCTTGTACCACTTGATAATGTAATGGTTCCTCTTAGTGATGTAACATGAAATTTGCACAAACCAAAGCCAAAAGTCATCCTCCTCCCATCCCTTGCAACTTATCTAGGGTCTCCACATAATATCCCCCACATGTATGTCATCTAATTCCCTCTAATAATGAGTGTCTCCTAAATTCTAGTATCAAAGCATAAGGGCAGCCCACGAGAACACATATGGATTTACAACTTCCTTGCCAACCCTGCCACCAACTAGTTGGAGCATTGCAACATGCTCCCAAGCCTAAATTTGAAGTAGAGTCACCAACATAATTCTTTGTTTCCCTCTTTATATCACTAAATTCAAATCCTAATAAAGTTTTGCCAACACGTAAGGTCCTCAAGAAAGTTTCCTCTCCATCTCTATCATAATAGTCACATAGTTGGCTAGCTTGATTGAGAAGAATTACCTTGTCTTATCATGTAGCAAGGAACCACAAACAAGATCTACCATAACCAAGGGTAGATCTTCTGCCATGACCTTATAACCATTAATATCTAGTGATAGCCTTTATCATGGAAATTCTATCTTCTCAAAAAAATTATGCTAGGATGCATCTATGTCTCTTTCTCTATAGTATCTTAGTTAGTTGCAGATAAAGATATCTCCATCTCTTTGCCAATGACATTAGTAACTTGCACAGTATGCCATGATCACTAGGATTTGAGAAATATACCATAATCCCTTTAACTCCAACATAACCCAATTGTGCTCATTGAATACCTCCATCATGTCAAACATGACAAAGAATCACTCCCAAGTAATCAAGGTTGGAAACTATGCCTACATCCAACCCACCTTCATGTTAGTTTCTTCATTTTATTGCATGGTAAACACATGTGCTTGATTGTGGCATGCGCATGCTTCAATAAAAAATACATACATTTCACTCTAAATGCAAGTTACTCAACACATATGTGCATCAAGATGAAACACATAGACTTTTCTCTAAAACACATGTTCCTTCCTCCATAGATGTGTTCTTGCATGCATATGTGCTAGGGTTCACACTCACATTTTACCCTTTCATGCATGCATCAAGTTCCTTCATGAACACGCATCATGCTCCACATGCATCACACCCCTTCATGCATGCACCATATTATGCTCCATGCACATTACAGGATGCATCCTCTAGTTTGGTGTGCTCATTCCCATATGACCTTTGACCCCTCAAAAATGAGCAATAAATGAACTTAATGCTAAAAATTTTCATATGTACCCCTATGTTGGTGCTTGGTACTTACCCATACCTTTTGACTCGCTCTATATGATGCTCTTGGATTGACACATCCTCCATATCTTCTTTGTTGTTTTCTCTACTCTTGTTCAAGTTTTTTACGGGATAGAGTGAAAATGAGTAGTTTTTAACCCCTATCCCTATTTATTCACCCCTGTTAGGAATTTGTAGGTCTAATTAAACCAATTACACATAACCCAATAGGAGAAACAAGATGCAAAAATAACCATAATGCAAAAGATTAATGAATAAGAAACAAAAGAACACAAGATATACCCTGGGAAAACCCTTTGCAGGGAAAAACCCAACCTCCAAAAGCATCCATGCTCACATGTATTATTCATCAATGAAAACATTACAATACAATATCTAGCCTCCATGAATACCTCTAAACCATCAAGCACCTCCAATGCAACCTCCATGTGTACAAGCATGAATCCACACATCACCTGCCATGCTTCACAATTTGCACTTACAAGAGAGAGCTCAATACAATGACAACCTCTCACAAAACCCCCATTCACCTACAATGAAATATCTAGCCAAGCTTCAAATGATAACATTGTGCCTTCTTTTATAATATAAGCTCACACATTACATTGTGAAAACTATGTGCCCCAAACCATGGGTTATACAAAACCACTTAACCCCACATTTGACTATTGGTACTAACTTTTCCTAATTAATCAAATAATACAAACAGTATCCCAATGTTACAATACAACATAAAGTGGACCCAAATAATCTCATAGTGTGATTAACAACACCACCTAGGTGCATCACAACTAAACAATTATTTAATTACAACATTATAAAATAAATCAAATTATGCAATGGTGTACAACACCATATCCCAACATTCTCCCACTTGTTGTATACATTTCATAAGTGTCAATCTATGAAATACATCATCATAGGCAAACATGAAATCACATGAATCTCCAGCATGCTCTCGTGCTCCATCAAGATACCTGGAACAAAGCAAAGTGACCACCATCTCAAGCAAGAACTCCTGTCATCCTCCAACATGCCACCTATGGAAGAAAAGGAACATGCCAAGGTGAAGATGCACCAATCCAAAGAACACAAGCATCAAATCCAAGTGATAACATAAGGCTCCAAGCTGTTGTTAAATGTAAAAAAGCCACATGACTGGAAATAGAACCCACAACATATGCTAATACATCCAACCATCCATACCTCATGGAAATCAACAACATCAATAAACGCATGCCAATAACATATCCAACCCATATACTGCAATAACAAGCTCCATGAATAAAACTTGTCAATGAAGAACACATACATCTAGGAACTCTCACTGCATGGGTAATGTCAAATCTGAAAATAGATCCAAGGTATACCAAGTCTATCAATCAACACTTAAACCAAGGTGTAGCTAATCAACAAGCCAATGTAGTATCAAGAACAATCACAATGATCCACACATGCAAGATAAATTGCTGCATATTCTCACAACATGTCACCATAACTCTCTGAAGTTCAACCATATCAACATGATCCTCCAAAGAGTAGCCATAAGACAAAGAGAGAAAACCTATAAATCATAATGTCCTTCTACAAAACACCTCAAAGTGCTAAGTTGTGCCAAGTATGATCTCCTCTACAACCCAAATGAAAAGCCTCAACAACACCCAACCATTCAATCTCATAAGATCAAATGAACATATGTAACATGTAACCAACATAGATGTAAGCCTCTCTAATCAAGGTAGACCAAACTCAAACATTTCATAACCAGGAATAAGCCCAATCACATCTCCTAAACTCCTCATAATGAACATCATAAATCAAACCATACGAACAAGGAGATAACCATGCTAACATCCCTTAAACGAACCCTCCAGAACCAATAACTATAGCTCAAGATCCATATCTATGAGAAGATGAAACATAAAGTAAAATACATCTAAAAGGATGGGCAATACCTCATAGATGATAAACTGCTGAGTATACCAAGAGTGGGGAATGAGAATGCTCCTCTAGGATACACCAAGCCACAATGACTCTCTCCAAGAACAATCTCCTCTAGGTCCATAATGAACTCACGTCCATATCCAGGTGTAAGGCTCCTTGATCTATCTATTGAAACCTCCAAAGAGTAACTGTCTCAACAAGTGTCTCTAATCAAAAGAGAACTCTAGCCTCACCTAAGTCTCCAAGTATCCATAAGCACCTGTAACTGACCAATACATGCCAAACTCCAAATGCAACATAGCACCATCATGAAGTAATCAAGCAAATGATCAAGGTACTCAGTACCAAGAGAACAAACAAGACCACTGTCAATGCTGCTACTACATAACTGCATAATTTAAGAATCTCATCATGACATCATGATCTAACCTTCTCCTTGTAAGATCACATGCAACAAAGCATATAATGATGCATACATCTTGTCTCAAGAGAACCTGTATCATGCCAATACTCTAAGCTAGAATCGAGAGTAAACCATGACATAATATCAACATCTCAAAACAAGGATAAACATGTCAAATTGACAAATCATAAACCGACACCTCAACTTCCATGGTAAACCAAGATGTCAACATCTCCAATCATATGAAGATAACCATTTCCTGACAACTGAACTGAAAATGTCAAAGAACTCTCACAACCAAGAGCTCCTCCATGACACCAACATCCACTGCAGAAGATCATCCATCACATATGATGAACCCAACATGTTGCCAAAGCTCCCACTAAAATTGTGATATCGAGCTATCCATGACAACAAAGTAACCATCTCCTAAATGGAGATTATCCATGGCTCCAAACCAATCAAGGAATCCCACTGTAACATCAATAGCTCCCAAAAGGTCTAGTGAACCAAAATCTCCAATCAAGAAGATAAAAATATCACTATCAAAAGCTAGCATAGAATCATGTATCCAAGCTCTCCATGACATCATGATAAACATGCTACAAGTCCCAACAACTAACTATCCATGCACTCTAATCATCCATCCTCTTATCCCAAAGCAATCACACCAATGCACAAATGACCACAAACAAGGCCAACTAACAAAGTCTGCATAAACACTGAATCAATTTGGTGGATAAAGGTAGTCCACATCCGAGTCATCCCACTATAGCTAAATAGGTGATCAACCTACAAAACTATATAACTCGTAGATTCAAAACAATGTAACATGCAAACTCATCATCACACTAGTAAACTACAAATTGAGATATCAAAGAAGACAACCTGTAGACTCCAAGACTCAAATGCCAAATCAACTCTAGATTCAATTTGCCAACAAGTCCACAAACGAGTACCATAGTCAAGGAATTAATCAAGCATCCAGGAGATAAGAACAATCCCCTAAAACAACACCACAACACCACTTGTAATCATGAATCAAACATCATAGCCCATACCTATCAATCACATACATGATCATGTTGTGCCAATATAAAAGTATGCGTGCATATCCATGACACCATAATCATTGTCATCACTATACCTGTACTCAAATCCCACTGAAACGAGACTCTAGGTCTCACATGAGTATCAACCATGTCCTCAAACCAGAAGACAACTTGTACCTATCTCCATCAAAGTCTTAACTCTGAAAAACACCTATAAACCTATATCAGGAAGCACCAAATTTGAAAACCTGCTATACCATGTTGATGGTCTCATAACAAGTACTCCCACAAGTTTGTGCCAAAAAATCCATCTGAATGCACTCATAAGTGCACTCTGAATCTCAAGCTCCTACAAGTGATCAAACAAGAAAAAAAATTTCTTTGCACACCAAAATGAAAATCTACATAGTCCAAACTATAGTATACTGCAAGAGCTCTCCAATGCCTATCTGAAATTGAAAATCTGACTCTGTATGCAAAAGTTATGAGCATAAAACTGTATTGGAGCAATGCGGGCTTCAGGCACCAAATTCTGACACAAACAAAAAAATTTGATGAGTAAACCAGTATCACTATGTAGTTCTCAGAGAAAGCTTTCCTACGCCTATAAGACGTAAAAAAACTGATACCGTATGTGAAAGTTACACCCTCCAGAAGAAAAGGCATTCCGAGGGCTAAAATTGGACCCCTGGTGGGCCTTGGTACAATGCTAACTGTGCACTGATGCAAGTGTTGACTGTATGCTGACTGGGCAATTGGCTACTGACTGTGTCTGGCTGGTGTCATCTTATTATCTTTGACCGACAGACTCTAGGCAGGTTTAAATTTGTTTAAGTCTTCACCAAACATTATAAGGAGGGTTTAATTTTTCTAAAGTATAAAATAATTTTTTTTTAATCATTGTCGTATTATATTTCTTCCCACTGCCAAATGTTAAAAACAAAGTTTAATAAAAAAAATAAAAAAAAGGTTTCAAGTTTATAACCCTCTTGGGGGGGACTTCACTTGCCATCGGTAAGAGTCGGACCGACAGCCACGACCGTCTGATAGTGAACATAGTGGGGAAATGGGGGGACCAGCGGGGCTGACCAACGTACGTCGGTGATACCTGTTGGTACTCCTTTCTGCACCATGTGCAGGGGCAGGGTACGGGTACATGTAGATTCGTACGCCCCCAAAATCCATAATTTTTAAAATTTTTTTTTCATATCTTATTTTTTTAAAACAAAACACTATAGTTTTAATTTTTTTAAAAAATCAAATCAGATTTTCCAAAAATATAGCATATGTGTAGGACAATGTTTTTTTAAATTTTTTTATTCTGCAAATTCGTACAACGTACCTGGTGGGCAATTTTTTTTGCTTTTTCTTCCTGTAATCAAACTAGGTCAAATTTTATATGAATTTTTGTCTCTCAGGCCTCCTAAATTCAATGGTGAGGTCTCTTTTGTCCTAGGAGGTCATCTGTAGAAATTTCCTCCACAAAACCCTCATGAAGCCAAACTACAAAAACCCTCTTCAGCCATAATTTTTCAATCACCAGATCTACAACATGCACAACAAATCTCCAACACCCAGAACCCCCAATCTACAATACAACCTACACAAAACCTTGTAATGACTTCAAACCTTACATGCATTGCCATGGCTTCCATTTTGCACCTGATCTACACACACATGGGTTATACACATCCAGGGAGCTCACACCTCCCTCAACCATAAACATGACTCTAATACTAATTGTTAGGAATTTGCATGTCTAATTAAACCAATTCCACATGCTCCAATAGGAGAAACAAGATGTAGAAACAACCATAATGCAAAAGATCAATGAACAAGCAACAAGAGAACACAAGATATATTCTAGGAAAACCCTTTGCAGGGAAAAACCTAGCCTCCAAAAGCATCCATGCTCACATGTATTATTCAGCAATAAAAATATTACAATACAATAACTGAGCCTCCATGAATACCTCTGAACCATCAAGAACCTCCAATGCAGCCTCCATGTGTATAAGTATGAATCCACACATCACCTGTCATGCTTCACAATCTACACTTATAGGAGAGAGCTCAATACAATGACAACCTCTCACAAAACCCCCGTTCACCTACAATGAAATATCCATCCAAACCTCAAATAATAACATTGTGCTTGCTTTTATAATATAAGCTCACACATTACATTAAGAAAACCATGTGCCCCAAAACCATGGGTTATTCAAAACCACTTGACCCCACATTTGACTATTGGTACTAACTTTTCCCAATTAATCAAATAATATAAATAATATCCCAATGTTAAAATACAACATAAAGTGGACCCAAATAATTACATAGTGTGATTAACCACACCACCTAGGTGCATCACAACTAAATAATTATTTAATTACAACATTATAAAATACATCAAATTATGCAATGGTGTATAACACCATATCCCAACAACCCCATTCCATCCACTCTTAATTTTTTGAATTATTCCCCCCCTCTTCACATTTTTAACCATTTAAAACCCTCTTTTCATATTGTTTCTCCTTTTTTCATATTTTTCATAGTTGCTCACCATTTTACCTCTTCTCCTTTTCTCTCACCATTTCTCCTTTTGAGATATCACTCAAGCTATTTTTTATTTCCTAATCTCTTGAGGGGACATCATCTTATCATTCACTAATTCCATTTATCTTCATTGGCTAGGGCATCCTGTCACCTTCTTCATCTCGAAAAAAATGTTATATTTTATTTCATTTTTAAAATGACATAAAACGATCACAAAAGGGGAAAAAATGTAGACACCTAAAAATGCATCTCACCATTTTTGCTTCATCAATCCAATCCATAACCAAATTTCTAAAATTAATTAACCCAACTACTCTAAAGTTAACTAATGTTATTTATGTAATAAATTAAACTAATTATTCCTCCAACATTAATTAAATAATCCCTAGTTATTTAATTAATAAACTAACCCTCCTATCACTATTAATTAAATAAAGTATGACCATTTATTTAATTAATTAATCAAACCAGCCCTTCTTCCTATGTCCAACCTTAATTAAATAAATCAACATATATTTAATTAAGACAATCATTTCCACATCAATCTCCCAAAATTAAATAAATAGACAATATTTATTTAATTCATCTAAACTCCCCCTCAATCACTAGTTGATTGAATAATCTCATTTAATCAACTAATCAATCATTTACACATCCCCAAATCTCATTTAGCCAAGTCAACCTTGCACATGGATTAAGGTTGCACAAGGCTCCATGCATACACATGGCTCCAAAAATCTTTTTTTTTTTCAATTTCATCCCTCCATTTTAATCTAGAACTTATCAACCATTGAAATCCCTTGAATTGTGTGCCTAATCATGAGCACAATCATGGATTTCCACTTATTGGCTTCTCATGCACTCTTGGCTCTTAATCAACTCTATCCCTCCATTTTCAAGATCTCATATAATCCATTGATCCTCCATCATCCAAATCAATAAATACCTCATCCCTTAAACACATATCATATCATAAATTGAATGAAAAGACATTCTATACAAGTATTGAACAACCTACATCCTTCCTCATCAACAAAAAATCCATGGAGAACATCCATTTCATTAAGGGTTTTTTTTGGTGAGCTTTCTTGTTGTATTTCATCATTTTTTCATTACCTTTTGTCATTCCGAGGTGTTTTCTTTAGTGTAGATTAGAATAGGTTTTGCATGCATTATCAAATTATTTTCTCTTACATGTCACCACTCACAAATTGATTCAAATAGGAATTTTTGCGTTTTTTTAATAGAGATTCAGTTTCATTGATGCAAAAAAAATCATTTCTTTGACCTTGAATTCTATTAGAAAAATTCTAACATTACTCATTTTTTAAAAGTGAACTCAAATAATTTTATTTGAGATCCTATCATTTAAGTTAAAGATGTGTATTTTAAAATATGTATCCCTGAAATTAATCTTTACTTAGTGAACATTATATTATATTTTTGTATTTTATTAATTAACACATCTTTTATTACTTATATAAATCCTCCTTAAGAGGAAACATGTGGCACACAAGATGGCATATGGGAGTTACAGATAACTCCATTACTCACCTCTATTTCACCTCTATTTCACCTCTATTTAAGAGTGTCTCCTCCTCTCTTCTTGCCACTTGCATATACACAAGGGGGTTTTTCTTGGTCTTGGTCTCCTTGGTTATTTCTCTTGTGTTTTGTATTATTTACTTTGCATGTTTGATTAGTGCTATTTGGTCCTACAATTTCCCTTTTCATCGTATCAGAGCTTCTAATCATTCTGTGCAAGTTGTTGGAGACCTGTTGCATAAATCATGCAGAAATCAGAGAGAAGAGAAGAAACTCTGAAAAAAAAAAATATTCAGTTATTTGTTTTTTTTTTTCAAATCTAATCTAGAGTTTATAAAAAAATTCATGTTTAGAAGTTCTTATCTGTAGTTTTTCTGCAAAAATAGTTACACTTATTTTATTTTAATCTATAGCCTTTACAAAAAAATATTCCCTTCATGCATTTATCAAAAAAATTATTTGAAAATCTAAATTAAAAAATACTTACAAGTTAAAAAATTTTAATCAGAACTTAATAAATAAAAATATATAATAAATTTTTTTTGAAGGGGTTTCGGCCCTATTTTCCCTGCAACCATTTGCAAAGAAAAATTAAAAAAACTTAAAAGTTTTAATTACAAATAAATATTAATTTTTTAAAGCTTTTTAAATATTTTTTTTAGGGCTTTATTAGCCCGACCTCGGTCCATTCCCTAATAAAAAAAATTTTAGGGCCTGCGGGGGGAAATAACCCCTGCTTGACCTCTGTGCGCCACCCCCGCCCAGTATCCAACATGGCCCCTCCACTCTCACCTGCCTCATAACCTGCACAACAATAAAAACAATGCCCATCTGCATAGAAGTTTCACAACCTAAACGCGCACATAATTTCTGGAACTCTTAGCTTTCTTCTAAGCTGTGGGTGATCGTTCTATATGGGAAGAGAGATTGTGGCACAAAATCCACATTCCATACTGAGGATCAGTACAGTACCTATTGCTTCCTACGAATATGCGTGCTAGGGCTGGCCACTTGAACAAAAACAAGCTCGACCCTTCCCCCGTGCCTCTTGTTTTTCATTTTTTATTAATAGTACTCTTCTATAAGGAAGTTTTATTGTTATATACAAAATGTTTAGTATTTAGTTCATTTTATATAATCGATTCATAATTTTTCTTTTGAATTTTATATGCCCTTTTAAGGGTTTCATTATATATGTATTTTTTTTTCATATATTAAAGTTTCTTTTTGTTATATAAAATTTATTTTATTATTATCCTTTTTATATTATAATTCTTTTTTATAAGTTTTTAAAATAATTCTTATAAAGTTTTTTTAAACTAGAATATAAGTTTTAAAAATTTGTATAGGCATTTAAAAAAAAAAAAAATTGCCTTTGCCTTTTGTTTAAGTAATTAGGCAATTTTTTTCTCAAATAGATTTTTTTTTCAAAAACATTTGCATCTAATTAGTTTTTTTTTTTTTTTTAAATTTGCCTTTTCTACAAACCACTTGTTCTAAATAAAGCATTCTTCTTAAAATTTTTAGGCTTTTTTTTATTATGGAACTTAGGCTTTTCTTATAAAATTTGCCTTTTCTTTATGAAATTAGGCAATTTATACTTTCAAAAATTTTGCCTTTTAAAAAAAAAAAATTAAACATGTACTTTATTATTGGACTTGATCAACCCAATAATTTTGTACTTGTTCATTCAATTATATTTCAAGGATATTCATGTAGTGGACAATGCATGAATATCACTTTGGAATATTCTACTTATCCTATTTTTTTAAAATCTCAAATTTTTAATTTTAATTTGTTAAGGTGGCTTGATTACTGCCCCTTAACATTCCAATATGTCTCTAAGCTCTTTCTATCACAATTGGTGTCATATTATCCTTTTGATTTATTAATTTATTATTTTGTTTTTCTTTACCTAAGTCTTGATCTCATACAATATTTAAAACAAGTTTAGAGTTTCATTCTCAACTACAATAATGTTGTTTTGATAAAGGGAATCTAATATTTTATTGTGCCTCATTTATGTGTTATAATTTTTGAGAAATTAAAAGCTCATTAGAGCACTAAAGCCTTTAAATATTTTCTGCGCAAGACACATTTGCAGTAATGTTGCATAGGGAGCCCTTTAAGTCTCATTAGAGTGTTTTTTGGGCCCCATGGAAAATATTTCCATCCACTTTGATGGTATGCACTTACATTTTTATGATGAACTGATTAATGGGGATCAAGTTCTTAAATTTTGATGAAGGCAATATGGTTGTTATACCATTTTATAGGGCTATTTTCAAAGTCCTTTGTTATTAAAATTTTTTATGGAGGCACTATGGGTTTTATAACCATCTTTAGGACTATTTTTTTCAAAGTCCGTAATATTGAATCTTCAAATGATGGCACTATGATCTTAGGACTAATTTTCAAAGTCTATTATTATTAAACTTGATATAAGTTCCCTTTACAATTCAACAAATGATGTAGTGAGAAGCAACTTAGAACTTTTATTGCTATGCCTCTATATTGGCATTTTATAATTTGGGCTAGATGCCATGATTTGTGCTACAATTTTTACTAAGCACTCTTACTCAAGACTTAAGGTTATTTTATCTATATTGATTTAGCTATGCTTTAACTTTTGCATTATTGACTTTATGACTTAAATTTGGATTCATTTGATCCACAACTTTATTATCCACTATGCAATTTGTATCTCTTTGAATATACTAATTCAAGTTTAGGAGATGATCCCAATGATGGGAAATCCATTTGTAGTTATGGTTTCTTTGATGAAACAGGTTCAATATCTTGGTAGCACAAGAACCATCAGTCCACTTCTCTTGGCTCTAAAGGAGCTCACTGTTCAGATTGTTCAAAGGCATCTATACAATTATTCTCAAGACTACTTCAAGACTTGCCTCTTTACTCTTCTTCACACTTCTTTCTCAAATTATATATTTTTATTCCTTGTAAACACTTTTATGCCATTCATGTAACATGTTGTAATCATGTTGTAATCATGTAGAAAAAGTAGAAGGTTATGGCTGAATTGATGCAGGGACTTCCGGAGGTCATAACTTTTGACTCAGATGTGGGTTTGGGCTGAAATTTTACAAGTGGATGTGTTATGAGGTAGCATGTGGATTCCCAACCCACCCTAGTTGGTTGGACCCTATCTTGACACTTTTTTTGGGCTTGAAACTTTCATCTTAGCCCTCAAAATGACAATTTAGTGGTTTTTCCTAGTTTTTTAAAAAGTTGTTTTGTTAATAACTCGAAACTCATGTTTCGAATTTAGGATGTTAGTTGGCTTCTCATCCTACTGTAGTTTTAGAAAGTTTTTGGGCAAAAACTGGATTCTCAAGATATGCATGCAAAATTACCTAAAATGGCAAAATCTGACAATTGTCGAAATTTACCAAAAAAGGTAATTTTTTGATTTTTTTTTATTTTCTTGGATATAAGAGAGTTTTCTCTCATTGTAGCAATAGAGTTGGTGAATAGAAGTTTTTTTATTTTTCAGTTATTTCAAATGTTTGGCTCTCACACATGATTAATGGCACAATTCTATTGAGTGTATTGGCTACATCATCTGGTATCAGAGCAGGAACATGGTTGGAAGAGGAAGAGGAAGAGGCAGTCTTGCCTAGATGCATAGAGAAATGCAAAATCTATAAAGGGAAGTAACAGAATTTACACACGGATGGAAAACCAAAGACTCGGTAGAGGAGGAGACGAATTTGATGAAGAGATAGGTCGAGGAGGTGCAGATTAAGATACAAAACATGAAGAAGAAGAATTAGAAGGCATGAGTTTTGAAGAGAGGATGCTCAGGGCCTTAGAAGGGAAAAATGAAAGGGTCAAGGTTGATGTTTCAGATTATGCAGGTAGTCTTAAACCAGAGGAGTTGATAGACTGGTTGAATGACATGAGAAATTTTTTTGAATGGAAATCCATGACAGAGGAAAAGAAGGTGAAATTCACGTGCACCAAATTGAAGGGTCATGTAATGATTGGGTGGGATCATCTTCAAAAAGAATGAACAAAGAAAGACAAGGATAAGATCAGGACATGGAATAAAATGGAGAAAAAGTTGAGAGAAAAAATTTGCCCATAGATTATGTGCAACCCTTTATCGTAGGTTTCAAAATTTAAAGCAGAACTTATTTTCTATGCAAGATTATACAAATGAGTTTTATACACTGTCTATATGTATAGAGCATCAAGAAATTGATGAACAGATGGCTGCTAGATATGTGAATGGCCTGAAATTCTCTATTCAAGATGAATTGAGCATGTATCGACTCAACAGTATGGAAGAGGCCTACCAATTAGCTCTAAAGGTTGAAGAAAAATAGAACAGACAATACCATCAAAGGAATAGAGGAGGAAGAAGGGGTACATCAATCCCATTTTGAGGAGGTTTGAATTATGGTAGGGGAGAGTCATCCCATGGATTGGAAAAATAAGTAGATACTCAACAAGATCCTCTGAATCAAGAATGAGGAAGGGGATTTCAAAGAGGTAGAGGTTATGGTAGCGGTAGAGGATGGGAAAACTAGAGAAGGCCTTTCACTTGTTTCAGATGTGGAGAAGAAGGTCATAGGGCATTTGAATGCTCAAATTATAACATGCAAGAAAGAAATCAAGGAGGACAACCTAGGGTGAACCTGATTCAAATGCAACATGAAGTGGAAGGGACGGAACTAGAGGTTCCACCAGATGTGGGAGAAAATCTCATGATGAGAAGAGAAATGGTGATTCTAGAGAAGGAGAAAACACAAGCCAAAAGCTCTGATGGTTTATGGCTTCGAACCAATATCTTAAGAACAGATGCACTTTGGGTGGCAAGGTATTGTTGTGATGTTCACAACATGCCCCATTTTACCTCTTAGCAAAATGAGGACCCCTGTTGTGGCTATAGCTTTTTCCTTGTGTGTGGGCTTGCTTGGTGGTAAAGGGAAAAGAGGTAAAGGTTACAAACCATGTTAAAAATTGAAAAATTAGTATTAGGTGCCAAAGTGGAATAGAGGTGAAATCTTTGTCAAAAATGAATAAGGGTTTCTTTTTGAACCATTTTAAAATTCCCAATATTCTGTAAGATATGTGCATGTTTGGTAAAATGCATTATAGAAGGGTTTTGTATGTTGCATGTACAAGGTTGTTGGTATGTGGAGTTGTTGTATTAGTCACATGGAGTGGTCGGGTTCATGTATCATGGTGCTTTGTATGCATGTGGTTAGTGTTTTATTCTTTGCATACAAGTTAGACCCGATGAGTTTCGGAAGTGGAGTGGATAATTGGCTAAGTTCGCATTGTATCTTGAGTTGTATGTTTGTCAAAAAGAGAAGATACAAGGCAATATACAATGCGATATACATGTCGTAGACAATATAAAATTTGGTTTTATTGAGGTATGTTTCATTGTTTGTATGTTGCATATTTCAGGTTTGCATCTGGCGCATACGATACAATGTGGATTTCAAAAGGTAATTAAATCAGATGTAAGTGATGCATCGTACCTTAATGTATATTGAAAAGATGCATTCACTTTATATACATGTGTGGATCTGAAGAGGTTATGCAATACAGTTAAGAAAAGATGAAGAGTTCGAGATGATTGTACAAAGGAGTTTGCATGTATGGAGGCTTGTATCTAAGAGTAGATACAAGTGTTGTTGTTTTATCGAGATACAAGTGGGAAGGTAAAGTGGGTCCAACAGGTTGTATCTCAAGGTTGTATATTGCACATATAGACGCATATACAAGCCACTATACAAGCAAAGATGCAAGGAGGCATGATACAAGATAGATTTTAAAAGAAATTAAATAAAGGTAAGGCTTTGTATGTTTGGGTGATTGTATGTTGGGATATACAATCTTGATATACAAAGAAAGGGAAAGACATCATTGAAGAGCTAAAAGGTAAAGAGGGTTTGTATGGGTTGCAATTGTATAAATGCTTGTATCTATTTTACATACATTACGATATACAAATAAAAGATACAAGGGC
Organism: Cunninghamia lanceolata; assembly: GCA_027924645.1. Lineage (NCBI taxonomy): Eukaryota > Viridiplantae > Streptophyta > Pinopsida > Cupressales > Cupressaceae > Cunninghamia > Cunninghamia lanceolata. The sequence continues at coordinate 10,903,288 of BSBN01000388.1, read as the reverse complement.
ATATATAAAGAAAAGAGGTAACATTGTTTATAAGCCGTTGGATATGGGCTTGTATATTGAAAAGGTGCAAATGGACATTCAAGAAATAATATATAAGGAGAGATACAAGAAAATGAGATATATGCAGAAAGTAAACTAACAGATAGAAGGTTTAAAAATAAAACGTTGAAGGAAGAGGCCAAAGCCATAGTAGTATTAATTGCTGCAATTAATGTTGAACTAACATTGAAAATGGTAAAATTTAACAGGTTAGGGTAAATTAAAAGTTGTTTTTCTTTCAGATTTGCATTGTTAAAATTAAAATTGCAGAAAGAGGACTTGTCGAGAAATTTGAATGAAAATTCATCACGAGATGGAATTTTAGAAACAAAAGAGATCAGAAAACGGTAAAGTGAGTCAACGTTTGTAAGGTTGAGCTGTCAAAGATACAGGTATTTATCTTGAAAGCCGTTATAATTTAGTTAATAAAAAATGCAAAGTGATTTTTAGTAATTTCATTTTAAAATGTAAGCGAAAGTTAAATTATTGTGTCTGATTGTTAATTAGCTAGTTTGGGTTAAATAATACGAAAGTCAAAACTGGAAAAGGCAAATGGGGGGTTAGGGTAAATGTAAAAAAATAGAAAAATTCATAGTAAAACCCTAGGTAAGAGAGTAAAATGACAAATTTAAAAATACATTTTTTATAGGATAGCCCCAAAATAGAAAAAGGTGGATACAGGGGGTGAGGAAAAGATTAAAAAGGAAAGAAGGCCCCGTAAAGAAACTGAGAAGGAAGAGTTGCCAATATACAGAGGGTACCCTTCGTTGTTTGGCACAAGCGGAGTGGGGACGGACACCAACATAGGGAATTATGACACGGATGATGTTCTGCAGAAGATCACAGTAGCCGATGCTACACTTGACATGAGGTGTATATGGGAAAGTGGATTATATAGAGCTGCAGGTTTCCCATTAGCTATGGAAGCTAAAGACTTATGTCTGGATTGCATACACTTATATGACACAGTTACCAGAAGAATAATACACCAGGATAGGGTCATTGCAGACTTGTTTATAGAGGGGATTGCAAGAACATTTGGTCTAGAGATACATGAAAAGATGGTAGATATTGATATTGACCAGTAGAATGAGGATTTCAATGATAATGAGAGGGATTGTAGAAGCAAGATTTTCTATCGTTGGTATAGTGCAGAGAATAAGTCCAAGGCCATGGCAAGAGTACATAAGATTCTGCAAAGAATAGACTTCAAGGAAGAGATATATTTGATGATTACAATGTTAAGAAGAATGGTGGGACTAAGGGATACCACTAAGTGTGAGCCTTGGATGTTCACTGTTATATAATTCATGAGGGAAGCAAAGAAGGAACAAGGACAAATTCACTAGGCTAAGGCTATTAGCACAACCATATGGAAACAGGCAATGTTAAGAAAACAAAAGATGATGCCTTTCTATTTGTCCTCATATGTATTATATTCATGTGCAACAATGGTTCAACCATATATACATGGGATTAATAGAGTTGGAACCCTAGGGAATGGCCCAGATCAAAAGCTAGTATATGAACATTATCCTAATTTACAGGAGGATAATGCATTAAGAAAGTATGCTTTAGTAAATGATGTATTTTATACATACATGGTCAGAGTTTTAAGAGAAGAGCAGGATAAGAGATTGTCTGCAGATGCAGAGGATACAATTGGTTTGCATAGTTCATGGTACATTCAATTTCAGAACTTCACTTATATCAGAATTGAGGGCTTTGAAGGAGAACCTTTCATGCTTCCTAGGTATCCTTCTAACAAGTTGATTGTTTTAGAGTTCTCAAGGCAGAACTTGAATGCCTTCAGAATGTATAAAAAGAAGTATAGCAGGGGGAATCTTAAGCTCCCTTGGGCAATTGGTAAGAATTCCTATTCCAACGAAGAAGTGGCTGGTTACTCAAAGAGGGAGTTAAGGTACTATGGATTTAAGGAATTTAAGTTAGCAAGGAGGTTTGATACTTTTCACATGATCCAAAATACTATTGATTCTAAATTTAAACATCAAGTACACATTGAGGATTTCTGGTTAGATTGTGAAAATGATACAGAGGTAAGAAAGATAGCTCACAAAAGACTAACATTGGAGCAAATGAGGTCCATGGGAGATATTTATGTCCCCCCAAAAGTTAAGGATGATGGAAAATTATTACACCATAGTTATGAAAGTGCTAGGCTTGCTCCCAGTGGAGAGCCTGATAGGTCGTAACCATGGAATACATCTTTGGACATATTGTCCAAACTTGTCATTTTGTTTTCCAAGACATGGTTGAAGGACAGAATTGAGGAGCTTAAGGCTAAGGGAATTGAGCCTACATATCCAAAGAAAGGAAAAAAGAGAGTGAGGGAGCATCAAGATGATCTCCAGTGCTTCTATGAAAAGAAAAGGAAGATTGTAGAAGAAAAGATTGTTGAGAAAGACAAAAATGCTACATTGATGGATCCTTATGCAATAGGGGTGACAATAGCGGTATCATCAGGCACATTTGTAGAAGTAAAGTCATTAAGTCATGATACCATTACAAAGCAAGCATAGGCTACTAAAAAGTTAACAGGGCAAAAGGTTATGTAGGAAATACCAGTAAGGATATCCCAAGGAGAAACTTCAAAGTAGATTGAAGTTATAGGAAAACAACAGGTAGGTGATATAGTAAGTAACATACCTAATGTATCTACCTTAGCAGAAAAGAGACAAGCATATGCTAAGGTTAAAACAGAATTGGCTGAAGAAACGCTGCATGGGTCAAAAATGTATGAAGCCAAACAAGCTACTGAGACTGTCAATGTTGAAGATGACAGCAGTGGAAGTGAAGTTAGGGAAGTGGATTTAGGGATGGGAAGAGAAATTGGCATGGAAGAAGAAGAATCCAGTGAATATTTAAGTGAAGAAGAGGAACAAGACACTCAAGCTTATATGGAAGTTGAACAAGGTCCAATGTCTGAGCAAGAAAATATACAAAAGGAATTGAGGGTAGTAGATCCGTTTGGTACATTGGTACCTCTAGAAATAATAAGAGATGTGCAAGATGTGGCACATCAAATAGAAGAATTTGAAAAAGAGGATACACTTTAGGAAGCAGTGAAAGAAACACCTGCTCAAACTAAAGAGGAAACAGGAGCCGGTACTTCTACTGTGGATGTGTTGAATATTCTGAACATGTATTGGGAACACTGTGAAGAAGAAAATAATGTAGAAAGCAAATATGAACAGGAAAAAGAGACAAAAGTATCTGATAAGATAATAGGTTCACCTTCACATGTAGAGCAAGTTGACATGCCTAAAAAGGTACAAGAGAAAGGTGAAACAACAAATAAACCTGGAAGCAAAGAGAACACAGAGAATACTGATGAAGATAATTTTGAATCTAAAAAGCAAATAGAGGATAAGGGCATGAAAAATATGGAACAAGAAAATAAAGAGGAAGATCAAGAAAAGGACTCATGAAGAAAAGAAGGTCCATAGGAAGAAGATGAGGGTGGAGGACATAAAAAAATTGAAGAAGAGGATAATGAGGGTGAATCTAAACAGCAAAATGATCCAATGGTATGTAAGCAGCCTCCTCCATAGTAACAAGAACAACAAAAGGAACAAGAAAAAGGAGAAGTAGAAAAGCCTCAAGAAGAGGTAATAAATGAAGAGAAAGCTACTGAAAGCACAAAAAAGGCTCTGACCTGTTTGGATGCAGAAGTAAGGAGAGAAAAGGTGGAGGTACAGTTAGTACCCATAGACCTCAAAATTTTATTAGGCAATGCAATGCCGAGAAAAGAAAAGAGGAAGGCCAAAACCATGTCGGCAATACAAAGGCGTCTAGACGGATCTAGAACACTAAATTTGGCCATACCACAGAAGGAGAAAGCTAAAGGAGAAATAACAATAGATGATTACAAGATACTTAATTTTGACTTAGGAGACACAAGAAGGGAGCAACATATAAGTGAATGGGAAGATATGCACCAGGTTATGGTAGAGATGTTAAAGAAAGACTAGGAATGAATATTTGAAAGGACACATTGTCCAGTTACAACAATTCATTAGGGGGATATTTGATCCCAATACTACAATACTAGAGTTGCCCAGTGAAATCCCAGTATTGTCAAAAGATGAAGTGAAGGATATGGAAAATAAGAGGTTTGAGGCCAATGTTTTTGAGGAGTGGTTCAGGACATTTGTGCAAGAAGGAGAAGAGGTGATCAAACAAGTAGTAACAGGATGGGAATTGGCTGCAACAAAAAATAATAAATGTAGTGTGCTTATATATAATTGTCAGTCTAGAAAAGAAGAATGCAAGTTTGAAGTGGGACAACTGGAGGAAATTGAAGAAAGAGATGATGAAATAATAAATGAAGGGATCATTACTACTTAGATGGAAAATCAAGTGCCACAAGCTAGGTTGGAGTTAAGGTTTTGAAGATGATAATCTTAGAAGATGCATCACAGCCACTCAGGGTTTAGAGGAGAAAGCAGACAACATGATCAGGTTACATAAGAGGATAATTGAAAAACTCATAGATCATGAATGTATGGATGTCCCAGCATATGAACTCCAAAGGGCATTAAAAAAATTCAAGGCCATCTTTGTGCCATGTCTGGAGAACCCAGAGGCATGTTTAAGTAAACAAATGATTGATTCAATAATGGAGATGAGTGCCAAGATAAAGAAATATAAGAAGAAGGGTGAAGATTCAGGTAAAGAAGAGAAGAAATTGAAAGAAGGGGTCACAATGCAAGAATATATATGGACAAGCACTCCAGGGGGAAATCGCACCTTTATAGAAGGTGTAATAAATAATTTCAAGACATATCTAAAGGAGTAGGAAAGTATAAAAAGAGAGCAAATAATATTAATGAAAGAGTTAATTGAAGGGTATCTGCAGGCAAGGTCAACAAGAAAGAAGAGGTCAAAGGGAGGAATGCTGTTTTGAAAAGATTCCATTGACATCCTTTGAGGCAGAAAATATACCACAGAGATATTTTGAGAAATGGTTAGGAATGAATGTACACCCTTGATCAAGAAAGTATGAATACTAACCGTAGATTGGGTTTTGTAGTTGTAGTAGTATGAAGCTTCAAATTCTATATAAGAAGCTCTGCTACTTGTATATTATTTACACAAGGATTTTGAGTTGTTGCTTTCCCTTGAAATTTGTTTGAACATTTGAATAGAGAAGTATTTTTTTAGTTTAGAAGAGGTGACCTGTGTCTACACTAAGGAATGCGCAGAATGTCCGGTTTCCTTACTATATCTGTAAAAAAGACTGTAAGTTCTTTGGCAATTTGATTAATGAAACAAAAGGTCATTCATAAATTGTAAATTCTATATGACTGTGTGCTTTAAATACAAGTAAACTTGGAATTCTTCATCTATTACATAGTGTTTTCTGACTCTTACTGGTATTTGAAGTATTATCCTTTGAGAGCTTGCAATCTTTGATGTGTGTTCACAAAAATACTCAGGACTCTACATTTGAAGATTTAGTATGTGGATTTGATTAATTTGCTATATCTCTTAAAGACGCGAGTAACATAACATTTAGATCCTATAGGAAAGGATTCTTAACCTGATTTGCTCTAACTTTTCCCCAAACATTTGAAATAATTAGCTTAAACGTGGAAATCTTAAGAAAATTATCTTACATTTGAAAGAAGCATAAAGAATTGTGTTAATATCTGACAATTTTCATATCAATTTGAAAGGCAAAGCTTGTTTCACTATAAATCATACAAGGCTTTGTGATACAGTAGTAAGTTTATGAAAATGAATGAATAATTTGTCTATGTTATAATAATTTGCATAATTTGAGTCTAGTACATCACAGATTATCTTAAATCAAGTAAGGCCCCTTGAATATTAAAGTTTCACATCAACTTGCTAAATTGTCCAAAAGGTCAAGACCTAACCATACAGAAACTTGGGATTAAGAACTCTTAAGTGATTTCTTCATATCTTTCAAGAAAGTTTAGGTTCATTTTGTGAATTTTAACTTTTGTTATGAATGTGTAAAAATAATCAACAGTTTTTGGTGCTAAGAGGAGGGCCTAATTGGAGTTAAGGTAGGATTTAAGCAAAACTAGCTCATAATAGTGGTAGGGTGACCAGGTCTAGATCTAGTTATGAAGATATCTTTGTACAATTACCTGATAGAAGGCAGAGTAAAGGTCCTTTGATTTGGAATCCTAGAATATCACATGTAGGAGGCTCATCTAGAATGCCTCCTGGATCACCTTTTAACATCCATAACATAGTGAGTCCTAATTGTTCTTCATTTAGATTTTTGAATCTTGGTTCAAGTCCTCCTAGAGGTCCTAGTCCACCTAGAAATCCAGGTACTCCAAGAGGACCAAGCCCACCATGTGGCCCTACAATGGCCTATTTCAATGTCAATTCTCTTATAACATTCAATGATTATCATGAGATGCCAAAAAATCTTAAAAAGATATGTCCTAAATATCAATTGCATTAGGATCCAGAGGATCACATTAGGATATTCAAGGAGGCATGCTTTAGAGCTAGGTTAGAATATGAGAATGTTGTGTGTAGATTGTTTCCTTACACCTTTAATGAGCAGGCTTCTAACTGGTATGTTAACTTGCCTAATGGTTATATTTCTTCTTGGGCACTTATGGAAGAGGCACTTTTGTCTAGCTTTAGGGGACCAGTTGATCCTTCCACCTTATATCATAAATTGGCTGCAATTAAGAGAGGTGAAGGAGAGATGATTGATAACTTTAATGATAGGTTTCAAAAGGCTTACTCTCAGTTAGTGGCTCCTTACACAGTGAATGCAGATGCATTATTAGCCATGTATTATGTCTCTCTTCATCCACTAACTGCTATGTTTGTCAAAAGAAAAGTTGATATAGATACTATATCCAAAGCTTATAAGGAAGTAGCATCAGTAAATAGGAAATGAGACAAACAACCTATAATCCATTTCTTAATGGAGGAAACCCTGGGATGTAAAGTCAAGCACAACCTTGGAATGGAGTTCCTATGCATCATAATCCATTATTGAACCTAATTCATACATACACACCTGTGTATAATCCTTCCCCAATCCAGACTATGGTTCCCTATACTGGTAATAGTACCAATAACAATCAGAGTAATGGTCAGTCATTCTTCCAACCTCCTCAAGATACATTTGTGGAAAAGGCACAAGAGGATAGGGAAGAGATCAAAGAAATTACTGCACACCTAAGAAGATTGACCACTGAAATGACACAACTAAGAAGTGAAATTTTTTATGGTAGAAATAATCAAGGATATAGTCAGAACCAGAACCAGTGTTATAACTAGGGTCAGGGTTCAAACCAAAACTAGAATTATAATCAAAGTCAAAATCATAATCAAGGACAAGCAATGCAAAACAAAGGACATGCTGTAGATAACAAGACCTGGGGTAATAACAATATAAATCAAAATCAACCAAAGCTAGCTAGGACATGGAACATAGGGCCAAATAATGACACTCTAGCTTCTCCATTTGAGAGTTTGGATAATCAGGAAGGAAAACAAACAGCCAGAATTCAAATGGCCAATGTAGCATTAAAAAATTGGTGCAGGATCCACAATACCAGTGCACATGTTGAATTAGATTGCCCTTAATTTCATCTTGTGGCTAGTATTTTTAATGTGGATGTACAGGCTCCCACCTCTGAGTTTCTCATTGCCAAAGGTAATGAAATAGTGCCCTCAGGATTTGAGACTACTTTAGTCTTAGAGACTTTCACCTTTGCAACTAGGGAGGAAGAGGATCAACTATTAGAAGATGAGCCTTACTTTTGTGAGAACTTATACCCTGAATTAGCCTTAGTATTGAATGCATTTCAGTTCCCTTTGAAACTGAAAATGAGGTATTATACGAAACAGAGGAGGTGCAGGCTTTTCAACAGTCCAACAAAACTCATACTTACAATTTAGGAAGTAATACTAGGCCTGGAGGTCCTTTCACTACTTCCACTCCTCCCAACAATTTCAACACTCCTCCAGATCAGCACGCCAGTAATAACCCTACTATACTAAAGGCTAATCATCATGTGAATGGTGGGATAGTAGCATCAAAAGTTCAAACAGGGAAAACATAGACAGTGGAAACAATGAGGTTAATGAGTTATTTGTTTGAAGAGATAAAAAAAATCAAGGTTAGTATACCTTTATGTGAATTGTTGAAAAGTCCAGGGGTCAGAAATGCTTTCATAAAATCCTTGGATACATCTGTGACAAGCGAGATCTCTGCTGATATGAATGTTCCTAATAGGGATCCACAGTCCAAAGACAAAAGTAAGAAAACTGAACAACCTTCCAACACTAATGTGGTCATGTATGCAGATAAGAGGGAAGCCCCTCCTTTCTTGTTAACCATTAGGATGTTGGGAAAGAACATACATAATTGCATGGTAGATTCTGGTGCATCAACCAATGTAATGCCTTTAGGGATATGCAAAACTTTAAGGCTGACTCCTACCAAATCTGCCAAGGTTGTTACATAGTTAGACAAAACTGAGGTCAATGTGATAGGAGAATTAATTCATATTCAAATGTAGTTAGCCTCTAATCCTAGGGTGAGTCAGTTTATTGACATTCAGGTAGTAGATATACCTATCAATTATAGGATGTTGTTAAGTAGGGACTGGTCCAAAACATTAAACGGATATATGGCCACTGATTTTTCACACATGTAGTTACCTTGGAGAGGTGCTCCAAATCAGATCAGGGTAGAAGTTGAACCCAGAATGAAACACATGATTATATAATACAACAGGACTAACAAGATATTATATGCTTCTGTTGAACCGGGGGTTTATAGAGTCACTAATAAGGGAGTGCAAATTGAAGAAATCTTGATGTTGAATTTTAAAGAAAAACCTATCAGTAAAGAAACAATAGTGTTCATTGAGTCTGATGGCAACTCTTCTGATGAGGAAGACAATGTAGTAAATAGTTTTGGTCAGATCATTAGGTAGGAAATAGAAAGGTGCATTGAACAAAAAATTCCAGTTCAGTGCAAGTTGTATAAAAGCATGTGCAGAGTCCATAGTAAGCCTCATTCTGAAGAGAATTATGGAATGTGTAGAGACATAGAATATTAATACACAAAGTACACAAAAGGGATGGAACTGTAGGAAGGAAAGGTTAATCCTGAAAAACCAGAGTTATACTTTCATGATAACATGGATGTATTAATTCCAGATTTAGAGAAAGAAACAAAAGACAAAAGTGTCTGTCATTCTGATTTACAAATTGAGAATAGAAATATGCAAGTAGGTCAAAATGAATCACCCATGAAGAAACAAGATATTACAATGCAAGTAACAGAAAGGGTGAGACATGCCAAAATAAAAGGTCAAAGGAATAAGGAAGGCATGTGGACACTGAAATGTGATGGGTCTAAGTCCAAACAAGGTGCAGGTGTGGGTGTTGAACTTATAGATCCTAATGGTAAGTCATTTTTAGCAGCGTATAGGTTACAATTTCCTTGTACTAATAATGTAGTGGAATATGAAGCTTTAATTTATGGACTTGTTATGGCTATCAAGAAAAAGGTAAAAATGATCAGAGTATTTTCAGACTCTAAGTTAGTGGTCAAACAAGTGAGAAAATTATATGTATGCAATTATAAGAAGATGGTTTGTTATAGGCATAGATTGTGGGATTTAATAGATTCATTTGATGCCTTTAACATAGACCATATCTCTAGGGAATTGAATCATAGACCAGATGCATTAGCAGTTGCTGCTAGCACTTTGGAGCCCTTAACATTGTCAGGTCTAAAACAATTTGCTGTTGAATTAGTGAATGTCCCAAGCATACCAGATAATGTTACTCATTTTCAGGTATTTGAAGGGGATCAGCAAATTGTGGATTGTCTCACTTGTAATGAAGCGTTTGAAGCTCAAATCATTGATGAACAGGAAAGGCCTGATGTGTCTTGGGATGAAGAAGACATAATAAACTTGAAAAGTAATTTCTTACCTAATGGGGTAATTAAGTTGGAAAAGATTTTCAACTTTGATGGGGTAGTTAGACAGAAAGATTTGCCCAAAACTGAAGGGGGTAAATGTGACCCCTATAACCTAGGAACAGAGAAAAGTCCACAGAATGTACTAATTGGAAAGGCTTTCTCTGAGAAGTTAAGAAAAGAAATTGTGGATGTTTTGAAAGAATACAAACACGTAATAGCATAGACATATGAAGATTTGAAGACCTATGATACATCCATCATAACTTATGTAATACCCTTGAAACCAGAAGTTAAACCATTTAGACAGAAACAAAGGCCTGTAAATGCTATTTTGGAGCCTTTAATCTTTGAGGAAGTGAAAAAATTGTTGTTTGCCAGGATAATCTTCCCAGTAAGACATTCAACCTGGGTAGCTAATTTGGTACCCGTGAGAAAGAAAAGTGGAGACATTAGATTATGTGTTGACTTTAGAAATTTGAACAAAGCTTCTGAAAAGGATAATTATCCCTTACCTCCAATAGATGAAGTACTACAAGCAGTAAATAGAGCTAAAATGATGTCTTTTTTAGATGGATTTTCAGGATATAATCAAGTCTTGGTTCATAAAGAAGATAGGTTGAATACTACTTTTACTTGCAAGTGGGGTAATTATGCATATAGGAGAATGTCTTTTGGTTTGATCAATGCAAGTTCCACTTTTCAGTGAGCCATGGACATTGCGTTTCATGGATTATCAGGTAAATGCATTGTTATTTATATGGATGATTTAACTGTGTACTCTAAAGATGCATCCACTCATGTAGAAGATTTGAGAAGGGTACTTAAAAGATGTGAAAGGTACGGGTTTTCTCTTAACCCAAAGAAATGTTCATTCGGTGTAATTGAGGGAAAATTGTTAGGACATGTCATTTCTAAAAATGGGATATCCATTGATCCCAATAGAGTAGAAGGAATAAGAAAATTGCAATTACCTAATAGTAAGAAGGAATTAAAATCTTTTTTTGGTAAGATTAACTTTGTCAGGAAGTTTATTATAGGGTTTGCAGAGATTGTGCAACCATTAAACAGAATGCTCAAGAAAGATGCAAAGATAGAATGGACACCAATAGCCAAGGCCACATTCGAAGATATCAAGGAGGCCATTTTTGATGCTTCTATGTTAGCAAGTCCAAATTATACCAAACCATTTTACATATATTCTTTTGCATCTACACATTCAGTTGCAGCTACCTTGACACAAAAGGGAGAAGATAATGAAGAAAAGCCCATAGCCTTCATGAGTGCACCGTTAAAAGATGCACAACCGAAGTATTTAGACACAGAAAGACAAGCATTTGCATTAGTAAGGGCATTTAAAAAGTTTAGACATTACATCCTACGAAGTCAAGTAAAGGCCATAGTGCCAGATGCAGTAGTAAAAATGTTGCTAATGTAGAATGAGCCTGGAGAGAAAAGGGCCAAATGGATTACAATATTGCAAGAGTTTGATATGGAGATCATTCCAATGAAGTTGGTTCGAGGACATGCATTAGTAGAGACCATAGAAAACACAAATCCAAATTTGGTAAAGCAATAGTATGTATTAAACTCTAATGATGCATCAGGCTGGTATAATGATTTGAATACATTTCTGATATCGGGTAAATATCCAAGTAAGATGAAGTCTTATCAGAGGAAAGCTTTAAAGATTAAAGCACATAGATACATGGTACAAGGAGGGCTTCTATTCAAGAGGAACCATGAAGGTATATATTTAAGATGCTTAAACAAAATTAAAGCAGATAAGGTATTGGCGGAGTTGCATGATAAGTATGAAACTGCTGATGGTTCTCATTTAGCTACTACGCATAAGATATTAAGAGTGGGATACTATTGGCCAACAATGTTTAAAGATACATAGAGTCATATTCAAAGTTGTCACACCTGTCAAACTACAGTAGACAAGGGAAGGAATCAGGCTAATCCATTACAGCCAGTCATTGAGTCTAGGCCATTTGTACTGTGGGGCTTGGATTTCATTCGAGTTATAAATCCTCCATCATCTACAGGACATAAGTTTATATTGACAGTGACAAACTATTGTACAAGGTGGAATGAAGCCACATGTTGCAAGTTTTCTACTATTGATTTAGTTATCAAATTTCTTGAAGAAAATATCATAACAAGGTTTGGAGCTCCATATTCGCTGGTATGTGATAATGGCCCTACATTTTCTTCTCTGAAATTTTCTAAATGGGCATTTGAATATGGGATAATTTTAAAATTTTCTTCAAATTATTATCCTCAAGGGAATGGTTTAGCTGAGTCTACAAACAAGATTTTATTGGATATAATCAAAAAATTAATTGTAAAAAATCCCAGAGAGTAGAATACATTGTTAAAGTATGTGTTGTGGGTAGATAGGACTAAGGTTAAGTTAGCCTTAGGCAATGCACCTTATCACCTAGTTTATGAGACTGATCCCATACTTCCAGTGAATTTAAGAATACCTATTTGGAAGTTTACCAATGAGTATTTAGGATTTGATGATCACAGAGAAGCCAAGATAGTCCAAATGTTACAATTGGACGAGAAGAGAGATCAAGCTATTGGAAAATTTGCTAAACATTAAGCAATGGTCAAAAGATGGTTTGACAAAAGAGCAAGAGTCAAAACATTTAGAATATCAAACTTAGTGTTGTGCTGAGATAAAGTACATGAAAAGAAAGGAAATTGTGGAAAGTTTGACAAATTGTGGCTAGGTCAATTACAGGTCGCATAAATAATATGAGATAATACATTCAGGCTTAAGACCTTGATTGGAGAAGATGTGCCATTACCTATTAATGGCCAACATTTGAAACATTACTTTTAGGCTTGAGGTGATAGTAGTTGTCATGTTATGTATCATAGTGTAAATAATTTACAGTTGTTTGTTGGGTTTTGTTTTGTTGGTTTGTGTGTTGTGTTTCCTTGGTAGGGATGTTTGTTTTGTTTTGAAGTATATAGGAGAAGATTACCAACCACTAAAAATAATAGAAAATTTAAAACATTTAGGCTAATTATTTGAAACTTATGCATAAGATGTGACTGTCATGAATGTAGAAAATGGTTTGGCTTATGAAATTTTGTATTCAATAAATGTGGGTTGAGTATTCAAGGGAGGTTTCTCACAATGACACACCTAAAATCCTTGGGTTTGTTGAACATTCCAGTGTAGGTGTGAAGTGAAAAATCAGAGGTCACCCTTGCTACCATTACAATTCTCAGCTTAATTTTAGCAAGTGATCACACCTTGCATCATGAAGTTACAATGGTAATATCTTATAAAGTCTCTATCTTACACAAACTAAGAAGTATATAATAATAAGTAAATAAATAAAATAGATTTTATTAAAAATCCAGATTAAGCCATCTAAGTAACTCTACCGGGGCTATAGACGCTTGCTGGCAGTGGGGCTCTACTTAGGAGAATTGTAATGATAACCTTGTCAGGGCTATAGATGCCTTCTGGCAGCAAGGCTCTATCTGGTTGGCTATGGGGGAATGACATCAACTATGTAGTTTAATATCAGTCACTGGTTTATTCAACTTATTTTCAAGATGAGGATTATTAATCACATGCACCCACTTAAACTCAATTGGGAGATTCATGCACCTTATTGAATACATTAAGTCTTGAGTTAAATAATGATCTATAGGAAAGAAAGTTGGAAGTTATGAATTTATTTCATTTAGTTTTCTTTAATGGTTTTAATTTAATTGTTTTGTTTGGTTGCTAGTCATTGTGATGTTCACAACACACCCCATTTTACCTCTTAGCAAAATGAGGACCCCTGCTGTGGCTATGGCTTTTTTCTTGTGTGTGGGCCTGCTTGGTGGTAAACAGAAAAGAGGTAAAGGTTACAAACCATGTTGAAAATTAAAAAATTAGCATTAGGCGCCAAAGTGGAATAGAGGTGAATTCTTTGTCAAAAATGAATAAGGGTTGCTTTTTGAACTATTTTAAAATTCCCAATATTCTGCAAGATATGCGTGTTTTTGGTAAAATGCATTATAGAAGGGTTTTGTATGTTGCATGTACAAGGTCATTTGTATGTTGAGTCATTGTATTAGTGACATGGAGTGGTCGGGTTCATGTATCATGGTGCTTTGTATGCATGTGGTTAGTGTTTTATTCTTTGCATACAAGTCGGACCCGATGAGTTTCAGAAGTGGAGTGGATAATTAGCTAAGTTCACATTGTATCTTGAGTTGTATGTTTGTCGAAAAGAGAAGATACAAGGCAATATACAACGTGATATACATGTCGTGGACCTGAAGAGAATATAAAATTTGGTTTTATTAAGGTATGATTCATTGTTTGTATGTTGGATATTTCAGGTTTGCATCTGGCGCATATGATACAGTGGAGATTTCAAAAGGTAATTAAATCAGATGTAAGTGATGCATCGTACCTTAATGTATATTGAAAATATGCATTCGCTTTATATACATGTGTGGATCCGGAGAGGTTATGCAATACGGTTAAGAAAAGATGATTGTACAAAGGAGTTTGCATGTATGGAGGCTTGTATCTAAGAGTAGATACAAGTATTGTTGTTTTGTCAAGATACAAGTGGGAAGGTAAAGTGGGTCCCATAGGTTGTATCTCAAGGTTGTATATTGCACAGACAGACACATATACAAGCTGATATACAAGCAAAGATGCAAGGAGGCGTGACACAAGACGGATTTCAAAAGAAATTAAATAAAGGTAAGGCTTTGTATGTAGGGGGGATTGCAAGAATATTTGGTCTAGAGATACATGAAAAGATGGTAGATATTGATATTGACCAGTAGAATGAGGATTTCAATGATAATGAGAGGGATTATAGAAGCAAGATTTTCTACAGTTGGTATAGTGCAGAGAATACGCCCAAGGCTGTGGCAAGAGTACATAAGATTCTGCAAAGAATAGACTTCAAGGAAGAGATATATTTGATGATTACAATGTTAAGCAGACTGGTGGGATTGAGGGATGCTACTAAGTGTGAGCCTTGGATGTTCACTGTTATACAATTCATGAGGGAAGAAAAGAAGGAACAAGGACAAATTCATTGGGCTAAGGCTATTAGCACAACCATATGGAAACAAACAATGTTAAGAAAATAAAAGATGATGCCTTTCTATTTGTCCTCGTATGTATTATATTCATGTGCAGCAATGGTTCAACTATATATACACGGGATTGACAGAATTGGAACCCTAGGGAATGGCCTAGATCAAAAGCTAGTATATGAACATTATCCTAATTTACAGGAGGATAATGCATTAAAAAAGTATGCTTTAGTAAATGATGTATTTTATACATACATGGTCAGAGTTTTAAGAGAAGAGCAGGCTAAGAGATTATCTGCAGATGTAGAGGATACAATTGGTTTGCATAGTTCATGGTACATTCAATTTTAGAACTTCACTTATATCAGAATTGAGAGCTTTAAAGGAGAACCTTTCATGCTGCCTAGGTATCCTTCTAACAAGTGGATTGTTTTAGATTTCTCAACGCAGAACTTGAATGCCTTCAAAATATATACAAAGAAGTATAGCAGGGGGAATCTTAAGTTCCCTAGGGCAATTGGTAGATATTCTTGTTCCAGGGAAGAAGTGGCTAGTTACTCAAAGAGGGAGTTAAGGTACTATGGATTTAAGGAATTTGAGTTAGCAAGGAGGTTTGATCCTTTTCACAGGATCCAAAATACTATTGATTCTAAATTTAAACATCAAGTACACATTAAGGATTTCTGGTCAGATTGTGAGAATGATAGAGAGGTGAGAAAGAGAGCTCACAAAAGACAGACAATGGAGCAAATGAGGTCCATGGGAGACATTTATGTCCACCCAAAAGTTAAGGATGATGGCAAATTATTACACCATAGTTATGAAAGTGCTAGGCTTGCTCCCATTGGAGAGCCTGATTGGTCACAACTATGGAATACATCTTTGGACATATTGTCGAAACCTGTCATTTTTTTCTCTAAGACATGGTTGAAGGACATAATTGAGGAGCTTAAGGCTAAGGGAATTGAGCCTACATATCCAAAGAAAGGCAAAAAGAGAGTGAGGGAGCATTAAGATGATCTCCAGTGCTTCTATGAAAAGGAAAGGAAGATTGTAGAAGCAAAGATTGTTGAGAAAGAAAAAAATGCTACATTGATGGATCCTTATGCAATAGGGGTGAAAATAGGGGTATCATCAGGCACATTTGTAGAAGCAAAGTCATCAAGTCATGATACCAGTACAGAGCAAGCACAGGCTGCTAAAGAGTTAACAGGGCAAAAGGTTATGAAGGCAATACTAGTAAGGATATCCCAAGGAGAAACTTCAAAGCAGAGTGAAGTTATAGGAGAACAATAGGTAGGTGCTATATTAAGTAACATACCTGATGCATCTACCTCAGTAGAGAAGAGACAAGCATATGCTAAGGTTAAAACAAAATTGGCTGAAGAAACACTGCATGGGTCAAAAATGTATGAAGCCAAACAAGCTATTGAGACTGTCAATGTTGAAGATGACAGCAGTGGAAGTGAAGTCAGGGAAGTGGATTTAGAGACGGGAAGAGAAATTGGCATGGAAGAAGAAGAATCCAGTGAATATTCAAGTGAAGAATTGGAAAAAGATACTCAAGATTATATGGAAGTTGAACAAGGTCCAGTGTCTGAGCAAGAAACTTTACAAGAGGAATTGAGGGCAGTAGATCCATTTGGTACATTGGTACCTCCAAAAATAATAAGAGATGTGCAAGATGTAGCACATTAAATAGAAGAATCTAAAAAAGAGGATACACCTGAGGAAGTAGTGAAAGAAACACCTACTCAAACTAAAGAGGAAACATAAGCTGGTACTTCTGGTGTGGATTTGTTGAATATTCTGAACATGTATGGGGAACATAGTGAAGAAGAAAAGAATGTAGAAAGCAAAGATGAATAGGAAAAAGAGACAAAAGAATCTGATAAGATAGTAGGTTCACCTTCACATGCAGAGCAAGTTGACATGCCTGAAAAGGTACAAAAGAAAGGTGAAACAACAGAGGAAACAACAAATAAACCTTGAAGCAAGGAGAACACAGAGAATACTGATGAAGATAAATTTAAATCTGAAAAGCAAATAGAGGATAAGGGCATGAAAAATATGGAACAAGAAAATAAAGAGGAAGATCAAGAAAAGGACTCATCAAGAAAAGAAGGTCCAGAGGAAGAAGATAAGGGTGGAGGAGATATAGAAATTGAAGAAGAGGATAATGAGGGTGAATCTAAACAACAAAATGATCCAATGGTACAGTAGCGTCCTCCACAACAACAAGAACAACAACATCAACAAGAACAAGGAGAAGTAGAAAAGCCTCAAGAAGAGGTAATCAATGAAGAGAAAGCTACTGAAAGCACAAAAGAGGCTCTAGCCTGGTTGGGTGCAGAAGTAAGGAGAGAAAAGGTGGAGGTATAATTAGTACCCATAGACATCAAAAGTTTATTAGGCAATGCAATGCCAAGAAAAGAAAAGAGGAAGGCCAGAACTATGTCGGCAATACAAAGGGGTCCAAATGGATCTAGAACACTAAATTTGGCCATACCACAAAAGGAGAAAGCTAAAGGAGAAATAATAGTAGATAATTACAAGATACTTAATTTTGACTTAGGACACACAACAAGGGACCAGCATATAAGTGAATGGGAAGATATGCACTAGGTTATGGAAGAGATATTAAAGAAATATAAGGATAAACATAAATATTTGAAAGGACACATTGTCCAGTTACAACAATTCATTAGGGGGATATTTGATCCCAATACTACCAGAGTTGTCTAGTGAAATCATAGTATTGTCAAAAGATGAAGTGAAGGATATGGAAAATAAGAGGTTTGAGGCCAATGTTTTTGAGGAGTGGTTTAGGACATTTGTGCAAGAAGGAGAAGAATCAAACAAGCAGTAACAGGATGGGAATTGGCTGCAACAGAAAAGAATAAATTTAGTGTGCTTATATATAATTGTCAGTTTAGAAAAGAAGAATGCAAGTTTGAATTGGGACAACTGGAGGAAATTGAAGAAAGAGATGATGAATTAATAAATGAAGGGATCATTACTCCTCAGATGGAAAATCAAGTGCCACAGGCTAGGTTGGAGTTAAGGTTTGAAGATGACAATCTCAGAAGATGCATCATAGCCACTCAGGGTTTAGAGGAGAAAGCAGACAACATGATCAGGTTGCATAAGAGGATAATTGAAAAACTCATAGATCATGAATGTATGGATGCACTAGCATATGAACTCCAAAGGGCATTAAAAGAATTCAAGGCCATCTTTGTGCCATGTCTAGAGAACCCAAAGGCATGTTTAAGTAAACAAATGATTGATTCAAAATGGAGGCGAGTGCCAAGATAAAGAAATATAAGAAGAAGGGTGAAGGTTCAGGTAAATAAGAGAAGAAATTGAAAGAAGGGGTCACAATGCAGGAATATATATGGACAAGGAGTCTAGGGGGAAATTGCACCTTCATAGAAGGTGTAATAAATAATTTCAATACATATCTGAAGGAGTAGGAAAGTATAAAAAGGGAGCAAATAATATTAAAGAAAGAGTTAATTGAAGGGTATTTGCGGGAAAGTTCAAGAAGAAAGAAGAGGTCAAAGGGGGGAATCCTGTTTTGAAAAGATTCCATTGGCATCCTTTGAGGAAGAAAAGATACCACAGAGATATTTTGAGAAACAGTTAGGAATGAATGTACACCCTTGATCAAGAAAGTATGAATACTGACCATAGATTGGGTTTTGTAGCCGTAGCAGTATGAAGCTTCAAATTCTATATAAGAAGCTTTGCTACTTGTATATTATTTACACAAGGATTTTGAGTTGTTGCTTTCACTTGTAAGTTGTTTGAACATTTGAATAGAGAAGTGTTTCTTTAGTTTAAAAGAGGAGGTCACCTTTGTCTGCACTAAGGAATGCGCAGAATGTCTGGTTTCCTTACTGTATCTATAAAAACGTCTGTAAGTTCTTTGGCAATTTGATTAATGAAACAAAAGGTCATTCATACATTGTAAATTCTATATGACTGTGTGCTTTAAATACAAGTAAACTTGGAATTCTGCATCTATTATAGAGTGTTTTATGACTGTTACTAGTATTTGAAGTATTATCCTTTAAGATTTTGCAATCTTTGATGTGTGTTCGTGAAAATACTCAGGACTCTGCATTTGAATATTTAGTATGTGGATTTGATTAATTTGCTATATCTCTTAAAGACGTGAGTAACAAAACATTTAGATCATATAGGAAATGATTCTTAACCTGATTTGCTCTAACTTTTCCCCAAACATTTGAAATAGTTAGCTTAAACGTGGAAATCTTAAGGAAATTATCTTACATTTGAAAGAAGCATAAAGAATTGTGTTAATATCTGACAATTTTCATATCAATTTGAAAGGCAAATCTTGTTTCACTATAAATCATACAAGGCTTTGTGATATGGTAGTAAGTTTATGCAAAGGAATGAATAATTTGTCTATGTTTTAACAATTTGCATAATTTGAGTCCAGTATGTCACAAATTATCTTAAATCAAGTAAGGCCCCTTGAATATTACAGTTTGACATCAACCTGCCGAATTCTCCACAAGGTCAAGACTTGAATATACAAAAACTTGGGATTAAGAACTCTTAAGTGATTTCTTCATATCTTTCAAGACAGTTTAGGTTCATTTTGTGAATTTTAACTTTTGTTATGAATGTGTAAAAACAATCATCAATAGGTATGCCAAGTTATTATTGATGGAGGTAGTTGTGAAAATATGGTTTCTAAAGAAATGGTAGAAAAATTGAATTTACACTGTGAAAAACATCATCATTTGTACCACATTGCATGGTTTAAAAAGGGAAATGAAGTCACTATTGATAAAAGATGTCTATTTAAGTTTAGAATAGGGAAGATCTATCAGGATGAGATATGGTGTGATGTTGTCCCAATGGATGCCTGTCATGTGTTATTAGGAAGGCCATGGCAGTATGATAGAAAAGTTATGCATGATGGAGAGAAAAACACATACACCTTTTGGAAAGATGGCTCTAAGGTGATTTTGTTGCCTCTTAAGGATGAAGGAAAAGGTGAGACCATGTTGTCTGAAAGAGATCTTGTTAAAGAAATGAAGGTGATAGGGTGTTGTTATGCATTAGTAGTGAAAAAAGGTGAAGAGGAAGACATTTTAGTTCCCCCAGAAGTAGAAGAGCTATTGAAAGAATTTGTTGACATTGTGCCTGATAAATTACTTGATGGTCTACCACCAAAGAGAGATATTCATCATCTTATTGATTTGATTCTAGGAGCAACTCTACCCAACCAAGCAGCTTATAGGATGAATCCAACACAACATGTAGAGTTGAATAAGCAAGTAACAAAACTCTTAAGTAAAGGTGTGGTGAGAGAGAGCATGAGCCCATGTGTTGTACCTGCATTGTTGACCCCAAAAAAAGATGGAACAAGGAGGATGTGTACTGATAGTAGAGCAATTAATAAGATTACCATCAAGTATCAGTTTCCTATACCTCATATGGAGGACATGATGGATGTCCTTGCAGGGGCCAAATATTTCAGCAAGATCGACCTACGGAGTGGCTACCACCAAATCTAGATCCGAGAAGGGGATGAGTGGAAGACAAACTTTAAGACTGGAGATAGATTATATGAGTGGATGGTCATGCCATTCGGGTTATCAAATGCACCTAGCACATTTATGAGATTGATAAACACTATACTACGACCTTACATTGGTAAGTTTGTGGTAGTTTATTTTGATGATATTTTGGTATTTAGTAACAACAAAGAAGAGAACCTACAACACTTGAGGATCATATTTGGTGTGTTAAGGAAAGGATAAGCTCTATGCCAATTTGAAGAAGTGTAGGTTCATGCAGGACAGTTTGGTTTTTTTCGGCTTTGTCATTTCTAAAGATGGTGTCAGAATGGATCCAGAAAAGGTTAGGTCAATTCTAGAATGGCCTAGTCCAAGCAGCATCACAAAGGTAAAAAGTTTTCATGGCTTGGCCACTTTCTATTGAAAGTTCATTCAAAATTTCAGTAGTATTGTAGCTCCTATAACAGATTACACCAAAGGAAGGGAGTTTGTATGGACCAAGGATGCTGAGGAGAGCTTTAAGTACTTGAAGCAAAAGGTAACAGAAGCACCTATACTTGCATTGCCAAATTTTGATAAGGTATTTGAAGTAGAATGTGATGCCTCCCATGTGGGAATAGGTGCTGTACTTATCCAAGCTAGAAAACCTATAACTTTCTTTAGTGAAAAGCTGAATGAAGTGAGAAATAATTATTCTACTTATGATTTGGAATTTTACGCAATTGTTCAAGCCTTGAGGCATTGTAGACATTATCGAGTTCCCCAAGAGTTTGTATTGTTTATAGATCATATTGCATTGAGATACTTGAACACACAGAAAAAGTTAAATAGTAGGCATGAGAAGTGGGTCTCTTTCTTGCAGGGTTACAATTTTGTGTTGAAGCATAAGTCTAGAAAACAAAATTAGGTTGCAGATGCATTAAGTAGGCGTGTTGTACTTTTAACCATAATGGAAATTAAGGTGATTGGTTTTGATGCCATCAAAAGTTTGTATGAGTCTGATGATGATTTTTGGGAGATTATGGAACAATTGAAGGCACTAGTATTTGGTAACTTGGATCACTTTAGGGGTGAATATTTTATGCAAGATGGGTATCTATTTAAAGGAAAACAACTATGCACTCCAATTCTCTCTATGAGGGAAAACATTATTAGAGAATTTCATAGTAGTGGGTTGGCTAGACATTTTGGCAAGGACAAGACAATAGCCTTGATAGAAGATAAATATTACTGACCAAAGATGAAAAGGGATATAACTAGGTATGTAACAAGGTGTAGGATCTACCAAGTGGCTAAGGGACATTCACAAAATACAGGGTTGTATATACCATTACCAGTACCAACTACACCATGGACATATTTGAGAATGGACTTTGTGTTGGGAGTTCCACATACTTAACGAGGTAATGCCTCCATTTTTGTAGTTGTTGATAGGTTCTCCAATATGGTTCATTTTATTGCCTGTAAGAAAACTAATGATGCAACGAGGGTAGTAGAGTTTTTTTTCAGAAATTATTTGACTACATGGTGTTCCAAAGACTATTACCTCTGATAGGGATACTAAATTCCTCAGTCATTTCTAGAGGACTTTATGGAAGAAGATGGGGACCAAGTTACAGTTTAGTAGTGCCTATCATCCTCAAATGGATGGGTAAATAGAGGTAGTCAATCGGAGTGGGAAATTTGTTGAGGTGTATTGTTGGAGAAAAGCCAAAACAATGGGACATGACATTACCCCAGGCCAAATTTGCCTATAATAGTTATGTTAATAGATCAACGGGAAAGTACCCTTTCTAGATTGTCTATGGTAGGAATCCTACGGGTGTTCTAGATTTGGTATAGCTACCAATGAAAGATAGGGTCAGTGATGATGGGGAAGCATTTGTAGAACACCTTCAGCAGTTGCAGAAAGATGTGAGACAGAAGTTGCAGGACAGTAATGAGAGGTACAAGAATATAGTGGATGCTAGTAGATGACATCAGAAATTCAATGAAGGTGACTTAGTGATGGTATATTTGAGAAAAGAGCAGTTTCCTACTGGAACATACCACAAGTTGAAGTACAGAAAAATTGGTCCCTGCAAAAATACAAAGAAGATCAATGATATTGCATATGAGGTTAGTTTACCAGATGATCTCGATATTTCTCATGTGTTCAATATTTATGATTTATATGCATTCCATGGTGAGGATGATGCTAAAGATAGTCAACTGGAAGTGACATGGCACCACCACATTCCCCATAAGAAGAAGGAAAAGATTGCACAGGTTCTTGATAAGAAAACTATCTACACTCGACAAGGGCATTACAAGTATTTAGTACAGTGGGAAGGATTGCCACCAATAGATAGCATGTGGATTACAGAGTGGGAAGTGTAGAGGTTGGATCCAGTCAAGTAGCAGCAATTTGAAGACACTCACTTGTAGTAGCTGAGTTCTTTTCAACCAGAGGAGAATGATGCATCCCAACTTTTGGAGGTCATAACTTTTGACTTAGATGTGGGTTTGGGCTGAAATTTTACAGGTGGATGCGTTATGAGGTGACATGTGGATTCCCAACCCACCCTAGTAGGTTGGACCCCGCCTTGGCACTTTTTCGGGGCTTGAAACTTTCATCTTGCCTCTCAAAATGGCAATTTAGTGTTTTTTCCTAGTTTTTTTAAAAAATGTTTTGTTAATAACTCAAAACTCATGTTACTAATTTAGGATGTTAGTTGGATTTTTGTTCTACCTTAGTTTTAGGAATTTTTTGAAAAAAAATGGATTCTTAAGATATGCATGCAAAATTACCTAAAATGGCAAAATCTGACAATTGTCGAAATCTGCCAAAAAAGGTAATTTTTTGATTTATTTGTTTTCTTGGATATAAGAGAGTTTTCTCTCATTGTAGCAGCAGAGTTGGTGAATAGAATTTTTTTTATTTTTCAATTATTTCAAATCTTTGGCTCTCACACATGATTAATGGTACAATTCTATTGAGTGTATGTTGTTGGCTACATCATGAATTTGCGGCCAAAGCATTGCATCGAGCTGCTTCCATCTTTGCCGTAGTCAAGGACATGGATGATAAGGTCAAACAAGTGGGAATTGATAGCTTGGGCAACTATAAGGAGATGGTGGACTTCCTTGCTAAGTTTGGGGCGACTGACAACCTATAGTTCCTTGTCTCTGTTGTTTTTTGTTGTTGTCGTCGTTTCAGTGGTTTTTGGTTAGTTATTTTTTGGTCTACTATTTATGTGTTGTTCATTTGCTGTTTCTAGTTCATTGAAGGCCTAATGCCCTGGGGGCTATTTTGATAAAGGGATCTGGACCCTCTTTTCCAGCTAAACTAATCAAAAACATGTTGTAATCATCCTTTGATGGATTTATTGTAAATCTCCCTAAGTAAAGCTGAAGGGGGGTGTTAGAAATTAATCTTTACTTAGTGAAGATTATATTATATTTTTATATTTTATTAATTTGGTGTTTTATCCCCACATGTCGAATAACACCTCTTTTATTCCTTCTGTAGGAATAATCTATATTTTGGTAGATTCTTCCTTAAGAGGAAACATGTCGTACAGACCTTATGCAAGATGGCATATGGGAGTTATGGATAACTCTATTACTCACCTCTATTTAAGAGGTGTCTCCTCCTCTCTTTGATGTATTCCTCATCATGGATATCTTCTTCATCACTCTTCTTTTCTTCTCATTTCACTCCTTGAGAAGCTTCTCGATATCTCTATAATCTCTCTTTTTTGGCTTCTTGCCACTTGCATATACACAGGGTGTTTTTTTTGTTTTCCCCCCTTCACAATCTTGGTCTTGGTCTCCTTGGTGCAATCTACAAACTGGCATTTCTCTTTTGTTTCAAGTATTATTTACTTTGCATGTTTGATTAGTGCTATTTGATCCTGCAATTTCCCTTTTCAATTTATCTAGCTTCTATTTCCCAACATTACCACTAAGTCTATAGAATAAAGATTTGATGAGAAGTAATGAAGATTTGGTTAAAATTAAATTCTTATTTGTGAGTATGTTGTTTTGAAATCCTTCAATTTCTAAGCCAATTACTATTTTGAATTCCTCACATAGAAACTTTCAATTATTTTTACTAAATATATACAAATATCCCTTGTTCTATTATGATTAACCCTAAGATTTCCAAAGCTATAGGCTGATTTAACTCTAATATTGCAAGAATTATTGGTTGCATTTAACTCTAAGTTTTTTATCTTAGAGTTCTATTCCACTTTCAAATCATTGATGTCACTTGTTCCATATATATATATATATATATATATTTTTAATCAATGTCTCAAATTTTTTATTTTTATTAGTTAGTTGCATTCTTTTAAGTCTAGAGAGAAACCATGAAATTCAATGCAACAAACAAATCTTCCACTATAATCATGTTATAAGCCTCTCTATTATGTTCTCTGGTCATGCTCCTATAATGTTTAGATTTGTCATCTAGATTCATCTCTTCCTTACTTAAACTTCCCTTTACAAGATATGTTGCTACCTTTTGTAGTTTTTTGAAAATTTTTTTGGCACCATGATCTATCCCTAATAAAATCCTTGTATTCATTTTAATGAAAATAGTGGGAAAATTTTGGAAATGACCAAGTGTAAAACCACCATTACATATAAAGGGCTTCATGATTCCAATATAGTTTGAACCAAAAATTTGGATCTAGGCCACTTTTCAATAGGAAAAAGCTAGGCCAAGAGAAAACCT
This sequence comes from Cunninghamia lanceolata, assembly GCA_027924645.1. NCBI lineage: Eukaryota > Viridiplantae > Streptophyta > Pinopsida > Cupressales > Cupressaceae > Cunninghamia > Cunninghamia lanceolata. The sequence goes on along the minus strand of BSBN01000388.1, from coordinate 10,877,919 downwards.
TAATTATGTAATCTTGGATAATCATAAATTAGATCATGTATGCAAAATGTGGAAGGATAGACAAGATACTAAAATGTTTAATTGAATGCCTCAAAGAATTGTGATCATATAGAATACACTATGCTTTCATGATATACATAAAATGAATTTGTTAAAAAGGCTTTAAAATTTTTCAAGAAAATGCAATTGGTAGGTGTAAATCCAAATTCCACAACAATTTCTAGCATCCTACCCATCTATACCAAAATAGAAGCTTTCGAACAAGGTATTGACACCTATCAAATGATAAGGGGGGTTTAGTTAAATGTTATAGTTGCAACTTGCTGAGTAGACATGTATACAAAATATAGAAACATAGGAAAGGATTCTTAGATTGTTTTGAGCCTTTTATCAATTACCATCCCATTGATATTTCAACCTTTGGAAGGCCACAATATCTCTTGATGGTTTTCTAATTCATGATCAACCTAGGCTTGGAAGAAATATCCACTCTTTAGTATTATAATTTATTGTGACATTTTCTTACCTCACAAATTCTACAAAGTTGATTTTTCCATTTTAGGAGATTTAATTAATCTATAAATTTCCTAAATTTTTACACCAATATTTATTATATCCTTGGAATTTTTTGGCCAAATCATTTTGATAACTTTGGATTGAGTTAATCTTCATGTCAAAATGTATGGACCTTTAAATACATGAATTGATATATACACCCATATGTGAAAACTTTTACAATATGTATTATATTATTGCACAACCCAATTTACTTTCAAGTATTAAAAGAACTAATAATTTTGTTAATTGTACACCAATGAAAATATAAAATATAAAATTGTCAATTTTTGAATTAAATTCAAAAATAGGAGGTATTTACCAGTTATGATCTTTTAAATTCGCATAAATAATTACGTAGTTTTTGAGTCAAACTCATTGACTTGTCTATATGTTGTAAACATTGCAGTCCATGGGCTACATTTTTTTACACATTTTACCAAATAATTCATGTATGCTATATTACATACTCATTAATATCCTTTACGTCAATCAATTTATTAATATTAACACCCCTGATAGAGCATGGATCCACCACAAATACTTCAATGTTTCTAAATCCATGATGGTTATTTTCCACAAATCTTGAAACCAAATAATTGACAATAGGGGCTCTATCTTTGGACAAAGCCACTTATGGAAATGCCATTGAAAATTTTGATTCCTTAAAATAATCCTTAATTAAATCAATAATCACTATGCCTATGCCTTTCTTACACAAAGTACCCTATAAATGTAGATTAATACCAATACACAAATATGCAAGTTTTTCTCCAATTCCTATCACAAATAACCTCATTATCCCAACAAGAAACATTCTAGAGATCTGATATTGTAAACATTTTCTACAACATTCTAGATTATAAATAATGAATGTACATATCCTATTAGAAAGATCCAATATTTCTATAGGTTGAAAGAATTATAGAAAATAATTGAAATTAGGTTTACGCCTACCAAATATATGAGGTGGGCCACTTTAAGTTTCAAAGGTCTTGCCAACAAATCCATTTTATGCATGTCCATAATCATTGCAATCCATGGTATCACATATTTTTGAGACATTTCTATGATTTTGTCAACAAACCATTTTATTCATGTCTATAAATCATTGCATTCCATGGTTACATGACTCTTTGATGTATTTTTCTCTAATAAATTTCTATGCCCTATTTCAAGGCTCCATTTTTGTAGTAGACTTAAAATATGCTAGAAAAAGTTGTGAGATTTAATCTACCCTTACCAATTACATTTTCTTAAAAATTTTCAAAGTCTTTCCCATCAGACTATGTCCCTTTCATTCATTTTGTTTTTCCTAAGTGTTCAAGGTAAATATATAATCAATGGAATCATTTTCTTCTACTTCAATCAATTACTATTTTTTCTAAGTAATTTTCATATGATATGTTGAATTGTAAATGATCATGATCATTCACATATTGTAGTTTCCCTACCATCTTGTGCAAAACCATCCTGCCAAAATTTGGCAGGAACCAGGCTAACATATAGCTCTTTTTGTTGCAAGTATGGGCCTAACTAGTGTTGTCATTGATGTCAACATACTCATGTTGTATTAATGAGAAGGATTAGATGAGCTGTGTGCTAAGGATATTGAGAAAATAAGTCTCAATCAGGAATAGTGAAGAACAATGATGACAAGAAGGTAAAAGTTCTCAATAGGTTGAGGATCAGAGGATGCGGTTTAAAGGGTTTGTAGATATAAGTCTTGAGATGCTCCAGTCAAGATTTCAGAGGTTTGCATGAAGATCTAAAGAAGTTATGGTCACTCAAGTAGAACCAGTTCCGGTAGGTGTTCAGAGGTGACAGAGGGCCACAGATAGGTCTGGTGAGATCCGGTATTTCATTATCCCATTCTGCGGATCTGAGGGAGTGTTGAGGACATCCCTGTGAAGTATCAACTAGATTAGTTCATGGGTTGAAGGTCCAGAAGAGCCTATTCATTTGTGACAGTGATGACAGACTGTGTTCTTGTAGCTCCGGAAGAAGGAGAGAAGAATTCTAGTAGGATGATGAAGTGCAGATGTTTTTGGTGATTTAGGAAAGGTTATGATGATGGTTGGATCATGTCTAGTTAATGTTGGTGGTCCACATTGAAGTTAGAGTTTTCATTTGAAGAATAACCACGGATATTGGTGTTCTTCTTGAGACTGGCCGACCAGATGTATTACACGTCTTGCAGATGTTCTTGTAGGTGTTTGCCGACTTAGATGATTGTTCCTAAGTCGATGCCTTGTATAAATAAGGGATTGTGAATTCATTTTGAAGTGTGTCTTGCGGTGATGAGTGTGTGGTAGCGAAGAGGAGTGCGAAAGGTAGAGCAGAAGTATTGGGCTTAAATGGAACTGATTCAAGCATGCTGAAGATGCTATTCTAAAGTTCATAAAGGTGATACTTATTCCTTTGTAGATAGTGTGTCTCTTGTAGGTAATGAGCCTCTTGTGAGCAGTGTGCTTGGGCAGTGAGCCCTAATTAGCATGTGCCATTTTGTTCTTTCTATTCTTCTAACAGAGAATACATTCTTGGGTTAATCGGCCCATGGTTTTTCCCTTAACTAGGTTTTCCACATCAAAATCTTGGTGTCATGTGTGTTGATATGTTTCTGCTTTTGACTTGAATGCATTATGGTTCATGATTAATATTATGCTAATCACTAAAGAAGATTCAAGTGTTTAAAAAGTGAAAGTTTTGCACAACTGATTCACCCCCCCTCTTAGTTGTATGCTCTAAGTCTAACAATTGGTATCATAGATAAGTTCCTCTAAAAGGAGCTTAACCGCTTGAGGAGATCCAGGATGTCGTCATACAAGAAGGATAGTCTGAAGTTTGATGGAGCCAACTTTTCTCTTTGGAAAGGTCGCATGAAATGTCACTTGTAGTGTATGGGAAAGGCGTACTGGTCCATGGTCACAAAAGCGTATGTACCTCCACAGGGTGGTCCGACAACCCTAAATGAAATCACAGATGCTAAAAACAATTTGCGAACCAAAGAGGCTCTTCTAAGCAAATTAACTGACTCAGAGTTGTCAAATGTTATTGACCTACCAACTGCCTATGAGATCTAGATTAAACTAGAACTTCTGCATGAAGGAGATGAGTATGTTAAATGTGCAAGGCTACAGAGTCTAAAAGGGAAATTTGAAAGATTAAAGATGAGAGATGATGAAAATATTACCACTTTTATGCGAAGAGTGAATGCGCTGGTTTGTGGAATTAGAAATTCTAGTGGAGTCTTGGATAAAAATGAGATTGTTGGTAAGATTCTCAGATCCCTTCCTGCCTCTTACAAAATCAAGGTTGCTACCATTGATGAATTCAGCACCCATACAACTGCCACAAGAGACCAATTGGCTGGCAAATTGGCTGCTTTTGAAATGACCAAATTTGGAGATGATCCCCCCAAAACTAAATCTGCATTCAAAGCCAGTGCCTTTGTGAAAGGTAAACAAGGATTTGATCTGGGAGAGAACTCATCAAGGAAATTGTCATGGTATGAGAAAGCAAGAAAAGACCTAGAAGAAGAAGAAGTAGAAACTGCTCAACTTGAAGCCCTCATTGCAAAGAGACTGCCAAGAGGATCCGGTAAGTATGAAGGAAAATTGCCTTTTAAGTGTTTTAACTACAATAAGATTGGTCATTTTGCCTCAAAATGTCTGGAAAAATTTTCAAAGCCAAATCCTAACAGATCAAGGTTCCAAAAGAATTGTTACTATGTTCATGAAGAAGATGATAATGAAGGAGTAACAGATGATGAATCAGAGACAGGAAACAAATCCAGAAGTGAATGGGTGTTTATTTCCATCAAGGAAGAAGAACCAATATCCTCTGTATCTATCAATCATAAAGTTGTAGAAAGAGCTCTGGCTGCCCAAGTTGAAGAAAAGAATGATTGGGTCATTGACAGTGGTTGCTCTCACCACATGACAGGTGACAAGAATAAGTTCATAGATTTGGAAAGGTATGAAGGAGGAGTGGTGAAGTTTGGTGATAATTTTGCTGGTAGAATCAGAGGAAGAGGAACTATTTCTTTTAATGGAAGAAACAAAACTGGTAATGTACTGTATGTTGAAGGTTTCAAGCACAATCTTCTTAGTGTTGGATAGTTGGTGGACAAAGGCTATGATCTCTGATTCAAGGATGGAAAATGCAAAATCTTTGAAAGATCCAGAACAGAGATTACATCCGGTACTCAAACTATAGGTAATATCTTCCACTTGGTTGGTACTGGTAAAAGCTGCTTATTTGTTCAAGTTGATCAGAGTTGGTTATGGCATACAAGGATGTGCCATGTGAATTTTGATAATATCATCAAGATAAGCAATACTCAGGCTGTAAGAGATCTTCCAAAATTGGTGAAACCTACTAACAACTTATGCAAGGAATGTCAGTTGGGTAAGATGAGCAGAATCACATTTAAAAGTAAGGAACTGTCTTCTACCAGACTATTGGACTTAGTTCACACTAATCTTTGTGGTTTGGCAAGAACCAGAAGTATTCAAGGTGATAGATACTTCATGCTGCTAATAGATGACTATTCCTGGATGATGTGGGTAACCTTTCTAAAGGAGAAATCAGAAGCTCTTGAGAAATTCAAAATATTCAAGGCTATGGTAGAGAATGAAATAGGAATAAAGTTGAAATGTCTGAAGTTTGATAGAGGTGGAGAATTCACATCCGGTGAGTTCATAGAATTCTATGAGAAACATGGAATTAAGAGACAGTTGTCTACTCTGAGGACTCCATAGCAGAATGGAGTAGTGGAGAGAAAGAACTGAACCATCCAGGAAGCATCTAGGACTATGATGATGGAAGCAAATGTTCCTCAGATCTATTGGAGAGAAGCTGTCAGCATTACAGTCTATACTCTTAATCGAGTTCAAATCAGAAGCAAAACCGGTAAGATCCCTTATGAACTCTGGTTTGGCATTACTCCTACTGTAAGATATTTTAGAGTCTTTGGTAGCAAGTGTTACATCAAAAGAGATGAAGATTTAGGCAAGTTTGATGCTAGAAGTGATGAAGGAATATTCTTGGGTTACTCTACTCAAAGCAAAGCATACTGGTGTTATAACAAGAGACTAAGAAAGATGATAGAAAGTACAAATGTGAAGGTTGATGAGGGAATAGAGAAACCCTCAAGGTTTTATGAGTATGATGAAGATGATCAGAATGGTGTTCTGGTTCAAGGAGCTCAATCCTCTCTTGAAAGTCAGATTCAGACTGATCCGGTAAATCAGGAAGAAGAGATAGGTCTGAATGAGCCTGAACAAGAAGCAGAAGTGCAAGAAACTCCCAAAGTTCCAAGGTATGTAAGACTGAACCACTCTGAAGATCAGATCATAGGTGACAAAAGCAAAGGTGTGCAAACTAGAAGGAAAATTGCTCAAAATTCAGATGAATATTGTCTGATTTTAAAGATTGAACCTAAGACAATAAATGAAGCCTACAATGATGAAAATTGGACCAAAGCAATGGAGGAAGAGTTGATGCAAATTGAGAAAAATCACACTTGGGATCTTGTTCCCAGACCTAGAAACAAGAATGTGAATGGAACCAAATGTGTCTTCCGGAACAAACTAAATGAAGTTGGTGAAGTAATTAGAAATAAAGCTAGATTAGTTTGCAAAGGCTACTCTCAAATAGAAGGAATTGATTTTGAAGAAACCTTTGCTCCGATGGTAAGAATTGAAGCAGTCAGATTATTTCTTACATTTGCTGCATTCAAGGATTTCAAGGTGTATCAGATGGATGTCAAATCTACTTTCCTGAATGGTGACTTAGAAGAAGAAGTGTACATTGAACAACCAGATGGATTTCAGTTATCTGAGCATGGTGATATGGTCTGCAAATTAAAGAAGGCATTGTATGGCCTAAAGCAAGCCCCAAGAGCATGGTATGAAAGACTGGACAAACATCTTTTGAAGATTGGTTTCAACAAAGGTACTGTTGATAGTAACCTATATTTCAAAATTGATCATGAAAACATCTTAATTATTGAAGTATTTGTTGATGATATCATCTTTGGAGGAAGAGACAGTATGTGTAAAACCTTTGCAAATCAAATGAAAAGTGAGTTTGAAATGTCAATGCTCGGTGAAATGAATTTCTTCTTAGGTCTGCAAATTACTCAAACAAAGAAAGTAATCTTTATCTCTCAGACCAAATATGTGAAAGAATTGTTGAGAAAATTTGGAATGGAAGATTCAAAGCCAATGAACACTCCCAAGGCAACCAGATGTAAGTTGAGCAAAGATGATGACACTCCTAAGATAGATAAGACAAAGTACAGATCAATGATTGGAGGATTATTGTATCTCACTCAAACTAGACCAGATATAATGTAGGCTGTTGGTCTTATAGTGAGATTCCAAGCTGATCCTAGAGAATCTCATGTCATGGCAATCAAAAGAATTTTTAGGTACTTAAAAGGAACAGTTGAGTATGGTCTGTGGTATCCTAGAGATCATAATTTTTCTCTTCATGCATATACAGATGCAGATTGGGCATGAGATGTGGATGATAGGAAGAGTACAAGTGGAGGAGCATTCTTTTTGGGAAAAAGGTTGGTTTCTTGGCTAAGCAAGAAACAAGAGGCAATATCCCTGTCTACAACTGAAGCAGAATACATTGCAGCAGCAAGAAGTTGCACTCAAGTTTTGTGGATGAAGCAGATGCTAAGAGATATTCAAGTAGAATATGAGGAGCCTATCACAATTTTCTGTGATAATTCAAGTGCAATAAATATTTCTAAGAATCCAGTGTTGCATCCTAAGACTAAGCATATATCTATCAAGTTTCACTTTCTAAGAGAGCAGCTAAGCAAGGGTGAAGTCAGATTAGAGTATGTGCCCTCCAAGGATTAGCTTGCAGATATTTTTACTAAACCTCTTCCCAAGAACTCTTCTGAGTATCTCAAAGAGAAGTTAGGGGTTATTGCCCCTCCGGTGATGAACTAGGATGCACTGATGTGCATCAATCTGGTGGATATCACAGTCATATCTTGTGATCCGGATTGATGATAAGGGAGCTGTTACTCAAGGGGAGTAGCTGGTATGTTATGAAGTAGTGAAGTTACAAGTATGAGCCCTTTGCCATTGATGTCAAAGGGGGAGAGAAGACATGTGAAAAAAAAGTGGTTGCTGATCAAAGGGGGAGCAATAAAGGAAGAGAAGACATGTGAATAGTTGTTGCTGTTAGGGGGAGTTGTAACAACAAGGAGAAGTTCTTGTCTTGATGGTTTTTCACATCATATGTTGCCATCAATGACAAAGGGGGAGAATGTTGCAAGTATGGGCCTAACCGGTGTTGTCATTGATGTCAACATACTCATGTTGCATTAATGAGAAGGATTAGATGAGCTGTGTGCTGAGGATATTGACAAAATAAGTCTCAATCAGGAACAGTGAAGAACAGTGATGATAAGAAGGTAAAAGTCCTCAATAGGTTGAGGATCAGAGGATGTAGTTTAAAGGGTTTGTAGATATAAGTCTTGAGATGCTCCAATCAAGATTTCAGAGGTCCGCATGAAGATCTGAAGAAGTTATGGTCGCACAAGTAGAATCGGTTCCGACAGGTGTTCAGAGGTGATAGAGGGCCACAGATAGGTTCGGTGAGATTTGGTATTTCATTATCCCGTTCTGTGGATCTGAGGGAGTGTTGAGGACGTCCCTGTGAAGTATCAACTAGATTAGTTCGTGGGTTGAAGGTCCGGAAGAGCCTATTCATTTGTGATAGTGATGACAGACTGTGTTCTTGTAGCTCCGGATGAAGGAGAGAAGAATTCTAGTAGGATGATGAAGTGCGGATGTTTTTGGTGATTCAGGGAAGGTTATGATGATCATTGGATCATGTCCAGTTAATGTTGGTGGTCTGCATTGAAGTTAGAGTTTGCATTTGAAGAATAACCACAGATATTGGTGTTCTTCTTAAGACTGGCCGACCGGATGTATTACACGTCTTGCATATGTTCTTGTAGGTGTTTTCCAACTTAGATGATTGTTCCTAAGTCGATGCCTTATATAAATAAGGGATTGTGAATTCATTTTGAAGTGTGTCTTGCGGTGATGAGTGTGTGGTAGCGAAGAGAAGTGTGAAAGGAAGAGCAGAAGTATTGGGCTTAAATGGAACTGATTCAAGCATGCCGAAGATGCTATTCTCCAGTTCATAAAGGTGATACTTATTCCTTTGTAGATAGTGTGTCTCTTGTAGGTAGTGAGCCTCTTGTGAGAAGTGTGCTCATGCAGTGAGCCCTAATTGGCATGTGCCATTTTGTTCTTTCTATTCTTCTAACAGAGAATACATTCTTGGGTTAATCACCCCGTGGTTTTTCCCTTAACTGGGTTTTCCACGTCAAAATCTTGGTGTCACGTGTGTTGATATGTTTCTGCTTTTGATTTGAATGCATTATGGTTCATGATTAATATTATGCTAATCACTAAAGAAGATTCAAGTGTTTAAAAAGTGAAAGTTTTGCACAACTGATTCACCCCCCCTCTCAGTTGTATGCTCTAAGTCTAACACTTTTTGGATCTAGATGATTTAAAAAATGTATATAGAAGCTATTCAAGAAAATTATTGTGACAAGAATATTCAATATCAATATCTAATAATACTTATTTTGTTATTCATTTTTTCATTATTTATACCAATTCTTATAATTTTGTATTAATAAACATAAAATGACCATTTTAAATCATTTGGTTGAGTTACATGTAATGTTAGTTAGGCTTGTATATATAGTCTCTTTTCATTGTTTGTATTATCTTCGATGTTACAATGATTGTGCTTGAATCGTTTAGGATATGACCAAATGTGGTGGAGTCTATAATCATAAAAAAGGATGTTTCTTTCTTCTTTTGACTCCTTTTCCATTTCATTTTACATGTTTCTCCTCTTTCATGTTCAAATGACAATAAATAATCATATTATGATTATCTATTAATAATTAATTGGTTGAATGCACAATTAAATATAACAAAAATAAGTAAATGCACTAATCCTTATAGGTATTGAGCACCACAAACATCATAGAATATATATTTAATTTAGACACCACCAAGCAGCTACTTTCTACACATTTCCCTAGGCATTTAAATCTTCATTTGTTTCTTGGACCTAACTACCACTTTGGAAGTTCTAATATTCAAAATCTCTCAAGGACTGTTAACAAAGTGGTGGTGCATTATATTATTTTGTAGTTAGTTTATTTAATTTATTTAATTATCTACACTTTGTTGGTGTGAATAGGGGTTTTACATATCTAGTTTCTCGTTTATAGTGTGAACAAGATACATTATCTAGCTATCTTTTAGTTAGGACCTATTCACACATGTTCACATGTTAAGTTGACTTAAGGTAGTAGTTATATGTCTAGATGTTTTTAGTACACATGTGAACTTATCCTTTAGTTGTCACATGTCATAGGATTATGACACTTTTCATAATCCTATGTTGTCCTATGTCTCACTTTGGTCTTTATAACCAAGGCTTCTTATTGTACTTGTATCATATTATGACATTATCTTTTGTATAGATTATTATTCTATCATGTTGATCTTCTTTGATTCTTGTGATTAGCTCTTAGGCATATTGATATTGGAATAACTACCTCCATAACTAATCCTAACATGGTATCAGAGTAGGAGATTGTCTAGAGTTAGTTCATTCTTAGAAGATCTAGGATTCTAATTTATTTTTTCTTTCTTGAAGCCAAGTATGCTCTTCTCTTGCATCCTTGGATGACCTAGAGAATCAAAAAGGTTGAGAGAAATAATAGTTTTGGGGGGATTTCTTCTTTGTGAATTTAAATTGTAGGTTTCGTTTGGTGTATTCTAGTACAAAACAAACCTTGTCATTGCATCTAGAAGGCTCAAGAGACAAATTTTGACATATAACAATTCATGTTTTGAAGTCAGAAAAATTTTGTCAATTTTGGGGGATTTTTGAAGATTTTGAATCTGTACCATACATATTTATGTGTGCAAAAGGTAATTAATTTTAGCAAAGGGAAATACTCCCCCTTACAAATTTATTGTTCCATTTGTGGGCCAATCTTCCTTTCTACAAGTTTAACATGCTCTATTAGCCCTGATCTAGTTTTTCAGGACACTTGGTCCCATTTTGGGATAACTTATTTTGTTCTAGGAAAGCCTATCCTATTTTCGACTGACTCAGCCCATGATCCAAGATTTAGTTCCTAGGCCACACTTATAGCTATTTTTGGTCCTGTTGCACCGAGCTTTCTATAGCCACCATCTCAGCTCCATTTCTGAGCTCTTGCTAGGCCCATTTTTTAGTCCCTGACTCATGATCTACTTGGCATTTTATTCATTCTAGCTCTCATTTTTGGGGTTTTCATTATCTGCCCCAACTCAGCCTCAGCATTTTTCTAGATCACCTTGCCCTAATTGACATCCTAGAAAATGGTCCTATTTTGTGGACTCTAGATCAGGTGTTCCAAATCCTGCACCAGCTAAGTTTTGGCCTTTGAAGACATCTATCTGCCCTAGCACCACAGGTGACCTTCTTGTTCACCCCGAATGCATTGTCTAGAAATTGGACACTCTATCTAAAAAAAGGATGCACTATCCAAAAATTGGACACCCTATCCCAAAATGAGAGAACTTGTCCTCCAAGGCCATCAAGCTCATTTTATTGCTCTAAAGGGGGGGGTCATTTTATTTTTTCTACAACTTGCGCCTGGGGAGTCAGATTTTGGACTTCTTATAGTCATTGGAAAGGTGCTTCCACATAATTCACCATCTTGTAGGTGATTTTTCCCCAACTTGCTATATTTTTTTGGGATTTGCCTCCGAAATTTGTTTTGCTTAATTTTTTTGACATTTTTTGACAAGGCATAACTTTTGCCCACAATGTCAAAGTTGAGAAATTTAAAAAAAAAAAATTAGTAGAAAAATGCAAGAAATCCATTGGTACATGTAATTTTTGCTTTAAAATTCTTATTTTTGAGAAAATTGTCGTGTGTTATAAATAGTCAATTCAGGCTTCCAATTTGTCCAAATTATACTCCATCTTGTAATTTTTTTTTTGGGGGGCATATTTTATAGCATTATTTGTTATGGGGGGTTAAGTATTTTGTAGTTTTTGTCATTTATTTGAGGTTTGTAAGGCATGCTTGGTCTATGTCTTCATTTTCTACCTCATGACATTAACTCATTTCATCCTTCTTTTGGATATTGCATGCATCCATTGAATGCACTTTTTAATTTGTAAACACACTAAAATAAAGTATCACATATTGTACTTGTAGTTTGGGGATCTTGCACATCATGTTGTACCATTTTTATACTCATACTACTTTATAAAGTTCCATGGGGGGTTTGTTGTGTGCACCTTATTATTTGCAATCACAACCTTGTTTACCTTCATGTGAGTGTGCCTTATTTTTGCACACCCTTTTCTAGTTGTAGGTACTACTTTGTGCATCTTTTGATATTTATTCTTCACCTTCTTGCACTATATTGTGACACACGGTTTTAGTGGAAATGTCAGACCTCTCCCTTGTCAACATTATGGGGGGTATCATTTTGTTTGTGCTAATGCTTCCTTGGTTTTGCTTAGAGTGAGCTATGTATCTAGTTTTTGTTCCTATATACTGCATAGATGCAGTGGTTGGTTACCTATGCTTTTTGGTGAGATGAACACATGCCATATAGACAATCTTAGTTCTTGTTTATGGAGGAACTATTTTACCTTATTTAGATTATTAGAGTTCTTGAGACTATTGACACCTTTTTTTTACTATCAAATTGGTTGAGTAGTGCCATTGGGATCACTCATATAGATTGATGTGTCATTTGTATCTTCAATTGTCAGATTGGTTCAGTAGTTTCACTGGGGTCATTCATGTAGATTTGTGTCTCTTTGATCATGATATTTATCCTAATTTTAGTGGAGGTTGTTCAATATTATAGCAATTGTTTGCATCTTGTATGTGCTTTAGTGGAGTTCTTCATGTTCCTAATCTTTCTAGGACATCCTTTTGTGGAGGCTTCTTAGTCCTTCTCTTGCTTTATCTCCTATAGGGTGGTGTAGTCACAGTTAGGAGGGTCCACAAAGTGAACTATCCAGGTTGTGCAGCTAGAGTAAACACAATGAAAATAAATCAAAGATATAAAGCAAATGCAGATTTAGTCATTTAGTATATCACAGAATCCAAATACAAATCATCCGGCAACATGCGGGCTTACAATTAGGGCTCATGGGCCTGATTACAGAATATACACAAGATATATCTTTGAAGCTTCACTTGAAGAATTCCAATTATCCAAACTTGTAAACTATCAATCACTTAACCACTTTCCTAGCATCTACAATTTATATCATCTTCAGAACATAAGATTCCTTCGCATCAGCCAAGGAAGATCACAAACTCCAATGAAGATTTGTAATGTATGTACACAGGTAGGTCAGACCTAATCATGTAGAACTCTTCTGTAAATGAATGGAATTATGTGTGGATCTTAGGGAAGGTCGACCACGAACCAAACAACACTGAATGATGTGTCATTTAGCTCCACAAGTCGTGAAATTCTCTACAATTCTTCTCCTTTAGTTGATTATATGAGACTGTCGGGATGCTCTATTCTAAGAAAATAGTTGATCTTCTAATAGTGATATCTTACCAGTACCTGATCCAAATGATCTGAGATTTGGATATGATGTGTATGAATAAATCTAGATACTAAGTCTAGCTTCGTAGGGTCTAAAATACAATTGCGATAGCATGCAAACCAAAATATAGAAACTGCTATAGACTAAACTAACTGTACTGAACTAGAAACTAAAAAGAAACAAACTTAAATGCAAATGTTTTTGGTTGATGCAAGATTGCTCTTAAACCAGGGATGCTCCTACATCAGACATCTAGGGTTAATGAAAAAATTAATTCCCACACTTTGTCGGGGTTGGAGGAAAACCAAGACGATCCACCTCAGCCTGAGAAATCTAAGATGAGTCTTCTTCTGGTCTAGTTTTCCACTTCACAAGGTATTCTTTGTTTTGTTTTCCTCTGGTGCTACGTCCAACTCTGTTGTCCAAAATGTCTTCAATTTGTTCCAGTGCTTGTTGTGGTAACTACTTCTTCAAGTCCTCTTCAATCCTGTCACTGAACTCTGCATCATGATACTGATATAGGTCTACAATGTTACAAATAGGTGATATACCCAATGTCTCTAGTAACTCCACTTCATATGCATTTCCTGAATCAAACTTTCTAAGTATCACACATGGTCCAAACTTTTTCATCTTCAACTTGTTATATGTCCCAACTGAAAATCTTTCTTTTCTCAAGTATACCATCATTTCATCTCCAACTACAAATTCCTTGTGTCTTCTCTTCTCATCTGCTTGTTCTTTATACTTATTGTTCATCTCCTCCAAATGCATCTTCACCTAATTATGTACCATCTCCATATGTCCTACAAATTCTTCTGCTTCTGCACTTCTCTTATCTTCCATACTAATATCTCTCAACTCTATTACTCCTCTAGGGTTTACTCTGGTAACAATCTCAAAAGGTGTTCTTCTAGTACTCCTATTCACTGAGTTATTGTATGCAAACTCCACCTGTGAAAGAGTCAAATCCCAACTTCCTTGCTTCTCTCCAACCAAACATCTCAACAAGTTTCCCAAAATCCTATTTACTACCTTTGTTGGCCCATCAGTCTGTGGATGAAATGCAGAACTAAACTTCAAATCTATCTTCATCTTCTTCCAAAGTGTCTTCCAAAAATATCCAAGAAATCTTGTGTCTCTGTTTGAAATTATGCTCTTAGATAATCCATGCAATCTCACAATCTCCTTGAAAAATAGGTCAGCTACATGCACTGCATCAGTTGTCTTCTTACAAGGTATGAAATGTGCTATCTTTGAAAATCTGTCCACCACTACAAATATTGAATCATGTCCTCTTTATGTTTTCAGCAATCCCATTACAAAATCCATACTTATGTCTTTCCAAGGTTTCTCCGGTACTGTCAAAGGTTTATACAATCCAGTATTCTAACTATTCCCTTTTGCAACTTGACAAACTCTACAAATCTATACAAATTTGCTAACATCTTTATGTATTTGAGGCCAAAAGTAATTTTCACTTATCAAATTCACTATCTTATCAATGCCAAAATGTCTTGCTAATCCACCACTATGTTTTTCTTTGATCAAATTATCTCTCATGGAACTTCTAGGTATGCATAACTGATTTCCTCTTAACAACATATCTTCTTGAATGAAATAGTCCAACCACTTACTCCTATCTATCACAACAGGTTCCTTACATGCTTTCCAAGGTTCTACAAAATCAAGATCTTCCTCATACATGTTCTTCAATTCAACAAATCCTAACACCTCAACTCTCATTTCTATCAACAAGTTCCTTCGTCTACTCAAGGCATCTACAACTTTGTTTGATTTTCCACTCCTATGCTTCAACACAAAAGTATAACTCTACATGAATTCTAGCCATCTCATATGTCTTTGATTCAGTTTTCCTTGATTGTTCAAATATTGCAAAGCTTGATGATCTGTATACAACACAAACTCCTTAGGAAACAAGTAATTGTTAGGTTCAAGATAGACAATTGAGAGGGGGGGTGAATCAGTTGTCCCAAAACTTTCTTTCTATTAATCACTTAAATCCTCTTTGTAATTCATTAGCATAATAATAAGTCAATCATGGAAACATAATGCAACAATTCAAGAGCAGAAACACATTAACACATATGATGCTAAGATTTTAATGTGGAAAACCCGGTTTAGGGAAAAACCACGAGGTGACTAACCCAAGATTGTATTCTCTGTTAAAAGAATAAGAAGAACAAAATGGCATATGCCAATTAGGGCTCACTACCTGAGCACATTGCTCACAAGAGGCCCACTGCCTATAGGAGACACACTGTCTACAGAATGATAAATATTACATACTTGAACTAAAGAATAGCATCTTCACCATGCTTGAATCAGTTCCATTTAAGCCTAATACTTCTACTCTGCCTTTCGCTCTGCTCCTCTCACCACACTCTCATCTCCACTAGATACCTTTAAAATGACTTCACAACTTCTTATTTATATAAGACATCGAGTTAGGGATAATCATCCAAGTTGGCACAATTTATAGAGAAAATACAACTTGACTAATTACAAAAGGCCTCATGTGGATCATCACACTATCGGCCACATAGATCTGGGATTTAAATCTTCTTTTAGGAAAACTCCATGCTTCACAGAACATCTTCAAGATCATCTGCAGGATGTGTAACTCATCCGGTCAGCCAGACTTAGGAAGAACATCATCATCCAGAAGTAATTCTTCAATTACAAGCTCAATCTTCAATGCAGACCACCAACACAAACTGGACATAATCCAAAGACCTCCACAAGCTTCCCTGAATCACCAAGAACATCCACACTACTTCTGCTTACTAAAATCTTTCTCTCCTTAATCCGGAACCTCAAGAACATAGTTTGTCATCACTGTCATATTGGAATAGATGCTTGCAGACCTCCAGACCACGAACCAATTGAGTTGTAAATTCACATTGACTTCCTAAACACTCCACAAAATCTGCAGAACAAGATATTGCATTTTCGGATCTCATCGAACCTATCTGTGTCACTTTGTCACCTCTGAACATCTACCAGAACTAGTTTTACTCAAGTAGCCATATATTCTTCAGATCTTCATGCGGACCTCTCAAATCTTTACTGGATCATCTTAAGACACATATCTACAAACCCTTTGATGCATATCCTCTGATATTCATCTTAGCTTGGGATCTTTACCTTACTGTCTTCACTGTTCTTCTTTATTCCTGATAGGACTAATTTTCTCAATATTCTCAACATACAACTCATCCAATCCTTGACATCAATGCAACAGGAGTATGTTGACATCAATGAGAACACCGGTTAGACCCATACTTGTAACAATCTCC
This sequence comes from Cunninghamia lanceolata, assembly GCA_027924645.1. Classification (NCBI taxonomy): domain Eukaryota; kingdom Viridiplantae; phylum Streptophyta; class Pinopsida; order Cupressales; family Cupressaceae; genus Cunninghamia; species Cunninghamia lanceolata. The sequence continues at coordinate 10,861,393 of BSBN01000388.1, read as the reverse complement.
CCCTTTGTCATTGATGGCAACATATGATGTGAAAAACTATTTTTAACCATCAAGACAAGAACTTCTCCTCACTGACTGACATAACTCCCCCTATCAACAACAACCATTCACATGTCTTCTCTTCCTTTACTGTTCCCCCTTTGATCAGAAACCACTCTCTATTTTTCACATGTCTTCTCTCCCCCTTTGACATCAATGGCAAAGGGCACATACTTGCATCAATCAGAATCATACCAACTACTCCCCCTAAGTAACAGCTTCCCATAATCAATCCAAACCACAAGATATGACTGTGAGATCCACCAGACTGATGCACATCAGTGCACCTTAATTTAGAACTGGAGGGGTAATAACCCCTAACTTCTCCCTGAGATACTCAAAAGAGTCCTTAGGTAGAGGTTTAGTAAAAATGTTTGCAATCTAATCCTTGGAGGGTACAAAATCCAATTTGACTTTGTTCTTGTTCACTTGCTCTCTCAAAAAGTGAAACTTGATGGATATATGTTTTGTCTTTGAATGCAACATCGGATTTTTTAATATATTTATTGCACTTGAATTATCACAAAAGATTGTGATAGGTTCCTCATACTCCACTCTGATGTCTCTTAGCATTTTCTTCATCCACAATACTTGAGTACAACTACTTGCTGCTGCAATATATTGTGCTTTTTTAGTGGATAGAGATATTGCCTCTTGTTTCTTGCTTAGCCAAGAAACCAATCTTTTCCCCAAAAAGAATGCTCCACCACTGGTACTCTTCCGGTCATCCACATCTCCTGCCCAATCTGCATCTGTATATGCATGAAGAGAGAAATCATGATCTCTAGGATACCATAAACCATACTCAACTATCCCTTTTAGATATCTAAGAATCCTCTTGATTTCCATGACATGAGATTCTCTAGGATCAGCTTGGAATCTAGCAACAAGACCAACATTCATAATGTCAGGTCTAGTTTGAGTAAGATACAACAGTCCTCCAATCATTGACCTATACTTTTTCTGATCAACCTTAGGAGATTCATCATCTTTCCTCAATTTACATCTGGTTGCCATGGGAATACTCATTGGTTTTGAGTCTTCCATCCCAAATTTCTTCAACAATTCTTTCACATATTTGGTCTATGAAATGAAGATTCCTTTCTTTGTTTGAATGATTTGCAGACCCAAGAAGAAATTCATTTCCCCAAACATGGACATCTCAAATTCACTTTTCATTTGATTTGCAAAAGTTTTGCACATACTATCTCTTCCTCAAAAAATGATATCATCAATAAACACTTCAACAATTAAGATATTTTCATGATCAATTTTGAAGTACAAGTTACTGTCAGCAGTACATTTGTTGAAACCAATCTTTAAAAGATGCTTATCCAGTCTTTCATACTAGGTTCTTGGGGCTTGTTGAGTCCATACAATGCTTTCTTCAACTTGTAGACCATATCACCATGATCAGACAATTGAAATCCATCTAGTTGCTCAATGTATACTTCTTCTTCCAAGTCACCATTCAGGAAGGTAGACTTGACGTCCATCTGATATACTTTGAATTCCTTGAAGGCAACAAAGGCAAGAAATAATCTCATTGCTTGAATTCTTGCCACCAGAGCAAAAGTCTCTTCAAAATCAACTCCTTCTACTTGGGAATAACCCCTACAGACCAATCTGGCTTTGTTTCTGACTACTTCACCATCTTCATTTAGTTTCTTTCAGAAGACCCATTTGGTTCCAATCATATTCTTATTTCTAGGTCTGGGAACAAGATCCCAAGTGTGATTTTTCTCAATTTGCATCAGCTCTTCCTCCATTGCTTTAGTCCAGCCTTCATCATTGTATTCTTCACTCACAATTTTTGGTTCAAACTTTGAAATCAGACAATACTTTTCTGAGTCTTGGGCAATCTTTCTTCTTGTTTGAACACCTTTGCTTTTATCACCTATGATCTGATCTTCAGAGTGATTCAGTCTTACATACCTGGGAATTTTGAGACTTTCTTGCACTTCTATTTCTTGAATAGGTTCATTCAAACTTATCTCTTCTTCCCGATTCTTCAGATCAATCTAGATCTAAATTTTAGAAGGGGTTTGGACTTCTTGGACCAAAACATCATTTTGATCATCTTCATCATATTCATAAAATTTTGAGGGGTTTTCAATACCTTCATCAACCTTCACATTTGTAATTTCTATAATCTTTCTCAATCTCTTGTTATAACACTGGTATGCTTTGCTTTGATTAGAATAACCCAAGAATATTCCTTCATCACTTCTAGCATCAAATTTGACAAGATCTTCATCTCTTTTGATGTAACATTTGCTACCAAGGATTCTGAAATACTTCACAGTGGGAGTGATGCCAAACCATAGTTCATAGGGGGTCTTACCAATATTGCTTCTGATTTGTACTCAATTAAGAGTATAGACTACAGTGCTTACAATTTCTCTCCAGTAGATCTAAGGAAGATTTGCTTCCATCATCATGGTTCTAGAAGCTTCCTGGATGGTCTGATTCTTTCTCTCCACTACTCCATTCTGCTATGGAGTCCTTGGAGTAGACAACTGTCTTTTTATCCCATGTTTCTCACAAAATTCTATGAACTCACCAGATGTGAATTCTCCACCTTTGTCAGACCTAAGATATTTTATGTTTAATCTGGTTTCATTCTCTACCATAGATTTGAATATTTTTCATTTCTCAAGAGCCTCAAATTTCTCTTTTAGAAAAGTCACCCACATCATCCAAGAGTGGTCATCAATTAATAACATGAAGTATTTATCACCTTGCAAACTCCTGATTCTTGCCAAACCACATAGATCAGTATGTACCAAGTCCAACAGTCTAGTAGAAGACTATTCCTTACTTTTGAATATGACTCTGCTCTGCTTACCCAACTGACATTCTTTGCACAAACTATTAGTAGGTTTCACCAGTCTTGGAAGATCTCTTACAACCTGAGTGTTTCTTATCTTGATGATATTATCAAAATTCACATGACACATTCTCCTATGCCACAACCAACTCTGATCAATTTGAACAAATAAAAAACTTTTACCAGTACCAACCAAGTGGAAGATATTACCTTTTGTTTGAGTACTGGATGCAATCTCTATTCTAAAAATTTCAAAGATCTTACATTTTCCATTTTTGAATCAAAGATCATAGCCTTTGTCCACCAACTGTCCAACACTGAGAAGATTGTACTTCAGACCTTCAACATACATTACATTACTAGTTTTGTTCTTTCCATCAAAAGAAATAGTTCCTCTACCTTTGATTTTGCTAGCGGAATTATCACCAAATTTTACAACTCCTCCTTCATATCTTTCCAAATCTATGAACTTATTTTTATCACCTGTCATATGGTGGGAGCATCCACTGTCAATGACCCAGTCATCCTTTTCTTCAACTTGGGTAGCCAGAGCTCTTTCTACCATTTTATGATTGATAGATTTAGAGGGCATTAGATCTTCTTCCTTGATGGCAATAAACACCCAGTCACTTCCAGATTTGTTTCCTGTCTCTGATTAATCATCTATTACTCCTTCATCATCATCATCTTCATGAACATAGTAACATTTCTTTTGGAATCTTGATCTGTTTGGATTTTCTCTTGAAAATCTTTTTGGACACCTTGAGGCAAAATGACCAATCTTATTGTAGTTGAAACATTTGAAGGGCAATTTTCCTTCATACTTATCAGATCCTCTTGGTAGTCTTTTTGCAATAAGGGCTTCTAGTTGAGCAGATTCTACTTCATCTTCTTCCAGATCTTTTCTTGCTTTTTCATACCATGATGGTTTCTTTGAAGAGTTCTCTCTTGGATCAAACTTTTGTTTGCCTTTTACAGAGGCACTAGCTTTGAATGTAGATTTAGTCTTGGGGGGTGCATCTCCAAACTCAGCCAATTGAAATGCAACTAATTTTCCAACCAATTGATCTCTTGTGATATTTGAAAAAGATTTGAATTCTTCAATGTCAGCAACCTTGTATTTGTAAGAAGCAGGTAGGGATCTGAGAACTTTGGCAATAATCTCATCTTCATCCAAGATTCCACCAGCACATCTAATGCCACAAACGAGCTCATTTACTCTTTGCATAAATGTAGCGATATTTCCATCTTCACTCATCTTCAGGTTTTTGAATTTTCCTTTCAGGCTCTGTAGCTTGGCACATTTAACATACCTGTCTCCTTCATGTAGAAGTTCTAGTTTTTCCCAAATCTCATATGCAATTTTTAGATCTATAACATTTGTCACCTCTGAATCAGATAAGGCACTTAGAATAGCTTCTTTCACCTGAAGATTATTTTCAGCATCTCTAATTTCATCTATAGTTCTTAGACCATTATGTAGAGGAACATACTTCTTTGAAGTTATGATCCAATATTGCATTCCCATACATTGCAAGTGACATTCCATGCGGCTTTTCCAAAGAGTGAAATTGGTTCTGTCAAACCTCAGACTATTCTTCTTGTAGGAAGACATCCTAGATCTCCTCAAGTGGTTAAGCTCCTTTTAGAGGAACTTAGATATGATACAATTGTTAGGTTCAAGATAGACAACTAAGAGGGGGGGGTGAATCAGTTGTCCCAAAACTTTCTTTCTATTAATCACTTAAATCCTCTTTGTAATTCAGCAGCATAATAATAAGTCAATCATGGAAACATAATGCAACAATTCAAGAGCAGAAACACATTAACACATATGACACTAAGATTTTAATGTGGAAAACCCAGTTAAGGAAAAAACCATGGGGTGACTAACCCAAGATTGTATTCTCTGTTAAAAGAATAAGAAGAACAAAATGGCACATGCCAATTAGGGCTCACTTCCTAAGCACACTACTCATAAGAGGCCCAGTGCCTATAGGAGACACACTGTCTACAGAATGATAAATATTACATACTTGAACTGAAGAATAGCATCTTCAACATGCTTGAATCAGTTCCATTTAAGCCCAATACTTCTACTCTGCCTTTCGCTCTGCTCCTCTCACCACACTCTCATCTCCACTAGATACCTTTAAAATGACTTCACAACTTCTTATTTATATAAGACATCAAGTTAGGGATAATCATCCAAGTTGGCACAATTTATAGAGAAAATACAACTTGACTAATTACAAAAGACCTCATGCGGATCATCACACTATCGGCCACATAGATCTGGGATTTAAATCTTCTTTTAGGAAAACTCCATGCTTCACAGAACATCTTCAAGATCATCTGCAGGATGTGTAACTCATCCGGTCAGCCAGACTTAGGAAGAACATCATCATCCAGAAGTAATTCTTCAATTACAAGCTCAATCTTCAATGCAGACCACCAACACAAACTGGACACAATCCAAAGACCTCCACAAGCTTTCCTGAATCACCAAGAACATCCACACTACTTTTGCTTACTGAAATCTTTCTCTCCTTCATCCAGAACCTCAAGAACATAGTCTATCATCACTGTCATATTGGAATAGATGCTTACAGACCTCTAGACCATGAACCAATTGAGTTGTCAATACACATTGACTTCCTAAACACTCCACCAAATCCGCAGAACAAGATATTGCATTTCTGGATCTCACTGGACCTATTTGTGTCACTCTATCACCTTTGAACATCTGCCAGAACTGGTTTTACTCAAGTGGCCATAACTTCTTCAGATCTTCATGCGGACCTCTCAAATATTTACTGGATCATCTTAAGACACATATCTACAAACCCTTTGATGAGCATCCACTAATATTCATCTTAGCTGGGATCTTTACCTTACTGTCTTCATTGTTCTTCTCTGTTCCTGATAGGACTAATTTTCTCAATATCCTCAGCATACAACTCATCCAATCCTTGACATCAATGACAACATCGGTTAGACCCATACTTGCAACAGTAATGTCTCCACTTCTTCAAGGGTTCAATTATGGCATAGAACTCTTGATCATAAATTGAATATCTCCTCCTTGCATCATTCAACTTCTCATTAAAATATGCTACAAGTCTACCTTCTCAACTTACCACTACTCCTATTACATTCCCAGTTGCATCGCAATCTACTTGAAATACTTTATTGAAATCTGGTAATGCCAAAATAGGTTTCTCTGTCACTTTCTGCTTCAACAATTCAAAACTTTTATCTGCTCCTAATGTCCACTTAAAGTCTTTCCTGTCACCTCTCATTGTCTTTGTCATATGGTTACATACTGAACTAAATATTTTGATGAACTTCTAGTAGAAACTAGTTAATCCAAGAAATGATCTGACTTATCCAATGCTTTTCGATGTAGGACATTCAACAATTACTCTCACTTTCTCAGGGTCCATCTTCAAGCCTTTCATAGAAATCACAAATCCCAAGTATACCAATTCTTCCTTCTTGAAACTACATTTCTGCATGTTTATCAACAATTTCTCTTCTCTCAACCTCTGCAATACATGTCTTAGGTGCCACAAATGTTCTTCTTTGGTCTTACTTAAAATCAGAATATAATCCAAATATACAATAACAAACTTACCAAAGAATTTCTTCAAAACTTCATTCATCAATCTCATGAAACTACTCAGTGCATTTGTCAATCCAAAAGGCATCACTAACCACTCATACAATCCCTCATTTGTCTTAAAAGAAATCTTCCATTCATCTCCTTCTTTGATTCTGATATGATGGTATCCACTCTTCAAATCTATCTTTGTGAAATATTTTGGTCCACTCAAACAATCCATGATATCATCTATCTTAGGTAAAGAAAATCTATACTTAATTGTGATCTTGTTTTTTCTCTAGAGTTTATACACATTCTCCATTCTCCATCTTTCTTTGGTGCTAACACTATAGGTACTGCACAAGGACTCAAAATTTCTCTAATCAAACCCTTCCTCAACAACTTTTGTATCTATCTATTCAATTCTTCATTCTCTGTTGGTGTTATTCTGTGTGCTGCTTTGTTAGGCAAACTAGCTAAGATCCATATGGTGACTAATACTCCTAATTGGTGGCAATCCTTTAGGTACATTGTCTGATATGATGTCTTCATACTCTATTAGTAATTTAGTTATCTCCTCTGATTGTGATTCTTCAGTCTCCTTCAAAGTTTTAGGCTTCTTAGGGATCAAAGCATAAGACATATTCTCATGTTTCAGACCATCCAGAAAATTTCTTCCATCTACCAAACAGATTCTAGCATTCCCACATAATTCTCTCTTAGGATCATCTTCCAAAGGAATCAAAGTAATTACCTTTCTATTTTATGTTATAGTGTATGTATTCTTTCTCCCATCATGTATATCTTTCCTATCATACTGCCAAGGTCTACCCAACATAATATGACATACATCCATAGGCATAATATCACACAATACTTCATAATGATAAGATCCAATATGAAATTTCACCAAACATTGTTCACTCACCAATACCTTATGATCATCCTGAATCCATGTTATCTGATAGGGCTTAGGGTGTTTCAATCTTTCCAACTTCAGCTTAGTCACCATCTCCTCTGAAACTAGTGTTAGGAATTGCATGCAGAAGATATCAATTAAATGCAACTAAAGATTAAATAGAGGAATGAAAAATACACAGAAATAATAACAGTGAGAGACAATTTTTAATGTGGTTCACCCAAACTCAAGCTACATCCACCAACAGAGAGTCCAATATTATTATCTAGTAAATCAAACCGATTACAACCAACAATCCTTGCAACTCAATACCAGTGCAAATGCTACAATACAATATCAACATAAACCCTAACCCTTAGCTGTTTTTATCAAGACTTATGTCGGTTACAAAATAGGGTTTTTTTATGTAGGCTAATAGAAAAATAACTCCTGATGCCTTTTATAAAATAATAAAAGTCGTTTGAGGTTTCGGGGGCACTGCCCCTCGACCCTACCCTATATCGCGACAGGGAGCGTGCAAGGGCACTGCTCCTTAAACCGTTTTGGGGGCGCTACCCCCAAACCCCCCATTAAATAATTTGGGGGGAAACCATACTGATAAAAGTGAAGAAAATTTAACATCTGAGCCTAATTAGGCTCCATATAACAACAATCTCCCACTTGGAGACTGATCAGACTCCACAACATATTATCTCCCACTTGGAGACTAATCATAACACCGCTAACCCTGTAACTCCCATTGGAAATAAACACCCCAGACCCTATTGTTTGATTTTATTATTTTAAGTTTTAAATACCAACCAAAGCTAAAGAGGAGCTCAACTTCTCCCTTGTCACTGCCTTCGTAAATATATCCGCTAGATTTTCATCTGTATGTATCTTTTCCAGCTGTAACTGTCCATCATCCAACACCAATTGGATGAAGTGATACCTTAGCTATATGTGTTTGGTCTTTGAATGCAATGCAGAATTCTTTGTAATATGTATGGCACTCTGACTGTCTGTAAACAAATAACTGTTAGCCTATTATTTTCCCATTTCTTCCATGAAATATTGTAGCCAGATCATCTCCTTGCTTACCTCTATTGCAGCTACATACTCTACCTCCATAGACGATAAAGCAACCACCTTTTGTAACCTGGAGATCCAACTCACTATTGTCCCACCTACAGTAAAGACATAACCTGTAGTACTCCACCTAGTATCAATATCCCCTACCAAATCTAAGTCCACATAGCCTACTAAATCAGTATTAGAGCCCCCAAAACATAAATGTTTAGTAGATGTACCTCTCAAATATCTAAGAATCTATTTTACTGCATTCTAATGCTCCAATCTGAGATTACTCATACCTACTTACTACTCCTACAACATGTGCAATATCTAGTCTTGTGCATACCATGGCATACATTAAACTTCCTACATCTGAAGCATATGGTACCTTGGACATTTTTTCTTCTTCCTCTTATGTCTTAGGACACATCTCCTTAGTCAATATCAAATGACTAGGCAAAGGTGTGCTGACAACTTTTGCATTCTTGATATGGAATCTCTATAACACCTTTTCAATATAATCAGCCTGAGATAGAGTCAATTTCCTATCCTTCCTATCTCTACAAATTCTCATACCAAGGATTTGTTTTGTTGGCGCCAAATCCTTCATAGCAAATAATTTTGCTAACTATTGTTTTAACTCACTTATGTGATCCATGTTAGACCCCGCTACAAGCATGTCATCAACATATAAACATAAAATAATGTAGCTGTCATTATCCAACCTCTTAAAATAAACACAATGGTCAGAATTACACCGGCTATAGCCTTTCTCAGCTATAAAACTATCAAATTTCAAATACCATTGTCGAGGTGCTTGTTTCAAGCCATATAAACTCTTCTTCAATCTGCACACCAATTTCTTCTTACCTTTGACTTCAAATCCCTGTGGTTATTCCATATATATCTCCTCCTCCAAATCACCATGGAGAAAGGTAGTTTTCACATCTAGCTATTCCAAATGTAAATCTTCAGTAGCCACAATACTTAAAAAACTACGAATAAAAGTCTTCTTAACAACGGGAGAAAAAATCTCATCAAAATTAATAACTTTTTTCTGTACAAATCCTTTTACAACTAACCTAGCTATAAATATTTTCTTACCTCCATCTTCCTCTTTCAGCCTATAAACTCATTTGTTTGGTAAATCTTTTTTACCTACAAGAAACTTACATAATTCCCAAGTCTAATTTTTCAGTAAGGAGTTTATTTCTTCTTTCATTGCAAGCTCCCACTGAACCTTTGTATCCACCTACATAGCTTCATCATACCCTTCCAGTTCACCAGCATCTGTTAACATAATAGAATACAAAGAGGGAGAAAACCTTTCAGGAGGTCTACTTAGCCTTGTTGAACATCTAACATTCACTAGAGTTTGTGGTATTTCTTGTTACTATTGCGGAGCATGAGGAATCACTAGAACATCACTATTTGGAGTATCATCCAGCACCACATAATCTTTTTCTTTCTTCTCATGTTGTTGCAATTGATCTTTGCACAACACCTTATTGAATACATCCCTGCTTCTCACAATTTTAAGATTTTCAACATCCCAAAGCCTATAACCAAATTCATCAATGCCATATCCAACGAAGATACACTTTTTTAATTTTGCATCTAGTTTGGTTGTATTTTCAGAATCTACATGTGCAAATGCTTCACATTTGAAGGTTTTGAGAAAAGAATAACTCACTTTCTTACTTGTCCATGCTTCCTCTGGAATACCATAGCCCAAAGGAATTGAAGGACCTTTATTAATTAAATATACAGTGGTATTAACAGTCTCTATCCACATGTTTAAAGGCATGCCAACATGCAATCTCATGCTCTTTGCATGCTCCATTATTGTCCTATTCATGCGCTCAGCCACTCCATTCTCCTGTGGAGTCCTTGGAACTATTTTATGCCTACAAATTCCATTAAAGGAACAATAATCCTCAAATTCTTTGCTGCAATACTCACCACCATTATCAGATCTAAGACATTTTAATCTTTTAACTATCTCATTCTCAACCAAGCTTCTCCATTTCTTAAATGTTTCAAATACATCAGATTTCTACCTAAGGAAATAAATCCAAACCTTCCTAGTTGCATCATCTATGAATGTAACATAATACTAAGAGACACCAAGAGAAGATACTAAAACAATCCCCATACATCTATATGCACAAGCTCCAACTTTTCATCTTTCTTTTGCTTCCCATCCTTGAGAAAACTAACTCTCTTTTGTTTACCATACACACAACTTTCACAGAAATCCATATTAATACATTTTAGACCTAGTAAAACTTTCTTAGAATGAAGTACCTTCATACCTTTTTTACTTATATGCCCAAGTCTATTATGCCATAGTGTTGTCTTAGAACCTACAACAATTGTTTTAGTCTCTTCCTACGAACCCGTAGCAACTATTCCTGAACCTATTTATTTTTTCTTTGCTACAACTAAAGTAGAAGGAATAGTATGACCTATACAAAGATATAAGGTGCCTACTTTGACACCTTTTTCTACTATTAAGGTACCTCGTGAAACCTTCCAATTTTTATCATTAAAAGTAACTTACAACCTTCATCATCTAGATGCCCTGTTGAAATTAAATTCCTACTTAACCTTGGAATGTGTCTTACCTCTTGTAGTAGCCAATGATTTCCATTCTGCAACTTAATATTAATTCTTCCCTTTCCAATAATCTAACAAGGTCCATTATCTCTCAAATAAACGAGCCCAAAATCCCCTTGGACATAATCAAGAAAATAACTTCTATGGGGCGTAGCATGAAATGAGGCCCCTGAATCTAAAACCCATGAATCATCAGTATTATCTAGGGAAAGAATCAAAGTATCATCTTCAGATTTATTACTTACCACATTTGCCTCCTTATTGCCTTCATGTTTGTCTCCTTCTTTATTCTTCTGAGACTAGCAATATTTCTTTAGATGACCTAGTTTCCTACAGTACTAGCAATCCTTCTATCCTCTAGATTGGGACCTCTTGTCCTTTGATTTTCCTCGTGACTTCCCATGACCTCTAGAACTTTTTCCTCTCTCCTTTGATCTGTCCCTGCTTTCTGCATTCAAAACACTACTTGATGTGGACCTTCCTAAGCTTTTCTATTGCATTTCCTCGCTAAGGATAACACTAAAAACATCATCAAATTTCAAATTATTTGAACTAGAGACAGAGTTACTTACAACCATTACCAAGTTATTCCAGCTTTCTAGCAAAGAACATAAAACCAAGAGAGCCCTCATCTCTTCATCAAATTTCACTTTTACAGAAGTTAACTAACTAGTAATCATGTATTAAACTCATTTAAATGATCTACCACAAATCCACCTTCAATTATTTTTAGATTAAACAAACACTTCATGAGAAATACCTTATTTGAGGCTGAGAGTTTTTCATACAATTTAGCCAAAGCTTTCATTGGTTCAATTTTTGTCTTCGCTTCTATTATATTGAATACCATAGATGGTGCCAGGCACAACTGAATGGTTCCCAGTGTCTTTCTATCTAGAAGTTTCCAATCCGAGCATCAATCATTGCTGCCAATTTCTTGGCTATTCCTTCCAACTACCTTCATAAATCCTTCTGATAGAGATAATCCTCCATCTACATCTTCCATAACTGATAGTTCTGCCCATTAAATTTATCTACCGTCAATTTTCCCCCATCTACCATTGTTCCAACTTAACCGTGAAACTCCCACTCAACCGTGAGACCTTGTAGACGATAATCAAACACAACCTGCTCTGATACCACTTGTTAGGAGTTGCATGCAGAAGATATCAATTAAATACAAATAAATATCAAACAAAGGAATGAAAATTACATAGAAATAATAAATAGCAAGAGATAATTTTTAACATGGTTCACTCAAACTCGGGCTACATCCACCAACAGAGAGTCCAATATTATTATCCAGTAAATCAAATTTATTACAACCAGCAATCCTTACAACTCAATACCGCTACAAATGCTACAATACAATATCAATGAAAACCCTAACCCTTAGCCATTTTTATCAAGACTTATGTCAGTTACAAAATAGGGTTTTTTATGTCGGATAATAGAAAAATAACTCCCGAAGCCTTTATAAAATAATAAAAGTTGTTTGAGGTTTTGGGGGTGCTGCCCTTGAATCCCCGCGGGGCCATTGTCCCTTGACCCTGCCCTGTATCACAATAGGGAGTGCGCCAGGGGCGCTGCCTCTGGACCCTGCAAGGGACACTGCCCCTTGACCCCATCTTGGGGGTGCTACCCCCAAACCCTCATTAAATCATTTGGGGGGAAATCGCACTGATAAAAGTGAGGAAAATTTAACCTTTGAGTTTGATTAGGCTCCATATAACAACAATATCCTTCTTGGAGATTGATCAGACTCCACAACATATCAAGTAGGTTATCAGAACTACCACTATCAATTACAACCTTACAACATTTACCTCTTGATTTGCATATGGTTCTGAAAAAACTTTTCCTCTACGGCGGTTCCTCATTTGTCTCTACTTGAAATAGTGCTCGAGCCTCATCACAAGTGATTCTCCTTTCATAGGTTTACCAACTAAACTAGGTGATCCAACAAGTTTTTCTTCCACATAGGCTACTCTTCCACTATTCTCTATTATCTTTCTTGTACTCCCTTGATTACATTCAAATGCTCTATGTCCTTCTCCTCCACACTTAAAACAAGTTCCTCTAAATGTTCTCCTATTAGGTCCTCTTCCTTCTCTTCTGTATCCTTCACTCTGGTATGGACTAGGGTTTCCTCTACGGTAGAAATTTTTGTCATCTCTTCGGTATGCATTGTTATCTATGTCCTCCTTCTTGAATGTGTTCTCTTGTTTGTTCTACTCTGCATATGATCTCTCTCCTCTAAAAAATATTCTACCTCTCTAAAATTTACCTCCTCTACCTCTTTGTCTCTAATCATCCCTCTTATTCAACTTTTCTTCAATCTTCAAGGCAAACTGATATGCTTCTTCTAGTATTTTCATCCTTACCAAATTCAATTCTTCTTGAATGTTCAATCTCAGTCCATTGATGTATCTAGCTACTTTCTCCTTGCTTGCTTCACTATGCCCTGTCCTTATGATCATCTTATGAAATTCTTCAGTATACTTCTTCACAAAATTCTCCTTTTGTCTCAGGTTATGCAATCTCTTCAACAATTCCAACTCATAGTTAGTAGGTATAAACTAGTTCTTCAATTTTGTCACCATCCTATCCCATTTTGTAATCTTTTCTTTTCCTCTTCTATTTCTATCCAACTAAACCTTTTTCCACCATATAGCAGCATGTCCTTTCAACTTTCTCTTTGCAAATTTCACCTTCTCTGGATATTGAATTTATTCATACTCAAAGTCTTTTTCCAATCTTCTTCATCTCCTAGGGTTCAAATTGCCAGTATAGTTCGGTACATCAACTCTAGGTTTTTTCCAATCTTTGAAATAGCTCACAACATCTTGACTTGGTCTAATTCCTCTTCTTCTTCATCTCCCAGGGTTTCACTATTTTGATCACCAAATTGAAATTCTTCATCATCATCACTTTCAACATTAGGTCTAGGTGTAAGTCCTCTTCTCTGATCTTCTTCAACAACATCCAAGCGAACTCGCATGGTTTTCATCAACTCCATCATCTAATCCATTCTAATAGCCATTGTACCAGTAGTAGAGATTCTTCATGATAGCATTCTTCCTAGGATCAAGTGTAACTACCTCAAATTTGGTGATTGGGGTACAAGGTGACAACTGCCTCACAATCGGTGATCAGTTGCAATAGAAGTGACCTACCTCATATTTGGTGATCTATTCACAGCAAGATCTTACAGAATTCCTTCACCAACTTCACTCAATTTACTCCTAAATATTCAAACTCTCGCTTTAATACCACTTGGTGCAGTCATGGTTAGGAGGGTCCTGTTGTCACATGAAATTGTACCCTGCTGGAAGGATTTCCAAGCATTCCAATGACACAATGGAAATGATCTCAAGGTGTGGGACCCTGCTCAGAGAGATCAGACCTTCAGAGAAGGCCGACTTCCTTGCCTGATTATCACCTAAAACTATTAAATTTTTGAGGGGAAAAGGGAGAAGGAAAAGATTACATTGAAAGTGAAAACAGAAAAACAAACTTGAAAGAAAAGGGTGATGCACCAGACAGATAAAAAGAGACTTCCACAACATTGAGAAAATACACAATATGATTAGATACAACAAGTAAAAATACACAGATTAGATTATTCTAGCAGAGGTAAGGTGCAATAGGGTTGAGAGGAAAAAAGACATTCACATAAAACCTCATGCAGATTCACACAGAAACTAGAAATCAACAAAGGAGGTAAAATAACTTGCATATATCCAATGAAAAGGCAAGGTTACAATATATGAAAGAGCTCTATTTGGAAACAAAAGAGCTTGTATGCCAAAAAGTTCTAACAACATTTACATCATAAGCCTTAGCTTATATAGCATTTCAACCTAACCTAAGTTAGTTACAAAATTTGCTCAGAGAGATGCCACCAAAAATATCTTTGAAGAGATGTCCCAGCTGCAAGGAGTAATGGTGTCAAATATCTGGAATTGATGCAGATGGAAGATATTTTCAGTCTTCAATGCAAGCTGTTGCATCATCAACCTGCTCCCCTGAAATGGTGGAAGATATTTTGGTATTAAATGCGAGCTACTTCCATGTCTATCCTCAACCATGACTGTATGCAGCATCTGAAACAAGGTGGTGGAGAGATATCTTTTGATCACCAATGTGAGCTGCTTCCTCTTTGTGTAGCAATGAATGCGAGAAATATCTGCATCTGCCCCAAAATGGTCACTGAAACGTCCCTTCAGTAAATATGCAGATCCGGACTCGAAATTGAAAAGTGAGAGTATTCCTTAGAAAAAACCCACCGTATGAAAGAGGAGGCAAATACATGCATTTTTGCCTCTTGCACCATGTCAAAATTCACCAGGACGGAGGAGGCACAGGTGGTCAGAGCTTCAGTTAACCACCTAAAAATATCACCCTGCATCAGGCCTTTTGAAACTACTTTTGGCGCTTAAACTTCTGATGAGGGATATGATGGTGATGTCACCATCATGGGCGAGCCTTGTTAAAACATGACAGGATGGCATCATCATCATATCAGGGTGATATTTGGAAGGTAGGGTGATATTCGCATATCGGAGTGATATTTGGATGAAGGGTGATATTACAAATATTGGGGTGATATTTGGACGAAGGGTGATATTGCAAAGATAGGGTGATATTCAGAAATCTGGGTGATATTATAAAGATAGGGTGATATTCGAAAATCGGGGTGATATTACAAAGATAGGGTGATATTCAGAAATCGGGGTGATATTACAAAGATAGGGTGATATTCAGAAATCAGGGTGATATTATAAAGATAGGGTGATATTTGGAAAATGGGGTGATATTGCAAAGATAGGGTGATATTCAGAAAATCACCCGATGTTAGAAATATCACCCCCCCTTTTTGGAAAATCAGGTTGGAATATGACCGTACATAACTTCCTTATTTTAATGAATTTTAGGGCGATGTAAAAAGCAAACTTGCCTTCTTTTTCAAGCTCTTTCACATGGTAAGATTCTTCAGGTGAGCCTCAGAACTTGAGATTTGAGCCCAGTCTTTTAGATCACAAATATAGCTTAGATTGGGGATATGCACACCGACTGATGCTGCTTGAACTATTTGACTCCTACTAGAGAAAAATAGGTCAACAATTTGGTGACTTCTATGGGATGTTTGCTTGCTAAACATGAGATTAGTGGCCTTAAGCATCCATTAGGCATGGAGTCAAGGCTAGGAAACTGGAACCTGCCTCCAAAACACAAAAAAGGGGAAAAGGGCTGCATTCTTCTAATGACAATGCAGCCTATGCAGAAGCACTTAGGAAAAGGGAAAACTAAAACAGAAAGGAAACCTACTCTGATCCTAATCTAACCAGTTAGAGGAGACCTTAAACAAAGCCATTAACTGATTCTTGAAAGTAACTACCCTTCCTTAATAATTTACAATGTTTCTCATGCATGTGGGCAGTTAAAAAGAGGTGAGGGAGGAATGGGTATATGACAAATTGATAAAACACCTCCCCCAAAATGGAGATAAACTCACCTATACACCTGGATTGGTTGTTGATGTTGCTAACTTGTGGTGAATAAATGTGCTAATCCCATTCATCTTGATGTTCAACTTCACGCTTAGAAGTAAGCATGACAAGTGGTGACTTCTCCTAATGTGTCTTCAGGTGGGCTAGATGCCTGATTGGGCATCCCCTTGAAATGACATGCAAATCAACATAGTTGATCTCATATCTTTGCTCTGATTCTTTCTCTTCTTGCTGGTCTAAAAACCCAAGCTCTTCATTTGGTATGATGGTGTCCTCCATTTGACTCTCGTGTTGCTCTTGTGTGTGAAACAACTGAGTTGGGACCTCATGGCTTTCTCCTTCTTCCTTCAAAGAAACCAAGAAGGCTGATATAATGCCATCATGGTTGCATTCTTCCTCCCCTGTTGGTCTAAAAACCCAAGCTCTTCATTTGGTATGATGGTCTCCACTTCATGAATCAGATGCTCATGATTTTCTGACTTAAGCTCAGAAAATGAGCCATGCACATGCTCAAAAGAGAAGACCTCTCCACCAAGAAGCTGATATCCCTGCCTTTTCTTACATGCCATCAACTAACAATCATACTCACTGCGTCCAAGTTGTTCTAGGTCTGTTAGTAGCTTGCTTTCATCATCATTTTCAATGTGGCTGGGGAAATCATCCAACAAGGCAACATCATCTGCTTTCTAAGTAAATTCAGCAATAGCCTCCATCATAGTACACTCATCCGAGAAAAGAGCTTCCTCCTAGTCTTCAAGGGCTGGAAACTCACTGCCATGCTGGGCCTCCATGCATAACAAGTTATCATTATTTTCATTGGTCTCTTGTTGCTGCATATCCACAACAAGCCGTTCATACTCTTCTTCTTCAACATACTCAAGTAGGTCATGAAGTAGGGTAGAAACATCCACCTCTATAGTGATCTTTACAACTTCTTCTGCTAGCTGGATACTAGAGCATGTTTCCATTTGGGTGTTTGGTGGAGGGTCTTCACAGGGTGAAAAAGATGGCCCCTTCCAACTTGGAACCTTAAAGGCAGAAGGCTGCCTGAAACTTGGAACAATGATAGTCTTGGACTCTACAACTTTTTCCTCTTCCTGATTTTGAATTGGTATGAGAGGATTGGCCTTTACAAGGTTTGGCACTATGTAACCAGGATGCTTGGTCCAAGAAGGCTACCATGATAGAGAAGTTTGAGCCACTTTCATAGATTCACTTTGGTTTTAAGGATGGGCTTGTTTGAAGCTAGGAACAGGCTCTTGTGAAGGCTGAGGGTCTCTAAAACTTGGGATTTGAGAATTGGGAAGTGATTTTGGAGGTGCAGATGAATTATCCTACTTGAAGCTTGGAATGTTAAATTTCTGGGCTTCTTCAGTAGTAGACTGAACAGGTGTCGTTCTTGCGGTAAGGCTTTCCTGAAAAACCTCTCCCTGCGCTTCTTGCTACTGGCCATGTTTTAGCATTTCTATAAATTCATTAGCCTCCCCTTTTAGATTTAGGTACAACCTCTCAAGACCATACAAGCTTATGATGTTGAGGTCATAAAAATGTTGAGGCTGACAGTACCCTGCTTGTCTTTTTTCATTTTCCAAAAGTTTGTCAAGCTTTAGGAAATTGTTCATGAGCTCATTGAATGCATTAACATTCTCACAGGCCATATTAGGGGTAGGAGGAAGGTAAGAATCATGAGGATGCTAATATTCTGCAGTGACAAGGCTGTATGGCATAAAATCAGAGGCATTTGGGGCCTGGTATCACTGATATGGGGGCCAAGAGCCTGTATTTGGATTAGGGGTAGGGGAATAGCCATGATTCCCATAAAATTCTGACATTCTATAGCATCTGAATGTTGGATAATCATAAAAATGTTAGAATAAGAGGAAAATAGGACTGCAACCAAAGAGAAACTGGATACATACTAGAGAGGGAGTCGCCAGGTGATTGAGATGCTTGTAGAAGCTGAATAGACCAGGAAAACCACCAGAATCCTGATCCTTGATGCAATTTTAAATGCTTGGGTTGCTTTCACCAGTAAATTTGTTTAATAGAATAGCTATGGTGTTGAATATTGCCTCTAAAAGCTGGTAATACTAGAAGAAACACCAAATCTTTTAGCATCTTAATGAGAAGTTCATTTAACTGGTCCCACCAGGTTTGCCAGAAACTGTTGTCACATGAAATTGCACCTTGCTTGGAAGGATTTCCAAGCATTCCAATGACACAATGGGAATGATCTCAAGGTGTGGGACCCTGGTTAGAGAGATCAGACCTCTAAAGAAGGCCAGCTTCCTTGCCTGATTATCACCTAAAACTACTAAATTTTTGAGGGGAAAAGAGAGAAGGAAACGCTTATAATGAAAATGAAAACAGAAAAACAAACTTGAAAGCAAAGGGTGATGCCCCAGACAGATAAAAAGAGACTTCCACAACACTGAGAAAATGCACAATATGATCAGATACTGCAAGTAAAAATACACAGATTAGATGATTC
The DNA here is from genome assembly GCA_027924645.1 of Cunninghamia lanceolata. Classification (NCBI taxonomy): domain Eukaryota; kingdom Viridiplantae; phylum Streptophyta; class Pinopsida; order Cupressales; family Cupressaceae; genus Cunninghamia; species Cunninghamia lanceolata. Next base: position 10,842,325 of record BSBN01000388.1, on the reverse strand, counting down.
TAGCAGAGGTAAGGTGTAATAGGGTTGAGAGGAACAAAGACATTCATAGACAACCTCATGCAGATTCACACAGAAACTAGAAATCAGCAAAGGAGGTAAAATAACTTGCATATATCCAATGAAAAGGCAAGGTTACAATATATGAAAGAGCTCTATTTGGAAATAGAAGAGCTTGTATGCTAAAAAGTTCCAACAAAATTTACATCATAAGCCTCAGCTTATATAGCATTTCAACCTAACCTAAGTTGGTTACAAAATTTGCTCAGAGAGCTGCCACCAAAAATATCTCTGAAGGGACATCCCAACTGCAAGGAGTAATGGTGTCAAATATCTGGAATTGATGCAGATGGAAGATATTTTTAGTCTTCAATGCAAGCTACTACATCATCAACCTTCTCCCCTGAAACGGTGGAAGATATTTTGGTATTAAATGTGAGCTGCTTCTGTGTCTATCCTCAACCATGACTGTATGCAGTGTCTAAAACAAGGCAGTGGAGAGATATCTTTTGATCATCAATATGAGCTGCTTCCTCTTTGTGTAGCAATGAATGCGAGAAATATCTGCATCTACCCCAAAATGGTCACTGAAATGTCCCTTCAGCAAATATGCAGATCCGGACCTGAAATTGAAAAGTGAGAGTATTCCTCAGAAAAAACCCACCATATGAAAGAGGAGACAGAAACATTCATTTTTGCCTCTTGCATCATGTCAAAATTTGCCAGGATGGAGGAGACACAGGTGGTCAGAGCTTTGGTCAACCACCTAAAAATATCGCCCTGCATCAGGCCTTCTGAAACTGCTTTTGGCGCTTAAACTTCTGATGAGGGATATGATGGTGACGTCACCATCATGGGCGGGCCTTGTTAAAATGTGACAGGATGGCGTCATCATCATATCGGGGTGATATTTGGAAGGTAGGGTGATATTTGCATATCAGGGTGATATTTGGACGAAGGGTGATATTACAAATATCGGGGTGATATTTGGACAAATGGTGATATTACAAATATCAGGGTGATATTTGGACGAAGGGTGATATTCAGAAATTGGGGTGATATTGCAAAGATAGGGTGATATTTAGAAATTGGGGTGATATTATAAAGATAGGGTGATATTCAAAAATTGGGGTGATATTACAAAGATAGGGTGATATTCAGAAATCGGGGTGATATTACAAAGATAGGGTGATATTTGGAAATCGGGGTGATATTACAAAGATAGGGTGATATTCAGAAAATGGGGTGATATTGCAAAGATAGGGTGATATTTGGAAAATCACCCGATGTTAGAAATATCAACCCCCCCTTTTTGGAAAATCAAGTTGGAATATGACCCTACATAACTTCCTTATTTTAGCAAATTTTAGGGTGATGTAAAAAGCAAACTTGCCTACTTTTTCAAGCTCTTTCACATGGTAAGCTTCTTCAGGCGAGCCTTAGAACTTGAGATTTGGGCCCAGTCTTTCAGATCACAAATATAGCTTAGATTGGGGATATGCACATCGACTGATGCTGCTTGAACTATTTGACTCCTACTAGAGAAAAATAGGTCAACAGGTCCACAAAGTGAACTATCTAGGCTATGCAGCTAGAGTAAACACAATAGAAATGACTCAAAGATATAAAGCATGTGTAGATTCAGTCATTTAGTATATCATAGAATCCAAATACAAATTGGCCAGAAACATGTAGGCTTACAATTAGGGCTCACATGCCTGATTACATAATATACACAAGATATGGCTTTGAAGATCCTTCACAAAGAATTCCAATTATCCAAACTTGTAAACTATCAATCACTTAACCACTTTCCTAGGCATCTATTACATCAATTTATATCATCTTCGAAACATAAGATTCCTCTACATTGGCCAAAGAAGATCACAAACTCCAATGAAGAGCTGTAACATGTGTACATGGGTAGGTTAGACCTAATCATGTAGAACTCCTCCACAAATGAATGGAATGATGTGTGGATCTCAAGGAATGTCTATTACAAGTATGGGCCTAACCAGTGTTGTCATTGATGTCAACATACTCCTGTTGCATTGATGTCAAGGATTGGATGAGTTGTGTGCTCAGGATATTGAGAAAATTAGTCTAATCAGAAATAGAGAAGAACAGTGAAGACAGTGAAGCTCTATGAACTGAAGATCCTAGCTAAGATGAAGATCAGGGAATGGGCATCAAAGGGTTTGTAGATATGTGTCTAAAGATGATCCAGTCAAGATTTGGAGAAGTTATGGCCACTTAAGTTAAATTGGTTCTAGCAGGTGTTCAGAGGTGACAGAGTGATACAAATAGGTCCAGTAAGATCTAGAAATGCAATATCATGTTCTGTAGATTTGATGGAGTGTTTAGGAAGCCAATGTGAATTGAAAATTCAATTGGTTCATGGTCTGGAGGTCCGCAAGCATTTATTCTAATGTGACAGTGATAAAAGAATGTGTTCTTGAGGTTTTGGATGAAGATGAGAATGATTTTAGTAGACAAAAATGGTGTGGATCTTCTTGGTGATTCAGGAAAGCTTGTGGAGATCTCTAGATTGTGTCCAATTTGTGTTGGTGATCTGGATTGAAGATTGAGCTCGTAATTGAAGGTTTACTTCCAGATGATGAGCTCTTCCTGATCATGACTGACCGGATGGTTTGCACATCTTACGGTGATCTTGAAGATGTTCTGTGAAGCATGGCATGTTCCTCAAAGAAGATTGAAGTCCTAGATATGTGTGGCTGAATATGTGGTGATTCACATGAAGTCTTTTGTAATAAGACAAGTTGTATTTGTGTATTTGCTCTGTAATAAAATAAAGTGTATATTGTGCCGACTTTGATGACTATCCCAAAGTCGATGTCTTGTATCAATAAGAGTTGTGAAGTCATTTCAAAGTAAGCAGGCAAAGATGAGAATGTGGTAGAGAGGAGAAGAGCGAAAGGTAGAGCAGAAGTGTTGAGCTTAAATGGAACTGACTCAAGCATGGTAAAGAGGCTATTCTTTAGTTCAAGTATGTAATATTTATTATTTTGTAGACAGTGTGTCTCCTGTAGGCAGTTGGCCTCTTGTGAGTAGTGTGCTCGGGTAGTGAGCTCTCATTGGCATGTGCCATTTTGTTCCTCTTATTCTTTTAACAGAGAATACAATCTTGGGTTAGTCACCCCATGTTTTTTCCCTTAATCAGGTTTTCCACGTTAAAATCTTGGTGTCATATGTGTTAATGTGTTTCTGCTCTTGAATTGTTACATTGTGTTTCCATGATTGATTTATTATTATGCTACTGAATTACAAGAAGGATTTAAGTGGTTAATAAAAGGAAAGTTTTGGGACAACTAATTCACCCCCCCTCTTAGTTGTCTGTCTTGAAACTAACAAGGTCAGCCACAAACCAAACAACATTGAATTATGTGTCATTTAGCTCTACAAGTTGTGAAATGCTTCACAATTCTTCTCCTTTAGTTGATTATCTGAGACTGTTAGGATGCTCTGTTTTGAGAAAATAGTTGATGTTCTAATAGAGATATATTACTGGTACCTGATCCAAATGATCTGAGATTTGGATATGATGTGTATGAATGAATCTAGATGCTAAGTCCAACACCATGGGGTTTGAAATGCAACTGCGATAGAATACGGACCAAAATATAGAAACTACTATTGACTAAACTAACTATATTGAACTAGAAACTGAAAAGAAACAAACTAAAATGCAAATGCTTTTGGTTGATGTAAGATTTATCTTGAACTAGGGATGCATCAAGGGGATATCTATTGTATCTTTATGATGGAAGTAGTCCTTTTTGGAGTCATGTTGAGTCATCATTCCTTTCTTCCTTCACTTTTATTTGCTTCCTTACATGTTTTCTCTCTTTTGGGAAGGAGTTTTTCCCATGAGGTTTTCTCCTTTTCTTCACTTGTGAGATATCTTTTGTACATGGGTACCTAACATGGATTTGTTACTAGGACCCATATTTTCATATTTGTATTTGTTTACTTCTCCCTAAGTTGCACTTAAGGGGGTGTTGGTGTGAACAAGGGTTTTTCCTATCCGATTTCCCCTTCATAATGTGAATAGGGTACATTATCAAGCTAGTTAAAAGTTAGGACATGTTCACACATGTTCATATATTAAGTTGACTTAGGGTACTAGGGATATGTCTAGATGTTTTTAGTACCCATGTGATCTTATCCTTAGTTGTCACATGTCAGGATTATGACACTAGGATTATGATACTTGTCATAATCATGTTATTCTATGTCTCACCTTGGTCTTTATGAACATGATTCTCATTGTACTTATATCATATTATGACATTACCTTTTGTATAGATTATTATTATATCATGTTGATCTTCATTAATTATTGTGATTAGCTCTTAGGCATCTTGATCTTGGGATAGCTACCTCCATAGCTAATCCTAACACACTTGTGATAGGATAACTTTTCTTAGGTAGGTATATGATTAGATAGGTTATACTTGTATCATGTGACTTGTACTTTTCTTGTCTAGTCAAGAGGTTATGCACACATGTGACTACATCTCCTTTATCCAACATCTGTTATATATTTACATCTCTTGGTGGTGTATCCTATAAATACCCAACTCTTGCTCTCATATGAGAATCCAAACTAGAATCATTATATATTTGCATCATTTGATAGAATATAATTATTCTATAATTATGGGTCTTTTATGTGAATTCATTAAATTCTTTTGATCTTGGTAGCTACCTTCATAGCCAAATCTTACATGATATCAGAGCTTGAGGATTTCTTCTTGTTAGTTTTTTTGAGATCTAGGTTGTAGATCTTGTATTTTCTTGTAACTTTGACTATGCTCTTCTCTTGTATCAAATGATGACTTGGATACGTAGAAAACAATTAATAGAAATACTAGATTTTGGGGGGATCATTTAGTGTATTTATATTATAGGTAAATTTTAGATCTTGATGGAGTAAATTTGAGTTCACCATTGATTCATGAGATCTATGAAAGTAATTTTTTATTTTTTATTGCATTCAAATTGGATATTGCAGGTTAGATCTACATGGGTTTGAAGGAAGGATTTTTTTTGGGCATCTATAAATCAGTCATCATTCATAGTATTTTGGGGTAAAATCGGCCTTGCAATTGCGTCTAGAAGGCCAAAAGTCTCTAAGATTAACTACCAATTCATTAGAATTAGATAGATTTACCTTGACCCCTACAAAACATTCCCCTACCTAGCCATCTAATGATCTTGTACAATTCATACATGAAAGAGAATATTTTACAGGAATTGGGGTGTTGGCATGTGTAGGCACAAGCAAGGTATAGGCATAATTTTCATATATTCCAATATTTTGTATAGCTTTTTATTTACTTAAGGGTGTGAAGGTACCTTTTCTATAGAGTACCCAATGGTAGATCCCAGAAAACTACCAAGCATGGGCCATTGTAGTCTTGATTGGACTAGGTAGTAACCATAGGTTCCATCATTGGAAATGTTTCCATAGTTAACCACAACCTTATACCTACCACTATCTTTGCTAACCTTAGAACAACTAATAAATTTTTCACCACCAATCAATACATCTTTCCACCTTAGAAATAATGCCTTGAATCACCAATCCTACAACCTAAACCCTTGCAAAATAGTTAGTATGGAAACATTTTCTACTTTAAAACAACTTACCATTCCTAGGTTCCATTTAATGTAGTATAAATAATGGTTTCCATGTCTAGATAGCCATTTTAATAGTACAAAGGTGGTTTTAATAAAACTAACAGTAATTTTGAGGACATAAAGAAATATTTAGTCATCTAAGAATATTCCATTTGTATGTGTTTGTTGATGTCAACATTATATCAACATGATATCAACATCCTTCTCCCCCAACTCCTACCCCTTATCCATTTGTATTTTGGTTTTGGCAGTTAGATTTAATAGGCTCCATTCATACACATTTTGGCTCCTTTATTCAAGCAATTTTTTTAATTTGATCATTTTTTGAAGAACTTCATAGTGCTATAAATAGTTCTTAATTTTATTATCTATTATTTTTTAGAAATTATATTCCCATATGTGATGATTACTAGTTCTTGTTTTAGAAACTTTTGGGGCTCCATTTGGGCTCATATGGTAATATTTTTTGGTGTAATTTTTTAAAGTGTATAATTCTTCATGCACTTCTCGTTATTGTGGTCTAATTTATCCCATTCTATTACAAGATTATACTTTCAACATTATGGCCTAATTTAGTATCTTTAATACATTAACATCAAGAACACTTTGTTGAATTGGCAAGTGGCAACTATAAATGCACTAAATATAAAGTCATCATCATAATTTTTTGGGTGGTCTCTTGATTTTGGGGAGTGTGTTGTGTTTGTTTTTAGTTCTTTTGTTGTGTGTTCTTACAATGGGAAAAACATGAGTTAAACTTCTAACTCTCAATAACTATTCAACATAGAAAATATTAGTATATAATTATATAAGGGGTAAAGGCTACACTAGCTATGTAAATGAAACTATTGTGGAATCTACTAGTGTTAGAGAAAAGAAAAAGTAAGAAAGACAAGATGATAAAGATATTGCTTACATTTTCTCATTAGTGTCTTTTAATTTATGCTTTCATCTTGAATCATGTACAACAACTAAGGAGGCTAAGATACTCTTAAAAACGTTGTATGGTAAAATTGACAAGATTAGGGGATATTAGATTGATAATTATTTGGTGAGTATTGATCCTAATAGTTTTAACCATGTCAAATACCACATCTTCAAGGTTAAACAACTAAGAATAAAACGAAAGGATTGTTAGAATGATAAAGAATATTTACAATTAATTTTAAATGTGTTATCTAAGCTTGGTTTTGAGTATTTGGTGTTTATTTATAGCTTTCATATCCATCAAATTTCGATTGGAGATCTATATTTTGTGACTGCCTTTGATGAATTTTCCAATCTTCTAATTCAAGAATAAACAAAGACAATTTAAATGGGCTTCATCAACTCTTTGAAGTCATATGCATTAATGACTAGTGAGCATAAGGGATAGAAAGAATTAGGGAATCTTGAAAACATAAATTATGAAAAAGAAAAGCCATAATGAGATAGAATAATTAGATTATGAGCCCTCTCCTTCACAATGGGAATCATTATAGAAGGAGAAGGTCAAGTGTGCATATTGCAAGAAATGAGGGCATGATGAATATAAATGTTATACAAAACACATTGATAAGTTGAAGCATATTCTATAGAAGAATCATATCAAATTGCCTTTAACTATGTTAGGGGGTTCATCTTCTTCTTCTTCTTCATGGTAAAAAAGATAGAAGGGCAAGGCATTTTTCATAGTTGTATATTCTATGTCATGGAGATGGATCCTTGATTTTAAAGGTTCACATCATATGGCTTCATGGCAAGGTATGTTCTCCTCATTTGACACTTGTTCTTTACCACATATTCTAATGGGTAGTAATGCATATATGTGTGTGTTTATGGAAGATGGTCTATTAACATGGGTGAGGGGTCATTCAATGATGTCATTTACATACCTTCATTGTCAACTAATTTCCATTCTATAGATTAGATCAAACATAGTGGGATAAGGAACAATGTTAAGATCACATTAGATTCTATTCTCATTCAAGGTTTGTAGAATAGTGACTTTGTTGCAGTTAGGAAGGTAGATGATCAATCTAGAGTTGACACATTCTCATATTATGGTCTCGATGTTCCTTCAGCTAATGTTCACACTTAGGCATCTACTTTGGATACTTTTTAGGAGGTACAATGTAGTCACTTAAAATTTCTAGTTCTATCATTGATTGAGGTTATAGAGGCATGTGTTATCATTCCATCTCATTCATATTCTACCATTGAGTCTAGTGTTGCTTCATCTACAACTTCTAGCAATTTAGTTTAGCATGACATTCATTATCTTTTAGAGATAGCTCCTTGGGATGAGTACTTGACAAAATTTATTAGGTTTATTTGTGAGTCCCTTCTTGCAAATTTCAAGGACACTATTTAGGACAACCATATCCTCTTTAATGACAATTCCATCATATATATTATCCCATTGGCTTATGATCTTGTTCTGCATCTATTTGAACAGGGTTTTGGATTACCACTTTCTAGAAGCAGATTCTAGTGAAAACATATGTTTTGATCTATCTTCCTAAATATTCCTTTTAGCCATGGGAAGATATCTTGCATACACTTTCATGTTTTTTTCTTCCTAATGGGAGGAACATTGTTTGGCATTGAAGGGTTCTCTTCAACATTCACTGTCAAGTATCTACCATCAGAGTAGGAGACTACACCTTAAGGAGGGCTTCATGGTCTTTCTTCTTATCTCTCTATTTGGAGGGATTCTCTATCTATCCTTGGGTGGACTTCTTTCTAGGGGATATTTTCCTTGCATGAGGTTTTATCCTTCCTAGTTCCTTGAGGGACACATTTTGTATAGAGGTATCTAACATGGCTACACATTTTTCAAGGTCCATCTTATCTTTCCTACCCACCTGACCTATATTCTTATTGGGCATGTTGGTGCATTATTTTATTTTTAAATTTAGTTTATTTAATTTATTGCATTGTATGCATCTAGGATAGGATAAACTTGTTTATGTAGATATCTACTTAAGTAGGTTGTACTTGCATCATATGAATTGTACTTTCCTTTTTTGATGGATAAGTTGTGCACACATGTGATTACATCTTTTTCATCCTGCATTGGTTATATATTTACTTCTCTTTGTGTGGTATCCTATAAATACCCACCTCTTACTTTCATATAAGAATCCAATCTATAATCATAGTATATTTGCATCATTTGATAGAATAAAACTATTCTCTCATGTCTTGGTTCCTTTTTATGCATCTATTGAAACTTCTTAAACTTGGGTGGCTACTTTCATATCCAAATATTACACAAACGTGCTATGACACCACCCTATCCTAGATTTCAAAAAAATTATAGTTATAGGTTGCAAGTTCATAGAGGATGTAGTCACAACCATATAAGAAGCCAACACAATAGAAGGATGAGCCTATGTTGTACAAATACAACTCCAATTGATTGAAGTTAATCACATGCTAATTAGTCTAGTTGACACAAAGTTCAAGGACATACTAAATAATAAACAAAAAAGACAAATTAAACCCCACTTTCCTTCTAACCTAGAACAAAAAGCGTTATTGCATTAAATAATCCAAAGACTCTACCTTCTACCTCTTTTCTTTTTTATTTATATAATTTTAATCAAGAGTATCTTATCAAATTCATTCAACTAATATTTTTTTTAATCCATGATTCAACTAATAATTTTAATACAACCAATAATTTTTTATTTTATTTTTCACTTACTATAATTTAAATCACTATGAGGTGATACTCATTATACTGAGAGGCATTTTACACTAAGGCTGAAAGATTCAGATTCCTCTAACCAATAAGCAAAAATAAAAAAAATAAAAAAATAGCAAATAAATAAAATAAAATCAAATCAAATTCAATGAATGGTTGTAGTGGATCATAATGAAACTCCACAATAAATACACCACTAAACTTGACACCATTCTCAAAGATACTTTTGCTATTTTAAACCAAAATGCAAATATTCTAGCTAAAGTAATTTATAAATGTCAAGAATAAGAAATATATTTAATGGGAAATGAAATGCTTGCATTCTAGCTGCCAGTAATTTATAAAAAGTAAAAAAATAAAAACAAAAAACAAAAAAACAAATTGGAAGATATCTCTCGACGTATTGTAGATATATTTTTTAAATATAAATATACCAGTAATTATACTAGCTTGAACCCACAAGTCACAATACAGCCTACAACATACCTTAGGGTACATAATGACAAATAATATCATATAAGAGAGCGTATAACATATGGAACATAGGACAAGAAATAATGTCTAGGTCAAGGGTTGTAAAACGAAGTGAATCTTGTCATTATATCAACATTTAAAATATAATTTCAATCAATTTAGGAAATAAAGATTTGTACAACATTTTATTAAAAATAGATAAATATTGCTTATAAAAACAAATAAATTGGCAAGGCTAGGGAATTGGGCAATGCAAAAAGGGTTATTTGTTTCAACAAAGAAATGAGGTTGTTTATACCTCATCAGTGAGTTCCCTGCCAACAAGCAAATATATAACCAAAAGAGAGCATAGCATGATGTATGCCCCGACCTTAAAGTGATTTCTAACTCCTATTAGGCAGTAATTTCTTTAAGGTACAACAAATCACAAAACACATACGAGAGCTTTCCGAAAGCACATGCCCATAAGATATGTGTTTCCAAAGAACTACATTTCACCAAGGGGTTGCCCCCACAAAAGGCAAACTAAGGCAATGCTAGAGGCATGATACACAATAGCTTGTGTAGTAATGGTATGATGCTGAGCATAGCAACAAGATGCCACATAAATCAAAACATAAAAGAAGTAACCAGTAATAACACAAAGGGATCTACTTAACTGGCGTCAATATAGTAATGATTGTATAATATGAGATATCTCAAGACTATATATATATATAGAACTGTCATCATCTACCAGCTAGTAGAACTATGGAGACAAAAGAAGTATGACATGAAATCAAAATAAACATCCCTTGGGTCAACAAGGAAGAATGCTGAAACATTCTACGCATTGCATCATCTCCAAAGGACACCACAACAATACAAATTACAACATATGGAAGAATGTGTTCGAAACAATGTGGATAACTAAGAGGGGGGTGAATAAGTTATCTTATAACTTTTCTATTTTTCTTTTCTTTTCTTAACTTATCATTTAATGTTATGCCAAAGTAAGATAATCATAAGAGTTGAAAAAGAAATTAACACATCACACAAGGATTTTTACATGGAAACCTTGTTAAGGGAAAAACCACAGGGTGACTAACCCAAGATTGTATTCTCTGTTAAAAGAATAAAGAGTACAAATTTGGCACTTGCCAATTAGGACTCACTGCCTGAGCACACTGCTCACAAAAAGGCCCATTGCCTACAAAAGATTTATAGTCTACAAATGCTTACAGATGATACCAAGGTGTTTGAACTAATGAACAACATCTATGCATGCAAGATTTCAGTTCTGATAGGTACATTATACTAATCTATCACATTTCATTCTTCCTCTGCTCAATATAACTTTCCTATCACATTCCATGCTTGAATTATTGCCTTCACACTTATCTCTGCTTTTCTTCATAGTTAACCATGCATACTATACCTTTCACACACCTATAGGCTTGAATCCATCAGGTATATATATCCGCATCAAGGATTTCCAACAACTTCTTAGTTGGCAACAGGAACACCAGAGATATTTGTAAGTTATTGATCTGTCAGCTGAATCCATACTTGATTAGTGATGCGTATCAAAAACATAGGTATAGAAGTCATAAATAATGTTGACCAACAATGTATAATATCACAGATTGCTTGATCGGCACCTTTTACACATCTAGATTGAAGTCTGATACTTTGTCGGTCAATTCTTCCTATGTCTGCTTTGCCTGATTGGAACCCAACACTTAGATGCTCATATCTTTTTATTTCTTTATCACCAGAGAGTAAATCTTTGGAATATAGTAGTCATGATACCCCTCTTAACTTGTCCAAGTCTGCAACTTACTGAGTTACACTATCTGAGAGATCCAGACCTGATTGTCAGACCTTGTTACATACTCTGTTCTTGTTTACCGGACCAAAACAATCTTCAATCTATCTTCCAGTATAGGCATATTATGTACTATGGATGTGTGGGATAGACTTTGTTTCCATCAATGACAACACTTATGAATCCACATAGTGTCTCTTGCCAACAACCTCCCCCTTTGGCATTGATGGCAACACTTAGTGAAAAATGGCTAAGTGTCATAGTAACTCACCCTTTGCTGATGCTCTGTCTCTTGCATTGTTTTACTGGAGCTCCCCCTTAGATGGATTCCACATTTTTCACTACTCTTCACTCCCCCTTTGACATCAATGGCAAAGGGTGGAATCTGCATACCAAAATTTTGCAAAAAATATTCTATACATGGCCACATAAGTATATATAAATCATATGTTATACTTGCATATACTTAAGTATATCTGCAAAGGTTGTCTTCAACTAGATGATTTATGTGGCCCAACTCCTCTTCATTCTGTCCAAAATGGAGATGTGCCCACTTAACAAAAATGCATATGCTTCTACCCTCTTTAGGTCTATTGGATCACTGGTCCAGATTGTGTTTTGTGCCTCTGTCAAGGTATCATGTATTGCCTCTAACTTAGGGATGATTATCCCTCTGAGCTCACCCATTCTATCTATTATGTTCTTTTTCTCCTTAACCAGTTCTTTAATTTCATTTATTATAGCAATAGCTTGACATTCATAATTCACCAGAGAGGTAGTAAGGGGATCAAAATTCTAAGATAAACTTGACAGTTTTCCTTCTTGTTCTTTCACTTTCTTCTCAATGTCCTCTGTCACTTTGGGCCAAGTTAAACAAAATTTGTATATGTCCCCACCATCTTTAAAAGCATTTTCAAGGCTCTTTATGCCAATGCCTAAGGTTCTTTTATCATTAATAATTAGCCCTTGTACTTCACTAAACCTCTTTCCCAAGAACTCCTTCTGGACCTTAGTCTCTGCCGATTTCTCTAAGGATTCAAAATGAGTGTTAATAGAATTGATGAAGTTTTTTAAGTTACCAAATGGAGAGGCAGAAGGATCCTTTTGGTAGGTTGGCATAATCTTCTCCAGCATCCCAGATGCAATCTCCAACAGCTCACAGTCCTCCATGTGAGATTTTAGAAGTTTCTCTTTTGCTTTGGCTTGAGAAAAATATGCTACATTCATTATTTGAATGGGAGATAGAGAGTCAAAGTTTAGTGTCCCTTGAATTAGCTCAAGTTCATCCAAATCCATTATTTCTTTGTCTAGGAAATTTTCTACTATCTCTGTAGTGTCTCTTGTAGACTCTACTTCCTTCCTTTTGGGGACATTCGGACTGACTTGCTTATTGATCTTTGTTTCTTCTACCTGCCTTTCCTTTTTCAGAGCAGAGGAGTCTAGTGCCTCAGATGGCTCTTTGTGATTTTTTTTTAATCCTTCGACATCCTTGTCAAAAAATGTTTCTTCTTTCTGTCCTTCCTCTTCCAGAATAGAGGAATCCAATTCCTGAGATGATTCTTCATCATTTTTCTTTAATCCTTCAACATCCATGTTAGAAGGCTCTTCATCTATTTCCTCTATAATAGGAAGATTGAATCTCTTCAAGGCATTCCAGAGGATTTCTTTTGTTTCATTGGCTATTTGTTCAGTCTCACCAAGCATGAGTTTGTTCATTCTAGATTTTCTCAGGAAATCATCTTTACACTCCTTGAAAATCATGTTCATTTGTTTTGGAGTGATAGAAGGGCATAGCTGTATCATTATTTGCTCCTGGATCTCCAAGTCTTTAGCCTTTGCATTCACTTTTATTTGTTCCAATACTTCTTCTAGGATTTTTGGAATTAAAGAAATTATTTCAATGAATGCTTTGTTATAGATGTTTAAATACCTTACAGTAGCTTCCTCTAGAATTCTCTTGTCAGCATCATTGTATTCATCATAGAACTCTATCACCATCTACAGGTTCCCATCCACAGTAACTGCCTTGATGATGTCATCAATGGAAAGAGTGGGATTTTCAACAAATTCCCCTACCTTCTCTTCCTCATTTTTGCTAGCAGAGAACTTCCAAGATGTTCTCTTCTTCTTCATTTTCTTGATTTCCTCATCTGATTCTATTTCTTCATCATCTTTATGGCTTGTATATGTCCTTGTGGCTTTGGTCTTCATCCTCTTTTCTCCTTTTCTGGATGTCTTGACTTCTAGTTTGGTAGACTTTGAGCTTTTGGAAGTGACATGAGAAGAGCTCTTGGAGGATCTAGTCTAGGAGGAGGTTTGTACAGGAGCACTTTCTTTCTTTGCTTCTTGTCTTTCTTTCTCTGCCTTCCCTAGTTTCTCTCTATTAGCATCTACAACCTCCTTTGATATGCTAAATCTTTTGGCAATTTCTTCAATTTCTTTTCTTACTTTTCTCTTCATCTCTGGCTATCTTAACTCAACATCTATTTTTATACCTAGCTCTTCAAAGGTGCCAAACCTTTCTACTTCAGTGTCCTTAGGTTGGCTCAACAAGTGTTGAATATGTATCTCCAAGATTTTTTCATCGACCTCATAACCCATAGGCATTATCTAGATAGTTCTTGGCTCAATTGCCTCCATTAGGCATTGATCAGTGTTAACCATGAAGTAGATTGTATCTTTGTATTTGTCAACTATTGTTTGTGGTATTCTTTCTCTGGTGTGCATCATGCTTTGGAAATTCTTAAAGTAACCCCAAAGGGCTGTGTTTTGGGCTTGAGCATCACCAAGTCCGTACATGTAATATTTGATCTAAATTGCCATGGGTTTATCATTTTTCCAGACCCAACCATTTGATCCAGGTAGCTCATTCATATAGTAGAAAAATAGACACAGTATTCGACTACCATATTTAAAGGAGTTTTTCTTATTCTTTTTGATCTTCTGCAAGTTCTTCATTAGCTGATTTAGAAGAAGCTCACATAGATAATAATCTTCATCTTCCCTTAACATCTGATATGCAACATAGATTGCTGTACTAGACATAGAATTCGGTAGATTTTGTAACCAATTATCATTGAAGCAAACTTGACATCTGGATCTGTGATGTCATCTATAGTCATTGCTCTTTTGTCAAATTTTGATTCAGTGGCTTTAGTTACCATTTAGTTCTTCACATATTTGAGTGCGGGTAACCCACTAGATGAATGTAGTCCAGTCACTACCCTGATGGCATCTTTAGTTATCTTGAATGGCCTCATTAGCCACATAAAATTATCATGCATCCTACTTAGAACATACTGGACCCAATCATCTTTTGCAAAATGCAGAAAAATGTATGCAATGTTTGAAGTGTTTATCCCAGAGGGTCTTGAATTCAGGTTTGAGTTTAAAATTCTCATCTATTAACAGTTTGTGATAAATGTCGATCAACTTTGAGTCTCCAAATTTTTCAATGTTTGCATGGATATAAACCCTAACATCTTCTACATGCAAGACTCCATGCGTAATACTAGAAAATGTACCCAAGGGATCAACTTCTAGAGATTTGTAAGGGTGTTTCTTGAATTTAGGTCTCAGCCTATCAGAAATATTGACAACCAGTGGAGTAGCCATTTTTGCAAGAGATCCTGAGAGAGTTTTCAAAAGGGAAGTACCTTTTCACACTTTAGGGTTTGAAGGAGAAACCAGAGTGATTATTTGGTTGAATTCGATCTTCCATTGAACTTGAGTGAAGTGTAGGATCTTTTTCACAGAGCTCTTCTTTTCTTCTTCATGAGTGCAAGTGTGTAAATAATGAGTGAAAGAACCCTTTTATCCTTGTGTAAACCCTAATTTCCTTCTATAATAAATGCACAAGTTTTTAAGTCATCTGGTTGCCCTGCTTCTCAAATGAGCTTTTCTTGACTTGTCTTGCGGATCTTCAAATCATTGTTTATGAGGTTTGACAACATATCTTCACCTTTTTGAAACATGCCGTTGGTCTGCAGATTAAAATATTTCAATTCTAGATCATACCGGATCTGACTATGAAATTCTGCTTTACTGAATAGCTGCCAATACAGGATCTCCTCATAATTGGTTCAAATCTACTCGCGGATTTGTCAAATTTTGATTTGATTACCTTCAAGTGAGTCTCCTCAAACTCTTTAAACCGTAACTTCTTATTTTCACTCAAAGTGCCGAATTTAGGCACTCATTGGCTGTTTGGGGGAAAGGGATCTTCTCTGTAGCTCCCCCCTGAGCCAGAGCTTGTGTTTTAGTTTCTGAAAGGAATATTAGCACCAAATTTCAGTGTGGATCCATCCCCAATATTCATTCTACTCCTTTTTACCCAAATATTGCTCATCTCCTTTTGAACTTCATCCACATTTACTTTACCTTTTCCTTTATCTTGTTTCTGATCATGTTCCACTAGACCTTTTCTATCTTGAATTCTGCTTCTGCAGAATTTAGAAATATAGCCAGATCTATTGGAATTGTAACACACAACATTTATTTACTTATTTGAATGATATCCTCTTGATCTACACTCATGAGCCATATGTCCAATCCTATTGCATGCAAAGCATTTACCATTGAAAGAATTGTTCATTTGCATATTTCTGCATTCATGAGATTTGTGACCATACCTTTTGCAACTGAAACATTGATCAGAGAAGGATGGATTGAATTGATTCATTTTATTTCTGCACTAGATTTCTTTGTGACCAAACTTGTTGCAATTGAACCAGTATCCATTGAAGGATGGATGTCTATTTGATGCTCATAAAGATTTCAAGGTTTATCAAATGGATGTCAAGTTAGCATTCCTAAATGGAGAATTAGATGAAGAAGTCTACATTGAGCAACCGAAAGGATTTTAGTTGTATGATCAAGGAGATATGGTTTACAGATTAAGAAAAGCATTGTATGGACTCAAACAAGCCCTAAGAGCCTGGTATGCAAGACTAGATAAGTATCTACTAAAATTGGGTTTCAACAAAGGTACAATAGATAGTAATCTTTATATCAAAATTGATCATGAACACATCTTGATTGTTGAAGTATTTGTTGATGATATCATTTTTGGTGGAAATGAGAGTATGTGCAAAACATTTGTTGATCAGATACAAAGTGAATTTGAGATGTCAATGTTTGGAGAAATGAATTTCTTCTTAGGTCTGCAAATCAGTTAGTCAGATAAAGGTATCTTCATATCTCAATCTATGTATGTGAGAGAATTGTTAAAAAAGTTTGGAATGGAAGATTCAAAACCAGTGAGTACACCTATGGTAATTGGATGCAAGTTGAGTAAATATGATGACTCCCCTAAGGAAACTAAGAAAAGGTATGGATCAATGATTACAGGACTGCTCTATCTGACTCAGATTAGACCTAATATCATGAATGCAGTTGGACTTGTTGCTAGATTTCAAGCTGATCCTAGAGATTCCAATGTTGTAGTAGTCAAAAGAATTTTTATATATCTTAAAGGGACGCTTGATTATGGCTTATGGTATTCAAAGGATAATAAATTCACTCTTCATGCATACACATATGCTGATTGGGTCAGAGATGTGGATGATAGGAAAAGTACTAGTGGTGGTGCGTTCTTCTTAGGAAGGAGATTGGTCTCTTGGATGAGCAAAAAGCAAGAGGCAATATCTCTGTCTACTGTAGAGGCAGAGTATATAGAAGAAGCAAACAATTGTACTCAAGTTATGTGGATGCAACAAATGTTGAAAGACATCAGAATTGTGTCTGAGGAGTCTGTTACAATCTTTTGTGATAATTCAAGTGCAATAAGCATCTCAAAGAATCCAGTGTTGCATTCAAAGACAAAGCATATATCAATCAAGTTTCACTTCTTGAGAGAGATGGTTAATGAGAATGAAGTCAGATTGGAGTTTGTTTCTTCAAAGGATCAGAATGTAGATATTTTCACTAAGCCTCTACCCAAGGATACTTTTGAGTATCTTAGAGAGAAGTTAGGGGTTATTAGCCCTCCTGATCAGAAGTAAGATGCACCAAGGTGCATCAGTCTGGTGGAATTCACAGTAATATCTTGTGATCCAGATTAATGTTAAGGAGATTCTACTCAGGGAGAGTAGTCAGTATGAAAAATTTGGAGATCAGTATGAAACAAAAAAAAAGGAGAGAAAATATTGCAAATATGTGCCCTTTTCCATTGATGTCAAAAGGGGAGAGAAGTCATGTGAAAAACTAGTTACTAGTAAAAGGGGAGCTGTAAGGAAAAAAGGTTGCAGGTGTGATAAGAGAAAGGGGGAGAATTTCTTGTCTTGATGGTTAAATCAGTTTTTCACATCATATGTTGCCATCAATGACAAAGGAGGAGATTGTTGCAAATAGGTGCCTAAGTGGTGTTCTCATTGATGTCAACATATCCTTGTTGCCATTGATGTCAACTGTATCCTATTTTATTGACTGGTTAGAAGACTAAAATGTTAATAATATTGAGAAAATTAATGAAGATCTAAGTACTCGAACCATATGGCTATGTAAAGGATTGTTTGTGGTAGCTCCAACTAAGATTTGAGAGGTCCACATAAAGATTTGAAGAAGTTATGGCCATTTGAGTTGAACCAGGTTTTGTCATGTTAAAAAGAGATAGAGTGATAGGAAATTGGTCTGGATTGCTCTACAAATGAAATACTATGTTCTATGGATCTAGAGAGATGTTTGGGAAGTTAGTGTGTGTCATCAACTCAAGTAGTTTGTGGTTTGGAGGTCCGCAAGCAATCTTTCTAGTGTGACAGTCATGGTGGATAGTGTTCTTAAGGTATCAGATGAAGATGCAAGGGATTTTGTTGATTTGGAGTAGTGCGGATGTTATTGCTAAATTCAATGTGCTTGTGGAGGTCTCTGGATCATGTACCTACTGTGTTGAAGGTTCCAATTGAATATTGAGCTCGTTGTTGAAGATTTCTTCCTTGGTGTTGTTGTTCTTCCCAGTCTTGGCCGACCAGATGATTCTAGCATGTTGCAGATGATCTAAGAGCAATTCTATAGAGTGTGACATGTTGATTAAGGAAGATTTGAGTCCCAGTTATGTTTGGCTGATAGCTTAGTGATTTGCATTAAGTCAGATACTTGTAATGCCAACCTTGATGCTTATTCCAAGGTTGATGAAGCATATAAAGGCATGTAGTTGAGTTGTTGAAAATTATCCTTGTGTGAAAATGATAAAATCCTAATAAAGGTTTAGTAGTAGAGTAGAGAAGAAGAGGCACAGAAGAATAAGAGCAATAAAGGATGAAGAGATAGTGAAGAAGTGTTTTTGGGGAAGAGCAGAAGTTTTGTGAGCTTTCAATGAGACTGAACTAGGCATGTTGAAGATGCTATTTCACAGTTAAATCTTTCTGTACTAAATATAAATTTCTATAGGCAGTGAGCCTCTTTAAGCAATGAACTCTGGGTAGTGTGCTCGAAGGCAAGTGCCTTCCCATTTCTTTCAAGTACTTTTAATAGGGTGCGAATCTTGTGGGTTAACCCCCACCATGGTTTTCCTTTAATAGGGTTTCCACATTAAAAATCTTGGTGTCAAGTATGTTCATTGTGTTTTTGCTCATTTGTTATTGATTAATGCTTTAATGTTTATATCATTAATCTATTTGTAAGTTGTGAAAGAAGATTAAAATCAGAAAAGGTTAAATTTGTGAGACAACTGATTGACCCCCCCTCTAAGTTGTCTGACCTAATTCCAAAACACCATTCCTCCAAGTATTGTGTCCTCTATTCCCTTTCCTTCTTCTACTTCATCCAGACCATGTGTTTCAGTCCCAACAACTGTTTCTACCTCATCTCTTCCAGTTTCTTCTTCCTACTCCACTTCAACCCTCTAAACTTCCATTTCATAGCCCATTTTCACCTCTTCCATAGCTATGACTGCCAACCCATCCTCACCACCTCTTTCTTCTCTAGTACTCTCCTCAATTGACATCTCTACTATGCATACTACTTCATCATCTTCGACCATCCCTTCATCTTCCACTGTCTCCTCTATCATAGTTCATGTCTCATTACTCATTCCTTCAATTTCTATTCCATCCCTCTCATCCTTCACTACTAAATTCTTGTCCACTTCATTCCTGCCACTATGTATACCAATTCCCATCATCTTCCCTCCTTACCCCTCTATTCCACTTTCACTTCCATCTTCTCCATTTTCAAATTTGCAACAAGTTTGTGTACCAGAAGAGGCAACATTAATTGTATGTGATATAAATCATTCCTTGGCCCCTCCATTCAATATAATTTTAGATGCTCCTTCCTCTCCAAAAGTTGCATCTCAGGAGGCTATTGAAAAGGTTTGCAAAAAATTAAACATCCCAGCAACCATGAAGAGCTTGTCTCAACATTTCAAGATAGCACTATCAAGGAGGTAGTAAATAATATTAAGATAATTGATCTGGATGCATAATATGATGTCCAATTGGATTAGAAAATGAGGGACTGAAAACAAGAAGAGACAAGGGGTAGTCAACAAGATGAAAATCTAACAATTGATCCCCTATTACAAAAATTTTAGGCTAATGGCCATACTAAAATGCCGTCAGCAAATGACCAAATAAATAAGGATGATGATCTCATGGATTAGTCCAATGAAAGAAACAAGAATAAAGGAGAAGAGTAGATTGAATTGTTTGTTTGCACTTCCTCTAAACATACATTCATTAATTCTTCTAATTCTTTGGAACCAAATTGGTTGCATACGAGGCTAAAAGGAAAGTAGTTGTAAGTAGAATCCTTTTTAGATTTATCTAGCTTCCTGAATAAAATATATAAGACTAAAGAGAAGAAAAGTTTAAAGTCTTGTCTCACATTACCAAGGATGCTACGGGGTCTCAAATTGTAGAAATTGCAACTCCCTTGGTTGATAAGAATAGACGAGACATGGAGATGAGTAACTTTAAATTCATGTCTATAAATATGGGTCCTACGTCAAGGATTTATGAAATTGAAGAATTTAAGGATTCAATTGCTACTATTGTCCAAAGAATGGATAAAGATGAATTAACTGAAAACCAACTAAGGGAACAAAATGAAGAAATATGTGTCTGCATTCAATACTTAGTGGGTCCTTTACAAAAACATGACAGCACCCTAGTTTCTCCTCCAATCCTCTCCAAGCAAGAATTTGATGAATCTGATAAGATAAATCATATAGCCAAGGTAATCCAATAATGGATTGATGAGATTTATAATGAAGGGTGCCAATCTATTGATATAACTATCCAGGTTTGGGAAGATTTTTCATTGATTTAGAGAGATATGGATGAATTGGAGGATGATTATATTTTAAATGATGAATATCATGAGGGCATCTTTCATAGCTTGGAGAAGATGACCCAGCTATCTATAGAAATTTTGATTTGTGGGAAGATTTAAAAAAAATGAAATCCCATAGAGCCTCACTACTAGATGGATGCAATGATGTTTAGAATTGATATATCCACCAAGGCCAAGCAAAAAGCTGACTATGCAAGGGATTAGGCATGTGACATTTTAAACAATTGTTCTGACATTTTGAGTGATGTAACCTGGAGGTATGTAGGAGGAAGAGTAGAAATGGAGTCTAGCTTATCAAATGAAGTGAGTGAATTCAAACCTCAATGGAAAACACTATTACAAGGAGGAATGTAGGAGACACCTTGTGATTTTAAGAAATCTAGTGTCGTTGCAACATCTACATTCTTGGAAAAAAATTCAAAAGGTTTTAGAAGGGATCCAAATCAACAAAATATTCCTAAAAAACATTTGCAAAGACCTATGATACACAAACTTACCAATTACATCATACCAAAGGTCCCCCATGTGAATAAGTTAATCTAGCTCTTCAGGCTTTGATGGCTTACTTGAATCAAGAGAAAAATTTGATATAATTTTGATGGAAAAATGAGCCTGAAAGTCAAATTTTGATGACATTAGCAACCTTATCAACCAGTGTAGATTCTAGTCAGATATTTCTTCTCAAAAACATGCCACATATGCATTTTTTGACTTGTCAACTCATTTTTCTTGTTGCAATAATGAAAAAGTGCTATTTCATCTTATTTGTATGAGTCCAAAAGTTGTAATTTTTTTATTTTTGCTAAAACACAAAAGTAAAAATGAGTTTGTAACTAAATATTGCCACAAAAATTTAATGTAAGGAAATCTGGGCCATTAATGTTGGATTAGTCCTCGTCATTCATTATTGTTGGTTAACAGATTTGTCCTTATTCTGAAAATAATTTATTCTGACTCTATACCCCTCCTTTAAAGAACAAATGAGTTAAACAACAAATGGGTGAACCTTTTGTATTAGTTCCCCTCTGAATTTAGGTATAGCTCCCTTTAAGATTTTTAATGAATTTAACCTATTCAAGTATCCAAATGCACTTTTGACCAGAAAATGCTTAAGGCAGACTGATATTCATACATAACTAAGTTATGAACACGATAAATTTATATTGTAACAGTGAGCAATAGAATGCATAGATTCTACTTTTGGTATACTCAAATACATGAATACATTCATACGAACTTGTTGAACCAGTAAATAATAAAACACATATGATGAATTGTCTAAATAAAGAACAATTACCAGATGAAAGGAGATTTCACACAGAAAATCTAATTCCACACATTCAGACGCATAGATCCAAATAAGAAGAAATTGTTTCTTCTTCTCATTCACAGATGACAATTACTCAGACAATCATCACACAATGTAAAACTATGAACTGTTCTGCTAAAAAATTCCCCTCTTTTCTTTTTCTAAACTTCTGTATCCCTCCCTTCAAAAATTTCAAAAACCTATAAAAATGAATGTCTTAATCATGTCTTTGAGTAAATTAAACCCAGAGTTAACATAACTTTGACCCGTACGGGATATAGTTTTTAACAACTAAATTTAAAGATCAAGATGCTGAAAATAACATGATAAAGGAACTGAAATAGAGAAATGAGCCAATGAGGTCATGACTAGGATGACAGGTTTGTATCTCCGGATTTGTTATCGGTGGCCTGGGAAGCACGTTGGGTCTTCCATTCTTGAAAAGCAGCAACAAACTCCTAAATCTTTGGGAAGTTAGGGATACCTATATGCTTCATTCTTGACTTCCAAACTTCCTTTTCCCTTCGCATTTTATCAAATTTTTCTTTGTGTTCTGGAAGTGCATCGATGCAGAGGTAAAGTGGTGATTCAACTTTAGAAATCCCCGAGAAGTCCTCAATTAAAACATTGTCATTTTCTCTGACGAAGCTGATTTTATCTTTGAAAGATTGGACCACTGCATCGATGTCTTCCACTGGTTTTCCATCATCTTTAATTTATTTAATATCAATACATTGCAAGTCATGTTGCAACAATTGAGTGAATTCTGTTATTTCCTTAATTAACTTTGAAAGTTCAAAATGACCTTGTCGGGATATGGAGTTCCTCCATTCAATATTCTTTTTGTTCACATATAACAAATCCTCGTCCAAACCAGTCAGGCTTTTCTCTGTCAAAAACTTCGCCAGCCCATATTTTTGAACTTCATCCATCTGGTTTATTACATTCGTCCACTTGCCCTCATCTTTCGCCCAAACATCAACCTGTGCTTTGAAATCTTCAACGGTGGTAGTAGTCAGGTCATATATACCCTTGAGCTCGTGGATGTATTCGGTTCCTTTCTGTTCAATGTTATCCAACCAACTATTAAATGTTTTTATCACCATTTTGCTTCTATGAACCTGATCTAACATCTTTTGGTTGATAGGTGATTTCAGGTCAAAAGACAAGGGAAGCTGTGAGATCGGCTGCAGGTTAGGGTTGTTAATAGCCTCAATGTACTCTGCCATTGAATGCAGAGTTTGTTTCAATTCCTTCTTGTCCTTTTCATCTTTCCATGTTTGAATGACCATCCTCTTAGTAGAAGCTTCAAGGTGGTGGACATCTACAACTCTGGAGGCAGCACCGAGATCCACTTTCTCCACAGTGAAATCATGCACTGTTGGGTCCTGCACTTCTTCCTCTGTCACTGGCTTAGCAATTTCAGCACTCCAGTTACCAGTGTTTGGATCAATATTTATCCTGGATGTCGTCTTGAGTTTCTTGGACTTGGGGGTTTCCCCCAAACATTTGCTTACCATGTCCTCTAAAGGGACAACAAAAGGAATCACTTTTTTCTTATCAGAAATAGAACTTTCTAGCCACTTTAGTGCAGAGGCTGAGGTTGTCTTCTCGGGGTTCACTTCATCAGAGGATTTATTTGAAATCATTAATATTTTAGGGGTCTCCAGAATAGCCTCTGATTGTAACCCAGTGTCAACCTCCTCTGTTCTGTGTGGGCTTAGCTCCTTGTCACCCATAGGTCCTTCTGAATCTTCTTCTGAATTCAAACCAACAACTATTGTTTCAGAAGCTTGTTTCTTTCTTTTTCCTTTAGTCCTCAACCTGGTAACACGAGATGGTAGAATATCTGTGAGGACCCTTCTGGATCTCTTAGTGACAGGGCTTCTCTCAGTTGATGGCTTGGAAGCACCTACACCATAGATAGCAAGAGGTTGATTAGAAGAGTCTATGGGAAGAGATGATCCAACCATTGAAGAGAATTGTTGGGCATTTTTATCCTGAAGCCCTTCCTGTCTCATTTCTCTCAACCATTTCTTAGTTCTTCTTATTACTGGAAGAGTTTTAACTTCAATTCTGTCCTCTTCCTTTTTGCTCCAGTCCACCTCTAGAATGGGTAAGTGTTTTACTTTTTCAAACTGTGGGTCAACCACCTGTTCTCCATCATCAAAAATTCCAGAAATATCCATGTTTAAATTGAGTGTAATTATCTGCCCCAAAGAAAACCTACACCACAGCCTTCTTTTGACCTCAAATTCATCTGGACAGTCTCCCCAGTAATCCTCCAGCTTAGGAAGGTGTGAGTGCCCTGTTCCAGGATCTAGGTTATCTTTGACAAATCGTTTATTGTCGAATTGAGTCCTGGCAGTGAAGGACTGAAAATTGAACCTTTTGAGGTTCACCTCCAAATTCAAGGCATCAAATTTTGAATGGCATGAATAATGCCCAAGTTCAATAGGAAAAGAAATACCAAAACCCTTTTTTGATGAGAATTTCTTGTCAACATGTGCCAGCTGCCTACATACCTCCATCAGCACGAAATGATCAAACACATATCTAGGTAACTTCACAGGTTCACCATCAAATCCTCCAACTCTAATGTAAGTGAACTCAGAAAATTGGATGAAGAAGCTACCATAGATGCTAATTAGTTGCATTGCTTCACTAGACATTCTTTTACCCAGGCTCCCTACCAATTCATAAGTCATTTTCCTAGTGAAGACATCATTAACCCTTTTATAATTTTCATAGCAATTCTTTCTCTGCAACTGTGAATAATATTCATAAATTTTACTATTCTCAGCTATGGGTGCATGGGGTAGGTCAAACCAATTTCTTGTAGATGCTAGACAATAGAACAGGTATGAAGACATATAGAAATTTTTGTTACCCAGACAATTGCTCAAACCCTGATGTAGACAATCAACCACTATTTCGGCCCAATCTAAATATTGTTCCCCTTGAAGGATGACTTGTATGAAAAAGTACATCCAATCCTCCCAAAAATAGGCATACTGATTGCCCCTCAGTCTATGTAATAATACCACAATATCCCTTACTTCTTTTATCAAATGATCTCTGGTAAGTGGCCTGGGCAACCTTGAACCGCCCTTCTAAAATTTTAGCAGCCAGTTCCTCGCTATTACACTTTTGTAAGTTGGTCTCTTCTCTGAGAAATACCCATTGGAGGAAGTAATGTCAAGGCTGGAATACACCTCTTTAGGTGGTATCTTCATCACAGACATGAGGGTTTGTCTGTTGACATGAAATAACACATCTCCGCTTGCATTTCTGATGTACCTGTCCTGGGGGTCATATCTGTTCATACACTCTTGAACCAATTCTGGACACAGTATAGCCTGAGGAAAAGCTGCGGCTTCAACTAAACCACTGTCTACAATTTTCTTCATCGTAGGGGTTTGAACAGGGTTTCTAGTCCTTTCTTTAAATTCCTCTAAATCATATTGAACAAATGCAGTATCTCCAAATTCTGAGTGAGAATAAGTAAGGCCAGGACCATGTTCATCCCCCAAACACGTAGATTTCAAAGACATAGTTGGAAGATTACAATAAAACACTTGGAATTTTGAAAACAACAGAAATTCCAGAGATTCTTCTTTCTAGCATAAGAACTAGGAATAGCATATGGGAAATAGAACTCACCTTCAAGATATCTGAATTCACTGTGAAAACTTGAATAAAAAGAGCCTTACACTTCTGGCACTATCCTCCTCCGCGTTGCACAATATGTTTACTTGTTAAACTTGGCTTGTTCTCGGTTAAGAATGGCACTAACCAGAATGAATAATTATCAATCGGAACAAACGTGCCAAAAATATTTGAAAAGACGTGAACTCTAATTTCTTCATTAATAGCAAGTAGTGTTCACGTGCCATCATGAAGTATAATGATTATCCGTAGTCTCCGCTAAATTAGAGCTCTCGGTCTCATAATGAGTTTTTGACATAATTTCCTCCAACTTTCCCGCTAAATTTGACTTAGAAAGCCGTGGGAACAAACGGGACCAAAATCACCAAATCTTTGAACTATTGAACCACTGAACCTTTAGGACATGGTTCAATGCATTGGTTCAATATGGTGGTTCAAACATGCCAATCGGACCATATAGATAAGCAAAGGAGTGACTTACTGAAACATGAACTTAACTCATGAACCGTTGAACTTGTAGAGACATGGTTCAATACGAAGGGTCAAAGATGCAAGGGTTATGTAGACCAACAAAAGTTATGTGGCTTTGGTAAAAGGCTTCCAATTATGAAATAGTGAACTGTTGAATCTTGAACCTTGAACCCCGCTACAGAGTACAAGCGGAAGGTTCAAGTTCAACCCGAAAGTTCAAAGGTGCATAAGACAAACAAAATGACAGCTTGCTTTATGAGACACTTAGACATATTGAACCATTGAACTTTGAACTTTGAGAATGGTTTAGGTTCAAAGGTTCAAACCTTAAGCAACTTTGTCTACAAAGACGACAAATGGGTAAAAATTGAACATAGCAAGAGTCAATTTACGACACAAAGGTATGACCAAAAATATAACACGGTAAACCGGCTCTTGTTCAAGAAATATTACCAATAAATAAATAAGGGCGACTCAAAAGGTAACAATTATAAACTTAGTGCTCTTGCCTCTTCTATATAAATGCAATCACGTTATTTATTCTATAAGCAGTGAAGGAAAGAATTGTTGAAACTCTGTCAAATGTTTGATTGAATACAAATGAATTTTAGGTGTTGCTATTCATTTGTGTTGTGTTATTCATTATTTAGTCTCTTGGTTCATTTTCATCTTCAGTTAGTTAAAATTCAATTGTAGTTATGATGAATTCTTAAAATATCTAATGGATTTCCTGTTCATATCATTGACAATTTATTGATTGCAAGTTGTTGTGTATGGTTAGTCTAAAATTTTTATTTATTTCAGTTCAATTGTAAGGATTTAATTAAGCCACACAAAATTATGGGTGTTTAATGAATTCTTATGGTTTCAAGATCTTAAGTTTCCTTGAATATTACACTATTTTCTGTAGCACTGTGGGTAATCTGGTTAAGTAGAGAATGGTCTATTTCTGGAATCTATCTATCTAGAACATAACATTGTGTTCACAATTATCCTTAGGATTTTCTTAACCTTTCTCTTCCTCCCCTTATTTTTAATTTTTTTTGAAAATAAGGTATTGACTTAGGAAATTCATCATCAAAACTACCAAATTTGATGAAATACTGAGTTTTCAAATTGTAGATCTAAAAACTATTTTGTGGGTTTCTTGAATTTTGTACAATACACTCCAAAGAATCCCATAAGTTATCCTAGTTCATGTGTAAGGTCCCTTTGTTGTAACAACATAACACATTCACCACTGAGATATCTGACAAGTCGAGACCTAACAATATAAACCTTGGGGTAGTCTTTATCTAAATTATTGGGACAAGATTCCTTTCAAGAGAGATAAAGTACTTAGTATTTTATCTAAGGTTGTTGCATGCAAAAACACATATGAACAATGACTAGATAGAATCTTGTCAAGTTCATTCTTTAATCTAGTTTTTACGTTGGGATGAAGTCAATAAGGTCTCTTCCTTTGGGGTTTTGCTCCTTATTTTAAATAATTTTTTGACATTCTTTCTTCCTCCTTGATGTTTTTAAGATTGATGAAAGTGTAGGGAAATAGGTATTCATATTCTTTTAATACTTTCACAACTTGCATCACTCACCTTTCATCCCAATAATCTCCAATTCTAGTAAATTTTGGGCTCTTCATTTTCATTACGTTTTCTTTTCTTATCTTTAAAGGTTCATTGGAGTACTTGTTTTCTATCTCATTTATGGTGACTACTTCTCTTTCTCCTTCCTCAACTTCTATTTCCAAGTTTGTTGATCCTCTTCCCATTCCTCATTTTCTCTAGTTTTCCTTGAAGTATAACATATCTTTTGTGGTGGGGTTTCCACCTTGCCCATCCATTCTATTAATTTCCAAATACCATTTTCCTTTGGTCGTATGGTATGATATCTTTTATCTCCACATATTTTATTGACCTATACTACTAATAAGAATACTTTCTTCATTCTTTGAAATGACTTATATATATAATTCTATTGGGGCTATAGAGTAAGTGTTGGTGTTGGAAATAAGCCACACCCAGACTGACGATGGACTGGTCCAAGAGGGGCCAGTAGCTCATTGGTAGAGCACTCCAGTAGCGATGGAAGGCCCTAGGTTCGAGTCCTAGCTGGTCCATGTCTCAACATGGTATCAGAGCCAGGCCCAGGCTAGGAGCCCCAAGCACACGAGAGGTGTGGCTTAAGGGGGGGTGTTGGTGTTGGAAATAAGCCACACCCAGACCGATGATGGACTGGTCCAAGAGGGGCCAGTAGCTCAGTGGTAGAGCACTCCAGCAGCGATGGAAGGTCCTAGGTTTGAGTCCTAGCTGGTCCATGTCTCAACAGTAAGAATGTTTTACATAACTCATCTTGTACCATATCCTAGTCTCTAGTTTCTCCTCTTTTTTCTTAGCTGATATACCAAGTTTTTGTGATGTATGAAGAGATCCAATAGAATAGTTGAGTATAGAGCCTATCATCATATTCTCTTCTATTGATCCATTCCTTGACACAATTATGTAAGTTTTTTTTAGGTTCAATTTTTCTACATTATTATGAAGTAAGTTTTCAATCCCCTTCTTTAGTTAAATACTTATTTTTCAGAAAAACTATAAATTCCTTCCAAGTTGGGATGTTTAGCTTGTAGGTATACCACTATGTTGTCGTATTACACACTAGTGTATCTTGTAATGCTTCTAATTTCAAATCTTCCCTTCCAAATACTTTCTCCATACTATCTATGTATCTTAGCAAGTATCTAACTCTAGAGTATAATAGAGGCTTAATATGTGAAATACCATGTGAGATGTAGTTTAAATGATGTGAAAATTTCATATCTTATGTATCCTCATATCTATTTTTACTTTCTGAGTTTTGTGGTGGGTTTTCATTATATACGGTAATGTAGCTAGAGTTTTTCTCAAATTTTATAGGCTATAGATCCTTCTTGCTCCTAGTACCCTTCTAGATGTTATTTTTGCCTCATCCCAAAACCAAGCTCCATTCCCTCTTTGCTATCAGTTCTACAATCATTTCTATCAATAATAATATCTCCCTTTATGTTTGGTTTATTCTTGATGTCTTTTATGTGAATTTTTCCCAAAGAGTACAATGCCCTATTGTCAACTTCTTCACTTTCTTTTTACACTACTTCTCTATATGCATTGCTCATGTTTGTATATAAAGGTATGCATATTTGGTTATATTTATCAAAAAATTATAATTCTTCCTTGTAGGATTCTATTGTCTCATTATAGTTAATGAACCACTCCAATTTTAGCAAGATGTTAAATGTGTCAAATGGCTCCTTCATATCTATTACTTTAAAGTCAATATTTGTCTTGATCCCTAGTACGTTAACTTCAACATTCCTCAAAGTTTTGATTGCATTGATAGTTGTACCATCCACAAGATTATAAGGTGTATCTATTGTCAATCGGATATGCACCCTATTCTAAGCTTATAGAAGACTTAGCTATCTGTTGAAACATGCAAACACTCTCAGGATGTGGGTTTCCTATATCGAGAGTGAATCTCCAGAGTGAGCTGGTTCTCCTTATGATTTACTAATCTAAAGGATTTGCAGAGGGAAAAGCAAGAGAGAATCACTGAAATGCAAAAATAGCTCTAAGATTTAATCTAAATAAATATCTTCACTCACAAACAACCCTTTACACTTAAACTTTCACAACCCCACCTCTGAGATTTGATCCTAAAGTAATTTGTAAAGAGGTTCAAGTTGAACACAGATTACAACCAGGACCAAAAACAAATCTTACATTAAGAGACACAACAAAGGACATGAAATGGCCATAATGAGATATCAAATCAAACTGCAAAAAGAAGACAAATTGATGGGATAGGAAAATCTATTATATTGAACTAGAAGGAGTACAATGCAAAACAAAATGAGTCAACTACCTGTATACAACTCTCTTCCTGTGCTCAAAAGAGAAGAAAATGGTATCAACTCACTAAGAAAAACTAAGTTTTTCTCCTATAAATGCCTCTAAGAGATCTCTACCAAAAAAGCTCCTAAAAATAGATCTAGAAATCCATTTTCGAGCTCCTCCAAAAAGCTGATAGAAAAGCCCCAAACTGCTTCCAAATTGTGAAAACAAACTGCCAAGATCTTCTACCAAGTGTTCCCCACCAAGATCTACTTTAAATTGTGCTTTATCTACTTAGGAAAACTTCTATTTTGTTCTCATCTGCTCCAATTCGTCCAAATCTAGAAAACAAGATCCTGTTTGCTTTATTCTGTCCTAAGTGCATAAAATAGCTTTTATTTTAAAGTAATTTATAAAACATTGCTTTAAAACAAAGATTTACAATAGATTTGCAGTTTCAATACATATCTCAGTTCAATTTTGTCCTGATTTTGCAAATAAAAATAGAAGGCCTATTTGTTTCATTTTGCCAAGTACATTACATTTTGGGGCACTTTCTTTTTCTAAAAAAATCATAAAAAATACAAGGCATTACATATATTTTGCAAAAATAAATCCTTTGAAGGCTTGCTTTCTATTTGATCTACACTTAGTTTTTAAGGTCATAACACTTATGACTCATCCAAAAGGGGACTAAATTGGCTCTAAGGCTCAATGCCTTCCATGTTCTTTTCATAAAAATGCTCAGGAAAAACTTTGATGTTGGCTTACCTGTTTAGGTGATTAAAAGGTCTTAAGGCATAAATGCCTAAGCTTTGCAAGGTGGACATAAGCATTGATATCTTCTAAGTCTTGAGCTACATGCCCCATGATGGGTATTAGTTTGGCAAATGAAATTAAACATAATATGATAAAATTCCACATTCGACTTAGGGCAAGAAGGAAACCCTAATCACAAAATGACCTCTGCCCTAGTTTCTTGGCCTATTGTCATTCTCAATCTTTAGAAACTCTACTCTGCACACCAGCCACCAATATGGATGAGGGTTTTGGACTAAAAATGAACTCAACTCTCTACAGCTTCGAAGGATTTTCACATAAAGTTTTATAGAAAAGAGAGAGGTAAGTCTTTCTACACAAATTTGATCCATTCCTCTTTGTTCTCTGAAGAAAACTTTGGCATTTAACTCATGGCCTCTATATATTCTGATGGATCTATTATACATACTTTTTTTGTATCTGTATATGAAACGTAAAATGAATCTAAGTTGTTATCTTTTAAAAAAAAAACCCTAATGGGTCTTTCTCCAACCGGGCACAAGGTTTTCTCCTTTAGAAGCCGCAACTATACTTTGCAACTTGCTTGCTCTTGAGCATCCTTCAGACCTGCACAAATTTGAAACCCCTCTGAAACTTTTAAAAGCTCAAGCCTTTTACTTCTCTATGTATTTGTTTTTCCATGTGAACAAAGTATGAACTTTGACGTTTTATGGGGAAAATATATTTTGCTGTGTATGATGCTTTGTGCCTGATCTATGCTTACTTCTCTTGGAAGGCCATGGACTCAATTATTTCTGAGTTTTGACATGATTGAAGGGATTCTTTCCTCTCAGTATATGAATTTGCCATTTGAAATCCTCAAATGGGTCTACAATGTTGTGAATAAAAGCCTTCCTCATTGATAAAGGTTGTGGCTTCTGATTACACAAAATGGGTGTCATTTTTATCATTTCCTGTATATTGACAAAAACACACTTTCTTCATTCCTAAAAATACAAAAGATGGGCCTTTTACTAGGCTGAACCAGCTATCTTGTCCATTCTTTGTATATAGAAGACATGAGTTTTGTCAATCATTTATTTCTTGTGCACAACAGATCATGAGACTTTACTATTATTTTGTTTTTGAGTTGCAAGATAGAGACTCTCACAAGCCTGGAACTCCTTATTTTCTATATTCATGACTCTCATAGTGCAAAATGATATTGGTTATGTCATTGTTGTAAAGAGAATGCCCTTTTTGGCTACTCTAATGGACATGAGGTTTATTCAATACAATGAGATACAAGGGTAAGTGCAGGAAGATGGGGGGCCAAAAAGGGGTCTTAAGTGGCCACTTTTTTTCTGAAATCAGGAAATATTGGCCTTGGATGAGAAATTGAGCATAGTTACACTCAAAATTTGGAGATGCAACCAAAACAATGTTCATAGTGCTCCGAGTCTACTTTCTAAACTACTATTTTTTTTTGAAAATGGCATAGATTAAGGGGTTCAAAAGAGGGAGCCACAGAAATTCGTGTTGTTTCTATCAAAAAAACATAACATAGCATGTTTTGTGGCTCCCTCAAAAGGTCAACTTTTTTTTGGTATTTTTAAAATTGCTTCAGTGAGAAATTAGCTAATAGCATGTAGTTTATGCCCGATTTTTCTGATAATTGTTTGATGAATATTTGATTTTTTACTAATTTTCAAAGTGGACACATCCTAAAAAATAGAATTTTAGCCGTGCTACCCCTATAAATTTTGAAACCTAATCGAAAATCATTTTTTTATTTTTTTAATATTTGTAGAATGGAGTCTAGTTTCTAAATATGTAATTTTTTTGAAATTTCAATGAATAGTTAATTTACAATGAAAAAAAGACCAAACAGTGGTTTTTGCCCAAAAAACAAACACACAAACAAAAAAATTAAAGATGAAAGGCTTAACATTGTTAAAAGGTGAAAAAAATTACATCGTCAGATAGCTGAGAGAAAGCCTAACATTACCCAGGTGTTTGATTTGTTTAACCTTGAAACATGTGCAAATCTGAGGGTTAGCACGAACGAAATTATCTAAAATCTTGAAGAATATGGAAAAACACGTCTGTTACTGTTCAAAAGGCAGTCCAAGCCTTTGGGTTAGAAATCCAAAGAAAATCCCAAGCCCAAGGCTTGGGATTCCCAAAGCAAGACATAACGCGAGTGCGTTATAACGCGCTCGCGTTATTCTTTTCTTTGCATTTTTCCTTTTCCACAAAACTTTGTGCTATTTTTCATGTTTTAAATAATGCGAGCGCGTTATGTTCAACTTAAAATTTTTTATGTTTAAGGCTATTAATAATGTATGTATGTATGCCTATATGTATGTATGTATCTATATATGCCTATATGTATGTATGTATCTATGTATGCCTATATGTATGTATGTATAGTATCGACGGTAGAGAAGGGTAGAGATGGGAGTGAGCTAGATAGGGGAGGAGAGGGGTGGATAAGGATTGAGTGATTAAGGTTTAAGGTTAAGGGTTGAGCATTTAGGGATAGGATTTAGAGCTTAGGGATAAGGGATTAGAGTTTAGGACCTTGAGGGATTAGGGTTTAGGGTTGAGGCTTTAGGGATAGCGTTTAGGGTTAAGGATCGAGGGATTAGGGTTAAGGTAGAGTGTTGAGGGATTAGGGATAGGGTTTAGGGTTGAAAGTTTAGGGTTGAGGGATTAGGGTTTAAGGTATAGTTTAGTAGTTCTTGTGGATAGACCCAGTAAACAATGGGAAATTATTTTCCTGTTTCATAACAATATACCTCCCCTAAGTGCGGGGTGGACAGCAAGAAACATAGATGTACCCCAATGCAAAGCTTTTCTCATAATGATCATCCTTCTGATTTCAACTATTAATTACTCACTGTGGATGTACCATATGCAAAGCTTTTCTCATAGTGTGTACACCTATTTGCATAATGAACCCCAGATGGGCAAGAAAAACATGCCATATAACATTACTAACATTAAAAAAGTTCATAGCCATTTTTCTGACATATTCTTGCAACTCAAATATCTTTAAGAGAAGAGTGTCAAAAATGATGGGTTTAACAACCTAACATAAGGCAAAGTAGTTTTGTTGGGTTTAGGGATAGGGTTTAGGGTTTAGGGTTGAGGGATTAGGGTTTAGGGTTGAGGGATTAGGGTTTAGGGTTGAGGGATTATGGTTTAAGGTATAGTGTTGAGGGTTGAGGGTTTAGGATTAGGGTTTAGGGTTGACGGATTAGGGTTTAGGGTTGACGGATTAGGGTTTAATGTTGAGAGTTGAGGGTTGAGGGTTGAGGGTTTAGGGATTGGCTTGATGGTCAAGGGATTAGGGTTAAAGTAGAGTGTTGAGGGTAGAGGGATTAGGGATAGGGTTTAGGGTTAAAGGTTTAATGATTGAGGGTTGAGGCTTTAGGGCTGAGGGTTAAGGGATTGAGGTTTAAAATATAGTGTTGAGCATTGAGGGCTTATGGATAGGTTTTAGGGTTTAATTTTTAAGGGTTAAGGGTTGAGGGATAGTGTTTAGGGTTTAGGGATAAGGGATTAGGGTTTAAGGTATAGTGTCAAGGGTTGAGGGTTTAGGAATAGGGATAGAGTTTAGGGTTTAGGGATGAGGGATTAGGGTTGAGGGTTGAGGTATTAGGATTGAGGGTTGAGGGATTAGGGTTTAAGGTATAGTGTCAAGGGTTGAGGGTTTATTAATAGTGTTTAGGGTTGAGGGTTGATGGATTAGGTTTTAGGGTTGATGGATTAGGGTTTAAGGTATAGTGTTGAGGGTTGAGGGTTTAGGGTTGACAAATTAGGGTTTAGGGTTGATGGATTAGTGTTTAATGTCAAGGTTAGGATTAGAGTGTCGAGGGTAGAGGGATTAGGGATAGGGTTTAGGGTTGAAGGTTTAAGAATTGATGGTTGAGGCTTTAGGGATGAGGGTTTAAGGCTTAAGATATAGTGTCAATTGTTGAGGGTATATGGATAGGGTTTAAGTTTTAAGGGTTAAGGGATAGGGATTAGGGTTTAAGGTATAGTGTTGAGGGTTGATGGTTTAGGGATAGGGTTTAGGTTTGAGGGATTAGGGTTTATGGTTGATGAATTAGGGTTTAATGTTTAGAGTTGAGGGTTGAGGGTTGAGGGTTGAGGTTGAGGGATAGGGTTAATGGTCAAGGGATTAGGGTTAAATAAGAGTGTCGAGGGTAGAGGGATTAGGGTTTAAGGTATAGTATCAAGCCTGTTGAGGGTATAGGAATAGGGATAGCGTTTAGGGTTTACAGATGAGGGATTATAGTTGAGGGATGACGGATGACGGATTAGGGTTGAGGGTTGAGGGATTAGGGTTTAGGGACAAGGTTTAGGGTTAGGGTTGAGGGATTAGGGTTTAAGGTATAGTGTTGAGGGTTTAGGGATAGGGTTTAGGGTTGAGGGTTGAGGGTTTAGGGTTGAGGGATTATGGTTTAAGGTATAGTGTTGAGGGTTGAGGGTCTAGGAATAGGATTTAGGGTTGAGGGATTAGGGTTTAGGGTTGAGGGATTAGGGTTTAGGGTTGACAGATTAGGGTTTAATGTTTAGAGTTGAGGGTTGAGGGTTGAGGGTTTAGGGATAGGGTTGATGGTCAAGGGATTAGGGTTGAGGGATTAGGGTTTAAGGTATAGTGTTGAGGGTTTAGGGATAGGGTTTAGGGTTTAGGGTTTAGGGTTTAGGGTTGAGGGATTATGGTTTAAGGTATAGTGTTGAGGGTTGAGGGTTTAGGGATAGGATTTAGGGTTGAGGGATTAGGGTTTAGGGTTGACAGATTAGGGTTTAGGGTTGATAGATTAGGGTTTAATGTTGAGAGTTGAGGGTTGAGGGTTGAGGGTTTAGGGATAGGGTTGATGGTCAAGGGATTAGGGTTAAAGTAGAGTGTTGAGGGTAGAGGGATTAGGGATAGGGTTTAGGGTTGAAGGTTTAATGATTGAGGGTTGAGGCTTTACGACTGAGGGTTAAGGGATTAGGGTTTAAAATATAGTGTTGAGCGTCGAGGGTTTATGGATAGGTTTTAGGGTTTAATTTTTAAGGGTTAAGGGTTGAGGGATAGTGTTTAGGGTTTAGGGATAAGGGATTAGGGTTTAAGGTATAGTGTCGAGGGTTTAGGAATAGGGATAGAGTTTAGGGTTTAGGGATGAGGGATTAGGGTTGAGGGTTGAGGTATTAGGGTTGAGGGTTGAGGGATTAGGGTTTAAGGTATAATGTCAAGGGTTGAGTGTTTATTAATAGTGTTTAGGGTTGAGGGTTGATGGATTAGGTTTTAGGGTTGATGGATTAGGGTTTAAGGTATAGTGTTGAGGGTTGAGGGTTTAGGGTTGACAGATTAGGGTTTAGGGTTGATGGATTAGTGTTTAATGTCAAGGTTAGGGTTAGAGTGTCGAGGGTAGAGGGATTAGGGATAGGGTTTAGGGTTGAAGGTTTAAGAATTGAGGGTTGAGGCTTTAGGGATGAGGGTTTAAGGCTTAAGATATAGTGTCAAGTGTTGAGGGTATAGGGATAGGGTTTAAGTTTTAAGGGTTAAGGGATAGGGATTAGGGTTTAAGGTATAGTGTTGAGGGTTGATGACTTAGGGATAGGGTTTAGGTTTGAGGGATTAGGGTTTACGGTTGATGAATTAGGGTTTAATGTTTAGAGTTGAGTGTTGAGGGTTGAGGGTTGACGGTTGAGGGTTGAGGTTGAGGGATAGGGTTAAAGGTCAAGGGATTATGGTTAAATAAGAGTGTCAAGGGTAGAGGGATTAGGGTTTAAGGTATAGTATCAAGCCTATTGAGGGTATAGGAATAGGGATAGCATTTAGGGTTTAGGGATGAGGGATTAGAGTTGAGGGATGACGGATGACAGATTAGGGTTGAGGGTTGAGGGATTAGGGTTTAGGGACAAGGTTTAGGGTTCGGGTTGAGGGATTAGGGTTTAAGGTATAGTGTTGAGGGTTTAGGGATAGGGTTTAGGGTTGAGGGATTAGAGTGAAGGGTTGAGGGATTAGGATTTGATGTTGAGGGTTGAGGGTTTAGGGTTAGGGTTGAGAGTTGAGGGATCAGAGTTAAGGGTTGAGGGATTGGGGTTTAATGTCGAGGGTTGAGGGTTGAGGTTCGAGGGTCAAGGGTTTAGGGATAGGGTTGAGGTTCAAGGGATTAGGGTTAAAGTAGAGTGTGGAGGGTGTAAGGATTAGGGATAGGGTTGGAGGGTTTAGGGATAAGGGATTAGGGTTTAAGGTATAGTATCGAGTCTGTTGAGGGTTTAGGAATAGGGATAGCATTTAGGGTTTAGGGATGAGGGATTAGAGTTGAGGGATGATGGATTAGGGTTGACGGTTGAGGGATTAGGGTTTAGGGATAAGGTTTAGGGTTGAGGGTTGAGGGATTAGGGTTTAAGGTATAGTGTTGAGGGTTGAGGGTTTAGGATTAGAGTTTAGGGTTGACAGATTAGCATTTAATGTCAAGGTTAGGGTTAGAGTGTCAAGGGTAGAGGGATTAGGGATAGGGTTTAGGGTTGAAGGTTTAAGGATTAAGGGTTAAGGCTTTAGGGATGAGGGTTTAAGGCTTAAGATATAGTGTCAAGTGTTGAGGGTGTAGGGATAGGGTTTAAGTTTTAAGGGTTAAGGGTTGAGGGATAGGGATTAGGGTTTAAGGTATAGTGTTGAGGGTTGATGGTTTAGGGATAGGGTTTAGGTTTGAGGGATTAGGGTTTAGGGTTGATGAATTAGGGTTTAATGTTGAGAGTTGAGGGTTGAGGTTGAGAGATAGGGTTAATGGTCAAGGGATTAGGGTTAAATAAGAGTGTCAAGGGTAGAGGGATTAGGGTTTAAGGTATAGTATCGAGCCTGTTGAGGGTCTAGAAATAGGGATAGTGTTTAGGGTTTAGGGATGAGGGATTAGAGTTGAGGGATGACGGATGATGGATTAGGGTTGAGGGTTGAGGGATTAGGGTTTAGGGATAAGGTTTAGGGTTAGGGTTGAGGGATTAGGGTTTAAGGTATAGTGTTGAGGGTTTAGGGATAGGGTTTAGGGTTGAGGGATTAGAGTGAAGGGTTGAGGGATTAGGATTTGATGTTGAGGGTTGAGGGTTTAGGGTTAGGGTTGAGAGTTGAGGGATCAGAGTTAAGGGTTGAGGGATTAGGGTTTGATGTCGAGGGTTGAGGGTTGAGGTTCGAGGGTCAAGGGTTTAGGGATAGGGTTGAGGTTCAAGGGATTAGGGTTAAAGTAGAGTGTGGAGGGTGTAAGGATTAGGGATAGGGTTGGAGGGTTTAGGGATAAGGGATTAAGGTTTAAGGTATAGTATCGAGTCTATTGAGGGTTTAGGAATAGGGATAGCATTTAGGGTTTAGGGATGAGGGATTAGAGTTGAGGGATGATGGATTAAGGTTGAGGGTTGAGGGATTAGGGTTTAGGGTTTAAGGGGGAGGTATATTGTAATGAAATAGGCAAATAATCTCCCATTGTTTACTCGATCTATCCATAAGAACTACTAAACTATACCTTAAATCCTAATCCCTCAACCCTAAACTTTCAACCCTAAACCCTATCCCTAATCCCTCTACCATCAACACTCTACCTTAACCCTAATCCCTCGACCCTTAACCCTAAATGCTATCCCTAAAGCCTCAACCCTAAACCCTAATCCCTCAAGGTCCTAAACTCTAATCCCTTATCCCTAAACTCTAAATCCTATCCCTAAATGCTCAACCCTTAACCTTAAACCTTAATCACTCAATCCTTATCCACCCCTCTCCTCCCCTATCTGGCTTACTCCCATCTCTACCCTCCTCTACCCTGGACACTATACATACATACATATAGGCATACATAGATACATACATACATATAGGCATACATAGATACATACATACATATAGGCATACATACATACATACATACATATAGGCATACATACATATAGGCATACATACATACATGATTAATAGCCTTAAACATAAAAAAATTTAAGTTGAACATAACGCGCTCGCGTTATTTAAAACATGAAAAATAGCACAAAGTTTTGTGGAAAAGGAAAAATGCAAAGAAAAGAATAACGCGAGCGCGTTATAACGCGCTCGTGTTTTGACCCAATTTTTTTTTAAATTAATTTGGCCACTTTTTGGCCCCCCATCTTCTTGCACTTACCCACAAAGGCATTTTGATCATTCTTGATGTCTTGACATATTCATACTTATGATTTTTTTGCATAATAACCTCCTTTTCTTTTATAGTAGCCATAAGATATGTCCTTGGCCATTCATTTATGTTTCTATTCCTGCAAGACCCATCAGACAAGATATGCACTAAAGATCATGGTTTCATTTTTGCTGATCCACACTACTGTTGTTCATTTCATGGCACTAGCCTGATCATTATATTTGTATGGCTTCTTTATTCACATATTGGAATAATAATGACTCTTTTTCTTCACTTGGCTGAGCCATGAAAATTGTGTAGCACTTGCAGTTATGTCTTTATATCTGTCATTCAAATGTCTTTTTAGCTGATAATGGATGTTATGTGGCTATCCTTTTCTGTATTGCTATCCAATATGCTGTACCTCCTCATATGTATTACATCATCCTGTATATTTATGATACTCATTACAAAAGAGTTAAATAGATAAATGTTCTCTTTCCTTGCATCCTTCTGTAACTTAGTATGAACATGGAGATTGCAAAGCATATTTTGATATTCATAAAATTATACTTCAGTGAACTCCATTTGATAAATGTGGCACTTAGCATTCCTTCTACATACACTTGATGGTTCTTGACTACAAGCATCATGTAGCTTTGTAATAATGACCATGCTCATTTGTTTCTGTACCTCTATTGTTCCATCATGAGAAAGCATCTGTACCATTCTTTCTTGGCAATGATGCTCACAAGCAATCTATGGCTATCACATTCTTCTTTCTATTCATTATCCTACTATTGAAAGCATTACCAAAAGACTCATCTAGTACTTGATAACGTACCTTTATAAGCATGGGATTATGAACTCAACCTATTATGAACTGTCCCTAAGTACCTTATTGAGTTGCCTTGAATGTGTTATTCACTGCCCTTGCATGGTTATCACCTCATGCTTTGAGATGGTGATCATGGAAAGGCAATGATATTTAAGCTGAATTCTATAAACCTTTCTTTTAACTAAAATGTCTTAAATTGTCCCCTTGAGATTCAGGGGTAATCATGCTGAGCTCAACCTTTATGGGAGCCCATTTTCACCACATGCTGACTTGCCTTCTAAACAAAAACATAATTTCACCTATCCCTGCACATGAAACAAACAGATTAGATTAAACAATGAAGTACAAATGATTGCTCACTTTCAATTCCTTCTGCATGTGAGTGATGTTCATTTGATCAGTGCATTACAGGCAAAGTGTTATGTATCTTCTGGTAGGACATAGAGATCTCATAATCGGAGCTGTAATAGGACTTTCCCACTTTTTTGCAGGTTCTCATCAGAGATTAGGAGTAAGGATAGGATGGCAACCTCGGAGATTGAAGACTGCAACAAGGCAATGATGACTATGACCTTCTCTCCCTATCTTTAGATGCATAATATTTTCCCTATTTTGCATTCGTTCAGCTATTCCCACAGCTTGTGTGGGACATTTGATCTGTCATTTTTTCTTTCAATGCAATGTTTATCCTTTTATGTATCTCATTTGTAAATGAATAATCATTGTATTGAATGAAATACTTATCTCTCTTATGAATATTCTGCAATGTAATGAATAATCTAAAAATCTTTTCTGTTCTTGAACAACTGAACTACAATACCATTGAAACACACTAACTATGCAAATAACTTATAATAGAAGAATTTTAACCTTCACTCTAAAAATGAATTTGTTGCACCAGCTCTGCCAATTTTTGAGCTGTGGTGAAAAAATGGTAACAATGTCATAGAATGTTGGTCTTCCAAACTCCTCCCAAACTCTCTTTTGTATAATACTGTAAC
Organism: Cunninghamia lanceolata; assembly: GCA_027924645.1. Classification (NCBI taxonomy): domain Eukaryota; kingdom Viridiplantae; phylum Streptophyta; class Pinopsida; order Cupressales; family Cupressaceae; genus Cunninghamia; species Cunninghamia lanceolata. Next base: position 10,801,329 of record BSBN01000388.1, on the reverse strand, counting down.
GTCAGAAAGTCTTCCCTTGGGGGCTTTTCCCTCATAAGGTTTAGTTCCCAAGTCTTTAACATGCATTTAGGACATCTTAGTTCATATTTTTACATCCCGACAGAATGAGGCCTAGGTTTCATGGCAAAATGGACCTAGGAGGACCCCTTGAGTTGTACCCTATCCAAAATAGGGGGGGACTTGGGTGCTCGCACCCTAGTCCTACCCTATTTTGGGGCAGCCTTAATTTTTGGGTGTTTATTTATGACCATTATTTGGTCCTTTTGCCGACATGGTAAGTTATGATTTTTAAAATCTTGGTGGGAGTGCTTGTAGTTGCATATATAAGCATTTTTAGGCATTCATTTGTAAACTATATTTCAATTAGATGGCAATTATGATGTTCAAGTGTTCTCAAGGTAATTCAAGGCTTTCATTGTTTTGCAAGGGTAGGCTTGTGTGTTTTGTGTGTTGATATTTGTAGATTTGAGCATCCATTTCATCATAGAATGAAGGGCATCTTCCTCCCATGATATCTTCACTACAAGGTGACATAATATTGTGTTTTCATCATTGATTCCTTTGGTTTTTCCCTCTACCTCACATGGGCATGCACTCTTTATCTAACAACGGTGTTTGGAGACTTAAGTGTCCTTTGGGGCTTAACTGAGGCAAGCCTCTAAACACCACAACCCCCAAACCAAGTCTTGTGATTGCAAGTTACAGGTGTCATATTTGGGAAAAGTGGTGTTGCAAGAAGGATTGGCAAGCATCAAGGATTTAGGATCTAAAGAAAAGTAGGACACAGGAGCACTTCTAGGACCTGGGCGCTCATTCTAGTGTCCTCTACATCTAAGTTTTGGGAAATAGAAGTTATAGGGATGATCAGTGTCAGAAGAAGGTCTGGATTCTGTGAAGAAACTAGTACCTTGGAGTTGGGCACCAACTCTAGTGTCCTCGACTATTCCACTTTGGAACCCTAAAAACAAGTATATTGTGATCTGATATTTTACTCCTGTCTGCAAGAGCTTTTTCCGTTATTTGTCAATTTGTTACCGTATTTGCATAATTAGGGTTTAATGGTCAACTAAGCATAGGAGAAGGAAAATTGATAATTGAATTCCCTAATCCAAGTTTCCCTACATTTGTAAGTGACCTAGGGTATGATAGTGCTCACCATTCGGCCCTAGATCCTTGAATGTATAGTGGAGAGGTGGATTTAAACATCAAAACACTAAAACTTTAACAAATCCAATTTTCCCCTAAACATTTTGGTGAACCTGTGTTTTTGGACTTAAATTGCAACTTTCTGAGTGTGTGTCTTTATATTTGGATTGATTTCATTCATTCATATAGTCATTCATTTTATTGCATTGAGAAAAATTCAAAAAAATTGAAAAATTAAAAAAAAATTGCATTGTTTGGCTTACTAAATTACATCAATTCTTTCTAAATTTTTCTAATTCATGATTTTTGTATTATATCTGATATAAAATAAAGAAAATAACAAAAATTCAATCATTTGCATTTCATTTTCATCAGTAATTTGCTAGGCTTTTGTAGAAATTTTGACAATTTTCATTAAATGTAGCAATTCCAAAATCTAGGGTTAGTAGGCAAAATATTCTTTCATATTTTTCTACTGATTTTAGAGGCTCATTCAAATTCTTATTCAGCTTTATTCTTTCATTTTAGTGTAAATTTGCATTTAGATTTAAAATATTTGCATTTTTGCATTGAAAATTTCAACAAAAACTAGCAATTTTTATGCATTTTGATTAGATTTGCATTGGCATTTTGCATATAAGGGCTTGAAAATCAGTTTTAGATCTGATTACACTTCATTTTAATCATAAATCATACTTCAAAACATTCACATAGCATTTTGTCCCAAGATCTCAAACCTAGGGCTTCAAAATCAACGATTTTCATTAAATTTGGCCTTATTGACTCTATAAACTTGCACCATAGGTGTGTTGTGAAAATTATTTTTACATTAATTAAATATTATCAGGGTAATTAATTGCTTCCCCTCATAAAAATCCTAACAACACCCTTTTAATGGGCTCTTGTTTTGAAAATTTGGTGAAAAACTACACGTTTTGACTATTTTTGCCCTAGGGTTTGACCTAGTTTGCACTCTAAGCATGTTGTGATCAATTTTATGGATTTAGGTGACTTATATCATTTCTTTTATTTTTTTTACCTCCTAAAATTCATTACAACAATATTTTTTCTAGGTCTTGGAGTTGAAAAACCTGAAAAATAACCTATTTTAGCTATATTTTCACTAGGGTTTGACCTTAAGTGGCACTAAAAGTGTGTTGTGATGGATATCGTATCACTAAGTGGCTGTTATTACTGACACACTTTTCTTTCCATAACCATTTTCCTCACAACACTATTTTTCATGCTCTTTTGCATCAAGATTTGGTAAAAAAGGTGCCTATTTTGACATATTTTCACTATATTTGCCTTGGCATTATCTTGGATTTGCATCAAGAGTGTGTTGAGAAGGATCATATTTCTGTTTTGGACTGATATCAGACATATAACTTGCTGCCCCTAATCAAAATCCTTACAACACCTTTTGTTTCAGTCATTTGCATTGAAAAAAACATAAAAAATCAAGCATTTAAGGCTATTTTTTTAACATATAGTTTTGCACTTGTCTTTTGCATCAATTTGAAAAGCTTCTCAAAATCTGATCTTACATTGAAATGGCACCTTCATGTCATTTTTCAATGGTATCTTTGCATGCATTTATCAAAGATCTTGATTTTGACCAATTTTTAACCATCATGAGTGAACATCCTACGATATTAGAAAGCTTAACTAAGTTCTCCATGAGTAGCAACGAAAGAGCTGATGATGATCCCATAAGTTATCCTACTTCCCCTATAACTGAATACTCAAATGAAAAGACTGGGGATAGCTTGAGTAATTCCACTGCTCTCCCTAGCCAAGATGAAGCATTAGTGAATGAAGAACTCCCTTTAACAAAGAACATTCCATGGGTAGAAAATGAGCATTCATTTAAGAATAATTAAATTCCTACCTCTGTGGATCATCCCACCAACCTCCTTCCTTTATTTGATTGTTCACACACCTTGGATTTCACTAAGGAAGAGAAGACCTTTAATGTCCCTCCTTTGTTTGAATATTCAAGTCATTTGGACATCACTAAGAGGATAGAGAATAAGCATGCTAGTAAGCTTCAACAAGAAAACATCCCACCTAGGCAAATGAACTTTGATCTTGGTACTTCCTCCTATACAACACAAAAATCCATAACAAAGCAAAGCCCTATGTTACAAAAAATAAGTCGTAAAGCATAACGTCAACTTGCAAAAGGGAGGAAGACATTGATCCTAACATTAAACCAAACAAACATGATCCTAACAATAAAAAACATGATGAGCAAGACATGAATTGGGCTATGATACCTTATATCCCACCTTCCTATAACATTAGGGAGTTGGAGGATGATGATGATTTACTTGATGATAAGACTTAGCATGAAGACCCTACAAGTAAGTATCTCTAACCCTTTCTCTCTCTCTCTCTCTCGTGATGTGCTTCCCCTGTGATGTGTTATGTGTTGTTTAGGCCTCCTAGGATGACCTTGGATTCTCCTGTAAGGTCCGGGATGCCAAGAGACTGCCTCTATTGTGACCTTATTCGATTTGTATCATCATTCTTCTATATTGCCTCTCTCTCTAATTTCATTTTTGTTTGTTATGTCTTACGGACATAGCGTCGCAATTGGTGACACTGGAGGCACCCTCCTACGTGACTGTCCCTAAGACACTTGTTTCTCCTCTCTTATTTATTGTTTCCCTTTCTCTAGTGTTTCCATCTAGCGGGAAGATGACAACAAACATCTATACTGATGCAGACCTAGTGTCCCTTTCGAGAGCAATCAACAAATGGACTTAGTTCCTAATATGACGATGGAGTTGTATATCTTATCTGATGCTTGGCTAGTGGAAGCACTCATGCTTTCTGCATAGTGAATTTGATGATGTTTCTATCAAATTTACAAACCTTAACAATACTGCTGCTCCGTGCACCTTTGTTTGCCTTTGAATCTAGCCTTGGTGGTATTCAATTCTGAAAGCTTTGTTATATAGCCCCATGGTTATCCTTGAACTCCAAATTTGTTGTATAACCTTGGCTCTTTGCGTGGTTAATCATATGCATTAATGTTATTGTCTATCATGATTTTGTAGACACTAACATGTTTCTTGTAGGGATGTGTTTATGGGAACATTTGGTGATCATAAAGTACATGTCACCTCCAGGAGGCATGGACTTTGTGAAAGTCAGTGTTCCCTTGTGTGTTTTCTTCCTACCTTAATGTGCTTGATATCTATAACTGATATCAACCACTTTAAGGTGGTGGCATATATAAGGTAAGCTATCTGTTATAGATGTTAGCAATGTGTTTGACCTCAAATGCAAAGACTTGTACACCAAAGTAGTACATCATGCATCTTGAGTTTGTTTGCAATCAATCAATCATGTAAGCCCTTTGTGGAGGCGGGATATCGAGCATATCCTTTTTCTTAAGCCCTCTATGGAGGTGGGGATGGTGTAAGTTTCAGAGCAGATTACATCATCCTGTCATTTTCAAAAGTCCTCTATGGAGACGGGGAGTAGTTCTGTGACTAACTCAACTCTTAAGCATGTCTTCAACAATTGTTGTGGTGAAGCCCAATTGTTAGTGTGTGCCTGTAATGTGCCTAAGATGGTGTTGGACCTAGAAATAGGTACACTCCATTACTTGTCTACCGTGTTTTCTCCATGTCTTCAAGTGTGTGTGTTTTGGCATGCTTGTTTTGTATGGCATGTTTGTTGCCCCATATGCAGAGACCAGCACCCTTGAGTAGTGTTTCCTAAATTTTGGGAGGTTTTGAGTGTCTTGCATGTGTGTTGCCCCATATATACAGAGACTTGCGCCCTAGGGTAGTGCATCCTATATTATGGGAGGTTTGTTTACTTTCCAGTACTTGCATTTGCATTTCATATATATGAGAAAAAGAAAAGAAAAGATATCATTTCTATCTTCCATGCATTAATGTGTCTTCTATGCATTGACTGTCTTCTTTGTGTTCTACGTGATTGTAATTATCTTCTCCGTGCTTTGCATGCCTGTTACTATCTTCTATGTGATTGGTGTGTCTTCTCCATGCTTGGCGTGTTCATTGTGTTTGTGACCTTACTTTAATGCATGTATAGGCCTCACGTTTATACATATATTCTCCATGATTGGCATGTTCATTGTGTTTGTGACCTTACTTTAATGCATACATATAGGCCTCACGTTTATACATATATTAAAGTGGGGGCTAAATGTAACATTAGAAAATGTCCCCTTGGGGGCTTTTCCCTCATAAGGTTTAGCTCCCGGGTCTTTAACATGCATTTAGGACATCTTATTTCATATTTTGGCATCTTGATGGAATGAGGCCTAGGTTTCATGGCAAAATGGACCTAGGAGGACCCCTTGAGCTGTACCCTACTCAAAATAGGAGGGGAGGACTTGGACACCTGCGCCCTAGTCCTGCCCTATTTTGGGACAGTCTTAATTGTTGGGTGTCGGTTTATGATTGTTATTTGGTCCTTTTACTGACACGGTAAGTTTTGATTTTTAAAATCTTGGTGGGAGTGCTTGTAGTTGCATATATAAGCATGTTTAGACATTCATTTGTAAACTCGATTTAAATTAGATGCAATTGTGATGTTCAAGTGTTCTCAAGGTGATTCAAGGCTTTCATTGTGCTGCAAGAGTAGGCTTGTGTGTTTTGTGTGTTGATATTTGCAGATTTGAGCATCCATTTCATCATGGAATGAAGGGCATCTTCCTCCCATGATATCTCACTACAAGGTGACATAATATTGTGTTTTCATCATTGATTCCTTTGGTTTTTGCCTCTGCCTCACAAGGGCACACACTCTTTATCTGACAACGGTGTTCAGAGACTTAAGTGTCCTTTGGGGCTTGACTAAGGCAAGCCTCTAAACACCACAACCCCCAAACCAAGTCTTGTGATTGCAGGTTACATGTGTTGTATTTCAGAAAAGTGGAGTTGCAGGAAGGATTGGCAGGTGTGATGGGTAAAATGTGGGAATAATCAAATCAATAACAAAATCCAAAACATCAATGGAATATGAAGCTAAAGGAGATTTAAAACAATAAAGAAGAGATACTTACAACCCTTTACTTTATGCCTTCCATTGCTCACCTTTCCTTTCTTGATCTTGATGGAGATGAAAATGGCCCTCAGGAAGCTTGCTTCCTTGTTTCGATTCCTCAAGATGATAAGGAGAAGTTGGCTCTAATACTTGGTGTGATTGAAGATGAACTTCAATACACTATGGATGGATGATATGATGAATGATGGTAGGGGTGCCGATGGCGCGCTATATTTCCTACAACATAAGTTTACTCAAATGATGGATATGAAAGATAGAAGAAGAGGGTTGTATTTATAGAGTTGGGTGAGAGAAGATCAATGGTGGAGAAGAAGTGAGAAGATCAACAGAGGAGAATGTTCGAGAGAACGTGCGCGAATAGAAGGACATGTGTCATTCAAAAAGAAGCTTTGTTGAGTTAACTGCTTTCTTGATGAGGATGAGTTTTTATTTTCTTAAATTAGAATATATTTTTCTAATTTAAGAGCAAAGTTGCTTTAACTCAGCTTTTGCTTTTGTATGACAAGAAGAATTTATTTTTAGAAGATATGAAGATTTTTAGAAGATAAGAAAGCATAATTAAATAGATAAATTTATTTAATTACTTGTAGATAATTTTGGAAGAATAAATAAAATATTTAATTATATTTTATTTTTGGAGATTTAAGATTTTATTTAAATAAAATTGTATTTTATTTAAATTTGGAAGAATAAAAGATTTAATTAAATAATTAAAATTATTTAATTATTTAGAAGAATGAAGTTGATGTAGATGAAATTAATTAATTAAATAAATGTAATTTATTTAATTAAATGGGAGGAAGTGAATCAAATAAATAAATAAATTTATTTTTTTATTGATAGAGGAATACAAAGATGAAATAAATATTTTAAATATTTATTTAAGTAGTCATGTCATTTTTAGGTGTATACATTTTTCCACCCCTCTTTGATGCAATGTGTTTTATCACGTTTCAAAGAATAAGAATTTTTGACAATGATACATGCCCCAGTTTGCCCTTGGTACAAGTTTTAACGACAGGATGCCTCCTCAGGAGATTGGACGGGAAGAAGGCAGAAGGAGTGAGACGGACAATCTCATGAAGAAGAAGGTGGAAGAACAGGTTAGGGTGGAGAAAAATAGTGCAGGGTTCAGAGAAACAGACATGGGAAGTAGTCACAGTTGTCACACAGTCAGCTATGGTTCACTTACTATATATAGGAGTTCGGTCCACAAGTTCTATTCATTTGCACACTTGTCCTTAGTTGATTGGTCTTTGAGAGCTTAGGAGAGCATGGCAGCTAGAGCAGTCGACAGAGAGATGGATATTTCACACGAGGAGCATTGGTTTGAGCGAGTCCGATGGTTTGATCGACCAGATGAGGCAGGACCACTAGTATGTAGTTTGTCAAAACTCACTAAAAGTCATTTATTAGGGTAATAAATGCCTTAGAAAAAAAACTAGGACAGATGCACCAAACTATCGTTCGGTGCATATGTGCTCTGAAATGATGCATATGCTGAGAAGTTGTGCATGTGAGAGATCTTACAACGCATATACTAGTTTACTGCATACAGGCTATGAATTGGCGCAATCATTAGGGAACGACGCATGTGACACAAGAAGCGGCACATATGACAAAATGGCACATACACATTAGGGATTGATGCATTCACGGTGAATTGGCGCATGTGGTATGGATCGGCACATTTGCACTAGGAAAATCAGTTGGCTTAATGAAATTAACCCAATTGGCAGCTTGATTGATGCGTCAATTGATAAGCGATCTCTGAGATTGCCGAGAATCTAGTCAAGAGATGATATGCTTGTTTTGATTAATTTGATATGTTAAGTCAATGATAGGATAGTTTGATTGCTTTGAGTAGGTTTGTTTGGATATGGATTTCTTTGACGTTATGCTTTGCTTGGTTGCAGGAGGATATCCAGGATACACTGATGTCACAAGAGCAGTTCCCTTTGTCGTTATTGCAGTGGTACATGTTGACAGAGATTGACCGCAAGGCTCTTGGTGCAATGGGTTTGCATTATGTTTGCTTCATGCCTGAGGTTCGCGTGAACCATTCTATGTTGATTGCAGTGGTGGAGTGATTCCACAATGAGGATGGGATATTCCATCTATTGACAAAGGAGATGGAGATTACCTTAGAGGATGTGTACAAGATTCTGCACCTCCCTATTCAGGGAGAGTTGGTCGAGTATGAGTCACAACAGGATGTTGGATTGTCAGAGTGCAGACGTGTGTTCGATGACCCAGAGTTGGTTGAGTAGGTGATTTCGTGGTAGGACATTCATGACTGCTATGACTACTTCTCAGGTATAGTGGCAGGATTGATTGGAGGCATAGTATGCCCCGATAGGAGATCACACGGCTTCCTGATTGGTTGGGGGAGGGTGTTAGAGAGTATGATCACTGACGGGACTCGGTATGCATGGGGTGTGTGCATGCTTGCACACTTATACAGAGATATACACCAGGTAGTGAATCATCGAGGAGCCAGTTTGTCAGTAGGTGTGTCTCTCTTCCAGTTTTGGTTGTGGGAGCACATAGCTATCACACGACCAACATGTCTTTTTCACAGGCAGAGGGGTGAGCTTTATAGTTATGGCAATGTAGGTGTGACTTCCTAGCACAAGATGGGGAAGCTTGAGTACTAGAGACACGCATTTCATAATGTAGATTAGGTTGTTTGGCACCCATACCTAGACTACAAGGTATGGGATGATAAGGCGGATGAGATTTCGTATTGCTTCCAAACTCGGTGGCTCATTGGCAGGATGTGATATATACTAGAACGACAAATTGTGAGCAGGGTATAGAGGCAGTTTGGCCAACTACAAGGCAGGCCATAGGGGTAGGCGCGTTTTGTGAGGGCCCATGCAAAGAGATATAGGTGGGGTCCTGTGGCATTATATGAGGAGGCTTTGACAAACTTTTAGCAGTTTCCTCATGTAGCTTGGTTCATGAGGAGGGACATAGTGGATGCTAGCATGACGCCAGAATACGAGGAGTGGTTTGTGGCACATCCATTCCCCAGATACTCAAGGCCTGGAGAGTTAGCTCCTTGTATAGACAAGGATGATTCCAATGATGAGGGTGGAGCCGACAGGAGGAGAGGAAGACAGAGGAGGGGGAGAAGAGGTTAGGGAGATGATAGAGGAGATGGAGGAGGAGGTGACAAACCTAGACAGAGGAGGAGGTCCGGGGAGGGACCTTCAGGTCAGCAGGCAGTTGTGTAGCTGCAGGCTGTAGGACAGGTGCAGGCATAGGTTCTAGTACAACAAGTGGTACAACAGAGGTAGATGTCACCACCACAGCAGGTGGCACAGCAGTAGGTACAGGGTCAGGTGCCAGCACAGTAGACTCCACAGCCTGATTTATAGCAGCCGGCTATGGTCACATTATAGAGTCAGGTTAGGCATCTGAGGGCCCATCTGAGAGTAGCAAAGTCTCATAGAGATGCAGATGCAGGATGGATATCAGAGCTATCCAGAGAGAGACACAGGCTTGTCTAGCGCATGGACGATGAGAGCAGAGAGAGATGCAGCCGTGGTAGCTATGGGTATAGATGGTACATCTAGCTTTTTGGTTTCATAGGTGCAGCAGGCACAGACACAGTTAGCCCAGGTTCAGAGTGAACTTGCCAGAGCGTAGGTGCAGGCTTAGTACTATAGAGGGTTATACCACAGGGCAATGTCAGTGGATCAACATGCACCTAGTTTTAGGAGCCAGTCCGTGGTATCTCAGTAGGTAGGTGGGTCTCAATCTGTAGGCTCAGTGAGGGGCCCACAGCAGTTAGAGGGAGACAAAGGAGAGGGCAGCGTAGGGAGTAGTCCTCCACAGCAGTAGGGTTAGCTAAACCTAGACACTTGTACCATTTTTTTTGATCTGATGTACACATTTTTTATGGCTGAGATAGCCTGTATATGTATTATTTTTGCCCCGAGACATGTATCACCATCTTGTTGTACTTTGTATACACTTTATGATATGACTTTGAGATATGGACAGATATTTTGATATGTTGTACATTTGGACATGGTTTTATGGTTATATGATGATACAGTTATTGATGTTCTACATGCGTATGTTCTATGGTTATATGTTATGGATGCAATCTATCTTATGATGCTTGGTATATATGATGTACACTAGATGGATTGTAGGATGATTTGATATGCAAATGTGACATGTTATGGATATGATTTGTAGCTTTATATGTATTTTGTCTATGTTTTTGATTTTTTGATATGATGTATAGATGCAAATGTATGTAGATGACCTAATGTACTTGTTATGTATGTGATATGATATGTGACCTATGCTATGTTTTTGATATGCCCAAATGTACTCAATCGACACATAGATGATATAGATATGTGGAAAAGAAGATATGAAGAAATATCGGCTTTCATTTGATATACTGGAGGATTTTTCTTATTGCATGGTTGATATGGATTTTCTGGATATGGAATGGATGTGGATTGTCATCTTGTTATTGCAAGTATTTTGCTTTCATCATTGGGCTCTTTTTGGTATTTTCTCTTTTTGAAATGTTGTAAGGAAATACAAGTATCTAGGTATAATTAAACCGAGATGACCTGAGTATGCCTTACATGGATTTTGATATAGCAAGTCGATACAAGCATCTAGTCAAACTTGAATCTAGATGACCTGAGTACTTCTTGCATTTCAACAGACAAGGATTGCCCCTTTTCATGTTTAGACCTCTGGAATCCTCGATGATCTTTTGCTGATCATCGTTAGACAAAAGCCATCACATTACTAAAGTTTAATCCACAAACAACAGACAAAGAAAAAGAAAAAGATTATGCTCCCATCATAGCATCTCTAGCTTTTAGCATCCTTGAGTAGCATAGGAAGACATAATGATAAAAATCTAAGACTTTGTAAGTTAACCTGTTCACAAAACATTCTTCCATTAGATGTGTCATTTTTGCCATAATTGATATAGAGTCATTTTTTAGTGTTTCGGTATGGTGCTCTGCTTTAGATGGGTTGATGTTTTTGTGCCAAGGTTTTTGTTTGGAAGCTTGTTTTTGCTGCGCTTGCTGGTCTAGTGAAAGGTATCACAATTCTTTATTGGAATCCTCTTAGAACATGTGGCATTCAAGAATCAAAATATGTAACTAGGTTGAGGAGTTGCCCCTAGTTTAGACAATGGATCAACTTATTATGGGTGATACAACAAACAGACATGGAGAAACAGACCCTAAGGGACTGACCTAGTGCCTCGGGGGCTCATTGCTAAATGGCCTTGCCTACGTGATGACATAGAGGCAACGTAGTTCGGGGTGAACCTAATGCACCTAAGACCTAGGCGATGGCAAAGATGTAGAAATGGTATGGATTCAGATAGATAGAAGGACTAGACATGGGACAGATGGGACAGTGGAGTAGAGCGGAGCCTTGGGGGTGCATTAAGAATGGCCTTGCCTATGTGATAGCTCAGAGGTGACGGAGTTTGACAATAGTTCAAAGGACTAGTTCCAGATGGACGATATGATGGACACAAGAGATATGAAGTCACAATAGATGGAGGAAGTGGTTTGTCATAGATAGTGCCTATTTACCAGGTTTTCACCACTTTCTTTTATTTGTACAAAAGCTAAAAGTACACATGACACCTGTTTACCAGGTTTTCATCATGGTACCTATCCCAGGTGCCTGTTTGCCAGGTTTTCACTAGAGGAAGATTTTTTTGTTACTTTTCCATTTTTTTTATTTTTTTGTTTGTTTTTTGATCACTTTTTTTATTTTTTTAGTTTTTTTCAGGATTCCCTTGCATTGGGGTTTTCAGGTATAGAACTTGGGAAGATGCATGTTGTTGATAGGATCATCAAACAGTTCACCTTTAGATGTAGCTAGTTGATATGCCCCTGACCCATAGGCTGCAATGACGACATAGGGACCCAGCTAGTTAGGTTTCAACTTGCCTTTCTTCTCTCTGTCTTACTGATTTCTAGGATTTTCTCGGAGGACAAGATCACCAACTTGGAAGACTCAAGGTTTTACCCTATGGTTGTAGCTTCTGGACATCCATTGTTGATAAGCTTTTAGATGGTTAAAGGCCTATTGCCTTCTCTCTTCGAACATCTCTAACTCTTGAAGTCTAGTCACTCTGTACTCTTCATCAGATATGAGGCCTTTTAATGAAACTCGCAAGGATGGGATCTCAACTTCAATGGGCAAGATTGCTTCAGATCTATAGACTAGGGAGTATGGTGTTGCACCTATGGGTGTGCAGATGCTTGTACAATAGGCCCATAGTGTGGGATTTAATTGGACATGCCAATCACGACTGGCATCATTGATAGTCTTCTTTAGGATTTTTAAGATGGTTTTATTTGATGCTTCCGCCTGGCCATTGCCTTGGGGGTAATAGGGGGTTGAAAAGTGGTGCTAGATATGGAATTTGTTGCATAGTTCCCTGACATCTTGATTTTTGAAAGGTCGTCCATTATCTGTGATGATGGACGAAGGGTCACCATAACGACAAATGATATAGTTTAGGATAAAAGAGGCAATCTGCTTGCCTGTGATATTGGCTAAGGGCACAGCTTCAATCCACTTTGTAGAGTACTTAGTGGCAGTGATTATAAATTTATGGCCGCTAGATGAAGAGGGGTGAATCTTGCCACTAAGTCGAGTCCCCACTAACAGAAAGGCCAAGGAGTCGTTAATGGTTGTAGATCTTGTGCTAGTGTGTGTATCAGGTTCCCGTGGATTTGACACTTTTTGCACTTCTTTACAAAATGATAGGAATCTTGTTCCATGGTTGTCTAGTAGTATCCCATGCATATGAGTTTCTTGGCCAGGGTAGGGCCACTAGAGTGGGTCCCATATATACCATCGTGCACTTCGCTCAGGGCAGTTTGAAATTCCTCACTATTGAGACACCTAAGGAGAGTACCATTGAGACCTCTGCAATATAGGGTATTGGCGACAATGGCATACTAGGATGCCTGACGGATGAAGGTTTGTTTTTGGTTATTGGAGAGATCAGGTGGGAGGGTATTCTCTTTAAGATAGGCAAATATTTTTCAATAGAGGGGGGAATCAGTTCTGACAATGTGGTAGATGATATGGGATTCAGGGGTGTCATATGTAGGACAGGACACTGGCTCTACCAAGAACTCATAACATGATTGATTATCTGGAATATCAAGGAGAGATGCAATCATTGCCATGGCGTCTGTAGCTTTGTTCTCAATCCTTGGTATCTATTCAAAAGAGATCTTGACAAAGTATTCTTTGAAGTCATCTACCATTCATTTGTAAGGGATCAATCAATTTCTCATCTTTTCTTTGGTAGTTGTCATTTACTTGATTTATGACCAGTTGTGAGTCACCATATACTTGAAGTTCTTTGACATTCCATTCAACTACTAGATTGATACCAATGACTAGGGCTTCATATTCTGTAACGTTGTTAGTGCAGGGAAAGAACAATCTGTATGATTTAGGAATGGTGTCACCATTAGGGGTGATCAACAAGATACCTACTCCTGATCCATGCTGAGTATATGAGCCATCAAAGTACATTTTCTAGGTTGTTGTGGTTACGTAGAAGATAGATTTGTTTGGAAATTCAAAGTTCAAAGGGCTATCATTTGTTAGAGGTGCATCTACTAGTTGATCTACAAGTACTTGGCCTTTTATTGCTTTCCTATCTACATATTTGATATCAAACTCGCTGAGAAGCATGACCCATTTGGACAATCTACCTGTTAGGGCTGCCTTGTTGAGTAAGTACTTGAGTGGATCAATCTTTGCTACTAGTTTGACTGAATGCGACAACATGTAATGTCTCCATTTTTGTGACACGAAGACCATAGCTAGACATGCTCTTTTGATTGGCGTGTATTGTAGTTCATACCCAACAAGTGTTCAACTGATATAGTATATAGTTTGTTCTTTCCTGTCATAATTTTGTTGTGTGAGGAGAGCTCCCAGAGTTGTTGGTGTGGCCAAGATATACAGTAGCAGAAGGTTTCCCTGAATAGGTGGCATCAACACAGGTGGTTTCATGAGATATTATTTTAACTGCTGAAATGCCTGCTCACATGAATCATTCCATTTAAAAGGGACATTCTTATGTAGGAGGTGAGAAAATGGGTGGCACTTGTCTGCCAATTGAGAAATGAATCTTCTGATAGATTGTAGTTTTCCCTATAGGGACCTTAGCTGAGTGAGGTTCTTGGGAGGTGGCATTTCCATAATGGCCTTTACTTTAGCTAGGTCTGTTGGTAGGTGGCGACTGATCAGGAAAGTAAACTTTTTTTTAGAGCTTACATAAAAAACCCTATTTTTGTAACCGACATAAAAAACCTATTTTTATGTAACCGACAAAAAGGCTTGATAAAAGTAGCTAAGGGTTAGGGTTTTGATTGATATTGTATTGTAGCATTTGCAATGGTATTGAGTTGTAGGAATTGCTAGTTGTAATCGGTTTGATTTACTGTATAATAATATTAGACTCTCTGTTGGTGGATGTAGCCTGAGTTTGGGTGAACCACGTTAAAACTTGTCTCTCGCTGTTATTATTTCTGTGTATTTTTCATTCCTCTATTTAATATTTATTTGCATTTAATTGATATCTTCTTCCATCTAACCCTAACAAGTGGTATCAGAGTGGGTTGTGTTTGATTATTGTCTGCAGGAAGGTCTCACGGTTGAGTGGGAGCAATGGTGGACGAGGGTAAATTGAAGGTTGATAAATTCAATGGGCAGAACTATCAGTTATGGAAGATGCAGATGGAGGATTACCTCTATCAAAAGGATTTATGGATGCCGTTGGAAGGAGTAGCCAAGAAACTGTCAACAATGTCTGATGAGGATTGGAATCTTCTTGACAGAAAGGCACTGTGAACCATTCAGTTGTGCCTGGCACCATCGGTGTCATTCAATATAACGGAAGTGAAGACAACAGATGGTCTAATAAAATCTTTGGCTAAATTGTATGAAAAATCCTTAGCCTCAAATAAGGTATTTCTCATGAAGCGTTTGTTTAATCTGAAAATGGTTGAAGGTGGATCTGTGACAGATCATTTAAATGAATTTAATACAATTGTCAGTCAATTGACTTCTATAAATGTAAAATTTGATGAAGAAGTTAGAGCTCTCTTGATATTATGTTCATTGCCTGAAAGCTGGAATAGTTTGGTAATGGTAGTTAGTAACTCTATTTCTGGTTCCAATACCCTGAAATTTGATGATGTTGTTGGTGTTATTCTAAGTGAGGAAATTCATAGGAAAAACTTAGGTGGATCCACATCAGGCAGTGTTTTGAATACAGAAAGCAAGGGAAGATCAAAGGAGAGGAAAAGGTTCTAGAGGTCATGGGAAGTCATGAGGAAAATCAAAGGATAAGAGATCCCAAACCAGAAGACAGAAGGATTGCTGGTAATGTAGGAAATTAGGTCATCTGAAGAAAGATTGCTGGTCTCAAAAAAATAAAGAAGGAGACAAACAAGAAGGCAATAAGGGGGCAAATGTGGTAAGTAATAAATCTAAAGATGATTCTTTGATTCTTTCCCTAGATAATGCTGATGATTCATGGGTTTTAGATTCAAGGGCCTCATTTCATGCTACGCCCCATAGAAGTTATTTTCTTGATTATGTCCAAGGGGATTTTGGGCTGGTTTATTTGGGAGATAACAAACCCTGTCAGATTGTTGGAAAGGGAAGAATCAAGATTAAGTTGTAGAATGAGAATCATTGGCTACTATAAGAGGTAAGGCACATTCCAAGGCTTAGTAGGAATTTAATTTCAGCAGGGCAGCTAGCTGAAGAAGGTTGCATTGTTACATTTACTGATAAAAATTGGAAGGTTTCAAAAGGTGCCTTAATAGTAGAAAAAGGTGTGAAAGTAGGCACCTTATATCTTTGTACAGGTCATATTGTTCCTTCTACTTTAGGTATTATAGAGAAAAAACAAATAGGTTCAGGATCAGTTGCTGCAGGTTCGTAGGAAGAGATTGAAATAATTGTTGCAGGTTCTAAGACAACACTGTGGCATAACAGACTTGGGCATATGAGTGAAAAAGGTATGAAGGTACTTCATTCTAAGAAAGTTTTACTAGGTCTGAAATATATTAATATGGATTTTAGTGAAATTTATGTGTATGGCAAGCAAAAGAGAGTCAGTTTTCTCAAGGATGGGAAGCAAAAGAAAGATGAAAAGTTGGAGCTTGTGCATACAAATGTATGGGGACCAGCTCAGGTATCTTCTCTTGGTGGCTCTCGGTATTATGTTACATTCATAGATGATGCAACTAGGAAGGTATGGATTTATTTCTTTAGGTAGAAATCTGATGTATTTGAAACATTTAAGAAATGAAGAAGCTTGGTTGAAAATGAGATAGGTAAAAGATTAAAATGTCTCAGATCTGATAATGGCAGTGAGTATTATAGCAAAGAATTTGAAGATTATTCTTCCTTTAATGGAATCCGTAGGCAGAAAATAGTTCCAGGGACTCCACAGGAGAATGGAGTGGCTAAACGCATGAATAGGACAATAATGGAGCATGTAAGGACCATGAGATTGCATGCTGGGCTCCCTTTAAATATGTGGGCAGATGCTGTCAACATTGCTGTATATTTAATTAATAGAGGTCCTTCAGTTCCTTTGGGCTGTGGTATTCCAGAGGAAGCATGGACAGGCAAGAAGGTGAGTTATTCTTTTCTAAAAACCTTCGGCTGTGAAGCATTTGTACATATAGATTCTAAAAATAGAACGAAGTTGGATACAAAATCAAAAAAGTGTTCCTTTGTTGGATATGGCATTGATGAATTTGGTTATAGGCTTTGGGATTTTGAAAATTAGAAAATTGTGAGAAGCAAGGATGTTATATTCAATGAGAAGGTGTTGTACAAAGATTAGTTGCAGTAGGATGAGAAGAAAGAAAAGAATTATGTGGTGCTAGACAATACTCCAAATAGTGATGTTCCAATGGTTCCTCATGCTCTGCAACAGCAACTAGAAATACCACAAACTCTAGTGAATGTTAGACGGTCAACAAGGTTAAGTAGACCTCCTAAAAGGTTTTCTCCCTCTTTATATTCTATTTTGTTAATAGATGCTGGTGAACCAGAAGGGTATGATGAAGCTATGCAGGTGGATACACAGGTTCAGTGGGAGCTTGCAATGAAAGAAGAAATGGACTCCTTGCTGAAAAATTAGACTTAGGAATTATGTAAGTTGCCTGTAGGTAAAAAGGCTTTACTAAACAAATGGGTTTACAGGCTAAAAGAAGAAGATGGAGGTAAGAAAAGATTTAAGGCCAGGTTAGTTGTAAAAGGATTTGCATAGAAAAAGGGCATTGATTTTGATGAGATATTTTCTCCGATTGTCAAGATGACTTCTATTCATACTGTTCTAAGTATTGTGGTTGCTAAAGATTTGCATTTGGAACAGTTAGATGTGAAAACTACCTTTCTCCATGGTGATTTGGAGGAGGAGATATACATGGAACAACCCCAAGGATTTGAGGTCAAAGGTAAGGAGAAACTGGTGTGTAGATTGAAGAAGAGTTTGTATGGCCTGAAACAAGCACCTTGGCAATGGTATTTGAAATTTGATAGTTTTATGGCTAAGCAAGGCTATAGTCGGTGTAATTCTGACCATTGTGTTTATTTTAAGAGGTTGGATAATGATACCTACATTATTTTATGTTTATATGTTGATGACATGCTTGTAGTTGGGTCTAACATGGATCATATAAGAGAGTTAAAACAACAGTTAGCACAGTCATTTGATATGAAGGATTTGGGGGCAGCAAAACAAATCCTTGGTATGAAAATTTGTAGAGATAGGAAGAATAGAACATTGATTCTATCTGAGGCTGCTTATGTTGAAAAGGTGTTGCAAAGATTCCATATGGAGAATGCAAAAGTTGTGAGCACACCTTTGCCTAGTCATTTGAAATTGACTAAGGAGATGTGTCCAAAGACACCAGAGGAGGAAGAAAAAATGTCTAAGGTACCATATGCTTCAGCTGTAGGAAGTTTAATGTATGCCATGGTATGCACGAGACCAGATATTGCACATGCTGTAGGAATCGTCAGCAGGTATATGCGTCATCCTGGATTGGTGCATTGGAATGTGGTAAAATGGATTCTCATATATTTGAGAGGTACATCCAATAAACACTTATGTTTTGGGGGCTATAATACTGATTTAGCAGGTTATGTAGACTCAGATTTGGTAGGTGATATTGATACCAGGCAGAGTACTACAACTTATGTCTTTACTGTAGGTGGGACAACAGTGAGTTGGATCTCACGGTTGCAAAATGTGGTTGCTTTATGTAGGAGTCTAGGACAACACTGAGAGGGGGGGTGAATCAGTGTTGTGTAGATTTTTGCAACTTATTAGAGCTTTTAATTTACAAGACTCAGAAAGAGAAAGTCATTAATAAAATTATTACACATACATGTACAGGTTTGATAATAAAAATTATGAGCAGGACCACATAGAGATAAATCTCAATCATAGAAGCAGATACACACATAGAAGCATATCATTAACACAAGAATTACTGGAGTGGAAAACCCTCTCGGGGTAGAAAAACCACTCGAAACTGCCTCACTGGCTTAACTGAAAAGCATGCCTCACTGGAAATACAAAATGTATCTAGGAGCACCAACTCCAATACCAAATAGAAGCACCCACTTCCTACACTGATATACCTCACTGGCAAATAATTAGGTCTCACTGACCTAGAAGCCTCACTGGCTAAAACAAGGCCTCACTGGCAAACCAATCCCCATCATCAAAACATAAAATAAGGTGTGCAATAAATGATTGTAACACAATCTGATTTGCACCATTTCATAACATTCTTTTCTGAATTTGTATATCTCTGTTCAATTACATACAACCTGATTTACATTGCAATTGCATATTGTCTTTCTGATAATCTTGTCAATCTATGTATCTGTATTTGATACTGTTAGTTCATCATCAATCTGCACAACATCACTCACACTATATGTATTCAATCTCTCATCATCTATATATTTCATTTCTGTCTTTCAAGACCTATCATCAATGCACCTGAAAAATAATTTTATACAGATTGAATAACCTTTCACCTGCACAGAAAAATCTTTTCATATTCCTTGATATTCTTGCATTTTTAAATCTGACCTCTTCAATCTTCAAAACCAAAATCCCATTCATATTTCCTCTTAGAGATGAAAGAAGACCTTTCAACTTCTTTCTCATAAAGAACTTGCAACAAATCCTGAACCAAACAAATTACATCTCTGCAAAAAATCAATTTCTTTTCAATTTTCTTTTTGAATATTCTTTTTGTATTCTCCAATCTGCAAAGAATAAATCATGAAAATTTGTTCAAGAATCTCCAACCCTTTCTCCTTCTCTGTAAAAAAATATATTCTATGATTGCAAAATAATAACAAATAGTCTTCAATAAAATTTGTCTTCATCAAACCTTTCATGTCCTTCTCAAAAATTTTATTCATCTTCTCTGCAAAAATGATCCTTCATATTTTTTTTCAATAAGACTCTTCATATCCTAAAAAAATCACCAAAAAATCTCCTCAAGAAATTTTGATGTTTATCTTTTTCTAACTTCCAATATACAAAAATTTCTTCATAAGGATTTTTCTTATTTAGAAAAAAAAAACAATAAAAATCTCCTTATTATAAAAAAAACTTTAATAATAAGAAAACTTGCCTTCCTAAAAAATTTACTTTTTAGCCTTCTCTCATGGGAAGTTTTTTTAAAAATTTAGAAAGAAGATCTCTTTTAAAAAGAAGCTTTTAAAAAGCTCCAAAATAATCGGCCTTCTTGAAGACTAAAAAATATCCCTTTCAAAAACTTTTAATTTCTTTTAACTTTCACAAAAATCTGCCTTTTTAATTGGGCTTCATAAGGATTTAATAAAATAAACTTCCCACTTTAAACAAGGGATATTCGATGGCAAGCTCTCCAAATTTATTCGATGGTTTTTTTTTTTTCAAAAATAATTAATCACTTCAAAAACTTTTTGATGCCTTTCACATATGATAGCAACCGCTTGGAGAGGTAAAAGGGGCCAGCTGCCCACTTTGCTTACACCCTTCTATAGGTCATATTTAAGAGAAGTGACCTCTATTTACAGGTCAACAATTAAACATAACATAAAGTGCATACCTTTTTGATGGGCAAAAAGAGGAATCTAACTCCTACACTTTCAAGAATATGTGAGCTTTATATATGTGCTTCTTGTATCACAAAATAAACTTAAATCCTCTAAAAAGGAATATTCTCTGCAAGTAATTTGAATATGAATTCTTCTGCATGTATATGAAAATACCACCATCATTTTGAGCCATGGATGACAAGATGATCTTGATAAGAAACTTAATTCTAACATGATGATATGCCCACTTTGTCCCAACTCCTAATGACATATGACATGAAGACCAAAACAATCCTCTTGAAGAAGACATCCTTTAAACACCAACTAAAAACCAAACAACCACCAACACAACTCTGACAACCAAAACTGCCATCAGAATAAAAGCATAATGTATGATGATGATGAACACATCCTGAGATCCATTGGAATATACCATGACCAATCATCACACTGTAACACCAACTATAAACAACCCTACAAGAGCATATCAACTTGAGGTGTGTCATGTTGTAGAAACATGAACTATTTATGATGATGACATCCATAACATAATGATCCTGAATTCTCCTCAACCATATGAAGACTAATTGTGAGTTCTCTTGGTAACACATTATGAAGAATTGTATCTTGATCATCTTGATACATGATCTAATGAAACCTTCTTCACTTTAACTATGAAGATCATGATGAACTCTTGAAAGCATCTTGACATATCAAGACAAACATCAACTCCATGTATGATCTAACTTTCACTATGATGTACCTGCACCATCAACTCAACACCTTTTGACATCAATGACAATCAATCACCATCACTTTATCCACCACCGAGGCAGAGTATGTCGCTGCAATAGAGGCAAGCAAGGAGATGATATTGCTGCAATCTTTCATGGAAGAATTGGGCAAACAACAAGCTAACAGTTCTTTGTATACAGACAGTCAAAGTGCCATACATCTTGCAAAGAATTCTACCTTGCATTCAAAGACCAAACACATATAGTTGCGGTATCACTTTATTCGGTCGGTGTTGGATAATGGACAGTTAAGGCTGGAAAAGATACATACAGATAAAAATCTAGTGGATATGTTTACAAAGGCAGTGACAAGGGAGAAGCTGAGCTCCTCTTCAGCTTTGGTTGGTCTTCTAGACTGAAAACAACAAAAATAGAACAACAGAGTCCAGGGTGCTTATTTCCAGTGGGAGTTGCACCTTGATAAAAAGTGGCTAAGGGTTAGGGGTTTGATTGATATTGTATTGTAGCATTTGCAATGGTATTGAGTTGCAGGAATTGCTGGTTGTAATCGGTTTGATTTACTGTATAATAATATTGGACTCTGTTGGTGGATGTAGCTCGAGTTTGGGTGAATCATGTTAAAACTTGTCTCTCACTATTATTATTTCTATGTATTTTCCATTCCTCTGTTTAATCTTTATTTGCATTTAATTGATATCTTCTGCTGGCTAACCCTAACAGGGTCGACTTCGATTCCATTGGCGGACACTATGTAGCCAAGTAGCTTACCTGAGGTAACTCTAAACATGCACTTCTTTGGATTGAGGTGCACATTAAACTTTTCCAGTCTGTTGAAGATTTTGTCTAGTACTGTGAGGTGTCCTCTTGTGAGTGATTTTGCTAGAATGTCATCAACATAGTCTTCCATTATAGTGTGCATCATGTCATGGAAGATTGTGGTCATAGCTCTCTGATATGTTGCGCTGACATTTTTCAAACCAAATTGCATGAAACACCAACAATAGGTGCCCCAAGGACATGTGAATGTAGTCTTGTGTTGGTCTTCAGGTGCAATTTTTATTTGGTTATATTTGGAAAAACCATCCATTAGTGACAACATGGTGTGCCCTGCCGTGAGATCTACAATCATGTCAATGTTTGGTAGTGGCAAATCATCTTTTAGACAAGCTTTGTTCAGGTCCCTGAAGTCATTACATATTTAGACTCTACCATCTGGTTTGGCAACTGGTACTATGTTAGAAACCCACTCAAGATAGTCTATAGGTATGATGAATCCGACATCTAATAGTTTCTTTAGCTCTTCTTTCACCATGAGGGCCACATGTGGTTGCATCTTTCTAAGTTTTTACTTTATTGGCTTAGCTCCTGGAGCTAAGGATAAATGATGCATTATGAGATTCAGATCTAGCCCTGGCATGTTAGCATATGTCTAAGTAAAGTTGATTTGTTTTCTCTTGAAGAAGTCAGTGAATGCTGGTTTTTCTTGTTCTATTAAAGATTGTGCCATGTGGATCATTTTGGGATTATCACCTATGTTGACATTGATCAATTCTACTGGTTCTATCAAGATTGAAGATCTCTCCTGATGTGTATGATTGAGTAGAGGGTCAAGCCTTCCATCCTTCGGCACCTCAGAGAGGTTTTCACCAGTGGATACATCTATATTTTTAATATTTTCATGATCTAATACTGCCGCAGAGCAGTTTTCACCATTAGATCTTTCTTTCATTTTGACATTTTTGAGACTGAAAGGCTTGGCACTCTCTCCAAAATATGCCTTCTCGTTGATTTCTATAGCATAGCCAGCTCTGTGGTCCCCTGCGGGTATATGATCTCTAAGCTCAAGATAGTCTATGATGGCTTCATCATTCTAAAAGGTATCAAGCTCAGGGGTAGTGCCTTGTAAATCCCAATCTATGAGTTTAGGGTGCACCAAAGGTAAGGGGTCATTGGGTTGATCTGGTTCAATGGTGTTGATGGTTAGGATAGAGTTGTTAAAAGCATAGACAAAGTCTGTGATGGTACTCTCTATTAGTGAATCCATCAAGGGGGGTGTCATTCTTTCCTCACGACTTTCACTATTGTTATTATGCAGGACAGACTCTAGCGGTCTAGCCCTTGGACTTTGTCTCTCATTTGCATGGGTTGGGTCATACTCGTGGACAACATCGATATTTTTTTCATCACAAGATAGCTCTGAGAGACTATCCCACTCATATTCATTGGAATCAGTCTCATTCCCCAGTTGTAGTTGCTGAATTTTCTCAACCAGATTACTAGTAGATGTTTCTAGTTGTTTGCCTTTATTCTTATTTTCCCTATTGATCTTGATGCACCAGTCTAACCTAGTCCTGTAGTGTCTTGGGCTGTTAAGGTATGAGGTTGGATGGGTTCAGTGATACCATCTTTTCTTGAACCAAGTGGACCATGTCCTTCATACCCCATTCTTTGTAGCATTTGGAAACCTTGACCATATTGTTCAGTTTGTATAGTGTGGTCTTGTTGTGTTGATGAATTGCCTTCATCCTTGTATAACCATTGTAGGATATCTTTCTCATCACTCTCATCTTCGAGGCTTCCCCATTTGACAAACAGACCTTTGGTAGTTTAATCTGCTTTTGATTTATTCAGAGTAGGTCTTCCATATAATCTTGGAGATAGTGGGAGTTGTGTTAAATAGAGGGATTGGGAGATTGTGTATTCACCCAAGCCTTTATCCTTGAGTTTGAGGTCAAGTTGGGACGCCTTTGAAGAGGAAACAAGTGTAGCTAGGTCAACATGAGATGAATATGAAGCAAAGGTATAGTTGTTAGGGATCATAACTTTAGGTTTAGATTGAATAGAGTTGCAGTACTGAAATGGATTGGGGTCACCTTGGATGGTGATCTCTTGGCCTTCATAGGGGAATTTTATACACTGGTGGTATGTTGACGGCACTGCTTTCAGAGCATGTATCCATGGTCTCCCAAGAAGAATGTTATATGCTAGCTCCATATCGAGGACTTGGCAAGCCACATCTTTTACTATAGGTCCCACTCTGATTGGTAAAGTAACAATTCCTTTGGAAGTTCTCTCCTCTTCGTCATAGGCTTTGATAGTGATTTTCTTTTTTAGATCTATAGCCTTCTCTAAAAACCCCAATGTAAGGATTACCTTCAAGGTACAAATATTCAAACCAGCTCCTCCATCGGTCCTACCCTTTTTATCTTGTGTTTGTGGATGAAGGCTTCGATATGAAGAGAGGCGTTATGGGGTTGGGTGATTGACATATCATCCTTTTCAGTGAATGATAGGGAGTGAGGTGAGGTTATGTGACCTACCATGGTTTGGAACTATTCTTCAGCGAGGTTCATTGGGACGGAGGCTTTTGCTAAAGCTTTGTCAAGTATGGCCCTATGTGACGGAGACAGACGCAGAAGTTCCAGAATGGAGATATGTGCAGGTGTCTTATGTAGCTAATCCAAGATACTATACTGATTAGCTAGAGGAGCGGAGGCTCCTCTAAGAGTGACTCTATTACTGTGGGTGGTAACATTGTAATCTGGATCTTTGTTTATAGTGATCACATTGATGCGTGAATCCCCTTTCAAGATATGGTTAACAACATAGTCAAAGTCGACATTTGTGTAATTTGCTTTGCTAGATCCACTGTTGTTTTTGTTGGAAGGTCCTCCCTACTCATAGTTGGGAAGAGGATCCTTGAATGCCTGATGATCACTATTAGAGGTATGTCCGTCAAGTGATACTTTTTTTTGTTCGATTAAGTCTTGGATAGTGTGTTTGAGCACAATGCAGTCATTGGTTTTGTGCCCCCTATTTTGGTGGTATTCATAGAAATTGTTGTCGTTCCACCAAGAAGGTTTGACTTTGGTTCATATTTCCACGTAGTTGGAAGTGTTATAATTTTATTTGTGACTAGCTTCCATAGGGCAGTTTCCAATGATTCTCCCAAAGGTGTAAATTTTCTCCTAGGTTGAAAATTTGTAAACCGTGATTCAGTGTTTCTTGGTTTGTTTTGTGGGGGGTTGTTTTGAGGAGTTGATAAGTTGAAGATTGGTTTCTTAGGTGTCGCATTCTTGGCATCTACTACCCCTTCATTCATAATGTTTTTGTTCTTTGTCCAGAATCTTGGTTTATCTATTTTGCTGATGGTACTAGGAGTGTCTTTATAGAGCTTTATTTGACCTTTGGAGATTAAAGCTTTTTCGATGATTAGACCCATCTCAATGACCTTACTAAAGGAAGTGGGGCATTGGATTTGTATCTGATAGCTTACGTCAGTTTGTAAGTTATCGACAAACATTTCCAACATTTTTTTTTCAGGCATTTGGTGTGGGCACTTACTTGCTAGTTGTCTCCATCTTTGTAGGAAGGTGGCAAAAGACTCTCCACCTTTTTACTTGGTGTTACAAAGATCTAAGATTGAGGTGTCATGCTCAATATTATAGGAAAAGTGTGTGAAAAATTTGTCCACAAGTTCGTTAAATGTTCTAATGCTAGGTGGTAGTCTAGAAAACCACTCCATGGGTTATCCTCCTAAGCTTTGTGGAAACAATCACATAAGGTAAGTATCATTGTGTGTGACCTCAAGACAAGTAGTGTTGAATTCCCTAATGTGGTCCCTTGGATCACCCTTTCCTTGATATTTATCAAACTTTGGCACCTCAAATTTAGAGGGGAAAGGTAACATGATCAAGGTCCTATCAAAAGGATATGGCGAAATATCCTCTAGGGAGTAATGCCTAGTTGATGCTCTTGTTTGCATGTCTGAGAATTGTTGTTGTAAAGCTTGGATTTGTTGGGTCATTAAGCTCAAGGCATCTGTAGAGTCAATGGTTGCTTTGCTTTTATCTATGGGTACTTCCTCATGTGTGCTTCCCTTAGGGTTTCTTTCGTCTTCAGTTTCTTTTAGAGCCTCTACATCAAAATCTTTAGGGAGCTTGACTCCTAGATGTGCTAGGTGTAGAAAGAATTTGGTAGGATCTTGGGCAAGCACCTTATCCATTATGCGTTGAAATCTTTTGTCTTGCTATGTTTGGAGGACCTCTTCCATAGAGATTTCCTCATCACTTTCATGAGAGTTTGGAATAGTTTTCTCAGCCATTTCAATCTGTTTTTGTTTTTGCAACATCGTTAAGACCATACAAGGTGACTAGAGATGGAATGAAGTGAAAAAGGTATTAGAATGTGACAAGATTTTAGCAAGGTTCTCCTTAGATCAATTGGTGTCAAACAAGTTGGGTGAACAAAATGATAGTCAAAGTAAGGATGATAGAAATCCGTTTACTTGATATGGACTAGTCTTGCACAAGCCACTCGTGGAGTTTCGAGAGAAAAGGATAAGTGATCCTTGATAGTGGAGACTCGCTAGGTTTGTTTGAGGTTTGATGCGATCAAGAATAGCTTGGTTCTAACCTTGTTGGATTTTGGAAGAATTTTGTGAGGTTTTGTATAATGTAGTGTGGGAAAAGTAGGTATGATGCGGAAAAAGAGGGAAATGGTTGATTTGCATGATTCTAATCAGAGTTTGGATCAACTAAGATAGGTTTGAAATGATCTTTTGAAAGTTTAACAGTTTTTCTCTTGGAAGGTACGGATTTGCTCTCTGGATTCGATGCACAGTAGTAAATGTGCTGCAACAGAGTTCAAAAGCACCACAAGTTGGATCAAATGTGCCACTCTGGTAATGTTTTAAATGCACTGCAACAGATTTCAAATGCACTGAAAGTCTATGCAAATGCACTGTAAGTCAAGGCAAAAGCACTATTCTAGTTTTTGAGTTGGTTTTTCAGAGTTTTTTGGAACGTTTTTCAAAATTTTTCTATTTTTGGTTTGAAAACTTGTTATTTTTGAGAATTTTGATTTTCAATTATGGCAGACACAACAAACACACATAATTTTTCATGATTTTTATCTTTTGTTATTTTTTTGTATTTTTGGACTTTTTGACACAAGAACAAGTACAACCTAGGCTGGATAGGACAATATTTGTTGAATCCTCTAGCTGTGCATATTCAAAGTGTGTAGCTCCAGGATCTGGTACCATCGATTCCCCTCCACAGCACTTATTTCTCATGCATACCAGATCCAGGTTTCCTTAGGCTCGTACCCCCACCAAGTGATAGGATTGTCCCTGCTACCTCTACTAAGAATCATATGAATCGAGGCCGTTTCAAAGGCTCCACCCTTTGTGTCAACAAATAGGGGTTTTTGGTATACTAAAGAAGTGACTAAGTAGTCAAGACAACCGTTCAAGTGGTTACAGGTGTGGCGACACTACTCTCCGTTATGGAGTCTCCCAGCCTCCAAGGGTTACGCCTTGGAGGGTTTTGGGGGAGGTTGGTCGTCGGTGTAACACAACAACACTCATTGTAGGAGGCTTTCACCTCAAGCATAATTTATTTAAAGTGGATCAGTAGGGCTTGGCTTTAGCCTGTTTCCACTCAGGGTCATTCCCATTTGGAGAGGTGTGCATCCAAGGGCAGGCCCCTCTAAAGGTTAAATAGATGGAATAACAAGTCTGGTGTTTTGGTCACCCAATAAAGGGGAGAGCATACACCTATTGTCATTTGACAGTCATAGAGAACACTGATTAATCTAATCCTAGTTAAAAGGAAAAAAATTAAATGTGCTATCTACTTGGGCACTCATGCATTTGTTAACTTTGAATTGTTTAAAATATAGCAATGGTTCATTCCCATTTGTAAGATAGCAATGATCTAACTAAGAAGATAGCAATATGCACAGATAACAGTGATGCAAAGATAGCAGTGGTTCAGTTACAATCCCCCTAATTAAGGACTACATAAAATTTTCCTGCATGCATTTTTTTTGTTACTTTTTCCCCTAATTAATCTAAATGAACTAATCAATGTAGCTAAATGATCTAATCTAGCCTCTAATCCTGCAAGACAAACATTAGCTCAAACAGAAAAATTAGATGAAATCCTAAAAACCCCAATGAGAAATTAGATGCACTGCTATGCAGTCTGTATGCACAGAAATAGAGCTTGCATGTGTCATTTTACAGATGTGCTAAGACAGGTGTCAAAAGCGCTATAAGAAGAGACATATGCGTTATTTTAACAAATGTGCCATAAAAATGGTATAAAAGCACCGTGAAGTAGGGTATATGCACTGGGATGATGTAGGCACCAGAATAGGAATCAGATGCGTCATCTCAAAGGATGAATGCACCGTAGTATCGTAGGTAAAAGCGTTGATTCAAAGGTTAAACACATCGGACTTCTGCATGCATCGGAACAGGAGGTACAAGCGCTGGTTCAGAGGATAAATACACCGGATGCACCTGTCAGAAGCCTGTACAACACCTGTATGGAACCTGTCACTAAGAAAACTCAGATTTTGATTAGATTAGGGGCAAGGGCCCCATGGTGGATGCCAAAATGTGATGGGTAAAACATGGGAATAATCAAATCAATAAAAAAACCCAAAACATCAATGAAATATGAAGGTAAAGGAGATTTAAAACAATAAAGAAGAGATACTTACAACCCTTTACCTTACGCCTTCCATTGCTCACCTTTTCTTTCTTGATCTTGATGGAGATGAAAATGGCCCTCGGGAAGCTTGCTTCCTCACTTCGATTCCTCAAGATGACAAGGAGAAGTTGGCTCTAATACTTGGTGTGATTGAAGATTAACTTCAATACACTATGGATGGATGATATGATGAATGATGGTAGGGGTGCCAATGGCACGCTATATTTCTTGTAGCATAAGTTTACTCAAATGATGGATATGAAATATAGAAGAAGAGGGTTGTATTTATAGAGTTGGGTGAGAGAAGAGCAATGGTGGAGAAGAAGTGAGAAGATCAATGGAGGAGAATGTTTGAGAGAATGTGCATGAATAGAAGGACATGTGTCATTCAAAAAGAAGCTTTGTTGAGTTAACTGCTTTCTTGATGAGGATGAGTTTTTATTTTCTTAAATTAGAATATATTTTTCTAATTTAAGAGCAGAGTTGCTTTAACTCAGCTTTTTCTTTTGTATGACAAGAGGAATTTATTTTTAGAAGATATGAAGATTTTTAGAAGATAAGAAAGCATAATTAAATAAATAAATTTATTTAATTACTTGTAGATAATTTTGGAAGAATAAATAAAATATTTAATTATATTTTATTTTTGGAGATTTAAGATTTTATTTAAATAAAATTATATTTTATTCAAATTTGGAAGAATAAAAGATTTAATTAAATAATTAAAATTATTTAATTATTTAGAAGAATGAAGTTGATGTAGATGAAATTAATTAATTAATTAAATGGGAGGAAGTGAATCAAATAAATAAATTTATCTATTTATTTATTGATAGAGGAATACAAAGATGAAATAAATATTTTAAATATTTATTTAAGTAGAGTCATGTCATTTTTAGGTGTGTACAGCAGGCATTAAGGATTTGGGATCTGAAGAAAAGCAGGACACAGAAGCACTTCCAGGACTTGGACACTCACTCTAGTGTCCTCCGCATCCAAGTTTTAGGAAACAGAAGTTACAGGGCTGATCAGTGTCGGAAGGAGGTCCAGATCCCATGAAGAAACTAGTACATTGGACTTGGGCGCCCGCTCCAGTGTCCCCGATTATTTCACTTTGGAACCTTGAAAACAAGTATTCTATGATTTGATATTTTACTCCTGTCTGTAAGAGCTTTTTCTGTTATTCATCAATTTGTTTCCATATTTGCATAATTAGGGTTTTAATGGTCAATTGAGCATAGGAGAAGGAAAATTGATAATTAAATTCCCTAATCCAAGTTTCCCTACATTTGTAGGCGACCCAGGGTATGATAGTGCTCGCCACTCGACCCTAGATCCTTGAATGTATAGTGGAGAGGCGGATTTAAACATCAAAACACTAAAACTTTAACAAATCCAATTTTACCATAAACAAATACTAACATCTACTCCTAAGTCAATTAATACATTCTTAAAATGTCTATTGTTTACCTAGAATTGTATCAAGTTTCATCTCTTTTTCCATCTTAGGATTTTTAACGCACTTCTAATCTATGGTCTCAAATTAGTGAACACTACTCTTGTTCAAATAATTCAATAATTATTTCAATTTATAGCAGTTTTTCTACTTCCACAAAGTGTTCCATTTCTTTTAATAGTTGGGCTTCTTTTCTTAAAATGTAGGCCTTGTAGTAGTCTTCCTTTTTAGTTTCAAGTCTATAATAAACTTTCTAGTATCTTTAGTTATTCGACCATGCTTAGGTTTTCTAGGGAAACAATTATCTTCCTCTTCTTCTTCCTCTAATTCATTAATCAATAGTTTTTCTTTTGTAGTGTTAGTTCCCCCTCTCATTATTATTGTGACTTCATTTTTCTTTCCATATTTTATAATGGACTTCTTTTCTAGTTCTTTCTCCTTTTCCCAATATTCCTTCTCCAATCATTCTTCTTATTTTAGTGATAATTGAATTCTTCTATCTTCCTCATTATGTTCATTTTTTCACATCTTCTTCCTCCTTGAGCATTTTTTTGGGTACCCTCATTATAACTTTAACTCCTTTTGTTATATTAAGCCTTGATAATTTTTCACTTTTTATTTGTGCTGGCACATTCTTATATTAATATTGTTCTGTGGAGCAAGTGAATATATCATGACTAGAGTCACTATAAAATTGGAAGTTCTTCTTTTCTTCTTGGCATTCATTTTGTTCAGGAGTAAAAAGTGTCCATGTCTTTTTACCTCCTTGTTTAGTTCCTAGGTCCCTTGATTACATTATATCTTGAAGATGTTTCTCTTGATGCAAAATTTCTTGACACCAAGCTAGAATTGGAATGTGGGCCACTTGATTTAACTTACCCCAGACCTAAAGGAGGCTAAAAGTCTTGGGTGGTACTGCCCAGGCCCCTCCCTTTTGGTTGGGACAAATTCAAATGTATGTTGGCTTTACACCTCTCTAGAGGTTTCTCCTTTTCAGCTCTTTTGGTTTGAATTATTGATTGTAAGTAGGAGCGCATATATAAGTGTGTTTTGGAGTTCATTATTAACCTAGATGGAGATAGATAACTTGACATCTTGAAGTAAAAAGTATAAAGAGAATTCATTGTGATCCTAGAGTAGATTTGTGTATTGTTATTGTGAGTTGTTGAAGATATGCAGCTATCATCTATCCTTCCTTAGGAGTTGAAGGATCTTCATCATTTTAAGGGCTCATCACATAGGTGATATCATTGTTTTTTTATCATCAATTGAATCATCATATTACTATTGTTTCATCCTCTACCCCCATGAGGGCATGCACTCTTTATCAATCAATGGTGTCGGGAAGCTTGAATGCTATCCTAGGATTTTGACTGAGGCAAGTTCCTAAACACCATAACCCCAAACCCCATTTTTATCTTCTTGTGTGCAGGTTAAAGGAGCGATATCTAGAAAATATAGAGATATAGGAAGATTGAGAGTAGATCAGGATTTCAGGGTCTAAAGATAGTTTTAGAATATTCCCTCATCAAGGACCTAGGCAGAACTGCCCTTATCCTTCTATCTTTTCTGGGTTTGGATCTGGCATCAAGACAACATTTGGGATGACTTTCAATTTTGTACCTTTGGCTAGTTCCTTCAGTCAGGACCTGAGTGGTACTATTGAGGTCCTCCAACACCTCTGCTTTCTAGAGATAAGTTTTATCATTCCCTTGATTATCTCTATGCAATTAATTTTTGGGTTTCTATCATATTTTCTTCATTATAAGAAAATTTCTTGTAAAACTAGGGGTTTCATGTATTGTTAATCTAGGGTTTGAGGAAAAGACTAAGTTAGACCTTATCCATCTATAACATATAAGAATTCGAGGTCAACAACTAAGTCCTCCTTCATTTCATAGTGATTTGGCTCAAACTTGTCCTTGAATGTTATATGGAAAAGGGTTTGATCTAGTTCATATTCTAGTTATTGTAATTCTTCTTTTTCACAATAAACATTTTGGTGAACCTATAACTTGGATCATTTACATCTTACTAACTATTCAAATCAGATCTTGCATTGATTTATTGCATATTTATCAATATTCATTTGAAACTCTTGCATAATTTTTGGAAAAAGTGTACATATTAATATTCATAAACTCATTGATAGTCTCCTTAGTGCATTGAGCATTATAAAATGTTGTGTGAGTTTTGTAACCCACTACCCTAACACCAACACCTTGGTAAGAAGAAGTTGTAGATTGATGGGTTCTAGTGCTTTCAATAACAATGATGTACAAACATAAAAAACTCAACCTCTAAACTATTTTACAAAAGTTCAATCAACATCTATACAAAATATCACCAATGCCAATATGTCGAAAGAGAAAACATTTCATGATTCTCAAGACATAATTGACATAGTTGCACATGTACCTAAAGTTCAAATCAAGTAACTAGACAAAGAACTAACTGATTTTCAAGAATTTATGGGAATTGAACATCTAGCTCAAGAAGTGGTACCTCTTGTTGAAGGTATAAGAGGATTATTATAAGAAGGACAAGAAGGTGTTGACTTGCTTCGTGGAATAGCCCATATAGTGGATAATAACATTATGTCAGTGGCTAGCTGTGCGAATATCATAAAAATGTGTCATCATCGAATCAAATAGGGTCACAAGTATCGGCACCCATCTCGACTATGGGAATATCCACTTTTACATCATCAATTCTCACTACCACTACACAAGATTGTAGTAATGCCACCAGTTGTATGGGAAAATTTAATAGAAACAACTCACAACTTTACAAAACCGTACATTATAATTACCAAAACTCATCACCTTGTGTGTCCATATCCTTGAATAACTATTCCCAACCGCCCCTCACTTTTATGATTGCACCATTAAATACCCTTGTCTCCAATACACAAACCACATCATCTAATGATGTAATCCTAAACTAACTTTTGCAAAGTATGACATGCTTGTAGAAAAAAGTAGTGAATATGACCAATGCTTCATCCCAATCCAATATACCAACATATCATGCTCACAATCATTTATCTTACACAATCTTAAGAGCTCAAATGCCCAACAAATTTGAGACTCCTCGCTTTGAAAAATATAGTGGTAAAGGTGATCCTAACAATCATGTGGCAGCATTCAAAGCAATGTGTAGTGATTTATTCTTTGACGAGGCATTGCTAGAAAACTCTTTCCACGATCTCTCAAATATACAACTTTGGAATGGTTTTTCTCCCTACCTCTGTTACATCCCCAACTTACAATTAGACTTAATCATTAACTTAGTAAGATAATAAGGAGGATTAGACATAGTTAATTGATTTGATATTGTGGAAATATCTAATCTAACTCTTGATTATGAAAAAGTTATTAATGATGATCTACTTTATGAATTGATTACATTTAGATATGAAATATAATGATGATGATGATACACTGATCATGATCTTGTGGTCTTGAGTGTGAATAGGAAATTGTATGTCCTTCAAAGAAGGAAGGAGAGTATCATCTTGGAGGAAAGGTTAGACGCTATTAAAACAAAGGGTCAAAAGTCATCTAAGTGTCAACTATTATGTCATTCTTCCTCTCTATGTGTAAGTTGACTCATGTCATACTTCTTTCCTTAATTCTCTTGTTCTCTGAGAATTGTTATGTCCTTGATGCCATTAAGACTAGTCGTGGAGACCAATCAATGTTTTGGAAGCATCATCTCATGTTGAGGGGACAATCTTGTAGAGAGAGATAAAAGTCTCTCATAATCCTTTAGTTCTCTTAGATAGTATTCTTTAGTCTCTCGACTAAGGATGATAGTCAAATTCAGAGAAGAATCTCTCAATGATATTCGACATTCTTGATGTGTTCTTGTGTGCTTCCTTCTTTTTATTTTAATCCTCATAGTAAGGATTTCAAACCCTTTTGTAAAACAGATTGCCATGATAATAATAATCATATTATTATCTCGTATGTTATTATGTTTGTTTTTAAGTCAAAATGCTTTTAAGCAGTTGGTAAGTTTAGTAGAGGATGGAGAGCTTTTAGCTCATCCACCTTTGAGCATGTTGCCTAAAGATATCCACATTTTGAGGAACTGATAGGGTGAGGAAAGGTGGTTACCTTTCTTTTTGGCATGTATGAAGTCGCAGGAGGTGAGATTAACCATCGAAGATAGTGCTATCGAAGGAGGCAGGAGTCAATTGTTTGTTTTTGGTGTGGTGGAGTCTTTAGGCTTTGGGAAAAAGAGAACAATAGAGAAAGAGTGGAGACTGATATAGAGTCAAGAGCCCATATAGTAGTGTGGAACTGTTGCAATGAATCTACACTATCATGCACAAGTATCTCATGGATGTAACCTATTCTCCATTATCGATTTAAACATTTTAACAAAGAACTGAGTTGAATATTGTTTAAAATCTCTTTTGGAGGGAGCTTGAGGCTGCTACAGATGAGCATATTGTTTTCTAACTATATTAACCGGTGGCTCTAAGATGTATGGCTAAGCTTCCTTATTATCATTATAACATATTATAGCTCATAGCTCTATCGGTTGAGTTATTTCTTTTGATATGTCGTAGGCTGTTATGCCAGGATTTGAATCCTTGAAATCTCTGTATAGTTTTCAGGTCATATGGTGGAATATATACTTTTGAACTCTTGTTAAGACTATATACAAGGCCATAAGGCTGAAGCTTTATCATGTCTTTCTGCTAATGAAAGAAAAGCTTGAGGCTGGGAGTTGAGCTGCTAAAGCTATCATTTAAAAGATTGTGTCTTGTGTTATAGGCTGAAAGGTTGAGTCTCATTTAAAAGATTGTGTTTGTGCTCTAGGCTAAGAGGCCAAATCTCACTAAAAATATTGTGTTTTGAATTCTAGGCCGCGGGGCTGAATTATTTTAAGAAGATTGTGCTTTATTACTCAAGGCTGCAATGCCGAGAATTTTGGAACAACTATGCTTTATTGATCAGGGTTGTTTGGCCGAGTCTTTGATATGAAACTCTTTCTGAGTTAGTGTTAGGGTTGCACGACCTGACTGTAACTTTGTTATATCATAAACTATGTAAATTATCCAGAGCCCGAGCCGTATCAGTTGGGTTGGTAATGAAATGTTATCTCATCATTTTATGACTTGAATAAGTTCTCAAGAGGAGAAAATGATGGCTCCATATCAATTTAAACTCAAGATAATAAAAAAGTCTTATGACTATGGATTTTTCTGCATAGGCATTATTGAATAACATTATGAACACCTGACTGTGATGATAGTCAGGATAACATTCAAATATTGGAGTGTTGACAACTCATCAAATTGACACCAATCAAGCTTATATGATAAGCCAATTATGGAACACTTTCTATGTTATATTGATTACCATATTATATACTTGTTTCATCGAGTATAGAGGAAGTAAAACCATTGTGAATATGATCCCGTTATCAAATCATTGAAATGAATTTACATAGAATTCTTATATATTCATTATGAGTCTATATGTAAGACCTTTTGTTAATGATATAAGTTATGAATTAGTATACTTTTACTCTATCAAGGGTAGGGTATGCCTTGGGTACATGTATACCATTTCATTCTATGAAATGACTTGTTCTGAAACTGTGAACCATGTGTGACCTAGGGGTTAAATGGTAAACTAATGTGAAATGAACAAACTGTGTGACAAGGAGTCACTGATAACTTATACCCAACCTATGGAGGGAGTCGAATGTCCAAGCATGGATAATGATTCAAATTGATCCCACTTATCCAAGACCTATTGTATTGGGTCAATAATAATGATTGTAGGACATGACAACTCATAAGTTGAGTTAGGGTGGTGGACATAAGATGACGTTCATGATGTAGCGTATTTGTATGAAAACTTTGGCCAAATTGATGCATCCATGTCTGCATGCATCGTCAGTCCACAGTGTTATGGATGGCCTAGTGTCTCTAGTAGTATCATACAAGTTAGAGTGGATCTATAGTGTGTGACTGTGAGACATTAGGGAGGACACAACACCAGATACTCAGATGGCTAACCTATTGGGGTTCTAATGTCTAACCTTTCTGTGAAGGGTAGGGCCTCTTCTAGTCAGGAAGATAAGCAGGGGACCGCAGGTCTGTGGTTGGACAAAAAGCACCAAGATGATGCTCTCCTTCCCAAACATAAGACAAGCCGAGATTTATGGATACATGTGTCATTGGTTCTAGATACAGTAATTGCATTTTGTGACCAGTTGGTCTATTGTTATGTAAAAAACTGATTAAGATGCCTAGAGCATATATTGTATTTGATTAGTGATGGTTACTCAGTAAAGATTGTAAAGGTTTACTGGATTGTAATTTATGTTATATCTTGTTTTGATTAACATGCTTAATTGATGAAAAAATAATATGTTTCTTTTGGTTCAAATTATGATTATCTCTATCAATTCTTAATTAATGTATTGATTAAGTTACAAGCTTAAGATAAATCTTGAGCATTATGGAAAGTGATGTTACATATGGTATCAGAGATACTAGGTTCAACCCATGGACCTAATGAGCTCACTACTTCATGATTAATGTATCCAACATTAAGTATGCTAATGTCAAGATGTTCTATGCTAGAATGCTAAAAATTAGAACCACACCTCACAAGAAGGTAATGGAACATGGATGTTATCTACACCAAAAAAAGATTTTGAAAGCATGAGCTTTCATGAAAGAGAAACTAGAACAGACTAGATGCTTGGTAGGTGCATGGTTAACTGATGAGGAAACTTTCACTTGAAAGGAAGCTAGGTGTGCAGAAATCGCTTCCTACACTAATCTAATGAGGGGAGAGCTATACAAATTTAAATTAATCCTTACAATAATAGCAACATAGAACATCTAACAAAGATATTGCAACAATACACATGAACCTGAAAGAAGACAAAAGAAGAGAGACAAAGATATACGGTGGGGAAAACCCTTATTAGGTGAAAAACCCCACACTTAGAAACCTGCACAATGTATTATCAAAATTGAATAAGGTTTACAATACACTTGCAATGCAAGCTTCAGTGGTCTTCAACACTTGTGTCTGGAGTCAATCCAGCAGCATAACAGTACCTGTAAAACCTGTAATACATTTTCTCCTCCAAGCACCTGTTTATATAGAATATATAAGGCAATAATGGTCCTATCTTGGAATGGGCGTCCAACTTGGTCCCATGGCCTAAAACCCATGCCTAAGGACACTTGGTCAACATTGTAGAATGTGCTGATACTTGTCCACTGCTCCCATCCCAAAGAGGTCACCTAGTTCCAAAATGGGCTATGACAGATGCTCTTACGACATGACTGTCATAGAATCTGTCATAGCGGTTACAACTTACAACTGTAAGAGAATCTATCATACATAGGCTATAAATAGCATATTATCTTACAACATGTCATATTCCACCTTAGGGCACCCAAATATTCCATTTTCAAAGTTGCTTCATGACACATGTTATCACCTATCTTACAACCTTCTATTTCTGACTCTTACATGTCATAACTTTGTCATAGGAATCCTTTATAACCGTTTCAGTCAAGATTCCCTTACACAACATCTAAGATGCTAACAGATGGAAAAATTCTCCTACCAGTAAGTGGGACACCTATCTCCTCATGTGAGGACAAAATTACAAGTTGTCATCTTCCATGTAGGATGACACATCACCGTGCCACATCCCACAACATGACAATATGGAATTTACAATTTATTTACAACATAGGCAATGAATTAATAAATACCAACATAAATAATGCAAGGAATTACCAAGGTTGAGACACCTTAATTCCCAACATTGTCCCACTTCTCAAACACCTTGTAAGAGCCAATAGAATAACAAGATTTAACTGCTATAGGTCGAGAGGCCAATAGACTCCGAACACCATCTAAACTTCTCTGTGCTCACTGGCTTCATCAACACATTTGCA
Organism: Cunninghamia lanceolata; assembly: GCA_027924645.1. Classification (NCBI taxonomy): domain Eukaryota; kingdom Viridiplantae; phylum Streptophyta; class Pinopsida; order Cupressales; family Cupressaceae; genus Cunninghamia; species Cunninghamia lanceolata. Next base: position 10,763,292 of record BSBN01000388.1, on the reverse strand, counting down.
ACATTATTTAAAGTATCTACCTTATCCAAATTTATCTTCCCATCCTCTACCATGTCTCGCACAAAGTGAAACTAAACATCAATATGCTTTGTTTTGGCATGGAAAGTTGGATTTTTTACAAGGCAAATTGCACTCTAACTATCACAACTGATCATGATTTGACCTGCATCAACACCAATATCTGAACACAATCTCTTAATCCAAATGGCTTCTTTTCAAGCATGAGTTGCTTCCATGTACTCAGCTTCTATCATGGACAAAGCAACCATAGGTTATCGCTTACTCATCCAACTAATAGCACGACCAAACAGTGTAAACACATAAGCACTGGTGGATCTCCTGCTATCAATGTCACCTACCCAATCTAAATCCATAAATCCATGAATATCAACAGAATGCGGAGGTCCTGTAACATTACCATGATAGCATATGGAATACTTGGAAGTACCCCTCAAATATTTGAACACTCACTTAACTGCATCCTAATGAACCCATCCAGGATTAGCCATAAATCGACTAAGAACTCCCATTGCTTGGGCAATGTCTGGTCTTGTGCAGACCATATCATACATCAAACTACCAACATCACTAGCATAAGGTACTCTGCTCATGTCCTCCACCTCACTAGGAGATTTTGGACAATCCTCAATAGACAAATTTGTTCCCAAAGAAATAGGAACACACAATGGTCTACAATTTGCCATGCTGAACCTATCCAACATGGTCTTCACATACTTACTCTAGCTTAACCAAAGTTTTCTGTTAGTTCTGTCTTTTCTGATTTCCATTCCTAGAATGTACTTGGCTGCCCCTAAATCTTTCATTTCAAACTTCGCTGACAACTAAGATTTGAAATCAAAAATCATATTCTTACCCTTCCCAATGAGCAACAATCATCAACATACAATGCAACAATGAGAATACGATCACCATCATAGTTAAAATACACACATGATTTGATTTTGATGTCACAAATCCAATAGACAACACAAAGGCATCAAACTTCAAGTACCACCTCCTAGGAGTTTGCTTCAAACCATACAAAGACTTCTTTAATTTGCAAACCAAATTTTCTATACCTTTCACCATGTAATGCTCTGGCTATGACATGTAGATTTCTTCCTCCAACTCACCATGAAGGAAAGCTATCTTCACATCCATCTGTTCTACCTCTAAGTCATAAGCTGCTGCAAAAGACAACAGGAATCAAATGAATGTCATCTTTGCAATAGTAGAGAAGATCTCACCATAATCTATACCCTCCACTTGTGAATACCCCTTCGCAACCAATTTGGCCTTATACTTCTCAACACTGCCATCTACACCAACTTTCTTCTTGAACACCTATTTGCATCCAATGGGTTTTCATCTAGGAGGCAAAGGCACCAGGTCCCAAGTTTGATTCTTTTCTAAAGAAGTCATTTCATCCTCCATGGCCTCCTTCCAGGAACCTACATCTTTCATGTCCATAGCCTCTGATACAGTTCTAGGTTCATCATTGTTAGTAAGCAAAGCATAAGCACAACTAGAATCAAGCAATGTAAAACCAAACCTTTCAAATTGCTTTCTTATCCATGTAGACCTCCTCAAGGGCTAAGCTTGAGGTTCAGCTTCTTCATCTGAGCTTTTAGAGCTACAAGAGCTCTCCTCATCATCAAGTCCAACATTGTCTTTCTGTTTAGTCTTCTCAGGGGTAGGAGGAAACTAAACAACATCCTCTTTCTTCTCTTTTTCTTCTGGCTGTAAAATAGTGAAAGAAGGTGTAAGCTCTTTGAATATGACACTTCTGCTTTACAACACTTTTTCAGCCATAGGAGCCCAAATCTTGTATCCTTTCACATCGACACCATAGCCAATGAAGATACACTTAATAGCCTTGTTCTCCAATTTTTACCACTTCTCCCTAGGCACATGTGCATATGCCTCACAACCAAAAACATGAAGATGCCTTATTGAAGGATTTCTACCAGACCACACCTCCATGAGTGTCTTTCCAACAAGAGCTAATGTAGGAGATCTTTTTACCAAATAGTAAGTAGTGGAAACAGCTTTAGCCCAAAATATTTGTTCTAAGTCAGCTCCACTAAGCATACTCCTAGCCTTCTCCATCAGTGTCCTATTCATCCTCTCTGCAACTCCATTTTGCTGTGGGTGTATGGAGTTGTCTTATGTCTTTCAATCCCAAGTTCCTTGCAATATTTATTGAATTATGTAGAATAGAACTCACCACCGTTGTCAGTTCTCAAACACTTAATCTTTTTACTAGTCTAATTTTCAGCAAAGGCCTTAAACTCCTTAAACTTACTATAGACTTCAGATTTGCTTCTAAGAAAATAAATCCATGTCCTACTGTAATCATCTATGAAAGATACAAAATATATAGATTTTGATAATGAAGGAACATTAACAGGACCAAACACATCAGAATGAATAAGGTCCAACACACCAGAAGACTTATGAGAACTCGAGTAAATCTGAACATGGTTTTGTTTTCCATATATGCAATGTTTACAAAAGTTAAACTCAAGATTACAATCATCTAACCCCTCAATGAGGTTCTTATTTTTCAGGGTATGCAGACCCTTCTCAGCAATGTGGCCAAATCTCTTATGCCATAACATTGTCTTTTCAGCAGGAAGCTTAACTTCCAATGCATGGTTACAACCATTAGGACTAGATACAACAGATTTCTTCATTGCTTGTTCAGATGGTGGGGATGAAGTGACTGCTGCCCTCTTCATTAAGTCAGAAGAACTATTGCATTGTGAAATGCATGCCTCTAGCTGAAATAGAGTAACCTCTCCTAGTACCCTTAGCAAGCACCATAGCTCCTCTAGTCATCTTGCATACTTCTTTTGAAAAGACAACCTATACACCTACATCATTCAACATACTTACAGAAAGTAGGTTCAGTGCTAATCCTGAGATGTGCATAACCCCAGAGATCCCCTTCACTCATCCATCAGGGAATCGAATAGAGACTATTCCATGACCAACAATCTTCAGATGAGAGTCATTACCCAGATAAACTCCTCATATTTGGTAAATGAGTCTCAATGAGAGGTCATGTGGAATGATACACCAGAGTCAATCAGCCACACATCATCAGATGCATGGGTTACCAGGGTTGTGATGAAAGCATCACCATCTTCTTGTGACTTATCGAAATCTAAATCAGGAGCTTTCTTCTTCTTTTTCTTCTCCTCTTTGCATTCCTTTTGGAAATGCCCAATTTTACCACAGTTCTAACAAAGAGCCTTGGACTTTTTAGGAGATTTGGATCTCCCACAAGATTTGAATCTACCCTTCTTATCTTTCTTGTCCTTCTTTTTTACTTTCTCCTTGGGTCTTCCACAAACTGCAAGAGCCTCTTTGGCTGCCTCAGAAGACATTCTCTATATCTCTTCAGATAATAGAAAAGATGCCACTTCATCCATTTTGAATATGGATGTGGTGCTTCCAATAGCCATGACAAGGTGATCCCACGAGTCTAGTAAATAACAAAGCAAGGTCATACAACAATCCTCCTCCTCCATCTTCACACCAACAAATGTTAATTATGCAACTAGCATGTTGAAAGCATTCATATGTTTGGTAACAGATCCTCCATCCTCCATTCGAAGAGAATACAACTTCTTTCTTAGAAAAAGTTTGTTAACTAGGGATTTAGCTTGATACACATCTCCCAACTTCTTCCAAAGCAAGTTTACAGTAGCCTCCTCATGGACATTTAATAGAACAAAATCAACAAGACTAGGTCTTATGAGACCCTTAGCCTTCTAATCCTTGAGATCCTAATTATCTTGTGACATTGCAGCTGGTTTAGTTCCACTGATAGTTTCCCAGAGGTCTCAGTCTACAAGCATGTCTTCCATCTTGATATTCCATAGCTCAAAATTAGAGCCATTGAACTTCTCCGCCTCTTTTCTTCCATATGTGCTTGCCATTTCCTTGTTATAATAAGATTCAAAATACTCTACACAGACTCCCACTCAACTTAAGATCAGCTCAAAAAACCCCTACCCAACAACTAGGACCAAAGGTGATCAAGCTCTGATACCAACTGAAAGGAAGCTAGGTGTACAGAAATTGCTTCCTACACTAATCTAATGAGAGGAGAGATATACAAATTCAAATTAATCCTTACAATAATAGCAACATAGAACATATAACAGAGATATTGCAGCAATACACATTTACCAGAAAGAAGATAGAAGAAGAGAGACAAAGATATACGGTGGGGAAAACCCTTATCGGGTGAAAAAACCCACACTTAGAAACCTACACAATGTATTATCAAAACTAAATAAGGTTTACAATACACTTGCAATGCAAGCTTCAATGGTCTTTGACACTCATGTCTGGAGTCAATCTGGTAGCATAACAATACCTGTAAAACCTGTAATACATTTTCTCCTCCAAGCACCTGTTTATATAGAATATACAAGGCAATATTGGTCCTATCTTGGAATAGGCGTCCAACTTGGCCTCATGGCCCAAAACCCATGCCTAAGGACACTTGGTCAAGATTGTAGAATGTGTCTAACACTTTTCCATATCTCCCATCCCAAAGAGGTCACCTATTTCCAAAATGGGCTATGACATATGCTCTTACGACACTTACGACCGTCATAGAATTTGTCATAGCGGTTACAACTTACAGCTGTAAGAGAATCTATCATACATAGGCTATAAATAGAATATTCTCTTACAACATGTCATAGTCCACCTTGGGGTGCCCAAATATGCCTTTTTCAAAGATGCTTCATGACACATGTCTTCACTTGTCTTACAACCTTCTATTTCTGACTCTTACATGTCATAACTTCCTCATAGGAATCCGTCATAACTGTTTTGGTCAAGATTCCCTTACACAACATCCAAGATGCCGACACATGGAAAAATTCTCCTACCACTAAGTGGGATGCCTATCTCCTCATGTGAGGACAAAATTACAAGTTGTCATCTTCCATGTAAGATGACACATCACCGTGCCACATCCCACAACATGAAAATATGGAATTTACAATTTATTTACAACATAGGAAATGAATTAATAAATACAAACATAAATAATGCAAGGAATTATCAAGGTTGAGACACCTTAATTCCCAACATCACTGATGCCGTGAAACACATCAAGCAGGAGTTAAGGAAAGAAAAATGGATGGTTGGCCCTAACTCTACTGGAGCATCAGTGACACCCTCTGCTCCTAAGGTATCAGTTGAGGGAAATATCCCTAAGGATTGTAATGTAATACAAAAGGATATGAAGGAATACTAGAGGGTATCCTCACACCCTGAGACTAAAAAGAAAACATGATTATGGGAAGTTATCCCATGTTGTAAACAATTTGTAGGAGTAAAATGTAAATACAATTTCATAGTTTTGTGGATTATATGTAATCTAGTGGAAACTGTAATGCAATGGCAAATTTTGACAATATTTCCCTTCTTGTTAAAGATTACATGAATGTGAATAGATTTGTAAAATGAATAATTTTCATAGCATGGAAACCTAATCCGTGATTAATCTGCAAACTTCAAGAAGAAGTAGACTGTAGTAAAAGTTTGAGTTGGAACTAGAATGGAGGATAGGTGAGATGAAGGAGCACCTTCAGGGAAATCTGAATCTAAATTAGACCAAATTTTGACCTTGTTGAGAGAAACAAGGGCAAGGGTGGAAGCTCTCGAAAAGAAAGTGGAAGGCCAGTCAGAAGACAGATGAAATAATTATGATGGGGGTGATGGTGAGGAATGCCAAAATGACACCACCCAAAGCTAGCATGGAGAAACTAACTCTGCAGCTAAACAAGATGGGGCAAAGTGGAGCTTGTTGGCTATGGAACTATCTCATGACATGAAAAAGGTCATGCCACCTAAATTTGATGGATCTGTAAGCAGAGATGCGGTGGAGGCATGGATTACAGAGATGGAGAAGTATTTTGAAATTAGAAATTATAATGAGGTTACCAAAGCTATTTGGGGAGCATTTTAGCTAGCAAGCAAAGCATCCACATGGTGGATGAATAAAAAGATGGAGCTTGGCTTGAGGTAAACAAGCCTTACTTGGGATAGGTTCGTAGAACTATTTAGGAAAAGATGGTTGCCTCAACTATTCTATGATTAGAAACTCATAGATTTCCAAAACCTGAAATAGGTAGATATGACTGTAAATGAGTATTGGGAAAAATTCACTCGACTGTTGAAATATGTGCCACAGTATCAACATGATGAAAAATTCTATGTCCAGAAGTTTATCATGGGGTTAAACACCCAGATTGGGGTTAAGGTTAACTTTCATGGTCCTATAACCATGGAATAGGTTTACGAGAAGGTCATTAGACAAGAATAGATCCTGAAGGCTATATCAGCCTATAAGGAGAGAAATAGAAAGAGATACAATTGGTCTCAATCTTCTCGACCCTTAAAGAAAAAGGGGAAGAAAAGGATTATACTAAGAAGAATGATAAAGTGGCCAAGAATAAATAAAATGAGTCCAAGGGAGAGAAAAAGGGGAACAACCACTCCAAGAAGAATGGGAATAATTCTGGCAAATCTCAGGAGAGGCGAGGACCAGTTGGGGGATGTTTCACATGTGGCAGAGATCACTATGCCAATCAGTGTCCCAATAAATCATAGGGAATGCAACCAAGAGTGAATTCTCTACCTTCCCAACAAGTGATGTTCCAACAACATATCCATGCAACTTGGATAACCATCAAGATGAGTATCAAATTACCCCAGTTGAAATCACAACTATTTTATTTAGAATTCCAATTTTAGTTTTAATTGATAAAGATGCCACATAATGTTTCATTTCTCCCAAAATTGCAAACAAGATACCTAGAAAAGTAGGGTTCATGGCAAATGCTTTGTTTGTAGAGTATGCAAATCAAACCAAGGCTCGAGTAGAGCAATGCCTGTTTGAAGCTTGGGTGAACTTCCAAACTTTTCCACATAAGTAAATCTATATGTAGCCCCACTTGGTTCATGTGATGTCATCCTAAGAATAAATTGGCTATGGAGACATCGAGCCAAAGGAGACTGTTATGCCAAGATAATAGATTGTTTGGATGATCATGGAAACCAAGTCCATATTCAAGGGAAATCAAGGGAAAACTAAGACAAATTTCTTCTTTACAATTGAAAAGGGCTTAGAGAAAAGAATGCCAACTACTTGTTGTTAATATGGATAAAATAGATGAAACAAAGGAAACCTACTTTAAAGATGATTTGACATTTTATGAATCCCAAAAACTTGATGAAGTAGGGATAAAGGAGCCCATAGGTTAGGAAAGCCTAGATATGGACAAGTATCCCCTCCTAAGAGAATTTGAGGATGTATTTCTAGATGATCTTCCAGGGTTACCCCCTAAGAGAGATTTTGATTTTTCCATTGATATTATACCTAGGTCAGAACCTATTTCTAAAGCCCCTTATAGGATGATCACAACTGAACTAATAGAGTTAAAGGCTCAATTGCAAGAGCTGTTGGATAAAGGTTTGATTAGACCCAGTGTGTCACCATGGGGAGCACCTGTTATTTTTGTGAAAAGGAAAGATGACACTTTGTGATTGTGTATAGATTACCACATGTTAAATAATGAAGCCATCAAGAACAAGTATCCTCTTCCCCGCATCAATGATCTTTTTGAATAGATGAGAGGTGCGGCAGTATTTTCCAAGATTGATCCTCGATCAGGATATCACCAATTGAGGGTAAAGGATGAAGACATTCATAAGACATGCTTTAGAACTAGATATGGACACTATGAATTCACTGTCCTACATATTGGGTTGACAAATGCTCTTGCAACATTTATGAATCTTATGAACAATGTGTATAGAGACTACTTGGATAAGTTTGTCTTGGTATTTCTTGATGACATTTTAATCTATTCCAAGAATGAAAAGGAACATATATAGCATTTGAGAATTGTTCTTCAGATACTAAGAGAGCATAAACTTTATGGCAAGCTCTCTAAGTGTACCTTCTTTTAGAAAGAAGTATAGTATTTGGGTCATATAATTTTAGCTAAGGGAATAGTTGTAGACCCAACCAAGATTAAGGCTATTTCTAAATGGCCTGAACCAAGAAATGTTCATGAGGTATGAAGTTTTATGGGCCTTGCTAGTTATTATAGGAAGTTTGTGAAAAACTTCTCTAAAATAGCACATCCTATAACTTCCTTGCAAAGAAAAGGCAAGAAGTTTGAATGGTCAGAAAAGTGCCAAGAGGCCTTTGACTTGCTGAAGAAAAAATTGACTTCAGCTCTGATTTTGAAAGTACCTGACCTAGAAGGTCAATTTGAAGTCATCACCAATGCTTCATGGGAAGGCTTAGGTGGTGTACAGGTTCAAGATGGACATGTTATTGTGTATGAATCATTCAAAATTAAAAACTATGAACAAAACTATGCCCCACATGATTTAGAACTGGTAGCAGTCATGCACACACTCCAAATGTGGAGACATTATCTACTTGGAAAACCTTTTGAGTTGAAAATGGATCACTAGGGACTCAAATATCTGTTCACTCAACCCCATCTTAATGCTCGCCAAAGAAGATGGTTAGAATTTATCTCAGATTATGATTTCGAGATTAAATATATTTAGGGAAAAGTGAACCGAGTGGCAGATGCTTTAAGTAGGAGAAGGCATATCTCCTCTATGGTCTCTAAACATTTTGATTTTAGAAATTAGGTGTTATAACAATCTAAAGGAGATGAGTTTTACGAGAAGGTAAAACAGGCCCTTGAGAAAGATTCACATAATCCAAAATATGAAGGATTCAACCTTGAACTAGATGGGTTATTAAGGTTCAAAGGAAGGATGTATGTACCTAACTCAGCAGAGTTAAGGAATATGGTTTGGAAAGAGGTTCATTTTGCACCATATTTTGGGCATCCTGGAGTAACCAAGTTACTCGTTGATGTGAAACCTTTATACTTTTGGAAAGGAATGAAAAGGGATGCTACAAATTTTGTGGCTACTTGTATTGAATGCCAAAGGATGAAGGCGGAACACCAACACCCAGTGGGATTATTATACCCTCATGAAATTCTAGAGAGGAAATAGTAGATTATAAGCATGGATTTTGTGCAAGGGCTTCCTATGTCAAGGAACAAGCATAATGCTATTTTGGTTGTGGTGGATAGACTCATAAAAGTAGCCCATTTTATTCCAGGAAATTTCACTGATTGGGCACCCATCATTGCTCAAAAATACATTCAAGAGATTTTTAGGCTCCATGACATTCCTAAGAAGATTATCTTAGATAGGGATGTGCAGATGACATCTAGGTTTTGGCAAACCTTATTCTCTTCACTTGGAACACAATTGAATATAAGATCTGTTTATCATCCTTAAATGGATGGACAAACTAAAAGGGTGAAACAAGTGTTGGAGGATTTATTAAGGATGTATTGCATGGACCAGTAAAACAAATGGAAGGATTGGAATTTGCCTACAATAACTCTTACCAGTCAGCTATTAAGATGACACCATTTGAGGCATTGTATGGATGGAAGTGTTGAACCCCTATAAGTTGGGATAAGCTTGAAGATAGGGTTAACCTTGGTCCTGAAATGCTATCTAAAATTGAAGAATGAGTCCATTTAATTAAAAAGAGGTTAGCAAAAGCCAATGATAGACAAAAGAGTTATGCATATGCTAAACGTGTTGAAAGGCATTTCAATGTAGGAGATAAAGTTCTCCTAAGGATAAAACCCCAGAAAAGTTCCATCAAATTTGGAAAAGTGTCAAAACTGGCACCAAGATATGTGGGTCTGTTTGAGGCTCTAGAAGAAGTCAATCCAATAGCATACATAATTTCTCTACCACCAGCACTTGCCATGATGCATAGTGTGTTTCATGTTTCTTATTTGAAAAAGTTTAGTTTTGTTGATAATCAAATTCCTATGCTTGATTGGAACCTTTTACAGGTGAAAGACCTAGGAGTGCTGATAATTGAGCCCATCAAGGTGCTCTAAATGCATAAGTTACACTTATGTAATAAGGAAATAACATAGTTCAAGGTCCAGTGGGACCAATATTCAGTGGAAAACACCATCTAGGAAAATTATGATGACTTCCATGCTAGATTTCCTCATCTTTTCTAAGACATATGTTATTATGCTTTTGAAAACATTTTCATGATATGTTGGTTAATTAAAGACAATTAATCATTGGGCATGATGATTCTTATGGGGGGAGATATGTTACATCCCCAACTTACAACTAGACTTAATCATTAACTTACTAAGATAATCAGGAGGATTAGACATAGTTAATTGATTTGATATTGTGGAAATATCTGATCTATCTTTTGATTATGAAAAAGTTATTAATGATTATCTGCTTTATGAATTGATTACATTTAGATATGAAATATAATGATGATGACACATTGATCATGATCTTGTGGTCTTGAGTGTGAATAGGAAATTGAACGTCCTTCGAAGAAGGAAGGAGAGTATCATCTTCGAGGAAAGGTTAGACATTGTGAAAACAAAGGGTCGAAAAACCATCTAAGTGTCGACTATTATGTCCTTCTTCCTCTCTATGTGTATGTTGACTCATGTCATACTTCTTTCCTTAGTTCTCTTGTTCTCTAAGAATTGTTATGTCCTTGATGCCATTAAGACTAGTCGTGGAGACTAGTCGATGTTTTGGAAGCATCATCTCATGTTGAGGGGACAACATTGTAGACAGAGACAGAAGTCTCTCATAATTCTTTGGTTCTCTTAGATAGTATTCTTTAGTCTCTCGACTAAGGATGATAGTCAAATTCAGAGAAGAATCTCTCAATGATATTCAACATTATTGATGTATTCTTGTGTGCTTCCTTATTTTTAATTTAATCCTCATAATAAGGATTTCAAACCCTTTTGTAGAACACATTGCCATGACAACAATAATCATATTACTATCTCGTATGTTATTATGTTTGTTTTAAAGTTGAAATGCTTTTAAGTAGTTGGTCAGTTTAGTAGAGGATGGAGAGCTTTTAGCTCATCCACCTTTGAGCATGTTGCCTAAAGATATCCACCTTTCGAGGAACCGATCGAGTGAGGAAAGGTGGTTACCTTTCTTTTTGGCATGCATGAATTCATAGGAGGTGGAATTAACCATCGAAGATAGTGCTATCAAAGGAGATAGGAGTCAATTGTTTGCTTTTGGTGTGGTGGATTCTTTGGGCTTTGGGAAAAAAAGAACAATAGAGAAAGAGTTGAGCCTAATGTAGAGTCGAGCACCTGTATAGTAGTGTGGAACTGTTGCAATGACTTTGCACTATCATGCACATGTATCTCATGGATGTAACCTATTCTCCATTATTGATTTAAACATTTTAATAGAGAATTGAGTTGAATATTGTTGAAAATCTCTTTTGGAGGGAGCTCGGGGCTGCTATAAATGAGCGTATTATTTCCTAACTGTATTAATCAGTGGTTCTAAGCCATATGGCTGAGCTTCCTTATTATCATTCTAACGTACTAGAGCTCATAGATCTATCAGCTAAGCTATTTCTTTTGATATGTCATTGGCTATTATGCCAAGATTTGAATCCTTGAAATCTCTATATAGTTTTGAGGCCGTATGGTTGAATATATACCTTTGAACTCTTGTTAAGACTATATACAAGGCCATAAGGCCAAAACTTTATCGTGTCTTTCTTCTAATGAAAGAAAAGCTCAAGACTGTAAGATGAGCTACTAAAGCTATCATTTAAAAGACTATGTCTCATGCTTTAGGTTGAAAGGCCGAGTCTCATTTAAAAGACTATGTTTGTGGTCTAGGCCAAGAGACCGAGTCTCATTAAAAAGATTATTTTTTGAATTCTAGGCCGTGAGGCCAAATTCATTGTGTTTTATTGCTCAAGGCCACAAGGACGAGACTATTGGAACAACTGTTCTTTATTTCTCAAGGCCATTTGGTTGAGTCTTTGATATGAAACTCTTTCTCAGTTAGTGTTAGGGTTGCACAACCCGACTTTAACTTTGTTACATCATAAACTATATAAATTATACAAAGACTGAGCCATATTGGCTAGGTTGGTAAACAAATGTTATCTCATCATTTTCTGACTTGAATAGAGTATAAGTTCTTGAGTGGAGCAAATGATGGCTCCATATTGATTTAAACTCAAGATAATAAAATAGTCTTATGATTGTGGATTTTGCCACATAGGCATTATTGAATAACGTTATGAACACCTGACTATGATGACAGTCAGGATAATGTTTGAATATTAGAGTGTTGACAACTCTTCAAATTGACACCAATAGAGCTTATATGATAAGCTGATTATGCAACACTTTTTGTGTTATATTGATTAGCAAATTATATACTTGTATCCTCGGGTATAGAGGAAATAAAATAATTGTGAATATGGTCCCATTATGAAACCATTGAAATGAATTTATATAGAATTCTTATACATTCATTATCAGTCTACATGTAAGACCTTTTGTTAATGATATAAGTTATGAATTAGTATACTTTTACTCTATCAAGGGTAGGGTATGCCTTGGGTATATGTATACCATTTCATTCTATGAAATGACTTGTTCTGAAACTGTGAACCATGTGTGACCTAGTGGTCAAATGGTAAACTAATGTGAAATGAACAAACCATGTGACCAGGAGTCACTGATAACTTATACCCAACCTATGGAGGGAGTAAGATGTCCAAGCATGGATAATGATTTGAATTGATCCCACTTATCCAAGACCTATGGTATTGGGTTGATAATAATGACTGTAGGAAATGACAACTCATAAGTCATGTTAGGGTGGTGGAAATATGATGATATTCATGATGTAACATATTTGTATGAAAACTTTGGCCAAAGTGATGCATCCATCTCTGCATACATCATCGGTCCATAGTGGATGGCCTAGTGTCTCTAGTTGTGTCATACAAGTTAGAGGGGATCTATAGTGTGTGACTATGAGACATTAGAAAGGACACAACACTAGATACTCAGATGGCTAACCTATTGGGGCTCTAATGTCTAACCTTTCCATGAAGGGTAGGGCCTCTTCTAGTTAGGAAGATGAGTGGGGGACCATAGGTCCGTGGTTGGAGGAAAAGTACCAAGATGATGCTCTCCTTCCCAAGCATGAGACAAGCTGAGATTTATGGAGACAAATGTCATTGGTTCTAGATATAGTAATTGTATTTTGTGACCAGTTCATCTATTGTGATGTAAAAACTTGATTAAGATGCCTAGAGCATATATTGTATTTGATTAGTGATGGTTACTCACTAAAGATTGTAAAGGTTTACTGGATTTTAAGTTATGTTATATCTTGTTTTGATTAACATGCTTAATTGATGGAAAAATAATATGTTTTTTTGGTTCAAATTATGATTATCTCTATTAATTATTAATTAATGCATTGATTAAGTTACAAGCTTAAGATAAATCTTGAGCATTATGGAAAGTGATGTTACAACCTCCTAATTCAATACATTCCTTCTCATAGCTAGTTCATGAATTCTTGCAATATTTCCAAGAAAACATCGGACCTCCTATCTCATTGATTGATTTAGTCCATGGTAAACAATGTCTGAAAGAGAAATTAATAGAATTCATTAGTCAATATCAAGTTGTCTTTGCACAAATACAATATCTAGTTACAAATGAGGATGTTCAAAAAGTATTCATTATGAATCTACAAGCGAACATATGTGACAAAATATTGTTGATGAAGTATAGTTCTTTTCAACATCTATGCACAACTCTCCATGATTACCAAATTTCAGCTAGTCAGTTTGGGAATCATAACTCATCGACTCTAGTTGGTCAATCCAAAGATGAAACATCTCAACAATCATTCAAGAAGCATAACCAGAATTTCATCAAGATTAATGGGAAACAGTCAAACAACTTTCAATCACAAGTATCAGCCATTTCAAATCAAACCTGATTCAAATTCAGACAAGAATAGAGACAATTCACTCCATTATCAGATTCTCTTCATTTGATAATGATTCAATATGTAGACATGATATTTCTACAGTGAATGATCAAGTGTAGAATTCAAGCTTCTGGAATCACTATGTTATGCTTTTTTTCATCAACATTTTGAATCATACTCCATGATTTATCATTATCATAAATAGTATCAATATGTAAGGACATTCATTTGATGCTAATGCCTTTTGTTAGTATCACTTCTCGGTAGGGCATGACACTAAAAGATGTATGCATCTTAAACATGAAATCCAAGACCTCATCAATTCTAACATAGTACATGTGACTGGTGTCAATGACAATGGAAATAAGTTGGTTGCTCCTCTGAATAAAAATCTACAAATCTTCACTAATCCTTTTCCTAAACATAATGTCAACAACATGGTAGAACAACAAAATGAAATACAGCTTGAAGATGAAGTTCTCAAATTTTATGAAAGAGTTGGCAGATAGAACAAGATAAGGTGGAAAATGAAGATTGGCCCGAATTCAAAGATCTACCCCATTCACGATAAAATGGTATTTATGCTAAGGTTCCTCCTTTGTTATCCCTTCAAGGATCGAGAGATAACCAAAATGCACAAGATATGCAAATTGAACTGACTACATGTAATCACAATAGGAAAGATAAAATTATAACAATGAAATGTATCCCATTTCATCAAGAAAAACTCATTCACCAAGAAAAGTAGAATAAGAAATCAAAAGAAAGAAAAAGGGCAAGGCACGAGTCATCAAAATCTACAAAAAAGGTAATAATTCGCCTCCGTGCAAGCATCAGAAGACTTCAATCATACAAAATCTTGTGAATCAAGCACCACATGACTACTTTGAAAATCAAATAGGTATGAATTCCTCACCCATTCCACCACACTTGATGGAACACCTCTCCAAGATGCTCGCAAGTTTGGCCTCCTCCTAGATATATATGTTATTGTATTGTGTTCTCTCGTGTTGTGTTAAATGTTTGTTTAGGTCTCCTTCAATAACCCTTGATACTCTTGTAAGGTCAAGGATACAAGGAGACTACCTCCATTGTGACATCCCTTCTATTTGTTTCTCTATTCTTCTATACTCCTATTGTTGCAATTGTTGTGTGTGGTTCCTTCAAGGCATAACATTGTGAAGGGTGATTTAGGGGCATCCTTCCATGTTTTGGCCCTATGTCACTTTTGTTTCCTTTCTCATTTTTCATGATTTCATTCTTCCATTGCACTTGTAGCTCTACTAGTTGACAGATGACAATAACAAATATACACTTTTGATAAGGACCATGCATCCCTAAGACAAGAAAAAACAAATGTACCTAGTCCATATATGAAGATGGGGGTAATTTTTTATTGATGTTTGACTAGTAGAATCACTTTGTGTCATGATATGATCACGTACCATATTGTGAAATTATTGTAGCAAGCCTTTGCAATACTCTAAATCTACCTCTATGCACTTTGAAATGCTTTTGTCTGACCTTGTAGCTACACTCAGTTCTGAGATACTTGAAGTATAACCTCATGGCTATACTCGGTTCCAAACCCATAAGTATAGCCTTGGTTTGTTTAAATGATATGTTGCCTTAAATTTTTGTATTTGTTTTTAGTGAGATGATTTGGTTGTTAGCTTAGATTTTCTAACCAAATGTTGTTTTGATTATCTTTTGTACATGCATATTATCGATCAATGGTTGTTAGCAAATGATATTGATGTGTTCTATTGTGAATGTTGGGAACAATTTGGTAATTGTAAGCACATGTTACTTTGAGGCATGGGATTTGTGAAAGCTCTTATTCCCTCATGTGTTTTCAACCTTACCTAAAATGTGATTGCTGTCGACAAGCGGGGGAAACCACTTTAAGGTGGGGGCATATATTGTAGTAAATCCTTGGATATCTTAGATATTGTGATAAAGTGTGTTGTATGCTGGCTTTTCACTGTAAGGCATCTCCGTGATGTAGCTGGGGTTGTATATTTTGAATTGTGTGTTGTGTATGCTTCCTTTTCACTTTAAGGCATCTCCGTAATACATGTAGGGTTGTATACTTTAAATTTTATGTGTACATTCTTCTTTTTCAGTGTAAGGCATCTCCATGATGTAGGTGGGGTTATATGCTTTCATTCATTGTAAGGTGTCTTCATGATCTAGGCAAAGCTATGTATATCTCTGAGGAGATTGCATGGCTCATTTTTGAAATCCCTTCCGTGGAAGGTGGGGTTGTGTATTCCCTTGAGTGGTTGCACATCCTTTTTGAAAAAATCCTCTCATAGGAGGCAGGGTCAGGTCTTGAGTTACTCAACCTCAAGCATTTTTTTGTGGTCATTGTAGCATGGCGATGAGCCCCACATTGTCAAGTGTGTTTGGCATGTCTTAGATTGTGGAGCATAGCAATGAGCTCCTCCCCATCACCCATGTTTGTAGTGTTGGAGTCCAGGACAACACTAAGAGGGGGGGTGAATCAGTGTTGTATAAATTTTGCAATTTTTACACCTTTTGACTTATAGGATAAAGAGAGAGAAAGGCATTAACATACATATGCACAATTATAATGTTGAAGGCATGAAATATATGAACACATGAAGACACACAAGATATGAGACCAAGAGACAAAAGATTATATGAGAGGAAAGCCCTCTTCAGGTAGAAAAACCTCTCAAAATTGCCTCACTGTCTTAAGAAAAAACCTCACTGGTTACAATGTTTAGAAGCACCAACTTCAAGGAGCACCAACCCCTAATACATACAAATAGGTCTTACTGACCATACAAGCCTCACTGGCTACAAGATGCCTCACTGGCTAAATTTGCCTCACTAGCTACAATATGTGTCTCACTGACATATGTAAGGTCTCACTAACCTACAAGCCTCACTAGCATACTGTGCCTCATTGGCAAACACAATCACCATTAGAAAATATAAACAAAATCAGAGGGTTACTCTGTTTCCATTCAATTCATGCATAATACAAACTCCATTTGTAATTTCTCCATGTGTATGTCTTCAACCAACATCTGATGCTCAATCAATTCACCTCCTGATTTAGATTATCTTTGCACATTCAATTGCATATTGTCTTCATACTTGATTTGATTCAATCCGTGTCATACAAGTTGTCTTCATATTGGTTCACATCCATTACAACTCTATCATCAAATTATCTTCCTTAGATTATGTTCATCTACACACCAACCATATACAAGCAATGCATCTGCAAAACCATTATAAATGAGATGACCTTTCAATTACACTTCTTCAATTTTCCATCTACTCCATTTCAAGAATAAAATAATTCTATATAAAAATAATGTCTTTTGTTTAGTGCAAATAAATCTCTTCATATTCCATTTTCCACAAAAACTTTCAATCTGCAAAAATAATAGTTAGAAATCATATTTATTTTTGCATAAATAATATCTCAAAAAAATCCATTCATATTCTTCTTCAAAAAGATCATCTCCACCATCTGAAAAATAACCCTTGATATCAAACCCCATTCATCTTCCCACAAAACATATCTTCTCCATCATACATCATTCCTGCAAACACAAAGCACTTGTAATAATTTTTTTTTGATATTCTCTTCTCTGCATGACCATTCATTTTCTTCAATTATCTTTCCATCTCCTTTCAATAATATTTTTCAATCTATAAAAGTAAATCATCTGCAAATATAACATTCTTCACCAATTTATTCTCTTAATTTGCTCTCAAAAAAATATCTTCAATAAATTCAATCTCTCCTTGGATCTATTTTTTATCTTTATGAGAATATTAACAACATCCTTATCTTCATAAGGAATTTAAGACCAAAAAAAAAATACTCATTATAAAAGAAAAAACTTCCTCCTTTAGACTTTATCTACCCTCCAAAAATAGAAAGAAATCTTAAGGAAATTTCCTTCACAAAAAAATCTGCCTTATAGAAAAGCTAAAAATTAGCTTCAAAATCTTCTTTTCAAAGACTAAAATTAGTCTTTAAAAAACCTTTTATTTCTTTCTTCAAATTCGTGCCCATCCAATAATATGATGCTCACATTAAAACCAAAGAATATTCAATGTTTTCCATATTAAATCCACCTTTTTTTTATATGTCATAAGAGATGACATTTAGGGGGCCTAAAATTTAGGAGACAAAAAAAAAATTCTAAATTAAATGCAAAGCCAATTATATGTCTTAATTGAGCACCCCAAACCATATATAAATAAAACATATTTAATATTTAAAAAAAAACATCTCCACTTTATAAAAGGCATCGAGATCCCCCTTTAAAATATGCATTGAACTCCCTTATAACATGCTCCTCATCGAATATGATATTCGATGCCTTTTTTTTCATGAATAAATCAAATTCTTTATTTAGCTCCCCTCTTTAAAGCATGTCATTTGAACAAGGATTAAGTCATAGATTTATGACTTATTCGGGCTCCAAATTTAAATAAGGAAATTTGATAGCATAGAATGTGTGATCAAAAACATTAGGTGCCCATAAGACTTAAGACATGTTCTTTATACCTTTTTGAATGCTTACCATTAGTTGAACCAATGAATGCTAGAACATTTTCAATATTAAGAGCTTCCAAGTTATTTTGAGTCTCCACAGAAACTTATGCAAGAGTCACATCAATGAATCCAATGGAGTGTATACATTATGAGCATGAACATTAAGAACATCCATACCAATGCCAACACCCACATGAAGAACATCATAATGACATGACTGAACAAATAATTCCTGAAAATCTCTCAATCATAAATGATACCTTTTAAGCATCTGAACCCTTTCATGTGAATCAAGAAGCTGATCATAACATGAAGCAAGATGATAACCAACTCCACACAACATAGATCCTTGAGAGCATGTAGAAAATGATATTCTATCTGCAAGAACAATGACATCCCAAATAACACAACAATGTATCTTGAGTGTGAATAACCAAACTGCTCCTATCAATTTGTAATGTGTACAAAGGAGATCTCCTAATTTGTAACAACATTCCTGCAAAATCATTTCTTGAACAAGAACATGTATCATGCATATGAATCATGTGAACTCTTGTATGATCAATGTCAACATCTTGTGAACCTACAACACCTTTTGACATAAATGACAATCAACTCAAACACCTTTTTGAAATCAATGAAAATTTGCCTTCATCAATCTCCCCCTTTGTCATTGATGGAAAAACTACATGATGCAATTTTTCTTTCTCCCCCTTTTTGACATCTGATGACAAAGGCTGGAAAATAACTACCCCTGAGAACAACTCCGCTGAAAGAAGTTATAGCTTGATCATACCAATTACAATCACATTGCATAATGAGGACTTTGAAGACATAGACTCCTCTTATCTTGTTATCTTCATATCAACCAAAAAAAATTGAGATACCACTTACCAAAATTTTTTAATACCACTAGTCTTTTCAAAAATTGAAGGCTCTGAGCACTTTCACAATAACAACATTTCAAACTTGAGAGCAACCATGAACTACAGATCTGAAAACTTACATCCTGAAGCATAATACCACTTCTTGTTACAAAACCACTTATGGAGATGAAGACTGACACACTCCTGATGACATCACATGTGATTGAAGGACAAACTTTCCAAACAAACAATCTCTTCAATTATCAGCATAAATTTGAAGTATGATTATGAAGACTTAAAAATTGACTCCCGTGACATGACTCATATAAACTTGAACTTCATGCAAAGATACCATAATCACATCAATACTTATGATGAACAACAATGTAGGTTTAACAAGAAAAAATCTGATAACCACATGAAGACTACTCATTACAAAATTCACAACACAGGATGAGATGACAACCACTCAAGAGAGAACCTTGCCAAGATTTCCATGACAATAAATCTGAAACAATCAATCACTTTACTCTTGCACACAATTCTCGATATGATAAAGAATGAAGACCTTTCTCAAAGGAATGAAGATTATCTGAAATGAAGGCTATCTTGATGAAGATCATCCTACACATGACACTTTTACAACTCCATGTCAAATCTAATATAAACATAACCACTATCAATACCTTTGCAAAAATAAATGAATTGACTTCTTTCATTTGTAACTTCCTTAGCCCACATAAGAAAACATCTGAAGAGAACTTCTTGAATATACCCAAGATCCATTATTCAAATCAACCCATCAATTTTGCATACCAACAAACCAGCTGCATTAACAATTTCTTCTTGAATCACTGTCACATACTAAAGATCAACTTAGTTAGCAATACCATCATAGAATTCATTTGACAAGAATCAATATGACAAGATCATCATTCAAATGATCTCCTTCCTGAAACTTCTTGGGGATAATTGATAAAACATGAACAACTCCCCCTAACTTCATTCTATCTATTAATCGATTGATGATGTAACTTGTGCAAGATGCATGAGTTTAGGATTTGTCTTCTTATGACTTTGTTTCTGCTTCCACACTTTTACAGGATCTTTCTTCCTCCAAACTTTTTTAGTCTCTTTCCATTTCCATTTTTTCAAATCAAGTGATGTATTTCTGCAACTATGTGCTTTATGACCAAGAGAGTTGCAATTATAACAAATTATATTGTAATCATAATCAAATGATTGATAATACCTTCGTAGCATCCCTTGAGTATTTATGTTATGCTTCCAAGCAGGATCATACCTTCTATTCATTTTGCAGTTTCTTTGCATGTGACTAGCATTATTTCACTTGTAACATACAAGGTTAGTATTCCTTCTGCAATCAACTACTTTATGTCCAAAATGATTATAGGTATAACAATAACCATTAAATGAATAATTATACCTGTACATGTATGCTTATCGTATAGGAGCAGATCTCTTGAAATTTCTTCTTTGATTATACATTATAAACTCATCTTTGGTACTTATTTCAGCTTCTGACTTCTTTTTGCCTTCAGGAGCAACAACATGAAGATCAATTTTCTTTCTAGGAATTTCTCTGGCTTTTGAACACTCTCCTTCTTCAAATCCTAAACTAGTAGTGTCCTTATGATGCTTCTGTTTGCTGAACATCTCATGCAACTTGTTCGAGCTATCTTCAAACTCCTGATATTTCTTGGATAGAATCTTGAGACCTTCATAATTTTTTCTCTGATTAATAATTTCACCTTCAAATTTCAGATTTTCATTTCTCTTAATGTCAAGTTCAAATTTTAATCCATCATCTATTCTCTTAGCTTCCTCAATTTCTATCTTCAGATTGATAACTAATTTATCTGACTCACTTATTTGATTTCTCAAATCTATAATCATATTTCTAGCATCTTCAAGGTCTAAAAGCACTTTACCTTTTAAGTCTTTTTCCTATTGTAGTTGCACCTTTAATCTATGATTCTCCTTTTTATATTTCTTGAGTTCACTCAGAGCACATATGAGCTCTCCTTCTATGTCAATCTCACAATCTTGTTCATCATCCTCTTGATTGTGGTCTTCTTCTTCTAAATCTAATTGAGTCTCATCTCCTTCATGTGAATAACTTCCATCATTGTCATTCTTCTTAGATAACAAGTTGTCCTCTTCTTTATCAAAATTCTCAACTGCAAAACCATTCTTTTTCAGGGGTGACATATGCAACAAATCATTGCTAGGCTTAACTAAGGCTTGTTTTACCATCTTTTGATCACCATCTTTCTTTTCTCTATATGAGATCTTATTTCTATTCTTCTTACCCATTGTACTCCAATACTAGGACCTACCCAAGCTAATTAAGCCTTTATAGGGAACATGTGCTCTGATACCAATTGCCTGAGTCCAGGACAACACTGAGAAGGAGGGTGAATCAATGTTGTATAAATTTTATAATTTTTACACCTTTTGACTTAGATGATAAAGAGAGAGAAAGACATTAACATACATATGCACAATTATAATGTTAAAGGCATGAAATATATGAACACACGAGGACACATAAGATATGAGAGCAAGACACAAAAGATTATACGAGAGGAAAACCCTCATAGGGTAGAAAAACCTCTTAAAATTGCCTCACTGGCTTAAGCAAAAACCTCACTGATTACAATGTTTAGAAGCACCAACCCTTAATACATAGAAATAGGTCTCACTGACCATACAAGCCTCACTGGCTGAATTTATCTCACTAGCTACAATATGTGTCTCACTAATATATATGTAAGGTCTCACTAACCTACAAGCCTCACTGGCATACTGTGCCTCACTGGAAAACATAATCACCATTAGAAAAGATAAACAAAATCAAAGGGTTACTCTGTTTCCATTCAATTCATGCATAATTCAAACTCCATTTGTAATTTCTCAATGTGTATGTCTTCGACCTGCATCTGATGCTCAATCAATTCACCTGATTTAGATTATCTCTCCACATTCAATTGTCTATTGTCTTCATACTTGATTTGATTCAATCTGTGTCATACAAGTTGTCTTCATATTGGTTCACATCCATTACAACTATATCATCAAATTATCTTCCTCATATTATGTTCATCTACACACGAACCATATACAAACAATGCATATGCAAAACCATTATAAATGAAATGACCTTTCAATTACACTTCTTCAATTTTCCATCTACTCCATTTCAAGAATAAAATAATTCTATATAAAAATAATGTCTTCTCTTTGCTACAAATAAATCTCTTCATATTCCATTTTCCACAAAAAACTTTCAATCTACAAAAATAATAGTTAGAAATCATATTTATTTTTGCATAAATAATATCTCAAAAAAATCCTTTCATATTCTTCTTCAAAAAGATCATCTCCACCATCTGAAAAATAACCCTTGATATCAAACCCCATTCATCTTCTCACAAAACAAATCTTCTCCATCATACATCATTCCTACAAACACAAAGCACTTGTAATAATTTTTTTTTGATATTCTCTTCTCTGCATGACCATTCATTTTCTTCAATTGTCTTTCCATCTCCTTTCAACATTATTTTTCAATCTGTCAAAATAAATCATCTGCAAATAAAACATTCTTCACCAATTTGTTCTCTTAATTTTCTCTCAAAAAAAATATCTTCAATAAATTCAGTGTCTCCTTGGATCTATTTTTCATCTTTATGAGAATATTAAGAGCATCCTTATCTTAATAAGGAATTTAAGACCCAAAAAAAATGCTCATTATAAAAGCAAAAACTTCCTCCTTTAGACTTTATCTACCCTCCAAAAATAGAAAGAAATCTTAAAGAAATTTCCTTCACAAAAAAATCTGCCTTATGAAAAAGCTAAAAACTAGCTTCAAAATCTTCTTTTCAAAGACTAAAATTAGTCCTAAAAAAACATTTTATTTCTTTCTTCAAATTCGTGCCCATCCAAAAAAAAAAACCTTCCAATAATATGATGCTCACATTAAAACCAAAGAATATTCAATGTTTTCCATATGAAACCCACCTTTTTTTTATATGTCATAAAAGATGACATTTAGGGGGCCGAAAATTTAGGAGACGAAAAAAATTTCTAAATTAAATGCAAAGCCATTTATATGGCTTAATCGAGCACCCCAAACCATATATAAATAAACCATATTTAATATTTAAAAAAAAAACATCTCCACTTTATAAAAGGCATCGAGCTCCCCCTTTAAAATATGCATTGAACTCCCTTATAACGTGCTCCTCATTGAATATGATATTCGATGCCTTTTTTTCATGAATAAGTAAAATTCTTTATTTAGCTCCCCTCTTTAAAGCATGTCATTTGAACAAGGATTAAGTCATAGATTTATGACTTATTCGAGCTCCAAATTTAAATAAGGTAATTCAATAGCATAGAATGTGTGATCAAAAACATTAGGTGCCCATAAGACTTAAGACATGTTCTTTATACCTTTTTGAATGATTACCATTAGTTGAAACAATGAATGCTAGAACATTTGCAATATTAAGAGCTTCCAAGTTCTTTTGAGTCTCCACAGAAACTTATGCAAGAGTCACATCAATGAATCCAATGGAGTGTATACATTATGAGCATGAACATTAAGAACATCCATACCAATGCCAACACCCACATGAAGAACATCATAATGACATGAATGAACAAACAATTCCTAAAAATTTCTCAATCATAAATGATACCTTCTAAGCATTTGAACCCTTTAATGTCAAACAAGAACCTGATCATAACATGAAGCAAGATGATAACCAACTCCACACAACAATGATCCTTGAGAGCATGTAGAAAATGATATTCTATCTACAAGAACAATGACATCCCAAATAACACAACAATGTATCTTGAGTGTGAATAACCAAACTGCTCCTATCAATTTGTAATGTGTACAAAGAAGGTCTCCTAATCTGTAACAACAATCCGGAAACATCATTTCTTGAACAAGAACATACATCATGCATATGAATCATGTGAACTCCTGTATGATCAATGTCAACACCTTGTGAACATGCAACACCTTTTGACATCAATGACAATCAACTCAAACACCTTTTTGACATCAATGACAATTTGTCTTCATCATGCAGTGTATAAGATGTATAGTGGGTCAACGACACACTCTACAACACTCGTGTATTCTGTGTGTTTTCCATGTGTTTTGTGGTGGTGCATAGCAATGAGCTCCCCCCACGCTATGTGTTTTGCATGTTTTGTAGTGGCGCGTAGCGATGAGCTTGTCCCACACCATGTGTTTTGCATGTTTTGTGGTGGAATATAGCGATGATCTCCTCCCACACCATGTGTTTTGATGGTGGCATGTAGCGATGAGCTACCCCCATCACTTGTTAGTGTTGTGTAATTGTTTAATTATGTCCCTGCTTCATCTATTATGTGTTTGCATTCATGTATTCTCTGTGTATTGCATGCTTCTTTACTATTTTATTTGTATTTTGTGTGATTGCCAAGTGTCTTCTTATGTTTGCCTAAGCTTGGGGGCTAAAGATGCTCTTCCAAACTTGGGGTGTGTTGTTGGCTCTAGTGTCTGACATGCTTGATGTGTGTTTTTTACTGTACTTTAATGCATGCACTGATCATAAGATCATACACACATTAAAGTGGGGGCTAAATGTGAATGAGTAAAAAGTGTCCACATGTCTTTTTACCTCCTTGTTTATCTCCTAGGTCCCTTGATTACATTATATCTTCAAAATGTTTCTCCTGATGCAGAGTTGCCCGACACCAAGATGGAATTGGAATGTGGGCCCGTTGATTTAACTTGCCCCAGACCTAAAGGAGGCTAAAGGACCTCGGTGGTACTACCCACATCCATCCCTTTTGGTTGGGGAAAATTCAAATGTATGTCAGATTTACACCTCTCTAGATATTTCTCCTTGCCGACATTTTTGGTTTGAATTGTCGATTGTAAGCGAGAAAGCATATATAAGTTTGTTTTTGAGTTCATTATTAACCTAGATGGAGATAGCTAACTTGACACTTTGAAGTAAAAAGCATCAAGAGCATTCATTGTGATCCTAGAGCATATTTGTGTATTGTTATTGTGTGTTGTTGTAGATATGGAGCTATCATCTATCCTTCCTTAGGAGTAGAAGGATCTTCATCATTCTAAGGGCTCATCACATAGGTTATATCATTATTTGTTTATAATCATTTGAATAATCATATTATCATTTTTTCAGCCTCTACCCCCACGTGGGCACACATTCTTTATTAATAAATAGTGTTTGGAAGCTTGAATGCTATCCTGGGATTTGACTGAGGCAAGTCCCTAAACACCATAACCCTCAAATCCTTTTTTTATCTTCTTGTATGCAGGTTACAGGAGCAAGATTTGGAAAATATAGAGCTATAGGAAGACTAAGTGTAGATCTGGGTTTCAGGTTCTAAAGATAGTTTCAGAATATTTCCTCATCAAGGACCTGGGCAGAACTGCCCTTGTCCTTCTTTCTTTTCTAGGTTTGGATTTGGCATCAAGACAACATTTGGGACAACTTTCTAGTTTGTACCTTTAGCTAATTCCTTAGTTAAGACCTGGGAAGTACACCAAGGTCCTTCAACACCTCTACTTTTATGAGATTGGTTTTATCATTCCCTTGATTATCTTTGTGCAATCACTTTCTAGGTTTCTATCGTATTTTCTCCATTATAAGCAAATCCTTGTAAAACTAGGGTTTTCATGTATTGTTAATCTACAGTTTGAGGAAAAGACTAAGTTAAATCTTATCCATCTATTGTATATAGGAATTCAAGGTCAGTAGCTAAGTCCTCCTTCATTTGGTAGTGATTTGGCTCGGCCTTGTCCTTGAATGCTATATGAAAAAGGGTTTGATCTAGTTCATATTCTAGTTATTGCCATTCTCTTTTTTCATACTAAACACATTTATGTAATTTTTCATCTAACTGCATCTATAATAGGTGGTATCTTCTCTTTTTCTAAATACACATGGCGTCTTCCACTGCCATACCCTCCTTTGGCTCGGCCTTGTCCTTGAATGCTATATGAAAAAGGGTTTGATCTAGTTCATATTCTAGTTATTGCCATTCTCTTTTTTCATACTAAACACATTTATGTAATTTTTCATCTAACTGCATCTATACTAGGTGGTATCTTCTCCTTTTCTAAATACACATGGCCTCTTCCACTGCCATACCCTCCTTTGTAGCTATAATAATATCCTTGTTCTCATTCAGAGCGTAGTTGGTAGGAGGTCAAGTTTGTTTGCAATTTATTTTGTAGTATACTATATTGCATGAATGTTGCATTGCCTTTTATAAGATGGATGTTTATAGCCAAGGTCAAAAAATTCTCTTTCAACCAACCCTTTGGTTCTTGCTACTATTTTATCTATATGATCATTATCTTTGCAGTTATGGTTGAAACAAGGCTCGTGTTCATCATTCTCCCTAAATCTAAACATAAGAGATGGGCAATCATTAATTTCATAGTTGTCCCATTCACTGCAAATTCTATTATATACACTATTAAAATTTTTAGAGGATGATTATAAGTCAACTCTAACTCACAACTCTTTTCTCACCTTTCATCATTAGACATTCATTCCTTAGATGGCCTTCTTTTGAGCAATAAGTGCACCATATCTTTTCCCTCTAACTTGATGATGATACCATGCTACTTCTACTTTTAGCCAATATGTCTTATTTAATCTTCAATTGTTCCAACTCCAATCTCCTCTTTTCTATTTTTTTATTCTTTGTTTCCTCATTATTCCTTCTCCAAGGTTGTGTTTCTATTCTACATGCTAACTCTACCACACTTGAGTAGGTTTCAAAGTTTGTACCATCTAGTTCATGTCTAACTTCTAGTAGCAATCTTGATATAAACCATTCAATAATTTATTTCTTCGCCAGTGGCTCATCCATCTTTCTTACCACTTCCTCGAACATATGGTCAATCTTCGTAATAGTCTTATATACTTCTTGTACCATTTCTCTGATCTTGCTAATGCTCTCTAATGGAACTAATGACATTCAAATTTGCACCTGCATTTAAACCTATATCAACATGGGAAATCTCATAAACATGTGAAGTAGTTTTCAAGATAACCTCTTGGATTTTAGAAGCTCACTCTACATAGGATCTTCAAGGAATTCACTTCACACCTTTTAAGGAAAAAGGAAGGAGAAAACTTGAAAATAAATATGATATAAAAGGGTAATATGCCACATAAAAAATCTCCTATTCACACATGCCTAATTGTACATGGGATTCATAGATCTAAAACAAAATAAATACAAATGCAATAATGAAAGGTAAGATTGTATAGTCATTAATTTGCAAAAAGATTCAACAAATCTAGATCTAAAAATCAAGGTTGCATATCGAAGAATAAGAAGGCAAAAATAAATCCACTCGCAAAATAGAAAGGCACAATAAACATAACATTTTATTGCATTCCAAAATAGATTAAAAGATAATGTGAAAGGCCAAATACATGGTCACAAAATTATTGTTTAATGAGCACAATGATTACAAAATGTTTGATTAAAAGATCTAAGTACACAATTTAACAAAGTTTTGTGAGTGAATTTCTCTTATTTTTTGTTCAAATGAATATTACACATTTATAAAAGAAAAGGAAGAAAAGAAAGAAAATCTAGATAATACTCACTATGTTTTACTCCATGGTAGATGCCACTCCTTGCTTGTTTCTCTTCATTTTCTTGTGAATATCTTTCTTTGATATGTTTTAGGCATAAAATACAAAACCCATGCTTTTTGTTTGTTTATGTAATAATTTAATGGGCTTTTCTCTTTATTAACTCCTATAGCTCTTCTTTTATTTCTAAAGAGGATATGTGGATTTTTCTTTTGCCTAATCATTAGGTCCCATCTTATGATAATTGCCTTCTTTTCATTCTTTTTCATTTTAATGAAATCATTAAAAACATATGGGGCAATTCGGATGACAAGGCTCTGCTATCTACTAGCATTGCTTTGGCTGTTTAATGGCCCTCTTTTCTATTACTATTTATGTTATGTTTTCTAACTTCTGGGTGTAGCCCTTGATTTTATGACTTTCTAGGCGTTGCCCATGTGACTTTGGGGTGTCTTTTAACCACACACCCTTTTTTGTGGATATGTGTACTATTTTTTTTAAATCAATATAGCTATAGTTACTTATTCATTAAAAAAGAAAAAAGAAAGATTTTATAAACTTGAACTTATTACCCAGATTTTATAAACTTAAACCTATTACCCTAGGCCCACATGTTGCCATGTTGGATTTTCTACCCAATGGTCACTATGTGAAACGACGCACTTTTGATAAATTTAAAAAAGAGTGCCATTGGGTAGATCTAGTGTTAAGTTGGAAAAGAAAGACCAATGGGGCATTTTTTAATCTAACTTTTCTGGCAATCTTTTCTACATCGTGCTAGTTGTTAGATAGAGGAGAAATCATGGGGTTCAAAAGGCTTATGTAGCTTGGTGGGTCTCTATGTCAACTCAAACCTATTTAGTAATACTTATCATTTTTGTCGAATGGTTGTTGTTCAATGTTTTGTTTCAAATTTCTGAAGTTGCGTTTATGTTTGAGATGGAACTACTTATGCCACTATTCTTAAATATCATCCACGTCAATAGTCAAAGGTCAAATTTGACCAATAAAAATAGGACAAATATTTACAACTTATTATTATGAATGAGGTGTAAAAGTGCTTTTCATCCTTGCTTCCTAAAAGTGTTTAATACAGCCTAAGTTAGCCTGTTGGTGAAAAATTTGTCCTCGTGAAAAAAAGGTCACAAGTTCAAATCTCACAAGGGGTAGGGTATGTATGTCTCATATTTGAAGCACAGAAAAAAAATCCATTTCCTTAAACCTCTATTAACATAACTTCAACCTGCGCATAATTTATTTGTTTGTTCTATCCGTGACTTTAGAGTTTTAAATGTTTGCTGCAGTTTGTAGTGGTGCATTGAACTCTAGAGATCTGGAGAGCCTTCTCATAGTGCTGCTCACGTTTGGAACTGTTACGTTATGGTTTTAGAGAATCTGCACTCCATATCAATGGCCACGCTTTATTTGAAGGTTGTGCTTCTATTTTGGAGGCTTGTGCGCCTCTTTTTGTGGTTGTGCATCACCTCATTGATGGCTTAAAATAACTTGCTCTCCATACTTTTACACTGCACTATACCTTTTGACCTTCTAGCCACGCCATCATTTTGGAAGCTATACATTGATGAGAGGATGTGCATTGATTATTAATGGCTATGTTGAATTTTAATTGGCTGCACTTTCCTTATTAGCTTTGCAGACCATTTATTTAGATTGCCCTTGACTTTGGTAAGCTATGCACCATTTTTCCTTGCATAGTAGCTTCCTTGGCTGTGTACCATACTGAAGTGCTTTTGTAGGAGTTTGGAATGGCCACCAGAGTCCACTTTCTCATACCTGTGCAACACTTTTTACCTTGTGCCATGATTTGGATATGTTGCGCTCTAGTTTGAAAGACATTCCACATCCTTTGCACCATTTTTTAAAACTCCTTTTTATTTTTTAGTTTTTAAATCTCTGGAGGTTGCGTGGGAGTTTGGAGAGTTGCGCACCTCTTCAATTGATTGTGCACTATTTAGTTCACTATTTGAAGGTGTTTTTAAATCTTGGAAGGTATATGACAAGGGGGATAATGTTGAGATTAGGTGTGTCATTCCCCTCTACTTAAATATCATCCATTTTGATGGTCAAACAATCAATAGCAATTTTACACCTCGTTCACAATAAAAAGTGTTAAATATTTGTCCTATTTTTATTGGCCAAAATTGATCTTTGACTATTGAAGTGGATGATATTCAAGAACAGCCATGACACACCTTGCAAATCCCTATGTCTAGATTATTTAATTATTTATTATTTTATATATTCTCACGAATTGGAGTGTCCACTTTATGCCATGGTTGTTTTTGATAATGGTAAGCAGGGATTTAGAAAGGGCCCTGACCCTTGAACAAAAGATAGATATATCAATGAAGCCCACAAAACAACAAGGAACAAACACAGGACACTAACAACACATCAGCTGCACAAATACAACAAGACAAACAAGAGGCTAAAACCCCCAGAAAAACAACCAACCCAAAATCAGGGAGGTTTGAAGCCAAAATGCTCAAAAGATTTTTGAGTGAAATCATCCATCTTGTTGAAGTTCTGCTCAAATCTTCCTTTCTTGTAAGCCCCTTTTTCGCTTGACACCTCCATTAAAGGAGTCTCAAACATTTCTTTTGGGTCCTCAACATCCTTCTACTTACTTCTCTCATAATCTTTCTCCTTACTTCTCTCACCCTCATTAGAGGTCTTGCAAGTAATACCAGATGCTTGCACCTTTTTCCTCCACACAAGATGATTTCTGTTGAGGCTCAGACAACCAATAGCAGCATGGCCAACTTTGTGGCAGCTATCGCATATAACTGGAGAATTCTCGCAAACAATCTACTGCACCCATTTTCCTAGCTTG
The DNA here is from genome assembly GCA_027924645.1 of Cunninghamia lanceolata. NCBI lineage: Eukaryota > Viridiplantae > Streptophyta > Pinopsida > Cupressales > Cupressaceae > Cunninghamia > Cunninghamia lanceolata. Next base: position 10,732,416 of record BSBN01000388.1, on the reverse strand, counting down.
GAAAATAGAGAAATTTGAGAAGGAAGCTCTCTATCAACCTCCACAAAAACACAAAATCTAGCAGCAATCAAACGTCTCTTGAATTTTGTGACAGCATCAGCCACACTATACAGTCTGAATATATTAGCACTGCTCATATAAATCTCTTGATCCCAATATTCTAAAGGCAACCCTGGCAACCTAACCCAAATTGGAAACATGTTGATGCAGTATTGCTTAGGGTTAAATCTAGGACACCAATTTTTTTAGGAAAAGACCATTCTGCCCAATGAACCAGGGACCTCCCAAGAGGATCCTAGAACAATCTTTAGTGTTAGAAAATGAAAATAGGAAGAAATTGCTAGGTAAAGCTATTACCTCAACCTGTCCCCGAACCTTCCATTTTCTCAGCACCCATCTTCTGACCACATCAATGTTAGGGCGATTACCACTGAATCTCCCAACAAGAGAGCTCCAAAGCCAAGAAATAGATCTATCAATAATAGAGTCTGGAATGCAGATGCGAGACTCCTCGGCAGAAGCCCCAGAAACATGGGTCTCAGGCATGCCACCATCTAAGGAGGAATAACAGTTATGCCATGGTTGCTATGAAAAGTGTAAAATATGATATAAGAGATATATGATACATAGCAACATTGATAATGGGGTTACATAACACACAAGGATATTTCTATTATTAATTGGGCATGTGATGTAATTAGTGCTTCATGGAGGAATGCTTTGGGAGTTACAGATGTCAACTTACATAATGAAGGTCAAAGATGCTTGTGTAAGAGTTATTTTTCATTTCTTGATGGCTCTACACATGTGGGGGTGCTGAGAATTCATACGATGGTATTTTTGGGCCTTGTTTGGGCCCATTGTACTATTATTTGGTGGGTTTTTTCGGCCTTCTTAAGCCTATATATTAGAGACATAGGAAAGAGGATGAAAGAAAGATTTTTTTTGTGTGTTTTGGTACTCTATTTCTACTAGAGGAAGAGGATGTTGATCTCCACATAGGAATAGCTTCATTTTTTTTGGTCTTCTTTCTAATCACTCTCACATTCGTTTCTTTTCTAAAAGTGTTGTTTGCATGTCTCCTTAAACTTTTTAAATCTAATTAATGTGTTACTCTCCTTAAGGGTTAATGTGGAAATGCCTACTAATTTAATAATTATGCTTAATCTAGATTAATTGCAAAGAGGTTTACAATACTTTTCTTAACATTAAATAAGTAATTTTAAAGTTATTAAACCTTTATATATGAGATATACATTTTGTTTTATTTGCTTTACCTTTTTATTATTTTTGTAATTAAGCTCTTTAATATTTTTTGTTAACACGTCACACCATTATACTCCACCATTACTTTAAATTTTAAAATAATATTAAGAAAGAAAATTCTAAAAACTAAACAGTTAAGTTTTAAATTTTTTGAAAACTCAACTTTAAAAGCAGAAAAAATTTTATACATATTTATAAGATTAAAATAGAACGAAGCTTCTATGAAAATCGGTTTAAAAAAGGAAGATGTTTGTGTTGCCACGGAAAAACAGGGATACTTTTTAAGATAACATATCCATTCGCTGCAACATTGCTGGAGGATAAATACGCTAACAAACGACCCTAGAAAATAGAGACGAGAAAGGAGGCATCACGTAGGGTTTTCGGTAAAATGGCTGGATACCTCCTTCACAAAATCAATATATTTTACTCGGAGATTTCCTGACTGTCAAAGTTGGAACTGAGATGGCTCATAATCTTCCGACTATCTTCAACAATCTTAGCTTCCAACTCAGACGAAACTTACACATCTTCACTTTGAATGTCCCAAACCGATATCTTTTCAATGAAATTGGTCATTACGATCTTGCGAGGATGCGTTTGTTTTTTAAAGATTGACCCCATTTTTACTAGGCTCTACTTCTTTTGTTATATAAATATTTAAAATTCTATATTCATTCGCAAATAGGGTTTCAATTGGCAGAGGTAAGAATATAATCCTAGACATCGTTTTCTCTTCCTCACGATTTATAATCGCTATGAAAGAAAAACCAATATAAACACCAAGCATTTAGTGGGCAGCTTCACATACGCCTCACGTTAATCGACAATTATTTAATCATTAGGGTGGGAAAAAGACCTCCCTACCATATCGAATAATAATTTGACTTTAATTATCAAAATAGGCTAAATTTGACAGTTGACATTGCCTATAAAGCAATTTTTTCTTGAATAGTTATCTATTTAAACACCCCTGGCCAAATTGTCTTGGATTCATGTTTTAAAATTTTTTAAACAAGAAGTGTGGGTTTTACCCGACCTTATTCATTGGGTCAGGAATTTTCCGCCATGGCCTCACTTCAAACTTAAGTTTAGGCTTGCTAATAATGACCAAGAGATGTTTTAGGCTATTATTGATGCTATTCCTCCTTAGACGCTTCATAAGGCAGGGGTGCGGTCTCTCAAGCACTAGTGTAAAGATTGGAAATGGTATCTGGATACCCCCTTTCAGAATTATAGGCCTTGCAAAGGTTATTTATGGTTGTCTCCACATCTCCATATGGTGGATCAACGTAACCTCTGTTGGCAACTCCAATCCTCTCTTTGAACTTGGCACAAACTGTCCCAATGCATACGGTCAGCTATGATGGAACTCAGGTTGGCTCACTTTCCCTAGTACATTCTATACCAAGGCCTTCTGATGTGGGTCCGTCTTGCTCATATGGGCATTCCCATCTTTCATCGTCCTTTTCGTGAACAAATTAAGAACCTCAAATAGCTCTTTTGGTTATTTCCACAAGCTCATGAAGCTTGGAATTAGATCCATGATTTCTTCATACCCTTTTCACCTACCCCCTTTTCTTGGCACATGGTTTTCTTTGGAGACTGGCCTTGTCTCCTACTTAAGTATACTTAGATATAGCATGCTTTCAAGGTGGAAATTCTTTTCAGCATTTGGAAGGAAAAAAGATTGCTTTAATTTCTTAGTATATTGTCGATGCTTACTTTTCTCTCAACACTAAAGTTATAATATGTTTTAATATTCTTATGTGGATCCAAGTGCAAGCTAGTAAAGTTGCACAAGAGGTCACTCATCTTTAGGAGTTGTTGGACCATTGGGGAAATGCTCCATGCACTATTGCCGAGGTACCCCCTGACTCTACCTCTCATCCAAGAGGTCGTCGACATGGGTGCAACCATTCTTGAGATATGATCGTGGACCCCACTACCGTGGTTGCCAACGTCACAATTCCAAGGATTCTACTATTTGTGGAGGATGGTCCTAGCCCTTTAGGCCACCCTCTACTTCCTCTCATAAGTGTGGAGGGCAGGCTAGCCTAACTCAGTTAAGTTTCCTTCCCTAAAACTTGTTATTTCTCTAGTTTGTGCTCAACAACCCATTGAAGAGACTTCTGAAGGAGAAGTTGGTCTCACTGGTTGGGAGTTGATTAATGATGTTGCCCCTAAAGAAGTGTGAGGAAAACATGATGATCGTGATCCGCTCTCTGCTAGCATTGCATTAATTGTTTAGTTTTCTTTGGGCTTGGCCCTATTGGTTTTTCATCTTTGTATTGGACATTGTCCTATTAGACTTTGTAGGTGTGCCTTTTCTACCATCCTACCATTTTTTGTGAATATTGTACTATTTTATTTACTTAATATAAAGTTTAAGAAAGAATATTCATCAAAAAATTACCCTTCAAATACTAAGACATATTTTATTATAAACAAAATTATATATAAATGAAATACATGTGAGAATAATATTATAGAAATTTTGACAGTCTATCCAAAATCTCCCCTTTCATGTTGTAAAATCTTTCTTTAGATTTTTATTGTATTTTATTCTAAAAATAGCTAAATACAGACATACAGCCATCAACTTTAGGTTCTGTGGCCTGTCTGCCGCAACTTGATAAATTTTTCTAATACTATTTACTAAATGGTTATAAGCACATACAGTATGAATTTTTATGCAAAATAATGTATTTGTCAATAGAAGTAGGCCCTGGCCTGTCTGCCATAACATGATAAATTTTTCTAAAAATATTTACTAAATGCTAATAAGCACATACAGTTAGAATTTTTATGCAAAATAATGTATTTGTCAATAGAAGTAGATATATTTTTGTCCTGACTGCTATATAATTATTTACGCTGATAGATGCTCAGGTTATTGAATTATCTATAAAATAATCACTCTAACTAATTTCTCGACTCTTGACTTGATGAGTGGCGATCTTTACCAGCTAGTAACAAACAGTAATAAATGAAGTGCAATCAACAGTATTCCATAGTGTTATTTTGTTAAAGGTGATGTCAATCATTACATTGTATCTGGATCCATTATCAGCAAGACCCATTGCTAAAGCCAATTCTATTGTTTACATTGTCGAAAGCCACTGTAATACCCTGTTGCTGGACATTCCCAATGATGTTCACAGCGTCATTTTCAGAGGGTAAAAAGGGGAAGCACGCCACATTCTTATCAACTTGAAGCAGAGTTCCCACAGCGGGGACATCCAGGTTGGTATTGCCTTTGAAGTGAAGAGTAACAGTTGGAATTTTCACAGAATTTATGCTGGATAACTGGTAGCATGGTTGAAACTCTCCAAATGGCGAGGCGGGCTTAACAGCTGGCGCGTTTGTCCTCATATTTTTCTCAAAGGAATCTCTCAAAGCTTTGTAGACAGGATTCACCAGTCGGGTAACCATTACTGCAGTGTCAATGTATGTTATTGTTGACAGAGCACCGGGAACCTGCATGCTCACACTCAAGCGTTGGCCTCCCACGCTGATACCTTCCAGTCCCAAGAGGTATGCACTTGAAGCAAATTGGGGCTCTTTTTGCATGGGGGTGAAGGCTTTCACAGAAGATGGAATGGAGCCCTTCCCTAAGCTCAGCGACCCTGTTGCTCGCAAAGACAGGTAATTGGGAAGACAGTAGGAGAACTGTCCATCCAACTTCTGGGAAACTACGGAAAGAGGACCCCTACCCAACCCCAAATGCCCGGATGTTCCAAACTGCCTGGCTGGGCTGAAGAGATAGGCGCAAGCCATGTGTAATCTGTCGAATGTATTGGCACCTACCTTCAGGGTCTCTATGATATAATCTCCCTCGGATCCTTGGGCGATACCATTAGTGTCCTTGTAAGTGCAGACACCCCATTTGTCACACGTTGATTGAAAGTCCTTGGGATCTGATCGTAGGGGTGGACATTTTGAGTCCTTACAAGATACTGACTTTAAGGAGGAGGATTGCTTGGGGACATACATGGGGAACTTATCATTAGAACTACAACCCTTGCAGGGGTTGCACTGAATCCAGGAGAGGGAGATGAGCGTATCAATTCCCATCAATTGTTTCTGAGCTGGTGTTCCTATATCAACTACTACAGTATATTCTGGCCCATCCATTTCCTTCCCAGATGTAACGGGAATGCTGAAGGCAGTTGTCCCTAAAAGAGAGGAGGTGGCATTGTTAGTGTTACGAACCTGGGAAAGAATGCGATTAACAAGATACTTATCCCTTTCCAGCCCTTGCATCAACATATCCCTCCAACTCGAGCTGGAGGCTACGTTGAAATGTGTAACAAGCAGATCTGCCCTTCCATTTCCCTGCTCTTGGAGTGCCACTACCTCGCTTGGGCTTTCACTCGAGGCATTAAAATCCCTACTCTCTTCAATAAGAAACGTATCCACTCCAACTATGTAATATTTTTCTTCTGTAGAACTGCAATCGCAGGTGGGAGAGTGGAGAAAACAATAAAGGAAAAACCAAAGAGCACAAAGTAACGCTTGCTTATTCATCGCCATTGCCTACAGTTAGGGGACTGAATCGTTTTGTTGATACTCTAGATTTTTGGGTTTATATAGGTTGGATGGCGACGAAATTAACTTTCATTATTTTACATCTGGGGAACATCGTTAGAATATTGTCACCATCTACATATTGATTGCTGGTAAATTATATTCTTTTCTACCAAAATATTAAATATAAGTGACGAGAGTAATAACTAATTCAGAGTGGCTGGTTGTCCCGGGATTGATCTCTACCTCTAAGATAATATCCCATAACAAATGGTTGTCTTGGGATTGATCTCTACCTCTAAGATAATATTCCATAACAAATGTCAAATGTGTGAGAATACGTGTAGAAACAGATAAGCTTAAATATTTGAGAACATGTAGACCTGGGGATATCCTAGCTTCACACAAGATTGCATCATTTGTTAGTATCTCATTATATTAAGCCATTCTCTTAAAATAGGCTCAAAAGTAAATTGGAATTCAAATAAATATGTAAATTTTAGGGTTACAAAATTATGCCATTCAATATTTTTATTCATATACATTTTACAAGTAAAATTAAATGAATTTGAGCTGTTTGATTTGTTTCTAATTTAGCACAAATGTGGAATACAACTTGCATAGATATCCTAAATACATCTATCTAAAACATTCAAGACATATTATTTTGTAGGATTCTATCTATCCTGTATAAAAATTTAATATAGGTGACTTGAGAATAGATAGGCTCCTCAAGAATGATATCTCTCGTTATCTTTTAGATATTTATTTAAGATATCTACACTAATTTACTTATGAAATGGACTCATAAATAAGTAAGTTGGACATAGACCTATAATTTTATTTACGTGAGACATAGATGCATGCATAAGCAAAAAGAAAATAAAATTCCCCCAAGTTTAGTCTAGGCTAATTCATCCAAATGCCTATAATTAAGCACACATAACCTAGAATAATTAATTATAGATTTAAGACTTGAATATTGAAAGTATAGAGCTAGAATTTGAAATGTGTTGAATACAAATAGAAAATAATTATACTTGGATTGATACCTAAATAATACAATATATCTGATAGGGATCTAGATATGATGTGACTAAAAACATAGAATGAAGTATTATAACTTACTAAATCACCTTGGAATTAAAATATTTTGTTGAGACTATGCAAGGAGAAGTCTGAGTAGGCACACATTTTGATGGCGATCTTGCCCTATACCCACAAACTTCTCCTATGTAATCTGAAGACTACTTTTACTCGCTTCACCCAATGTATATTTATTTCCTTTTTACTTATTGATATTTGAGGAAGTGATAATTAAGAATATCTTGTAAGATAGTAGTGCAATGGAATCCATGAGGGCACTTGGCCTCAATCAACACTTTGGATGTGAATAAATAAGTGAAAACAACAATCTTAAGTTGAGTAAATGCTCCTAGAATCATTGTGTGACACTAGATTTTTCTAAGAGAACCAATTTAAGTGTGTAAATGTGACCTTATTTCCTTGATTATTCCTCTTGATTAGAAGGAATTCATTAAATTCCTTTAAAACCAAGGACATAGAAACATATCATGTAGTCTTGTGTTTATCTACCCCTACATAGGAAAAGTAAAGGTGGGAAGTCAATCAAATTTGAATTAAAATAATTAAATTAAGGTAGAACAAGTCTACAACTATGAGGACAACGATGCTTGAGCATTAAATAGACTTGGGATAGAAAATGCACTAGATCTTAGTGAACAACATGTCAATGTGAATAAGTATGAGCATAGGAGTAATAAATAAATTGATAGGAAAAATGTAATAGAGTATGTGAACATCATAAATAGTATAACTGGTAGGTGAATAGAAATATATGTAATGGGCAGGTGGACAACATTGGGAGAGGGACCTAACTTTGCACAAATTTTTTCTATTTGTCAATGTCTATGGTCCAAAGAACTCCCCTCGAAATACATATAAAACTAAATGGGAAATGTCATGGGTATTGTATATTTCACCATTATATTGTATTCCCACATTAAGGTGCATGTGAATCCTAACATCTCATGCATGTCAAAGTATGTGGCACTCACAAGCATGCATGCAAGGTAGATATTCAAAAACTCAAAATATATCACCATGGGGTCCATATAAAGTAATTAACTTCTCATGGATGTGATCATGTTTTTTTTCCTTTTGTGTGTGTTTTTATTCATAAGATGGGTCTCTATAGAGCACCCCTAACTATCTAAATATCTAAAAATAGGAATGTTGGTGACAAGATATTACCCCATGACAATTGGTTCTGTCCAAAAGATATAAGGAACTTTTAGAAAAGAATTTTTTTTACATGAAAAGTAAATGTAATCTAAGCATGTGCATATATAGTCATGTAAGTATATGAACATCTAATCATGTAATTCATATAAACATCAAATCATATATCATTATAAGCATAAATCAATGAATGTAAAGAATGAATCATTTAAAGACTTGAGATAGAGATGATATTTGTAAGGAAGCTATGGTAGTGGAACAACTTACTACACTAATTTGATAGGAGGGATATGCAAAACTTTCTATATCTTTACAATAGTTACAAAATTATATATAAATAAAGAAAAGTAACAATCATACCAAAACACAGTAATTACATGGGGAAACCCTTTTAGGAGAAAAAACCCGTAAACCCTAAACCCTTTTAGGAGAAAAAACTCCACTCCAAAATCCACCCAATATATTATTTAGGAATCAACAAGATTACAATATACTTGTAGAGCAGGATTTCATAGGAGTATAACCAACTAGAGATCTGGAACCAACTCAACATATATATGACTCACCCACAAGCTCCATCTCAGGCACCTAATATATAGGAGATACAATACATTCATGAAACTATCAAAATGTAATTACAAAACCATGAGTTAAAACCACCAAAAAAGTGGCACCCAAATTACCTCCAATCAAAGATTCCTTATGATGTGTCAAAACACACACCAACATGTGTAACTCCCTATTATATAGTCATTTTATGTGTCCAACACATTTTCACATTTTCCAATATGGGAGACCCAACTTCCAAAGGCCATAACTTTTGACTCAGGAGGCCAATTGAGGAACCGTTTAATGCATTGGAAAGACCACGAAGAGATCTATGGGTTGGGCATGACAGAGTCAATGCAAAACAAGTAATTTTTATGTTTGCAAAAAACCAACACTATAGCCCAGAACTTGAGTTTTTTATGTTTTTTAACTGAAAATCACAACTTTTGTAATCTCAAGGTTGAGACACCTTTCCTCACATTCTCCCACTTGTCAAACACCTTGCAAGAGAAAAGGGAGTATCAACACCATGATTTAATTGATAGGGGTCAAGAGGCCCATAGACCCCAAGCACCATCTGAATTTCTCTATGCTCATAGGCTTAGTTAATGAATATGTAACATTCATTAGCGCGTCTAGCTTAACTAGCATCACCTTGACATATTCAACCATGTCTCTGACAAAATGATACTATACATCAATATGCTTGGTTCTAGCATGAAATATTAGGTTCTTAGCTAGGTAGATCACACTCTAATTGTCACAATAAATTATCATTGTACGTTGTCTTATTTGAATATTTGAACACAATATCTTAAGCCAAATGTCTTCTTTACGAGTGTGAATAGCTGCCATATAATTAGATTCAGTAGTGGACAAAGCAATCATATCTTGTCGCTTACTCATCTAACTAATTAATGCACCACCAAATAAAGTAAACACATTAGCAATGGTGGAACATCTGCTATCAACATCACTTGCCTAGTCTAAATCCACATAACCATGAATATTAAGTGAATGCATGTCTCCTATCAAATTACCATAATAACTGAATGAATACTTTGAGGTACCCCGCAAATATCTAAAGACTCTTTTAACCGCATCCCAATTAACTCTACTAGGATTACACATATATCTAGAAAGAACTCCCATTGCTTGGGCAATATCTGGTTTAGCATAGACCATAGCATACATCAAACTTCTGATTGCACTCTGGTAAGGTAGCTTGCTCATGTCTTCCATTTCCTATGGAGATGTTGGACATTGTGAAGTAGATAAATTTATTCCAACTGTAAAAGGAACTCACAATGATCTACAATCCTACATGTTAAACCTCTGTAAAACTAAATTAACATACTTACTCTATCTAAGCCATAGTTTTGTATTGACTCTATCTCTTCTTATATCTCTTCTTATTGACTCTATCTCTTCTTATTTTAGAAATATATCTTGTTCTCTTCACTCACATCAAACTCACACTTTTATCTACCTCTTATACATCTTCAAGGGAGGCAATTTTAACTAGAGACACACCCATTCATAAACATCATTTGTTCATAAAATATATCACACCTCCTCTTAAAGTCTAATTCACACTTCTTTTTATTCTTTAATCTAACTCTTCATATATTCTAAATAAGATAATTTTGTTTTGTATAGATAAGTGCTGCCTTATGGAGGGAGTCAACCACCTTATATCATGTTATATAATTCAGTTTCAATTTCAACTTGGTGCCACTTATGAGAGTCGGCCATACTTCATTTTTTATTTCATTCTTCAAGGATTGCAGTAAAGTGGGAGTTGGCTAGGCTTTTATAGTAGTTTAAATCTTTAATTTAAACTATGTTTTGGTGCTTTTTTTAGAGGGTAGTCTGCCAACATATTGGAATAGAACTTATGTATTATTTATCTTCAATGTACTGCATGCATTCTTTGACGATTGACTTCTTGCATTTTGGCATCAATGATATTACCTATTTATACATCAATGACAACAATCTCTAACATTCTCAAGTATCAATTGCCCAACCTCATCCTTAGGTGCATAAATACTTATAACAAATCCTCTATTACTATCACAATCTTCAAGCATGGGATTGCATTATGTAAATAATCATGTTCATGTTCTTCAACTATTTTTACATGTAAAGTCTCATCAATAGTAGTCACATGAACTAATTCATTAAACTAAATATTGATACACACTCTTCTTTACCCACAGAAATATCACAAGATGCAACCTTACATTTTTTGGCTTCCACATTGCACTTACTTTTAACATGGCCTTCACGAATATCCTCAACATAGATGTGTTGACCAAAGTTAACATCTATGTGCTCACTTTGGTCAACACAACAACTCTTGAATATAGAGTTGCCTACATTTTTTATCCAAGACCATCCCAGGTTGAAAGGCAATCTTGCATCAACCAAAAATATTTTATTTCTTTTCTTTTCTTACATTTCAGTCAGTTCAGTCTTAGAGGATTGCACCATATTTCACCACATCAACACTTCACAGTTTGCGGCACATGAGTAAGACTCTAAAATAGTTCATCTACATCATATCTAGAATTTAGTAGATTTGCAATCATCTATTGGAAGTTATCATTGTTTGAAGCTTCATTCAGATTCACTGTTCAAGAAATTCAACATTCAACATAACACATGGAGTTGCGATACCTTTCCATGACATGTGACACCTAATGGAACATATCACAAGGCATTATAGGGCTAGAGGTACCTTCCATCCCAAACAGCAACATGATCCATCAACATGGGAAGCTACACCATTGGAATGAGGTTGGTCTACACGTTTCAACAAACATTGGGTTTTGGAATTCCTTAAGGCCGACGCCGATTGTTCCTCAAAACTAGAACTACTATATAATCATTGACTAGATGCATTAGAAGGTATTATATTAGTAGTATGAGTTTGGAAGTTAGGATAGTGGATTGTGGAGTAGTGCTTCAAAGCTATATCTCTCATGTAATTAGTAGCAAGCTGGAGGATAGGCCTGTGAGACCATTGTAGTCCACATATTATAATATTGTAACTATTATGATATTGAATCAATATATTTCCATTTGTTGTTCCATTATTTGTGTTTTCTATTGTGTTTACTCTAAGGATGCACGGTAGGGCAGTTTAGTTTTGGGACACTCCATCTGTGATTGCACCAATTGCCTTCATGTGAACAAGAACTTGCAACATAGCCACCATTAGTAATGTCAAACTCAAAGGTATAAAAATGCAGAAGTACATTAGACACATACTTATGTTATTCGTCCTCTAACTCACCCTCAACAGAGTATGCATTTATACTATCTTCCTTACAAGCCACACTAAAAAAACATGTATCCTCAATCTAGTTATGTAAATAAATGACTTATTATTACTAGTATTTGATGACACAATACTACTCACACATAGATACGTCATCTCTTAAATAATCGCAACCTATGTGAAGGGATACTCTGTACTTTTATCTTGAAACTCTTTTAGAACCATGCTTGCACAAGGACACAAGACTTCAGAAAATAAGCCACCACAAATTAAAGTTTCAAGCTTGTGTCTCTATGAGAGACAAGAAAATGTATCTGCAAACTATTTGTTACTCACCTTCTTTATACCATCATTTTGGTACATAGAGAAAATGTATCTACAAACTATTTGTTAAAAACTAAGAAATAAGTCTGGACCTAGAGACATTTTGGTACATAGAGCTTACCCTATTTAGTGTAACAAAGTAAGTTTGTGTCATAGAGTTATTGCAACTATCATTATTTGGTAAGATTAATTAAATTATAAAAATACTTGGTACCACAAATTAAAGTGAACAAGCATTAAAAAAATTAAAAACCAGAATATTTTAATTAATTTAGTCATTTTATTTACGTTCATTTACCATAGAATCTACGGTGTGTTACAGTCAATAATAAAACTCTAATCAATATTAATAAAGCAAATCGTAATACAATTATTACACCTTGTACAAAATAAATATCACAACTAGATTCAACCAGAGGAGAGGCCAATGTTCAGCATGTTTCTTGGACACAAGCGATTAACAAACTATACTAAATGAAACGTAGTAATCAAGCATTCGTCATGATGTGTAGGTGCCACAGATCACTTGATACCTCCTTCACAAAATGGAAAATCTTTTCGAGATTTCTTGACTGTCAAAGTTGGAACTGAGATGTCTCATAATCATCGGATTATCTTCAACAATCTTAGCTTCTAAATAAGTAAGACGAAATGCTACAAATCTTAGCTCTTGCAAGGACCCGTTTGTTTTCTAAAGACAGCCCACTTTTGCCATGCTCTACTTCTTTTCTTATAGAAATATTTCAAATTCTATATAATCAACTGACAGAGGTAAGAATATAATTCTAGAGAGCTCTCTCTTCCTCAGAATTTATAATTCTAGAGATATGTTCAGCGAGCATTTAGTGGACAGCTTGAAACATTTCCTCTGTTATACGGTTCAATTAATCCATAACTTAATCATTAAAGCGGGAAATACAGCTTCTTGGTGTACTTAAAACTAATTTGCCTTTAGTTTCATTATTTTTTTAGAATACGTGTGTCTGCCAATGAGCCCAGCTTCGTAAAATTTTTTTAATGCAAAATGTTAAAATATGTATTTGACAATAGAAATAGAAATATTTTGTTCCGAATATATGATTGCTACACAATTATTTACTCTGGTATATGCTGAGGTTGAATTTCCTGTCATGCATTTCCAAGTGTGGGTTTATAAGTGTATTTTTGTGTTTCCAAATTATGTAGGAAAACAATTATCAAAGTTTCTGGACTTGTGATTTAATGATTAGTCATGGTTCTCAGTCATTAATAACTATTCTTAAACATTATCCATTTCAACAGTTAAAATATAATTTTGATTAATAAAAATAGAACAAATATTTATATTTTTGGTATAGATGATCTGTAAAATTACTATTACTTATTCAACAATTGAAATGAATGATATTTAAGTAGTGATTAATAAACAGTAATAAACCTAAACCACCGGCAATCAAGCATTATTCTATATTATTATTATGTTAAAGCTGATGGGAAGTATTACATAGCAACCGTACATTTTCAGCAAGGCCCATGGCCAAAGCCCACTCTGTTGTTTACATTGTCAAAAGCCACTGTAAGACCCTGTTGCTGGACATTCCCAATGATGTTCACAGAGTCATTTTCAGAGGGTAAAAAGGGGAAGCATACCCGATTCTCCTCAACTTGAAGCAGAGTTCCCACAGCGGGGACATCGAGGTTGGTATTGCCTTTGAAATGAAGAGTAAGAGTGGGAATTTTCACAGATGTTATGCTGGATAACTCATAGCACGGTTGAAACACTCCAAATGGCGGGGCAGGCTTAACAGCTGGCGCGTAGGTCTTCATCTTTTGCTCAAAGGAAGCTCTAAGGGCATTGTAGACAGGATTCACTAGTTGGGTTACCATTACTGCAGTGTGAATGTATGTGATTGGTGGTAGAGCACCAGGAACCTGCATGTTCACACCTAAGCGTTCGCCTCCCACGCTGATACCTTCCAGTCCCAAGAGGTATGCACTCGAAGAAAATTGGGGCTCTTTTTGCATAGGGGTGAAGGCTTTCACAGAGGAGGGAATGGAGCCCGTCCCTAACCTAAGAGAGCCTGTTGCGCGCACAGACAGGTAATTGGGAAGACAGTAAGAGAACTGTCCACCCAATTTCTGGGAAACTAGGGAAATGGGATCCCTGCCTAACCCCAAACGGCCGGAAGTTCCATCCTCCCTGGGTACGCTGAAGCCATGAGCGCATCCCATGTATATTTCCTTGAATGTATTGGAACCCACCTGCAGCGTCTCTTTGATGTAATCTCCCTCAGATCCTTGGGCGAAAGCAGAAATGTCCTTGTAAGTGCAAATACCCCACTTGTCACACTTTGCCTCAAAGTCCTTGGGATCTGACCCCAGGGGTGGACATTTTGAGAGCTTACAAGCGACTGACCTAAACGAGGAGGATTGCTTGGGGACATACATGGGGAGTTTCACTTTAGAACTACAACCCTTGCAGGGGTTGCATTGAATCCACGAGAGGGAGTTAAGCGTATCAATTCCCATCAGTTGTTGCCGAGCTGGTGTACCAATCGAAACTGCTACAGTATATTCTGGCCCTTCCATTTCGCTCCCAGATGTAACGGGAATGCTGAAGGCAGTAGTCCTTAAAGGAGAGGATGTGGCATTGTTATTTTTAGGAACATGGGAAAACATGCGATTGACAAGATACTTATCCCTTTCCAGCCCTTTCATCAACGTATCCCTCCAACTTGAACTGGAGGATGCATTGAGATGAGTAATGACCAGATCTGCCCCTTCTCTTCCTTGCTCTTGGAATGTCACTACCTCGCTTGGGCTCCTACTCGAGGCATTATAATCGCTTTCCTCTTCAATAAGAAATGTATCCACGCCAACTATGTAGTATTTTTCTTCTGTAGAACCGCATTCGCAGGTGGGAGATTGGAGAAAACAATAAACGAAAAAGCACAGAGAAAAAAGGAAAGCTTGCTTATTCATCGCCATTGTTTACAGATAGGTGAATCGATCGTTGTGTTTGGACACTAGATTGTTGGGTTTAAATAGGTTTGATAACGACGAAACTATTAAATGTAGGTGGCAAAGAGTATTAATTAATTGGACGTAGGTCGTTGCATTGGGATTGATCTTTCACCTTAAGATAAAGAAATAATGGAATAATAAATTTAAAAAATTGTGGGAATACGTGTAGAAATAGATGAGAAAGTTGGATGTATGACAGTGTGTAGATATGGGGATATGAAATAGATGAGAAAGTTGGATGTATAAGGAAATAATGGAATAATAAATTTAAAAAATTGTGGGAATACGTGTAGAAATAGATGAGAAAGTTGGATGTATGACAGTGTGTAGATATGGGGATATGAAATAGATGAGAAAGTTGGATGTATGATAGTGTGTAGATATGGGAATATGAAAAGAAGCTTAGTATCACACAAGATTGTAAGGTTTGTATAACTTAGAATATTTTAGAAATTATGTATTGTTATTTAAATTACAATAAAAATTAAATGAATTGAAGTTGTATTTATTTTTAATTTATGGTAAATGTGAAAAATAACTACCACAATGTCATGTTTTAACTATACTACACCATGAACGGTATGGAAACATAACTTTTAATGTTTAATTAAGAAATATTTAATTTTTATCTCATTGTTTACTTTATTTTCCTTTGAACAATTTATTTGTTAAAAATGCACCATTCATTCTTTCTATGTTTTTACTTTGGAAAGCTATTTAATTTTAATCACATTGTTTATTTTATTTTAAGACAGATGTATTTACAATATTATATATGAAAACCTATAAAGAAAGAATTATAATTTAATGTAAAATAAAATTATAACCTTTATATTATATACATAAACCCCTCTTTTTATAATACAAACATACATACATTATATATAAATAACTCTTAAATAAAATAAATTTATATATATACACAAAAATTTCTATATTATATATAAAGCCACCTATGTGGTGAAGCCCTTAGGAGAACAAAGATCCTTCAACTCATAAGGAGATGAATGATAACTTCAAACTTGCAACAACACACACAATGACCACACAAATCTACTCTATAAACACAGTGAATGCTTTGAATGCTCTTTCCTCCAAGATCATAAGTTGGCTATCACTTTTTTACTTCAAAATGTATTCAAAAACTCAGTTATCAATGCTTTCTTGCTAACATTCATCAAATTACACCACAAGAGCTGACAAGGAGAAACCATTTGAAAGGTCCCAGGCTGACATGCCACTAATTTATCCCGACCAATCAGGGAGGACTCAGGAAGTTAGTGCATAAATCCAAGGGCCCCTTTTTAGTTTGGGTTAAGATTAGTGAAGGGCCGAACGTCCCAAATTTACATGGGTGTCAAGCAATGTTCCTCAAGATGATCAATTATAATGCATAATGTAATAAATGGGACCTAGGAGCTAAACAAGGAGGTAAAATGGCAAGTCGTCATTTTTCACTCCATAACATTTAGCCCCCACATTAATGTCTATACAATCTTATGATCAGTACATGCATTAAAGTACAATCAAAACAAATAAAAAATATGAAGAACTAAAGCAAAAGGCGCACCCTAAGATTGAAAAAACTATCTCTAGCCCCCAATATTTGGCAAGCATAAGAAGACACATTAGAGTCACACAAAACATGAAGAAGACAATAAAGAAGCATGTAATACACAGAGAAGTCATGTAATGCATGAAGAAGGCATGAGCACAACCATGTGTTGATGCATAAATCTGTGGGTCTAATCCAGCAATAACATGGGAAGTTTCTGAGATGTGGGAATGCTTCTCAGAAATAACCTCTAGGTTTTAAGGAAGCTAGCTCTTCCGTTCTTCAATGGGGGGTTTTAGAAAAGGTTAGAGAGAAAACTGGATTGCAGAAAACAAATGCCTAATCTATGGCGATCTACCAGATTTGAAACAATTAGTTGCACATTGTTAATTTTGAATGATGAACTGGAATTAAAGAGCATGAATGCATGATTAAGACTCAGTTTAAGAAACATATTAAACAGAGGCAGAGAAACAGACAAATTAAAAGAAAGAAATAGAGATATCCAAGTATGCATAGAACACCGTCTAATTATTTGAATAACTAGTTACAGAGGCAAAGGTTACTGCACAAAATGATTGTTACATTCTCATAAAGAAATAATTGCAAAGGCGAAAAGAAAGAAAATCTATATCTGCTGCTGCATAAAATCTCCATTTGATAAAACTTGTAGAACTTTGAATGTGTATGAAGAACTCCTAGCTGTGTTAGGAAATGCCCATTTATAGCTTGAAAGACTCAACAAAATCTCAATGGCCTTTGCCAATCTTTTCAACTAAATCTGCAAAATCCGGCACAAATCTAACTGCAACTATATTAATAACTGAACTGTTGTTTCTATTTTTCCTATGGCTGAAAAATATCTCTGTGGCATGAAGAAAATCACTTGCCACCACCGCTTCCTACTTCATGTAGCTCACCATTTGATACATGTAGCTTGCCGTGAAAAGAACTTGGCTGTGTAAACTTTAGGCTTTCATATCCTTATATCTCCCATGAAAATCTATCTATAATATATTTAATGAGCCTTATAAAGCCTTAGCTTTATTAGCTGGGACCCACCATTTTAAAATGAGAGGCTATATAAAATATTCTCTTTAAAACTTACCTCTCCCGTAAGCTTAGAATGTGAGAAACTTATATTTAATAAGTTTTACTTATTAAAGGGAGGGCCCACATCATTTGTTTCATTAATAAAAGACTCTTCTCTTATAAAATCCTATAACATTTGCATTTAATTAAATGAAGTGAAGCATTTGTATCTTCTGTGCATAGACTCCACCATGTGGCTCCTTTTGCATCATTCTTGATTTCCTTTCTACCACTGCAGCCACGTGCTCACCTCCGCATGACTCTGAGTTACTTTCTTCATTGCCGTGGGTGCCAACAAGTGTCACTCTCCATAGTTTCTTTTTATCTCTCCTACAACTGACATGTGGCTTTTCCCGCATCAATTTCTTAAGCTCTTGTAGCTTGCCTTAAAAGAAATAAAGCATAGCTTTATTAATTTTAATAAAATGAAACAAAATATTTATCTGTGTCGGGCTGCTACACATGGTGGCTTCTGCTGAACTTCTAAGTTGCTCTCCTTTTATTCCGTTGCTGACAAGTGGTTTTCTTTGCACTCATCTTTATTTTCTTTATATCGTTGCATATCTTTAACTATTTTAATTTGGAAGTGGTACCACTGTATTTGACAATATGGCTACAAACTTTTAGAAAGGCCGAGCCCCTCTCTACTTTACTTTTTGTTTATCCGTATCTCTATCTTAAGCAATAGTGTCATTTTGGCATATAGATCCTGCCACTTCTTTTGGTTTTGCAAATACCTTTTGTTATGATTGAATGCTTTTGTTTCACAAGCATGCCTATAAAGATTCCATTACCTAACCACAATCATGTGTTTTGAAATGGTGTAAAAATTTTATCACCACCATGCAATACAAAAGGCATACACAAGGAGAAGACACAATTTTAAAACTAAATAACCCTAACTAGGTGATGTGGGGAGCTCATCGCTACGTGCCACCATTAAAAGAATGTAAAACATGTAGCATTGGGAGATCTCATCCCTACACACCACCACTGAAACATGCAAAACACGTAAGGAAAACACATGAAAAACACATTGAATACATGAGCACCATAAAGTATGCCATATACATACTATACCTCTTATACACAGCAAGCATAGGTGATGGTGAGGATCTCATCACTATGCTCTACCATCTAAAACATGCTAGACACACCTGATAGTTGATCTATGCCACCACAACTACAAAAGACATGATTAAGGGCGAACAACTCAAGATCCAACCCTGTATCACATGGAGGAATTTTTAAAAGGATGTACAACTGCTCAAGGGAAAACACAATCCTACCTCCCACTGCATCACGTAGACACCTTGCGGTGAAAAGGAAGCATGTGCATAAACAATACAACCTCACCTGCATTGTGAAGATGACTTATGATGAAAAGGAGGTATTGCAACACACAAAACAAAGTACAAAACTCTTCTTGCATCGCAAAGACACCTTATGGTTAAAAGGAAATATAAGCCATACACATTATTAGTATGTCTAAAATAATCAAGTATAATATACTGCCACCTTAAAGTGGTTGATCTCACTTTTTGGTAGCAAGAATGTTTAAGGTAACATTGGAAAGATGCCAGGGAACAAGAGTTTTTGCAAAGCCTTGTCCCCAAGGTGACATGTGCTTACAATCAGGAAATATTCCCAGCAATCACACATGTTAGTATCATATCCTAACCATCAATACTATTCATGTACAAAAATAAAGTTACATACCACATAAACATACCAAGTCTATAATTACAGGTTCAGAACTGAGTATAGACATGAGGTTATGCTTTAGGTATCTCAGAACCAAGTGAAGCACAAGGTGGGGAACAAAACATATCAAAGTGCCTAGAAGCTCAGATTTAGAGCATTGCAAAGGATTGTTACAAGAATCTTCACAACACAAAACATGATCACATCACAACAAAAAAGTGATTCTACTAGTAAAGCATTAGTAAAAAATTACCCTCAGCTTCATATATGGATTGAGTCCATTTTTATTCTTGTTGTAGGGACACTTGATCCTTATCAGTGTATATTTGTTATCATCGTCCACCAGGTAGTAGATCCACTAGTACAATGATAGAATGAAGTCATGAAAAATGAGAGAGGAGACAAAAGTGACATAGGGCCACAATGTGTAACGATGCCCCCAAATCACCCTTCACAACATTATGCCCCAAAGGCACAACACACAACAAATTGTAATAAGAGAATTATAGAAGAATAAAGAAAGAAATAGAAGGTATGTCACAATGGAGGTAGTCTCCATGTATCCTTGATCTTACAAGAGTATCAAGGGTCATTCAAGGAGACCTAGACAAATAGTTAACACAACACGAGGGAACACAACACAACACTATTAACATATATATCTAGGAGTAGGCTTCCCTTGAGAGAAATTGGAAGAGGTACTAAATTGAGTGTGGCTAAATGACAAAGGGATACTTAACTGTAGTCGTATGGTGCTTGATTCTTCTAATGCTTCTTTTGTTGAAAACTTTTCTAATGGGATATTTCTTGGCAAACAATCTGTGTCTATCATCTCAAGACATATCACATTGAGTGTTGCACTTGTTGATATTGCATTAACATTAAGAGTAGGACAATGGTAGGATTTGGTGGGATTCAAAGGATGGTATCCAATACCAACCAAATATCTATGTGTAACAACTTCTAAGGGTACTTTTATTCCTTGTTTTATACCACAAGCATTTGTTGCAAGTATGTGCCTAATCAGTGTTGTCATTGATGTCAACATATCTGTGTTGTCATTAGTGTGAACTGTTCTCTTATATTGTTTCTTTCTTGTCATGAGTGAGATGCATTATAGTTACCTATGTAAGTGATCTTGATGTTGAGGATATTGAGAAAATTAGCCCCTCCTGTGGAAACAATGTGTTACAGTGGAAATAATATATTAGACTCTGAAGAATAGTCTTGAAGATAGCTCTGCATTCCTATAGAATGAATAACTTTTCCTGTAGATTGAAAGTTATTTAGAAGTCTATCTGAAGAGGTTATATTCCAGGTTTGAGCTTCTCGCATGAATATTTGAGTGAGTTGTGTTTACCAGAGTAAAACCTACTTTTTCTATGTATTCAGTTGTAACAGGGACAAAGTATTCTGCTCCACATTCTTGTGCATTGAAGTATTTTTGTCTGGGGTTATATAGTTATGTCTAAGATGATGTTAATTTATTTTAACTTCAATGGTTCATGATCTAGTGGTCCTCAAGTGATCTTTTGCTTATGACATTGGCTGATAGTGTTGTTCTTGTGCTTCGGTTTGAAGAATATGATGGGTAAAGTGATTGGGTATTGTCCAGATGTTTCTGATGATTATAATGTGTTTGTGGATGTCTTTTGATCATGTTCCTACCATCAAATTGGTCCATAGAGAGAAATTTGGATAACGGTTGAAGAATGCTCTTAGAAGACCTAATGTTCTTACTAGTCTTGGTTGACTTGGTCGATTTCATTAATTAGAGAGAAGCTTTGAAGATTGTAGAGGTGTGATGTGATGTGGAAGATTTCATTTGAGTCTGGGCTAAGGAACAATGTGATCTGCATACATCTTTACATATTTTCCTTGATTTTTTATTAGGTTTAGAACTACTTTATGTATGATTGTAATATTGACCTTGGAGATTGATCCAATGGTTGATGAATGTAATGCCAACATTGATGTACATTCTGAGGTTGATGAATTGTATAAAAGCATGTAATATAGTTGCAAAAAATTGTGTTTGTTGCAAAGATGAAAAGATAAGTGTGAAGGTGTGAAAGAGTAGAGTAGAGAAGTTATATTGGGCTTCAATGGAACTGAACCCTGGCATGGTGTAAGGCCCTGTATCTCCACTGATGTAGGACCCCACCTTGGTACCATTGTTACGACGGGAAGTGATGCTATGATACTATGATGAGACTTTGTACATTTGACTTTAATGTTAATTAGGCTATGACTATGATGCACATACTATTTTGGACATATGATGTAAGCTTGGATCATGGTTGATACATATTTAAGCATATACATCTATCCTCATTAGATCTATATGATGCTTTCAGTATTATGGTCCATACATTATACTTGTGGATTATACCATTCATTGATGTGTAGCATTGTAGTATTCCATGAGATATGCCATGTAGTACTATTGCATATTGATTATTGTTATTTAGATTCTAGATAGATTATTGTGTCCATGTAGGGTCCTCCTCGGTACCTGCCATTATGATGGAAGTGATTTTACATTTTTCTACTATAGTTCTATAATGAGACATTTTATGTTAATTTTTCTAGACATCTGATCATGGCTATGTGTTATAGACTAGTTTGAGACATATGATTTTGATTAAGACCATGATTGATACATATTTTATATATGAATATCCTCATTTGATTTTACATGATGTTGTTTAGACTATGTATTGTATCTTATTTTAGTAGACTAGGTGTTTGTTGAGATGTGGTATTATATAATTCTTTGGATTATGCTGTGAGGATTCTTGTTGAGATGTGGCATTATATAATTCTTTGGATTATGCTGTGAGGTAATTTTGATCAATAAAAATAGGACAAATATTTATCATTTTTTATGTAGATGACCTATAAAATTATTATTACTTATTTAATAATTGAAATGAATGATATTTAAGTAGAGTGATTAATAAATAGTAATAAACCAAAACCACTAGCAATCAAACATTATTCCATATTATTATTTTTTAAAACCTGATGGGAAGTATTACATAGCAACTGTACATTTTTAGCAAGGCCCATCACCAAAGCCTACTCTGTTGTTTACATTATCGAAAGCGACTGTAAGACCCTGTTGTTGTACATTCCCAATGATGTTCACAATGTCATTTTTAGAGGGTAGAAAGGGGAAGCATACCCGATTCTCTTCAACTTGAAGCAGAGTTACCATAGCAGGGACATCAAGGTTGGTAATGCATTTGAAATGAAGAGTAATAGTGGGAATTCTCACATATGTTATGCTGGATAACTGGTAGCACAGTTGAAACACTCCAAATGGTGGGGTAGGCTTAATCATTGGCACATAGGTCTTCATCTTTTTCTCAAAGGAAGCTCTAAGGGCATTGTAGACATGATTCACTAATTGGGTTACCATTATTGTAGTGTGAATGTATATGATTTGTGGTTGAGCACCAGGAACTTGCATGTTCACACCTAATCATTCACCTCCCACGCTGATACCTTTTAGTCCCAAGAGGTATGCACTCAAAGAAAATTGGGGCTCTTTTTGCATTGGGGTAAAGGCTTTCACACCGGAGAGAATGGAGCTCATCCCTAACCTAAGATAACCTATTGCGCTCACCTATAGGTAATTGGGAAGATAGTAAGAGAACTATCCACCTAACTTCTGGGAAACTAGGTAAAGGGGATTCCTATCTAACCCGAAATGCCCAGAAGTTCCATCCTCCCTAGGTATACTGAAGCCATGAACACATCCCATGTATATTTCGTTGAATGTATTGGAACCCACCTGTAGTATCTCTATGATATAATCTCCCTCAAATCCTTCGATCAAAGTAGAAATGTCATTGTAAGTGCAAATAATGAAGTAGATGGAGAGAATGAAGTCAAAAAAATAATATATATGTTTGGAAGTGTGTTGTATGGAGTTGTGTGAGTCACCCTTCATGAATTGTGTGATGTGATGTCTTAATGTCACCCCTATTGAGGGTATTTCCTTATGGTCATTTAGGAGTATAGTTCCTCTTCTTCCCCAATTAAACCACATTGGTTGGTTCATGTCATAAACCCTTTTTCTTCCTATTGTTCCATGGATTGAGGATGGACCCTAATGTGCCCTGAGCCTATAATCATTTTCAGTTACAGACTCTTGGTAGTTCACATTGATATCGTCATGGATTTCTAGAATTCAGGGAAGCTACCATAAGTTATGTGATACTAGTACTACATTGGATTTTGAGGTTTAAGGTTGGATGCACATAAAAAAGATTGGTAACTTCAAATATGCATGTGAAATTACCTAAAATGGCAGATATGCATGTGAAATTTTGACAATTGTCAGATTTTGCCATTTTAGGTAATTTCACGTGCATATCTTTGAGAGTCCATTTTTTTCCCAAAAACTTCCTAAAACTAAGGTAGGACAAATTACCAACTAACATCCTAAATTTGAAACATGAGTTTCAATTTATTAACAAAAACAAGTTTTAAAAAACTAGGAAAAAACACTAAATTGCCCTTTCGAGGGCCAAGTTGAAAGTTTCAAGCCTTGAAAATGTGCCAAAATGGGGACCAACCCACTAGGGTCAGCTAGGAATCCACATGCCACCTCATAATGCATCCACCTATTAAATTTCAGCCCAAACGGACATCTGAGTCAAAAGTTATGACCTCCAGAAGTCCCTACATCACTACCAAATTCTCCCAACTATCTTCAACATAATATGACAAGTAATATAGTTGGGATAGGAGAATAACGGTAGATAGATTAAAGGTCCCTTTTAAATTAAGTTTCTACCACTCGGGCAACGGGAGTTTCATTGCTACTCTCTAGCGACGAAAAATTCTTTGCTAATCTTTGACTTACATGGTGACAGGGGCTTACAAAATTTAGAAGACAAGGAATCCTCTCTAATTAACAAGGAAATGCAACAAAACCAAAACAACAAAAGGAAAATAAGACCAAAATTGATAGTAGCATGATGCCCCTACATAAAAAATACGTTGTTTTGGAGTTATAGTTACATAGTGTTGATACAGGTACTGTTATGCTACCAGAATTACTCTAGAAATGATATTTGAAGACTCTTGGAAGAACTTGCATTGCAAGTGTATTGAAAACTTCTATTGTTTTGATATTAAATTATGCATGTTTTAAGGTGTGGGGTTTTTTACCTGAAAAGGTTTTCCCCACGATATATCTTGTGTTAATCTCTTATTTTATGTGTTGTGTTGTTGTAATATATATGTTATGTGTTTAACATTGCTACAATTGTAAGGATTAAAAAGAATTTGCATACTATTTTCCTCCTTAGGTTGGTGTAGGAAGTGCATTTCACGTACCTTGCTTCCTTTCAGTTGGGGTCAAAGCTTGATCAACTTTGATCCTAGTTGTTGGGTAGGGGTTTTCTGAGCTAATTTTCATTTGAGTGGGAGTTTGTGAAAAGTATTCTACAATTTTATTGTAGGGAAAAGAATGCAGCTATATGCAGAAGAATAGGATTGGAAAAGTTTAATGGCAACAATTTTGAGTTGTGGAAACTCAAAATGGAAGACATGCTTGTTGATAGAGCTCTATGGGAAACAATTTCTGGCATAAAGCTAATGGCAATGCCTCAATATGAATCAAATCTCAAAGATCGTAAAGCCAAGGGTCTTGTCAGGCTCTATTTAGCTGATTCCATCCTATTGAATGTTCATGAAGAGAAGAGCACGAAAGAGCTATGGAAGAAACTTGGTGATGTTTATCAGTCAAATCCCTGGTAAACAAGTTACTCCTAAGAAAGAAGCTATATTCTTTGAGGATGGAAGATGGAGGATTGGTTACAGATCACCTTAATGCTTTTAATATGCTAATTGAGCAGTTGACATCTATTAGTGTAAATATGGAGGAGGATGATTGCATGACCTTGCTTTGTTCTTTGTTAGACTCATGGGACCACCTTGTTATGGCCATTGGGAGTACTACAACATCCCTCAAGATGGATGAAGTGGTGTCTTCATTGTTATCTGAAGAGATGAAGAGAAAGTCTTCTAAATCAGCAAAGGAGGCTCTTGCAATTCATGGTAGACCCAAAATGAAAGGGAAAAAGAAAGATAAGAAAGATAAAAGAGGTAAATCCAAATCTTGTGGGAGATCCAAATCTCCTAGAAAGTCCAAGGAAGTATGTTGGAACTATGGAAAAACTGGGCACTTCCGAAAGGAGTTCAAGGAGGAGAAGAAAAAAAGAACACCTCCTATTCAGATTCTTACAAATCTCAAGATGATGGTGATTCTTTTATTTATGCCTTGGCCACTCATGCATCAGAAGATGTGTGGCTTATTGACTCTGGTGCTTCCTTCCACATGACCTCACATCGAGGTTGGTTCACAAAGTATGAAGAGTTTGATGGTGGGAAGGTATACCTAGGTGATGACTCTCACCTGAATATAGGTTGGTGTTGAAGAGTCTTGATTCGATTCCCTAATGGATGAGTCAAGGAGATCAATGGGGTGATGTACATCCTTGGTGTAGTATGAAACCTTCTCTCTATAAGTAAATTGAACGATGCAAGTGTGCAGGTTGTTTTCTCAGGTGGAGGATGCAAGATAACAAGAAGAGCTATGGTGCTTGCTAAGGGTACTCAGAGAGGTACTCTATTTCAGCTGGATTCATGCTCTACTCAGTACAATAGTTCTTCTATTTTGAAGAAAAGAGATTCAGATTCTTCATCCTCACCACTGGAACCTGCAGGGAAAAATGTGTTGCTTCAACTTCCAATGGTAGTGCTTTCTAGGCACCTAATGGTGCTCATGCTTTGGAAATGAAACTTCCTGCTGAGAAGAGAATGTTGTGGCATAAAAGACTTGGTCACATTAGTGAGAAGGGTCTTAGATCCCTAAAAAATAAAAACCTCATTGAGGGGTTAAACAATTGTAATCTCAAGTTTAACTTTTCTGGATATTGTATATATGGAAAGAAAAACCATGTTTAGTTTTATTCTAGTTCTCACAAGTCTTCTGGTGTTTTGCATCTTATTCATTCTAATGTGTTTGGTTCTATGAATGTACCTTCAATTTTTAAATCATTATATTTTGTATCATTCATTGATGATTACAGTAGAAGGACATGGGTTTATTTTATTAGAAGCAAATCTGAAGCCTTCAGTCAGTACAAAGAGTTTAAAGGTTTTATAGAAAATCAAACTGGTAAAAAGAGTTTAAAGGTTTTATAGAAAATCACTACCTCGCTTGGGCTCCTACTCGAGGCATTATAATCGCTTTCCTCTTCAATAAGAAATGTATCCACGCCAACTATGTAGTATTTTTCTTCTGTAGAACCACATTCGCAGGTGGGAGATTGGAGAAAACAATAAACGAAAAAGCACAGAGAAAAAAAGGAAAGCTTGCTTATTCATCGCCATTGTTTACAGATAGGTGAATCGATCGTTGTGTTTGGACACTAGATTGTTGGGTTTAAATAGGTTTGATAACGACGAAACTATTAAATGTAGGTGGCAAAGAGTATTAATTAATTGGACGTAGGTCGTTGCATTGGGATTGATCTTTCAATAAATTTAAAAAATTGTGGGAATACGTGTAGAAATAGATGAGAAAGTTGGATGTATGACAGTGTGTAGATATGGGGATATGAAATAGATGAGAAAGTTGGATGTATAAGGAAATAATGGAATAATAAATTTAAAAAATTGTGGGAATACGTGTAGAAATAGATGAGAAAGTTGGATGTATGACAGTGTGTAGATATGGGGATATGAAATAGATGAGAAAGTTGGATGTATGATAGAAGTTGTATTTATTTTTAATTTATGGTAAATGTGAAAAATAACTACCACAATGTCATGTTTTAACTATACTACACCATGAACGGTATGGAAACATAACTTTTAATGTTTAATTAAGAAATATTTAATTTTTATCTCATTGTTTACTTTATTTTCCTTTGAACAATTTATTTGTTAAAAATGCACCATTCATTCTTTCTATGTTTTTACTTTGGAAAGCTATTTAATTTTAATCACATTGTTTATTTTATTTTAAGACAGATGTATTTACAATATTATATATGAAAACCTATAAAGAAAGAATTATAATTTAATGTAAAATAAAATTATAACCTTTATATTATATACATAAACCCCTCTTTTTATAATACAAACATACATACATTATATATAAATAACTCTTAAATAAAATAAATTTATATATATACACAAAAATTTCTATATTATATATAAAGCCACCTATGTGGTGAAGCCCTTAGGAGAACAAAGATCCTTCAACTCATAAGGAGATGAATGATAACTTCAAACTTGCAACAACACACACAATGACCACACAAATCTACTCTATAAACACAGTGAATGCTTTGAATGCTCTTTCCTCCAAGATCATAAGTTGGCTATCACTTTTTTACTTCAAAATGTATTCAAAAACTCAGTTATCTATGCTTTCTTGCTAACATTCATCAAATTACACCACAAGAGCTGACAAGGAGAAACCATTTGAAAGGTCCTAGGCTGACATGCCACTAATTTATCCCGACCAATCAGGGAGGACTCAGGAAGTTAGTGCATAAATCCAAGGGCCCCTTTTTAGTTTGGGTTAAGATTAGTGAAGGGCTGAAGGTCCCAAATTTACATGGGTGTCAAGCAATGTTCCTCAAGATGATCAATTATAATGCATAATGTAATAAATGGGACCTAGGAGCTAAACAAGGAGGTAAAATGGCAAGTGGTCATTTTTCACTCCATAACATTTAGCCCCCACATTAATGTCTATACAATCTTATGATCAGTACATGCATTAAAGTACAATCAAAACAAATAAAAAATATGAAGAACTAAAGCAAAAGGCGCACCCTAAGATTGAAAAAACTATCTCTAGCCCCCAATCTTTGGCAAGCATAAGAAGACACATTAGAGTCACACAAAACATGAAGAAGACAATAAAGAAGCATGTAATACACAGAGAAGTCATGTAATGCATGAAGAAGGCATGAGCACAACCATGTGTTGATGCATAAATCTGTGGGTCTAATCCAGCAACAACATGGGAAGTTTCTGAGATGTGGGAATGCTTCTCAGAAATAACCTCTAGGTTTTAAGGAAGCTAGCTCTTCCATTCTTCAATGGGGGGTTTTAGAAAAGGTTAGAGAGAAAACTGGATTACAGAAAACAAATGCCTAATCTATGGCGATCTACCAGATTTGAAACAATTAGTTGCACATTGTTAATTTTGAATGATGAACTAGAATTAAAGAGCATGAATGCATGATTAAGACTCAGTTTAAGAAACATATTAAACAGAGGCAGAGAAATAGACAAATTAAAAGAAAGAAATAGAGATATCCAAGTATGCACAGAACACCATCTAATTATTTGAATAACCAGTTACAGAGGCAAAGGTTACTGCACAAAATGATTGTTACATTCTCATAAAGAAATAATTGCAAAGGCGAAAAGAAAGAAAATCTATATCTGCTGCTGCATAAAATCTCCATTTGATAAAACTTGTAGAACTTTGAATGTGTATGAAGAACTCCTACCTGTGTCAGGAACTGCCCATTTATAGCTTGAAAGACTCAACAAAATCTCAACGGCCTTTGCCAATCTTTTCAACTAAATCTGCAAAATCTGGCACAAATCTAACTGCAACTATATTAATAACTGAACTGTTGTTTCTATTTTTCCTATGGCTGAAAAATATCTCTGTGGCATGAAGAAAATCACTTGCCACCACTGCTTCCTACTTCATGTAGCTCACCATTTGATACATGTAGCTTGACGTGAAAAGAACTTGGCTGTGTAAACTTTAGGCTTTCATATCCTTATATCTCCTGTGAGAATCTATCTATAATATATTTAATGAGCCTTATAAAGCCTTAGCTTTATTAGCTGGGACCCACCATTTTAAAATGAGAGGCTATATAAAATATTCTCTTTAAAACTTACCTCTCCCATAAGCTTAGAATGTGAGAAACTTATATTTAATAAGTTTTACTTATTAAAGGGAGGGCCCACATCATTTGTTTCATTAATAAAAGACTCTTCTCTTATAAAATCTCGTAATATTTGCATTTAATTAAATGAAGTGAAGCATTTGTATCTCCTATGCGCAGACTCCACCACGTGGCTCCTTTTGCATCATTCTTGATTTCCTTTCTACCGCTGTAGCCACGTGCTCACCTCTGCATGACTCTGAGTTACTTTCTTCATTGCCATGGGTGCCAACAAGTGTCACTCTCCATAGTTTCTTTTAAGTTTCTTTTTATCTCTCCCGCAGCTGACATGTGGCTTTTCTCGCATCAATTTCTTAAGCTCTCGTACCTTGCCTTAAAAGAAATAAAGCATAGCTTTATTAATTTTAATGAAATGAAACAAAATATTTATCTGTGTCGGGCTGCTACACATGGTGGCTTCCGCTTAACTTCCAAGCTGCTCTCCTTTTATTCCAGTGCTGACAAGTGGCTTTCTCTACACTCATCTTTATTTTGTTTATATCGCTGCATATCTTTAACTATTTTAATTTGGAAGTGGTACCACTGTATTTGACAATAGTGTCATTTTGGCATATAGATCTTGCCACTTCTTTTGGCTTTGCAAACACCTTTTGTTATGATTGAATGCTTTTGTTTCAGAAGCATGCCTATAAAGATTCCATTACCTAACCACAATCACGTGTTTTGAAATGGTGTAAAGATTTTATCACCACCATGCAATACAAAAAGCATACACAAGGAGAAGACACAATTTTACAACTAAATAACCCTAACTAGGTGATGTGGGGAGCTCATCGCTACGTGCCACCATTTAAAGAATGTAAAACATGTAGCAGTGGGAGATCTCATCCCTACATGTCACCACTGAAACATGCAAAACACGTAAGGAAAACACATGAAAAACACATTGAATACACGAGCACCATAAAGTATGCCATATACATACTCTACCTCTTATACACAGCAAGCACAGGCGATGGTGATGATCTCATCACTATGCTCTACCATCTAAAACATGCTAGACACACCTGATAGTTGAGCTATGCCACCACAACCACAAAAGACATTCTTAAGGGTGAACAACTCAAGATCCAACCCTGTATCACATGGAGGAATTTTTAAAAGGATGTGCAACTACTCAAGGGAAGACACAATCCTGCCTCCCACTGCATCACGTAGACACCTTACGGTGAAAAGGAAGGATGTGCACAAACAATACAACCTCACCTGCATTCTGAAGATGACTTATGATGAAAAGGAGGTATATGCAACACACAAAACAAAGTACAAAACTCTTCTTGCATCGCATAGACACCTTATGGTTAAAAGGAAATATAAGCCATACACATTATCAGCATGTCTAAAATAATCAAGCATAATGTACTGCCACCTTAAAGTGGTTGATCTCACTTTTTGGTAGCAAGAATGTTTAAGGTAACATTGGAAACATGCAAGGGAACAAGATTTTTTGCAAAGTCATGTCCCCAAGGTGACATGTGCTTACAATCAGGAAATATTCCCAATAATCACACATGTTAGTATCATATCCTAACCATCAAGACTATTCATATACAAAAATAAAGTTACATACCACATAAACATACCAAGTCTATAATTACAGATTTGGAACTGAGTATAGACATGAGGTTATGCTTCAGGTATCTCAGAACCAAGTGAAGGACAAGGTGGGGAACAAAACATATCAAAGTGCCTAGAAGCTCAGATTTAGAGCATTGCAAAGGATTGTTACAAGAATATTTACAACACAAAACATGATCACATCACAACAAAAAAGTGATTCTACTAGTAAAGCATTAGTAAAAAATTACCCTCAGCTTCATATATGGATTGAGTCCATTTTTATTCTTGTTGTAGGGACACTTGATCCTTATCAGTGTATATTTGTTATCGTTGTCCACCAGGTAGTAGATCCACCAGTACAATGATAGAATGAAGTCATGAAAAATGAGAGAGGAGACAAAAGTGACATAGGGCCACAATGTGGAACGATGCCCCCAAATCACCCTTCACAACATTATGCCCCAAAGGCACAACACACAACAAATTGTAATAAAGAGAATTATAGAAGAATAAAGAAAGAAATAGAAGGAATGTCACAATGGAGGCAGTCTCCATGTATCCTTGATCTTACAAGAGTATCAAGGGTCATTCAAGGAGACCTAGACAAATAGTTAACACAACACGAGGGAAAACAACACAACACTATTAACATATATATCTAGGAGTAGGCTGCGCTTGAGAGAAATTGGAAGAGGTACTAAATTGAGTGTGGCTAAATGACAAAGGGATACTTAGCTGTAGTCGTATGGTGCTTGATTCTTCTAATGCTTCTTTTGTTGAAAACTTTTCTAATGGGATATTTCTTGGCAAGCAATCTATGTCTATCATCTCAAGACATATCACATTGAGTGTTGCACTTGTTGATATTGCATTAACATTAAGAGTAGGACAATGGTAGGATTTGGTGGGATTGAAAGGATGGTATCCAATACTAGCCAAATATCTATGTGTAACAACTCCTAAGGGTACTTTTATTCCTTGTTTTATACCACAAGCATTTGTTGCAAGTATGTGCCTAATCAGTGTTGTCATTGATGTCAACATATTTGTGTTGTCATTAGTGTCAACTGTGCTCTTATATTGTTTCTTTCTTGTCATGAGTGAGATGCATTATAGTTACCTATGTAAGTGATCTTGATGTTGAGGATATTGAGAAAATTAGCCCCTCTTGTGGAAACAATGTGTTGCAGTGGAAACAATATATTAGACTATGAAAAATAGTCTTGAAGATAGCTCTGCATTTCCTATAGAATGAATAACTTTTCCTATAGATTGAAAGTTATTTAGAAGTCTATTTGAAGACGTTATATTCTAGGTTTGAGCCTCTCGTATGAATATTTGAGTGAGTTGTGTTTACCAGAGTAAAGCCTACTTTTTCTATGTATTTAGTTGTAACAGGGACAAAGTATTCTGCTCCACATTCTTGTGCATTGAAGTATATATGTTATGTGTTTAACAAGCCCAAAACTACTTTAACTCTAAACCTGACATGAAAGACTTGGAACCTATTTTTGGAGCCACCCTTCCTTTCATTGAAGGTATCTCTAATAAAATTGCTAGAATTCTTCGCAAGAAAGGCATCTCTAGTGCCTTTAAACCTCTTTCGACCATCAGAAGCCTCATCCCATCTACTAAAGACCCTGCAGACAATCTTCTAAACTCAGGTGTCTATAAAATAGATTGCTCCTGTGGAACCCCTTACATAGGTGAAATAGGTAGATCTATCTGCACACGAATCAAAGAACATTGTGCAGACATTAGGCATGAAAGTGTCTCTAAATCGGCCCTCGCTGAGCACTCCTCTAACACCAAACACCACATCTACCTTGAGGACACTCTTATCCTAGCCAAAGAAGATAACTACTTTAAAAGAAAACTTAAGGAGGCTATCTTCATCAGAAACAACCCTGCTAACCTAAATAGGGATGAGGGGTGGAACCTCAGCCATACTTGGAATCCTCTTCTTAATTCCCTCAAAAACTAACCACTCCCCTTTGACCTCTTCCTTCCCCCTGTTCATCACAATCTTGGTTGCGTCTAGCTCTTCACCCCTCTCCTCTCTCACCTTCTCCTCTCTCTCCTTTCTCTCTCCTCCTTCCTCTCTCCCTCTCCACACCTCTCCTCTCACCTTTCCATCAAACCTGGGTCTATTCCCTTCATTGTAATCCCCCCTCTAGTTTCTCTTTCCCCCCCCTCCTTACTTGTCTTCAGTTTTATTATCTCCTATCGCTCTGGTCTTTCCCATTGTTTTGGTTTTTCCCTCATGTCTTTTTCTCCTTCGGGGTTTTCCATTCTATGCTATTTTCCCACTCTGTGTCCTCATCACCCCCTCTTCATAGTTCCTTCCCTTCCCCTCGATCTTTCTTTTTCCTTTTTCTACTAGTCTCTTTTCCTCGTGCTTGGAGATTGTTTTTTCCACTTTGGTGGCTTTTTAGGTTCTATCCACATCAATTTTTCACATATCCTTGGTTGGGCTTCTTTCCTAGTTTTATCGTAGTTCTATTATAGGCTTTATTATACTCTGGATATTATTAGCTCCTTCATTAGGTCTTTATTTTTTCTATCTCTCTTCCATCTCTCACTCTTTGCATTCACTATTTTGTAATTCTGGCTCGTAGCTTGATCCTCTTTCTTCAACCTTCTTTCTATTGATACCCACCCCTTGCCTTTTCTTTTCTTTTTAATTTTGTTCCTTAGTTACTTTTTCTAGCTAGTGTAGATAGTTGCTTTTATACTTTTATTTATAATTCGCATTCATGATTAATTTCTTACCGTGATATCCTTTTGCCTCTTTGTCTTCTTGTTGTTGTATTTTTTCTTTTTTACTTGGTTCTCTTACTTGCACCTTTGATTATTTTGCATTCTTTTTACAATTATCTCCCAATTTGTGGTAGCTCTTAACCTTTGTGGTTGTCATCCCTTTGCATTCTTTCTTTTAGCATGTTGTTCTTTCTTGCCCTTTCCATTGACATACGCTCCTATGCTTTTCTTCTTTTTCATACATTCTTATTTTTGTTCCTTAGATAGATTTGGATACCTTCCATATTATTTTTTGATTAGATATATGTAGATTTTTACATATAGATATATTATTATTCATATTCATATTTAAATATGTTTATTTACATTTAGGATTGTATATTCATATTCATTTAATTGAATCCAATCATTAATTTTGGAGAGTTCCTCATTGGTTTTGACTATTCTTTCTCAGCCTTGTTTCCTTATAACTCCCCTTTTTATTTGGCCTTTCCCTTATAAAATCCTTTTTACCGTAATATACTATTGCCTCCTTGTCTTCTTGTTGTTGTATTTCTTCTTTTTTACTTGTTTCTCTTACTTGCACCTTTAATTATTTTACAATCTTTTTACATTATCTCCCAATTGGTTGTAACTCTTAACCTTTGTGGTTGTCATCCCTTTGCATTCTTTCATTTAGCATGATGTTCTTTCTTACCCTTTCCTTTGATATTCACTCCTATGCTTTTCTTTTTCATGCATTCTTATTTTTGTTCCTCAGATAGATTTGGATACCTTCCATTTTTATATTTTTTGATTAGATATACGCATATAGATATATTATTATTCATATTCATATTTAAATATGTTTACTCACATTTAGGATTGTATATTCATATTCATTTATTTGAATCCAATCATTAATTTTGGAGAGTTACTCATCGGTTTTGACCATTCTTTCCCAGCCTAGTTTCCTTATAACTCCTTTTTATTTGACCTTTCCCTTATTACTAGGTTTAAGCTTGTAACCCGTGCCTACCCCTCCCTCTCTCCTCTTTAAAAAGACTCTATCTGCAATTTTATTTCATTTGCATTCTCTTCTAATCTTGATGATGGATCACGGAGTGTGATCCAGAACGTCGATACAAAAAAAAAGCAACATAGTTTTTTCCCTGAAACTTACAAATTAATTGCTACAATTGTAAGGATTAAAAAGAATTTGCATACTATTTTCCTCCTTAGGTTGGTGTAGGAAGTGTGTTTCACGTACCTTGCTTCCTTTCAGTTGGGGTCAAAGCTTGATCAACTTTGATCCTAGTTGTTGGGTAGGGGTTTTCTGAGCTAATCTTCATTTGAGTGGGAGTTTGTGAAAAGTATTCTACAATTTTATTGTAGGGAAAAGAATGCAGCTATATCCAGAAGAATAGGATTGGAAAAGTTTAATGGCAACAATTTTGAGTTGTGGAAACTCAAAATGGAAAACATGCTTGTTGATAGAGCTCTATGGGAAACAATTTCTAGCATAAAACTAATGGCAATGCCTCAATATGAATCAAATCTCAAAGATCGTAAATCCAAGGGTCTCGTGAGGCTCTATTTAGCTGATTCCATCCTATTGAATGTTCATGAAGAGAAGAGCATGAAAGAGCTATGGAAGAAACTTGGTGATGTTTATCGGTCAAATCCCTGGTAAACAAGTTACTCCTGAGAAAGAAGCTATATTCTTTGAGGATGGAAGATGGAGGATTGGTTACAGATCACTTGAATGCTTTTAATATGCTAATTGAGCAGTTGACATCTATTGGTGTAAATATGGAGGAGGATCATTGCATGACCTTGCTTTGTTCTTTGTTAGACTCATGGGACCACCTTGTTATGGCCATTGGGAGTACTACAACATCCCTCAAGATGGACGAAGTGGTGTCTTCATTGTTATCTAAAGAGATGAAGAGAAAGTCTTCTAAATCAGCAAAGGAGGCTCTTGCAATTCATGGTAGACCCAAAATGAAAGGGAAAAAGAAAGATAAGAAAGATAAAAGAGGTAAATCCAAATCTTGTGGGAGATCCAAATCTCCTAGAAAGTCCAAGGAAGTATGTTGGAACTGTGGAAAAACTAGGCACTTCCGAAAGGAGTTCAAGGAGGAGAAGAAAAAAAAGAACACCTCCTATTCAGATTCTTACAAATCTCATGATGATGGTGATTCTTTTATTTCTGCCTTGGCCACACATGCATCAGAAGATGTGTGGCTGATTGACTCTGGTGCTTCATTCCACATGACCTCACATCGAGGTTAGTTCACAAAGTATGAAGAGTTTGATGGTGGGAAGGTATACCTAGGTGACGACTCTCACCTGAATATAGGTTGGTGTTGAAGAGTCTTGATTCGATTCCCTAATGGATGAGTCAAGCGGATCAATGGGGTGATGCACATCCTTGGTTTAGCATGAAACCTTCTCTCTATAAGTAAATTGAATGATGCAAGTGTGCAGGTTGTTTTCTTAGGTGGAGGATGCAAGATAACAAGAGGAGCTATGGTGCTTGCTAAGGGTACTCAGAGAGGTACTCTATTTCAGCTGGATTCATGCTCTACTCAGTACAATAGTTCTTCTATTTTGAAGAAAAGAGATTTAGATTCTTCATCCTCACCACTAGAACCTGTAGGGAAAAATGTGTTGCTTCAACTTCCAATGGGAGTGCTTTCTAGGTACCTAATGGTGCTCATGCTTTGGAAATGAAACTTCCTGCTAAGAAGACAATGTTGTGGCATAAAAGACTTGGTCACATTAGTGAGAGGGGTCTTAGATCCCTAAAAAATAAAAACCTCGTTGAGGGGTTAAACGATTGTAATCTCGAGTTTGACTTTTGTGAACATTGTATATATGGAAAGAAAAACCATGTTTAGTTTTACTCTAGTTCTCACAAGTCTTCTGGTATTTTGCATCTTATTCATTCTAATGTGTTTGGTTCTATGAATGTACCTTCAATTTTTAAATAATTATAGTTTGTATCATTCATTGATGATTACAGTAGAAGGACATGGGTTTATTTTATTAGAAGCAAATCTGAAGCCTTTAGTCAGTTCAAAGAGTTTAAAGGTTTTGTAGAAAATCAAACTGGTAAAAAGATTAAGTTTTTGAGAAATAATATTGATGGTTAGTTTTGTTCCATAGAGTTCGATAAGTTCTATAAACTACATGGAATTGAAAGACATAAGACAACTACATACACTCCACATCAAAATGGAGTTGTAGAAAGTATGAACAAAATGTTGATAGAGAGGGCTAGGAGTATGCCTAGTGGTGCTAGCCTTGAACACAAGTTTTGGGCTAAAGTGGTAGCCAATGATTGCTACCTGGTTAAGAGGTCTCCTACTTCAGTACTCGTTGATAAGACACCCTAGAGGTGTGGTCTGGTAAGAAGCCCTCATTGAGACATCTTTGTGTTTTTGGTTGTGAGGCATATGTGCCTAAGGAGAAGAGGTCAAAATTGGAGAACAAGGTAGTTAAGTGTATCTTTATTAGCTATGGTGTTGGTGTGAAAGGGTACAATCTTTGGGATCCTATGGCTGAAAAAGTGTTGTATACCATAAGTTTTTTTTTCAGGGAGCTAACAACTTGTCCTGTTGTTCTATAGCCAGAAGAGAAAGAAAAGAAAGATGATGTGGTTTAGTTTCCTTCTACTCCTAAGAAGACTGAACCGAAAGATTGTATTGGACTTGATGACGAGGAGAGCTCTAGAAGCTCTAAAAGTTTAGAATAAGTAGAACCTTCACCTCAGCCTTTGAGGAGGTCAACACGAATCAGGAAGCAACCTGAAAGGTTTGATTTTACAATGCTAGATTCTAGTTGTGCTTATGCCTTGATTACTAACATTGATGAGCCTAAAACTGTGATAGAGGTTATGGACATGAAAGATGCAGGTTCTTGGAAGGAGACCATGGAAGATGAGATGGCTTCTTTGTAAAAGAATAAAACTTGGGACTTGGTGACTTTGCCTAATGGATGGAAACCTGTTGGATGTAAATGGTTGTTTAAGAAGAAATTTGGAGCAGATGCCAGTGTTGAGAAGTATAAGGCTAGATTGGTTGCAAAGGGGTATTCACAAGTGGAGGGAATTGATTATGGTAAAAATTTCTCTCATATTTCAAAGCTAACATCTATTTGATTCCTGTTATCTCTTGCAGTAGCTTATGACTTAGAAGTGGAACTCGTGTAGGGGCACCAAGTTATCTCTTGCAAAGTTTGTAAATAAGGTCTTAATGTTGGTCTTTGATAGGATATAGGCATGCTGGAGTCTTTTTTCATTGAATAAGGTCATAATAGACAACTTCAAATGTAAGTTGAGTCATGTTGGTGTCTTTATTGTGCAAGGTGTCATATATTTTGTAATATTGTCATATGCAAATGCAAGAACACGGGAAGTCCAACAGTCATAAGTCTAAAAGATGGTTATTGGTCATTGTTTTTGGTGGATAAAATGCTAAAGAGGCCTCAAAAACTTAGAGGCAACATTGTTGAAGATTGAATTGATAAATTTGAAGGACAAAACTAATGAAATAACCCTATTTTACTATTTTTTTCCTATATTTCTATCATTTTCAGGTCTGGTACGGTTTTGTACAGGGGCTAAGAGTTTTAAAACCACATAAACTTGATGGAGGAATGAGTTAAATTATTATTATACTTGGTTTCAAGGTTTCATATTGATTTTGGTGGAATTTTGAATTGTTTTTTTCTATAGCAACCTATGAAACCCTGATTTGGGAATTTTGATTACATAACATGAACAATTGACTCATTCCACCATCTGTGACTTTTGTAGCTAGGTGGAATGGGTCCAATATAGCAGGAATAGGTCTTTGAAGGGTTTGTATGACCATGGGAGGTGTGTTGTATGGTTTTATGTGAAGCCAATGGGCAAATTTTGTGAGTTTTGAATTGAAAAGTGAGGGCTAAGAGTGTGGGTTTGCATAAAAAGACATTCGTAAGAGACTTGTGAAGGTTTTTATAGTATAGGAAGACATAATAATACATGTTTGAGGTATTGGGAAAGTTTTTAGGTGTGTGGGGTATGGATTTTCAATAAACCCTCCTTGAAACTAGCCTAGAAAGGCCTAAAACAAGGGTTTTGTGAGTTAGGGTTTTAATGAAGGTTCCATGTCCTAAAAGCTATTGATTTATATTTTTTCAAGGTTGGAAAAGGACTTTCCATAGGAATTTTGGGTTGATAAGGGATTTGGAGGGTACTTGCTTTGGAAAATAGGGCTAATTACCCCTTCGTAGCAGCAAAATAGTCATTTTGTGGAGGATACTTTCCAAAGTGACCTTAGTTGGTTTCAAGATATGTCAAGTAACTCAATAAAGGGTATCTATAACAATGATTATTTCTAGGTTGGTGGAGTAATTTAAATGTTATGTTGAAAAAACCTCTAAAACAGGGCTACAAGGAGATGAAGGTAGTTGTGAAGCAACCCATGATGTTTGGAGCCCAAAACTTGATTTGTTTGTTTTGTTGACTAGGAGTATGCCTAGTGGTGGTATCCTTGAACAAAATTTTTGGGCTAAAGTGGTAGCCAATGATTGCTACCTGGTTAAGAGGTCTCCTACTTCAGCAATCGTTGATAAGACACCCTGGAGGTGTGGTCTGGTAAGAAGCCCTCATTGAGACATCTTTGTGTTTTTGGTTGTGAGGGATATGTGCCTAAGGAGAAGAGGCCAAAATTGGAGAACAAGGTAGTTAAGTGTATCTTTATTGGCTATGGTGTTGGTGTGAAAGGGTACAATCTTTGGGATCCTATGGCTGAAAAAGTGTTGTATAGCATAAGTTTTATTTTCAAGGAGCTAACACCTTGTCTTGTTGTTCTATAGCCAGAAGAGAAAGAAAAGAAAGATGATGTGGTTTAGTTTCCTTCTACTCCTAAGAAGACTGAACCGAAAGATTGTATTGGACTTGATAACAAGGAGAGCTCTAGAAGCTCTAAAAGTTTAGAAGAAGAAGTAGAACCTTCACCTCAGCCTTTGAGGAGGTCAACACGAATCAGGAAGCAACTTGAAAGGTTTGATTTTACAATGCTAGATTCTAGTTGTGCTTATGCCTTGATTACTAACACTGATGAGCCTAAAACTGTGATAGAGGTTATGGACATGAAAAATGCAGGTTCTTGAAAGGAGACCATGGAAGATGAGATGGCTTCTTTGTAAAAGAATAAAACTTGGGACTTGGTGCCTTTGTCTAATAGATGGAAACTTGTTGGATGTAAATGGGTGTTTACGAAGAAATTTAGAGTAGATGGTAGTGTTGAGAAGTATAAGGCCAGATTGGTTGCAAAGGGGTATTCACAAGTGGAGGGAATTGATTATGGGCAAATTTTGTGAGTTTTGACTTGAAAAGTGAGGGCTAAGAGTGTGGGTTTGCATAAAAAAGCATTCCTAAGAGACTTGTGAAGGTTTTTATAGTATAGGAAGACATAATAATACATGTTTGAGGTATTTGGAAAGTTTTTAGGTGTGTGGGGTATGGATTTTCAATAAACCCTCCTTGAAACTAGCCTAGAAAGGCCTAAAACAAGGGTTTTGTGAGTTAGTGTTTTAATGAAGGTTCCATGTCCTAAAAGCTATTGATTTATATTTTTTCGAGGTTGGAAAAGGACTTTCCATAGGAATTTTGGGTTGATAAGGAATTTGGAGGGTACTTGCTTTGGAAAATAGTGCTAGTTACCCCTTCGTAGCAGCAAAATAGTCATTTTGTGGAGGATACTTTCCAAAGTGACCCTAGTTGGTTTCAAGATATGTCAAGTAAATCAATAAAGGGTATCTATAACAATGATTATTTTTAGGTTGGTGGAGTAATTTAAACGTTATGTTGAAAAAACCTCTAAAACAGGGCTACAAGGAGATGAAGGTAGTTGTGAAGGAACCCATGATGTTTGAAGATTGGTTCAAGTTTGCATAAAAGAAAGGTTAGAATTTGAATAGTCAAGATGACTCCTACAAATAGTGGCACTGCTAAAGAGTTGCAGGAGTTAAAGGAGAGACATGCTAAGTTGTAGGAGTCTCATAATGCTGTTTTAGAAAGGCTTTTTTCCTTGGAGTCAAATCATAAAAGAGGTATCATTCTAGGTGATGAGAGCGAATCCGAGGAAGAAGGGGAAGAAGAGAATGAAGTAGAGGAAGAGCAGATGGACCCTTATGAACAAAGGACAATAAGTCTTTTGAAGGCAGTAAGAGGAAAGGGATATAAGAATAAGGTTGATTTGGCCATGTATGGAGGACGTTTGAATGATGAGGAGTATCTAGATTGGATTGAAACTGTGGATAATCATTTTGAATGTGAAGATATTCCTAATGACAAAAAGGTAAAGATTGCAAAGACAAAACTCAAGGGAGATGCCTTGTTATGGTGGAAATATGACCAAGTTGAGAGGAGAAATCAAGGTAAACCAAAGATAGTTTCTTGGGATAGAGTGGTTGGTAAACTCAAAGGTAAGTTTCTTCCTAAAGATTATGAAGTTCATTTTTTTAAGAAACTCGAGTGTTTGAAGCAAAAGGACTTAGAGGTTAAGACCTATACTAATAAATTCTATAAGTTAAGCATAAGATTAGGTAGAATGGAAGATGAAGTTGAAAATGTGGCTAGATACCTTGGTGGACTTAGATTTAAGATTCAAGATGAACTAGTTGTGGAAAACCCAAGGATGGTTGAAGAATGTTTCCAGTTGGCCATTAGAGTGGAAGAAGAGATCAAAAGAAGGCAAGACAAATATATTAGAGGAAGAGGCAGCAATCAAAGATGAAGAGGATCATTTCCTACATAAAAACAGTTCCATGATGAAAAAGAAGATGCAAAAGAAGGTAAGGAACAAGTTGTTGATTCAAGGGGTGTATTTAGAGGCGCTAGAGGTAGATTTGGTACAGGTAGGAGTTCCAATATATTTTCAAGAAGATGCTACAATTGCAATTAGTTTGGTCATCCATCCTTTAAGTGTCCTAAAATACAAGGCTCTACTTCAAGAGTTGGTGACAAGAGGGCTCAAATTTTGTGAGAGGAGGATAAGGAGAGTGTGAATCCACCCTCTCTACATGTTGTTCTAGAAGTTAGGGAAACACTGATAATGCAAAGACAACACTTGAAGGCATCCAAGGAGAAGGAGCTGACTTGAAGAAGAGCACTATTCAGGACAACATGCAAATGCCAGGGAAAGGTATGTAAATTTGTCATAGATTCATGTTCTCCTGAAATATGGTGTCTTGTGAAATGGTTGATAAACTGAAATTAGAAAGGATTCTACATAAAGCACCCTATAAGGCATCTTGGTTGAGTGATGATCAGTCATTTGTGGTTAATGGACAAGCTTTAGTTGAGTTTCATATTGGTGGATATAGAGATAAGGTTCTTTGTGGTGTTGTACCTATGGATTGTTGCCATTTATTACTTGGAAGGCCTTGGAAATTTTATAGATATGCCAATTATGATGGAAGAAACAATACATATCAAATTAAGAAGGATAGGAATGCTTTTACATTGACTCCATTGGTTGAAGATGTGAAAGAACAAGGCAAGGTAGCGAGAGTGATCATGATGGGAAAGGAGCACATAAAGCTTGAGGAAGACAGAAATAGAGAGTGTTCAACTATCACAGGAGTTGTAGATGTTAGGATAGTAACTTTGAAGGATGATATAGTGATGGAAGGAAGAAAATGAGGTGGTAGTTTGGTGTGAAAGTCTGATGCAGAGAAGATTAAGAGTCAGTTGCTTGTGGAAAGGCAAGTTTGGCAAGACAAGATCATAGTAAGGACAATATTTTGTCCATTGAACACAAGAGAGTATAAGGTACAGTCATATGCTGTTAGAACATAGGTTCCTAAATATGAAAGGACAAATGTTTATCAGTTTGAGAAGACAGTGCTACTTGGGGCAAAGGATTTAAAGGAGAAAGATGGAATGAAACATGGTGAGAATCAAGAACAAAGGGGTAAGTTTGAGTATACAATGAATGTGAAAGAGATGATAGTCCAGCTCAAGAATGGAAAGAGTGTGTTTGCAATCATGAAGACCGGTTTGACATCATCACAAAGTGAAGTGAAGGTGAGACACAATCCATTAAATGGAGGACAACCAAACAAAAGAAGAAATCAGTTCAAGAGTAGAGATAGTGCAAGTTCTCAATACTTGACTCATTGGAAAGAGTCACTACGTGGATATGCAGGTTGGAGGTCATGGTATGATCAGAAGTAGCATGCTTTGATGGTATATAGTCCTCATGGGACATGAGGTCTTCTTTTTTGGTCAGGTTTATGGTGCAGGGGCACTAAGTTATCACATGCAAAGTATGTAAATAAGGTCTTAATGTTGGTCTTTGATAGGATATAGGCATGTTGGAGTCTTTTGTCATTGAAAAAGGTCATAATAGACTACTTCAAATTTAAGTTGAGTCATGTTGGTGTCTTTATTGTACAAGGTGTCATATATTTTGTAATATTGTCATATGCAAATGCAAGAACATGGGAAGTCCAACAGTCATAAGTCCAAAAGTTGGTTATTGGTCATTTTTTTGTGTGGATACATAGATATAGAGGCCTCACAAACATAGAAGTGACATTGTTGAAGATTGAATTGATAAATTTGAAGGACAAAACTAATGAAATAACCCTATTTTACTATTTTTTCCATGTATTTCTACCATTTTTAGGCCTGGTACGGTTCTGTACAAGGGCTAAGTGTTTTAAAACCTATTAAACTTGATGGAGGCCTGAGTTAAATTTATATTACACTTAGTTTGAAGGTTTCATATTTATTTTGGTGGAAGTTTGAATCATTTTTCTGTAGCAGCCCCTGAAACCCTGATTTGGGAATTTTGATTACATAACATGAACAATTGCCTCATTCCTCCATTTGTGACTTTTGTGGCTAGGTGGAATGGGTCAAACATAGCAGGAATAGGTTTTTGAAGGGTTTGTAGGAGTAGGGGAGGTTTGTTGTATGGTTTTATGTGAAGCCAATGGGCAAATTTTGAGTTTTGGCTTGAAAAGTGAGGGCTAAGAGTGTGGGTCTGCATAAAAAAAGCATTGTTAAGAGACTTGTAAAGGATTTTATAGTATAGGAAGACATAATAATATATCTTTGAGGTATTGGGAAATTTGGTAGGTGTGTGGGGTATGGAGTGTCAATAAACCCTCCTTGAAACTAGCCTAGAAAGGCCTAAAACAAGGGTTTTGTGAGTTAGTGTTTTAATGAAGGTTATATGTCCTAAAAGCTATTGATTTAGAGGTTTTAGAGGTTGACCA
This sequence comes from Cunninghamia lanceolata, assembly GCA_027924645.1. Classification (NCBI taxonomy): domain Eukaryota; kingdom Viridiplantae; phylum Streptophyta; class Pinopsida; order Cupressales; family Cupressaceae; genus Cunninghamia; species Cunninghamia lanceolata. Next base: position 10,688,231 of record BSBN01000388.1, on the reverse strand, counting down.
AGGACTGTCCATAGGATTTTTGGGTTGACAAGGAATTTGGAGGGTACGTTCTTTGGAAAATAGGGCTAATTACCCCTTTGTAGCATTAGAACAATCAATTTTTAGAGGATACTTTCCAAAGTGACCTTAGTTGGTTTCAAGATATGTCAAGTAACTCAATAAAGGGTATCTATAACAATGATTATTTTCTAGGTTGGTGGAATAATTTGCACGTTATGTTTAAAAAAACTCTAAAACAAGGCTACAAGGAGATGAAGGCGGTTGTGAAGGAACCCATGAAGTTTGAAGCCCAATACTTGATTTTTTTGTTTTGTTGAGTTGATTGCTGTCCTCCTACCTTGATCTTCATCAAATTGATATCAGAGCTTAGGGATTAGATCTATTGTGGAAGATTGGTTGAAGTTTGTATAAAGGAAAGGTTAGAATTTGAAGAGTCAAGATGCCTCCTAAGATTACTGGTACTGCTAGAGAGTTGCAGGAGTTAAAGAAGAACATGCTAAGTTTTTGGAGTATTATAATGTTGTTTTAGCAAGGCTTGCTATCTTGGAGTCAAGTCAGAAAAGAGGTATGGTTCTAGGTGATGAAAGTGAATCTGAGGAACAAGGGAAGCAAGAGAATGAAGTAGAGGAAGAGCAAATGGACCCTGATGAATAGAGGACAATAAGGCTTTTAAAGGCAGTAAGAGGAGAGGAATATAAGACCAAGGTTGATTTGCCCATGTATGGAGTAAGATTAAATGATGAGGAGCTTCTAGATTGGATTGCAGCTGTGGATAATCATTTTGAATGTCAAGATATTCCTAATGAGAAAAAGGTAAAGATTGCAAAGATAAAACTCAAGGGACATGCCTTGTTATGGTGGGACTATGAACAAGATGAGAGGAGAAATCAAGGTAAATCAAAGATAGTTTCTTGGGATAGAGTGGTTGGTAAAATCAAAGGTAAGTTTCTTCCTAAAGACTATGAAGTTCAATTGTTTAAGAAACTCCAAGGTTTGAAGCAAAAGGACTTAGAGGTTAAGACCTATATTGATAAATTCTATAAGTTAAGCATAAGATCAGGTAGAATGGAAGATGAAGTTGAAAAAGTTGCTAGATAGCTTGGTGGACTTAGATTTAATATTCAAGATAAACTAGTTCTGGCAAACCCAAGGACAGTTGAAGAATGTTTCTAGTTGGCCATTAGAGTGGAAGAGAAGATCAAAAGAAGGCAAGACAAATCTATTAGAGGAAGAGGCAGCAATCAAGGAGGAAGATGATCATTTCCTACATCAAAACATTCCCACAATGAACAAGAAAATGTAAACAAAGGTAAAGAAAAAGTTGTTGATTCAAGGGGTGGATTTAGAGGCTCTAGAGGCAAACTTGGTGTAGGTAGGAATTCCAATACATTTTCAGGAAGATGCTATAATTGCAATCAGTTTGGTCATCCATCCTTCAAGTGTCCTAAAAGACAAGGCTCTACTTCAAGAGTTGGTGACAAGAGGGCTCAAATTTTGCAAGAGGAGGATAAGGAAAGTGTGAATCCACCCTCTCTACATGTTGTTCCAGAAGTTAGGGAAACATTGATTATGCAAAGACAACTCTTGAAGGCATCCAAGGAGAAGTAGTTGACTCAAAGAAGAGCACTATTTAGGATAACATGCAAATGCAAGGGAAAGGTATGTGAAGTTGTCATAACATGTTGTGCAGAAGATATGGTGTCTTGTGAAATTGTTGATAAACTAAAATTGGAAAGGATTCCACATGAAGCACCCTATGAGGTATCTTGGTTGAGTGATGATCAATCACTTGTGGTTAATGAACAAGCTTTAGTTGAGTTTCATATTGGTGGATATAGAGATAAGGTTCTTTATGATGTTGTACCTATAGATTGTTGTCATTTATTACTTGGAAGGCCTTGGAAATTTGATAGATATGCCAATTATGATGGGAGAAACAATACATATAAAATTAAGAAGGATGGGAATGCTTTTACATTGACTCCATTGGTTGAAGAAGTGAAAGAAAAAGGTAGCACATAAAGAGTGATCATGATGGGAAAGGAGTACATAAAGCTTGAGGAACACAAAAATAGAGAGTGTGCCACTATTGCAGGAATTGCAGATGTTAGGACAATAACTTTGAAGGATGATATAGTGATGGAAGGAAGAAAATGATGGGGTAGTTTGGTGTGAAAGTCTGATGCAGAGAAGATTAAGAGTTAGTTGCTTGTGCAAAGGCAAGGTTGGAAAGACAAGATCATAGTAGGGACAATATTTTGTCCATTGAACACAAGAGAGGTTAAGGGACAGTCGTATGCTGTCGAAACATAGGTTCTTAAATTGTAAAAGGATAGATGTTTGTCAGTATTAGAAGATAGTGGTACTTGGGGCAAAGGATTTAAAGGAGAAAGATGGAATGAAACATGGTGTGAATCAAGAACAAAGGGGTAAGTTTGAGTATACAATGAAGGTGAAAGAGATGACAGTCCAAGACAAGAAAGGAAAAGGTGTGTTTGTAATCGTGAAGATAGGTTTGACATCATCACAAAGTGAAGTACAGGTGAGACACAATCCATTAAATGGAGGACAGCAAAACCAAAGAACAAATCAATTCAAGAGCGGAAATGGTGCAAGTTCTCAATACTTGACTCATTGGAAAGAGTCACTAGGTGGATATGCAGGTTAGAGGCCATGGTATGATTAGAAGTCAAATAAAAAAAAAGATATGGTTCTAGGTGATGAGAGCGAATCGAAGGAAGAAGGGGAAGAAGAGAATGAAGTAGAGGAAGAGCAGATGGACCCTTATGAACAAAGGACAATAAGTGTTTTGAAGGGAGTAAGAGGAGAGGGATATAAGAATAAGGTTGATTTGCCCATGTATGGAGGAAGTTTGAATGATGAGGAGCTTCTAGATTGGATTGCAGCTGTGGATAATCATTTTGAATGTGAAGATATCCCTAATGAGAAAAAGGTAAAGATTGCAAAGACAAAACTCAAGGGAGATGCCTTGTTATGGTGGGAATATGAACAAGTTGAGAGGAGAAATCAAGGTAAACCAAAGATAGTTTCTTGGGACAGAGTGGTTGGTAAACTCAAAGGTAAGTTTCTTCCTAAAGACTATGAAGTTCATTTTTTTAAGAAACTCCAACGTTTGAAGCAAAAGGACTTAGAGGTAAAGACCTATACTAATAAATTCTATAAGTTAAGCATAAGATTAGGTAGAATGGAAGATGAAGTTGAAAAAGTGGCTAGATACCTTGGTGGACTTAGATTTAAGATTCAAGATGAACTAGTTGTGGCAAACCCAAGGATGGTTGAAGAATGTTTCTAGTTGGCCATTAGAGTGGAAGAAGAGATCAAAAGAAGGCAAGACAAATATATTAGAGGAAGAGGCAGCAATCAATGAGGAAGAGGATCATTTCCTACATAAAAATAGTTCCATGATGAACAAGAAGATGAAAAAAAAGGTAAAGAACAAGTTGTTGATTCAAGGGGTGGATTTAGAGGCTCTAGAGGCAGATTTGGTACAGGTAGGAGTTCCAATATATTTTCAAGAAGATGCTACAATTGCAATTAGTTTGGTCATCCATCCTTCAAGTGTCCTAAAATACAAGGCTCTACTTCAATAGTTGGTGACAAGAGGGCTCAAATTTTGTGAGAAGAGGATAAGGAAGGTGTGAATCTGCCATCTCTACATGTTGTTCTAGAAGTTAGGGAAGCACTGATAATGCAAAGACAACACTTGAAGTCATCCAAGGAGAAGGAGCTGACTTGAAGAAGAGCACTATTCAGGACAACATGCAAATGCCAGGGAAAGGTATGTAAATTTGTCATAGATTCATGTTCTCCTGAAATATGGTGTCTTGTTAAATGGTTGATAAACTGAAATTAGAAAGGATTCTACATGAAGCACCCTGTAAGGCATCTTGGTTGAGTGATGATCAGTCACTTGTGGTTAATGGACAAGCTTTAGTTGAGTTTCATATTGGTGGATATAGAGATAAGGTTCTTTGTGATGTTGTACATACGGATTGTTGCCATTTATTACTTGGAAGGCCTTTGAAATTTTATAGATATGCCAATTATGATGGAAGAAACAATACATATCAAATTAAGAAAGATAGGAATGCTTTTATATTGACTCCATTGGTTCAAGATGTGAAAGAACAAGGCAGGGTAGTGAGAGTGATCATGATGGGAAAGGAGCACATAAAGCTTGGGGAAGATAGAAACAAAGAGTGTTCAGCTATTGCAAGAGTTATAGATGTTAGGATAGTAACTTTGAAGGATGATACAGTGATGGAAGGAAGATAATGAGGTGGTAGTTTGGTGTGAAAGTCTGATGCAGAGAAGATTAAGAGTTAGTTGCTTGTGGAAAGGCAAGTTTGGCAAGACAAGATCATAGTAGGGACAATATTTTATCCATTGAACACAAGAGAGGTTAAGGGATAGTCATACGCTGTCAGAACATAGATTCCTCAATATGAAAGGATAGATGTTTGTCAGTTTGAGAAGACAGTGGTACTTGGGGCAAAGGATTTAAAGGAGAAAGATGGAATGAAACATGGTGAGAATCAAGAACAAAGGGTAAGTTTGAGTATACAATGAAGGTGAAGGAGATGACAGTCCAACTCAAGAATGGAAAAGGTGTGTTTACAATCATGAAGACCGTTTTGACATCATCACAAAGTGAAGTGAAGGTGAGACACAATCCATTAAATGGAGGACAACCAAACAAAAGAACAAATTAGTTCAAGAGCAGAGATAGTGCAAGTTCTCAATACTTGAATCATTGGAAAGAGTCACTACGTGGATATGTAGGTTGGAGGTCATGGTATGATCAGAAGTAGCATGCTTTGAAGGCATACAGTCCTCATGGGACATGAGGTCTTCTTTTTTTGGTCAAGTTTATGGTGCAGGGGCACTAAGCTATCACATGCAAAGTATGTAAATAAGGTCTTAGTGTTGGTCTTTGATAGGATATATGCATGTTGGAGTCTTTTGTCATTGAAAAAGGTCATAATAGACTACTTCAAATTTAAGTTGAGTCATGTTGGTGTCTTTATTGTATAAGGTGTCATATATTTTGTAATATTGTCATATGCAAATGCAAGAACATGGGAAGTCCAACAGTTATATGTCCAAAAGTTGGTTATTGGTCATTTTTTTTGTGGATACATAGATATAAAGTCCTCACAAACTTAGAAGTGACATTGTTGAAGATTGAATTGATAAATTTGAAGGACAAAACTAATGAAATAACCCTATTTTACTATTTTTTCCGTGTATTTCTACCATTTTTAGGCCTGGTACAGTTCTGTACAAGGGCTAAGTGTTTTAAAACCTATTAAACTTGATGGAGGCCTGACTCAAATTTATATTGCACTTGGTTTTAGGGTTTCATATTTATTTTGGTGGAAGTTTGAATCATTTTTCTGTAGTAGCCCGTGAAAACCTGATTTGGGAATTTTGATTACATAACATGAACAGTTGCCTCATTCCTCCATTTTTGACTTCTGTGGCTAGGTGGAATTAGTCCAACATAGTAGGAATAGGTTTTTGAAGGGTTTGTAGGAGTAGGGGAGGTTTGTTGTATGGTTTTATGTGAAGCCAATGGGCAAATTTTGAGTTTTGGCTTGAAAAGTGAGGGCTAAGAGTGTGGGTTTGCATTAAAAAAGAATTGGTAAGAGACTTCTGAAGGGTTTTATAGTATAGGAAGATATAATAATATATGTTTGAGGTATTGGGAAATTTTTTAGGTGTCTGGGTTATGGAGTGTTAATAAACCCTCCTTGAAACTAGCCTAGACAGGCCTAAAACAAGGGTTTTGTGAGTTAGTGTTTTAATGAAGGTTATATGCCCTAAAAGCTGTTTATTTAGAGGTTTTGGAGGTTGACCAAGGACTGTCCATACAATTTTTGGGTTGACAAGGAATTTGGAGGGTACTTTCTTTTGAAAATAGGGCTAATTACCCCTTTGTAGCATTAGAATAGTCAATTTTTGGAGGATACTTTCCAAAGTGACCTTAGCTAGTTTGAAGATATGTCAAGTAACTCAATAAAGGGTATCTATAACAATGATTATTTTCTAGGTTGGTGGAATAATTTGCACGTTATGTTTTAAAAAACTCTAAAACAAGGCTACAAGGAGATGAAGGCGGTTGTGAAGGAACCCATGAAGTTTGAAGCCCAAAACTTGATTTTTTTGTTTTTCTGAATTGATTGCTGTCCTCCTATCTTGATCTACATCAAATTGATATCAGATCTTAGGGATTAGATCTATTGTGGAAGATTGGTTGAAGTTTGCATAAAGGAAAGGTTAGAATTTGAAGTGTCAAGATGGCTCCTAAGATTACTGGCACTGCTAGAGAGTTGAAGGAGTTAAAGAAGAACATGCTAAGTTGTTGGAGTATCATAATGTTGTTTTAGCAAGGCTTTCTATCTTGGAGTCAAGTCAGAAAAGAGGTATGGTTCTAGGTGATGAAAGTGAATCCGAGGAACAAGGGGAGCAAGAGAATGAAGTAGAGGAAGAGCAGATGGACCCTGATGAATAGAGGACAATAAGGCTTTTGAAGAAAGTAAGAGGAGAGGAATATAAGACCAAGGTTGATTTGCCCATGTATGGAGTAAGTTTAAATGATGAGGAGCTTCTAGATTGGATTGCAGCTGTGGATAATCATTTTGAATGTCAAGATATTCCTAATGAGAAAAAGGTAAAGATTGCAAAGACAAAACTCAAGGGACCTGCCTTGTTACGGTGGGACTATGAACAAGATGAGAGGAGAAATCAAGGTAAATCAAAGATAGTTTCTTGGGATATAGTGGTTGGTAAAATCAAAGGTAAGTTTCTTCCTAAAGACTATGAAGGTCAATTGTTTAAGAAACTCCAAGGTTTGAAGCAAAAGGACTTAGAGGTTGAGACCTATACTGATAAATTCTATAAGTTAAGCATAAGATCAGGTAGAATGGAAGATGAAGTTGAAAAAGTTGCTAGATAGCTTGGTGGACTTAGATTTAATATTCAAGATAAACTAGTTGTGGCAAACCGAAGGACAATTGAAGAATGTTTCTAGTTGGCCATTAGAGTGGAAGAGAAGATCAAAAGAAGGAAAGACAAATCTATTAGAGGAAGAGGTAAAAATCAAGGAGGAAGATGATCATTTCCTACATCAAAACATTCCCATGATGAACAAGAAGATGCAAACAAAGGTAACGAACAAATTGTTGATTCAAGGGGTGGATTCAGAGGCTCTAGAGGCAAACTTGGTGTAGGTAGAAATTCCACTACATTTTTAGGAAGATGCTATAATTGCAATCAGTTTGGTCATCCATCCTTCAAGTGTCCTGAAAGACAAGGCTCTACTTCAAGAGTTGGTGACAAGAGGGCTCAAATTTTGCAAGAGGTGGATAAGGAAAGTGTGAATCCACCCTCTCTACATGTTGTTCCAGAAGTTAGGGAAATGTTGATGATGTAAAGACAACTCTTGAAGGCATCCAAGGAGAAGTAGCTGACTCGAAGAAGAGAACTATTCAAGATAACATGCAAATGCAAGGGAAAGGTATGTAAAGTTGTCATAGATTCATCTTGTACAAAAAATATGGTGTCTTGTGAAATTATTGATAAACTGAAATTAGAAAGGATTCCACATGAAGAACCCTATAAGGCATCTTGGTTGAGTGATGACCAGTCACTTGTGGTTAATGAGAAAGATTTAGTTGAGTTTCATATTGGTGGATATAGAGATAAGGTTCTTTATGATGTTGTACGTATAGATTGTTGTCATTTATTACTTGAAAGGCCTTGGAAATTTGACAGATATGCCAATTATGATGGTAGAAACAATACATATCAAATTAAGAAGGATGGGAATGCTTTTACATTGACTAAATTGGTTGAAGAAGTGAGAAAAAGGTAGGACATAAAGAGTGATCATGATGGGAAGGGAGTACATAAAGATTGAGGAACGCAAAAATAGAGAGTGTGCCACTATTGTAGGAATTGTAGATGTTAGGACAATAACTTTGAAGGATGATATAGTGATGGAAGGAAGAAAACAATGGGGTAGTTTGGTGTGAAAGTCTGATGCAGAGAAGATTAAAAGTTAGTTGCTTGTACAAAGGGAAGGTTGGCAAGTCAAGATCATAGTAGGGACAATATTTTGTCCATTGAACACAAGAGAGGTTAAGGGATAGTTGTATGCTATCGAAACATAGGTTCCTAAATCTAAAAGGATAGATGTTTGTCAGTATTAGAAGATAGTGGTACTTGGGGCAAAGGATTTAAAGGAGAAAGATGGAATGAAACATGGTGAGAATCAAGAACAAAGGGGTAAGTTTGAGTATAGAATGAAGGTGAAAGAGATGACAGTCCAAGACAAGAATGGAAAAGGTGTGTTTGCAATCATGAAGATAGGTTTGACATCATCACAAAGGGAAGTGAAGGTGAGACACAATCCATTAAATGGAGGACAACCAAACCAAAGAACAAATAAATTCAAGAGCAGAGATGGTGCAAGTTCTGAATACTTGACTCATTGGAAAGAGTCACTAGGTGGATATGCAGGTTAGAGGTCATGGTATGATTGGAAGTAGCATGTTTTGATGGCATACAGTCCTCATGGGACATGAGGTCTTTTTCTTTTGGTCAGGTTTATGGTGCAGGGACACCAAGTTATCTCATGCAAAGTTTGTAAATAAGGTCTTAATGTTGGTCTTTGATGGGATATAGGCATGTTGGAGTCTTTTGTCATTGAATAAGATCATAATAGACTACTTCAAATGTAAGTTGAGTCATGTTGGTGTCTTTATTGTGCAAGGTGTCATATATTTTGTAATATTGTCATATGCAAATGTAAGAACATGGGTTGTCCAACAGTCTTAAGTCCAAAAGTTGGCTATTGGTCATTGTATTTTGTGATAAATAGATAAAGAGGCCTCACAAACTTAGAGGCAATGTTTTTGAAGATTGAATTGATAAACTTGAAGGATAAAACTAATGAAATAACCCTATTTTAATATTTTTTCCATGTATTTCTGTCATTTTTAGGCCTGATATGGTTTTGTAGAAGGGCTAAGTGTTTTCAAACCTCATAAAATTGATGGAGGATTGAGTTAACTTCTTATTGCACTTGGTGTGAAGGTTTCATATTGATTTTGGTGGAAGTTTGAATCATTTTTCTATAGCAGCCTGTAAAACTCTGATTTGGGAATTTTGATTACATAACATGAACAATTGACTCATTCCTCCATCTCTGACTTCTATAGGTAGGTGGAATGGGTCCAACATAGCAGAAATTGGTGTTTGAAGGGTTTGTATGAGTAGGGGAAGTGTTGTGTATGGTTTTATGTGAAGCCAATGGGTAAATTTTGTGATTTTTGACTTGAAAAGTGAGGGCTAATAGTGTGGGTCTGCATAAAATAAGCATTGGTAAGAGACTTGTGAAGGTTTTTATTTAATATTTATACATAATAATACATGTTTGAGGTATTTGGAAAGTTTGTACGTGTGTGGGGTATGTATTTTCAATAAACCCTCCTTAAAACTAACCTAGAAAGGCCTAAAATAAGGGTTCTGTGAGTTAGAGTTTTAATGAAGGTTCCAAGTCCTAAAAGATGTTGATTCAGAGATTTTGGAGGTTGAACAAGGACTGTCCATAGGATTTTTTGTTGGCAAGAGACACTATATGGATTCATGGTTGTTGTCATTGATGGCAACAAAGGTCATCCCACATATCCGCAAGTCATGGTGTGTCTCTACCGGAAGTCAGAATGAAGATTGTTGTGGTCGGGTGAACAAGAACAGAGCATGTGGCAAGGTCCGACAGATTGGTCCGGATCTCTCAGAGGAAGTGTCTTGGTGCAGTGCAGATTTGGGGAAGTCAAGAGGACTACCTTGAGTAGTATATTCCAAGGATTTAGCCTCCGGTGATGAACAAAGAAAAAGATATGAATAGTTGAGTACCGGATTCCTGAGAGACAGTGAGAACAGAGGAAGAACTGACTGACAGAGTATCAGACTATTTTCCGGATGTGTTACTGTTGATGGTAAAGGTTGTGAAGGCATGAATCATGTTTGGCTAACATGATTAATGATATCTACAAGTATATGCTTGATCCGCATTGCTTGGTGAGCAAGGATTCAGCCGACAGAACAGAGTTTGTAAGAAACTAGACTGTTCCGGATGCTGACTAGAAAGGTGATGAAATTACTTGTGCGGATATATATAGAGGATGGATTTAGTTGTGAAGATAGGAATTGTGTGAAGGTATATGCGAATAAGTGCAGAACAGAGCAGAAGTAGTAAGAAAGATCCGGTATGTGAAAGGATAGCAGAATAAAGAACAGAGGAAAGATGAAGTGCAGCAGATCAGTGTACTGAGCCTAACCGGAACTGAACTCCAGCATATGTAGATGCTTCCAATCAGTTCAAGACTGTGATTCTTATCACTTTGTAGACAGTGTGTCTCCTTGTAGGCAGTGGGCCTCTTTGTGAGCAGTGTGCTCGGGCAGTGAGCCCTAATTGGCAAGTGCCATTTTGTAATTCCTTATTCTTCTAACAGAGAATAATCTTTGGGTTAATCACCCCGTGGTTTTCTCCCTTAACAGGGTTTCCACGTCAAAAATATTGTGTCATGTGTTTTTCATTTCATGGTAATGTTTGTTTGTTTGATTCAATGCTGCATTGATTAATAAGAAAGTTCAAAAGAAGAAATAATTAGGATAACTGATTCACCCCCCCCTCTCAGTTATCAACAATTGGTATCAGAGCTAAGTTCCTCCTAATAGAGCCTAACAGCTTGAGGAAGATCTGGGAGTTCAAATGGATGCATATGGTTTAAGGGAGCAACTCAAGACTGCCCTTGAGGATCTTGAACAGTCAAATTCTGAAGTCAATGAATTAAAGGAAAGACTCAAACAGGCTGATGAATTCATGAGAGAATTAAAGGACAAATTAAGTCTCTCTATGAAAAAGAGAAAGGAGCTGCTCCAACAATTGGCAAGACAAAGTGAAGAAAGCAATACAAATGAAGAATTGACTGAGAAAACCAAGTTATGTGAAAAGTTATCAAAAGAAGCCATTATGTTAAGACATGAAATAGAATCAGAAACTATAAAGTTTACTCAAGAGATTGAAGAGAAAAGAAAAACTGAAGACAATCTAAGACAATCTCTTAAGGAGAAATCAGAAGAATGCCTTCAGATGGACAGAATAATCAGACATCTTGAATCTGATCTTGAAGATGCCAAAGATAATGAAGAAAAACTTGAGGATCAAATTGTCTCTCTCAAAAGAGACCTTCAAACAGCAAATGAATATAAAGAGAAATTCAAGATAAGTTCTGCTCAACTTGAAGTTCTTCTTGGTAGTCAAAAGAGGACAGATGACAAGTATGGTTTGGGATATGAGAAAGGAGAAAGCTCCGTATCCGGTCAAAAGAATTTTGGATCAGAAAATCCAAGGAATAGGCCTAGAAGACCTTCGGTAAGACAGCCCAATGCTCAAAGATATCCATCTTTCAATGGATACTGCCACAACTGCAATCACTTTGGTCACAAAGCTAATCAGTGCAGAAAAAGGATGAATCAAACTAATCCATCCTTCTCTGGACAGTGCTTTAACTGCAAAAGGTATGGACACAAGTCTCATGAATGCAGAAATATGCAAGTAAACAAATCATTCAATGGTAGATGTTTTACATGCAATAGAGTAGGTCATATGGCTAATCAATGCAGATCAAGAGGTTATCAGTCAAATATGCAAAGAAATGTTATTTGCCAAATCTATAATAGGTCCGGTCATAATGCTAAAGTCTGCAGAAGCAAGAATCAGGACAAAAGAGGTCCGGTGTATAATCAGAATCAAGACAAGGGTAAACAAAAGATGAATGCAGATGAAGTTAGGAATCAGATGAACAAGATTTGGGTGAAGAAAAGTTCAGAGAATGTAGAGGTTGGATCCGCACCAGACTCTGGTGCTGATATTTCTTCCAAAAATTAAAAGGTGAGCTCTGGCTCAGGGGGAGACTCAAAGAAAAACCTATTCCCCTAGCCAATCAAGTGGTGCTGGATGTGACACAAGATGCGGAGTAAAGGGTTTGAAGATTCCAGTCCTGAGATGATCCAGACAAGATTTCAGAGGTCCGCATGAAGATATAAAGAAGTTGTGATCGATCAAGTAAAGACCTGTTCCGGGAGATGCTCCGGAATGACAGAGGACTACAAAAGCGTCCGGAGAGATCCAGAAGTACATTATTTTACTCTGCAGACTGGACAGAATGTTTGGGATGTTCTTGTAATGTGTCATCTTGATTTATTCATGATTGAAAGATCCGCATGATGTTCATAGATCAGGACTGATCCGGGATACTCCAAGCTATCCGGACAAGGCAAACTGGAATAATATAGGTGAAGCATTTATTGCAAACAGATATTAGGGTTTACGAAATGATATAAGGGATTTCTCAACAATCATTTGATCATTCCACATCCAAGAAGAAGCGAAAAGCGGAGCTCTGAAACAAAATTCATCAAGATCACCGAAGATCTCCTGCCGAAGTCATTACATATAGAAATCAATCCAGCTACTCCGTGCAACCGAAGACGCAAAAGGTATTTTCCACTTTCGATATCTTGCTACAAATCTTTTGAAGAAATGGCTACTCCAAATATAGTAAAAATCTCAGATAGGCCCCGACCTGAATTTAAGAAACATCCATACAAGTCATTGGAGGTAGATCCCTTAGGAGCATTTTCCAGTGTTCCTCACGGAGTTTTACACACAGAAGACATTAGGGTTTACATACATGCAAGCATTGAGGAATTTGGGGAATTCAAATTGAGAGATCTCTATCACAAACAACTGATAGACAATGCTTTTGAGCTTAAACCAGAGTATAAGGGTATCCAGAAGAAACAATTTGATCAATTCATTCATTTCCCCTGCTTTGAAGAAGATGAATGGGTCTGGTATGTACTGAGCAGGATGCATGACAACTTCCTATGGCTGGATAGACCTTGCAAGATCACAAAAGAGGCAATTAGAGCAGTAACTGGTCTATACTCTTCCGGAGGGATACCTATCCTCAAATCTGTCAAAAATAACATTGTAACTAAGGCCACCGGATCAAAATTTGATAAGAAGGCAATGACCATTGAAGATATTTCTGATCTGGATATCAAGTATGCATCCATGATAATAGGATACAAGATCTATCACTCCAGCAGGGAGAATTCTGTATCCGGAACTGCAGTGTATACTGCCTATGAAATGCTAAGGAAGAATGCAGAATATGATCTCTGCGAACTGCTCTTAAGCCAATTAATGGAAAATATACAGAAAATCAAGAAGGACAAGAAGAATTCCTTTAAGTATGGTACTCTTATATTATGTCTATTCTTCTACTTCATGAATGAGCTGCCCGGATCAAGTGGATGGGCATGGCAGAATGACAAACCTGTTGTAGTACAAATAAGAGACTATCTACATGGGCTTGGGGATGCCAAAGCAAGAAATACAGCCCTATGGGGATACTTCAAAAACTTCCAAATCATGATGCAAGCAAGAGAAAGAATTCCCCAGTCTCTTGTTGAAAAATACAAAGACTCAGTGTGCTTTATGGTGGACACTGATCAGTGCCTAATGGAGGCAGTGGAGCCAAGGACTGTCTGGATCATGCCCATGGGGTATGAAGTGGATGAACAGATAGTGGAGCTGCATGTTCAACACATGCTAAGTCAGCCCAAAGATCCAAAGGCAGAAAGGTTTGGAACCTTTGAGGAGCTGAGTGTAAAGATCCATGTAGAACTCAGGGAACCTGAGATAAAGAGGAAGGTGAGAAAAGAAGTAGAGCATATTGCTCAAGGCCTAGGCATCTCAAAAGAGGCACTTGATGCCAGCTGGGAAAAGAGGAGAAAGGCTGAGGAAGAAAAGAAAAGTAAAGAAAGTGTTCCGGTTGAAACTTCCACCCGGACCAGATCATCAAAAAGATCTGCACCTCCCACAACCAAAAGTTCAAAACCGGAAGTCCAGGCATCCGGTAAAAGATCTAAGACAAAAGCCACAAGGGCTTATGAAAGCCAAAAGGATGAAGAGGAAACTGAGTCAGATGAGGGAGTAAAAGAAATAAAGAAGCAGAAGAAGAAAGGATCTGGTAAACCCTCCACAGGCCAAGACAAGGATGAAATGGTAGAGGTATTTGTTGAAAAGCCCACTCTGTCTCTAGAGAGTGTAATCAAGTCGGTTACGGTGGATGGAAACCTTCAACCAATGACTGAATTTTATGATGACTACAATGAGGCTGACCAAAAGATTCTGCAGGAAGCCACAATCAAGTATCTGAACATATACAATAAGGCTTTCATTGAGATCATATCTCTAATTCCTAAAAGCCTAGAAAAGGAATTAGAAATAAGAAAGAATAATGTTCATGCAAAAGATCTTGAGATCCAGGAGCAGATAGCTATTCAGCTATATCCTCAAATTGATCCCAAGACAATGAACATAATATTCAAAGACTGCAAAGATGAGTTCAGAAGTAAAGCCAGGATGAATCAACTCATGCTTGGTGAGATTGACAAGGCGGCTAAAGAGACAGAAGAGATCCTCCGGAAGGCCTTCAAAAGGTTCAATCTTCCTGTTGTAGAGGACTTAGGTGCAGAAACAGCTGTGGACTTGGAACCCTCTGCTCCAGAAGAAGTGACCTATGAACAGGCTAGCATCTCTCCTCCGGTTTCCCCTACAGTCTCTGGATCCAAAGAAGAAGAGAAATTACAGGAGAAGGAAGCAGTGGTGATAGATAAAGAGGTTGACAGTACCAAGGGTGCAGAGAAAGAGAAGACTCCATCAGAGAAGACCATGACTGATAGTGGTAAGAATGTGGAAGGAGAGAAAATCCCAAAGGACAGTTCCAAGACTGTAGAAGAAAAGAAACATCTGTCTCCGGCAAGAGACACTGCACAAACTGTTCAACAATTTTTGAGCAAAGAAACAATAGAGATCGATGAACTGGAGATACTACAAGGCCCATTCAACTAATCAAGAATGTCAGACTATTGCAGTCTTGAGTGAAATCAAGAAACTGGAGAAGGAAAGGAAAAATAGAATAAGCAGGTTGAGTGAGCTTAGGGGGTTATTTGTCCCTAAGCTAGAGGCCATGCATGAGGCCATAGCAGAAGCTCAAATCACAGCCCAGACAAGTGATCTGAAAGATCTAAAAAGGGCAGATGCATTTGCATTTTTGTTGAGTGGTCACATTTCAATTTTGGATAGAATGAAGCAAAGTTGGGCTACAGAACTGATCCAACTGAAGACATCTTTTGCAGACATTCTTCAGTATATGTGAGTATGTAAATATGCGGCTATGTATAGAAAATTTTTGAAAATTTTGGTGTGCGGACCCTACCCTTTGCCATTGATGTCAAAGGGGGAGTGAGAAGCAGTGAAAAATGAGGAATCCAACTAAGGGGGAGTTCCAGAAATTGTATATAAAGACAGAGCATCAGCAAAGGGGGAGCATAGTGTAAACACTTAGTCATTTTTCACTAAGTGTTGCCATCAATGCCAAAGGGGGAGATTGTTGGCAAGAGACAATATATGGATTCATGGTTGTTGTCATTGATGGCAACAAAGGTCATCCCACATATCTGCAAGTCATGGTGTGTCTCTACCGGAAGTCAGAATGAAGATTGTTGTGGTCCGGTGAACAAGAACAGAGCATGTGGCAAGGTCCAATAGATTGGTCCGGATCTCTCAGAGGAAGTGTCTTGGTGCAGTGCAGATTTGGGGAAGTCAAGAGGACTACCTTGAGTAGTATATTCCAAGGATTTAGCCTCCGGTGATGAACAAAGAAAAAGATATGAATAGTTGAGTAGCGGATTCCTGAGAGACAGTGAGAATAGAGGAAGAACTGACTGACAGAGTATCAGACTATTTTCTGGATGTGTTACTGTTGATGGTAAAGGTTGTGAAGGCATGAATCATGTTTGGCCGACATGATTAATGATATCTACAAGTATATGCTTGATCCGCATTGCTTGGTGAGCAAGGATTCAGCCGACAGAACAGAGTTTGTAAGAAACTAGACTGTTCCGGATGCTGACTAGAAAGGTGATGAAATTACTTGTGCGGATATATATAGAGGATGGATTTAGTTGTGAAGATAGGAATTGTGTGAAGGTATATGCGAATAAGTGCAGAACAGAGCAGAAGTAATAAGAAAGATCCGGTATGTGAAAGGATAGCAGAATAAAGAACAGAGGAAAGATGAAGTGCAGCAGATCAGTGTATTGAGCCTAACCGAAACTGAACTCCAGCATATGTAGATGCTTCCAATCAGTTCAAGACTGTGATTCTTATCACTTTGTAGACAGTGTGTCTCCTTGTAGGCAGTGGGCCTCTTTGTGAGCAGTGTGCTCGGGCAGTGAGCCCTAATTGGCAAGTGCCATTTTGTAATTCCTTATTCTTCTAATAGAGAATAATCTTTGGGTTAATCACCCGGTGGTTTTCTCCCTTAACAGGGTTTCCATGTCAAAAATACTGTGTCATGTGTTTTTCATTTCATGGTAATGTTTGTTTGTTTGATTCAATGCTGCATTGATTAATAAGAAAGTTCAAAAGAAGAAATAATTAGGATAACTGATTCACCCCCCCTCTCAGTTATCAACATTTTTGGGTTGACAAGGAATTTGGAGGGTGCTTGGTTTGGAAAATAGGGCTAATTGCCACTTGATAGCAGTGGAATAGTCATTTTTGGAGGATACTTTTTAAAGTGACCTTAGATGGTTTCAAGATATGTCAAGTAACTCAATAAAGGGTATCTAGAACAATGATTAGTTTCTAGGTTGGTTAGTAATTTGCAAGTTAGGTTGAAAAAACCTCTAAAATAGGGTTATAAGGAGATGGAGGCAGTTGTAAAGGAACCCATGAAGTTTGAAGACCAAAACTTGATTTGTTTATTTTGCTGAATTGATTGTTGCTTTGCTACCTTGCTCTAAATCAGCAAGAAATAAATGTGAAGACATCTTTCCTTCATGGTGACTTGGAGGATGAAATTTATAACAGCCTGATCACTACATGGTTAAGGGTAAAGAAACTTTGGTTTGTAAGTTAAAGAAGTCTTTATATGGTTTAAAGAAATCTCCTAGGATGTTGTACTTGAAGTTTGATGCCTTCGTGTTTTCCATTGGATTCATGAGATCGAAATTAGATCATTGTGTGTATTACAAGTTTTACAATGATTGTATTCTCTTTATTGTATTGTATGTTGATGATATGCTACTGATTGTGAATGATAAGAATATGATTTCAGAATTGAAGTCTTAGTTTTTAGAATAGTTTGAAATGAAAAACTTAGGGGCAACTAGGTACATTCTAGGAATGGGTATTAGAAGAGATAGAGCAAAGAAAAAACTTTAATTAAAGTAGGGTAAGTATGTGAAGACCATGTTGGAGAGATTCAGCATGGGAGATTGCAGACCATTATGTGTTCCTGTTTCATTGGGGACAAAGTTATATGTTAATGATTGTCCAAAATCATTTTCTAATATGGAGGATATGAGCAGAGTAACTTATGCTAGTGCAGTTGGTAGTTTGATGTATGCTACAGTCTATTTAAGACCAAACATTTCCCAAGCAATGGCAGTCCTTAGTTAGTTTACGGCTAAACCTGGATGGGTACATTGGGATGCAGTGAAGAGAGTGTTCATATATTTGAGGGGTACTTCCAAGTATTCCTTATGTTATCATGGTTATCCTACTAGACCTCAATATTCTATGAGTATTCACGGATTTGTGGATTCTGATTGGGCAGGTGGCATTGACAATAGGGGATCCACTAGTGCTTATGTGTTTACCATGTTTGGTGGTGCTATTAGTTGGATAAGTAAGCAAAAACATGTGGTTCCTTTGTCCACAATAGAAGCATAGTACATGGCAGAAACTCATGCTTGTAAGGAATCCATTTGACTTAAGAGGTTGTGTTAAGATGTTAGATTTGATGCAGGATAGATTATTGTCTCTTGTGATAGTCAGAGTCTGATTTTCTTAGCAAAGAATCCTACCTTCCATGCCAAAACAAAGCACATTGTTGTTTAGTTTCAGTTTGTTTGTGATATGGTAGAAGATGGGAAAGTGATGTTGGAGAAAATAGACACTTTGAAGAATGTTGCGGATGCATTGACTAAACCTGTGGGCACAGATAAGTTCAGATGGTGTTTGGAGTCTATGGGCCTCTTGTTCTCTAGCAATTAAATCCTGTCATTGTTTTGGCTCTTGCAAGGTGTTCAACAACTGGTAGAATGTTGGGAACTAAGGTGTCTCAACCTTTGCAAATTCCTAGCAATATTTATTTAATTGTGTATTTATTTATTGCCAAATTTTCTATTTACTTGAACATTCAATTTGGTCACTCAGTTTTGGTGGCATTGTGACATGTCATCCTACTTGGAATGTGACTTGGATGGCCAAGTCAAACTCACATGGATTTGGGCATCCCATTTGAGTTGGCACTAATATGTCATGTGTCGACGTCTTGTGGTATGTGGAAGAGGATATTCCATATGACAGAATCTAGGATGCGTAAGAGCCAAGTATAGAGATTCCCATGACAAATGAAGAGAAGTGTCAAAAAGTATCTTTGCATGTGGAGAAGGCATATTTGGGTGCCCAAGTTGGGCTATGACATGTTGTAAGAGAAATATGCTATTTTTAGTCATGTATGATGGATTTTCTTACAACATTAAAAGTTGTCATGTTGCAGATTTTTATGACAACTGTAAGATATGTAAGAGCATCTGTCATTGCCTATTATTAGCCTTGGAGCACTCTAACTTGGGAAGTCAAATCTGCCATGTTATGACAAATGTAAGAGAGCTGAAAATGTGTTGGAAAAGTGTCATTTGACCAGGTAAATGGCCATGTGGCCAAGATGGACACCCATCTCTAGAGGATTCTCAATATTGCCTTGTAACTCTATAAAATACATTGTTTTGGATTTGTATTTTACATAGTGTTGATACTCATACTATTATGTTGCTAGAATTACTCTAGAAATGACATTCGAAGACTCTTGGAAAAATTTACATTACAAGTGTACTATAAACCACTATTGTTTCAATAATATGTTGTGTATGTTTTAGAGTGTGGGGTTTTTTACTTGAAAAGGTTTTCCCCATGATATATCTTGTGTCAATCTCTTATTTTATGTGTTTTTTTGTTGCTATAATATTTATGTTATGTGTTTAACATTGTTACAATTGCAAGGATTAAAAAGAATTTGCATACTATTCCCCTCATTATGTTGGTGTAGGAAGTGTGTTTTTCATACCTTTCTTCCTTTCATTTGGTGCCCAATTCTTTCTCACTGCAACTAATTATTATGCTTCTAAATTAACCAGATCTATAAAAAAAATTAAAATTATAAGGGTTTTAGAGAGTAAATAAAATAAAAAGTTAAGTGGGTCATCTTTGTATTTGATTCACAATCTTTCACCTTGGAGGATCTAATGAAACCATTGATCTACAATGCTATAACCATTATTTCACACAATTATAAATATCATAGATGCAAGATTCTAAGGAATTTCATGAAAATGACAAAGTAATTGCATAAAACTACTATATTGCATGCACAAGTATTCTACAATATATGTAGACAATCAATAATTTATTAAGTTTCATGAAATGATCCAAGTTTAAGAAAAACAAATACAAAATACATCACCACCCTAAGTGGAGAACTAGCTTGCCATATGCTATGTGACAACTTTTAGTGCGAATACCACACCTTTGTTACCTTCTTGTCCTTATGCACTCAACAATTTTTTCCTTGATTCCTACCATCAAAATAAATGAAATACTCCTCCATTCATAGAGGTTTCCTTCAATTACATTTTACATTTTTTCCCAATTATTCTTGCATTTGAAATTTAGGAACACCTTTATAAGGTAGCACCTAATTTACAAGTTACAAGTTACATCTTTATCATGGGAGAGATATGTCCTATTTAGACATCCTATAAAATAAATCCAAACTTAGCTCAAGAATAATTTCCTCTTTTAATCATATCAACTATACCTCATTATTCCCAGGTGTAAGAAAACATTATACAACTGTAGATAATCAATGTCTTCATCAAAAACTCATATCCTACCTTCTAATCTTCATGCTTTCTACATTTTCAATCCTATCTCTTGCATTTCAGATCCAGAACAAAAAATATAGGCCTCATGGAAGGCTGAAATAGTCATGTATTTAGCTACAAATTCTGAAAAGGATCATTCATTCAATCTTTAATCAGTTACAAGACTTTCTTTCCTTTATTTTTCATCATTTTTGGCCCCAAATATGCATTTACGAAAGTAATATAGGTCTTATTTTAATTTATTCTAGCTCCTGGGGTTTATCTTCATACTCATTAACATCATATTGGCTCCATTTTGTGGGTACATCATTGATATGGGTCTAAAAATCAAGTTCCTTTATGGATGGGACAACAATATGTCTTTACATGGTCATATATCCATGACACTTTCAATTTGTTTTCACATGTTTCCAACTTGCTAAACCTATAAAAAATAATACCAAGGAACAAATTCATCATATAAATATCAGTTTAGTTATAAATCATTAAAATCTACCATTTTATATGTCAAATCAATCAAGAATGTAGAAGTTGCCAAATTGTTACATCTTCTCGGTGTTGCAGTAACATGAACTTCATGATCCAAACCTTAGGATGTGGAAACTCTCCATAACTCCCTCTTCCTATGCATGTAATGCAAACTAAATGGATGTTCTTTACATTTTACCAACAACCCTACAAAGAAAACCATTGAATAAAATCCAATGAATGGTCATAGCTATTAAATATGAAATTTACTATTTTTCTCTCTTTTTTATTTTTTTTGTTTTCTTGAAATCCTGAAAACAAATAATTTTAACATGATTCCCTTGATGATCCTGACCTGAAAACACAAATAAAAATAAGCATTATCATATATAAATTGCATTTGAAGGTTATACAAAAATATAAAAAAGATCGACAATAGTGTTGATCATAAAAAAATGAATTCCCTACCCTTTAATTGATGAATAAAAATTTCTTCACACAAATTCAGTCCATAAACTATTTAAAATCTTCATAATCATTAAGAGTAGAGCTTCTAGAATCATTGTGTATTGTTTTTCATGTCAACGTTCTGGATCATACTCAATGATCCATCCTCAGGACAAAAAGAAAGTGAAATAGAGATAAAAATGTAGAGAAGGTTGCATTAAAGGAGAGAGGGTTGGTGGCATGTAGGACCCTCTCTCCTTCCAATTTATCCATACTATTTATCTATTTCCTTCCTACGTGCCACCAACCATCTCTCCTTTTATACAACCTTCTCTGTATTTTTATCTCTATTTCACTCTCTTCTTTTTGTCCTGAGGATAGATCATTGAGTATGATAAGAAATGTTGACAGAAAAAAAGAAATACACAGTGAGTCCAGAAGCTCTACTCTTAATGATCATGGACTGTTGAAATATCATGTCTACAATCTTCATAATCTTCACACTTAGGATGGAATTAAAGCTTTCATGAAATTCAAGGAAGGAAATAGATAAATATAAATGAAAATAATGGTAGCCCATGAGATGAAACCTAGAAAAGCAACTATTTTCTTCTTCCTATGCAAGTATTTTTTAAAATAACCTTTTAAAAGGTAATTAATAGATGCAAATAGAAATATTCCATGCATGCACATGTAATATCTTGTAATGAGATGTTATACACTTTAAATTATTTTTTTAATGTCTCAAAAAATCATTGAAATTAAGTTAGCTAGAGTTATTTGTTCTTTTTTTGGATTTTTTTTACTTTTTTCTTGTAGGCCATCAAATTTAACCTAAAAATAATATAAAATTAAGACCAAAGTGTTTTTCATTCTTTAATTTTTTAATTTTGGCATTCAAATATTATTTGAAGGAATTAAAGACTATTTTAAATTGTTTTAAGGTCCAAAAAGATGGTTTTAGTTAACTTAAACCTTTAGAAATGATAGCACTGGGATTTTGACTTTGAACAATCACCTCATTACAATATATAAAACCAATAAAATGATCTTAAAATATACTCAATGACACAAGATAACCAAGAGCAATTAGTTGAACCTAAATTAATCCAACTTGAGCCTTTATAACATTAGGTCATGGAGATGAGTGATTTTAAATTTGAAGTTCATTTAAACATGAACATTAGTACTAAACATTACATGCATGTACCCACCTTGCCACCCAAAATAAAAGTAACCTCACCAGTTAAGACATGAATATAGAGAGGTATAATTATTCTTGATAAATACAATAAAAAATCTCGATGCTCAAATCAAGCTGATTAACCAGGACCTAAAGCTCGCATAACAAGCTGAAGTTTTGAAAAGGCTAGGAAACACACTCAAAAGATCATGTCAAAAGAGGTGGGTCCCTACTTTTCTAGATGTAAGGTATGACATGTTGTGTAGGTCACAATACTTCTACCTACTATAAACATGACATAATCCACTCACCAATTGTGGTGCTCCATTTTGGATGCATTATCTCCATTCAAAGATGCCTTATGACATGCCATAACATACATCATATTTTGGTCAACAAATGTAGCTCCCTCTTATAGATCTCTTATGTGTCATAGCATTTATAGGCTATAACGTTTGATCTAGGAAGCTGAGTGATGCTAGTTTTTAAAAATTCTATATCTTAAAGAGGTACACTTTATTGTTTAATCAAATTTATATGGTTAAGGCTACTTTTGACATTTTTGGGGACTGAAATTAACCTTTAGAGTCTCAAAAACTACATTTTTGTCTTCTATGAATTAAAATTGCATTTTTTAACTTTTAACATTAGGATTAAATTTTAATACACATTTCCAAACATGATGATGGATGATGTGGAGTCAATTATTGAGTACTTGAATTCATTTAACACTATTATAACCCTACTAATCTATTAGTGTGAATATAGAAGAACAAGATTGATGTACGGTCCTATTATAGTCTTTTCTAGACTCATGGGACAATATGGTCATGGTCATTGTAAGTACTACTTAAAATTATATGCTTAAATAGGTAGTGGCTTACTACTCATGTACGATCAAAGGAAAGGGCATTAAACATCCATGCCATGGGCCAACAATATGTTGGAATCATTTTCCATTATGCCAAAATCTCGAGCTCTCAACACTCACTACAAACACCAGACTTAACTCAGATCCACAGTAGGCTCACCCCGATGTCACGAATGCTGAGGTTAGCATTGAACACCTCACTGACAAGGGGGCATCTCACTACTAACAATGCCCCCCTCAACGTAACCTGAGGGATTCAAACCCGTGACCCATGGCTCTGATACCAATTGTTGGAATCATTTCCTGTTGCGCCAAAAGCTCAAGCTTTCAACACTCACTACAAACACAAGACTTAACCCAGATCCACTGGAGGCTCACTGCCATGTCACGAATCTCAAGGTTAGCATTGAACACCTCACTGACAAGGGGGCAGCTCACTACCAACACGATCTAGATTTAGTAAGGTGATATGTAGCACCATTTAAGTGGTCCACATATTCCATAATAATTGAGTTATCAATCTACATAAAATTAAAATACATAGATCTCAAAAACGATGCATGTGTTGAGAGTGATTAATCCTATATAATGGAAACTATTAAATTGGAGCTAGAGTTAGACCATGTGGCATACTACACCCACAATCATATAAAAACTTAGTATAAGTTATTTTAGGTCAATTGTCAATATCGGGTTATGAGAACATGATAGCACAATTGTGTGATGTTTATGGAAATAGGGATGAATCATAACATTGACTCTAGTTTGGGACATGTATGCATTGTGGATATATAGTTATCCTAGACAAATATCTTTGTGCAAATGATACAGATCAAAGGGTAAAAGGTGGGGGGAATATGGAACAAAATAAACACACATATAAAGAGAAAGTTATGTACATACAAGCATAAGACTCAAAAAGTAACTAGGAGAACTAAAACAAAGACCTAAAAAAGTGAAATAAAATACTAAGGTTAAAAATGTATAACTAATGTTGTTATGAAAGATATTAAATGTGTAACACATGTAAATAACATGATATTTAGCTATTGTAGGTTGGATAAGATACAAGGAGATTTTATGGCACATGGATATGGAAAAATTGGGCCATATTTTCTACTATTATCAAACACCACCTAGATAAATGATATACTCACACTTGGCATGTACTAAAGGAATCTATACATGGCTACAACATAAAGTATGACTAATACCCAAGCATAGGTATGCCATCAAATTTGGATGAATAATAATTATTTCCAATTATCAATGCTATAGTCACCATGAAACCCACAACCATAGGAAATGAACCATTCCCTAAATTAATTTCACACATATGCATCCCTAAGGAAAAATATGATGATTTATAAATAGATTGGTTAGTACAAACTTCAAGGCACATGTTTAAACAAGGACTATTTTCATTCATGAATACAACATAATCATACTTACAAGTCTCCTAATTTGATTCTGGGATGAAAGAAAATGCTTCAAACTCACATGCTCTAGAGAAATGTACCTAATCGAAATTGGGGTTTGGATAGAGAAGAATATCTTCATGGAAGTTGCATTGAGAAAATTCTAAATAAAGTGTGTCTATGTAGTTGTTTGCATCATTCATACTTTTAAGTTTACCAAAATGATCCTGAAAATATATTCAAATTTAGGTGTGTCGTGCCCTTCTTCAAGAAAAGGAAGATTTAACCCTCATCAAAGTGGAAGGTTGACAAGTCATTTATACGAGCATCCAAGTTAGTAATAGTTTGTTGGCATATATGCATTGTCATTACTAGGGGTAATATCCTCTTTGAAACATGATTCACAAGCATAATTTAAGTTACAAGTGAAACCATTGACATACATATCAGCTAGAGGCACCTCATGGGAAGAACCATGGTCTTTAAATTTCCTTGTTTTAAGTTCTTCAGAAAAATACAGTAGAATAAAATCATAACATCAAACAAGTTGCTCTATAGATTCTTTCTCATCTTCCCATTAATACATATTTAAGTCCCATTAAAACCACCTTGGTCTAGTTGCAATACCCTCCCTTCCTTAAAATCTTCCTATGTCATGATAGTCATCCTAGTTATAGAAAGTATTCACACGTGATTGCAATGATAATAAAAAACTAAAGTCACTAAGCTCATGATTGTTGACACAAGTATAAACATCTAAATTATAAAATGGATTCATAGCCACACTAAGGCCACTAGTAAAGAATGTGTTTTGGGGCTCATTTCTTGAGATATGTTAGTCATCCATCTCCACTTGAGTTCTTACAATTACACAGTTACCAATATGCTCATTCTCAACTATGAATTCCCCAACCTCATCCTTAGGTGCATAAATACTTCAAAAAAAACCTCTATTACTATCACAATCTCCAAACATGAGATTACATTAAGTAAATAGCCATGCTCATGTTGTTTCAACTATTTTTTAAATGTACAGTCTTAGCAATATTAGTCACATGAACTAATTCATTAAACTAAATATAGATACACACAATTTCTTCTTTACAACCACAAATATTACAAGATGCAACCATACATGATTTGGCTTCCACATTTCACTCACTTTTAACATGGCCTTCATGAACATCCTAAACATTAAACACATCCTCAATAGTGAGATCAAAAGATACAAGTTAGAATCTATGTCCTCACTTTGGTCAACACAACAACTCATGGACATAGAGTTACCTACTTTATCTTCACATGAACAAGAACATGCAAGATAGCCACCATTAGTAACATCAAACTCAAAGGTATGAAAATGTAGAAGCACATTACACATATACCTATGTTATTTTTCCTCTAACTCACCCTCAACAGGGTATGCATTTATACTATCTTCCTTACAAGCCTCACTAATAAAAGATGTATCCTCAATATAGTTATGTTAAATAAATGACCTATTAGTACTAACAATTGATTATACAGTACTACTCACATAGACATGCATCGTCACTTTAATAATCTCAACCTATATGAACAGATACTCTATACTTTTATCTTGAAACTCTTTTAGAACCATGCTTGAACAAGGACAAAAGACTTCACAAAATAAGCCACCACAAATTGAAGTTTCAAGCTTGTGTCTCTACGAGAGACAAGAAAATGTATCTACAAACTAGTTGTTAAAAACTAAGGTTGGCTCACCTTCTTTCCTAATAATGTTTCTTAGTTCTTGGACAAGTGAGGCAGGGTCAATGATATTTGTGTAGTTCTCACCAAAGGCTAAGATAAGAAATTTCCAAGAAGAATATGTGGACCCAAGTAACACTTAACCATTTCCTTGCATTCTAACATGAAGACCTAACAAAGAATCTCATTCACATGTCTTCTTTATAAAACTAAAACTCTTCCCTAAAATCAACAAATGCTTGCACATCAAAATCCCCTTGTACATTCTCTTGGCCATCAACCGTAGTAATCTACTTATAAACTTCTCTAGGAATGAGATCTAAGTTATTAGTTGGCCAAGAAAATACAGTTTTTTTTTTCTATTGGCCAGGGAGATATAGAGAGTAGTAACATATCAAGAGACTATGGCTACAAGATAGGGATTTAAATGTAACACATTAAGCTCAAGAATTTATATAGGACTCTTCAAAGTTCATTAAGTTCTTGCATTTATGCTTCTAAACTTTTGTGAGGCATTATAGATGGCATTACAGGCTTCTCCTTTTCAGTCTTCGATCATAATATATCAAATTCAAGCATTTTTATTTGGCATTGAAAGTGTACAAGTTTTTCATATATTCTTCTAGGATTTGGGAAGTGCTCGAAGAAAATACACAACTATCTGAAAAATAAGAGGATATGTCACTCCAATATTTGGATTGGTAATCTCGATAACAACTATCTCTGTGACTCATAGGAAGATGTAATGAAAGAATAGACCTAGGATAATTATTAATCTCTATACGAAAAACCCATGTTTTACAATTTTACATGTTTAGGACTAAACTTTGCTTTTGTGGAAGTATGTTTTCTTTCTGTAGAAGAATCTTTGTCGCATCAAGAAAGAAAGAAGAGATTTATGTACCATGGATCTACAACAATCTTCAACAATCTTAGCTTCTAAATAAGACGAAACGCTACAAATCTTAGCTCTAGCAAGGACCCGTTTGTTTTCTGAAGACAGCCCACTTTTGCCATGCTCTACTACTTTTCTTATAGAAATATTTAAAATTCTATATAATCAACTGACAGAGGTAAGAATATAATTCTAGAGTTTTCTCTTCCTCACAATTTATAGATATAGAGATAGGTTCAGCGAGCATTTAGTGGGCAGCTTGAAACATTTCCTCTGTTATACGGTTCAATTAATCCATAACTTAATCATTAAAGCGGGAAGTACAGCTTCTTGCTGTATTGAAAACTAATGTGACTTCAGTTTTATAAATTTTTTAGAATACGCGTCTGCCAATGAGCCCAGCTTCGTAAATTTTTTTCTCAAAATATTTAGTAAATGCTTCTGAGCATATGAAGATTTTTTTTAATGCAAAATGTTAAAATATGTATTTGACAATAGAAATAGAAATATTTTGTTCCGAATATATGATTGCTACACAATTATTTACTCTGGTATATGCTGAGGTTGAATTTCCTGTCATGCATTTCCAAGTCTGGTTTTATAAGTGTATTTTTGTGTTTCCAAATTATGTAGGAAAACAATTATCAAAGTTTCTGGACTTGTGATTTAATGATTAGTCATGGTTCTCAGTCATTAATAACTATTCTGAAATATTATCCATTTCAACAATTAAAAGGTAATTTTGATTAATAAAAATAGAACAAATATTTATCATTTTTGATGTAAATGACCTGTAAAATTACTATTGTTCAACAATTGAAATGAATGATATTTAAGTAGTGATTAATAAACAGTAATAAACCTAAACCACCGGCAATCAAGCATTATTCTATATTATTATTATGCTAAAGCTGATGGGAAGAATTACATAGCAACCGTACATTTTCAGCAAGGCCCATGGCCAAAGCCCACTCTGTTGTTTACATTGTCAAAAGCCACTGTAAGACCCTGTTGCTGGACATTCCCAATGATGTTCACAGAGTCATTTTCAGAGGGTAAAAAGGGGAAGCATACCCGATTCTCCTCAACTTGAAGCAGAGTTCCCACAGCGGGGACATCGAGGTTGGTATTGCCTTTGAAATGAAGAGTAAGAGTGGGAATTTTCACAGATGTTATGCTGGATAACTCATAGCACGGTTGAAACACTCCAAATGGCGGGGCAGGCTTAACAGCTGGCGCGTAGGTCTTCATCTTTTGCTCAAAGGAAGCTCTAAGGGCATTGTAGACAGGATTCACTAGTTGGGTTACCATTACTGCAGTGTGAATGTATGTGATTGGTGGTAGAGCACCAGGAACCTGCATGTTCACACCTAAGCGTTCGCCTCCCACGCTGATACCTTCCAGTCCCAAGAGGTATGCACTCGAAGAAAATTGGGGCTCTTTTTGCATAGGGGTGAAGGCTTTCACAGAGGAGGGAATGGAGCCCGTCCCTAACCTAAGAGAGCCTGTTGCGCGCACAGACAGGTAATTGGGAAGACAGTAAGAGAACTGTCCACCCAATTTCTGGGAAACTAGGGAAAGGGGATCCCTGCCTAACCCCAAACGGCCGGAAGTTCCATCCTCCCTGGGTACGCTGAAGCCATGAGCGCATCCCATGTATATTTCCTTGAATGTATTGGAACCCACCTGCAGCGTCTCTGTGATGTAATCTCCCTCAGATCCTTGGGCGAAAGCAGAAATGTCCTTGTAAGTGCAAATACCCCACTTGTCACACTTTGCCTCAAAGTCCTTGGGATCTGAACCCAGGGGTGGACATTTTGAGAGCTTACAAGCGACTGACCTAAACGAGGAGGATTGCTTGGGGACATACATGGGGAGTTTCACTTTAGAACTACAACCCTTGCAGGGGTTGCATTGAATCCACGAGAGGGAGTTAAGCGTATCAATTCCCATCAGTTGTTGCCGAGCTGGTGTACCAATCGAAACTGCTACAGTATATTCTGGCCCTTCCATTTCGCTCCCAGATGTAACGGGAATGCTGAAGGCAGTAGTCCTTAAAGGAGAGGATGTGGCATTGTTATTTTTAGGAGCATGGGAAAGCATGCGATTGACAAGATACTTATCCCTTTCCAGCCCTTTCATCAACGTATCCCTCCAACTTGAACTGGAGGATGCATTGAGATGAGTAATGACCAGATCTGCCCCTTCTCTTCCTTGCTCTTGGAATTTCACTACCTCGCTTGGGCTCCTACTCGAGGCATTATAATCGCTTTCCTCTTCAATAAGAAATGTATCCACGCCAACTATGTAGTATTTTTCTTCTGTAGAACCGCATTCGCAGGTGGGAGATTGGAGAAAACAATAAACGAAAAAGCACAGAGAAAAAAGGAAAGCTTGCTTATTCATCGCCATTGTTTACAGATAGGTGAATCGATCGTTGTGTTTGGACACTAGATTGTTGGGTTTAAATAGGTTTGATAACGACGAAACTATTAAATGTAGGTGGCAAAGAGTATTAATTAATTGGACGTAGGTCGTTGCATTGGGATTGATCTTTCACCTTAAGATAAGGAAATAATGGAATAATAAATTTAAAAAATTGTGGGAATACGTGTAGAAATAGATGAGAAAGTTGGATGTATGACAGTGTGTAGATATGGGGATATGAAATAGATGAGAAAGTTGGATGTATAAGGAAATAATGGAATAATAAATTTAAAAAATTGTGGGAATACGTGTAGAAATAGATGAGAAAGTTGGATGTATGACAGTGTGTAGATATGGGGATATGAGATAGATGAGAAAGTTGGATGTATGATAGTGTGTAGATATGGGAATATGAGAAGAAGCTTAGTATCACACAAGATTGTAAGGTTTGTATAACTTAGAATATTTTAGAAATTATGTATTGTTATTTAAATTACAATAAAAATTAAATGAATTGAAGTTGTATTTATTTTTAATTTATGGTAAATGTGAAAAATAACTACCACAATGTCATGTTTTAACTATACTACACCATGAACGGTATGGAAACATAACTTTTAATTTTTAATTAAGAAATATTTAATTTTTATCTCATTGTTTACTTTATTTTCCTTTGAACAATTTATTTGTTAAAAATGCACCATTCATTCTTTCTATGTTTTTACTTTGGAAAGCTATTTAATTTTAATCACGTTGTTTATTTTATTTTAAGACAGATGTATTTACAATATTATATATGAAAACCTATAAAGAAAGAATTATAATTTAATGTAAAATAAAATTATAACCTTTATATTATATACATAAACCCCTCTTTTTATAATACAAACATACATACCTTATATATAAATAACTCTTAAATAAAATAAATTTATATATATACACAAAAATTTCTATATTATATATAAAGCCACCTATGTGGTGAAGCCCTTAGGAGAACAAAGATCCTTCAACTCATAAGGAGATGAATGATAACTTCAAACTTGCAACAACACACACAATGACAACAACAATCTACTCTATAAACATAGTGAATGCTTTAAATGCTCTTTCCTCCAAGATCATAAGTTGGCTATCACTTTTTTACTTCAAAATGTATTCAAAAACTCAGTTATCTATGCTTTCTTGCTAACATTCATCAAATTACACCACAAGAGCTGACAAGGAGAAACCATTTGAAAGGTCCTAGGCTGACATGCCACTAATTTATCCTGACCAATCAGGGAGGACTCAGGAAGTTAGTGCATAAATCCAAGGGCCCCTTTTTAGTTTGGGTTAAGATTAGTGAAGGGCCGAAGGTCCCAAATTTACATGGGTGTCAAGCAATGTTCCTCAAGATGATCAATTATAATGCATAATGTAATAAATGGGACCTAGGAGCTAAACAAGGAGGTAAAATGGCAAGTGGTCATTTTTCACTCCATAACATTTAGCCCCCACATTAATGTCTATACAATCTTATGATCAGTACATGCATTAAAGTACAATCAAAACAAATAAAAAATATGAAGAACTAAAGCAAAAGGCGCACCCTAAGATTGAAAAAACTATCTCTAGCCCCCAATCTTTGGCAAGCATAAGAAGACACATTAGAGTCACACAAAACATGAAGAAGACAATAAAGAAGCATGTAATACACAGAGAAGTCATGTAATGCATGAAGAAGGCATGAGCACAACCATGTGTTGATGCATAAATCTGTGGGTCTAATCCAGCAACAACATGGGAAGTTTCTGAGATGTGGGAATGCTTCTCAGAAATAACCTCTAGGTTTTAAGGAAGCTAGCTCTTTCGTTCTTCAATGGGGGGTTTTAGAAAAGGTTAGAGAGAAAACTGGATTGCAGAAAACAAATGCCTAATCTATGGCGATCTACCAGATTTGAAACAATTAGTTGCACATTGTTAATTTTGAATGATGAACTAGAATTAAAGAGCATGAATGCATGATTAAGACTCAGTTTAAGAAACATATTAAACAGAGGCAGAGAAACAGACAAATTAAAAGAAAGAAACAGAGATATCCAAGTATGCACAGAACACCATCTAATTATTTGAATAACCAGTTACAGAGGCAAAGGTTACTACACAAAATGATTGTTACATTCTCATAAAGAAATAATTGCAAAGGCGAAAAGAAAGAAAATCTATATCTGCTGCTGCATAAAATCTCCATTTGATAAAACTTGTAGAACTTTGAATGTGTATGAAGAACTCCTAGCTGTGTCAGGAGCTGCCCATTTATAGCTTGAAAGACTCAACAAAATCTCAACGGCCTTTGCCAATCTTTTCAACTAAATCTGCAAAATCTGGCACAAATCTAACTGCAACTATATTAATAACTGAACTGTTGTTTCTATTTTTCCTATGGCTGAAAAATATCTCTGTGGTATGAAGAAAATCACTTGCCACCACTGCTTCCTACTTCATGTAGCTCACCATTTGATACATGTAGCTTGTCGTGAAAAGAACTTGGCTGTGTAAACTTTAGGCTTTCATATCCTTATATCTCCTGTGAGAATCTATCTATAATATATTTAATGAGCCTTATAAAGCCTTAGCTTTATTAGCTGGGACCCACCATTTTAAAATGAGAGGCTATATAAAATATTCTCTTTAAAACTTACCTCTCCCGTAAGCTTAAAATGTGAGAAACTTATATTTAATAAGTTTTACTTATTAAAGGGAGGGCCCACATCATTTGTTTCATTAATAAAAGACTCTTCTCTTATAAAATCCTGTAATATTTGCATTTAATTAAATGAAGTGAAGCATTTGTATCTCCTATGCGCAGACTCCACCACGTGGCTCCTTCTGCATCATTCTTGATTTCCTTTGTACTGTTGTAGCCACGTGCTCACCTCCGCATGACTCTGAGTTACTTTCTTCATTGCCATGGGTGCCAACAAGTGTCACTCTCCATAGTTTCTTTTAAGTTTCTTTTTATCTCTCCCGCAGCTGACATGTGGCTTTTCTCGCATCAATTTCTTAAGCTCTCGTACCTTGCCTTAAAAGAAATAAAGCATAGCTTTATTAATTTTAATGAAATGAAACAAAATATTTATCTGTGTCAGGCTGCTACACATGGTGGCTTCCGCTTAACTTCCAAGCTACTCTCCTTTTATTCCAGTGCTGACAAGTGGCTTTCTCTGCACTCATCTTTATTTTGTTTATATCGCTGCATATCTTTAACTATTTTAATTTGGAAGTGGTACCACTGTATTTGACAATATGCCTACAAACTTTTAGAAAGGCCGAGCCCCTCTCTACTTTACTTTTTGTTTATCCGTATCTCTATCTTTAGCAATAGTGTCATTTTGGCATATAGATCTTGCCACTTTTTTTGGCTTTGCAAACACCTTTTGTTATGATTGAATGCTTTTGTTTCAGAAGCATGCCTATAAAGATTCCATTACCTAACCACAATCATGTGTTTTGAAATGGTGTAAAGATTTTATCACCACCATGCAATACAAAAAGCATACACAAGGAGAAGACACAATTTTACTACTAAATAACCCTAACTAGGTGATGTGGGGAGCTCATCGCTACGTGCCACCATTTAAAGAATGTAAAACATGTAGCATTGGGAGATCTCATCCCTACACGTCACCACTGAAACATGCAAAACACGTAAGGAAAACACATGAAAAACACATTGAATACACGAGCACCATAAAGTATGCCATATACATACTCTACCTCTTATACACAGCAAGCACAGGCGATGGTGATGATCTCATCACTATGCTCTACCATCTAAAACATGCTAGACACACCTGATAGTTGAGCTATGCCACCACAACCACAAAAGACATTCTTAAGGGTGAACAACTCAAGATCCAACCCTGTATCACATGGAGGAATTTTTAAAAGGATGTGCAACTACTCAAGGGAAGACACAATCCTGCCTCCCACTGCATCATGTAGACACCTTATGGTGAAAAGGAAGGATGTGCACAAACAATACAACCTCACCTGCATTCTGAAGATGACTTATGATGAAAAGGAGGTATATGCAACACACAAAACAAAGTACAAAACTCTTCTTGCATCACATAGACACCTTATGGTTAAAAGGAAATATAAGCCATACACATTATCAGCATGTCTAAAATAATCAAGCATAATGTACTGCCACCTTAAAGTGGTTGATCTCACTTTTTGGTAGCAAGAATGTTTAAGGTAACATTGGAAACATGCAAGGGAACAAGATTTTTTGCAAAGTCATGTCCCCAAGGTGACATGTGCTTACAATCAGGAAATATTCCCAACAATCACACATGTTAGTATCATATCCTAACCATCAAGACTATTCATATAGAAAAATAAAGTTACATACCACATAAACAAACCAAGTCTATAATTGCAGGTTTGGAACTGAGTATAGACATGAGGTTATGCTTCAGGTATCTCAGAACCAAGTGAAGGACAAGGTGGGGAACAAAACATAGCAAAGTGCCTAGAAGCTCATATTTAGAGCATTGCAAAGGATTGTTACAAGAATATTTACAACACAAAACATGATCACATCACAACAAAAAAGTGATTCTACTAGTAAAGCATTAGTAAAAAATTACCCTCGGCTTCATATATGGATTGAGTCCATTTTTATTCTTGTTGTAGGGACACTTGATCCTTATCAGTGTATATTTGTTATCATTGTCCACCAGGTAGTAGATCGACCAGTACAATGATAGAATGAAGTCATGAAAAATGAGAGAGGAGACAAAAGTGACATAGGGCCACAATGTGGAACGATGCCCCCAAATCACCCTTCACAACATTATGCCCCAAAGGCACAACACACAACAAATTGTAATAAAGAGAATTATAGAAGAATAAAGAAAGAAATAGAAGGAATGTCACAATGGAGGCAGTCTCCATGTATCCTTGATCTTACAAGAGTATCAAGGGTCATTCAAGGAGACCTAGACAAATAGTTAACACAACACGAGGGAACACAACACAACACTATTAACATATATATCTAGGAGTAGGCTGCCCTTGAGAGAAATTGAAAGAGGTACTAAATTGAGTGTGGCTAAATGACAAAGGGATACTTAGCTGTAGTCGTATGGTGCTTGATTCTTCTAATGCTTCTTTTGTTGAAAACTTTTCTAATGGGATATTTCTTGGCAAGCAATCTATGTCTATCATCTCAAGACATATCACATTGAGTGTTGCACTTGTTGATATTGCATTAACATTAAGAGTAGGACAATGGTAGGATTTGGTGGGATTGAAAGGATGGTATCCAATACCAGCCAAATATCTATGTGTAACAACTTCTAAGGGTACTTTTATTCCTTGTTTTATACCACAAGCATTTGTTGCAAGTATGTGCCTAATCAGTGTTGTCATTGATGTCAACATATTTGTGTTGTCATTAGTGTCAACTATGCTCTTATATTGTTTCTTTCTTGTCATGAGTGAGATGCATTATAGTTACCTATGTAAGTGATCTTGATGTTGAGGATATTGAGAAAATTAGCCCCTCTTGTGGAAACAATGTGTTGCAGTGGAAACAATATATTATACTATGAAGAATAGTCTTGAAGATAGCTCTGCATTTCCTATAGAATGAATAACTTTTCCTGTAGATTGAAAGTTATTTAGAAGTCTATTTGAAGACGTTATATTCTAGGTTTGAGCCTCTCACATGAATATTTGAGTGAGTTGTGTTTACCAGAGTAAAACCTACTTTTTCTATGTATTCAGTTGTAACAGGGACAAAGTATTCTGCTCCACATTCTTGTGCATTGAAGTATATATGTTATGTGTTTAACAAGCCCAAAACTACTTTAACTCTAAACCTAACATGAAAGACTTGGAACCTATTTTTGGAGCCACCCTTCCTTTCATTGAAGGTATCTCTAATAAAATTGCTAGAATTCTTCGCAAGAAAGGCATCTCTAGTGCCTTCAAACCTCTTTTGACCATCAGAAGCCTCATCTCATCTACTAAAGACCCTGCAGACAATCTTCTAAACTCAGGTGTCTATAAAATAGATTGCTCCTGTGGAACCC
Organism: Cunninghamia lanceolata; assembly: GCA_027924645.1. Taxonomy (NCBI): domain Eukaryota; kingdom Viridiplantae; phylum Streptophyta; class Pinopsida; order Cupressales; family Cupressaceae; genus Cunninghamia; species Cunninghamia lanceolata. Next base: position 10,652,584 of record BSBN01000388.1, on the reverse strand, counting down.
CTTACATAGGTGAAATAGGTAGATCTATCTGCACACGAATCAAAGAACATTGTGCAGACATTAGGCATGAAAGTCTCTCTAAATCGGCCCTCACTGAGCACTCCTCTAACACCAAACACCACATCTACCTTGAGGACACTCTTATCCTAGCCAAAGAAGATAACTACTTTAAAAGAAAACTTAAGGAGGCTATCTTCATCAGAAACAACCCTGCTAACCTAAATAGGGATGAGGGGTGGAACCTCAGCCATACTTGGAATCCTCTTCTTAATTCCCTCAAAAACTAACCCCTCCCCTTTGACCTCTTCCTTCCCCCTGTTCATCACAATCTTGGTTGCGTCTAGCTCTTCACCCCTCTCCTCTCTCACCTTCTCCTCTCTCTCCTTTCTCTCTCCTCCTTCCTCTCTCCCTCTCCACACCTCTCCTCTCACCTTTCCATCAAACCTGGGTCTATTCCCTTCATTGTAATCCCCCCTCTAGTTTCTCTTTCCCCCCCCTCCTTACTTGTCTTCAGTTTTATTATCTCCTATCGCTCTGGTCTTTCCCATTGTTTTGGTTTTTCCCTCATGTCTTTTTCTCCTTCGGGGTTTTCCATTCTATGCTATTTTCCCACTCTGTGTCCTCATCACCCCCTCTTCATAGTTCCTTCCCTTCCCCTCGATCTTTCTTTTTCCTTTTTCTACTAGTCTCTTTTCCTCGTGCTTGGAGATTGTTTTTTCCACTTTGGTGGCTTTTTAGGTTCTATCCACATCAATTTTTCACATATCCTTGGTTGGGCTTCTTTCCTAGTTTTATCGTAGTTCTATTATAGGCTTTATTATACTCTGGATATTATTAGCTCCTTCGTTAGGTCTTTATTTTTTCTATCTCTCTTCCATCTCTCACTCTTTGCATTCACTATTTTGTAATTCTGGCTCATAGCTTAATCCTCTTTCTTCAACCTTCTTTCTATTGATACCCACCCCTTGCCTTTTCTTTTCTTTTTAATTTTGTTCCTTAGTTACTTTTTCTAGCTAGTGTAGATAGTTGCTTTTATACTTTTATTTATAATTCGCATTCATGATTAATTTCTTACCGTGATATCCTTTTGCCTCTTTGTCTTCTTGTTGTTGTATTTTTTCTTTTTTACTTGGTTCTCTTACTTGCACCTTTGATTATTTTGCATTCTTTTTACAATTATCTCCCAATTTGTGGTAGCTCTTAACCTTTGTGTTTGTCATCCCTTTGCATTCTTTCTTTTAGCATGTTGTTCTTTCTTGCCCTTTCCATTGACATACGCTCCTATGCTTTTCTTCTTTTTCATACATTCTTATTTTTGTTCCTTAGATAGATTTGGATACCTTCCATATTATTTTTTGATTAGATATATGTAGATTTTTACATATAGATATATTATTATTCATATTCATATTTAAATATGTTTATTTACATTTAGGATTGTATATTCATATTCATTTAATTGAATCCAATCATTAATTTTGGAGAGTTCCTCATTGGTTTTGACTATTCTTTCTCAGCCTTGTTTCCTTATAACTCCCCTTTTTATTTGGCCTTTCCCTTATAAAATCCTTTTTACCGTAATATACTATTGCCTCTTTGTCTTCTTGTTGTTGTATTTCTTCTTTTTTACTTGTTTCTCTTACTTGCACCTTTAATTATTTTACAATCTTTTTACATTATCTCCCAATTGGTTGTAACTCTTAACCTTTGTGGTTGTCATCCCTTTGCATTCTTTCATTTAGCATGATGTTCTTTCTTACCCTTTCCTTTGATATTCACTCCTATGCTTTTCTTTTTCATGCATTCTTATTTTTGTTCCTCAGATAGATTTGGATACCTTCCATTTTTATATTTTTTGATTAGATATACGCATATAGATATATTATTATTCATATTCATATTTAAATATGTTTACTCACATTTAGGATTGTATATTCATATTCATTTATTTGAATCCAATCATTAATTTTGGAGAGTTACTCATCGGTTTTGACCATTCTTTCCCAGCCTAGTTTCCTTATAACTCCTTTTTATTTGACCTTTCCCTTATTACTAGGTTTAAGCTTGTAACCCGTGCCTACCCCTCCCTCTCTCCTCTTCAAAAAGACTCTATCTGCAATTTTATTTCATTTGCATTCTCTTCTAATCTTGATGATGGATCACGGAGTGTGATCCAGAACGTTGATACAAAAAAAAAGCAACATAGTTTTTTCCCTGAAACTTACAAATTAATTGCTACAATTGTAAGGATTAAAAAGAATTTGCATACTATTTTCCTCCTTAGGTTGGTGTAGGAAGTGTGTTTCATGTACCTTGCTTCCTTTCAGTTGGGGTCAAAGCTTGATCAACTTTGATCCTAGTTGCTGGGTAGGGGTTTTCTGAGCTAATCTTTGAGTGGGAGTTTGTGAAAAGTATTCTACAATTTTATTGTAGGGAAAAGAATGCAGCTATATCCAGAAGAATAGGATTGGAAAAGTTTAATGGCAACAATTTTGAGTTGTGGAAACTCAAAATGGAAGACATGCTTGTTGATAGAGCTCTATGGGAAACAATTTCTAGCATAAAACTAATGGCAATGCCTCAATATGAATCAAATCTCAAAGATCGTAAATCCAAGGGTCTCGTGAGGCTCTATTTAGCTGATTCCATCCTATTGAATGTTCATGAAGAGAAGAGCATGAAAGAGCTATGGAAGAAACTTGGTGATGTTTATCGGTCAAATCCCTGGTAAACAAGTTACTCCTGAGAAAGAAGCTATATTCTTTGAGGATGGAAGATGGATGATTGGTTACAGATCACTTAAATGCTTTTAATATGCTAATTGAGCAGTTGACATCTATTGGTGTAAATATGGAGGAGGATCATTGCATGACCTTGCTTTGTTCTTTGTTAGACTCATGGGACCACCTTGTTATGGCCATTGGGAGTACTACAACATCCCTCAAGATGGACAAAGTGGTGTCTTCATTGTTATCTAAAGAGATGAAGAGAAAGTCTTCTAAATCAGCAAAGGAGGCTCTTGCAATTCATGGTAGACCCAAAATGAAAGGGAAAAAGAAAGATAAGAAAGATAAAAGAGGTAAATCCAAATCTTGTGGGAGATCCAAATCTCCTAGAAAGTCCAAGGAAGTATGTTGGAACTGTGGAAAAACTAGGCACTTCCGAAAGGAGTTCAAGGAGGAGAAGAAAAAAAAGAACACCTCCTATTCAGATTCTTACAAATCTCATGATGATGGTGATTCTTTTATTTCTGCCTTGGCCACACATGCATCAGAAGATGTGTGGCTGATTGACTCTGGTGCTTCATTCCACATGACCTCACATCGAGGTTAGTTCACAAAGTATGAAGAGTTTGATGGTGGGAAGGTATACCTAGGTGACGACTCTCACCTGAATATAGGTTGGTGTTGAAGAGTCTTGATTCGATTCCCTAATGGATGAGTCAAGCGGATCAATGGGGTGATGCACATCCTTGGTTTAGCATGAAACCTTCTCTCTATAAGTAAATTGAATGATGCAAGTGTGCAGGTTGTTTTCTTAGGTGGAGGATGCAAGATAACAAGAGGAGCTATGGTGCTTGCTAAGGGTACTCAGAGAGGTACTCTATTTCAGCTGGATTCATGCTCTACTCAGTACAATAGTTCTTCTATTTTGAAGAAAAGAGATTTAGATTCTTCATCCTCACCACTAGAACCTATAGGGAAAAATGTGTTGCTTCAACTTCCAATGGTAGTGCTTTCTAGGTACCTAATGGTGCTCATGCTTTGGAAATGAAACTTTCTGCTAAGAAGACAATGTTGTGGCATAAAAGACTTGGTCACATTAGTGAGAGGGGTCTTAGATCCCTAAAAAATAAAAACCTCGTTGAGGGGTTAAATGATTGTAATCTCGAGTTTGACTTTTGTGAATATTGTATATATGGAAAGAAAAACCATGTTTAGTTTTACTCTAGTTCTCACAAGTCTTCTGGTATTTTGCATCTTATTCATTCTAATGTGTTTGGTTCTATGAATGTACCTTCAATTTTTAAATAATTATAGTTTGTATCATTCATTGATGATTACAGTAGAAGGACATGGGTTTATTTTATTAGAAGCAAATCTGAAGCCTTTAGTCAGTTCAAAGAGTTTAAAGGTTTTGTAGAAAATCAAATTGGTAAAAAGATTAAGTGTTTGAGAAATGATATTGATGGTGAGTTTTGTTCCATAGAGTTCGATAAGTTCTATAAACTACATGGAATTGAAAGACATAAGACAACTACATACACTCCACATCAAAATGGAGTTGTAGAAAGTATGAACAAAATGTTGATAGAGAGGGCTAGGAGTATGCCTAGTGGTGCTAGCCTTGAACACAAGTTTTGGGCTAAAGTGGTAGCCAATGATTGCTACCTGGTTAAGAGGTCTCCTACTTCAGCACTCATTGATAAGACACCCTAGAAGTGTGGTCTGGTAAGAAGCCCTCATTGAGACATCTTTGTGTTTTTGGTTGTGAGGCATATGTGCCTAAGGAGAAGAGGTCAAAATTGGAGAACAAGGTAGTTAAGTGTATCTTTATTGGCTATGGTGTTGGTGTGAAAGGGTACAATCTTTGGGATCCTATGGCTGAAAAAGTGTTGTATACCATAAGTTTTTTTTTTCAGGGAGCTAACAGCTTGTCCTGTTGTTCTATAGCCAGAAGAGAAAGAAAAGAAAGATGATGTGGTTTAGTTTCCTTCTACTCCTAAGAAGACTGAACCGAAAGATTGTATTGGACTTGATGACGAGGAGAGCTCTAGAAGCTCTAAAAGTTTAGAATAAGTAGAACCTTCACCTCAGCCTTTGAGGAGGTCAACACGAATCAGGAAGCAACTTGAAAGGTTTGATTTTACAATGCTAGATTCTAGTTGTGCTTATGCCTTGATTACTAACACTGATGAGCCTAAAACTGTGATAGAGGTTATGGACATGAAAGATGCAGGTTCTTGGAAGGAGACCATGGAAGATGAGATGGCTTCTTTGTAAAAGAATAAAACTTGGGACTTGGTGACTTTGCCTAATGGATGGAAACCTGTTGGATGTAAATGGTTGTTTAAGAAGAAATTTGGAGCAGATGCCAGTGTTGAGAAGTATAAGGCTAGATTGGTTGCAAAGGGGTATTCACAAGTGGATGGAATTGATTATGGTAAAAATTTCTCTCATATTTCAAAGCTAACATCTATTCGATTCCTGTTATCTCTTGCAGTAGCTTATGACTTAGAAGTGGAACTCGTGTAGGGGCACCAAGTTATCTCTTGCAAAGTTTGTAAATAAGGTCTTAATGTTGGTCTTTGATAGGATATAGGCATGCTGGAGTCTTTTTTCATTGAATAAGGTCATAATAGACAACTTCAAATGTAAGTTGAGTCATGTTGGTGTCTTTATTGTGCAAGGTGTCATCTATTTTGTAATATTGTCATATGCAAATGCAAGAACATGGGAAGTCCAACAGTCATAAGTCTAAAAGATGGTTATTGGTCATTGTTTTTGGTGGATAAAATGCTAAAGAGGCCTCAAAAACTTAGAGGCAACATTGTTGAAGATTGAATTGATAAATTTGAAGGACAAAACTAATGAAATAACCCTATTTTACTATTTTTTTCCTGTATTTCTATCATTTTCAGGTCTGGTACGGTTTTGTACAGGGGCTAAGTGTTTTAAAACCACATAAACTTGATGGAGGAATGAGTGAAATTATTATTATACTTGGTTTCAAGGTTTCATATTGATTTTGGTGGAATTTTGAATTGTTTTTTTCTATAGCAACCTATGAAACCCTGATTTGGGAATTTTGATTACATAACATGAACAATTGACTCATTCCACCATCTGTGACTTTTGTAGCTAGGTGGAATGGGTCCAATATAGCAGGAATAGGTCTTTGAAGGGTTTGTATGACCATGGGAGGTGTGTTGTATGGTTTTATGTGAAGCCAATGGGCAAATTTTGTGAGTTTTGAATTGAAAAGTGAGGGCTAAGAGTGTGGGTTTGCATAAAAAGACATTCGTAAGAGACTTGTGAAGGTTTTTATAGTATAGGAAGACATAATAATACATGTTTGAGGTATTGGGAAAGTTTTTAGGTGTGTGGGGTATGGATTTTCAATAAACCCTCCTTGAAACTAGCCTAGAAAGGCCTAAAACAAGGGTTTTGTGAGTTAGGGTTTTAATGAAGGTTCGATGTCCTAAAAGCTATTGATTTATATTTTTTCAAGGTTGGAAAAGGACTTTCCATAGGAATTTTGGGTTGATAAGGGATTTGGAGGGTACTTGCTTTGGAAAATAGGGCTAATTACCCCTTCGTAGCAGCAAAATAGTCATTTTGTGGAGGATACTTTCCAAAGTGACCTTAGTTGGTTTCAAGATATGTCAAGTAACTCAATAAAGGGTATCTATAACAATGATTATTTCTAGGTTGGTGGAGTAATTTAAATGTTATGTTGAAAAAACCTCTAAAACAGGGCTACAAGGAGATGAAGGTAGTTGTGAAGCAACCCATGATGTTTGGAGCCCAAAACTTGATTTGTTTGTTTTGTTGACTAGGAGTATGCCTAGTGGTGGTATCCTTGAACAAAATTTTTGGGCTAAAGTGGTAGCCAATGATTGCTACCTGGTTAAGAGGTCTCCTACTTCAGCAATCGTTAATAAGACACCCTGGAGGTGTGGTCTGGTAAGAAGCCCTCATTGAGACATCTTTGTGTTTTTGGTTGTGAGGCATATGTGCCTAAGGAGAAGAGCTCAAAATTGGAGAACAAGGTAGTTAAGTGTATCTTTATTGGCTATGGTGTTGGTGTGAAAGGGTACAATCTTTGGGATCCTATGGCTGAAAAAGTGTTGTATAGCATAAGTTTTATTTTCAAGGAGCTAACACCTTGTCCTGTTGTTCTATAGCCAGAAGAGAAAGAAAAGAAAGATGATGTGGTTTAGTTTCCTTCTACTCCTAAGAAGACTAAACCGAAAGATTGTATTGGACTTGATGACAAGGAGAGCTCTAGAAGCTCTAAAAGTTTAGAAGAAGAAGTAGAACCTTCACCTCAGCCTTTGAGGAGGTCAACACGAATCAGGAAGCAACTTGAAAGGTTTGATTTTACAATGCTAGATTCTAGTTGTGCTTATGCCTTCATTACTAACACTGATGAGCCTAAAACTGTGATAGAGGTTATGGACATGAAAAATGCAGGTTCTTGAAAGGAGACCATGGAAGATGAGATGGCTTCTTTGTAAAAGAATAAAACTTGGGACTTGGTGCCTTTGTCTAATAGATGGAAACTTGTTGGATGTAAATGGGTGTTTAAGAAGAAATTCAGAGTAGATGGTAGTGTTGAGAAGTATAAGGCCAGATTGGTTGCAAAGGGGTATTCACAAGTGGAGGGAATTGATTATGGGCAAATTTTGTGAGTTTTGACTTGAAAAGTGAGGGCTAAGAGTGTGGGTTTGCATAAAAAAGCATTCCTAAGAGACTTGTGAAGGTTTTTATAGTATAGGAAGACATAATAATACATGTTTGAGGTATTTGGAAAGTTTTTAGGTGTGTGGGGTATGGATTTTCAATAAACCCTCCTTGAAACTAGCCTAGAAAGGCCTAAAACAAGGGTTTTGTGAGTTAGTGTTTTAATGAAGGTTCCATGTCCTAAAAGCTATTGATTTATATTTTTTCAAGGTTGGAAAAGGACTTTCCATAGGAATTTTGGGTTGATAAGGAATTTGGAGGGTACTTGCTTTGGAAAATAGGGCTAGTTACCCCTTCGTAGCAGCAAAATAGTCATTTTGTGGAGGATACTTTCCAAAGTGACCTTAGTTGGTTTCAAGATATGTCAAGTAAATCAATAAAGGGTATCTATAACAATGATTATTTTTAGGTTGGTGGAGTAATTTAAACGTTATGTTGAAAAAACCTCTAAAACAGGGCTACAAGGAGATGAAGGTAGTTGTGAAGGAACCCATGATGTTTGAAGATTGGTTCAAGTTTGCATAAAAGAAAGGTTAGAATTTGAAGAGTCAAGATGACTCCTACGAATAGTGGCACTGCTAAAGAGTTGCAGGAGTTAAAGGAGAGACATGCTAAGTTGTAGGAGTCCCATAATGCTGTTTTAGAAAGGCTTTTTTCCTTGGAGTCAAATCATAAAAGAGGTATCATTCTAGGTGATGTGAGGGAATCCGAGGAAGAAGGGGAAGAAGAGAATGAAGTAGAGGAAGAACAGATGGACCCTTATGAACAAAGGACAATAAGTCTTTTGAAGGTAGTAAGAGGAAAGGGATATAAGAATAAGGTTGATTTGCCCATGTATGGAGGACGTTTGAATGATGAGGAGTATCTAGATTGGATTGAAACTGTGGATAATCATTTTGAATGTGAAGATATTCCTAATGACAAAAAGGTAAAGATTGCAAAGACAAAACTCAAGGGAGATGCCTTGTTATGGTGGAAATATGACCAAGTTGAGAGGAGAAATCAAGGTAAACCAAAGATAGTTTCTTGGGAGAGAGTGGTTGGTAAACTCAAAGGTAAGTTTCTTCCTAAAGATTATGAAGTTCATTTTTTTAAGAAACTCGAGTTTTTGAAGCAAAAGGACTTAGAGGTTAAGACCTATACTAATAAATTCTATAAGTTAAGCATAAGATTAGGTAGAATGGAAGATGAAGTTGAAAATGTGGCTAGATACCTTGGTGGACTTAGATTTAAGATTCAAGATGAACTAGTTGTGGCAAACCCAAGGATGGTTGAAGAATGTTTCCAGTTGGCCATTAGAGTGGAAGAAGAGATCAAAAGAAGGCAAGACAAATATATTAGAGGAAGAGGCAGCAATCAAAGATGAAGAGGATCATTTCCTACATAAAAACAATTCCATGATGAAAAAGAAGATGCAAAAGAAGGTAAGGAACAAGTTGTTGATTCAAGGGGTGTATTTAGAGGCGCTAGAGGCAGATTTGGTACAGGTAGGAGTTCCAATATATTTTCAAGAAGATGCTACAATTGCAATTAGTTTGGTCATCCATCCTTTAAGTGTCCTAAAATACAAGGCTCTACTTCAAGAGTTGGTGACAAGAGGGCTCAAATTTTGTGAGAGGAGGATAAGGAGAGTGTGAATCCACCCTCTCTACATGTTGTTCTAGAAGTGAGGGAAACACTGATAATGCAAAGACAACACTTGAAGGCATCCAAGGAGAAGGAGCTGACTTGAAGAAGAGCACTATTTAGGACAACATGCAAATGCCAGGGAAAGGTATGTAAATTTGTCATAGATTCATGTTCTTCTGAAATATGGTGTCTTGTGAAATGGTTGATAAACTGAAATTAGAAAGGATTCTACATAAAGCACCCTATAAGGCATCTTGGTTGAGTGATGATCAGTCATTTGTGGTTAATGGAGAAGCTTTAGTTGAGTTTCATATTGGTGGATATAGAGATAAGGTTCTTTGTGGTGTTGTACCTATGGATTGTTGCCATTTATTACTTGGAAGGCCTTGGAAATTTTATAGATATGCCAATTATGATGGAAGAAACAATACATATCAAATTAAGAAGGATAGGAATGCTTTTACATTGACTCCATTGGTTGAAGATGTGAAAGAACAAGGCAGGGTAGCGAGAGTGATCATGATGGGAAAGGAGCACATAAAGCTTGAGGAAGACAGAAATAGAGAGTGTTCAACTATCACAGGAGTTGTAGATGTTAGGATAGTAACTTTGAAGGATGATACAGTGATGGAAGGAAGAAAATGAGGTGGTAGTTTGGTGTGAAAGTCTGATGCAGAGAAGATTAAGAGTCAGTTGCTTGTGTAAAGGCAAGTTTGGCAAGACAAGATCATAGTAAGGACAATATTTTGTCCATTGAACACAAGAGAGTTTAAGGTATAGTCATATGCTGTTAGAACATAGGTTCCTAAATATGAAAGGACAAATGTTTGTCAGTTTGAGAAGACAGTGGTACTTGGGGCAAAGGATTTAAAGGAGAAAGATGGAATGAAACATGGTGAGAATCAAGAACAAAGGGGTAAGTTTGAGTATACAATGAAGGTGAAAGAGATGATAGTCCATCTCAAGAATGGAAAGGGTGTGTTTGCAATCATGAAGACCGGTTTGACATCATCACAAAGTGAAGTGAAGGTGAGACACAATCCATTAAATGGAGGACAACCAAACAAAAGAAGAAATCAGTTCAAGAGTAGAGATAGTGCAAGTTCTCAATACTTGACTCATTGGAAAGAGTCACTATGTGGATATGCAGGTTGGAGGTCATGGTATGATCAGAAGTAGCATGCTTTGATGGCATACAGTCCTCATGGGACATGAGGTCTTCTTTTTTGGTCAGGTTTATGGTGCAGGGGCACTAAGTTATCACATGCAAAGTATGTAAATAAGGTCTTAATGTTGGTCTTTGATAGGATATAGGCATGTTGGAGTCTTTTGTCATTGAAAAAGGTCATAATAGACTACTTCAAATTTAAGTTGAGTCATGTTGGTGTCTTTATTGTACAAGGTGTCATATATTTTGTAATATTGTCATATGCAAATGCAAGAACATGGGAAGTCCAACAGTCATAAGTCCAAAAGTTGGTTATTGGTCATTTTTTTGTGTGGATACATAGATATAGAGGCCTCACAAACTTAGAAGTGACATTGTTGAAGATTGAATTGATAAATTTGAAGGACAAAACTAATGAAATAACCCTATTTTACTATTTTTTCCATGTATTTCTACCATTTTTAGGCCTGGTACGGTTCTGTACAAGGGCTAAGTGTTTTAAAACCTATTAAACTTGATGGAGGCCTGACTTAAATTTATATTACACTTAGTTTGAAGGTTTCATATTTATTTTGGTGGAAGTTTGAATCATTTTTCTGTAGCAGCCCCTGAAACCCTGATTTGGGAATTTTGATTACATAACATGAACAATTGCCTCATTCCTCCATTTGTGACTTTTGTGGCTAGGTGGAATGGGTCAAACATAACAGGAATAGGTTTTTGAAGGGTTTGTAGGAGTAGGGGAGGTTTGTTGTATGGTTTTATGTGAAGCCAATGGGCAAATTTTGAGTTTTGGCTTGAAAAGTGAGGGCTAAGAGTGTGGGTCTGCATAAAAAAAGCATTGTTAAGAGACTTGTGAAGGATTTTATAGTATAGGAAGACATAATAATATATCTTTGAGGTATTGGGAAATTTGGTAGGTGTGTGGGGTATGGAGTGTCAATAAACCCTCCTTGAAACTAGCCTAGAAAGGCCTAAAACAAGGGTTTTGTGAGTTAGTTTTTTAATGAAGGTTATATGTCCTAAAAGCTATTGATTTAGAGGTTTTAGAGGTTGACCAAGGACTGTCCATAGGATTTTTGGGTTGACAAGGAATTTGGAGGGTACGTTCTTTGGAAAATAGGGCTAATTACCCCTTTGTAGCATTAGAACAATCAATTTTTAGAGGATACTTTCCAAAGTGACCTTAGTTGGTTTCAAGATATGTCAAGTAACTCGATAAAGGGTATCTATAACAATGATTATTTTCTAGGTTGGTGGAATAATTTGCACGTTATGTTTAAAAAAACTCTGAAACAAGGCTACAAGGAGATGAAGGCGGTTGTGAAGGAACCCATGAAGTTTGAAGCCCAATACTTGATTTTTTTGGTTTGTTGAGTTGATTGCTGTCCTCCTACCTTGATCTTCATCAAATTGATATCAGAGCTTAGGGATTAGATCTATTGTGGAAGATTGGTTGAAGTTTGTATAAAGGAAAGGTTAGAATTTGAAGAGTCAAGATGCCTCCTAAGATTACTGGCACTGCTAGAGAGTTGCAGGAGTTAAAGAAGAACATGCTAAGTTTTTGGAGTATTATAATGTTGTTTTAGCAAGGCTTGCTATCTTAGAGTCAAGTTAGAAAAGAGGTATGGTTCTAGGTGATGAAAGTGAATCTGAGGAACAAGGGTAGCAAGAGAATGAAGTAGAGGAAGAGCAGATGGACCCTGATGAATAGAGGACAATAAGGCTTTTAAAGGCAGTAAGAGGAGAGGAATATAAGACCAAGGTTGATTTGCCCATGTATGGAGTAAGATTAAATGATGAGGAGCTTCTAGATTGGATTGCAGCTGTGGATAATCATTTTGAATGTCAAGATATTCCTAATGAGAAAAAGGTAAAGATTGCAAAGACAAAACTCAAGGGACATGCCTTGTTATGGTGGGACTATGAACAAGATGAGAGGAGAAATCAAGGTAAATCAAAGATAGTTTCTTGGGATAGAGTGGTTGGTAAAATCAAAGGTAAGTTTCTTCCTAAAGACTATGAAGTTCAATTGTTTAAGAAACTCCAAGGTTTGAAGCAAAAGGACTTAGAGGTTAAGACCTATATTGATAAATTCTATAAGTTAAGAATAAGATCAGGTAGAATGGAAGATGAAGTTGAAAAAGTTGCTAGATAGCTTGGTGGACTTAGATTTAATATTCAAGATAAACTAGTTCTGGCAAACCCAAGGACAGTTGAAGAATGTTTCTAGTTGGCCATTAGAGTGGAAGAGAAGATCAAAAGAAGGCAAGACAAATCTATTAGAGGGAGAGGCAGCAATCAAGGAGGAAGATGATCATTTCCTACATCAAAACATTCCCACAATGAACAAGAAAATGTAAACAAAGGTAAAGAAAAAGTTGTTGATTCAAGGGGTGGATTTAGAGGCTCTAGAGGCAAACTTGGTGTAGGTAGGAATTCCAATACATTTTCAGGAAGAAGCTATAATTGCAATCAGTTTGGTCATCCATCCTTCAAGTGTCCTAAAAGACAAGGCTCTACTTCAAGAGTTGGTGACAAGAGGGCTCAAATTTTGCAAGAGGAGGATAAGGAAAGTGTGAATCCACCCTCTCTACATGTTGTTCCAGAAGTTAGGGAAACACTGATTATGCAAAGACAACTCTTGAAGGCATCCAAGGAGAAGTAGTTGACTCAAAGAAGAGCACTATTTAGGATAACATGCAAATGCAAGGGAAAGGTATGTGAAGTTGTCATAACATGTTGTACAGAAGATATGGTGTCTTGTGAAATTGTTGATAAACTAAAATTGGAAAGGATTCCACATGAAGCACCCTATAAGGCATCTTGGTTGAGTGATGATCAGTCACTTATGGTTAATGAACAAGCTTTAGTTGAGTTTCATATTGGTAGATATAGAGATAAGGTTCTTTATGATGTTGTACCTATAGATTGTTGTCATTTATTACTTGGAAGGCCTTGGAAATTTGATAGATATGCCAATTATGATGGGAGAAACAATACATATAAAATTAAGAAGGATGGGAATGCTTTTACATTGACTCCATTGGTTGAAGAAGTGAAAGAAAAAGGTAGCACATAAAGAGTGATCATGATGGGAAAGGAGTACATAAAGCTTGAGGAACACAAAAATAGAGAGTGTGCCACTATTGCAGGAATTGCAGATGTTAGGACAATAACTTTGAAGGATGATATAGTGATGGAAGGAAGAAAATGATGGGGTAGTTTGGTGTGAAAGTCTGATGCAGAGAAGATTAAGAGTTAGTTGCTTGTGCAAAGGCAAGGTTGGAAAGACAAGATCATAGTAGGGACAATATTTTGTCCATTGAACACAAGAGAGGTTAAGGGACAGTCGTATGCTGTCGAAACATAGGTTCTTAAATTGTAAAAGGATAGATGTTTGTCAGTATTAGAAGATAGTGGTACTTGGGGCAAAGGATTTAAAGGAGAAAGATGGAATGAAACATGGTGTGAATCAAGAACAAAGGGGTAAGTTTGAGTATACAATGAAGGTGAAAGAGATGACAGTCCAAGACAAGAAAGGAAAAGGTGTGTTTGTAATCGTGAAGATAGGTTTGACATCATCACAAAGTGAAGTGCAAGTGAGACACAATCCATTAAATGGAGGACAGCAAAACCAAAGAACAAATCAATTCAAGAGCGGAAATGGTGCAAGTTCTCAATACTTGACTCATTGGAAAGAGTCACTAGGTGGATATGCAGGTTAGAGGTCATGGTATGATTAGAAGTCAAATAAAAAAAAAGGTATGGTTCTAGGTGATGAGAGCGAATCGAAGGAAGAAGGGGAAGAAGAGAATGAAGTAGAGGAAGAGCAGATGGACCCTTATGAACAAAGGACAATAAGTGTTTTGAAGGGAGTAAGAGGAGAGGGATATAAGAATAAGGTTGATTTTCCCATGTATGGAGGAAGTTTGAATGATGAGGAGCTTCTAGATTGGATTGCAGCTGTGGATAATCATTTTGAATGTGAAGATATTCCTAATGAGAAAAAGGTAAAGATTGCAAAGACAAAACTCAAGGGAGATGGCTTGTTATGGTGGGAATATGAACAAGTTGAGAGGAGAAATCAAGGTAAACCAAAGATAGTTTCTTGGGACAGAGTGGTTGGTAAACTCAAAGGTAAGTTTCTTCCTAAAGACTATGAAGTTCATTTTTTTAAGAAACTCCAATGTTTGAAGCAAAAGGACTTAGAGGTAAAGACCTATACTAATAAATTCTATAAGTTAAGCATAAGATTAGGTAGAATGGAAGATGAAGTTGAAAAAGTGGCTAGATACCTTGATGGACTTAGATTTAAGATTCAAGATGAACTAGTTGTGGCAAACCCAAGGATGGTTGAAGAATGTTTCCAGTTGGCCATTAGAGTGGAAGAAGAGATCAAAAGAAGGCAAGACAAATATATTAGAGGAAGAGGCAGCAATCAATGAGGAAGAGGATCATTTCCTACATAAAAATAGTTCCATGATGAACAAGAAGATGAAAAAAAAGGTAAAGAACAAGTTGTTGATTCAAGGGGTGGATTTAGAGGCTCTAGAGGCAGATTTGGTACAGGTAGGATTTCCAATATATTTTCAAGAAGATGCTACAATTGCAATTAGTTTGGTCATCCATCCTTCAAGTGTCCTAAAATACAAGGCTCTACTTCAATAGTTGGTGACAAGAGGGCTCAAATTTTGTGAGAAGAGGATAAGGAAGGTGTGAATCTGCCATCTCTACATGTTGTTCTAGAAGTTAGGGAAACACTGATAATGCAAAGACAACACTTGAAGTCATCCAAGGAGAAGGAGCTGAATTGAAGAAGAGCACTATTCAGGACAACATGCAAATGCCAGGGAAAGGTATGTAAATTTGTCATAGATTCATGTTCTCCTGAAATATGGTGTCTTGTTAAATGGTTGATAAACTGAAATTAGAAAGGATTCTACATGAAGCACCCTGTAAGGCATCTTGGTTGAGTGATGATTAGTCACTTGTGGTTAATGGAGAAGCTTTAGTTGAGTTTCATATTGGTGGATATAGAGATAAGGTTCTTTGTGATGTTGTACCTACGGATTGTTGCCATTTATTACTTGGAAGGCCTTTGAAATTTTATAGATATGCCAATTATGATGGAAGAAACAATACATATCAAATTAAGAAAGATAGGAATGCTTTTATATTGACTCCATTGGTTCAAGATGTGAAAGAACAAGGCAGGGTAGCGAGAGTGATCATGATGGGAAAGGAGCACATAAAGCTTGAGGAAGATAGAAACAAAGAGTGTTCAGCTATTGCAAGAGTTATAGATGTTAGGATAGTAACTTTGAAGGATGATACAGTGATGGAAGGAAGAAAATGAGGTGGTAGTTTGGTGTGAAAGTCTGATGCAGAGAAGATTAAGAGTTAGTTGCTTGTGGAAAGGCAAGTTTGGCAAGACAAGATCATAGTAGGGACAATATTTTATATATTGAACACAAGAGAGGTTAAGGGATAGTCATACGCTGTCAGAACATAGATTCCTCAATATGAAAGGATAGATGTTTGTCAGTTTGAGAAGACAGTGGTATTTGGGGCAAAGGATTTAAAGGAGAAAGATGGAATGAAACATGGTGAGAATCAAGAACAAAGGGTAAGTTTGAGTATACAATGCAGGTGAAGGAGATGACAGTCCAACTCAAGAATGGAAAAGGTGTGTTTACAATCATGAAGACTGGTTTGACATCATCACAAAGTGAAGTGAAGGTGAGACACAATCCATTAAATGGAGGACAACCAAACAAAAGAACAAATTAGTTCAAGAGAAGAGATAGTACAAGTTCTCAATACTTGAATCATTGGAAAGAGTCACTACGTGGATATATAGGTTGGAGGTCATGGTATGATCAGAAGTAGCATGCTTTGAAGGCATACAGTCCTCATGGGACATGAGGTCTTCTTTTTTTGGTCAAGTTTATGGTGCAGGGGCACTAAGTTATCACATGCAAAGTATGTAAATAAGGTCTTAGTGTTGGTCTTTGATAGGATATATGCATGTTGGAGTCTTTTGTCATTGAAAAAGGTCATAATAGACTACTTCAAATTTAAGTTGAGTCATGTTGGTGTCTTTATTGTACAAGGTGTCATATATTTTGTAATATTGTCATATGCAAATGCAAGAACATGGGAAGTCCAACAATTATATGTCCAAAAGTTGGTTATTGGTCATTTTTTTTGTGGATACATAGATATAAAGGCCTCACAAACTTAGAAGTGACATTGTTGAAGATTGAATTGATAAATTTGAAGGACAAAACTAATGAAATAACCCTATTTTACTATTTTTTTCGTGTATTTCTACCATTTTTAGGCCTGGTACAGTTCTGTACAAGGGCTAAGTGTTTTAAAACCTATTAAACTTGATGGAGGCCTGACTTAAATTTATATTGCACTTGGTTTTAGGGTTTCATATTTATTTTGGTGGAAGTTTGAATCATTTTTCTGTAGCAGCCCGTGAAACCCTGATTTGGGAATTTTGATTACATAACATGAACAGTTGCCTCATTCCTCCATTTTTGACTTTTGTGGCTAGGTGGAATTAGTCCAACATAGCAGGAATAGGTTTTTGAAGGGTTTGTAGGAGTAGGGGAGGTTTGTTGTATGGTTTTATGTGAAGCCAATGGGCAAATTTTGAGTTTTGGCTTGAAAAGTGAGGGCTAAGAGTGTGGGTTTGCATTAAAAAAGAATTGGTAAGAGACTTTTGAAGGGTTTTATAGTATAGGAAGATATAATAATATATGTTTGAGGTATTGGGAAATTTTTTAGGTGTCTGGGTTATGGAGTGTTAATAAACCCTCCTTGAAACTAGCCTAGACAGGCCTAAAACAAGGGTTTTGTGAGTTAGTGTTTTAATGAAGGTTATATGCCCTAAAAGCTGTTTATTTAGAGGTTTTGGAGGTTGAACAAGGACTGTCCATACAATTTTTGGGTTGACAAGGAATTTGGAGGGTATTTTCTTTGGAAAATAGGGCTAATTACCCCTTTGTAGCATTAGAATAGTCAATTTTTGGAGGATACTTTCCAAAGTGACCTTAGCTGGTTTGAAGATATGTCAAGTAACTCAATAAAGGGTATCTATAACAATGATTATTTTCTAGGTTGATGGAATAATTTGCACGTTATGTTTTAAAAAACTCTAAAACAAGGCTACAAGGAGATGAAGGCGGTTGTGAAGGAACCCATGAAGTTTGAAGCCCAAAACTTGATTTTTTTGTTTTGTTGAATTGATTGCTGTCCTCCTATCTTGATCTACATCAAATTGATATCAGATCTTAGGGATTAGATCTATTGTGGAAGATTGGTTGAAGTTTGCATAAAGGAAAGGTTAGAATTTGAAGTGTCAAGATGGCTCCTAAGATTACTGGCACTGCTAGAGAGTTGAAGGAGTTAAAGAAGAACATGCTAAGTTGTTGGAGTATCATAATGTTGTTTTAGCAAGGCTTGCTATCTTGGAGTCAAGTCAGAAAAGAGGTATGGTTCTAGGTGATGAAAGTGAATCCGAGGAACAAGGGGAGCAAGAGAATGAAGTAGAGGAAGAGCAGATGGACCCTGATGAATAGAGGACAATAAGGCTTTTGAAGAAAGTAAGAGGAGAGGAATATAAGACCAAGGTTGATTTGCCCATGTATGGAGTAAGTTTAAATGATGAGGAGCTTCTAGATTGGATTGCAGCTGTGGATAATCATTTTGAATGTCAAGATATTCCTAATGAGAAAAAGGTAAAGATTGCAAAGACAAAACTCAAGGGACCTACCTTGTTATGGTGGGACTATGAACAAGATGAGAGGAGAAATCAAGGTAAATCAAAGATAGTTTCTTGGGATATAGTGGTTGGTAAAATCAAAGGTAAGTTTCTTCCTAAAGACTATGAAGGTCAATTGTTTAAGAAAGTCCAAGGTTTGAAGCAAAAGGACTTAGAGGTTGAGACCTATACTGATAAATTCTATAAGTTAAGCATAAGATCAAGTAGAATGGAAGATGAAGTTGAAAAAGTTGCTAGATAGCTTGGTGGACTTAGATTTAATATTCAAGATAAACTAGTTGTGGCAAACCGAAGGACAATTGAAGAATGTTTCTAGTTGGCCATTAGAGTGGAAGAGAAGATCAAAAGAAGGCAAGACAAATCTATTAGAGGAAGATGTAGAAATCAAGGAGGAAGATGATCATTTCCTACATCAAAACATTCCCATGATGAACAAGAAGATGCAAACAAAGGTAACGAACAAGTTGTTGATTCAAGGGGTGGATTTAGAGGTTCTAGAGGCAAATTTGGTGTAGGTAGAAATTCCACTACATTTTTAGGAAGATGCTATAATTGCAATCAGTTTGGTCATCCATCCTTCAAGTGTCCTGAAAGACAAGGCTCTACTTCAAGAGTTGGTGACAAGAGGGCTCAAATTTTGCAAGAGGTGGATAAGGAAAGTGTGAATCCACCCTCTCTACATGTTGTTCCAGAAGTTAGGGAAATGTTGATGATGTAAAGACAACTCTTGAAGGCATCCAAGGAGAAGTAGCTGACTTGAAGAAGAGAACTATTCAAGATAACATGCAAATGCAAGGGAAAGGTATGTAAAGTTGTCATAGATTCATCTTGTACAAAAAATATGGTGTCTTGTGAAATTGTTGATAAACTAAAATTAGAAAGGATTCCACATGAAGAACCCTATAAGGCATCTTGGTTGAGTGATGACTAGTCACTTGTGGTTAATGAGAAAGATTTAGTTGAGTTTCATATTGGTGGATATAGAGATAAGGTTCTTTATGATGTTATACGTATAGATTGTTGTCATTTATTACTTGAAAGGCCTTGGAAATTTGACAGATATGCCAATTATGATGGGAGAAACAATACATATCAAATTAAGAAGGATGGGAATGCTTTTACATTGACTACATTGGTTGAAGAAGTGAGAAAAAGGTAGGACATAAAGAGTGATCATGATGGGAAGGGAGTACATAAAGATTGAGGAATGCAAAAATAGAGAGTGTGCCACTATTGTAGGAATTGTAGATGTTAGGACAATAACTTTGAAGGATGATATAGTGATGGAAGGAAGAAAACAATGGGGTAGTTTGGTGTGAAAGTCTGATGCAGAGAAGATTAAAAGTTAGTTGCTTGTACAAAGGCAAGGTTGGCAAGTCAAGATCATAGTAGGGACAATATTTTGTCCATTGAACACAAGAGAGGTTAAGGGATAGTTGTATGCTATCGAAACATAGGTTCCTAAATCTAAAAGGATAGATGTTTGTCAGTATTAGAAGATAGTGCTACTTGGGGCAAAGGATTTAAAGGAGAAAGATGGAATGAAACATGGTGAGAATCAAGAACAAAGGGGTAAGTTTGAGTATAGAATGAAGGTGAAAGAGATGACAGTCCAAGACAAGAATGGAAAAGGTGTGTTTGCAATCATGAAGATAGGTTTGACATCATCACAAAGGGAAGTGAAGGTGAGACACAATCCATTAAATGGAGGACAACCAAACCAAAGAACAAATAAATTCAAGAGCAGAGATGGTGCAAGTTCTGAATACTTGACTCATTGGAAAGAGTCACTAGGTGGATATGCAGGTTAGAGGTCATGGTATGATTGGAAGTAGCATGTTTTGATGGCATACAGTCCTCATGGGACATGAGGTCTTTTTCTTTTGGTCAGGTTTATGGTGCAGGGACACCAAGTTATCTCATGCAAAGTTTGTAAATAAGGTCTTAATGTTGGTCTTTGATGGGATATAGGCATGTTGGAGTCTTTTGTCATTGAATAAGATCATAATAGACTACTTCAAATGTAAGTTGAGTCATGTTGGTGTCTTTATTGTGCAAGGTGTCATATATTTTGTAATATTGTCATATGCAAATGTAAGAACATGGGTTGTCCAATAGTCTGAAGTCCAAAAGTTGGCTATTGGTCATTGTATTTTGTGATAAATAGATAAAGAGGCCTCACAAACTTAGAGGCAATGTTTTTGAAGATTGAATTGATAAACTTGAAGGATAAAACTAATGAAATAACCCTATTTTAATATTTTTTCCATGTATTTCTGTCATTTTTAGGCCTGATATGGTTTTGTAGAAGGGCTAAGTGTTTTAAAACCTCATAAAATTGATGGAGGATTGAGTTAACTTCTTATTGCACTTGGTGTGAAGGTTTCATATTGATTTTGGTGGAAGTTTGAATCATTTTTCTATAGCAGCCTGTAAAACTCTGATTTGGGAATTTTGATTACATAACATGAACAATTGACTCATTCCTCCATCTCTGACTTCTATAGGTAGGTGGAATGGGTCCAACATAGCAGAAATTGGTGTTTGAAGGGTTTGTATGAGTAGGGGAAGTGTTGTGTATGGTTTTATGTGAAGCCAATGGGTAAATTTTGTGATTTTTGACTTGAAAAGTGAGGGCTAATAGTGTGGGTCTGCATAAAATAAGCATTGGTAAGAGACTTGTTAAGGTTTTTATTTAATATTTAGACATAATAATACATGTTTGAGGTATTTGGAAAGTTTGTACGTGTGTGGGGTATGTATTTTCAATAAACCCTCCTTAAAACTAACCTAGAAAGGCCTAAAATAAGGGTTCTGTGAGTTAGAGTTTTAATGAAGGTTCCAAGTCCTAAAAGATGTTGATTCAGAGATTTTGGAGGTTGAACAAGGACTGTCCATAGGATTTTTTGTTGGCAAGAGACACTATATGGATTC
Organism: Cunninghamia lanceolata; assembly: GCA_027924645.1. Taxonomy (NCBI): domain Eukaryota; kingdom Viridiplantae; phylum Streptophyta; class Pinopsida; order Cupressales; family Cupressaceae; genus Cunninghamia; species Cunninghamia lanceolata. The sequence continues at coordinate 10,631,589 of BSBN01000388.1, read as the reverse complement.
ATGGTTGTTGTCATTGATGGCAACAAAGGTCATCCCACATATCCGCAAGTCATGGTGTGTCTCTACCGGAAGTCAGAATGAAGATTGTTGTGGTCCGGTGAACAAGAACAGAGCATGTGGCAAGGTCCGACAGATTGGTCCGGATCTCTCAGAGGAAGTGTCTTGGTGCAGTACAGATTTGGGGAAGTCAAGAGGACTACCTTGAGTAGTATATTCCAAGGATTTAGCCTCCGGTGATGAACAAAGAAAAAGATATGAATAGTTGAGTACCGGATTCCTGAGAGACAGTGAGAACAGAGGAAGAACTGACTGACAGAGTATCAGACTATTTTCCGGATGTGTTACTGTTGATGGTAAAGGTTGTGAAGGCATGAATCATGTTTGGGCGACATGATTAATGATATCTACAAGTATATGCTTGATCCGCATTGCTTGGTGAGCAAGGATTCAGCCGACAGAACAGAGTTTGTAAGAAACTAGACTGTTCCGGATGCCGACTAGAAAGGTGATGAAATTACTTGTGCGGATATATATAGAGGATGGATTTAGTTGTGAAGATAGGAATTGTGTGAAGGTATATGCGAATAAGTGCAGAACAGAGCAGAAGTAGTAAGAAAGATCCGGTATGTGAAAGGATAGCAGAATAAAGAACAGAGGAAAGATGAAGTGCAGCAGATCAGTGTACTGAGCCTAACCAGAACTGAACTCCAGCATATGTAGATGCTTCCAATCAGTTCAAGACTATGATTCTTATCACTTTGTAGACAGTGTGTCTCCTTGTAGGCAGTGGGCCTCTTTGTGAGCAGTGTGCTCAGGCAGTGAGCCCTAATTGGCAAGTGCCATTTTGTAATTCCTTATTCTTCTAACAGAGAATAATCTTTGGGTTAATCACCCCGTGGTTTTCTCCCTTAATAGGGTTTCCACGTCAAAAATACTGTGTCATGTGTTTTTCATTTCATGGTAATGTTTGTTTGTTTGATTCAATGCTGCATTGATTAATAAGAAAGTTCAAAAGAAGAAATAATTAGGATAACTGATTCACCCCCCCTCTTAGTTATCAACAATTGGTATCAGAGCTAAGTTCCTCCTAATAGAGCCTAACAGCTTGAGGAAGATCTGGGAGTTCAAATGGATGCATATGGTTTAAGGGAGCAACTCAAGACTGCCCTTGAGGATCTTGAACAGTCAAATTCTGAAGTCAATGAATTAAAGGAAAGACTCAAACAGGCTGATGAATTCATGAGAGAATTAAAGGACAAATTAAGTCTCTCTATGAAAAAGAGAAAGGAGCTGCTCCAACAATTGGCAAGACAAAGTGAAGAAAGCAATACAAATGAAGAATTGACTGAGAAAACCAAGTTATGTGAAAAGTTATCAAAAGAAGCCATTATGTTAAGACATGAAATGGAATCAGAAACTATAAAGTTTACTCAAGAGATTGAAGAGAAAAGAAAAACTGAAGACAATCTAAGACAATCTCTTAAGGAGAAATCATAAGAATGCCTTCAGATGGACAGAATTATCGGACATCTTGAATCTGATCTTGAAGATGCCAAAGATAATGAAGAAAAACTTGAGGATCAAATTGTCTCTCTCAAAAGAGACCTTCAAATAGCAAATGAATATAAAGAGAAATTCAAGATAAGTTCTGCTTAACTTGAAGTTCTTCTTGGTAGTCAAAAGAGGACAGATGACAAGTATGGTTTGGGATATGAGAAAGGAGAAAGCTCCGGATGCGGTCAAAAGAATTTTGGATCAGAAAATCCAAGGAATAGGCCTAGAAGACCTCTGGTAAGACAGCCCAATGCTCAAAGATATCCATCTTTCAATGGATACTGCCACAACTGCAATCACTTTGGTCACAAAGCTAATCAGTGCAGAAAAAGGATGAATCAAACTAATCCATCCTTCTCTGGACAGTGCTTTAACTGCAAAAGGTATGGACACAAGTCTCATGAATGCAGAAATATGCAAGTAAACAAATCATTCAATGGTAGATGTTTTACATGCAATAGAGTAGGTCATATGGCTAATCAATGCAGATCAAGAGGTTATCAGTCAAATATGCAAAGAAATGTTATTTGCCAAATCTGTAATAGGTCCGGTCATAGTGCTAAAGTCTACAGAAGCAAGAATCAGGACAAAAGAGGTCCGGTGTATAATCAGAATCAAGACAAGGGTAAACAAAAGATGAATGCGGATGAAGTTAGGAATCAGATGAACAAGATTTGGGTGAAGAAAAGTTCAGAGAATGTAGAGGTTGGATCCGCACTAGACTCTGGTGCTGATATTTCTTCCAGAAATTAAAAGGTGAGCTCTGGCTCAGGGGGAGACTCAAAGAAAAACCTGTTCCCCCAGCCAATCAAGTGGTGCTGGATGTGACACAAGATGCAGAGTAAAGGGTTTGAAGAGTCTAGTCCTGAGATGATCCAGACAAGATTTTAGAGGTCCGCATGAAGATATAAAGAAGTTGTGATCGATCAAGTAAAGACCTGTTCCGGGAGATGCTCCAGAATGACAGAGGACTACAAAAGGGTCCGGAGAGATCCGGAAGTACATTATTTTACTCTGTGGACTGGACAGAATTTTTGGGATGTTCTTGTAATGTGTCATCTCGATTTATTCATGATTGAAAGATCCGCATGACGTTCATAGATCAGGACTGATCCGGGATACTCCAAGCTATCTGGACAAGGCAAACCGGAATAATATAGGTGAAGCATTTATTGCAAACAGATATAAGGGTTTGCGAAATGATATAAGGGATTTCTCAACAATCATTTGATCATTCCACATCCAAGAAGAAGCGAAAAGCGGAGCTCTGAAACAAAATTCATCAAGATCACCGAAGATCTCCTGCCGAAGTCATTACATACAGAAATCAATCCAGCTACTCCGTGCAACCGAAGATGCAAAAGGTATTTTCCACTTTTGATATCTTGCTACAAATCTTTTGAAGAAATGGCTACTCCAAATATAGTAAAAATCTCAGATAGGCCCCGACCTGAATTTAAGAAACATCCATACAAGTCATTGGAGGTAGATCCCTTAGGAGCATTTTCCAGTGTTCCTCACGGAGTTTTACACACAGAAGACATTAGGGTTTACATACATGCAAGCATTGAGGAATTTGGGGAATTCAAATTGAGAGATCTCTATCACAAACAACTGATAGACAATGCTTTTGAGCTTAAACCAGAGTATAAGGGTATCCAGAAGAAACAATTTGATCAATTCATTCATTTCCCCTGCTTTGAAGAAGATGAATGGGTCCGGTATGTACTGAGCAGGATGCATGACAACTTCCTATGGCTGGATAGACCCTGCAAGATCACAAAAGAGGCAATTAGAGCAGTAACTGGTCTATACTCTTCCGGAGGGATACCTATCCTCAAATCTGTCAAAAATAACATTGTAACTGAGGCCACCGGATCAAAATTTGATAAGAAGGCAATGACCATTGAAGATATTTCTTATCCGGATATCAAGTATACGTCCATGATAATAGGATACAAGATCTATCACTCTAGCAGGGAGAATTCTGTATCCGGAACTGCAGTGTATACTGCCTATGAAATGCTAAGGAAGAATGCAGAATATGATCTCTGCGAACTGCTCTTAAGCCAATTAATGGAAAATATACAGAAAATCAAGAAGGACAAGAAGAATTCCTTTAAGTATGGTACTCTTATATTATGTCTATTCTTCTACTTCATGAATGAGCTGCCCGGATCAAGTGGATGGGCATGGCAGAATGACAAACCTGTTACAGTACAAATAAGAGACTATCTACATGGGCTTGGGGATGCCAAAGCAAGAAATACAGCCCTATGGGGATACTTCAAAAACTTCCAAAGCATGATGCAAGCAAGAGAAAGAATTCCCCAGTCTCTTGTTGAAAAATACAAAGACTCAGTGTGCTTTATGGTGGACACTGATCAGTGCCTAATGGAGGCAGTGGAGCCAAGGACTGTCTGGATCATGCCCATGGGGTATGAAGTGGATGAACAGATAGTGGAGCTGCATGTTCAACACATGCTAAGTCAGCCCAAAGATCCAAAGGCAGAAAGGTTTGGAACCTTTGAGGAGCTGAGTGTAAAGATCCATGTAGAACTCAGGGAACCTGAGATAAAGAGGAAGGTGAGAAAAGAAGTAGAGCATATTGCTCAAGGCCTAGGCATCTCAAAAGAGGCACTTGATGCCAGCCGGGAAAAGAGGAGAAAGGCTGAGGAAGAAAAGAAAAGTAAAGAAAGTGTTCCGGTTGAAACTTCCACCCGGACCAGATCATCAAAAAGATCTGCACCTCCCACAACCAAAAGTTCAAAACCGGAAGTCCAGGCATCCGGTAAAAGATCTAAGACAAAAGCCACAAGGGCTTATGAAAGCCAAAAGGATGAAGAGGAAACTGAGTCAGATGAAGGAGTAAAAGAAATAAAGAAGCAGAAGAAGAAAGGATCTGGTAAACCCTCCACAGGCCAAGACAAGGATGAAATGGTAGAGGTATTTGTTGAAAAGCCCACTCTGTCTCTAGAGAGTGTAATCAAGTCGGTTACGGTGGATGGAAACCTTCAACCAATGACTGAATTTTATGATGACTACAATGAGGCTGACCAAAAGATTCTGCAGGAAGCCACAATCAAGTATCTGAACATATACAATAAGGCTTTCATTGAGATCATATCTCTAATTCCTAAAAGCCTAGAAAAGGAATTAGAAATAAGAAAGAATAATGCTCATGCAAAAGATCTTGAGATCCGGGAGCAGATAGCTATTCAGCTATATCCTCAAATTGATCCCAAGACAATGAACATAATATTCAAAGACTGCAAAGATGAGTTCAGAAGTAAAGCCAGGATGAATCAACTCATGCTTGGTGAGACTGACAAGGTCACCAAAGAGACAGAAGAGATCCTCCGGAAGGCCTTCAAAAGGTTCAATCTTCCTGTTGTAGAGGACTTAGGTGCAGAAATAGCTGTGGACTTGGAACCCTCTGCTCCAGAAGAAGTGACCTATGAACAGGCTAGCATCTCTCCTCCGGTTTCCCCTACAGTCTCTGGATCCAAAGAAGAAGAGAAATTACAGGAGAAGGAAGCAGTGGTGAAAGATAAAGAGGTTGACAGTACCAAGGGTGCAGAGAAGACCATGACTGATAGTGGTAAGAATGTGGAAGGAGAGAAAATCCCAAAGGACAGTTCCAAGACTGCAGAAGAAAAGAAACATCTGTCTCCGGCAAGAGACACTGCACAAACTGTTCAACAATTTTTGAGCAAAGAAACAATAGAGATCGATGAACCGGAGCTACTACAAGGCCCATTCAACTTTGATTCCCTCTCTCCGGTGCAGACAATGAAGATAGCCTCATTTGCAAATGCTAAGGCAAATGAAAAGCTCCTAAAGTCTCATATGGAAGACTGTGAGTTGATAGAGGCTGCCTCCAGAGTGCTTGAGAAGATTATGCCATCGGTCCAGATAGATCCGGCAGCCTCCTCTTCTGGTAATCTCAAAACCTTAGTCAGCAGTGTTAGTACACATTTTGAATCTCTAGAAAAATCAGCTGAAGAAAAGGTCCGGAAGGAGTTTTTGGATAAAAGGTTCTCCGAGGTTCAGGGTTTGATCATTAATGATAGGAGAAACATGAACATTGGGATAAAGAGCTTAGAAAATGCTCTTAAGGATGGCGGTGAAATATACAAATTTTGTATCTCCTGGTCCAAGGTAACAGTGGACATTGAGAAGAAAATAAAAGCGCAAGAGGACACACTACTAAGCTTGTCTCAAAGTTTTGATCCTCTTTCTTCCTCTATAACAAATCAAGAATGTCAGACTATTGCAGTCTTGAGTGAAATCAAGAAACTGGAGAAGGAAAGGAAAAATAGAATAAGCAGGTTGAGTGAGCTCAAGGGGTTAATTGTCCCTAAGCTAGAGGCCATGCATGAGGCCATAGCAGAAGCTCAAATCACAGCCCAGACAAGTGATCCGAAAGATCTAAAAAGGGTAGATGCATTTGCATTTTTGTTGAGTGGTCACATTTCAATTTTGGATAGAATGAAGCAAAGTTGGGCTACAGAACTGATCCAACTGAAGACATCTTTTGCAGACATTCTTCAGTGTATGTGAGTATGTAAATATGCGGCTATGTATAGAAAATTTTTGAAAATTTTGGTGTGCGGACCCTACCCTTTGCCATTGATGTTAAAGGGGGAGTGAGGAGCAGTGAAAAATGAGGAATCCAACTAAGGGGGAGTTCCAGAAATTGTATATAAAGACAGAGCATCAGCAAAGGGGGAGCATAGTGTAAACACTTAGTCATTTTTCACTAAGTGTTGCCATCAATGCCAAAGGGGGAGATTGTTGGCAAGAGACAATATATGGATTCATGGTTGTTGTCATTGATGGCAACAAAGGTCATCCCACATATCCGCAAGTCATGGTGTGTCTCTACCGGAAGTCAGAATGAAGATTGTTGTGGTCCGGTGAACAAGAACAGAGCATGTGGCAAGGTCCGACAGATTGGTCCGGATCTCTCAGAGGAAGTGTCTTGGTGCAGTGCAGATTTGGGGAAGTCAAGAGGACTACCTTGAGTAGTATATTCCAAGGATTTAGCCTCCGGTGATGAACAAAAAAAAAGATATGAATAGTTGAGTACCGGATTCCTGAGAGACAGTGAGAACAGAGGAAGAACTGACTGACAGAGTATCAGACTATTTTTCAGATGTGTTACTGTTGATGGTAAAGGTTGTGAAGGCATGAATCATGTTTGGCCGACATGATTAATGATATCTACAAGTATATGCTTGATCCGCATTGCTTGGTGAGTAAGGATTCAGCCGACAGAACAGAGTTTGTAAGAAACTAGACTGTTCCAGATGCCGACTAGAAAGGTGATGAAATTACTTGTGCGGATATATATAGAGGATGGATTTAGTTGTGAAGATAGGAATTGTGTGAAGGTATATGCGAATAAGTGCAGAACAGAGCAGAAGTAGTAAGAAATATCCGGTATGTGAAAGGATAGCAGAATAAAGAACAGAGGAAAGATGAAGTGCAGCAGATCAGTGTACTGAGCCTAACCGGAACTGAACTCCAGCATATGTAGATGCTTCCAATCAGTTCAAGACTATGATTCTTATCACTTTGTAGACAGTGTGTCTCCTTGTAGGCAGTGGGCCTCTTTGTGAGCAGTGTGCTCAGGCAGTGAGCCCTAATTGGCAAGTGCCATTTTGTAATTCCTTATTCTTCTAACAGAGAATAATCTTTGGGTTAATCACCCCATGGTTTTCTCCCTTAACAGGGTTTCCACGTCAAAAATACTGTGTCATGTGTTTTTCATTTCATTTCATGGTAATGTTTGTTTGTTTGATTCAATGCTGCATTGATTAATAAGAAAGTTCAAAAGAAGAAATAATTAGGATAACTGATTCACCCCCCCTCTCAGTTATCAACATTTTTGGGTTGACAAGGAATTTGAAGGGTACTTGGTTTGGAAAATAGGGCTAATTGCCGCTTGATAGCAGTGGAACAGTCATTTTTGGAGGATACTTTTTAAAGTGACCTTAGATGGTTTCAAGATATGTCAAGTAACTCAATAAAGGGTATCTAGAACAATGATTAGTTTCTAGGTTGGTTAGTAATTTGCAAGTTAGGTTGAAAAAACCTCTAAAATAGGGTTATAAGGAGATGGAGGCAGTTGTAAAGGAACCCATGAAGTTTGAAGACCAAAACTTGATTTGTTTATTTTGCTGAATTGATTGTTGCTTTGCTACCTTGCTCTAAATCAGCAAGAAATAAATGTGAAGACATCTTTCCTTCATGTGACTTGGAGGATGAAATTTATAACAGCCTGATCACTACGTGGTTAAGGGTAAAGAAACTTTGGTTTGTAAGTTAAAGAAGTCTTTATATGGTTTAAAGCAATCTCCTAGGATGTTGTACTTGAAGTTTGATGCCTTTGTGTTTTCCATTGGATTCATGAGATCGAAATTAGATCATTGTGTGTATTACAAGTTTTACAATGATTGTATTCTCTTTATTGTATTGTATGTTGATGATATGCTACTGATTGTGAATGATAAGAATATGATTTTAGAATTGAAGTCTTAGTTTTTAGAATAGTTTGAAATGAAAAACTTAGGGGCAACTAGGTACATTCTAGGAATGGGTATTAGAAGAGACAGAGCAAAGAAAAAACTTTAATTAAAGTAGGGTAAGTATGTGAAGACCATGTTGGAGAGATTCAGCATGGGAGATTGTAGACCATTATGTGTTCCTGTTTCATTGGGGACAAAGTTATATGTTAATGATTGTCCAAAATCATTTTCTAATATGGAGGATATGAGCAGAGTAACTTATGCTAGTGCAGTTGGTAGTTTGATGTATGCTACAGTCTATTTAAGACCAAACATTTCCCAAGCAATGGCAGTCCTTAGTTAATTTACGGCTAAACCTGGATGGGTACATTGGGATGCAGTGAAGAGAGTGTTCATATATCTGAGGGGTACTTCCAAGTATTCCTTATGTTATCATGGTTATCCTACTAGACCTCAATATTCTATGAGTATTCATGGATTTGTGGATTCTGATTGGGCAGGTGGCATTGACAATAGGGGATCCACTAGTGCTTATGTGTTTACCATGTTTGGTGGTGCTATTAGTTGGATAAGTAAGCAAAAACATGTGGTTCCTTTGTCCACGATAGAAGCATAGTACATGGCAGAAACTCATGCTTGTAAGGAATCCATTTGACTTAAGAGGTTGTGTTAAGATGTTAGATTTGATGCAGGATAGATTATTGTCTCTTGTGATAGTCAGAGTCTGATTTTCTTAGCAAAGAATCCTACCTTCCATGCCAAAACAAAGCACATTGTTGTTTAGTTTCAGTTTGTTTGTGATATGGTAGAAGATGGGAAAGTGATGTTGGAGAAAGTAGACACTTTGAAGAATGTTGCGGATGCATTGACTAAACCTGTGGGCATAGATAAGTTCAGATGGTGTTTGGAGTCTAGGGGCCTCTTGTTCTCTAGCAATTAAATCTTGTCATTGTTTTGGCTCTTGCAAGGTGTTCAACAACTGGTAGAATGTTGGGAACTAAGGTGTCTCAACCTTTGCAAATTCCTAGCAATATTTATTTAATTGTGTATTTATTTATTGCCAAATTTTGTATTTACTTGAACATTCAATTTGGTCACTCAGTTTTGGTGGCATTGTGACATGTCATCCTACTTGGAATGTGACTTGGATGGCCAAGTCAAACTCACATGGATTTGGGCATCCCATTTGAGTTGGCACTAATATGTCATGTGTCGACGTCTTGTGGTATGTGGAAGAGGATATTCCATATGACAGAATCTAGGATGCGTAAGAGCCAAGTATAGAGATTCCCATGACAAATGAAGAGAAGTGTCAAAAAGTATCTTTGCATGTGGAGAAGGCATATTTGGGCGCCCAAGTTGGGCTATGACATGTTGTAAGAGAAATATGCTATTTTTAGTCATGTATGATGGATTTTCTTACAAAATTAAAAGTTGTCATGTTGCAGATTTTTATGACAACTGTAAGATATGTAAGAGCATCTGTCATTGCCTATTATTAGCCTTGGAGCACTCTAACTTGGGAAGTCAAATCTGCCATGTTATGACAAATGTAAGAGAGCTGAAAATGTGTTGGAAAAGTGTCATTTGACCAGGTAAATGGCCATGTGGCCAAGATGGACACCCATCTCTAGAGGATTCTCAATATTGCCTTGTAACTCTATAAAATACATTGTTTTGGATTTGTATTTTACATAGTGTTGATACTCATACTATTATGTTGCTGGAATTACTCTAGAAATGACATTCGAAGACTCTTGGAAAAATTTACATTACAAGTGTACTATAAACCACTATTGTTTCAATAATATGTTGTGTATGTTTTAGAGTGTGGGGTTTTTTATTTGAAAAGGTTTTCCCCATGATATATCTTGTGTCAATCTCTTATTTTATGTGTTTTTTTGTTGCTATAATATTTATGTTATGTGTTTAACATTGTTACAATTGCAAGGATTAAAAAGAATTTGCATACTATTCCCCTCATTATGTCGGTGTAGGAAGTGTGTTTTTCATACCTTTCTTCCTTTCATTTGGTGCCCAATTCTTTCTCACTGCAACTAATTATTATGCTTCTAAATTAACCAGATCTACAAAAAAAATTAAAATTATAAGGGCTTTAGAGAGTAAATAAAATAAAAAGTTAAGTGGGTCATCTTTGTATTTGATTCACAATCTTTCACCTTGGAGGATCTAATGAAACCATTGATCTACAATGCTATAACCATTATTTCACACAATTATAAATATCATAGATGCAAGATTCTAAGGAATTTCATGAAAATGACAAAGTAATTGCATAAAACTACTATATTGCATGCACAAGTATTATACAATATATGTAGACAATCAATAATTTATTAAGTTTCATGAAATGATCCAAGTTTAAGAAAAACAAATACAAAATACATCACCACCCTAAGTGGAGAACTAGCTTGCCATATGCTATGTGACAACTTTTAGTGCAAATACCACACCTTTGTTACCTTCTTGTCCTTATGCACTCAACAATTTTTTCCTTGATTCCTACCATCAAAATAAATGAAATACTCCTCCATTCATAGAGGTTTCCTTCAATTACATTTTACATTTTTTCCCAATTATTCTTGCATTTGAAATTTAGGAACACCTTTATAAGGTAGCACCTAATTTACAAGTTACAAGTTACATCTTTGTCATGGGAGAGATATGTCCTATTTAGACATCCTATAAAATAAATCCAAACTTAGCTCAAGAATAATTTCCTCTTTTAATCATATCAACTATACCTCATTATTCCCAGGTGTAAGAAAACATTATACAACTGTAGATAATCAATGTCTTCATCAAAAACTCATATCCTACCTTCTAATCTTCATGCTTTCTACATTTTCAATCCTATCTATTGCATTTTAGATCCAGAACAAAAAATATAGGCCTCATGGAAGGCTGAAATAGTCATGTATTTAGCTACAAATTCTGAAAAGGATCATTCATTCAATCTTTAATCAGTTACAAGACTTTCTTTCCTTTATTTTTCATCATTTTTGGCCCCAAATATGCATTTACGAAAGTAATATAGGTCTTATTTTAATTTATTCTAGCTCCTGGGGTTTATCTTCATACTCATTAACATCATATTGGCTCCATTTTGTGGGTACATCATTGATATGGGTCTAAAAATCAAGTTCCTTTATGGATGGGACAACAATATGTCTTTACATGGTCATATATCCATGACACTTTCAATTTGTTTTCACATGTTTCCAACTTGCTAGACCTATAAAAAATAATACCAAGGAACAAATTCATCATATAAATATCAGTTTAGTTATAAATCATTAAAATCTACCATTTTATATGACAAATCAATCAAGAATGTAGAAGTTGCCAAATTGTTACATCTTCTCAGTGTTGCAGTAACATGAACTTCATGATCCAAACCTTAGGATGTGGAAACTCTCCATAACTCCCTCTTCCTATGCATGTAATGCAAACTAAATGGATGTTCTTTACATTTTACCAACAACCCTACAAAGAAAACAATTGAATAAAATCCAATGAATGGTCATAGCTATTAAATATGAAATTTACTATTTTTCTCTCTTTTTTATTTTCTTTGTTTTCTTGAAATCCTGAAAACAAATAATTTTAACATGATTCCCTTGATGATCCTGACCTGAAAACACAAATAAATATAAGCATTATCATATATAAATTGCATTTGAAGGTTATACAAAAATATAAAAAAGATCGACAATAGTGTTGATCATAAAAAAATGAATTCCCTACCCTTTAATTGATGAATAAAAATTTCTTCACACAAATTCAGTCCATAAACTATTTAAAATCTTCATAATCATTAAGAGTAGAGCTTCTAGAATCATTGTGTATTGTTTTTCATGTCAACGTTCTGGATCATACTCAATGATCCATCCTCAGGACAAAAAGAAAGTGAAATAGAGATAAAAATGCAGAGAAGGTTGCATTAAAGGAGAGAGGGTTGGTGGCATGTAGGACCCTCTCTTCTTCCAATTTATCCATACTATTTATCTATTTCCTTCCTACATGCCACCAACCATCTCTCCTTTTATACAACCTTCTCTGTATTTTTATCTCGATTTCACTCTCTTCTTTTTGTCCTGAGGATAGATCATTGAGTATGATAAGAAATGTTGACAGAAAAAAAGAAATACACAGTGATTCCAGAAGCTCTACTCTTAATGATCATGGACTGTTGAAATATCATGTCTACAATCTTCATAATCTTCACACTTAGGATGGAATTAAAGCTTTCATGAAACCCAAGGAAGGAAATAGATAAATATAAATGAAAATAATGGTAGCCCATGCGATGAAACCTAGAAAAGCAACTATTTTCTTCTTCCTATGCAAGTATTTTTTAAAATAACCTTTTAAAAGGTAATTAATAGATGCAAATAGAAATATTCCATGCATGCACATGTAATATCTTGTAATGAGATGTTATACACTTTAAATTATTTTTTTAATGTCTCAAAAAATCATTGAAATTAAGTTAGCTAGAGTTATTTGTTCTTTTTTTGGATTTTTTTTTACTTTTTTCTTGTAGGCCATCAAATTTAACCTAAAAATAATATAAAATTAAGACCAAAGTGTTTTTCATTCTTTAATTTTTTAATTTTGGCATTCAAATATTATTTGAAGGAATTAAAGACTATTTTAAATTGTTTTAAGGTCCAAAAAGATGGTTTTAGTTAACTTAAACCTTTAGAAATGATAGCACTGGGATTTTGACTTTGAACAATCACCTCATTACAATATATAAAACCAATAAAATGATCTTAAAATATACTCAATGACACAAGATAACCAAGAGCAATTAGTTGAACCTAAATTAATCCAACTTGAGCCTTTATAACATTAGGTCATGGAGATGAGTGATTTTAAATTTGAAGTTCATTTAAACATGAACATTAGTACTAAACATTACATGCATGTACCCACCTTGCCACCCAAAATAAAAGTAACCTCACCAGTTAAGACATGAATATAGAGAGGTATAATTATTCTTGATAAATACAATAAAAAATCTTGATGCTCAAATCAAGCTGATTAACCAGGACCTAAAGCTCGCATAACAAGCTGAAATTTTGAAAAGGCTAGGAAACACACTCAAAAGATCATGTCAAAAGAGGTGGGTCCCTACTTTTCTAGATGTAAGGTATGACATGTTGTGTAGGTCACAATACTTCTACCTACTATAAACATGACATAATCCACTCACCAATTGTGGTGCTCCATTTTGGATGCATTATCTCCATTCAAAGATGCCTTATGACATGCCATAACATACATCATATTTTGGTCAACAAATGTAGCTCCCTCTTATAGATCTCTTATGTGTCATAGCATTTATAGGCTATAACGTTTGATCTAGGAAGCTGAGTGATGCTAGTTTTTAAAAATTCTATATCTTAAAGAGGTACACTTTATTGTTTAATCAAATTTATATGGTTAAGGCTACTTTTGACATTTTTGGGGACTGAAATTAACCTTTAGAGTCTCAAAAACTACATTTTTGTCTTCTATGTAATTAAAATTGCATTTTTTAACTTTTAACATTAGGATTAAATTTTAATACACATTTCCAAACATGAAGATGGATGATGTGGAGTCAATTATTGAGTACTTGAATTCATTTAACACTATTATAACCCTACTAATCTATTAGTGTGAATATAGAAGAACAAGATTGATGTACGGTCCTATTATAGTCTTTTCTAGACTCATGGGACAATATGGTCATGGTCATTGTAAGTACTACTTAAAATTATATGCTTAAATAGGTAGTGGCTTACTACTCATGTACGATCAAAGGAAAGGGCATTAAACATCCATGCCATGGGCCAACAATATGTTGGAATCATTTTCCATTATGCCAAAATCTTGAGCTCTCAACACTCACTACAAACACCAGACTTAACTCAGATCCACAGGAGGCTCACCCTGATGTCACAAATGCTGAGGTTAGCATTGAACACCTCACTGACAATGGGGCATCTCACTACTAACAATGCCCCCCTCAACGTAACCTGAGGGATTCAAACCCATGACCCATGGCTCTGATACCAATTGTTGGAATCATTTCCTGTTGTGCCAAAAGCTCAAGCTTTCAACACTCACTACAAACACAAGACTTAACCCAGATCCACTGGAGGCTCACTGCCATGTCACGAATCTCAAGGTTAGCATTGAACACCTCACTGACAAGGGGGCAGCTCACTACCAACACAATCTAGATTTATTAAGGTGATATGTAGCACCATTTAAGTGGTCTACATATTCCATAATAATTGAGTTATCAATCTACATAAAATTAAAATACATAGATCTCAAAAACGATGCATGTGTTGAGAGTGATTAATCCTATTTAATGGAAACTATTAAATTGGAGTTAGAGTTAGACCATGTGGCATACTACACCCACAATCATATAAAAACTTAGTATAAGTTATTTTAGGTCAATTGTCAATATCGGGTTATGAGAACATGATAGCACAATTGTGTGATGTTTATGGAAATAGGGATGAATCATAACATTGACTCTAGTTTGGGACATGTATGCATTGTGGATATATAGTTATCCTAGACAAATATCTTTGTGCAAATGATACAGATCAAAGGGTAAAAGGTGGGGGGAATATGGAACAAAATAAACACACATATAAAGAGAAAGTTATGTACATACAAGCATAAGACTCAAAAAGTAACTAGGAGAACTAAAACAAAGACCTAAAAAAGTGAAATAAAATACTAAGGTTAAAAATGTATAACTAATGTTGTTATGAAAGATATTAAATGTGTAACACATGCAAATAACATGATATTTACCTATTGTAGGTTGGATAAGATACAAGGAGATTTTATGGCACATGGATATGGAAAAATTGGGCCATATTTTCTACTATTATCAAACACCACCTAGATAAATGATATACTCACACTTGGCATGTACTAAAGGAATCTATACATGGCTACAACATAAAGTATGACTAATACCCAAGCATAGGTATGCCATCAAATTTGGATGAATAATAATTATTTCCAATTATCAATGCTATAGTCACCATGAAACCCACAACCACAAGAAATGAACCATTCCCTAAATTAATTTCACACATATGCATCCCTAAGGAAAAATATGATGATTTATAAATAGATTGGTTAGTACAAACTTCAAGGCACATGTTTAAACAAGGACTATTTTCATTCATGAATACAACATAATCATACTTACAAGTCTCCTAATTTGATTCTGGGATGAAAGAAAATGCTTCAAACTCACATGCTCTAGAGAAATGTACCTAATCAAAATTGGGGTTTGGATAGAGAAGAATATCTTCATGGAAGTTGCATTGAGAAAATTCTAAATAAAGTGTGTCTATGTAGTTGTTTGCATCATTCATACTTTTAAGTTTACCAAAATGATCCAGAAAATATATTCAAATTTAGGTGTGTCGTGCCCTTCTTCAAGAAAAGGAAGATTTAACCCTCATCAAAGTGGAAGGTTGACAAGTCATTTATACAAACATCCAAGTTAGTAATAGTTTGTTGGCATATATGCATTGTCATTACTAGGGGTAATATCCTCTTTGAAACATGATTCACAAGCATAATTTAAGTTACAAGTGAAACCATTGACATACATATCAGCTAGAGGCACCTCATGGGAAGAACCATGGTCTTTAAATTTCTTGTTTTAAGTTCTTCAGAAAAATACACTAGAATAAAATCATAACATCAAACAAGTTGCTCTATAGATTCTTTCTCATCTTCCCATTAATACATATTTAAGTCCCATTAAAACCACCTTGGTCTAGTTGCAATACCCTCCCTTCCTTAAAATCTTGCCTATGTCATGATAGTCATCCTAGTTATAGAAAGTATTCACACGTGATTGCAATGATAATAAAAAACTAAAGTCACTAAGCTCATGATTGTTGACACAAGTATAAACATCTAAATTATAAAATGGATTCATAGCCACACTAAGGCCACTAGTAAAGAATGTGTTTTGGGGCTCATTTCTTGAGATATGTTAGTCATCCATCTCCACTTGAGTTCTTACAATTACACAGTTACCAATATGCTCATTCTCAACTATGAATTCCCCAACCTCATCCTTAGGTGCATAAATACTTCAAAAAAAACCTCTATTACTATCACAATCTCCAAACATGAGATTACATTAAGTAAATAGCCATGTTCATGTTGTTTCAACTATTTTTTAAATGTACAGTCTTAGCAATATTAGTCACATGAACTAATTCATTAAACTAAATATAGATACACACAATTTCTTCTTTACAACCACAAATATTACTAGATGCAACCATACATGATTTGGCTTCCACATTTCACTCACTTTTAACATGGCCTTCATGAACATCCTAAACATTAAACACATCCTCAAGAGTGAGATCAAAAGATACAAGTTAGAATCTATGTCCTCACTTTGGTCAACACAACAACTCATGGACATAGAGTTACCTACATTATCTTCACATGAACAAGAACATGCAAGATAGCCACCATTAGTAACATCAAACTCAAAGGTATGAAAATGTAGAAGCACATTACACATATACCTATGTTATTTTTCCTCTAACTCACCCTCAACAGGTTATGCATTTATACTATCTTCATTACAAGCCTCACTAATAAAAGATGTATCCTCAATATAGTTATGTTAAATAAATGACCTATTAGTACTAACAATTGATGATACAGTACTACTCACATAGACATGCATCGTCACTTTAATAATCTCAACCTATATGAACAGATACTCTATACTTTTATCTTGAAACTCTTTTAGAACCATGCTTGAACAAGGACAAAAAACTTCACAAAATAAGCCACCACAAATTGAAGTTTCAAGCTTGTGTCTCTACGAGAGACAAGAAAATGTATCTACAAACTAGTTGTTAAAAACTAAGGTTGGCTCACCTTCTTTCCTAATAATGTTTCTTAGTTCTTGGACAAGTGAGGCAGGGTCAATGATATTTGTGTAGTTCTCACCAAAGGCTAAGATAAGAAATTTCCAAGAAGAATATGTGGACCCAAGTAACACTTAACCATTTCCTTGCATTCTAACATGAAGACCTAACAAAGAATCTCATTCACATGTCTTCTTTATAAAACTAAAACTCTTCCCTAAAATCAACAAATGCTTGCACATCAAAATCCCCTTGTACATTCTCTTGGCCATCAACCGTAGTAATCTACTTATAAACTTCTCTAGGAATGAGATCTAAGTTATTAGTTGGCCAAGAAAATACAGTTTTTTTTTTCTATTGGCCAGGGAGATATAGAGAGTATTAACATATCAAGAGACTATGGGTACAAGATAGGGCTTTAAATGTAACACATTAAGCTCAAGAATTTATATAGGACTCTTCAAAGTTCATTAAGTTCTTGCATTTATGCTTCTAAACTTTTGTGAGGCATTATAGATGGCATTACAGGCTTCTCCTTTTCAGTCTTCGATCATAATATATCAAATTCAAGCATTTTTATTTGGCATTGAAAGTGTACAAGTTTTTCATATATTCTTCTAGGATTTGGGAAGTGCTCGAAGAAAATACACAACTATCTGAAAAATAAGAGGATATGTCACTCCAATATTTGGATTGGTAATCTCGATAACAACTATCTCTGTGACTCATAGGAAGATGTAATGAAAGAATAGACCTAGGATAATTATTAATCTCTATACGAAAAACCCATGTTTTACAATTTTACATGTTTAGGACTAAACTTTGCTTTTGTGGAAGTATGTTTTCTTTCTGTAGAAGAATCTTTGTCGCATCAAGAAAGAAAGAAGAGATTTATGTACCATGGATCTACAACAATCTTCAACAATCTTAGCTTCTAAATAAGACGAAACACTACAAATCTTAGCTCTAGCAAGGACCCGTTTGTTTTCTGAAGACAGCCCACTTTTGCCATGCTCTACTACTTTTCTTATAGAAATATTTAAAATTCTATATAATCAACTGACAGAGGTAAGAATATAATTCTAGAGTTTTCTCTTCCTCACAATTTATAGATATAGAGATAGGTTCAGCGAGCATTTAGTGGGCAGCTTGAAACATTTCCTCTGTTATACGGTTCAATTAATCCGTAACTTAATCATTAAAGCGGGAAGTACAGCTTCTTGCTGTATTGAAAACTAATGTGACTTCAGTTTTATAAATTTTTTAGAATACGCGTCTGCCAATGAGCCCAGCTTCGTAAATTTTTTTCTCAAAATATTTAGTAAATGCTTCTGAGCATATGAAGATTTTTTTTAATGCAAAATGTTAAAATATGTATTTGACAATAGAAATAGAAATATTTTGTTCCGAATATATGATTGCTACACAATTATTTACTCTGGTATATGCTGAGGTTGAATTTCCTGTCATGCATTTCCAAGTCTGGGTTTATAAGTGTATTTTTGTGTTTCCAAATTATGTAGGAAAACAATTATCAAAGTTTCTGGACTTGTGATTTAATGACTAGTCATGGTTCTCAGTCATTAATAACTATTCTGAAATATTATCCATTTCAACAATTAAAAAGTAATTTTGATTAATAAAAATAGAACAAATATTTATCATTTT
This sequence comes from Cunninghamia lanceolata, assembly GCA_027924645.1. Lineage (NCBI taxonomy): Eukaryota > Viridiplantae > Streptophyta > Pinopsida > Cupressales > Cupressaceae > Cunninghamia > Cunninghamia lanceolata. The sequence goes on along the minus strand of BSBN01000388.1, from coordinate 10,612,877 downwards.
TGATGTAAATGACCTGTAAAATTACTATTGTTCAACAATTGAAATGAATGATATTTAAGTAGTGATTAATAAACAGTAATAAACCTAAACCACCGGCAATCAAGCATTATTCTATATTATTATTATGTTAAAGCTGATGGGAAGTATTACATAGCAACCGTACATTTTCAGCAAGGCCCATGGCCAAAGCCCACTCTGTTGTTTACATTGTCAAAAGCCACTGTAAGACCCTGTTGCTGGACATTCCCAATGATGTTCACAGAGTCATTTTCAGAGGGTAAAAAGGGGAAGCATACCCGATTCTCCTCAACTTGAAGCAGAGTTCCCACAGCGGGGACATCGAGGTTGGTATTGCCTTTGAAATGAAGAGTAAGAGTGGGAATTTTCACAGATGTTATGCTGGATAACTCATAGCACGGTTGAAACACTCCAAATGGCGGGGCAGGCTTAACAGCTGGCGCGTAGGTCTTCATCTTTTGCTCAAAGGAAGCTCTAAGGGCATTGTAGACAGGATTCACTAGTTGGGTTACCATTACTGCAGTGTGAATGTATGTGATTGGTGGTAGAGCACCAGGAACCTGCATGTTCACACCTAAGCGTTCGCCTCCCACGCTGATACCTTCCAGTCCCAAGAGGTATGCACTCGAAGAAAATTGGGGCTCTTTTTGCATAGGGGTGAAGGCTTTCACAGAGGAGGGAATGGAGCCCGTCCCTAACCTAAGAGAGCCTGTTGCGCGCACAGACAGGTAATTGGGAAGACAGTAAGAGAACTGTCCACCCAATTTCTGGGAAACTAGGGAAAGGGGATCCCTGCCTAACCCCAAACGGCCGGAAGTTCCATCCTCCCTGGGTACGCTGAAGCCATGAGCGCATCCCATGTATATTTCCTTGAATGTATTGGAACCCACCTGCAGCGTCTCTGTGATGTAATCTCCCTCAGATCCTTGGGCGAAAGCAGAAATGTCCTTGTAAGTGCAAATACCCCACTTGTCACACTTTGCCTCAAAGTCCTTGGGATCTGAACCCAGGGGTGGACATTTTGAGAGCTTACAAGCGACTGACCTAAACGAGGAGGATTGCTTGGGGACATACATGGGGAGTTTCACTTTAGAACTACAACCCTTGCAGGGGTTGCATTGAATCCACGAGAGGGAGTTAAGCGTATCAATTCCCATCAGTTGTTGCCGAGCTGGTGTACCAATCGAAACTGCTACAGTATATTCTGGCCCTTCCATTTCGCTCCCAGATGTAACGGGAATGCTGAAGGCAGTAGTCCTTAAAGGAGAGGATGTGGCATTGTTATTTTTAGGAACATGGGAAAGCATGCGATTGACAAGATACTTATCCCTTTCCAGCCCTTTCATCAACGTATCCCTCCAACTTGAACTGGAGGATGCATTGAGATGAGTAATGACCAGATCTGCCCCTTCTCTTCCTTGCTCTTGGAATGTCACTACCTCGCTTGGGCTCCTACTCGAGGCATTATAATCGCTTTCCTCTTCAATAAGAAATGTATCCACGCCAACTATGTAGTATTTTTCTTCTGTAGAACCGCATTCGCAGGTGGGAGATTGGAGAAAACAATAAACGAAAAAGCACAGAGAAAAAAGGAAAGCTTGCTTATTCATCGCCATTGTTTACAGATAGGTGAATCGATCGTTGTGTTTGGACAATAGATTGTTGGCTTTAAATAGGTTTGATAACGACGAAACTATTAAATGTAGGTGGCAGAGAGTATTAATTAATTGGACGTAGGTCGTTGCATTGGGATTGATCTTTCACCTTAAGATAAGGAAATAATGGAATAATAAATTTAAAAAATTGTGGGAATACGTGTAGAAATAGATGAGAAAGTTGGATGTATGACAGTGTGTAGATATGGGGATATGAAATAGATGAGAAAGTTGGATGTATAAGGAAATAATGGAATAATAAATTTAAAAAATTGTGGGAATACGTGTAGAAATAGATGAGAAAGTTGGATGTATGATAGTGTGTAGATATGGGAATATGAAAAGAAGCTTAGTATCACACAAGATTCTAAGGTTTGTATAACTTAGAATATTTTAGAAATTATGTATTGTTATTTAAATTACAATAAAAATTAAATGAATTGAAGTTGTATTTATTTTTAATTTATGGTAAATGTGAAAAATAACTACCACAATGTCATGTTTTAACTATACTACACCATGAACGGTATGGAAACATAACTTTTAATTTTTAATTAAGAAATATTTAATTTTTATCTCATTGTTTACTTTATTTTCCTTTGAACAATTTATTTGTTAAAAATGCACCATTCATTCTTTCTATGTTTTTACTTTGGAAAGCTATTTAATTTTAATCACATTGTTTATTTTATTTTAAGACAGATGTATTTACAATATTATATATGAAAACCTATAAAGAAAGAATTATAATTTAATGTAAAATAAAATTATAACCTTTATATTATATACATAAACCCCTCTTTTTATAATACAAACATACATACATTATATATAAATAAGTCTTAAATAAAATAAATTTATATATATACACAAAAATTTCTATATTATATATAAAGCCACCTATGTGGTGAAGCCCTTAGGAGAACAAAGATCCTTCAACTCATAAGGAGATGAATGATAACTTCAAACTTGCAACAACACACACAATGACAACACAAATCTACTCTATAAACACAGTGAATGCTTTGAATGCTCTTTCCTCCAAGATCATAAGTTGGCTATCACTTTTTTACTTCAAAATGTATTCAAAAACTCAGTTATCTATGCTTTCTTGCTAACATTCATCAAATTATACCACAAGAGCTGACAAGGAGAAACCATTTGAAAGGTCCCAGACATGCCACTAATTTATCCCGACCAATTAGGGAGGACTCAGGAAGTTAGTGCATAAATCCAAGGGCCCCTTTTTAGTTTGGGTTAAGATTAGTGAAGGGCCGAAGGTCCCAAATTTACATGGGTGTCAAGCAATGTTCCTCAAGATGATCAATTATAATGCATAATGTAATAAATGGGACCTAGGAGCTAAACAAGGAGGTAAAATGGCAAGTGGTCATTTTTCACTCCATAACATTTAGCCCCCACATTAATGTCTATACAATCTTATGATCAGTACATGCATTAAAGTACAATCAAAACAAATAAAAAATATGAAGAACTAAAGAAAAAGGCGCACCCTAAGATTGAAAAAACTATATCTAGCCCCCAATCTTTGGCAAGCATAAGAAGACACATTAGAGTCACACAAAACATGAAGAAGACAATAAAGAAGCATGTAATACACAGAGAAGTCATGTAATGCATGAAGAAGGCATGAGCACAACCATGTGTTGATGCATAAATCTGTGGGTCTAATCCAGCAACAACATGGGAAGTTTCTGAGATGTGGGAATGCTTCTCAGAAATAACCTCTAGGTTTTAAGGAAGCTAGCTCTTCTGTTCTTCAATGGGGGGTTTTAGAAAAGGTTAGAGAGAAAACTGGATTGTAGAAAACAAATGCCTAATCTATGGCAATCTACCAGATTTGAAACAATTAGTTGCACATTGTTAATTTTGAACGATGAACTGGAATTAAAGAGCATGAATGCATGATTAAGACTCAGTTTAAGAAACATATTAAACAGAGGCAGAGAAATAGACAAATTAAAAGAGAGAAACAGAGATATCCAAGTATGCACAGAACACCATCTAATTATTTGAATAACCAGTTACAGAGGCAAAGGTTACTGCACAAAATGATTGTTACACTCTCATAAAGAAATAATTGCAAAGGCGAAAAGAAAGAAAATCTATATCTGCTGCTGCATAAAATCTCCATTTGATAAAACTTGTAGAACTTTGAATGTGTATGAAGAACTCCTAGCTGTGTCAGGAACTGCCCATTTATAGCTTGAAAGACTCAACAAAATCTCAACGGCCTTTGCCAATCTTTTCAACTAAATCTGCAAAATCTGGCACAAATCTAACTGCAACTATATTAATAACTGAACTGTTGTTTCTATTTTTCCTATAGCTGAAAAATATCTCTGTGGCATGAAGAAAATCACTTGCCACCACCGCTTCCTACTTCATGTAGCTCACCATTTGATACATGTAGCTTGCCGTGAAAAGAACTTGGCTGTGTAAACTTTAGGCTTTCATATCCTTATATCTCCCGTGAGAATCTATCTATAATATATTTAATGAGCCTTATAAAGCCTTAGCTTTATTAGCTGGGACCCACCATTTTAAAATGAGAGGCTATATAAAATATTCTCTTTAAAACTTACCTCTCCCGTAAGCTTAGAATGTGAGAAACTTATATTTAATAAGTTTTACGTATTAAAGGGAGGGCCCACATCATTCATTTCATTAATAAAAGACTCTTCTCTTATAAAATCCTATAACATTTGCATTTAATTAAATGAAGTGAAGCATTTGTATCTTCTGTGCATAGACTCCACCACGTGGCTCCTTCTGCATCATTCTTGATTTCCTTTCTACCACTGCAGCCACGTGCTCACCTTCGCATGAATCTGAGTTACTTTCTTCATTGTCGCGGGTGCCAACAAGTGTCACTCTCCATAGTTTCTTTTTATCTCTCCTACAACTAACATGTGGCTTTTCTCGCATCAATTTCTTAAGCTCTCGTAGCTTGCCTTAAAAGAAATAAAGCATAGCTTTATTAATTTTTATAAAATGAAACAAAATATTTATCTGTGTCGGGCTGCTACACATGGTGGCTTCCGCTTAACTTCCAAGCTGCTCTCCTTTTATTCCGTTGCTGACAAGTGGCTTTCTTTGCACTCATCTTTATTTTCTTTATATCATTGCATATCTTTAACTATTTTAATTTGGAAGTGGTACCACTGTATTTGACAATATGCCTACAAACTTTTAGAAAGGCCGAGCCCCTCTCTACTTTACTTTTTGTTTATCCGTATCTCTATCTTAAGCAATAGTGTCATTTTGGCATATAGATCCTGCCACTTCTTTTGGTTTTGCAAATACCTTTTGTTATGATTGAATGCTTTTGTTTCACAAGCATGCCTATAAAGATTCCATTACCTAACCACAATCATGTGTTTTGAAATGGTGTAAAAATTTTATCACCACCATGCAATACAAAAGGCATACACAAGGAGAAGACACAATTTTACAACTAAATAACCCTAACTAGGTGATGTGGGGAGCTCATCGCTACGTGCCACCATTAAAAGAATGTAAAACATGTAGCATTGGGAGATCTCATCCCTACACACCACCACTGAAACATGCAAAACACGTAAGGAAAACACATGAAAAACACATTGAATACACGAGCACCATAAAGTATGCCATATACATACTATACCTCTTATACACAGCAAGCACAGTTGATGGTGAGCATCTCATCACTATGCTCTACCATCTAAAACATGCTAGACACACCTGATAGTTGATCTATGCCACCACAACTACAAAAGACATGCTTAAGGGTGAACAACTCAAGATCCAACCCTGTATCACATGGAGGAATTTTTAAAAGGATGTACAACTGCTCAAGGGAAGACACAATCCTACCTCCCACTGCATCATGTAGACACCTTGCGGTGAAAAGGAAGCATGTGCATAAACAATACAACCTCACCTGCATTGTGAAGATGACTTATGATGAAAAGGAGGTATTGCAACACACAAAACAAAGTACAAAACTCTTCTTGCATTGCAAAGACAGCTTATGGTTAAAAGGAAATATAAGCCATACACATTATTAGTATGTCTGAAATAATCAAGTATAATATACTGCCACCTTAAAGGGGTTGATCTCACTTTTTGGTAGCAAGAATGTTTAAGGTAACATTGGAAAGATGCCAGGGAACAAGAGTGTTTGCAAAGCCTTGTCCCCAAGGTGACATGTGCTTACAATCAGGAAATATTCCCAGCAATCACACATGTTAGTATCATATCCTAACCATCAATACTATTCATGTACAAAAATAAAGTTACATACCACATAAACATACCAAGTCTATAATTATAGGTTCAGAACTGAGTATAGACATGAGGTTATGCTTTAGGTATCTCAGAACCAAGTGAAGCACAAGGTGGGGAACAAAACATATCAAAGTGCCTAGAAGCTCAGATTTAGAGCATTGCAAAGGATTGTTACAAGAATCTTCACAACACAAAACATGATCACATCACAATAAAAAAGTGATTCTACTAGTAAAGCATTAGTAAAAAATTACCCTCAGCTTCATATATGGATTGAGTCCATTTTTATTCTTGTTGTAGGGACACTTGATCCTTATCAGTGTATATTTGTTATCATCGTCCACCAGGTAGTAGATCCACTAGTACAATGATAGAATGAAGTCATGAAAAATGAGAGAGGAGACAAAAGTGACATAGGGCCACAATGTGTAACGATGCCCCCAAATCATCCTTCACAACATTATGCCCCAAAGGCACAACACACAACAAATTGTAATAAGAGAATTATAGAAGAATAAAGAAAGAAATAGAAGGAATGTCACAATGGAGGTAGTCTCCATGTATCCTTGATCTTACAAGAGTATCAAGGGTCATTCAAGGAGACCTAGACAAATAGTTAACACAACACGAGGGAACACAACACAACACTATTAACATATATATCTAGGAGTAGGCTTCCCTTGAGAGAATTGGAAGAGGTGCTAAATTGAGTGTGGCTAAATGACAAAGGGATACTTAACTGTAGTCGTATGGTGCTTGATTCTTCTAATGCTTCTTTTGTTGAAAACTTTTCTAATGGGATATTTCTTGGCAAACAATCTATGTCTATCATCTCAAGACATATCACATTGAGTGTTGCACTTGTTGATATTGCATTAACATTAAGAGTAGGACAATGGTAGGATTTGGTGGGATTCAAAGGATGGTATCCAATACCAACCAAATATCTATGTGTAACAACTTCTAAGGGTACTTTTATTCCTTGTTTTATACCACAAGCATTTGTTGCAAGTATGTGCCTAATCAGTGTTGTCATTGATGTCAACATATCTGTGTTGTCATTAGTGTGAACTGTTCTCTTATATTGTTTCTTTCTTGTCATGAGTGAGATGCATTATAGTTACCTATGTAAGTGATCTTGATGTTGAGGATATTGATAAAATTAGCCCCTCCTGTGGAAACAATGTGTTACAGTGGAAATAATATATTAGACTCTGAAGAATAGTCTTGAAGATAGCTCTGCATTTCCTATAGAATGAATAACTTTTCTTGTAGATTGAAAGTTATTTAGAAGTCTATCTGAAGAGGTTATATTCCAGGTTTGAGCCTCTCGCATGAATATTTGAGTGAGTTGTGTTTACCAGAGTAAAACCTACTTTTTCTATGTATTCAGTTGTAACAGGGACAAAGTATTCTGCTCCACATTCTTGTGCATTGAAGTATTTTTGTCTGGGGTTATATAGTTATGTCTAAGATGATGTTAATTTATTTTAACTTCAATGGTTCATGATCTACTGGTCCTCAAGTGATCTTTTACTTATGACATTGGCTGATAGTGTTGTTCTTGTGCTTCGGTTTGAAGAATATGATGGGTAAAGTGATTGGGTATTGTCCAGATGTTTCTGATGATTATAATGCGTTTGTGGATGTCTTTTGATCATGTTCCTACCATCAAATTGGTCCATAGAGAGAAATTTGGATAACGGTTGAAGAATGCTCTTAGAAGACCTAATGTTCTTACTAGTCTTGGTTGACTTGGTCGATTTCATTAATTAGAGAGAAGCTTTGAAGATTGTAGAGGTGTGATGTGATGTGGAAGATTTCATTTGAGTCTGGGCTAAGGAACAATGTGATCTGCATACATCTTTACATATTTTCCTTGATTTTTTATTAGGTTTAGAACTACTTTATGTATGATTGTAATATTGACCTTGGAGATTGATCCAATGGTTGATGAATGTAAAGCCAATGTTGATGTACATTCTGAGGTTGATGAATTGTATAAAAGCATGTAATATAGTTGCAAAAAATTGTGTTTGTTGCAAAGATGAAAAGATAAGTGTGAAGGTGTGAAAGAGTAGAGTAGAGAAGTTATATTGGGCTTCAATGGAACTGAACCCTAGCATGGTGTAAGGCCCTGTATCTCCACTGATGTAGGACCCCGCCTTGGTACCATTGTTACGATGGGAAGTGATGCTATGATACTATGATGAGACTTTGTACATTTGACTTTAATGTTAATTAGGCTATGACTATGATGCACATACTATTTTGGACATATGATGTAAGCTTGGATCATGGTTGATACATATTTAAGCATATACATCTATCCTCATTAGATCTATATGACGCTTTCAGTATTATGGTCCATACATTATACTTGTGGATTATACCATTCATTGATGTGTAGCATTGTAGTATTCCATGAGATATGCCATGTAGTACTATTGCATATTGATTATTGTTATTTAGATTCTAGATAGATTATTGTGTCCATGTAAGGTCCTCCTCGGTACCCGCCATTATGATGGAAGTGATTTTACATTTTTCTACTATAGTTCTATAATGAGACATTTTATGTTAATTTTTCTAGACATCTGATCATGGCTATGTGTTATAGACTAGTTTGAGACATATGATTTTGATTAAGACCATGATTGATACATATTTTATATATGAATATCCTCATTTGATTTTACATGATGTTGTTTAGACTATGTATTGTATCTTATTTTAGTAGACTAGGTGTTTGTTGAGATGTGGTATTATATAATTCTTTGGATTATGCTGCTAGGATTCTTGTTGAGATGTGGCATTATATAATTCTTTGGATTATGCTGTGAGGTAATTTTGATCAATAAAAATAGGACAAATATTTATCATTTTTTATGTAGATGACCTATAAAATTATTATTACTTATTTAATAATTGAAATGAATGATATTTAAGTAGAGTGATTACTAAATAGTAATAAACCAAAACCACTAGCAATCAAACATTATTCCATATTATTATTTTTTAAAACATGATGGGAAGTATTACATTGCAACTGTACATTTTTAGCAAGGCCCATCACCAAAGCCTACTCTGTTGTTTACATTATCGAAAGCGACTGTAAGACCCTGTTGTTGTACATTCCCAATGATGTTCACAATGTCATTTTTAGAGGGTAGAAAGGGGAAGCATACCTGATTCTCTTCAACTTGAAGCAGAGTTACCATAGCAGGGACATCAAGGTTGGTATTGCATTTGAAATGAAGAGTAATAGTGGGAATTCTCACATATGTTATGCTGGACAACTGGTAGCACAGTTGAAACACTCCAAATGGTCGGGTAGGCTTAATCATTGGCACGCAGGTCTTCATCTTTTTCTCAAAGGAAGCTCTAAGGGCATTGTAGACATGATTCACTAATTGGGTTACCATTATTGTAGTGTGAATGTATATGATTTGTGGTTGAGCACCAGGAACTTGCATGTTCACACCTAAGCATTCACCTCCCACGCTGATACCTTTCAGTCCCAAGAGGTATGCACTCAAAGAAAATTGGGGCTCTTTTTGCATTGGGGTAAAGGCTTTCACACAGGAGAGAATGGAGCTCATCCCTAACCTAAGATAACCTATTGCGCTCACCTACAGGTAATTGGGAAGATAGTAAGAGAACTATCCACCTAACTTCTGGGAAACTAGGTAAAGGGGATTCCTATCTAACCCGAAATGCCCAGAAGTTCCATCCTCCCTAGGTATACTGAAGCCATGAACACATCCCATGTATATTTCGTTGAATGTATTGGAACCCACCTGTAGTATCTCTATGATATAATCTCCCTCAAATCCTTCGATCAAAGTAGAAATGTCATTGTAAGTGCAAATAATGAAGTAGATGGAGAGAATGAAGTCAAAAAAATAATATATATGTTTGGAAGTGTGTTGTATGGAGTTGTGTGAGTCACCCTTCATGAATTGTGTGATGTGATGTCTTAATGTCACCCCTATTGAGGGTATTTCCTTATGGTCATTTAGGAGTATAGTTCCTCTTCTTCCCCAATTAAACCACATTGGTTGGTTCATGTCATAAACCCTTTTTCTTCCTATTGTTCCATGGATTGAGGATGGACCCTAATGTGCCCTGAGCCTATAATCATTTTCAGTTACAGACTCTTGGTAGTTCACATTGATATCGTCATGGATTTCTAGAATTTAGGGAAGCTACCATAAGTTATGTGATACTAGTACTACATTAGATTTTGAGGTTTAAGGTTGGATGCACATAAAAAAGATTGGTAACTTCAAATATGCATGTGAAATTACCTAAAATGGCAGATATGCATGTGAAATTTTGACAATTGTCAGATTTTGCCATTTTAGGTAATTTCACGTGCATATCTTTGAGAGTCCATTTTTTTCCAAAAACTTCCTAAAACTAAGGTAGGACAAATTACCAACTAACATCCTAAATTTGAAACATGAGTTTCAATTTATTAACAAAAACAAGTTTTAAAAAACTAGGAAAAAACACTAAATTGCCATTTTGAGGGCCAAGATGAAAGTTTCATGCCTTGAAAATGTGCCAAAATGGGGACCAACCCACTAGGGTCAGCTAGGAATCCACATGCCACCTCATAATGCATCCACCTATTAAATTTCAGCCCAAACGGACATCTGAGTCAAAAGTTATGACCTCCAGAAGTCCCTACATCACTACCAAATTCTCCCAACTGTCTTCAACATAATATGACAAGTAATATAGTTGGGATAGGAGAATAATGGTAGATAGATTAAAAGCCCCTTTTAAATTAAGTTTCTACCACTCGGGCAACGGGAGTTTCATTGCTACTCTCTAGCGACGAAAAATTCTTTGCTAATCTTTGACTTACATGGTGACAGGGGCTTACAAAATTTAGAAGACAAGGAATCCTCTCTAATTAACAAGGAAATGCAACAAAACCAAAACAACAAAAGGAAAATAAGACCAAAATTGATAGTAGCATGATGCCCCTACATAAAAAATACATTGTTTTGGAGTTATAGTTACATAGTGTTGATACAGGTACTGTTATGCTACCAGAATTACTCTAGAAATGATATTTGAAGACTCTTGGAAGAACTTGCATTGCAATTGTATTGAAAACTTCTATTGTTTTGATATTAAATTATGCATGTTTTAAGGTGTGGGGTTTTTTACCTGAAAAGGTTTTCCCCACGATATATCTTGCGTTAATCTCTTATTTTATGTGTTGTGTTGTTTTAATATATATGTTATGTGTTTAACATTGCTACAATTGTAAGGATTAAAAAGAATTTGCATACTATTTTCCTCCTTAGGTTGGTGTAGGAAGTGCGTTTCACGTACCTTGCTTCCTTTCAGTTGGGGTCAAAGCTTGATCAACTTTGATCCTAGTTGTTGGGTAGGGGTTTTCTGAGCTAATCTTCATTTGAGTGGAAGTTTGTGAAAAGTATTCTACAATTTTATTGTAGGGAAAACAATGCAGCTATATCCAGAAGAATAGGATTGGAAAAGTTTAATGGCAACAATTTTGAGTTGTGGAAACTCAAAATGGAAGACATGCTTGTTGATAGAGCTCTATGGGAAACAATTTCTGGCATAAAGCTAATGGCAATGCCTCAATATGAATCAAATCACAAAGATCGTAAAGCCAAGGGTCTTGTGAGGCTCTATTTAGCTAATTCCATCCTATTGAATGTTCATGAAGAGAAGAGCACGAAAGAGCTATGGAAGAAACTTGGTGATGTTTATTGGTCAAATCCCTGGTAAACAAGTTACTCCTGAGAAAGAAGCTATATTCTTTGAGGATGGAAGATGGAGGATTGGTTACAGATCACCTGAATGCTTTTAATATGCTGATTGAGCAGTTGACATCTGTTGGTGTAAATATGGAGGAGGATCATTGCATGACCTTGCTTTGTTCTTTGTTAGACTCATGGGACCACCTTGTTATGGCCATTGGGAGTACTACAACATCCCTCAAGATGGACGAAGTGGTGTCTTCATTGTTATCTGAAGAGATGAAGAGAAAGTCTTCTAAATCAGTAAAGGAGGCTCTTGCAATTCATGGTAGACCCAAAATGAAAGGGAAAAAGAAAGATAAGAAAGATAAAAGAGGTAAATCCAAATCTTCTGGGAGATCCAAATCTCCTAGAAAGTCCAAGGAAGTATGTTGGAACTGTGGAAAAACTGGGCACTTCCGAAAGGAGTTCAAGGAGGAGAAGAAAAAAAGAACACCTCCTATTCAGATTCTTATAAATCTCAAGATGATGGTGATTCTTTTATTTCTGCCTTGGCCACTCATGCATCAGAAGATGTGTGGCTTATTGACTCTGGTGCTTCCTTCCACATGACCTCACATCGAGGTTGGTTCACAAAGTATGAAGAGTTTGATTGTGGGAAGGTATACCTAGGTGATGACTCTCACCTAAATATAGGTTGGTGTTGAAGAGTCTTGATTCGATTCCCTAATGGATGAGTCAAGGAGATCAATGGGGTGATGTACATCCTTGGTGTAGCATGAAATCTTCTCTCTATAAGTAAATTGAATGATGCAAGTGTGCAGGTTGTTGTCTCAGGTGGAGGATGCAAGATAACAAGAAGAGATATGGTGCTTGCTAAGGGTACTCAGAGAGGTACTCTATTTCAGCTAGATTCATGCTCTACTCAGTACAATAGTTCTTCTATTTTGAAGAAAAGAGATTCAAATTCTTCATCCTCACCACTGTAACCTGCAGGGAAAAATGTGTTGCTTCAACTTCCAATGGTAGTGCTTTCTAGGTACCTAATGGTGCTCATGCTTTGGAAATGAAACTTCTTGCTGAGAAGAGAATGTTGTGGCATAAAAGACTTGGTCACATTAGTGAGAAGGGTCTTAGATCCCTAAAAAATAAAAACCTCATTGAGGGGTTAAACAATTGTAATCACAAGTTTAACTTTTTTGGATATTGTATATATGGAAAGAAAAACCATGTTTAGTTTTACTCTAGTTCTCACAAGTCTTCTGGTGTTTTGCATCTTATTCATTATAATGTGTTTGGTTCTATGAATGTACCTTCAATTTTTAAATCATTATATTTTGTATCATTCATTGATGATTACAGTAGAAGGACATGGGTTAATTTTATTAGAAGTAAATCTGAAGCCTTCAGTCAGTTCAAAGAGTTTAAAGGTTTTATAGAAAATCAAACTGGTAAAAAGATTAAGTGTTTGAGAAATGATATTGATGGTGAGTTTTTTTTCATAAAGTTTGATAAGTTCTATAAACTACATGGAATTGAAAGACATAAGACAACTCCATACACTCCACATCAAAATGGAGATGTAGAAAGTATGAACAAAATGTTGATAGAGAGGGCTAGGAGTATGCCTAGTGGTGCTAGCCTTGAACAAAAGTTTTGGGCTAAAGTGGTAGCCAATGATTGCTACCTAGTTAAGAGGTCTCCTACTTCAGCACTTGTTGATAAGACACCCTAGAGGTGTGGTCGCGTAAGAAGCCCTCATTGAGACATCTTTGTGTTTTTGGTTGTGAGGCATATGTGCCTAATGAGAAGAGGTCAAAATTGGAGAACAAGGTAGTTAAGTGTATCTTTATTGGCTATGGTGTTGGTGTGAAAGGGTACAATCTTTGGGATCCTATGGCTGAAAAAGTGTTGTCTAGCATAAGTTTTATTTTCAGGGAGCTAACAGCTTGTCCTGTTGTTCTATAGCCAGAAGAGAAAGAAAAGAAAGATGATGTGGTTTAGTTTCCTTCTACTCCTAAGAAGACTGAACCAAAAGATTGTATTGGACTTGATGACGAGGAGAGCTCTAGAAGCTCTAAAAGTTTAGAAGAAGTAGAACCTTCACCTCAGCCTTTGAGGAGGTTAACACGAATTGGGAAGCAACCTGTAAGGTTTGATTTTACAATGCTAGATTCTAGTTGTGCTTATGCCTTGATTACTAACACTGATGAGCCTAAAACTGTGATAGAGGTTATGGACATGAAAGATGCAGGTTCTTGGAAGGAGACCATGGAAGATGAGATGGCTTCTTTGTAAAAGAATAAAACTTGGGACTTGGTGACTTTGCCTAATGGATGGAAACCTATTGGATGTAAATGGTTGTTTAAGAAGAAATTTGGAGCAGATGGTAGTGTTGAGAAGTATAAGGTTAGATTGGTTGCAAAGGGGTATTCACAAGTGGAGGGAATTGATTATGGGCAAATTTTGTGAGTTTTGACTTGAAAAGTGAGGGCTAAGTGTGTGGGTTTGCATAAAAAAGCATTCGTAAGAGACTTGTGAAGGTTTTTATAGTATAGGAAGACATAATAATACATTTTTGAGGTATTGGGAAAGTTTTTAGGTGTGTGGGGTATGGATTTTCAATAAACCCTCCTTGAAACTAGCCTAGAAAGGCCTAAAACAAGGGTTTTGTGAGTTAGGATTTTAATGAAGGTTCCATGTCCTAAAAGCTATTGATTTATATTTTTTTGAGGTTGGAAAAGGACTTTCCATAGGAATTTTGGGTTGATAAGGAATTTGGAGGGTACTTGCTTTGGAAAATAGGGCTAATTACCCCTTCGTAGCAACAAAATAGTCATTTTGTGGAGGATACTTTCCAAAGTGACCTTAGTTGGTTTCAAGATATGTCAAGTAACTCAATAAAGGGTATCTATAACAATGATTATTTCTAGGTTGGTGGAGTAATTTAAACGTTATGTTGAAAATACCTCTAAAACAGGGCTACAAGGAGATGAAGGTAGTTGTGAAGGAACCCATGATGTTTGAAGCGCAAAACTTGATTTGTTTGTTTTGTTGACTTGATTGTTATCCTCCTACCTTTCTCTAAATCAAATTGGTATAAGATCTTAGGGATTAGATCTATTGAGGAAGATTGGTTCAAGTTTTCATAAAAGAAAGGTTAGAATTTGAAGAGTCAAGATGACTCCTAAGAATAGTGGCACTGCTAAAGAGTTGCAGGAGTTAAAGGAGAGACATGCTAAGTTGTAGGAGTCTCATAACGCTGTTTTAGAAAGGCTTTTTTCCTTGGAGTCAAATCAGAAAAGAGGTATGGTTCTAGGTGATAAGAGCGAATCCGAGGAAGAAGGGGAAGAAGAGAATGAAGTAGAGGAAGAGCAGATGGACCCTTATGAACAAAGGACAATAAGTCTTTTGAAGGTAGTAAGAGGAAAGGGATATAAGAATAAGGTTGATTTGCCCATGTATGGAGGAAGTTTGAATGATGAGGAGCTTCTAGATTGGATTGCAACTGTGGATAATCATTTTGAATGTGAAGATATTCCTAATGAGAAAAAGGTAAAGATTGCAAAGACAAAACTCAAGGGAGATGCCTTGTTATGGTGGGAATATGACCAAGTTGAGAGGAGAAATCAAGGTAAACCAAAGATAGTTTCTTGGGATAGAGCAGTTGGTAAACTCAAAGGTAAGTTTCTTCCTAAAGACTATGAAGTTCATTTTTTAAAGAAACTCCAAGGTTTGAAGCAAAAGGACTTAGAGGTTAATACCTATACTAATAAATTCTATAAGTTAAGCATAAGATTAGGTAGAATGGAAGATGAAGTTGAAAAAGTGGCTAGATACCTTGGTGGACTTAGATTTAAGATTCAAGATGAACTAGTTGTGGCAAACCCAAGGATGGTTGAAGAATGTTTCCAGTTGGCCATTAGAGTGGAAGAAGAGATCAAAAGAAGGCAAGACAAATATATTAGAGGAAGAGGCAGCAATCAAAGATGAAGAGGATCATTTCCTATGTAAAAACAGTTTCATGATGAACAAGAAGATGCAAAAAAAGGTAAAGAACAAGTTGTTGATTCAAGGGGTGGATTTAGAGGTGCTAGAGGCAGATTTGGTATAGCTAGGATTTCCAATAAATTTTCAAGAAGATGCTACAATTGCAATTAGTTTGGTCATCCATCCTTTAAGTGTCCTAAAATACAAGGCTCTACTTCAAGAGTTGGTGACAAGAGGGCTCAAATTTTGTGAGAGGAGGATAACGAAAGTGTGAATCCACCCTCTCTACATGTTGTTCTAGAAGTTAGGGAAACACTGATAATGCAAAGACAACACTTGAAGGCATCCAAGGAGAAGGCGCTGACTTGAAGAAGAGCACTATTCAGGACAACATGCAAATGCCAGGGAAAGGTATGTAAATTTGTCATAGATTCATGTTCTCCTAAAATATGGTGTCTTGTGAAATGGTTGATAAACTAAAATTAGAAAGGATTCTACATGAAGCACCCTATAAGGCATCTTGGTTGAGTGATGATTAGTCACTTGTGGTTAATTGGCAAGCTTTAGTTGAGTTTCATATTGGTGGATATAGAGATAAGGTTCTTTGTGATGTTGTACCTACAGATTGTTGCCATTTATTACATGGAAGGCCTTGGAAATTTTATAAATATGCAAATTATGATGGAAGAAACAATACATATCAAATTAAGAAGGATAGGAATGCTTTTACATTGACTCCATTGGTTAAAGATGTGAAAGAACAAGGCAGGGTAGCGAGAGTGATCATGATGGGAAAGGAACACATAAAGCTTGAGGAAGACAGAAACATAGAGTGTTCAACTATTGCAGGAGTTGTAGTTGTTAGGATAGTAACTTTAAAGGATGATACAGTGATGGAAGGAAGAAAATGAGGTGGTAGTTTGGTGTGAAAGTCTGATGCAGAGAAGACTAAGAGTCAGTTGCTTGTGGAAAGGCAAGTTTGGCAAGACAAGATCATAGTAGGGACAATATTTTGTCCATTGAACACAAGAGAGGTTAAGGGACAGTCATATGCTATCAGACCATAGGTTCCTAAATATGAAAGGACAAATGTTTGTCAGTTTGAGAAGACAGTGGTACTTGGGGCAAAGGATTTAAATGAGAAAGATGGAATGAAACATGGTGAGAATCAAGAACAAAGGGTAAGTTTGAGTATACAATGAAGGTGAAGGAGATGACAGTCCAACTCAAGAATGGAAAAGGTGTGTTTACAATCATGAAGACCAGTTTGACATCATCACAAAGTGAAGTGAAGGTGAGACACAATCCATTAAATGGAGGACAACCAAACAAAAGAACAAATCAGTTCAAGAGCAGAGATAGTGCAAGTTCTCAATACTTGACTCATTGGAAAGTGTCACTACGTGGATATGCAGGTTGGAGGTCATGGTATGATCAGAAGTAGCATGCTTTGATGGCATACAGTCCTCATGGGACACGAGGTCTTCTTTTTTTGGTCAGGTTTATGGTGCAGGGGCACTAAGTTATCACATGCAAAGTATGTAAATAAGGTCTTAATGTTGGTCTTTGATAGGATATAGGCATGTTGGAGTCTTTTGTCATTGAAAAAGGTCATAATAGACTACTTCAAATTTAAGTTGAGTCATGTTGGTGTCTTTATTGTACAAGGTGTCATATATTTTGTAATATTGTCATATGCAAATGCAAGAACATGGGAAGTCCAATAGTCATAAGTCCAAAAGTTGGTTATTGGTCATTTTTTTTTGTGGATACATAGATATAGAGGCTTCACAAACTTAGAAGTGACATTGTTGAAGATTGAATTGATAAATTTGAAGGATAAAACTAATGAAATAACCCTATTTTACTATTTTTTCCATGTATTTCTACAATTTTTAGGCCTGGTACAGTTCTGTACAAGGGCTAAGTGTTTTAAAACCTATTAAACTTGATGGAGGCCTGAGTTAAATTTATATTGCACTTGGTTTGAAGGTTTCATATTTATTTTGGTGGAAGTTTGAATCATTTTTCTGTAGCAGCCCCTGAAACCCTGATTTGGGAATTTTGATTAGATAACATGAACAATTGCCTCATTCCTCCATTTGTGACTTTTGTGTCTAGGTGGAATGGGTCAAACATAGTAGGAATAGGTTTTTGAAGGGTTTGTAGGAGTAGGGGAGGTTTGTTTTATGGTTTTATGTGAAGCCAATGGGCAAATTTTGAGTTTTGGCTTGAAAAGTGAGGACTAAGAGTGTGGGTCTGCATAAAAAAAGCATTGGTAAGAGACTTGTGAAGGCTTTTATAGTATAGGAATACATAATAATATATCTTTGAGGTATTGGGAAATTTGGTAGGTGTGTGAGGTATGGATTGTCAATAAACCCTCCTTGAAACTAGCCTAGAAACGCCTAAAAGAAGGGTTTTGTGAGTTAGTGTTTTAATGAAGGTTATATGTCCTAAAACATATTGATTTAGAGGTTTTAGAGGTTTACCAAGGACTGTCCATAGGATTTTTGGGTTGACAAGGAATTTGGAGGGTACGTTCTTTGTAAAATAGGGCTAATTACCCCTTTGTAGCATTAGAACAATCAATTTTTGGAGGATACTTTCCAAAGTGACCTTAGTTGGTTTCAAGATATGTCAAGTAACTCAATAAAGGGTATCTATAACAATGATTATTTTCTAGGTTTGTGGAATAATTTGCACGTTATGTTTAAAAAAACTCTAAAACAAGGCTATAAGGAGATGAAGGCAGTTGTGAAGGAACCCATGAAGTTTGAAGCCCAAAACTTGATTTTTTTGTTTTGTTGAGTTGATTGCTGTCCTCCTACCTTGATCTTCATCAAATTGATATCAGAGCTTAGGGATTAGATCTATTGTGGAAGATTGGTTGAAGTTTGTATAAAGGAAAGGTTAGAATTTGAAGAGTCAAGATGCCTCCTAAGATTACTGGCACTGCTAGAGAGTTGTAGGAGTTAAAGAAGAACATGCTAAGTTGTTGGAGTATTATAATGTTGTTTTAGCAAGGCTTGCTATCTTGGAGTCAAGTCAGAAAAGAGGTATGGTTCTAGGTGATGAAAGTGAATCTGAGGAACAAGGGAAGCAAGAGAATGAAGTAGAGGAAGAGTAGATGGACCCTGATGAATAGAGGACAATAAGGCTTTTGAAAGTATTAAGAGGAGAGGAATATAAGACCAAGGTTGATTTACCCATGTATGGAGTAAGTTTAAATGCTGGGGAGCTTCTAGATTGGATTGCAGTTGTGGATAATCATTTTGAATGTGAAGATATTCCTAATGAGAAAAAGGAAAAGATTGCAAAGACAAAACTCAAGGGACATGCCTTGTTATGGTGGGACTATGAACAAGATGAGAGGAGAAATCAAGGTAAATCAAAGATAGTTTCTTGGGATAGAGTGGTTGGTAAAATCAAAGGTAAGTTTCTTCCTAAAGACTATGAAGTTCAATTGTTTAAGAAACTCCAAGGTTTGAAGCAAAAGGACTTAGAGGTTAAGACCTATACTGATAAATTCTATAAGTTAAGCATAAGATTAGGTAGAATGGAAGATGAAGTTGAAAAAGTTGCTAGATAGCTTGGTGGACTTAGATTTAATATTCAAGATAAACTAGTTTTGGCAAACCCAAGGACAGTTGAAGAATGTTTCTAGTTGGCCATTAGAGTGGAAGAGAAGATCAAAAGAAGGCAAGACAAATCAATTAGAGGGAGAGGCAGCAATCAAGGAGGAAGATGATCATTTCCTACATCAAAACATTCCCACGATGAACAAGAAGATGTAAACAAAGGTAAAGAACAAGTTGTTGATTCAAGGGGTGGATTTAGAGGCTCTAGAGGCAAACTTGGTGTAGGTAGGAATTCCAATACATTTTCAGGAAGATGCTATAATTACAATTAGTTTGGTCATCCATCCTTCAAGTGTCTGGAAAGACAAGGCTCTACTTCAAGATTTGGTGACAAGAGGGCTCAAATTTTGCAAGAGGAGGATAAGGAAAGTGTGAATCCACCCTCTCTACATGTTGTTCCAGAAGTTAGGGAAACACTGATGATGCAAAGACAACTCTTGAAGGCATCCAAGGAGAAGTAGCTGACTCAAAGAAGAGAACTATTCATGATAACATGCAAATGCAAGGGAAAGGTATGTAAAGTTGTCATAGATTCATGTTGTACAAAAAATATGGTGTGTTGTTAAATTGTTGATAAACTAAAATTAGAAAGGATTCCACATGAAGCAGCCTATAAGGCATCTTGGTTGAGTGATGATCAGTCACTTGTGGTTAATGAACAAGCTTTAGTTGAGTTTTATATTGGTGGATATAGAGATAAGGTTCTTTATGATGTTGTACCTATAGATTGTTGTCATTTATTACTTGGAAGGCCTTGGAAATTTGATAGATATGCCAATTATGATGGGAGAAACAATACATATCAAATTAAGAAGGATGGGAATGCTTTCACATTGACTACATTGGTTGAAGAAGTGAAAGAAAAAGGTAGGACATAAAGAGTGATCATGATGGGAAAGGAGTACATAAAGCTTGAGGAACACAAAAATAGAGAGTGTGCCACTATTGCAGGAATTGTAGATGTTACGACAATAACTTTGAAGGATGATATAGTGATGGAAGGAAGAAAATGATGGGGTAGTTTGGTGTGAAAGTCTGATGCAAAGAAGATTAAGAGTTAGTTGCTTGTACAAAGGCAAGGTTGGCAAGACAAGATCATAGTAGGGACAATATTTTGTCCATTGAACACAAGAGAGGTAAATGTCCATGTGGCCAAGATGGACACCCATCTCTAGAGGCTTCTCAATATTGCCTTGTAACTCTATAAAATACATTGTTTTGGATTTGTATTTTACATAGTGTTGATACGCATACTATTATGTTGTTGGAATTACTCTGGAAATGACATTCGAAGACTCTTGGACAAATTTGCATTGCAAGTGTACTATAAACCACTATTGTTTCAATAATATGTTGTGTATGTTTTAGAGTGTGGGGTTTTTTACTTGAAAAGGTTTTCCCCATGATATATCTTGTGTCAATCACTTATTTTATGTGTTTTTTTGTTGCTATAATATTTATGTTATGTGTTTAACATTGTTACAATTGTAAGGATTAAAAAGAA
This sequence comes from Cunninghamia lanceolata, assembly GCA_027924645.1. NCBI lineage: Eukaryota > Viridiplantae > Streptophyta > Pinopsida > Cupressales > Cupressaceae > Cunninghamia > Cunninghamia lanceolata. Next base: position 10,592,029 of record BSBN01000388.1, on the reverse strand, counting down.
TTTGCATACTATTCCCCTCATTATGTTGGTGTAGGAAGTGTGTTTTACACAACTTTCTTCCTTTCATTTGGTGCCCAATTCTTTCTCACTGCAACTAATTATTATGCTTCTAAATTAACCAGATCTACAAAAAAAATTAAAAGTATAAGGGTTTTAGAGAGTAAATAAAATAAAAAGTTAGTGGGTCATCTTTGTATTTGATTCACAATCTTTCACCTTGGAGGATCTAATGAAACCATTGATCTACAATGCTATAACCATTATTTCACACAATTATAAATATCATAGATGCAAGATTCTAAGGAATTTCATGAAAATGACAAAGTAATTGCATAAAACTACTATATTGCATGCACAAGTATTATACAATATATGTAGACAATCAACAATTTATTAAGTTTCATGAAATGATCCAAGTTTAAGAAAAACAAATACAAAATACATCACCACCCTAAGTGGAGAACTAGCTTGCCATATGCTATGTGACAACTTTCACTGCGAATCCCACACCTTTGTTACCTTCTTGTCCTTATGCACTCAACATTTTTTTCCTTGATTCCTACCTTCAAAATAAATGAAATACTCCTCCATTTATAGAGGTTTCCTTCAATTACACTTTACATTTTTTCCCAATTATTCTTGCATTTCAAATTTAGGAACACCTTTATAAGGTAGCACCTAATTTACAAGTTACAAGTTACATCTTTGTCATTGGAGAGATATGTCCTATTTAGACATCCTATAAAATAAATCCAAACTTAGCTCAAGAATAATTTCCTCTTTTAATCATATCAACTATACCTCATTATTCCCAGGTGTAAGAAAACATTATGCAACTGTAGATAATCAATGTCTTCATCAAAAACTCATATCCTACCTTCTAATCTTCATGCTTTCTACATTTTCAATCCTATCTCTTGCATTTCAGATCTAGAACAGAAAATATAGGCCTCATGGAAGGCTGAAATAGTCATGTATTTAGTTACAAATTTTGAAAAGGATCATTCATTCAATCTTTAATCAGTTACAAGACTTTCTTTCCTTTATTTTTCATCATTTTTGGCCCCAAATATGCATTTACAAAAGTAATATAGGTCATATTTTAATTTATTCTAGCTCCTGGGGTTTGTCTTCATACTCTTAACATCATATTGGCTCCATTTTGTGGGTACATCATTGATATGGGTCTAAAAAATCAAGTTCCTTTATGGATGGGACAACAATATGTCTCTACATGGTCATATATCCATGACACTTTCAATTTGTTTTCACATGTTTCCAACTTGCTAGACCTATAAAAATTAATACCAAGGAACAAATTCATCATATAAATATGAGTTTAGTTATAAATCATTAAAATCTACCATTTTATATGTCAAATCAATCAAGAATGTAGAAGTTGCCAAATTGTTACGTCTTCTCGGTGTTGCAGTAACATGAACTTCATGATCCAAACCTTAGGAGGTAGAAACTCTCCATAACTCACACTTCCTATGCATGTAATGCAAATTAAATGGATGTTCTTTACATTTTACTGGCAACCCTACAAAGAAAATCATTGAATAAAATCTAATGAATGGTCATAGCTATTAAATATGAAATTTACTATTTTTCTCTCTTTTTTATTTTTTTTGTTTTCTTGAAATCTTGAAAACAAATAATTTTAACATGATTCCCTTGATGATCCTGACCTGAAAACACAAATAAAAATAAACATTATCATATATAAATTGCATTTGAAGGTTATACAAAAATATAAAAAAGATCGACAATAGTGTTGATCATAAAAAAATGAATTCCCTACCCTTTAATTGATGAATAAAAATTTCTTCACACAAATTCAGTCCATAAACTATTTAAAATCTTCATAATCATTAAGAGTAGAGCTTCTGGAATAATTGTGTATTGTTTTTTATGTCAACATTCTGGATCATACTCAATGATCCATCGTCAGGACAAAAATAAAGTGAAATAGAGATAAAAATGCAGAGAAGGTTGCATTAAAGGAGAGAGGGTTGGTAGCATGTAGGACCCTCTCTCCTTCCAATTTATCCATACTATTTATCTATTTCCTTCCTATGTGCCACCAACCATCTCTCCTTTTATGCAACCTTCTCTGTATTTTTATCTCTATTTCACTCTCTTCTTTTTGTCCTGAGGATAGATCATTGAGTATGATAAGAAATGTTGATAGAAAAAAAAAGAAATACACAGTGATTCTAGAAGCTCTACTCTTAATGATCATGGACTGTTGAAATATCATGTCTACAATCTTCATAATCTTCACACTTAGGATGGAATTAAAGCTTTCATGAAACCCAAGGAAGGAAATAGATAAATATAAATGAAAATAATGGTAGCCCATGAGATGAAACCTAGAAAAGCAACTATTTTCTTCTTCCTATGCAAGTATTTTTTAAAATAACCTTTTAAAAGGTAATTAATAGATGCAAATAAAAATATTCCATGCATGCACATGTAATATCTTGTAATGAGATGTTATGCACTTTAAATTATTTTTTTAATGTCTCAAAAAATCATTGAAATTAAGTTAGCTAGAGTTATTTGTTCTTTTTTTGGATTCTTTTTTACTTTTTTCTTGTAGGCCATCAAATTTAACCTAAAAATAATATAAAATTAAGACCAAAGTGTTTTTCATTCTTTAATTTTTTAATTTTGGCATTCAAATATTATTTGAAGGAATTAACGACTATTTTAAATTGTTTTAAGGTCCAAAAAGTTGGTTTTAGTTAACTTAAACCTCTAGAAATGATAGCACTGGGATTTTGACTTTGAACCATCACCTCATTACAATATATAAAACCAATAAAATGATCTTAAAATATACTCAATGACACAAGATAACCAAGAGCAATTAGTTGAACCTAAATTAATCCAACTTGAGCCTTTATAACATGAGGTCATGAAGATGAGTGATTTTAAATTTGAAGTTCATTTAAACATGAACATTAGTACTAAACATTACATGCATGTACCCACCTTGCCACCCAAAATAAAAGTAACCTCACCAGTTAAGACATGAATATAGAGAGGTATAATTATTCTTGATAAATACAATAAAAAATCTCGATGCTCAAATCAAGCTGATTAACCAGGACCTAAAACTCGCATAACAAGCTGAAATTTTGAAAAGGCTAGGAAACACACTCAAAAGATCATGTCAAAAGAGGTGGGTACCTACTTTTCTAGATGTAAGGTATGACATGTTGTGTAGGTCACAATACTTCTACCTATTATAAACATGACATAATCCACTCACCAATTGTGGTGCTCCATTTTGGATGCATTATCTCCATTCAAAGATGCCTTATGACATGCCATAACATACATCATATTTTGGTCAACAAATGTAGCTCCCTCTTATAGATCTCTTATGTGTCATAGCATTTATAGGCTATAACGTTTGATCTAGGAAGCTGAGTGATGCTAGTTTTTAAAAATTCTATATCTTAAAGAGGTACACTTTATTGTTTAATCAAATTTATATGGTTAAGGCTACTTTTGACATTTTTGGAGACTGAAATTAATCTTTAGAGTCTCAAAAACTACATTTTTGTCTTCTATGTAATTAAAATTGCATTTTTTAACTTTTAACATTAGGATTAAATTTTAATAAACATTTCCAAACATGAAGATGGATGATGTGGAGTCAATTATTGAGTACTTGAATTCATTTAACACTATTATAACCCTACTAATCTATTAGTGTGAATATAGAAGAACAAGATTGATGTACGGTCCTATTATAGTCTTTTCTAGACTCATGGGACAATATGGTCATGGTCATTGTAAGTACTACTTAAAATTATATGCTTAAATAGGTAGTTGCTTACTACTCATGTACGGTCAAATGAAAGGGCATTAAACATCCATGCCATGGGCCAACAATATGTTGGAATCATTTTCCATTATGCCAAAATCTCGAGCTCTCAACACTCACTACAAACACCAGACTTAACTCAGATCCACAGTAGGCTCACCCCGATGTCACGAATGCTGAGGTTAGCATTGAACACCTCACTGACAAGGGGGCATCTCACTACTAACAATGCCCCCCTCAACGTAACCTGAGGGATTCGAACCCGTGACCCATGGCTCTGATACCAATTGTTGGAATCATTTCCTGTTGCGCCAAAAGCTCAAGCTTTCAACACTCACTACAAACACAAGACTTAACCCAGATCCATTGGAGGCTCACTACCATGTCACGAATCTCAAGGTTAGCATTGAACACCTCACTGACAAGGGGGCAGCTCACTACCAACATGATCTAGATTTAGTAAGGTGATATGTAGCACCATTTAAGTGGTCCACATATTCCATAATAATTGAGTTATCAATCTACATAAAATTAAAATACATAGATCTCAAAAATGATGCATGTGTTGAGAGTGATTAATCCTATATAATGGAAACTATTAAATTGGAGCTAGAGTTAGACCATGTGGCATACTACACCCACAATCATATAAAAACTTAGTATAAGTTATTTTAGGTCAATTGTCAATATCGGGTTATGAGAACATGATAGCACAATTGTGTGATGTTTATGGAAATAGGGATGAATCATAACATTGACTCTAGTTTGGGACATGTATGCATTGTGGATATATAGTTATCCTAGACAAATATCTTTGTGCAAATGATACAGATCAAAGGGTAAAAGGTGGGGGGAATATGGAACAAAATAAACACACATATAAAGAGAAAGTTATGTACATACAAGCATAAGACTCAAAAAGTAACTAGGAGAACTAAAACAAAGACCTAAAAAAGTGAAATAAAATACTAAGGTTAAAAATGTATAACTAATGTTGTTATGAAAGATATTAAATGTGTAACACATGTAAATAACATGATATTTAGCTATTGTAGGTTGGATAAGATACAAGGAGATTTTATGGCACATGGATATGGAAAAATTGGGTCATATTTTCTACTATTATCAAACACCACCTAGATAAATGATATACTCACACTTGGCATGTACTAAAGGAATCTATACATGGCTACAACATAAAGTATGACTAATACCCAAGGATAGGTATGCCATCAAGTTTGGATGAATAATAATTATTTCCAATTATCAATGCTATAGTCAGCATGAAACCCACAACCATAGGAAATGAACCATTCCCTAAATTAATTTCACACATATGCATCCCTAAGGAAAAATATGATGATTTATAAATAGATTGGTTAGTACAAACTTCAAGGCACATGTTTAAACAAGGACTATTTTCATTCATGAATACAACATAATCATACTTACAAGTCTCCTAATTTGATTCTGGGATGAAAGAAAATGCTTCAAACTCACATGCTCTAGAGAAATGTACCTAATCGAAATTGGGGTTTGGATAGAGAAGAATATCTTCATGGAAGTTGCATTGAGAAAATTCTAAATAAAGTGTGTCTATGTAGTTGTTTGCATCATTCATACTTTTAAGTTTACCAAAATGATCCAGAAAATATATTCAAATTTAGGTGTGTCGTGCCCTTCTTCAAGAAAAGGAAGATTTAACCCTCATCAAAGTGGAAGGTTGACAAGTCATTTATACAAGCATCCAAGTTAGTAATAGTTTGTTGGCATATATGCATTGTCATTACTAGGGGTAATATCCTCTTTGAAACATGATTCACAAGCATAATTTAAGTTACAAGTGAAACCATTGACATACATATCAGCTAGAGGCACCTCATGGGAAGAACCATGGTCTTTAAATTTCCTTGTTTTAAGTTCTTCAGAAAAATACACTAGAATAAAATCATAACATCAAACAAGTTGCTCTATAGATTCTTTCTCATCTTCTCATTAATACATATTTAAGTCCCATTAAAACCACCTTGGTCTAGTTGCAATACCCTCCCTTCCTTAAAATCTTGCCTATGTCATGATAGTCATCCTAGTTATAGAAAGTATTCACACGTGATTGCAATGATAATAAAAAACTAAAGTCACTAAGCTCATGATTGTTGACACAAGTATAAACATCTAAATTATAAAATGGATTCATAGCCACACTAAGGCCATTAGTAAAGAATGTCTTTTGGGGCTCATTTCTTGAGATATGTTAGTCATCCATCTCCACTTGAGTTCTTACAATTACACAGTTACCAATATGCTCATTCTCAACTATGAATTCCCCAACCTCATCCTTAGGTGCATAAATACTTCAAAAAAAACCTCTATTACTATCACAATCTCCAAACATGAGATTACATTAAGTAAATAGCCATGCTCATGTTGTTTCAACTATTTTTTAAATGTACAGTCTTAGCAATATTAGTCACATGAACTAATTCATTAAACTAAATATAGATACACACAATTTCTTCTTTACAACCACAAATATTACAAGATGCAACCATACATGATTTGGCTTCCACATTTCACTCACTTTTAACATGGCCTTCATGAACATCGTAAACATTAAACACATCCTCAAGAGTGAGATCAAAAGATACAAGTTAGAATCTATGTCCTCACTTTGGTCAACACAATAACTCATGGACATAGAGTTACCTACATTATCTTCACATGAACAAGAACATGCAAGATAGCCACCATTAGTAACATCAAACTCAAAGGTATGAAAATGTAGAAGCACATTACACATATACCTATGTTATTTTTCCTCTAACTCACCCTTAACAGGGTATGCATTTATACTATCTTCCTTACAAGCCTCACTAATAAAAGATGTATCCTCAATATAGTTATGTTAAATAAATGACCTATTAGTACTAACAATTGATGATACAGTACTACTCACATAGACATGCATCGTCACTTTAATAATCTCAACCTATATGAACAGATACTCTATACTTTTATCTTGAAACTCTTTTAGAACCATGCTTGAACAAGGACAAAAGACTTCACAAAATAAGCCACCACAAATTGAAGTTTCAAGCTTGTGTCTCTACGAGAGACAAGAAAATGTATCTACAAACTAGTTGTTAAAAACTAAGGTTGGCTCACCTTCTTTCCTAATAATGTTTCTTAGTTCTTGGACAAGTGAGGCAGGGTCAATGATATTTGTGTAGTTCTCACCAAAGGCTAAGATAAGAAATTTCCAAGAAGAATATGTGGACCCAAGTAACACTTAACCATTTCCTTGCATTCTAACATGAAGACCTAACAAAGAATCTCATTCACATGTCTTCTTTATAAAACTAAAACTCTTCCCTAAAATCAACAAATGCTTGCACATCAAAATCCCCTTGTACATTCTCTTGGCCATCAACCGTAGTAATCTACTTATAAACTTCTCTAGGAATGAGATCTAAGTTATTAGTTGGCCAAGAAAATACAGTTTTTTTTTTCTATTGGCCAGGGAGATATAGAGAGTAGTAACATATCAAGAGACTATGGCTACAAGATAGGGATTTAAATGTAACACATTAAGCTCAAGAATTTATATAGGACTCTTCAAAGTTCATTAAGTTCTTGCATTTATGCTTCTAAACTTTTGTGAGGCATTATAGATGGCATTACAGGCTTCTCCTTTTCAGTCTTCGATCATAATATATCAAATTCAAGCATTTTTTTTTGGCATTGAAAGTGTACAAGTTTTTCATATATTCTTCTAGGATTTGGGAAGTGCTCGAAGAAAATACACAACTATCTGAAAAATAAGAGGATATGTCACTCCAATATTTGGATTGGTAATCTCGATAACAACTATCTCTGTGACTCATAGGAAGATGTAATGAAAGAATAGACCTAGGATAATTATTAATCTCTATACGAAAAACCCATGTTTTACAATTTTACATGTTTAGGACTAAACTTTGCTTTTGTGGAAGTATGTTTTCTTTCTGTAGAAGAATCTTTGTCGCATCAAGAAAGAAAGAAGAGATTTATGTACCATGGATCTACAACAATCTTCAACAATCTTAGCTTCTAAATAAGACGAAACACTACAAATCTTAGCTCTAGCAAGGACCCGTTTGTTTTCTGAAGACAGCCCACTTTTGCCATGCTCTACTACTTTTCTTATAGAAATATTTAAAATTCTATATAATCAACTGACAGAGGTAAGAATATAATTCTAGAGTTTTCTCTTCCTCACAATTTATAGATATAGAGATAGGTTCAGCGAGCATTTAGTGGGCAGCTTGAAACATTTCCTCTGTTATACGGTTCAATTAATCCGTAACTTAATCATTAAAGCGGGAAGTACAGCTTCTTGCTGTATTGAAAACTAATGTGACTTCAGTTTTATAAATTTTTTAGAATACGCGTCTGCCAATGAGCCCAGCTTCGTAAATTTTTTTCTCAAAATATTTAGTAAATGCTTCTGAGCATATGAAGATTTTTTTTAATGCAAAATGTTAAAATATGTATTTGACAATAGAAATAGAAATATTTTGTTCCGAATATATGATTGCTACACAATTATTTACTCTGGTATATGCTGAGGTTGAATTTCCTGTCATGCATTTCCAAGTCTGGGTTTATAAGTGTATTTTTGTGTTTCCAAATTATGTAGGAAAACAATTATCAAAGTTTCTGGACTTGTGATTTAATGATTAGTCATGGTTCTCAGTCATTAATAACTATTCTGAAATATTATCCATTTCAACAATTAAAAAGTAATTTTGATTAATAAAAATAGAACAAATATTTATCATTTTTGATGTAAATGACCTGTAAAATTACTATTGTTCAACAATTGAAATGAATGATATTTAAGTAGTGATTAATAAACAGTAATAAACCTAAACCACCGGCAATCAAGCATTATTCTATATTATTATTATGTTAAAGCTGATGGGAAGTATTACATAGCAACCGTACATTTTCAGCAAGGCCCATGGCCAAAGCCCACTCTGTTGTTTACATTGTCAAAAGCCACTGTAAGACCCTGTTGCTGGACATTCCCAATGATGTTCACAGAGTCATTTTCAGAGGGTAAAAAGGGGAAGCATACCCGATTCTCCTCAACTTGAAGCAGAGTTCCCACAGCGGGGACATCGAGGTTGGTATTGCCTTTGAAATGAAGAGTAAGAGTGGGAATTTTCACAGATGTTATGCTGGATAACTCATAGCACGGTTGAAACACTCCAAATGGCGGGGCAGGCTTAACAGCTGGCGCGTAGGTCTTCATCTTTTGCTCAAAGGAAGCTCTAAGGGCATTGTAGACAGGATTCACTAGTTGGGTTACCATTACTGCAGTGTGAATGTATGTGATTGGTGGTAGAGCACCAGGAACCTGCATGTTCACACCTAAGCGTTCGCCTCCCACGCTGATACCTTCCAGTCCCAAGAGGTATGCACTCGAAGAAAATTGGGGCTCTTTTTGCATAGGGGTGAAGGCTTTCACAGAGGAGGGAATGGAGCCCGTCCCTAACCTAAGAGAGCCTGTTGCGCGCACAGACAGGTAATTGGGAAGACAGTAAGAGAACTGTCCACCCAATTTCTGGGAAACTAGGGAAAGGGATCCCTGCCTAACCCCAAACGGCCGGAAGTTCCATCCTCCCTGGGTACGCTGAAGCCATGAGCGCATCCCATGTATATTTCCTTGAATGTATTGGAACCCACCTGCAGCGTCTCTGTGATGTAATCTCCCTCAGATCCTTGGGCGAAAGCAGAAATGTCCTTGTAAGTGCAAATACCCCACTTGTCACACTTTGCCTCAAAGTCCGTGGGATCTGAACCCAGGTGTGGACATTTTGAGAGCTTACAGGCGACTGACCTAAACGAGGAGGATTGCTTGGGGACATACATGGGGAGTTTCACTTTAGAACTACAACCGTTGCAGGGGTTGCATTGAATCCACGAGAGGGAGTTAAGCGTATCAATTCCCATCAGTTGTTGCCGAGCTGGTGTACCAATCGAAACTGCTACAGTATATTCTGGCCCTTCCATTTCGCTCCCAGATGTAACGGGAATGCTGAAGGCAGTAGTCCTTAAAGGAGAGGATGTGGCATTGTTATTTTTAGGAACATGGGAAAGCATGCGATTGACAAGATACTTATCCCTTTCCAGCCCTTTCATCAACGTATCCCTCCAACTTGAACTGGAGGATGCATTGAGATGAGTAATGACCAGATCTGCCCCTTCTCTTCCTTGCTCTTGGAATTTCACTACCTCGCTTGGGCTCCTACTCGAGGCATTATAATCGCTTTCCTCTTCAATAAGAAATGTATCCACGCCAACTATGTAGTATTTTTCTTCTGTAGAACCGCATTCGCAGGTGGGAGATTGGAGAAAACAATAAACGAAAAAGCACAGAGAAAAAAGGAAAGCTTGCTTATTCATCGCCATTGTTTACAGATAGGTGAATCGATCGTTGTGTTTGGACACTAGATTGTTGGGTTTAAATAGGTTTGATAACGACGAAACTATTAAATGTAGGTGGCAAAGAGTATTAATTAATTGGACGTAGGTCGTTGCATTGGGATTGATCTTTCACCTTAAGATAAGGAAATAATGGAATAATAAATTTAAAAAATTGTGGGAATACGTGTAGAAATAGATGAGAAAGTTGGATGTATAAGGAAATAATGGAATAATAAATTTAAAAAATTGTGGGAATACGTGTAGAAATAGACGAGAAAGTTGGATGTATGACAGTGTGTAGATATGGGGATATGAAATAGATGAGAAAGTTGGATGTATGATAGTGTGTAGATATGGGAATATGAAAAGAAGCTTAGTATCACACAAGATTGTAAGGTTTGTATAACTTAGAATATTTTAGAAATTATGTATTGTTATTTAAATTACAATAAAAATTAAATGAATTGAAGTTGTATTTATTTTTAATTTATGGTAAATGTGAAAAATAACTACCACAATGTCATGTTTTAACTATACTACACCATGAACGGTATGGAAACATAACTTTTAATTTTTAATTAAGAAATATTTAATTTTTATCTCATTGTTTACTTTATTTTCCTTTGAACAATTTATTTGTTAAAAATGCACCATTCATTCTTTCTATGTTTTTACTTTGGAAAGCTATTTAATTTTAATCACATTGTTTATTTTATTTTAAGACAGATGTATTTACAATATTATATATGAAAACCTATAAAGAAAGAATTATAATTTAATGTAAAATAAAATTATAACCTTTATATTATATACATAAACCCCACTTTTTATAATACAAACATACATACCTTATATATAAATAACTCTTAAATAAAATAAATTTATATATATACACAAAAATTTCTATATTATATATAAAGCCACCTATGTGGTGAAGCCCTTAGGAGAACAAAGATCCTTCAACTCATAAGGAGATGAATGATAACTTCAAACTTGCAACAACACACACAATGACAACAACAATCTACTCTATAAACATAGTGAATGCTTTAAATGCTCTTTCCTCCAAGATCATAAGTTGGCTATCACTTTTTTACTTCAAAATGTATTCAAAAACTCAGTTATCTATGCTTTCTTGCTAACATTCATCAAATTACACCACAAGAGCTGACAAGGAGAAACCATTTGAAAGGTCCTAGGCTGACATGCCACTAATTTATCCCGACCAATCAGGGAGGACTCAGGAAGTTAGTGCATAAATCCAAGGGCCCCTTTTTAGTTTGGGTTAAGATTAGTGAAGGGCCGAAGGTCCCAAATTTACATGGGTGTCAAGCAATGTTCCTCAAGATGATCAATTATAATGCATAATGTAATAAATGGGACCTAGGAGCTAAACAAGGAGGTAAAATGGCAAGTGGTCATTTTTCACTCCATAACATTTAGCCCCCACATTAATGTCTATACAATTTTATGATCAGTACATGCATTAAAGTACAATCAAAACAAATAAAAAATATGAAGAACTAAAGCAAAAGGCGCACCCTAAGATTGAAAAAACTATCTCTAGCCCCCAATCTTTGGCAAGCATAAGAAGACACATTAGAGTCACACAAAACATGAAGAAGACAATAAAGAAGCATGTAATACACAGAGAAGTCATGTAATGCATGAAGAAGGCATGAGCACAACCATGTGTTGATGCATAAATCTGTGGGTCTAATCCAGCAACAACATGGGAAGTTTCTGAGATGTGGGAATGCTTCTCAGAAATAACCTCTAGGTTTTAAGGAAGCTAGCTCTTCTGTTCTTCAATGGGGGGTTTTAGAAAAGGTTAGAGAGAAAACTGGATTGTAGAAAACAAATGCCTAACCTATGGTGATCTACCAGATTTGAAACAATTAGTTGCACATTGTTAATTTTGAATGATGAACTAGAATTAAAGAGCATGAATGCATGATTAAGACTCAGTTTAAGAAACATATTAAACAGAGGCAGAGAAACAGACAAATTAAAAGAAAGAAACAGAGATATCCAAGTATGCATAGAACACCATCTAATTATTTGAATAACCAGTTACAGAGGCAAAGGTTACTACACAAAATGATTGTTACATACTCATAAAGAAATAATTGCAAAGGCGAAAAGAAAGAAAATCTATATCTGCTGCTGCATAAAATCTCCATTTGATAAAACTTGTAGAACTTTGAATGTGTATGAAGAACTCCTAGCTGTGTCAGGAACTGCCCATTTATAGCTTGAAAGACTCAACAAAATCTCAACAGCCTTTGCCAATCTTTTCAACTAAATCTGCAAAATCTGGCACAAATCTAACTGCAACTATATTAATAACTGAACTGTTGTTTCTATTTTTCCTATGGCTGAAAAATATCTCTGTGGCATGAAGAAAATCACTTACCACCACCGCTTCCTACTTCATGTAGCTCACCATTTGATACATGTAGCTTGCCGTGAAAAGAACTTGGCTGTGTAAACTTTAGGCTTTCATATCCTTATATCTCCTGTGAGAATCTATCTATAATATATTTAATGAGCCTTATAAAGCCTTAGCTTTATTAGCTGGGACCCACCATTTTAAAATGAGAGGCTATGTAAAATATTCTCTTTAAAACTTACCTCTCCCGTAAGCTTAGAATGTGAGAAATTTATATTTAATAAGTTTTACTTATTAAAGGGAGGGCCCACATCATTTGTTTCATTAATAAAAGACTCTTCTCTTATAAAATCCCATAATATTTGCATTTAATTAAATGAAGTGAAGCATTTGTATCTCCTATGTGCAAACTCCATCACGTGGCTCCTTCTGCATCATTCTTGATTTCCTTTCTACCGCTGTAGCCACGTGGTCACCTCCGCATGACTCTGAGTTACTTTCTTCATTGCCATGGGTGCCAACAAGTGTCACTCTCCATAGTTTCTTTTAAGTTTCTTTTTATCTCTCCCGCAGCTGACATGTGGCTTTTCTCGTATCAATTTCTTAAGCTCTCGTACCTTGCCTTAAAAGAAATAAAGCATAGATTTATTAATTTTAATGAAATGAAACAAAATATTTATCTGTGTCAGGCTGCTACACATGGTGGCTTCCGCTTAACTTCCAAGCTGCTCTCCTTTTGCTCCAGTGCTGACAAGTGGCTTTCTCTGCACTCATCTTTATTTTGTTTATATCGCTGCATATCTTTAACTATTTTAATTTGGAAGTGGTACCACTATATTTGACAATATGCCTACAAACTTTTAGAAAGGCCGAGCCCCTCTCTACTTTACTTTTTGTTTATCCGTATCTCTATCTTTAGCAATAGTGTCATTTTGGCATATAGATCTTGCCACTTCTTTTGGCTTTGCAAACACCTTTTGTTATGATTGAATGCTTTTGTTTCAGAAGCATGCCTATAAAGATTCCATTACCTAACCACAATCATGTGTTTTGAAATGGTGTAAAGATTTTATCACCACCATGCAATACAAAAAGCATACACAAGGAGAAGACACAATTTTACAACTAAATAACCCTAACTAGGTGATGTGGGGAGCTCATCGCTACGTGCCACCATTTAAAGAATGTAAAACATGTAGCATTGGGAGATCTCATCCCTACACGTCACCACTGTAACATGCAAAACACGTAAGGAAAACACATGAAAAACACATTGAATACACGAGCACCATAAAGTATGCCATATACATACTCTACCTCTTATACACAGCAAGCACAGTTGATGGTGATGATCTCATCACTATGCTCTACCATCTAAAACATGCTAGACACACCTGATAGTTGAGCTATGCCACCACAACCACAAAAGACATTCTTAAGGGTGAACAACTCAAGATCCAACCCTGTATCACATGGAGGAATTTTTAAAAGGATGTGCAACTACTCAAGGGAAGACACAATCCTGCCTCCCACTGCATCACGTAGACACCTTACGGTGAAAAGGAAGGATGTGCACAAACAATACAACCTCACCTGCATTCTGAAGATGACTTATGATGAAAAGGAGGTATATGCAACACACAAAACAAAGTACAAAACTCTTCTTGCATCGCATAGACACCTTATGGTTAAAAGGAAATATAAGCCATACACATTATCAGCATGTCTAAAATAATCAAGCATAATGTACTGCCACCTTAAAGTGGTTGATCTCACTTTTTGGTAGCAAGAATGTTTAAGGTAACATTGGAAACATGCAAGGAAACAAGATTTTTTGCAAAGTCATGTCCCCAAGGTGACATGTGCTTACAATCAGGAAATATTCCCAACAATCACACATGTTAGTATCATATCCTAACCATCAAGACTATTCATATACAAATATAAAGTTACATAGCACATAAACATACCAAGTCTATAATTGCAGGTTTGGAACTGAGTATAGACATGAGGTTATGCTTCAGGTATCTTAGAACCAAGTGAAGGATAAGGTGGGGAACAAAACATATCAAAGTGCCTAGAAGCTCAGATTTAGAGCATTGCAAAGGATTGTTACAAGAATATTTACAACACAAAACATGATCACATCACAACAAAAAAGTGATTCTACTAGTAAAGCATTAGTAAAAAATTACCCTCGGCTTCATATATGGATTGAGTCCATTTTTATTCTTGTTGTAGGGACACTTGATCCTTATCAGTGTATATTTGTTATCGTTGTCCACCAGGTAGTAGATCCACCAGTACAATGATAGAATGAAGTCATGAAAAATGAGAGAGGAGACAAAAGTGACATAGGGCCACAATGTGGAACGATGCCCCCAAATCACCCTTCACAACATTATGCCCCAAAGGCACAACACACAACAAATTGTAATAAAGAGAATTATAGAAGAATAAAGAAAGAAATAGAAGGAATGTCACAATGGAGGCAGTCTCCATGTATTCTTGATCTTACAAGAGTATCAAGGGTCATTCAAGGAGACCTAGACAAATAGTTAACACAACACGAGGGAACACAACACAACACTATTAACATATATATCTAGGAGTAGGCTGCCCTTGAGAGAAATTGGAAGAGGTACTAAATTGAGTGTGGCTAAATGACAAGGGATACTTAGCTGTAGTCGTATGGTGCTTGATTCTTCTAATGCTTCTTTTGTTGAAAACTTTTCTAATGGGATATTTCTTGGCAAGTAATCTATGTCTATCATCTCAAGACATATCACATTGAGCGTTGCACTTGTTGATATTGCATTAACATTAAGAGTAGGACAATGGTAGGATTTGGTGGGATTGAAAGGATGGTATCCAATACCAGCCAAATATCTATGTGTAACAACTTCTAAGGGTACTTTTATTCCTTGTTTTATACCACAAGCATTTGTTGCAAGTATGTGCCTAATCAGTGTTGTCATTGATGTCAACAAATTTGTGTTGTCATTAGTGTCAACTGTGCTCTTATATTGTTTCTTTCTTCTCATGAGTGAGATGCATTATAGTTACCTATGTAAGTGATCTTGATGTTGAGGATATTGAGAAAATTAGCCCCTCTTGTGGAAACAATGTGTTGCAGTGGAAACAATATATTAGACTATGAAGAATAGTCTTGAAGATAGCTCTGCATTTCCTATAGAATGAATAACTTTTCCTGTAGATTGAAAGTTATTTAGAAGTCTATTTGAAGACATTATATTCTAGGTTTGAGCCTCTCGCATGAATATTTGAGTGAGTTGTGTTTACCAGAGTAAAACCTACTTTTTCTATGTATTCAGTTGTAACAGGGACAAAGTATTCTGCTCCACAATCTTGTGCATTGAAGTATATATGTTATGTGTTTAACAAGCCCAAAACTACTTTAACTCTAAACCTGACATGAAAGACTTGGAACCTATTTTTGGAGCCACCCTTCCTTTCATTGAAGGTATCTCTAATAAAATTGCTAGAATTCTTCGCAAGAAAGGCATCTCTAGTGCCTTCAAACCTCTTTCGACCATCAAAAGCCTCATCCCATCTACTAAAGACCCTGCAGACAATCTTCTAAACTCAGGTGTCTATAAAATAGATTGCTTGTGTGGAACCCCTTACATAGGTGAAATAGGTAGATCTATCTGCACACGAATCAAAGAACATTGTACAGACATTAGGCATGAAAGTGTCTCTAAATCGGCCCTCGCTGAGCACTCCTCTAACACCAAACACCACATCTACCTTGAGGACACTCTTATCCTAGCCAAAGAAGATAACTACTTTAAAAGAAAACTTAAGGAGGCTATCTTCATCAAAAACAACCCTGCTAACCTAAATAGGGATGAGGGGTGGAACCTCAGCCATACTTGGAATCCTCTTCTTAATTCCCTCAAAAACTAACCACTCCCCTTTGACCTCTTCCTTCCCCCTGTTCATCACAATCTTGGTTGCGTCTAGCTCTTCACCCCTCTCCTCTCTCACCTTCTCCTCTCTCTCCTTTCTCTCTCCTCCTTCCTCTCTCCCTCTCCACACCTCTCCTCTCACCTTTCCATCAAACCTGGGTCTATTCCCTTCATTGTAATCCCCCCTCTAGTTTCTCTTTCCCCCCCCTCCTTACTTGTCTTCAGTTTTATTATCTCCTATCGCTCTGGTCTTTCCCATTGTTTTGGTTTTTCCCTCATGTCTTTTTCTCCTTCGGGGTTTTCCATTCTATGCTATTTTCCCACTCTGTGTCCTCATCACCCCCTCTTCATAGTTCCTTCCCTTCCCCTCGATCTTTCTTTTTCCTTTTTCTACTAGTCTCTTTTCCTCGTGCTTGGAGATTGTTTTTTCCACTTTGGTGGCTTTTTAGGTTCTATCCACATCAATTTTTCACATATCCTTGGTTGGGCTTCTTTCCTAGTTTTATCGTAGTTCTATTATAGGCTTTATTATACTCTGGATATTATTAGCTCCTTCATTAGGTCTTTATTTTTTCTATCTCTCTTCCATCTCTCACTCTTTGCATTCACTATTTTGTAATTCTGGCTCGTAGCTTGATCCTCTTTCTTCAACCTTCTTTCTATTGATACCCACCCCTTGCCTTTTCTTTTCTTTTTAATTTTGTTCCTTAGTTACTTTTTCTAGCTAGTGTAGATAGTTGCTTTTATACTTTTATTTATAATTTGCATTCATGATTAATTTCTTACCGTGATATCCTTTTGCCTCTTTGTCTTCTTGTTGTTGTATTTTTTCTTTTTTACTTGGTTCTCTTACTTGCACCTTTGATTATTTTGCATTCTTTTTACAATTATCTCCCAATTTGTGGTAGCTCTTAACCTTTGTGGTTGTCATCCCTTTGCATTCTTTCTTTTAGCATGTTGTTCTTTCTTGCCCTTTCCATTGACATACGCTCCTATGCTTTTCTTCTTTTTCATACATTCTTATTTTTGTTCCTTAGATAGATTTGGATACCTTCCATATTATTTTTTGATTAGATATATGTAGATTTTTACATATAGATATATTATTATTCATATTCATATTTAAATATGTTTATTTACATTTAGGATTGTATATTCATATTCATTTAATTGAATCCAATCATTAATTTTGGAGAGTTCCTCATTGGTTTTGACTATTCTTTCTCAGCCTTGTTTCCTTATAACTCCCCTTTTTATTTGGCCTTTCCCTTATAAAATCCTTTTTACCGTAATATACTATTGCCTCTTTGTCTTCTTGTTGTTGTATTTCTTCTTTTTTACTTGTTTCTCTTACTTGCACCTTTAATTATTTTACAATCTTTTTACATTATCTCCCAATTGGTTGTTACTCTTAACCTTTGTGGTTGTCATCCCTTTGCATTCTTTCATTTAGCATGATGTTCTTTCTTACCCTTTCCTTTGATATTCACTCCTATGCTTTTCTTTTTCATGCATTCTTATTTTTGTTCCTCAGATAGATTTGGATACCTTCCATTTTTATATTTTTTGATTAGATATAGGCATATAGATATATTATTATTCATATTCATATTTAAATATGTTTACTCACATTTAGGATTGTATATTCATATTCATTTATTTGAATCCAATCATTAATTTTGGAGAGTTACTCATCGGTTTTGACCATTCTTTCCCAGCCTAGTTTCCTTATAACTCCTTTTTATTTGACCTTTCCCTTATTACTAGGTTTAAGCTTGTAACCTGTGCCTACCCCTCCCTCTCTCCTCTTTAAAAAGACTCTATCTGCAATTTTATTTCATTTGCATTCTCTTCTAATCTTGATGATGGATCACGGAGTGTGATCCAGAACGTCGATACAAAAAAAAAGCGACATAGTTTTTTCCCTGAAACTTACAAATTAATTGCTACAATTGTAAGGATTAAAAAGAATTTGCATACTATTTTCCTCCTTAGGTTGGTGTAGGAAGTGTGTTTCACGTACCTTGCTTCCTTTCAGTTGGGGTCAAAGCTTGATCAACTTTGATCCTAGTTGTTGGGTAGGGGTTTTCTGAGCTAATCTTCATTTGAGTGGGAGTCTGTGAAAAGTATTCTACAATTTTATTGTAGGGAAAAGAATGCAACTATATCCAGAAGAATAGGATTGGAAAAGTTTAATGGCAACAATTTTGAGTTGTGGAAACTCAAAATGGAAGACATGCTTGTTGATAGAGCTCTATGGGAAACAATTTCTAGCATAAAACTAATGGCAATGCCTCAATATGAATCAAATCTCAAAGATCGTAAATCCAAGGGTCTCGTGAGGCTCTATTTAGCTGATTCCATCCTATTGAATGTTCATGAAGAGAAGAGCATGAAAGAGCTATGGAAGAAACTTGGTGATGTTTATCGGTCAAATCCCTGGTAAACAAGTTACTCCTGAGAAAGAAGCTATATTCTTTGAGGATGGAAGATGGAGGATTGGTTACAGATCACTTGAATGCTTTTAATATGCTAATTGAGCAGTTGACATCTATTGGTGTAAATATGGAGGAGGATCATTGCATGACCTTGCTTTGTTCTTTGTTAGACTCATGGGACCACCTTGTTATGGCCATTGGGAGTACTACAACATCCCTCAAGATGGACGAAGTGGTGTCTTCATTGTTATCTAAAGAGATGAAGAGAAAGTCTTCTAAATCAGCAAAGGAGGCTCTTGCAATTCATGGTAGACCCAAAATGAAAGGGAAAAAGAAAGATAAGAAAGATAAAAGAGGTAAATCCAAATCTTGTGGGAGATCCAAATCTCCTAGAAAGTCCGAGGAAGTATGTTGGAACTGTGGAAAAACTAGGCACTTCCGAAAGGAGTTCAAGGAGGAGAAGAAAAAAAAGAACACCTCCTATTCAGATTCTTACAAATCTCATGATGATGGTGATTCTTTTATTTCTGCCTTGGCCGCACATGCATCAGAAGATGTGTGGCTGATTGACTCTGGTGCTTCATTCCACATGACCTCACATCGAGGTTAGTTCACAAAGTATGAAGAGTTTGATGGTGGGAAGGTATACCTAGGTGACGACTCTCACCTGTATATAGGTTGGTGTTGAAGAGTCTTGATTCAATTCCCTAATGGATGAGTCAAGCGGATCAATGGGGTGATGCACATCCTTGGTTTAGCATGAAACCTTCTCTCTATAAGTAAATTGAATGATGCAAGTGTGCAGGTTGTTTTCTTAGGTGGAGGATGCAAGATAACAAGAGGAGCTATGGTGCTTGCTAAGGGTACTCAGAGAGGTACTCTATTTCAGCTGGATTCATGCTCTACTCAGTACAATAGTTCTTCTATTTTGAAGAAAAGAGATTTAGATTCTTCATCCTCACCACTAGAACCTGTAGGGAAAAATGTGTTGCTTTAACTTCCAATGGTAGTGCTTTCTAGGTACCTAATGGTGCTCATGCTTTGGAAATGAAACTTCCTGCTAAGAAGACAATGTTGTGGCATAAAAGACTTGGTCACATTAGTGAGAGGGGTCTTAGATCCCTAAAAAATAAAAACCTCGTTGAGGGGTTAAACGATTGTAATCTCGAGTTTGACTTTTGTGAATATTGTATATATGGAAAGAAAAACCATGTTTAGTTTTACTCTAGTTCTCACAAGTCTTCTGGTATTTTGCATCTTATTCATTCTAATGTGTTTGGTTCTATGAATGTACCTTCAATTTTTAAATAATTATAGTTTGTATCATTCATTGATGATTACAGTAGAAGGACATGGGTTTATTTTATTAGAAGCAAATCTGAAGCCTTTAGTCAGTTCAAAGAGTTTAAAGGTTTTATAGAAAATCAAACTGGTAAAAAGATTAAGTGTTTGAGAAATGATATTGATGGTGAGTTTTGTTCCATAGAGTTCGATAAGTTCTATAAACTACATGGAATTGAAAGACATAAGACAACTACATACACTCCACATCAAAATGGAGTTGTAGAAAGTATGAACAAAATGTTGATAGAGAGGGCTAGGAGTATGCCTAGTGGTGCTAGCCTTGAACACAAGTTTTGGGCTAAAGTGGTAGCCAATGATTGCTACCTGGTTAAGAGGTCTCCTACTTCAGCACTCGTTGATAAGACACCCTAGAGGTGTGGTCTGGTAAGAAGCCCTCATTGAGACATCTTTGTGTTTTTGGTTGTGAAGCATATGTGCCTAAGGAGAAGAGGTCAAAATTGGAGAACAAGGTAGTTAAGTGTATCTTTATTGGCTATGGTGTTGGTGTGAAAGGGTACAATCTTTGGGATCCTATGGCTGAAAAAGTGTTGTATACCATAAGTTTTTTTTTCAAGGAGCTAACAGCTTGTCCTTTTGTTCTATAGCCAGAAGAGAAAGAAAAGAAAGATGATGTGGTTTAGTTTCCTTCTACTCCTAAGAAGACTGAACCGAAAGATTGTATTGGACTTATGACAAGGAGAGCTCTAGAAGCTCTAAAAGTTTAGAATAAGTAGAACCTTCACCTCAGCCTTTGAGGAGGTCAACACGAATCAGGAAGCAACCTGAAAGGTTTGATTTTACAATGCTAGATTCTAGTTGTGCTTATGCCTTGATTACTAACACTGATGAGCCTAAAACTGTGATAGAGGTTATGGACATGAAAGATGCATGTTCTTGGAAGGAGACCATGGAAGCTGAGATGGCTTCTTTGTAAAAGAATAAAACTTGGGACTTGGTGACTTTGCCTAATGGATGGAAACCTGTTGGATGTAAATGGTTGTTTAAGAAGAAATTTGGAGCAGATGCCAGTGTTGAGAAGTATAAGGCTAGATTGGTTGCAAAGGGGTATTCACAAGTGGAGGGAATTGATTATGGTAAAAATTTCTCTCATATTTCAAAGCTAACATCTATTCGATTCCTATTATCTCTTGCAGTAGCTTATGACTTAGAAGTGGAACTCGTGTAGGGGCACCAAGTTATCTCTTGCAAAGTTTGTAAATAAGGTCTTAATGTTGGTCTTTGATAGGATATAGGTATGCTGGAGTCTTTTTGCATTGAATAAGGTCATAATAGACAACTTCAAATGTAAGTTGAGTCATGTTGGTGTCTTTATTGTGCAAGGTGTCATATATTTTGTAATATTGTCATATGCAAATGCAAGAACACGGGAAGTCCAAAAGTCATAAGTCTAAAAGATGGTTATTGGTCATTGTTTTTGGTGGATAAAATGCTAAAGAGGCCTCAAAAACTTAGAGGTAACATTTTTGAAGATTGAATTGATAAATTTGAAGGACAAAACTAATGAAATAACCCTATTCTACTATTTTTTTCCTGTATTTCTATCATTTTCAGGTCTGGTACGGTTTTGTACAGGGGCTAAGTGTTTTAAAACCACATAAACTTGATGGAGGAATGAGTGAAATTATTATTATACTTGGTTTCAAGGTTTCATATTGATTTTGGTGGAATTTTGAATTGTTTTTTTCTATAGCAACCTATGAAACCCTGATTTGGGAATTTTGATTACATAACATGAACAATTGACTCATTCCACCATCTGTGACTTTTGTAGCTAGGTGGAATGGGTCCAATATAGTAGGAAAAGGTCTTTGAAGGGTTTGTATGACCATGGGAGGTGTGTTGTATGGTTTTATGTGAAGCCAATGGGCAAATTTTGTGAGTTTTGAATTGAAAAGTGAGGGCTAAGAGTGTGGGTTTGCATAAAAAGACATTCGTAAGAGACTTGTGAAGGTTTTTATAGTATAGGAAGACATAATAATACATGTTTGAGGTATTGGGAAAGTTTTTAGGTGTGTGGGGTATGGATTTTCAATAAACCCTCCTTGAAACTAGCCTAGAAAGGCCTAAAACAAGGGTTTTGTGAGTTAGGGTTTTAATGAAGGTTCCATGTCCTAAAAGCTATTGATTTATATTTTTTCAAGGTTGGAAAAGGACTTTCCATAGGAATTTTGGGTTGATAAGGGATTTGGAGGGTACTTGCTTTGGAAAATAGGGCTAATTACCCCTTTGTAGCAGCAAAATAGTCATTTTGTGGAGGATACTTTCCAAAGTGACCTTAGTTGGTTTCAAGATATGTCAAGTAACTCAATAAAGGGTATCTATAACAATGATTATTTCTAGGTTGGTGGAGTAATTTAAATGTTATGTTGAAAAAACCTCTAAAACAGGGCTACAAGGAGATGAAGGTAGTTGTGAAGCAACCCATGATGTTTGGAGCCCAAAACTTGATTTGTTTGTTTTGTTGACTAGGAGTATGCCTAGTGGTGGTATCCTTGAACAAAATTTTTGGGCTAAAGTGGTAGCCAATGATTGCTACCTGGTTAAGAGGTCTCCTACTTCAGCAATCGTTGATAAGACACCCTGGAGGTGTGGTCTGGTAAGAAGCCCTCATTGAGACATCTTTGTGTTTTTGGTTGTGAGGCATATGTGCCTAAGGAGAAGAGCTCAAAATTGGAGAACAAGGTAGTTAAGTGTATCTTTATTGGCTATGGTGTTGGTGTGAAAGGGTACAATCTTTGGGATCCTATGGCTGAAAAAGTGTTGTATAGCATAAGTTTTATTTTCAAGGAGCTAACACCTTGTCCTGTTGTTCTATAGCCAGAAGAGAAAGAAAAGAAAGATGATGTGGTTTAGTTTCCTTCTACTCCTAAGAAGACTGAACCGAAAGATTGTATTGGACTTGATGACAAGGAGAGCTCTAGAAGCTCTAAAAGTTTAGAAGAAGTAGAACCTTCACCTCAGCCTTTGAGGA
This sequence comes from Cunninghamia lanceolata, assembly GCA_027924645.1. Taxonomy (NCBI): domain Eukaryota; kingdom Viridiplantae; phylum Streptophyta; class Pinopsida; order Cupressales; family Cupressaceae; genus Cunninghamia; species Cunninghamia lanceolata. The sequence goes on along the minus strand of BSBN01000388.1, from coordinate 10,568,619 downwards.
GGTCAACACGAATCAGGAAGCAACTTGAAAGGTTTGATTTTACAATGCTAGATTCTAGTTGTGCTTATGCCTTGATTACTAACACTGATGAGCCTAAAACTGTGATAGAGGTTATGGACATGAAAAATGCAGGTTCTTGAAAGGAGACCATGGAAGATGAGATGGCTTCTTTGTAAAAGAATAAAACTTGGGACTTGGTGCCTTTGTCTAATAGATGGAAACTTGTTGGATGTAAATGGGTGTTTAAGAAGAAATTCAGAGTAGATGGTAGTGTTGAGAAGTATAAGGCCAGATTGGTTGCAAAGGGGTATTCACAAGTGGAGGGAATTGATTATGGGCAAATTTTGTGAGTTTTGACTTGAAAAGTGAGGGCTAAGAGTGTGGGTTTGCATAAAAAAGCATTCCTAAGAGACTTGTGAAGGTTTTTATAGTATAGGAAGACATAATAATACATGTTTGAGGTATTTGGAAAGTTTTTAGGTGTGTGGGGTATGGATTTTCAATAAACCCTCCTTGAAACTAGCCTAGAAAGGCCTAAAACAAGGGTTTTGTGAGTTAGTGTTTTAATGAAGGTTCCATGTCCTAAAAGCTATTGATTTATATTTTTTCAAGGTTGGAAAAGGACTTTCCATAGGAATTTTGGGTTGATAAGGAATTTGGAGGGTACTTGCTTTGGAAAATAGGGCTAGTGTCCCCTTCGTAGCAGCAAAATAGTCATTTTGTAGAGGATACTTTCCAAAGTGACCTTAGTTGGTTTCAAGATATGTCAAGTAAATCAATAAAGGGTATCTATAACAATGATTATTTTTAGGTTGGTGGAGTAATTTAAATGTTATGTTGAAAAAACCTCTAAAACAGGGCTACAAGGAGATGAAGGTAGTTGTGAAGGAACCCATGATGTTTGAAGATTGGTTCAAGTTTGCATAAAAGAAAGGTTAGAATTTGAAGAGTCAAGATGACTCCTACGAATAGTGGCACTGCTAAAGAGTTGCAGGAGTTAAAGGAGAGACATGCTAAGTTGTAGGAGTCCCATAATGCTGTTTTAGAAAGGCTTTTTTCCTTGGAGTCAAATCATAAAAGAGGTATCATTCTAGGTGATGAGAGCGAATCCGAGGAAGAAGGGGAAGAAGAGAATGAAGTAGAGGAAGAGCAGATGGACCCTTATGAACAAAGGACAATAAGTCTTTTGAAGGTAGTAAGAGGAAAGGGATATAAGAATAAGGTTGATTTGCCCATGTATGGAGGATGTTTGAATGATGAGGAGTATCTAGATTGGATTGAAACTGTGGATAATCATTTTGAATGTGAAGATATTCCTAATGACAAAAAGGTAAAGATTGCAAAGACAAAACTCAAGGGAGATGCCTTGTTATGGTGGAAATATGACCAAGTTGAGAGGAGAAATCAAGGTAAACCAAAGATAGTTTCTTGGGACAGAGTGGTTGGTAAACTCAAAGGTAAGTTTCTTCCTAAAGATTATGAAGTTCATTTTTTTAAGAAACTCGAGTTTTTGAAGCAAAAGGACTTAGAGGTTAAGACCTATACTAATAAATTCTATAAGTTAAGCATAAGATTAGGTAGAATAGAAGATGAAGTTGAAAATGTGGCTAGATACCTTGGTGGACTTAGATTTAAGATTCAAGATGAACTAGTTGTGGCAAACCCAAGGATGGTTGAAGAATGTTTCCAGTTGGCCATTAGAGTGGAAGAAGAGATCAAAAGAAGGCAAGACAAATATATTAGAGGAAGAGGCAGCAATCAAAGATGAAGAGGATCATTTCCTACATAAAAACAATTCCATGATGAAAAAGAAGATGCAAAAGAAGGTAAGGAACAAGTTGTTGATTCAAGGGGTGTATTTAGAGGCGCTAGAGGCAGATTTGGTACAGGTAGGAGTTCCAATATATTTTCAAGAAGATGCTACAATTGCAATTAGTTTGGTCATCCATCCTTTAAGTGTCCTAAAATACAAGGCTCTACTTCAAGAGTTGGTGACAAGAGGGCTCAAATTTTGTGAGAGGAGGATAAGGAGAGTGTGAATCCACCCTCTCTACATGTTGTTCTAGAAGTTAGGGAAACACTGATAATGCAAAGACAACACTTGAAGGCATCCAAGGAGAAGGAGCTGACTTGAAGAAGAGCACTATTTAGGACAACATGCAAATGCCAGGGAAAGGTATGTAAATTTGTCATAGATTCATGTTCTCCTGAAATATGGTGTCTTGTGAAATGGTTGATAAACTAAAATTAGAAAGGATTATACATAAAGCACCCTATAAGGCATCTTGGTTGAGTGATGATCAGTCATTTGTGGTTAATGGACAAGCTTTAGTTGAGTTTCATATTGGTGGATATAGAGATAAGGTTCTTTGTGGTGTTGTACCTATGGATTGTTGCCATTTATTACTTGGAAGGCCTTGGAAATTTTATAGATATGCCAATTATGATGGACGAAACAATACATATCAAATTAAGAAGGATCAGAATGCTTTTACATTGACTCCATTGGTTGAAGATGTGAAAGAACAAGGCAGGGTAGCGAGAGTGATCATGATGGGAAAGGAGCACATAAAGCTTGAGGAAGACAGAAATAGAGAGTGTTCAACTATCACAGGAGTTGTAGATGTTAGGATAGTAACTTTGAAGGATGATATAGTGATGGAAGGAAGAAAATGAGGTGGTAGTTTGGTGTGAAAGTCTGATGCAGAGAATATTAAGAGTCAGTTGCTTGTGGAAAGGCAAGTTTGGCAAGACAAGATCATAGTAAGGACAATATTTTGTCCATTGAACACAAGAGAGTTTAAGGTATAGTCATATGCTGTTAGAACATAGGTTCCTAAATATGAAAGGACAAATGTTTGTCAGTTTGAGAAGACAGTGGTACTTGGGGCAAAGGATTTAAAGGAGAAAGATGGAATGAAACATGGTGAGAATCAAGAACAAAGGGGTAAGTTTGAGTATACAATGAAGGTGAAAGAGATGATAGTCCATCTCAAGAATGGAAAGGGTGTGTTTGCAATCATGAAGACCGGTTTGACATCATCACAAAGTGAAGTGAAGGTGAGACACAATCCATTAAATGGAGGACAACCAAACAAAAGAAGAAATCAGTTCAAGAGTAGAGATAGTGCAAGTTCTCAATACTTGACTCATTGGAAAGAGTCACTACGTGGATATGCAGGTTGGAGGTCATGGTATGATCAGAAGTAGCATGCTTTGATGGCATACAGTCCTCATGGGACATGAGGTCTTCTTTTTTGGTCAGGTTTATGGTGCAGGGGCACTAAGTTATCACATGCAAAGTATGTAAATAAGGTCTTAATGTTGGTCTTTGATAGGATATAGGCATGTTGGAGTCTTTTGTCATTGAAAAAGGTCATAATAGACTACTTCAAATTTAAGTTGAGTCATGTTGGTGTCTTTATTGTACAAGGTGTCATATATTTTGTAATATTGTCATATGCAAATGCAAGAACATGGGAAGTCCAACAGTCATAAGTCCAAAAGTTGGTTATTGGTCATTTTTTTGTGTGGATACATAGATATAGAGGCCTCACAAACTTAGAAGTGACATTGTTGAAGATTGAATTGATAAATTTGAAGGACAAAACTAATGAAATAACCCTATTTTACTATTTTTTCCATGTATTTCTACCATTTTTAGGCCTGGTACGGTTCTGTACAAGGGCTAAGTGTTTTAAAACCTATTAAACTTGATGGAGGCCTGAGTTAAATTTATATTACACTTAGTTTGAAGGTTTCATATTTATTTTAGTGGAAGTTTGAATCATTTTTCTGTAGCAGCCCCTGAAACCCTGATTTGGGAATTTTGATTACATAACATGAACAATTGCCTCATTCCTCCATTTGTGACTTTTGTGGCTAGGTGGAATGGGTCAAACATAGCAGGAATAGGTTTTTGAAGGGTTTGTAGGAGTAGGGGAGGTTTGTTGTATGGTTTTATGTGAAGCCAATGGGCAAATTTTGAGTTTTGGCTTGAAAAGTGAGGGGTAAGAGTGTGGGTCTGCATAAAAAAAGCATTTTTAAGAGACTTGTGAAGGATTTTATAGTATAGGAAGACATAATAATATATCTTTGAGGTATTGGGAAATTTGGTAGGTGTGTGGGGTATGGAGTGTCAATAAACCCTCCTTGAAACTAGCCTAGAAAGGCCTAAAACAAGGGTTTTGTGAGTTAGTGTTTTAATGAAGGTTATATGTCCTAAAAGCTATTGATTTAGAGGTTTTAGAGGTTGACCAAGGACTGTCCATAGGATTTTTGGGTTGACAAGGAATTTGGAGGGTACGTTCTTTGGAAAATAGGGCTAATTACCCCTTTGTAGCATTAGAACAATCAATTTTTAGAGGATACTTTCCAAAGTGACCTTAGTTGGTTTCAAGATATGTCAAGTAACTCGATAAAGGGTATCTATAACAATGATTATTTTCTAGGTTGGTGGAATAATTTGCACGTTATGTTTAAAAAAACTCTAAAACAAGGCTACAAGGAGATGAAGGCGGTTGTGAAGGAACCCATGAAGTTTGAAGCCCAATACTTGATTTTTTTGGTTTGTTGAGTTGATTGCTATCCTCCTACCTTGATCTTCATCAAATTGATATCAGAGCTTAGGGATTAGATCTATTGTGGAAGATTGGTTGAAGTTTGTATAAAGGAAAGGTTAGAATTTGAAGAGTCAAGATGCCTCCTAAGATTACTGGCACTGCTAGAGAGTTGCAGGAGTTAAAGAAGAACATGCTAAGTTTTTGGAGTATTATAATGTTGTTTTAGCAAGGCTTGCTATCTTCGAGTCAAGTTAGAAAAGAGGTATGGTTCTAGGTGACGAAAGTGAATCTGAGGAACAAGGGTAGCAAGAGAATGAAGTAGAGGAAGAGCAGATGGACCCTGATGAATAGAGGACAATAAGGCTTTTAAAGGCAGTAAGAGGAGAGGAATATAAGACCAAGGTTGATTTTCCCATGTATGGAGTAAGATTAAATGATGAGGAGCTTCTAGATTGGATTGCAGCTGTGGATAATCATTTTGAATGTCAAGATATTCCTAATGAGAAAAAGGTAAAGATTGCAAAGACAAAACTCAAGGGACATGCCTTGTTATGGTGGGACTATGAACAAGATGAGAGGAGAAATCAAGGTAAATCAAAGATAGTTTCTTGGGATAGAGTGGTTGGTAAAATCAAAGGTAAGTTTCTTCCTAAAGACTATGAAGTTCAATTGTTTAAGAAAATCCAAGGTTTGAAGCAAAAGGACTTAGAGGTTAAGACCTATATTGATAAATTCTATAAGTTAAGCATAAGATCAGGTAGAATGGAAGATGAAGTTGAAAAAGTTGCTAGATAGCTTGGTGGACTTAGATTTAATATTCAAGGTAAACTAGTTTTGGCAAACCCAAGGACAGTTGAAGAATGTTTCTAGTTGGCCATTAGAGTGGAAGAGAAGATCAAAAGAAGGAAAGACAAATCTATTAGAGGGAGAGGCAGCAATCAAGGAGGAAGATGATCATTTCCTACATCAAAACATTCCCACAATGAACAAGAAAATGTAAACAAAGGTAAAGAAAAAGTTGTTGATTCAAGGGGTGGATTTAGAGGCTCTAGAGGCAAACTTGGTGTAGGTAGGAATTCCAATACATTTTCAGGAAGATGCTATAATTGCAATCAGTTTGGTCATCCATCCTTCAAGTGTCCTAAAAGACAAGGCTCTACTTCAAGAGTTGGTGACAAGAGGGCTCAAATTTTGCAAGAGGAGGATAAGGAAAGTGTGAATCCACCCTCTCTACATGTTGTTCCAGAAGTTAGGGAAACACTGATTATGCAAAGACAACTCTTGAAGGCATCCAAGGAGAAGTAGTTGACTCAAACAAGAGCACTATTTAGGATAACATTCAAATGCAAGGGAAAGGTATGTGAAGTTGTCATAACATGTTGTACAGAAGATATGGTGTCTTGTGAAATTGTTGATAAACTAAAATTGGAAAGGATTCCACATGAAGCACCCTATAAGGCATCTTGGTTGAGTGATGATCAGTCACTTGTGGTTAATGAACAAGCTTTAGTTGAGTTTCATATTGGTGGATATAGAGATAAGGTTCTTTATGATGTTGTACCTATAGATTGTTGTCATTTATTACTTGGAAGGCCTTGGAAATTTGATAGATATGCCAATTATGATGGGAGAAACAATACATATAAAATTAAGAAGGATGGGAATGCTTTTACATTGACTCCATTGGTTGAAGAAGTGAAAGAAAAAGGTAGCACATAAAGAGTGATCATGATGGGAAAGGAGTACATAAAGCTTGAGGAACACAAAAATAGAGAGTGTGCCACTATTGCAGGAATTGCAGATGTTAGGACAATAACTTTGAAGGATGATATAGTGATGGAAGGAAGAAAATGATGGGGTAGTTTGGTGTGAAAGTCTGATGCAGAGAAGATTAAGAGTTAGTTGCTTGTGCAAAGGCAAGGTTGGAAATACAAGATCATAGTAGGGACAATATTTTGTCCATTGAACACAAGAGAGGTTAAGGGACAGTCGTATGCTGTCGAAACATAGGTTTTTAAATTGTAAAAGGATAGATGTTTGTCAGTATTAGAAGATAGTGGTACTTGGGGCAAAGGATTTAAAGGAGAAAGATGGAATGAAACATGGTGTGAATCAAGAACAAAGGGGTAAGTTTGAGTATACAATGAAGGTGAAAGAGATGACAGTCCAAGACAAGAAAGGAAAAGGTGTGTTTGTAATCGTGAAGATAGGTTTGACATCATCACAAAGTGAAGTGCAGGTGAGACACAATCCATTAAATGGAGGACAGCAAAACCAAAGAACAAATCAATTCAAGAGTGGAAATGGTGCAAGTTCTCAATACTTGACTCATTGGAAAGAGTCACTAGGTGGATATGCAGGTTAGAGGTCATGGTATGATTAGAAGTCAAATAAAAAAAAAGGTATGGTTCTAGGTGATGAGAGCGAATCGAAGGAAGAAGGGGAAGAAGAGAATGAAGTAGAGGAAGAGCAGATGGACCCTTATGAACAAAGGACAATAAGTGTTTTGAAGGGAGTAAGAGGAGAGGGATATAAGAATAAGGTTGATTTGCCCATGTATGGAAGAAGTTTGAATGATGAGGAGCTTCTAGATTGGATTGCAGCTGTGGATAATCATTTTGAATGTGAAGATATTCCTAATGAGAAAAAGGTAAAGATTGCAAAGACAAAACTCAAGGGAGATGCCTTGTTATGGTGGGAATATGAACAAGTTGAGAGGAGAAATCAAGGTAAACCAAAGATAGTTTCTTGGGACAGAGTGGTTGGTAAACTCAAAGGTAAGTTTCTTCCTAAAGACTATGAAGTTCATTTTTTTAAGAAACTCCAACGTTTGAAGCAAAAGGACTTAGAGGTAAAGACCTATACTAATAAATTCTATAAGTTAAGCATAAGATTAGGTAGAATGGAAGATGAAGTTGAAAAAGTGGCTAGATACCTTGGTGGACTTAGATTTAAGATTCAAGATGAACTAGTTGTGGCAAACCCAAGGATGGTTGAAGAATGTTTCCAGTTGGCCATTAGAGTGGAAGAAGAGATCAAAAGAAGGCAAGACAAATATATTAGAGGAAGAGGCAGCAATCAATGAGGAAGAGGATCATTTCCTACATAAAAATAGTTCCATGATGAACAAGAAGATGAAAAAAAAGGTAAAGAACAAGTTGTTGATTCAAGGGGTGGATTTAGAGGCTCTAGAGGCAAATTTGGTACAGGTAGGAGTTCCAATATATTTTCAAGAAGATGCTACAATTGCAATTAGTTTGGTCATCCATCCTTCAAGTGTCCTAAAATACAAGGCTCTACTTCAATAGTTGGTGACAAGAGGGCTCAAATTTTGTGAGAAGAGGATAAGGAAAGTGTGAATCTGCCATCTCTACATGTTGTTCTAGAAGTTAGGGAAACACTGATAATGCAAAGACAACACTTGAAGTCATCCAAGGAGAAGGAGCTGACTTGAAGAAGAGCACTATTCAGGACAACATGCAAATGCCAGGGAAAGGTATGTAAATTTGTCATAGATTCATGTTCTCCTGAAATATGGTGTCTTGTTAAATGGTTGATAAACTAAAATTAGAAAGGATTCTACATGAAGCACCCTGTAAGGCATCTTGGTTGAGTGATGATCAGTCACTTGTGGTTAATGGAGAAGCTTTAGTTGAGTTTCATATTGGTGGATATGGAGATAAGGTTCTTTGTGATGTTGTACCTACGGATTGTTGCCATTTATTACTTGGAAGGCCTTTGAAATTTTATAGATATGCCAATTATGATGGAAGAAACAATACATGTCAAATTAAGAAAGATAGGAATGCTTTTATATTGACTCCATTGGTTCAAGATGTGAAAGAACAAGGCAGGGTAGCAAGAGTGATCATGATGGGAAAGGAGCACATAAAGCTTGAGGAAGATAGAAACAAAGAGTGTTCAGCTATTGCAAGAGTTATAGATGTTAGGATAGTAACTTTGAAGGATGATACAGTGATGGAAGGAAGAAAATGAGGTGGTAGTTTGGTGTGAAAGTCTGATGCAGAGAAGATTAAGAGTTAGTTGCTTGTGGAAAGGCAAGTTTGGCAAGACAAGATCATAGTAGGGACAATATTTTATCCATTGAACACAAGAGAGGTTAAGGGATAGTCATACGCTGTCAGAACATAGATTCCTCAATATGAAAGGATAGATGTTTGCCAGTTTGAGAAGACAGTGGTACTTGGGGCAAAGGATTTAAAGGAGAAAGATGGAATGAAACATGGTGAGAATCAAGAATAAAGGGTAAGTTTGAGTATACAATGAAGGTGAAGGAGATGATAGTCCAACTCAAGAATGGAAAAGGTGTGTTTACAATCATGAAGACCGGTTTGACATCATCACAAAGTGAAGTGAAGGTGAGACACAATCCATTAAATGGAGGACAACCAAACAAAAGAACAAATTAGTTCAAGAGCAGAGATAGTGCAAGTTCTCAATACTTGAATCATTGGAAAGATTCACTACGTGGATATGTAGGTTGGAGGTCATGGTATGATCAGAAGTAGCATGCTTTGATGGCATACAGTCCTCATGGGACATGAGGTCTTCTTTTTTTGGTCAAGTTTATGGTGCAGGGGCACTAAGTTATCACATGCAAAGTATGTAAATAAGGTCTTAGTGTTGGTCTTTGATAGGATATATGCATGTTGGAGTCTTTTGTCATTGAAAAAGGTCATAATAGACTACTTCAAATTTAAGTTGAGTCATGTTGGTGTCTTTATTGTACAAGGTGTCATATATTTTGTAATATTGTCATATACAAATGCAAGAACATGGGAAGTCCAACAGTTATAAGTCCAAAAGTTGGTTATTGGTCATTTTTTTTGTGGATACATAGATATAAAGGCCTCACAAACTTAGAAGTGACATTGTTGAAGATTGAATTGATAAATTTGAAGGACAAAACTAATGAAATAACCCTATTTTACTATTTTTTCCGTGTATTTCTACCATTTTTAGGCCTGGTACAGTTCTGTACAAGGGCTAAGTGTTTTAAAACCTATTAAACTTGATGGAGGCCTGACTTAAATTTATATTGCACTTGGTTTTAGGGTTTCATATTTATTTTGGTGGAAGTTTGAATCATTTTTCTGTAGCAGCCCGTGAAACCCTGATTTGGGAATTTTTATTACATAACATGAACAGTTGCCTCATTCCTCCATTTTTGACTTTTGTGGCTAGGTGGAATTAGTCCAACATAGTAGGAATAGGTTTTTGAAGGGTTTGTAGGAGTAGGGGAGGTTTGTTGTATGGTTTTATGTGAAGCCAATGGGCAAATTTTGAGTTTTGGCTTGAAAAGTGAGGGCTAAGAGTGTGGGTTTGCATTAAAAAAGAATTGGTAAGAGACTTGTGAAGGGTTTTATAGTATAGGAAGATATAATAATATATGTTTGAGGTATTGGGAAATTTGTTAGGTGTGTGGGTTGTGGAGTGTTAATAAACCCTCCTTGAAACTAGCCTAGAAAGGCCTAAAACAAGGGTTTTGTGAGTTAGTGTTTTAATGAAGGTTATATGCCCTAAAAGCTGTTTATTTAGAGGTTTTGGAGGTTGACCAAGGACTGTCCATACAATTTTTGGGTTGACAAGGAATTTGGAGGGTACTTTCTTTGGAAAATAGGGCTAATTACCCTTTTGTAGCATTAGAATAGTCAATTTTTGGAGGATACTTTCCAAAGTGACCTTAGCTGGTTTGAAGATATGTCAAGTAACTCAATAAAGGGTATCTATAACAATGATTATTTTCTAGGTTGATGGAATAATTTGCACGTTATGTGTTAAAAAACTCTAAAACAAGGCTACAAGGAGATGAAGGCGGTTGTGAAGGAACCCATGAAGTTTGAAGCCCAAAACTTGATTATTTTGTTTTGTTGAATTGATTGCTGTCCTCCTATCTTGATCTACATCAAATTGATATCAGATCTTAGGGATTAGATCTATTGTGGAAGATTGGTTGAAGTTTGCATAAAGGAAAGGTTAGAATTTGAAGTGTCAAGATGGCTCCTAAGATTATTGGCATTGCTAGAGAGTTGAAGGAGTTAAAGAAGAACATGCTAAGTTGTTGGAGTATCATAATGTTGTTTTAGCAAGGCTTGCTATCTTGGAGTCAAGTTAGAAAAGAGGTATGGTTCTAGGTGATGAAAGTGAATCTGAGGAACAAGGGGAGCAAGAGAATGAAGTAGAGGAAGAGCAGATGGACCCTGATGAATAGAGGACAATAAGGCTTTTGAAGAAAGTAAGAGGAGAGGAATATAAGACCAAGGTTGATTTGCCCATGTATGGAGTAAGTTTAAATGATGAGGAGCTTCTAGATTGGATTGTAGCTGTGGATAATCATTTTGAATGTCAAGATATTCCTAATGAGAAAAAGGTAAAGATTGCAAAGACAAAACTCAAGGGACCTGCCTTGTTATGGTGGGACTATGAACAAGATGAGAGGAGAAATCAAGGTAAATCAAAGATAGTTTCTTGGGATATAGTGGTTGGTAAAATCAAAGGTAAGTTTCTTCCTAAAGACTATGAAGGTCAATTGTTTAAGAAAGTCCAAGGTTTGAAGCAAAAGGACTTAGAGGTTGAGACCTGTACTGATAAATTCTATAAGTTAAGCATAAGATCAGGTAGAATGGAAGATGAAGTTGAAAAAGTTGCTAGATAGCTTGGTGGACTTAGATTTAATATTCAAGATAAACTAGTTGTGGCAAACCGAAGGACAATTGAAGAATGTTTCTAGTTGGCCATTAGAGTGGAAGAGAAGATCAAAAGAAGGCAAGACAAATCTATTAGAGGAAGAGGTAGAAATCAAGGAGGAAGATGATCATTTCCTACATCAAAACATTCCCATGATGAACAAGAAGATGCAAACAAAGGTAACGAACAAGTTGTTGATTCAAGGGGTGGATTTAGAGGCTCTAGAGGCAAACTTGGTGTAGGTAGAAATTCCACTACATTTTTAGGAAGATGCTATAATTGCAATTAGTTTGGTCATCCATCCTTCAAGTGTCCTGAAAGACAAGGCTCTACTTCAAGAGTTGGTGACAAGAGGGCTCAAATTTTGCAAGAGGTGGATAAGGAAAGTGTGAATCCACCCTCTCTACATGTTGTTCCAGAAGTTAGGGAAATGTTGATGATGTAAAGACAACTCTTGAAGGCATCCAAGGAGAAGTAGCTGACTCGAAGAAGAGAACTATTCAAGATAACATGCAAATGCAAGGGAAAGGTATGTAAAGTTCTCATCTTGTACAAAAAATATGGTGTCTTGTGAAATTGTTGATAAACTGAAATTAGAAAGGATTCCACATGAAGAACCCTATAAGGCATCTTGGTTGAGTGATGACTAGTCACTTGTGGTTAATGAGAAAGATTTAGTTGAGTTTCATATTGGTGGATATAGAGATAAGGTTCTTTATGATGTTGTACGTATAGATTGTTGTCATTTATTACTTGAAAGGCCTTGGAAATTTGACAGATATGCCAATTATGATGGGAGAAACAATACATATCAAATTAAGAAGGATGGGAATGCTTTTACATTGACTACATTGGTTGAACAAGTGAGAAAAAGGTAGGACATAAAGAGTGATCATGATGGGAAGGGAGTACATAAAGATTGAGGAACGCAAAAATAGAGAGTGTGCCACTATTGTAGGAATTGTAGATGTTAGGACAATAACTTTGAAGGATGATATAGTGATGGAAGGAAGAAAACAATGGGGTAGTTTGGTGTGAAAGTCTGATGCAGAGAAGATTAAAAGTTAGTTGCTTGTACAAAGGCAAGGTTGGCAAGTCAAGATCATAGTAGGGACAATATTTTGTCCATTGAACACAAGAGAGGTTAAGGGATAGTTGTATGCTATCGAAACATAGGTTCCTAAATCTAAAAGGATAGATGTTTGTCAGTATTAGAAGATAGTGCTACTTGGGCCAAAGGATTTAAAGGAGAAAGATGGAATGAAACATGGTGAGAATCAAGAACAAAGGGGTAAGTTTGAGTATAGAATGAAGGTGAAAGAGATGACAGTCCAAGACAAGAATGGAAAAGGTGTGTTTGCAATCATGAAGATAGGTTTGACATCATCACAAAGGGAAGTGAAGGTGAGACACAATCCATTAAATGGAGGACAACCAAACCAAAGAACAAGTAAATTCAAGAGCAGAGATGGTGCAAGTTCTGAATACTTGACTCATTGGAAAGAGTCACTAGGTGGATATGCAGGTTAGAGGTCATGGTATGATTGGAAGTAGCATGTTTTGATGGCATACAGTCCTCATGGGACATGAGGTCTTTTTCTTTTGGTCAGGTTTATGGTGCAGGGACACCAAGTTATCTCATGCAAAGTTTGTAAATAAGGTCTTAATGTTGGTCTTTGATGGGATATAGGCATGTTGGAGTCTTTTGTCATTGAATAAGATCATAATAGACTACTTCAAATGTAAGTTGAGTCATGTTGGTGTCTTTATTGTGCAAGGTGTCATATATTTTGTAATATTGTCATATGCAAATGTAAGAACATGGGTTGTCCAACAGTCTTAAGTCCAAAAGTTGGCTATTGGTCATTGTATTTTGTGATAAATAGATAAAGAGGCCTCACAAACTTAGAGGCAATGTTTTTGAAGATTGAATTGATAAACTTGAAGGATAAAACTAATGAAATAACCCTATTTTAATATTTTTTCCATGTATTTCTGTCATTTTTAGGCCTGATATGGTTTTGTAGAAGGGCTAAGTGTTTTAAAACCTCATAAAATTGATGGAGGATTGAGTTAACTTCTTATTGCACTTGGTGTGAAGGTTTCATATTGATTTTGGTGGAAGTTTGAATCATTTTTCTATAGCAGCCTGTAAAACTCTGATTTGGGAATTTTGATTACATAACATGAACAATTGACTCATTCCTCCATCTCTGACTTCTATAGGTAGGTGGAATGGGTCCAACATAGCAGAAATTGGTGTTTGAAGGGTTTGTATGAGTAGGGGAAGTGTTGTGTATGGTTTTATGTGAAGCCAATGGGTAAATTTTGTGATTTTTGACTTGAAAAGTGAGGGCTAATAGTGTGGGTCTGCATAAAATAAGCATTGGTAAGAGACTTGTGAAGGTTTTTATTTAATATTTAGACATAATAATACATGTTTGAGGTATTTGGAAAGTTTGTACGTGTGTGGGGTATGTATTTTCAATAAACCCTCCTTAAAACTAACCTAGAAAGGCCTAAAATAAGGGTTCTGTGAGTTAGAGTTTTAATGAAGGTTCCAAGTCCTAAAAGATGTTGATTCAGAGATTTTGGAGGTTGAACAAGGACTGTCCATAGGATTTTTGGGTTGATAAGGAATTTGGAGGGTACTTGGTTTGGAAAATAGGGCTAATTGCCGCTTGATAGCAGTGGAACAGTCATTTTTGGAGGATACTTTTTAAAGTGACCTTAGATGGTTTCAAGATATGTCAAGTAACTCAATAAAGGGTATCTAGAACAATGATTAGTTTCTAGGTTGGTTAGTAATTTGCAAGTTAGGTTGAAAAAACCTCTAAAATAGGGTTATAAGGAGATGGAGGCAGTTGTAAAGGAACCCATGAAGTTTGAAGACCAAAACTTGATTTGTTTATTTTGCTGAATTGATTGTTGCTTTGCTACCTTGCTCTAAATCAGCAAGAAATAAATGTGAAGACATCTTTCCTTCATGGTGACTTGGAGGATGAAATTTATAACAGCCTGATCACTACATGGTTAAGGGTAAAGAAACTTTGGTTTGTAAGTTAAAGAAGTCTTTATATGGTTTAAAGCAATCTCCTAGGATGTTGTACTTGAAGTTTGATACCTTTGTGTTTTCCATTGGATTCATGAGATCAAAATTAGATCATTGTGTGTATTACAAGTTTTACAATGATTGTATTCTCTTTATTGTATTGTATGTTGATGATATGCTACTGATTGTGAATGATAAGAATATGATTTCAGAATTGAAGTCTTAGTTTTTAGAATAGTTTGAAATGAAAAACTTAGGGGCAACTAGGTACATTCTAGGAATGGGTATTAGAAGAGACAGAGCAAAGAAAAAACTTTAATTAAAGTCGGGTAAGTATGTGAAGACCATGTTGGAGAGATTCAGCATGGGAGATTGCAGACCATTATGTGTTCCTGTTTCATTGGGGACAAAGTTATATGTTAATGATTGTCCAAAATCATTTTCTAATATGGAGGATATGAGCAGAGTAACTTATGCTAGTGCAGTTGGTAGTTTGATGTATGCTACAGTCTATTTAAGACCAAACATTTCCCAAGCAATGGCAGTCCTTAATTAGTTTACGGCTAAACCTGGATGGGTACATTGGGATGCAGTGAAGAGAGTGTTCATATATTTGAGGGGTACTTCCAAGTATTCCTTATGTTATCATGGTTATCCTACTAGACCTCAATATTCTATGAGTATTCATGGATTTGTGGATTCTGATTGGGCAGGTGGCATTGACAATAGGGGATCCACTAGTGCTTATGTGTTTACCATGTTTGGTGGTGCTATTAGTTGGATAAGTAAGCAAAAACATGTGGTTCCTTTGTCCACGATAGAAGCATAGTACATGGCAGAAACTCATGCTTGTAAGGAATCCATTTGACTTAAGAGGTTGTGTTAAGATGTTAGATTTGATGCAGGATAGATTATTGTCTCTTGTGATAGTCAGAGTCTAATTTTCTTAGCAAAGAATCCTACCTTCCATGCCAAAACAAAGCACATTGTTGTTTAGTTTCAGTTTTTTTGTGATATGGTAGAAGATGGGAAAGTGATGTTGGAGAAAGTAGACACTTTGAAGAATGTTGCGGATGCATTGACTAAACCTGTGGGCACAGATAAGTTCAGATGGTGTTTGGAGTCTATGGGCCTCTTGTTCTCTAGCAATTAAATCTTGTCATTGTTTTGGCTCTTGCAAGGTGTTCAACAACTAGTAGAATGTTGGGAACTAAGGTGTCTCAACCTTTGCAAATTCCTAGCAATATTTATTTAATTGTGTATTTATTTATTGCCAAATTTTGTATTTACTTGAACATTCAATTTGGTCACTCAGTTTTGGTGGCATTGTGACATGTCATCCTACTTGGAATGTGACTTGGATGGCCAAGTCAAACTCACATGGATTTGGGCATCCCATTTGAGTTGGCACTAATATGTCATGTGTCGACGTCTTGTGGTATGTGGAAGAGGATATTCCATATGACAGAATCTAGGATGCGTAAGAGCCAAGTATAGAGATTCCCATGACAAATGAAGAGAAGTGTCAAAAAGTATCTTTGCATGTGGAGAAGGCATATTTGGGCGCCCAAGTTGGGCTATGACATGTTGTAAGAGAAATATGCTATTTTTAGTCATGTATGATGGATTTTATTACAACATTAAAAGTTGTCATGTTGCAGATTTTTATGACAACTGTAAGATATGTAAGAGCATCTGTCATTGCCTATTATTAGCCTTGGAGCACTCTAACTTGGGAAGTCAAATCTGCCATGTTATGACAAATGTAAGAGAGCTGAAAATGTGTTGGAAAAGTGTCATTTGACCAGGTAAATGGCCATGTGGCCAAGATGGACACCCATCTCTAGAGGATTCTCAATATTGCCTTGTAACTCTATAAAATACATTGTTTTGGATTTGTATTTTACATAGTGTTGATACTCATACTATTATGTTGCTGGAATTACTCTAGAAATGACATTCGAAGACTCTTGGAAAAATTTACATTACAAGTGTACTATAAACCACTATTGTTTCAATAATATGTTGTGTATGTTTTAGAGTGTGGGGTTTTTTACTTGAAAAGGTTTTCCCCATGATATATCTTGTGTCAATCTCTTATTTTATGTGTTTTTTTGTTGCTATAATGTTTATGTTATGTGTTTAACATTGTTACAATTGCAAGGATTAAAAAGAATTTGCATACTATTCGCCTCATTATGTTGGTGTAGGAAGTGTGTTTTTCATACCTTTCTTCCTTTCATTTGGTGCCCAATTCTTTCTCACTGCAACTAATTATTATGCTTCTAAATTAACCAGATCTACAAAAAAAATTAAAATTATAAGGGCTTTAGAGAGTAAATAAAATAAAAAGTTAAGTGGGTCATCTTTGTATTTGATTCACAATCTTTCACCTTGGAGGATCTAATGAAACCATTGATCTACAATGCTATAACCATTATTTCACACAATTATAAATATCATAGATGCAAGATTCTAAGGAATTTCATGAAAATGACAAAGTAATTGCATAAAACTACTATATTGCATGCACAAGTATTATACAATATATGTAGACAATCAATAATTTATTAAGTTTCATGAAATGATCCAAGTTTAAGAAAAACAAATACAAAATACATCACCACCCTAAGTGGAGAACTAGCTTGCCATATGCTATGTGACAACTTTTAGTGCGAATACCACACCTTTGTTACCTTCTTGTCCTTATGCACTCAACAATTTTTTCCTTGATTCCTACCATCAAAATAAATGAAATACTCCTCCATTCATAGAGGTTTCCTTCAATTACATTTTACATTTTTTCCCAATTATTCTTGCATTTGAAATTTAGGAACACCTTTATAAGGTAGCACCTAATTTACAAGTTACAAGTTACATCTTTGTCATGGTAGAGATATGTCCTATTTAGACATCCTATAAAATAAATCCAAACTTAGCTCAAGAATAATTTCCTCTTTTAATCATATCAACTATACCTCATTATTCCCAGGTGTAAGAAAACATTATACAACTGTAGATAATCAATGTCTTCATCAAAAACTCATATCCTACCTTCTAATCTTCATTCTTTCTACATTTTCAATCCTATCTCTTGCATTTCAGATCCAGAACAAAAAATATAGGCCTCATGGAAGGCTGAAATAGTCATGTATTTAGCTACAAATTCTGAAAAGGATCATTCATTCAATCTTTAATCAGTTACAAGACTTTCTTTCCTTTATTTTTCATCATTTTTGGCCCCAAATATGCATTTACAAAAGTAATATAGGTCTTATTTTAATTTATTCTAGCTCATGGGGTTTATCTTCATACTCATTAACATCATATTGGCTCCATTTTGTGGGTACATCATTGATATGGGTCTAAAAATCAAGTTCCTTTATGGATGGGACAACAATATGTCTTTACATGGTCATATATCCATGACACTTTCAATTTGTTTTCACATGTTTCCAACTTGCTAGACCTATAAAAAATAATACCAAGGAACAAATTCATCATATAAATATCAGTTTAGTTATAAATCATTAAAATCTACCATTTTATATGTCAAATCAATCAAGAATGTAGAAGTTGCCAAATTGTTACATCTTCTCGGTGTTGCAGTAACATGAACTTCATGATCCAAACCTTAGGATTTGGAAACTCTCCATAACTCCCTCTTCCTATGCATGTAATGCAAACTAAATGGATGTTCTTTACATTTTACCAACAACCCTACAAAGAAAACCATTGAATAAAATCCAATGAATGGTCATAGCTATTAAATATGAAATTTACTATTTTTCTCTCTTTTTTATTTTTTTTGTTTTCTTGAAATCCTGAAAACAAATAATTTTAATATGATTCCCTTGATGATCCTGACCTGAAAACACAAATAAAAATAAGCATTATCATATATAAATTGCATTTGAAGGTTATACAAAAATATAAAAAAGATCGACAATAGTGTTGATCATAAAAAAATGAATTCCCTACCCTTTAATTGATGAATAAAAATTTCTTCACACAAATTCAGTCCATAAACTATTTAAAATCTTCATAATCATTAAGAGTAGAGCTTCTAGAATCATTGTGTATTGTTTTTCATGTCAACGTTCTGGATCATACTCAATGATCCATCCTCAGGACAAAAAGAAAGTGAAATAGAGATAAAAATGCAGAGAAGGTTGCATTAAAGGAGAGAGGGTTGGTGTCATGTAGGACCCTCTCTCCTTCCAATTTATCCATACTATTTATCTATTTCCTTCCTACGTGCCACCAACCATCTCTCCTTTTATACAACCTTCTCTGTATTTTTATCTCTATTTCACTCTCTTCTTTTTGTCCTGAGGATAGATCATTGAGTATGATAAGAAATGTTGACAGAAAAAAGGAAATACACAGTGATTCCAGAAGCTCTACTCTTAATGATCATGGACTGTTGAAATATCATGTCTACAATCTTCATAATCTTCACACTTAGGATGGAATTAAAGCTTTCATGAAACCCAAGGAAGGAAATAGATAAATATAAATGAAAATAATGGTAGCCCATGAGATGAAACCTAGAAAAGCAACTATTTTCTTCTTCCTATGCAAGTATTTTTTAAAATAACCTTTTAAAAGGTAATTAATAGATGCAAATAGAAATATTCCATGCATGCACATGTAATATCTTGTAATGAGATGTTATACACTTTAAATTATTTTTTTAATGTCTCAAAAAATCATTGAAATTAAGTTAGCTAGAGTTATTTGTTCTTTTTTTGGATTTTTTTTTTCTTTTTTCTTGTAGGCCATCAAATTTAACCTAAAAATAATATAAAATTAAGACCAAAGTGTTTTTCATTCTTTAATTTTTTAATTTTGGCATTCAAATATTATTTGAAGGAATTAAAGACTATTTTAAATTGTTTTAAGGTCCAAAAAGATGGTTTTAGTTAACTTAAACCTTTAGAAATGATAGCACTGGGATTTTGACTTTGAACAATCACCTCATTACAATATATAAAACCAATAAAATGATCTTAAAATATACTCAATGACACAAGATAACCAAGAGCAATTAGTTGAACCTAAATTAATCCAACTTGAGCCTTTATAACATTAGGTCATGGAGATGAGTGATTTTAAATTTGAAGTTCATTTAAACATGAACATTAGTACTAAACATTACATGCATGTACCCACCTTCCCACCCAAAATAAAAGTAACATCACCAGTTAAGACATGAATATAGAGAGGTATAATTATTCTTGATAAATACAATAAAAAATCTCGATGCTCAAATCAAGCTGATTAACCAGGACCTAAAGCTCGCATAACAAGCTGAAATTTTGAAAAGGCTAGGAAACACACTCAAAAGATCATGTCAAAAGAGGTGGGTCCCTACTTTTCTAGATGTAAGGTATGACATGTTGTGTAGGTCACAATACTTCTACCTACTATAAACATGACATAATCCACTCACCAATTGTGGTGCTCCATTTTGGATGCATTATCTCCATTCAAAGATGCCTTATGACATGCCATAACATACATCATATTTTGGTCAACAAATGTAGCTCCCTCTTATATATCTCTTATGTGTCATAGCATTTATAGGCTATAACGTTTGATCTAGGAAGCTGAGTGATGCTAGTTTTTAAAAATTCTATATCTTAAAGAGGTACACTTTATTGTTTAATCAAATTTATATGGTTAAGGCTACTTTTGACATTTTTGGGGACTGAAATTAACCTTTAGAGTCTCAAAAACTACATTTTTGTCTTCTATGTAATTAAAATTGCATTTTTTAACTTTTAACATTAGGATTAAATTTTAATACACATTTCCAAACATGAAGATGGATGATGTGGAGTCAATTATTGAGTACTTGAATTCATTTAACACTATTATAACCCTACTAATCTATTAGTGTGAATATAGAAGAACAAGATTGATGTACTGTCCTATTATAGTCTTTTCTAGACTCATGGGACAATATGGTCATGGTCATTGTAAGTACTACTTAAAATTATATGCTTAAATAGGTAGTGGCTTACTACTCATGTACGATCAAAGGAAAGGGCATTAAACATCCATGCCATGGGCCAACAATATGTTGGAATCATTTTCCATTATGCCAAAATCTCGAGCTCTCAACACTCACTACAAACACCAGACTTAACTCAGATCCACAGGAGGCTCACCCTGATGTCACAAATGCTGAGGTTAGCATTGAACACCTCACTGACAAGGGGGCATCTCACTACTAACAATGCCCCCCTCAACGTAACCTGAGGGATTCGAACCCATGACCCATGCCTCTGATACCAATTGTTGGAATCATTTCCTGTTGTGCCAAAAGCTCAAGCTTTCAACACTCACTACAAACACAAGACTTAACCCAGATCCACTGGAGGCTCACTGCCATGTCACGAATCTCAAGGTTAGCATTGAACACCTCACTGACAAGGGGGCAGGTCACTACCAACACGATCTAGATTTAGTAAGGTGATATGTAGCACCATTTAAGTGGTCCACATATTCCATAATAATTGAGTTATCAATCTACATAAAATTAAAATACATAGATCTCAAAAACGATGCATGTGTTGAGAGTGATTAATTCTATTTAATGGAAACTATTAAATTGGAGCTCGAGTTAGACCATGTGGCATACTACACCCACAATCATATAAAAACTTAGTATAAGTTATTTTAGGTCAATTGTCAATATCGGGTTATGAGAACATGATAGCACAATTGTGTGATGTTTATGGAAATAGGGATGAATCATAACATTGACTCTAGTTTAAGACATGTATGCATTGTGGATATATAGTTATCCTAGACAAATATCTTTGTGCAAATGATACAGATCAAAGGGTAAAAGGTGGGGGGAATATGGAACAAAATAAACACACATATAAAGAGAAAGTTATGTACATACAAGCATAAGACTCAAAAAGTAACTAGGAGAACTAAAACAAAGACCTAAAAAAGTGAAATAAAATACTAAGGTTAAAAATGTATAACTAATGTTGTTATGAAAGATATTAAATGTGTAACACATGCAAATAACATGATATTTACCTATTGTAGGTTGGATAAGATACAAGGAGATTTTATGGCACATGGATATGGAAAAATTGGGCCATATTTTCTACTATTATCAAACACCACCTAGATAAATGATATACTCACACTTGGCATGTACTAAAGAAATCTATACATGGCTACAACATAAAGTATGACTAATACCCAAGCATAGGTATGCCATCAAATTTGGATGAATAATAATTATTTCCAATTATCAATGCTATAGTCACCATGAAACCCACAACCACAAGAAATGAACCATTCCCTAAATTAATTTCACACATATGCATCCCTAAGGAAAAATATGATGATTTATAAATAGATTGGTTAGTACAAACTTCAAGGCACATGTTTAAACAAGGACTATTTTCATTCATGAATACAACATAATCATACTTACAAGTCTCCTAATTTGATTCTGGGATGAAAGAAAATGCTTCAAACTCACATGCTCTAGAGAAATGTACCTAATCGAAATTGGGGTTTGGATAGAGAAGAATATCTTCATGGAAGTTGCATTGAGAAAATTCTAAATAAAGTGTCTATGTAGTTGTTTGCATCATTCATACTTTTAAGTTTACCAAAATGATCCAGAAAATATATTCAAATTTAGGTGTGTCGTGCCCTTCTTCAAGAAAAGGAAGATTTAACCCTCATCAAAGTGGAAGGTTGACAAGTCATTTATACAAGCATCCAAGTTTGTAATAGTTTGTTGGCATATATGCATTGTCATTACTAGGGGTAATATCCTCTTTGAAACATGATTCACAAGCATAATTTAAGTTACAAGTGAAACCATTGACATACATATCAGCTAGAGGCACCTCATGGGAAGAACCATGGTCTTTAAATTTCCTTGTTTTAAGTTCTTCAGAAAAATACACTAGAATAAAATCATAACATCAAACAAGTTGCTCTATAGATTCTTTCTCATCTTCCCATTAATACATATTTAAGTCCCATTAAAACCACCTTGGTCTAGTTGCAATACCCTCCCTTCCTTAAAATCTTGCCTATGTCATGATAGTCATCCTAGTTATAGAAAGTATTCACACGTGATTGCAATGATAATAAAAAACTAAAGTCACTAAGCTCATGATTGTTGACACAAGTATAAACATCTAAATTATAAAATGGATTCATAGCCACACTAAGGCCACTAGTAAAGAATGTGTTTTGGGGCTCATTTCTTGAGATATGTTAGTCATCCATCTCCACTTGAGTTCTTACAATTACACAGTTACCAATATGCTCATTCTCAACTATGAATTCCCCAACCTCATCCTTAGGTGCATAAATACTTCAAAAAAAACCTCTATTACTATCACAATCTCCAAACATGAGATTACATTAAGTAAATAGCCATGTTCATGTTGTTTCAACTATTTTTTAAATGTACAGTCTTAGCAATATTAGTCACATGAACTAATTCATTAAACTAAATATAGATACACACAATTTCTTCTTTACAACCACAAATATTACAAGATGCAACCATACATGATTTGGCTTCCACATTTCACTCACTTTTAACATGGCCTTCATGAACATCTAAACATTAAACACATCCTCAAGAGTGAGATCAAAAGATACAAGTTAGAATCTATGTCCTCACTTTGGTCAACACAACAACTCATGGACATAGAGTTACCTACATTATCTTCACATGAACAAGAACATGCAAGATAGCCACCATTAGTAACATCAAACTCAAAGGTATGAAAATGTAGAAGCACATTACACATATACCTATGTTATTTTTCCTCTAACTCACCCTCAACAGGGTATGCATTTATACTATCTTCCTTACAAGTCTCACTAATAAAAGATGTATCCTCAATATAGTTATGTTAAATAAATGACCTATTAGTACTAACAATTGATGATACAGTACTACTCACATAGACATGCATCGTCACTTTAATAATCTCAACCTATATGAACAGATACTCTATACTTTTATCTTGAAACTCTTTTAGAACCATGCTTGAACAAGGACAAAAGACTTCACAAAATAAGCCACCACAAATTGAAGTTTCAAGCTTGTGTCTCTACGAGAGACAAGAAAATGTATCTACAAACTAGTTGTTAAAAACTAAGGTTGGCTCACCTTCTTTCCTAATAATGTTTCTTAGTTCTTGGACAAGTGAGGCAGGGTCAATGATATTTGTATAGTTCTCACCAAAGGCTAAGATAAGAAATTTCCAAGAAGAATATGTGGACCCAAGTAACACTTAACCATTTCCTTGCATTCTAACATGAAGACCTAACAAAGAATCTCATTCACATGTCTTCTTTATAAAACTAAAATTCTTCCCTAAAATCAACAAATGCTTGCACATCAAAATCCCCTTGTACATTCTCTTGGCCATCAACCGTAGTAATCTACTTATAAACTTCTCTAGGAATGAGATCTAAGTTATTAGTTGGCCAAGAAAATACAGTTTTTTTTTCTATTGGCCAGGGAGATATAGAGAGTATTAACATATCAAGAGACTATGGCTACAAGACAGGGCTTTAAATGTAACACATTAAGCTCAAGAATTTATATAGGACTCTTCAAAGTTCATTAAGTTCTTGCATTTATGCTTCTAAACTTTTGTGAGGCATTATAGATGGCATTACAGGCTTCTCCTTTTCAGTCTTCGATCATAATATATCAAATTCAAGCATTTTTATTTGGCATTGAAAGTGTACAAGTTTTTCATATATTCTTCTAGGATTTGGGAAGTGCTCGAAGAAAATACACAACTATCTGAAAAATAAGAGGATATGTCACTCCAATATTTGGATTGGTAATCTCGATAACAACTATCTCTGTGACTCATAGGAAGATGTAATGAAATAATAGACCTAGGATAATTATTAATCTCTATACGAAAAACCCATGTTTTACAATTTTACATGTTTAGGACTAAACTTTGCTTTTGTGGAAGTATGTTTTCTTTCTGTAGAAGAATCTTTGTCGCATCAAGAAAGAAAGAAGAGATTTATGTACCATGGATCTACAACAATCTTCAACAATCTTAGCTTCTAAATAAGACGAAAGGCTACAAATCTTAGCTCTAGCAAGGACCCGTTTGTTTTCTGAAGACAGCCCACTTTTGCCATGCTCTACTACTTTTCTTATAGAAATATTTAAAATTCTATATAATCAACTGACAGAGGTAAGAATATAATTCTAGAGTTTTCTCTTCCTCACAATTTATAGATATAGAGATAGGTTCAGCGAGCATTTAGTGGGCAGCTTGAAACATTTCCTCTGTTATACGGTTCAATTAATCCATAACTTAATCATTAAAGCGGGAAGTACAGCTTCTTGCTGTATTGAAAACTAATGTGACTTCAGTTTTATAAATTTTTTAGAATACGCGTCTGCCAATGAGCCCAGCTTCGTAAATTTTTTTCTCAAAATATTTAGTAAATGCTTCTGAGCATATGAAGATTTTTTTTAATGCAAAATGTTAAAATATGTATTTGACAATAGAAATAGAAATATTTTGTTCCGAATATATGATTGCTACACAATTATTTACTCTGGTATATGCTGAGGTTGAATTTCCTGTCATGCATTTCCAAGTCTGGGTTTATAAGTGTATTTTTGTGTTTCCAAATTATGTAGGAAAACAATTATCAAAGTTTCTGGACTTGTGATTTAATGATTAGTCATGGTTCTCAGTCATTAATAACTATTCTGAAATATTATCCATTTCAACAATTAAAAAGTAATTTTGATTAATAAAAATAGAACAAATATTTATCATTTTTGATGTAAATGACCTGTAAAATTACTATTGTTCAACAATTGAAATGAATGATATTTAAGTAGTGATTAATAAACAGTAATAAACCTAAACCACCGGCAATCAAGCATTATTCTATATTATTATTATGTTAAAGCTGATGGGAAGTATTACATAGCAACCGTACATTTTCAGCAAGGCCCATGGCCAAAGCCCACTCTGTTGTTTACATTGTCAAAAGCCACTGTAAGACCCTGTTGCTGGACATTCCCAATGATGTTCACAGAGTCATTTTCAGAGGGTAAAAAGGGGAAGCATACCCGATTCTCCTCAACTTGAAGCAGAGTTCCCACAGCGGGGACATCGAGGTTGGTATTGCCTTTGAAATGAAGAGTAAGAGTGGGAATTTTCACAGATGTTATGCTGGATAACTCATAGCACGGTTGAAACACTCCAAATGGCGGGGCAGGCTTAACAGCTGGCGCGTAGGTCTTCATGTTTTGCTCAAAGGAAGCTCTAAGGGCATTGTAGACAGGAGTCACTAGTTGGGTTACCATTACTGCAGTGTGAATGTATGTGATTGGTGGTAGAGCACCAGGAACCTGCATGTTCACACCTAAGCGTTCGCCTCCCACGCTGATACCTTCCAGTCCCAAGAGGTATGCACTTGAAGAAAATTAGGGCTCTTTTTGCATGGGGGTGAAGGCTTTCACAGAGGAGGGAATGGAGCCCGTCCCTAACCTAAGAGAGCCTGTTGCGCGCACAGACAGGTAATTGGGAAGACAGTAAGAGAACTGTCCACCCAATTTCTGGGAAACTAGGGAAAGGGGATCCCTGCCTAACCCCAAACGGCCGGAAGTTCCATCCTCCCTGGGTACGCTGAAGCCATGAGCGCATCCCATGTATATTTCCTTGAATGTATTGGAACCCACCTGCAGCGTCTCTGTGATGTAATCTCCCTCAGATCCTTGGGCGAAAGCAGAAATGTCCTTGTAAGTGCAAATACCCCACTTGTCACACTTTGCCTCAAAGTCCTTGGGATCTGAACCCAGGGGTGGACATTTTGAGAGCTTACAAGCGACTGACCTAAACGAGGAGGATTGCTTGGGGACATACATGGGGAGTTTCACTTTAGAACTACAACCCTTGCAGGGGTTGCATTGAATCCACGAGAGGGAGTTAAGCGTATCAATTCCCATCAGTTGTTGCCGAGCTGGTGTACCAATCGAAACTGCTACAGTATATTCTGGCCCTTCCATTTCGCTCCCAGATGTAACGGGAATGCTGAAGGCAGTAGTCCTTAAAGGAGAGGATGTGGCATTGTTATTTTTAGGAACATGGGAAAGCATGCGATTGACAAGACACTTATCCCTTTCCAGCCCTTTCATCAACGTATCCCTCCAACTTGAACTGGAGGATGCATTGAGATGAGTAATGACCAGATCTGCCCCTTCTCTTCCTTGCTCTTGGAATGTCACTACCTCGCTTGGGCTCCTACTCGAGGCATTATAATCGCTTTCCTCTTCAATAAGAAATGTATCCACGCCAACTATGTAGTATTTTTCTTCTGTAGAACCGCATTCGCAGGTGGGAGATTGGAGAAAACAATAAACGAAAAAGCACAGAGAAAAAAGGAAAGCTTGCTTATTCATCGCCATTGTTTACAGATAGGTGAATCGATCGTTGTGTTTGGACACTAGATTGTTGGCTTTAAATAGGTTTGATAACGACGAAACTATTAAATGTAGGTGGCAGAGAGTATTAATTAATTGGACGTAGGTCGTTGCATTGGGATTGATCTTTCACCTTAAGATAAGGAAATAATGGAATAATAAATTTAAAAAATTGTGGGAATACGTGTAGAAATAGATGAGAAAGTTGGATGTACGACAGTGTGTAGATATGGGGATATGAAATAGATGAGAAAGTTGGATGTATAAGGAAATAATGGAATAATAAATTTAAAAAATTGTGGGAATACGTGTAGAAATAGATGAGAAAGTTGGATGTATGACAGTGTGTAGATATGGGGATATGAAATAGATGAGAAAGTTGGATGTATGATAGTGTGTAGATATGGGAATATGAAAAGAAGCTTAGTATCACACAAGATTGTAAGGTTTGTATAACTTAGAATATTTTAGAAATTATGTATTGTTATTTAAATTACAATAAAAATTAAATGAATTGAAGTTGTATTTATTTTTAATTTATGGTAAATGTGAAAAATAACTACCACAATGTCATGTTTTAACTATACTACACCATGAACGGTATGGAAACATAACTTTTAATTTTTAATTAAGAAATATTTAATTTTTATCTCATTGTTTACTTTATTTTCCTTTGAACAATTTATTTGTTAAAAATGCACCATTCATTCTTTCTATGTTTTTACTTTGGAAAGCTATTTAATTTTAATCACATTGTTTATTTTATTTTAAGACAGATGTATTTACAATATTATATATGAAAACCTATAAAGAAAGAATTATAATTTAATGTAAAATAAAATTATAACCTTTATATTATATACATAAACCCCTCTTTTTATAATACAAACATACATACATTATATATAAATAACTCTTAAATAAAATAAATTTATATATATACACAAAAATTTCTATATTATATATAAAGCCACCTATGTGGTGAAGCCCTTAGGAGAACAAAGATCCTTCAACTCATAAGGAGATGAATGATAACTTCAAACTTGCAACAACACACACAATGACAACACAAATCTACTCTATAAACACAGTGAATGCTTTGAATGCTCTTTCCTCCAAGATCATAAGTTGGCTATCACTTTTTTACTTCAAAATGTATTCAAAAACTCAGTTATCTATGCTTTCTTGCTAACATTCATCAAATTACACCACAAGAGCTGACAAGGAGAAACCATTTGAAAGGTCCCAGACATGCCACTAATTTATCCCGACCAATCAGGGAGGACTCAGGAAGTTAGTGCATAAATCCAAGGGCCCCTTTTTAGTTTGGGTTAAGATTAGTGAAGGGCCGAAGGTCCCAAATTTACATGGGTGTCAAGCAATGTTCCTCAAGATGATCAATTATAATGCATAATGTAATAAATGGGACCTAGGAGCTAAACAAGGAGGTAAAATGGCAAGTGGTCATTTTTCACTCCATAACATTTAGCCCCCACATTAATGTCTATACAATCTTATGATCAGTACATGCATTAAAGTACAATCAAAACAAATAAAAAATATGAAGAACTAAAGCAAAAGGCGCACCCTAAGATTGAAAAAACTATATCTAGCCCCCAATCTTTGGCAAGCATAAGAAGACACATTAGAGTCACACAAAACATGAAGAAGACAATAAAGAAGCATGTAATACACAGAGAAGTCATGTAATGCATGAAGAAGGCATGAGCACAACCATGTGTTGATGCATAAATCTGTGGGTCTAATCCAGCAACAACATGGGAAGTTTCTGAGATGTGGGAATGCTTCTCAGAAATAACCTCTAGGTTTTAAGGAAGCTAGCTCTTCTGTTCTTCAATGGGGGGTTTTAGAAAAGGTTAGAGAGAAAACTGGATTGTAGAAAACAAATGCCTAATCTATGGCGATCTACCAGATTTGAAACAATTAGTTGCACATTGTTAATTTTGAACGATGAACTGGAATTAAAGAGCATGAATGCATGATTAAGACTCAGTTTAAGAAACATATTAAACAGAGGCAGAGAAACAGACAAATTAAAAGAAAGAAATAGAGATATCCAAGTATGCACAGAACACCATCTAATTATTTGAATAACCAGTTACAGATGCAAAGGTTACTGCACAAAATGATTGTTACACTCTCATAAAGAAATAATTGCAAAGGCGAAAAGAAAGAAAATCTATATCTGCTGCTGCATAAAATCTCCATTTGATAAAACTTGTAGAACTTTGAATGTGTATGAAGAACTCCTAGCTGTGTCAGGAACTGCCCATTTATAGCTTGAAAGACTCAACAAAATCTCAACGGCCTTTGCCAATCTTTTCAACTAAATCTGCAAAATCTGGCACAAATCTAACTGCAACTATATTAATAACTGAACTGTTGTTTCTATTTTTCCTATAGCTGAAAAATATCTCTGTGGCATGAAGAAAATCACTTGCCACCACCGCTTCCTACTTCATGTAGCTCACCATTTGATACATGTAGCTTGCCGTGAAAAGAACTTGGCTGTGTAAACTTTAGGCTTTCATATCCTTATATCTCCCGTGAGAATCTATCTATAATATATTTAATGAGCCTTATAAAGCCTTAGCTTTATTAGCTGGGACCCACCATTTTAAAATGAGAGGCTATATAAATATTCTCTTTAAAACTTACCTCTCCCGTAAGCTTAGAATGTGAGAAACTTATATTTAATAAGTTTTACTTATTAAAGGGAGGGCCCACATCATTCGTTTCATTAATAAAAGACTCTTCTCTTATAAAATCCTATAACATTTGCATTTAATTAAATGAAGTGAAGCATTTGTATCTTCTGTGCATAGACTCCACCACGTGGCTCCTTCTGCATCATTCTTGATTTCCTTTCTACCACTGCAGCCACGTGCTCACCTCCGCATGACTCTGAGTTACTTTCTTCATTGCCGCGGGTACCAACAAGTGTCACTCTCCATAGTTTCTTTTTATCTCTCCTACAACTGACATGTGGCTTTTCTCGCATCAATTTCTTAAGCTCTCGTAGCTTGCCTTAAAAGAAATAAAGCATAGCTTTATTAATTTTAATAAAATGGATCAAAATATTTATCTGTGTTGGGCTGCTACACATGGTGGCTTCCGCTTAACTTCCAAGCTGCTCTCCTTTTATTCCGTTGCTGACAAGTGGCTTTCTTTGCACTCATCTTTATTTTCTTTATATCATTGCATATCTTTAACTATTTTAATTTGGAAGTGGTACCACTGTATTTGACAATATGCCTACAAACTTTTAGAAAGGCCGAGCCCCTCTCTACTTTACTTTTTGTTTATCCGTATCTCTATCTTAAGCAATAGTGTCATTTTGGCATATAGATCCTGCCACTTCTTTTGGTTTTGCAAATACCTTTTGTTATGATTGAATTCTTTTGTTTCACAAGCATGCCTATAAAGATTCCATTACCTAACCACAATCATGTGTTTTGAAATGGTGTAAAAATTTTATCACCACCATGCAATACAAAAGGCATACACAAGGAGAAGACACAATTTTACAACTAAATAACCCTAACTAGGTGATGTGGGGAGCTCATCGCTACGTGCCACCATTAAAAGAATGTAAAACATGTAGCATTGGGAGATCTCATCCCTACACACCACCACTGAAACATGCAAAACATGTAAGGAAAACACATGAAAAACACATTGAATACATGAGCACCATAAAGTATGCCATATACATACTATACCTCTTATACACAGCAAGCACAGGTGATGGTGAGGATCTCATCACTATGCTCTACCATCTAAAACATGCTAGACACACCTGATAGTTGATCTATGCCACCACAACTACAAAAGACATGCTTAAGGGCGAACAACTCAAGATCCAACCCTGTATCACATGGAGGAATTTTTAAAAGGATGTACAACTGCTCAAGGGAAGACACAATCCTACCTCCCACTGCATCACGTAGACACCTTGCGATGAAAAGGAAGCATGTGCATAAACAATACAACCTCACCTGCATTGTGAAGATGACTTATGATGAAAAGGAGGTATTGCAACACACAAAACAAAGTACAAAACTCTTCTTGCATCGCAAAGACACCTTATGGTTAAAAGGAAATATAAGCCATACACATTATTAGTATGTCTAAAATAATCAAGTATAATATACTGCCACCTTAAAGGGGTTGATCTCACTTTTTGGTAGCAAGAATGTTTAAGGTAACTTTGGAAAGATGCCAGGGAACAAGAGTTTTTGCAAAGCCTTGTCCCCAAGGTGACATGTGCTTACAATCAGGAAATATTCCCAGCAATCACACATGTTAGTATCATATCCTAACCATCAATACTATTCATGTACAAAAATAAAGTTACATACCACATAAACATACCAAGTCTATAATTACAGGTTCAGAACTGAGTATAGACATGAGGTTATGCTTTAGGTATCTCAGAACCAAGTGAAGCACAAGGTGGGGAACAAAACATATCAAAGTGCCTAGAAGCTCAGATTTAAAGCATTGCAAAGGATTGTTACAAGAATCTTCACAACACAAAACATGATCACATCACAACAAAAAAGTGATTCTACTAGTAAAGCATTAGTAAAAAATTACCCTCAGCTTCATATATGGATTGAGTCCATTTTTATTCTTGTTGTAGGGCCACTTGATCCTTATCAGTGTATATTTGTTATCATCGTCCACCAGGTAGTAGATCCACTAGTACAATGATAGAATGAAGTCATGAAAAATGAGAGAGGAGACAAAAGTGACATAGGGCCACAATGTGTAACGATGCCCCCAAATCACCCTTCACAACATTATGCCCCAAAGGCACAACACACAACAAATTGTAATAAGAGAATTATAGAAGAATAAAGAAAGAAATAGAAGGAATGTCACAATGGAGGTAGTCTCCATGTATCCTTGATCTTACAAGAGTATCAAGGGTCATTCAAGGAGACCTAGACAAATAGTTAACACAACACGAGGGAACACAACACAACACTATTAACATATATATATAGGAGTAGGCTTCCCTTGAGAGAATTGGAAGAGGTGCTAAATTGAGTGTGGCTAAATGACAAAGGGATACTTAACTGTAGTCGTATGGTGCTTGATTCTTCTAATGCTTCTTTTGTTGAAAACTTTTCTAATGGGATATTTCTTGGCAAACAATCTATGTCTATCATCTCAAGACATATCACATTGAGTGTTGCACTTGTTGATATTGCATTAACATTAAGAGTAGGACATTGGTAGGATTTGGTGGGATTCAAAGGATGGTATCCAATACCAACCAAATATCTATGTGTAACAACTTCTAAGGGTACTTTTATTCCTTGTTTTATACCACAAGCATTTGTTGCAAGTATGTGCCTAATCAGTGTTGTCATTGATGTCAACATATCTGTGTTGTCATTAGTGTGAACTGTTCTCTTATATTGTTTCTTTCTTGTCATGAGTGAGATGCATTATAGTTACCTATGTAAGTGATCTTGATGTTGAGGATATTGAGAAAATTAGCCCCTCCTGTGGAAACAATGTGTTACAGTGGAAATAATATATTAGACTCTGAAGAATAGTCTTAAAGATAGCTCTGCATTTCCTATAGAATGAATAACTTTTCTTGTAGATTGAAAGTTATTTAGAAGTCTATCTGAAGAGGTTATATTCCAGGTTTGAGCCTCTCGCATGAATATTTGAGTGAGTTGTGTTTACCAGAGTAAAACCTACTTTTTCTATGTATTCAGTTGTAACAGGGACAAAGTATTCTGCTCCACATTCTTGTGCATTGAAGTATTTTTGTCTGGGGTTATATAGTTATGTCTAAGATGATGTTAATTTATTTTAACTTTAATGGTTCATGATCTACTGGTCCTCAAGTGATCTTTTACTTATGACATTGGCTGATAGTGTTGTTCTTGTGCTCCGGTTTGAAGAATATGATGGGTAAAGTGATTGGCTATTGTCCAGATGTTTCTGATGATTATAATGTGTTTGTGGATGTCTTTTGATGATGTTCCTACCATCAAATTGGTCCATAGAGAGAAATTTGGATAACGGTTGAAGAATGCTCTTAGAAGACCTAATGTTCTTACTAGTCTTGGTTGACTTGGTTGATTTCATTAATTAGAGAGAAGCTTTGAAGATTGTAGAGGTGTGATGTGATGTGGAAGATTTCATTTGAGTCTGGGCTAAGGAACAATGCGATCTGCATACATCTTTACATATTTTCCTTGATTTTTTATTAGGTTTAGAACTACTTTATGTATGATTGTAATATTGACCTTGGAGATTGATCCAATGGTTGATGAATGTAATGCCAACGTTGATGTACATTCTGAGGTTGATGAATTGTATAAAAGCATGTAATATAGTTGCAAAAAATTGTGTTTGTTGCAAAGATGAAAAGATAAGTGTGAAGGTGTGAAAGAGTAGAGTAGAGAAGTTATATTGGGCTTCAATGGAACTGAACCCTGGCATGGTGTAAGGCCCTGTATCTCCACTGATGTAGGACCCCGCCTTGGTACCATTGTTACGATGGGAAGTGATGCTATGATACTATGATGAGACTTTGTACATTTGACTTTAATGTTAATTAGGCTATGACTATGATGCACATACTATTTTGGACATATGATGTAAGCTTGGATCATGGTTGATACATATTTAAGCATATACATCTATCCTCATTAGATCTATATGATGCTTTCAGTATTATGGTCCATACATTATACTTGTGGATTATACCATTCATTGATGTGTAGCATTGTAGTATTCCATGAGATATGCCATGTAGTACTATTGCATATTGATTATTGTTATTTAGATTCTAGATAGATTATTGTGTCCATGTAAGGTCCTCCTCGGTACCCGCCATTATGATGGAAGTGATTTTACATTTTTCTACTATAGTTCTATAATGAGACATTTTATGTTAATTTTTCTAGACATCTGATCATGGCTATGTGTTATAGACTAGTTTGAGACATATGATTTTGATTAAGACCATGATTGATACATATTTTATATATGAATATCCTCATTTGATTTTACATGATGTTGTTTAGACTATGTATTGTATCTTATTTTAGTAGACTAGGTGTTTGTTGAGATGTGGTATTATATAATTCTTTGGATTATGCTGCGAGGATTCTTGTTGAGATGTGGCATTATATAATTCTTTGGCTTATGCTGTGAGGTAATTTTGATCAATAAAAATAGGACAAATATTTATCATTTTTTATGTAGATGACCTATAAAATTATTATTACTTATTTAATAATTGAAATGAATGATATTTAAGTAGAGTGATTACTAAATAGTAATAAACCAAAACCACTAGCAATCAAACATTATTCCATATTATTATTTTTTAAAACCTGATGGGAAGTATTACATAGCAACTGTACATTTTTAGCAAGGCCCATCACCAAAGCCTACTCTGTTGTTTACATTATCGAAAGTGACTGTAAGACCCTGTTGTTGTACATTCCCAATGATGTTCACAATGTCATTTTTAGAGGGTAGAAAGGGGAAGCATACCCGATTCTCTTCAACTTGAAGCAGAGTTACCATAGCAGGGACATCAAGGTTGGTATTGCATTTGAAATGAAGAGTAATAGTGGGAATTCTCACATATGTTATGCTGGACAACTGGTAGCACAGTTGAAACACTCCAAATGGTTGGGTAGGCTTAATCATTGGCACGCAGGTCTTCATCTTTTTCTCAAAGGAAGCTCTAAGGGCATTGTAGACATGATTCACTAATTGGGTTACCATTATTGTAGTGTGAATGTATATGATTTGTGGTTGAGCACCAGGAACTTGCATGTTCACACCTAAGCATTCACCTCCCACGCTGATACCTTTCAGTCCCAAGAGGTATGCACTCAAAGAAAATTGGGGCTCTTTTTGCATTGGGGTAAAGGCTTTCACACAGGAGAGAATGGAGCTCATCCCTAACCTAAGATAACCTATTGCGCTCACCTACAGGTAATTGGGAAGATAGTAAGAGAACTATCCACCTAACTTCTAGGAAACTAGGTAAAGGGGATTCCTATCTAACCTGAAATGCCCAGAAGTTCCATCCTCCCTAGGTATACTGAAGCCATGAACACATCCCATGTATATTTCGTTGAATGTATTGGAACCCACCTGTAGTATCTCTATGATATAATCTCCCTCAAATCCTTCGATCAAAGTAGAAATGTCATTGTAAGTGCAAATAATGAAGAAGATGGAGAGAATGAAGTCAAAAAAATAATATATATGTTTGGAAGTGTGTTGTATGGAGTTGTGTGAGTCACCCTTAATGAATTGTGTGATGTGATGTCTTAATGTCACCCCTATTGAGGGTATTTCCTTATGGTCATTTAGGAGTATAGTTCCTCTTCTTCCCCAATTAAACCACATTGGTTGGTTCATGTCATAAACCCTTTTTCTTCCTATTGTTCCATGGATTGAGGATGGACCCTAATGTGTCCTGAGCCTATAATCATTTTCAGTTAAAGACTCTTGGTAGTTCACATTGATATCGTCATGGATTTCTAGAATTCAGGGAAGCTACCATAAGTTATGTGATACTAGTACTACATTGGATTTTGAGGTTTAAGGTTGGATGCACATAAAAAATATTGGTAACTTCAAATATGCATGTGAAATTACCTAAAATGGCAGATATGCATGTGAAATTTTGACAATTGCCAGATTTTGCCATTTTAGGTAATTTCACGTGCATATCTTTGAGAGTCCATTTTTTTCCAAAAACTTCCTAAAACTAAGGTAGGACAAATTACCAACTAACATCCTAAATTTGAAACATGAGTTTCAATTTATTAACAAAAACAAGTTTTAAAAAACTAGGAAAAAACACTAAATTGCCATTTTGAGGGCCAAGATGAAAGTTTCAAGCCTTGAAAATGTGCCAAAATGGGGACCAACCCACTAGGGTCAGCTAGGAATCCACATGCCACCTCATAATGCATCCACCTATTAAATTTCAGCCCAAACGGACATCTGAGTCAAAAGTTATGACCTCCAGAAGTCCCTACATCACTACCAAATTCTCCCAACTGTCTTCAACATAATATGACAAGTTATATAGTTGGGATAGGAGAATAATGGTAGATAGATTAAAGGCCCCTTTTAAATTAAGTTTCTACCACTCGGGCAACGGGAGTTTCATTGCTACTCTCTAGCGACGAAAAATTCTTTGCTAATCTTTGACTTACATGGTGACAGGGGCTTACAAAATTTAGAAGACAAGGAATCCTCTCTAATTAACAAGGAAATGCAACAAAACCAAAACAACAAAAGGAAAATAAGACCAAAATTGATAGTAGCATGATGCCCCTACATAAAAAATACACTGTTTTGGAGTTATAGTTACATAGTGTTGATACAGGTACTGTTATGCTACCAGAATTACTCTAGAAATGATCAATATTTGAAGACTCTTGGAAGAACTTGCATTGCAAGTGTATTGAAAACTTCTATTGTTTTGATATTAAATTATGCATGTTTTAAGGTGTGGGGTTTTTTACCTGAAAAGGTTTTCCCCACGATATATCTTGCGTTAATCTCTTATTTTATGTGTTGTGTTGTTGTAATATATATGTTATGTGTTTAACATTGCTACAATTGTAAGGATTAAAAAGAATTTGCATACTATTTTCCTCCTTAGGTTGGTGTAGGAAGTGTGTTTCACGTACCTTGCTTCCTTTCAGTTGGGGTCAAAGCTTGATCAACTTTGATCCTAGTTGTTGGGTAGGGGTTTTCTGAGCTAATCTTCATTTGAGTGGGAGTTTGTGAAAAGTATTCTACAATTTTATTGTAGGGAAAAGAATGCAGCTATATCCAGAAGAATAGGATTGGAAAAGTTTAATGGCAACAATTTTGAGTTGTGGAAACTCAAAATGGAAGACATGCTTGTTGATAGAGCTCTATGGGAAACAATTTCTGGCATAAAGCTAATGGCAATGCCTCAATATGAATCAAATCACAAAGATCATAAAGCCAAGGGTCTTGTGAGGCTCTATTTAGCTGATTCCATCCTATTGAATGTTCATGAAGAGAAGAGCACGAAAGAGCTATGGAAGAAACTTGGTGATGTTTATTGGTCAAATCCCTGGTAAACAAGTTACTCCTGAGAAAGAAGCTATATTCTTTGAGGATGGAAGATGGAGGATTGGTTACAGATCACCTGAATGCTTTTAATATGCTAATTGAGCAGTTGACATCTGTTGGTGTAAATATGGAGGAGGATCATTGCATGACCTTGCTTTGTTCTTTGTTAGACTCATGGGACCACCTTGTTATGGCCATTGGGAGTACTACAACATCCCTCAAGATGGACAAAGTGGTGTCTTCATTGTTATCTGAAGAGATGAAGAGAAAGTCTTCTAAATCAGCAAAGGAGGCTCTTGCAATTCATGGTAGACCCAAAATGAAAGGGAAAAAGAAAGATAAGAAAGATAAAAGAGGTAAATCCAAATCTTGTGGGAGATCCAAATCTCCTAGAAAGTCCAAGGAAGTATGTTGGAACTGTGGAAAAACTGGGCACTTCCGAAAGGAGTTCAAGGAGGAGAAGAAAAAAAGAACACCTCCTATTCAGATTCTTATAAATCTCAAGATGATGGTGATTCTTTTATTTCTGCCTTGGCCACTCATGCATCAGAAGATGTGTGGCTTATTGACTCTGGTGCTTCCTTCCACATGACCTCACATCAAGGTTGGTTCACAAAGTATGAAGAGTTTGATGGTGGGAAGGTATACCTAAGTGATGACTCTCACCTAAATATAGGTTGGTGTTGAAGAGTCTTGATTCGATTCCCTAATGGATGAGTCCAGGAGATCAATGGGGTGATGTACATCGTTGGTGTAGCATGAAACCTTCTCTCTATAAGTAAATTGAACGATGCAAGTGTGCAGGTTGTTTTCTCAGGTGGAGGATGCAAGATAACAAGAAGAGCTATGGTGCTTGCTAAGGGTACTCAGAGAGGTACTCTATTTCAGCTGGATTCATGCTCTACTCAGTACAATAGTTCTTCTATTTTGAAGAAAAGAGATTCAAATTCTTCATCCTCACCACTGTAACCTGCAGGGAAAAATGTGTTGCTTCAACTTCCAATGGTAGTGCTTTCTAGGTACCTAATGGTGCTCATGCTTTGGAAATGAAACTTCTTGCTGAGAAGAGAATGTTGTGGCATAAAAGACTTGGTCACATTAGTGAGAAGGGTCTTAGATCCCTAAAAAATAAAAACCTCATTGAGGGGTTAAACAATTGTAATCACAAGTTTAACTTTTTTGGATATTGTATATATGGAAAGAAAAACCATGTTTAGTTTTACTCTAGTTCTCACAAGTCTTCTGGTGTTTTGCATCTTATTCATTCTAATGTGTTTGGTTCTATGAATGTACCTTCAATTTTTAAATCATTATATTTTGTATCATTCATTGATGATTACAGTAGAAGGACATGGGTTAATTTTATTAGAAGCAAATCTGAAGCCTTCAGTCAGTTCAAAGAGTTTAAAGGTTTTATAGAAAATTAAACTGGTAAAAAGATTAAGTGTTTGAGAAATGATATTGATGGTGAGTTTTTTTTCATAAAGTTTGATAAGTTCTATAAACTACATGGAATTGAAAGACATAAGACAACTCCATACACTCCACATCAAAATGGAGTTGTAGAAAGTATGAACAAAATGTTGATAGAGAGGGCTAGGAGTATGCCTAGTGGTGCTAGCCTTGAACAAAAGTTTTGGGCTAAAGTGGTAGCCAATGATTGCTACCTAGTTAAGAGGTCTCCTACTTCAGCACTTGTTGATAAGACACCCTAGAGGTGTGGTCGCATAAGAAGCCCTCATTGAGACATCTTTGTGTTTTTGGTTGTGAGGCATATGTGCCTAAGGAGAAGAGGTCAAAATTGGAGAACAAGGTACTTAAGTGTATCTTTATTGGCTATGGTGTTGGTGTGAAAGGGTACAATCTTTGGGATCCTATGGCTGAAAAAGTGTTGTCTAGCATAAGTTTTATTTTCAGGGAGCTAACAGCTTGTCCTATTGTTCTATAGCCAGAAGAGAAAGAAAAGAAAGATGATGTGGTTTAGTTTCCTTCTACTCCTAAGAAGACTGAACCAAAAGATTGTATTGGACTTGATGACGAGGAGAGCTCTAGAAGCTCTAAAAGTTTAGAAGAAGTAGAACCTTCACCTCAGCCTTTGAGGAGGTTAACACGAATCGGGAAGCAACCTGTAAGGTTTGATTTTACAATGCTAGATTCTAGTTGTGCTTATGCCTTGATTACTAACACTGATGAGCCTAAAATTGTGATAGAGGTTATGGACATGAAAGATGCAGGTTCTTGGAAGGAGACCATGGACGATGAGATGGCTTCTTTGTAAAAGAATAAAACTTGGGACTTGGTGACTTTGCCTAATGGATGGAAACCTATTGGATGTAAATGGTTGTTTAAGAAGAAATTTGGAGCAGATGGTAGTGTTGAGAAGTATAAGGTTAGATTGGTTGCAAAGGGGTATTCACAAGTGGAGGGAATTGATTATGGGCAAATTTTGTGAGTTTTGACTTGAAAAGTGAGGGCTAAGTGTGTGGGTTTGCATAAAAAAGCATTCGTAAGAGACTTGTGAAGGTTTTTATAGTATAGGAAGACATAATAATACATTTTTGAGGTATTGGGAAAGTTTTTAGGTGTGTGGGGTATGGATTTTCAATAAACCCTCCTTGAAACTAGCCTAGAAAGGCCTAAAACAAGGGTTTTGTGAGTTAGGGTTTTAATGAAGGTTCCATGTCCTAAAAGCTATTGATTTATATTTTTTCGAGGTTGGAAAAGGACTTCCCATAGGAATTTTGGGTTGATAAGGAATTTGGAGGGTACTTGCTTTGGAAAATAGGGCTAATTACCCCTTCGTAGCAACAAAATAGTCATTTTGTGGAGGATACTTTCCAAAGTGACCTTAGTTGGTTTCAAGATATGTCAAGTAACTCAATAAAGGGTACCTATAACAATGATTATTTCTAGGTTGGTGGAGTAATTTAAACGTTATGTTGAAAAAACCTCTAAAACAGGGCTACAAGGAGATGAAGGTAGTTGTGAAGGAACCCATGATGTTTGAAGCGCAAAACTTGATTTGTTTGTTTTGTTGACTTGATTGTTATCCTCCTACCTTTCTCTAAATCAAATTGGTATAAGCTCTTAGGGATTAGATCTATTGAGGAAGATTGGTTCAAGTTTGCATAAAAGAAAGGTTATAATTTGAAGAGTCAAGATGACTCCTAAGAATAGTGGCACTGCTAAAGAGTTGCAGGAGTTAAAGGAGAGACATGCTAAGTTGTAGGAGTCTCATAACGCTGTTTTAGAAAGGCTTTTTTCCTTGGAGTCAAATCAGAAAAGAGGTATGGTTCTAGGTGATGAGAGCGAATCTGAGGAAGAAGGGGAAGAAGAGAATGAAGTAGAGGAAGAGCAGATGGACCCTTATGAACAAAGGACAATAAGTCTTTTGAAGGTAGTAAGAGGAAAGGGATATAAGAATAAGGTTGATTTGCCCATGTATGGAGGAAGTTTGAATGATGAGGAGCTTCTAGATTGGATTGCAACTGTGGATAATCATTTTGAATGTGAAGATATTCCTAATGAGAAAAAGGTAAAGATTGCAAAGACAAAACTCAAGGGAGATGCCTTGTTATGGTGGGAATATGACCAAGTTGAGAGGAGAAATCAAGGTAAACCAAAGATAGTCTCTTGGGACAGAGCGATTGGTAAACTCAAAGGTAAGTTTCTTCCTAAAGACTATGAAGTTCATTTTTTTAAGAAACTCCAAGGTTTGAAGCAAAAGGACTTAGAGGTTAAGACCTATACTAATAAATTCTATAAGTTAAGCATAAGATTAGGTAGAATGGAAGATGAAGTTGAAAAAGTGGCTAGATTCCTTGGTGGACTTAGATTTAAGATTCAAGATGAACTAGTTGTGGCAAACCCAAGGATGGTTGAAGAATGTTTCCAGTTGGCCATTAGAGTGGAAGAAGAGATCAAACGAAGGCAAGACAAATATATTAGAGGAAGAGGCAGCAATCAAAGATGAAGAGGATCATTTCCTACGTAAAAACAGTTCCATGATGAACAAGAAGATGCAAAAAAAGGTAAAGAACAAGTTGTTGATTCAAGGGGTGGATTTAGAGGTGCTAGAGGCAGATTTGGTATAGCTAGGATTTCCAATAAATTTTCAAAAAGATTCTACAATTGCAATTAGTTTGGTCATCCATCCTTTAAGTGTCCTAAAATACAAGGCTCTACTTCAAGAGTTGGTGACAAGAGGGCTCAAATTTTGTGAGAGGAGGATAACGAAAGTGTGAATCCACCCTCTCTACATGTTGTTCTAGAAGTTAGGGAAACACTGATAATGCAAAGACAACACTTGAAGGCATCCAAGGAGAAGGATCTGACTTGAAGAAGAGCACTATTCAGGACAACATGCAAATGTCAGGGAAAGGTATGTAAATTTGTCATAGATTCATGTTCTCCTGAAATATGCTGTCTTGTGAAATGGTTGATAAACTAAAATTAGAAAGGATTCTACATGAAGCACCCTATAAGGCATCTTGGTTGAGTGATGATCAGTCACTTGTGGTTAATGGACAAGCTTTAGTTGAGTTTCATATTGGTGGATATAGAGATAAGGTTCTTTGTGATGTTGTACCTACAGATTGTTGCCATTTATTACATGGAAGGCCTTGGAAATTTTATAAATATGCAAATTATGATGGAAGAAACAATACATATCAAATTAAGAAGGATAGGAATGCTTTTACATTGACTCCATTGGTTAAAGATGTGAAAGAACAAGGCAGGGTAGCGAGAGTGATCATGATGGGAAAGGAACACATAAAGCTTGAGGAAGACAGAAACATAGAGTGTTCAACTATTGCAGGAGTTGTAGTTGTTAGGATAGTAACTTTGAAGGATGATACAGTGATGGAAGGAAGAAAATGAGGTGGTAGTTTGGTGTGAAAGTCTGATGCAGAGAAGACTAAGAGTCAGTTGCTTGTGGATAGGCAAGTTTGGCAAGACAAGATCATAGTAGGGACAATATTTTGTCCATTGAACACAAGAGAGGTTAAGGGACAGTCATATGCTATCAGACCATAGGTTCCTAAATATGAAAGGACAAATGTTTGTCAGTTTGAGAAGACAGTGGTACTTGGGGCAAAGGATTTAAATGAGAAAGATGGAATGAAACATGGTGAGAATCAAGAACAAAGGGTAAGTTTGAGTATACAATGAAGGTGAAGGAGATGACAGTCCAACTCAAGAATGGAAAAGGTGTGTTTACAATCATGAAGACCAGTTTGACATCATCACAAAGTGAAGTGAAGGTGAGACACAATCCATTAAATGGAGGACAACCAAACAAAAGAACAAATTAGTTCAAGAGCAGAGATAGTGCAAGTTCTCAATACTTGACTCATTGGAAAGTGTCACTACGTGGATATGCAGGTTGGAGGTCATGGTATGATCAGAAGTAGCATGCTTTGATGGCATACAGTCCTCATGGGACATGAGGTCTTGTTTTTTGGTCAGGTTTATGGTGCAGGGGCACTAAGTTATCACATGCAAAGTATGTAAATAAGGTCTTAATGTTGGTCTTTGATAGGATATAGGCATGTTGGAGTCTTTTGTCATTGAAAAAGGTCATAATAGACTACTTCAAATTTAAGTTGAGTCATGTTGGTGTCTTTATTGTACAAGGTGTCATATATTTTGTAATATTGTCATATGCAAATGCAAGAACATGGGAAGTCCAACAGTCATAAGTCCAAAAGTTGGTTATTGGTCATTTTTTTGTGTGGATACATAGATATAGAGGCCTCACAAACTTAGAAGTGACATTGTTGAAGATTGAATTGATAAATTTGAAGGACAAAACTAATGAAATAACCCTATTTTACTATTTTTTCCATGTATTTCTACCATTTTTAGGCCTGGTACGGTTCTGTACAAGGGCTAAGTGTTTTAAAACCTATTAAACTTTATGGAGGCCTGAGTTAAATTTATATTGCACCTAGTTTGAAGGTTTCATATTTATTTTGGTGGAAGTTAGAATCATTTTTCTGTAGCAGCCCCTGAAACCCTGATTTGGGAATTTTGATTACATAACATGAACAATTGCCTCATTCCTCCATTTGTGACTTTTGTGGCTAGGTGGAATGGGTCAAACATATCAGGAATAGGTTTTTGAAGGGTTTGTAGGAGTAGGGGAGGTTTGTTGTATGGTTTTATGTGAAGCCAATGGGCAAATTTTGAGTTTTGGCTTGAAAAGTGAGGGCTAAGATTGTGGGTCTACATAAAAAAAGCATTGTTAAGAGACTTGTGAAGGATTTTATAGTATAGGAAGACATAATAATATATCTTTGAGGTATTGGGAAATTTGGTAGGTGTGTGGGGTATGGAGTGTCAATAAACCCTCCTTGAAACTAGCCTAGAAAGGCCTAAAACAAGGGTTTTGTGAGTTAGTGTTTTAATGAAGGTTATATGTCCTAAAAGCTATTGATTTAGACGTTTTAGAGGTTGACCAAGGACTGTCCATAGGATTTTTGGGTTGACAAGGAATTTGGAGGGTACGTTCTTTGGAAAATAGGGCTAATTACCCCTTTGTAGCATTAGAACAATCAATTTTTGGAGGATACTTTCCAAAGTGACCTTAGTTGGTTTCAACATATGTCAAGTAACTCAATAAAGGGTATCTATAACAATGATTATTTTCTAGGTTGGTGGAATAATTTGCACGTTATGTTTAAAAAAACTCTAAAACAAGGCTACAAGGAGATGAAGGCGGTTGTGAAGGAACCCATGAAGTTTGAAGCCCAAAACTTTATTTTTTTGTTTTGTTGAGTTGATTGCTGTCCTCCTACCTCGATCTTCATCAAATTGATATCAGAGCTTAGGGATTAGATCTATTATGGAAGATTGGTTGAAGTTTGTATAAAGGAAAGGTTAGAATTTGAAGAGTCAAGATGCCTCCTAAGATTACTGGCACTGCTAGAGAGTTGCAGGAGTTAAAGAAGAACATGCTAAGTTTTTGGAGTATTATAATGTTGTTTTAGCAAGGCTTGCTATCTTAGAGTCAAATCAGAAAAGAGGTATGGTTCTAGGTGATGAAAGTGAATCTGAGGAACAAGGGAAGCAAGAGAATGAAGTAGAGGAAGAGCAGATGGACCCTGATGAATAGAGGACAATAAGGCTTTTAAAGGCAGTAAGAGGAGAGGAATATAAGACCAAGGTTGATTTGCCCATGTATGGAGTAAGATTAAATGATGAGGAGCTTCTAGATTGGATTGCAGCTGTGGATAATCATTTTGAATGTCAAGATATTCCTAATGAGAAAAAGGTAAAGATTGCAAAGACAAAACTCAAGGGACATGCCTTGCTATGGTGGGACTATGAACAAGATGAGAGGAGAAATCAAGGTAAATGAAAGATAGTTTCTTGGGATAGAGTGGTTGGTAAAATCAAAGGTAAGTTTCTTCCTAAAGACTATGAAGTTCAATTGTTTAAGAAACTCCAAGGTTTGAAGCAAAAGGACTTAGAGGTTAAGACCTATACTAATAAGTTCTATAAGTTAAGCATAAGATCAGGTAGAATGGAAGATGAAGTTGAAAAAGTTGCTAGATAGCTTGGTGGACTTAGATTTAATATTCAAGATAAACTAGTTCTGGCAAACCCAAGGACAGTTGAAGAATGTTTCTAGTTGGCCATTAGAGTGGAAGAGAAGATCAAAAGAAGGCAAGACAAATCTATTAGAGGGAGAGGCAGCAATCAAGGAGGAAGATGATCATTTCCTACATCAAAACATTCCCACGATGAACAAGAAAATGTAAACACAGGTAA
Source organism: Cunninghamia lanceolata (assembly GCA_027924645.1). NCBI lineage: Eukaryota > Viridiplantae > Streptophyta > Pinopsida > Cupressales > Cupressaceae > Cunninghamia > Cunninghamia lanceolata. The sequence goes on along the minus strand of BSBN01000388.1, from coordinate 10,523,900 downwards.
AGAAAAAGTTGTTGATTCAAGGGGTGGATTTAGAGGCTCTAGAGGCAAACTTGGTGTAGGTAGGAATTCCAATACATTTTCAAGAAGATGCTATAATTGCAATTAGTTTGGTCATCCATCCTTTAAGTGTCCTAAAAGACAAGGCTCTACTTCAAGAGTTGGTGACAAGAGGGCTCAAATTTTGCAAGAGGAGGATAAGGAAAGTGTGAATCCACCCTCTCTACATGTTGTTCCAGAAGTTAGGGAAACATTGATATGCAAAGACAACTCTTGAAGGCATCCAAGGAGAAGTAGTTGACTCGAAGAAGAGCACTATTTAGGATAACATGCAAATGCAAGGGAAAGGTATGTGAAGTTGTCATTGCATGTTGTACAGAAGATATGGTGTCTTGTGAAATTGTTGATAAACTAAAATTGGAAGGGATTCCACATGAAGCACCCTATAAGGCATCTTGGTTGAGTGATGATCAGTCACTTGTGGTTAATGAACAAGCTTTAGTTGAGTTTCATATTGGTGGATATAGAGATAAGGTTCTTTATGATGTTGTACCTATAGATTGTTGTCATTTATTACTTGGAAGGCCTTGGAAATTTGATAGATATGCCAATTATGATGGGAGAAACAATACATATCAAATTAAGAAGGATGGGAATGCTTTTACATTGACTCCATTGGTTGAAGAAGTGAAAGAAAAAGGTAGGACATAAAGAGTGATCATGATGGGAAAGGAGTACATAAAGCTTGAGGAACACAAAAATAGAGAGTGTGCCACTATTGCAGGAATTGCAGATGTTAGGACAATAACTTTGAAGGATGATATAGTGATGGAAGGAAGAAAATGATGGGGTAGTTTGGTGTGAAAGTCTGATGCAGAGAATATTAAGAGTTAGTTGCTTGTGGAAAGGCAAGGTTGGAAAGACAAGATCATAGTAGGGACAATATTTTGTCCATTGAACACAAGAGAGGTTAAGGGATAGTCGTATGTTGTCGAAACATAGGTTCTTAAATTGTAAAAGGATAGATGTTTGTTAGTATTAGAAGATAGTGGTACTTGGGGCAAAGGATTTAAAGGAGAAAGATGGAATGAAACATGGTGAGAATCAAGAACAAAGGGGTAACTTTGAGTATAGAATGAAGGTGAAAGAGATGACAGTCCAAGACAAGAAAGGAAAAGGTGTGTTTGTAATCGTGAAGATAGGTTTGACATCATCACAAAGTGAAGTGCAGGTGAGACACAATCCATTAAATGGAGGACAGTAAAACCAAAGAACAAATCAATTCAAGAGCGGAGATGGTGCAAGTTCTCAATACTTGACTCATTGGAAAGAGTCACTAGGTGGATATGCAGGTTAGAGGTCATGGTATGATTAGAAGTCAAATCAGAAAAAAGGTATGGTTCTAGGTGATGAGAGCGAATCGAAGGAAGAAGGGGAAGAAGAGAATGAAGTAGAGGAAGAGCAGATGGACCCTTATGAACAAAGAACAATAAGTGTTTTGAAGGGAGTAAGAGGAGAGGGATATAAGAATAAGGTTGATTTGCCCATGTATGGAGGAAGTTTGAATGATGAGGAGCTTCTAGATTGGATTGCAGTTGTGGATAATCATTTTGAATGTGAAGATATTCCTAACGAGAAAAAGGTAAAGATTGCAAAGACAAAACTCAAGGGAGATGCCTTGTTATGGTGGGAATATGAACAAGTTGAGAGGAGAAATCAAGGTAAACCAAAGATAGTTTCTTGGGATAGAGTGGTTGGTAAACTCAAAGGTAAGTTTCTTCCTAAAGACTATGAAGTTCATTTTTTTAAGAAACTCCAACGTTTGAAGCAAAAGGACTTAGAGGTAAAGACCTATACTAATAAATTCTATAAGTTAAGCATAAGATTAGGTAGAATGGAAGATGAAGTTGAAAAAGTGGCTAGATACCTTGGTGGACTTAGATTTAAGATTCAAGATGAACTAGTTGTGGCAAACCCAAGGACGGTTGAAGAATGTTTCCAGTTGGCCATTAGAGTGGAAGAAGAGATCAAAAGAGGGCAAGACAAATATATTAGAGGAAGAGGCAGTAATCAATGAGGAAGAGGATCATTTCCTAGATAAAAATAGTTCCATGATGAACAAGAAGATGAAAAAAAAGGTAAACAACAAGTTGTTGATTTAAGGGTTGGATTTAGAGGCTCTAGAGGCAGATTTGGTACAGGTAGGAGTTCCAATATATTTTCAAGAAGATGCTACAATTGCAATTAGTTTGGTCATCCATCCTTCAAGTGTCCTAAAATACAAGGCTCTACTTCAAGAGTTGGTAACAAGAGGGCTCAAATTTTGTGAGAAGAGGATAAGGAAAGTGTGAATCCGCCATCTCTACATGTTGTTCTAGAAGTTAGGGAAACACTAATAATGCAAAGACAACACTTGAAGTCATCCAAGGAGAAGGAGCTGACTTGAAGAAGAGCACTATTCAAGACAACATGCAAATGCCAGGGAAAGGTATGTAAATTTGTCATAGATTCATGTTCTCCTGAAATATGGTGTCTTGTGAAATGGTTGATAAATTGAAATTAGAAAGGATTCTGCATGAAGCACCCTGTAAGGCATCTTGGTTGAGTGATGGTCAGTCACTTGTGGTTAATGGACAAGCGTTAGTTGAGTTTCATATTGGTGGATATAGAGATAAGGTTCTTTGTGATGTTGTACCTACGGATTGTTGCCATTTATTACTTGGAAGGCCTTTGAAATTTTATAGATATGCCAATTATGATGGAAGAAACAATACATATCAAATTAAGAAAGATAGGAATGCTTTTATATTGACTCCATGGGTTCAAGATGTGAAAGAACAAGGCAGGGTAGCGAGAGTGATCATGATGGGAAAGGAGCACATAAAGCTTGAGGAAGACAGAAACAAAGAGTGTTCAGCTATTGCAAGAGTTATAGATGTTAAGATAGTAACTTTGAAGGATGATACAGTGATGGAAGGAAGAAAATGAGGTGGTAGTTTGGTGTGAAAGTATGATGCAGAGAAGATTAAGAGTTAGTTGCTTGTGGAAAGGCAAGTTTGGCAAGACAAGATCATAGTAGGGACAATATTTTATCCATTGAACACAAGAGAGGTTAAGGGACAGTCATACGCTGTCAGAACATAGGTTCCTCAATATGAAAGGATAGATGTTTGTCAGTTTGAGAAGACAGTGGTACTTGGGGCAAAGGATTTAAAGGAGAAAGATGGAATGAAACATGGTGAGAATCAAGAACAAAGGGTAAGTTTGAGTATACAATGAAGGTGAAGGAGATGACAGTCCAACTCAAGAATGGAAAAGGTGTGTTTACAATCATGAAGACCGGTTTGACATCATCACAAAGTGAAGTGAAGGTGAGACACAATCCATTAAATGGAGGACAACCAAACAAAAGAACAAATTAGTTCAAGAGCAGAGATAGTGCAAGTTCTCAATACTTGAATCATTGGAAAGAGTCACTATGTGGATATGTAGGTTGGAGGTCATGGTATGATCAGAAGTAGCATGCTTTGATGGCATACAGTCCTCATGGGACACGGGGTCTTCTTTTTTTGGTCAAGTTTATGGTGCAGGGGCACTAAGTTATCACATGCAAAGTATGTAAATAAGGTCTTAGTATTGGTCTTTGATAGGATATATGCATGTTGGAGTCTTTTGTCATTGAAAAAGGTCATAATAGACTACTTCAAATTTAAGTTGAGTCATGTTAGTGTCTTTATTGTACAAGGTGTCATATATTTTGTAATATTGTCATATGCAAATGCAAGAACATGGGAAGTCCAATAGTCATAAGTCCAAAAGTTGGTTATTGGTCATTTTTTTTGTGGATACATAGATATAAAGGCCTCACAAACTTAGAAGTGACATTGTTGAAGATTGAATTGATAAATTTGAAGGACAAAACTAATGAAATAACCCTATTTTACTATTTTTTCCGTGTATTTCTACCATTTTTAGGCCTGCTATGTTTCTGTACAAGGGCTAAGTGTTTTAAAACCTATTAAACTTGATGGAGGCCTGACTTAAATTTGTATTGCACTTGGTTTTAGGGTTTCATATTTATTTTGGTGGAAGTTTGAATCATTTTTCTGTAGCAGCCCATGAAACCCTGATTTGGGAATTTTGATTACATAACATGAACAGTTGCCTCATTCCTCCATTTTTTACTTTTGTGGCTAGGTGGAATTAGTCCAACATAGCAGGAATAGGTTTTTGAAGGGTTTGTAGGAGTAGGGGAGGTTTGTTGTATGGTTTTATGTGAAGCCAATGGGCAAATTTTGAGTTTTGGCTTGAAAAGTGAGGGCTAAGAGTGTGGGTTTGCATTAAAAAAGAATTGGTAAGAGACTTGTGAAGGGTTTTATAGTATAGGAAGATATAATAATATATGTTTGAGGTACTGGGAAATTTGTTAGGTGTGTGGGGTATGGAGTGTTAATAAACCCTCCTTGAAACTAGCCTAGAAAGGCCTAAAACAAGGGTTTTGTGAGTTAGTGTTTTAATGAAGGTTATATGCCCTAGAAGCTATTTATTTAGAGGTTTTGGAGGTTGACCAAGGACTGTCCATAGGATTTTTGGGTTGACAAGGAATTTGGAGGGTACTTTCTTTGGAAAATAGGGCTAATTACCCCTTTGTAGCATTAGAACAGTCAATTTTTGGAGGATACTTTCCAAAGTGACCTTAGCTGGTTTGAAGATACGTCAAGTAACTCAATAAAGGGTATCTATAACAATGATTATTTTCTAGGTTGATGGAATAATTTGCACGTTATGTTTTAAAAAACTCTAAAACAAGGCTACAAGGAGATTAAGGCGGTTGTGAAGGAACCCATGAAGTTTGAAGCCCAAAACTTGATTTTTTTGTTTTGTTGAATTGATTACTGTCCTCCTACCTTGATCTACATCAAATTGATATCAGATCTTAGGGATTAGATCTATTGTGGAAGATTGGTTGAAGTTTGCATAAAGGAAAGGTTAGAATTTGAAGTGTCAAGATGGCTCCTAAGATTACTGGCACTGCTAGAGAGTTGAAGGAGTTAAAGAAGAACATGCTAAGTTGTTGGAGTATCATAATGTTGTTTTAGCAAGGCTTGCTATCTTGGAGTCAAGTCAGAAAAGAGGTATGGTTCTAGGTGATGAAAGTGAATCCGAGGAACAAGGGGAGCAAGAGAATGAAGTAGAGGAAGAGCAGATGGACCCTGATGAATAGAGGACAATGTTGATGATGTAAAGACAACTCTTGAAGGCATCCAAGGAGAAGTAGCTGACTCGGAGAAGAGAACTATTCAAGATAACATGCAAATGCAAGGGAAAGATATGTAAAGTTGTCATAGATTCATCTTGTACAAAAAATATGGTGTCTTGTGAAATTGTTGATAAACTGAAATTAGAAAGGATTCCACATGAAGCACCCTATAAGGCATCTTGGTTGAGTGATGATCAGTCACTTGTGGTTAATGAACAAGCTTTAGTTGAGTTTCATATTGGTGGATATAGAGGTAAGGTTCTTTATGATGTTGTACCTATAGATTGTTGTCATTTATTACTTGGAAGGCCTTGGAAATTTGATAGATATGCCAATTATGATGGGAGAAACAATACATATCAAATTAAGAAGGATGGGAATGCTTTTACATTGACTCCATTGGTTGAAGAAGTGAAAGAAAAAGGTAGGACATAAAGAGTGATCATGATGGGAAAGGAGTACATAAAGCTTGAGGAACACAAAAATAGAGAGTGTGCCACTATTGCAGGAATTGCAGATGTTAGGACAATAACTTTGAAGGATGATATAGTGATGGAAGGAAGAAAATGATGGGGTAGTTTGGTGTGAAAGTCTGATGCAGAGAAGATTAAGAGTTAGTTGCTTGTGCAAAGGCAAGGTTGGAAAGACAAGATCATAGTAGGGACAATATTTTGTCCATTGAACACAAGAGAGGTTAAGGGATAGTCGTATGCTGTCGAAACATAGGTTCTTAAATTGTAAAAGGATAGATGTTTGTCAGTATTAGAGGATAGTGGTACTTGGGGCAAAGGATTCAAAGGAGAAAGATGGAATGAAACATGGTGAGAATCAAGAACAAAGGGGTAACTTTGAGTATAGAATGAAGGTGAAAGAGATGACAGTCCAAGACAAGAATGGAAAAGGTGTGTTTACAATCATGAAGATAGGTTTGGCATCATCACAAAGGGAAGTGAAGGTGAGACACAATCCATTAAATGGAGGACAGCCAAACCAAAGAACAAATTAATTCATGAGCAGAGATGGTGCAAGTTCTGAATACTTGACTCATTGGAAAGAGTCACTAGGTGGATATGCAGGTTAGAGGTCATGGTATGATTGGAAGTAGCATGTTTTGATGGCATACAGTCCTCATGGGACATGAGGTCTTTTTCTTTTGGTCAGGTTTATGGTGCAGGGACACCAAGTTATCTCATGCAAAGTTTGTAAATAAGGTCTTAATGTTGGTCTTTGATGGGATATAGGCATGTTGGAGTCTTTTGTCATTGAATAAGGTCATAATAGACTACTTCAAATGTAAGTTGAGTCATGTTGGTGTCTTTATTGTGCAAGGTGTCATATATTTTGTAATATTGTCATATGCAAATGTAAGAACATGGGTTGTCCAACAGTCTTAAGTCCAAAAGTTGGCTATTGGTCATTGTATTTTGTGATAAATAGATAAAGAGGCCTCACAAACTTAGAGGCAATGTTTTTTAAGATTGAATTGATAAACTTGAAGGATAAAACTAATGAAATAACCCTATTTTAATATTTTTTCCATGTATTTCTATCATTTTTAGGCCTAATATGGTTTTGTACAAGGGCTAAGTGTTTTAAAACCTCATAAAATTGATGGAGGATTGAGTTAACTTCATATTGCACTTGGTGTGAAGGTTTTATATTGATTTTGGTGGAAGTTTGAATCATTTTTCTATAGCAGCCTGTAAAACTCTGATTTGGGAATTTTGATTACATAACATGAACAATTGACTCATTCCTCCATCTCTGACTTCTATAGGTAGGTGGAATGGATCCAACATAGCAATAATTGGTGTTTGAAGGGTTTGTATGAGTAGGGGAAGTGTTTTGTATGGTTTTATGTGAAGCCAATGGGTAAATTTTGTGATTTTTGACTTGAAAAGTGAGGGCTAATAGTGTGGGTCTACATAAAATAAGCATTGGTAAGAGACTTGTGAAGGTTTTTATTTAATATTTAGACATAATAATACATGTTTGAGGTATTTGGAAAGTTTGTACGTGTGTGGGGTATGTATTTTCAATAAACCCTCCTTAAAACTAACCTAGAAAGGCCTAAAATAAGGGTTTTGTGAGTTAGAGTTTTAATGAAGGTTCCAAGTCCTAAAAGATGTTGATTCAAAGATTTTGGAGGTTGAACAAGGACTGTCCATAGGATTTTTGGGTTGACAAGGAATTTGGAGGGTACTTGGTTTTGAAAATAGGGCTAATTGCCGCTTGATAGCAGTGGAACAGTCATTTTTGGAGGATACTTTTTAAAGTGACCTTAGATGGTTTCAAGATATGTCAAGTAACTCAATAAAGGGTATCTAGAACAATGATTAGTTTCTAGGTTGGTTAGTAATTTGCAAGTTAGGTTGAAAAAACCTCTAAAATAGGGTTATAAGGAGATGGAGGCAGTTGTAAAGGAACCCATGAAGTTTGAAGACCAAAACTTGATTTGTTTATTTTTCTGAATTGATTGTTGCTTTGCTACCTTGCTCTAAATCAGCAAGAAGTAAATGTGAAGACATCTTTCCTTCATGGTGACTTGGAGGATGAGATTTATAACAACCTGATCACTACGTGGTGAAGGGTAAAGAAACTTTGGTTTGTAAGTTAAAGAAGTCTTTATATGGTATAAAGCAATCTCCTAGGATGTTGTACTTGAAGTTTGATTCCTTTGTGTTTTCCATTGGATTCATGAGATCAAAATTAGATCATTGTGTGTATTACAAGTTTTACAATGATTGTATTCTCTTTATTGTATTATATGTTGATGATATGCTACTGATTGTGAATGATAAGAATATGATTTCAGAATTGAAGTCTTAGTTTTTAGAATAGTTTGAAATGAAAAACTTAGGGGCAACTAGGTACATTCTAGGGATGGGTATTAGAAGAGACAGAGCAAAGAAAAAACTTTAATTAAAGTAGGGTAAGTATGTGAAGACCATGTTGGAGAGATTCAACATGGTAGATTGCAGACCATTATGTGTTCCTATTTCATTGGGGACAAAGTTATATGTTAATGATTGTCCAAAATCATTTTCTAATATAGAGGATATGAGCAGAGTACCTTATGCTAGTGCAGTTGGTAGTTTGATGTATGCTACAGTCTATTTAAGACCAAACATTTCCCAAGCAATGGCAGTCCTTAGTTAGTTTATGGCTAAACCTGGATGGGTACATTGGGATGCAATGAAGAGAGTGTTCATATATTTGAGGGGTACTTCCAAGTATTCCTTATCTTATCATGGTTATCCTACTAGACCTCAATATTCTATGAGTATTCATGGATTTGTGGATTCTGATTGGGCAGGTGGCATTGACAATAGGGGATCCACTAGTGCTTATGTGTTTACCATGTTTGGTGGTGCTATTAGTTGGATAAGTAAGCGAAAACATGTGGTTCCTTTGTCCACGATAGAAGCATAGTACATGGCAGAAACTCATGCTTGTAAGGAATCCATTTGACTTAAGAGGTTGTGTTTAGATGTTAGATTTGATGCAGGATAGATTATTGTCTCTTGTGATAGTCAGAGTCTGATTTTCTTAGCAAAGAATCCTACCTTCCATGCCAAAACAAAGCACATTGTTGTTTAGTTTTAGTTTGTTTGTGATATGGTAGAAGATGGGAAAGTGATGTTGGAGAAAGTAGACACTTTGAAGAATGTTGCGGATGCATTGACTAAACCTGTGGGCACAGATAAGTTTAGATGGTGTTTGGAATCTATGGGCCTCTTGTTCTCTAGCAATTAAATCTTGTCATTGTTTTGGCTCTTGCAAGGTGTTCAACAACTGGTAGAATGTTGGGAACTAAGGTGTCTCAACCTTTGCAAATTCCTAGCAATATTTATTTAATTGTGTATTTATTTATTGCCAAATTTTGTATTTACTTGAACATTCAATTTGGTCACTCAGTTTTGGTGGCATTGTGACATGTCATCCTACTTGGAATGTGACTTGGATGGCCAAGTCAAACTCACATGGATCTGCGCATCCCATTTGAGTTGGCACTAATATGTCATGTGTCGACGTCTTGTGGTATGTGGAAGAGGATATTCCATATGACAGAATCTAGGATGCGTAAGAGCCAAGTATAGAGATTCCCATGACAAATGAAGAGAAGTGTCAAAAAGTATCTTTGCATGTGGAGAAGGCATATTTGGGCGCCCAAGTTGGGCTATGACATGTTGTAAGAGAAATATGCTATTTTTAGTCATGTATGATGGATTTTCTTACAACATTAAAAGTTGTCATGTTGCAGATTTTTATGACAACTGTAAGATATGTAAGAGCATTTGTCATTGCCTATTATTAGCCTTGGAGCACTCTAACTTGGGAAGTCAAATCTGCCATGTTATGACAAATGTAAGAGAGCTGAAAATGTGTTGGAAAAGTGTCATTTGACCAGGTAAATGGCCATGTGGCCAAGATGGACACCCATCTCTAGAGGATTCTCAATATTGCCTTGTAACTCTATAAAATACATTGTTTTGGATTTGTATTTTACATAGTGTTGATACTCATACTATTATGTTGCTAGAATTACTCTAGAAATGACATTCGAAGACTCTTGGAAAAATTTACATTACAAGTGTACTATAAACCATTATTGTTTCAATAATATGTTGTGTATGTTTTAGAGTGTGGGGTTTTTTACTTGAAATGGTTTTCCCCATGATATATCTTGTGTCAATCTCTTATTTTATGTGTTTTTTTGTTGCTATAATATTTATGTTATGTGTTTAACATTGTTACAATTGCAAGGATTTAAAAGAATTTGCATACTATTCCCCTCATTATGTTGGTGTAGGAAGTGTGTTTTGCATACCTTTCTTCCTTTCATTTGGTGCCCAATTCTTTCTCATTGCAACTAATTATTATGCTTCTAAATTAACCAGATCTACAAAAAAAATTAAAATTATAAGGGTTTTAGAGAGTAAATAAAATAAAAAGTTAAGTGGGTCATCTTTGTATTTGATTCACAATCATTCACCTTGGAGGATCTAATGAAACCATTGATCTACAATTCTATAACCATTATTTCACACAATTATAAATATCATAGATGCAAGATTCTAAGGAATTTCATGAAAATGACAAAGTAATTGCATAAAACTACTATATTGCATGCACAAGTATTATACAATATATGTAGACAATCAATAATTTATTAAGTTTCATGAAATGATCCAAGTTTAAGAAAAAGAAATACAAAATACATCACCACCCTAAGTGGAGAACTAGCTTGCCATATGCTATGTGACAACTTTTAGTGCGAATACCACACCTTTGTTACCTTCTTGTCCTTATGCACTCAACAATTTTTTCCTTGATTCCTACCATAAAAATAAATGAAATACTCCTCCATTCATAGAGGTTTCCTTCAATTACATTTTACATTTTTTCCCAATTATTCTTGCATTTGAAATTTAGGAACACCTTTATAAGGTAGCACCTAATTTACAAGTTACAAGTTACATCTTTGTCATGGGAGAGATATGTCCTATTTAGACATCCTATAAAATAAATCCAAACTTAGCTCAAGAATAATTTCCTCTTTTAATCATATCAACTATACCTCATTATTCCCAGGTGTAAGAAAACATTATACAACTGTAGATAATCAATGTCTTCATCAAAAACTCATATCCTACCTTCTAATCTTCATGCTTTCTACATTTTCAATCCTATCTCTTGCATTTCAGATCCAGAACAAAAAATATAGGCCTCATGGAAGGCTGAAATAGTCATGTATTTAGCTACAAATTCTGAAAAGGATCATTCATTCAATCTTTAATCAGTTACAAGACTTTCTTTCCTTTATTTTTCATCATTTTTGGCCCCAAATATGCATTTACAAAAGTAATATAGGTCATATTTTAATTTATTCTAGCTCCTGGGGTTTATCTTCATACTCATTAACATCATATTGGCTCCATTTTGTGGGTACATCATTGATATGGGTCTAAAAATCAAGTTCCTTTATGGATGGGACAACAATATGTCTTTACATGGTCATATATCCATGACACTTTCAATTTATTTTCACATGTTTCCAACTTGCTAGACCTATAAAAAATAATACCAAGGAACAAATTCATCATATAAATATCAGTTTAGTTATAAATCATTAAAATCTACCATTTTATATGTCAAATCAATCAAGAATGTAGAAATTGCCAAATTGTTACATCTTCTCGGTGTTGCAGTAACATGAACTTCATGATCCAAACCTTAGGATGTGGAAACTCTCCATAACTCCCTCTTCCTATGCATGTAATGCAAACTAAATGGATGTTCTTTACATTTTACCAACAACCCTACAAAGAAAACCATTGAATAAAATCCAATGAATGGTCATAGCTATTAAATATGAAATTTACTATTTTTCTCTCTTTTTTATTTTTTTTGTTTTCTTGAAATCCTGAAAACAAATAATTTTAACATGATTCCCTTGATGATCCTGACCTGAAAACACAAATAAATATAAGCATTATCATATATAAATTGCATTTGAAGGTTATACAAAAATATAAAAAGATCGACAATAGTGTTGATCATAAAAAAATGAATTCCCTACCCTTTAATTGATGAATAAAAATTTCTTCAGACAAATTCAGTCCATAAACTATTTAAAATCTTCATAATCATTAAGAGTAGAGCTTCTAGAATCATTGTGTATTGTTTTTTATGTCAACGTTCTGGATCATACTCAATGATCCATCCTTAGGACAAAAAGAAAGTGAAATAGAGATAAAAATGCAGAGAAGGTTGCATTAAAGGAGAGAGGGTTGGTGGCATGTAGGACCCTCTCTCCTTCCAATTTATCCATACTATTTATCTATTTCCTTCCTACGTGCCACCAACCATCTCTCCTTTTATGCAACCTTCTCTGTATTTTTATCTCTATTTCACTCTCTTCTTTTTGTCCTAAGGATAGATCATTGAGTATGATAAGAAATGTTGACAGAAAAAAAGAAATACACAGTGATTCCAGAAGCTCTACTCTTAATGATCATGGACTGTTGAAATATCATGTCTACAATCTTCATAATCTTCACACTTAGGATGGAATTAAAGATTTCATGAAACCCAATGAAGGAAATAGATAAATATAAATGAAAATAATGGTAGCCCATGAGATGAAACCTAGAAAAGCAACTATTTTCTTCTTCCTATGCAAGTATTTTTTAAAATAACCTTTTAAAAGGTAATTAATAGATGCAAATAGAAATATTCCATGCATGCACATGTAATATCTTGTAATGAGATGTTATACACTTTAAATTATTTTTTTAACGTCTCAAAAAATCATTGAAATTAAGTTAGCTAGAGTTATTTGTTCTTTTTTTGGATTTTTTTTTACTTTTTTCTTGTAGGCCATCAAATTTAACCTAAAAATAATATAAAATTAAGACCAAAGTGTTTTTCATTCTTTAATTTTTTAATTTTGGCATTCAAATATTATTTGAAGGAATTAAAGACTATTTTAAATTGTTTTAAGGTCCAAAAAGATGGTTTTAGTTAACATAAACCTTTAGAAATGATAGCACTGGGATTTTGACTTTGAACCATCGCCTCATTACAATATATAAAACCAATAAAATGATCTTAAAATATACTCAATGACACAAGATAACCAAGAGCAATTAGTTGAACCTAAATTAATCCAACTTGAGCCTTTATAACATGAGGTCATGGAGATGAGTGATTTTAAATTTGAAGTTCATTTAAACATGAACATTAGTACTAAACATTACATGCATGTACCCACCTTGCCACCCAAAATAAAAGTAACCTCACCAGTTAAGACATGAATATAGAGAGGTATAATTTTTCGTGATAAATACAATAAAAAATCTCGATGCTCAAATCAAGCTGATTAACCAGGACCTAAAGCTCGCATAACAAGCTGAAATTTTGAAAAGGCTAGGAAACACACTCAAAAGATCATGTCAAAAGAGGTGGTTCCCTACTTTTCTAGATGTAAGGTATGACATGTTGTGTAGGTCACAATACTTCTACCTACTATAAACATGACATAATCCACTCACCAATTGTGGTGCTCCATTTTGGATGCATTATCTCCATTCAAAGATGCCTTATGACATGCCATAACATACATCATATTTTGGTCAACAAATGTAGCTCCCTCTTATAGATCTCTTATGTGTCATAGCATTTATAGGCTATAACGTTTGATCTAGGAAGCTGAGTGATGCTAGTTTTTAAAAAGTCTATATCTTAAAGAGGTACACTTTATTGTTTAATCAAATTTATATGGTTAAGGCTACTTTTGACATTTTTGGGGACTGAAATTAACCTTTAGAGTCTCAAAAACTACATTTTTGTCTTCTATGTAATAAAAATTGCATTTTTTAACTTTTAACATTAGGATTAAATTTTAATACACATTTCCAAACATGAAGATGGATGATGTGGAGTCAATTATTGAGTACTTGAATTTATTTAACACTATTATAACCCTACTAATCTATTAGTGTGAATATAGAAGAACAAGATTGATGTACGGTCCTATTATAGTCTTTTCTAGACTCATGGGACAATATGGTCATGGTCATTGTAAGTACTACTTAAAATTATATTCTTAAATAGGTAGTGGCTTACTACTCATGTACGGTCAAAGGAAAGGGCATTAAACATCCATGCCATGGGCCAACAATATGTTGGAATCATTTTCCATTATGCCAAAATCTCGAGCTCTCAACACTCACTACAAACACCAGACTTAACTCAGATCCACAGGAGGCTCACCCCGATGTCACTAGACTACAAACACAAGACTTAACCCAGATCCATTGAAGGCTCACTGCTATGTCACGAATCTCAAGGTTAGCATTGAACACCTCACTGACAAGGGGGCAGCTCACTACCAACACGATCTAGATTTAGTAACGTGATATGTAGCACCATTTAAGTGGTCCACATATTCCATAATAATTGAGTTATCAATCTACATAAAATTAAAATACATAGATCTCAAAAACGATGCATGTGTTGAGAGTGATTAATCCTATTTAATGGAAACTATTAAATTGGAGCTAGAGTTAGACCATGTGGCATACTACACCCACAATCATATAAAAACTTAGTATAAGTTATTTTAGGTCAATTGTCAATATCGAATTATGAGAACATCATAGCACAATTGTGTGATGTTTATAGAAATAGGGATGAATCATAACATTGACTCTAGTTTGGGACATGTATGCATTGTGGATATATAGTTATCCTAGACAAATATCTTTGTGCAAATGATACAGATCAAAGGGTAAAAGGTGGGGGGAATATGGAACAAAATAAACACACATATAAAGAGAAAGTTATGTACATACAAGCATAAGACTCAAAAAGTAACTAGGAGAACTAAAACAAAGACCTAAAAAAGTGAAATAAAATATTAAGGTTAAAAATGTATAACTAATGTTGTTATGAAAGATATTAAATGTGTAACACATGTAAATAACATGATATTTACCTATTGTAGGTTGGATAAGATACAAGGAGATTTTATGGCACATGGATATGGAAAAATTGGGCCATATTTTCTACTATTATCAAACACCACCTAGATAAATGATATACTCACACTTGGCATGTACTAAAGGAATCTATACATGGCTACAACATAAAGTATGACTAATACCCAAGCATAGGTATGCCATCAAATTTGGATGAATAATAATTATTTCCAATTATCAATGCTATAGTCACCACGAAACCCACAACCACAGGAAATGAACCATTCCCTAAATTAATTTCACACATATGCATCCCTAAGGAAAAATATGATGATTTATAAATAGATTGGTTAGTACAAACTTCAAGGCACATGTTTAAACAAGGACTATTTTCATTCATGAATACAACATAATCATACTTACAAGTCTCCTAATTTGATTCTGGGATGAAAGAAAATGCTTCAAACTCACATGCTCTAGAGAAATGTACCTAATCAAAATTGGGGTTTGGATAGAGAAGAATATCTTCATGGAAGTTGCATTGAGAAAATTCTAAATAAATTGTGTCTATGTAGTTGTTTGCATCATTCATACTTTTAAGTTTACCAAAATGATCCAGAAAATATATTCAAATTTAGGTGTGTCGTGCCCTTCTTCAAGAAATGGAAGATTTAACCCTCATCAAAGTGGAAGGTTGACAAGTCATTTATACAAGCATCCAAGTTAGTAATAGTTTGTTGGCATATATGCATTGTCATTACTAGGGGTAATATCCTCTTTGAAACATGATTCACAAGCATAATTTAAGTTACAAGTGAAACCATTGACATACATATCAGCTAGAGGCACCTCATGGGAAGAACCATGGTCTTTAAATTTCCTTGTTTTAAGTTCTTCAGAAAAATACACTAGAATAAAATCATAACATCAAACAAGTTGCTCTATAGATTCTTTCTCATCTTCCCATTAATACATATTTAAGTCCCATTAAAACCACCTTGGTCTAGTTGCAATACCCTCCCTTCCTTAAAATCTTGCCTATGTCATGATAGTCATCCTAGTTATAGAAAGTATTCACACGTGATTGTAATGATAATAAAAAACTAAAGTCACTAAGCTCATGATTGTTGACACAAGTATAAACATCTAAATTATAAAATGGATTCATAGCCACACTAAGGCCATTAGTAAAGAATGTGTTTTGGGGCTCATTTCTTGAGATATGTTAGTCATCCATCTCCACTTGAGTTCTTACAATTACACAGTTACCAATATGCTCATTCTCAACTATGAATTCCCCAACCTCATCCTTAGGTGCATAAATACTTCAAAAAAAACCTCTATTACTATCACAATCTCCAAACATGAGATTACATTAAGTAAATAGCCATGTTCATGTTGTTTCAACTATTTTTTAAATGTGCAGTCTTAGCAATATTAGTCACATGAACTAATTCATTAAACTAAATATAGATACACACAATTTCTTCTTTACAACCACAAATATTACAAGATGCAAGCATACATGATTTGGCTTCCACATTTCACTCACTTTTAACATGGCCTTCATGAACATCCTAAACATTAAATGCATCCTCAAGAGTGAGATCAAAAGATACAAGTTAGAATCTATGTCCTCACTTTGGTCAACACAACAACTCATGGACATAGAGTTACCTACATTATCTTCACATGAACAAGAACATGCAAGATAGCCACCATTAGTAACATCAAACTCAAAGGTATGAAAATGTAGAAGCACATTACACATATACCTATGTTATTTTTCACCCTCAACAGGGTATGCATTTATGCTATCTTCCTTACAAGCCTCACTAATAAAAGATGTATCCTCAATATAGTTATGTTAAATAAATGACCTATTAGTACTAACAATTGATGATACAATACTACTCACATAGACATGCATTGTCACTTTAATAATCTCAACCTATATGAACAGATACTCTATACTTTTATCTTGAAACTCTTTTAGAACCATGCTTGAACAAGGACAAAAGACTTCACAAAATAAGCCACCACAAATTGAAGTTTCAAGCTTGTGTCTCTATGAGAGACAAGAAAATGTATCTACAAACTAGTTGTTAAAAACTAAGGTTGGCTCACCTTCTTTCCTAATAATGTTTCTTAGTTCTTGGACAAGTGAGGCAGGGTCAATGATATTTGTGTAGTTCTCACCAAAGGCTAAGATAAGAAATTTCCGAGAAGAATATGTGGACCCAAGTAACACTTAACCATTTCCTTGCATTCTAACATGAAGACCTAACAAAGAGTCTCATTCACATGTCTTCTTTATAAAACTAAAACTCTTCCCTAAAATCAACAAATTCTTGCATATCAAAATCCCCTTGTACATTCTCTTGGCCATCAACCATAGTAATCTAGTTATAAACTTCTCTAGGAATGAGATCTAAGTTATTAGTTGGCCAAGAAAATACAGTTTTTTTTTTTCTATTGGCCAGGGAGATATAGAGAGTATTAACATATCAAGAGACTATGGCTACAAGATAGGGCTTTAAATGTAACACATTAAGCTCAAGAATTTATATAGGACTCTTCAAAGTTCATTAAGTTCTTGCATTTATGCTTCTAAACTTTTGTGAGGCATTATAGATGGCATTACAGGTTTCTCCTTTTTAGTCTTCGATCATAATATATCAAATTCAAGCATTTTTATTTGGCATTGAAAGTGTACAAGTTTTTCATATATTCTTCTAGGATTTGGGAAGTGCTCGAAGAAAATACACAACTATCTGAAAAATAAGAGGATATGTCACTCCAATATTTGGATTGGTAATCTCGATAACAACTATCTCTGTGACTCATAGGAAGATGTAATGAAATAATAGACCTAGGATAATTATTAATCTCTATACGAAAAACCCATGTTTTACAATTTTACATGTTTAGGACTTGTTGATGTGTTTTCCTTGCACATACAATGCAAAATAAAATACTGGTGTACTCTATCCTCTCTTGAACAAAATCCCTCAAATGCTAAGCTAAGTGATCAGATGAGTAGACTCCAAGGTTCTTGATTAGTTACTTTTCGTGTTGTGACTTGGGATAACTTAGCAGTAGGATGCGAATTACTGTTTGACACAAAGGGACTTACGTAAATGCTCAACAATAGGAAACTTGTTTCTCTTGGATAACATGTAACACAGCTGCTTTGAAGGTCTACCAATTCAATAACTTAAGATATGACAATGGAAGCTCTTGAATCTAAATCTAACAAGATTTTAAAGAAAATGCAAAAGGAAATAAGTTTAGAAGGCTCTAATCTAAATGCAAGCAATCACCACTGATTCACCGGAATCTCAACCACACTTTGCTTTGCCATAAGGAAACAACTACACAAAAGTGGTGCTATCTTCTAAGGGTAAAGTAAGATTTTCAGATTAAGCTCAGATGATGTTCAGACTAACCATGCACTACAACCTGCCATCGACAAATTATAAATGGTATGAACTATGGAGACACCAAACATGAATCAACAACAACAACTTCCATAAAACATAAAACTAAATTGCTGAAAACAAACTAAATAGATCTTATTCTATGAGTGAACACTTAGAAACCATGCATTCATTTGAAACAACACAAATCACCATGAAAATTTCAGCAATGAATTTGTATTTATTTCAGCAGAGTCTTGAGCAACAATTTCTCAGAGCATCCCCCCTTTTCAAATGAGAGAAAAAATGGGTTTATATAGGCCCCAAAACCCAATGGATGGCCAAGATTAAAACTTTAAATCAAGGGTCCATATCATGCCACACAGGCAAGTGGTTACAAATTTTACTAAAATTAGACCTTGCATTAATGATGCACCAACCAAGTGGAATACCCTCATTTATGACCTTTCCTTTTCGCGGTAAACTCCACAAATCTAGCGATGACATGTGTAACCTCCTCCATAGGTACACTTGGCAGAGTCTGAATGGTGCCCTCTACGATTTGCAGCTCCTCTGTAGATTTGACAACTGTCATTTCCCAACTAGCCATGGATGTCTGAAATGTGCCCATGAAAGTGGAAAGCGTGCAAATTTCATCCAACAACTCCCTCAAAACAGCCTGTGTATGCCAAAAATACTTTGCATGCATCTTGTCTTTCAACAAGTATTCATCAATCTCTCCATTAGAATCAACTACCCTGTTTACGAAAATAAGTATTTTGTTTTGCATTTCCCGAAGTACCTCTCTTGCTTGAGTGCAATCACCTTCAACCTTTCCCAAAACTTGCTCCTTTATGCTGAGTGCACAGTACCAAGAATGGAAATTATATGTTAGCCCCTGCTCAATCACCCCTTCATCCAACAATGTGGCACTTGGAGTATAAATCAGCCTTTTCAACTGAGGCATAACTTCTTCCCTTACATTTCTGAATTGTGCACAAGTAATTAGAATATTCTGAACTCTGTCAAATGTTGAAGCAGCTTCCTTGTACAACTTCACAATCTCATCCATGAACCTATCAGCATTGATCTTGAAATTTGCTGCCCAGTCCTGCAATATTCGAGAAGAGGACCTCATTTCTTCCAAATAAACCACAGACTCCTGCGAGAGCAATGCCAGTGGTGCAACCATCACTTCAGCTTGGCTTAGTGGCCTCATTAATTGCTGAATATAATGCTGAAATGCCAAGTTATCCTTCTCTAACTGAATCCTCTGTTCTTGTTCCTTCCGTAGCCTTTTTTTGATGACAGCAACTGAATCTTCCAACTCTTCTATCTCCTGCTCTGCTGTGGTTGGTCCCAAATCAAAAGTATTGATGTCATATGCACTTGGAACACCATCATCTGCCTCTTTGCTGATTCTTGGGACAGAAATATGCACTTGCCTTGACCCCGAGCTGCCTCTTGTGATCTTTGAGAATTTAGTAATTTTCTGCTTTCCATTGTCAGTTTTGGCCCTGCTCAACAAGTCTTCTAAACTTAGTATGGGTTCCCTTTCAATAACAGACTTTTCCTTGACTCGATCTCTTAACCACTCAGGCAGATTGGACAAGTCTTCCTGACTTTCTTCTTGAACTCCCTTATGCTAAACAGTGGGAAGAGCCTCCTCATCAAACTCATACAACTCTTTGTCACCTTGATTTTCAGCTTCTGTTTCTATCATGACCACTTCTTGCTCCTTAGCTGATTTTGACACTACTTCACCAATTTGATTACCTTGTTTGTTTCCCTGATCATCTTGGATTTTGAAGGATGTCTGCTCATCAGGTCTCACTTCATCTTCATCGATATTTATTATATTGTTACCCTCCTATCTTGAAAATGCACTAGCTGCCTCCTGATCATTAGTCTTTGCCTTCTTACTTGGCTGAATATCCCCATGCGGACCATCATCTTCACCCTCTGAGCCATTGGAATTATTGGACGACCCACCACTTGAAGCATCCTTGGACTGATGTACACTAAACCCTCCCATCAAGTTGTAAGTCAATTGGACATTCTTCTCCTGGAGCCTACGAATCTGGAAGTCCACATACTTTCTTGTATGCGATATGATTGGCATCATCAAATCATCATTGCATGTGGCATCCTGCTCAGACCAATTGATTGTGAAGGGCCTATCTCTCTTCTCTTCATACGAACTTTGTGAAAGTCTTTTGTGATTCTCCTCAAGTTGATCCGGAATGTTGATCACTCTTGTTGATCTGACCAAGTCCAAACACAGTCGGTAGCAACTCTTCTTTCTTATTTCTATATCATCATATGTATCTATCCAATGATCCTCGAGTTGTGGTTTGTGCTCATATTTGCTCCCAAATTTCTGCCTGACCATGCCAAATGGATCGAAGTTACTGCGTGCATCATTGTGGCATACCAAGTTGTAAGCCTGCAACTCTATCTCTGAATTTTCAGCGGCTTGTAAGGACATGCAAGTCTCAAGCCTCCCGATGCTGATTGGAAACTTTGTTGTAGTCTTTTTCCTCTTTCTCTGGACCTTGTCAAATGCAACCAGCTGTCGTGTTACTTCCAACAACACCATTCTGTCAGTGGGGTACCTAGGCAATCTATAAGGCAGTGATGAGAAGCCCTCTACACGGATGTATGTGAACCTTGGAAACTGAATAAACCATTTTCTGTATTTTGCGATGAAGCTCATGGACTCCTTCGACAATCTCCTGCATGTGCTACCTTGTAACAATCTAACAATATGCATGGAAAAGGCATCATTAAACCTTCTGTAATGGGATATAGCCTGTAAGTGCAGCTGAGGATAGAAATCATAAACCTTGAACTGTCCTTCTCCATTTCCAACTCTCCCCTTGCAGTTCAATCCTGGATATCTCTCACTTCTGGCAAGCATATACATAATATATGAGCTCATGTAAAATGTTTTCATTTCCTGTAAACCTTTCAATTGATCATCAATGTTGCTGCTGATCATTTCAGCCCAATCTATCATTATTTTTCCACTTATAATTTCTTTAATGAAGAAGAACATCTAGGGCTCGAAATTTGCCGATTGTGGGCAGCCCATGATGCGGTTCAAAAACACAACCATATAGTTGATTTCTTGATGAAAGTCAGACTTGTGAAGCTTTTTAGGTACCTTACTCACATGTGGCCTTGGTTGCACCAACCAACTATTGTTTATTACCTCCATACATTTCTCAGGTCCCGCCAAATAAAGTTGCAAAGCAGACTCCTTGTCGCAGAATGTAGTAGTTTTGTATGAGGGGATGTCAAAAGCTTCCGTGATCGCCTCCTTTCTCAGATAAGCAAGTACTTTGCCCTCTCTAGTCATAATACATCTCTTTTCATGATTATAATGCTTGGCGCATTCTAACATCAGTTCTGGACACAGCATTGTTGGCGGGAAACAAGCAGCTTGCACAATCCCGTTCTTCAACATTCGTCTGACTAGATCCGATGGATTGGGTTTGTGCAAATTTTGCCAAATCTCTTGCATATTGGTCTTCCCCAGATTGATGTCACAGAGGTTTCACCACTTCGAAGTGATCTTTGTCTCTGGCCACGTTCCCTTCATGTCGCTCCTCATCAATGCTTGTCTGTCCTTCGCACTCATCCTTCACCTGCACAACCGCCTTATGTCAAAATCCTGAAAATGATATTTAGTAACAACATAATAGTAACAAAACCTACATTTAATACATGCGGGATGCAAGATTTCAATTTATCTCACCCCTCTGCTAAAGCAAAAAAACAATAATGCAATTCCCGTGAGAACAAAATGTCCAAATGTCTCACCAACACACTTAGCTCCTATTTGCCCCTGTCAAATCTGATCTCCTAATGGACCTGCAATAATCATGTGTCGTAATCCCTTATGTGCTTTAATGGAGGGGAAGTCGATTTTCAAGCAATAGAAGGTGATCTTTCTTAAACTCTCGAAGACTTCAACCAAGGAAGAGACTCCTAAACCTGCACTCAGGAAGCTTCGAGAACACCAGGCAGATTATGTAATATTAACCGGTTCAACATCCAAGCACCCACTCAGACAAACCTCATAAGGATCCCCTTTTGTAGACAAAACTCACTGTACCATGTATGCGGGATAAAATGATTATGCAAATTTTAAATTAGCTCACTCCTTTACAATTATTAATGCAAAATTAATGATAAAACTTAATCCTCTCAATGACTTTGATCCACTTCTCCCTAAACTCATAGCCTCAAATTTAGTCTTGTGACCACTGATACGAGAAGATGACCTTCAAAGTTCATACACAAGTTCCGAAGAACAAGATATGATATTGAGCTCCATTCATAAGCAAATTTGTAATGTGATGCGGTTGAATTCCTTGAGTCTCCAAGTATGATTCCTACAACACAGAGAGGGTGAGGAAATATTACAAATGATCTTTTTTTACTAGAGGCCAACATGCACTCGGACATAGGACTTAATACTTCCAAGTATGAAACTATTCACAGAATATATGACACAGGTATATTTAATGCATAACGCTCGCATCCTCCAAGGGCACTGACCGAATCATCTGATACACCAATCATTATGATAGGAATACATTTTTGCCAGTCAAATACATGCATATGTGCACACTCAAGCCATTGCATGATGCATTAGAACATTATGCATGTCCAAAAACATGACAAGTAGATCCTGAATGAGCACTCATAATCAAATATCAGAAGCATTAAATATCCAATGTGACGGTTTTAAAACACAAAGCTATTTTGGGTTGGCACCTCTAAATAGTCAGCAGGAATCTCAATTAATTCCCTATCCATGCGTTTTTCAGAGTGTAGTGCCTATTTAATGGTATGCTAAGAATAGAATTGATTCGCTCTGCACAAAAAAAATGTTCAATGATTCCTTCAACAGGTCATCATGATTGCCAAAGAGGTGATGGTGCTACAGCGGGTCAACGCAAATGCTTGAGATCCTGGCCAAAAAGAAAATTGCAAACCCAAGGCCTATCTCCATCCTGGCGGTCCTTTTACTTCAACATGCACAATGCAGGATTGCAGTGGACTCTCAAAAGTCCATCTCTCCATGAATGATCAACGTGGGGTGAATGCTATACTTCACATTTGACGCGATGCTGAGAATAGAAATTTGCGATGTTCTGCATAACTGCCCAAAGGTCCGTTAATAATCCAGTCATCCAAAGATACCCCACCCAAACAGTCATTCAAGCCTACTGAAGACTAACCCAATTATGGAGATTTCCCAGTACATCACGAAAATCTGCTCGAGCAGTCATCCAGCCTGTTGAGAGAATAGGAAATGGAAAGCAATGCCAGAAGGTAACTAAAGTCCGCCTAGGCGGAGATCCAGGGGGAGCGGGCATGCTACCGAAAAAAGAAGATCTTAATGCAGCGCAAGGTGATTAAAAATGTCCGCCAGGATAGAAATAAATGAGCTCAACGCCTAGTTAGGATATTTCCTATGTATTGCAAGTCATATACCGACCAATAAATGGACTACAATGCACCTTAATGACCCCTTCAAATAACCTTGCCCAGATAAGAAACTCCGGCCAGCACTATAGACCAAAACGCCAAACCAAGGGGTCCCCACGGCTGATGGGGTGATGTTGGACCACGTCACAACATCTGGCGACTCCACAAGAGAAATGTTCTTGAACATTTGAGGAATAGAGACTCATTCAAGACCCTAAATCATCAAATAACCTCATCAAGTCCATTTAATAGTTAAGAGATGCACTCAAAAGGAGAAAAGAGTCAAAAATTGTATCACGACACTTCATCTCTGCAATTTCTTAGGGTAAAAATTTCATTTAAAACTTCCTCAAGTGTTCTAGAGATAAACAAGAATCAAAACTTCAAAATCCCTACATGCACCCACATACTAGGTCAGATAAACATGAAAACTTAATCAAGGCATCAAAATCAAAATCTTAGGACAACCATTTTCACCCTGAAAGATCCAAGTGTGTGCATATGGGTTCATTTCCATCCATTAGCACTTAAGATCACCTGAGTTCCTCCGCATTAAGCTACGTGATTAGTGCACATCTCGTGAACTACCTGGACATGGCCCCGCTACCAGCGAGCGTCTATAGCCCCGACGGGTTTGTCTCATAATTCCACTCGAGTAGAGCCCTACTGCCAGTCAGGCGTCCATAGCCCCGGTAAAGATTACTCGATCATCCATCTAATTGAGTTATGGTGTGTGATTTGTGATTTTATTTCATTTCTTTTCTTTTCTTTTGATTTTCAAGATGCTTTTGCTTGGTAGAGTACAATGTAGTACCGCTACGTGATAACTCAGCTAGTTGGGTGTGGACTTACGATGGCGGCAAAGGTGGACCTTTAGATTTTTCACTTAATGTGAGATCACAAAGATTTACTTAGGTACTTCTAGATTTTAAAAGTGAAAAGATATAAGATCTCAAAACAATTCAAGTCGCCCTAAACAGTCAATTTATCCTCCCAGAGTAAGAAACATGCTATCGAACGCCAACAATGGAGTCCGCAATGAATCTATCCATCTGACACAAGCTTATCAAAAGAAAACAAAAAGTATTCATTTAAAGATTAAGCATTTTAAACATATAATCAAAGACCCTCATGTCGAAATACAATGCATGATTCCCTTTTCGAGTCAAGCACAGATCTTAACAAAAAGATAGACTAAAGAGAATTACCTTCTGACTCAAAGAATCTCATGAATATTTATTCTCAAAATATACTTAGCATTACCTCATGAAGTCAACCAGAAGTGCACTTATTGTAAAAACCACCCAAAAACGGGACCCCAGGGAAAGCCAAAAACTGCAGCAAAAGTAGACAAGCCCAAAATAAAGCAAACCTACCCTAGAACTAACCTAAGAAAGCAAGAAACAACTATCCTAACTATGTACAAATAAGTCCCCGAAGGAACTTAGGGTTGGAAATAATGCTTTAAGAATTGTCCATTGACAGGCAATGGAACAGATTCTCCAGTGAGTGTTTTTAGTTTGAAAGCATTTTCTCCCAAAATTTCGGCAATCTGGTAAGGGCCCTTCCAAAGATTATCAAATTTATCATGTCCACCCTTTCTCTCTTTAGCTTTGTCCCAGTATAGAACCAAATCAGAAATATGAAAAGACTTGATCTTTGCTTGTCTATCAAACCATCTCTTCACAACTCCTTGATGTTTTGCAAAATTTTCAAGTGCTATGTCTCGTTTTTCTTCTAAGTGGAGCAGTTGTGACAACCTAGTTTGGACTCTATCATTTTCTTCCATGTAATCTTGCATAATTGTAATGTAGGAATTCTCAGTTGGATTGGGAATACAGGATCTTGGCCATAAACTAGATGATAAGGGGATGTACCCAAGGAACTCTTTATTCTCATCCTGTCTGCCCAAAGAGCAAACTTAAGTTGCGTATGCCAATCTCTCAGGTTTTTGTCCAATAGTTTCTTAATTGCACCTAGCAAGTTTTTGTTGGTGGATTCTGCTAGGCCATTGCCCTGCGGGTAATAGTTTGATGAAAATTTCAGTGTAATGCCATATTCAAAGGCCCAGTTAGAAAATCTTAGTGAAGCAAAAGCAGGACCATTATCACAAACAAGTGCATGTGGACATCCAAACCTAGTGATAATATTTTCTTCAAGAAATTTAATCACAACATCAGAAGTACAAAATTTTAAAGCATGAGCCTCAGACCACCTGGTACAGTAATCAGTAGCGGTCAGAATATACCTATGTTGTGCCGAGGAAGGTGGGTTAATCATACCAATAAAGTCCAAACCCCATTGAGCAAAAGGTCTTACTTCGATCACCGCTTGAAGTGACATGGTTGGATTTCTTTCCCTCGAAGCAGCTATCTGGCATGTGTGACACCTCTTGACATGGTCATATGCATCATGAAACAAAGTGGGCCAATAATAGCCTGCCCTCAGAATCTGGTGTGTTGTAGATAAACCACCCCCATGACATGTTCCAAATTTGCTATGGAAGTGTTCCATTATCTGACCTGCTTCATCCCTTCCTAGGCACCTCAAATATATCCCTTCATGATTCTTTCTGAATAGGACTGATCCTTGGAGCATAAAACGCTAAATTTTTATTCTCAAAACTCTCTTCTGGGTTGAATTCATATGTGCCGGACACTTCTGATTTAACAAACAATATATAATGTCATTGTACCACTCATCAGGTGATACATCCTCAAGAGTATAAACTTGTTGCACCAACCCTGGTCCATCAGTTGCAATCGTTTGAGTCAGTCCTTGTCCTCGAACAAGCTTCATTGGTTGTATTTCAATATCATATTCTTGAATGGTGGCGACCCACTTGCCTCTTCTTTCACCCAATTCATTCTGCATAAGCAGGGTCTTGACTGCCACATCTGGAACAATAGCATATATTTTACTCCTCAAAATGTAATGTCTAAATTTCTTAATTGCTTTGACCAGTGCATAAGCTTGCTTTTCCACATTAGGATATCTCAGTTCAGTATCTTTCAATGGTGTGCTCATGAAGGCTATTGGGTGTTCATCCTTTTCTTCATTTCTCTGGGTGAGAGTTGCTGCACAAGTATGTTCTGAAGCAAACGAATATAAATAAAATGGCCTTGTGTAGTCTAGGCTTATCAAAACAGGAGCATCAGCAATAGCTTGTTTGATTTCTTCAAATGCCTTTCTTGCAGAAATTGTCCACTCTATCTTCGCATCTTTCTTCAACATGTCATTCAATGGCTTAACGATCTCTGCAAATCCTGTAATGAACTTCTTGACGAAGTTTATCTTCCTAAAGAAAGACTTCAGCTCCTTCTTACTTGCAGGCATATCAATCTTGGAAATAGCCTCTATCCTGCTCGGATCTATTGAAATTCCCTTCTCTGAAATCACATGTCCCAATAATTTGCCTTTTGTTACTCCAAACATACACTTTTTTGGATTTAGTGAGATTTCGTGTTTTCTGCATCTTTGAAATACTTTCCTTAAATCCTCTATGTGATCCTCCCTTCTGCGAGAGAAAACTGTGAGATCATCCATGTATATGATGATACATTTTCCAATCAAATCATAAAAAGCAATGTCCTTAGCTCTTTGAAAGGTTGCTCCGGCGTTAATCAGTCCAAATGGCATTCGCCTGTATGCATAATTTCCCCACTTGCAAGTGAAAGTAGTTTTCAATCTATCTTCTGGTTCCACCATCACTTGGTTGTACCCTGAATATCCATCTAAGAAAGACATCATCTGGGAACCATTTACAATTTGCAACACTTCATCCAATGAAGGAAGTGGATAATTGTCCTTTTCTGATGCTCTGTTCAAATTTCTAAAATCTACGCACAATCTTATTTCTCCATTTTTTTTTACGAACAGGAACAAGGTTGGCGACCCACGTTGAGTGCCTTACTGGGAATATTATCCTTGCGTTCAACAACTTCTTTACCTCTTTATATATCAGCGGTTCTAAAAGTGGATTGACAGGTCTCTGCCTTTGTCTGAATGGCTTACTGTTGGGTTTCAGAGGAATGGTGTGTGTAATGATTGAGGTATCATAAGTCTTTAAATCATCATAGCTCCATGCTATAATGTCTGAAAATTCTTTCATGCATTTGAGTATACCTTCTTTTTCTTTAGGTCTACACACCTTTCCTATTAACACATTCTTCTCTTCATTACCTGTTCCCATATTGATAGGTTCACATTTATCTCCTTGAATCTTATGATCTCTCAACGCACTTAATTGATTTGAATCAAAGAGTCTTTCTAACTCAACCATCCCTCGTGGTATTGTGTTATTTTTTAGGTTTAAGATACACTCTGCATCAAATTCTGCTTGTTCTAAATCTTCTTCATCTATGATTTGAGCTTCAAAAACCCCAGAATTTGTGATGAAATCCAATATGTGTTTATCATCATTGAATACCTAAAAATTTGTAACATTATTAGGAACTGATGGTACTGAGACCAACTCTATGGTGAACTTCTTTAACCCATTCATGGCAAGTGGTGTAAGTGAACTCGCAGCCTGTGCTAGGGAATTAGCAACTTGATTCTTTGATCGGTAAACTGATTTGATGTTGAATGCATCAAAACTTTCAATCAAATCCCAAACACGATTTCTATACCTCTTTAGTCTCTTATCATGACAAACATACTTCTTTCTTATTTGCTTGACAATTACCTCAGAATCTCCGTAAACATGTAGAATCTTAGCTCCTTTCTTGATAGCCATCAATAACCCATGAACTAATGATTCATACTCTGCCACATTATTTGTACATGGAAATTGCAGTCTATGTGCAGCCAAGAATGATTCGCCGGATGGATTGATTAACTCGAACCCAGCACCAGCTCCTTGTTTTGACTTGGACCCATCAAAACGCAAAGTCCATACTTGATTTCCTTCTTGATCAATTGAAACTTCGCTTGGATTTTCTCTTCCCTCACCTTTCTTGGGAGTCCTCGGTAAAATTGGATCCTTCTTCGGTTGATCATCACTTTTTTCAGATTTTTCGATTATCTTAGTTTTAGTGGGTAATTTGATAGGGTTATCTCCCTTCTTTACTTCCAGAATTTCTGGTTTTTCAGCCTGAGGGACTTTCTTGTATACTTGCTCTAAGGCAACTTTACACATAGCACAGGAAAACTCAGAATGAAAAGCACTGTGTATCCGGCACTAGTTAGGTAATAATAGATCTTTGACATTTGCTTGTTGACCCAACTCTGTTGCTTGCTGAACATTCTTGAGTACGAAATTTCAAAAATTTATGTACCATCTCCTTCATCAGAAGCGGACTCATAATTGTGATCAAGCTAAATTTCAGTTTCATCAAAAGATTTTTGACCTTCATCTTCTTTCATTCTTGAACCTTGTAGCATGAGGACTTCTTCCGTATTTGGCCTGTAATTCCCAAGATCAGTTTCTAGGAACAGGACATCATTGTCCTCACCATATTCTGTGATCATCAATTTCAATCTTGGAGTACTATCAATTCTGATTTGATTTGGAATTCTTTTCCATGGTAGCCACATGTGTGAGAAATCGGTAGCTACATACCCATTCAATCTTCTTGACCAATCTCTACTCAGGAGCATGCCATATCCGCCTGGGATATCAACAACTGATATATCAATGTAGCTTTGGATTCTTGGATCAGATGACAATTGCATGTGTATATTATTCAATTCTCCAACCACGGGCACTTCTGTCTTATCCAGTTGTGTAACTTTCTTTGTGGTCAGAGTAGGAATCAAACCCAACCTTTTACATATGGTGAGTGGCATTACGTTGCTTGATGCTCCTGAATCCATCAAACAATTATGTAACATTTTCCCAAAAATACGGACCGATAATAGGAATGGGGCAGGCTCATCTCTTCCTTGATACAAAACTACAGACTTTTCATTTGGTAACTTAGAATGTGCGTTCTTTTCCACATCATTTGACCGCGAGATTTGATCTTTTGCAATCCTTTCATTTTTGATGATCTTTTCACTTTTAACAATACTTCCTTCTTTTATATCCTTCATACTTCCTTCTTTTACATCCTTTGTAGGGTCTTGGGCTATACATACTGAGTTCATATATGGAGAAACACTTTCTGGCACACTTTCCACAACATGTGCATTCTGAACATGGGATGAGTTGGAAGGGCCTACCGTAGCATTCCTCGAAATAGATGTATCATTTAAGCTATTTAAAACTATGTTTCTAATCTCAGGGATTCTCATCATTTCAACCAAAGGCATGCCCACTTTCACTTTCTTGAATTCTTCAGTAACAATTAAACTTAGATGTTTCAATCTATCATTTGTCGCAGGACCATCTCGTGAAAGATTGGCTCCTTGTGGATTGTCTTGTGGCTGAACTTCTCGCGTTGGAGTGGTTCTTTGAACAGCATCCCTTTGTCTATACTCTGGTGAATCCTTTGGAAAATTTGGATTATTACTAGCATTTGGATTTGGTGGAGTTTGAAAATTGTTCAGAGGAACTGAAGAGGTTAATGGATCCTGTACTCGATGATTTCTTTGATAGACTTTTAGGGGTGGATTTCCAGCTGATTGTTGAAATGCTTGCACTTCCCCTGCTGCTTCATCTTGAAAGTCATTACTGAATGGAGAGTAATAATCTGAATTTTCAATTGGTCCATTTGCAGATGCTGGAGGGAATCTTCCATTGTATTCCATTGCGTCATAATCCATCATAGGAGGAAATGTGAAGTCTTGAATGATTAAGGCTTGATCATACCTTGTTGTAGGAACAATCTCATAGCCTATCGTTGCTTGAGGAGCATCTTGAGCTTGCGTGCTTTGCATCTCCTTTTGAAATATATCAGCAGCTATTCTGAACTCTGTACACTGCAACTCAGAATGCTGATTTGTGTTATGCAATCGACACCAACTTGATAAAGCTGCCTCAGCTAAGAACACCTTGTCTGCTAGTTTAGAATCTAAATTTGAATTGTTTTCCAACGGAGAGGGAACATTTCCATTGTTTGGAGATGTATTCCATGTTTTGTTTTGTCTTTGGAATCCTTGATTTGTCCCTCAGAATCCTTGATTATAACCTTGATAATTTCCTTGGTCTCTCTGATTTCCTTGATATCCATTGTGATTTCCCTGATCCCTCTGATTTCCTTGAAAACTTCTTTGCATATTTTGTAAATGATTATTTTGATTTCTCAGATGGGTAACTTCAGTGGATAATCTCTTCACTTGATCGATTAACTCTTTCATTTCATCCTTCTCTTCTTGACTCCTTGTAGAGGATGAAGACCCTTGTAAGTACACAGGTTGCGCTGGTGAAATTTGTGAAATGGGTGCTTCTGGATGCAACACCATCTGATTGCTAGGTGTCGGAATTGGATTCATTACAGGAGTATGTTGTGTCAAAGCTTGGTTGATTCCTTGAATCTAATTTGGCATAGCTGGATGTCCTATATGATTAAGTGGTCCTTGAGTATTCATGCCCAAGTCAGTATTCACTTTGACAGCCTCGGCGTAGGCCTCCGTTAAAGTAGTTGGAGGTGCAGTTGCTCTCTTCACAAACATGGAAGTGAGGCGGTCTAGTGCTGCATAATATAGTTTCCTCACCATTGCATCATCAACATTATACGGAGCTTGCAACCTTGTATAAGCCTTATGAAAACGATTATTGAAAGAACTGATAGGTTCATGTTCTTGCCTCTTGACATCAACAAACTGTTTGTAGAGCTCTGACAGAGTGATGGGAATCCTGGACTTTTCTAGAAAGGTGTTTTTCAGTATTTGCCAACTATTAATGGAACCTGCAGGTAGATGAATGTACCAAAAGTATGCATCTTCACCCAGTGCATAAGGAAACAATCTACACGCAACATCCTCATGCTCGATTCTTCTGTTTCGAAGAGTATCCTAAAAAATCTTAATATGTTCCTCTGCTATCCTGTTCACATCACTGACCTAAAATTTAGAGCAGAATTGTTCAGGACTCTTGGGCATTTCATGGTAATTCGTGAAAGAAGCAAGAGGAGAAGCATTTGCTGAAAGCCAAGCCATTGGAATGTTTGCTTGTTGCGCTAGAACTTTTTGAGCAACTCCTTGTGTATTACTTGGTTGAGTGATTCTTGTATTTTGTGGTGGAGTTTGAAACAAATCTACGATGACACTTACGCTAGGTGATCCTTCACTTGATGGATTTGTCTTCTTATTGTGCTTGGCTTTGGAATTGAAGTCCAACTCAATCAACTCCTTTGAAGTTTGCGGTGTAGACCTTAGAATCCTCTGGTGTTTTTCAAGTGAAAAAGAAACAATGTGCTCCAGTGTGTCTAACTTTGTATTTCAAGAGAGGCCCTCCTTCTAGCACCAATTCTGTTGATGTGTTTTCCTTGCACATACAATGCAGAATAAAATACTGGTGTACTCTATCCTCTCTTGAACAAAATCCCTCAAATGCTAAGCTAAGTGATCAGATGAGTAGACTCCAAGGTTCTTGATTAGTTACTTTTCGTGTTGTGACTTGGGATAACTTAGCAGTAGGATGCGAATTACTGTTTGACACAAAGGGACTTATGTAAATGCTCAACAATAGGAAACTTGTTTCTCTTGGATAACATGTAACACAGCTGCTTTGAAGGTCTACCAATTCAATAACTTAAGTTATGACAATGGAAGCTCTTGAATCTAAATCTAACAAGATTTTAAAGAAAATGCAAAAGGAAATAAGTTTAGAAGGCTCTAATCTAAATGCAAGCAATCACCACTGATTCACCGGAATCTCAACCACACTTTGCTTCGCCATAAGGAAACAACTACACAAAAGTGGTGCTATCTTCTAAGGGTAAAGTAAGATTTTCAGATTAAGCTCAGATGATGTTCAGACTAACCATGCACTATAACCTGCCATCGACAAATTATAAATGGTATGAACTATGGAGACACCAAACATGAATCAGCAACAACAACTTCCATAAAACATAAAACTAAATTGCTGAAAACAAACTAAATAGATCTTATTCTATGAGTGAACACTTAGAAACCATGCATTCATTTGAAACAACACAAATCACCATGAAAATTTCAGCAATGAATTTGTATTTATTTCAGCAGAGTCTTGAGCAACAATTTCTCAGAGCATCCCCCCTTTTCAAATGAGAGAAAAAATGGGTTTATATAGGCCCCAAAACCCAATGGATGGCCAAGATTAAAACTTTAAATTGAGGGTCCAGATCATGCCACACAGGCAAGTGGTTACAAATTTTACTAAAATTAGACCTTGCATTAATGATGCACCAACCAAGTGGAATACCCTCATTTATGACCTTTCCTTTTCGCGGTAAACTCCACAAATCTAGCGATGACATGTGTAACCTCCTCCATAGGTACACTTGGCAGAGTCTGAATGGTGCCCTCTACGATTTGCAGCTCCTCTGTAGATTTGACAACTGTCATTTCCCAACTAGCCATGGATGTCTGAAATGTGCCCATGAAAGTGGAAAGCGTGCAAATTTCATCCAACAACTCCCTCGAAACAGCCTGTGTATGCCGAAAATACTTTGCATGCATCTTGTCTTTCAACAAGTATTCATCAATCTCTCCATTAGAATCAACTACCCTGTTTACGAAAACAAGTATTTTGTTTTGCATTTCCCGAAGTACCTCTCTTGCTTGAGTGCAATCACCTTCAACCTTTCCCAAAACTTGCTCCTTTATGCTGAGTGCACAGTACCAAGAATGGAAATTATATGTTAGCCCCTGCTCAATCACCCCTTCATCCAACAATGTGGCACTTGGAGTATAAATCAGCCTTTTCAACTGAGGCATAACTTCTTCCCTTACATTTCTGAATTGTGCACAAGTAATTAGAATATTCTGAACTCTGTCAAATGTTGAAGCAGCTTCCTTGTACAATTTCACAATCTCATCCATGAACCTATCAGCCTTGATCTTGAAATTTGCTGCCCAGTCCTGCAATATTTGAGAAGAGGACCTCATTTCTTCCAAATAAACCACAGACTCCTGCGAGAGCAATGCCGGTGGTACAACCATCACTTCAGCTTGGCTTAGTGGCCTCATTAATTGCAGAATATAATGCTGAAATGCCAAGTTATCCTTCTCTAACTGAATCCTCTGTTCTTGTTCCTTCCGTAGCCTTTCTTTGATGACAACAACTGAATCTTCCAACTCTTCTATCTCCTGCTCTGCTGTGGTTGGTCCCAAATCAAAAGTATTGATGTCATATGCACTTGGAACGCCATCATCTACCTCTTTGCTGATTCTTGGGACAGCAATATGCACTTGGCTTGACCCCGAGCTGCCTCTTGTGATCTTTGAGAATTTAGTAATTTTCTGCTTTCCATTGTCAGTTTTGGCCCTGCTCAACAAGTCTTCTAAACTTAGTATGGGTTCCCTTTCAATAATAGACTTTTCCTTGACTTGATCTCTTAACCACTTAGGCAGATTGGACAGGTCTTCCTGACTTTCTTCTTGAACTCCCTTATGCTGAACAGTGGGAAGAGCCTCCTCATCAAACTCATACAACTCTTTGTCACCTTGATTTTCAACTTCTATTTCTATCATGACCACTTCTTGCTCCTTAGCTGATTTTGACACTACTTCACCAATTTGATTACCTTGTTTGTTTCCCTGATCATCTTGGATTTTGAAGGATGTCTGCTCATCAGGTCTCACTTCATCTTCATCGATATTTATTATATTGTTACCCTCCATATTTATTATATTGTTACCCTCCTATCTTGAAAATGCACTAGCTGCCTCCTGATCATTAGTCTTTGCCTTCTTACTTGGCTGAATATCCCCATGCGGACCATCATCTTCACCCTCTGAGCCATTGGAATTATTGGACGACCCACCACTTGAAGCATCCTTGGACTGATGTACACTAAACCCTCCCATCAAGTTGTAAGTCAATTGGACATTCTTCTCCTGGAGCCTACGAATCTGGAAGTCCACATACTTTCTTGTATGCGATATGATTGGCATCATCAAATCATCATTACATGTGGCCTCCTGCTCAGACCAATTGATTGTGAAGGGCCTATCTCTCTTCTCTTCATATGAACTTTGTGAAAGTCTTTTGTGATTCTCCTCAAGTTGATCCGGAATGTTGATCACTCTTGTTGATCTGACTAAGTCCAAAGACAGTCGGTAGCAACTCTTCTTTCTTATTTCCATATCATCATATGTATCTATCCAATGATCCTTGAGCTGTGGTTTGTGCTCATATTTGCTCCCAAATTTCTACCTGACCATGCCAAATGGATTGAAGTTACTGCGTGCATCATTGTGGCATACCAAGTTGTAAGCCTACAACTCTATCTCTGAATTTTCAGCGGCTTGTAAGGACATGCAAGTCTCAAGCCTCCCGATGCTGATTGGAAACTTTGTTGTAGTCTTTTTCCTCTTTCTCTGGACCTTGTCAAATGCAACCAGCTGTCGTGTTACTTCCAACAACACCATTCTATCAGTGGGGTACCTAGGCAATCTGTAAGGCAGTGATGAGAAGCCCTCTACACGGATG
Organism: Cunninghamia lanceolata; assembly: GCA_027924645.1. Taxonomy (NCBI): domain Eukaryota; kingdom Viridiplantae; phylum Streptophyta; class Pinopsida; order Cupressales; family Cupressaceae; genus Cunninghamia; species Cunninghamia lanceolata. Next base: position 10,488,713 of record BSBN01000388.1, on the reverse strand, counting down.
TATGTGAACCTTGGAAACTGAATAAACCATTTTCTGTATTTTGCGATGAAGCTCATGGCCTCCTTCGACAATCTCCTGCATGTGCTACCTTGTAACAATCTAACAATATGCATGGAAAAGGCATCATTAAACCTTCTATAATGGGATATAGCCTGTAAGTGCAGCTAAGGATAGCAATCATAAACCTTGAACTGTCCTTCTCCATTTCCAACTCTCCCCTTGCAGTTCAATCCTGGATATCTCTTGTTTCTGGCAAGCATATACATAATATATGAGCTCATGTAAAATGTTTTCGTTTCCTGTAAACCTTCATTTGATCATCAATGTTGCTGCTGATCATTTCAGCCCAATCTATCATTCTTTTTCCACTTATAATTTCTTCAATGAAGAAGAACATCCAGGGCTCGAAATTTGCCGATTGTGGGCAGCCCATGATGCGGTTCAAAAACACAACCATATAGTTGATTTCTTGATGAAAGTCAGACTTGTGAAGCTTTTTAGGTACCTTACTCACATGTGGCCTTGGTTGCACCAACCAACTATTGTTTATTACCTCCATACATTTCTCAGGTCTCGCCAAATAAAGTTGCAAAGCAGACTCCTTGTTGCAGAATGTAGTAGTTTTGTATGAGGGGATGTCAAAAGCTTCCGCGATTGCCTCCTTTCTCAGAGAAGCAAGTACTTTGCCCTCTCTAGTCATAATACATCTCTTTTCATGATTATAATGCTTAGCGCATTCTAACATCAGTTCTGGACATAGCATTGTTGGTGGGAAACAAGCAGCTTGCACAATCCCGTTCTTCAACATTCGTCTGACTAGATCCGATGGATTGGGTTTGTGCAAATTTTGCCAAATGTCTTGCATATTAGTCTTCCCCAGATTGGTGTCACAGAGGTTTCGCCACTTCGAAGTGATCTTTGTCTCTGGCGACGTTCCCTTCATGTTGCTCCTCATCAATGCTTGTTTGTCCTTTGCACTCATCCTTCACCTGCACAACCGCCTTATGTCAAAATCCTGAAAATGATATTTAGTAACAACATAATAGTAACAAAACCTACATTTAATACATGCGGGATGCAAGATTTCAATTTATCTCACCCCTCTGCTAAAGCAAAAAAATAATAATGCGATTCCTGTGAGAACAAAATGTCCAAATGTCTCACCAACACACTTAGCTCCTATTTGCCCCTGTCAAATCTGATCTCCTAATGGACCTGCAATAATCGTGTGTTGTAATCCCTTATGTGCTTTAATGGAGGGGAAGTCAATTTTCAAGCGATAGAAGGTGATCTTTCTTAAACTCTCGAAGACTTCAACCAAGGAAGAGACTCCTAAACCTGCACTCAGGAAGCTTCGAGAACACCGGGCAGATTATGTAATATTAACCGGTTCAACATCCAAGCACCCACTCAGACAAACCTCATAAGGATCCCCTTTTACAGACAAAACTCACTGTACCGTGTATGCGGGATAAAATGATTATGCAAATTTTAAATTAGCTCACTCCTTTGCAATTATTAATGCAAAATTAATGATAAAACTTAATCCTCTCAATGACTTTGATCCACTTCTCCCTAAACTCATAGCCTCAAATTTAGTCTTGTGACCACTGATACGAGAAGATGACCTTCAAAGTTCATACACAAGTTCCGAAGAACAAGATATGATATTGAGCTCCATTCATAAGCAAATTTATAATGTGATGCGGCTGAATTCCTTGAGTCTCCAAGTATGATTCCTACAACGCAGAGAGGGTGAGGAAATATTACAAATGATCTTTTTTTACTAGAGGCCAACATGCACTCGGACATAGGACTTAATACTTCCAAGTATGAAACTGTTCACAGAATATATGACACAGGTATATTTAATGCATAACGCCCGCATCCTCCAAGGGCACTGACCGAATCATCCGATACACCAATCATTATGATAGGAATGCGTTTTTGCCAGTCAAATACATGCATATGTGCACACTCAAGCCGTCGCATGATGCATTAGAACATTATGCATGTCCAAAAACATGACAAGTAGATCCTGAATGAGCACTCATAATCAAATATCAGAAGCATTAAATATCCAATGTGACTGTTTTAAAACACAAAGCTATTTTGGGTTGGCGCCTCTAAATAGTTAGCAGGAATCTCAATTAATTCCCTATCCATGCGTTTTTCAGAGTGCAGTGCCTATTTAATGGTATGCTAAGAATAGAATTGATTTGCTCTGCACAAAAAAAATGTTCAATGATTCCTTCAACAGGTCATCATGATTGCCAAAGAGGTGACGGTGCTACAGCGGGTCAACGCAAATGCTTGAGATCCTGGCCAAAAAGAAAATTGCAAACCCAAGGCCTATCTCCATCCTGGCGGTCCTTTTACTTCAACGTGCACAATGCAGGATTGCAGTGGACTCTCAAAAGTCCGTCTCTCCATGAATGATCAACGTGGGGTGAATGCTATACTTCACATTTGACGCGATGCTGAGAATAGAAATTTGCGATGTTCTGCATAACTGCCCAAAGGTCCGTTAATAATACAGTCATCCAAAGATACCCCGCCCAAACAGTCATTCAAGCCTACTGAAGACTAACCCAATTATGGAGATTTCCCAATACATCGCGAAAATCCGCTTGAGCGGTCATCCAGCCTGTTGAGAGAATAGGAAATGGAAAGCAATGCCAGAAGGTAACTGAAGTCCGCCTAGGCGGAGATCCAGGGGGAGCGGGCATGCTGCCGAAAAAAGAAGATCTTAATGCAGCGCAAGGTGATTAAAAATGTCCGCCAGGATAGAAATAAATGAGCTCAACGCCCAGTTAGGATATTTCCTATGTATTGCAAGTCATATACCGACCAATAAATGGACTACAACGCACCCTAATGACCCCTCCAAATAACCTTGCCCAGATAAGAAACTCCGGCCAGCACTACAGACCAAAACGCCAAACCAAGGGGTCCCCACGGCTGATGGGGCGATGTTGGACCGCGTCACAACAGGACTAAACTTTGCTTTTGTGGAAGTATGTTTTCTTTCTGTAGAAGAATCTTTGTCGCATCAAGAAAGAAAGAAGAGATTTATGTACCATGGATCTACAACAATCTTCAACAATCTTAGCTTCTAAATAAGACGAAACGCTACAAATCTTAGCTCTAGCAAGGACCCGTTTGTTTTCTGAAGACAGCCCACTTTTGCCATGCTCTACTACTTTTCTTATAGAAATATTTAAAATTCTATATAATCAACTGACAGAGGTAAGAATATAATTCTAGAGTTTTCTCTTCCTCACAATTTATAGATATAGAGATAGGTTCAGCGAGCATTTAGTGGGCAGCTTGAAACATTTCCTCTGTTATACGGTTCAATTAATCCATAACTTAATCATTAAAGCGGGAAGTACAGCTTCTTGCTGTATTGAAAACTAATGTGACTTCAGTTTTATAAATTTTTTAGAATACGCGTCTGCCAATGAGCCCAGCTTCGTAAATTTTTTTCTCAAAATATTTAGTAAATGCTTCTGAGCATATGAAGATTTTTTTAATGCAAAATGTTAAAATATGTATTTGACAATAGAAATAGAAATATTTTGTTCCGAATATATGATTGCTACACAATTATTTACTCTGGTATATGCTGAGGTTGAATTTCCTGTCATGCATTTCCAAGTCTGGTTTTATAAGTGTATTTTTGTGTTTCCAAATTATGTAGGAAAACAATTATCAAAGTTTCTGGACTTGTGATTTAATGATTAGTCATGGTTCTCAGTCATTAATAACTATTCTGAAATATTATCCATTTCAAAAATTAAAAGGTAATTTTGATTAATAAAAATAGAACAAATATTTATTATTTTTGATGTAAATGACCTGTAAAATTACTATTGTTCAACAATTGAAATTAATGATATTTAAGTAGTGATTAATAAACAGTAATAAACCTAAACCACCGGCAATCAAGCATTATTCTATATTATTATTATGCTAAAGCTGATGGGAAGAATTACATAGCAACCGTACATTTTCAGCAAGGCCCATGGCCAAAGCCCACTCTGTTGTTTACATTGTCAAAAGCCACTGTAAGACCCTGTTGCTGGACATTCCCAATGATGTTCACAGAGTCATTTTCAGAGGGTAAAAAGGGGAAGCATACCCGATTCTCCTCAACTTGAAGCAGAGTTCCCACAGCGGGGACATCGAGGTTGGTATTGCCTTTGAAATGAAGAGTAAGAGTGGGAATTTTCACAGATGTTATGCTGGATAACTCATAGCACGGTTGAAACACTCCAAATGGCGGGGCAGGCTTAACAGCTGGCGCGTAGGTCTTCATCTTTTGCTCAAAGGAAGCTCTAAGGGCATTGTAGACAGGATTCACTAGTTGGGTTACCATTACTGCAGTGTGAATGTATGTGATTGGTGGTAGAGCACCAGGAACCTGCATGTTCACACCTAAGCGTTCGCCTCCCACGCTGATACCTTCCAGTCCCAAAAGGTATGCACTCGAAGAAAATTGGGGCTCTTTTTGCATAGGGGTGAAAGCTTTCACAGAGGAGGGAATGGAGCCCGTCCCTAACCTAAGAGAGCCTGTTGCGCGCACAGACAGGTAATTGGGAAGACAGTAAGAGAACTGTCCACCCAATTTCTTGGAAACTAGGGAAAGGGGATCCCTGGGTACGCTGAAGCCATGAGCGCATCCCATGTATATTTCCTTGAATGTATTGGAACCCACCTGCAGCGTCTCTGTGATGTAATCTCCCTCAGATCCTTGGGCGAAAGCAGAAATGTCCTTGTAAGTGCAAATACCCCACTTGTCACACTTTGCCTCAAAGTCCTTGGGATCTGACCCCAGGGGTGGACATTTTGAGAGCTTACAAGCGACTGACCTAAACGAGGAGGATTGCTTGGGGACATACATGGGGAGTTTCACTTTAGAACTACAACCCTTGCAGGGGTTGCATTGAATCCACGAGAGGGAGTTAAGCGTATCAATTCCCATCAGTTGTTACCGAGCTGGTGTACCAATCGAAACTGCTACAGTATATTCTGGCCCTTCCATTTCGCTCCCAGATGTAACGGGAATGCTGAAGGCAGTAGTCCTTAAAGGAGAGGATGTGGCATTGTTATTTTTAGGAACATGGGAAAGCATGCGATTGACAAGATACTTATCCCTTTCCAGCCCTTTCATCAACGTATCCCTCCAACTTGAACTGGAGGATGCATTGAGATGAGTAATGACCAGATCTGCCCCTTCTCTTCCTTGCTCTTGGAATGTCACTACCTCGCTTGGGCTCCTACTCGAGGCATTATAATCGCTTTCCTCTTCAATAAGGAATGTATCCACGCCAACTATGTAGTATTTTTCTTCTGTAGAACCGCATTCGCAGGTGGGAGATTGGAGAAAACAATAAACGAAAAAGCACAGCGAAAAAAGGAAAGCTTGCTTATTCATCGCCATTGTTTACAGATAGGTGAATCGATCGTTGTGTTTGGACACTAGATTGTTGGGTTTAAATAGGTTTGATAACGACGAAACTATTAAATGTAGGTGGCAAAGAGTATTAATTAATTGGACGTAGGTCGTTGCATTGGGATTGATCTTTCACCTTAAGATAAGGAAATAATGGAATAATAAATTTAAAAAATTGTGGGAATACGTGTAGAAATAGATGAGAAAGTTGGATGTATGACAGTGTGTAGATATGGGGATATGAAATAGATAAGAAAGTTGGATGTATAAGGAAATAATGGAATAATAAATTTTAAAAATTGTGGGAATACGTGTAGAAATAGATGAGAAAGTTGGATGTATGACAGTGTGTAGATATGGGGATATGAAATAGATGAGAAAGTTGGATGTATGATAGTGTGTAGATATGGGAATATGAAAAGAAGCTTAGTATCACACAAGATTGTAAGGTTTGTATAACTTAGAATATTTTAGAAATTATGTATTGTTATTTAAATTACAATAAAAATTAAATGAATTGAAGTTGTATTTATTTTTAATTTATGGTAAATGTGAAAAATAACTACCACAATGTCATGTTTTAACTATACTACACCATGAACGGTATGGAAACATAACTTTTAATTTTTAATTAAGAAATATTTAATTTTTATCTCATTGTTTACTTTATTTTCCTTTGAACAATTTATTTGTTAAAAATGCACCATTCATTCTTTCTATGTTTTTACTTTGGAAAGCTATTTAATTTTAATCACATTGTTTATTTTATTTTAAGACAGATGTATTTACAATATTATATATGAAAAGCTATAAAGAAAGAATTATAATTTAATGTAAAATAAAATTATAACCTTTATATTATATACATAAACCCCTCTTTTTATAATACAAACATACATACATTATATATAAATAACTCTTAAATAAAATAAATTTATATATATACACAAAAATTTCTATATTATATATAAAGCCACCTATGTGGTGAAGCCCTTAGGAGAACAAAGATCCTTCAACTCATAAGGAGATGAATGATAACTTCAAACTTGCAACAACACACACAATGACAACACAAATCTACTCTATAAACACAGTGAATGCTTTGAATGCTCTTTCCTCCAAGATCATAAGTTGGCTATCACTTTTTTACTTCAAAATGTATTCAAAAAATTAGTTATCTATGCTTTCTTGCTAACATTCATCAAATTACACCACAAGAGCTGACAAGGAGAAACCATTTGAAAGGTCCCATGCTGACATGCCACTAATTTATCCCGACCAATTAGGGAGGACTCAGAAAGTTAGTGCATAAATCCAAGGGCCCCTTTTTAGTTTGGGTTAAGATTAGTGAAGGGCCAAAGGTCCCAAATTTACATGGGTGTCAAGCAATGTTCCTCAAGATGATCAATTATAATGCATAATATAATAAATGGGACCTAGGAGCTAAACATGGAGGTAAAATGGCAAGTGGTCATTTTTCACTCCATAACATTTAGCCCCCACATTAATGTCTATACAATCTTATGATCAGTACATGCATTAAAGTACAATCAAAACAAATAAAAAATATGAAGAACTAAAGCAAAAGACGCACCCTAAGATTGAAAAAACTATCTCTAGCCCCCAATCTTTGGCAAGCATAAGAAGACACATTAGAGTCACACAAAACATGAAGAAGACAATAAAGAAGCATGTAATACACAGAGAAGTCATGTAATGCATGAAGAAGGCATGAGCACAACCATGTGTTGATGCATAAATCTGTGGGTCTAATCCAACAACAACATGGGAAGTTTCTGAGATGTGGGAATGCTTCTCAGAAATAACCTCTAGGTTTTAAGGAAGCTAGCTCTTCCGTTCTTCAATGGGGGGTTTTAGAAAAGGTTAGAGAGAAAACTGGATTACAGAAAACAAATGCCTAATGTATGGCGATCTACCAGATTTGAAACAATTAGTTGCACATTGTTAATTTTGAATGATGAACTGGAATTAAAGAGCATGAATGCATGATTAAGACTCAGTTTAAGAAACATATTAAACAGAGGCAGAGAAACAGACAAATTAAAAGAAAGAAATAGAGATATCCAAGTATGCACAGAACACCATCTAATTATTTGAATAACCAGTTACAGAGGCAAAGGTTACTGCACAAAATGATTGTTACATTCTCATAAAGAAATAATTGCAAAGGTGAAAAGAAAGAAAATCTATATCTGCTGCTGCATAAAATCTCCATTTGGTAAAACTTGTAGAAATTTGAATGTGTATGAAGAACTCCTAGCTGTGTCAGGAACTGCCCATTTATAGCTTGAAAGACTCAACAAAATCTCAACGGCCTTTGCCAATCTTTTCAACTAAATCTACAAAATCTGGCACAAATCTAACTGCAACTATATTAATAACTGAACTGTTGTTTCTATTTTTCCTATGGCTGAAAAATATCTCTATGGCATGAAGAAAATCACTTGCCACCACCGCTTCCTACTTCATGTAGCTCACCATTTGATACATGTAGCTTGCCGTGAAAAGAACTTGGCTGTGTAAACTTTAGACTTTCATATCCTTATATCTCCCGTGAGAATCTATCTATAATATATTTAATAAGCCTTATAAAGCCTTAGCTTTATTAGCTGGGACCCACCATTTTAAAATGATAGGCTATATAAAATATTCTCTTTAAAACTTACCTCTCCCATAAGCTTAGAATGTGAGAAACTTATATTTAATAAGTTTTACTTATTAAAGGGAGGGCCCACATCATTTGTTTCATTAATAAAAGACTCTTCTCTTATAAAATCCTGTAACATTTGCATTTAATTAAATGAAGTGAAGCATTTGTATCTTCTGTGCATAGACTCCACCACGTGGCTCCTTCTGCATCATTCTTGATTTCCTTTCTACCACTGCAGCCACGTGCTCACCTCCGCATGACTCTGAGTTACTTTCTTCATTGCCACGGGTGCCAACAAGTGTCACTCTCCATAGTTTCTTTTTATCTCTCCTACAACTGACATGTGGCTTTTCCCGCATTAATTTCTTAAGCTCTCGTAGCTTGCCTTAAAAGAAATAAAGCATAGCTTTATTAATTTTAATAAAATGAAACAAAATATTTATCTGTGTCGGGCTGCTACACATGGTGGCTTCCGCTTAACTTCCAAGCTGCTCTCCTTTTATTCTGTTGCTGACAAGTGGCTTTCTTTGCACTCATCTTTATTTTCTTTATATCGTTGCATATCTTTAACTATTTTAATTTGGAAGTGGTACCACTGTATTTGACAATATGCCTACAAACTTTTAGAAAGGCCGAGCCCCTCTCTACTTTACTTTTTGTTTATCCATATCTCTATCTTTAGCAATAGTGTCATTTTGGCATATAGATCCTACCACTTCTTTTGGTTTTGCAAACACCTTTTGTTATGATTGAATGCTTTTGTTTCACAAGCATGCCTATAAAGATTTCATTACCTAACCACAATCATGTGTTTTGAAATGGTGTAAAAATTTTATCACCGCCATGCAATACAAAAGGCATACACAAGGAGAAGACACAATTTTACAACTAAATAACCCTAACTAGGTGATGTGGGGAGCTCATCGCTACGTGCCACCATTAAAAGAATGTAAAACATGTAGCATTGGGAGATCTCATCCCTACACACCACCACTGAAACATGCAAAACACGTAAGGAAAACACATGAAAAACACATTGAATACACGAGCACCATAAAGTATGCCATATACATACTATACCTCTTATACATAGCAAGCACAGGTGATGGTGAGGATCTCATCACTATGCTCTACCATCTAAAACATGCTAGACACACCTGATAGTTGATCTATGCCACCACAACTACAAAAGACATGCTTAAGGGCGAACAACTCAAGATCCAACCCTGTATCACATGGAGGAATTTTTAAAAGGATGTACAAATGCTCAAGGGAAGACACAATCCTACCTCCCACTGCATCACGTAGACACCTTGCAGTGAAAAGGAAGCATGTGCATAAACAATACAACCTCACCTGCATTGTGAAGATGACTTATGATGAAAAGGAGGTATTGCAACACACAAAACAAAGTACAAAACTCTTCTTGCATCGCAAAGACACCTTATGGTTAAAAGGAAATATAAACCATACACATTATCAGTATGTCTAAAATAATCAAGCATAACATACTGCCACCTTAAAGTGGTTGATCTCACTTTTTGGTAGCAAGAATGTTTAAGGTAACATTGGAAAGATGCCAGGGAACAAGAGTTTTTGCAAAGCCTTGTCCCCAAGGTGACATGTGCTTACAATCAGGAAATATTCCCAGCAATCACACATGTTAGTATCATATCCTAACCATCAAGACTATTCATGTACAAAAATAAAGTTACATACCACATAAACATACCAAGTCTATAATTACAGGTTTAGAATTGAGTATAGACATGAGGTTATGCTTTAGGTATCTCAGAACCAAGTGAAGCACAAGGTGGGGAACAAAACATATCAAAGTGCCTAGAAGCTCAGATTTAAAGCATTGTAAAGGATTGTTACAAGAATCTTCACAACACAAAACATGATCACATCACAACAAAAAAGTGATTCTACTAGTAAAGCATTAGTAAAAAATTACCCTCAGCTTCATATATGGATTGAGTCCATTTTTATTCTTGTTGTAGGGACACTTGATCCTTATCAGTGTATATTTGTTATCATCGTCCACCAGATAGTAGATCCACTAGTACAATGATAGAATGAAGTCATGAAAAATGAGAGAGGAGACAAAAGTGACATAGGGCCACAATGTGTAACGATGCCCCCAAATCACCCTTCACAACATTATGCCCCAAAGGCACAACACACAACAAATTGTAATAAGAGAATTATAGAAGAATAAAGAAAGAAATAGAAGGAATGTCACAATGGAGGTAGTCTCCATGTATCCTTGATCTTACAAGAGTATCAAGGGTCATTCAAGGAGACCTAGACAAATAGTTAACACAACACGAGGGAACACAACACAACACTATTAACATATATATCTAGGAGTAGGCTTCCCTTGAGAGAAATTGGAAGAGGTACTAAATTGAGTGTGGCTAAATGACAAAGGGATACTTAACTGTAGTCGTATGGTGTTTGATTCTTCTAATGCTTCTTTTGTTGAAAACTTTTCTAATGGGATATATCTTGGCAAACAATCTATGTCTATCATCTCAAGACATATCACATTGAGTGTTGCACTTGTTGATATTGCATTAACATTAAGAGTAGGACAATGGTAGGATTTGGTGGGATTCAAAGGATGGTATCCAATACCAACCAAATATCTATGTGTAACAACTTCTAAGGGTACTTTTATTCCTTGTTTTATACCACAAGCATTTGTTGCAAGTATGTGCCTAATCAGTGTTGTCATTGATGTCAACATATCTGTGTTGTCATTAGTGTGAACTGTTCTCTTATATTGTTTCTTTCTTGTCATGAGTGATATGCATTATAGTTACCTATGTAAGTGATCTTGATGTTGAGGATATTGAGAAAATTAGCCCCTCCTATGGAAACAATGTGTTGCAGTGGAAATAATATATTAGACTCTGAAGAATAATCTTGAAGATAGCTCTACATTTCTTATAGAATGAATAACTTTTCCTATAGATTGAAAGTTATTTAAAAGTCTATCTGAAGAGGTTATATTCCAGGTTTGAGCCTCTCGCATGAATATTTGAGTGAGTTGTGTTTACCAGAGTAAAACCTACTTTTTCTATGTATTCAGTTGTAACAGGGACAAAGTATTCTATTGCTACTCTCTAGCGACGGAAAATTCTTTGCTAATCTTTGACTTACATGGTGATAGGGGCTTACAAAATTTAGAAGACAAGGAATCCTCTCTAATTAACAAGGAAATGCAAAAAAACCAAAACAACAAAAGGAAAATAAGACCAAAATTAATAGTAGCATAATGTCCCTACATAAAAAATACATTGTTTTGGAGTTATAGTTACATAGTGTTGATACAGGTACTGTTATGCTACCAGAATTACTCTAGAAATGATATTTGAAGACTCTTGGAAGAACTTGCATTGCAAGTGTATTGAAAACTTCTATTGTTTTGATATTAAATTATGAATATTTTAAGGTGTGCAGTTTTTTACCTGAAAAGGTTTTCCCCACGATATATCTTGCGTTAATCTCTTATTTTATGTGTTGTGTTGTTGTAATATATATGTTATGTGTTTAACATTGCTACAATTGTAAGGATTAAAAAGAATTTGCATACTATTTTCCTCCTTAGGTTGGTGTAGGAAGTGTGTTTCACGTACCTTGCTTCCTTTCAGTTGGGGTCAAAGCTTGATCAACTTTGATCCTAGTTGTTGGGTAGGGGTTTTCTGAGCTAATCTTCATTTGAGTGGGAGTTTGTGAAAAGTATTCTACAATTTTTTTGTAGGGAAAAGAATGCAACTATATCCAAAAGAATAGGATTGGAAAAGTTTAATGGCAACAATTTTGAGTTGTGGAAACTCAAAATGGAAGACATGCTTGTTGATAGAGCTCTATGGGAAACAATTTCTGGCATAAAACTAATGGCAATGCCTCAATATGAATCAAATCTCAAAGATCGTAAAACCAAAGGTCTCGTGAGGCTCTATTTAGCTGATTCCATCCTATTGAATGTTCATGAAGAGAAGAGCATGAAAGAGCTATGGAAGAAACTTGGTGATGTTTATCGGTCAAATCCTTCTTAAACAAGTTACTCCTAAGAAAGAAGCTATATTCTTTGAGGATGGAAGATGGAGGATTGGTTACAGATCACCTGAATGCTTTTAATATGCTAATTGAGCAGTTGACATCTGTTGGTGTAAATATAGAGGAGGATCATTGCATGACCTTGCTTTGTTCTTTGTTAGACTCATGGGACCACCTTGTTATGGCCATTGGGAGTACTACAACATCCCTCAAGATGGACAAAGTGGTGTCTTCATTGTTATCTAAAGAGATGAAGAGAAAGTCTTCTAAATCAGCAAAGGAGGCTCTTGCAATTCATGGTAGACCCAAAATGAAAGGGAAAAAGAAAGATAAGAAAGATAAAAGAGGTAAATCCAAATCTTGTGGGAGATCCAAATCTCGTAGAAAGTCCAAGGAAGTATGTTGGAACTGTGGAAAAACTGGGCACTTCCGAAAGGAGTTCAAGGAGGAGAAGAAAAAAAAGAACACCTACTATTCAGATTCTTACAAATCTCAAGATGATGGTGATTCTTTTATTTCTGCCTTGGCCACACATGCATCAGAAGATGTGTGGCTGATTGACTCTGGTGCTTCCTTCCACATGACCTCACATCGAGGTTGGTTCACAAAGTATAAAGAGTTTGATGGTGGGAAGGTATACCTAGGTGACGACTCTCATCTGAATATAGGTTGGTGTTGAAGAGTCTTGATTCGATTCCCTAATGGATGAGTCAAGGGGATCAATGGGGTGATGCACATCCTTGGTTTAGTGTGAAACCCTCTCTCTATAAGTAAATTGAATGATGCAAGTGTGCAGGTTGTTTTCTTAGGTGGAGGATGCAAGATAACAAGAGGAGCTATGGTGCTTGCTAAGGGTACTCAGAGATGTACTCTATTTCAGCTGGATTCATGCTCTACTCAGTACAATAGTTCTTCTATTTTGAAGAAAAGAGATTTAGATTCTTCATCCTTACCACTAGAACCTATAGGGAAAAATGTGTTGCTTCAACTTCCAATGGTAGTGCTTTCTAGGTACGTAATGGTGCTCATGCTTTGGAAATGAAACTTCCTGCTGAGAAGACAATGTTGTGGCATAAAAGACTTGGTCACATTAGTGAGAAGGGTCTTAGATCCCTAAAAAATAAAAACCTCGTTGAGGGGTTAAACGATTGTAATCTCAAGTTTGACTTTTGTGAATATTGTATATATGGAAAGAAAAACCATGTTTAGTTTTACTCTAGTTCTCACAAATCTTCTGGTGTTTTGCATCTTATTCATTCTAATATGTTTGGTTCTATGAATGTACCTTCAATTTTTAAATCATTATATTTTGTATCATTCATTGATGATTACAGTAGAAGGACATGGGTTTATTTTATTAGAAGTAAATCTGAAGCCTTCAGTCAGTTCAAAGAGTTTAAAGGTTTTGTAGAAAATCAAACTGGTAAAAAGATTAAGTGTTTGATAAATGATATTGATGGTGAGTTTTGTTCCATAGAGTTCGATAAGTTCTATAAACTACATGGAATTGAAAGACATAAGACAACTCCATACACTCCACATCAAAATGGAGTTGTAGAAAGTATGAACAAAATGTTGATAGAGAGGGCTAGGAGTATGCCTAGTGGTGCTAGCCTTGAACAAAAGTTTTGGGCTAAAGTGGTAGCCAATGATTGCTACCTGGTTAAGAGGTCTCCTACTTCAGCACTCATTGATAAGACACCCTGGAGGTGTGGTCTGGTAAGAAGCCCTCATTGAGACATCTTTGTGTTTTTGGTTGTGAGGCATATGTGCCTAAGGAGAAGAGGTCAAAATTGGAGAACAAGGTAGTTAAGTGTATCTTTATTGGCTATGGTGTTGGTGTGAAAGGGTACAATCTTGGGATCCTATGGCTGAAAAAGTGTTGTATACCATAAGTTTTTTTTTCAGGGAGCTAACAGCTTGTCCTGTTGTTCTATAGCCAGAAGAGAAAGAAAAGAAAGATGATGTGGTTTAGTTTCCTTCTACTCCTAAGAAGACTGAACCAAAAGATTGTATTGGACTTGATGACGAGGAGAGCTCTAGAAGCTCTAAAAGTTTAGAATAAGTAGGACCTTCACCTCAGCCTTTGAGGAGGTCAACACGAATCAGGAAGCAACTTGAAAGGTTTGATTTTACAATGCTAGATTCTAGTTGTGCTTATGCCTTGATTACTAACACTGATGAGCCTAAAACTGTGATAGAGGTTATGGACATGAAAGATGCAGGTTCTTGGAAGGAGACCATAGAAGATGAGATGGCTTCTTTGTAAAAGAATAAAACTTGGGACTTGGTGACTTTGCCTAATGGATGGAAACCTGTTGGATGTAAATGGTTGTTTAAGAAGAAATTTGGAGCAGATGCTAGTGTTGAGAAGTATAAGGTTAGATTGGTTGCAAAGGGGTATTCACAAGTGGAGGGAATTGATTATGGTAAAAATTTCTCTCATATTTCAAAGCTAACATCTATTCTATTCCTGTTATCTCTTGCAATAGCTTATGACTTAGAAGTGGAACTCGTGTAGGGGCACCAAGTTATCTCTTGTAAATTTTGTAAATAAGGTCTTAATGTTGGTCTTTGATAGGATATAGGCATGTTGGAGTCTTTTTTCATTGAATAAGGTCATAATAGACAACTTCAAATGTAAGTTGAGTCATGTTGGTGTCTTTATTGTGCAAGGTGTCATATATTTTGTAATATTGTCATATGCAAATGCAAGAACACGGGAAGTCCAACAGTCATAAGTCTAAAAGATGGTTATTGGTCATTGTTTTTGGTGGATAAAATGCTAAAGAGGCCTCAAAAACTTAGAGGCAACATTGTTGAAGATTGAATTGATAAATTTGAAGGATAAAACTAATGGAATAACCCTATTTTACTATTTTTTTCCTATATTTCTGTCATTTTCAGGTCTGGTACGGTTTTGTACAGGGGCTAAGTGTTTTAAAACCACATAAACTTGATGGAGGAATGAGTGAAATTATTATTATACTTGGTTTCAAGGTTTCATATTGATTTTGGTGGAATTTTGAATTGTTTTTTTCTATAGCAACCTATGAAACCCTGATTTGGGAATTTTGATTACATAACATGAACAATTGACTCATTCCACCATCTGTGACTTCTGTAGCTAGGTGGAATGGGTCCAATATAGCAGGAATAGGTCTTTGAAGGGTTTGTAAGACCATGGGAGGTGTGTTGTATGGTTTTATGTGAAGCCAATGGGCAAATTTTGTGAGTTTTGAATTGAAAAGTGAGGGCTAAGAGTGTGGGTTTGCATAAAAAGACATTCGTAAGAGACTTGTGAAGGTTTTTATAGTATAGGAAGACATAATAATACATGTTTGAGGTATTGGGAAATTTTTTAGGTGTGTGGGGTATGGATTTTCAATAAACCCTCCTTGAAACTAGCCTAGAAAGGCCTAAAACAAGGGTTTTGTGAGTTAGGGTTTTAATGAAGGTTCCATGTCCTAAAAGCTATTGATTTATATTTTTTTAAGGTTGGAAAAGGACTTTCCATAGGAATTTTGGGTTGATAATGGATTTGAAGGGTACTTGCTTTGGAAAATAGGGCTAATTACCCCTTCGTAGCAGCAAAATAGTCATTTTGTGGAGGATACTTTCCAAAGTGACCTTAGTTGGTTTCAAGATATATCAAGTAACTCAATAAAGGGTATCTATAACAATGATTATTTCTAGGTTGGTGGAGTAATTTAAATGTTATGTTGAAAAAACCTCTAAAATAGGGCTACAAGGAGATGAAGGTAGTTGTGAAGCAATCCATAATGTTTGGAGCCCAAAACTTGATTTGTTTCTTTTGTTGACTAGCAGTATGCCTAGTGGTGGTAGCCTTGAACAAAATTTTTGGGATAAAGTGGTAGCCAATGATTGCTACCTGGTTAAGAGGTCTCCTACTTCAGCACTCATTGATAAGACACCCTAGAGGTGTGGTCTGGTAAGAAGCCCTCATTGAGACATCTTTGTGTTTTTGGTTGTGAGGCATATGTGCCTAAGGAGAAGAGGTCAAAATTGGAGAACAAGGTAGTTAAGTGTATCTTTATTGGCTATGGTGTTGGTGTGAAAGGGTACAATCTTTGGGATCCTATGGCTGAAAAAGTGTTGTATAGCATAAGTTTTATTTTCAAGGAGCTAACACCTTGTCCTGCTGTTCTATAGCCAGAAGAGAAAGAAAAGAAAGATGATGTGGTTTAGTTTCCTTCTACTCCTAAGAAGACTAAACCGAAAGATTGTATTGGACTTGATGACAAGGAGAGCTCTAGAAGCTCTAAAAGTTTAGAAGAAGAAGTAGAACCTTCACCTCAGCCTTTGAGGAGGTCAACACGAATCAGCAAGCAACCTGAAAGGTTTGATTTTACAATGCTAGATTCTAGTTGTGCTTATGCCTTGATTACTAACACTGATGAGCCTAAAACTGTGATAGAGGTTATGGACATGAAAAATGCAGGTTCTTGGAATGAGACCATGGAAGATGAGATGGCTTCTTTGTAAAAGAATAAAACTTGGGACTTGGTGCCTTTGCCTAATAGATGGAAACTTGTTGGATGTAAATGGGTGTTTAAGAAGAAATTTGGAGCAGATGGTAGTGTTGAGAAGTATAAGGCCAGATTGGTTGCAAAGAGGTATTCACAAGTGGAGGGAATTGATTATGGGCAAATTTTGTGAGTTTTGACTTGAAAAGTGAGGGCTAAGAGTGTGGGTTTAAATAAAAAAGCATTCGTAAGAGACTTGTGAAGGTTTTTATAGTATAGGAAGACATAATAATACATGTTTGAGGTATTGGGAAAGCTTTTAGGTGTGTGGGGTATGGATTTTCAATAAACCCTCCTTGAAACTAGCCTAGAAAGGCCTTAAACAAGGGTTTTGTGAGTTAGTGTTTTAATAAAGGTTCCATGTCCTAAAAGCTATTGATTTATATTTTTTCGAGGTTGGAAAAGGACTTTCCATAGGAATTTTGGGTTGATAAGGAATTTGGAGGGTACTTGCTTTGGAAAATAGGGCTAGTTACCCCTTCGTAGCAGCAAAATAGTCATTTTGTGGAGGATACTTTCCAAAGTGACCTTAGTTGGTTTCAAGATATGTCAAGTAAATCAATAAAGGGTATCTATAACAATGATTATTTCTAGGTTGGTGGAGTAATTTAAACGTTATGTTGAAAAAACCTCTAAAACAGGGCTACAAGGAGATGAAGGTAGTTGTGAAGGAACCCATGATGTTTGAAGATTGGTTCAAGTTTGCATAAAAGAAAGGTTAGAATTTGAAGAGTCAAGATGACTCCTAAGAATAGTGGCACTGCTAAAGAGTTGCAGGAGTTAAAGGAGAGACATGCTAAGTTGTAGGAGTCCCATAATGCTATTTTAGAAAGGCTTTTTTCCTTGGAGTCAAATCATAAAAGAGGTATCATTCTAGGTGATGAGAGCGAATTCGAGGAAGAAGGGGAAGAAGAGAATGAAGTAGAGGAAGAGTAGATGGACCCTTATGAACAAAGGACAATAAGTCTTTTGAAGGCAGTAAGAGGAAAGGGATATAAGAATAAGGTTGATTTGCCCATGTATGGAGGAAGTTTGAATGATGAGGAGTATCTAGATTGGATTGAAACTGTGGATAATCATTTTGAATGTGAAGATATTCCTAATGACAAAAAGGTAAAGATTGCAAAGACAAAACTCAAGGGAGATGCCTTGTTATGGTGGAAATATGACCAAGTTGAGAGGAGAAATCAAGGTAAACCAAAGATAGTTTCTTGGGACAGAGTGGTTGGTAAACTCAAAGGTAAGTTTCTTCCTAAAGATTATGAAGTTCATTTTTTTAAGAAACTCCAACGTTTGAAGCAAAAGGACTTAGAGGTTAAGACCTATACTAATAAATTCTATAAGTTAAGCATAAGATTAGGTAGAATGGAAGAAGAAGTTGAAAATGTGGCTAGATACCTTGGTGGACTTAGATTTAAGATTCAAGATGAACTAGTTGTGGCAAACCCAAGGATGGTTGAAGAATGTTTCCAGTTGGCCATTAGAGTGGAAGAAGAGATCAAAAGAAGGTAAGACAAATATATTAGAGGAAGAGGCAGCAATCAAAGATGAAGAGGATCATTTCCTACGTAAAAACAGTTCCATGATGAAAAAGAAGATGCAAAAGAAGGTAAAGAACAAGTTGTTGATTCAAGGGGTGTATTTAGAGGAGCTAGAGGCAGATTTGGTATAGGTAGGAGTTCCAATATATTTTCAAGAAGACGCTACAATTGCAATTAGTTTAGTCATCCATCCTTTAAGTGTCCTAAAATACAAGGCTCTACTTCAAGAGTTGGTGACAAGAGGGCTCAAATTTTGTGAGAGGAGGATAAGGAGAGTGTGAATCCACCCTCTCTACATGTTGTTCTAGAAGTTAGGGAAACACTGATAATGCAAAGACAACACTTGAAGGCATCCAAGGAGAAGGAGCTAACTTGAAGAAGAGCACTATTTAGGACAACATGCAAATGCCAGGGAAAGGTATGTAAATTTGTCATAGATTCATGTTCTCCTGAAATATGGTGTCTTGTGAAATGGTTGATAAACTGAAATTAGAAAGGATTCTACATAAAGCACCCTATAAGGCATCTTGGTTGAGTGATGATCAGTCATTTGTGGTTAATGGACAAGCTTTAGTTGAGTTTCATATTGGTGGATATAGAGATAAGGTTCTTTGTGGTGTTGTACCTATGGATTGTTGCCATTTATTACTTGGAAGGCCTTGGAAATTTTATAGATATGCCAATTATGATGGACGAAACAATACATATCAAATTAAGAAGGATAGGAATGCTTTTACATTGACTCCATTGGTTGAAGATGTGAAAGAACAAGGCAGGGTAGCGAGAGTGATCATGATGGGAAAGGAGCACATAAAGCTTGAGGAAGACAGAAATAGAGAGTGTTCAACTATTGCAGGAGTTGTAGATGTTAGGATAGTAACATTGAAGGATGATACAGTGATGGAAGGAAGAAAAAGAGGTGGTAGTTTGGTGTGAAAGTCTGATGCAGAGAAGATTAAGAGTCAGTTGCTTGTGGAAAGGCAAGTTTGGCAAGACAAGATCATAGTAGGGACAATATTTTGTCCATTGAACACAAGAGAGGTTAAGGTACAGTCATATGCTATCAGAACATAGGTTCCTAAATATGAAAGGACAAATGTTTATCGGTTTGAGAAGACAGTGGTACTTGGGGCAAAGGATTTAAAGGAGAAAGATGGAATGAAACATGGTGAGAATCAAGAACAAAGGGGTAACTTTGAGTATACAATGAAGGTGAAAGAGATAATAGTCCAACTCAAGAATGGAAAGGGTGTGTTTGCAATCATGAAGACCGGGCACTTTCCCTTTGAAAATTCTTAGAAAATTCAGTCATTTTCATGTTTTATGCTATTTGTAGGGTCATCTGACCTACAGGCAGAAAAGCACTCAATTCAGGGTCATCTGACCTTAGCAGGAGAAATGGCCTTGTCTGACCCAAGGTTCAACAATTATTCATGCTTTTATAGTTTGTGCGGATTTTGATGGTTACTGACTTGCACGGGTTTTTTAAAATCACCTTTTAAAAGGTAATTAATAGATGCAAATAGAAATATTCCATGTATGCACATGCAATATCTTGTAATGAGATGTTATGCACTTTAAATTATTTTTTTAATGTCTCAAAAAATCATTGAAATAAAGTTAGCTACAGTTATTTGTTCTTTTTTGGGAATTTTTTTACTTTGTAGGCCATCAAATTTAAGCTAAACATAATATAAAATTAAGACCAAAATGTTTTTCATTCTTTAATTTTTTAATTTTGGCATTAAAATATTAGTTGAAGGAATTTATGACTATTTTAAATGGTTTTAAAGTCCAAAAAGATGGATTTAGCTAACTTAAACCTCTAGAAATGGGAGCACTGGGATTTTGACTTTGAACCATCACCTCATTACAATATATAAAACCAATAAAATGATCTTAAAATATACTCAATGACACAAGATAACCACAAGCAATTAATTGAACATAAATTAATCGATCTTGAGCCTTTATAACATGAGGTTATGAAGATGAGTGGTTTTAAATTTGAAGTTAATTTAAACATGACCATTAGTACTAAACATTACATGCATGTACCCACCTTGCCACCCAATATAAAAGTAACCTCACAAATTAAGACATGAATATAGAGAGGTATAATTATTCATGATAAATATAATAAAAAATCTCGATGTTCAAATCAAGCTGATTAATCAGGACCTCAAGCTCACGTAACAAGCTAAAATTTTGAAAAGGCTAGGAAACACACTCAAAATATCATGTCAAAAGAGGTGGTTCCCTACTTTTCTAGGTGTAAAGTATCGCATGTTGTGTAGGTCACAACACTTCTACCTACTATAAACATGACATAATCCACTCACCAATTGTGGTGCTCCATTTTGGATGCATTCTCTCCATTCAAAGGTGCCTTATGACATGCCATACCATACATCATAATTTGGTCAACAAATCTAGCTCCCTCTTATAGATCTTTTATGTGTCATAACTTTTGTAGGCTATAACTTTTGATCTAGGAAGCTGAGTGATGCTATTTTTTCAAAATTCTATATCTTAAAGAGGTCCGCTTTATTGTTTAACCAAATTTATATGGTTAAGGCTAATTTTGACATTTTTGGGGACTAAAATTAACCTTTAGAGTGTTAGAAACTACATTTTTGTCTTCTATGTAATTGAAATTGCATTTTTTAACTTTTAACATTAGGATTAAATGTTAATACACATTTCCAAACATGAAGATGGATGATGTGGAGTCAATTATTGAGTACTTGAATGCATTTAACACCATTATAACCATACTAATCTATTAGTGTGAATATAGATGAACAAGATTGATGTATGGTCCTATTATAGTCTTTTCTAGACTCATGGGACAATATGGTCATGGTCATTGTAAGTACTACTTAAAATTATATGCTTAAATATGTAGTGGGTTCACTTCTCCGAAAAGAGATGAGATGAAAGGATTTCAAATCTACCAAGGGAGCACTACTTACTCATGTACGATCAAAGGAAAAGGCTAACAATCTATTGGAATTGTTTGCCATTGTGCCAAAATCTTGAGCTTTCAACACTCGCTACAAACACAAGACTTAACCCAGATCCACGAGAGGCTTACTGCCATGTCACGAATTTTGAGGTTAGCATTGAATGCCTCACTAACAAGGGGGAAGCTCACTACCAACAATGCTCCCCTCAACGCAACCTGAGGGATTCAAATCTGTGACCCATGGCTCTGATACTAATTGTTAGAATCATTTACCATTGCGCCAAAAGCTCAAACTTTCAATGCTTGCTACAAACACCAGACTTAACCCAGATCCACGGGAGGCTCATTGCCATGTCACAAATCCTGAGGTCAGCATTGAACACCTCACTGACAAGGGGGTAGCTCATTGCCAACACAATCTAGATTTAGTAATGTGATATGTAGCACCATTCAAGTGGTCAACATATTCCATAATAATTGAGTTACCAATCTACATAAAATTAAAACACATAGATCTCAAGGGAACAAGATGCATGTGTTGAGAGTGATTAATCCTATTTAATGGAAACTATTAAATTGGAGCTCGAGTTAGACCATGTGGCATACTACATCCACAAGCATATAAAAACTTAGTATAAGTTATTTTAGGTCAATTGTCAATATCGGCTTATCAGAACATGATAACACAATTGTGTGATGTTTATGGAAATATGGATGAATCATAACATTGACTCTAGTTTGGGACATGTACGCATTGTGGATATATAGTTATCCTAGACAAATATCTATGTGCAAATGATACAGATCAAAGGGGAAAAGGTGGGGGGAATATGGAACAAAATAAACACACTTATAAAGAGAAAGTTATGTACATACGAGCGTAAGACTCAAAAAGTAACTAAGAGAACTAAAACAAAGACCTAAAAAAGTGAAATAAAAGACTAAGATTAAAAATGTGTAACTAATGTTGTTATGAGAGATATTAAATGTGTAATGCATGTAAATAACATGATATTTACCTATTGTAGGTTGGATAAGATATGAGGAGATTTTATGGCACATGGAAATGGAAAAATTAGGCCATATTTTCTACTGTTATCAAACACCACCTAGATAAATGATATACTCACACTTGGTATGTACTAAAGGAATCTATACATGGCTACAACATAAAGTATGACTAATACCCACGCATGGGTATGTCATCAAATTTGGATGAATAATAATTATTTCCAATTATCAATGCTATAGTCACCATGAAACCCACAACCACAAGAAATGAACCATTCCCTAAATTAATTTCACACATATGCATCCCTAAGGAAATATATGATGATTTATAAATGGATCGGTCAGTACAAACTTCATGGCACATATTTAAACAAGGACTATTATCATTCATGAATACAACATAATCATATTTTCAAGTCTCCTAATTTGATTATGGGATGAAAGAAAATGCTTCAAACTCACATGCTCTCGAGAAATGTACCTAATTGAAATTGGGGTTTGGATAGAGAAGAATATCTTCATGCAAGTTACATTGAGAAAATTCAAAATAAAGTGTGTCTATGTAGTTGTTTACATCATTCATACTTTTAAGTTTACAAAAATGATCCAAAAAATATATTCAAATTTAGGTGTGTCATGCCCTTCATCAAGAAAAGGAAGATTTAACCCTCACCAAAGTGGAAGGTTGACAAGTCATTTATAGAAGCATCCAAGTTAGTAATAGTTTGTTGGCATATATGCATTGTCATTACTAGGGGTAATATCCTCTTTGAAACATGATTCACAAGCATAATTTAAGTTACTAGTGAAACCATTGACATACATATCAGCTAGAGGCATCTCATGGGAAGAACCATGGTCTTTAAATTTCCTCATTTTAAGTTCTTCAGAAAAATACACTAGAATAAAATCATAGCATCAAACAAGTTCCTCTATATATTCTTTCTCATCTTCCAATTAATACATATTTAAGTCCCATTACAACCACCTTGGTCTAGTTGCAATACCCTCCCTTACTTAAAATCTTGCCTATGTCATGATAGTCATCCTAGTTATAGAAAGTATTCACACTTGATTGCAATGATAATAAAAAACTAAAATCACTAAGCTCATGATTGTTGACACAAGTATAAACATCTAAATTATAAAATTGATTCATAGCCACACTAAGGCCATTAGTAAAGAATGTGTTTTGGGGCTCATTTCTTGAGATATGTTAGTCATCCATCTCCACTTAAGTTCTTACAATTACACAGTTACTAATATGCTCATTCTCAGCTTTCAATTCCCCAACCTCATCCTTAGGTGCATAAATACTTATAAAAAAGACTCTATTACCATAACAATCTACAAATATGAGATTACATTAAGTAATAAACCATGTTCATGTTGTTTCAACTATTTTTAAATGTACAGTCTTATCAATATTAGTCACATGAACTAATTCATTAAACTAAATATAGATACACACAATTTCTTCTTTACAACCACAAATATTACAAGATGCAACCTTACATGATTTGGCTTACACATTTCACTCACTTTTAACATGGCCTTCATGAACATCCTAAACATTAAACACATCCTCAAGAGTGAGATCAAAAGATACAAGTTAGCATCTATGTCCTCACTTTGGTCAATGCAACAACTCATGGACATAGAGTTACCTACATTATCTTCACATGAACAAGAACTTGCAACATAGCCACCATTAGTAACATCAAACTCAAAGATATGAAAACGTAGAAGCATATTACACATATACCTATGTTATTATTCCTCTAACTCACCCTCAATAGGGTATGCATTTATACTATCTTCCTTACAAGCCTCACTAATAAAAGATGTATCCTCAATATCATTATGTTAAAATAAATGACCTATTAGTACTAGCAATTGATGACACAATACTACTCACATAGACAAGCATCGTCACTTTAATAATCTCAACCTATATGAACAGATACTCTATACTTTTATCTTGAAACTCTTTTAGAACCATGCTTGAACAAGGACAAAAGACTTCACAAAATAAGCCACCACAAGTTGAAGTTTCAAGCTTGTGTCTCTACGAGAGAGAAGAAAATATATCTACAAACTAGTTGTTAAAAACTAAGGTTGGCTCACCTTCTTTCCTCATAATGTTTCTTAGTTCTTGGACAAGTGAGGCAGGGTCAATGATATTTGTGTAGTTCTCACCAAAGGCTAAGATAAGAAATTTCCAAGAAGAAAATGTGGATCCAAGTAACACTTAACCATTTCCTTTCATTCTAACATGAAGACCTAACAAAGAATCTCATTCACATGTCTTCTTTATAAAACTAAAAGTCTTCCCTAAAATCAACAAATGCTTGCACATCAAAATCCCCTTGTACATTCTCTTGGCCATCAACCGTAGTAATCTAGTTATAAACTTCTCTGGGAATGAGATCTAAGTTATTAGTTGCCAAGAAAATATAGTTTTTGTTTTTCTACTAGCAAGGGAGATATAGAGAGTATTAATATATCAAGAGACTATGGCTACAAGATAGGGCTTTAAATGTAACACATTAAGCTCAATAATTTATATAGGACTCTTAAAAGTTCATTAAGTTCTTGCATTTATGCTTCTAAACTTTTGTGAGGCATTATAGATGGCATGATAGGCTTCTCCTTTTAGGTCTTCAATCATAATATATCAAATTCAAGCACTTTTATTTGGCATTGAAAGTGTACAAGTTTTTCATATATTCTTCTAGGATTTGGGAAGGGCTCAAAGAAAATACACAACTATTTGAAAAAATAAGAGGATATGTCACTCCAATATTTGGATTGGTAATCTTAATAACAACTATCTTTGTGACTCATGAGAAGATGTAATGAGGGAATAGACCTAGGATAATTATTAATCCCTATACCAAAAACCCTTGTTTTACAATTTTACATGTTTAGACTAAACTTTGCTCTTGTCGGAGTATGTTTTCTTTATGTAGAAGAATCTTTGTCGCATCAAGAAAGAAAGAAGAGATTTATGTACCATGGATCTACAACAATCTTCAACACTATTAGCTTCTAAATAAGAAAAAACGCTACAAATCTTAGCTCTTGCAAGGACCCGTTTGTTTTCTTAAGATAGCCCACTTTTGCCATGCTCTACTACTTTTCTTATAGAAATATTTAAAATTCTGTATAATCAACTGACAGAGGTAAGAATATAATTCTAGAGTTTTCTCTTCCTCACAATTTATAAATATAGAGATATGTTCAGCGAGCATTTAGTGGGCAGCTTGAAACATTTCCTCTGTTATACGGTTCAATAATCCATAACTTAATCATTAAAGCGGGAAGTACAGCTTCTTGCTGTATTGAAAACTAATGTGACTAGTTTTATAAATTTTTTAGAATACGCGTGTCGTAAATTTTTTTCTCAAAATATTTATTAAATGCTTCTGAGCATATGCAGATTTTTTTTAATGCAAAATGTTAAAATATGTATTTGACAATAGAAATAGAAATATTTTGTTCCGAATATATGATTGCCACACAATTATTTACTCTGGTATATGCTGAGGTTGAATTTCCTGTCATGCATTTTCAAGTGTGCGTTTATAAGTGTATTTCAGTGTTTCCAAATTATGTAGTAAAACAATTATTATAATTATTTTTTTGGATTCTTAATTATTAATTATAGTTACAAGTTATTAATAACTATTCTTAAACATCATCTACTTCAACAGTTGAAGGTTAATTTTAACCAATAAAAATAGGATAAATATTTACCATTTTATTTTATGTAAATGACTTATAAAATTACTATTGCATGTTTCAACATTGAAGTGAACCATATTTAAGCAGAATGATTAATAAACAGTAATAAACCTAAACCATGGGCGATCAAGCATTATTCTATATTATTATTTTGTTAGAACTGATAAGAAGTATTACATAGCAACCGTACATTTTCAGCATGGCCCATGGCCAAAGCCCACTCTGTTGTGTACATTGTCGAAAGCCACTGTAAGACCCTGTTGCTGGACATTCCCAATGATGTTCACAGAGTCATTTTCAGAGGGTAAAAAGGGGAAGCATACCCGATTCTCCTCAACTTGAAGCAAAGTTCCCACAGCGGGGATATCGAGGTTGGTATTGCCTTTGAAATGAAGAGTAACAGTGGGAATTTTCACAGATGTTATGCTGGATAACTGGTAGCACGGTTGAAACACTCCAAATGGCGGGGCAGGCTTAACAGCTGGCGCGTAGGTCTTCATCTTTTGCTCAAAGGAAGCTCTGTGGGCATTGTAGACAGGATTCACTAGTTGGGTTACCATTACTGCAGTGTGAATGTATGTGATTGGTGGTAGAGCACCAGGAACCTGCATGTTCACACCTAAGCGTTCGCCTCCCACGCTGATACCTTCCAGTCCCAAGAGGTATGCACTTGAAGAAAATTAGGGCTCTTTTTGCATGGGGGTGAAGGCTTTCACAGAGGAGGGAATGGAGCCCGTCCCTAACCTAAGAGAGCCTGTTGCGCGCACAGACAGGTAATTGGGAAGACAGTAAGAGAACTGTCCACCCAACTTCTGCGAAACTAGGGAAAGGGGATCCCTGCCTAACCCCAAACGCCCGGAAGTTCCATCCTCCCTGGGTACGCTGAAGCCATGAGCGCATCCCATGTATATTTCCTTGAATGTATTGGAACCCACCTGCAGCGTCTCTGTGATGTAATCTCCCTCAGATCCTTGGGCGAAAGCAGAAATGTCCTTGTAAGTGCAAATACCCCACTTGTCACACTTTGCCTCAAAGTCCTTGGGATCTGACCCCAGGGGTGGACATTTTGAGAGCTTACAAGCCACTGACCTAAACGGGGAGGATTGCTTGGGGACATACATGGGGAGTTTCACTTTAGAACTACAACCCTTGGAGGGGTTGCATTGAATCCACGAGAGGGAGTTAAGCGTATCAATCCCCATCAGTTGTTTCCGAGCTGGTGTACCAATCGCAACTGCTACAGTATATTCTGGCCCTTCCATTTCGCTCCCTGATGTAACAGGAATGCTGAAGGCAGTTGTCCCTAAAGGAGAAGATGTGGCATTGTAAGTTTTAGGAACACGGAAAAGGATGTGATTGACAAGATACTTATCCCTTTCCAGCCCTTGCATCAACATATGCCTCCAACTTGAATTGGAGGCTACATTGAGATGAGTAACGAGCAGATCTGCCCCTCCACTTCCTTGTGTGCATCACCTACATGTAATGAGTGCTAAGTGGACCATTCATTAACATAAGAGATGGGTTCATGTGAATCACTACTCATGAAATATGGGTCACGTGTTTGACTCAAAAACTATGCAGTTAAGCGCTGAAATAATTTGACATGCTGCAAAAATACCTCCTACTTATCAAGATTATCTTAGAGAAATAGTGCAAACCTGAAACACAGAGTCAACTGGAAGTCATGTATTGTAAGGAAGGACACTCCCAGAATTCCTAGAAGTAAAAGGCACCAGCCTTTTTGTACACAATGTGTGAGAATGAGGTATTGTAAGAAAGGACACTCCCAGAATTCCTAGAAGTAAGAGGCACCAACCTATTTGTACACAATGTGGGGCAAATTGAAAGATGATATAGAAGTCAATGCTGTTAACCCCAATTGGTAGTTTTCGGTTGGCAGTGATGTCAACAGTGGTAACATGTTTGATTGCTTGGCATAAGGTAAAATGTAATACAAAGAATGCTTGGCAATAATGTTGACTTTGGTTTAGAATGAACACATGTTGATCGACATATTGTTAAATGCTGGGAATATTTTGCTTACTATCTTGAGCAGTTGAAATGTTATTTCACCTTTCTAAGTGGTCACTTCTCGTGTGTTTTGTTGAAGCCCTCCTTAGGGCAAACTGAAACAGCCAGTCACCAGTCTCAAGTGCTTGTATCTTTGTTGTTTTGGCATTTTCTTTCATAATTATCTGCACAACATAGGGTTTGCAAGAGAATCATGAAAAAACATGAAAGAGATCTATTGAATCTGAAAGCTGACTTCGTAGTTTGCAAGGTAATCATGGAAAATCATGAAGGGGGTCTGATGTATCTCCAGAAAGGTTTAAAAGTTGACTTTGTGGTCTGCAGTTGTGCTGTTATCATTAAACTGCAAGGTATAAGCTGGTTGTCTGAGGTATCTATGGCAATGATCATTCAAGATTCTATAAGTATGATCTTAAGAATTCATTTTTCTTTCTTTGCAGAGTTCTTTTTTGAATCAGCAAATACATCTGTCAAGGGTTCTTTTGAAAGAATACAATTTCTGTATAAGTTTGTATTCTTTAAAACAACACTTTACAGATCTATGTGCTTTTATCAAATGGCATTTCTTTGTATGCACAACCATGATTGTTTAGCCCATCGATAATGTGAGATCTTTTATACATATTGTTGGTCGTTATTTTTGAAACTGTTGGCAAGAGACACTATATGGATTCATGGTTGTTGTCATTGATGGCAACAAAGGTCATCCCACATATCCGCAAGTCATGATATGTCCCTACCGGAAGTCAGATTAAAGATTGTTGTGGTCCGGTGAACAAGAACAGAGCATGTGGCAAGGTCCGACAGATTGGTCCGGATCTCTCAGAGGAAGTGTCTTAGTGCAGTGCGGATCTGGGGAAGTCAAGAGGACTATCTTGAGTAGTATATTCCAAGGATTTAGCCTCCGGAGATGGACAAGGAAAAAGATATGAATAATTGAGTACCGGATTCCTGAGAGACAGTGAAAACAGAGGAAGAACTGACTGACAGAGTATCAGACTACTTTCCAGATGTGTTACAGATGATGATAAAGGTTGTGGAGGCATGAATCATGTTTGGCCGACATGATTAATGATATCTACAAGTATATGCTTGATCCGCATTGCTTGGTGAGGAAGGATTCAGCCGACAGAACAAAAGTTTGTAAGAAACTAGACTGTTCCGGATGCCGACTAGAAAGGTGATGAAATTACTTGTGCGGATATATATAGAGGATGGATTTAGTTGTGAAGGGTGTGAATGTGTGAAGGTATATGCGAACAAGTCCAGAGCAGA
This sequence comes from Cunninghamia lanceolata, assembly GCA_027924645.1. Lineage (NCBI taxonomy): Eukaryota > Viridiplantae > Streptophyta > Pinopsida > Cupressales > Cupressaceae > Cunninghamia > Cunninghamia lanceolata. The sequence continues at coordinate 10,459,393 of BSBN01000388.1, read as the reverse complement.
GCAGAAGTAGCAAGAAAAGATCCGGTATGTGAAAGGATAGCAGAATAAAGAACAGAGGAAAGATGAAGTGCAGCAGATCAGTGTACTGAGCCTAACCGGAACTGAACTCCAGCATATGCAGATGCTTCCAATCAGTTCAAGACTGTGATTCTTATCACTTTGTAGACAGTGTGTCTTCTTGCAGGCAGTGAGCCTCTTGTGAGCAGTGTGCTCGGGCAGTGAGCCCTAATTGGCAAGTGCCATTTTGTAATTTCCTATTCTTCTAACAGAGAATAATTTTTGGGTTAATCACCCCGTGGTTTTCTCCCTTAACAGGGTTTCCACGTCAAAAATACTGTGTCATGTGTTTCTTATTTCATGGTAATGCTTTTTGTGTTTGATTCAATACTGCATTAATTAATAAGGAAGTTCAGATAGAGAAATAATTAGGATAACTGATTCACCCCCCCCCCCCTCTCAGTTATCAACAATTGGTATCAGAGCAAGGTTCCTCCCAAATAGAGCTTAACAGCTTGAGGAAGATCTGGGAATTCAAATGGATGCATATGGTTTAAGGGAGCAACTCAAGACTGCCCTTGAGGATCTTGAACAGTCAAATTCTGAAGTCAGTGAATTAAAAGAAAGACTCAAACAGGCTGATGAATTCATGAGGGAATTAAAAGACAAATTAAGTCTCTCTATGAAAAAGAGAAAGGAGCTGCTCCAACAGTTGGCAAGACAAAGTGAAGAAAGCAATACAAATGAAGAATTGACTGAGCAAACCAAGTTATGTGAAAAGTTATCAAAAGAAGTCATTATGCTAAGACATGAAATGGAATCAGGAACTATAAAGTTCACTCAAGAGATTGAAGAAAAAAGAAAGGCTGAAGACAATCTAAGACAATCTCTTAAGGAAAAATCAGAAGAATGCCACCAGATGGACAGGATTATCAGACATCTTGAAACTGATCTTGAAGATGCCAAAGATAATGAAGAAAAACTTGAGGATCAAATTACCTCTCTCAAAAGAGACCTTCAAACAGCAAATGAATATAAAGAGAAATTCAAGATAAGTTCTGCTCAACTTGAAGTTCTTCTTGGAAGTCAAAAGAGGACAGATGACAAGTATGGTTTGGGATATGAGAAAGGAGAAAGTTCCGGATCCGGTCAGAGGAATCTTGGATCAGAAAATCCAAGGAGCAGGCCTAGAAGACCTCCGGTAAGACAGCCAAATGCTCAAAGATATCCATCCTTCAATGGATACTGCCACAGCTGCAACCACTTTGGTCATAAAGCTAATCAGTGCAGAATGAGAATGAATCAGATTAATTCATCCTTCTCCGGACAGTGCTTCAACTGCAAAAGGTATGGACACAAATCCCATGAATGCAGAATTATGCAAGAAAACAAATCATTCAAAGGTAGATGCTTTACATGCAATAGAGTAGGTCATATGGCTAATCAATGTAGATCAAGGGGATATCAGTCAAATATGCAAAGAAATGTTATTTGCCAAATCTGCAATAGGTCCGGTCATAATGCTAAAGTCTGCAGAAACAAGAATCAGGACAAAAGAGGTCCGGTGTATAATCAGAATCAAGACAAGGGTAAACAAAAGATGAATGCGGATGAAGTTAGGAATCAGATGAGCAAGATTTGGGTGATGAAAAGTTCAGAGAATGTAGAGGTTGGATCCGCACCAGACTCTGGTGCTGATATTTCTTCCAGAAATTAAAAAGTGAGCTCAGGCTCAGGGGGAGACTCAAAGAAAATTCTGTTCCCCCAGCCAAACAAGTGGTGCCGGATGTGGCACAAGATGCGGATCAAAGGGTTTGTAGATATGAGTCTTGAGATACTTCAGTCAAGTTTTCAGAGGTCCGCATGGAGTTATGAAGAAGCTGTGATCGATCAAATAAGACCTATTCAGGGAGATGCTCCGGTATGATAAAGGATTACAAAAAGGTCCGGAGAGATCCGGAAGTGCACGATCTTGTTTTGCGGATTGGACAGAGTGTTTGGGATGTTCTTGTAATATGTTACCTCGATTTATTTATGATTTAGAGATCCGGATGATATTCAGTGATCAGGACTAATCCGGGATACTCCAAGCTATCCAGACAGGGCAAACCGGAACAATGCAGGTGAAGCATTTATTGCAGACAGATATTAGGGTTTGCAGAGCAATATAAGGGATTTCTCAAAGGACATTTGCTCATTCTGCACTCGAGAAGAAGCGAAAAGTGGAGCTCTGCAACAAGGTTCATCAAGCACACCAAGGATCTCCTGCCGAAGCTATTGCATAAAGAAATCAATCCAACCACTCCGTGCAAACCGAAGGCGCATAAGGTATTCTCCGTTTTTCATTACCTCACTGCAAATCTTTGAAGAATGGCTACTCCAAACATAGTTAAGATCTCTGATAGACCTCGCCCCTCATTCAAGAAACATCCCTACAAATCATTGGAGGTAGATCCACTAGGAGCCTTCTCTAGTGTTCCCCACGGAGTTTTACATACCGAAGACATTAGGGTTTACATACATGCAAGCATTGAAGAATTTGGGGAATTCAAATTAAGAGACCTCTATCACAAGCAACTGATAGACAATGCTTTTGAGCTTAAACCAGAGTATAAGGGTATCCAGAAGAAACAATTTGAGCAATTTATTCATTTCCCCAGCTTTGAAGAAGATGAATGGGTCCGGTATGTACTGAGCAGGATGCATGACAACTTTCTATGGCTGGATAGACCCTGCAAGATCACAAAAGAAGCAATTAGGGCAGTAACCGGTCTATACTCTTCCGGAGGGGTACCTATCCTCAAATCTGTCAAGAACAACATTGTAACAGAGGCCACCGGATCAAAATTTGACAAGAGGGCAATGACCATTGAAGATATTTCGGATCTGGATATCAAATATGCATCAATGATAATAGGATACAAGATCTATCACTCCAGCAGGGAGAATTCTGTATCCGGAACTGCAATATACACTGCTTATGAAATGCTAAGAAAGAATGCAGAATATGATCTCTGCGAACTACTGCTAAGCCAATTAATGGAAAACATACAGAAAATCAAGAAGGATAAGAAGAATTCCTTTAAGTATGGTACTCTTATTATATGTCTATTCTTCTACTTCATGAATGAGCTACCCGGAACAAGTGGATGGGTATGGCAGAATGACAAACCTGTTGCAGTCCAGATAAGAGACTATTTGCATGGACTTGGGGATGCAAAAGCGAGAAATACAGCTCTATGGGGATACTTCAAAAACTTTCAGAGCATGATGCAAGCAAGAGAGAGAATTCCCCAGTCTCTCATTGAGAAATACAAGGACTCAGTGTGCTTTATGGTTGACACTGATCAGTGCCTAATGGAGGCAGTGGAGCCAAGGACTGTCTGGATCATGCCCATGGGGTATGAAGTTGATGAACAGATAGTGGAGCTGCATGTTCAACACATGCTAAGTCAGCCCAAAGATCCTAAGGCAGAAAGGTTTGGAACCTTTGAGGAGCTGAGTGTAAAAATACATGTGGAACTCAGGGAACCTGAGATTAAAAGAAAAGTAAGAAAACAAGTAGAGCACATTGCTCAAGGCCTAGGCATCTCAAAAGAGGCACTTGATGCCAGCCGGGAAAAGAGGAGGAAGGCTGAGGAAGAAGAGAAAAGTAAAGAAAGTGCTCCGGTTGAAACTCCCACCCGGACCAGATCATCAAAGAGATCTGCACCTCCCTCAACCAAAAGCTCAAAACCGGAAGTCCAGGCATCCGGTAAAAGATCCAAGACAAAAGCATCAAGGGCTTATGAAAGCCAAAAGGATGAAGAGGAAACAGAGTCAGATGAGGGTGTAAAGGAAATAAAGAAATAGAAGAAGAAAGGATCCGGTAAGCCCTCCACAGGCCAAGACAAGGATGAAATGGCAGAAGGATCTGTTGAAAAGCCCACTCTGTCTCTAGAGAGCATAATCAAGTCAGTCACGGTGGATGGAAACCTTCAACCAATGACTGAATCATATGATGACTTCAGTGAGGCCGACCAAAAGACTCTGCAGGAGGCCATAGTAAAATATCTTAACATATATAATAAGGCTTTCATTGAAATAATTTCTCTTATTCCTAAAAGCCTAGAAAAGGAATTGGAAGTAAGAAAGAATAATGCTCATGCTAAAGATCTTGAGATCCGGGAGCAGATAGCTATTCAGCTATATCCTCAAATTGATCCCAAGACAATGAACATTATCTTCAAGGACTGCAAAGATGAGTTCAGAAGCAAAGCCAGGATGAATCAACTCATGCTTGGTGAGACTGACAAAGTGGCCCAAGAAATAGAAGAGATCCTCCGGAAGGCCCTCAAAAGGTTCAATCTTCCTGTTGTAGAGGATTTAGGTACAGAAACAGCTGAGGACTTGGGACCCTCTGCTCCAGAAGAAGTGGCCCATGAACAAGCTAGCATCTCTCCTCCGGTTTCCCCTACAGTCTCCGGATCCAAAGAAGAAGAGCAATTACAGGAGAAGGAAGCAGTGGTGAAAGACAAAGAGGTTGACAGTTCTAAGACTGCAGAAGAAAAGAAACATCTGTCTCCGACAAGAGACACTGCACAAACTGTTCAACAATTTTTGAGCAAAGAAACTCTAGAGATTGATGAACCGGAGCTTCTAAAAGGCCCATTTGATTTTGACTCTCTCTCTCCGGTACAAACAATGAAGATAGCTTCATTTGCAAATGCCAAGGCAAATGAAAAGCTCCTGAAGTCTCATATGGAAGACTGTGAGTTGATAGAGGCTACTTCCAGAGTACTTGTAAAGATCATGCCATCAATCCAGATAGATCCGACAGCCTCCTCTTCCGGTAATCTAAAAACCTTAGTCAGCAGTGTTGATACACATTTTGATTCTCTAGAAAAATCAGCTGAAGAGAAGGTCCGGAAGGAATTTTTGGATAAGAGATTTTCTGAAATATTAGAATTAATCTCTAAGGATAGGAAGATTGTAAGCATTGGAATAAAGAGCTTAGAGAATGCTCTTAAGGATGGCGGTGACATCTACAAATTTTGTATATCTTGGTCAAAGGCAACAGCAGTAATTGACAAGAAAATAAAAGAGGAACAGGACAAGCTTCAAAGCTTATCTCAAAGTTTTGATCCTCTCTCTTCCTCTATAATAAATCAAGAATGTCAGACTATTGCAGTCTTGAATGAAATAAAGAATCTTGAGAAGGAGAGGAAGAACATCACCAACCGGATGGGGGAACTTAGAAGGATTATAATCCCTAAGTTGGAAACTATGCATGAGGCCATCAGTGATGCCCAGACCACCGCCCAAATAAAAGATCCGACAGATCTCAAGCGGGCAGAAGCTTTTGCATTTTTGTTGAGTGGTCACATTTCAATTTTGGATAGAATGAAGCTAAGTTGGGCTACTGAAATGATTCAACTGCAGACATCCTTTGCAGACATTCTGCAGTATATGTGAGTATGTAAATATGCGGCTATATATAGAAAATTTTTGAAAATTTTGGTGTGCGGACCCTACCCTTTGCCATTGATGTCAAAGGGGGAGTGAGGAGCAGTGAAAAATGAGGAATCCAACTAAGGGGGAGTTCCAGAAATTGTATATAAAGACAGAGCATCAGCAAAGGGGGAGCATAGTGTAAACACTTAGTCATTTTTCACTAAGTGTTGCCATCAATGCCAAAGGGGGAGATTGTTGGCAAGAGACACTATATGGATTCATGGTTGTTGTCATTGATGGCAACAAAGGTCATCCCACATATCCGCAAGTCATGATATGTCCCTACCGGAAGTCAGATTAAAGATTGCTGTGGTCCGGTGAACAAGAACAGAGCATGTGGCAAGGTCCGACAGATTGGTCCGGATCTCTCAGAGGAAGTGTCTTAGTGCAGTGCGGATCTGGGGAAGTCAAGAGGACTATCTTGAGTAGTATATTCCAAGGATTTAGCCTCCAGAGATGGACAAGGAAAAAGATATGAATAATTGAGTACCAGATTCCTGAGAGACAGTGAAAACAGAGGAAGAACTGACTGACAGAGTATCAGACTACTTTCCGGATGTGTTATAGATGATGATAAAGGTTGTGGAGGCATGAGTCATGTTTGGCCGACATGATTAATGATATCTACAAGTATATGCTTGATCCGCATTGCTTGGTGAGGAAGGATTCAGCCGACAGAACAAAAGTTTGTAAGAAACTAGACTGTTCCGGATGCCGACTAGAAAGGTGATGAAATTACTTGTGCGGATATATATAGAGGATGGATTTAGTTGTGAAGGGTGTGAATGTGTGAAGGTATATGTGAACAAGTCCAGAGCAGAGCAGAAGTAGCAAGAAAAGATCCGGTATGTGAAAGGATAGCAGAATAAAGAACAGAGGAAAGATGAAGTGCAGCAGATCAGTGTACTGAGCCTAACCGGAACTGAACTCCAGCATATGCAGATGCTTCCAATCAGTTCAAGACTGTGATTCTTATCACTTTGTAGACAGTGTGTCTTCTTGTAGGCAGTGAGCCTCTTGTGAGCAGTGTGCTCGGGCAGTGAGCCCTAATTGGCAAGTGCCATTTTGTAATTTCCTATTCTTCTAACAGAGAATAATTTTTGGGTTAATCACCCCGTGGTTTTCTCCCTTAACAGGGTTTCCACGTCAAAAATACTGTGTCATGTGTTTCTTATTTCATGGTAATGCTTTTTGTGTTTGATTCAATACTGCATTAATTAATAAGGAAGTTCAGATAGAGAAATAATTAGGATAACTGATTCACCCCCCCCCCTCTCAGTTATCAACAGAAACCCTAGGGTTTCACTTGAGTTATGGCAGTTGGGCATTATAACTGATAGTTGAATCTCGTAACCCTATTGAGGGTTAACAGTTTCATATGACTTCCCTTCCTCGAACCGTCTTTGTTTTTCTGAACAAGGAGATTAATGTTGTTTAAAGGACACAGTTACAAAACTATCAATTGGTTTTTATTTTAGTTGCTTGTATTATTGGAACTACCGACAGTTAAATGTCTTTGAAAGGAACATTTTCAAATGTATATAAAAAGGATATAATGTAAATGATGTGTGTACTTTTTGTGTATCTGGGTATCCTGCACATACATTGTTGACAGTATATGTTCTCAAGTGAAACAGAGTGTTGCTCTGTATGAATTTTACTTAATTCAATGGAATGGATGTTATAAGCCAGTGAGGCCTGTAATCAGTGAGATTCTTTTATATGCCAGTGAGGCAATGTTATATGCTAGTGAGGCGATGTTGTAAGCTAGTGAGGCCTGCAATCAGTGAGATTCTTTTATAAGCCAGTGAGGCATTTTCGAGTGGTTTTATGCCAGGAGCTTTCCACTCAAGAAAATATCTCTATTATGATTTGTCATTGATGAGTTTGATTCTCATGTCTATTTTCTGATCATGTGTCATTTGTCTTAAAGTCAGTTAATTTACTATGATCTATTTGAACTCATACTAGACTTCTATTTCTATTTGAAATAATAATACTATGCATGAATGAGACATTATTTTTCAGTCTCAATATTGAGTTGATGCATTCTTGATTTTGATCAATCTATTTAGTTGTCGAAATCTTTCATGATGTCATCTACAGTTAATGGGAATTGTTTCTTTTCTACATCAAAGTTTTTGAAATACAAGGTTGAAGGTCACTAAGTCCTGCATACCACTGATTCACCCCCCCTCTCAGTGGTGTTGTGCTCCAACAATTGGTATCAGAGCCAGACCCTTGTAAGAAGTCTAACCACGTTAAGGATTCCTGGAAGTGGAGTACAATGGGTAAAAATAATAGGAATAAGGCCTTGAGTAGAGAAAAGATAAACGCTAATCATAAAATTGAAAAACAAGTCTCAGTCAAGTCCAACAATGGATTGTTGCATGAGTCAACCATGAATATAGATACAAAGTGTCATAAAGAAATTGGTACTGCAGTTAAGAATCATGACAATGTGAATGTGACTAGACATGAATTTAATGATTTTGTAGTTGAATTTGATGATGAAGAAGGAGATCTATTTGGGGATGAATATGATTATGAACAGGATTGTGAGACTAATTTAAAAGAACTCATGTGTGCCTTGGATACAATCAAGGAACTTAGAAAGGAGAATAAGAGATTAGAAGAGCAACTTCAACAATAGATAGAATTCAAGAACAAAGTATGTTCAGATTTTGAAAAAACTTCTTCAGAGTTTAAAAATGCTAGAAATCAGATTGCAGAATTAAAAAGTCATGTTAATGAATCTGATAAATGTATTTTTAGTCTAAAAACTGAAATTGAGGAAGCAAAAAGAATAAAAGATGTAACAAATTCTGATCTTGAGGTGAAAAGAATTGAATGTCTGAGACTTGAAAGTGAAGTTGTCAATCTAAAGAATAGTCTGGATGTTGTCAAAATAAAGAAGTTTGTAAAAGGCATAAATACTTTAGATGAAATATTGAATAGTTAGAAAAACTACAAGGATCATTTTGGCTTAGGATATGAAAAAGAGGAAAGCTCTAGTGTTAAAGATGAAGTTTAAAAGGAAATAGTTTTTGCAACAACAGATAGGAAGAGTTTCAAGGTTAGGCAGACTCCTAGGCTGAAGATAGATCTAAATTATCATTCTACTATTTCTAATGATGACAAGAAGAGAGAAAAGGATAAGATTGCTGATATTGGAAGAAGAAGAACTAACAGTTTTTCAAGACCTTTATCTATCAGGCGATATCATTTGGTCAGGTATAACTATTCTCAGTTTCATGGTTATTGCAATGTCTGTCATAAGTATGGTCATAGAGCTAGGGATTGTAGTTATTATGGTTTGTCAAATCAAAACTACAATGTTGTTTGCTATAACTGCAATAAGGATGGACATATGAGAAGAGACTGCTGGATGCATGCAAGATATGATTATAGAAACTCAAGAAATAGACATTATTATTCTTCTGGTAATATCATATGTTACAGGTGCAACAAGGTTGGACATACATCACAATATTGCTGGAGTAATCCTGTGAGATCAATTAGAGATAACGAAAAGGTAAGCACTTTGGACAAGCAAAAGAAAGAACCTATATTAGTTTTGAGGAGAAAACAAAGTGTAGAAAATGCCAGTGAACCAATGCACAACTCACAAAATCCTAAATAAGTAGGAGCTTGGAGATAGGGGGAGCAGATTAGTGTTTTACCCTACATCCCCTAGAGAAGATCAAGAAGTGATTTATTGATTCCATGTTGTGCTATCCATGATGCTTATTCATAGTAAAGGGTGGTTGTTGTTTTACCAAAGTTAATTGCATATGGGTGGTTCATATCTGATTCTGTGATTGAATCTTCATGAGATATTGTTACTTCTGATTATGGTCTGCAGTATTGATATCTCCACATGCTACAAAGGTTCTTAAAGTCAAAGGAGAAGAGAAAAATCAAAGTTTTTATCATCTTCAGGATGTTCATGTGTTCATCATGATTTGTGTCTGAACATTAGGATATCATAGTTTAAGAACTTCTTGAGTTTTATTCATAGCCTCACCTTGGTATCCTTGATGGAGTTGACAGTAGGTTATGACTCATGCTCACTTTTAAGAAATATGGCAATATTATTGTTTTGTGATAATTAGTGCTATGTATACTTGCCTCAATCATGAGATAGTGATAGTTGATGAGTATGATAATTGTTGAAGATAGATCAGGATAGTCTTTGACTTGCAATATGAATAACATCAGGAGAGTAATTTGTAACTAAAAGGTGCAGTTAGAGACAATTATAGTGCAAAGGTATTTTAGGTATAAAGTGAATTTTGTGGTTGACAGTGACAGTGCTCTTTTTACCAGTACTTTTGAGGTAACTCTTGCTTTCTAAGTATTTATCTTAGATATTTGCCTTTAGTCAACATTTTTCAGCCTCAGATGTAATCAATGATAACTATTGTGTGACAATGGACTCTTGCATAGTATTCTTGCTTATCTGATGCTTGAATAGTTATGGTAAAGGATAATGTGTTTTTGGATTGGTTGCGAATTAGTTGAACCAGGTGATTGGTATATATTGGTGGTTTCACTCAGACCTATGATGCTGGTTGTCAATGCTCAATGATCCCTGACAATGTTTAGTGTATCTTGTAAATGGTACAGTTTCAGTTTGACTGATGACAGGATGTTCTTGAGGTTATTGTTCTTGCTTATGTCAAGTTAATTATAAGTCATATTAGTGATGTTTTTGACTCACAGCCTGATCATGGAAATCGTCCTAGTTTGTTTTTATGCTCATAGATATGGGGAGTAATTTAATGTCAAAAACATAGTGCAATTCAGTTTCTGGATCATGATCAGTATAACAATGATGATGTCTAGTAGTGAAGGGTAGACAAGGCATATGCACTTTATAAGGTATATAGTTAAGTATGGTGTGTTGTTGAGAAAACAGGTGTAAATTCAGGGTCTGCATCATTTGGGATAGGATTAGTCATTGAGAATAGTGATATTTCCTTACTCACAAAAGGGGACAACATTGATGGTTAATGCCCTGGTAATCATATTTGCAAAATATGGCAAGTATGTAGGACAGATTGATTGGTCATGTTCTGATCAATTATCTTTGTTTCATGTTCTGTATGCTTTGACTGTGGCAGTAGTTTGAGCTCTGAGAGTGATTTTTTGGATATAACAGTGATTGGTCATTATTGATTCAAACTTTATTCTTTTGTTTCATCATGGTCAATATGATTAGTATCTAAAGTTCTTGGAAGTGGTTGATGACAAACAGATTTTTCATTGCCTTGATTTTCTTTCTTCTTCAAGGATATTGGAGGTGGATGAAGTTGTAGAACAGTCTTTTAGACAATATTGTTTGACTGTATCTGAGTGCAGTCTCATGTGTGGTACAAAGTAGAAGCATTTACATTTGTTGTGACTGAGTTTTAATGATGGATGAAGATGGTTTGACAGTACTTATTTGCTAAGATCTAATAAAAGAACATTTCCTGTGTCTTATTCTGAAGACAGTGATATGTTGCTTGTTTTTAGTATTTTTCTCAAGGGTAAGTGGTAGTGCTTGTTTATCTTTTGCAATATATCTGAATGACAATGATTTGTATCATTGTTTAGTTCGTCTATGTTGGGTGATAGTACTATTCAAGGGAGTATAGATTCTCTCTAGTTAGAGTGTTGCTAAATAAGCATACAGTGACAGTGGTTTTGTGCAGTGACAATGGTATGACATGATTTGCAATAACAATGGTCTTTTTGCTGATAGTACAGTGAACAAAGTAGGTACAGGTTCTTTTCATGACGAGATGGTGGACACCTTTAGATGACAAATTTGTCATCTACATACTTAAGGATAGCAAATGCAAAGTCTAGTGGGTGCATTGTGATGGGCCTATGTCAATGTTACAATGATTTGTGGTAACAGTGCTAATATCAAGACAAGACATGGTTTGATATGTAAATGACATTTCTTCCTTTAAGTCTATGATACATATGCTATTTAATCTCTAGATCACGTTATTTGATGGTGTTTGTTGACCCCACACATACTTGCTTGCACACAGTGTTTAGTATCACTGAGATCATCCTCAGGGGGAGCTTGGCTTTTAGTGACAATGTTATTTCTATTAGCATCCTCAGTTGTTTATCTTTCCTACATATGGTGTTGCTATGATGATAGTGATGTTTTTGGGTAAACAATTTTATGATAAATGTTTGGAGATGATGCTATGTAATACTTACTGTATTGCAGTAGTAACAGTGTTATATCTTGATCAGCGTGACAGGGCATTAAACAGTATGACAATAGTGGGTTGTTCTCTGCTTGTTTAGTTATGACAGTAACATGTTAGTCTTGACAGTGATGTCATGCATTTTCATGGTGATAGTATTATATCACAGTGAATAAACAGTGACATTTTTGGACTCAGGGGGAGATGCTTGGATATTTCTATGTCCTGTTGATCACTCTTCTTCATGAGACAGTCATTTTTTTTGTGTTTTTGCTTCTATATATCTTGTTTTAGTTGTTCCTCTTTGACTATTTGACAGTGGTGATGCCTGCCATGATATTTATCTCTTCAATTGTTGCTATCTGAAGATCTTGATAGTTGGCATGTTCTCTCTATTACTTTTTAGATTCATATTACCTGAGTTGTATTTTTGGCAATATTGTTTCTGATGATTTCTTGTGCTTTTTGGATTGGGTTTCTGGTCACTCATACAGGTTTTCTTCTTTCTACCTTTGGCCTTATTGTCAAAAGGGGGAGAGAAGACTATCTACTCAGTGGTCAACTCAGTGGTATTGGTATATCTGGTGACATTGGTGAGTATTGCTGAAACTAAGGAATTGTCTATTTGCTTTCTAGCATGACTTTGGGAACTGGAAAGTTGCTACTATACTCTGGCACTATTATTGGTATCTGACATTGGTAGACACTTGATGGTATCTGGCATTAGTAGACTCTTGCATCTAAGGAATTGATACTTGTATGTAGACTAGACTCTTGCATCTGAGGAATTGATACTTGTATCTGAGTTTGGAATCTGATTCTGATATTGTTTTTGGTATTTCTGTTGGAATTGTTACTATTGGTACTGTTACTAATGATATGCTTTTTTGATTTCATATTGAGATGTATCTGTACTTTGTATCTCACAATGTGAATCTTGGTGAGGTTTGACATCAATACCAAAGGGGGAGTTTTCTTAATCCCAATTGTCAGTTTTTGGTTGGCAGTGATGTCAACAGTGGTAACATGTTTGATGACTTTGCATAAGGTAAAATGTAATACAAAGAATGCTTGCCAATAATGTTGACTTTGGTTTAGAATGAACACATGTTGATCGACATATTGTTAACTACTGGGAATATTCTGCTTACTATCTTGAGCAGTTGAAATGTTATTTCACCTTTCTAAGCAGTCACTTCTCATGTGTTTTGTTGAAGCCCTCCTTAGGGCAAACTGGAACAGCCAGTCACCGGTCTCAAGTGCTTGTATCTTTGTTGTTTTTGCATTTCTGTTCATAATTATCTTCACAGCGTAGGGTTTGCAAGAGAATCATGAAAAAACATGAAAGAGATTTGTTGAATTTGAAAGCTGAATTTGTAGTTTGCAAGATAATCATGGAAAATCATGAAGGGGGTCTGATGTATCTCCAGAAAGGTTTGAAAGTTGACTTTGTGGTCTGCAGTTGTGCCATTATCATTAAACTGCAAGGTATAAGCTGGTTGTCTGAGGTATCTACGGCAATGATCATTCAAGATTCTGTAAGTATGATCTTAAGAATTCATTTTTCTTTCTCTGCAGAGTTGTTTTTAGAATCAGCAAATACATCTGTCAAGGGTTTTTTGGAAAATACATCTATCAAGGGTTTTTTTGAAAGAATACAATTTCTATATAAGTTTGTATTCTTTAAAATAGCACTTTATAGATCTATGTGCTTTTATCAAATGGCATTTCTTTGTATGCACAACCATGATTGTTTAGCCCGTCGATAATGTGAGATCTTTTATACATATTGTTGGTTGTTATTTTTGAAACCCTAGGGTTTCGCTTGAGTTATGGCAGTTGGGCATTGTAATTGATAGTTGAATCTCGTAACCCTATTGAGGGTTAATAGTTTCATATGACTTCCCTTCCTCGAACTGTCTCTATTTTTCTGAACAAGGAGATTAATGTTGTTTAAAGGACACAGTTACAAAACTGTCAATTGGTTTTTATTTCAGTTGCTTGTATTATTGGAACTGCCAACAGTTAAATGTCTTTGAAAGGAACATTTTCAAATGTATATAAAAAGGATATAATGTAAATGATGTGTGTGCTTTCTGTGTATCTGGGTATCCTGCACATACATTGTTGACAGTATATGTTCTCAAGTGAAACAGAGTGTCCCTATGTATGAATTTTACTTAATTCAATGGAATGGATGTTATAAGCCAATGAGGCCTGTAATCAGTGAGATTCTTTTATATGCCAGTGAGGCAATGTTATATGCTAGTGAGGCAATGTTGTAAGCCAGTGAGGCCTGTAATCAGTTAGATTCTTTTATAAGCCAGTGAGGCATTTTCAAGTGGTTTTATGCCAGGCGCTTTCCACTCAAGAAAATATCTATGTTATGATTTTTCATTGATGAGTTTGATTCTCATGTCTATTTGCTGATCATGTGTCATTTGTCTTAAAGTTAGTTAATTTACTATGATCTATTTGAACTCATACTAGACTTCTATTTCTATCTGAAACAATAATACTGTGCACGAATGAGTCATTATTTTTCAGTCTCAATATTGAGTTGATGCATTCTTGATTTTGATCAATCTGTTTAGTTGTCCAAATCTTTCATGATGTCATCTACAGTCAATGGGAATTTTTTTTTTCCGCATCAAAGTTTTTGAAATACAAGGTTGAAGGTTACTAAGTCCTGCATACCACTGATTTACCCCCCCTCTCTGTGGTGTTGTGCTCTAACAGATGCAAGTGTGAGAATGGGGCAAACTGAAAGATGATATAGAAATTGATGCAAGTTCAATCTATAAAAGATGGAAAGTAAGTAATTGAAATGTGTTATACCCCATTATTCTCTCATGCCACAACTTGCATTAACGTATCCAAATCTGTTACACACCTTCGCTTCTCTCCTGCCACTATCCTGGTAGTCTGTTAGATCTATTAGACACCTTGTATTCTCTCCATTCATGATGCTTTGTCATCTAATTTTTTTTTTTAAAGAAAAAGGTGGTAAACCACCCATAGCAGAAATTATATTAGAGAAATAATCAATTACATGAGAAAGGGAGACAAAAAGCCTCAACCCCAAAAATTATACAAGTCATCTTAGTAAAACAAAGCCGCTAACACTAGTCATGTCTCATAAAGGATCTGCCAACGGACATAAGAGCTACACCAAATCCTTCAAGTATCCACCTGTTAAAAACATGGAAGCTCATGAATGTGCCCAAGAGAACCGTTGAAGGAAGTGCAGGAGTAACACACATTTAAAGCAGGAATTTGAATTCAAGTTTTCACCTACTCCTGAAGCTATCCTAAAAAGCCCATATAATAACCAAAATACCATGAGAGGACAGAGCACCAGCCAAAAACAAGTGCTCACACTGATAAAAGAAAACACAACATATCAGCGCTCAAATAAACAAGAGATTGGAATCTAAAAGCAGCTTGGGCTGGCCACTGAGAGCGCCACATAAACTAAGAAAATTTAGGGACACTTTATTGATCAAAATGTTTGCTTGATCTTGCTGTAGACTAGAGGGCAAAACAATCAATGTAAAGAAGACACCAAAAGACCTCCCATAACACTGGTTCAATTCATCTGTCACCAAGGAGCAATGCAAGGACCCTAATGATCAGGTCCAATTAACGAACATGCCTCGTCATCTAACTTAACTGCCCATGATGCTGGGTAGCTTTTATCCTTTTTAATTTTAATGTGACAGTTCTTTGTCGTAATAAGTTATTTTTTTAAATGATTATTTAATATCACAAAGATGTTAGGTTGGGCAAACAAACGTAATTATTTTTTATTTTTATTTTAAATATCGCAAATAAAAATGTACACACATCCTTGTGCTGCCATTGTAAACACCTCTAGGCTTCGACTCTCGGCATAATCATCTGTAACTCTCAAATAATTAAAATAAATTCATATATATATATAAACCTTTCTATATAGAAACTTCTATAGATATAATCCTTTATAAATATAATCATTGTAACTCTCAAGTAATTAAAATAAATTCATATTATTATAATATTTTATATTCATATAATATATATAAACTTTTATATTATATATGTTTGTGTGTGTATATATATATGAATTTATTTTACTTAAGATTTATTTATATATAATGTATGTATGCTTGTATATTTAAAGCTCTATAAAGAAGGTTCCCTATATAAAATATAAAAGTTTACATAATTTTATTTTACATTAAATTATAATTTTTTTTAATAAGATTTCATATATAATATCCTAATACATCTATTTAAAAATGTTGAGAGATATCAATCTTTAGTTACTTTTATTCACTTAAGGAGTTATTTTATTTACTTAAGAATCTACTTTGTTTACTTTTTGTATGCAGAGAGTCATTATATGCTAGCATTAAGGGGATGACTATGACCCTGTTAACAATAACTAAAAAGAGATATTTAGTTTTAAATTATAAAGTAAGCATTTTAAATTTGAAATATAACACACATACTTTTATTAAATGGATGCACCCAAAAATTATAAAGTAACCATTTTATATTTAAAAAGTATATAACTAACATATTTTTTTAATGAAAGCACACAAAAATTAAATTTAAAATATATAGAAACCATAGCTTTATTAAATTAATGGACTAATAGTAAAAAATAAACAAAAAAAAATGAAATGAAATAAGGTAGAGAAAAAGAATACTAAGAAGCACAAGAGTTATTTGAAGGTAACTCCATTATATTTTTTTACATTTTTGGATAAATGTTTCAACTTAATTTTCTTTTCTTTTTCTCCACAATGAAATCTAATTTGTGGGATTCAATGGAGATGTTATTCCAAGTAAGTGCATTATATTTTATTCATTTTGTTAGTGTAGATGTTTATTATTACTTATTTAAGTAATTATGCATGTAATTATCTACACGTCATAAGTCATCTTAGGTGGCTTTATGAGCCAACTTGGAGAGTTCATCAAAACTCTTCCAAGGTATGTGGCATGTTCTCTCGACATTTCGAGGAACAAACTCTCCACCTTGTGTTTTAAACTCCTAGAGTGACTCAAATTCTATCACCTATATGTGCTTAATTGTTTGTCAATATACTCCAAATTTGGTAATCAACATTGGCTTATTGATTATTTGTTACTTATATGGTATCAGAGCTAAAAATAATATTTTTGCTATTTCATTTTGGAGGTGTAAACCCTGTTTGGAATTTTGGAGAGAGGGTCAACTCTCGTTTGGTGGTTGCTAAGTGTGTGGCATCAAAGAGGCATCTACTGTACTGGTTCACAGGAAGGAAAAGGTAGAGAAACCTTTTGGTGCCTGAATTGATTGTCAATTTCTGAGCAATTTTCATGCAGGCACCATCCCGAAATATCCAAAAAGTTCTAAGTTTTGGCACCCCTTCAGTGTTTTCAGCCTCTGCATCTCAGTTCTTGAGGAAGGGGCCATCATGTTTCCTCCATCAGCATGAGTTTGTTTTTGTGTCTTTGAACTTCCGGTTTGAACTTGAACCCCTTGCTCAATGGTTCAAGGTTCAATAGTTCGATGCTTCAAGTTTCTTGGCCACCGGTCAAGTGTTTTGCCGATGGGAGTGTTTTTGATGTTTGAACCTCTCTTTTGAACCATCGGGTTGAACCGGTTCAAGGTTCAATGGTTCAAAGTTTTATGTTTTTGGTCTTATCGGAGTGATCGGCTTCATCGGCGAAAGATTTCTTGAGTGCTCCGATTGTTTTGGTCTGGCCGATGGATGTCCATCAGCGTGTGTTTGGTCATCGGTGAAGCAATTTTTTGGGCCGCCGATGTAAGGTGTTTGGCCGATGAGGAGTCATCAGTGTGTGTCTTGCCGAAGGGACTTTCATCGGAGTGATTGGCTTCATCAGCGAAGCAGTTTCATGTTGGGCCGACAGTTGGTTGTCTGGGCGATGAGGGATGTTCAAGGTGCAGGTCGGCAGGAGGATTTGGGAGTGAGCCGATGGCTTGGGTTTGGCTGATGGGCTTTAGAGAAGGAGCATGTGTCGAGCGTGGTAAAAGCGCTCGACACCTATTATGCATATGGCCATGTTTTTAAAGTACTGAAGGGGTCTCTGCACCAAGCATGTGGGATTAATGTTCCTGCATAATTTGAACCTTCAGGAAATGTCTTTTTGAGGGAAGCTCCATTTTAAACACAGCGACAGTTTTCTCGGTGGTTGCGGGTTGTTGGGCCATCAATGGTGACTATAGCAAGGGTATGGGCGATGGTACAAATGATCAAACTGCCTGATTGAGAATGAAGACTTCCAGATGGCGGCGCAAGGCTCGAGGCCTCCCTTGTCTACTACATTGATGACTTCTGAGCGCCATTCTTTCTGATGGATGTATCTGGCAGATTTTTTAATTTTGGCTATGTAATTAATGCTGAGTACGCTTCCCTCTGGCTAATTTTAAGCAGGAAGTGTTACTCATTTTAGAGGTTGGATATTTTTTGGGCTTTCGGCTCTGACTCTGAACATAAGGTGTTCACATTTTGAAAGGCATTTTTTGCTACAGAATCGGTCCTTAGTCTGGTGTACTAGTCTATTTTGGCTTGTAAATGATGATTTTCTCTATGATGACTTTCTATGCAGATTGATTTTAAATGAAAAACACCTGTGTGTATTGTTTCTGATTGTCTCCTGTATGTCATTTGTTTTCATTTCAAACAAGGCTATCAAGGGCTTCCAAGTTTTTCAATATATGCATACTGTGTGTCTGATTTATTATGTCTGCTCAAGGAGTGGTTAAATAGGCTTTTGATCGGATACAAAGGAAAATAGATTGCATCATAGGATCTGTTAAGTTAATACTCTTTCTTGGACATGTTGCTGTTAGGCAGTAGCATTCTTCTCAGGTCCTCTAGATATGAATTAGTGTTGTCATGGGGAGACATTTACATTCTTAGATATGACTTTGCTGCCCAGATAAGGCACTGGTTTGGGAATCTGTCTATTCAATGGGTCTAGGAAAGTCCCATAACTCCAAACATCATTTCAAACCATTTCATCCTTCCACCTGTTAGTTATAGGATTAGGAGTAGGAAACCCCTGCATGCTCTCATACCTAACCAGACATTATGTCCAAGAATGTTGCCAATCTTGTGATTTGTTACACAAATCTTGGTCCTTACATGAGAGTATTCTGCCTGTTGCTGTCAAGTTATATCTTTTTGTCATTAAGCTAGTCAAGGTTATATTTTTATTAAATAGGGACACCACCTTGGTGCGGCATAACCAGAAGTGAAGGGGAGGAGCTCATGCAACCTCCTGTATTTAGTTGGCTGAATCTGCTTGTGCATTAGAACTGGCAAACCCTAATGCTGATTCAGAAGAAAAACTAATAAAATGGTGACTCCGCCGGGGATGGATTGATAAAAACAAATAAATTTGTGGCCCATCTGAGTCACCAACAAAATGGCGACTCTGCTGGGGAGTCTTTCATGTGAATGATGATGCTCTGCTGGTGGAATGAACCTAGAAAAATAGCTTTCAGCTGCTGTAAATTTTGTCCTCTCTGGAGAGGTGGTGACTCTGCAAAAGAATTCAAGTGCACATGAAAAGTTGATGTGTGTTGTGACAGAAAATGTGCTTTTCAGACTTCAGCATCTGTATGAGAAAAGGTACCCTATTTCTTCCCACTTATATTTATTGTTCTACTGCATAGGTTAGATGCCAGGGGAGGCTATAGGTCTTAGGAATGCAAAGAATGTTTGAAAATAGAAATTTCATGAATCCAAATATGTACTCAATCAAAACGGGGATGATTTGTTGGATAAAAGAATAGAAGAGATAAAAAATAGGTTGATATTCTTAGAGGCTAGGTAGGCCCAATTAAATCATGATAACCTTGTTGTGTCTACCAGTCAGAAAGCTAAACCTCCTGTCAGCCCTTTTGATCCTTTGTATGACCAGTTAGATTTGTCATGGGTTGATTATAAAGTAGAAAATATGCTTGCTAGGATATACTATTAGATGCCTAGATTTAGTGGTCACAGTGTATGTGATGGGAGTGCACATATCCAAAATATTCACAGTTTCATGGCAAAACATTCATTCAGAGATGAGGATATGTGGATGAGGTTTTTTGTTAGGTCCTTTGATGCAAAAGCAAAAGACTGGTATTTGAGCTTTCCAAAGAGATTTTTTTCCTGTTGGGATGAGCTTACTGACTGTTTCAAAAAGGAATTTGCAAAAGAACCTACTGATCTTGTTACAAAATTGATGAAAATCAGAAAACAAGATAAAGAGCTATGTATTGATTTTAGTCATAGGTTTGCAGGAGCCCTTTCACAGATCCTAGAAGTCTTCAGACCTGACACTTTAGCCTGTGTTGGTATATTCTTTGAGGCTTTTGAGGAGGGTTCTAGTGTAGTACTGAGGGATTTCAAGGTAACAAGTATGCAGATGGCATACAAGTTCATAGAAAATATAGAAAAAATCAGAAGTGAGCACCTGCTGAAATCCCTATCTCCAGGCCTTGGTGTGAGAAATGATTGTGAAGCTGCGAATGACCAAATGATTATGGCATCATGTGAAAATGAAAAAGTAGATGTTGAGGATGCCAGTGAAAGGACTAATGAGGACTCCCATTGCAATGATGAGGCAGCTGGCCATGAAAACAACAATGAGGTTGTGGACAGCAATGAGCAACTTTTGGAATGGACTTGTGGGGATAATTGTGAGTATTGTACTCAAGACAGAGAAGATATAAGCAAACAGAGAAACAGTCCCATGTGTGACCCATTGCCTTCCTTTCAAACACATAGAGATCATGAAGAGAAGTCAGGGATTGAAACAAGTGCTAGTATAGAGCATGATTGTTCTTTGTTTGACGACTGTTTTGCTTATGACACATAGGCTGATACTCCTCCACAGAGTGAATCCATTGGTGATGAAGATGCATGTTTTGCTGCCCATGAACAAATGGCATATTATGATCAAGTTGATGTACCTAGGTCACCCATCTTTGACACATATGGTGATGAGGATCTATTTGAGTATGGTGAAGGTTTGAGCACTATTTTTGACTTGGATTCTATTTCTCATCATGATGAAAGAGGAACCAACATACATCAGGTATGTGACTGTGAAAATGTGCCTGATTTGAAAGAGATGCCAGAGCCTGATCTTTTCCAGTTTGATGCTGCTATTGGTTGTGTGCATGATGTGCACAATTGTGAATTTGAAAGCTTTTCTTTTGAGAGGCCAGCATAAGAAATGAGCTCTGATTTTCCTAGTTGTGTGGTGGACTCTGAGTGTTTCCTATTTTCAGTTCAGCTAGGAGATCATTTTGCAATGCATACTGCTGATGCAGATGATGACAAGTGTTACATACCATTTGAGTATGCATTGCCCGATACATTCTGCATCCATTTGTTGCCTGATGCTGAGGGTTGTTTGCATAAGGTTGACAGTGACAAACTGAATTAGAGGGTTGAATGTGTAGATGAACAGGTTTATTTATGGTCAGATCATGGCAATACTCTCAGGCTTGACCCAGTGCATGCAGATGAGAACAAGGTGTTTGATAAGGGGAAGTATTAGTTTTCCTTTTCTTGGTGGCCTTGGGCCATCAAGTTTGATTGGTGATGCAGATCATTTTAACTTCATGACTCTGTGCCCAATGGATAGGGGACTGGTCTGCATCCCAGAGATCTGGGGTTCTCGCTGTAGTCTTGCACCTGCACGTGCCCAATCAGAGCCACTGTTGGTGCCTCAATTGACTATCAATTTTTGAGCAATTTTCATGTAGGCACCATCCCAAAATATCCAAAAAGTTCTAAGTTTTGGCACCCCTTCAGTGTTTTCAGCATCTGCATCTCAGTTCTTGAGGAAGGGGCCATCATGTTTTCTCCATCGGCATGAGTTTGTTTTTGTGTCTTCGAACTTCCAGTTTGAACTTGAACCCCTTGCTCAACGGTTCAAGGTTCAATAGTTCGATGCTCCGAGTTTCTTGGCCACTGGTCAAGTGTTTTGCCGATGGGAGTATTTTTGATGTTTGAACCTCTCTTTTGAACCATCAAGTTGAACCAGTTCAAGGTTCAATGGTTCAAAGTTTTATGTTTTTGGTCTTATCAAAGTGATCGGCTTCATCAGAGAAAGATTTCTTGAGTGCTTCGATTGTTTTGGTCTGGCCGATGGATGTCCATCGGCGTGTGTTTGGTCATCAGCAAAGCAATTTTTTGGGCTGCCGACGTAAGGTGTTTGGCCTATGAGGAGTCATCGGCGTGTGTCTTGCCAAAGGGGCTTTCATCGGAGTGATCGGCTTCATCGGCGAAGCAGTTTCATGTTGGGCCGACAGTTGGCTGTCTGGCCAATGAGGGATGTTCAAGGTGGAGGTCAGCAGGAGGATTTGGGAGTGAGCCGATGGCTTGGGTTTGGCTGATGGGCTTTAGAGAAGGAGCATGTGTCGAGCGTGGCAAAAGCGCTCGACACCTATTATGCATATGGCCATGTTTTTAAAGTACTGAAGGGGTCTCCGAACCAAGCATGTGGGATTAATGTTCCTGCATAATTTGAAACTTCAGGAAATGTCTTTTGGTGGGAAGCTCCATTTTGAATGCAGCGATAGTTTTCTTGGTGGTTGCGGGTTGTTGGGCCATCAATGGCGACTGTAGCAAGGGTATGGGCGATGGTACAAATGATCAAACTACCCGATTGAGAATGAAGACTTCCAGATGGCAGCGCAAGGCTTGAGGCCTCCCTTGTCTGCTACATTGATGACTTCTGAGCGCCATTCTTTCTGATGGATGTATCTGGCAGATTTTTGAATTTTAGCTATGTAATTAATGCTGAGTACGCTTCCCTCTGGCTATTTTTAAGAAGGAAGTGTTACTCATTTTAAAGGTTGGATGTTTTTTGGGCTTTTGGCTCTGACTCTGAACATAAGGTGTTCACATTTTGAAAGGTATTTTTTTCTACAAACTCGGTCCTTAGTCTGGTGTACTAGTCTATTTTGGCTTGTAAATGATGATTTTCTCTATGATGACTATTGGTTAATAGATTTGTCCTTATTTTGAAAATAATTTATTCTGACTCTATACCCCTCTTTTGAAGAACAAATGAGTTAAGTAACAAATGGGTGAACCTTTTAAATTAGTTCCCCTCTGAATTTAGGTACAGCTCCCTTAAGATTTTCAATGAATTTAATCTATTCTACTATCCACATGCATTTTTAACCAGAAAATGCTTAAGGCAAACTAACATTCATACATAACCATGTTATGAATGCGATAGATTTATACAGTATTAATGAGCAATAGAATGCATAGATCCTATTTTTTTGATACATTCAGATATATGAATACATTCACACGAACTTGCTGATCCAATAAATAATAAAACACATATGACAAGCTGTCCAAATAAAGAACAATTACCAAATGAAAGGATATTTCACACAGAAAATCTGATTCCACACATTCAGATGCATAGATCCAAATAAACACTAACTGTTTCTTTTTCTCATTCACAGATGAAAATTACTCAGACAATCATCACATAATGTAAAACTATAAAATAGTTTAGCAAGAAAATTTCCTCCTTCTTTTCTTTCCTAAACTTCTATATCTCCATCCAAGATTTTTTAAAAACCTATAAATACCAATGTCTTAATCATGTCCATGAGTAAATCAAACCCAGAGTTAACATAACTCTGACCTGTATGGGATTTAGTATTTAACAACTGATTTTTAAAAATCAAGATTGCTAAAAATAACATAATAGAGGAAGTGGCATAAAGAAATCGGGCCAATGAAGTCATGACTGGGATGATGGGTTTGTATCTCTGGATTTGTTGTCGGTGGCCTAGGAAGCATGTTGGGTCTTCCATTCCTGAAAAGTAGCAATGAACTCCTGAATCTTCGGGAAGTTGGGAATGCCTATATGCTTCATTCTTGATTTCCAAACCTCCTTTTCCCTTTGCATTTTATCAAATTTTTGTTTGTATTCTGGAAGTGCGTCGATGCAGAGGTAAAGTAGTGATTCAACTTTAGAAATTCTGGAGAAGTCCTCAATTAAAACACTGCATCGACGTATTCCACTGGCTTTCCATCATCCTTAATGTATTTAATATCAATACATTGAAAGTCATGTTGCAATGATTGAGTAAATTTTGTTATTTCCTTAATTAACTTTGAAAGTTCAAACCGACCTTGCCGAGATATGGAGTTCCTCCATTCAATATTCCTTTTGTTCACATACAACAAATCCTCATCCAAACCAGTCATGCTTGTCTCTTTCAAAAACTTAGCCAGCCCATATTTTAGAACTTCATCTATTTGATTTATCACATTCATCCACTTACCTTCGTCTTTCATCCAGACAGCAACCTGTGCTTTAAGATCCTCGATTGTGGTAGCAGTCAGGTCGTATATGCTCTTGAGCTCATGAATGTACTCAGTCCCTTTTTGTTCAATGTTATTCAACCAACCGTCAAACATTTTTGTCACCATTTTGCTCCTATGAACCTGGTCTAACATCCTTTGATTGACAGGTGATGTTGGGTCAAAAGACAGGGGAAGCTGTGAAATCAGCTGTGGGTTAGGATTGTTAATAGCTTCAATGTACTCTGCCATTGAGCGCGGAGCTTGTTTCAACTCCCTCTTGTCCTTTTCATCCTTTATTGTTCGACTGACCATCCTTTTAGTAGAAGCTTCAAGGTGGTGGACATCTACAGCTCTGGAGGCAGCACCGAGATCCACTCTCTCCACAGTGAAATCATGCATTGTTGGGTTCTGCACCTCTTCTTCAGTCATTGGCTTAGCAATTTTAGCACTCCAATTACGAGTGTTTGGGTCAATATCTATTCTGGATGTCGTCTTGAGTCTCTTGGACTTGGGGGTTTTCCCCAAACATTTACTTACCATGTCCTCTAAAGGGACAACAAAAGGAATCACCTTTTTCTTATCAGAGATAGAGCTCTCTAGCCACTTTGGTGCAGGGGCTGAGGTTGTCTTTTCGGGGTTCACTGCATCAGTGGATACATTTGAAATCATTAATTTTTTAGGGCTCTCCAGAATGGTCCCTGACTGTGACCCAGTGTCAATCTCCTTTGTTCTCTGTGGGCTCAGCTCCTTATCACCCATAGGTTCTTCTGGTTCTTCCTCTGAATTTAAATCAACAATAATTATCTCAGAGACCTGTTTCTTTCTTTTCCCTTTAGTTCCTAACCTGGTAACACAAGATGGCATAATATCTGTGAGGACACTTCTAGATCTCTTAGTGGCAGGGCTTCTCTTAGTTGATGGCTTGGAAGCACCTGCACCACAGATAGCAATAGGTTGATTAGAAGAGTCTATGGGAGGTGATGATTCAACCATTGAAGAGAATTGTTGAACATTTTTATCCTACAGCCCTTCCTGTCTCTTTTCTCTCAAGCATTTTTCAATTCTTCTTATTACTGGAAGAGTTTTAACTTCAATTCTGTCTTCTTCCTTTTTGCTTCAGTCCACCTCTGGAATGGGTACGTGTTCTACTCTTTCAAATTGTGGGTCAACCAATTGTTCCCCATCATCAGAAATACCAGAAACAACCATATTTAGATTGAGTGTAGTTATTTGCCCCAAAGAAAACCTACACCATAGCCTTCTTCTGACCTCAAATTCATTTGGACAGTCTTCCCAGTAATCCTCTAGTTTAGGAAGGTGTGAATGCCCTGTTCCAGAATCTAGGTTCTCTCTGACAAATCTTTTATTGTCAAATTAAGACCTAGCAGCGAAGGACTGAAAATTGAACCTTTTGAGGTTCACCTCCAAATTCAAGGCATCAAATTTTGAATGGCATGAATAATGCCCAAGTTCAATAGGAAAAGAAATACCACAACCCCTTTTTGATGGAAATTTCTTATCAACATGTGCCAGTTGCCTACATACCTCCATCAGCACGAAACGATCAAACAAATATCTAGGTAACTTTACAGGTTCACCATCAAATCCTCCAACTCTGATATAAGTGAACTCAAAAAATTAGATGAAGAAGCTACCATAGATACTAATCAGTTGCATTGCTTCACTGGACATTCTCTTACCCGGGTTCCCTGCCAATTCATAAGTCATTTTCCCAGTGAAGACATCATTAACCCTTTTGTAATTTTCATAGCAATTCTTTCTTTGCAACTGTGAATAGTACTCATAGACTTTACTATCTTCAGACAAGGGTGCATGGGGTAGGTCAAACCGATCTCTTGTAGATGCTAGACAATAGAATAGGTAAGAAGACATATAGAAATCTTTGTCACCCAGACAATTACTTAAACCTAATGTAGACAGTCAGCTATTATTTTTGCCCAATCCAAATATTGTTCCTCTTGAAGGATGACTTGTATGAAAAAGTACATCCAGTCCTCCCAATAATAGGCATGCTGGCTACCCTTTAGTCTGTGTAACAATACCACAATGTCCCTTACTTCTATTATAAAATGATCTCTGGTAAGTGGCCTGGGTAACCTTAAACCACCCTTCTGGAATTTCAGTAGCCAGTTCCTCGCTATCACACTTTTATAAGTCACTTTCTTTTCTGAGAAATACCCATAGGAGGAAGTAATGTCAAGGCTGGAATACGCCTCCTTAGGGGGAATCTTCATCACAGACATGAGAGTTTGTCTGTTGACATAAAATAACACATCCCCGTTTACATTTTTGACACATCTGGCCTAGGGGTCGTACCTTTTATACATTCTTGAACCAATTCTGGGCACAGTATAGCCTGAGGAAAAGTTACGGCCTCAACTAAGCCGCTTTCTACAATTTTCTTCATTGTAGGGGTTTGAACAGGGTTTGTAGTTCTTTCTTTAAATTCCTCTAAATCATATTGAACCAATGCAGTATCTCCAAATTCTGAGTGGGAATAAGTAAGGCCAGGACCATGTTCATCCCCCAAACACGTAGATTTCAAAGACATAGTTGGAGGTTTACAGTAAAACACTTGGAATTTTGAAAACAACAGAAATTCTAGAGATTCTTCTTTCCAACATAAGAACTAGGAATAGCATATGGGAAACATAACTCACCTTCAGGATATCTGAATTCACTACGAAAACTTGAATAAAAGGAGCCTTACTCTTCCGACGCTATCCTCTTCTGCGTTGCACAATATGTTTACTTGTTAAACTTGGCTTGTTCTTAGTTAATAATGGCACTAACCAGAATGAATAATTATTGCTCAGAACAAAACGTGCCAAAAATATCTGAAAAGACGTGAACTCTAATTTCTTCATTAATAGCAAGTAGTATTCACGCGCCATCATGAAGTATAATGATTATCCGTAGCCTCTGCTAAATTAGAGTTCTCGGTCTCATAATGAGTTTCTGACATAATTTCCTCCAACTTTCCCGGTAAGTTTGACTTAGAAAGCCATGGGAACAAACGGGACCAAACTCACCAAATCTTTGAACTATTGAACCATTGAACCTTTAGGATGTGGTTCAAACGTGCCAATCGGACCATATGGGTAAGCAAAGGATTGACTTACTGAAATAGGGACTCAACTCATGAACCGTTGAACTTGTAAAGACATGGTTCAATACGAAGGTTCAAAGACGCAAGTGTTATGTAGACCAACAAAAGTTGCACGGTTTTGGTAAAGGCTTTTGACTATGAAACAGTGAACTGTTGAACCTTGAACCAACGAACCTTGAACCTTGAACCCCGCTATAGAGTACGAGTGGAAGGTTCAAGTTCAATAATTACACAAGGTAACTAAGTGACCCGACTTATAAGAAGGCAGTGAGTGTTGCACTTTAAGACCGTTGAACCTTGAACCTTGAACCCCGCTATAGAGTACGAGCGAAAGGTTCAAGTTCAACCTAAAAGTTCAAAGACGCATAAGACATAGAAAACGACAGTTTGCTTTATGAGACACTTTCAACATGTTGAACCATTTGAACTTTGAACTTTGAGAATGGTTCGGGTTCAAAGGTTCAAACCTTAAGTAACTTTGTCTATAAAGACAACACGCGGATAAAAATTGAAGGACCAAGAGTCGATTTACAAATCAAAGGCATGACCAAAAATATAACACAGTAAACCAGCTCTTTTTCAAGAAATATTACCAATGAATGAATAAAAAAGGGCGACTCAAAAGGTAACATTGGCTCTGATTAGGGACTGCATTTTATGGCAAAATGTAGAGAAGTCAGAAGCTCTGGTTTCGTAGAAAAAGGAAAATAGAGAAGAAAGGAAACAGAATAGGGCAAAAAAAAAAATGGGAAAGGAAAACACAAAACCAAACAAAAAGGGAAGACTATGTACAAAACAGGGGACCCTGTTTACAGACGATACATCTTGAGATCCTGTCCATTAAAGGACAGGGGTAAAACAGTTCCATCAGGATATTCCAATTTAAAAGAATTTGGACCCAATACCTGGTGAATCTTGAAAGGTCCTTTCCAAAGAGAGTCAAATTTACTATGTGCACCCTTTGGTTCTCTTCTTCTATCCCACAGTAATATTTCATGTCCTTCCATAAATTTCCTGGGTCTTGTTTTCCTCTCAAAAAATTTTTTAACTCTGGCTTGATGTAGAGTAATTCGATCAACCAACTCATTTCTCTCTTCTTCAATCTTAGTTAAATACATAATCCTCTTCTCCGGGGAATCTTGGAAATACTGATCTTCAATTACACTTTGCAGCTTGGTTGTAGATAGCTCCAGAGGTAAAGATAATTGGGCACCTATCCCATAAACTAATTCAAAAGGTGCCATCCCAATTGCTCTTTTTAGAGTTATTCTGTCAGCCCAGAGTGCTTCATACAACCTCTTATGCCAATCTCTAGGGTTGTCATTCACCAATTTCTTCATGATAGCAATCAGGTTTTTGTTATTGGACTCAGCCTGTCCATTCCCTTGGGGATAGTAATCTGATGAATGGGAGAGGGAAATACTATGTTCATAACAGAAAGAAATCATTTCAACTGAAGAGAAAATGGTAACATTGTCTGCTATAATCTTCTAGGACACACCAAATCGTACCAAAATGTTCTCCTTGAGAAAATTACAAACCACCTCGGAAGTTGTCCTTTTTACAGGAGCTGCCTCAACCCATTTTGTGAAATAATCTGTTGCTGTTAAGATGTGAGTATGCCCTACACTTGAGGGGGGTGAGATAGGCCCAATAAAATCCAATCCCCATTGTTTAAAGGGTTCTTCAACAACAACAGGCCTCAAAGGTAGAGCTGCAAGTTGTGGCCTCCCTGAGAACATTTTACATTTTTCACAATTGGCCACCCATCTATATGCATCCTTAAACATCCCTAGCCAGTAGTAACAATTTCTGAGAATCTTGAAAGTTGTAACTGAAGAAGAAAAATGTCCACCACAAGCTTCATTATGGAAAACTTCCAAGAGTTTATCTTGCTGCTCTTTATCTACACACCTCAGGAAAGTTCCATCTAATCCTTTCTTGTAAAGGACATCCCCCCAAATAACATATTTCGTAGCTTTTAGCTTCAGGTTCCTTTTTTCTTTAGGAGTTAAGTGATTAGGGCAATCCCCATATGTAAGATAATGTGCTACATCCAGAAAACATGGGTCCTGCAAGCTTACTAATAAGACTGTGGGAAGTCCTTCTCCTTCTCCTTCTTTGTTCTCTGCAATCAACTTACATAAGCCTTGACCCCTAATCAGCTTAGTAGGCTTAACTTCAAGGTCATATTCCTGAATTTTAGTAACCCACGTTGCTCTATTGTTAATCCTACTTCTTGCTGAGTCAAGATACTTTTCACAGCTGAATTTGGAACAAATACAACTGAATGGGAATGAAGTATATAATACCTGAACTGCTTAACAGCTTTAACCACTACGAAAGCTTGTTTTTCAACCAAAGAGTATTTCAGCTCATGCTTTTAAGAGGAATGCTCATAAAAGCTATGGGAACCTCTTCATCCAATTCATTCTTCTGTAACAAAATACCTGACATGGTGTGTTCCGAAGCATAACAGTAAATAATAAAATCCTTTTGAAAATTAGGATTTACCAAAGTGGGAGTGTTTGCAATTGCTTCCTTGATGTCCTCAAATGCCTTCTTAGCAACTTCATTCCACCTGAATGGTTGTTTCTCACTCATCATTCCAATAATGTGTTTTGTAATCTCAGCAAAGTCAGGAATGAACCTTCTGAGAAAATTGATTTGACCAAAGAAGGACTTGACTCCAGTCCTATTTGAAGGGAGACTAAGCTGTTGAATTACCTTGACCCTCTCTAGATCAATTCTGATTCTGTCTTTTGAGACTAGGTGTCCCAACAATTTTCCCTCAGTCACACAGAAAATTGACTTCTTGGGATTGAGTGAGATGCCATGGCTTCGACACCTTTGTAAGATAGACTCTAGATCTCTCAAGTGATCTTCTCTATTCTTGGAAAAAATAGTCAAATCATCAAGGTAAATAATAATAATCCTATTCTTCAGGTCTCTAAAAGATGACTCCATTGCCCGCTGAAAAGTTGCTCCCGCATTAATCAAGCCAAAGGGCATTCAATTATAGGCAAAAGTTCTTCGAGGTGTGGTGAAAGCGGTCTTATGTTGATCTTCTGCAGCCACACCTATCTGATTGTAACCTGAGAAACCATCCAGCATAGACATCATTTCAGACCCAGCAACTGTCTGCAAGATGTGGTCCATCACTGGTAATGGGTAGTTATCTTTCAGGATGGCTTGATTTAAGTTCCTAAAGTCAACACAGATCCTTATTTCTCCATTCTTCTTTCATACTAGAACAATATTTGCCACCCAAGTGGAGTGATGGATCAGATAGATAATTCTAGCTTTCAACATCTTATCAATCTCCTTAAAAATGGCTTCAGCAACTTTCAGGTTATAATTCCTCAGCCTTTGCCTGAATGGAGCTACATTTGGTTTCAAAGGAATATGATGTTGAAACTGTCCATGTCTAAAATTTTTGAGATCATCATAGCACCAGGCGAAAACATCCTTATATTTGATTAGCAATTTGATCAATTTATTTTTCTCCTCCGAAGAGCAGCACTTACCAATAGATACCCATTTAGGATTAGCTTCATCCCCAATATTTATCTTCTCATAATCTTCTGCTTTATTAGTAATACAGAGAGATTTGCCTTTAACGTATTCATCTCTTCGAGAAAATAGATGTTCTAAAGAGACCAGCCCTTTAGGGATTTTGTTTCCCTTTAACTAAATCATGTCCTCTCTTGGATTAATCCCAAGGTCAGGGCTAAATTCTTTACATTCTGTTTCGAAACCTTCAAAATAGGTCCCCAGGAACATTTCAGCATTTTCTAAAAACTTTCTGATCTAATTATCACTTTCAAAAACTTGCTAGCTCTTAGCATTGTCAGGGACATTAGGACGATATATCATTTCTATTCTATAAGAATCTTTTTTGAAATCCGGATGTGGCAAAAGGAGAGAAGCTGATACTGCTAAAGAATCTGCTCGGGACTTTTGATCTCTGGGAATTGTTTCAATAGAGAAGGCATCAAAATATTCAATCTCATCCCATACCCTATTTCTATAATGCCTTAGTCTCTCATTCTTAATAGAAAATATCCCCCTTACCTATTTCACAATTAGTTCAGCATCACCCTTCACCTTAAGTACCTTCACACCCTTTCCTTTAGCTTCGAATAATCCAAGCAGTAAAGCTTCATATTCTATAGTGTTATTGGTATTTTTGAACTCTAGCTTAAAAGAATAAGAAAAAATTTCACCTTCAGGTGAGATCAACACAACTCCAGCCCCTGAACCAGCGGTAGCACAACTGCCATCAAATTCCATAACCCATAAATCATCGGAACGTACAGACCTTTGCATTAATTCTTCTTTTGGTTCTACCTCGCAGCTCTGTTTAGAGGAGAGAAAATAGTTGCCAAATTCACATTCCTCAAACAAAATCTGTGCCTTGGGATCATCAGAGGGATAAACAGTGAACTTGCACTTGTGCTCAGGTTCCAGCTTCACTTTCTGCTTCCCCACTAGGATTGTGGCCTCTGACCAATCCAATTTGATTTGTTCACCCAAATCCTTGCAAAATGTCCTACTCAAAAGCATTCCATAACTGGTAGGAATATCTGCTACCAAAATAGTCAATTTCACCCTTTTGTCAGGGTAAGCTGCAAGAGCAACTCGTGCATCTTTAATCTGCCCAAGCAAGGAAACCTATTTTCCATCCATAGAATAACATCTACCAAATGTTTTTGTGAGTGATAACCCTAGGGCTTTAGCCACAGAGGAAGGCATAATGTTATCAGAGGCTCCTGAATCTATAATGCAATTACTAAGTTTATGACCACTGATAAACAGAGACACATAGAAAGGATTGGGTTTCAAATCAGTATAAGGAGCATTGATTGATGAATTGGGAGTTGTTTTAGGAGTAGACGAGGATGACTCAGATGAGGAAGCAAATAGTCTGGCAATGGGAGATTCGGTATCAACCTCTAATTGATTCTCAAATTTAGTTTGTGAAGGACTACCCTTAACATGTTTGACTAATTTGTCAAGTTCAGTGGGTTTCAACTTGAGATACTCAATAGGAGAAATTTGAATTTTTGCAGACTTACAGAAATCTACGATATCAAAAGAAGCATCTAGATCATTTCTATGTAGCAATCTATTTTCCCGAGCCTTCAAATTAGCATCATGGGTTCTAGTTAAAGGCTCCTTACCTTTGCTAGGTACTTCTTGAGTATTAGAGGATCTCATATTCCTCTGACTCCTAGTGAGCACAGCGCATGAAAGATCTCCAAGGGTTACCAATATTTCACCTCCCCTTTCTGAATCGGACTCGTACTCTAGGAAATGTATTTCAGAGCCACCAGTTTCCTCAAAGTTCCTTTCTTCTTCTATGGCTTCCCCTAGCATATCTTGAGTAGCAATCATCTGAGTGTACCTGAGCATTTCTGGGCAAGAATTTCCATCATGGTCGGTAGTCAAGTGAAAAATACACATGTTTCCCCTCCCAGGAGGAGCTTCAATAGTCAGTCTTGGCTGAGCTGATGTCAGGGGTAAAGCTCTACCAGTATTTGCTTGTTGATTCAAATTCCTTCTACTTATATCTTGATACGGTTGCTGGGTAGTTGCCTCTTCAAGGCAATCATATCATTAACCAACCTTTGCACTACAGGGTCTGTAGATGATGAGGGCTAGGCATTTGGCACCTGAACCTCTCTCTTCCATTTACCGGCCATAATGAGATCATCCTCCAATTTGACTACTAAGGTTTGTGCAGCTGGTAAATCAGCAATTACACCTCTCCTGAGATGGAAGCTAATATCAGGAGGCATAGAATTAATAAAGAAACATTTTTTATTTTCGCTAGACGGTCTTTTAGTAGCAGGGATTTTATTCACAATTCTATTAAATTTAGCCACGAACTCCCTCATAGGTTCATGAATCTCTTTCTTAAGCTGAGTCAGCTGTGCAAGGAGGAAATGTTCATCTTCTACACTTTTGAACCTATTTTCAAAAACAGTCTTCATTTCATTCCAATTTGTAATTGAGGAATCAGTCAGGTGGTAGAACCATTGTGCCGCAGTGTCAGTCAAAGTCTGCACAAAGAGCCTTATGGTGACATCTTGGTGTTGTACACCTAAGACACTACATGCTGCTGCAAAAGCACACAAATGTTCTTCTGGTGAGTGTTTGCCGTCTCCATTAAATCTAGGCAAATTTTCTCTTGCATTTTTAGGTAATGGGTTTAGGTTAGCCCCTAGGTTCAGAGGACCTATGGCAGCTCCCCAAGGTTGAGCCATGGGTAGAAAATTTATAGCTAAGGGGATAACGGTGCCTGAAAGAATTAAATCTTGACAGACAGGGGAAGTAGAAGATTTAGGGGGACTAGGGGGTCTACTCCTAGCTCTTCTTGCATGAGTAAGGATATAAGGAAAATTAAGATTTTACAGTGCTTGAAAGGTAGGGTCCTCAACTCCCTCTCTTCTGGAAGACCTGGTATACGGTCTAGAATCCAGCTTAAAATATTGAAACTGGATAGGCAGTTATTGATTTCTTTGTGCTTCTTGATTTCTTTGTGCTTCAAGGGCTTGGTTTCTTGCTACGTTTCGTGCCTGCCTTCTTCTCTGCCTGAGTAACAGCAATCTCAGGTTATCGGCCAATTCCTCTTCTTTTTCTAATACTTTGCTTGCTCTTCTGTAATCTTCACTATTCTGACGAGTACGCCAAGCAAGGGTATTCAACTGGCCAATAATGTCTTCCTGCTCGTCTTGAAATCCAAAATTGGGTTGGAGAACAGGAATTATGTTTTCATGTGGAAGCACCATTGTTGCTTCATATTCAGATGACCAATCTTTAATTAATGATTTTGTCTTGATTTCCCCAGTAGAGTCGCCAAAAACTGTTGGTTAATAGATTTGTCCTTATTCTGAAAATAATTTATTCTGACTCTATACCCCTCTTTTGAAGAACAAATGAGTTAAGCAACAAATGGGTGAACCTTTTAAATTAGTTCCCCTCTGAATTTAGGTACAGCTCCCTTAAGATTTTCAATGAATTTAATCTATTCTACTATCCACATGCATTTTAAACCAGAAAATGCTTAAGGCAAACTAACATTCATACATAACCATGTTATGAATGCGATAGATTTATACAGTATTAATGAGCAATAGAATGCACAGATCCTATTTTTTTGATACATTCAGATATATGAATACATTCACACGAACTTGCTGAACCAATAAATAATAAAACACATATGACAAGCTATCCAAATAAAGAACAATTACCAGATGAAAGGAGATTTCACACAGATAAACAGTAACTATTTCTTTTTCTCATTCACAGATGAACATTACTCAGACAATCATCGCATAATGTAAAACTATAAAACAGTTTAGCAAGAAAATTTCCTCCTTCTTTTCTTTCCTAAACTTCTATATCTCCATCCAAGATTTTTAAAAAACCTATAAATACCAATGTCTTAATCATGTCCATGAGTAAATCAAACCCAGAGTTAACATAACTCTGACCCGTACGGGATTTAGTTTTTAACAACTGATTTTTAAAAATCAAGATTACTGAAAATAACATAATAGAGGAAGTGGAATAAAGAAATCAGGCCAATGAATTCATGACTAGGATTATGGGTTTGTATCTTTGGATTTGTTGTCGGCGGCCTGGGAAGCACGTTGGGTCTTCCATTCCTAAAAAGCAGCAACGAACTCTTGAATCTTCGGGAAGTTGGGAATGCCTATATGCTTCATTCTTGATTTCCAAACCTCCTTTTACCTTCGCATTTTATCAAATTTTTGTTTGTATTTTGGAAGTGCATCGATGCAGAGGTAAAGTAGTGATTCAACTTTAGAAATTCTAGAGAAGTCCTCAATTAAAACATTGTCATTTTCCCTGATGAAGCTGATTTTTTCTTTGAAAGATCAGACCATTGCATCGACGTCTTCCACTGGCTTTCCATCATCCTTAATGTATTTAATATGAATACATTGCAAGTCATGTTGTAACGATTGAGTAAATTCTATTATTTCCTTAATTAACTTTGAAAGTTCAAACTGACCTTGCCGAGATATGGAGTTCCTCCATTCAATATTCCTTTTGTTCACATACAACAAATCCTCATCCAAACCAGTCATGCTTTTCTCTGTCAAAAAGTTAGCCAGCCCATATTTTTGAACTTCATCTATTTGATTTATCACATTCATCCACTTACCTTCGTCTTTCATCCAGATAGCAACTTGTGCTTTAAAATCCTCGATTGTGGTAGCAGTCAGGTCGTATATGCTCTTGAGCTCATGAATGTACTCAGTCCCTTTTTGTTCAATGTTATTCAACCAACCATGAAACATTTTTGTCACCATTTTGCTCCTATGAACCCGGTCTAACATCCTTTGATTGACAGGTGATGTTGGGTCAAAAGACAGGGGAAGCTGTGAAATCGGCTGTGGGTTAGGATTGTTAATAGCTTCAATGTACTCTGCCATTAAGCGTAGAGTTTGTTTCAACTCCCTCTTGTGCTTTTCATCCTTCATTGTTTGACTGACCATCCTTTTAGTAGAAGCTTCAAGGTGGTGGACATCTGCAGCTCTGGAGGCAATGCCGAGATCCACTCTCTCCACAGTGAAATCATGCACTGTTGGGTTCTGCACCTCTTCTTCAGTCACTGGCTTAGCAATTTAAGCACTCCAATTACCAGTGTTTGGGTCAATATCTATTTTGGATGTCGTCTTGAGTCTCTTGGACTTGGGGGTTTTCCCCAAACATTTACTTACCATGTCCTCTAAAGGGACAACAAAAGGAATCACCTTTTTCTTATCAGAGATAGAGCTCTCTAGCCACTTTGGTGCAGGGGCTGAGGTTGTCTTTTCAGTGTTCACTGCATCAGTGGATACATTTGAAACCATTAATCTTTTAGGGCTCTCTAGAATGGTCCCTAACTGTGACCCAGTGTCAATCTCCTCTGTTCTCTGTGGGCTCAACTCCTTATCACCCATAGGTTCTTCTGGTTCTTCCTCTGAATTTAAATCAACAATAATTGTCTCAAAGACCTATTTCTTTCTTTTCCCTTTAGCTCTTAACCTGGTAACACGAGATGGCAGAATATTTGTGAGGACACTTTTAGATCTCTTAGTGGTAGGGCTTCTCTTAGTTGATGGCTTGGAAGCACCTGCACCACAGATAGCAATAGGTTGATTAGAAGAGTCTATGGGAGGTGATGATTCAACCATTGAAGAGAATTGTTGAACATTTTTATCCTGCAGCCCTTCCTGTCTCTTTTCTCTTAACCATTTTTTAGTTCTTCTTATTACTGGAAGAGTTTTAAATTCAATTCTGTCTTCTTCCTTTTTGCTCCAGTCCACCTCTGGAATGGGTAAGTGTTCTACTCTTTCAAATTGTGGGTCAACCAATTGTTCCCCATCATCAGAAATACTAGAAATATCCATATTTAGATTGAGTGTAATTATTTGCTCCAAAGAAAACCTACACCACAGCCTTCTTCTGACCTCAAATTCATCTAGACAGTCTTCCCAATAATCCTCCAGTTTAGGAAGGTGTGAATACCCTATTCTAGAATCTAGGTTCTCTCTGACAAATCTTTTACTGTCAAATTGAGACCTGGTAGCGAAGGACTTAAAATTGAACCTTTTGAGGTTCACCTCCAAATTCAAGGCATCAGATTTTGAATGGCATGAATAATGCCCAAGTTCAATAGGAAAAGAAATACAACAACCCCTTTTTGATGGAAATTTCTTATCAACATGTGCCAGTTGCCTACATACCTCCATCAGCATGAAACGATCAAACACATATCTAGGTAACTTTACAGGTTCACCATCAAATCCTCCAACTCTGATATAAGTGAACTCAGAAAATTGGATGAAGAAGCTACCATAGATACTGATCAGTTGCATTGCTTCACTAGACATTCTCTTACCCGGGTTCCCTACCAATTCATAAGTCATTTTCCTAGTGAAGACATCATTAGCCCTTTTGTAATTTTCATAGCAATTCTTTCTTTGCAACTGTGAAGAATACTCATAGACTTTACTATCTTCAGACAAGGGTGCATGGGGTAGGTCAAACCAATCTCTTGTAGATGCTAGACAATAGAATAGGTAAGAAGACATATAGAAATCTTTGTCACCCAGACAATTACTTAAACCCTAATGTAGACAGTCAGCTATTATTTCGGCCCAATCCAAATATTGTTCCTCTTGAAGGATGACTTGTATGAAAAAGTACATCTAGTCCTCCCAATAATAGGCATGCTAGCTGCCCTTCAGTCTGTGTAACAATACCATAATGTCCCTTACTTCTATTATAAAATGATCTCTGGTACGTGGCCTGGGTAACCTTGAACCACCCTTCTGGAATTTCAGCAGCTAGTTCCTCGCTATCACACTTTTATAAGTCACTTTCTTTTCTAAGAAATACATAGGAGGAAGTAATGTCAAGGCTGGAATACACCTCCTTAGGGGGAATCTTCATCACAGACATGAGGGTTTGTCTGTTGACATAAAATAACACATCCCCGTTTACATTTCTGACACATCTGGCTTGGGGGTCATACCTGTTTATACATTCTTGAACCAATTCTGGGCACAATATAGCCTGAGGAAAAGCTGCGGCCTCAACTAAGCTGCTTTCTACAATTTTCTTCATTGTAGGGGTTTGAACAGGGTTTCTAGTTCTTTCTTTAAATTCCTCTAAATCATATTGAACCAGTGCAGTATCTCCAAATTCTGAGTGGGAATAAGTAAGGCCAGGACCATGTTCATCCCCCAAACACATAGATTTCAAAGACATAGTTGGAGGTTTACAGTAAAACACTTGGAATTTTGAAAACAACAGAAATTCCAGAGATTCTTCTTTCCAGCATAAGAACTAGGAATAGCATATGGGAAACAGAACTCACCTTCAAGATATCTGAATTCATTGCGAAAACTTGAATAAAAGGAGCCTTACTCTTCCGGCGCTATCCTCTTTCGCATTGCACAGTATGTTTACTTGTTAAACTTGGCTTGTTCTTAGTTAATAATGGCACTAACCAGAATGAATAATTATTGCTTGGAACAAAACATGCCAAAAATATCTGAAAAGATGTGAACTCTGATTTCTTGATTAATAGCAAGTAGTATTCACGCGCCATCATGAAGTATAATGATTATCCTAGCCTCCGCTAAATTAGAGTTCTCGGTCTCATAATGAGTTTCTGACATAATTTCCTCCAACTTTCCCGCTAAGTTTGACTTAGAAAGCCACGGGAACAAACGGGACCAAACTCACCAAATCTTTGAACTATTGAACCATTGAACCTTTAAGACGTGGTTCAATGCATTGGTTCAATATAGTGGTTCAAATGTGCCAATCGGACCATATGGGTAAGCGAAGGATTGACTTAGTTAAATAGGGACTCAACTCATGAACCGTTGAACTTGTAAAGACATGGTTCAATACGAAGGTTCAACGACGCAAGTGTTATGTAGACCAACAAAAGTTACGTGGTTTTGGTAAAGGCTTTTGACTATGAAACAGTGAACTGTTGAACCTTGAACCAACGAACCTTGAACCTTGAACCCCGCTATAGAGTACGAGCAGAAGGTTCAAGTTCAATAATTACACAAGGTAACTAAGTGACCTAACTTATAAGAAGGTAGTGAGTGTTGCACTTTAAGACCATTGAACCTTGAACCTTGAACTCCGCAATAGAGTACGAGTAGAAGGTTCAATTTCAACCCGAAAGTTCAAAGACGCATAAGACATAGAAAATGACAATTTGCTTTATGAGACACTTTCGACATGTTGAACCATTTGAACTTTGAACTTTGAGAATGGTTTGGGTTCAAAGGTTCAAACCTTAAGTAACTTTGTCTATAAAGACAACATGCGGATAAAAATTGAAGGACCAAGAGTCGATTTACAAAACAAAGGCATGACCAAAAATATAACATAGTAAACCGGCTCTTTTTCAGGAAATATTACCAATGAATGAATAAATAAGGGTGACTCAAAAGGTAACAATGACTTTCTATGTAGATTGATTTTAAATGAAAAACACCTGTGTGTGTATTGTTTCTGATTGTCTCATGTATGTCATTTGTTTTCCTTTCAAACAAGGTTGTCAAGGGCTTCCAAGTTTTTTAGTATATGCATACTGTGTGTCTAATTTATTGCGTCTACTCAAGGAGTGGTTAAATAGGCTTTTGATTAGATACAAAGGAAAATAGATTGCATCATAGGATCTTTTAAGTATGGTCATAAGTAATACTCTTTCTTGGACATGTTGCTGTTAGGCAGTAGTGTTCTTCTCAGGTCCTTTGGATATGAATTAGTGTTGTCATGGGGAGACATTTACATTATTAGATATGACTCTGCTGCCCAGATAAGGCACTGGTTTGGGAATCTGTCTGTTCAATGGGTCTAGGAAAGTCCCATAACTCCAAACATCATTTCAAACCATTTCATCCTTCCACTTGTTAGTTGTAGGATTAGGAGTAGGAAACCCCTGCATGCTCTCATACCTAACCAGACATTATGTCCAAGAATGTTGTCAATCTTGTGATTTGTTACACAAATCTTGGTCCTTACATGAGAGTATTCTGCCTGTTGCTGTCAAGTTATATCTTTCTGTCATTAAGCTAGTCAAGGTTATATTTTTATTAAATAGGGACACCCCCCTTGGTGCGGCAGAACCAGAAGTGAAGGGGAGGAGCTTACGCAATCTCCTATATTTAGTTGGCTGAATCTGCCTGTGCATTAGAATTGGCAAACCCTAATGCTGATTCAGAAGAAAAACCAACAAAACCCTACACCCCTATTGCAGAGAAGTTGGCATGCTCTTATTGCAGACATTCCCTACATGGCCAGATAGGTACTTGGAAGGCACCTTCATGCCCATTCCCTAGGGACATAGTCGTGTGATTATACACAAGTTTTTCATCAACCATGGTCACTGCTCTAAAGACTGCTAGAAATCTTCCATTTAAATATGTGGTCACCATCTCCATTTCCACATTATTTTTATACGTCATCAACTATCTCAAGGTGCATATTCAACCTTTATGAGGCTTCTATAGGCCCAACAATGGCCCTCTCCACCTTCTCTGGCCACTTTGGTGATTTTTTGCAGGCCTTCAATGCCCAAATTTGGGCTCTCTGTAGTCTTCAAGTAGTTACTGGCCATTTAAAGGCCATTTTTCAAGACATCTTCTAGCCTCTCTGGCATTGTTTGATGTTTTGGAAAGGTGAGAGGTAGAGGTGGGCATAGATGCCTCCTCTGTGCTATTCGGCAGAGACCAACCCTACAAAGGTAGGCCCTCTAAGGCTAGACCTGCACATCTTCTACAGGCAGCATGGATTGAAAGATTCATGCAGGGCTTTGAACCCATGGATTGACACCCATAGGTAAGGATTTAAACTGTGGTTTGATGCCTTTATGCAAGGGTCTAACCCTATTCTTTCCCACACCTTAGCATATCGACTCTTGTTCATAGTTTTGGCTTCCATTGCCAAACTCAGTCGCCCCTAGTCACACTTTCTCTATTTTGGGCATTTTACCCTTTTTTTTTTACCATTACATACATTCTCTAATTCTTGGGCTTCATAATTTTTTTTTTAATTTCGCAAAGCATAAATATTTATGCTTTTCTTATGTTTTATAAATGGCAAATTTTGTTATTGTCTAAAAAAATTAAGGCAATATAAAATACAAAATTAGGGGGGTAATTTACGCAAGAGAATTTGGAGGTTCTTTTAAAATGGTTATCAAGTCATTCTAGTAAATATGGCATGATTTTAATTGTCCTACTTAGACCTATCACACTACATGATAAAGTGCAAGACTTTGAGGGTACATTTGAAATTAGGGGCAAATTTAAGGTTCTTTTAAAAGTTGTTAGTGCTAAATCAAGTTATTCTTGTAAATAGGTTAAGTATTGGGGTACAATTTTAATTGTCCTACTTAGTATGTCAATTTAGTTTTACAAAGGTTTAACATGTAGGATTGTAGACGATTATTTGTTCATTTTCTAGTTTGAATGAAGTTATCTACTTCACAATGTCCAACATTCCCATCAGATATTGAACACATGAGCAAAGTGCCTTACCAGAGTCTAGTTAGAAGTTTGATGTATGCTATGGTCAATACTAGACAAGACATAGCCCAAGCAATGGGAGTTCTTTTTAGATATACGTCTACTCCTGGTAGAATTCATTGGGATGTAGTTAAAAGAGTCTTTAGACATTTGTGGGGTACCTTAGAGTATTCATTGTGTTATCATGGTAATTTGATAGGAGACATGCATTCCCTTGATATTAATGGTTATGTGGATTCAGACTAGGTAGGTGATGTTGGTAGAAAATGATCCACCGGTGCTTATGTATTTACTTTATTTGGTGGTGCAATTAGTTGGATGAGTAAGTGATAGGTTGTGGTTGTGTTTTCCACTACTGAAGCTAAGTATATGGCAACAACTCATTCTTGTAAAAAATTCATTTGGCTTAAGAGGTTGTGTTCAAATATTAAAATAAAACAAGGTGCATTGATTGTTTATTGTGATAGTTAGAGTGTGATCTGCCTAGCTAAGAACATGACATTTCATGCCAGAACCAAGTACATTGATGTACAAGATCATTTTGTTAGAGATATGGTTGATGATGACAAGTTGAAGTTAGTTAAGGTAGAGACTTTGATGAATTTTGTAGATTCATTAACTAAACTTATGAACACACAGAAGTTCAAATGGCATTGATACTCCCTTTATTCTTGCAAGGTGTTCAACAAGTGGGAGAATGTTAGGGAAGGTGTCTCAACATTGGAACTACAAAAGGTTTCTATTCTTCCAAGCTTTGGTCTTTTATAATATCCTTTATCTTGATGAATAGTTTAGAACTTTCAAAGTTTCCAAATGGGGGCTAAAATGGTAGGGATTACTAATTTTAGTAACTCTATATTTGAGAATAGATGGACCCAAATGTTTACCAAAAGGTATGGAACTACTAAGTAAACACCTTGGGTGAGTTTCAATGCAAGATCCTGCCTAGATTGTAAGATATTAAAGTTTTCATTTTTTGAAAACCCTGGAAAAGGTTTTGAACTTGACTTTGATGCACTTAGGGGTCCCTAAATTCCTAAAAGTTGTTATAATCAACGAAGTGGTTTATAGAGTGATAGATTTCTTCATGAGCTTTCTAATGTGTCAAAAGGTTCATCAATCGAACACTCAAATCAAAAGTTATGGCCTTCGAAAGTTGGACCTGATATTTTGGGAAATGTGAAAATGTGTTGGACACTTAAAAGAGCTATAAAAGAAAGAGTTACACATGTTGGTGTCTGATTTGGCACATTATAAGGCATCTTTGATTTTAGATAATTTGGGTGGTTTTGGCTCATGGTTTTGTAATTACCATTGACAGTTTACTATATTGTATCTCCTATATATCAGGAGCTTGAGATGGAGGTTTTGTGTAAGAGTCTTATAGATGTTGAGCTGCCTCTAGATATCTAGTTGGTTATACTCATATGAAAGCTTGCTCTGTAAGTATATTGTAATCTTCTTGATTCCTGAATAATATATTGGGCAGCTTTGGAGTGTGGAGTTTTTGTCTCAAAAGGGTTTTCCCACTTAATCAATGTGTTGTGGTATGATTTCTTTTTATTTTTATTTTTGTAACTATTGTAAAGATTTGAAAAGTTCTACATATCCCTCCCCTCAAGATTCATGTTGGAAGTTGTTCCCCTACTTTATCTTCCTTACAAAAAGCAATAACAAAGAAGTATTGATTGGACATAGTTATGTGAGCTTGTCTTTGTGGAAATGGTTTCCTAAAATTATCGTGTCATACCACAATAATGGGTTACACTTTTTGGCCAAACTTGACATTGAAATCAATATTTTGAACTAAATCTTCAATTTCTAACACCAATAGCTGCTAAACCATTAGGAATTTGAAGATGATACGAACTAGCAATTTGTAAGATTTTGTCTGTAGCTTCTAAATATATTTTCTTAAAAAAATTTAGAGTTAAATTGTAAATTTTTTTGTGTCTCCTTTGATAACTAGTTTTTAATAGTAAACAACATGCTTTTAAAGTGATGTGTATTCTGTCACACATAACTTTTTTTCTACAAAGGATAAATTTTGACTGTTTTGAATTTAGATTGGTAACATCAATATCTAGAGGATGCATTTCGTTTCATAATGTTTTGTTGAATATTTTTTTTAATTAAGTTTTGAAGTCAAACCAACTATAATCTAGACATAGGTGTATTATGTCCAACATAACATTTTTTGTATGTATCAGAATTTTTTTTTTTGTTTGAATAAGGACATCAATACCTAGAGGACATGTATTTTTTAGAATCTTTTTCTCTATTTTCTTGTTTTTCCCTGTGTGAAACAAAGATATTGATGTTCATTGAAAAACCTACATTCACAAGAAATAAAAAATACATATATTATTTAAATTAAATATATTTAAAATTATACTTTTTGGGAACCTTATAATAAGGACTACATACTTGTAAAACATAAATTTCAAATGAATTCATTTGATCCCCCAAAAGGTAAATGAAAAGTGGTTTTTAATCAGCATTTTGATAGGTGTAGGGGAGACTTTATTATAGGTATGGTTTAAAACTAGTGGGGTTCTATCAGAGGGGGTTTGAATCTAATGGCGTATGATCAAATCATCTTCAATTAAAATCCTTTAAATGGAACCTTTCAAGGCTTAAATCATTATATTTTCTAAAAATATGTGATTTCAGCAAAAATCACAATGTCCCAGAAAGTGTAACCCATTATTGTGGCAACACCCTATCATTCTTATCTTTTGAAAGTATGCTTGACTTTAGGTTCTCCTTTTTGCTGATTTCACCTTTGACAGGACTTTTAAGGACATTAACAAACTATTTCAGCTTTTCTTCATTAGATTTTTTTCATGATTGAGTTTCTTTAGAATATCGTCCTTATTCATAGCCAATACCTCTCCTATCGAACATAGGCTTTTGAGAGTTGATGATGTTATGAAAAATTTTCAAACTCTTCTCATTCTTCAAGTTGCTGTTTACTTTAGCCATAATTTTTTCTAACCACTTTCATATGGAAAAAATATTTGATTCCAACATTTTGCAATTTTCATCCTTTTCATTCAATTGGTTTCACACCTCTTTCTCAATCCTTTTTTCTTCTCCAGTTTGAACCTTTAGATCTACTATCATCTTTTCTGCTTCTTCAAGGGTTTGAGATGTTTTCACCTTAGAATCATTATCTTCTTGAAGCTACAATTTTAGTCTCAAG
Organism: Cunninghamia lanceolata; assembly: GCA_027924645.1. Lineage (NCBI taxonomy): Eukaryota > Viridiplantae > Streptophyta > Pinopsida > Cupressales > Cupressaceae > Cunninghamia > Cunninghamia lanceolata. The sequence goes on along the minus strand of BSBN01000388.1, from coordinate 10,414,937 downwards.
TTTCTTCTTTGAAGCTTTTCAATCTCATTATACGAAAAAAGGATTTCCTTCTCAAGATCCACTTCTTCATTATCTTCATCCTTCTTAGCTTTTGAATATTTTCTTTCTCCCTTTTGGTTTTCATTTTTAGGAGCATTATTCTTTGCTTGTATCTCCATAAAAAGTATTTTGTCTCTATCAATATCAGAAAATTCTTCATCACTTTCCTCTGATGAACTGTTATTTTCCTCAGAATAAAGACTCTTCTTGTAATTCTAGAAGTTCTTCATTTCATAACCCTTCCTATATTGTTGATATCCTCTTCCTTTCTTCATGTTGTAGTCCTCTTCATCTTCATTGTTTTCATTTTTTCCCTATGGACACTTACAAGCAAAATTACATATTCTACCATAATTAAAACATTTTAATGGTAACTGACCTTGGTACTTACCAGATCCTTTCTTTAGCTTCCACATGAAGTGGGCTTCTTCTTCATCTATTTCATTGTTTGAACTATCATTTGGTTCATGCTCTTTATTCTTTCCTTGATGCTTTGAAGGTTGCCTCCTGTTTAGAATGTTTATCCATGGTTCTCATTTTAGAGGTAGTAAGAATCCCATGCAACTCATCCTTTGTCATTTTATCCAAATCTTTCATTTCTTGAATTATCAAATCCTTGGGATCAGATCTTAGTGGTAAGGATCTTAATAGTTTTTGCATGATCATGGCCTCTTAAATTATTTCTCTAAGACCTCTTATAGCATTCACTATCTCATTGACTCAAAGCAAATAAGAAGCTATTTTTTCTTCTTCTTTCATTTTGAGGCTTTCAAGCTATCCCCTATGGGTTTGAAGATTTGCCTTCTTTACTTTATCATCTCCCTCATAAATATTCTTTATCTTATCCCACATCTCTTTGGAAGATTTGCAACACATTACTTTTACAGACTCCGAGTTGGACAAACCACATAAAATAGCATTCTAAGCTTTGGTGTTATTATCACTTACCCTCTTTTCAACTTGATCCAAAGGTTGGCTTTCTAAAGCAGTATAACTATTCTCAACAGATTGCCAAATATCAAACCCTAGAGTAGTTAAATAAGTTTCCATCCATATGCTCCAAAAGACATAGTTTATACCATCAAATAGTGGTTCCCTGTTTGAGGAGAACCCATATCCTTCTTGACCAACCATGTGTGCTTCCAAGATCTACCTTTTAGAGGTTAGTATATTCATGAAGGAACTTGCTTTGATACCAATTGATAAGTACATGGTTATAGTGAGAGAGGGGGTGAATCAGTATAATACAATATTTTACTTTTTCAAACTTAATCAATCACATAAATAACACACATGCAATATCTAGCAATTGAGAACATGGGAAGAACACACAATTTATGTGGAAACCATTGTAGGAGAAAACCATGGAAAAACATTACTTATATATTGATCTTCTTTATAGGCACCAACCTACAAGAGACACCAATCCCCACAACTCAGCACCAACTCAACAAGACACACCAATCTCTTATTTTATAGGTACCAACCTTTAAATTCTTCAATGAGTGATATTGTTTTTACAAGATCTATGTAGATACTTGTTGCCTCATGAATCTAATTACAAATCTTGTAATATCATTCCTTCAAAAATCTAATTCAAATCATGCACTATCTTCTCTCACAAATCTAATCACAAATATCTTAAAATCTTCCTTCAAAATCTATTCTTAATGTTCACACATATTCATCAAATATATCTGCTCTTATCTTTCATTCATGGGCTGCATATATGCTTCAAAATAGGTTTGAAACACTCTTCATAAATACCTTCCCTAGGTCTATTCAAACTCGGAAACATATCTTATTCTCTTCACTCACATCAAACACTTTTATCTACCTCTTATACATCTTCAAGGGATGAGATTTTAAATAGAGACACACCCATTCATGAACATCTTTTTTTAATTAAATAGATTACACCTCCTCTTAAAGTCTAATTCAAACTTCTTTTTGTTCTTTGATTGTAGCTTTTTTATATTCTTCTTGACGAGTAGGATTGCACCTATTATGCAAAGATGTGAAAATCAACAATCCTATGTAACATGGGATCAAACTCAGGTTATGGGTGACCTATGGTGAGATTGAACCTCCAAATTATGGGCTAGTTCCCTTAAAATATTCAATTGGATCTATGACTTTGGGTGTGGAAAAAGAATTAAAAAAGGTCTTCTAAAAGTATTATAACTATAATGTAAACATATGGTGATTTACCTAAAATTGATTTAAAACTTAGCAATCTAACTCACAATAGATTTCAGAAAATCTATCCACACAAAAGCACTTTCAACAATTTGACCACATAAATAATTCTAAGATGTGACGATGAAAATACTTTCTACTTGAAGAAAACCATTTTTTCACAAGAAAAAGGAAATTTCTCCAATTGCATAGCTTAAGACCTGTGATTTTCAAAGCTATCTATCACATGCAAGAATAAATGAGACAATGATTTTAAAGTTTTTGATGTTTAAACACAGTAAAATCTTATCAAATCATTCACAAAATTTGTATTAATGGAAATGTAGACACTTGATTCAGCTGAAAAATAAAGGAAATAATTGCATAAAAAGACAAAGTATAGAACCTGTAACCTATTGTTTGTAGTAATGAGTTACAAAACCTTCTTTCTCTCTCCAAAGTGTAAAGAGCAAAAAAGGCAAGAACTAGAAAAACATAAGTTTTTCATACAATATATAATCTGCACTCTCCAAGAGACCTTGAAAGGTCAACTATAGTCAATTGCCTCTAAAAATAAGCTCTCCAAATTGATCCACGAGAAAATAATGAAATCTCTAAAAATAATAGCCAAAATTGTCCCATAATGAGGAAAAATAGCTCCAAACTGATCTTCTCTATGTGTTTGACCAAAAATTTCACCAAAACTCTCCTAATTTGTTCTCCAATCCATCCAAAAAGACTCCAAAGTCTTCAATTAACTCAACTCCTCTAATTTTGCATGATTTTACATTGCAAATGATGTGTGCAAGGAAAAAAGTAATTATGAGATAATTACTCCATTATGGGTTACACTTCTCCCTATCTCTATGAATTACAACTTGTCACAAAATAATAAAGTAATTTATAAAATATTACTTTATTACTTGTTTACATTATTTTCAGTTGTAAAAACATGCAAGAATGGATGAAAATAAATCAATCCCTTATCTCTCCCTTTTGATTTACAAAATTTGCATGATTGCATTAGTAATGATGCCAAGAGGACTAGATCATCATGCATGCAAAAAATATAGAAAATATTCCTCTCCTTATGCCTCCCATGCAAAAATAGATCATCTCATTCAAAACAACACCTTATCACTCCATGCCTATCAACTCATATACCATGCATCTATACAACAAATCCTTTTATTTTCATGCAAGAAAACAATATCATATACCATTCGCCACCTTTGAAAATATTTGGATACCTTATCACTCCATCATAATGCATACTATTATGATATTTTTCCAATGTAAATCCTTGCATATTTCTTAACTTCATAATGCAATTATTACCTTATCCCCATTTCTACCTTTCTTCACACCTTTGAATAATTACCTTCACTAACTTTAATAATCATATCTCCTTTGGCAAAAATGAATATAAGGCACTTGTCCTTGTCTTCATGTAGTCAATAATCATGGAAGAAAAGAAAAAGGCTTAGAGCCTTACCTTGTCATGATTTATCCTTGACTTTAGAAAAATTAATAAAGGAAAGATTCAGAGTTAACTTGGCCTCATGGGCCCCTGTGGCTTTATCATTAGGTCTTAAAACTTAATAGTCTTGATAAAAATGGAGATAAGGTTTGCAATGATTTTTGTTTTAGAAAGTCAAAAAAGACTCAGAAAAGTGGGAAACTATTGTTGACCAAAAAGAAGGTTCAACCCTAAAATCCATCATTTTCATTTTGCTATGCTCTTGAACTTTCTCTCTACAACTCCATCATTTTAATTTTTCTATGCTCTTGAACTTTTATTTTAGCATGCATCAATGCAGGTGTGATTGTTGGTTTCACACCTCTCTTGAAAAGTATCCTACCCTAGGTAGGACTACTTGAAGGATAATACAGCTAGGTCTAAGCTTGCTTGGAATCTCTCAATTGGTATGTTCTAGTTGTGCTTACAAGGGGTCTTACATGCAATCTACAAATCTTTAGGTTTAGGGCACATAAACCCTTTTATGATTTTTATCTGATAAGCAAGATAAAGTGTTGCAGAAATTTCTATTCTAATAGCTAAAAATGGTTTTAAAGAAAACGCAGAGGGTTAGGGTTTTAGAAGAATCCTAAGTGACATTCACAAAGCATAGGTTATCTTTAGTAGACAAATACTCTAAAACTTTAAACCAGCTTCCTGAGTTACCAAACTGAAATGGGTGTTACAGTGCTACAGAAAATGGTGCTATCTTTAATGGAAGTTAATAGATTTTTCAGATCACATCCATTTGCTAAATACCCAATAAATGGTGCAACTTAACTTATAAAATACAATTGAACTTTAGCACAAACAATCAGCCTAGACTAACTTTACACAGCTATTTACAATCAGCAAATAACTAAAAGTAAGGACTTAGAGTATTCATCAGATACTATAGCAAACCATGAACATTATAAAAGCACAACTAACTAACTATGGGAGAGCAAGAAGCGAACAATGGAAACTAAAATGATCCAAAACAAGATACAAATTCTCAGAATTACTACAAAAACTTGCTTTGTATTACTTCAAATGGCATAGAGTCAACAATTCAGCATCAAATCTCTCTTACAAACAAGGGAAATGGCAGCCCTTTATGTAGAAAAGTAGCATACCGAGTTTTTAAATGAACGGTAGAGATTAACTAAACATCGATGGTCCAGATTACATCAATAAATACAACTATAACATCTCACATCAATTATCATATTACATTTTCTCTTCTATGAAAAAGATGAAAAATAGCCCTAGATATATTGAATCTAGTCAATTTGACTAGCCAACTAAATATATTAGTAGAAAATAATATTTTAGAAGTAATAAAAAGACAAAATAGAGTCATGCTGCCTCAAATATAGCAATTTACAAGTATGATGGGATTACATCCTTAGAATATTGAAAATAATATCAGGATTCTTTATCTAAGTCAATTTTGTCTTCGCTAGCCAGCTTGTTGCGATAAGTCAGCCACGCGTCAAGTGCAAGATTAATCTTAGAGGGATCTAGATCCTTAAAATGATTTATCTGGTAGTCAAACACCTCTAATTCTTGACTGAATTTACTATGTATTCTCTCTATCTCTACGCTTGCCTTTTGAAATGCCTTGAATTCAGCTTTGAGGTCGCTTGCCTTGTCTAACCTTTCCTCCATACAAAGCGTGGCATCTTCAAAAATCACCTTATGAAACTTATCTTTACATTTCTCGATATCAAATGGGGCATAATCATCGTAGGAGGCTTCCCAACAATCCTTTAAAGAGTCATTGATATCGGTTGGCTTATATGCTTCTTTTAGATGAATTTTCCAATGAATCCTTTGAAAGCAACATCCATGGCATGCTGAAAACTCACACCAGTGTTGATTAAACCAAATGGCATGCAACAATATGTATAGATGCCCCATTTGCAAGTGAAGGACATTTTCAATCTATCTTCATATTTTACCATCACCTGGTTATAACTAGAATACCTGTCCAAGAATGACATCATCTGGGACCATTAACAATCTATAATAATTCTTCCAAAGAAGGCATCGGATAATTATCCTTTTCGGATGCTTTGTTTAAGTTACAGAAGTCAACACAAAGCCTGATTTCTCCATTTTGTTTCAGACTGGAACTAAATTTGCTACCCACACTGAATGTTTGACTAGAAATATTATCCTTGCTGACAACAGCTTCTGAACTTCTTTGAAAATTAGTGGTTCTAGTAGTGCATTCATTGGCACTGCCTTTGTCTAAATGGCTTTGCTCCTGGCTTCAACATGATGGTGTGCATGATGATCGAGGTATTGTATGTCTTTAGATCTTCATAGCTCCATGCTATAACCTCATGGTAATCTCTTAATGCATGTATGATTCCTGTCCTTTCTTCTTCAGTACTAGCTTTCCCAATAAACACATTCTTCACATTTTCTTTTGTTCCCAAGTTAAACGGTTCACACTCTCCTCCTGGAGTTCTCCTTTTTTCCTTTGGGTTCCTAAATTGTTTGCATCAAATAGTCTTTCCAATTCTACCATTCCTCGTGGAATGGTATTGGTTTTTAGGTTTAGTACTCCTTCTAAATCCATTTCCGCAGGCTCCATTTCTTCTTCATGTATTATTTGAGTAGTTAAAACATCTGATGAAGTAAGGAAATTAATTATGTGCTCATCATCATCAAAAACTTGAAAATTGGTAACATTATCAGGTACAGATGGGGTAGTAACAAACTCGATGGAAAACTTTTTTAATCCTGCCATGGATGTTGGCTCTAAAGTACTTGTTGTCTGAGCTAGAGCATTTGTGACATGATTCTATCTCTTTGGGATCAATTGGATGTTAAAACTGTCAAAGCATTCTATCAAATCCTAGATTCTATTCATGTACCTATTCAACCTCTTATCATTAATTGAGTATTGGTTTCATACTGGTTTCACCACTAGTTCAGAATCACCAAACGCCTGGATAATTCTGACATTCTTCTTGAGTGTTAGCAGCAACCCCTTTACTAATGCTTCGTATTCAGTGGCATTGTTTGTGCATGGAAATTGTAGTCTTTGTGAAGCCAAATACGAGCTCCTAGTAGGGGTGATTAATTCGACCCCTGCACCAGACCCTTGTTTGCCTCTAGAGCCATCAAATCTTAAGTTCCATAAGAGAAAATCTCTACTGTCATCAGTCTGTTTTACTAATTTCTTCTTATCAAGTGGAGGCTTTAGTTCTTCCATCTTTTCAATAGTTGACACCTTCTTTAGAATTATAGAGATGTTCAGTTGTCTTTGTACTTGTTTCACTACCTCTTGACATACCTGGCAACTAAATTCAGAATGCGACACCAGTCGGGTAATAACAACTCCTCCACTTGAACTTGCTTTCCAACAACAGTTTGATCAAATCTGGCTACACAGAATCCTTCAAATATACTGGCTTCATCCTCTTCTAAAGAGTCTTATGAATCTGATTGAACATATGCTTGTGTACTTTTCAGTCTTTCTACAAGTGGTTTAGAGGGTCTTAAGCAACTTAGCATAAGGACTTCTTCTGACTAATTAATGTGTGGAAGACAAACTCCCAAATCAACTTCTGAGAATAGAATCTCGTTGGGTTGATTGTATTCTGTAATCATATGCTTCATCTTTGGTTCTCTTTCAATACGTATCTAATTGGCCAACCCTTTCCATGGTAGCCACATAAGAGAAAAGTTGGCTTCCATATAACCATTCAAAGTCCTAGACCAATCGCTACTCATAAGCATGCCGTATTGATCTGGAATGTCTACCACCTAAATATCTATATACTGCTGCACCCTAGGATCAGAAGTCAACTATATATGTATCCTATTTAATTCACCTACTACATTCACTTCAGTCTTATCTAATTGTGTTACCTTCCTAGAAGACTTGGCTGGAGTGAACCCAAGTGCTTTGCAGACTGATAATGGCATTACATTCATGGAAGCACCAGAATCTACTAAATAGTTATGAAGGTTCTTATTGAATATCTTGAGTGTTAAGAGGAAAGGAGGACTTTCCTCTTATCTTTATATAGTGTCATCTTTTGTTCCACACCAGTTACATGTATTCTTTCTTTCCCTTTATCAATGCTATCCTTGGTGTTGTTTTCCTTTGGTACATAATTAGTTTTAGTTCTAGCACCTATATCTTTGAAGAAAGATGTCTTGACCTCAGGTATTTTAAGTAACTCAAACACAGAAAGACTAACCCTAATTTTCTTAAGTTGCTCAACTATATACTATCCCCTCTTCACTATGTTAGATCGTTGGGAATTTTCTGCAATAGTAGTACCCTAATATACTGGTTAGTGGGTAACTTTTGGGGGTTCAGGGTTATTGGTAGCTTTTGGGTCAGGTGGAATCTGATAGCTATTTGGTGGGATAGAGGTGGTGAAAGGGCCTTTGGGATTGCTACTCCTTAGGTTGTAAGGAGTCCTATTGTATTGCTGATATGCATTAACTTCTTCAGACTCTTCTTCCTCAGCTTGATTATCATCTTGGAATGGAAATGTGTAACTATCAACGAATAGAGTAGTGTCATACTTCTGAGAAGGAACAATCTCATACCCTGTCGCCAGAGTCTCTTGATTTTTAGCATTTTGAATCTCCATCTGGAAGATACTAGATGCAATCTGGAATTCTGGGCAGTCTAGTTCAAAGTGAGCATTCGTGTTATGCAGTCTGCACCAATTGGATAAAGCTGCTTCAACCAACATCACACGACCCAAGGGCTTGGTATCATTGTTCTAATTTTCCAAGGGTGATGGCACTCCTCTAGTATTTGGTCTGGTGTTCCAGGATCAGTTTGGCCGCTATTGAAAGTTATGATTTTGGTACTGATTATGATTCGAGAACTAGTTTTGATTTTGATTATGGGAATACTGCTGATTCTGGAAATGTTGTTGATTCTATCCCATCTGCTGTACTTAAGCATTCTGGTTCTTGAAGTGGGTAACCTCAGCAGTAAGCTTCTTCATTTGCTCAACTAGTTCTCTGATATCATCTTTGTCTTCTTTAGCTTTGGCTATTTTTGAAGACTGTAGGAAAGGCATTTGTGCTGGAGCTATTTCAGCTACTAGATTGCCTGGGTGGATCACTAAAGCTTGTGTTGTAGCTAGGTTTGGAATTGGATTCATCATAGGAGTATGATTAGCCAACGTATGATTTATCATATGTATTTGATTTGGCATGGCAATAGGTCCCATATGGTTCAATGGACCAGAAGCTTTCTGTCCTAGCTGGGTACTCATAGTGACAGTAGCAGAATATTCTTGGGCCAAAGTAGCAGGGATTGAGTCAGCTCTTCTTGTGAACATGGAGGTAAGTTTATCTAGGGCAACATAGTAAATGGGTAGGGCAGCGACCTGTTCTACCACATAAGGGGCTTGTAAACGACTGTAAGCTTTCTAGAATCTATTGTTAAAGGAACTTATCATCTCTCCTTCACCTCGATGGATCTCTATAAAAGATTGATAAAGATCAGCTGGGGTGGTAGGCATACAGAACCTATCCAGAAATGTAGTCTTCAGGTTCAACCATGAATTTATGGATGTTGCAGGGAGGTTAACAAACCAGTAATAAGCTTCATCCTGCAGAGAATAAGGGAACAACTTGCAGATCACATCCTCATACCGAACTTGCAACATGAACATGTTAGTTCAAATATTTTAATGTGCTTGTTTGCAGTCCTATCTAGATCATTTACTCAAAACTTTGAATAAAACTTATCTGGGTTCTTTGGCATATCATGGTAGTTGTTGAACAGAAAAGGAGACTGGTTATTTCCTACAAAGAAGGCCATGTTGGGAGGATTAATGGGAGCTGCAGTGGTATTTCTAGGGGATGACTAAGCTCTTGGGGCTCTAGGTATTCCTTGGTCCCTTCTTGTTCTTCTAAATTCTGTCATGGACAACAACTCTTCTCCAGCTGAGCTGGATCTGGTGTGTCTTTTTCTAGTCCCTAGACTTGCTAATTTTTAAGCAGAGGAAAAATAGGGGCCCTTCTTCTAGCACCAATTCTATTGATGGTAGTTTTAGCACGCAGTAATGTAGGTGTGATTGCTGGTTTCACACCTCTCTTGAAAAGTATCCTACCCTAGGTAAGACTACTCCAAGGATAATACAGCTAGGTCTTAGCTTGCTTGGAATCTCTCAATCTGTATGTTCTAGCTATGCCTACAAGGGGTCTTACATGCAATTTACAAATCTTTAGGTTTAGGGCACATAAACCCTTTTATGATTTTCATTTGATAAGCAAGATAAAGTGTTGTGGAAATTCCTATTCTAATAGCTAACAATGGTTTTAAAGAAAATGCAAAGGGTTAGGGTTTTAGAAGAGTCCTAAGTGACATTCACAATGCATAGGTTATCTTTAGTATACAAATACTCTAAAACTATAAACTAGCTTCTTGAGTTACCAAACTGAAATGGGTGTTACAGTGCTACAGAAAATAGTGTTATCTTTAATGGAAGTCAATAGATTTTCAGATCACATTAATTTGCTAAATACCTAATAAATAGTGCAAATTAACTTATAAAATGCAATTAAACTTTAGCACAAATAATCAGCCCAGAGTAACTTTACACAGCTATTTACCATCAGCAAATAACTAAAAGTATGGACTTAGAGTATTCATTAGATACTACAACAAACCATGAACATTATAAAAGACAACTAACTAACTATTGGAGAGCAAGAAGCGAACCATGAAAACTAAAATGAGCCAACACGAGATACAAATTCTTAGAATTACTACAGAAACTTTCTTTGTATTACTTCAAATGACATAGAGTTAACAATTCGGCATCAAATCTCTCTTAGAAACAAAGGAAACAAAAACCCTTTTTGTAGAAAAGTAGCATACCAAGTTTTCAAATGAATAGTGGAGATTAACTCAACACCAACGGTCCAGATTATATCAATAAATATAACTATAACATCTCACATCAATTCTCAGATTACATTTTGTCTTCTATGAAAAATACAAAAGATAGCCCCCAGATATATTGAATCTAGTCAATTTGACTAGCCAACTCAATATATTAGTAGAAAAGAACATTTTAGAAGCAATAAAAAAACAAAATAGAGTCACATGCTACCTCGAATATAGCAATCTACAATTATGATGGGATTACATCCTTAGAATATTCAAAATAATATCAGGATTCTTTATCTAAGTCAATTTTATCTTCGCTAGCTAGCTTGTTGCGATAAGTCAGCCACGCGTCAAGTGCAGGATTAATCTCAGATGGATCTGGATCCTTCAAATCATTAATCTAGTAGTCAAACACCTCCAATTCTTGACTGAATTTACTATGTATTCTCTCTATCTCTACGCTTGCCTTTGGAAATGCCTTGAATTCAACTCTGAGGTCACTTGCCTTGGCTAACCTTTCCTCAATACCAAGCATGGCATCTTCAAAAATCACTTTATGCAACTTATCTTTACATTTCTCGATATCAAATGGGGCATAATCATCATAGGAGGCTTCCCGACAATCCTTTAAAGAGTCATTGATATCATAAATGTTTAATCTTAAAGCTCCTCATTGGCTGGATTATATGCTTCTTTTAGATGATAATACATTTTCCAACTAACCCTTTAAAAGAAACATCCATGGCACACTGAAAAGTTGCACTAGCATTGATTAAACCAAATGGCATGTAGCGATATGCATAGATACCCCATTTGTAGGTGAAGGATGTTTTCAATCTGTCTTCATAGTCTACCATCACCTAGTTATAACTAGAATACCCGTCCAAGAATGACATCATCTGGGACCCATTAAAAATCTATAATACTTCATCCAAAGAAGGCAGCAGATAATTATCCTTTTTGGATGCTCTGTTTAAGTTATGGAAGTCAACACAAAGCCTGATTTCTCCATTTTTCTTTCAGACTGGAACTAAATTTGCTACCCATGCTGAATGTCTGACTGGAAATATTATGCTTGTTGACAACAACTTTTGAACTTGTTTAAAAATTAGTGGTTCCAGTAGTACATTCATTGGCTGCTGCCTTTGTCTAAATGGCTTCACTCCTGGCTTCAACGAGATGGTGTGCATGATGATCGAGGTATCGTATGTTTTTAGATCTTCATAGCTCTATGCTATAACCTCATGGTAATCTCTTAATGCATGTATGATTCCTATCCTTTCTTCTTCAGTACTAGCTTTCCCAATAAACACATTCTTAACATTTTCTTCTCTTCCCAAGTTAAACAGTTCACACTCTCCTCCTAGAGATTCTCATTCTTTCCTTTGGGTTCCTAAATTGTTTGCATCAAACAGTCTTTCTAATTCTACCATTCCTCGTGGAATTGTATTGGTTTTTAGGTTTAGTACTCCTAAATCCATTTCCACAGGCTCCATTTCTTCTTCATCTATCATTTGAGCAGTAAAAACATACGATGAAGAAAGGAAATTAATTATGTGCTCATCATCCTCAAAAACATGAAAATTGGTAACATTATTAGCTACATATGGGGTAGCAACAAACTCGACAAAAAACCTTTTTAATCCTGCCATGGATGTTAGAGCACTTCCAACATGATTATGTCTCCTTGGGATCAATTGGATGTTAAAACCATCAAAGCATTCTATCAAATCCCAGACTCTATTCCTTTACCTATTCAACCTCTTATCATTACATGATTATTGTTTTCTTACTTGTTTCACCACTAGTTCAGAATCACCAAACACCTGGCTAATTCTGACCTTCTGGATTGCTAGAAGCAACCCCTGCACTAATGCTTCATATTCAGTGATGTTGTTTGTGCATGGATACTGTAGTCTTTGTGAAGCCATCAAATCTTAAGCTCCATAAGAAAAAATCTCTGCTGTCATCAGTCTGTTTTACTGATTTCTTCTTATCAAGTGGAGGCTCTAGTTCTTCCTTCTTTTTAACAGCTGATACCTTCTTTAGAATTATAGAGATGTTTTGTTGTCTTTGTACTTGTTTCACCACCTCTTGACATACCTGGCAAGTAAATTCAAAATGCAATGTATCATGTATGTGACACAAGTTGGTAATAACAACTCCTCCATTTGAACCTACTTTCCAACAACGGTTTGATCTTGCACAAATCTGGCTACGAAGTCACATAATCCTTTGAATATACTGGGTTCATCCTCTTCTCAAGAGTCTTCTAAATCTGATGGAACATATGCTTCTGTACTTTTTGGTCTTTCTACAAGTGGTTTAGAGGGTCTTAAGCAACTCAGCATAAGGACTTCTTCTGACTGACTAATGTGTGGAAGATAAACTGCCAAATAAACTTCTGAGAAAAAAATCTCATTAGGTTGATTATATTTTGTAATGATATGCTTCATCTTGGGTTCTCTTTCAATATGTATCTGATTGGTCAACCCTTTCCATGGCAGCCACATATGAGAAAAGTCAGTTGCCATATAACCATTTAAAGTTCTAGACCAATCTCTACTCAGAAGCATGTCATATTGATCTGGAATGTCTACCACCTGAATACCTATATACTGCTACACCCTAGGATTAAAAGCCAACTATATATGTTTCCTATTTAATTCACCTACTACATTCACTTCAGTCTTATCTAATTGTGTTACCTTCCTAGAAGACTTGGCTGGAGTGAGCCCAACTGCTTTGCAGACTAATAATGGCATTACATTCGTGGAAGCACCAGAATCTACTAAATAGTTATGAAGCTTCTTACTGAATATCCTAAGTGTTAAGAGGAAAGGAGGACTTTCCCTCTTATCTTTATATAGTTTCATCTTTTGTTCCACATTAGTCACATGTATTCTTTCTTTCAGTTTATCAATACTATCCTTGATGATGTTTTCCTTTGGTACATAATTAGTTTTAGTTCCAGCACCTATATCTTGGAAGAAAGATGTCTTGACCTCAGGTATTTTAAGTAACTCAAACACATAAAGACTAACCTTCATTTTCTTAAGTTCCTCAGCTATATACTGCCCCATCTTCACTATGTTAGATCATTGGGAATTTTCTACAATAGTAGTACCCTAATATACTGGTTGGTGGGTAACTTTTGGGGATTCAGGGTTATTGTATTGCTAATATGCATTAACTTCTTCAGACTCTTCTTCCTTAGGTTGATTATCATCTTGGAATGGAAATGTATAACTATCAAGGACTAGAGTAGTGTCATACCTCTGAGAAGGAACAATCTCATACCCTGTCGTTGGAGTCTCCTAATTTTTAGCATTTTGAATCTCCATCTGGAAGATACTAGATGCAATCTAGAATTCTAGGTAGTCTAGTTCACAGTGAGCATTCATGCTATGTAGTCTACACCAAGTGGATAAAGCTATTTCAGCCAACATCACATGACCCAGGGGCTTGGTATCATTGCTCTAATTTTCCAAGGGCAACAACACTCCATTATTTGGTCTGGTGTTCTAGGATCAGTTTGCCCACTGTTGAAAGTTTTGATTTTGGTACTGATTCATGATTTGGGAACTGGTTCTGATTTTGATTCTGGGAATACTGTTGATTTTGGAAATGCTATTGATTTTGTCCCCTCTGTTGTAGGTAAGCATTCTAGTTCTTGAGGTCAGTAACCTCGGTAGTAAGCTTCTTCATTTGCTCAACTAGTTCTTTGATATCATCTCTGTCTTCTTTAGCTTTGGCTATTTCTGAAGACTGTAGGAAAGGCATTTGTGCTGGAGCTATTTCAGCTACTGGATTGCTAGGGTGGATCACTAAATCTTGTGTTGCAACTAGGTTTGGAATTGGATTCATCATAGGAGTATGATTGGCCAATGCATGATTTATCATAGGTATTTGATTTGGCATTGCAACATGTCCCATATGGTTCAATGGGCCAGAAGTTGTATGTCCTAGCTGGGTACTCACAGTGACAGTAGCAGAATATGCTTGGGTGAAAGTAGCAGGGATTGGGTCAGCTCTCCTTGCGAATATGGAGGTAAGTTTATCTAGGGCAGCATAGTAAATGGGTAGGGTAGTGGCCTGTTCTATAGTGTAAGGGGCTTGCATATGACTGTAAGCTTTCTGGAATCTATTGTTAAAGGAACTTATCATCTCTCCTTCACCTTGATGTATCTCTACAAAATATCAACAAAGATTAGCTAGGGTGGTAGGCATATGGAACCTATCTAGAAATGCAGTCTTTAGGTTCAGCCATGAATTTATGGATGCTACAGGGAGATTAGCAAACTAGTAATAAGCTTCATCCTACAGAGAATAAGGGAACAACTTGCGGATCACATCCTCATACTGAACTTGCAACATGAACATGTTAGCTTCAAAGATTTTAATGTGCTTGTCTGCAGTCCTATCTAGATCATTTACTGTAAACTTTGAGCAAAACTTATCTGGGTTCTTTGGCATATCATGGTAGTTGTTGAACAAAAAAAGAGACTGGTTATTTCTTTCAAAGAAGGCCACGTTGGGAGGATTAATGGGAGCTCTAGTGGTATTTCTAGGGGTTGATTGAGCTCTTGGGGCTCTGGGTATTCCTTGGTCCCTTCTTGTTTGTCTAAATTCTCTCAGGGATAGTAGTTCTTCTCCAGCTAAACTGGATCTAGTGTGTCTCTGTCTAGTCCCCAGACTTGCTGATTTTTAAGTAGAGGAAAAATAGGGTCCCTCCTTCTAGAGCCAATTCTGTGGATGGTGGTTTTAGCACATAGCAATGCAGGAGTGATTGCTAGTTTCACACCTCTCTTGAAAAGTATACTACCCTAGGTAAGACTACTCCAAGGATAATATAGCTAGGTCTTAGATTTCTTGGAATCTCTCAATTGGTATGTTGTAGTTGTACCTACAAGGGGTATTACATGCAATCTACAAATATTCAAGTTTAGGACACATAAACCCTTTTATGATTTTTAGCTGATAAGCAAGATAAAGTGCTACAGAAATTCCTATTCTAATAGCTAACAATGGTATTAAAGAAAATGCAAAGGGTTAGGGTTTTAGAAGAATCCTAAGTGACATTCACAATGCATAGGTTATCTTTAGTAGACAAATACTCTAAAACTTTAAACCAGCTTCCCGAGTTACCAAACTGAAATGGGTGTTACAGTGCTGCAGAAAATGGTGATATCTTCAATGGAAGTCAATAGATTTTTAGATCACATTCATTTGCTAAATACCCAATAAACAACGCAACTTAACTTATAAAATGCAATTGATCTTTAGCACAAACAATCAGCCTAGAGTAACTTTACATAGCTATTTACCATCAGCAAATAACTAAAAGTATGGACTTAGAGTATTCATTAGATACTACAACAAACCATGAACATTATAAAAACATAACTAACTCACTATAGGAGAGCAAGAAGCAAACCATGAAAACCAAAATGAGCAAACATGAGATACAAATTCTTAGAATTACTGCAAAAACATGCTTTGTATTACTTCAAATGGCATAGAGTCAACAATTCAACATCAAATCTCTCTTACAAACAAAGGAAATGGCAGCCCTTTATGTAGAAAAGCACCATACCGAGTTTTCAAATGAACGGTGGAGATTAACTCAACACCAACGGTCTAGATTACATCAATAAATACAACTATAACATGTCACATCAATTCTCAGATTACATTTTGTCTTCTATGAAAAAGATGAAAAACAACCCCCAGATACATTGAATGGAGTCAATTTGACTAGCCAACTCAATATAATAGTAGAAAAGAAAATTTTAGAAGCAACAAAAAGACAAAATAGAGTCACATGCTACCCTGAATACAACAATTTACAATTATGATAGGATTACATCCTTAGAATATTCAAAATAATATTAGGATTCTTTATCTAAGTCAATTTTGTCCTCGCTAGCTAGCTTATTATGAAAAGTCTATTGATAACTGAGGGGGGGGTGAATCAGTTATCTTAATTAATTTAACTTTCAGTTCTTAATAACTAGTGCAACATCAAAATAAATAAGCATTCATAACCATGAAAGAAGAAACAAAATCAATACACATAACACAATGATTTTGACATGGAAAACCCTGTTAAGGGAAAAACCACGGGGTGACTAACCCAAGATTGTATTCTCTGTTAAAAGAATAAGGTAGTACAAAATGGCACTTGCCAATTAGGGCTCACTACCCAAGTACACTGCTCATAAGAGGCTCACTACCTACAATGGTTTATAGAAAGAAACTGGATACTTGAACTAATGAGAAGCATCCACATATGCCTAGGTTTAGTTCTGGTTAAGCTCAATATACTGATCTACTACACTTCATTCTTCCTCTACCTTAGTGCTACTGTTCTGTCACATACCAGACCTCTATCTCTATTTCCACACTATTCTCTACTCTTTTTCACACTTCATACACACACCACACTCACCTTCTCATCCAAATCCATCTTGTATATATATCCACACCAATGATTTCAACACCTTTCTAGTCGGCATCCAGAATAGTCCATATTTTCTAAAACTCTGGTTTGTCGGTTGAATCCTTGCTTATCAAGTGATGTGTATCAAGGAGATGCTTATAAAAGTCATCAATCATGTCAGCCAATCATGAATGATACCTCAAGAATCTTGATCACCATCAATATCTCATCCAGAAAAAGGTCTGATGCTCTGCGGGTCAGTTCTTCCTCAGTGTACTCTGTCAAATAGGAACTCAACACTTAGGAGTTCATATCTTCTCACTCTTTCATCACCAAAGGCTCAATCTTTGGAATCTATTAGTCATGGTACTCCTCTTGGCTTTCCCAAGTCTGCACTTTGTTGAGATACTCCCTCTAAGAGATCTGGACCTGATTGTTGGTCCTAGCTGCATGCTCTATTTTTGCTTATTGGACCACAACACTCTTCAATCTATCTTCCGGTATAGGCACACCATGTTCTACAGATGGGTGGTATGAACTTTGTTTCCATCAATGACAACACTCATGAAGCTACACTATGTCTCTTGCCAACAAAGTTAGCCATGCGTCAAGTGCAAGATTAAACTCAGACGGATTCGGATCCTTCAAATGATTTATCTGGTAGTCAAACACATCCAGTTCTTGACTAAATTTATTATGTATTCTTCTATCTTTGCGCCTGCCTTTTGAAACACCTTGAATTCAGCTATGAGGTCGCTTGCCTTGGCTAACCTTTCCTCCATACCAAGCGTGGCATCTTCAAAAATCACCTTATGCAACTTATCTTTACATTTCTCAATATCAAATGGGGCATCATCAACGTAGGAGGCTTCCTAGCAATCCTTTAAAGAGTCATTGATATCATAAATGATTGATCTTAGCTCCTCATGGGCTGGCTTATATGCTTCTTTTATATGCTCAAAAGTTTCTTTTCTCAAAAGTAGCTGTTGATACCATTTAATCACCTTGGGCAACTAATTCCCAGTCAAAATGTTCTCTACGACTAGAGTTTGAGCAAGGAATTCCTTGATGCTTTTTATCTGAGGATACATATGTGAGTAGTACTCATCAAAGGAGTCACACTCTTCATGCAAATCTTTCCACTTCTTATGCAATTCAACTAATTTCTTATGTGCTTGAGGAGAGGCACTAATGGTTTCAGATCCCATTTCAAAAACTTTTGATAGCCAATTTTCTGTACCCTGGGACTTGGATCTTACCTCACCCAATCTGGCCATTTCATCAGTAGATAGGAAAGTAGGTGTATATACCTAAAAATGACATTACTCTACTTAAATAAATATTTTAAATATTTATTTCATCTTCACATTCCCCTATCAATAAATAAATATATTTATTTATTTACTTGATTCATCTCCTCTCATATTATTAAATAAATTACATTTATTTAATTAATTAAATTCATCTACATCAACTACATTCTTCTAAATAATTAAATAATTTTAATTATTTAATTAAAACCTTTTATTCTTCCAAATTTAAATAAAATGCAATTTTATTTAAATTAAAATCTTAAATCTTCACAAAACAAAATATATTCAATATTTTATTTTATTCCTCCAAATTATCTACAAATAATTAAATAAATCTATTTATTTAATTATGCTTTCTTATCTTCAAAAATCCTTCTTATCTTCTAAAAATACATTCCTCTTGTCACACAAAAGCAAAAGCTAAGTTAAAGCAGTTTTAAAGCAACTTTTCTCTTAAATTAGAAAAATAAATTCTAAATTAAGAAAATCAAAACTCATCCTCATCAATAGAGCAGTTAACTCAACAAAGCTTCTTTTTGAATGACACATGTCCTTCTATTTGTTGCACGTTCCTCAACCATTCTCCTTTGTTGATCTTCTTATTTATTCTCAACCATTGATCTTCTTCCACACAACTCTAAAAATACAACCTTCTTCTTCTTTATTTTATATAATCCATCATTTGAGTAAACTTATGTTTCAAGAAATCTAGCATGCCTCTGGCACCCTCCATCTCCATAGCACTTTATATTATCCATTTCACTAGTGTGTTGAAGCTCACCTTCAATCACACAAAGTATCATAGCCATTCTATTCTTGTCATCTTCAACAAGCAAGGGAGCATACACTTTTGAAGGCTTCATTATTATCAAGATCAAGAACAGATAGGTGAGCAATGGAAGATGAAAGGTAAAGGGTTGTAAGTATCACACTTTGTTGTTTTTAAATCTCCCTTTCCTTCTCATTCTATTGGTGTTTGGGTTTGTTATTCATTTTGATTAATCCGTATTTTTCCCTCTATCTCCAAGATCATACGGAAGACCTACTCTGAGCAAACCCAAAGAAAACAAAACTACCAAAGGACCATTTGTCAAATGGGGCAGCCTTGAAGATGAGAGTGATG
Source organism: Cunninghamia lanceolata (assembly GCA_027924645.1). NCBI lineage: Eukaryota > Viridiplantae > Streptophyta > Pinopsida > Cupressales > Cupressaceae > Cunninghamia > Cunninghamia lanceolata. Next base: position 10,395,455 of record BSBN01000388.1, on the reverse strand, counting down.
AGAAAGATATCTTGCAGTGGTTATATAAGGATGAAGGTAGTTCATCAACACAACATGACCATCCCACTATACCAACTAAACAATATGGTCAAGGATTCCAAATGCTACAAAGAATGGGGTATGAAGGATTCCAAATAGTACAAAGAATGGGGTATGAAGGACACGGTCCACTTGGTTCAAGAAAAGATGGTGTTACTGAACCCATCCAACCTCATAATTTAACAACTTGAGACACTATAGGGTTAGGATACACTAGAACATCAAGAACCAACAGAGCAAATAAGAATAAAGGAAAACAACCAAAAATGTCTACTTGTAATCTGGTTGAGCAAATTCAACAACTACAACTAAATAGTGAGACTGATTCCAATGAATATGAATGGGATAGCCTCTCTGAGCTATGTTGTGATGAAAAGGGCATCGATGTTGTGCACAAGTATGACCCAACCCATGCTAACGAGAGACAAGGTCCAAGGGATAGATTGCTAGAGGCTGAACCACGTAATAATGATAGTGAAAATCGTGAGGAAAGAATGATACCTCCCTTGATGGATCCACTAATAGAGAGTACCATCGTAGACTTCATCTGTGCTTTTAATAAGTCTATCCTAACCATCAATGCCATTGAACTGAACCAAGCCAATGATCCCTTACCACTGGTACACCCTGAACTCATAGACTGGGACCTAGAAGGCACTACCCCTGAGCTTGATACCTTTGAGAATGACAAAGCCATCATAGACTATCTTGAGCTTAGAGATCATATACCCGCAAGAGACCACAGAGCTAGCTATGCTATATAACTCAATGAGAAGGCCTATTTTGGAGAGAGTGCCAAGCCTTTCTTTCTCAAAAATATCAAAATGAAAGAAAGATCTAATGGTGAAAACTGCTATATGGTAGTGTTAGATCATGAAAATAGTAAAAAAAAGACGTATCCAATGGTGAAAACCTCTTTAAGGTGCCATAGGATCAAAGGATTGACCCTCTACCCAATCTTACACATTAGGAGAGATCCTCAATCTTGATAGAACCAGCAGAAGCGATCAATGTTAGCATAGGTGATGATCCCAGAATGATTCACATGGCAAAGGCTTTAACAGAACAAGAAAAACCAACATTTACCAACTTCTTCAAAAGAAAACAAATCAACTTTGCTTGGACATATGCGGACATGCCAGGGCTTATAATGCATCATTTATCTCTAGCTCCAAGAGCTAAACTGGTAAAATAAAAAATTAGAAAGATGCACCCACATGTAGCCCTCATGGTGAAAGAAGAGCTGAAAAAATTGTTGGATGTCAGATTCATCAGACCTATAGACTATCTTGAATGGGTTTTGAACATAGTACCAGTCACCAAACCAGATGGCAGAGTTTGAATATATAATGACTTCAGGGACTTGAACAAAGCTTGTTCAAAAGATGATTTCCCCCTGCCAAACATTGACATGATTGTAGATCTCATGGCAGGGCACACCATGTTGTCACTAATGGATGGTTTTTTTGGATATAACCAGATAAAAATTGCACCTAAAGACCAACACAAGATTGCATTCACATGTCCTTGGGGCACCTATTGTTGGTGTGTCATGCCATTTGGTTAAAAAAATGCCAGTGCAACATATCAGAGAGCTATAACGACAATCTTCCACGACATGGTGCACACTATAATGGAAGACTATGTTGATGACATTTTGGCAAAATCACTCGCAAGAGAAGGACATCTGGCAGTACTGGACAAAATCTTTAATAGACTAAAAAAGTTTAACATGTGCCTCAATCCAAAGAAGTGCGTATTTGGAGTAACCTTAGGAAAGCTACTTGGATACATAGTGTCTACTAATGGAATAAAAGTCGATCCAGCTAAAGTGAAGGCCATCATGGAAATGCCACCCCCTAAGAATCTTACTTAGCTAAGATCTCTACAGGGCAAACTACAATCTATCAGAAGGTTCATTTCTCAATTGGCAAATAAGTACAACCCATTTTCTCACCTTCTACACAAGAATGTCCCTTTCAAATGGAATGAGTCATGTGAGCAAGCATTTCAGTAGTTAAAAGAATATCTCATGAGGCCACCGGTATTGATGTCATCGATTCAGGGTAAACCACTGCTACTGTATATCTCAGCTACACCAACAGCTCTGGAAGCTCTCCTAGCACAACAAAATTATGACAGGAAAGAACAACCAATATATTATATCAGCTGAACACTTGTTGGGTATGAAATGGAATACACACCAATCGAAAGAGCATGTCTTGCTATGGTCTTCACCTCACAAAAGTGGAGACATTACATGTTGTCACATTCTATCAAACTGGTAGCAAAAATTGATCCACTCAAGTACCTACTCAACAAAGAATCCTTAACAGGTAGATTCTCCAAATGGGTCATGCTTCTTAGTGAGTTTGATATCGCATATGTAGACAAGAAAGCAATAAAAGGCCAAGTACTTGCAGATCAAATGGAAGATGTACCTCTGACAGACAATAGTCCTTTGAGCTTCGAGTTTCCAGACGAATCTATATTTCACGTAAAATTGACAAATTGGAAAATGTACTTCGATGGATCATATACTTAGCACGGCTCAGGGGTAGGTATCTTATTGATCACACCTAGTGGTGACACCATTCCCAAATCATACAGATTAATGTTTCCCTACAATAGCAACATCACCAAATATGAAGCCCTAGTCATTGGCATCAAGCTAGCAGTTGAATGGAATATCAAAGAACTTTAGGTGTATGGTGACTCACAGCTGGTCATAAATCAAGTAAATGATGACTACCAAACAAAAGATGAGAAACTAATCCCTTACAAGAGAATGGTAGACAACTTCAAAGAATACTTCGTCAAGATATCTTTTGAACAGATACCAAGGATTGAGAACAAAGCTGCAGACTCCATAGCCATGATTGCATCTCTCCTCGATATTCCAGATAATCAATCATGTTATGAGTTCTTGGTAGAGCCAGTATCCTATCCTGCATATGACACCCCTGAATCCCATATCATTTGCCACATTGTCGGGACTGATTCCCCCCTCTATGGAAAGATATTTGCCTATCTTAAAGAGAATACCCTCCCACCTGATCTCTCTAGTAACCAAAAATGAACCTTCATCCATCGAGCATCTCGGTATGCCATTGTCACCAATACCCTATATCACAAAGGTCTCGATGGTACTCTCCTTAAATGTCTCGATAGTGGGGAATATCAAACTGCCCTGAGTGAAGTACACGATGGTATATGCGGGACCCACTCTAGTGGCCCTACCCTAGCCAAGAAACTCATACACATCAGATACTACTGGCCAACTATGGAACACAATTCCTATCATTTTGTAAAGAAGTGCAAAAAATGCCAAATCCATGGGAACCTGATACATGCACCAACATAGGAGCTATAGTCATTAACGACTCCTTGGCCTTTCTGTCAGTGGGGACTCGACTTAGTGGGCAACTTCCATCCTCCTTCATTGAGTGGCCATAAATTCATAATCATTAGCATTGAGTACTTCACGAAGTGGATTGAATCTGTGCCTTTAGCCAATATCATAGGCAAGAAAATTGTCTCTTTTATCTTGAACTATATCATTTGTCACTATGGTATCCCTTCGTCTATTGTCATGGATAATGGACAACCCTTAAAAAATCAAGATGTCAAGGAACTATGTGACAAATTCCATATCCAACACCACTTTTGAACCCTCTACTACCCCTAAGGAAACAGCCAAGTGGAGGCATCAAACAAAACCATTCTAAAAATCCTAAAGAAGACTATCAATTATGCTTGCCGAGATTAGCATGTCCAACTAAATCACGCGTTGTGGGCCTGCTATACAAGCATCCGTACACCCACAGGTGCAACATCGTACTCCCTAGTCTATGGGTCTGAAGCTATCTTGCCCATTGAAGTCAAGATCCCATCTTTATGAGTTTCGTTAAAAGGTCTCATATCTGATGAAGAATACAAAGTGTCTAGACTTCAAGAATTAGAGCTGCTCAAAGAGAGAAGGTGACAGGCCTTTAACCATCTGAAAGCATATTAGCAATGAATGTCTAGAAGTTATAACAATAGGGTAAAGCCCCAAGTATTCCAAGTAGGTGATCTAGTCCTCAGAGAAAATCCTAGAAATCAACAAGACCAAAAAAAGAAAGGAAAGTTTGAACCCAACTGGCTAGGTCCCTATGTCATCATCGTAGCTTATGGATCAAGGGCATATCAATTGGCTACATCTGAAGGTGAACTTTTTGATGATCCTATCAACAAAATGCACCTTCACAAGTTCTATACCTGAAAACCCTAATGAAAGGAAGTCCTAAAAAAATCCAAAAAAAATCAAAAAATGGTCAAAAATAGAACAAAAAAATCAAGAAAAATGGAAAAATAACAAAAAACTTGTCCTCTGGTGAAAACCTGGCAAACAGGTGCCTTGGATAAGTACCATGATGAAAACCTGGCAAACAGCTGTCATGTGTACTCTTAGCTTCCATGCAAATAAAAGAAAGTGGTGAAAACTTGGTAAACAGGTGCTATTTGCGACAAACCACTCCCTCCATCTATTGTGATTTCATGTCTCTTGTGTCCATAGTGTTCATCTTGAACTTGTCCTTGAACCATTGTCGAACTACGTCACCTCTGAGTTATCACATAGGTAAGGCCATTCTCAATGTGCCCTCGAGGCTCCACTCCGTTCCCCTTCCTTTCTGTCTGTTCATTCTTGTGTCATCTGTCTCGCTATCCATACCATTTTTGCATCTTTTCCATCGCCTAGGTCTTAGGTCCATTAGGTTCACCCCAAACTACATTGCCTCTATGTCATCATGTAGGCAAGGCCATTTAGCAATGAGTCCCTGAGGCACTAGGTCAGTCCCTTAGGGTCCATCTCTCCATGTCTGTTGTCATCTCGACCATAATAAGTCAATCCTTGTCTAAACTGGGGGCAACTCCTTGACCTGGTTGTGGATTTGGATACTTGAATGCAACACGTTCTAAGAGGATACCAATAAAGGATTATGATACCTTTCACTAGGCAAGCAAGCGCAGCAAAAACAAGCTTCTGCAAACAAAATCTTGACCCAAGAGCATCAACCTGTCCAAAGTAGAACACCATACCAAAAATACTCCAACTAATTCTCTATCAATTATGGCAAAAGAATGCATCTAATGCAAGAATATTTTGTGAACAGGTTAACTTACAAGGTCTTGAATTTTTGTCATTATGTTTTCCTATGCTACTCAAGGATGCCAAAAGCTAGAGATGATATGATGGGGGCATAATATTTTTCTTTGTCTGTTGCTTGTGGATTAAACTTTAGTAGTGTAACAACTTTGGTCTAACGGCATGATCACCAAAAGATCATCGAGGACTCTGAGGTCTAAACATAAAAAGGGGCAATCCTTGTTTGTTGAAACCCAAGAAGTACTCAGGTCATCTAGATTCAAGTTTGACTAGATGCTTGTATCAACTTGGTATATCAAAATCCATGTAAGGAATACTCAGGTCATCTCAGTTTAATTATACTTAGATGTTTGTATTCCCTTACAACATTTCAAAAAGGGAAAAATACCAAAAAGTACCCAATGATGAAAGCAAAAGACTTGTAAATATCAAGATGACAATCCACATCCATCCGATAGCCAGCAATCCATATCAACCATTCAATAAGGAAATCCTGTAGTACATCAAATAAAAGTTAGTATTTCTTCATCTCTTTTTCCTCCTATCTGCATCATCTCCATGTCGACTGAGTACATTTGGACATATTAAAAACATAGCATAGATAGCATATCATATCACATGAGATAGTCATTCACGTGGTTACATTAGTTGCATACATAATAAAGTACATTAGGTCATCCACATACATGTGCATCCACATATCATATTAAAATCAAAAACATAGATAACATACATATAGAGCAGCATAATCACATCCATAACATGTCACATTTGCATCCACATATCAAATCATCCCAAATCCATCTAGTATGCCTCACATATACAAACACATCATAAAATAGATTGCATCCATAGCATATCCACATAAGGAAAAACATGAGCATATAGAACATCCATAACTGCATCATCATATAGAGTGTAAAACTGTGTCCAAATGTACAATATGTCAAAAATATCTGTCCAAATCTCTCAGAGTCATATCATAAAATGTATACAAGGTACAAAAAGATAGTGATACATGTCTCGGGGCAAAAAATAGTACATATAGGTCTGACTAACCCTGCTACTATGGAGCATTGCTCCCTACACTACCCTCTCCTCTGTCTCCCCTGACTGCTGGGGACCCCTCACTAATCCCACAGATCGAGACCCACTTGCCCTCTGGGATGCCACAAACTGGCTCCTAAAACTGGGTGCTTGCTGATTGGTTGCCACTGCCTCGTGCTATAACCCTCTGTAATACTATGCCTGAGCCTATTCTCTGCCAAGCTCACTCTCTACCTGTGCCAGTTGCATTTGTGCCTGCTGCACTTGTGAAACCAAAAAACTGGAAGTCCCATCTATGCCCATAGCTGCCATGGCTGCATCCCGCTCTGCTCTCATCACCTGCATACTAGCCAAGGTTGTCTCTCTCTCTAGATATCTCTGATATCTATCATGCATCCACATCTCTCCATGACTCTGTTGCTCTCAAATGAGCCCTCAATTGCCTAATCTGACCCTGGAAGGTCACAATGGTCTACTACTATAAGTTAGGCTGTGGAGCCTTCCCTACCTATCCCTGTCCCAGTGCCACCTGCTGTGCCGACACATGACCCTGCACCTGCTATTGTCCCACCTGCTGTACTGGCCCATGTACCTGCTCTTGTCCCACAGCCTATGGCTGTACAACTGCCTACTGACCTGAAGGTCCCTCCCCAGACCTCCTCCTATGTCTAGGTTAGCCACCTCCCCCTCCATCCCCTCCTCCTCCTCCATCATCCCATTGATCCCCTCTCCTCCTCCTCTGTCCTCCCCTCCTCCTGCTGGCTGCACCCTCATCATCTGAATCATCCTCGTCTATACGAGGAGCTAACTCTCTGGGCCCTGAGTATCTGGGAATGGATGTCTTCCAAACCATTCCTCATAGTCTAGCGTCATACTAGCATCCACTATGTCCCTCCTCATGGACCAAGTTGCATAAGGAATCTGCTGAAAATATATCAAGGCCTCCTCGTATGATGCCACGGGACCCCACTTGAACCTCTCTGTATGAGTCCTAGCAAAATGTGCATGTCCCTGTGGTCTGCCCTATACTTGGCCAAACTATCTCTGCACTTGGCTCACAATCTATCACTCCAGAATATACCTAGTCCTGCCAATGAGCCACCGAGTCTGGAAACAATATGGAAGCTCATTTGCCTCATCATCCCATACCTCACAATCTAAGTATGGATGCTAGACAACCAGATCTACATTATCAAATGCATTTCTCCAGTACTCTAGCTTCCCCAGCTTGTCTGGGAAATCACACTTGCATAACCATAACTGTAGGGCTCACCCCTCTACCTGTGAAATAGACATTCCAACCATGTGATAGCTATATGCTCCCACAACCAAAACTGCAAGAGAGACACACCTGCTGACAAACTAGCTCCTCTATGGTACACCATCTGGTGTATATCTCTGTATAGGTGTGCAAGCACGCACACACCCCATGCATACCGGGTCCCATTCGTGATCATGCTCTCTAACACCATCCCCCAGCCAATCGGGAAGCCGTGTGACCTCCTATTGACACATACTATGCCACCGATCAGTCCTACCACTATGCCCGGGAAGTAGTCATAGCAGTCACGTATGTCCTGCCATGAAATCACCTGCTCCATCAACTCTGGGTCATCAGATACCCATCTACACTCAGCTAACCTAGCATCTCACTGTGAGTCATACTTGACCAACTCTCCCTGAATAGGGATGTGTAGAATCCAGTACACATCCTCAAGAGTGACCGCCATCTCTCCCGTCGGAAGATGGAATGTACCATCATTGCTGTGGAATCACTCCACCACTGCCATCAACATAGACCAGTTTGCGTGAAACTTAGGCATGAAGCAAACAAAATGCAAACCCATTACACCTAGAGCCTCACGATCTATCTCAGTCAACATATACCACTGCAACAACGACAACGGGAACTGCTCTTGTGACGTAAGGACATCTCGAATATCCTCCTACAACCAAACCAAGCATAACATCAAAGAAATTCATATCCAAGCAAGCCTCCTCAAAGAAATCAAACTAGCCTATCAATGACTTAACATATCAACTTAATCAAAACAGCATACCATCTCTTGACTAGATTCTCAGGAATCTCAGAGATTGCTTATCAGCTGACGCATCGATCAAGGTGCCAGTTGGGTTAATTTTGTTAAGTCAATTGATTTTTCCTAGTGTAAATGTGCTAATCCATATCATATGCACTGCTTCACCATGAATGCGCCACCCTTTGATGTGTATGCATCATTCTGGCACATGTGTCGCTTTTTATGTCACATGCGCCATTTCCTAGCAAATGCGCCAATTCCAAGCATGTATGCGCTAAACTATCATATGCACCATAGTATATCTCAAATACGCCACTTAGAAGCATTTGCACCATTTCGTAGTGTATATGCACCGAATGACAGTTCGGTGCATCTATCCTAGTATTTTTCGCTAGCCATTAATGAGCCTAATAAATGACATTGGTGAGTTTTGACGAACTACATACCAGGGGTCCTGCCTCTGTTGGCTGATCAAACCATTCGACTCACTCAAACTGGTGCTCCTCGCATGAAATATCCATCTCTCTGGCTGCCATGCTCTCCTAAGCTCTCAAAAGACCAATCCACTAAGGACAAGTGTGCAAATGAATAGAAATTGTGGACCCAGCTCCTATTTATAGCAAGTGAACCATATATGACTGTATGACCACTGTAACTACTTCCCATGTCGGTTTCTCTGAACCATATCCCATTTTTCTCCCTCCTAACTCACTTTCACCTTCTTCTTCATGAGATTGTCCATCTCACACCTTCTACCTTTTTGCCGTCCAACCTCCCAAGGGAGTATCCTGTCGTTAAACTTATACCAAGGGCAAACTGGGGCATGTATCACTGTCAAAAAATTCTTATTCTTTGAAACAACGTGATAAAACACATTGCATCAAAGTGGGCCAAAATGTATACACCTAAAAATGACATGACTCTACTTAAATAAATATTTTAAATATTTATTTCATCTTCACATTCCCCTATCAATAAATAAATTTATTTATTTATTTATTTGATTCATCTCCTCTCATATTATTGAATAAATTACATTTATTTAATTAATTAAATTCATCTACATCAACTACATTCTTCTAAATAATTAAATAATTTTAATTATTTAATTAAAACCTTTTATTCTTCCAAATTTAAATAAAATGCAATTTTATTTAAATTAAAATCTTAAATCTACACAAACTAAATTATATTCAATATTTTATTTTATTCCTCCAAATTATCTAAAAAAATTTAAATAAATCTATTTATTTAATTATGCTTTCTTATCTTCAAAAATCCTTCTTATCTTCTAATTATACATTCCTCTTGTCATACAAAAGCAAAAGCTGAGTTAAAGCATTTTTAAAGCAACTTTGCTCTTAAATTAGAAAAATAAATTCTAAATTAAGAAAATCAAAACTCATCCTCATCAACAGAGTAGTTAACTCAACAAAGTTTATTTTTGAATGACACATGTCCTTCTTCTATTTGTTGCACGTTCCTCAACCATTCTCCTTCATTGATCTTCTTATTTCTTCTCCACCATTGATCTTCTTCCACACAACTCCATAAATACAACATTCTTCTTCTTCATTTTATATAATCCATCATTTGAGTAAACTCATGCTGCAGGAAATCTAGCATGCCTTTGGCACCCTCCATCTCCATAGCACTTCATATCATCCATTTCACTAGTGTGTTGAAGCTCACCTTCAATCACACAAAGTATCATAGCCATTCTATTCTTGTCATCTTCAACAAGCAAGGGAGCATACGCTTCTGAGGGCTTCATTATTATCAAGATCAAGAACAGATAGGCAAGCAATGGAGGATGAAAGGTAAAGGGTTGTAAGTATCACACTTTGTTGTTTTTAAATCTCCTTTTCCTTCACATTCTATTGGTGTTTGGGTTTGTTATTCATTTTGATTAATCCACATTTCACCCATCACAGTAGGTATCGTCCTTATATCTCCTCCTACATCTACTGGCTTTACCAAAAACTAGAGGCATGCATGAAGTTCTTTGTTTTGCTGCTTCAAATCCTTCTTGGACATTTCATCCTTGTGTAGTTATTCCAAAATTGATGTGACCGAGTCCTTAAAGTCATCCACTCTTTGAGCATGAGTGGTTGGTCCCAGGTCAACTGTAGATATTATGTAATCCTCTACCCTGACTTGTTCTTTTGCTACATCAGCTGGTGAGACTGCTATTTCTACAATTCTTCATCCTAATTCATCCCTATAGATTCTAGCCTATAGCTTAGCCTTCTTCTATTTCTTAGGCTTTTGGGCTTGTGATATGACCATACTCAGATCAAGCTGCATTATATCCACTTGTGGATCAGGATATGTCATTCTTCTGTGCAGCCATTTAGGTGCAGAACACTTATTCAATTCAGTGGGTCCATCACCCTGAAATACAACCAGCTCTTTGGGTGATTTATGTTCATGCTCTAGTTCTTCGTTCTTCTCTGTGCTTATCTCCTCTTCTTTCTCTTCTTCTTGGGCCAAGTTTTCAAGATTTATCGTTGTAGTTTCTTGAGCAGACTTGAAAACTTCCTCCGCTTGATCTTTATCTGTAGGGCTATCAAATACGTCAATAACTTCAACATTGGCTAAAGGTTCATGGAAATCTTAATCACTTACTTCATCTAATACACCCTTCTCCTCCCCAAGTACTATTTTAGGCTCATACAACCCCAACTCTGCACATACTTTCTCAATCCCAAGCAGCAGTGGCACTACCAACAAATCTGCAAGCATTTGTGAAATAGCGACATCAAAAGATATGGCTAGAGAAGGCACATTAACTTTTGTCAGATTAGCCAAGACCAAGGATAAGGAGGAAGAAATGACAAGAGGTGAAGGAAAGGGAAGTGAAGGTAGAGGAAGAGATGGTGAAAGGATGGTAGAAATTGGAGGTAATGGTGACTAAGTGGAAGAAGTAGAAGATGTAAGTGTAGTGATAGTGGAAGGGCATGAAATGGTGACAGTAGAAGAAATAGGACTGCTAAAGGTATTAGAAGAAATTGCTAGTGAGCAGGAAGTAGCTATAATGGTAGAGGTAAGAGAGATGGCAGGGGATGTTTCTTGAGTTATGGAAGTTGAGGTTACAAGTGAAGTGGATACAATAGAGGAAGGAGTGATAGAAGGAGAAGTGGTAGTAGAAATAGTAGGGGTTGTGACAGTAGTGCCCACACTTTGGGTAGTAGGAGACTGGGTAGTTGGAGGGCTAGAATCTTTCTTGGTTGTATCATCCTCCTTACTAACTTCTTTTACTTTTACCTTCTTTACCTTAGAGCCTTCTCTAGGACCACATGGCATATCTCTTTTCTTGGAGGCCCTTGTCCTAGTAGAAGGAGGTTGATCTTTATTTTAAGGAGGTCCTGCAGATGGCTTCTTAATCTTCTTTGCTTTCTTAGCCAGAGATGTATGTTCTTCACTATCTGATTTCTACCTCTTAGCTAGCTCTGCCTCATCTATGGCATTAATTGGCTCATCCTCTTCTACCCTAGAGTCTTTATTTGATTCTAATGTTGTATAAGTGAGTTGAACTCCATGTCCCTCCAGAGCAGCCACTTGAGCTCTTACCCAGGTTTGCTCAATCCGATAGGTTCTCTCATAACAATATCTAAGGATCTCTCTTCTAGATATGCCCAATTTGTCAATGGGATAGGCTGATGGTACTGAGCCTCCCATTGTCCTCTGACCATAACATTTTCATCATCTTGTAGCTGGTCTAGTACTGCCATTATGTGAAACTTCTTGATAAAATCCACAGACAACCTTGAATGTGCTTTCTTCATGATCTCATAGTCAATGGGGCAATTGGCCCAAAAATCTTCAATGTGCATCTTCTAGAACAACTTCTTACTTATGAATCTTTCCATCACCTTGTTTGGATCAAAATGACCTCTTGCATTGTAGTAGTGTAAGTTGAGGAGCTAAAGCTCTTTATCAGAATGTTCTGCTGATGCCAAAGAAGGGCATGCATAAATTCCCTTTCCAAACTTGATAGGAAACTACACATTAGTTTTGTGCAAGTGTTTGAGCTTCTGAGCACAGGGTATTAACTGTCTGGATAGCTCCAGAAGCACTGTCTTGTCATCGGGATACCTGGGAAGTCTGTAAGCCATCCTAGTGAAGCCTTGCACCTTTAAATATGTGAATTTCTCAAACTAGATGTACCATCTACCATATTTGGTTATTTCATTCATGGCCTCAGTGGAAATCCTCAAGGAAATGTTACCTTATAGCATTATGGTTATATACATCGTGAAAGCATCATTTACTCTTTTAAAATGTATCAAGGATTGAGAAGAGGTCACCTATGAGTAGCATTCATATGCCTTTATCTAAGTTTGCTCATCATTCCCGATTTCTCCAATTTTAGACAACCCAACATAGTGATTTCTCCTTGCCAATGCATAAACAAAATAGGATGTCCATCTGAAGTATCTTTTGTCCTTGAATTTGCTGAAGGCCTCATGAATGTTGTCACTAGGGATCTAGGCCCAATGGAACTTAGTCCCTTTCAGTATCTTGATGATAATGACAAACATCTAATCCTCAAAAGTGGAGGCTATAGGCAGTCCATATATCCTTCTCAAGAAAGTTACCAAGTCTCCAATTTCACCGTGGAAATCACTTCTATATAATATTCAGGGAAGTTTGATGAGAGCAAACCCTGTACTTTTGGCCCAATTGTCATTTATGTACTTTCTGCAACCTTCTACATCTTTGTTATAAGTATCTTGTGATCCTTGTTTGTCTGGCATAGTCATAACCTTGTGCCAAGGAATATCAAAGATCTCAGCTAGAGAAGGTGGGGTTAAATCAGCCAAGATAATCCCACTGGCTATTTGGATTGTTCTTGTCATTACATCATATCTATCTGCACAAGTTGCCATTAGTTCTGCACATTGCACTAAAGTGGGGAAGGAAACAACTTGTGAAATACCACTATCTCTGAGTATTCTGGCCCTAGGAGTTAGGTTTGGACCGAAGACCCTCAATCTGAAGTCATCTAGGTTTATGTGACCTAGGTCTGTATCTCCTACATCACTACACCTGGAGTGGATCTTGGTTTTTGGAGGGATTCATTTGAATTTATACTTCATAGCCTAGGCTCGAGCAGTCATTTAGTCTGTAGAACCAGACCTTATAAGCTTGATACCTTGAGGAATCTTTTAACATGCTCCTAAGTTAAAGATGACCCTTAATACATCTACTAGTACTACTAATATACCTTTCGAAGGAAACTCAATTCTAACATTTATTGAAATTATAACAATCATCATTAATACATGCAAAGAAACATCTAATTTTGCACGAAATTTCATGAAAATCATCATTATCAATGCATCACAACATTAACTCTATCATTTTGGGCACTTTCCCTTTGAAAATTCTTAGAAAATTTAGTCATTTGCATGTTTTGTGCTATTTTTAGGTTCACCTGACCTATAAGCAGAAAAGTGCTAAAATCAGGGTCATCCAACCTCAGCGGAAGAGATATCCTTGTCTGACCCAAGGTTCAACAATTATTCATGCTTTTAAAGTTTGTGTGAATTTTGATGGTTACTGACTTACGCGTGTTTTAGAGGTCACCGACCTCCATCGGTTGTCAAGTCAGTTAAATTGTGATTTAGTAAGAGTCTCTTGAGATAGTTTGTATTACATTTGCGTGGGATTTGGTGTCATCTAATTTGCACGAGTTTTGGTTGCTACCAACCAAGTCGGTGGGAGGGTATTGCAGCTCAAGTCAGAAGGGATCATATTTAGCACATAGCATATATTTTGTTTTTAACGAGATTTTGAGATGCCACCAACTTTGCGGGGAAATTCAAGGTATCCGACCAAGTTGGAGACAAGGTCTTTTAGCACAAGGTCGGTGGAAGGGGCTTTCAGCACAAAAATAGTTTCAAGGTTAGCGGGGCTTTGCGATCCTCCCGACCAAGTCAAAGAAATGCGAAGTGGGCATGTAGGTCATAGGTTAGGTTTTTTAGTGCTAAGTGGAATTCCAAGCGCATTGCGGGTTTCATAGATCACCAACTGACTAAAGAGTGGGCTCGTTCACAGGTTAGTCATACCTCATTTCTGCACAAAAATCTCAAAGGTACCTACAACAGAGTTTGTCGAAGTTTTGGTCCTTTTCACTTATGATGATCCATTCATGTTTTCAATAGAGAATCCTAAACAGGTTTTAACAGAAAATGAACAATTTATATGTAAACCCTAGCTAGAAACCCTAAAATCTTAGTTTAGAAAGATTAACATTTAATCAAACCCTTATTACTTGTAGTGAGATCTCAAAGAATAGGGTCGAAAACCCTACCTGGTAAATTGGAAGGCATGCTTGGATTGTACAGGTAGGTCACGGTTTTGAACTTTGGTAGATCGATAGCAAAAGAGTTTAAAATCCTAAACAGAGCTCTGAAATCCTATTCAAAATATGAAAGAAATGGTTTAAAATGGAGGATTTGCACCTTTTATGCCCTAGCAAAATCGCCATTAATTCATAGGTGTACATCTATCAGTTTAGGGTTTGGCGTGGTTTATCCTTAGCTCAGACCTAGTGGGGAAATTGGGTGTGTCGGACCTGGTCGGACAGGATTGTTTTCAATGCTAAAACTCATAAGTTCTATTAGCACAGTTTGTAGGCATTTTAGGTTCCTCTGACTTGCGGACATTTTGGCCTCATCCAACTTAGTCAATGATTGATTGATTTAGCACAAGTTAGAGAATGTTGATTCCAGTGCAGAAGTCTGTTGTAAGTGAAATCAGCGCTGAAGTCAGAGACACGATTTTAGCACCAGGTCAGATGGAAGACAATCTAGTGCAACAGTTAGACAGACAGGGATTTAGTGCAAAGGTTGGTGAGAGGGTAATTTCGCACAAAAAGGTAATTCAAGGCCTTCAAGAGGAATATAAAGACTCAACCTAGTAGATCCTTGAAGGGATTTCTCAATATCATTGTTCAATCCAAGTCAAAGTGCACTTTGACCAATTAACCACTTAGGAGATGAAAAAGACCTAATTGACACCTAAGCCAAATCAAAAAGGGGGGGTCCCCATTTTATGAATGGGGTGTGTGTACGAGGCACAACAAAAGGTGACTGCTGGGAAATGCTCCTGAGCATTCTAAGGATAAATGTTCAGTTTGAACCTAGAATCTCTGTGTTCCCCACATATTAAACAAAAAAAGCAAGGTATCTTATCAAAGAATCTAAGATCACCACCTAGTGCAACCATCCACATCTTGAAAACCTAAGTATGTGCAATTATATTCATTCCCATCCTTCGGTGACTAAGTTCATCCAAGATCCTCTACGACAAGCTAGAAAGTTGAGACTATTCTACCACCAAGTAATGCTCAAATATTTAAGATTTAATGAGCCTTGAGATGAACAAATGATAGATAATGTTTTCTGGTATGATGACATTTGATGGTAATCATTTCTAGATAATACCTTTTGTAAGTATTTGCAATTGGTAGTTTCTTGACATCACACTGTAGTGGGTCTGGTGTTGAAAAATACTTTTTATTTTTACCCAATATAAGCTAGCAACACTTAGTGCCACCTAGCCTTTGCTTGATTGATAGTGCATGTGGTAGAAGAAGTCAACCCTTTTACTTGACACAAGATCACTCAGATTCACCTAGCTACTCCATGATTATTTAAAGTGTGAAAAATATATGGTTAGAAAATACTTCAGGTGCACCAACTAATGACTCATTTCTAATGAACAAACACCATACTCCCTAGTATAACAATGGAATCCATAGCAAAACTAAGTGGAAACCTTGGCTACTCAAAGGAAAACTCATGACTATTAACCCATTAAAGAAACACTTGTAGGTCCACACAAGTGCCACCACATCAAAAACAAAGACCCCACGAAAAAGCAAGCACAGCAAGCAAAACCAAAAGGACAACTAATCTAAGCAAAGCACCTAACAACTAAGGAAAGCAAAGGTAAGAAAGAAAAACTAAACTAAAGGCAACCTAAACTAACGACAAAAAAACCCCGAACTATGTACACTAAAATGAGGCATGACTGCCTCTCAGGCCTAGAAGTAGTGCTTTAGGAACTAGCCATTGACAGGCAATGGCAACTCCTCACTAGTAAGGCTCTTGAGTCGGTATGTCTCATCTCCAAGGATCTCATAGATTTGATAGGAGCCCAACCAAAGTTTATCAAAATTACCATGTTCTCCTTTCTTTTCATGTGATTTATCCATAGCATGGGACCAAATCATAAATGTAGAAGCCTTTGACCTTGGCTCTTTTGTCGAACCATCATTTTACAACTCCTTGATGTTTAGCAAAGTTTTCTATAGCAGAATCGCATTTCTCTTCAAGGTGCATTAATTGGGCCAACCTAGAGGACAATTGATCATCAGTTTTAAGGTAGTCTTGCATGAATTGTACCACCGGGATCCTCAAATGGATGGGAAATATGGGTTCAATCCCATAGACTAGGTGATAAGGCGATGTGTTCAGGGCTGCTTTATGTCTGATTCTATCTACCCATATGGAAAACCTAAGCTGAGTATGCTAGTCTCTAGGGTTTTTATCCAATAGTTTCTTAATAACATCGAGTAGATTTTTGTTCGTTGATTCAGTTACCCTATTCCCTTGTGGATAGTAATTAGATGAGAACTTGATAGTAATCCCATAATCAAATGCCTAGTTAGAAAAATGTAATGATGAAAAGGTAGAGCCATTATCACAAACTAAAGCAAATGGACAACCAAATCTAGTGATAATATGCTTTTCAACAAATTTAATACCTCTGTGGTGCATTGCTTATAAGCTATTGATTCAGACCATCAAGTGTAGTAATTAGTAGCAGTCAGAATATACCTGTAGCCTACAGAGGAAGGCAGATTGATCATACCGATAAAGTCGAGGCCCCACTGAACAAATGGTTGTACCTCCACTATTGTTGCAAGGGCATGGCTGCATGTCACTCTCTATGTGCAGTGGTCTAGCATATATGATAGGTTCTTACATGTGAATATGCATCTTTGAACAAAGTTGACCAGTAATGTCCAACACGAAGAACCTGATTAGCTGTTGAGTGGACTGACCCATGACCTGTCCTGCATCTCTCATGAAAAATGGTTAATACTTGATTGACCTCTGACTTGTCCAAACACCTTAGATAGATGCCTTCGTGATTCTTCTTGTAAAGGACTTCTGCTTTTATCCAGTAACTACTACATTTTAGTTTGAGTGCTCTCCTTTGAACTAAATTTAGCTGTGATGGACAACATTGATTAAGTAATATATGATATCTCCGTACCACTCATCTTTTGAAACGTCTTCTAACATGTATTACTGGGAGACTAGATCTGGTCCCACTTCAGCCATTATTCTTGTCATGACCTGACCTCTTACCAATTTCATAGGTTGAATATCTATGTCAAACTCTTGTGGTATGGTCACCCACTTCCCTCTTATTTCTCCTAATTCACTTTGCATCAGCAATGCTTTGATTGCTGCATCTAGGACTATGGCAATTACTTGACTTCTTAAGATGTAATGACGGAATTTCTTAACTGCCTTTACCAGAGTGTATGCTTATTTTTCCACATTTGGATATCTTAGTTTTGTGTCCTTCAATGGGGTGCTCATGAAAGTGATGGGCCTTTCATCATCAACTGACCTCTTCTATGTCAACATTGTAGCACAAGTATGCTCGGAAGCAAATGAGTATATTTGAAATGGCAAAGTGTAATCGAGACTCACCAAGACAGGTGCATTGGCTATAGCTTGTTTAATTTCTATGAAGGCAGCCTTATCTTCTAGAGTCCAATCCATTTTGGTGTCCTTCTTCAATATGGCATTGAGAGGCTGGAGAATCTCAACAAACCTCATGATAAATTTGTGCACAAAGTTGATCTTACCAAAGTATGACTTAAGTTCCTTCTTGTTGGTTGGGGGTAGTACTTTGAGTATTTCTTGGATCTGGTCTGGGTCAATAGATATTCCTTGCTCAGATATTACATGTCCCAGCAACTTCCCCTCACTTACTCCAAAAATGCACTTCTTGGGGTTGAGTGATATACCATAATCCTTGCATCACTGCAACACCTTTCTCAAACCTACTACATGGTCCTCTCACCTTTTTGAGAATAATGTGAGTTTGTCCATGTAGATGATAATACATTTTCCAACTAACCCTTTAAAAGCAACATCCATGGCATGCTGAAAAGTTGCACCAGCATTAATTAACCAAATGGCATATGGTGATATGCATAGATGCCCCATTTGCAGGTGAAGGACATTTTCAATCTGTCTTCATATTCTAACATCCCCTGGTTATAACCAGAATACCCATCCAAAAATGACATCATTTAGGACCCATTAACAATCTGTAATACTTCGTCCAAAGAAGGCAGCGGATAATTATCCTTTTTAGATGCTCTATTTAAGTTACGGAAGTCAACACAAAGCCTGATTTCTCCATTTTTCTTTCAGACTGGAACTAAATTTGCTACCCATGTTGAATGTTTGACTGTAAATATTATCCTTGCTAACAACATCTTCTGAACTTCTTTGAAAATCAGTGGTTCTAGTAGTGCATTCATTGGCTGATGCCTTTGTCTAAACAGCTTTTCTCCTGGCTTCAATGGGATGGTGTGCATGATGATCGAGGTATCGTATGTCTTTAGATCTTCATAGCTCCATGCTATAACCTCATGGTAATCTCTTAATGCATGTATGATTCCTATCCTTTCTTCTTCAGTACTAGCTTTCCCAATAAACACATTCTTAACATTTTCTTATGTTCCCAAGTTAAATAGTTCACGCTCTCCTCTTGGAGATTCTCCTTCTTTTCTTTGAGTTCTTAAATTGTTTGCATCAAACAGTCTTTCCAATTCTACCATTCCTCGTGGAATCGTATTAGTTTTTAGGTTTAGTACTCCTAAATCCATTTCAGCAGGCTCCATTTCTTCTTCATCTATTATCTAAGCAGTAAAAACATCTGATGAAGTAAGGAAATTAATTATGTGCTGATCATCCTCAAAAACTTAAAAATTGGTAACATTATTAGGTACAAATGGGGTAGCAACAAACTCGATAGAATTTTTTTTAATCCTACCATGGATGTTGGCTCTAAAGTACTTGTTGTCTGAGCTAGAGCATTTCCAACATGATTTTGTCTCCTTGGGATCAATTGGATGTTAAAACTGTCAAAGCATTCTATCAAATCCTAGACTATATTCTTGTACCTATTCAACCTCTTAGCATTAGATGAGTACTATTTTCTTACTTGTTTCACCACTAGTTTAGAATCACCAAACACTTGGATAATTTTGACCTTCTTCTGGAGTGCTAGTAGCAACCCTTGCACTAATGCTTCGTATTCAGTGACGTTTGTGCATGGAAACTGTAGTCTTTGTGAAGCCAAATATGAGCTCCCAGTAGGGCTGATTAATTCGACCCCTTGTCTGCATCTGGAGCTATCGAATCTTAAGGTCCATAAGAGAAAATCTCTGCTGTAATCAATCTATTTTACTAATTTCTTCTTATCAAGTGGGGCTTTAGTTCTTCCTTCTTTTCAATAGCTAATACCTTCTTCAGAATTATAGAGATGTTTAGTTGTCTTTGTACTTGTTTCACTGCCTCTTGACATAGCTGGCAAGTAAATTTAGAATGCAATGTATCATGTATGCGACACCAGCTGGGTAATAACAACTCCTCAATTTGAACCTACTTTCCAACAGTGGTTTGATCTTGCACAAATCTAGCTACGAAATCATTGAATCCTTTGAATATACCGGGTTCATCCTCTTCTAAAGAGTCTTCTGAATCTGATTGAACATATGCTTCTGTACTTTTTGGTCTTTCTACATGTGGTTTAGAGGGTCTTAAGCAAATCAGCATAAGGACTTCTTCTAACTGACTGATGTGTGGAAGATAAACTCCCAAATCAACTTCTGAGAATAGAATCTTGTTGGGTTGATTGTATTCTATAATCATATGCTTCATCTTGGGTTCTCTTTCAATACGTATCTGATTGGCCAACCCTTTCCATGGCAGCCACATATGAGAAAAGTCGGTTGCCATATAACCGTTCAAAGTCCTAGACCAATCTCTACTTAGAAGCATGCCATATTGATCTAGAATGTCTACCACCTGAATATCTATATATTGCTACACCCTAGGATTAGAAGCCAGCTACATATGTATCCTATTTAATTCACCTACTGCATTCACTTCAGTCTTATCTAATTGTTTTACCTTCCTGAAAGACTTGGCTGGAGTGAGCCCAAGTGCTTTGCAGACTGATAATGGCATTACACTCGTGTAAGCACCAGAATCTACTAAATAGTTATGAAGGTTCTTATAGAATATCCTGAGTGTTAAGAGGAAAGGAGGACTTTCCCTCTTATCTTTATATAGTGTCATGTTTTGTTCCACATTAGTCACATGTATTCTTTCTTTCCCTTTATGAATGTTATCCTTGGTGATGTTTTCCTTTGGTGCATAATCATTTTTAGTTCCAGCACCTATATCTTGGAAGAAAGATGTCCTGACCTCAAGTATTTTAAGTAACTCAAACACAGAAACACTAACCTTCATTTTCTTAAGTTCCTCAGCTATATACTACCCCATCTTCACTATGTCAGATCATTGGGAATTTTCTACAATAGTAGCACCCTGATATACTGGTTGGTGGGTAACTTTTGGGGGTTCAGGGTTATTGGCAGCTTTTGGGTCAGGTGGAATCTGATAGCTGTTTGGCTGGATTTTGTGGTGAAAGGGCCTTTGGGATAGCTACTCCTCAGATTGTAAGGAGTCTTATTGTATTGTTGATATGCATTAATTGCTTCAGACTCTTCTTCCTCAGGTTGATTATGATCTTGGAATGGAAATGTATAACTATCAAGGACTAGAGTAGTGTCATACCTCTGAGAAGGAACAATTGCATACCCTATCAGTGGAGTCTGCTAATTTTCAGCATTTTGAATCTCCATCTGGAAGATACTGGATACAATCTGGAATTCTGGGTAGTCTAGTTCAGAGTGAGCATTCATGTTATGTAGTCTACACCAAGTGGATAAAGCTGCTTCAGCCAACATCACATGACCCGGGGGCTTGGTATCATTGTTCTAATTTTGTAAGGGTGACAACACTCCTCCATTATTCAGTCTGGTGTTCCAGGATCGGTTTGGCCATTGTTGAAAGTTTTGATTTTAGTACTGATTCTGATTTGGGAACTAGTTCTGATGTTGATTCTAGGAATATTGTTGATTCTAGAAATGTTGCTAATTATATCGCCTCTGTTGTAGGTAAAGCATTCTGGTTCTTGAGGTGGGTAACCTCAGTAGTAAGCTTCTTCATTTTCGCAACTAGTTCTTTGATATCATCTCTATCTTCTTTAGCTTTGGCTATTTCTGAAGACTATAGGAAAAGCATTTGTGCTGGAGGCATTTCAGCTACTGGATTGCTTGGGTGGATCACTAAAGCTTTTGTTGTAGCTAGATTTGGAATTGGATTCATCACAGGAGTATGATTGGCCAATGTATGATTTACCATATGGTTCAATGGACCAAAGGCTATTTTTCCTAGCTGGGTACTCACAGTGATAGCAACAGAATATGCTTGGGCCAAAGTAGTAGGGATTGGGTCATCTCTCCTTACGAACATGGAGGTAAGTTTATCTAGGGAAACATAGTAAATGGGTAGGGCAAGAACCTATTCTACAACATAAGGGGCTTACAAATGAATGTAAGCTTTATGGAATCTGTTGTTAAAGGAACTTATCATCTCTCCTTCACCTCAACAGATCTCTACAAAAGATTGATAAAGATCAGCTGGGGTGGTAGGCATATGGAACCTATCCAGAAATTCAGTCTTCAGGTTCAACCATGAATTTATGGATGGTACAGGGAGGTTAACAAACCAGTAATAAGCTTCATCCTCTAGAGAATAAGGGAACAACCTACAGATCACATCCACATACTGAACTTGCAACATGATACATTGAATTTAGTCAATTTGACTAGCCAACTCAAATTATTAGTAGAAAAGAACATTTTAGAAGCAATAAAAAGACAAAGTAGAGTCACATGCTACCCCGAATATAGCAATTTCCAATTATGAGAGGATTATATGCTTAGAATATTCAAAATAATATCAAGATTCTTTATCTAAGTTAATTTTGTCTTTGCTAGCCAGCGTGTTGCGATAAGTCAGCCACACGTTAAGTGCATGATTAATCACAGATGGATCTAGATCCTTGAAATGATTTATCTAGTAGTCAAACACCTCCAGTTCTTGACTAAATTTACTATGTATTCTCTCTATCTCTATGCCTACCTTTTGAAATGCCTTGAATTCAGCTCTGAGGTCGCTTGCCTTGTCTAACCTTTCCTCCATACCAAGCGTGGCATCTTCAAAAATCACCTTATGCAACTTATCATTACATTTCTCAATATCAAATGGGGCATAATCATCGTAGGAGGCTTCCTGGTAATCCTTTAAAGAGTCATTGATATCATAAATGATTGATCTTAGCTCCTCATCGAATGGCTTATATGCTTCTTTTATATGCTCAAAAGTTTCTTTTCTCAAAAGTAGCTGTTGATACCATTCAATGGCCTTGGGCAGTTGATTCATAGTCAAAATGTTCTCTACAACTAGAGTTTGGGTAGGCAATTCCCTGATGCATTTTATCTGAAGATACATATGTGAGTAGTACTCATCAAAGGAGTCACACTCTTCATGCAAATCTTTCCACTTCTTATACAATTCTACTAATTTCTTATGTGCTTGAGCAGAGGCACTAATGGTTTCACATCCCATTTCAAAAACTTTTGATAGCCAATTTTCTATACCCTGGGACTTGGATCTTACCTCACCCAATCTGGCCATTTCATGGGTAGATAGGAAAGTAGGTATCATCCTTATATATCCTCCTACATCTACTGGCTTTACCAAAAACTAAAGGCATGCATGAAGTTCTTCATTTTCCTACTTCAAATCCTTCTTGGACATTTCATCCTTGTCCAGTTGTTCCAAGATTGATGTAACTGAGTCCTTAAAGTCATCTAATCTTTGAGCATGAGTGGCTAGTCCCAGGTCAACTATAGATATTGTGTAATCCTACACCCTGACTTGTTCTTTTACTACATCAGTTAGCGGGACTGCTATTTCTATAATTCTTGATCCTGATTCATCCCTATAGATTCTGGACTGTATCTTAGCCTTCTTCCATTTCTTAGGCTTCTGGGCTTGTGATAGGATCGTACTCAGATCAAGCTACATTATCTCCACTTGTGGCTTAAGATATGTCATTCTGCTTTACATCCATTCAGGCGCAGAAGACTTATTCAATTTAGTGGCTTAGTCACCCTCAGTTATAGCCATCTCTTTAGGTGATTTCTATTCTTGCTCTAGTTCTTCGTTCTTCTCTATGTTTATCTCCTCTTCTTTCTCTTCTTCTTGGGCAAAGTTTTCAAGATTTGTCATTGTAGTTTCTTGAGTAGACTTGAAAACTTCCTCCACTTGATCTTTATCTGGAGGGCTATCCAATACATCAATAACTTCAACATCGACTAAAGGTTCATGGAAATCTTTATCACTTACTTCAGCCAATACACCCTTCTCCTCCCCAAGTGTTGTTTTAGGCTCATGCAACCCCAACTCCGCACATACTTTCTCAATCCCAAGCAGTAATGGTACTACCAATGAATCTGCATGCATTTTTGAAATAGGGACAACAAAAGATACGGCTAGAGAAGGTGCATTAACTTGTGTCAGATTAGCCAAGACCGAGGATAAGGAGGAAGAAATGACATGAGGTGAAGGAAAGGGAAGTGAAGACAGAGGAAGAGGGGGTGAAAGGATGGTAGAAATGGGAGGTAATGGTAACTGAGTAGAAGAAGTAGAAGATGTAAGTGTAGTGATAGTGGAAGGGCATGAAATGGTGACAGTGGAAGAAATAGGACTGCTAGAGGTATCGAAAGAAATTGCCAGTCAGCAGGAATAGCTATAATGGTAGAGGTAAGAGAGATGGCAGGGGATGTTTCTTGAGTTATGGAAGCTGAGGTTATAGGTGAAGTGAATGCAATAGAGGAATGAGTAATAGAAGGAGAAGTGGTAGTAGAAACAACAGGGGTTGTGATAGCAGTGCCCACACTTTGGGTATTAGGAGACTGGGTAGTTGGAGGGCTAGAATCTTTCTTGGTTGTAGTATCCTCCTTACTAACTTCTTTTACTTTTACCTTCTTTTCCTTAAAGCCTTCTCTAGGACCACTTGGCATATCTCTTTTCTTGGAGGCCCTTGTCCTAGTAGAAGGAGGTTGATCTTTCTTTTGAGGAGATCTTGCAGATGGCTTCTTAATCTTCTTTGCTTTCTCAGCCAGAGATGTATGTTTTTCACTATCTAATTTCTACCTCTTAGCTAGCTCTGCCTCATCTATGGCATTAATTGGCTCATCCTCTTCTGCCCTGGAGTCTTTATCTAATTCCAATGTTGTATAAGTGAGTTGAATTCCCTGTCCTTCCAGAGTAGCCACTTGAGCTCTTACCTAGGCTTTGCTCAATCTGATAGGTTCTTTCATAACAATATCCAAGGAGCTCTCTTATGCATTTTCCCAATTTGGAAATGGGATAGGCTAATGGTACTAAGCCTCCCATGGTCCTCTGACCATAACATTTTCATCATCTTGTAGCTACTCTGGTACTGCGATTATGTGAAACTTCTTGATAAAATCCAGAGGCAACCTTGAATGTTCTTTCTTCATGATCTCATAGTCATCAGGGCAATTGGCCCAAAAATATTCAATGTGCATCTTGTGGAACAACTTCTTACTTACGAATCTTTCCATCACCTTGTTTGGATCAAAATGACCCCTTGCATTGTAGTAGTGTAAGTTGAGGTGCTGAAGCTCTTTATCAAAATGTTCTGTCGATGCCAAAGAAGGGCATGCATAAATTCTCTTGCCAAACTTAATAGGAAACTACACATTTGTTTTGTGCAAGTGTTTGGGCTTCTTAGCACAAGGTATTAACTATCTAGACAGCTCCAGAAGCATTGTCTGATTATCAGGATACCTGGGAAGTCTATAAGCCATCCCAGTACAGCCTTGCACCCTTAAATATGTGAATTTCTCAAACTAGGTGTACCATCTACCATATTTGGTTATTTCATTCATGGCCTCAGTGGAAATCCTCAAGGCTATGTTACCTTATAGCATTCTAGTTATATACATTGTGAAAGCATCATTTACTCTTTTGAAATGTATCAAGGATTAAGAAGAGGTTAGCTGCTGGTAGCATTCATACACCTTTATCTGAGTTTTCTCATCATTCCTGATTTCTCTAATTTTAGACAACCCAACATAGTGATTTCTCCTTGCCAATGCATAAAAAAAATAGGATGTCCATCTAAAGTATCTTTTGTCTTTGAAATTGCTGAAGGCCTCATGAATGTTGTTGCTAATATCTGGGCCCAGTGGAACTTAGTCCCTTTCAATATCTTGATGATAATGACAAATATCCAATCCTCAAAAGTGGAGGCTATAGGCAGTCCATATATCCTGCTCAAGAAAGTTACCAAGTCTCCAATTTCATCATGGAAATCACTTTTGTATAAGATTTAGGGAAGTTTGATGAGAGCAGACCCTCTTTGTTTGGCCCAATTATCATTTATGTACTTTCTACAACCTTCTACATCTTTGTTATAGGTATCTTGTGATCCTTGTTTGTCTGGCATAGTCATAACCTTGAGCCAAGGAATATCAAAGGTCTCAGCTAGAGAAGGTGGGGTTAAATCAGCTAGGATATCCCCACTGGCTATTTGGATTGTTCTTGTCATTACATCATATCTATTTGCATAAGTTACCATTAGTTTTGCACATTACACTGAAGTGGGGAAGGTAGCAGCTTGTGAAATACCACTATCTCTGAGTATTCTAGCCCTAGGAGTTGGGTTTGGACCAAAGACCCTCAATTTGAAGTCATCTAGGTCTATGTGACCTAGGTCTGTATCTCCTACATCACTCCACCCAGAGTGGATCTTGGTTTCTAGAGGGATTCCTTTGAATTTGTACTTCATAGCTTGGGCTCGAGCAATCATTTAGTCTACAGGACTGGACCTTATAAGCTTGATACCTTGAGGAATCTTTTAACATGCTCCTAAGTTAAAGATGAACCTTAATGCATCTGCTAGTACTACTAATATACCTTTTGAAGGAAACTCAAATCTAACATTTACTGTAATTATAATAATCATCATTAATACATGCAAAGAAACATCTAATGTTGCAAGAAATTTCATGAAAATCATCATTATCAATGCATCACAACATTAACTCTATCATTGTGGGCACTTTCCCTTTGAAAATTCTTAGAAAATTCAGTCATTTGCATGTTTTGCACTATTTTTAGGGTCATCCGACCTGCAGGCAGAAAATTGCTGAAATTAGGGTCATCTGACCTCAGCGGGAGAAATGGGCTTGTCTGACCCAAAGTTCAACAATTATTCATGTTTTTACAGTTTGCACAAATTTTGATGGTTACTGACTTGCACAGGTTTTAGAGGTCACCGACCTCCATCAGTTCTCAAGTCAGTTGAATTGTGATTTAGCGCAAGCCTTTTGAGATAGTTTGTATTACATTTGCACGAGATTCAGTATGGTCTAATTTGCATGAGTTTTGGTTGCTATCGACCAAGTCGGTGGGAGAGTATTGCAGTGCAAGTTGGAAGGGATAATATTTAGCGCATAGCTGATTTCTTGTTTTTAGTAGGATTTTGAGATGCCACTGACTTTGTGAGGAAATTCAAAGTATTCGACCAAGTTGGAGACGAGATCTTTTAGCGCAAGGTCGGTGCAAGGGGTTTTCAGCGCAAAAAATAGTTTCAAGGTTAGTGGGGCTTTGCGATCCTCCTGACCAAGTCAGAGAAACACGAAGTGGGTATGTAGGTCAGAGGTTAGGTTTTTTAGCACTAAGTGGAATTCCAAGTGTAGCGCAAGTTTTATAGATCACCAACCGACTAAAGAGTGGGCTCATTCATAGGTTGGTCAGACCTCATTTTGGGGCAAAAAGCTCAAAGGTACCAACGGTAGAGTTTGTCTAAGTTTTGGTCCTTTTCACTTATGACGATCCATTCATGTTTTCAATAGAGAATCCTAACTAGGTTTTAATGGAAAATGAACAATTTATATGCAAACCCTAGCAAGAAATCCTAAAATCCCACTTTATAAAGATTAACATTTAATCAAACCCTAATTACTTGTAGTGAGAGCTTGAAGAATAGGGTCTAAAACCCTACCTGGTAAATATGGAAGGAATGTTTGAATTATACAGACAGGTTACAGTTTTTAGCTTTGGCAGATCGGCAGAAAAGAGTTTAAAATCCCAAATGGATCTTTGAAATCTCATTCAAAATGTGAAAGAAATTGTTTCAAACAGAGGATTTGTCCCTTTTATCCCTTGGTGAAATTGCCATTAATGTACAAGTGTACGTCTGTCAGTTTAGGGTTTAGCACAGTTTATGCTTAGCTCAGACCTGGTGGGGAAATTGGGTGCGTCGGACCTGGTCGGACAGGATCATTTTCAACACTAAAACTCATAAGTTCTATTGCCATAGTTTGCGGGCATTTTAGGTTCCTCTAACATGCAGGCATTTTGGCCTCATCTGACTTAGTCGGTGATCGCTCGATTTAGCGCAAGTTAGAGAACATTGATTCCAGCACAAAATTCTATCGTACGTAAAATCAGCGCTAAAGTCAGAGACAAAGGATTTTAGCGCCAGGTCAGATGGAAGATAATCTAGTGCAATGGTCAGATAGATAGGGATTTAGCCCAAAGGTCAGTTAGAGGGAAATTTAGCACAAAAAGGTAATTCAAGGCCTTCAAGAGGAATATAAAGACTCAACCTAGCAAATCCTTGAAGTGATTTCTCAATATCATCATTCAATCCAGGTCAAAGTGCACTTTGACCACTTAACTACTTAGGAGGTGAAAAAGACCTAATTGACACCTAAGCCAAATCAAAAAGAGGGGGTCCCCATTTTATGAATGGGGCGTGTGTGTGAGGCACAACAACACACTAGAATCTTTATCATTTTCATGAATCCATCATTACATGTTGAAATCCCTCTTGCATCTCTCATCATTATCATGACAGCATTAATGGATTTGGTTGCATGGAGAAGCAATCCACATTTGAAATAAGGAATCATCCAACCTATGTGATATCATTTTAGTTTGCATGTTTTCTTTATTTCACTTTTCAGTTTTGATTTATTAAGATTGGATTGAAATATGATCCTCTTTGTTTGATCTTGTAAAATTCCACCAAACGCAAAATGGTATGCTCAGTGGGACTAGTCGTCTAGTCAATTTTTACTACTAAAAGTTTTATTTTTTCAGTTCACATTGTGGGCAAAATCACATCTAGGGTAAAAAGTCACATTTTAGTGATAGGAAATTAGATTTGCAGGTTGCAAGATCGCATGTGAGTAGCATACGGTCGTATTTGGTTGATCTACATGTGCATTTGAATAGCAAACAATTGCATTTGGTTTTAGGGTTCGCATGTGGTTTAGATATAGCTTTTATGTCAAGTCTGAGGTTTTACTTGTAGGTCTCCTTATATAGGCCTCTGCATGTAGCTTGCATGTCATTCTAGATGTAACCCTAGGCCTTTTAGCTCATTTTCAAGTTGTTTTATTCAGAGATATTTGATTATCTCCATCACAAACTTGAAATCTTCCATGTTTTCACAAAATTTGAGCATGAAAATGACAATATCCTCTTCCTTAGCATCTCAAGGATTTTATATGTTACATGTAGAAACATGCAAGGTGCTTTGTGTTAGATTTTGATACATTTGCATGTTGATTGCACATTTGATCGGCAACAAGTCGCATCCAAATAATAGAAGATCGCATCTACACAATAGCACCTCACCTTTGAATGACAGGTAATTGCAGATGGTAAGCCTGCATGTGCATTTGATTTACAGATGATCACCTTTGGTTATCTCTATATGCATTTGGTCTCTGCTTCTTAAAAATTAGGGTTTTTTTAGAAAACTAATGGTTTCTCGGTGCAGCTTGTCATTTTTGTATGTCTAAGAATAGAGGCAAACAAATTACTGATATGTTTTCTACAAATCTAAGAATTTAAAGGATTCATATTTTACCACTAGGGTAGGCACACTTCATTTGATGCTTAAAATTAACACTGTCTACTCTGTGTCTACATTTTTTTATTTGTTTGCTTGTCAAGTCTGATTGTAACCTGATTTAGCAATGAAAGTACCCTCTTCCCCCAATGGCTCTGCGGTGCAAGATAAATCATTTCTAACTCTAGGTGGGCCTACGTTCACATTGTGAGAAGGGATGACCAAGAAAAAGCAAGTCAAAACCATACCATTCTAGTCTGCTTGAGAAATAATGTGTTTGCGCCGAAAGTTACAAATGACGGGTGTTGATTTAGCTATGCCGATGAATGTTTCCCCCAAAACCCCATAGAGCTTAACCTCTGTGGGTTGGGAAGCCTCAATTGATGGAGTGAATCGTCACATGCATAGCCGCTCAAATGGAAAGCTAAACTAAAAACCATGTTGTAGCAACCAAAAACCCCTATCTATTAGTACAAGAGGATAGGTGATTACGCCTCTGATAGTCATCCCACATTTTCACAGCTTATGGAAAAGATAGAAAGGTACCTCAAGATCTACATGTCTTGAGGACCTAGAACTTGGCATTCCTGATAAGTGAGTGCACTATAAGGGAAAGCCCATGCCCCATGTTCCTAGAGCTATACACCATAAGTAGGCATGACTGGGGAAACCCAAGTGGGAATCCAATAGGTACTATCCTTACCTAGCCTAGGTTGTTACAATAGTTGAGAATGTGATATATATGAGTGTTTGCCATTGTGTATTCTCTTCCAAATTCACTCAAAACTATGTCTAAAACCAAAATGTACAACAAAAATTGCCTTTTAACCATGCACAATCACCTTTGAATACTAGCCACTTGCATCTGATCAACAGACAATTACTTATGAACATCTAAGAACTACCTTTGGCCCTTAGGAAATTACCTCTAGTTAGTATGTTTTCCTATAAAACTCACCTTTGATTCACAGCCAGTTGCCTATGAATTGTTGCCACTCACCTTTGATCAACATCTAGTCACTTATGAACCTCAACCACTCGCATCTGAACAATAGTCATTCAGTTATGAACACATGTACATCACCTTTTGTCCTTAGGATATCACCTTTGTTTAGCCCATTTACTTGCACATGCACCTTTTATCACTACAAAATTGGCTTTGAGTCATAGTGGCTCACCTTTGGACAAATTCCAATCACCTATGGTCTATTCTCAATCATCTATGCACAATAGTCTGTCTCTTATGCACTATCCCCAGTCACCTTTGGTTTAGCATCCCATCACCTTTGAATTGCAGTAAGTCATCTTTGGTTCATATTTAGTCACCTTTGCATTATTTCCAGTCGCATCTGAAGCACAAAACATCGCATTTGGTTTTCCATAGCCTACAAATTATCCTCCTAGTCAAAATCCTATTCAGTCAACTTGTCACAACAAAACCTAATCATTTACAGTCACCATAGCATCTCAGTCAGCTATCTAACAATATTGAAACCAAACAACATCAATCAATCAATCCCTTTTGACTTTGGTTAACCCATCCTTAATCAATCTTTTCCATTAATCAATCAATCTCCCAAATCAATCAAACTGCCCATCCAAAATCAGACCCATCAATCAATCTGACCAGGTCAAAATCAGCGACCAATCAAATCAGCCATCATAAAAAATCTCATCTATCCACCCTAATCAATCAAATCAAAATCCAACCATCCATACCTCAAATGAGGAGCCAATACAAGGCAGCTATGGAAGCCAACCTTGAAGAATTCTAATCCACTCTGCTCAAGGATGCTGCACAATTCACAACTAGCATGCCACCCAAGGTGTTTGTACCTGAGGGTTATACCATTGGACAATCATATTTATCATTCTTACCTCAACAATGACATTTTGAGCTCTCATCTTCCATAGTCATATCATAGCCTTCACACGTCCATATCTATGATGACTCATTGGATGACGATTTACAAGACCCCAAGACTTTGTGACATGCAAATAAAACAATAAAAGCTAACCAAGAATACAAAACCATCACCAAGACGCCAATTCACCCCCTTGGGAGAAGCAACTGAGGTTGTTTATAGGAAGCTAGTGTAAGCCAGAAAGATCACTTTACATGAAGTTAGATCAAACAAAGAGACACTATTTAAACCTCCCTGGTTCAAGGACAATGAGTATTATGAGTATCATAGGATAAAGGGACATAATACCATTGGATGCATGAAACTTAAACACTTGATTCAAAACCTCATCGATCAAGGACTTGTTAAGGTTACAACACTGGAATAGATGTCTAACTATGAACTAGATGCTTATAAGAATCCCCTTCCATCATATGATAAAGCAAGTGCTTCCAATACTGCGAAGAATGTCAATTACACTTATGTGTCCACCATTGGACATATTAAGAGATCTCGAATATCCATTATTACTATAAGAGGAAAAGCACCTGATTGTGTTGTCACTACGTGTTACAGTTGCGTAACCATTCTAGGAATTCCTCCATCTACCATTTGTCCAAACCTTGAATATAATATCTTTGTCCATTTGGGTAGAACCCCTACTCATATCTCCATTTTGGAGCTATTATGTATGTATCCCCCTCATAAAGCTATACTCGATAAAGCCCTATAAGAGTCCATTCTACCAAATGATATAGGTACAACACAATTCAAGCTATGATGGCATGTATCACATCCCATCGTCACTTGACTTTCTTTGATCGAGACCTTATATCCTTTGATCCACCCACCATGATGGCTCCATATAGAAGTATTCATTAACCAATGTTGTGTTAAACGAGTCCTAGTAGATGGTGGAGCTGGACTGAACATATGTTCCTTGAAATTAGTGAGATTGCTGGGATACACTGAGGGTTGTATTGATGCTACCGAAAGAATAACAATTAAGGCTTATGATGATGGAGAAAGAAATTCAGAAGGGATCATCTTGCTGCCCATAAGGGTTGATCCTGTTACTACTACTACTCAATGCAAAGTCCTCGATGTTGAGTTGCCTTATACTATTATCCTTGGTCATCCTTGGATACATTCTTTAAAGGTACTCCCATCTACATATCATCAATGCCTAAAATTCCCTTATGATGGTGTGGAAATCACGATCCCTACAGATCCCAATGCCTTTGAATATTGCCGAGGCCCCCAAGCCACCTATCAAAATCTCAATCATATACCTAGAAATACTGAGGCCCATCCATCCTTGTCCTATGTTGACCCATCAGATCTAACCAAGCCATCCACTAGCAAGGCTATTCCCAAGATTGAAATCAAAGAATGAGGACTTGGCAAGTATAGTTTATAGAAATCGGTTTGTGTAGGAGTCATGACTTTGTCTCCCAAATCATATGTTAAACTACTTGTCTCCAAACCTGGTTCATCGAAAGCCACTATCACTATCCCCCCAACTGTATTTATCTAATCAAGGTTACTTGATGAGGAAGATGTGGATAGTGATATTTCATCCCGGGTTTTCTATGATGAAAATGATCAATTTTCTTTAGAAGTGGAATGATACAACAATGGATTCGTGATCATTAAGAATATGGGTTATAAAGGCAAGTGAGGACTAGGGTTGCAAGAATAAGGCCCTCTGGAACCTATTATAGTTACTAAGAAGTATAATATATAGGGTCTAGGGTATGGAAAGGAGGTCCCGCCTTCCGTAGACATTAAGTTTATCCTCGATGAAGTAGTCGAATCTTTTCCCATGTAAGAGGCCACTAGTAAGGATACCATTGATGTCTCTTCTTTCTACATCAACGAACTATTCCAAGAAGCCTCCATTTTCATGTTGTGGGATGCCTCATCATCCACACCCTTAGACTTGCAACTTGTATACCCTGACCTAATTGATTGGGACCAATAGTGGGCACCTATCTTAGACACCTTTCAAAATGATGAAGCCATATAAGAGTTCATGGGTTTAAGGAGAGGTTTACCTTTGAGGGATAACAAAGTTGGATTTATGATTGATCTTCCTCAGTTGGCATACTTTGGTGAAAGCATCAAATCCTCTAGTCACAAAAGTGAAATAAATAAAATAAAATAAGGTTAGCACCTCTTGACTATGAAAAAATAAAAATAAAGGACATATCCAAGGATGAAAACCTCTCTGAGGCAACCGAAGATAGAGGATTTAACTTTCCTTTTATCACCACACATCAGGAGCAGTCATCTCTGTTGGTAGATGACTCTAATGAAGTCAATCTGGTCACAACACAGAACCCAAAAATCACCTTTTTAGCAACAACACTATCAGATGAGGAGAATGTTAACTTTACAACAATTTTCATGAAAAGGGCAATTAATTTTGCATGGACTTACATAAATATGCTTGGTCTAGATTCTTCACTGGTAGTGCACCATCTGGAAGTATCTCCAAATGCCATGCTGATCAAACAAAAGCTATGAAAAATGCATCCCCAGATAGCTCTTCTAGTCAAGATAGAATTTTAGAATCTTTTAGATGCCAAGTTTATTAAACCCATTGACTATCCCAAATGAGTTTGCAATCTTGTGCCTGATGCAAATCTAGATGGACCAATTCGATGTTGTAGTGACTTTAGAGACCTTAATAGGGCTTGCCCCAAGGATGACTTTCCATTACCAAGCATCGACATAATCGTCGACCTTACAATAGGTCATGAAATGCTCTCACTAATGGACAGGTTCTCTAGGTATAATCAGATTAGAATTGCATAAGAGGACAAACATAAAAAAATCTTTATCTATCCATGGGGTAACTACTATTGGGTGGTCATGCCTTTTGGTCTCAAGAATGCAGGTGCAACATACCAACGAGCTATGACCGTTATTTTTCATGATCTCTTCCATACCATCATGGAAGACTATGTGGATGATATCTTGGGAAAGTCTAAAACAAGAGAAGGCCACCTACAAGTATTGGAATAGATTTGTGATAGGTTGGAAAAATATTAGGTCAAGCTAATTCCAAAAAAGTGTATCTTTGGTGTAACTTCTAGGAAATTATTGGGCTACATAATCGCTAGAAGAGGCATTGAAGTTGATCCTGCCAAGGTAAAAGCTATAGTCACCATGCCTCCTCTGTCAAATTTGAAATAGCTATGTAGCCTGCAAGGTCCCCTGCAATCCATCTACAGATTCATTGCACATCTCGTAGATAAATGCCATCCTTTCCAGCACTTGCTCTGAAAAGGAGAGACCTTTAAATGGGATGATGACTGTCAGTAGGATTTTGACTAGATCAAAGAATACCTAGCAGCACTTCCTTTGTTAGTACAACCTATCCCTGTTCAGCCTTTGATCTTGTATACTTCTTCAATGATAGTTTCCCTAGGTGCTTTATTAGCTTAGAATGATGACACAAGTAAAGAACCATGGCCATTTACTACATAAGCAGGACTCTTGTGGGTTATGAGATAAATTATACAACTATAGAGAAAGCATGCTTGGATGTAGTGTTTGCCTCTCAAAAATTATGACATTACATGCTAAATTAGACAACAAAGCTCATATCTAGATTCAACCCACTTAAATATCTACTTGCTATGGAAGCACTTATAGGAAGGATAGAAAAATGGGTGATGATCCTTAGTGAGTTTGACATTCAATATGTTGATCAAAAAGCTATCAAGGGACAAGTTGTAGCTGATCAAATAGTAGAAGCATCAATAACAGACACCTATCCTATCCATTCTACTTTACTTGATGAGGAAATATTTAGTGTCTTTTCTTCTGAAATGTGGAAGTTCTACTTTGATGGTTCCTACACTCAACATGGATCGAGAGCTATAATTCTCTTTATCATCCCTAAGGGTGATTGTATTCCAAATTCCTACATAATTTCTTTTCCTTGCACTAATAATATAGCAAACTATGAAGCCTTGATCACAGGCTTACACATGGCTATCCAGTGGGATATAAAAGAGATACAAGTATTCAAGGATTCTCAGCTAGTAATTAAACAAGTCCAAGATGAGTAAAAAATAAAAGATGAGAAGCTCCTTCCTTACAAGCTAATGGTTGATGACTTAAGGAACTATTTTTGTAAGATAACATTTGAGCAGATCCCTAGGATCAACAATAAAGCAACTGATGCTATGGCAACCATTGGTTCTCTCCTAGACATGCCCACCAATACTTAGAGGTGTGAATTCTTGGTGGAATAGCTCCTAATTTCATCTTTCAAAGTGCCTGAATCAAAGCTTATCTATGAAATTGTTGGTCCCAACTCCCCCTGGTACCAATATATTTATGAATATCTAAGTCATGGTACTCTCCCTAGCCAACTTTCCAACACCCAACGTAAAACCTTCGCTCAACGAGCCTCCCGCTATACTATACTTCCTAAAACCCTTTACTGTAAGAGTCTTGAGGGTATCCTCCTTAGGTGTCTTGACTCGGTAGAGGTTGAGGTTGCTTTATGAGAGGTACATGAGGGTGCCTATGGATTGCATTTTGTCTATCCTAGTCTTGTTAAAAAAATTCTAAGAGTGATTTACTATTGACCCACCATGGAGTAGGATGCTCAATAGTTTGCCAAAAGATGCCTTCAATGTCAAAAGCATGGAGACTTGAGACATGCCCTAGTGCAAGAGCTCCAGCCTCTTACTTCTCCTTGGCCATTTTTGCAATGGGGACTCGACGTCATAGGGAAGATCAATCCTTCTTCCTCTAATGGTCATAAGTTTGTTATTGCTACTACTAGGTATTTCACCAAATGGGTGGAAGCCATTCCTATGACCTACATCACCAACAAACAAATTTCCATGTTTATTCTCCATTATATCATTTGTTGATATGGCATCCCACAAACCATCATTACCAACAATGGGTGACCATTTAAGAATCAGGAGGTTCATGATTTGTGTAACCAATTTCATATCCAACACATATTTTCCACACCATACTACCCATAGAGCAATGGCCAAGTTGAAGCTTCTAATAAGACCATCATAAAAATTATCAAGAATACAGTCAATGTGGCTGGCCGTGATTGGCACCTCCAATTGAACCCTAGATTGTGGGCCTATCGTACAAGTGTCAAGACTCCTACTGACACAACTCCCTATGCCCTTGTCTATGGTACTGATGCCATCCTTCCTATCGAGGTTGAGATCCCCTCATTGCAAGTCTCGCTCCAACATATTATGTTTGATTAAAAATATAGAATAGCCCATCTAAATGAGTTGGAGCTATTGGATGAAAGATGAATCGCAACAGTTAATAATCTACAAGTCTAGTAAAATCATCCTCATCATGACTATAACAAGAAGATAAAAGAAAGAAGGTTCTAGGTGGGTGACCTAGTCCAGAAAGAGAACTAGAGAAACCAACAGCAATGAGAGAAATAGGGCAAATTTGAGCCAAATTGGCTAGGCCCCTTTGTTATCACATCAGTGTTTGGGTCCGGAGCTTACACTCTTGCAACACCTGAAGGCATCCCCATAGATGAACCACTCAACATTGTTCATCTTAAAGAGTTTTATCCTTGATCCTTGCATCCTCTATTTGCAAAAAATAAAAAAAATTAAAAAAATACAAAAAAATAATTAAAAAAAAAGAAAAAAAAAGCAAAACAAATTAATCCAATAGTGAAAACCACTTTGGTGGTTCTTGGGGTTAGCATCCAATGGTGAAAACTTGGCAAACAAGTGCCTTGGATAAGTACCATAGTGAAAACCTGGCAAACATACGCTATGGTAGAGCTAGCTCTCACCATCTACTTCACTATCTATTTAACTCCCATCATGTTGTGTCACTTCATCCATCCTATGACAGCCTCATCCATCCATGTCTAAGTTGTTCATCCCATTTGTCATTCCAGTGCCTTACTGATATCATGTCTTGGAAATTGTTGAAGTTAATATATCATTTGTAGCCATAGGCTCCCATATGAGTCAACTACGACCATCCCAGTCCATAGAAAATTTCCAAGCACTTTGTACATAACTGAATGTGTTCCCACAATAGGGGTACTTGTTTTCACTTCAATGTTTGGTGAACGCTTTGAAGCATCATGGTCAATCATATAATGTCTTGAAAAAATCCAAAAAAATCCTAAACTGTCCCGAAAAAATCCAAAAAAAATGGTAATATGTCTTGAAAAAATCCAAAAAAATCCTAAAATGTCCTGAAAAATCCAAAAAAAAAATGGTAATATGTCTTGAAAAAATCCAAAATAAAAATCATAAAATGTCTTGAAAAAATCCAAAAAAAAAATCGTATAATGTCCTAAAAAATCCAAAAAAAAAATCATATAATGTCTTGAAAAAATCCAAAAAAATTGTATAAAGTCCTAAAAAAATCCAAAAAAAATTGTATAGTGTCCTGAAAAAATAAAAAAAAATCATATTTTGTCTCTATCTCTATTAGAAAATTCTTTGTCGCATTCCTCTGATGAGCTATTATATTCCTTGAAATAAAGACTCTTCTTGTAATTCTAGAAGTTCTTCCTTTTCTCATGCTGACCTTGTTTTTAACCCTTCTTATCATATTGTTGATATCCTCTTCCTTTCTTCATGTTGTACTCCTCTTCATCTTCATTGTTCTCATTTTTTCCCTATGAACACTTCTAAGTAAAATTACACATTCTACCATAATTAAAACATTTAAATGGTAACTTACCTTGGTACTTATCGGATCCTTTCTTTAGCTTCCTCATGAAGTGAGCTTCTTCTTCATCTATTTCATTGTTTGAACTATCATTTAGTTCATACTCTTTATTCTTTCCTTGATGCTTTGAAGGCTGCCTCCTTTTTAGAAGGTTTATCCATGGTTCTCATTTCATAGGTAGTAAGAATCCCATGCAACACGTCCTTTGTCATTTTATCCAAATCTTTCATTTATTAAATCATCAAATCCTTGGGATCAGATCTTAGTGGTAAGGATCTTAATAGTTTTTTCACGATCATGGTCTCTTCAATTGTTTCTCCAAGACCTCTTATAGCATTCACTAACTCATTGACTCGAAGCAAATAAGAAGAAATTTTTTCTTCTTTGATTTTGTGGCTTTCAAACTATCCCTTATGGGTTTGAAGCTTTGCCTTCTTCACTTTATTATCTCCCTCAAAAATATTCTTTATCTTATCCCACATCTCTTTAGAAGATTTGCAACACATTACTTTTACAAACTCTGATTTGGACAAACCGCATAAAATAGCATTCTAAGCTTTGGTGTTATTATCACTTACCTGCTTTTCAGTTTGGTCCATAGGCAGGATTTCTAAA
This sequence comes from Cunninghamia lanceolata, assembly GCA_027924645.1. NCBI lineage: Eukaryota > Viridiplantae > Streptophyta > Pinopsida > Cupressales > Cupressaceae > Cunninghamia > Cunninghamia lanceolata. Next base: position 10,356,807 of record BSBN01000388.1, on the reverse strand, counting down.
GCAGTATAACTATTCTCAATAGATTGCCAAATATCAAACCCCAGAGCATTTAAACAAGTTTCCATCCTTATGCTCCAAAAGGCATAGTTTATCCCATCAAATAGTGGTGCCATGTTTGAGGAAAACCCATATCCTTCTTGATCAACCATGTGTGCTTCCAAGATCTACCTTCTAGAGGTTAGTATATTCGTGAAGGAAATTGGTTTGATACTAATTGATAAGCACATGGTTATAGTGGGATAGAGGGGGTGAATCAATATAATACAATATTTTACTTTTTCAAACTAAATCAATCACATAAATAACACACATGCAATATCTAGCAATTAAGAACATGGGAGGAACACACAATTAATGTATAAACCCTTGCAGGGGAAAAACATGGAAAAATATTGCTTATATTGATCTTCTTTATAGGCACCAACCTACAGGAGACACCAATCCCAACTTATAGAATATGTAGGCACCAACCCATTGGATACACCAATCCCCACAATTGAGCACCAAGTCAACAAGAGACACCAATCTCTTATTTTATAGGCACCAACCTTTAAATTCTTCAATGAGTGATATTGTTTTTATAGGATCTATGTAGATACTTGTTGCCTCATGAATCTAATTACAAATCTTGTAATATCCTTCCTTCAAAAATCTAATTCAAACCATGCACTATTTTCTCTCACAAATCTGATCACAAATATCTTAAAATCTTCCCTCAAAATCTATTCTTAATGTTCACACATATTCATCAAATATATCTGCTCTTATTTTTCATTCATGGGCTGCATATATGCTTCAAAATAGGTTTGAAACACTCTTCATAAATACCTACCCTAGGTCTACTCAAACTCAGAAATATACCTTATTCTCTTCACTCACATCAAACACTTTTATCTACCTCTTATACATCTTCAAGGGAGGATATTTTAACTAGATACACACCCATTCATGAACATCTCTTTTTCATTAAATAGATTGCACCTCCTCTTCAAGTCTAATTCAAACTCCTTTTTATTCTTTGATTGAACCTTTTTTATATTCTTGTTGATGAACATGATTGTACCCGTTATGCAAAGCTGTGAAACTCAATAATCCTGTGTAACATGGGTTCAAACTCAGGCTTTGGGTGACCTATGGCGAGCTTGAACCTCCAGATTATGGGTTGGTTCCCTTAAAATCTTTAATTGGATCTATGACTTTGGGTGTGGAAAAATGGTTAAAAGAGGTCTTCTAAAAGTACTAAAACTGTAATGTAAAAATATGGTGATGCACCTAAAATTGATTTAGAACTTGGCAATCTAACTCACAATAGATCTCACAAAATCTATCCACACAAAACCACTTTCAGCAATTTGACCACATGAATAATTCTAAGTGAGGATGAAAAGACTTTCTTCCTGAAGGAAATTGACTTTTCACAACAAAAAGGAAATTTCTCCAATTGCATAGCCTAAGACCTGTGATTTTCGAAGCTATCTAACACATGCAAGAATAAATGAGACAATGATTTTAAAGTTTTTGATGTTTAAACACAATAAAATATTATCAAATCATTCACAAAAGTTGTATTAATGGAAAGGTAGACACTTGATTCAGCTAAAAAATAAAGGAACTAATTGCATAAAAAGATAAAGCGTAGAACTTGTAACCTGATGTAATCAATATAAATCTGTAGTAATGAGTTATAAAACCTTTTCTCTCTCTCCAAAGTGTAAAGAGTAAAAAGGGTAAGAACTAGAAAAACATAAGTTTTTCATACAATATATAATCTGTTCTCTCCAAGAAACCTAGAAAGGTCAACTGTAGTTAACTGCCTCTAAAAATAAGCTCTCTAAATTGATCCATGAGCAAACAATGAAATCTCTAAAAATTAGGGCCAAAACTGTCCCAAAATGAGTAAAAATAGCTCCGAACTGATCTTCTCTAAATGTTTGACCAAAACTCTCCTAACTTGTCCTCCAAACCATGCAAAAAGACTCCAAAGTCTTCAGTTAACTCAACTCCTCTAATTTTGCATGATTTTGTATTGCAAATGATGTGTGCAAGGAATAATGTAATTATGAGATAATTACTCTATTATGAGTTACACATTTCCCTATCTCTGTGAATTGCAACTTGTGACAAAATAATAAAGTAATTTATAAAATATTACTTTATTACTTGTTTACATTATTTTCAATTGTAAAAACACGGAAGAATGGATGAAAAGAAATCAATCCCTTATCTCTCCCTTTTGATTTACAAAATTTGCATGATTGCATTAACAATGATGCCAAGAGGACTAGATCATCATGCATGCAAAAAAGATAGAAAATATCCCTCTCCTTATGCCTCCCATGCAAAAATAGATCATCTCATGCAAAACAACACCTTATCACTCCATGCATATTAACTCATATACCATGCATCTATACAAGAAATACTTATATTTTCATGCAAGAAAATAATATCATATACCCTTTGCACCCTTTGAAAATATTTGGATACCTTATCACTCCTTCATCATGCATACTATCATGATATTTACCCAATGTAAATCCATGGATATTCTTTGACTTCATAATGCAATTATTACCATATCCCCATTTCTGCCTTTCTTCATACCTTTGAATAATTACCTTCACTAACTTTAATAATCATATGTCCTTTGTTATCAATCAAGTATGCACCCTTGCTAAGTTCACAGAAACCTAGCTACCTATTGAAATATGGAATCATTCTCAGATGTGGGTGTCCTTTTATGAGAATGAATCTCCAGAGTGAGTTGGTTCTCTTATGATTCCTAAACTAATGACTTGTGAGGAAAAGGGATAGAAGGGTAATTGAAATGCAAACTAACTCTTGAATCTAATCTAAATTAATCTATTCACTCACAAAATAGTTCTTCAAACTTAAAATTTTCACAACCTCACCTATGAGTTCTAATCCCTAAATAATTTGTAATAATGTTTAATTCAAACATAGATTACAACCAGAAGAAAACATACAATCTAACAGCATTGAGACATGATAAAAAATAAGAAATTGTCACAATAAGACATCAAATCGAGGCTACAAAACACATAAGTAGATGAAATAGGAAAATTTACTATTACAACTTGAAGGAGTACAATGCATGTAAAATGAAATATGAGCCAATTGTCTGTATCCAACTCTACCTGTGAACAAGAGAGAAGAAACTTAAACTAATTGCCTCTGAAAAACTAAGATTTCTCTTCTATAAATGCCTCCAAAAGATCTCCCTAGAAGAAAGCTGAAAAGGCTCCTAAAAATAGACCCTAAGTCCATTTTTGAGCTACTTAGAAAAGCATAAATAAAAGCTCATCAACTGGCTCAAAACTAAAAAATCATGCTGTCAAACTGATCCTCTAGGTGGTCCCCACCAAATCTGCATCCAAATATTTTTAATTTACCTCATAAAAGCAAAAATTTTGTCCTATTCGACTCAATTCACCCAAGAGAAAGCAACTGCCTAAAAAAAGTTAAACTTTAAAAGCAATTTATAATTTCATTGCTTTAAAGTTAACTTTACATTATGTGGTAGTTTAATCAATATCCCATTCGATATGATTTTTTGTAAAATAAAATAATATCTGGCTCATAATTTTGCCAAAATATTTTACAAGATATCACTATTGATTTTCTATAAAAATCATAAAAATGGTGAACATTACTATGTATTGTTTGCAAAAACATAAAAACCTCAAAGGCCACAAATGCATGTCCATATGTAAATTCTACCACCATGTCAAATTTGACCCTCTCCACAATGTCATCACCTTGCATGCTTTTCACATCTCCATTTGTTCTCTTCTTTGACCTTGTGTATTTGAAATATATGAAAGGAATAAAATAATGATTAAATGCATCAAGTGGAGGCCAAAGACTCTCAACCACATGCATAATCACAAGGCATCTTGGCCATGCCATGGTCAACCAATTAGGAGGTAAAGGTATTTGAAAAGATTCTAAGGCATAAGCCTTATCTGCATATTATACTACCCATCTTTGACTTATAAACAAACAACATATATCATGTGGTTGGCCACTCCACACCATGATAGCTAGGCATTATCAAATGCAAGGTTTTGACCACAATCCCTATTTGGATAGAGTAATTATGTGTATTTGCAAAGTCAAAAAACATGAGAAGTAGAAACACTGTCGAACAAAAAGAAGACTCAAACCCTAAAAGTTTGGTCATTTCATTTTGCACTCCTATCATCGCTCTGCAACTTTGTGGTCGCCGACCTGGGGTTTGAAGACACTCTAGTCTACTTGCATTCAATATGCTCTATTGGTCAAAAATTTCACCATTCTCTAGTAAAATGATAGGTAAAAATGATTCAGGTAACACATGTGCAACTTTTAACTGTCAATTTTGTTAAAACTTGAAACTTTTAGTAACTGGCTACTTTAAACAGTCATGGCTCCTCATATACTCAATGCATAATTTGATATTCTTTGATTTTTTTCCTTGTTTGACATCCGTGACTATAAAAAAATGGATACATCCTCAAGGGGGGCCGCGACTGGACTCTACTTCTTCAATGGCAACTAAAAAGTGAGTTCTTCACCCTCTCTCTATTGTGGCTTCTTTTATCTTTGTGTATGCAGAAAATATGAGGGTTTCACTTTTAAATCAAATGGGATACTTTACACTTGATAAATTTATGTTCATTCCTTCATGGCCATGGCCATGTAGATGGTTCTGCAAGCTTGCTTTGTCATTTGATGTTAAAAAATTGGGAGTTTCTTGTCTTTGAAATGAGGGTTTCTCCTTTACTTTACATAGAAACACTTTTTCCTCCATGACTATGCCTACAGGCACACCATACTTGTTTGGTTTGACTGTATCTTGCAAGAAGAAAGAAGACTTTTGAAACTTGACAAGGGTTTTATTTTTCATTGTATACACAACCATATCTGCTACTTCCTTGACATGGACAGTTTGCTTTACAATTCTTCTTCTCCAACACTATAAAAAATGTTAGGGTTTCAAAAACTTGACATGGGTATCTTGAAAAATGAACATGAATGGCATTTCCATTACGGCCTTGGCTCAGATATATCTTTGCATTCTTTCATTTCACTATATGAACCAAGATTTGGGAACTGAAACAAAGGTTTATCTTTTGAGCACAAAAGCTCTTGTAGCATACACTACACATGATATTCTTCTCTCCTTCCTTATGTTGTCACAAATTGGTCACATTCAATATCATTGCTTAAAAAAAGTAAGGATTTCATATCCTATTCTTTTTTTGTATCTCTTGTCTCCCTTTCATGGTCTTTGCATATATAAAGTGTATACTGTCAGGTTTGAATTCAAAACCCCTCTCTTCTCTATAGCAGCATATGTGTCTTGATGATATTCTTTGTAACATAGAGAAGGCATGGACATCCTTATGATGTAGTAAAACTATCCCTTGTCTTGCTACGTCAAATGATGTGATCAATGTTTGTACATCTCTTGGAAATGCTCTTCAATTCAGCAATATGTAATAAGGTGCACTGTAGCTTTATACATTATAGATGGTAGATAATTCTTTCTTTACTATGCAAGGCATAGTTAAATCTACATGATGTTTCATTGATGTGACATGACACTTGACTATCCCGAATATGTACTCATGATTATAATGAACAGAGGTAAACATAAATGTAATATGACATAACAGGTAACACATTGCCTAGATCTGACTTCATGTCACTAATGAGATAGGAGAAAATATAGTTCCTTGATGTGAAAATATATCTCGTGTTCCTGAACTCTATCCATGTTCACTTACTTGTCATGAAAAATAAATGATATTCTATAGCTCTTGTCTTACGTTTCAGTCAATATCATGATTCTGAAATGCATACTTGAATCTATACATAGCATTAAAACCTAATGTTCTCAAACTCATACCTTATTGGCTACCATGTGCAAAATTCATTGTTCATAGATTATTATTACTTCAATTCCTCTTGAATAGTTGTCATAAATGGACATTGAATTGAAGTCCAATAAGCCGAGTTAAAGAAACATTATTTACTTTGATATGTTCCCCTTTTGCACTATATGGATGAATATTCTGATCTCTTTCCCCTTAAGAATTAAGGGGTAGCATGCTGAGCTCTACCCTCATGGGAGCCCATTTTGCACCACATGCTGACATCTCTTTGAAATAGCAAATGACTTGTCCTATACCTGCACATGAAACAAATAGATTAGAATAAAAAAATGATGCTCTATGTTTGCTTCTCTTCAGTTCCATCTTCATATGGATCTTGTTCAATTGATCAATGCATTATAATAAAGGTATTATGCCTCTTATGATAGTCAAAGGACTTTCATAACCGAAGCTTCTAACAGGACCCTTCCCACATTTTTTAGGTACATGCCGAGGTTGGGAGCAGGACTGGAGGCTAATATAAAGATCAACAAATCAAGGCAATGATGGCTATGTCTTTCCTTTCTCCTTCATTAGATGCATAGTATTGTTTATATTTGCATGAGTTCAACTATAACCCATGGCTTGTGTGGGACATCTAATATGTCATGGTTTCCTTTAGTGCAATGTTTATTACTTTATGTATTTAAACTTGTAAATGAATAACCATTGTTATGAATGAATACTTATCTTAGTTTACTACTCTGTAATGCAATAGATGATCTGGAACTTCTCTTTCTTTCCTAAACAACTGAAATACATTTATCATTGAAAACATAATAACTATGCAACTAACTCATAATAGAAGTAAATCAAACCTCACTCAAAAAATGAAAATGTTATATCTGCTCAGCCAATATTTGAGCTATGGTCAAAAAATGGTAAAATTTCTTGCAACTTCTGCTATATGCTTCATATGCTTACCTACTAAGCATCTGACCAGCTGCTTTGACATCCATTGGCCATTGAGTCATACTCTATCCTTCTCAAACTTAGAAAATACTGCAATTCAACTCTCCAATAGTCCAAATAGCAACACAAAACTAAAAACAAACTCTACTGAAAGCAAACTAACATGCCTTGATGGCCAAAAATAATGTGTAGCAGCACTTAGGGAAACCAAACTGATTGAAATAAATGTGAAGGAAGCACTTATTGACTAAGAATGCTAACTCTAACCTACTCTAACCAGCCTACTTAGCTGATCAAACAAAACAATTCAATATTTGAGTGAAATAACTCCCTGTCCTAACCAACTAAGGATGCTTCTCATGTTTATAAACAAGAAATAGGGAACAAAACACAATAACACACCTTATGAACTATTGTACCATAACCTGTAGAATATAATTAGAAGTTTGAAACTCTTGATTCTATTCAGATATACCTTTGATTTTCTATGAATGAGTGAGCTGGACCAGCTGCTCCTCAACTACAATCTCATTCTTAGGGGTATTGAGAAAACTCTAAAACTTGTTGGTCATGTCGTTGGCTAAATCCTTGATAGGGCATCCTCTTGACAGGATGAAACTTGAATTTTCATTGCTGATTTCAGTTTGGTTATCCACTATTTCAAACTCAGCCTTTTGAGGGAGATTCTTTGAAAACATGTCACTCAATCTTGTAGAAAACTCATCAATTATATTAGTACATAAGATATCATCAAATCCATCATCTGTCTCTTGATCCATAATAGGCTTTGAGGTACCTTCCCGATTGATTTTCTAAGAACCTAGAAAAATGTCAAGGACCATACCTTGAAAGGCAACTTCATTCTTCTACTCAATTTAGATAATGCTTGCAAGTACATCAGCTCCTTGATTGTCCAAAATAAAACTATTCTTATATACTTTCTTGTTGTTCAATCCATTGTCATCATTTTACTGCTCATAACTAGATAACCTTGTTAGCTCATATGAATTTTTCTCATTAGTACTAACAAACAAAGGAAGTTCTGCAAAGAATTCAACCAAAACCTAAGTTTCATCACCTTATTCTTCTTCTACAACCTTCTTTTTTATAGATTCTCCTTCATAAGATGACTGTTTGACCTCTAAAGTTGAAACAAAATTTTCAAGGTCATCCCAAAACAAGTCTTCTTCATTAACATTTTCATTTTCTGGTGAAGGTGAACAACTTATTACCTTGTAATTGTTCATAGCTGGTTATGTATGTTACATGATAGGGTCTCTTTCAAGCTCCTCTATATGATCCAAAACCTCTTTACCAAATTGCTTAGCTTCAAACAATAGCTCACTAGATGGTTGAGGATCCTCATGTTGCTCTGGAACTACTACCTCTGGTATGAGCATGTTCTCTTCCTCTGGTTCAACAAAACTAGGTAATTGATTGAACAAGGTTATTGGATCTTCCTCATGATCTAGTACCTTCTTGAATGAGACTTGGGTTTTTAGTCTTTGCAATTGAAGGCCCTCACCTTGTGACTTATACATCCTACTATCATGCATTTTATGAATAGCATCAAGAAATTTTTTTCAAATGACTCAAAATTCAAAGGGTTAAGTATTAGATTTGAATTAACTTGCTCCTCACAAACACAAGCAACCTTTTCACATGAATCAACCTCTTGGACTACACAACTCTTTGAAAAAAATTTATCATCTTTTACAAAACAAGCAGGGTCATTAATGCAAACATCAAAAGGCTCATCAGGAGTCTTTTCTAGTTTGATTTTCAACTGCTCTAACCAATACTGCTCCAAAGCTACATACAGTAAATTCACCTACCTAGCTTCCTTTATAGTGGACAAGTCATTTTGGAACACAATAGGGTCATCCTTACAAAGGTGAATAGTGATAGGACAAATAGATTCATCTAGTTGGGAAACTTGCGGCTTCTCTTGGATTTCTTGGAGGAATGGAAAATCTTCAAGTGGTTGATGTACAACTGTACTAGGTTGAACATAGTCATTTTCCTCAACTTTCAAGGGTTGAGGGTTTTTGAAATTGGGTACTTTAAACTTATTAGGCTACCTTGTGGAATCAAGAACTTCATTCTACCTAAAACTCAAGATTTGAAATTTAGGGGCACTAAGAGGTTTAACTTATCTCAAACTCAGAAAGCTATACTTACGTACCTCTTCTTAAGCAGGTTGTTCTAGGACAATAGGGGTTGCGTGGGCTTGATCAAGAAAGAGCTTTGTTTGTGTAGCTACCTCTCTCTCAATATTCTCTTCAAACTGTCTCTTTTGTGTCTCCCACTCCTGATCAAAACTGAAGGTCTCATAGGGTGGCTGATTTTATATCATAATATGCTTAGACTATACCAACCTAGGTTCTTGAAAGGGTAAAGGGTTCTTGAAACTAGGAATCTTGAGCTTGGTAGGGATAATAGGTTCACTTTGATTGAAACATGCAAAATTATACTCATATACCTCATCCTGAAAGGGCTGATTTTGAATGATAGGAACTGCATGAATTTGTTGCCTATGCTTTTGATGGAGCAAAACCCTCATCTATTATTCTCTAGCTATTATTTCTTATTCAAAATGTGTCTTTTGTGCCTCCAAGTTCTTCTCATGAAGATATGCCTGATAGGCTAATTCATCCTACTGTCGATTGTGCTCAATCCACCTATTGATTCTATTGACCTCATCCTTTCTACCATGGTATCATTAAGTGTGTCCTTAACCTCTCTTACTATAGACATTGTTAGTTGATTGGAAGGTTGAACAGGGGTGGGTGGGTGGCAAACATGTTGTGCATGTTGGTATGCTGTTGTTGTATGGCTGTTTGGAATAAAACCAATTGCATGGTTGCTCTGATATAGTTGATAAGTTGTTGGATTGGTAACACCATCATGATATGGTGGATGATATGAATTGATCATATTGAAATCAAAAGAATAATATGTAGAGTCACCAGGTATGCTAGTTGCTTGCTTCTAAAGGCTGGATTCACTGATACAAACACCAAATATCAATGATAATGATCAAACTATTGGACTGAAATAGTCCAACTAGTCCCACTGGGCATGCCAAAAACTACTGTCAATCAAGTATGCACCCTTGCTAAGTTTGCAAAAATCTAGCTACCTATTGAAACATAGAATTATTCTCAGATGTGGGTCTCCTTTTATGACAATGAATCTCCAAAGTGAGTTGGTTCTCTTATGATTCCTAAACTAATGACTTGTGAGGAAAAGGGATAGAAGGGTAATTTAAATGCAAACTAACTCTTGAATCTAATCTAAATGAATCTATTCACTCAGAAAATCATTCTTCAAACTTAAAATTTTCACACCCTCACATATGAGTTTTGATCCCTAAATAATTTGAAATAAGGTTTAATTCAAACATAGATTACAACCAGGAGCAAACATGCAATCTAACAGCATTGAGACATGATAAAGGACAAGAAATTATCACAATAAGACATCAAATCGAGATTGTACAAATAAAAGCTCCTCATCTAGCTCCAAAATCAAAAATCATGCTACCAAATTGATCCTGTAGGTGGTCCCTACCAAATCCACATCCAAATCCATCCAATCTACCTCATAAAAGAAAAAAATTTGTCCTATTCTGCTCAATTCACCTAAGAGAAAGCAACTGCCTAAAAATAGTTAAACTTTAAAAGCAATTTATAATATCATTGCTTTAAAGTTAACTTTACATTATGTGGCAGTTTAATCAATATCCCATGCGATATGATTTTTTGCAAAATAAAATAATAGCTGGCTCATAATTTTGCCAAAATATTTTACAAGATATCACTATTGATTTTCTATAAAAATCATAAAAATGCTCAACATTACTATGTATTTTTTAAAAAAATATAAAAACCTCAAAGGCTAGAAATACATGTCCATGTGTCAATTCTTCCACCATGTCAAATTTGACCCTCTCCACAATGTTATCACCTTGCATGCTTTTCACATCTCAATTTGTTCTCTGCTTTGACCTTGTGCATTTGAAATATATGAAAGGAGTAAAATAATGATTAAATGCATCAAGTGGGAGGCCAAAGACTCTCAAACACATGCATAATCACTTGGTATCTTGACCATGCCATGGTTGACCACTTAGGAGGTAAAGGCATTTGAAAATAATCTCAGGCATAAGCCTTATCTACATATTATACTAGCCAACTCTGATTTATAAACAAACAACATATATCATGTTGCTGGCCACTCCACACCATGATTGCTAGGCATTATCAAATGCAAGGTTCTGACCATGATCCCTATTCAGATAAAGTAATTATATTTATTTGTAAAGTCAAAAAACATGAGTAGTAGGAACACTATCGAACAAAAAGAAGACTCAAACCCTAAAAGTTTGGTCATTTCATTTTGCACTCCTTTTGTCATTGCTCTACAACTTTGTGGCCACCAACTTGGGGTTTGAAGACACTCTAGTTTTCCTTGCATTCAATAGGCTTTGTTGGTCAAAAATTTCACCATTCTCTAGTAAAATGACAGGCAAAAATGTTTCAGGTAACATATATGCAACTTTTGACTGTCAGTTTTGCTAAAACTTGAAACTTTCAGTAGCTGGGTTCTTTAAACAGTCATGGCTCCTCATATACTCAATGCATCATTCGACATTCTTTGATTTTTTTCCTTGTTTGAACTTCATGACTATAAACAAATGGATACCTCTTCAAGGGAGGCCACGACCAAACTCTACTTCTTGAATGGCAACTGAAAAGTGAGTTCTTCACCCTCTCTCTCTGTTGTGGCTTGTTTTATCTCTGTGTATGCAGAAAAGATGAGGGTTTCACTTTTAAATCAAATGGGATACTTTACACTTGATAAATTCATGTTCTTTCCTTCATGATCGCGGCCATGTAGATGGTTTTGAAAGCTTTCTTTGTCATTTGATGTTAAAAAATTGGGAGTTTCTTGTCTTCAAAATGAGGGTTTTTCCTTTACTATACACAAAAACTCTTTTTCCTCCACGACTATGCCTACAGACACTCCATACTTGTTTTGTTTGACTGTATCTTGCAAGAGGAAAGAAGACTTTCGAAACTTGACAAGGGTTTCATTTTTCACTGTATACATAGCCATATCTGCTACGTCCTTGACATAGACAGATTGCTTTGCCATTCTTCTTCTCCAACACTATAAAAAATGTTAGAGTTTCAAAAACTTGACATGGGTATCTTGAAAAATGAACATGAATGGAATTTCCATTATGGCCTTGGCTTAGATATATCTCTGCACTTTTTTGTTTCACTGTATGAACCAATATGTGGGAACTGAAACAAAGCTGTCTTTTGAGCATAGAAACTCCTGTAGAATACACTACACATGATATTCTTCTCTCCTTCCTTATGCTGTCACAACTTGGTCACATTCATTATCATTGCTTTAAAAAGTAAGGATTTCATATGTTGTTCCTTTTCTGTATCTCTTGTGTTTTCATGGTCTTTGCATATATAAAGTGTATAGTGTCAGTTTTGAATTCAAAACCCATCTCTTCTTTGTAGTAGTATGTGTGTCTTGATGATATTCTTTGTAACATATAGAAGGCATGGACATCCTTATGATGCAGTCAAATTGACCCTTGTCTTGCTGCATCAAATGATGTGATCAATGTTTGTACATCTCTTGGCAATTCTCTTCAATTCAACAATATGTGATAAGGTGCAATGTAGATGTATACATTATAGATGGTAGATAATTCTTTCTTTACTGTGTAATGCATAGTTAAATCTGCGTCCTATTTCATTGATGTGACATGACACTTGACTGTCCCAAATATCTACTCATTATTATAAGTAACAAAGGCAAACATAAATGTAATATGACATAACAAATAACATATTTCCTAGATCTAACTTCTTGTCACTGATGAGATAGGAGCAAATACAGTTCCCTAATGTGAATATATATCTCATGTGTTCCTAAACTCTATCCATGTTCACTTGTCATGAACAATAAATGATATTCTATAGCTCTTGTTTTACAGTTTAGTCAATATCATGATTTTGAAATGCATACTTGAATCAATACATAGCATTAAAACCTGATGTTCTCAAACTCATACCTTATTGGCTACCATGTGCAAAATTTATTGTTCATAGATGATTGTTACTTCAATTCCTCTTGAATAGTTATCATAAATGGACATTGAATTGAAGTCCAATATGCCAAGTTAAAGCAACATTATTTACTTTGATATGTTCCTCTTTTGTACAGTATGGATGAATATTCTGATCTCTTTCACCTTAAGACTTAGGGGGTAGCATGCTGAGCTCTACCCTCATGGGAGCCCATTTTGCACCACATGGGAACATCTCTTTGAAACAATAGATGAATTGTCCTGTAACTACACATGAAACAAACAGATTAGAATAAAATAATGATGCTCCATGTTTGATTCTCTTCAGTTCCTTCATCATATGGATGGTGTTCAATTGATCAATGCATTATAATCAAGGTATTATGCCTCTTTTGATAGTCAAAGGACTTTCATAACTAGATCTTCTAACTGGACCCTTCCCACATTTTTTAGGTACATTTTTCATATGAAGATCGACAAATCAAGTCATTGATGGCTATGTGTAGTGCCCCCTCATCATTGGCTTGCGACAGAGGTAGTTCTGCATTGCTCTCTGTCAATCGGAGACAGTTGTTAGTCTTCGACGGCATTGAATCAGTTCTGTGAACAGTTGATTAGTAAGTTATGATGAACTATGTTTGACTAAGTATAATTAGATAGGTGTTATGAGTTTACGATGGCCCTACTATTAGTCCAGTTATGATGCAAATTAATATCGTCATGTGTCATTTTGATTTTAGATAAAAGTTGTTATGATATTGTTCAAGAGCGGAGACGGTGTAGTACTACTCACTTCGAGTACCCTACTACGCTGCGATTCTCTGGCTCTCTATGTGCATTGAAATATATGTGTTTGATTTTATACAACCAATTACTCGGATGCAGGCTGCAGGTACCGAACCTCGACTCCACCTGATAAGCAGGTTCGAGCGGGTTCTTACTCCAATGGGTATCAGTGATGGGAGATAACGAGAGTTCCATTCCACTAGGTCGGTTCTTGTATTCTGTTGTAGTCTCAAGTCGCGTTGTGATGTTTGGACCTTGCCTTTCATGTTTGGTATCTCGTGTTGTGGTGTATAGTCAAGTTGGATTAATTATGCTCTTGAGTGTGGTTAGAAAATACTTTAATGAATTATTATTAAATAGTAATGCTTCTATTTGATTATTGGATAATATTTGCTTGGCCTAGAAATTGGATTGATTCCTTGGCTAAATTTTAGAATAATCTAGAATTAATTATCTGGTTTTCCAAGAGTATTTATGTCATATATTGGATACAGAATAATTTGGATTTGTGAAATAAATGCCATGAGTTGTCAAATTTTGAAAGGGAAGATTTGGGATCTCTTGATATAGTAAATTTTTGAATTTCTCGGAAGAGTGGGTGGTTTGAGTAACGGATGCATGTCTGCATCTATTTATGAGTTGAATCATTTTGTATGGGGAGAGAAAATAATCTTGTTCGGGAGGTGATGGAAAGAAGAAGAGGAGGGAAATTGGTTATAGGAGTTTGAGAAATTGGGAGGAGGAACTGAGATCCAGGTATGTGTCTCTCTCTGTGAAAACTGCAACCGTTGTAGCTTGTGAGTTAAATTTTTTATTACAGCATGTTCTATGTGTGATCTAGCTTGTTCTATTTGAGAAACTTGCATGTAACTTGGAATTTATTTGTCCATGTGTACCCTATGTGGTTGAATGCTGCTCCAACCCCTGTAGATTCCTCCAAGATGGATTTTGTTTCTGGTTGAACCTTGTCTTAGTTCTTCTGAATTCTTGGGCCCATAATCTGTAATCTGGCACTGCAATCTCAATCCTGTGGATTAGATGGCTCAGTGTTAAGCTTTTAGAAGATCTTTTTATGATTGAGGTTGTAGCTTGGCATTAGGAGGCATGTAAGCTCTGGGAGTGGGATGTTTATGAATCAATGTAGAGCTTGTCGTCTAAGTTTATAAGGGTTTATAAAGTGGAGTTGGGGGATTGGGGTAAACAGTTGATTTCATTAGTAACTAGTTCTTTTAAAGATATTTATCCTATTTCATGAATGTGTTTGTAGAGTTATCAGATTGGAGGGTGTTTATTGGAAAAGTATTTATGTTATAGTTGTTGATTATGTTGTATTTGGTTTAACGTCGAAGAAGAACCTTTCTCTTGTAAATAAGTACTTATTGATGTTTATTTTCGTAAGTGGCAAATCTTAATTGGTAGGTTACACTTTTTATGGTTTTGGACATTGAAATGTGTTGGTTAGTAGTGTAGACTTATGGCATTATATGGTAGTATATAGTGTTTCGCAATAGATAGTGTATATTGAATGAAACTTTTGATTAGTTAAGCATATTATGCTATTATTGTTTAGATTGTATCGGTTGGTAAGAGGCTTGAGGATAAACCCTACTTGAAGGAGATTATTAGAATGTGTTTATGTGATCTGTATTGAAAGGATTGTTGGGTAAGATGTTAGGAAGACATTTATATAATCTTATAGTGATTTTCTTTGGAAATGGTAATGAGTAGACATTAATGGCATTTTATGCTTGTATGTAGTTATGTATAGCGTGTTGTTTTGTTTTGGTAATTGTAATGTATCGATTTGTAATCTTGTAGAATTAACATTGTGTTGGAAATTGTAGAGGGAATTGAGTTATTATTTCTAGTGCATGGGATAATAGGAGTGCATTGATTTGCTTGTTGAACTTTAGTTGGTTGGTCATGCTTGTATAATTCTTGTCGTGTTGCGTAAAGTGGTGGATACCCTTGAATATGTTATTCTACCTCATTTTAGAGACTTGGAACCAATTGTCGGTTTACTTCATCTATTGTTGTTAATGTCGTGAACTTGAATTGTATTATAAATTGATGCTATATCTTTTAATTTGTTCTTGTGATGGAATTGTGAGTTCATTGATTATCTTATGTTTTGATTATTCTTCTGGTCATAGCTAAATGTTGTAATGGACTTTCGTGTTCACCTTGGGTGGAGACTATGTTCATGATTTGGTTAACTGTGAATCATGAACCTTGAGAGTGTCATGGTTACTTGGTGTCTAAAGGTGGAAGCGTTGTTCTTGTCAGATAATGGTTGTCCTTTTTCATTGGTTTGTACCTAACTCCAGAGGTGTAGTTCCTAGTTGGTTCTAATTGTGGCATGTCATTATTTTAGTTCCACTGGATTTTGTATCTTGTAATGAATGGGGAATGACCCCTTGGATATTGTACTTGGTTTCTAAATGGTATTGCTTCAAATCTTGATAGAATTCTAAGGACCCTCTTGTTGTGGCCTAGTGGATGGCATAAGTTATGGGTCAGAACTTAGTGTTGACTTTTATATCTGTATGTTGTGGCATGTGTGTTGCACAAAGAATGCTAAGGGAGTGGCTTTCATGGTGGGGCCGGTGCCTAGTGAGAGGTCGCCTGGGTAACCCCATGGAAGTTGTAAGCATGTGGAAAACTTAATAATTTAATCAAGAGGGTTGGGGTATTAAAACACTTAACAAGATAAGTAAGAGACCTCACCCATGCCTTGAGTGCTCTCACAGGCTAAGGATGGGATGAGAAGGCCTGGTTGGCAAGGTCGACCTCCTTGTCTCCATGAGAGGACCTGTCGGCTCCGCATGTGTCACCCTATGGGGCCGGCACCTAGAGAGAGGCTGCCAGGGTAACCATAGATGGGGGCCGGCTTCTGGGGATAGATAGCCTGGGTAACCCATGTTAGGACCATGCGATGACACTCTCCTTACGCAGTTCTGTTGTCTCTTGGTAGTACCTCTGGAGTGATGTCTTGTCTTGTGCAGCTTTGATGATATGGTCAGTTGTGTCAAGTCAGTTATCGTTGTTTTATTTTTGGATGTTGTTTCTTGGCTTAGTGGAATCCTCGTCTTTATCTCCTAGCTCGGAGGGGTGGACCTCAGGGTTCCACATGGTTGGGTGGTAAGAGCTATCCATTGGTTTTTTTTTTGGAGATGCGGTTCGAGTTCTGCGCAGAGGTGTTCCAGTTCCAGTTTGCTTCCTACCTTCGGTGGTGTTGTATACTTTCTTATGCATTCTTTTGTAAACCGACAAGATCGGTCTTGTAATCTTGTAATCTTGTACTAAGACCTTGTTAAATTAATTATCTTGCTAATGTAAAAGTTGATTTGATTTATAGCAGTAGTAAAATGGTTATCACTTGTGTGGTTTATACTTTATATTCTCTAATGCAGTTATGTTTCCCTAGAGGAGTTAGAAGTGCACTTTTCTTCATGTTGTGTATTATGACATCTTTGGTTACTCTTATTGCATTTACTTGCTTTTAAAAAAAAAATTAGTTCTGTAATTTTGTACTTTTAGCCTTGCACTCTAGGGTTGCATGACGGGGCATTACATTTGGTATCAGAGCCAAGTTTAAACACTGGGTACTCTGGTTACAATTCAGCCCATTATGTGACCTAGTGCTTAAACTCTGTAGATTAACTGTATCCCTGAGTTGCAACACTAAGACCTCTGGATTGTTGTTGTTGCCTTAGGTTAAACGATTTTCTCTTTGTAGTGAGATGGTAATAGTATCTTCCATCTGTATGGATTAGTATGAAAGTTGATAAGTTATAGACTTACTCTTTAAGAAATGAATGCTTTATGGTACTTAAGTGTCTGCTGTGTTCTTTCTCGCTCTTCTCTAGAAATGTAGTGTTACATCTAACAATATGTTCTCCCTGCATGTTAATGCATCTAATCATCTGGTGGCATCATGCATCATGAGTTATGTGGTTATGTGATGTTGACATTTTTACATGGTTTCTTGAAAATTTATATCTAACCCCTAGATGGTCATGATCTCTTATGGAAGAGTTGTAATTATCATCGTATATGCCCATGTAAGAACTGTATGCAGGAGAACAAATGAGTGCTGGTGTTGGGCTTATGGGATCAGGTATGTGATAATGTAAGTCAATTATAGTTGAATCATTCCTATATGAGACATCACATATCCCTTTTATATTTTTTTGCATAAGGAAGTACTTGTGTATGTTCATAGCTTAGTAAAAAAGAAATTGTACTGTATTAAAGATAGAAGTTGTTTGTATATAAGTAGCCACTGTGTTGCCTTAAATCCTTGTATAAAAGTTTCTTAGATAAAAGGATGTAGTTAACTAAATCATTTGAGTGTTGGTGTACATTCTCTAACAAATTCTGGACCTTGTGTCCTTGAGTGTTGTGAAGCGGATACTCCCTTTTGTGGCTAAAATTAGTCGCATCGTGATGTGAAATTGTTGTAATTTGGTTGTTTTGAAATTTTTGACAGTTGTTTCATGTGCTGTGAGAGGGGTTAATAGTGAGTTTTCTTTCTTGAACCTTCTTATGTCAAGAATGGCCACCAAGACTCTTTTCTTTATTCTTGATTTATTGAAATTTGCCAGCACTTTGTGACTTAAAGTTGGATTGGATTGTTTTTCCATGTGGGATTGTATTTATTTTTAAATTTTCTATGGTGGAGATTCCCAATGTTTAATTCTGTTGACCCCATTTTGTAGTAAGTGTTTTTCTATCATGTTCATTTTGAACCTCTGATAGTATGTTCAAGGGAGGACTTCGCGGAGAATTGTACTCTGCATGACTTGTAAATTAGTGAAAATAAGAAATGAGATATATTCCTTTCCTTGGTTATATGTGACTGCAATTCTTTGGATTGTATGAGATTGCCGAAAAGTCTAATTAGTTTGAGTGGATCACAGGATGCACCATAAAGGTAAAGAATAGACGTTCTTCTTATCTTTCATTGAACATTTGTGCTTGTGTTGTGAACAATTGTTGTATATGGATGAGAATGTTGGCAATGGAATATGACAATGTTAATATATTATGTTCTACCCTAATTTGTGACTTCCAGGAGTAAGTCAAGTTTTAGGGAGGGAGGATGTAGTGCCCCCTCGTCATTGGCTTGCGACAGAGGTAGTTCTGCATTGCTCTCTATCAATCGGAGACAGTTGTTAGTCTTCGACGGCATTGAATCAGTTCTGTGAATAGTTGATTAGTAAGTTATGATGAACTATGTTTGACTAAGTATAATTAGATAGGTGTTATGAGTTTAGGATGGCCCTAGTATTAGTCCAGTTATGATGCAAATTAATAGCGTCATGTGTCATTTTGATTTTAGATAAAAGTTGTTATGATATTGTTCAAGAGCGGAGACGGTGTAGTACTACTCGCTTCGAGTACCCTACTATGCCGCGATTCTCTGGCTCTCTGTGTGCGTTGAAATATATGTGTTTGATTTTATACAACCAATTACTCGGATGCAGGCTGCAGGTACCGAACCTCGACTCCACCTGATAAGAAGGTTCGAGCGGGTTCTTACTCCAATGGGTATCGGTGATGGGAGATAACGCGAGTTCCATTCCACTAGGTCGGTTCCTGTATTCTATTGTAGTCTCGAGTCGCGTTGTGATGTTTGGACCTTGCCTTTCATGTTTGGTATCTCGTGTTGTGGTGTATAGTCGAGTTGGATTAATTATGCTCTTGAGTGTGGTTAGAAAATACTTTAATGAATTATTATTAAATAGTAATGCTTCTATTTGATTATTGGATAATATTTGCTTGGCCTAGAAATTGGATTGATTCCTTGGCTAAATTTTAGAATAATCTAGAATTAATTATCTAGTTTTCCAAGAGTATTTATGTCATATATTGGATACAGAATAATTTGGATTTGTGAAATAAATGCCATGAATTGTCAAATTTTGAAAGGGAAGATTTGGGATCTCTTGATATAGTAAATTTTTGAATTTCTCGGAAGAGTGGGTGGTTTGAGTAACGGATGCATGTCTGCATCTATTTATGAGTTGAATCATTTTGTATGGGGAGAGAAAATAATCTTGTTCGGGAGGTGATGGAAAGAAGAAGAGGAGGGAAATTGGTTATAGGAGTTTGAGAAATTGGGAGGAGGAACTGAGATCCAGGTATGTGTCTCTCTCTGTGAAAACTGCAATCGTTGTAGCTTGTGAGTTAAATTTTTTATTACAGCATGTTCTATGTGTGATCTAGCTTGTTCTGTTTGAGAAACTCGCATGTAACTTGGAATTTATTTGTCCATGTGTACCCTATGTGGTTGAATGCTGCTCCAACCCCTGTAGATTCCTCCAAGATGGATTTTGTTTCTAGTTGAACCTTGTCTTAGTTCTTCTGAATTCTTGGGCCCATAATCTGTAATCTGGCACTGCAATCTCAATCCTGTGGATTAGATGGCTCAGTGTTAAGCTTTTAGCAAACCCTTGTCCCTTTCGTTCTTGCATGTTGATCTCAAATTTTCATCTCTCCAACAGTAGGGGAATGCCCAGTAAGAAAGTGTATCCTAGTTGTATACCATGGTGTCTCTCACTTCCAACATTTTACTTCTACTCTTTGCCTTTTTGATGGCAGCTTGATTGAGCTGTATGCGTATGAGGCTATTTTCTTTATGCTCCACCATTCCTTAGAAGGTTTTTGCATATTCTCTTCCATGTCTCTTTGCCTAGAGTGCAACACCTTGTATACTCCTTCCCTGTGAATGAAATGTAGCTTTCCTAGTTCTTTTATCAAACCTACAGCTGTATATGACCTTTACATTTATCTTTATCTGTGTGTCATTTACTGCTTTTAATGACATTTTCCCCTGCATGTAATTTCATCAAATTTTCCACTGTAGACAGTCGAACTTTCTCTGGTTCTCTTCCAAGTGTTGATCTGACTGAATCGTGGATAAATCTACCTCATTTTCTTAACTCTTGAGTGCGCAAATTGTATAAACTTTGTAGTGGATTTGTTTTATGTGTCAAGCCTATGAGTTTCAGTGTGTTTAGATGGGAAGGTGAATCGTTTCCTTCTATGACAGCTGATCCTCCTGCTCAAGTTTCTATCCTTTTTGATAACTGACTGTGCCTTCTGTGGGCATAGTTTGTGGGTCTGTCTGTTATCTTTCTTATCTTTGCAGATTCTAAACTTATCTCTTCCATGTATGCCAGATCAGCTAGTTAGCCGTGCTTGAATTCATGTAAATTAATGGAAGGTTTTTGTGGTGTTGATGTCACCTTTTGTGGACTGTTGTAATGAGCTCTGTCTCCATCAGAAAGTTACTATGCAATCTTGTCCAGGATTTCAGCTATCGTGTGAAGTTTCCTTTGTTTAAATCCTTCAAAACTGTTATCAAAATTTCTCAATGGCTGATAGACATTCGTTACTTGTTTAGAGTTAAAAACTCAGCTAGAAGAATATAGAAAAATCAAGTATTGAACTCATAACAATTCGCTTTTCTTTGAGATGATAGACTTACTTGTTTAGCAGCACTATAGTGCTTGGATTTGTCTCACACCGTAAAACAAGAATCATGCTGGAATATTTTTAAGCTCTCAGCTGTTCGCTTTAGGCGTACTCCTTGAACCTCAGTTGGGTGTAAGTTCTAGTGTATGCAATTTGTGCCTGTAGATAATCTTCGCTCAGAAGCTTCTTAAGCCTGTCTAACTAACCCTGTTGTGCATATTTCATAATCAATGTATTCCATGAAATGATATCTCTTTTTACCCATGTGTCAACTGATTCTTTCTCCCTCTGAGCGATCTCATTAGAAACTTTTTTTGTTACGCTGTCATCAGATGGCCATTCAAGCATGTGGCCACGGTGAGAATGACTTCTCTGTTTATTGAATCTCGTGTAAGCCAAGTTCAAATCTTAATGATTTTCCTTCCCATCGACCTGACTTTTTACTTTTCTTAACCTAGATTTTGGTAGCTCCTTCTATTCTTTCCTGAGGTCTCTGTAGATTCACCCCATTACACTGGTGAAGACTAGCTCCTTTCTTTTCTTGAAGCAAATCTATTGCTGTGAGTCAGTAATCTTGTGTATCGAGTTGGAAATTTTGATAATGGTAAGATGATCATTTTAATAGCGTAGTCTTAGAAGTTTCTTTTTTTCGTATGTCGGCCGTCTTGCTACTCTCCTTCCATTTCACCGTCACTGCTACCTTTAGTATGATTCTTTTCTTTTAGCGAATGCTTGGGAATCAAGGGTTAGTGTATAGTCTGTTTAGGGTGACTCTCAGTGGACTGTTGCAATAATTTTATTGGTATGTCTTTCCTTATGTCAAACCATCCTTGTGTAGACTTAATAGACCCACAAGCTTGTAGGGGCACGCATTGTGGATTTCGGTATTGCCTTATTTTGTAGTTCGTTGCAGTTGAGGTTTGATTGTGTAGCTACTTTTGTTGGGCACTGCAAGGCATTGTGAAATAATGATGGTCGGCATGCTTAGGGGTGCGCTTGTTTAGTCACTATTTTGTAGGTCCTACGGTCGTAGGTGGTGCAGCATTCTGTCAACGTCATAGAACTAGAGTATAGCTGTCGCGACTTCGCTTGTAACCCTAGGATCGTTGGAATCTTAGCCGATGGGAGAAAAGTTTTGTGTTAGAATGGTTGCTTGGAACCTTTAGTGGTAGCCATCATTATTATTATTAGGTTCACAGGGGGTCATGTTCGTTAGGATGTTCTTGATTGACACTTTCTTTATATTAAGGCTTATTTGGCAAATCGATAGGGTATCTTGTTAGTAAGAGATTCATTATTTAGTTTTGAATTTGATGTGGTAGTAAGTAATGTGTTTGGATTTGATAATATTATTAGTAACTTTGGTATAGATTTAATCCTTGGTGCCTATAAAAGTTGTATCTGAAATTGTGGTTAGAATTGTATAAGTTTACTCTTACCTAGGATATAAACATTTATGTAATGGATAACGGAAAAATTTTAGAATTAGGATTTCTTATGAATTGTGCACAAGTTCAAATGCATGTAAATTTTTTTTAGAAGATCTTTTTATGATTGAGGTTGTAGCTTGGCATTAGGAGGCATGTAAGCTCTGGGAGTGGGATGTTTATGAATCAATGTAGATCTTGTCGTCTAAGTTTATAAGGGTTTATAAAGTGGAGTTGGGGGATTGGGGTAAACAGTTGATTTCATTAGTAACTAGTTCTTTTAAAGATATTTATCCTATTTCATGAATGTGTTTGTAGAGTTATCAGATTGGAGGGTGTTTATTGGAAAAGTATTTATGTTATAGTTGTTGATTATGTTGTATTTGGTTTAACGTCGAAGAAGAACCTTTCTCTTGTAAATAAGTACTTATTGATGTTTATTTTCGTAAGTGGCAAATCTTAATTGGTAGGTTACACTTTTTATGGTTTTGGACATTGAAATGTGTTGGTTAGTAGTGTAGACTTATGGCATTATATGGTAGTATATAGTGTTTCGCAATAGATAGTGTATATTGAATGAAACTTTTGATTAGTTAAGCATATTATGCTATTATTGTTTAGATTGTATCGGTTGGTAAGAGGCTTGAGGATAAACCCTACTTGAAGGAGATTATTAGAATGTGTTTATGTGATCTGTATTGAAAGGATTGTTGGGTAAGATGTTAGGAAGACATTTATATAATCTTATAGTGATTTTCTTTGGAAATGGTAATGAGTAGACATTAATGGCATTTTATGCTTGTATGTAGTTATGTATAGCGTGTTGTTTTGTTTTGGTAATTGTAATGTATCGATTTGTAATCTTGTAGAATTAACATTGTGTTGGAAATTGTAGAGGGAATTGAGTTATTATTTCTAGTGCATGGGATAATAGGAGTGCATTGATTTGCTTGTTGAACTTTAGTTGGTTGGTCATGCTTGTATAATTCTTGTCGTGTTGCGTAAAGTGGTGGATACCCTTGAATATGTTATTCTACCTCATTTCAGAGACTTGGAACCAATTGTCGGTTTACTTCATCTATTATTGTTAATGTCGTGAACTTGAATTGTATTATAAATTGATGCTATATCTTTTAATTTGTTCTTGTGATGGAATTGTGAGTTCATTGATTATCTTATGTTTTGATTATTCTTCTGGTCATAGCTAAATGTTGTAATGGACTTTCGTGTTCACCTTGGGTGGAGACTATGTTCATGATTTGGTTAACTGTGAATCATGAACCTTGAGAGTGTCATGGTTACTTGGTGTCTAAAGGTGGAAGCGTTGTTCTTGTCAGATAATGGTTGTCCTTTTTCATTGGTTTGTACCTAACTCCAGAGGTGTAGTTCCTGGTTGGTTCTAATTATGGCATGTCATTATTTTAGTTCCACTGGATTTCGTATCTTGTAATGAATGGGGAATGACCCCTTGGATATTGTACTTGGTTTCTAAATGGTATTGCTTCAAATCTTGATAGAATTCTAAGGACCCTCTTGTTGTGGCCTAGTGGATGGCATAAGTTATGGGTCAGAACTTAGTGTTGACTCTTATATCTGTATGTTGTGGCATGTTTGTTGCACAAAGAACACTAAGGGAGTGGCTTTCATGGTGGGGCCGGTGCCTAGTGAGAGGTCGCCTGGGTAACCCCATGGAAGTTGTAAGCATGTGGAAAACTTAATAATTTAATCAAGAGGGTTGGGGTATTAAAACACTTAACAAGATAAGTAAGAGACCTCACCCATGCCTTGAGTGCTCTCACAGGCTAAGGATGGGATGAGAAGGCTTGGTTGGCAAGGTCGACCTCCTTGTCTCCATGAGAGGACCTGTCAGCTCTGCATGTGTCACCCTATGGGGCCGGCACCTAGAGAGAGGCTGCCAGGGTAACCATAGATGGGGGCCGGCTTCTGGGGATAGATAGCCTAGGTAACCCATGTTAGGACCATGCGATGACACTCTCCTTACGCAATTCTGTTGTCTCTTGGTAGTACCTCTGGAGTGATGTCTTGTCTTGTGCAGCTTTGATGATATGGTCAGTTGTGTCAAGTCAGTTATCGTTGTTTTATTTTTGGATGTTGTTTCTTGGCTTAGTGGAATCCTCGTCTTTATCTCCTAGCTCGGAGGGGTGGACCTCAGGGTTCCACATGGTTGGGTGGTAAGAGCTATCCATTGGTTTTTTTTTTGGAGATGCGGTTCGAGTTCTACGCAGAGGTGTTCCAGTTCCAGTTTGCTTCCTACCTTCGGTGGTGTTGTATACTTTCTTATGCATTCTTTTGTAAACCGACAAGATCGGTCTTGTAATCTTGTAATCTTGTACTAAGACCTTGTTAAATTAACTATCTTGCTAATGTAAAAGTTGATTTGATTTATAGCAGTAGTAAAATGGTTATCACTTGTGTGGTTTATACTTTATATTCTCTAATGCAGTTATGTTTCCCTAGAGGAGTTAGAAGTGCACTTTTCTTCATGTTGTGTATTATGACATCTTTGGTTACTCTTATTGCATTTACTTGCTTTAAAAAAAAAAATTAGTTCTGTAATTTTGTACTTTTAGCCTTGCACTCTAGGGTTGCATGACGGGGCATTACACTATGTCTTTCCTTTCTCCTTCATTAGATGCATAGTATTTTGTTTATATTTGCATGAGTTCAGCTATAAACCCTGGCTTGTGTGGGACATCTGATATGTCATGGTTTCCTTCAATGCAATGCTTATTCCTTTATGTATTCAAACTTGTAAATGAATAACCATTGTGATGAATGAACACTTATCTTAGATTACTACTCTACAATGCAATGAATGATCTAAAACTTCTCTTTCTTTCTTGAATAGTTGAACTACATTTATCATTGAAAACATAATAACTATGCAACTAACTCATAATAGAAGTAAATCAAACCTCACTCAAAACATGAAAATGTTATATCTTGTTAGCCAAATTTTGAGTTGTGGTCAAAAAATGGTAACAACCTTATCACTCCTTCATAATGCATACTATCATGATATTTACCCAATGTAAATCCATGCATATCCTTTGACTTCATAATGCAATTATTACCTTATCCCCATTTCTGCCTTTCTTCATACCATTGAATAATTACCTTTGCTGACTTTAATAATCATATGTCCTTTAGCAAAAATGAATATAATGCACTTGGCCTTTTCTTGATGTAGTCGATCATCATGGAAGAAAAGAAAAAGTCTTAATGCCTTACCCTGTCATGATTTATCCTTTTGACTTTGCAAAAATTAATAAAGAGAAGATTCAGAGTTAAATTGGTCTCATGGGCACCTGTGGATTTATCATTAGGTCTTAAGACTTAACAGTCTTGACCATGATGGAGATAAGGTTTGCAATGATTTTTGTTTTAGAAAGTAAAAAAAGAATGAGAAAAGTGGCAAACCACCATCCACCAAAAAGAAGCTTCAACCCTAACATCCATCATTTTTAGTTTGCTATGCTCTTGAACTTTCTCTCTACAACTCCATGCTTGATGGCTAGGGCTTGATGTAGAAACTCACTTTTCTCTACAACTCTTGGGCTTTCTTGGTCGATTTCTTCTGCATTCTTCACATAAAAATGAAAGTTAAGTTCTCTGCATTAAAACTAGGCAATCTTTCTTGTTTTTGTATGACTAGTTCTTTACTTGGGCGCGACCATATGGTCATTTCTAGGTTTTTATGAGTCATTCATTCCTTTCTCTCATCGTGGTTTCTTTATTCTCTGTATTCCTTCCTTGCGGGCATCATTTTCCTGCACTTTTTGAGGTTTCAAAACTACATAGGTACATGGCCTAAAGCTTCTCCTTCATTGCAAAGAACAAGGTAAGGTCCCATTCTTACTTCACACTTGGATTTGTTTTTTACTATATCTGTTATAGTGATAAGGACTTTAAAAGATGACATGGGAGTGTTACATTTTTGAAGAAAAAGTCTATCTTGGCTACGGCCATGACTCTATATTCTTTTCTTAGACTTCTTCCTTATACATATATGTAAACACAAGGTTCAAAGAAAAATGTTAAGGGTTTACATCTCCTTAAAGAAAATTTTCCTTTGGCTATGGCCTATGATTTCTATATCTTCTTTTCTTCATTTATCTCTTTGTAGACCAGAGAAAAAACACAAGGATATCAAAAAATGACATGGGTTTTCACTTCTCAAAAGAAAAAACACCTCCTTTAGCCACGACTATGCTATACTCCTTCCATATCTTGATTTCTTTGAGAAAAGAAAATGACCCACAAAAAATATAGTTTATGTGATCTTCAACTAGTTCATTTGGTAGAAGAATAAACAATACACCTACAGATTTGAAGAAAAAACCACAAGGATTTTGAAAAAATGATATGGGTTTCAAAAATTTATTGTAGAAAACTTCTGTGTTGGCCACGACCTATAGCTTCTTTCTCTTTTCTGTATCTCCATTTTTGTATGAAAACCTCATATGGGTTTTACTATGTGTTGGGGCTTCTTTTATCATTTCTCTGATTGTAACTTCATGACACCAAATAGGTCATTTCCAGTATACAAAAGACAATACAATCACATTTGTAATGGATAAATCTTTTATTTGACTGTGACTGTTAATTTTGAATATGCAGAAGGCAAATACATACATAACTTTTCATTCTTTGTGTATTTCTCCTTCTATATCTTGATGTATGAAAGAAAAGGCATATGTTTAACACTTTATCTTCTGTCTCCTTTACTTTTGAATTGTTCCCTTGTATATGCTACCTCCTGTAGCTTTATTATTCATGACTGTATTCTTTCATGACTGTTCCATCTTAGCATAAGGATGCTATGTCTACATGATGTTCCTTTTTAATCATCCTATAGTTGTATCTTTTATACATGGTGTTATACCTCTTGTCCTTCATGCTAGCTATTCATTACTCCTCTGCATTTGATACTTCATCCTTTATGTTGTTCCAGTTTCTTTCTATCTCTGTCAAATGTTGCTTAGTTTCTTTTGTAGACTCTCTCAAGATTGTTTCACCACTACCTATACATGTTGCATTATGTAATGAAGTCTATGGAAGATGAAACAAGGTTGAAACTCACATAGTGTTTGTAACTAAGCATTACATGATTCCTTCCTCCTTTATATGGTGATCTCCCTTATGCATTTTATATCTCTTTGATCCTTTACCTATGAGACAGTCATAATGACTGCTCCATGAAATGTTTGTGATAATATGCATCTTTGTGCACCTACTTGCCTTTTATGCACCTACCTTATGGCATGTTGCATCTTCATAGATCATCATATATGAAACGAGATAGTCTCTTGCTTCCTCTTTGATAATTTGTCTTCTAGATCATGACACTATTGCACTTTTACTGCATCTTTACCATGATGAGATGTGATTTCATTTATGCATAGAGAGCATGATATCTTTATGATGGAATGATACATTGTTCTTTTAATTCTATAGAAACACCTACTCTATTTTAATGTTGCTCGAATATATTGTCTCCTCTTTACATTGTTGTCCCAAATGGCTTAACTCACAATGTGGCAAATATTTGTTTCATTATTCAACTGTTCTATCTATGAGGTATATCTGAACAATAAATTCATACTTCAATTACAACAAAAGATGGGAAATGTACTTTTTATGGTTGTACTCCATTCTTCTAATCACTGTACTTCTGTCCTTGCATATTGACATCTCTTGAATAAAATCACTATTCATTCTATAGCATGTGTATGATGAAGCATTTTGAACATGATTATTTGATTTTGACAAGTTATTTTCTGAAGTGAGCCTAGTTTATAGGAGCAACTGCTCCTCTTCACTTCTCTTGAATAAAATCACTCCATTTGATGTGTTAACTATTCCATGCATTATATGATAAAGAACTCTATTTATTACAATCTGATATCCTTCTTGAATGAATAAGAAGGAATCATGTTGGGCTCTACCCTTGTGGTAGCCACATTTTCTCCACATGCTTTAATGTCTTCAAATCAGCAACATTACTTTTCCTATAACTACATAGTTAACAAAAAAGTTAGCATAAAACATACCTCTTGAAGTTGATTGATCTTTCTCATGATGATCTAATTTATTGCAATAGTCTGACTTTGATCCAATCATATTAATGCATAATGTTTGCAAGTTTTATATGTCTATTGATAAAGCATATGAAGAATCTGCATATCCAAAGCTTCTAGCAGGGCTTTGTCCAATTTTGTAGGTACACTGTCCTGATTAGGAGCATAAGATGAAGACATGAAGATTAAGTTGCTAGTCAAGAGGTTCAACCTTCGATAAGGCAATGATGGATATCCATTTTCCTAATATGTTCTTTTCTTTTCCTTTTATCCATAGATGTATAGCTTGCACAATGTTTGCATTGGATTAGTTTAGTCACCCCCACGGCTTGTGTGGGACACATTTAAACATTCTATTAAATATGATTAGTTATTTTACCTTATACAAATGATTTATATATGTTTTCTTTTTGAATCAAGTGCATAGGATAGAACAACTGAAACTGATTTGAAACATACGTTTAAAACATGATAATGAAGAGACAGTTTATAAATACCTTTCCTTCCCACTAAATTGTGATATTTGAATAATTCAACCACATCATAACTAAAAGATAAAACCAGCTAGATACTTGTCTTTCATTGAGTGTCTGATCTCTTGTCATTTGATAAAACTTCACTTGTCAGGATGGTTTGATAGTTCTAATTGGACTATCACATTAGCCTAACAAATGATCTTTACTGTTCTCTTTCCAAGATATCATGCATTCAACTATTTGATCATACACTTAAAAAAAATTCTTTTATTCCTCTTGCGACAATTTCAACTCAGGCCTTGTTAAATTAGGTGTGAACATAATTTAGTAACAATTCTAAAAAAGATGATTTGTCCTGTATATATAAGCATTGCCTTACAGAGGTAGTTGACCACCTTATATCATGTTAATTAATTCAGTTTGAATTTCAACTTGGTGTAGGATTTTAAAAGCAAACTGGAGCAATACAATTAATAATTATATGCAAATTTAAATACATGGAAACAAACAATGAAGAGTAATATAAAATCGAAAGAGATTTAACATGGTTCACCCAATGTGGATGTAGACACCCAAAATTGACCCATATTGACATTTAGGCATTGTATCATATTCTCACATTTCCATATTGCATCTCCGTATCGCATGCATTATCTTGTCTAACACACTTACAAGCAAACCCTAATCAATTCCTCTATTTGTCTCTATCTTTCTTCATGATTAGTTAAATAAATTTTATTTATTTAACTAATTGCCTTTCATTCTTCTATCTTCTTCTCTTTCACTTCCCTATCTCCTATTAATAATTAAATAATATTTTAATTATTTAATTATTATTTACTTTCTTCTAATCAATAAATAAAATTTATATTTTATTTATTTCCTACACATAGCATATGGATTAAATAAATTCAATTGTTTATTTAATTCATATTACCATTTTCCTTCTATCCACTAACCTCTCTCGCATTATGATTTAAATGTTATATTTAATTCATTTGCATGCATTCTCCAAAAATCCTCCACCATCAATCTTTGATTTTCCTCTCCACTATTGATTGAGTACCTTCTAAAAACACTCAACTCCCTCACTTAAAATCCCTAAAATCTCTCATTTGTAACCTTGATCATTTAATTTGGAACAAGAGTCTATCATTTGTGAGTGGAGTGAGAATATTTGCATTTTGATTTTGTGCATTCACGATAATGGCCATGGTAAGACACTAGAATCTTTATCATTTTGCATGAATCCATCATTACATGTTGAAATCTTTGTTGCATCTCTCTTCATTATCATGACAACTTCGATGGATTTGGTTGCATGAAGAAGCAACCCACATTTGAAACAAGGAATCGTCTAACCCAGGTGATATCATTTTAGTTTGCATGTTTTCTTTATTTCACTTTTGGGTTTTGATTTCTTCAGATTGGATTGAAATCTAATCTTCTTTGTTTGATCTTGAAAAATTCCACCCAACACAAAATGGCATGCCTGGTGTGACTAGTCGTCTAGTCTATTTTTGCTACTAAAAGTTTTTATTTTTGAGTTCAAGTTGTGGGAAAAATTGCATCTGGGGTAAAAAGTCACATTTGAGTGACAGAAAATTTCATTTGCAGGTTGAGGGATCGCATGTGAACTCAATAAACGGTCACATCTAGTTGATCTACAAGCACATCTAAAGAGCAGGCAATCACATTTGGTTTTAGGGTTCGCATGTGGTTTGATCTAGATTTTATGTCTAATCTAAGGTTTTACTTGCAGGTCTCATTATTTAGGCCTTTGCATGTACCTTGCATGTCATTCCAGATGTAACCCTAGGCCTTTTAGCTCATTTTCAAGTTGTTTTATTTAGAAATATTTGATTATCTCCATCACAAACTTGAAATCTTTCCTATTTTCACAAAATTTGAGCATGAATATGACAAAATCCTCTTCCTTAGCATCCCTAGGATTTTATATGTTACATGTAGAACCATGCAAAGTGCTTTGTGTCAGATTTTGATAACTTTGTAGGTTGATTGAGCATTTGATCAGCAACAAGTCGCATCCAAATGATAGAAGATCGCATCTGCACAATAGCAGCTCATCTTTGAATAACAAGTAATCACATATGGTAAGCTTGCATGTGCATTTGATTTACAAATGATCACCTTTGGTTATCTCTATACACATCTAGTCTCTACTTCTTAATAATCAGGGTTTTTCTTTCAAACTAATGATTTCTCAGTGCAGCTTGTCATTTTCATATGTCTAAGAATGTAGGACAACAAATTATTGATATGTTTTCTACAGATCTAAGAAGTTAAAGGATTCATATTTTACCACTAGAGTAGGCACACTTTATTTGGTGCTTAAAATTAACATTGTCTACTCTGTGACTGCTTTTTTCTTTATTTGTTTGCTTGTCAAGTCTGATTGTGACCCAATTTAGTGAAAGGAAGCATGGTGTGCAGAAATTCCTTCCTATACTCATCTAATGAGGGGAGAGATATACAAATTCAAATTAATCCTTACAATAACATCAACATAGAACATCTAACAGAGATATTGCCTAAATACACATGAATTAGAAAGAAGACAAAAGAAGAGAGACAAAGATACACGGTGGGAAAAACTCTTATTGGGTGAAAAACCCCACACTCAAAAACCTACATAATGTATTATTAAAACTGAATAAGGTTTCCAATACACTTGCATGAAAGATTCAATGGTCTTTAACACTCGTGTCTAGAGTCAATTCAGTAGCATAACAGTACTTGTAAAACCTGTAATGCATTTCTTCCTCCACGCACTTGTTTATATAGAATATACAAGGCAATATTGGTCCTATCTTGAGATGGGCGTGCAACTTGGACTCATGGCCCAAAACCCATGCTAAAGGACACTTGGTCAACATTGTAGAATGTGCCTGAGACTTGTCCACAACTTCCATTCCAAAGTGGTCACCTATTTCTGAAATGGGCTATGACAGATGTTCTTATGACACTTACGACCATCATAGAATCTGTCATAGCGGTTACAACTTATAGTTGTAAGAGAATCTATCATACATAGGCTATAAATAGCATAATCTCTTACAACATGTAATAGTCCACCTTGGGGCACCAAAATATGCCTTTTTCAAAGATGCTTCATGAGACATGTCTTCACTTGTCTTACAAGATTCTATTTCTGACTCTTACATGTCATAACTTCGTCATAGGAATCTGTCATAACCGTTTCGGTCAAGAGTCCCTTACACCACATCCAAGATGCTGACACATGGAAAAATTCTTCTACCACTAAGTGGGATGCCTATCTCCTCATGTGAGGACAAAATTACAAGTTGTCATCTTCCATATTGGATGACACATCACCGTTCCACATCCCACAACATGACAATATGGAATTTACAATTCATTTACAACATAGGTAATGAATTAATAAATATAAACATAAATAATGCAAGGAATTACTAAGGTTGAGACAACTTAATTCTCAACATTTAGCAATGAAAGTATCCTCTCCCCCTGCCTAACCAATGGATTGGGGGTGCAAGAGAAATCATTGCTAACACTAGGCGGGCTTGCCTTCCCATTGTGAGAAGGGTATGACCTAGGTCAAAAAAAGTCAAAGCTAGACCATTCTAGTCTTCTTGATAAATAATGCATTTGTGTTGAAAGTTGCAAACAATAGGTGTTGGTTTAGCTATGTCGATGAATGTTTCCCCCAAAACCCCATAGAGCATAACCTTTGTAGGCTGGGAAGCCTCCATTAATGGAGCGAATCACCGCATGCATAGCCGCTCAAATGGAAACCCAAACTAAAAACCATGTTGTAGTAGCCCAAAACTCCTATTTGTTAGTACAAGGGGACAACTGATTAGGCCTCTGATAGTCATCCCACATTTTTGTGGCTTATGGCAAAGATAGCAAGGTACCTAAAGATCTACATGTCTTGACAACCTAGAACTTGGTGTATCTAAGAAGTGAGTACACTATAAGGGGGAGCCCATGCCCCAAGTTCCTAGAGATATACACCATAAGTAGGTGCTGATGCAGAGCATCTAGGTCAGCAATTTCATGGTTCAAAACTTCAATGGAACCATTCTCTCTAGGTTCACTGTTTTCTTCTTGACAGCACTTAAGGCAAGGTTCTAACTCAAAAAAACAACACATATTCTCCACACCAAGGTGAGGGACTTCAGGACACATCTCACTAAGACTCCTAACTCCAACCAAGACTCCCTCTAATTTTCTATACAACCCACTGAGCAGGTTAACAGTCTTCAACATTGTCTATTAAAGACAGTCATAACATCCACCTTGGGATGGTCTCTATCAACACAAGTTCAACTTCATTGTAGCATACCAACTTAGTAACCTACCAAATTCTTAATGCCTTCAATGACCAAACAACAACATGATGAACAAAACTATTAGCTTCTTGATATGACTATTGTCCTTCTCTAATCCTTTAACACATGCCCACACTCACCCTACACCATCTTCCTGCCTCTGCAATTTTCACAAGGCTATGGGCCAACTACCATACATCCCATTCCATTGATTGGTGAGGTCTTACAATAATAAAATGGTGGTAAAAGTGTGAAGTTCAACCAAAACTGAAGCTAGGGTTTTATCAAGCCAAGTTCTAAGGAAATCCTTATTACTTCCTCCTATGTGAGTTTCAAAGCATCAAAACAACTTCAAAAGAAAACTAACATCTCAATCTTATTGATCACAACATGAGAGATTAATGACAGTCCTGTACCTTTGTACTGTACGGCCTGTAATGGTGTTCCTCTTCATAAAATCAAAATTTCACAATGGGCAGTCTCAGGTCAAACACTTATACTTTGCATCCCCTTTAGTATCATAGGCTAAAACTAATCTCAAATGAAATATACTTCACTACACTTTATTTCCAAACCACTTAGGTTTCATGATAGTGTCATACAACTGAAAGGTACGGACTATTGCAATGTACAAATTTAGAAAATAGTCACCACAAAGCAGTTTTGGAAAAACATGAATATCTCTACTATTATCTACTATCAAGACTTCAAACTAATTGTATTTGAGAGTTATCTCTCCCCTCTACACATGTAACATGAATTGAGACCATGACGGTTCCGTACAGGAGTACAGTACGGCAGAAAATAGCGACTGAAAACTGGAAAAGCAGAAAAATAGAAAAAATAGTTTTCTTTTTATCATTTCTTCCAATTCCTCTGAATAGTCTACATATAATGAATCATCTTTGGCTTCAAATAGCCTTCAATATTTCTTGGATTCATTTGGGGTCTAAGATAACTGCCCCATCATCAAGCTTTTCATGATTTTTTTAACTGCTGTCTTTTCACTGTTTTTAGAAACTATCCAATCTTGGACTGCAATTACTGTTTGATGGTTTCCTAATGATTTTTAATATGTAGTTTAACCTTGGACAAGGCTATAACAAACTTCCAAACCCATGACATGCCTTTTAAAGGCTTACAAACATGAAGATTAACATGACTTTCCTATATGCCTCATAAAGGCTTTACACAAAAACTAATTTAAACTGCCTATCGTAACATGACTGTCCTAACTAGGACTTGCAACATAACAAAAGATTATTTTTGACATTTGGACAGAGTCCAAGTACTAGCATAGATTCCAAGCCTCATTATAACATTGAATGGTCTCAAGGACCTCATTAAACAAAATAAACAACTTGAAGATCAAATAAAACCCTAATGTCTTGGTGCTCCTGCACCATACAACCAACCAACAAAATTTCCAAGTCCCTTGGAAATGTAACAGCAACAAAGGTCTTTTTCTGCATCTCTGTCTTCATCTTCTTTAGCTTCAATCTTTGAATCTTCAGACTAATAGGAAGGGTGACCAACCAACCAACAAAGCAAACTACCATCTTCATAGAGCATCCTCAGGCTCCTACTCCCATCAGTGGAGTACTCTTTAGGCTACAACATCAAGTGCTTCTTCAATCACGTCTCCATCTCTCCCACTGCTTCACAACAAACCAACTCACCAAACCATTCATCTCACCCAATAGCAGATCCTGGTGATGCACCTACCACTCTCTCCTTAGTGGTTTCTCTCTGCATCCTTCTCCAGCCAAATCTCTATTGGAGAATGGTCATGATAGACCTCATCTTGTCTGCCCACACACACAACCTCAGAAAAGATTTTTCTGCAGCTAGATGGATCAGCACCTTCAACCAAACAACTTAGCAAACAAGATAATGGTCACCAACACAACTCCTTAGCTTTACCTACCTTCTCAATGATAGGAACAAATACAACACCTCCTCCCAGAGCTTTTGCTAGCTCTGATACCAAAAATGATGTAGAGCATCTAGGTCAGCAAATTCATGGTTCAAAACTTCAATGGAACCATTCTCTCTAAGTTCACTGTTTTCTTCTTGACAGCACTTAAGGCAGGGTTCCAACTCAATAAAACAACACATACTCTCCACACCAAGGTGAGGGACTTCAGGACACATCTCACCAAGACTCCTAACTCCAACCAAGACTCCCTCTAAGTTTCTATACAACCCACTGAGCAGGTTAACAGTCTTCAACACTGTCTATTAAAGACAGTCACAACATCCACCTTGGGATGTTCTATATCAACACAAGTTCAACTTCATTGTAGCATACCAACTTAGTAACCTACCAAACTCTTAATGCCTTCAATGACCAAACAACAACATGATGAACAAAACTATTACCTTCTTGATATGACTGTTGTCCTTCTCTAATCCTTTAACACATGATTCTGCAGAGGTCTTTCACACATGCCCACACTCACCCTACACCATCTTCCTGCCTCTGCAATCTTCACAAGGCTGTGGGCCAACTACCATACATCCCATTCCATTGATTGGTGAGGTCTTACAACAATAAAATGGTGGTAAAAGTGTGAAGTTCAACCAAAACCTAAGCTAGGGTTTTATCAAGCCAAGTTCTAAGGAAATCCTTATTACTTCCTCTTATGTGAGTTTCAAAGCATCAAAACAACTTCAAAAGAAAGCTAACATCTCAATCTTATTGATCACAACATGAGAGATTAATGATAGTCCTGTACCTTTGTACTGTACGGCCTGTAATGGTGTTCCTCTTCATAAAATCAGAATTTCACAATGGGCAGTCTCAGGTCAAACACTTATACTTTGCATCCCCTTTAGTATCATAGGCTAAAACTAATCTCAAATGAAATATACTTCACTGCACTTTATTTCCAAACCACTTAGGTTTCATGATAGTGTCATACAACTGAAAGGTACGGACTATTGCAATGTTCAAATTTAGAAAATAGTCACCACAAAGCAGTTTTGGAAAAACATGAATATCTCTACTATTATCTACTATCAAGACTTCAAACTAATTGTATTTGAGATTCATCTCTCCCCTCTACACATGCAACATGAATTGAGACCATGACTATTCCGTACAGGAGTACAGTACGATAGAAAATAGTGACTGAAAACTGGAAAAGCAGAAAAATAGAAAAAATAGTTTTCTTATTATCATTTCTTCCAATTCCTCCAAATGGTCTACATAAAATGAATCATCTTTAGCTTCAAATAGCCTTCAACATTTCTTGGAATCATTTGGGGTCTAAGATAACTGCCCCATCATCGAGCTTTTCATGATTTTTTTAACTGTTGTCTTTTCACTATTTTTAGAAACTGTCCAATCTTGGACTGCAATTACTATTTTATGGTTTCCTAATGCTTTTTAATATGTGGTTTAACCTTGGACAAGGATATAACAAACTTCCAAACCCATGACATGCGTTTTAAAGGCTTACAAACATGAAGATTAACATGACTTTCCTATATGCCTCATAAAGGCTTTACACAAAAACTAATTTAAACTACCTGTCATAACATGACTGTCCTAACTAGGACTTGCAACATAACAAAAGATTCTTTTTGACATTTGGACATATTCCAACTACAAGCATAGCTTCCAAGCCTTATTATAACATTGAATGGTCTCAAGGACCTCATTAAACAAAAATAAACAACTTGAAGATCAAATAAAACCCTGATGTCTTGGTGCTCCTGCACTAGGTGCGACTAGGGGAACCCAAGTGGGAACCTAATAGGTACTATCCTTGCCTAGCCTAGGTTGTTATAATGGTTGAGAATGTGATATGTATGAGTGTTTTCCATTGTGTCTTCTCTTCCAAATTCACTCAAAACCATGCCTAAAAGCAAAATCTACAACAAAAATTACCTTTTAACGATGCAAAATCACCTCTGAACACCAGCCACTTGCATCTCATAAAAAAAAAATCACTTATGAACATCTTCCAATTGCCTTTGGCCCATAGAAGATTCCCTCTAGTTAGTATATTTTCTTGGAAAACTTGCCTTTGATTCACAGCCAGTCGCCTATGAATTGCAACCACTCACCTTTGATCAACATCTAGTTGCCTATGAACCTCAACCACTCACATCTGAACAATAGTCATTCACTTATGAACACATGTACATTGCCTTTTGTCCTTAGGATATCACCTTTGGTTAGCCCATTTACCTACAACATGTGCCTTCGATCATTGTAAAATCACCTTTGAGTCACAGTGGCTCACCTTTGGACAAATTCTAGTTGCCTGTGGTCTATCTCAATCGCCTATGCATAGTAGTCTTTCACTTATGCACTATCCCAAGTCTCCTTTGGTTTAGCATCCCATTGCCTTTGAATTGTAGTAAGTCACCTTTAGTTCATCTTTAGTTTCCTTTGCATTATTGCCTGTCATATCTTAAGCACAAAACATTGCATTTGGTTTTCCATAGCCTGCAAATTATCCTCCTAGTCAAAATCATATTCAATCAACTTGTCACAACAAAACCTAATCATTTATAGTCACTATAGCATCTTAGTCAGCTATCTAACAATAGTCAAACCAAACAACATCAATCAATAAATCCATTTTGACTTTGGTCAACCCATCCTTAATCAATCATTTTCATCAATCAATTAATCTCCCAAATCAATCAATTTGCACATCCAAAATCAAACCCATCAATGAATCTGACCAGGTCAAAATCAGCCACCAATCAAATCACCCATCATAAAGAATCTCATCTACCACCCTAATCAATCAAATCAAAATCCAACCATCCATACCTCAAACTAGGAGCCAATACAAGGCAGCTATGGAAGCCAACCTTAAAGAATTCCAATCCACTCCCCTCAAGGATGCTACACAATTCACAACCAGTATGCCATCCAAGGTGTCTATTCCTGAGGGTTACACCATTGGACAATCATCTTCATCAATCTTACCTCAACAATGACATTTTGAGCCCTCATCTTCCATAGTGATATCATAGCCTTCACATGTCCATATCTATGATGACTCATTGGATGAAGATTTACAAGACCCCAAGGCTTTGCGACACGTAAATAAAATAATAAAAGCTAACCAAGAACAAATCTTTTTGTAATTGATCCAAGCTGGAGTCAAACAACCTAGTGACTTTGATGTGTCTACAATCCGTAAAGAGAACCCCACTGCTAGTGTCACTATGTCTACCAGGTCGACCATACCTTTTGTACCACCCTTGTCCAACCAACCCACTCATACACCCCACACATTATCTAGACCTATGAGACCTATTGTGTTAAATGTCACTACATCCATTGAGCCACTATTGACCCTATCTTATGCTATTACATCTACAGTCTCTAATACGAGTG
This sequence comes from Cunninghamia lanceolata, assembly GCA_027924645.1. Lineage (NCBI taxonomy): Eukaryota > Viridiplantae > Streptophyta > Pinopsida > Cupressales > Cupressaceae > Cunninghamia > Cunninghamia lanceolata. Next base: position 10,317,864 of record BSBN01000388.1, on the reverse strand, counting down.
GACCCTTCATTTGTATGTTTGGTTCCATTCCATCTGCTTCCCTGAATACTATTCCCACTCAGGTCACTCAAGCCCCACCTATGTCCAATATAAATGTGTCACATGCTGGGTCATTCCAAATACCTAGTACCTCCTCATATATCCCCATACCACCTAGTCAACCAATTCAAACTTCATATATACCCGTACCACCTAGTAAACCAATTCAAACCTTGCATATCACTGTACCCCCTAGTCAACCCATTCAAACCCCACATGTCACATATAATCCAAACATGACCCTCATATATCAACCTATCATATCAAATGCATCTACTAACATCTCATATGTTGATCAACTACTTTCCCTTGGACAACAACCAGCTTATGTCACTTCACCACCCATCTCCCAAGGTCCATAGATTTTTGTTGGCAAGACACACTGTGTGGCTTCATGAGTGTTGTCATTGATGGCAAAAAAGTCCATCCCACACATCCACAGAGTATAGTAGGTCTATACCAGAAGTCAGATTGAAGAGTGTTTTTATCCGGTAAACAAGAACATAGCATGTAGTAAGGTCTGAAAATGAGGGCCAGATATCTTAGAGAATGTATCTTAGTAAAGTACAGACTTGGGGAAGTCAAGAGGAGTACCATGACTACCACATTCTAGATATTGAGCCTCCGGTGATGAAAGAGTGAAAAGATATGAGCACGTAAGTGATGGGTTCTTGACAGGCAGAGCAGACTGAGCAAGAACTAATCGACAAAGCATTAGACCTTAATCCATATGAGGAATTGATGGTGATCAAGCTTCTTGAGGGATCATTCATGGTTGGCCGACATGATTGTTGACTTCTATAACTATGTCTTTGATACATATCACTTAATAAGCAAGGATTCAGCCGACAAACTAGAGTTTAGGAAAATCTTGAGTATTCTGGATGCTGACTAGAAAGATGTTGAAATCCTTGGTGAAAATATATATACCAAATGGATTTCGATGTGAAGGTGTGTGTTGTGTGAGAAAGTGTGAATAAAAGCAGAGAGTAGTGTGGAAGTAGCTATACAAATTTGGTATGTGACAAAACAACAACACTAAGCAAAGGAAGAATGAAGTGTAGCATATCAGTATATTGAGCCTAACCTAAACTGAACCTCAGCATATGTAGATTCCCGTGATTAGTTAAAATACCTGGTCACTTTCTATATACCTTGTAGACAGTGAGTCTCTTGTAGGCAGTGAGCCTCTTGTGAGTAGTGTGCTCGGGTAGTGAGCCCTAATTGGCAAGTGCCATTTTGTACTTCTATTCTTTTAATAGAGAATACAATCTTAGGTTAGTCACCCCATGGTTTTTCCCTTAACAGGGGTTTCCACATAAAAATCCTTGTGTTATATGTGTTGATTTGTTTTTTACTCTCATGTTCATGTATGCTAATATGTTTGATATTGCACTAATTGTTAAATAAGAAAAGAAAGTTTAATAATTAAGATAATTGATTCACCCCCCCTCTCAGTTATCCACCTTGTTTCCAACAATTGGTATCAGAGCCAAGTTCCTCCTAACAAAGCCTAACATCTTGAGGAAAATCTGGGAATCTCAATGGATATGTATGGTATAAGGGAACAACTTCAGTCTACCCTAGATGATCTTGAGCAATCTCACTATGAAGTCAATAACCTGAGGGAAAGAGTCAAACAAGCTAATGACTTCATAAATGAACTAAAAGAAAAATTGAGTATCTCTGTGAAAAAGAGAAAGGAACTTCTTCAAAAATTAGCAAGTCAAATTGAAGCCAATGATACTAATGAAGATCTGAATGAGAAAAACAAGTTATGTGAGAAGCTATCAAAAGAGGTCATTATGGTAAGACATGAAATGGTATCAGGGGTTATGAAATTCACCCTAGAAATTGAAGAGAAAAGAAAAATGGAAGATAATCTAAGGCAATCTCTCAAGGAGAAGTCAGAAGACTGCCACAAAATGGATAGAATAATTAGACATTTGGAATCTGGTCTTGAAGAAGCTATAGTTAATGAAGAACAACTTGAAAATTAGATAGAAACTCTTAAAAGGGATCTTCAAACAGAAAATGAATACAAAGAAAAATTCAAGATAAGCTCTTCTCAACTTGAAGTTCTTCTTGAAAGCCAAAAGAGGGTAGATGACAAATATGGCTTGGGATATGAGAAAGGTGAAAGCTCTGGATCTGGTCAGAAGAACTCTAGATCAGGAAATCCAAGGAATAGACCTAGAAGACCTCCGGTAAGGCAACCAAATGCTCAAAGATATCCATCCTTTAATGGATACTGCTACAATTGTGATAACTTCAGTCATAAAGCAAATCAATGTAGAAGAAGAATGAATTAGACTAACTCATCCTTCTCCAGACAATGTTTTAATTGCAAAAGGTATGGTCACAAATCTCATGAATGTAGAAATGTGCAAATAAACAATTTGTAAAGACCCGACTCATCCTAAATCAAATAACACTAAACTCTAAATTTAAAAATACCAAGGGATAAAATTTTTGATCTGGCAGATGTAGGAAATGTGAAATTCTTCTAAGAAGTGCTTAATGCATGATATAGAAATGCAATGAAACTTGAATTTAGTTTCCTAGAATCATCAGGTTCTTAAAAGATCACCAATTTTAAATCAAGTGAAGAGAGAGTACATTACGAGGGAAGATACATTATGTAAGATAACCTAGAAGAACAACGGATCAGTTCATACCTTAAGTCATGCATTACATCCTGCATTCATTTTCAATAGCTTGCTTCTCCTCTAGTAACTGTATCCTTACCTCATGTTAATACAACTCAGTAATCGCTACTCAGAGAATTAAGATCACGATGCTAATTGTAGGACTCCCTACATCCAGGGGACCTGAGTACTGGGGGCATCCTTCGCTATCCAGACTACCTACATACCCTGTATCCATGGGATCAAGGCCCCCTCCTTTGGATGTGACTAACGCGGGGAATGCGAACGTGTAGTTCTATTTTACACTATGTTTGGTGTAACTGTGAGAAGATACCCAACCCTTTCTAGGGTTATTCCCTGCCCCAGATAGTTCTTCGTCGACTGCAACCACTCGGTGAAACAGGGACTGAAGTTAGTCCACTACCACAAACACTTAAGAGGTGTTTGTCAGTTAGTCCTAGTGTGGAGGAATCCCTATAAGGTGTCGACCCATGAAATCTAGCTTACTTTCCTCCAGTCTACTCCTGATCCCCTAGTACTTTCACCACGATTTGCAAGGGCAAGGTGAAAGCATATGATAGATAGCATTTATGGATTGACCTAGTTGCCCTATCTAACATTTCACATGCCCTCCCTGATCTATACTCACTGTTGATGATTGCAATATACAGCCTTCTAGCCCTCTATTTAGCGCCAGAAAACTGTTGATGACTGTTTTGAAGCAATCATAACAATAAGTTAAAATTCACATATAATGAACTGAAACTATACTTGAAAGATAAGAAGGAATCATTTAAGATTCAACTAATCCCAAGTCTACAATGGTTCAGTTGGTCAAGTTCAGTTGGTCAATGTGAAGCTGTAATGTTCAAGGGGCCTTACGTAGTTTAGGATTGTTTTGTGGTTTACTGGCCTAAGAATATGCAAAAAGGTCATAGATTTCAACAAGTATTCTGTTCGTTTGCATAAAGGTGATACTGTGCTCCAAGTTTCAGAGGGTTTTCTTGGATTTTTTGCAGCTTTCTTCTTCATGTACTTATGAAAACTGTCTACTTATAGCTCTGTTATACATGCTTCTTCAGATTTGAGACAATCTCCTTTAGATTTCTACGTTTTCAGCTAAATATTTCAGATGGGTTGGGAAAAGTTAGAAAGATCTAATCTACACCTCATTTAATCTACCGAAGGATCTAATTGTTTCTGTTATGCACTATGTAAATACCACAGTAATTTGATCAAATCCACAGTAAAAACCCTAAATGTAAGTTCTGAGCATTTTCACAAACATACATTTAAAATTGCAAGCTCTCAAAGAAGATATTTCAAAACACAAAGAAGAGCAGGAGAACACTCAGAAGATAGATGCAGAACTCCAGATTCTATTGTATTAGAAACGAATAGTCATACATGATTTACAATGTAGGAATGACTCTTAGTTTCATTGATCATACTACAGAGAACTTACAAGCTTTACAGATACAGTAAGACAGCCAGACATTCCACGTACATCTTACTGCAGACAAACAGGCGACCTCCTTCTTCTACTTCTAAACTATGCTAAGCTAACTTGCTGTGTTTTCCTAGAAATCTTGTTGTAGGCCCTAAAAATCCCTGTTGTAAAGTATTACAGTGTAGAGAGGCACAATATATAGCATTCTGATTGTCCTCACTACAGCAAAAACCTAACTGAACCCCTGGTTCAAACCTCTGGTTACAGCAATAAATGCAGGTGAACCAGTTCTCAAAAATATCTCTGAGCAGTGTCAAATCTGGGCGAAATATTGCCCCTTCTGAGAAGTTCCGGCAGCTGGGTAATAACTTCTGTTTGTCTGTTGTAGTAATACCTCCAGCTGCAACTCTATCTTTCACTTGAATGGCCTTGACTTTTCGCACTTTATCCTTATCTTCTTGCTCCTGAGATCAGATTTTCTTTCCTTCATGAGGTCACTGTGTTGACTTTCCAGCTGCTTCCTCAACTGCAAGCCTGCAAGACAAGACAAGCAATAAGTTTCACATTTATCACATAAACAGCAGGAAATTAAAATAGACGTTTAAATCCAGGTGACTGCGCAAGATCATGGAAATCGGATCAGAAATCCACTCAAAACGCGTCAAAAATGCGTTCAGACTGCTCAAACTTCATCAGGTCAACCATCGCTGACCGAAAAAATGCCAGAGGCGCCAAAAAAAACACTTTAAAACTCAACCGCCTCATTTCCCGCCCATCGGCATGATCATCGCTGTCGGTGCGTCAAAAAACATGTTGGTCGATATACTTCATCATCATGATATTCTGGAAATATGATGCTCTCCCTCCTGAAGGTCCAGATGATGTCATCATGATATTTCGCTTCTGCATATTGGAGAAAAGAACAACATCATCATCATCATCATGTTGAAGAAGAAAAGGAGGATATGAATATGATCATGCTGCCGAGGAAAGGAAAGATGATGGTGACGTCATCATGATATTCGGGCTTCATTGAAATGCTAAGGATGACGTCATCGTCATATTCGTTAAGATCAGGGGATAATTGTGATATCGGGTCACCTAAGGAGCATGATCAGGATGATGAACGTAATATGATCCTCTTGCTGCCAAGGTAACCCTCTCGAAAGATCAGGATGATGATGATGATCATCATATTTCGCGAACCAGATTGTGCTTGAAAAAATATCCTGTTGAAGGAAAAATGTGATGATGATGATGATCAGGATATTTGCTTCTTCGTTCATTAGATCGGGATGACGTCATCATGATATCCGGAGCCTTCGTTAAATTAAGAACATGACGTCATCATGATATTTCACCAACTGGATCATGTTTGGGAAAAATCCTGCCGAAGGGAAAATGTGATGATGATGAGGATCATCAGGATATTTGTAAAAGGTTGTATTCCATCGACAGGAGGACTTTACGAAATATCGGGTGAACAAACAAGATCATGATGATCTTGACAATAGGACAGGATAAAAATATGATGATGACGTCCTCATCATACTTTGTTTTCGGAGCACAAGGATAAGTTGAGGTCATCATGATATTTGCGCTAGGGTGATATTGTAAAATATGATCATGCTGTTGAGACATACAATATCACCTTCTTCAAAAGATAGGGTGATCATCATGATATTACAAAAAAAGGCGATCAGGAGGATATGAACATGATGGTCCTCTTATCGAATTATGATGATGATGTCTCCACTAAGTGAATTTCAGCGAATATGACCCTCTTGTGAAAGATCAGGATGGTATGAAGTCGTCATCATCATATTTCAAACTTCAGCAAATATCATGATGATGACCTTGCGATAGGTTTATAGCATGCGCATGTAAATATGCCGATGATGAATTTTCTAAGGGTGATCAGCATGATACGATAAGATTTCAAATATCATGATGATGCTCGCGATACAAAGACTGCTTGACGGGGAAACTTACCTTGACTTAAAATTGATATCATCATGATATTTGAACCTCAGGATATTATCAGGGGGGTTCAAATATGATGATGATGTCCCTTATAGAGCAAAACTGAGTTATAAAATGTGACCCTCCTAAAAGAAATCATGATGCTGACGATGCGCCTAAGGCCATTTGACGGGTAAAGGACACTACCGCCTAAGATTGACGTCCGGATATTGCGACTGCATGATTTTTATCGGGTGATAGACCAAGATCATGATGATCCTGTCAACATGACTTAGGATATAAAAATATGATGATCCTCCTGCGAATATCAGGTTTGACCAAAACTTTGACCGTGCATAACTTCCACATATGGACGAATTTTCAAGTGAAGTAAAAGGCAAACCTGCATGGAATTTCAAGCTCTTTTTAAATATGAGGTCGCAGAAACAAAATATGAACTTTGACAAACTGACCTCATGATGATGACAAACCCTATCCTATATCATGATGATGATGCACCTGACCTTCATTTTTACCAAACCGCCAGAAAGCAGAAAAAACACAAGCAGAAGCAAAAAGCAAAACATCAGCAGGGGTCCCCATTTTGCTAAGGAGCATAATGGGGCGTGTTGTGAACATCACAACACTCATGTGTCAATAAGCCTCGTTTTATGATAGTATTCTTGGAGTGTTTTCCAAATGAGCATCATGGTAATCATTAGTTCAATAGAATCATCCTTTCTTTTTAGTTAATCTTCTTAGTGGGATATCCGAGGAGATTTTCCCTTCCTGCGGATTTAATTTCGACATGTTCCTTATTACTCCCCGATGATTTAGAGGGATGGTGCCCAGACGTCATTGTTGCAGCTATGTTAGGCATGAGGTACTTGGTTCAACGTGACGGCATTACCCGTAAACGTGACACAGAGGTACCGTAAAAACTGAACACTGCGATTTGGTTGAGTTTGGATGTTTATGTAAAAGTTTACCTAGCTAAGTAGAAACGTAAAACTTGCATCAAAACTAATAAATAAATTGGTAAAGGAAAGATACTTCATTTAATCTTAATGCAAGTTAAGTACAAAAATTATGCTTGATCAATTTATTTATGAAAAATAAATAGGACTAGAAATGTTCAATGTCATCCATTCATAACATAAACTAGAAAGGATATTCCATCAATAATGCACATAAAGATTTAGTCTTGAGAGAAACAAGGGAAACTTATTTCATCATACAAGTAAAGAATTGATACAATTCATTGGAACCAACGAGGACTTAATGAAAGTTGTAAATTAAGATAGTTATCTCAACAAATAATATTCTAACATCATTATTGGAAATATCATTTTTATGATTAATCTACTTATGGATCACAAAACAACTATACAACTTGATTGGTCAACCCTGACCACATTTATAATATGCGAACTCATAATAATACTTTTCTTTAACTTAATTGATCCAAAAAGCATAAGACTGGAAAAACACTTAATCAATCAAGTACATAATGATCTAGTCTTGTAGAAGACCAAGAATTAATAAACATTGTCCAACAGTATAGTACGAGGAGCAATTTCTTGCAAAAGCATTTGACTTACCTATATTTGAAAAATGGATAAGAACTTACGATATTTGAATCTCAATAAGTTTCGCAACTAAAACTTTTTTCAATGTTAACATACTAGATTTACTTCTTTCCATAAGTCATATTGGACGAATCTTTGAAGTTGTTCTATTTATACCCATAAAGTTTGACAATTACTTATATATTCATGGTGTATTTCTAGTTATAATTCTAACTTCAATTCTATAACAAGGATATGATATAACATCACTCACTATGCTAGTTGAAAACTATAGCTTAACATATTTATACATAATATCATATACTTGTAATTACTTAATCAATATATTTAGATTATTTACCATTCACACTTTGTTATGACTGCTATATAATATCCTTTAAGTGGATGATATAGAAGGTAGAAGAAGAACCTAGTCACATTACTATCTAGCATATATTCATAATCCTTGAATACACTTTTATAATATCATAGGTCTGACTTCCTTATAGAGTTCCTTTTCCCCACTATTATGATGAAGTTGTAGTTGAACATGTTGATTAGTTGGTCATCAAAGTGAACTTTGATTATAAAGTTTATTAACTTAAGCTTAAGTCTAGCTTAACTATATAATTTTTTTACCCAATTAACATCTTTGTAACTAAATTTGATGAACATCGTTTGTTCAATTCAATACGAATAATGTACACGTGATTATTCATTTAATACACAATATTATTAGAGATGAATTTATGACTTACAAGTACTATACTATTATAAATTTTAAATGAGTTTTAAAACTAAAAATTAAAATCAGATTTCGTTTTGACTTGCATTCTTTATAATATTATTACTTTAAATTTTATTTAAAAAAAATAGACATCATAAAAAGCAAGCATCTAAACAAATAGATACAATAGACAGTCATTATATTTAAAAATAATTATTAGTTGATATGATAGAATGTTAGAAATCAAGGTAGCTTTCTTGACTTTATCAAGTCGTAAACTTCTTTTTACTAGCAATTATTTGTTACTGCTAGTCTGCTAGCTTCAACCTGATCATATCAATGTCAAATCCTCTTCCAACGCCATCTCATAATACCAAAACAGTAGAAAAATGTACGAGAGAGAGAGTTGTTCAACCTAAGCGCTTAACAATATTGTAAATTTTTAAATCATAAATCAAGTAATGCAACACTATTATTGACCAAAACATCTCAATCAAATTTTATAATACTTAAGGATATAGTTAATTGGAAAAGCTCAGACAAGGTAGGTCATCTATTTTGACTAAATCCTTCAAAGAATGCCGCCTCATGAAATGAAATGATTCAACGATCTACACAAAATGGATTAAATGAAAAATCTTTAGAAGCTTTCAGGCAAATGAAATTAGTGATCAGAAAGCCAAATTCTACATCATTTGTTGATGTCTCCTACCTATATCTACATGAGAGCTTTGGAACAGAGCATGGACATACATCAAGGAATAAAGGGAGAACAATTTTCATTAGATGTTACAGTTGCAATTACCCCGGTATAGAGCATGCCCAAAGCACATGAACTGTTTGACAAAATGCCTAAAAGAAATATCGTCTAATGGGTTGCAACGATTTCAGGATATGCACAAGGTGGATTTGTTTCAATACGGTGAAAAGAACTTTCAAGCAATTGCAATTGTCAGCAGTTAACCCAAGTCCACAACCTTTTCCAACATTCTCCCTGTCTGTACCAAATGGGCGCTTAGCAAACAGGGTATGGATTTTTTTTATTAGAGCATAATGGAAGGGGAAAATTTGTTAGATATTCTAATTAAAAATACTCTGGCAGACATATGTGCAAAATGAAAAGTCACAAACAAGGCACGTCCACTGTTTGACAAAATCCCTTGTAGAAATGTTGCCCCATGAGCTACAACGACTGCAGAATGTGCACATAATGGATTTGTTGATAAGGCTTTAAAATCAAACTTTCACATAAATGAAATTGGCAGGTGTAAAACAAAATTCTAGAACCTTTGCCAAAATCCTCCCTACGTATGCCCAAATGCAGAGCCTTTGAACAGGGTATGGTTATCCATCAAAGTAGAATGGAAGGGGGGGTCAAATGTAGTAATAGCAAGTGTGCTGATAGACCTGCGTGCAAAATGTGGAAGCATAGACAATACACTCGATTTGTTGGACAAAAAGCCTAAAAGAAATGTAGTCTCATTGAATGCCATGATTGCAGGGTATGTTCGAAATGGGTTCATTGAAAATTCCTAAGAAACTTATAAACAATGGTAATTGGCAGGCATAGGGCCAGATTCCAGAACCTTTGACATTGTCCTCCCTACCTGTGCCGAAATCAGAGTTTTGGCATAGGGTATGGACTTCTAACATAACAAAAAGCGAAATTTTTCCAGATGTCAAAGTTTCATGTGCCACTTCTAATTGCCGAAGCCTAAAACAAAAATTGATACACAGAGTCTCTCAGTTACACACAAATTATACCTTGAACGTTTTCAAATTTAAATATAATCTTATGCACAAAATCTCCCTTGAATGATTACAAATCATAGTTAAACAAAATCCTAAAAGAGAATAAAATTATTAACAAAATTGTAAAGACAAGAACAAACTATGAAAAGAAAGAGGGCTCTTACAGGTTGCTCCAACTCCAGCAATCTAGACTAGAGCCCAGTGTGTCCTCCCTTTGATTTCTCCATCAAATTTATAGAAAACTCAACCCTTGTTGAGAACCATATTTTCCAACACATCTTGGAAAATCTGATAGACTTTGGAGTCAAGTCATCTTAATTTATTGATATGTTGGAAACTCTGATAGACTTGGAGTCAAGTCTTCTTAATTTATTTCCCTCTCTTCATTTTCCAAATTTCCATTTATTTATTCAATGTGATCTTGAAATATTGACTGGGAATATTGACTTGAGAATGAGGGGGGAGTGAACCTCATTGACTCCTTTTTCTAGAAGTGTCCCCTCATTAATTTATGTAGAATTGTTCATTATTTTAAATGAAACTACACATATATATATTTTTTAGTATTATTGGTTTTTATATTATTACAATAGCATTCAAATTTGAATTCAACATTCAAATGTGGGTTGTGACATCCTTCTCCCCTAAATTTATGCATCATCTTGATGCATATTAGAAATAGGGTCAAAACATATACATAGAAGTCCATAAGCATCGTTTACTATCAGTATGCCTACCTTCATAGTCCATCCCAGAACAAAGTAATTTATCATAGAGTATCATCTCAATAGAATTGTTGTATCATCTAAACATCATTGAAGTTAGAGTTCATAATTAAAATTCTACTAGGTTCCAAAATGATAAAGTATCCATGTATTATCATGACCTACAAAACATCTTTAACTTTTCAAACTTGATTGATTATATCCTTCCAGCTTGTCCCTGAGTCCGGAATGTTGAATGTTCATTTGAATTGTCCTGTCTCTAGAATAAACACTTGTAGAGGTTGGTAGACATATCAGGTTATGATGTTAATCAAGGTGTTGTTTAGTCATGCTTCTATGTTTGTCATGTTGGTATACATGAATTCATCACAAAGTACTTGTTTTATCAACACAAATTAAAGTAATAAATGATCATAAGTTACCAAAGACACTATTTTTTAATAATTACTTCATCATGTAAGCAACTCCCTCATAATTATCTTTAGAAACCTTTTAAATACAACAATATGTGAATAAATGTACAAAATTTGAAGGAATAAATCTATCTTGCAAGAGTGTCATCCTTAAGCACCTTATTATCATAACTAGCTAAGATAACTTTTTCATGATTTATAGCATGGAATGGAGTCATCAAACGTGTGTCATTCCACCTGTGAACTGATTAAGGTAAAACATCTCCTATGCTCATGGATTTGTTATGAGAATGGTGTATTCAAGGACAAATGAAGTGAGAGTATTCAAAATGGATTCAATGTCAAGGGGTCAAATTGTTGCAGCTCTTACCTTAGTCTGTAATAAAGATATGTACACTTGCTCCTCACTTTGGTTCCTGACTATTGTTTTTTTGTCCTAGAGAGTAAAATATTCATATATATAATCAATCCTATCCAAAGTCGCCTTTCTTTAAACCGAGTTATCTTCCCAATCCACCTTCAAGCTGGTTTTTCTCCTGCATAAGAGAGTCACATTTATTGTTCTCCTTTCCTTTCGATCATTCATGGTCTAATTGTTAGATCTTATTATTCATATCCTTAACCTCCTTTGTTGTTATTACAATGCTTGCAATTCACTTTAAAATTCCATCGTCAAAGATAACTCAACTTTCTAAGTGTGGTCAATAAAAAATTTAGGGTCAAAGATTCTCCCTTGGTAATCCATCATTAAAAAAATTTTACTCCAACATGTGCTAGAATCCAAGAGTAATAATGCACCATTGTAGATTAGAAGAATTAAATTCTCTTAGTTAGTCTGAGTACTCAGGAAACAGCCAATCTAGGTTAAAGTGTCTAAAATGGGACATACTGAAATAAAGCCAACCGGGCTCTTCTGTCCTTTGGGCAAACTAGTAAATGCAGTTTAGTCACACTGTTATCTTCACTTTCATCTTCTAAAGAAACTTCTGCAACATCATGAAACATCACAGGGTCTAGGCTTAGTTTTCAAGTTTTCATTTTCTTTTTTGCATGCTACAAGTGACTTCTCCTACTGATTAACATGTTCTTTGAATCTTGTTACTGTTCTCCCTTTTCAATTCTTTCAAACTGTCTTCTATTCCTCTCTCTGTTTCCAACAACTTTGAATTACACCTTTTGATTTTGCAATTTTGCATAATTCTCCAAAATAATGGCCAAACGGCCTACACTGGTCAAACGGACCTTATCACTACCTGATTCGGGTAGAACAAACAAATAGGTTCATATAAAACTAGGTCAAATGGACCAATACTCTATCCAATACAGAATAAGTAAACACAACAGCCAACTGGGCTAAATAGGACAGGAATCATTATGCTCTGGCCAGAGACTTTTGGCTCCTTCGGGATCAATCCAGATCCATGAGTCACTTCCTGGAGACCACAGTATCTGCCCAAGAACTATGCTGAGGATGTCAACTAGGGATACACAATATCAACTTGCACACACCTCAGTTTCGGCAAAGTCGGGTATAAGTAATCCACCCCGGGGATTCTTCTGAGTACTAGTGACTTCTCAGTTTCGGCAAAGCCGGGTACAAGTAATCCACCCCGGGGATTCTTCTGAGTACCAGTGACTTCCATTGTTCTGATATCATATTATACATATCAACATTCAAGTGAAAGGTAACAATTCTAGCACTCATGGATGCTGATTTATCAAAAACTTCTTCCAAACTTTCCATCCATCTCTCTTCGCGACTGTCACATGAATTAGTACCACCTTAGGGCTTGTTATCTAAAAGTAGTGATAGCATCCCAAAATTGAGAGTAGCATCCAAAAATAGGAGTCCATGAATGTCATCAGTTTCTCAAAAGTCGATAGCTGTCTCTAGTACTCATCATATCATCTCACCTCCAAGGAAACCCAATATCATTGATTTCTTAGTGCCAAGTAACCGAGAAATAAAGATGGTTTTCAGGGCCCTCTCAAGAACCCCTCCACACATTTCCTAATACCTTGCATTTATTTAAGGTGTTGTCCTCCAAGAGGGAGGTATGCAAGGAACAAACACATAGATCTAGGGGGATGGATGGATTATGACTGTCCCATACCAGTTCCATCTGCAACCCCATCCTCACAATAGCATTTCCCCAGGTCACCTACTTCCCCATACAACCTGCCAGGGCCCTACCTATATATGGCAGTTTTACAGAAGTCACATTACTCCACACATGCCAACAGTTGTAAAATTAAAAATGCCTCAAATCAAGAAGGATTAAGTAAAACAAGTCCATCAAAATACATTAAAATAAAACAAGCCAAGAACAAGTGAAAATCAAAGATAGAAACTATTGCAACATCCCAAGTTCAACAAAGAACAAGTCCTTGAGGCAAAAGGACCATCTCAAAATTTAAATAAATAACAAAATAAAACACTGCGGCTTAACACTTAAGTAAAATCTTTAACACAAGAATAAATAATGCAACAATCTCATGAAATTTGCACATTACAAACACCGTGTATCCTTACAACAAGACCACCTAAGGGGAGTACGGAAACTGGGTAGACTTCTATCACTCGAATAGCTACATCGTACAGTGATCTCAAACCACATAGAGAACAATGATAATCGTCATGTCACATTAAGCATTCCCCACACAACCTGAAACAACCTTATCATACTTCTGTATCAAAAATCCACACAAATAGTCATATGCCCCCATACAACCTAGTGCATGCCATTCTAAATAGATTATGGTGTGCCACAAGAGGAATTAGCCATGGAATATGATATTCACTTCACAAGTCTTACGGCTGTCATGTACCCAACACATACCATTACTGTCATTAAGCCATTCACTTTGTCCTCTATGGAGGGTTTACTTACGACCTTATCATTTCTTTTTCATGTTTCTATCAATGTTTATCATTAACTGGACTATCATTAGATCGCAAGAGGGGGAATACTATTAGCCTTATGTCTTGATGCTTACCATGCTTTAGGTTAGCGGACCTTCAGGCCTAGTGTCCAAACCAAAAGCTCTGATACCACATGTAAAGACCCAACTCATCCTAAATCAAATAACACTAAACTCTAAATTTAAAAAGAATTATTAGTTGATATGATAGAATGTTAGAAATCAAGGTAGCTTTCTTGAATTTATCAAGTCGTAAACTTCTTTTTACTAGCAATTATTTGTTACTGCTAGTCTGCTAGCTTCAACCTGATCATATCAATGTCAAATCCTCTTCCAATGCCATCTCATAATACCAAAACAATAGAAAAATGTATGAGAGAGAGAGTTGTTCAACCTAAGCACTTAACAATATTGTAAATTTTTAAATCATAAATCAAGTAATGCAACACTATTATTGACCAAAACATCTCAGTCAAATTTTATAATACTTAAGGATATAGTTAATTGGAAAAGCTCAGACAAGGTAGGTCATCTATTTTGACTAAATCCTTCAAAGAATACCGCCTCATGAAATGAAATGATTGCACGATCTACACAAAATGGATTAAATGAAAAATCTTTAGAAGCTTTCAGGCAAATGAAATCGGTGATCAGAAAGCCAAATTCCACATCATTTGTTGATGTCTCTTCCCTATATCTACGTGAGAGCTTTGGAACAGAGCATGGACATACATCAAGGAATAAGGGGAGAACAATTTTCATTAGATGTTACAGTTACAATTACCCCGGTACAGAGCATGCCCAAAGCACATGAACTGTTTGACAAAATGCCTAAAAGAAATATGGTCTAATGGGTTGCAACGATTTTAGGATATGCACAAGGTGGATTTGTTTCAATATGGTAAAAAGAACTTTCAAGCAATTGCAATTGTCAGCAGTTAACCCAAGTCCACAACCTTTTCCATTAACCAAATGGGTGCTTAGAAAATAGGGTATGGATTTTTTTTATTAGAGCATAATGGAAGGGGAAAATTTGGTAGATATTCTAAGTAAAAATACTCTGGCAGACATGTGCAAAATGAAAAGGCACAGACAAGGCATGTCCACTATTTGACAAAATCCCTCATAGAAATGTTACCCCATGAGCTGCAACGACTGCAGGATGTGCACATAACGGATTTGTTGATAAGGCTTTAAAATCAAACTTTCACGTAAATGAAATTGGCAGGTGTGTAAAACAAAATTCTAGAACCTTTGCCAAAATCCTCCCTGCGTATGCCCAAATGGGGAGCCTTTCAACAAGGTATGGTTATCCATCAAAGTAGAATGGAAGGGGGGTCAGATGTAGTAATAGCAAGTGCGCTAATAGACCTACGTGCAAAATGTGGAAGCATAGACAATGCACTCGATTTGTTGGACAAAAAGCCTAAAAGAAACATAGTCTCATTCAATGCCATGATTGCAGGGTATGTTCGAAATGGGTTCATTGAAAATTCCTAAGAAACTTATAAACAATGGTAATTGGCAGGCGTAGAGCCAGATTCTAGAACCTTTGACATTGTCCTCGCTCCTGTGCTAAAATCAAAGTTTTGGCGTAGGGTATGGACTTCTAACATAACAAAAAGGGGAATTTTACCAAATGTCAAAGTTTCATGTGCCACTTCTAATTGCCAAAGCCTAAAACAAAAATTGATACACAGAGTCTCTCAGTTACGCACAAATTATACCTTGAACATTTTCAAATTTAAATATAATCTTATGCACAAAATCTCCCTTGAATGATTACAAATCAGAGTTAAACAAAATCCTAAAAGAGAATAAAATTATTAACAAAATTGCAAAGACAAGAACAAACTATGAAAAGAAAGAGGGCTCTTATAGGTTGCTCTAGCTCCAGCTCCAGCAATCCAGACTAGAACCCAGTGTGTCCTCCCTTTGATTTCTCCATCAAATTTATAGAAAACTCAACCCTTGTTGAGAACCATATTTTCCAGCACATGTTGGAAAATCTGATAGAGTTTGGAGTCAAGTCTTCTTAATTTATTGATATGTTGGAAACTCTGATAGACTTGGAGTCAAGTCTTCTTAATTTATTTCCCTCTCTTCATTTTCCAAATTTCCATTTATTTATTCAATGTGATCTTGAAATATTGACTTGGAATATTGACTTGAGAATGAGGGGGAGTGAACCTCATTGACTCCTTTTTCTAGAAGTGTCCCCTCATTAATTAATTTAGAATTGTTCATTATTTTAAATGAAACTACATATATATATTTTTTTAGTATTATTGGTTCTTATATTATTACAATAGCATTCAAATTTTAATTCAACATTCAAATGTGGGTTGTGACACAATTCATGCAATGCTAGATGCTTTGCATGCAATAGAATGGGATGTATGGCTAATCAATGTAGATCAAGAGGATACCAGTCAAATATGCAAAGAAATATTGCTTTCTACAATTGCAATAGATCTAGTCATATTGCCAAATTCTGTAGAAGTAAGAATCAGGACAAAAAGGGTCTGGTACATCATAACCAAAATCAAGACAAAGGAAACGGAAAAGTGAATGCAGATGAAATTCAAAGGGAAATGAACAAGATTTGGGTGAAGAGAAGTACAAAAAATGTTGGGGATGGATCCGCACCAGAATCTGGTGCTGATATTCCTTCCAAAAACTAAATAGATGAGATTTGTCTTAGGAGGAGTCACAAAAGAAAACAATTTCCCCTAGCCAGTCAATTGGTGCCTGAAATTGGCACATGGAAAGTTACGGATTAAAAGGGCTGTTAGAGAAACATCTAAATAACCCTTGGTAAAATATGAAAGATCCACAAGGAGTTTGAAAAGCTTAATCATCCAAGATTAATCCGGTTTGATAGTCATTCAATAAAAGCAGGAATTTTACAGTTAGATCCGGTATGATTCAAAATTGAAATATTTGGATCTGCTGTTAGATGGAATGATTGGAGAAAGGGAGATACATTGTAAGTTATCATTCTAGGTGCATCTCAGTGATCTAGAAATATCTCTCTCAAACAAGGAGAACAAGGCAACCGGAATGACTTAAGTTGTGCATTTATTGCAATATGGAATTAGGGTTTGCACAAAAATAAAAGGGTTCTTTTGTTCATCATTTGCACATTTGCATTCAAGAAAAAGAAAGAAAGAGCTCTGCAACAAGATTGCTTCAACCCTCTCAAGGATCAACTGTAGAATTCAATTCAACCAGCGATCTTTTTGGCTCTTATCGTGAACCCTAGAAGTGTAAAAAGGTATTTCTGCTCTTGAATATCTCTCTCTAAATCTTTTGAAAGATGGCTACTCCAAATGTTGTTAAGATCACTGATAGACCGTGCCCTAAATTCAAGAAACATCCTCACAAATCCGTAGAAGTTGATCCCCTAGGTGCATTCTCTAGCATTCGGCATGGGGTTCTGCATGTAGAAGATGTTAGGGTATACATTCATGCCAACATTGAGGAATTTAGGGAATCCAAGCTGATGGATATCTATCACAAGGAATTAATAGATGAAACATTTGAAATTAAACTCCAATACAAGGCCATCCGGGATAAGCATTTTCGACATTACATCCATTTCCCCTATTTTGTAGAAGATGAATGGGTCTGGTATGTTCTTAGTAGAATACATGATAACTTCATATGGTTGTTGAAGCCTTTCAAGATAACCAAGGATGCAATCAAGGAGGTAACCGGATTGCACTCATCTGGTGGGTTTCTTGCTCTCAAATTAGTCAAAAACCAAACTATAAGTGAGGCTACCAAATCAAAATTTGACAAGAGGGCAATGACAATAGAAGACATCATAGATCTGGATATCAAATTTGCCTCTATGATAATTGGATACAAAATCTATCACTCCAGCAAGGAGAATTTAGTATCCGGAACTGCTATATATACTGCATATGAAATGCTAAGGAAAAATGTTGACTATGATCTTTGTGAGCTTCTTGTAAACCAACTATTAGAGAATTTACAAAAAATAAATAAGGATAAGAAGAATTCATTTAAGTACAGTGGCTTGATATTATGTCTATTCTTTTACTATATGAATGAGCTACCCAGATCCAGTGGTTGCGTATGGCAAAATGACAGACTGGTTGCCATACAAATTAGAGATTATATTTATGGGCTTGGTGATGCCAAGGCACAAAGTACAACACTCTGGGGTTACTTCAAAAACTCCCAAGGCATGATGCAGGCCGTAGAGAGAATCCACCAATCTCTAGTTGAAAAATACTAGGATACAGTGTACTTCATGGTAGACACTGATCAATGCCTAATGGAGGTAGTGGAACCCAGAACAGTCTGGATTATGCCAATGGGCTATGAGGTAGATGAGAAAATTATGGGGTTACATGTTCAACACCTGCTAAGTCAACCAAAGGACCCTGAGGCAGAAAGGTTTGGAACCTTCCAAGAGTTGAGTGTAAAAATTCATGTTGAACTGAGAAACCCTAAGATCAAGAGAAAGGTGAGAAGGGAAGTAGAAGAAGTTGCCAAGAGCTATGGGATATCAAAGGAGGTAGTTGATGCCAATAGAGAGAAGGTAGCAAGGGTAGAAAAAGAAAGTGCTCCAATGGAAGCCCCCTCTCAGACTAGATCCTCAAAGAGTTATGCACCTACCACAAAGAGTTATGCACCTGCCACTACTAAGAGCCCAAAAGCCTCAAAACTAGAAGCAAAGACATCCAGAAAAGGAGAGAAGAGAACAAAGACAAAGGACATAAGGTCATACATAAGACTAAAAGATGATAAAGAGACAAAGACTAATCAGGAGGTCAAGAAAATGAAGAAGAAAAAGAAAACATCTAGTGAATCCTCTACTGGTCAAAACAAGGAAGAAAAGGCAGAAGAATTTGTTGAAAGGCCTACTCTCTGCATTGATGATGTCATGAAATTAGTCACTGTGGATGGGAACCTGCAACCAATGACTGAATTTTATGATGAATGTAGTGAAGCTGACTAGAAGATCTTGCAAGATGCTACAGTAAGATATCTAAACATCTATAATAAAGCATTCATTGAAATCATATCTCTAATTCCCAAAAGCCTAGAGAAGGAACTTGAAATGAGAAAGAACAATGCTAAGGCAAAGGATCTGGAGATCTGGGAACAGATAGCTATTCAGCTGTGTCCTTCCATCACTCCAAAACAAATGAACATGATCTTCAAGGATTGAAAGGATGAGTTCTGGAGAAAAACCAGAATGAACAAGCTAATGCTCGGAGAGACTGATCAGGTGGCAAAAGAGACTAAAGACATCCTCCATAATGCATATAAATATTCAATCTTCCTATTATAGAGGACATAAGTGATGAACCTTCTGCCATGGATGTAGAAGGATTAAGTGCATCAAAGGAAGATTCTACTAAGAAAATTATAGAAGAGTGAAAGGAGATAGGTGAGGAAAAGACTAAGGACTTGGATTCCTTTGTTCTGAAAGAGGAAGTCCATGAAGAAGTAAACATATCTCTTTTGGATCCCCCAGCAGACTCCAGAATTGAAGGAGAAGCAAGAAAAGAGGAGAAAGCAAGTAAAGAAGAGGAGAAAAAGGGAAGAGAAGAAGAACTAATAGAGAAGATCTCTGTTGATAGCTCTGAGGCTGCAAGAGGAAAGAAGTCTCCGATAAGAGACACTGCAGAAGTAGTGAAGAATTTTTTGACCAAGGAAATAATGGAGATTGATGAACTAGAACTATTCCAAGTACCATTCAATTTTGATTCCCTCTCCCCGATTCAAACAATGAAGATAGCATCCTTTGCCCAAGCAAAGGCAAAATAAAAACTTTTGAAGTCTCACATGGAAGATTGTGAGCTGATAGAGATTGCTTTTGGAATGTTGGAGAAGATCATACCATCCTTTCAAAAGGATCCTTCAGCCTCTCCATCTGGTAATATTAAATCTCTGATAAACTCTGTCAATACTCAGTTTGATTCCTTAGAAAAGGCCACAAAAGAAAAGGTCCGGAAAGAATTTTTGGGAAAGAGATTCTCTGAGGTGCAAGGACTTATAACAAATGATGGGAGAAATTTGGATATTGGGATAAAGAGCTTATAAAATGCTCTTAAAGATGGCTGAAACTTATACAAATTTTGTCTATCTTGGTCCACTGTGACAGCAGACATTCCCAAGGACGTGGAAGAACAAGAGAGCAAACTATCAAGTTTATCTAAAAAATTTGATCCTCTCACCTCTTCCATAATGAATCAAGAGTGTCAGACTATTGCCACTATAAATGAAATAAAGAGGCTTGAAAGGAGAAGAAGAATAGAATAAGCAGGCTAAGTGAACTAAGAGGGATAATTATCCCAGAGTTAGAGGCAATGCATGAGGCCCTAACTGATGCTCAGACTACAGCCCAGACCAGTGATCCAATAGACTTAAAAAAAGCAGAAGCTTTTGCATTTTTGTTGAGTGGCCACATTTCAATTTTGGACAGGATGAAGCAAAGTTGGGTAATAGAATTTGTTCAGTTGAAAACCACTTTTGCGGATATACTTAAACATATGTAAGTATAACTTGTATATATACTTATGCGGCTATGTATAGGCTGATTTTTAGAAATTTTGGTGTGTGGATTCTACCCTTTGCCATTGATGTCAAAGGGGGAGTGAGGAGTAGTGAAAAATGTAGAATCCAGCTAAGGGAGAGCTCTGGTAAAAGTGTACATAAGATAATGCATCAGCCAAGGGGGAGTTTGCTATGACACTTAGTCATTTTTCACTAAGTGTTTCCATCAATGCTAAAGGGGGAGATTGTTGGCAAGAGACACCGTGTGGCTTCATGAGTGTTGTCATTGATGGCAACAAAGTCCATCCCACACATCCGCAGAGTATAGTAGGTCTATACCGGAAGTCAGATTGAAGAGTGTTTTCGTCCGGTGAACAAGAATAGAGCATGTAGCAAGGTCTAACAATCAGGTCCAGATTTCTCAAAGAATGTATCTCAACAAAGTACAAACTTGGGGAAGTCAAGAGGAGTACCATGACTACCACATTCCAGAGATTGAGCCTCTAGTGACGAAAGAGTGAAAAGATATAAGCACCTAAGTGATGGGTTCCTGACAAGCAGAGTAGACTGAGCAAGAACTAATTGGCAGAGCATTAGACCTTAATCTAGATGAGGAATTGATGGTGATCAATCTTCTTGAGGGATAATTCATGGTTGACCAACATGATTGATGACATCTATAACTATCTCTTTGATATGCATCGCTTAATAAGCAAGGATTCAGCTAACAGACCAGAGTTTGGAAAAATCTTGAGTATTTCGGATGCTGACTAGAAAGATGTTAAAATCCTTGGTGCAGATATATATACCAGATGGATTTTAATGTTAAGGTGTGTGTTGTGTGAGAAAGTGTGTGAAGAAAAGCAGAGAGCAGTGTGGAAGTAGCTATACAAATCTGGTATATAACAGAACAACAACACTAAGCAGAGGAAGAATCAAGTATAGTAGATCAGTATATTGAGCCTAACCGGACCTAAACCTCAACATATGTGGATGCCCCTCATTAGTTCAAATACTTGGTTACTTTCTATTTACCTTGTAGACAGTGAGTCTCTTGTAGGAAGTGAACCTCTTGTGAGCAGTGTGCTCAAGCAGTGAGCCCTAATTGGGAAGTGCCATTTTGTACTTCTATTCTTTTAACAGAGAATACAATCTTGGGTTAGTCACCCCGTGGTTTTTCCCTTAATAGGGTTTTCCACATAAAAATCCTTGTGTTTTATGTGTTGATTTCTTTTTTTCTCTCATGTTCATGTATGCTTATATGTTTGATACTACACTAATTGTTAAAGAAGAAATGAAAGTTAAATAATTAAGATAACTGATTCACCCTCCTCTCAATTATCCAACTTATTTCCAACAATTTCAACACAATCCCCATCTTATACCAACACCACCTTTGGGTCACATGCGATACCAACCTATAATATCAACCCAACACTAATTCATACACATCATCCTCACTTGGTAGTCATATCCAAAACACTTTTATTCAACCTCAAGACACATATGGTCCATCACGCGATCCATTATAGCAACATTCATCGAGTCATCAATTGACCTATCATATCCCTCCACCAAACCACCAAGATCGTATGCAACAACACAAATCAATTCTATCCCAATATGAACAACGACTCCATCAAATGGAGCAAAGAATGATAGACATGAACATGGACCAAAACAAGAAAACATTTTACTTTGAGTATGTATGCCCATATCCCTTCGACAAATCGTTACAAATGATACCATTTCACCCACATTTTGAAGTACCACAATTCGATAAATATAAGGGGAAAGGAGACCCAAACAAGCACCTTCGAACATTCTATGTCGCTTTCCTCGATGTGGCCTATAACAACACATACCTTTAAAGAACTAGCACACAAATTTGTATCTCACTTTGTGTTTAACATAGAACATGAAGTCACCACAAACAATCTTGTTAGCAACAAACAATGCAAAGGTGAAACCTTCTCATCCTTTCTACAACAATGGAGAAACATGGCCAGTAAACTCTATTGGCATATGCTTGAAAAGTAGCCAATGGACACATACTAGTTCAGGGTAGAGGAGAGGTTGGACTTTATTGCCCAATGGACAAAATACTTGGTCTACTCCCTAAAGATCTGAATTCTATCTATGCCCAAAAGGGGCATACATTGCCACATAGAGCCACTTTTGGCACCTTCAAAGTTTGGCTAAATTTGAAGTACTCATGATGAGAAAATTGATTGCAACACTTAGAAATGCGCTTGTGAAATCTACCCCTATAACGAAATTTGGAGGATCATAATTTGAAGCCTATTCGCTTTTATGTCAAATCATTTGGTAGACACATTCACTTATCATATGTAAGTATTTATATTTGATTTAAACTTTCTATGTTTAGATTTGACATGGTTTTGAAGCACCAAGTTGTAGGGTTCTGAAAGACTTTACTGTCTACACTTTGCAAATATGCCCCGAAGGAGAACTTTGATGATTAAAATTTTGAAACATAGAAATCATCTTCAAATTCTAGGTGGTAGAAAGTTTATTGGTACATATGTCTACATGCCTAACCAATTTTGTCATTGCCAGATGAGTTTTGATATGGTTTTTAATGTGTTTTTGACCACTCCAGAGCTAGATTTGGCATCTGGAAAAAGTTACAAATTTAAAAAATTTTAGGGTGACCCAGTTGATATTTTGGTCTCAATTGACTCAATTTTTTATTTTACGGCCATTCTAGCTCATTTGGTATGTCATTTTAAACCTCAAATTTTTCTCTCAACTTACCAGTAGGACCAATTTACAAAGGAAGTGCATAAATTTGGTGAGCTAGGAAAAAATGGAAAATAAACCCATGTTTTATTTAATTGATTATGCCTCCTCACAAAAAATCATGTCTCAAGGTTTCTCAGTTTGTCTATAGCAAATTTTCTCTAAAAGTGCCATAGGAGAAATTATAATTTTCTTTATTTCTCTATATTTTTTTGTAGCAGATTCAAACAACATAAACAAAAGTCATAAGGGTCAAAATTCTTTGCAAGGCTGAAATTATGTAACTATACCACAGTCCTACATCTAGAGTATCTGAAGATCTTATTTAGTGGGTTTTGTTATTCCTTCATCAGAGCAAAGGGCTGCCAAAGCATGTACCTTCTTTTCTTTAGGCCTTGTCATTGTTGGAGCCCAAGGCTCAGATGTCATTCATACTGAAACCACTATTTAAAATTATGTAAATAATGTCAACACTATGAAGATTTTTTAGTCTTGTGCATCCAATTTGAAAGTGTTAGATATTATTTTGACACAATTGGAAGAGGCTACTGATGTTGAAAACATAATGGAGGAATTACATGAGCATTTTGGCTTGCTTGTAAAAATGCCTTTGCTGGAATCTAATAGGGATCGTTTACCTGAATCAATAAAACATATCTTTGAGGAAGGCTTGAATTTGTGCAATCTTCATACTAAGAGGCATGGAAGGCAAGGGCCGAGGAAAGGTTTGTATGAAAAGCAATGGTCTATGTGAAAGAAATGAGGTAGATAAGCTTTCTTTACAAATGCAAATTATTTTAATGCAATTCAGCTTCTGTTGGAACATGTTTTGGAGGATCTCCAAGCAATTACAAAAGGAGAATATGAAGTTCCTTCAATTAAAAAAACATAGCTTGGGATTATTGTATTTGCTGCAGTTTCATTTATTGCAGATGAAGTCAAAAGCTTGCTCACAAGATAGCTACCGTGATTCACCTTAGGGAGGGATTTAGAAGGAAAGATGCTTGGAGTTCATCAAGTTTCTCAAAAGGCTGTGAATCAAGTACAAAACACAGAGGGAGTGTTGATGCTACTCAAATTGGAACTTCTATTGACAATTTTTCTAAGGCGCAAAAGAAAGGTGATGGTGGAGCAACCTAGCATGGCATGATACATCCTAGAGCTAGAAGTGAGACATCAATGCATCCTTCAAAAACACCAATACATCACCGCATTATTAGTTATTTAGTGGATGTGCGGGTGAGTGTGTGAATTCAAAGCTTTCTCGCATCCCCACAAAAAGCAAATAGGAAAAATGTGGGATAGCGGTAGTAAATTAAATAACTTGCAACCCCACAAATAATGTTAAAGTGATTTACGGGAGTGCGACGGAAATAATAATGAGGTGATGGGTAAAGATTTATTGCAAGGAAGAATTAATTACTTACTGAACATGATATTATTCTGAGGGGAGATAGTTTTTTTCATCAAGGAAGTTAAAATAAATATAAAGGTCTTGGGGTAGGTAATTATTTTTACCTAAATTATATATTTATTGCATTGGGTGAAAATGTGGAAAATATAAGTGTGAGAGTATTGACAAAATTATTTTAATGGGATGCGAAAGACAAAGGAAGATGAATTTAAATATTTTTATTTGCAAAGACAAATTAACAAGAAATAATCTAATGAAAAATTATTTGAATAGGTGGGTAGTTGAAAAGTCACTTTTGGAATATAAACAGTCTAAAGCTTGTTGCTTTCTTCCTTTTGTTCATAAGAAGGAAACCAAGACCGTGGGGAAGGGCTCTCTAGGAATTTGATTTTGGAAAAGCAAGATATTGTAAAGGCCTATTTTCTAAAGCAAGTAATGGAATGATTACATTAATCTAGTGCCTAAATTCTAGTGTTGATTATTTGTTGAATTAATTGGAAAGTTTTATTAGGTTGTCTCCAATTCAGTTCTCCTTGTCATTCAAATCACTATATCAAGCATATGTTTGATTTGTCATAACATTATCCTATTTTGTTTGGTTTGTTTGATAGATTTCTTCAAGCAAGAACTAAATTTCATTGAATGAGTCACAGTGGCTTGGATAATTTAATTGGATAAATAAAGGAGAACCTAATATTTGATATTTTTGCATGTTTATGCTAGGTATAGACATATAAGTGCCAAACAAACTAGATTGTAGCGAGAGGGAAGGCATATATCAATTTGTATTTGGACCCCATTTCCTAGTTGAGAAAAATGCACCAATCATTGAAGTTCTAAAATCATTCCTTGTAAAATATTCTAAAATCCAATTTTTATTTTTTATTTTAGGAGTAGTAGTGGTTAATACAGGTGAAATAAATCCATTTTCAAATTTCATGCTAGTTTGAATTGGATGATTTAATCAAATAATTGTATAAATTCCATAATCTGCTCAATATTCACCAGTCAGTTTTGAGGAGTTATAATTTAGTGGTGAAAACAAGGTAATACCCACCTAGGGAAAGTAGAGCCTAAAGTGTACAGAATTCAAACCATCTTGGTTGATTATGTCAATTAGCTAAATTAGTTGTTCAACCTGATCATAAATCCTATCATACTTTTAGGGTTTGGCAATCTACATATTTGAGAATCAACATCTTCTCCTCGTGTATGATTTGTGTGTTATGTGTTTGTGCTGATGCCTTCTCTGTGCATTATGTGGCTTCTCGATGTATTGTGTGCTTCTTTATTGTCTTCTTCATGTATTGCATGACTCTCATGTGTCTTCTTATACTTGCCTAAGATTGGGGGCTAGAAATAGTTTTTTGAATCTTAGGGTGTGCCTTTGGCTCTAGTGCTTGGCATGCTTGATGTGTTTTGACCATACTTTAATCCATGTACTAATCATAAGATTATACACATATTAAAGTGAGGGCTAAATGTTATGGAGTAAAAAGTGACCATTTACCTTTTTATCTCCATGTTTAGCTCCTAGGTCCAATTTATTACATTATGCATTATAGTTGATCATCCTAAAGAACATTGCCTGACACCCATGTAAATTTGGGACCTTGGGCCCTTCACTAATCTTATCTTGGACTAAAAAGAGGCCCTTAGACTTGAGCACCAACCATCCAACTCCTCCTTAATCGGTTGAGGTAAAATTAGTGGCATGTAACCTGGGACCTTTCAAAAGGTTTCTCCTTGTCATCTGTTGTGGTTCAATTTGACAAATCTTAGTAGAAAAGCATATATAAGTGAGTTTTTGAATTCACTTTTAAGTAAGAAAGTGATAGCCAACTTATGATCTTGGAGAAAAGAGTATTGAAAGAATTCATTGAGATCTTCATTCTTGTAAGGCCTTCATGGCATAAGTGACTTTACATATAATATAGAGAATTTTATGTATATATGAATTTATTTTATTTAACAATTATTTATATATAATGTATGTATGTTTGTATATGTAGAACTATAGATAAAGAGGGGTTTCTATATATAATATTAAGTTTTAATTTTATTTTACTTTAAATTATAATTATTTCTTTATAGGTTTTCATATATTATATGGTAAATACATCTATCTTAAAATGTTGAGAGATATCAATCTTAAGTTATTTTTATTTACTTAAGGAGATATTTAATTTACTTGAGAATCCACTTTGCTTATTTTCTAAATATACGTAAAGTAAAGTATGTTTTTTAATGTATGCAATGACATTCTTCCCCTTAATGCCATTGTATAAGCCTCTAGCATAATTATATACTCATATGTTATTTTTTAATAGTTTCATGATATATAGATTTTATTTTTTATGTTTCTATATTTAGGAAACAAATAATAAATTTTCCATATATATATATATATATATATATATATATATATAGAGAGAGAGAGAGAGAGAGAGAGAGAGAGAAGTATTTTATAAATCTCTCATTACTGTGGGCTACTTATATTAGATAGTTTTGAGCCATTTTATTCCATTTATAGTTATTTTATTTTACTTTAGAACTATTATTTATATAAAGATAACTTTTAAGTTTTCATTCAGAATTATTTAACTTCATTAACGTTGCTTACTTTATTTTTCTTTGAAAAAATTATTTATAAAAAATCCACCATTAATTATTTCTATGTTTTTACTTTGGAAAATGTAGTGAATATTAGATATCGAAAAATTTCCTTAAAATATATAGACAGATATCCCTCTCTAGGTACCTATTTTTGAATCAATTTGTCATATATAAGTTGAATAGAGAAATAAAATAGGCACCTTGAGAAAGATAAAGTGAGATAGATCTCTATCTCTCTATATCTAATAAACTCTCTCTATATTCTATATAAATATATAGATTCACACACACACACACAAACAAAGTTCTATATATACTATATGTATATTAAGTATTATAACAATATGAATTTATTTTAATTACTTGAGAGTTATTTTAAAATGCATTTCTAAAATATATAAGCATTCCTTAATCCGGTCCACCATTTTTATATAATTTATCTTCATCTTATATATATATATATATATATATATATATATATATATATATATATATATAAGTTTCTATATACAGAGGGGATCTAGTATATATATATGTGGTTATTCAACTTATATATGACAAATTGATTCAAAAATAGGCACCTATAGAAAGATAATATCTATGCTAGTATTTACTACACCTTCCAAAGTAAAAACATAGAAATAATGAATGTTGGCTTCTCAATAAATAAATTGTTCAAAGAAAATTAAAGTAAACAATGTGATAAAATTAAATAATTCTTAATTAAAAATTAAAAGTTATGTTTCCATGGTTTTCATAACATAGTGTGTTGGTTAAAACGTGGCATTGTATTAGTTATTTTTCACATTTGTTCTAAATTAAAAATAAATAGAACTTCAATTCATTTAATTTTTATTGTAACTTAAACAACAATATATAATTTCTACTAAAATATTCAATGTTATGCAAATGGTATAATCTTATCTGAAGCTAAGCTTATTCCCTGATCCTTCACATATCCCACCTCTACACATTCTTCTCATCTATTTTTACACATATTCCCATAATTTTTGTTATTTATTATTCCATATTATGATTTCCTTTTTTTTTTTTTTTTTAGCAAAAAAAGGTGACGAAGCACCCATAGAATTAATAGAAACGTTTAAACAAGAAAAACAAGGGCTTCACGCCCAGAAGTCCATCCCAAAATAATTACATGTAAATGTCCTAAAATGACCTAATAGAACAATAAAAAACAAAACAACACGGCCCATGTAAGACTTGGTAACACAAGATTTAAAATAGCATGGAAAAGAGACCAAACTGCCAACCCAGAGCAAGACACAGAAGACGAAGCCCCATCACCAACAGAAAAGACCTTGCAGGGGAGCAGAGGAACCCTCTACCCTGTCAAGCGCAGCACGTCGATGACATAGCCGAAGACAAACACCCCCACCAAGCCAACCGTAACACCACCATAGGGAAACTGCCGAAAAAATAGACACCCATCCACGTAGAGCCCTCAAGTAGAAACATAGAGGCAGGAACAAAAAAACCACGGGACCACCCATAGCGAGCAAAACAAAACAAAGCACAGACCACCGCCAACCTGTTCTCATGCACAAGGGGAGACAGAAGGCCGCTGACGAAGCTTAGGCCACTGGCGGAGCTGCCGACAGTTCCCTTACCTCCATATCCACTGTGGCTGAAGACTGCCCCCTTCCTCCAAATCCGCCAGGGCATAATAAGGCATCCCCGAGGCCATGTCAGACGCGTGGACTCTGAGAAAATGAATAGCCATGAACACGTCCCTAATTCGCTTGCATTTTTTCTTGGAAAAAAGAAAGCAGTATGCACGTAGGGCATCATCTAAGTCCTCACTACATAAGGATTTGATACTGGACTGCAAAGCTCTGTAGATTACCTACTGTGGAGGAGAATTCTGTAGAGTTGTTAGATTAAAAAGCCCACCAATAAGGGCATCACCTTGCTCCATGCGATAATTAGACACGGCCGCCTCCCAACAATCCACTGTATAAATATTCTTAAAGAACAAGCCTGCCACCAGAGAATGCACATAATCTCCATCAACAATGAGATCCATTATGTTGGAGAGAAGTGAGACTATATCTGAGAAATTTAACACACGGCCGTCATAGCCTCTGATCCAGGCATGTCCCACGATATTTCAAACTGCAAACTACATAAGAGTGCAGTCAGAATCAATAAGGGTCATGAGATCAATCGCCTTCACTCGCCCCCGAATCTCCGGTTCCCACTCAAGGGAAGGGAAAAACAATCTCTGATTCAGTCGCGTGTTTGCCATCATTAGCGAGAGATTGCAATTGAAAAGAGGGAGCAGCACGGAAGAAGTGGTGAAGTGACAGAGCAAGGAGACCACACGGGAGAGAGCCCTCAGAAACACAAACCTGGAAGGAGCCTGTAAGAAAACAATAAAGAGAAGAGAGCTGGCGGAGAAGTAAATGCGCTATCATCAGCCGCACAACTGGGGAGAGTAGTACTCTGCCAGCCCATTTGAGAGCAAGTATTGGTGGCAATGTGTCTGCTGCAGGTAGGAGGAGGTGGAAGAAATAAGCCGTTACACCGTCAAAAGATGGACAAGCAGTCCTAGCATGGCAATATTTGTAAATGACCATAAGGCGAGAGCAGATATGCTATCTTCCCCTTGCAGGCAGGACATCTGACAAGACTTCATCCATCTTAGTTCATTCAACCCAATAAAAACTTGGGAAAGCGCTCCTGGAGAATGTCAGAGATCCTTGCAGGAATATAAATGTGGAAATAAATGAGACAGCTTCCTAATCCAAGGTGAAACCAGTGAAAGACCATCCAACCGTACTTTAGGCTTGTCAACCTCTTGGAACCAGTCAAGGAATATAACTTACTCATCTGCCATATCAACAGCTAGGAGAGAGATCAATTGACATGGCAATTGGAGAATGCCACGATGGAAAAAAATAGTGTCTTTATCGCTATCAATTGCTACATTGGCTAGGAAGTCCACCACCCTGTTACCTTCCCGTAGCGTGTGGGATATGAAAAAATTGTCCAGTTTGTTCAGAAGAGCTTTAGCCTCAGAGAGGATATATGCTAGCTTCCAGTTATCTAAACCTTTCCCCTTAATTGCATTTATTACTAACAAGGAATCACCCTCAATCCACACGTTCCTTAGCTCTTTTTCAAGTGCCAGATTTAGACCATGCACCAGAGCCCAAGCTTCTGCCTCATTGTTGGTACCTGGGGGTAATTTGGATGACTTAGCTGTGATCAACTCTCCATGGATATCCCGAATAACACATCCCGTTCCAGAGAGGCCAGGATTCCCTCAGCATGCCCCGTCAATGTTGAGCTTACAGAAGGGAGAAGAGGGTGGAGTCCATTTAACTTTATCTCTGATTGTGGAGATCTTAGGAGTTCCTGTATTGATGCCAACTCCCAAACATCTGACTGAGGGCCAGAGCGATATAACTTCCGCATCCCATTTAGTTCAAGCCAACTTAGAGGAATTAAGAGATCTAAGATAAGCCACTGCCTGTCCTGCTATGGCAGCATCAAGTTTACCACAGACCTGAAACACTAATCATGCTTCCTTCCTGAAAATACGCAGATTCCTTTCCCACCAGATGTGCCGGATAATCATGGAAGGGCCCAACTCCCAAAGGCATGCTAATGTTGAGGTAGCAAATGGATGGGGCCAGTTTTTAAACATAAGATATAAGGATATGGAGAAAGGGCTTGTCCATTTTAACTTCCTGAAAAACTAGGTCCAGCATGCTCTACTAAAGGGGCAGTGAAGCAAGAGGTGATCTAAAGATTCTTCCTCCAATCCACAGAGCACACAAGGGAAATTAGAGCCCAAACCTAGTCTTTTGATTCGATCACCTGTGATAATTTTATTATGAAGCGCACACCAAGCGAAATCTCCAGCCCTAAGGAGAGTTGACGAGCCCCAGTACAGCTTCGAGGGCCAGTTTGACAACGCTTTCTGCACGCCTAGTTTATATCCATCTTTAACTGAATAATGTCCTGAAGTAGCCACTGTCCAGACCACTTCATCCTCCATGCTAGAGACAAACACTAACCTCCTACCAAGGAGATGACTTAGAAGAGCTTTTTGGGAGAAAGGAAAATTGTAGTCGAGGAATCCTTTCCAAGCAACTGTAACTGACATCCCCTCCCCAACCACCTGCTAGTAATCTTTAACTTTGTGCCCCCAGTGTGATTGGAGAAAGGAACATGCCTCAGAGAGCTCGGAATACTTAGACAGTGCAGCTTCCCCGCCCCAGGAGTCAAACCAGAAGTCTGCCTTTTCACCATTGTGTATGATCTAGGTAAGATTAGGCTGAAGGAGGTCTCTATCTTTTAATAAAATTCTAGATAGCTGACCCCTTGGGAGGGTTTTGCACTGTGAAGATCCGCTCATTATCCAGCGAGTCAAGATACTTAGCTTTCATTAGTTTTACCCACATGGCGTTAGGTTTGAAGTACATGTTCCATGCCAATTTGGCCCCGAGTGCTTGGTTTTGAGCTTGGATATTCAGAATTCCTGACCCTCCTTCTGCCTTGGGTTTGCACACTTTATCCCAGGCCAATAAGTGGATTTTCTTTTCTTCAAGAGAGCCTTGCCAAAGAAACTTTCTGCAAAGACCATCAATTTTAGCAATAATTCCTTTAGGGACAGGGAAAGCTGACATCATGTATACGGGCACCGCAGACAACACAGCTTTAATCAAAACTATTCACCCAGCTAAGGATAGATGGTGACCTTTCCATTTAGCCAGCTTTGTATTCAAATTCTGTAAAACCTTACCCCATAGATTATTCTTGTATCTGCCTATGAATAGGGGCAGACCGAGATAGTTTCCTAGGAGAACCTGAGATTCGAGGTTAAGGGTAGCTTGTAACAACTTTTGGAGAAGCAATGGAACATTTTGGAAAAAGACCATAGATTTATTAAAATTCACTTCTTGTCCTGAGACGCAGCAGTAAGAATTGACTATATTCATCATTGATCTGGCTTCCCATATAGATGCTTGTCCAAAAAGTAATGTATCATCAGCAAACAAAGCATGAGTGAAGGGCTCTTGAATACCTTTTAGTTTGATGCCTTGCCATTTTGACCTTCTCTTTGCTTCCTTTATGGACCAAGTGAGTGCTTCTGTCATGATTATGAAGAGGTAAGGAGAGAGAGGATCTCCTTGTTTTAAGCCACGCGAGGGTTCAAAGAAGCCCAATTCATTTCCATTTATTAAAACTGAGGCTCAAAACCCTGAAATACATGAAATAATCCATCTAACCACTTCTTTGGAGAACCCCATTTGCATCATGATATCAAACAGAAAGCTCCAATTCACTCTGTCATATGCCTTAGACATATCAAGTTTCACAACCATAGCTTTCTTCTTTTCCTTGTTCACTAAATGCAAGATTTCATGGGTAAGGATGGCGCCCTCCATGGTCTCTTTTCCTAGTACAAATCCCCCTTGTTCACTAGAAATCAACTCCTTCATCAGAGGTGACAATCTGAGTGCTATGGCCTTTGAAATTATCTTATAAATGAAGTTGCACAGAGAGATAGGCCAGAAATCTTCAAAAGTTTGGGGAAATTTTGATTTGGGAATAATCATTAAGCATGTCGATTTAAGTTCCTTCAGCACATTCTTGGCTTTTCTGGATTCTTCTACAGCCAAGAAAACATCCCTTCCAACCGTGTCCTAGCACTTCTGAAAGAAAATCTCGGTCCATCCATCCGGGCCTGGCGCTTTCTCTCCCGCCAAAGAGAACACCGCAGACTTTACTTCTTCTAAGGAGAATGGTTTCAACAGTTCCTTATTGTGATGTTCTTTGATTAACTTTGGGATGAACTTACACACCTCTAATGCTTTGTTCCGCTGGTAAGACGGGTTGGAAAGAAGGTTTGCAAAGAAATTTTGCACTGCGGCAATTATATCTGATTGATCAGTGCATACCTGCCCATTTCCCAAATTAATGGATTTAATAGAATTGGCCCCAGCTCTCACCTTGACTGACAAATGAAAAAAAAAGGTATTTTTGTCACCGTCTTTCAACCATAATTCCTTGGAGCGCTGCCTCCAATAAAGTTCTTCCCTTTTCAAGATCTCTTCCAGATCTAACGTCAACTGCTTCTCCTTCTGAAAGGAGGATAAATCCATGCCTCTAGAGATTATGTGATCAGCCAGGACTTTTAAATCTTGTAATATTCTAGCTTTCTCAGCAAAAACATTTCGGAAGTGATTTTTATTCCATTCCATTACCCTGTACCTTAGAAATTTAAGTTTGCTTACTAATTGAAACATTCACGATCCTTCCACAAAAGGAATGGAATTCCACCAGAGCTGAATGTTATCCACAAAAGTCAAATCCCTGAACCACATAGACTGAAACCTGAAGCACTTCTTGCTGGGAAAAATTTGTCCTCCTAAGGAGAGCGTGACTGGAAAATGATCTGAACCTACCAAGGGCCGAATATCTGCTTCAAAGTTGAAAGGAAAGTTAAAACATTTTGGAGACAGAAGGAATCTGTCCAATCTTTTTGCTATTTGTAGAAATCCTTTTCTTCTATTCGTCCAGGTAAAAGTGCCATTATTAGGAATGCAGTCTATCAGAGAGTTATTATTAACAAAAACCTTGAAGTCCTTCTGAGATCTAGGCGGATGCATGATACGCCCTAACTTTTCCTTGTCATCTAATATGGAATTAAAATCGCCCCCTAAGATGAGAGGGCTCCATTTCAGCTTCCTCAGCCAAATAGACAAATTATCCCAAACTAATTTCTTCTGTGTTAGATCTACAGGCGCATATACATTCACAAACCAAAAGTCAGCTTCGTTAAAAAGTTTAGGGAACTTACCAATTAAGAAGTTGTCAGTCTTCTCCACTACTTCCAGGGCT
This sequence comes from Cunninghamia lanceolata, assembly GCA_027924645.1. Classification (NCBI taxonomy): domain Eukaryota; kingdom Viridiplantae; phylum Streptophyta; class Pinopsida; order Cupressales; family Cupressaceae; genus Cunninghamia; species Cunninghamia lanceolata. The sequence goes on along the minus strand of BSBN01000388.1, from coordinate 10,283,455 downwards.
TGAATATGATTCCTCTAGCCTGTGACTAACCCTCCAGCAGCCCCACGAGCATCCACCTTTTCAAAGTTCCAATCCCTCCAACTCTTAGAGAAAGAATCAAAAGACTCTGGGGACAGTTTAGTTTCCTGAAGCATGATTATTTCCACTCGTTCCTCATCAATTTGACATTTGATGAGGTTCCTTTTGTTAGGGGCGTTAATGCCCCTAACATTCCATGTGAGGATCCTCATATCTCCTGAGGAGAGTAGCTAACTCTCCTCCTATTGTTTGGACTTTGGGATACTTGAGAATGGAGACCACTGGGTTCATCTTTGTTATTCCTCAACTGCTTCTTTCTGGAGCTTTTCCTAAGGGGGGTAGGGGTGCCTTTAGTCAGAGGGCTTTTCAAGCTTGTTCGAAGTAGACCAAGAGGCCTGTTCTCCTCCTTCTCTAGGTCTTCCTGAAGAACCTCATCTGCAATTTCCTCCATCACATTTAAAGCCACTTTTGACACCACCTGATCTAACAGATCCTTCAAAGTTTCATTATCCTGAATCAAGTCCTTGGAGAAATCATTTTGCTCAGCTGCTATTTCCCTGGGGGCGAGCTAGTCTTTTAAGGTGGCTGGCATCACATCCGGCAAGGGGGTATCCATTTCCCCGTTTAAAAAATCCTCTTCCTCCCTTAGCGGAGAGAAACACCTAGAGCCATGAATAGGAGTCTCTTTGATCGCATCTTCAAGGCAGATACCTTCCTGGGAAGCGAAAAACAAATCCTCTAAATCCTCTAGGTCCTCTGTCAAAGGTTGGTGTTTCTCAATATTATCTCCTAGGGGTAAAACTTCATTTGCTGACCGATCTTTTCCTTCTAAAATCCCAATCACCACCTGTAGGTCTTGTGGAGAATCACTCACCCGAGCCGGGATAGAAATATTTTCCAACTGGGAGCCCAAGATAACTGCATTACTGCTACTTAATCCGTGCTCCTCTAAGAGCACTTCTGCCAAAGATGCTGGATTGGAGGCTTCCTTCTCTTGCTCCAACCCTCTTCCTTGATTAGACAGGTTATCTTCTGCCGTAAGGAAATCCTGAAGCCTGTCCAGATCCTCTGAATTTACACCATCTTGTATTATAATCTCTTGTAACCAAATTCCATGTATAGAATCCATCTTGATTCTTTTGGGCATTAACTCCTTAGCCTTTGTAATTATTCGAAGTCTTACTGAAGAAGAGGTGAGATTTACTATGGGAATGTCCACTTCTTGACACGCCCCCATGGAATTAACAAGACATGTCAGAACTTCAACATCCCTATACTCCATCGGCAAATAGGGAAGATGAACCCAGAGAGGGATCAAAGGGATTTGTTCTTTCCCAACATGAAAATTTGGACGCCATTTTTGACACTAGATTACTGTTTGATTAAACTTCCATATTCTCTTCAGAAGAATTTTATTTCTCTCCTCCTTATCCGGAAGCACAAAGCAAAAGAAACCGTTGCCCAGTTCACAGAAGTCAACCAGATTTCCCCACCGAGCTTGCTGCCATTCTATAAGATCTTGAACTGAGAAATGAGGGGACATCACTTTACCTATAACGGCTATCTTCGTCAGGAGTTGGGCTTTATCACGGAGCTTTTTTTCCATCTGGGGGAGGGGTATTTCCTTGAACTCGCTGCACCTTGTGACATTCTTTATGACAGGGATCCAAATCTTCTTATGCTTTAGGGCAGGTCTGTTCTTATCCCTTTGTTTATTAGAATGAGAAAACCGGGGGCCATTTCTCTTCTGGGATTCCATCCTTCGGTACCCTTTTGGGTGAGGACGTGCCAACAACTGATCGTCCTTCCGTCTAGCCCTGATTTCTTCTTTCTTTGCTTGAAAATCTTTGAAAGCAGCATGCTGAGGCTCCAGTGGTGCCCTAAAAGTGAAAGAGGCTTCTTTCCGTTGAAAAGTCCGAGAGTATCCATTTTTTGAAAACCCATCTTGAAACCAAACCTTCCTACCTGACGGCTATCGTCCAAGGTCCCACAGACCTGGTTTTTTTAAAATAGAACAAAAATCTCGCCGGTGTCCGTGGAACCCATCCGTCCATCTTGAGGGAGATCTAGGGAAAGACTGATGCAAGAGAGCTGCTCTGTAGGCCATTTTAAAAACTCGTATCCTCGAGCGTGGTTTTTACAATAGCACAAGTCCTCCCTGGTATAAACACGATGGGTATAGTATTTGCTCGTGTAGATGTGGCGGTTGGAGGATTGGTTCCTCCTCACACTCATCCAAGAGCCGCTGAAATAGTCTTCGTTCTGCAAGGAAATCTCACCGTTGGCTTCGTGGACACCACCAACAAGCTTTTCTCTGCTGAGATCAAAATGGGAGACGTTTTTGTGTTCCCCAAAGGCCTCATACACTTTTTGGGAGACGTTTAGGGTTTGATTGAGTACAAGATGATTTCCTTATCTTAAGGTGAAAGATCAATCCCAATACAACCACCTGCGTCCAATTAAACAAGAGACGCAATGCATCATGTTCCTGCCTCTATGTGTTGAATGTTGTAGTATATCGTCAAAAAGGAAAACTCGATGAGATGAGAACAGCTCGCGCAAGTAATGATTTCATATGTCCAATTTAGTCCGCAAACCATCAAATAGAAGATTGAGAACAAAGGAAAGAGCATAAGATGAAAAATGTGCAATGGAATCTTGGATACAAGATAGTCTTAACAGATTATTTCTTTTGCATTCCTGAAATGACTTGAGATGATGTTTATTCTGAACTCAGTTACTTTAGGATTTTCCTATAGCACAGAGCTGGGTGTTTTTTGTTGCATTTCTTGAAGGATTGACATCACAACAGACAAATGTTACTTGGTATTAATATTGAGTCTTTTGGATACCTGTTGGCACATATCAGCTATTAGCTTTGTGTTGAGGCTTGAATGCATTTCTCTCTTGTTACCGACACATGCAGCTACCTATATGCACACACCAAAAATCCAAGATGTCTCTCTTGGCACAGAATATGGGGTCAAAGATTAAGCATTACCATCAATTGGCTAAATTAATTGAATCAAGAAAGTGTTTACTAGTGCAAAGGAAGAAAGAAAGAAACTGATGAAAAAAATAGGTCAGTTGGACTTTGAGTACATCGGTTCTTAGCAAATCAGGAGTGCATATGAGGATTCAAATGAGCAAAAATGTCTAAAGAATCAAAAGAACCAAATAGTTGGTATATAGTAAACCATATAAATTTACAATACAAAACATTTATGTAAAAGTAAGGGTCCATGCCAAAACAAGGATTGTTGATAGAGGGAAAAGAATGGTGCCAATGGAGAACAAGGGTTTGTTTTCTATCAGTGTTATTTTTTTAATAGAAGAAACATATGCTATTTTTAGATATTAAGGATCTCAGTATTCATTAGGAATGTCAGGTAAATAATGAAGCTTTTAATCATGTGAGTTTCAAAGTATATCTACAAGTACATTGCAAGGTAAAACATTGCAAGGTAAAACACTGAACAACACTGGACTTATTTAAATTTATTAAGTAGAATGAATCCAGACTGTTGTATAATGCACTCAGATCTGCTTGAACACCTTGTCATGCTACATGAGGAAGTTTCACCTCATTTTGTGTACCGAGATATTAAAGCTAGCGAAATACTCCTCGATGGGGATCTCAATCTTAAGATTACAGATTTTGGTCTGGCTAAACTTTTTCCAGATAATATAACACATATTAGTACACGAGTTGTTGGAACAATGTAAATCTTGTTTAGACTTTTAGTCTTACATAGAAATGAAGCCTCAAAAATAATATATTGGCTATACATTAATGGGCTTGTCTTTCTTGGTTAATTATTTCAATTACAATAAAGATGCCAGAAAAAAGTGAATCCAATTAATGCATATTGTAGAACTCAAAATAAAGTTTGAGTTCTATAATTCTCATTCTATCTTTACTTTAATTTCATCATAAATATGAGATGATAAATCACCTATAGAATAAATGCTATACAGTGAGGAGCTTAGTGTTTAAATCTAGCTATGCAAAATGCATGAAAGAAAAGTAATTCTATCAATGACATAGAACTAGTGTAAAGACTAACAAATAATTTTGTATTTTCTGGTTGTCTCCTGGCTGGTGGTTATCTTGGTCTAGAATATGCCATGCGTGGACAATTAACAAATAAGGCAGATGTCTATAGCTTTGGGGTTCTTGTACTTGAAATTATCAGTGGTAGAGGCAATATGAACACAAGCCTACCAGTTGAGGAGCAAATCCTTTTGGAAATGGCAATGAAAAGAAGTTTTCCATTATGTGATTCCTTTCTGCTAATGAATTTTAGCATCTAAATTTTCTTTTCTAAATTATCCTACGTGTGGGAATTTATAAAATATGACATGTTATGTCGTGATGTTGGGAGAAGTGAAAAAAACAAAGTAGTGCACACTTAGTACTACAAAAGGAATATGCTATTTGTTTTTAAATTGGATTTAATCGTGTCAATAATGACTAAGTTGCAAGGTATAAAATATGATTGAGCAGTCTCATATACTAGTCCTAGATACCAAGAATGGGATATATTTTATCATAAGCACTCTGGCCTTTATGATGCCTGGGCAACATTTAAGTTTAAAACTATGCTTCAAAAAGTATAGGTGACTATGGGTACAAAAATTCAGCATTTATATGGTAATGTATTATTTGATTACAAGTACATTCTATATCAATTCAGCTTACTATAAGAAAAATTGACTAAAAATAATATATGGTTACAGTCTTCTAGATTTTGGAAATATCTATTAATTTTTTTATCAAGCATATTTCCTCATACTGTTAATTGCTTCATATATTAGTTAAAAAACAGTTGATTGGCATGCCAAATGGAAAAAAATGTCGCATGACCTTAAAAGGATTTAATAAAAGGACTAGAAAATTGTAGAATTTTTCTTTGAATTCTTGGTCTTGGATTATGAAAAATTTCTACAATTTTCTCTTTCACTATAACATTAGTCCTTGCCTAGAACTGCAGGGCTGATTAAATGACACAATTTAAGCATTGCAGAATTGAAAATGATATAATCTGGGCTTAAATAGTTAAATTATTTGCATGGAATTGTGTCGTCAGCATCAATCTTCTAGCATAAGCAGCAGTACGCAGCTGAAGATTGTAAGCTGAGGATATGTCTGGATCCTCATGCACTTTACTACCCACGTAAACAATATAAACTGGCACTACATACTCATAAAGCAAGTAAATTCATAAAAATAGAGCAAAAGTAAGCAAATTCATAATTACATAGTAAGAGCAAGCAAATTCATAAATAAGCATAAAAAATAAAATCTTAAAGCAAACAACAGATTTAGAAGCTAGGGAGATCTACCTTTTATGCAGCTGGGGTACATAAAAACTCTCAAATGTCCTCCCTGTCATTTAACATTTTGCATTTTGTCAAAATTTATCAATGAAGAAACAAATTGGCAATCTAACCACATTAAGAACTAACTATTAATATTTCCTCACTGGAGCTGTTGTTTTCCTTTTCTCAATGAATCTGTATTTGGAATGAAGCTATTTTTTTTTAAAATCTGTTGGACTGATTTTTAGTTCATCTTCTGCAATAGATGATCAAAGGTACTTTTTTGGATTTATTTTCTAATCAACACTGTCCTCTTCTGGTGTTGAGGGGATGGGGAAGAGGGTCTTTTGCTGACAGAATCCTCCAATGACTCAATATTATTCATGTTTGGAATGGTACAACAACATGTGTAATTTGAAAACATAATTCAGGTTCTTGCTTCTACAAGCAAGGAAAGGCTCGACAAGAACATTTGTATCTCTTTGGTCTTTGACTTGATGGGTATTCAATGCTTAGCTGTAATGGGCAATGAATGACCCTTTTCTTTAAATAATGATTTCTTACTTTATGACGATGGAAAGCTTGCATCCGATGAGCATAGGCAAGACATGGTCAAGTTCAGAGACTGTTTTTGGATATGCCTCAAATTATGTGGTTATAGAAGCATATACACCCAATATAAATAGTCAATGCCTCAGTTTCTTCAAAACTACCATGGGTTGGGTAGAGATAGAGGCACATGCAGTAAATTACAACATTATAGAAAAAATTGGCATAAAATCATAGAAAGAAGAAAGTAGTCAGCAACTCATTGCAGATTTGAAACCAATTTAATCAAAATAATTCATTTTCCCTGTCAAAAATTGTAGAGATCTCAAATATGAAGCCCTTTGGCAAAGATATATCCTAATTTTAATCGCATTCCAAATTTGAAGAAGATTCCCATAATAAGTATTTGTGGTATCCTTCAGGAAAAATGCAATCTCTAATGGTGGAAGTAACAACTAAAAGTGCTTCCAAGTTCCACCATATATCCTGAAAGCAATTTTCCAAAGCCAATTGAAAGAAATATTATATCTCCCAGTGTTTAAAGTATCCAAAAACTCAGTAAAGCTTTTTGATCCTGCAAGAACACCTAGTGTGTTTCTCGTGCAAATCATATAAGTTTCCATACATATGCTGTGCATCTTAAAAGTGCTGCCTTGAAATGCTCATTGTCGACTAATCTATACAAATTTTATAGGTTGTCACACTCTCCTTGGTAACTGAGCAATATAGCATTGTGGACCCCAAGCAATATCAAAATGATTTTACCTGGGCCATAAAGGCAATTCCATTGGCACTAGTGAAGGAGGTGTATCGGTGAAGAATTTAATGGTTTTTATAATCATTAAGCTACCTCAAATACGGGAAGTAAAATCAAACGGCTTTATAAAAATCATTAGTTTTTACTGGGGTGAATTTTTTAGTCTCAATTGTTGTGCATTTCAAAAAAAAATCGTTCATCTTCTACTGTTAAATGATGCGATTCTTGCAGTAAGATGAAATCCAAAGCAAATCATTGGTGGTGATTTTTTTAATGGTGATAAAATCAAAGGTAATTGCCACTTGTCTCAGAGGTGCATAGCTGTAGCCCAATAGTTTTACCAACACACGCGTCCTCTTGCCAGGTGCAGCGCAGCATGTGTAAGTTCGCTCATGCACTTACTTTTCAATGATGTTTTTTTTTTTTGCGTAGATCTGGTTAAGGAATGTAATCAACAAAAGCCATGCCTAAGTTAATGTTTGCAATAGGAGGATTTAAGCATAGGGCTGCTATGTTTTACTAAGTAATGGGTGCCTTTATACATATTACTATGCTCATCCATATGGTTCATGTGGTCTAGGGAAATGCAGGTTAAGCACCTCTGAAGTTCCATCTTTGGCAGATGAAGAATGCTATAGGGGTAAATTTATTATTAGAAGCAAACGATAGAAATTTATGCCAGCTAACTTGTGTCTTGCAATCCCGTCGGAGTTTACTCTCATGGTTCCTTATACATCGATAAGGTGAGGAATTCTTGCCGATTTCAATCATTATGTGAAGATAAAAACTCATATAGCAACCAAATGTTGGCACCTAAAGTGTGTAGATTCTCACTACTCTCATGCTCTTATCCACTCTGTCCTGTAACAGGATCTTGGATTGGTGGGATATCCACTTTCCAAAGACAAGCGTTGGTCTTCAAAAGGTTTAGCAGGCCTCCCTTGAAGCTTAGAAAGTCTATACATTCTTCACCAGGTTGGCCAAGAGGGTATTGGATGGATTCCTCCGGAGCACATTCCATACATAGCCTTGTGCCCATTTTAGGTATTGAGGATGCAAAGGATGGAAACGGTTGTGTAGCCCCACCTTTGGAAGAAGCAGATAGGAGTCTATATATGTTGTTACTTTCATGCACTGTGTAAAATCTGTCAAAGCGTGAGGATTGTTTCCATGATGTTTGGTGTTAAAGAATTGATTCCAATCTTTGTTGGTTGTCTTGATTTAACATATCATCTATGAAGTAGATAAATGTGTAATTTTTTTTAGATAAATGTGTAATTAGTAATATTTTGCAGGGAAATCGAATTAATCGATACTTCATTTAAGGTAACCATCTAACAGTTTCTTTTCCTTTTTCTTTTTAGAAGGCATGCTGGCATCTCTAACTTTGGAGACAACAAAATCTTTGCAGTAGACTTCCCTAAGGAAACAACAAGAATTGTATTGGAAATGGTTGAAGCTTGTAGAGAAACTTTTGGAAGTAGTACAAGAAAATTTTACAAATTTTTGGAAATAATATTGAAAACTAGTGGAATATTCTGGGAAACTGAGGTCTTGCCCACATCTTGCCGGAATTATTTCCAGAAGTTTCTAGCCATTTGTTTTCGTTCTTACAGTGAATAGTTGCTATTTTCTGTGTTTTCTCCCTTTTCATCTTCTACAAAGTAGAGGTCAGAAGATTTGGAATCATCACTTGCATTTGCAACGGATCCATTTCTTCTTTACTTTTCCCATTTTCAAACTGAAAATCATGGGTCTTTGTATTCTCTTTTCCATTCTTCTTATTACATGCTTTGTTGCATTCTGGGTAAATATCATTCTTTTTCTTTGAATTCCTTCCTATCCTTCCTATCAAAGTTGTTCTCCTCATAGATGCAACAATTCCTTCATCAAATACCCTCACAGGTGACCGTCTCCAAATACAACTGCTCTAAAATAAATTGAAAGCTCGTTGAAAACTTCAAAACAACTCTGGGTTTGGAAATTAACAAATTGAGAACTTAGCACTAGTTTCATTTTCAATTTTATTAAATAATTTCTAATTTTTGTTGAAGGAAAACCCTTCTAGTGGAGGACCTTAGGATTTAAAGAAGGTATATTACTTAAAGAATGAATTTTTTTCTTTAATTTCCTTTTAAATTAATTATCTCATTTAAATTTTCCTCCGAATGGGTAATGCCCGATGACCTTATCCCTAGATAACAGCATTAGAATTGACTGTAAATTTTATTGCAGCTATAGATGTTTTATTTGGTATCTTGATTGCCTAACCATGAATTTGATAGAAACACTATTGAAAGGAGGGCTTACAAACCATTTTTATTTATTTTTTAATATTTACAGGATGGTGTATTTTACATGAGAATGATGGAGCAGTGAAGAGCGTGGAATTCCAAGCATACCTTGAGCCAAAGGTCCCTTTAATTCTGAAATCCATGGCCATGGCCTGAAACCAAGCTTGCTTGTTACCCACCATGACCTTGATAGCATTCCCTTGCAGGTCCTTCACAAAGATATCTGGGAATGTGGGAGGCAAAAGGTTGCTTGTTGGCTCTGTTAAGTTGCTGGGAAAATATTGAAAACATGATTCGAAGCCTCTGTGCAGAGCACAAATTTGAGAGTGACAGGGCAAAAGATGTTGAAAGTCTTCTACATATCTTCATTAGTAACCACATTGGAAGCAATGATAGCAGAAACATAAGAGGGTTTCTGAGCATAATTACAGCAAATGCAAAAAGCATAAATGAAAACCAAGGTCGATGGTGGTTCTTGCACGCTTCTCAATTCACATTAAATTCTCATTAATCACAATTGATGTTTGCACAGCGTATTCATTTATGTCAATTACTGTTCTGTAAATCAAACAAGATTTTGGGGCCTCAAAATTAATATGGTGAATGTACATGTATATTTGTTTATTGACATCCTTCGAAAATTCAATAATTTTTTAAATCATTATTTCATTTTTTACCCTTACTGTTCACAACATAGACGAATCAGAGAATAGATAAATGATATTTTCTTAAATGATTAAATAAAAAAAAATTATGAACTATATTATTCTTGCTAGAAATTTTTAATTCTTTGATATGATTGGACAGATAGTTTAAAAAAATGCATCTAGCCGATGCATTAGTATACCTGCCGAAGGCAGGAACTAATAATACTCTTTGCCACCTACATTTAATAGTTTCCTCGTTATCAAACCTATTTATACCCAACAATCTAGTGTCGAAACACAACGATCGATTCAACTATCTGTAAACAATGGCGATGAATAAACAAGCTTTACTTTTTTCTCTGTGGGTTTTCGTTTATTGTTTTATCCAATCTCCCACCTGCCAATGCAGTTCTACTGAAGAAAAATACTACATAGGTGGCGTGGATACATTTCTGATTGAAGAGGAAAGCGATTATAATGCCTCGAGTAGGAGCCCAAGCGAGGTGGTGGCATTCCAAGAGCAAGGAAGACGAGGGGCAGATCTGCTCGTTACTCATCTCAATGTATCCTCCAGTTCAAGTTGGAGGGATATGTTGATGAAAGGGCTGGAAAGGGATAAGTATCTTGTCAATCGCATGCTTTCCCATGTTCTTAAAAATAACAATGCCACATCCTCTCTTTTAAGGACAACTGCCTTCAGCATTCCCTTTACATCTGGGAGCGAAATGGAAGGGCCAGAATATACTGTAGCAGTTGCGATTGGTACACCAGCTCGGCAACAACTGATGGGAATTTGATACGCTTAACTCCCTCTCGTGGATTCAATCCAACCCCTGCAAGGGTTGTAGTTCTAAAGTGTAACTCCCCCTGTATGTCCCCAAGCAATCCTCCTCGTTTAGGTCAGTGGCTTGTAAGCACTCAAAATGTCCACCCCTGGGGTCAGATCCCAAGGACTTTGAGGCAAAGTGTGACAAGTGGGGTATTTGCACTTACAAGGACATTTCTGCTTTCGCCCAAGGATCTGAGGGAGATTACATCACAGAGACGCTGCAGGTGGGTTCCAATACATTCAAGGAAATATACATGGGATGCGCTCATGGCTTCAGCGTACCCAGGGAAGATGGAACTTCCGGGCGTTTGGGGTTAGGCAGGGATCCCCTTTCGCTAGTTTCCCAGAAGTTGGGTGGACAGTTCTCTTACTGTCTTCCCAGTTACCTATCTGTGCGCGCAACAGGCTCTCTTAGGTTAGGGACGGGCTCCATTCCCTCCTCTGTGAAAGCCTTCACCCCCATGCAAAAAGAGCCCCAATTTTCTTCGAGTGCATACCTCTTGGGACTGGAAGGTATCAGCGTGGGAGGCGAACGCTTAGGTGTGAACATGCAGGTTCCTGATGCTCTACCACCAATCACATACATTCACACTGCAGTAATGGTAACCCAACTAGTGAATCCTGTCTACAATGCCCTTATTGCTTCCTTTGAGCAAAAGATGAAGACCTACGCGCCAGCTGTTAAGCCTGCCCCGCCATTTGGAGTGTTTCAACCGTGCTACGAGTTATCCAGCATAACATCTGTGAAAATTCCCACTGTTACTCTCCATTTCAAAGGCAATACCAACCTCGATATCCCCGCTGTGGGAACTGTGCTTCAAGTTGAAGGGAATCGGGTATGCTTCCCCTTTTTATCCTCTAAAAATGACGCTGTGAACATCATTGGGAATGTCCAGCAACAGGGTCTTACAGTGGCTTTCGACAATGTAAACAACAGAGTGGGCTTTGGCCATGGGCCTTGCTGATAATATACGGTTGCCATGTAATACTTTCCATCAGCTTTAACAAAATAATAATATAGAATAATGCTTGATTGACCATAGGTTTATTACTGTTTATTAATCATTCTGTTTATTAATCACTCTATTTAAATGTCATTCACTTCAACCCTTAAATAGGAAATAGTAATTTTATAAGTCATTTATATCAAAAATGATAAATATATGTCCTATTTTTATTGGTCCAAATTAACTTTTAACCATTAAAATGGATGATATTTAAGAATAGCTTTTAATAGCTTGTAACCACTACTGATCATTAAATCTGGAGTCAAAAATTAGTTATGATGATTGTTTTGCTACATAATTTAGAAACACAAAAATACACTTATCAACCCAGACTTGAAAATGCATGACAGGAAATTCAATCTCAGCATATACCAGAGTAAATAATTGTATAGCAATCATATATTCGGAACAAAATATATCTATTTCTACTGTCAAATACATATTTTAACATTTTGCATAAAAAAAATCTGCATATGCTCAGAAGCATTTAGTATATATTGTCAAATACATATTTTAACATTTTGCATAAAAAAAATCTGCATTTGCTCAGAAGCATTTAGTAAATATTTTGTGAAATTCTTTTATAAAACTAAAGTCAAATTAGTTTTCAATACAGCAAGAAGCTGTATTTCCCGCTTTAATGATTATGGATTAGTTGAACTGTATAAGCTTGTAAATGTTTCAAGCTGCCCACTAAATGCTCGCTGAACATATCTGTAGAATTATAAATTGCGAGGAAGAGAAAATTCTCTAGAATTATATTCTTACCTCTGTCAGTTGATTATATAGAATTTTATTTATTTCTATAAGAAAAGAAGAAGAGCATGGCAAATGTGGGCTGTCTTGAGAAAACAAACGGGTCCTTGCAGGGAGCTAAGTTTTGTAGCGTTTCGTCTTATTAAGAGCTAAGATTGTTGAAGATAGTCGGATGATTATGAGACATCTCAGTTCTAACTTTGACAGTCAAGAAATCTCGAAAAGATATCTCCATTTTATGAAAGAGGTATCAAGTGATCTGTGGCACCTACACATCATGAATAATTCTTGATTACTACTTTTCATATGGTATAGTTTGTTGATCGCTTGTGTCCAAGAAACATGCGTAACATTGGCCTCTCCTTTAGTTGTTTCTAGTTGTGATATTTATTTTGTACAAGGTGTATTAACCGTATTACGATTCGTTTTAATAATATTGATTAGAGTTTTATTATTAACTCTAAACCACCATGTCTAAAATTTATACCACCCATGTCCTATTAAACTAACATTAGTGAAATTTCTATTTAGACAAGTTTATCTAATCATTACAGAATACAAACGCATGACTCTCTGTTCCTTATATGTTATTAATCTAATCTTTATCTTTGAAAACTTTTGGAATTCAGTCCTTGAAGTTATTTGCATCTATGCCATCTACCTTGTGTTTGAATTTGAAAACCAATCTACTTGAGCCAACAAATAGTGTCATTGCCAAGGAGAATTCAAGGGATTCAAGAGGCTTTGATGACTTTACTGATGGAATAAACCTAGAAATAGTTTGTAATCCTTAAAGATTAGTTGATGCTTCAAATTTGTACTCATCATTGAGGTGGTGAACTTTGTATTCAAAAGAAGTAACCCTATTATAGTTAGGCTTGTTTATTGGATTCCATCTGATATTCCAAGTTGGTGTAGCAAGAGATTTATGGTACATAAAGCAAAGTTTAGTCCTACACATGATAAAATTTTAAAACATGGGTTTTTGGTATAGAGAATATCCTAGGTCTATTCTTTCATGTACATCTTCCTATGAGTCAAGAGATAGTTTCTATGAAGATTACCAATCCAACTATTAGAGCGACATATCCTCTTGTTTTTCAAATAGTTGTGTAATTTCCCCAATCCCTTCCCAAAGCCTAGAAGCATCTATGAAAGAGCTCATAAACTTTCAATGCCAAATAAAAATGCTTAAATTTGATATATTATGGTCCAAGACCCAAAAGACCAAGCATGTCATGCCATCTACAATGCCTTAGAAACATTTAGAAGCATAAATGCAAGAACTTAATGAACTTAACAATCATATAGAAACTATTGATCTTAATGTGTCGCATTTTAAGCCCTATCTTGTAGCCATAGTCTCTCAATATGTTAAAGCTCTCTACATCTCCCTTGCTACTAAAAAAAATGATTTTTCTTAGGTGACTAATAACTTAGATCTCATGCTTAGAGAAGCTTATAACTAGATGGCTATGGTTGATGTCCAAGAGAATTCACAAGGGCATTCTGATGTGCAAGCATTTGTTGATTTCACAAAAGACTTTTAGTTTATTAAAGAAGACATGTGAATGAGGTTCTTTGTAAGGTCTTCATTTCAAAATGCAAGGAAATTGTTAAGTGTTACTTGGAACCTCATTTTCTTCTTGAGAAGTTCTTATCTTATCCTTTAGTGAGAACTACACAAATATCATTCACCTCGGCTTACTTGTCCAAGAACTAAGAAACATTATGAGGCAAGAAGGTGAACCAACCTTCGTTTTTAACAAAGGGTTTGTAGCTACAATTTATTGTGTCTCAAAAAGACACAAGCTTGAGATTTTAATTTGTGGTGGCTTGTTTTCTGAAGTCTTACATGTCTTTGTGCAAGCATGATTCCAAAAGAGTTTCAAGATAAAAGTATATAATATCCCTTTGTATGGGTTGAGATATTAAAGATGATGCATCCTTATGTGAGTAGTATTGTGTCATCAATTGCTAGTAATGATAGGTTATTTATTTAATATAACTAGATTGAGGATACATCTTTTGTTAGTGAGGCTTGTAATGAAGATAGTATAAATGCATACCTTATTGAGGTGAATTAGAGGAAGAATAACATAGGTATGTGTCTAATTGTTGGTGTATAGTAAGCTTTCTTAGAAGTTCATATTTAGAAGTCTAAGTTTAGCCTTGAGCTATACTTGGCATGCCTAGATTAGCTTTGTCTAAGTCAAGTGGTTGCTTTTCCTATTCTTGGAGCACCACTTTTCTTAGTGAGCTTTTCCTATTATTGGCTTGACTATTCTTAGTTGATTATTGCCTATATGTACTACATGTTGTAAGCTAATTCATCATCCCATATTTTGTATTTTAATTGTCCATTGTTTCCAATACTTGTTTTCTTCCAGGTTGAGAGTGCTCCTATTTGTCTCGAGTGTCTCAAATGGATACTCACATTCACTCAATGTTCCTAGTTTCTACATGGTATAAGAGCATTATTGTTTAAATTCTTGTGAGTTCTTAAGAGTATTTGCATTATTGGAAAGGTGCCTTTTTAAGTGTTTTGTTTTAAATTTGGAGGAACTTTTTTAAAAGTAGAGGTTTTTTTCTTTAAATTAAAACAATTTTTTAAATCTTGGAGGAGCTATTTTTTTCTACAGGTACTTTTTTGGATTAAGCTAATTTTAGCCTCCACCATCTAATTTTGGAGGTATCTTTTAGAAATTGTTAGTGCAAAATTTAAGTAAATTCTTGTAAAAGGCAACTTTAGAGTGTCAAAATTGGAGTTTGTAAAAAGGCTAAGTATGAGGGTACGATTTTAATCAACTCACTTAGACCTAACACACTACATGATAAAGTGGCAAATTCAGGGGGAATCCAAGTGATGAAGGGGGTAAATCATAAAACACACAACAACAAAAATAGAACACAAAAAATAGAATATTTCTTTATTGATCTGGGCAACTCATTACATTACAGAAGCTCAATTACAATCAGAGGAATCAATCCTCCACAAGCTGTAACACACTACAGCTACACATCACCACGCTCTGGAATCTTTTGCCTTTTGTAACCCCAAATCAACTAGGGTTTATGTTTTCCCACCTATTCTTGACTCCACACTTGCCTCCTTAACTCCACTACCAGACAGGGTTCCCAAAATAGTCATAAATAGCACATTTTGGCGGCCTCCAATTAAATTTCAAAATTTGCAATTCCCTCCAAAAGTAGGTCAACTTCGGGGAAGCATAACTTTTGATCCAGGTGTCTAATTGATGAAATATTTTAAGCGCCAAAAAGCTCATGATATGAAATATCACGGTAGAAATCTGTAAATAAATTTCTATCAACTTTTTAGGTGGGATGTTTTAGTGCCTCATATCTCATTTCAGAAATTCTCAGGGGCTTTTTGGAAAACAAAAATTTTAATATCTTTCAACTCACAAATGATCTTTGCCTGATTCCTTCACCAAAGTTCTTATATTTCTGTTATGTAACTTTCTATAAGTTTTTGCTTCAATCCATGCCCAAATGCAAACTTTCCAAAACAGGCAGGTTGCTATTTTTAGCAGTTTTGGAAAAACTGAAAGTCCTACATCATTATTCTAGATATTATGGAACCAGAAACACTAATTATGGAAAGAAATAAAAACAACTACAATGATTTTGAATTAATTTTTTTTTGGGTGATGTAAGATTGCCCTTATACCACTAGATGCTTCTGCATCACCAAGTTTGAATGAAGGGGGGTATCCCTTGTGTTGTGTCTTGTACACTTCCACACTTTCTTCCATATTTTCAATTTGGGGAATTACATAGTATTTTGTAATCAATTAACTAAGATAAAGGTTGATTTTTTATTTTTTTTGGGGGGGGGACGTTCATCATGTGGATTCTAGTATTTATTTCAATACTTCTATAGCCGAACTAACCTCAAATAACTATTTGTCCTAGAAAGAAGGGATAAAGAAACATTTCTTGAACAAGATCTATTGCCCTATCTCCTTAGACTCATTCATAAGCCAAGTGACTATAAACAAGAGAATAAATGGTTTAACAAAAAAGACATGGTCTATGGACTAACAGGTCTTACTATTTCTATGGATACTTTATATCATATAAAGTACACTGAGTGTCCTATCACTGTTTGGACCATCATCCAACAACTATATGCAGATCTTGATTCTTTGCCTACAAGTGATGTTTCTGTGGACAACCAAGCTGATATTGAGACTTCGATTTCCCCTTCATGTGTGGACACATCATCATGGGATGATCAGTCTATTTGGTTGGCATAAATTGATACCCCATCTATAGTTGAGGACAGTCTATACTTCTTCATAGTTCAGTGTTGCTTCTTTGAGAGCTTCCAATGATTCTCTACAACAAGGTCATTTATGTCTTCTAGATTCACCTTATTGGGACACATTTTTACCAGGACATGTCTTGCTTTTTTTTAGAGTCCCACATTTCATGTCTTGATGGCACCCTAGAGGATCTTCTCTTACTATTTGACAATAGTACTCATATACCTACTAGTACTATGGAGTTTAGTGAGGCTTCACCAAGGGATTCCAATGATTCTTCACAAGAAATATCATGGGATTTCTTTTGTATCCACATGACATGCATTGACATTCCACTTTCATACATCAGTTCTTGAAATCCTTTTCTTCATCAATCTTCACATGATTTTGAGAGGTCACTTACTTTAGTTATGAAAGGAAGCAAGGTACGTGGAACACACGTCCTACGCTAATTTAATGAGGGAAGTAGAGTGCAAATTCTTTTAAATCCTTACAATTACAGTGTTATGAACCCAATAACAAAGATATTGTAACAAACAACATACGCATAGAATGACTCAGAAGAAGAGAGAGACAAGATTAAAAATGGGGAAAACCCTTTCAGGAGAAAAACCCCACACTCCAAAACCTGCACAATGTATTAACAAATCTAAAGGTTGTTTACAATACACTTGCAAATCAAGCTCTCATGAGTCTTCAACACTCGTATGTGGAGGTATTCTAGTAGTATAACAGTACCTGTCAATCACATTATGTAACTCCTCCTCAAAACACCTGTTTATATATAAAATACAAGGCAAAATTGCCTCTATCTTGGAATGGGCATCCAACTTGGCCTCATGGCCCAAAAACCCATGCCAATGAACACTTGGTCAACATTGTAAGATACTTCTGACACTTTTCCACACACGCCATCCCAAAGAAGTCACCTATTTCCAAAATGGGCTATGACAGATGCTTTTATGAGTCTTACGACCATCATAGAATCTATCATAGCTGTCATAACTTACATTTGTAAGAGAATCTGTCATACACAGGCTATAAATAGCATATTCTCTTACAACATGTCATAGTCCACCTTGGGGTGCCCAAAGATGCCTTTTTCAAAGATGCTCTTCGACACATGTCTTCACCTGTCATAGAATCTCCTATTTTTGACTCTTACATGTCATAACTTCATCATAAGAATCTGTCATGACCGTTTCAATCAATATTCCCTTACACAATATCTAAGATGCTGACACATGGCAAAATACTCCTACCACGAAGTGGGATGCCTATCTCCTCATGTGAGGACAAAATTATAAGTTGTCATCTTCCATGTAGGATGACACATCACTGTGCCACATCCCACAAGATGACAATATGAATTTACAATTTAATTTATAACATAGGCAATAAATAATAAATACAATGAAAATAATACAAGGAATTACCAAGGTTGAAACACCTTAATTCCCAACTTTCTCGCACTTGTTGAACACCTTGTAAAATCTAATAGAATTAACAGGATTTAACTACTATAGGCCAAGAGACCCATAGACTCCTAACACCATCTGAACTTCTCTATGCCCACTAGTTTTGCCAATGCATCTGCAACATTCTTCAAATTATCTACCTTCTCCAAATTTACCTTCCCATCCTCTACCATGTTTCGTATGAAGTGAAACTGTATATCAATATGCTTTGTTTTGGCATGAAAGTTAGATTCTTCACAAGGCAAATCACACTCTGACTGTCACAACAAATCATAATCTATCCTTCATCAACATCAATATTTGAGCACAATCTCTTAAGCCAAATGTCTTCCTTACAAGCATGAGCTGCTTCCATGTACTCAGCTTCTGTCATGGACAAAGCAAACATAGGTTGTCGCTTACTCATCTAACTAATAGCACCACCAAACATAGTGAACACATAAGCGCTCGTGGATCTCCTACTATTAATGTCACTTGTCCAATAAGAATCCACAAATCCATGAATACAAATTGAATGTAAAGGTTCTGTAACATTACCATGATAAAATTTGGAATACTCAAAAGTACCCCTCAAATATCTGAACACTCACTTAAATGCATCCTAATGTATCCTTCCAGGATTAGCCATAAATCGACTAAGGTCTAACACTACTTGGGCAATGTCTGTTCTTGTGCAGACCATAGCATACATCAAATTGCCAACAACACTAGCATAAGGTACTCTGTTCATGTCCTTCACCTCACTAGGAGATTTTGGACAATCATTAATAGACAACTTTGTCCCCAAAGAAATAGGAACACACAATGGTCTACAATCAGCCATGCTGAACCTATCCAACATGGTCTTCACATACTTACTCTGGCTTAACCAAAGTTTTCTGTTAGTTATGTCTCTTCTAGTTTCCATTCTAGAATTTACCTGGCTGCCCCTAAATATTTCATTTCAAACTGTGCTGCCAACAAAGACTTAAAATTAGAAATCATATTCTTACCCTTCCCAATCAATAACATATCATCAACATATAATGCAACAATGAGAATAGAATACGATCACCATCAAGCTTGTAATACACATAGTGTTCTAATTTTGATCTCACAAGTCTAATTGACAACACAAAGGCATCAAAGTTCAAGTACGACATCCTAGGAGACTACTTCAAACCATACAAAGACTATTTCAGTTTGTAAACCAAATTTTCTTTACCATTCACAATGTAATGCTCTAGCTGTGACATGTAGATTTCTTCCTCCAAATCACCATGAAGGAAAGTTGTTTTCACATCCATCTATTTTGCCTCTAAGTCATAAGTAGTTGCAAGAGATAACAAAAATTAAATGGATGTCATATTTAAAATGGGGGAGAAAATTTCACCATAATCAATTCCCTCCACTTATGAGTACCCCTTCACAACCAATCTAGCCTTGTACTTTTCAACACTGTCATCTGCACCAAATTTCTTCTTGAACACCCATTTGCATCCAACGGGTTTCCATCCATCAAGCCAAGGCACCAAGTCCCATGTTTTATTCTTTTCCAAAGAAGCCATCTTATCTTCCATGACCTCCTTCTAGGAACCTGCATCTTTCATGTCCATAGCCTCTTTCACAGTTTTTAGTGTTAGTAAGTAAAGCAAAAGCACAACTAGAATGGAGCAATGAATAACTAAACCTATCAGGTTACTTTCTTATGCATGTAGACCTCCTCAATGGCTGAGGTTGAGGTTCTGCTTCTTCTTCTAAGATTTTAGACCTACTAGAGCTCTCCTCATCATTAGGTCTCACAAGGTTTGTTTGTTTAGTCTTCTCAGGGGTAGAAGGAAACTGAATCGCATCCTCTTTCTTTTCTGTCTGTTTTGGCTGTAGAACAATGGAAGATGGTGTTATCTCTCTGAATATAACACTTCTACTATATAACACCTTTTTAGCCACAGGATCCTAAATCTTGTATCGTTTCACACCAACACCATAGCCAATGAAGATACACTTAACAACCTTGTTCTCCAATTTAAACCTTTTCTCCTTAGGACATGTGTATGTCTCACAACCAAAAACATGAAGATGTCTAACTAAAGGCTTCTTACCAAACCACACCTCCATAGGTGTCTTACCAACAAGAGATGATGTAGGAGATCTATTTACTAGATAGAAAGAAGTGGCTATAGCTTCAGTCCAAAACTTTCATTTGAGGCTTGCTCCACTAAGCATACTCCTAGTCTTCTCCATCAGGGTCCTGTTCATCCTCTCTATAACTCCATTTTTCTGTGGGGTATAAGGAGTTTTCTTATGTCTTTCAATACCTTGCTCTTTATAGAACTTCTCAAACTCTGCCGAACAAAACTCAAGAGCATTATCAGTTCTCGAATACTTAATCTTTTTACTAGTCTGATTCTCAATAAAAGACTTAAACTCTTTAGACCAACTAAAGACATTTGATTTACTTCTATGAAAATAAACCCATGTTCTTCTACTATAATCATCTATGAAAGATACAAAATATATAAATTCTAAAATCAAAGGAACATTAAAAAGACCAAATACATTAGAATGAATAAGATCCAATAAACTATAAGACTTGTGAGAACTAGAGTAAAACTAAACATGGTTTTGCTTTCCATAAATGCAATGTTTGCAAAAGTTGAACTCAAGATTACGATCATTTAACCCCTCAATGAGGTTTTTATTTTTCAGGGTACGCAAACCCTTCTTACCAATGTGGCCATATCTCAAATGCCATAATATAGTCTTTTCAGTAGGAAGCTTAGCTACCATAGCATGTGCACTACCATCAGAACTAGTTACAATAGATTTCTTCACTACTCGTTCAGATGGTGGGGATGAAGTGACTACAACTCTTTTCTTCGAGTTAGAAGAACTATTGCACTATGAAGTGAATGCTTCCATCCAAAATAGAGTACCTCTTTGAGTACCCTTAGCAAGCACCATAGATCCTCTAGTCATCTTGCATCCATCCTTCGAAAACACAACTTGCACACCTGCATCATTCAACATACTTACAGAAAGCAGGTTCCGTACTAGGCCTGGGATGTACATAAACTTAGTGATCCCCTTCACTCATCCATCAAGGAATTAGATTGAGACTCTTCCATGACCAACAATCTTTAGATGAGAATCATCATCTAGGTACACTCTTACACAATTGAACTCTTCATATTTTGTAAACTAGTCTCGATGCAAGGTCATGTGGAATGATACACCAGAATCAATCAACCACACTTTGTCAAAAATACATGGGTGGTCGGGGCTGCGATGAAGGCATCACCATCATCTTTTGACTTGTCAGAATCTGAATTAGGAGCTTTCTTATTCTTTTTCTTCTCCTCTTTGCACTCCTTTCAGAAATGCCCAATTTTACCACAGTTCCAACAGAGAGCCTTGGACTTTCGAGGAGATTTAGATCTCCCACAGTATTTGGATCTGCCCTTCTTAGCTTTCTTATCCTTCTTTTTCCCTTTCTCCTTGGGTCTTCCATGAATTGCAAGAGCCTCTTTGGCTACCTCAAAAGAATTTCTCTGCATCTCTTCAAATAACAACAAAGATACTAGTTTATCCATTGTGAATGTGGATATGGTGCTTCCAATAGCCATCACAAGATGGTCTCATGAGTCTGGAAAAGAACAAAGCAAGGTCATATAATGATCCTCCTCCTCCATATTAACACTAAATAATGTCAATTGAGAAATTAACATGTTAAAGGCATTTACGTGATTTGCAATAGATCCTCCATCCTCCATCTTTAGAGAATAAAACTTCTTTCTCAAAATAAGTTTGTTCACTAGGGATTTAGCCTAATAAACATCATCCAACTTCTTCCAAAGGTCTTTTGTGCTCCTCTCCTCATGGACATTTAATAAAACAAAATTAGCTAACCTAAGTCTTATGAGACCCTTAGCCTTCTGATCTTTGAGATCCCAATCAGCTTGTGCCATAGCAGCTAGTTTTACATCGGATACAGTTTCGTATAGGTCATGATCAACAAGTAGGTCTTCCATCTTTAGTTTCCACAACTCAAAATTAGTGCCATTAAATTTCTCCACCTCAATTCTTCTGGATGTGCCTGCCATCTCTTTTCCTGCAACAAGATTACAGAATACTCTACAAAGGACTCCCACTCAAAATAAGATCAGCCAAAAAAAACCCTACCCAACAACTATGACCAAAGGTGATCAAGCTTTGATACCAACTAAAAGGAAGAAAGGTACATGGAACACACTTCCTACGCTAATCTAATGAGGGAAGTAGAGTGCAAATTCTTTTAAATCCACAGTTTTGTGAACCCAATAACAAAGATATTGTAGAAAACAACATACACATAGAATGACACAAAAGAAGAGAGAGAAGATTTAATGTGGGGAAAA
Source organism: Cunninghamia lanceolata (assembly GCA_027924645.1). Classification (NCBI taxonomy): domain Eukaryota; kingdom Viridiplantae; phylum Streptophyta; class Pinopsida; order Cupressales; family Cupressaceae; genus Cunninghamia; species Cunninghamia lanceolata. Next base: position 10,261,133 of record BSBN01000388.1, on the reverse strand, counting down.
CCCTTTCGGGAGAAAAACCCCACACTCTAAAACTTGCACAATGTATTAACAAATCTAAAGGTTGTTTACAATACACTTGCAATGTAATCTCTTAGGAGTCTTTGACACTCATATTTGTAGGTATTCTGGTAGCATAATATTACCTGTCAATCACATTACGAAACTCCTCCTCAAAGCACTTGTTTATATATAAAGTAACAGGCAAAATTGCCTCTATCTTGGAATGGGCATCCAACTTGGTCTCATGGCCCAAAAACCCACTCCTATGGACACTTGGTCAGCATTGTAAGATGCTTCTTACACTTGTCCACACACCCCATCTCAAAGAGGTCTTCTATTTCCATAATGGGCTATGACAGATGCTCTTACGACTCTTACGACTATAATAGAATCTATCATAGCTATCATAACTTACAACTGTAAGAGAATCTATCATACATAGGCTATAAATAGGATATTCTCTTACAACATGTCATAGTCCATCTTGGGGAACCCAAAGATGCCTTTTCTAAAGATGGTCTTCGACACATGTCTTCACCTATCATAGAATCTCCTATTTCTGACTCTTACATGTCATAACTTCGTCATAGGAATCAATAATGACTGTTTCAGTCAATATTCCCTTACACAACATCCAAGATGCTGACACATGATAAAATGCTCCTACCACAAAGTGGGATGCCTATCTCCTATTGTGAGGACAAAATTACAAGTTGTCATCTTCCATGTAGGATGACACATCACTGTGCCACATCCCACAAGATGACAATATGAATTTACAATTTAATTTACAACATAGGTAGTAAATAATAAATACAATGAAAATATTACGAGGAATTACCAAGGTGGAGACATCTTAATTCCCAACAAGTTAGGCCTGAGCCTCCTAATTTGATTGTGACTCATTTTGACATCAGTATGGAGGCATTTGAGAAATGTTTTGAGACAAGATACATCATGAGACTTACCACCTCACTTTGCTTCTTTGAGTTGGAGTTACTTCAACATTCACCATTAGAGTTATTTCTTCCTGAGGGGAGAAATATCATTTTCCACAAATGGATCATTTTCAGAATTCATACGTGGGCATCCTCTTTTTGCATAGGGGCTACTTCATTTTTTTAGGGGGGAGCTACATAATCTCTTGTACTCTCCTATGGTGGATCATATATGCATCATCATAGTCAAAGTGACATGGTTTTAGGCTTGGTTCAGAGTTATCATCTTCATGGAGGCTTCCTAGTCCTCTTATTTTATCTTTTTCCCTCTTTTTGGAGGGGAGTTTTTTGCCACATGGTTTTCTTTGTTTCTCCAATTTTATGGTAGACTACATTGTACATGGGTACTTGATCAGGCCTAGTTACTAGGACCCATCTTTATTTATCCCACCTAAACAATGCTTAAGGAGGCGGGTGGGGGTGTTGGTGTATATTAAGCTTTCTTAGGAATTCATATTTAGGAGTTTATGTTTAGCCTTGAGCTATACTTGGCATGCCTAGATTGGCTTTGTCTAAGTTAAGTGGTTTCTTTTCCTATTCTTGGAGCACCACTATTCTTAGTGAGCTTTTTCCATTATTGGATTGACTATTCTTAGTCGATTATTCCCTATATGTACTACATCTTGTAAGCTAATTCATCATCCCATATTTTACATTCCAATTGTCCATTTTTTGTAATGCTTGTTTTCTTGTAGGCTGAGCATGCTCCTATATTTCTCAAGTGGCTCAAATGGATACTCACATTCACTTAATGTTTCCAATTTCTACACTAATTTGCTTCTTAGTTTTGATACCTTTGAGTTTGATGTTACTAATGGTGGTTATGTTGCAAGATCTTGTTCATGTGAATATAATGTAGGTAACTCTATATACATGAGTTGTTGTGTTGATCAAAGTAAAGACAGATGTTAACTTGTATCTTTTTGATCTTTCTCTTGAGGACATGTTTAATGTTGAGTATGAACATGTGAAGGCCATGTTAACAGTGAGTGCAATGTGGAAGCCAAAACATGTAAGTTTTCATCTTGTGATATTTGTGTATGTAAAAAAGAAAGTGTGGATGAATATTTAGTTTTATGAATTAGTTCTTGTGACCAATATTTATGAGACCATACATGTAAAAATATAGTTGAAGGAAAATGAACATAGTTATTTACCTAATGTAATCTCATGCTTGAGTATTATGATAGTAATAGAGGCTTTGTTATAAGTATTTATGCACCTAAGGATGAGGTTGAGGACTTGATACTTGAGAATGAGCATATTAGTAACTATGTATTTGCAATAATTCAAGTTGAGATGAATGAGTAACAGATTTCAATAAATGAGCCCCAAAACACATATTCTTTACTAATGGCTTAAGCGTGTCTATGAATAAATTATATAACGTAGATGTTTCTACTTGTGTCAACAATCATGAGTTGAGTGATTTGATTTTTCTATTATAATTGCAATCAAATATGAATATTTTCTATAACTAGGATGATTATCATGGCATACACAAGTTTTTAATGAAGGGAGGGTATTGCAACTAGAACAATGTGGTTTTAATGAGACTTAAATATGTAATTATGGGAAGAAAAGAAAGAATCTATAGAGGAACTTGTTGGATTTTGTAATTTTATTCTAGTGTGATTTTATGAAGAACTCAAAACAAGGAAGAAATTTAAAGACCATGGTTCTTCCCATGAGGTTCCTAGATAGCTGATATGTATGTTGATGGTTTAACTATTAACTTAAATTATGCTTCTGATTGAATTTTCAAAGTGGATGTTGGCACTAGTAATGACAATTCAAATATCCCACCAACTATTACTAACTTGGATGCTTGTATAAATGAATTGTCAATCTTCCACTTTGATGAGGGTTAAATCTTCTTTTCTTGAAGAAGGACATGGCACATGTAAATTTGAATTGTTTTGGATCATTTTCATAAAATTGAAACTATGGATAATGCAAACAACTACACAGACACAATTGAGTTTGAAGTTTTTCAATGTAACTTGCATGAAGATGTTTTTCTCTATACAAATCCTAATTTTGATTAGGTACATTTCTTTAGAGCATGTGAGTTTGAAGTATTTTCTTTCATCCTAGAATCAAATAAGGAAGCTCATAAGTATGATTATGTTGTATTCATGAATGATGATAGTCCTTGTTTAAATATATGCCTTGAAGTTCATACTGACCTATCTATTTATAATCATCATATGTTTACCCAGGGATGCATATATGTGAAATTAGTTTCGGGCATGATCCATTTCTTGTAGTTATGGGTTTCATGGTGACTATAATGTTGTTAATTGGAAATTATTATTATTCATCCAATTTTGAGGACATACCTATGCCTGTATATTAGTCATACAAGCAACTATTCTAATCTTTATCTTTGAAAAATTATGTAACTCAGTGATTGAAATTATTTGCATCTATGTCATATGCCTTATGTTTGAATTTGGAAACCAATCTACTTGAGCCAAAAATAGTGTCATTGCCAAGGCTAACTCAAGGGATTCATGAGAATTGGATGACTTTACTAATGGAGTGAACCTAGAAATAGTTTTTAATCCTTAAAGACTAGTTGATGTTTCAAGGTTGTCCTCATCATTGAGGTGGTAAATTTATTATTCAAAAGAAAAGTTCCACTATTATAGTTAGTCTTGTTGATTGGAATTCATGTGGCATTCCAAGTTAGTTTAGCAAGAGATTCATGGTACTTAAATTTATTCTTTATTTCTTGATGCGACAAATTTTCTTTTGTATAATGAAAACATACTCCCACAAGAGAAAAGTTTAGTACTACACATGTTATATAATTGTAAAATGTGGGTTCTCTGTATAGAGATTGTCCTAGGTCTATTCCTTCATGTGCATATTCCTATGAGTCAGGAGATAGTTGCTATGAAGATTACCAATCTAGCTATTGGAGTGATGTATCCTCTTATTTTTTAATTAGTTATGTATTTTCTCCAAGCTCTTCCCAAATCCTAGAAGAATATATGAAAAACTTGTAGACTTTCAATCCCAAATAAAAATGCTTGAATTTCATATATTATGGTCCAAGACTCAAAAGGAGAAGCCTATCATGCCATCCACAATGCCTTACAAAATTTTAGAAGAGTAAATGTAAGAATATAATTAACTTTTGAGAGTCATATAGAAATTCTTGAACTTAATGTGTTTCATTTTAATCCCTATTTTGTAACCATGGTCTCTCAATATGTTAAATCTCTCTATATCTCCCTTGCTAGTGGAAAAATACTATATTTTCTCTTGGGAAAATAATAACTTAGATCTCATGCCTAGAGAAGTGTATAACTAGATGGCTATGGTTGATGGCCAAGAGAATTTACAAGGGGATTTCGATGTGAAAGCATTTGTTGATTTTAGGGAAGAATTTTAGTTTATTAAAAAAGACATGTGAATGAGGTTCTTTGTTAGGTCTTCATGTGAAAATGCAAGGAAATGGTTATGTGTTACTTGGATCCTCATTTTATTCTTGAGAAGTTCTTATCTTAGCCTTTGGTGAGAACTACACAAATATCATTCCCTACCTCACTTGTCCAAGAAATAAGAAACATAATGAGGAAAGAAGGTAAGCCAACCTTAGCATTTAACAAATAGTTTGTAGATACATTTTCTTGTCTCTCATACAAACACAAGCTTGAAACTTTATTTTGTGGTGGCTTGTTTTGTGAAGTCTTGTGTCCTTGTGCAAGCATGGTTCTACAAGAGTTTCAAGATAAAAGTATAGAGTATCACTTCATATAGGTTGAGGTTATTAAAGAGATGATGCATCTCTTTGTGAGTAGTATTGTGTCATCAATTATTAGTAAAAATAGGTCATTTATTTAACATAACTAGATTGAGGATACATCTTTTTTTAGTGAGGCTTGTAAGGAAGATAGTATAAATGAATACCCTATTAAGGGTGTGTTTGAGGAAGAATAACATAGGTATGTGTCTAATGTGCTTCTACATTTTGATACCTTTGAGTTTGATGTTACTAATAGTGGATATGTTGCAAGTTCTTGTTCACATGAAGACAATTGGTGTAGTAACATGGAGGGTCCCAAAACTGGACTATCCAACCATGTGTCCTTAGAGTAAACACAATGGAAAACACAAAGAATGGTAAAACAAATGCAAATATATTGATTCAATATCATAAGAGTTACAAAATTCATATGCCGACAATATGCAGACTACAATGGGATCATAGGCCTATCCTCTGACTTGCTGCCAATTACATGAGAGATTTAGATTTGAAGTGCTACTTTGCAATCCACTATCCTAACTTGCTAATTCATACTATTACTACTCTAATACCTTATAATGCATCTAGTGAGTTATTATATAGTAGTTCCAATTTAAAGGAATGATCTACATCGGTCTTAAGGGATTCAAAAACCCAATGTTTCTTGAAACATGCAGGTTTCCCTAATTCCAATGGTGAAACTTCCCATGTTGATGGATCATGTTATAGTTTTGATGGTAGGTTACTCTAGCCTTATAATGCCTTGTGATATGTTCCATTAGGTGTCACATGTCATAGAAAGGTGTCACAACTCAATGTGTTATGTTGAATGTTGAATGCCTTGAACAGTGAATCTCGATGAAGCTTCTAATAGCAATAACTTCTGGTAAATGATTGCAAGTCTCTCAAATTATAGATATGATGTAGATGAACTATTTTAGAGTCTTACTGCTATGCTAGAAACTATCAAGTGTTGATGTGGTGAAATATGTTGCAATTCTCTGCGACTAAACTAACTGAAATGTAAGAAAAGAAAAGAAACAAAATATTTTTGGTTGATGCAGAATTGCCTTTCAACCTGGGATGGAATCAACAATGTAGGTAACTTTATATCCATGAGTTTTTGTGTTGACCAAAGTGAGCACATAGATGTTAACTTGTATCTTTTGATCTCACTCTTGAGGATGTGTTTAATGTTGAGGAGGACGTTTGTGAAGGCCATCTTAAAAGTGAGTGCAATGTGGAAGCCAAATCAGGTAAGGTTGCATCTTCTAATATTTGTGTGGGTAAAGAAGAAAGTGTGTGTATCAATATTTAGTTTAATAAATTATTTCATGTTACTAATATTGATGAGACTGTACATGTAAAAATAGTTGAAAGAACATGAACATGGTTATTTACTTAATGCAATCCCATGTTTGAAGATTGTGATTGTACTAGAGGATTTGTTATAAGTATTTATACGCCTATGGATGAGGTTGAGGAATTGATACTTGAGAATGTTAGAGATTGTTGTCATTGATGTCAAAATAGGTAATATCATTGATGCCAAAATGAAGAAGTCAATCGTCAATGAATGCATGGAGTACATTGAAGATAAATAATACATAAGTTATATTCCAATTGTTGAGAATATGTGCCTCAAAATAATTGATGAAACCCCAATTTAGCTCCCAATAAGCTCAGACTTTCTAAAATGTTGCATCTATTTCTTTATTGCATTACCACTAGGTTCATTTGATAGAGGTGTGGGCTAGTAGTGTGAACTGACACCCGTAGGAATATTTGATTGGCCAATGTGGTAGAGCCGGGTATACCGCCACCTCGCAACAAGTTAAGTAGTAGACTGGTGGTAGAGCGGCATACACACCATCATACCGTGATGGTCTAAGAGGTGACTAGTGGTAGAGTGCTTCATATTGCCACCTCGAGGAAGTGTATAAAGTGGTGTGCGGTGGTGTAGTTCACACCGCTACCTCGCGGTGGTTTTGTTGTGAGCATGCGATAGAGAGGTAGACACCACCATACTATGATAGGCTAGTTTGGACATAGTAGTGTAGTGGTGGATGGTGAATGGAGGGGCTTGCGGTAGTGTATTGTTACTGCCACCCCACAACAGACAAAAAAATAGTCTACGGTGTTGTGGTGTGTGTCGCCATTCCGTGGAGGTTATCCAAGATGTCTTGTGGGAGTGTGGTATTGGTTGAGAGTTGGAAACTAGATGACTTGGCAACTAATGTGTATGTTGAAGGGACAAAAGGGAATTCAGTGGGACATGTTCAAGTGTATCCTTGACACCTTGACATGGATCTTAGCGGTTAAACTATTTGTGGTCGTTAGACTATGTGAAGTTGTAACGACCATTGAGAATGTATGTTGAATAAGCATTAAGCATTCTATAATGGTAGGGTGGTTTGATTAGAAGAACAAGGTTGATCAGAGAAATGCTATGCTTCTTGAATGTACTGTGAATTGGCACCTATGAAAGTGAAGCATCTATAACTTTGTATGTAATTGTTTTTATTGTAATACAAAGAGACTATAACTTGGTGTGTGGGTTTCTCTCCTGTAAGGGTTTTCCCATGTAAATCTAGTGTTCAATTCTGTGTGATGTTTTAATTCTCTATTCTGTTATTTTCATGTGCACTTCTTGAATGGAACTATAATTGTACAAATTGAAAGAAATTTATGTATCTCTCTCCTTCAAATTAGCATTAGGAAGGAGTTTTTTGCACTTTGCTTTCCTCACAAGTGGTATCAGAGATTGGCCAGTTGTGTTATCCTTGTGGGCAAGTTGGGTTTTTGTGCTTGTTGAGTGGGAGTTTTGCAGAGGAATCTAGTTTGAAATCTTATTGCAAATTTAAGATGGCAAGCACATCAACGGTGGCAACTTTGAGTTGTGGAAACTCAAGATGGAATATTTTCTCATGGATCATGAGTTATGGGTTGTAGTGTCCTCTACCAAACCATCAGCAACCACAGAAGATGACTGGGATGCAATGGACTAGAAAGCCAAGTGTTTGATTAGATATGCTTGGCCAATTCAGTTCTCTTTAATGTCCATGAAGAGATGACGATGAAACTTTTGTGGAACAAGTTTGGTGACATTTATTAGGGGAAATCTCTGGTAAATAAGTTGTTCTTGAGAAAGAAGATATACTCTTTGAAAATGGAGGAAGGAGCATCTATTATAGATCATTTGAATGCGTTCAACATGATCATTGCTCAGCTAACATATGTAGGTGTGAAGATAGAAGACAAGGATCATTGCAAGCTCCTGTTGTGTTTATTACCTCACACATGGGATCACTTGGTAATGTCTATTGGGAGTACAACAACCACTTTCAATATGGAAGATGTGGTTGCTTCACTGTTGTCAGAGGAAATGTGAAGGAAGTCTTCTAAGATGGCCAAGGAGGCCCTTGTTGTTCAAGGAAGATCAAAGGAGAAAGGCAAGAAGAAAGATAAGAAGTCTAAATCCAAGTCAGAGGGGAGATCAAAGTCTCCTAGTAAAATGTCCAAGGTGAGGTTGTGGAATTGTGGATAGATTGGACACATCCAAAAAAAAATGCAAAGAGGAGAAGAAGAAGAAAAAGAAGAACAATTCCTCTGATAATGAATCTTCTTAGAGTGATGCAGATGCCTTCATTGCATCCTTTGTGACTTAGGCATCAGATGATGTTTTGTTGATTGACTCAGGTGCATCCTTTCACATGACCTCACATAGGTATTGGTTCTCAAAGTACAAAAAGTATGCTAGTGGAATGGTGTATGTAGGTGATGATTCTCACCTAGAAATTGTAGGCCATGGAAGAGTCAAAATTTGGTTTCCTAATGGAAGAGTGAAGCGAATGGATGGTGTAATGCATATTCCAGGTTTGGCTTGAAATATAATTTTTTTTAGTAAGCTGAATGATGTTGATGTACAAGTCTTGTTTTTGAATGGTATTGGTAGAATGACTAGAGGCTCTATGGTGATGACTAAGGGTTCATGAATTGGCACTATGTATAAGCTAGATGCACATGCAATTCATTGTAATAGTGCTTCTGCAAAGTCAAGTAAAACTAATCATGTAGAGAATGAAAATGTTGTTCTTGTGGGTGCTAATTCTTTGGAGATGAAGCTCCTAGCAGAGAAAAAAATGTTGTGGCATCATAGGCTCGGCCACTTTGGTGAAAAAGGCTTAAAAGCCTTGAAAATTTAAAATCTGGTTGAAGGGCTTGATGATTGTAATCTTGAGTTTGATTTTTGTGAACATTTCATAAATGGAAAGCAACACCATGCTTAATTTTATTCTAGTCCTCATAAATCTTCTGGAATTTTGGATTATGTTCACTCTAATGCATTTGGTCTAGTTTATGTTCCTTTTGTTATCAAAATCTGCATATTTTGTTTCGTTTATAGATGATTACTCGAGAAGGACATTTGTTTATTTTCTCAGAAGTAAAACTAAAGTTTTACCCATTTTAAGGAATTTAAAACCTTGGTAGAAAATAAGACTGGTAGAAAAGTTAAGTGCTTGAGGAAAGATAATGGTGGTGAGTTTTGTTCTGCGGATTTTGAAAAGTATTGCAAGGATCACAGAATTAAAAGGCATAAAATAACTCCTTACACTCAACACAAAATGGAGTTACAGAATGGATGAATAGAATGCTGATGGAAAGGGCAAGAAGTATGTTGAGTAGTGCTAGTCTCGAGTAGAAGTTATGGGTTGAGGCTATGGCTATAGCATGTTACTTGATTAATTGATCTCCCAGTTCAGCGCTCGTAGACAAGACACCTATGGAAGCATGGTCTGGTAATAAGCCATCTTAAAGACACATTAGAGTCTTTTTTTGTGAGGCATATGCATATGTGCCTAGTGAAAAAAGATCGAAATTCAAGAACAAGGCTGTAAAATGTATCATCAGTTATGGAATTGGTGTGAATGCGTGTAAGCTTTGGAACCTAGTTATAGAGACGGTGTTGTATAGAAGAAGTGTGATCTTCCATGAGCTAAAACATTCTATTGTTAATCTATAGCTAGAGGTGAAAGATGCAAAAAAGAATGAGGTGTTTTAGATTCCCCTTACTTGAGATATGGATGAACTATGTACTCCTATTGGACCTATTAGTGAGGAGAGCTCAAGCAGTTCTAAAATTTTTGAACAGGATAAAGAACCTCAACCTTAGCCAGTGACAAAGTCTACATGAGAGAAGTGGCAACCTAAAAGGTTTGGTTATTGTATGTTGGATTCTAGTTGTACCTATGATTTAATTGCTAACACTGATGAGCCTAGGACTATTAGAGAGGCATTGGATATGTTTGATGTAGATTCCTAGTTGGAATCCATGAATGAAGAAATGGCATCATTGAAGAAGAATGAAACTTGGGAACTGGTACCTTTGTCTGAGGGTTGAAAGCCTGTTGGTTGTAAATGGGTGTTTAAAAAAAGGATTGGTCTTGATGGTAGTGTTGAGAAGCATAAAGCAAGGTTGGCCAAAAAAGGATATTCACAAGTTGAGGGGATTGCCTATTGAGAAATTTTTTCTCCTGTAGATAAGCTGACATCTATCAGATTTCTTTTGTCACTTTCCGTAGCATATTACATAGAAATTGAGAAAATGGATGTGAAGATAACTTTTCTTCAAGGTGATTTAGAAGAAGAAATTTATATGTCTCGGGTAGAGCAGTTCATTGAAAAAGGTAAGGAAAACTTAGTTTGCAAATTAAGGAAATCTTTGTATGGTTTGAAACAATCACCTAGAATGTGGTACCAGAAGTTTGATAGATATGTGTTGTCTTTAGGGTTTGTGAGATGAAATTCTGATCATTGTGTTTACTTTAAATCTCAAAATGGTCATCTTCTTATTATTGCCCTATATTTGGATGATATGTTATTCATTGGGAATGGTAAAGGTATGATTTTAGAATTAAAATCTCAATTATCAAAACAACTTGAAATGAAAGATTTAGGAGAAGCTCGATATATTCTTGGGATGGAAATCAAAAGGGATAGAGAAAATAGAAAAAATTGGCTTAGCTAGAGCAAGTATATTAATGTTGTCCTTGGGAGGTTTAATATGACAGATTGAAAGCAGTTAGTTGTTCGAGTGTTGTAGGGAATGAAACTATCTGTTGAAGATTGTCCAAAATCTCCTACTGAGATGGAGGACATGACTAGGGTGCCTTATGCAAGTGCAGTTGGTAGTTTAATTTATGCAATGGTTTGTACCAAGCCAAACATTGCCCAAGAAGTGGGAGTACTTGTTTGATTTATGGCAAATCTAAGAAAGCCACATTAGGATGCTATGAAAAGAGTTTTCAAATATTTAAAGGGTACAACTGAGTATGCCTTGTGTTATCAGTAACTCTATTGGAACATAGAGATCTATTAGTCTTCATGGATATGTAGATCTTGATTAGGTAGGGGACATTGATAATAGAAGATCCACCAGTGGATATGTATTCACGTTGTTTGGTGGTATAGTTAGCTAGATGAGCAAGTAGCAGGATGTAGTCACTTTATCTACTACTGAGGCATAGTACATGGCAGAAACACATGCCTGTAAGGAAGCCATTTGGCTTAGAAGGCTATTTTTTGATATTGGGTTCGATGCAGGGCATATTACTATTTGTTATGACAGCCAGGGTGTTATTTGTGTTAGAGTCTAGGACAACACTGAGAGGGGGGTGAATTAATGTTGTATAATTTTCAAAATCATTTTGTACATTTTAACTTACAAGACACAAAGAAAGGAAGACATCAATAATTTGATAAACACATATGCAAAAGTATGAATTAACACAAGATATGTGACTAAGACACAAAAGATTATATGAGAGAAAAACCCTCCTAGGGTAGAAAAACCTCTCAAAATTGTCTCACTAGCTTATTCAAAACTTCACTGGATACAAATAGGTCTCACTAACCCAGGAAGCTTCACTAGCTTTACAAAATGCCTCATTGGCATACAAAGAGGTCTCACTAACCATGCAAACCCTCACTGGCATACAAAGCCTCACTAGAATCAATATACAAACTTGGATTAAAACAAAGATTTCAGAGCGTGTCTCTATTTCAATATAAATCACTTGTCTCTCTTTGTTGTTATATGGAGGCTAATCAGACTCAGAGGTTAAATTTTCCCCACTTTTATTGGTGTTGTTTCCCCCCAAATTATTTAACAGGGAAGCAAAAATTGCCTATTATTTTATAAAGGCCTCGAGTGTTATTTTTCTATTAGCCGACATAAAAACACCCTATTTTTTTAAGACATAAGGCTTGATAAAAGCAGCTAAGGGTTAGGGTTTCCATTGATATTGTATTGTAGCATTTGCAATAGTATTAAGTTGCAGGGATTGCTAGTTGTAATCGGTTTGATTTACTGGATAATAATATTGGATTCTTTGTTTGGTGGATGTAGCCCGAGTTTGGGTGAACCATGTTAAAACTGGTCTCTCACTGTTATTATTTCTGTGTATTTCTATTCCTCTGTTTAATCTTTATTTGCATTTAATTGATATCTTATGTTGGTTAACCCTAATAAGTGGTATCAGAGCGGGTTGTTTTCAATTATCATCTATAGGAAGGTCTCACGGTTGAGTGGGAGCAATGTCAAATGAGGGTAAATTGAAGGTCAATAAATTTAATGGGCAGAACTATTAGTTATGGAAGATGCAGATGGAAGATTACCTTTATCAGAAGGATTTATGGAGGTAATTGGAAGGAATATCCAAGAAACTGATAAGAATGATAGATGAGGATTGGGAACTTCTAGACATAAAGGCACTGGGAACCATTCGGTTGTACCTGGCACCATCTGTGGCATTCAATATAACATAAGCAAAGACAACAAATGAATTGATGAAAGCTTTGGCTAAATTGTATGAAAAACCCTCAACCTCAAATAAGGTATTTCTCATGAAGCATTTTTTTAATCTGAAAATGATTGAAGGTGGATCTATGACAGATCATTTAAATGAGTTTAACATGATTATAAGTTAGTTAACTTCTTTAAAAGTGAAATTTGATGAAGAGGTGAGGGCTCTCTTGGTTTTATGTTCTTTACTAGAAAGTTGGAATAGTTTGGTAATGGTTGTAAGTAACTTTGTCTCTAGTTCAAACACTTTAAAATTTGATGATGTTCTTGGTGTTATCCTTAGTGAGGAAATACAATAGAAAAGCTCAGGAGGGTCCACATCAAGTAGTGTTTTGAATGTAGAACACAGGGGCATATCAAAGGAGAGAGGAAAAGGTTCTGGAGGTCATGGGAAGTCACGAGAAAAATCAAAGGACAAGAGATCACAATCCAGATGATAGAAGGATTGCTAGTCATATGGGAAACCAGGTCATCTAAAGAAAGATTGTTGGTCTCAAAAGAATAAAGAAGGAGACAAATAAGAAGGCAATAAGGAGGCAAATGTGGTAAGTAATAAATCTAAAGATGATGCTTTGATTCTTTCCCTAGATAATGCTGATGATTCATGGGTTTTAGATTTAGGGGCCTCATTTCATGCTACGCCCCATAGAAGTTATTTTCTTGATTATGTCCAAGGGAATTTTGGGCTAGTTTATTTGGGAGATAACGAACCCTGTCAGATTGTTGGAAAGGGAAGAATTAAGATTAAGTTGTAGAATGGGAATCATTGGCTACTACTAGAGGTAAGGCATGTTCCAAGGCTTAGTAGGAATTTAATTTCAGTAGGGCAGCTAGTTGAAGAAGGTTGCATTGTTACATTTACTGATAAAAATTGGAAGGTTTCAAAAGCTGTGAAATTAGGCACCTTATATCTTTATATAGGTCATATTGTTCCTTCTACTTTAGTTGTTGCAGAGAATAAACAAATAGGTTTAGGAATAGTTGTTGTAGGTTCCTAGGAAGAGACTAAAATAGTTGTTATAGGTTCTTAGACAACACTGTGGTATAACAGACTTGGGCATATGAGTGAAAAAGGTATGAAGGTACTTCATTCTAAGACAGTTTTACAGAGTTTGAAATATATTAATATTGATTTCTATGAAAGTTATGTTTATGGAAAACAAAAGAGAGTTATTTTTCTCAAGCATGGGAAGAAAAAGAAAGATAAAAAGTTGGAGCTTGTGCATACATATGTATGTGAGATAGCTCAGGTATCTTCTCCCGGTGGTTCTCGGTATTATGTTACATTCATAGATGATCCAACTAGGAAGGTATAGATTTATTTTCTTAGGTAGAAATCTAATGTATTTGAAACATTTAAGAAATGGAGAAACTTGGTTAAGAATGAGATAGGTAAAAGATTAAAATGTCTTAGATCTAATAATGATGGTGAGTATTACAGCAAAGAATTTGAGGATTAATTTTTCTTTAATGGAATTCATAGGCAAAAAATGGTTCTGGGACTCCACAAGAAAATGGAGTCGCTGAATGCATGAATATGACAATAATGGAGCATGCAAACACCATGAGATTGCATGTTGGGCTGCCTTTAAATATGTGGGCAAAGGTTGTCAACACCACTGTATATTTAATTAATAGAGGTCCTTCAGTTCCTTTGGGCTGTGGTATTCCAAAAGACACACATACAGGTAAGAAGGTGAGTTATTCTTTTCTCAAAAATTTTGGATGTGAAGCATTTACACATGTAGATTTTGAAAATAGAAACAATCTGGATGTAAAATCAAAAAAAATGTACCTTCATTGGATATGGCATTGATGAATTTGGCTATAGGCTTTGGGATTTTAAAAATTAGAAAATTGTGAGAAGCAGGGATGTTATATTTAATGAGAAGGTATTGTACAAAGATTAGTTGCAGTAGCATGAGAAGAAAGGAAATGATTATGTGGTGTTGGATGATACTCCAAATATTGATGTTCCAGTGGTTCCTCATGCTCTACAACAGCAACAAGAAATACCACAAACTCCAATGAATATTAGACAGTCAACAAGGCTAAGTAGATGTCATGAAAGGTTTTCTCCCTCTTTGTATTCTATTTTGTTAATAGATGTTGGTGAACTAGAAGAGTATGATGAAGCTATGTAGGTGGATACACAAGTTTAGTGGGATCTTGCAATGAAAGAAGAAATGGACTCCTTGCTAAAAAATCAGACTTGGGAATTATGTAAGTTACCTGTAGGTAAAAAGGCTTTACCAAACAAATGGGTATATAGGTTGAAAGAGGAAGATAGAGGTAAGAAAAGATTTAAAGCCAGATTAGTTGTAAAAGGATTTGCAAAGAAAAAGGGCGTTTATTTTGATGAGATATTTTCTTCGGTTGTCAAGATGACTTCTATTTGTACTATTTTAAGTATTGTGGTTACTAAAGATTTGCATTTGGAGTAGCTTGATGTGAAACCTTCCTTTCTCCATGGTGATTTGGAGGAGGAGATATATATGGAACAACCCCAATCTTTTAAGGTCAAAGGTAAGGAGAAATTGGTGTGCAAATTGAAGAAGAGTTTGTATGGCCTGAAACAAGCACCTTGGCAATGGTATTTAAAATTTGATAGTTTTATGGCTGAGCAAGGCTACAACTAGTGTAATTCTAACCATTATGTTTATTTTAAGAGGTTGGATAATGAAAACTAATTTATTTTATGTTTATATGTTGATGCCATACTTGTAGCGTGGTCTAACATGGATCACATATGAGCTTAAAATAGTAGTTAGCACAATCATTTGCTATGAAGGATTTGGGGACAGCAAAACAAATTCTTGGTATAAAAATTTACATAGATAGGAAGAATAGAAAATTGAATCTATCTTAGGGTGATTATGTTGAAAAGATGTTGTAGAGATTTCATATGGAAAATGCAAAAGTTGTTAGCACACCTTTGTCTGGTCATTTAAAATTGACTAAGGAGATGTGTCGTAAGACACCAAAAGAGGAAAAAAATGTCCAAGGCACCATATGCTTTAGCTATAGGAAGTTTAATGTATGCCATGGTATGCACAAGACTAGATATTGCACATGCTATAGGATTCATAAGCAGGTATATGAGTCATCCTGAATTGGAGTATTAGAATGCAGTAAAATGGATTCTTAGATATTTGAGTGGTACATCCAATAAATATTTATGTTTTGGAGGCTACAATACTAATTTATCAGGTTATGTAGACTCATATTTGGTACAAGATATTGATACCAGGTGGAGTACTATAGGTTATGTGTTTATTGTAGGTGGGACAGTGGTGAGTTGGATTTCCAAGTTGCAAAAGGTGGTTTCTTTATCCACCATAGAGGCAGAATATGTAGCTACAACAGAGGCAAGCAAGGAGATGATATGGCTGCAATCTTTCATGGAAGAATTGGACAAACAACAGGTTAATAGTTATTTGTTTATAGAGAGTCAGAGTGCCATACATCTTGCAAAGAATTATGCCTTGCATTTAAAGGCCAAATAGATACAGTTGAGGTATCACTTAATTCGGTCGGTGTTGGATGATGGATAGTTATGGCTAAAATAGATACATATAGATGAAAATCTAGTAGATATGTTTACAAAGATAGTGACAAGGGAGAATTTGAGCTCCTCTTCAACTTTAGTTGGTCTTCTAGACTGAAAACATCAAAAATAGAATAGTAGAGTCCAGGGAGCTTATTAATAGTGGGAGCTACAGGGACAATAGTGTTATGATTAGTCTCCAAGTGGGATATGATATGGTGTGGAGTCTAATTAGTCTCCAAGTGGGAGATTGTTACAATGGAGCCTAATCAGACTCAGAGGTTAAATTTTCCCCACTTTTATTGGTGCGGTTTCCCCCCAAATTATTTAATGGGGAAACAAAAATTGCCTATTATTTTATAAATGCATCAGGAGTTATTTCTCTATTAGCTGACATATATAAAACTATTTTTGTAACCAACATAAGGCTTGATAAAAGAGACTAAGGGTTAAGGTTTCTATTGATAATGTATTGTAGCATTTGCAGCAGTATTGAGTTACAGGGATTGCTGGTTATAATCAGTTTGATTTACTGGATAATAATATTGGACTCTCTGTTTGGTGGATGTAGCCTAAGTTTGGGTGAACCATGTTAAAACTTGTCTCTCACTGTTATTATTTCTATGTATTTCCATTCCTCTATTTAATCTTTATTTGCATTTAATTGATATCTTGTATCAGCTAACCCTAATACTCTTTTCATTCATATCCTACATACATTTATACACACAATGAAAACTTCTTCATCTGCAATTCATCTATTGCCTTGTCATCAAAAAATCAAAATGATGTCTCTGTATGTATGTCTTCAAAATCTGATTCATCTGCATTTTGTCTTTTACACTGAAAAATTGTGTTCATACTCTAATTCATCTTCAAGACAAAATTCACTGTCCCTTTATGTCAAAATCACACATATCATAACATTATTTTTTCCATCCCATTTCACACCTCCATATGTCATTCCTGTAATTATATATCATAAAACATCTACAAGAAAAAGACTTTTAATAGTCTTCTCCACCTGCAAAATTGTTATAAATAAAAAATTTTTTATTTCATCTTCCCTGCATATTTTGAACCCTTCTACAAATATCTTTGATTTTCAAATCCATTTGAAAAAATAAATTGATCTTTGATCTTCTCCACATATTCATCTTTCTATCTTCAAAATTGAAATTCTTCCTTTAAAAAATATATTCTTCAATCTGCAAATAAGGTCTTGATTAAATCAATCTTCCCTTAGAGAAAATGAAAATCTCTTTCATACTTGGATCCTCTTCAATTGTCTTTTCATTTTCCTTTTATTTGCAAACATCTGACAAAAAATAATATCTTCATAACAAAAATCCATTCTTGTTCTCAATAAAATTTTCATATTGTATCTGCAATATTACTTCATATACAAATCCATTCCTCTTCATAGAAAAACCTCTTGCATGATGCACAACAAATTCTTATAAAATAATAATGTCTTAAAAAAACTCTTTCCTTAAGAACTTCTTTATCCTTTCATTGCCACAAGAGAGTTTTTAAAAAAGAAATAAATCTTCTCAATAGAAGATTTAAATCATCAACTAGCTATCATTTAGGAATATGCTAAAAATAGTGTTTAAAATCCTCAAAGATCTGCCTTGAAATCAGGCTAAAAATAGCCTTAAAAGTCATATCTACTGTAGTCAACATGTGTGATGGTCTAACACACGTCAACGTGCATACTGCAAAAATGGAGATCACAGTTTAAATACTAGCTGCGAATCGGCCTTTCGCGCCCACCAAAAAGTTTTTAAAAGAGCCTTTGATTTATATTTGGCACCCCGAGCCCATATTCAAAACCTATGCCATTGGTAAGGAGCTGGATGGGGCCGGTCATACTTATGACATAAGTGCCCTTCACTAGGTCACTTTAAGTGACTGGACTTGTTATAGCAAGTTAACTAACAATTATAAGATAAAGTTGGAAAATCTCATACGGGTAGAGTTTAGGACATAGACTTAGAATAATCTTAGGTCCTTTAGGGATTTAGATATGCAACTAGGGTTAAGAGTTGAAAAAAAAAATTCAAGAGGAATAACTTCAAGATATTACTCACAAGTTAAAACTTCTTCAACTCTACAACTACCTTTTCACCTAAATATGCCCTTTCATATTCATATGGATCTATGAAGACTCCTTCATGTTAAAGTTAACGAATTACACTATATACCATAACATAGAGCATACTTGACATGATTTTGAACATGTTTTATTGCACTAATGTAGTGTCCAAGGTCTACACCTGACATACTCCTTGACAAGCTCACAGAGCATTATTATAGTACCAATAGATGATCACATGAAGATGAGTTGTGTCATCATCAAGAAAATTTAATACAAGACAACATCAACACTAATGAGATTAACACTCCAAACTAGAATCATCCAACTTTGCATCAATATCTTCTCAAAATTGTTCAACTCCTTCTAATGATAATAAATAAGATATAAGGTGATCAAATACTTTTGCCATAGCCTGAAGACATTTTCCACTACTTGAAGTAACTTTTTGAATGTCTTAGACATGTATGATAACTCTCTACATGAATGACCTTGTGTGAATGATAACCAAGAATACCATGATTGTGAGTATCCTTTTCATGAAGCCATGTATGAGCATGATATCAATAGATGATTCCTAAAAAAATGAGTTGTTAACCTTAAACATAATGACCTGATCCTTTGAAGCATCTTGATGCTTACTTCTATATAAATCTTGCACCTTGTTATGTCAACTCTTATCAACTTGAGCATTCAACCATACTTTAATCAAATATCACAAATCCTTGCTCAAATCAGACATTATGAACTCAATACATGAAGCATGGAGAATATATGACCATCAACATGAGACAATCCATATGATCATGAACCTTCAAACTGACTCCACAAATCTATCATCTTATGAACACCATAACATGAGAAAAACCCACCAAGATAACATCTCTTTCATTTACCAAGTACCAACATTTTGTTGCCTTGACCTACTAAACATCTCAACTAAAATTTCACCCAATGAGATCACCATGGCATGAAGAATGAAGCATGTGGACTGATGAATCATGACAAACACATGAGCATCATTAGCATGTTTAAGCATCATCAACTAAACACCTTTTTGACATCAATGAAAATCAATCTCCATCAATTTGTTTGGTGATGAAAAATCCCACTTTCCATGCTAAGATGAAACATATTGACATGAAGTATCATTTTGTTCATGATATGGTTGAGGATAGAAAGGTTAATCTGGAGAAGGTGGATACTCTAGAAACTTTTTTTGATGTATTGACAAAACCAGTGAGCACATATAAGTTTAGATGGTGTGCCAATTCAATGGGTCTTGGGGCCTATGGTTTTTAGTGACTTCAAGCATTGGAAGGGGTTCAATGAGTTCTTTGTCAAGTGGTAGAATGTTGAGAATATGTGCCTCAAACTCATGGATGAAACCCCAATTCAGCTCCCAGCAAGCTCAGACTTTCTAAAATGTTGCATTGATTCCTTTATCACAATACTGCTAGATTCATTTGATAAAGGTGCAAACTGGTGATGTGAACCGCTACCTTGCAAGAGTCTTCGATTGGCCTATGTGGTAGTGTGGAGTATACTACCATTGCATAGCACGTCAAGTAGTAGACTAGTGATAGAACGGTATAGACACCACCATACTGCAATGGTTTGAGAGGTGATTGGTGGTAGAGTGCTTCATACCATCACCCCGCATAAGTATATAAAGTGGTGTGTGGTGGTACAGTTCACACCACTACCCCATGACAGTTTGGTTGTGAGCATGTGATAGAGTGGTAAACACTGCCACACCATGATAGGCTTGTTTGGAAATAGCATTGTACTGGTGGATGGTAAATGAAGGGGCTTGTGGTGGTGTGGTGTTACTACCACCCCATGATGGATAGAAATTTAGTCTACGGTGTTGCAGTGTGCCTCACCATCCAGCAAAAGTTATCCAAGATGTCTTGTAGGAGTGTGGTATTGGTTGAGAGTTAAAAACTAGATGACTTGGAAACTAATATTTATGTCAAAGGGACAAAAGGGAATTCGGTGTGACAGGTTCAAGTGCCTCCACGACACCTCTATTGCAAGTATGTGCCTGATCGGTGTTGTCATTCATGTCAATTGTCCTCTTATTTTGTTGCTTGCTTATCATGAGTAAGATGTGTTGTATTTACCTATGAATTGATTCTGATGTTGAGGATATTGAGAAAATTAGCCCCTCCGGTGGAAACAATGTGTTGCAGTTGAAACAGTGTATTAGACTTTGAAGAACAGTCTAGAAGATAGCTCCACATTTCCTATAGAATGAATATATTGGCTTGTAGATTGGAAGTGATTCAGAAGTCTTTCTTAAGATGTTATATTCCAAGTTTGAGTCTCTGACATGAAGAATTAAGTGAATTGTGTTCACCTATGTGAAAACTACTTTTCTTGTATGTTTGGTGGTGACAGGGAGAAAGTCTTATGCTCCGTATTTCTCGACATTGAAGTATTTTGGTTTGTGGTTCTAGAATCAAGTCTATGATGATGTTAAGTGCCTTCAAATGCAATGGTTCATGATTTGGTGATCCACAAGCTATCTTTTACTTATGATAGTGGTTGACAATGTTGTTCTTGTGCTCTGATTTGAAGAATCTTCTTAACAGAGTGGTTAGAAATTGTACAGTTGTTCCTGGTGATTACAATGTACTTGTGGATGTCTCATGATCATGTTCCTACATTTGGATTGGTTTGCAAAGAGAAAATTGGATTGTGAATGAAGAATGTTCTTAGCAGACCTAGTGCTCTAATCAGTCATGGCCAACCTGGTTGAATTCATTATTTGGGGAGATGCATCAAAGATTGTAGAAGCATGTTGTGGCATGGAGGATTGTGATTGAGAACCAGCTAAGGCATGGCATGATCTGCATACATCTTTACATCTTTTCCTTAGCTTAATTTGTATTATGTCTAGACCTATTTTATGTATGATTGTAATGCCAACCATGGAGATTGATCTAATGGTTGATGAATGTAATGCTGACATTGATGCACACTCTAAGGTTGATGAATTGTATAAAAGCATGTAATGAAGTTGTAAAAAAGTGTGTGTGTTGTGAAGATGAAAAGATAAGTGGGAAGGTGTGAAAGAGTGTAGTAGAGAAATAATATTATGCTTCAATGGAATTGAACCCTGGCATGGAGTAGATGCTACTAAATTAGTTCACCCTTTTGGCAGTGAGCCACCCATAAGTAGTGAGCCATTCTTTGATATGAGCAATTTGGGTAGTGAGCCCTATAGGGAGTGAGCCTTTATTTTTTGGTATTGATATAATTTATATATTTCTATGGGCCAACACCCACCATAGTTTTTCCCTTTTAGGGGTTTCCACATAAAAAGTTGGTGTCTCTAGTGTTGATTATGTTATTGTGTTGAACTTCGCATTTCATGATTTCATGGCTATATCATAATATAAGTAATTGATAAGTTAATGTTCATAATTGGTTAAAAGTTTTAGGACAACTGATTCACATCCCTCTTAGTTGTTCGGTGTAGTTCAACAATTGGTATCAGAGCAAGGTTCCTTAGAAGAAAGCCTAACATCTTGAGGAAGATCTGGGATGTCTTATAAGAAGGAAGCTCCACAGTTTGATGGGAAAACTTATGTTCTTTGGAAGGTATGAATGAAAAGGCATCTCCTCTGTCTTGGTTATAATGGCTAGCTACACAGTCATAATTTGTCATGCCTAAAGATGGTTTGACATCTAGAGATGATATTAAAGAATATGAGTTAGATGTCAAAGAAAAGGATGCCATGTTAAGTTCCTTAAGGGACTCATTGTTGACAAAAGTTATAGACCTTGAATCTACAAATGAGGTATGGGAGAAGCTAAAAAGTCTGTATGAAGGAGATGATTCTATAAGAGAGGTCAAGTTATAGAGCTTGAAAGTGAAATATGAGGGTTTCAAGATTAATGAAGATGAAAACATAACATCCTTTATGCAAAGAGTTGATGAACTTGTCACTGGAATAAAAGGCATGGAACTCTCAGTGATAACAAAATTGTAATGAAAATTATCAAATCACTACCGAAGTCCTATAGTCACAAGGTATCTACTATTGAAGAATTTATGACTATGAAAACTATTGATAGAGATCAATTACTTGGAAATCTTATAGTCTTTCAAATGGGAGAATTTCGTGATGCCCTGTCAAAAGTTGAATCAATTTTTAAACCCAGTACTTTTGAAAAGATTTCTAGAGATAAGAAATATAAAGTGGATGATGACTTTGAGGAAATTGAAGCTAACTTTGTTGACAGGTTGCAAAGATGTTCTAGTAAGTTCAAAGGTAAATTACCTTTCAAATGTTTCTCTTGTGGTAAAGTAGGTCGTCATGCTTCCAGATGTCCTAAAAGAATTAAAAGAAATAAGAAAAGATATGAGAGCAGGCCTAGAGTTCCAAAGAAATGTTACTATGTTAGAGATTTTGATGATGAAAAATTGAGTGATGATGAATTTGATGATGCTAGTACTAGTGCAAATGAATGCCTATTTATTTCTATTAAAGAAGATCCTATGTCTACTAATTCTTCTAGTAGTGTGAAGGAAGAAAAACTAGTGGAAGAAAGTGCTTGGGCTATTCAGGTTGAGAAAGATAAGGATGAATGGATTATTCATAGTGGATGCTCACATCACATGACCAATGACAAAAGTAAGTTTATAAGTTTGGGAAAGTATGGTGTAGGACTAGTTAGGTTTGGAGATAATGCAACTACTAAGATTTGTGGAAAATGATCTATTTCATTTGATGGAAAGAATAATACTGACAATGTCCTATATGTGAAGGGTTTGAAGCATAATATTTTTAGTGTTGGTTAGATGTGTAACAAAGGATATGATCTGAGATTCAAAGACAATGGGTGCAAGATCATGGAAAGCTCTGGAACTATGATTTCTACTGGTAAGAAGACAAAAGGTAACATCTATTGATTGAGACAAACTAATGATTACTGTTTATTGGCCCAGATAGATGAAAGTTGGTTGTGGCATAGAAGGATGTGTCATATAAACTTTGATAATCTGGTAAAAATAAGTTCAAGTCAGATTGTGAGAGATTTACAAAAACTTGTGAAACCATCCAATACAAGTTGCAAGGAATGTCAGTTAGGGAAGCAAACAAGAACAAGTCTTAAGAGCAAAGAGCAATTTTCTGTCAGTTTGCTCGATCTAGTGCATACATATCTCTATGGTTCTACAAGGGTGAGAAGTCTACAAGGTGACAGGAACTTCATGTTTCTTATTGATGATTATTTTAGAATGACTTAGGTTACTTTTGTAAGAGACAAATTAGAAGTCCTAGAGAAGTTCAAATCTTTCAAGGTAATGGTTGAGAATGAAATAGTGGAAAATCAAATGTTTGAGGTCTAATAGAGGAGGTGAATTCATATCAAATGAATTCAACATTTTCTATGAAGAGCATGGGATAAAAAGATAGTTGTCTACACCTCGGACTCCTCAACAAAATGGAGTTGTGAAAAGGAAAAATAGGACAGTTCAAGAGGCTGCTATGACAATGATGAAGTAGATCTAGCAGAAGTCTTTTGGAGAGAGGCTATTCATACTGCTATCTACATTCAAAAAAGAGTTCAAGTGAAAGGTAATGGTACTCAAACTCCTTATGAATTATGTTATGGAGGAATTCCTATAGTAAAATATTTCAAAATCTTTGGAAGAAAATGTTATATTAGGAGAGATGAAGATCTAGGAAATTTTGATGCAAGGTGTGATGAAAAGAATTTTCCTTGGATACTCTACCAAGAGTAAGGCCTACCGGTGCTACAACAAAAGGCTCAAAAAGATTGTTGAGAGTACAAATGTGAAGGTGGATGAAGGCAAGGAAAGAATATTAGACCTGAATTACTATGAACCAGATGAAGCTGTGACTATAATGAATGAAGAAAAAGATGAGCAAAAATATAGTTAAGATGAAGAAGAGGCTCCAAAAAGTGTTGTCAAGACTCCAAAGTATGTAAGGATCAATCATTTTGAAGATTAGATTATAGCTGACAGAAACAAAGGTGTGCTAACAAGGAAAAGAACTACAAAAGAACAAGTGAATTACTATTTTCTTTCAAAGCTTGAACCAAAGACTATGAATGAAGCATGCAATGATGAAAGCTAGGTAAAAGCCATGGAGGAAGAGCTAATGCAGATAGAAAAGAATGATACTTGGGAATTAGTTCCTAGACCTACTAACAAAAATATTATTGGAACCAAATGGGTTTTTAGGGATAAGATGAATGAGAATGGAGAAGTTGTAAGAAATAAGGCAAGACTTGTGTACAAAAGATATTCACAGATTGAAGGAATAGACTTTGAAGAGACTTTTTCTCCAATAGCCTATATTGAGGCAATTAGAATATTTTAGGCATTTGTAGTCCACAAAGATTTCAAAGTCTATAAGATGGATGTGAAGTCTACATTTTTGAATGGTGAATTGGAAGAGGAAGTTTACACTGAGGAACTGGAAGGATTTAAGTTATTAGACCAAGATGATTTTGTGTGCAGGTTGAAGAAAATTTTGTATGGACTCAAGCAAGCTCCTAGAGCCTGGTATGCCAGGTTGGATAAGTACTTATTGCAATTAGGGTTCAATAAAGGTACTGCTAATAGAAATCTTTATTTCAAGATTAATGGTGATCAAATTCTGATTATTGAAATCTTTGTTGATGATATCATCTTTTGAGGCAATGAAAGCATGTGTATGAAATTTGCTGGTGAAATGAAAAAAGAGTTTGAGATGTCCATGTTTGGAGAGATGAATTTCTTTCTAGGTCTACAAATAAATCAATTAGATAAAGGAATCTTCATATCTTAGTCTAGGTATGTGAAAGAGTTGTTGAAGAAGTTTGGGATGGAAGGCTCTAAACCGATATGTACTCCCATGGTGATTGGCTGCAAGTTGTGCAAAACTGATGAATCACCTAAGGGTGATTAGAAAAAAATACAGATCCATGATTGGAGGATTGTTTTATCTAACTCAAAGCAGACTTGATATTATGCATGTAGTTTGTCTTGTTGCAAGGTTTCAAGTTAATCCAAGAGAATCACATGTGATGGAAGTCGAGGGAATCCTAATGTACTTAAAAACTACTCTAGATCATGCCTTATGGTATCCAAAGGGTAATGATTTCTCTCTTAGTGCTTATACAGATGCAAATTGGGTTGGAGATGTTGATGACAGAAATAGTACAAGTGGAGGTGTTTTCTTCTTGGGTAATAGATTGGTCTCATGGTTGAGCAAGAAACAATATTCAATCTCTTTGTCAACTGCAGAAGCAAAGTATATTGTAGTAGCATGTTGTTGTACTCAACTATTTTGGATGAACCAGACTTTGAAGGATATAAGAGTTGTGTATGAAGATCCAATTACAATCTTTTGTGACAATACAAGTGCCATAAATAGTTCAAAGAATCTAGTGATGCACTCAAGAATAAAGCACACATAAATAAGGTATCACTTTTTGAGAGAGAAGGTGATAGAGAATGAAGTAAAGTTGGAATATGTGTCCATAAAGGATCAGATTGTAGATATTTTCACTAAGCCTTTCCTTAAATATACCTTTGAGTATCTCAGAGAAAAGTTAGGGGTCATTACCCCTCCTACCCTGAACTAAGATGCATAGTAATGTATCAATCCAATGAAGCTCAAAGTGTCATTCTTTGATCTGGATTGATATTTTAAGGGATACCTTTCAGGGGGAGTAGCTAGATTTTTCTAAATAAGTAAGTGTTGATAAACAAAGAATGTTTAGTGGATCATAGTAGAAGCATGCAAGTATGTGCCCTTTGCCATTGATGTCAAAGGGGGGAGAAATCATGTAAAAAACTTAGGGGGAGAAAGAATGTAGATGTGTAATGAGAAAGGGGGAGAATCTTGTCTTGATGGTCTTTTTAGTTTTTCAAATCATATGTTGCCATCAATGACAAAGGGGAAGATTGTTGCAAGTATGTTTCTGATCAGTGTTGTCATTGGTGTCTTATCATGAGTAAGATGCCTTGTATTTTGCTTATGTAAGTGATTCTGATGTTGATGCTCTTGAGAAAATTAGCCCCTCTGGTGGAAACAATGTGTTCCAATCGAAACAGTGTATTAGAATCTAACGAACAGCCTAGAAGATAGCTCCACATTTCCTATAGAATGAATATCTTTTCCTATGGATTGGAAGTGATTTAGAAGTCTGTCTAAAGATGTTATATTCTAATTTTGAGCCTCCAGCATGAAGAATTAAGTGAATTGTGTTCACTAGTGTGAAAACTACTTTTCTTGTATGTTTGGTGGTGACAATGAGGAAGTGTTATGCTCTGCATTCCTCTGCATTGAAGTATTTTGGTCTACAGCTTTGGAATCAAGTCTATGATGATGTTAAGTTCATTCAATTGCAATGGTTCATGATTTGGTGGTCCACAAGCTATTTTTTACTTAAGACAGTAGTTGACAGTGTTGTTCTTGTGCTCTGGTTTGAAGAATCTTCTTGACAAAGTGGTTAGAGATTGTGCAGTTATTTTTGGTAATTACAATGTGCTTGTGGATGTCTCCTAATCATGTTTCTACATTTGGATTCATCCACAAAGAAAAAATTGGATTGTGAATGAAGAATATTCTTAGTAGACCTAGTGCTCTCATCAGTCATGGCCGACTTTGTTGAATTCATTATTTGTGGAGATGCATCGAAGATTGTAGAAGCATGTGGTGGCATAGAGGATTGTGTTTGAGTCCCAACTAAGGTGTAGCATGATCCATATACATCTTTACATATTTTCCTTAGCTTAATTTGTATTAGGTCCAGACCTATTTTATGTATGAATGTAATGCCAACCTTGGAGATTGATCCAATGGTTGATGAATGTAATGCTGACCTTGATGCACATTCCAAGGTTGATGAATTGTATAAAATCATGTAACAAAGTTGTAAAAAGTGTGTGTTGCGAAGATGAAAATATAAGTGCGAAGATGTGAAAGAGTAAAGTAGAGAAATAATATTTTGCTTCAATGGAACTGAACCTTGGCATGGATTAGATGTTGCCGGATCAGTTCATCCTTTTGGCAGTGAGACACCCTTTGGCAGTGAGCTACCCATAGGCAGTGAGCCATTCTTTGCAGTGAGAAATTTGGGTAGTGAGCCTCTATTTTTTGGTATTGATATAACTTATATATTTCTATGGGCTAACACACACCATGGTTTTTCCCTTTTAGGATTTTCCATGTAAAAATCTTGTGTCTCTAGTGTTGATTATGTTATTGTGTTGAACTTCTCATTTCATTCTTTCATGGTTATATCAGAATATAAGTAATTGATAAGTTAATGTTCATAATTGGTTAAAAGTTTTAGGACAATTGATTCACCCCCCCTCTTAGTTGTCTAGTACAGTTCAACAAGCTCAACATGGATCTTGGTGGTTAAACTGTTTTTGGTCATTCGACTTTGTGAAGTTGTAACGACTGTTGAGAATATATGTTGAATAAACATTAAACATTTTGTAACTATAGGGTGGTTTGATTAGAAGAATGAAATTGATTAAGAGAAATGTTATGCTGTCTAAATGTACTATGAATTGACACATGTGAAAGAAAAGGATCTACAACTTTATATGTAATTGTTTTTACTGTAATACAAAGACACTATAGCTTGGTGTGTGGGTTTTTCTCTCATAAGGGTTTTCCCACGTAAATTTGGTGTTTAATTTTGTGTGATGTTTTAATTCTTTATTTTGTTATTTTCATTTGCTTCTTGAATGGAACTGTAATTGTGCAAATTAAATGAACTTTCTATATCTCTCTCCTACAAATTGGCATCAGGAAGCTATATTCCACACTTTGCTTTCCTTACACCAATATCCTAGCCAACTACACTCTAAAAAAGTACCAAAACATAGTTCAAATGAAATATTTAAACTACTATAAAAGCCTAGCCAACTCCCACTTTAGCGCCATCTTTGAAGAATTAAATAAAAAAATAAGTATGGATGACTATCATAAGAGGTGTGAAGTGTTTGGTGTGGAGATTTATCTATCACCAAGTGGGACATTGTTATTATGTGATGACTAATCATGTTGTAGGGTCTATGAGTACCCACAAAAAGGTAAACCTGGTGACTTTTTTAGCCGTAGTTTACCCCCAGAATAATTAATGGGGGGGTACAGGGGTAGAGCCCCTCTTGCGGGGTCTGGGAGGCTTATCCCTATGGTTGTTGTATATACATCTCTTCTTCCAAATCCCCATGGAGAAAATCTATTTTCACATCTAGTTGTTCAATATTGATGCAGAGCATGGGGGTTCACTTAAACTCAACTCAACATACTAGACTTTCCTTTTTTTTTTTTCTTGACAAGGCTTAACATCATGGCAACTCACCAAATACATGGTAATTCTTCAATCAAGCACAAGATACAACTTACATAGTATGGAAATGATAACCATACACCAACAATGGCCTTCACAAACTCAAACATCCCAAAACATAAGATTCCCTTTGACTATCCCAAGCTACCCTTCATCCACTCAAGGTTCACCATACACCAAAATGAATAAACTAACTCAAAGGTTCAAACCAACACTTAAGGCACCTCCCATAGCATACATACAACATGTTCAACACAACCAAGCCCCTCAAAGAATATTTGAACTCCAGTTATACAATTCTCTCATATAGACTGCCCATTCCTAGTAGGTCTTCCTAGAGAAACAGTCCCCTCTAACTTTTGAAGGAGAACATATACCAAAACTGTAAAAAAAAATTCAAATACCCTTTTCAACGTTAAAAAACATATCCCAATATCATCATAGGTTCCTTTGGAACAATTGACCCAAATCTTGACAGTCTCACCTCTTCCAAGGCCTAATTTGGCTTGTGCACATGAGGGTTTAATAGTTCCTTAACTTTCAGATTTCTATCTCCTTCACCAACACTTGACACATGTTTCAAATCACCTGCTCATGCTTTGAAAACATTTCCCATACATTTCCAATGGTCTTTTCTCTTTTTACAAGTTCTAGGTGCCTCTCAATAGCCAAAATGCATGAAGAGACAGCCTAGGGCATCATCTTACCTTATTCAAACCTTCTCCAAAATTCTTCCAGCCTTGGGTAATCATAAAACACCCAAAAATAGACCTTCTCACAAATTTTGAAGGGTTTTCAAGGGTGGATTGTCAAGATATGAAATTTTCTTCAAAATTGGAACCTTAATTTCTGAACAGGGCTGCTAGGAAGATTACCTTGTTAGACAAATCAAATG
This sequence comes from Cunninghamia lanceolata, assembly GCA_027924645.1. Lineage (NCBI taxonomy): Eukaryota > Viridiplantae > Streptophyta > Pinopsida > Cupressales > Cupressaceae > Cunninghamia > Cunninghamia lanceolata. The sequence goes on along the minus strand of BSBN01000388.1, from coordinate 10,231,636 downwards.
AACTTATATTTTGGACTAGTAAGAACAAAAAATTTCTGAAATTAAATTATACCAGTCCAAAAAATGTCTAAAATTAAATTATCTTTCCAACCATGTGAGTTGTAGGTCCATACCATTCCATATATGTCCGTACAATACAAATTACAATCATATTTTGCAAGAAAACAATGAGTTTATTGGTTCCAATTTGCATCCAAACGGCCACCTACCGTGTGGTTGACCATAAAAAGTCTTTTTAAACCTTTTAAATCTTGTTTTTATCAATTACAAACCACCAACCAACTTCTAAGACCCCTTGACTCTTCAACTTCCATTCTTGCATTCTTTCACTTTGTCAACATGAGAACTTTTGCAAGAATTTATAAAATTTGACAAACCACCACCTATAAACTTAATAATGACTCAAGACACCTTACACACCTTAGACATGGTCTTTAAGACCTTATGAACTTACTCAAACACAACATAAAGAAAATATTAAAAAATGGCCTCATGGAGGCATAAAAGCCAATAGGTGCTCCTATACCATACTCCTAACCAAAAAGAAATTCAAAGCCCTGTTGAATTGAGGGTAGTAATAGCTATTCATCTCTGAATGAGATTTATTGATGTCTTCTAACTCCTTCCCTTTGTCTTCTTTGAAGTATGTATTCTTCATCTTCACCTTTGGCTTCATCTTGTCCATACTAACTTGTCTTCTATCCATCTCGCTACCTTACAACTGATGTCTTTTGTCCTGAAGTATCACTTTCTTTACCTCAGCACCTTGTCCTTCTTCTATAACTTTTTTCATCTTGAACTTTGGTTTATCCTTCCTCAAAAGTGCAATCTAAACAAGAAAATAATGTATTCCTTCCTCCATAACCCTACTAGGTGTTATTCTCATTTCAATGTCTATGCCATCAGCAAATTTTCGTTCATCTTTGTCAATTTGGAAAATATAACAAGGAACCTTTGTCCCTTCAACCTCATAATATTATGTACCCTTATCTTCCATCCCTTTGAAAGTTTTGTCCTCCCATTTTGCACAAGAACTCATATCTTGCCTTGTACTATCATCTGTCAACACATCAACATGGCCTTGCAAAATTTTTTGAACATATAATGGTAATTAATCAACTCTAACTATTGTTATAACAGTCATAGGTTTACTTACCTTTGTATCAGCTACCTCTTCCTCTTTTCTTTGCTTGTGCTCTTCAATAAAGGACTCCTTCATGACTGATTTTGCTGCTCTTACTTGTCTTCTCCTTTGAATAATCTTCTTAATAGGCCATGATACCCTCTTGCTCACTGATAAGTGCCAACTTTGCTCTTGTTTAAGCAAATCCTTCCATTTCTCTTCCATTCTTTCTCACATTTCTTTTATGTGATCTAAAGCCTGCCTCAACTCTTTTATCTCTTGGTCAATTTCCATTTGTTTTGCCTTTTCTTTTTCCTTCTTCATCTCTTTTTACTCTTTTTTCTTTTCTTGTTTCTTCTTTTATGAACCCTCGGCCAGCAAGAATCTCTTCAACAAGTCCATTCTTCTCTTTATTCAGGCAAGTCTCTTTCACCTTGCTTCACTTGTCTTCTCTCTAAGGGAAGTTGAAGAGTCAAGGGATCTTAGAAGTTGGTTGGTAGTTTTTAACTGATAAAAACAAAATGTAAAAGGTTTAAAAAGACTTTGTATGGTTGACCACAAGGTAGGTGGCTGTTTGGATGCAAATTGGAACCAATAAACTCATTGTTTTCTTACATGAAATGTATGAAATTAAATTATCTTTCTAACAATGTGAGTTGTAGGTCCATACCATTCCATATATGTCTGTACAACACAAATTACAGTCATATTTTATAAGAAAACAATGAGTTTATTGGTTCCAATTTGCATCCAAATGGCTACCTACCTTGTGGTCGACCATACAAAGTCTTTTTAAACCTTTTTGACATCTTGGTTTTATCAGTTACAAACCATCAACCAACTTCTAATACCCCTTAACTCTTCAACTTCCATTCTTGCATTTTTGCACTTTGTCAACATGACAACTTTTGCAAGAATTTACAAAATATGACAAACCACCACCTATAAACATAATAATGACTAAAGACACCTTACACACCTTAGAAATGGTCTTTAAGACCTTATGAAATGACTCAAACACAACACAAAGAAAATATTTACAAAATGGCCTCATGGAGGCATAAAGTCCATTAGGTGCTCCTGCACCAAAGATGCAAGTCTTTTTCAGCCACAAGACTTAGGACAGTCCTAATTGAAGTCATTTTTACAACTAGAGAAAATATTTCATCAAAGTCTATGCCTTTTTTCTATGCAAAACCTTTTACCATGAGTCTAGCCTTATATCTTTTCTTTCCTCCTTCCTCTTCAAAATAATTTTTGACCATGGTTTCCCCCTAGAATAATAAAAGCGTCAATAATTAGTTTGTTATTGGCCAACATGTAAAACCCACTTTGTATAACCACCATAAGGCTTGATAAGAAGCAGCTAGAGAAGGTCAAAGGCCATGAATCACAAACAAGTTTTGAATGTATTTTCATGTAGCATATTGTAGTGGTTTTTTGAGCTGGAAGGTTGATGGTTGTAATCGGTTTGATTTGCTGGGTACTAAAATACTAGATGGCTATGTTTGTGGATTTAGCCCACTATGTTGGGTGGAATTTTACAAGATCAAATAAAGAGGATCAGATTTCAAGCCAATCTCCAGAAATCAAAACCCAAAAATGAAATAAAAAAAATAGGCAAACTAAAATGATATCATTTGGGTTAGATGATACCTTGTTTCAAATGTGGGTTACTTCTCCATGCAACCAAATCCATCGAAGTTGACATGATAATGATGAGATATGCAAGAGACATTTTAACGTGCAATGATAGATTCATGAAAAATGATAAAGATTCCAGTGTGTTGCCATGGCCATTGTCATGAATGCACAAAATCTAAATGCAAATATTCTCACTCCACTCACCAATGATAGACTCTTGTTCCAAATGCAATGACCAAGGTTACAAATGAGTGATTTTAGGCCTTTTAAGTGAGGGAGTTCAGTGTTTTTAGAAGGTACTCGATCAACGGTGGAGAGGAAAATCAAAGATTGACGGTTGAGGATTTTTGGAGAATGCATGCAAATGAATTAAATATATTCTTTAATTAATAATGTGAGAGAGGTTAGTGGATAAAAGGAAAATGGTAATATGAATTAAATAAACAATTGAATTTATTTAATCTATATGTTATGTGAAGGAAATAAATAAAATGTAAATTTTATTTATTTATTAGAAGAAAGTGAATAATAATTAAATAATTAAAATATTATTTAATTATTAATTGGAGATAGGGAAGTGAAAGACAAGAAGATAGAAGAATGAAACGAAATTAGTTAAACAAATAAAATTTGTTTAATTAATCATGAAGAAAGATGGAGACAAATAGAAGAAATGATTAGGGTTTTCTTGCAAGTGTGTTAAACAAGATAATGCATGCAATGCAGAGATGCAAGAATATGATACAATGCCTAAATGCCGATATCGATCAATTTTTGGTGTCGACATTTTGTGCATCTTTGAGGGCATTGTTTGAAAGAAGATATGATGCATTGGATAAATAGGCTATGCCCCAGTGAAACTGGTGGATGATGTCCCCTCAAGAGGAAATCTAGGTTGCAAGGCAAAGGCTAGGTTGACTTGCAACGAGAAAGCAACAAAAGAATCGGTCAGGTTACCATTGGCACAGATAATTAGGACTTTTCAGCTCAGAAGAATTAATGAGGGTTAGGACCGTATAAGTATTGTCCAATGGTTAATTAAAGATCATTTGTGCCATTTTCTTCTAGAGATTTTTTTTTTAGCCTCTGTGAGTGTTTAAGAGCCATTTTGAGCTACTACGATGCCAATTCCATGCTTAGATCACCAAGATGAGAGGGTGAGGACCTATGGATGACCAACAAGAGGTACTCTACCTGCATGTGTCAGAAAACCTTCCAAATGTGCATTTATTTTAGTCAAAATGTCATTAATAAGTTTGTGCTAGCAAAGGCGCATAATGTCTAGGTAGTGCACATATGAGCTACAGAAAGTCACATCTAGTGAAACTGCTCACATATGAACACAAGTTAGTCGCATTTAGAAATCTAGGTGTGCATATGGTCAAATGTTTAGGTTTTTAGAGTGTGATATACACATTTGGTAAAAAATGTTGCATATGAATAGCAGCATGTCGCATATGGTTAAATGTATGGCATTTGGTTAACATGGCATCACATAGTTTTTGCAATGTGCATATGGTTTAAAACTAGTGTTTGGGTCTTAGGCATGCACATTTGGTGAATAACATTTTATGTGAGTAACAAATGCTCACATATGGTAAATATATGTACATATGAGCAAGAACACACTGCAAATGGTAAATCAAGTCGCAGATGGTTAGGGAAAAGTCGTCTAGGGTCAAAAGTAGTCACTTTCGGTCAAACATAGCAATTTTTTTGTGTTATTTTGTGAATAATGTCAGAAATGCTAAGTAGATATTTTATGGGTACAGTTTATGTTAAGACCATTGCTATAATGAGAGGTACATCCTTCGGACCTATGGCTAAATCGTTAGTCGGATGTAGAGGAGCACTTATTGCTTGAGATCATTGGTTTGGACCATGTGGTAGAGATCACACCGGTGAGAGCACATACTACCATGATGACTACATTGGTGGAGCGATGGCGCAATGAGTATAGTTCCCTCTTACATCCTATAGGCGAGGCCACTATCACACTAGAGGATGTCTAGCATATTTTGTGGGTACCTATAGAGGGCGATCAGGTGGACTATGATCTTGATCACGAACCAGCAACCTTACGTCAGTTACTTGGGACTACAGAGATAGAGGATGATGATCCTGAGGTACTCATGTAGACCATGAGGAGACTATGTGATCAGCTATAGAGAGTTGTGGTGGTAGTTATCATATTTTTGGTGCCAGATTAGCGAGCTCGCGGATTCCCAGTAGGATGGGGGACCATGCTAGAGAGCATGTTCGAGTATGGGACTAGATATGCATGGGCCCCTTGCACACTAGGGCATCTATACAAATACTTACATAACTATGCTTACAATGCGGGGTCTAGCATGTCAATAGGAGTTACTCTATTACATGTTTGGGCTTTTGAGCACATAGTAGTGACAAGGCCGATGGGTTTGAGATAGCCGACACCTAGGAAATTGTATACACACATATATGGAGGAGTCACCACATATAGTCAGCTCCATGGTCTAGTATATTAGAGGAGGACCTTTGATGAGCTAAACTAGTTCACATGGAGATCGTGGTAGGGTTACGAGAGTTGGGACAACAATGTTCCAGAGCTGCTATATGCTAGGTATCCTCTTTATCTATTTGGTCACATCATATATGTCATTGAGAGATACTTACCAGAGAGGTGTTGAGATAGTTTGGCTTGCCACAGGGTCAGCTAGTGTGTGATGCTATCTTTAGATGGACACCATGGGAGATTCCAGATTAGGGCCTCGAGATCATTGTAGATGTTGGTGTGGCTCATTTGGAGGGATTACGGCCAATTGTTTGGGATTAGATAGGTGGGTCAACAGATGCAGGCACAAATCTAGAGTATGACTCTTATTGGATACTACATAGAGCTTGTAGATTGACCATGCTAGGAGAGTAGGGAGAGGTAGCCATGCACGCTCCTTGGTAAGTCAGAGTGAGAGGATAGAGGTGACCACCACGAGTGGGAGTGGTGGCAGCTCCCATAGCAGTAGTAGCACTAGAAGGAGGGGACCAGGGATATATATTAAGGCAGGTCCCTTGAAAGGTTTAGATACCACCCCAGCCATAGCAGATTGTTGGGGGTGGATGAGATGGTGATACAAAAGCTAGACACAGGAGGTAGCTAGATAAAGAGCTGGCTTAGGGAGCATAGCTATGGGCCTAGTTGAGATGGACTATGGTAGACAAGGATAGGGTATTAGTAGTGATGAGACATGCCAGAGGATAGGTAGAGATATATCAAGCACAAATAGTGTAGTTACGGGCATAGGTGTAGCAAGCAACATAGACTACACCAAATGATGGGCCCCTAGCTAGGGTCACAGCTAAGAGAGATGTTGCATTACATAGGGTACATGCCCTCACTACTGAGAGAGACACCACTTTACAGAGGACTTAGTGGATGATTTTTGAGAGGGATGCTATTGTAGCCACCTTGGGTATGGATCAGGCTACATTCTTCATGGTTACAAAGATGAGCAGATTGTAGGTAGAGTTCGTGCAAGCTCAGAGTGAGATTAAGTATTACAGGGGATTATACCATAGGGTAGTTCCAACCAATCAAAGGCAACCTAGTTATAGGAGTCAGTCAGGGGTGTCATCCTTAAGGCAGATAGGGGGCTCTAGATCAGTGGTATTAGTTATGGGACCTCCTCGGTAGAGGGACATAGGTGGGGTAGGAGGAGTAGGTAGAGGAGGCAGAGAGTAGGGCAAGGCCTCCTTAGGGAGCATCCCCCCGAGACAGTAGGGATAGCCAACTTTATACATAAATTGTATATCATTTTTCAGGCCTTTGAGCCAAATTATACACATTTTTTTTATGGTTCTTAGGTAGCTGGATTTGTATATGTTTTGTATATGATAGACACTTGTACATTGACCCATATGATATACATGGATGGATGATTTATATATATGATGACATGATTTTACATACACATGTGTGATGGATATTCATTGTTATTTTTGTGATTTTTATATGTTTTTATGCTATGGATGTTGAGATGTATGGATCTATATGTAAGGATGATTTGATGCTTATATCCATGACATGGATGTTTATGTATATGATACGATTATGATTTTATTGTGATTATGCAATTCTTATAATGAGTACATGATTATATTTATGATGTGATAATGATGATCCTATGATTTTGTAATACTTATAATGAATATATTTATGGATACATGAATTTATGCATAAATTACTAAGTGATAGATAGATGGTAAATGCTTATAGCTAATATGGATAATGGTGTATGTCAATAATATGATATGATGGGTGATACTACTATGTCTAACACACTTGTTTTGCAGGAAGAAGGTGGGATGATGAGAAAGGTGAAGAAGAGGAGGAGCGAAAGAAAGATGATAAGAAGAAAGATGATGACGAAACCATTGATCAAGTCAGGAATGCGATAATGGACGTAGAAAAGGCAGCTTCGAATGGCTGCATAAGACATTGTAGAATTGCGATCCTTATGTTTGATATAGAACTAGATATTACATACCAAGGTATAAAGACCAAGGTGTCGAGTATCCAATGTAGGATAGGCTAATACAACCTTGTCAAGATACAAGGTATGAATATTAGCCATTCAAGATGGACTTTGACTCTGCAAGAAAAATGTTTGAGCTTATTTCAACTAGACATAATGAGCCTTGTTGGTTATATGTATGGTAAATAGTCTTAGCATAGAATAGTTTTAGTGCATACGAGACTATTTAGCTTCTCAGATGCAAAAGATATTGATAAACAAGATGTTAATCCCAACATGTACAAGATACCTTTAGGCATAGTAGAGAATAAGATCATCCCACAAACACAACATATGAAAGAAAATGACCATGCCCCAACCCATACTTCATTGCAACATACTAAGATATGACAAATCATGGAATTCTTGACTATGTATTAGAGAGGGACAAAAGATAAATCAAAAGAAAAAATAAAGGACCTCGCCATCATGTTCTCTTGACAAATTTAGATTCCTCTTTTGATGGATTGGATAGATAGCACTTGTTACAAGGAAAGATATATCATGTTGAAGGCTATGATGATTGGTTGACATAGGAGATGCTGGCTTAAGACCTGCAAACAAAGGACCTTGGTTAAACCTTGATTTGATAAGTACTTGAGCTATCACTAGTTGCATAGTTTAGTTCTGCTTGAGTTAGCAAAGAGAAGAAGAGGGAAGAAAGAGAAGATGACAGAGGGATGGAAGAATGAATCGTTGGTACTTGGGTACTGGATACTTCCTTTGTATTCCAGATTGCCTACATACCTATATCCATGGGATCAAAGCACCACACGATGATGATGAGACATGATGAATATGTAGTTCTGGTTGTTTATTGATGATGTGAGAGATGAAGGATAGAAGAAAATGAGATGAATGATGAGAAAGATGAATAGAGGAAAGATGAAAGATAGCAGAGGGGTATTGTCTTGTGCCTGAATCTAGGTATTTCGTTCATACTCTAGACTGCCTACATACCTGTATCAACAAGATCAAGGCACTTAATGATAGAGATGATATGTAGTTCTGATTTATTATGGAATGGTGATGGGGATGGTTAATGCGATTTGGATGCAATGATGAGGGGGTTTGATTTGTGTTGGCAATTTGAAGGTGTTGGGAATGTTTTTGGATCTTGTATCAAGACATTGTATGATATTTATGGATTTTTGTTTTAAAGACTTTTTACAATTTGTATGGATTTTTTCAGGTCATTATATGATTATTTTGGATTTTTTTAGGACATTATACAATTTTTTTTGGATTTTTTCAGGACTTTATATAATTCTTTTGGATCTTTTCAGGACATTTTATGAATTTTTTTAAATTTTTTCAGGACATTATATGATTTTTTTTTTGCATTTTTTAGGAGATTTTACAGTTTTTATGGATTTTTTTAGGACATTTTACAATTTTTCTGGATTTTCTCAGGACATTATACGATTGACCATGATGCTTCAAAGCGTTCACCCAACATTGAAGCACAAGCAAGTGCCCCCAATGTGGGAACACATTTGGTTATGTACAAAGGGCCTAGAAATTTTCTATGGATTGGGATGGTCATAGTTGACTCATATGGGAGCCTGTGGCTGCAAATGATATATTAACTTCAAAAATTTCCAAGACATGATATCAGTAAGGCACTGGAATGACAAATGGGTTGAACAACTTAGACATGGATGGATGAGGCTATCATAGGATGGATGAAGTGACACAGTGTGATGGGGGTTAAACAGATAGTGAAGTAGATGGTGAGAGTTGGCTCTACCATAGCGCCTATTTGCCAGGTTTTCATTATGGTACTTATCCAAGGCACTTGTTTGCCAAGTTTTTACCATTGGACACTAACCCAAAGGACAACCAAAGTGGTTTTCAATATTGGTTTAATTTTTTTGTTTCTTTTTTTTGTATTTTTTTAATTTTTTTTGTATTTTTTCAATTTTTTCAAATTTTTTGTATTTTTCGCAAATAGAGGATGCAAGGATCAAGGATAAAAAAAATTGAGATGAACGATGTTGAGTGGTTCATCTAGGGGGATTCCTTCAGGTGTTCCAAGAGTGTAAGCTCCAGAACCAAATACTGATGTGATGACAAAGGGCCCTAGCTAATTTGGCTCAAATTTGTCCTATTTCTCTCATTGTTGTTGGTTTATCTGGTTCTCTTTTTGGACTAAGTCACCCACCTAGAACCTTATTTCCTTTATCTTCATTTTATAGCCCTGGTGAAGATGATTTTGGTAGTCTTGTAGATTATTAAGTGTTGTGATTCGTCTTCCATCCAATAGCTCCAACTCATTTAGATGGGCTATTCTATATTCTTCATCAGAGATAATATGTTGGAGTGAGACTTGCAATGAGGAGATCTCAACCTTGATAGGAAGGATGGCGTCAATACCATAGACAAGGGCATATGGATTTGTACCAGTAGGAGTCCTAACACTTGTGTGATAGGCCCACAATGTAGGGTTCAATTAGAGGTGCCAATCATAGCCAGCTTCATTAATCATTTTCTTGATGGTTTTTATGATGGCCTTATTAGAGGCTTCATCTTGGCCATTTCTCTATGGGTAGCACAGTGTGGAAAATCTATGTTGGATATGAAATTGGTTACACAAATCATGAACCTCCTAATTTTTAAATGGGTGCCCATTATCGGTAATGATGTTTTGTGGGATGCCATAACGATAAATGATATAATGGAGAATAAACATGGAAATCTGTTTGTCAATGATGTAGGTCATAGGAATGGCTTCCACCCATTTAGTGAAATACTTAGTAGCTGTAATAACAAACTTATGACTATTACAGGAAGAAGGATTGACCTCCCCTCTGACATTGAGTCTCCATTACAAAAACAACCAAGGAGTAGTAAGAGGCTGGAGCTCTTAAGCTAAGGCATGTATCAAGTCCCCATGCTTCTGACATTGAAGGTATCTTCTGTAAAGTTGCTAAGCATCCTACTCCATGGTGGGCCAATAGTAAACCAGTCTTAGAAGTTTTTTTAACAAGACTAGACTGGCAGAATGTGATCCAAAGATACCCTCATGTACCTCTAATAAAGCAACCTCAGCCTCTACCAAGTCGAGACACCTAAGGAGGATACCATCAAGACTCTTACAGTAAAGGGTTTTAGCAAGTATGGTATAGAGGGAGGCTCGTTGAACGAAGGTTTTATGTTGGGTGTTGGAAAGTTGGCTAGGGAAAGTACCATGACTTAGATATTCATAAATATCTTGGTACCAGGGGGAGTTGGGATGAACAATTTCATAGATAAGCTCTGATTCCGGCACTTTGAAAGATGAAATTAGGAGCTATTCCACCAGAAAATCACACCTCAAAGTATTGGTGGGCATGTCTAGGAGAGATCCAATTGTTGCCATAGCATCGACTACCTTATTGTTGATCCTGGCGATCTGCTAAAATGTTATATTAGAGAAATAGATCCTGAAGTCATCAACCATTAGCTTGTAAGGAAGGAGCTTCTCATCTTTTATTTAGTACTCATCTTGGACTTGTTTAATTACTAGTTGAGAATCCCTAAATACTTGCAACTCTTTTATATCCCACTAGACAACCATGTGTAAGCTTGTGATCAGGCTTTCATAGGCTGCTATATTATTATTGCAAGGAAAAGCAATTCTATAGGACTTTGGAATACAATCACCCTTGGGGTGATAAAGAGAAATCTCTCTCCCGATCCATGTTGAGTGTAGGAACCATCAAAGTACAACTGCCACATTTTAGAAGAAGAGACACTAAATATTTCCTTATCAAGAAAAGTAGAATGGATAGGTTGGGTGTCTATTATCGATGCTTCTGCTAGTTGATCGTCTATGACTTGTCCCTTGATAACCTTTTGATGAACATATTAAATGTCAAGCTCAGTAAGGATCATCACCCATTTTTCTATCCTTCCTATAAGTGCTTCCTTAGCAAGGAGATATTTAAGTGGATCAAATCTAGATTTGAGCTTTGTTGTCTAATTTAGCATGTAATGTCGCAATTTTTGAGAGGCAAACACTACATCCAAGAATGATTTTTCTACAGTTGTATAATTTAACTCATAACCCACAAGAGTCTTGCTTATATAGTAAATGACACGTTCTTTCCCTGTGTCATCATTTTCAGCCAATAAAGCACCTAGGGCAACTATCGTTGAAGAAGTATACAAGATCAAAGGCCGATCATGGATAAGTTGTACTAACACGGGCAATGTTGCTAGGTATTCTTTGATATGGTCAAAAGCCCACTGACATTCATCATCCAATTTAAAGGTCTCTCCTTTCTGGAGTGTTGGAAAGGATGGCATTTATATACGAGCTGTGCAATGAATCTGCAGATAGATTGTAAGAGACCTTGGAGGCTACGTAGCTATTTCAAATTTGATGGAGAAGGCATGGTGACTATAGCTTTTATCTTGGTAGAATCAACATCAATGTCTCTTCTAGAGATTATGTAGCCCAATAATTTCTTGGAAGTTACACCAAAGATACACTTTTTTGGATTTAGCCTGACCTGATATTTTTCCAACCTATCACAAATCTATTCCAATACTTGTAGGTGGCCTTCTCTTGTTTTAGACTTTCCCAAGATGTCATCCACATAGTCTTCCATGATTGTATGGAAGAGATCATGAAAAATAACGGTTATATCTCCTTGGTATTTTGTACCTACGTTCTTAGGACTAAAAGGCATGATCACCTAATAGTAGGTACCCCATAGATAGATAAAAGAAGCTTTATGTTGGTCCTCTTCTGCAATTATAATATGATTATACCTAGAGAACCTGTCCATTAGTGAAAGCATTTTATGACTAGCTGTAAGGTTGACAATTGTGTCGATTCTTGGTAATGGAAAGTCATCCTTGGGGCAAGCCCTGTTAAGGTCTCTAAAGTCATTATAGAGTCATATTCATTCATCTGGCTTTGCAATAGGCACAAGATTACAAACTCACTTCAGATAGTTAATGGGCTTAATAAACTTGGCATCTAAAAGCTTCTAAATTTCTACCTTGACTAGAAGAGCTATCTAGGGATGCATTTTTCACAGTTTTTGTTTGATCAACTTGGCATTTGGAGATACTGCCAGATGGTGCACTACCAGTGAAGGATCTAGACCAGGCATATCTCTGTAAATCCATGCAATATTAATTTCCCTTTTCACGAAAAATGTTGTAAAGTTAACATTCTCCTCATCTGATAGTGATGCCACTAAAAATGTGATTTTTGGGTTCTATGTTTTGCCCAAATTGACTTCATTAGAGTCCTCTACCAACAAAGATGACTACTCCTGATGTGTGGTGATCAAAGGAAAGTCAAATCCTCCATCCTTAGGTGCCTCAAAGAGGTTTTCACCCTTGGATATGTCCTTTATTTTTGTTTTTTCATAGTCAAGAGGTGCCTTACAATTTTCACCTAGTGACCTTTTTTTATTTTATTTATTTCACTTTTGTGACTAGAGGATTTGATGCTTCCACAAAAGTATGCCAACGAAGGAAGATCAATCATAAATCTATCTTTTTGATCCCCTAAAGGTAAACCTTTCCTTAAACCCATGAACTCTACTATGGCTTCATTATTTTGGAGGGTGTCCAAGATAGGTGCCCCCTGTTGGTCCCAATCAATTAGGTTAGGGTATACAAGGTGAAGGTCTAAGGGTGTGCATGATGAGACAGCTAATAGCATGAAAATGGAGGTTGCTTGGAATAGTTTAGTGAATTAGAAAGAAGATTCATCAATGGTATACTGACTAGTGGCCTCTTGCATGGGAAAAGCTTTGGCTACTTCATCAAGGATAAACTTAATGTTTGCGGAAGGTGGGACCTCCTTTCTGTACCCTAGACCCTATATATTATACCTTTTAGTAAATATAATAGGTTCTAGAGGCCCTTGTTCTTTGAACCCTAGTCCTCCCTTGCCTTTATAGCCCATATTCTTAATGATCCTAAATCCATTGTTGTATCGTTCCACTTCTAAAGAAACTTGACCATTTTCATCGTAGACAAACCATGATGAAATATCACTATCCACATCTTCGTGATCAAGTAACCCTAATTGGATAAATAAAGTCAGGGGATACTGATAGTGGCTTTGGATGAACCAGGTTTGGAGATAGGTAGTTTAACATATGGTTTGGGAGATAGAGGCATGGCTCCTACATAACAAGATTCCTGTAAAATATACTTGCCAAATCCTTGTTCTTTGATTTCCACCTTGGGAATAGCGTTGCTAGTGGATGGTTTGGTTAGATCTAATTGGTCAACATAGGACAAGGATGGATGGGCCTTAGTATTTCTAGGTATATGATTGGGATTTTAATAGGTGGCTTGGAAGGCTCGTCAATATTCAAAGGCATTAGGATTTGCAGGGATCATGATTTCCACACCATCATAAGGGAATTTTAGGCATTAATAATATGTAGATGGGACTACCTTTAAAGAATCTATCTAATGAAGGCCATGGATAATAGTATAAGGCAACTCAACATTGAGGACTTGACATTTAGTAGTAGTAGTAACATGACCAACCCTTATGGGTAGCAAGATGATCCCTTCTAAATTTCTTTCTCCATCATCATAAGACTTAATTTTTTTTCTTTTGGTAGCGTCAATACAACCCTCAATGTATCCTGACAATCTCACTACTTTCAAGGAATATATGTTGAGTCTAGCTCCAGCATCTACTAGGACCCATTTAACACAGCATTGGCTAATGAATACTTCTATATGGAGGGAATCATGGTGGGATGGATTAGAGGATGTGAAGTCTTGATTAGAAAAAGTCAAGTGATGATGGGATGCAATACATGCCATCATGGCTTGGATTGTGTTGTACCTATATCATTTGGTACCATGGACTTTTGTAGGGCTTTATTGAGGATAGCTTTATGAATGATTTATATATTCAATAGCTCTAAAATAGAGATATGAATAGGGGTTCTACCCAGATGGTCAAAGATATTATATTCAAGGTTTGGACGAATGGCAGATGGAGGAATTCCTTGAATTGTTACGCAACTATGATGAGTAGTGACAACACAGTCAGGTGCTTTTCCTCTTATAGTAATATTGGATATTCAAGATTTCTTGATACGTCCAATGGTGGACTCATAACTGTAATTGATAATCTTCCCAGTATTGGGAGCACTTGCTTTATCATGTGATGGAAGGGGATTCTTATAAGCATCCAGGTCATAGTTAGACATTTGTGCTTGTGTTGTAACCTTAACAAGTGCTTGATCAATGAGGCTTTTAATCAAGTGTTTATGTTTCATGCATCTAGCAGTATTATGTCCCTTTACCCTATGATACTTAGAATACTCATTGTCCTTGAACCAAGGAGGTTTAAATAGTGGTTCTTTGTTTGATCTAACTTCATGTAAAGTGATGTTTCTGGCTTGCACTAGCTTCCTAAGAACAACCTCAGTTGGTTGTCCTAAGGGGGTGAATTGGCGTCTTGGCATTGGTTTTGTATTCATTTAATTATGGGGTAAAAATGATGAGGTGCTAGGTGTTGTTTGAACTCGAGTAGTTGCTTGCATAGTTTGTACGTTTGTCACATCTACAACCCCATCGTTTACAGGGTAAAAGCACAAAGTAGTGTCACACTTTGAGCTAAAATAATAATTTTGATCGAGTAAGTTTAGGTTGAATACTAGTTGGCCGAGTGGGATTTGACCAAATCAACTTGGCACCGACATAGCGTATATTTGGCTCTGATGTGGCTTAATTTATTCAGCCCAGTGGTTATGGGTCGACTCCCTTTCAATCGAATCCATTAAATATAAAAAAGAAAAAAACACAGCTGTAGTGGTCAATTGTTGTGTTTTTGGCCAAGTGGGTTGCATCTAGATGTTACTCTACTGAATACCTGGAGCCTACATAGCCCGCATGAGACTTCATTTTCTCTCATAACACAGGTTGTTATTTAAATTTCATTTTCTATGCTACTTTTTTCATTTATTATCATCATGTGCATTTGTTTATTTTCATCATGCAGTTTTTACTGTTTGTTTGTCAAAATATAAATTTGTAAATTTGAATGATAAACATGTTAAGTGCTTTTATTGTTTTTGTGAAGCACTGTCTATGTGCTTGTGAACAGATTTGATGTTTTAATTATTTTTTTTTTAAACCCTAGTCGGGCCATGATTAGGGCACATTTTTTCATAGTAAAATACTGATAGACATCATATTTCCACAGTCCATAATGCTTGAAGTTCATTATTTCAGGATTAAACTGTGTGCCAATTTTGCCTCTAGATTTCTATAGTCCATAATGCTTGAAGCTCATTATTTTGGGATTAAACTGTGTGTCATTTTTGCCTCTAGATTTCCATAGTCCATAATGCTTGAAGTTCATTATTTCGGGATTAAACTATGTGTCATTTTTGCCTCTAGATTTCCATAGTCCATAATGCTTGAAGTTCAGTATTTCAGGATTAAATTATGTGCCATTTTTTGCTTCTAGATTTCCATAGTTCATAATGCTTGAATTTCAGTATTTCGAGATTAAATTGTGTGGCAGTATTTCAGGAGTAAAACACTATTTATATTAGAATGGAAATTTTTTTAAAACCCTAGCTAGGCCATGATTAGAGTAGAGTTTTCTTCACACTAAAATACTATTTAAAATTAGGCCTGTCAAATCTAATGGAAGACTATTTGGTTTGTATTCTTTTAATGGAAAATGCAAGCCATCAATTCTCTAGTGTGTTATGATTCTGCTTCCAGTGACACAAACATTCGGTGGGGACAAACATTACAGTGGGGTATATTAGTGGGTCACCTTGGTTGAGTTCTTTAGAGACATTGAAAGAAATCCCCTAGACACCTTGTTGATTTGACCAAGTAATCATATATGTAATCCTATTTATACAACTCTATACAACTTTCAAAGGCATATATATCTAGTAGATTACCCTTTCCATACCCTATTCTAAAGTCCCCATTTGGACACAAGCTAGGAGAATGCTACCAAAGGTTGTAGAATGTTGTTTTGTAACACCACTAGTTGCATCTTTAAATTCTTCCAATTACTTTCGAGTGCTTTAAATTCTTCTATTATGTTATACATTCATTCTCAAACATTTGTGCATTCTTGTTCACATCGGGCCCATGTGTTTTAAAAATAAAGTGGATAGTTACAGTCTTATCAAGATGCCTTTACCACCAAATAGTCATAGTCACTTGAATTTGTTGCTATTGCTTCCACACTACAGTACTTATTATATAATTATTCATAATAAGTGTTGATATGTAAAAGTAGTAACACAGGCTGTTTCATACAGATTGCATTTATAGTCAATAAATATAAATAGGAATATGTTTATTATGAATGTATTTATATTATGTAGAGAATAGAAACTTCCCACCAAATTGAAGTGCATATTAATATTACTAGTAATAAAATGAGAAAATTATAAGCTGGTTGTGATATGCTTTTATTATTCTTCTAAATGTTTGAAATATACTCACTCGAACATATTTTCTTCTTGGCATAGAATTAATGTTGTACATATACAAATTTAATAGAATATAGCCTTCTTCCTTACTGGATGATGGATTATTCAAACAAGGTAACATAATGAAGAATTTGGTTGATTTGGTAGGTTATGCATGAATCTAATTGATCTAAGCTAAATGAACATTAGGCTTTAGTTTTTTGATGGATAGAAGATGGGTGAAGTATTTTAACTTCTATAGATAGGTTGATGATCTACACCGACACACTACTTGTTGATTCTGGTAGTCACATATTTCTACACATTTGGTATCGTAACACAATTATTTCAATATCTGAGCATTAAAACTTACCCATGAAATTATTCATTTTCATTTTACATATTTTATCAGCACAAGTATTAATTGGTATTAATATGGTAATTGTAGAAATAAAGAAAAATAAATACACATGTTTACTCACTTTCAACATGACTATTTCTTCAATGAATATGCCTTCCTTTCTTCACATTTTGCCTTTACCGCAATGTCACAGATGATTGACATAGGTTTGTGCAAGATCAGTTAGGGCTCATGTGGATTTCAAGAGCATCTATTAGATTTGATTCAAGTCATTAATATGGATCACTCCCTTGTGTCTAAAGGTGACAAACCTCTTCTATACTGTCTCCTCTCACAACAGACTACATTGTTCCTTGTGATAATGTCTACAATCCTCATCCTCAACTAACGATTGTTACTTTGACAGTCATAGCTCTGCATTGCATGTTGATGATGCTTCATTTTGTTTTTTTATTGACTTCCATGCTTAAAATTTTGATTTGAACACCTATGATTCTAAAGTTAAGGAAATCCCTAGGACATTACAAGGGGGATTATTCAAGGGAGACTAAGTAAAAAGACCAAACATTATCAAAATGAGAGAAAATTAGAGCATATGGGATTGTGTTAAAAAAGATACACTTATGCATTCTTCATCATCTCTCTGTATGGGAGACTAAGTAAAAAGATCAAACATAATCAAAGTGATTTTAAAGCAAATTAGAGCATATTGGATTGTATTAGGCTAAAAATGCTACACTTATGCATTCTTCTTCAACTCTCTTTGTGTCTTCAATCGTATGGAACTAAAAAGGTGTTTGACATGGATCTAAGAAGGCTTCATGCTTCAATCCTTTTACAAGAAAGCCCTTAAAGCACCTTGCTAGACTACATTTTTCTTACAACTTATAAGAACTACTTAAGGTGACTAATTATTAAACTAGATATAGATAGGAGATAGCATCCTATGGTTCACAAGTATCCACAAACTAAATTGTAGGTACAATTTACTTTTGATTTGTCCCCAAGTCACAAGGCTGAAGCCTTACAATTTGACAAGTGTAAGTATAATTCCAAATTTTAATCTATGAAATATCAATGAACTTAATTGTTGGTAACTTCAATTCTCTTTATTTGATAATACATTAATTAGATTTCTTCCATTATAGTTATGAAAACCATTATATACTTATGAAAAGTTGATTCTTGTAAATTGTCCAAGATTATCTTCGAATCCTTTTCCTTTGCATGCAAATCTAAACTATCTTTATTTAAATGATCTACATGTTGCATTTTTATATTTTTGTATCTTAGAATAAAAATTCTTGTACATATTTTATTTTTTTGTTTTAATTAAATGCAGATCTCTTTACATAGTTTTATCTAGATATGGGTGATGATAAGGGATCTCATCATTCCACATAGTCTCAGCACGAAGCGGAGGCTAGGAATAATTTTATAATGATAGCATTTCTAGATTAGATAATGCTTTGAAATGTTTGGACCAAACTATACAGAACCCCCAAAATTTGGCTAATAGAGATAGATTAGTTAATATTTGGTGTGAGATTAGACATATGATTGAGACAATAAAATCATACAATCCATATGATGATATTAGCACTGAGGAGTTTTATAGGTCACTTGCTAGAACTGTTACTGGCACTAAGAATATCAAAACTATTTATGATAGAGTTTCATTACATAATGTGTATACTATGTTCCCTTTTTATACTAGGAAAGACAAAGTTAGAGGTTATACTATTACTAGGTGTACAGATCTGCTAGTTGGTCCATCTATATATCCTAGATTTTTGGCAGCCAATCATAGATGGCCTCATAATGACGAATTGCCACTATATTTTTGCGAACAATTATATGTTGAGTTCCATTTAGGATTATCTGTGGATTACACATCTATGCCTGCACATGCTGGACAAGGCAAGGGGAGGTTTGCTGATAAACCTGAATTTAGATGTCTAAATTTGCCACTATCTGAAAATAAGAGGGCATTAGTTGGTCCAAACCTTTTGGTTCTTCCAAAATGTTTGGAATTAGTAGTAGCAGGAGATGCAACAATCGCACCGACTAGATCTAAGATTTTTGATAGGATGACCACCATTGCTACTCAAGTTGATTAGATATCATATGATCATGTAGGGATATACTTACCATGTCCACGGATTGGCCTTCCTCCCACTGAGGGTGCATCTAGGAATTATGACCCCTACATTCATGCAGATCTACCATCCCCATCAGATGTGACCCATATGAGTGACACCATTGTAGGTAATGTTGCTTTAGCTTCCATTCTTGATTTACTATCAACATACCAGTTTATCAGTGATGAGTATGGTATTCGTTTGGATGTTGTATCGACTCATATTAGACGACATACTGGTCGATAGTCGGGTCAGGGTGAAGCAGCTTTAGAGGACCAAAATATTCCAGATCAGCCTACAGCCCCCACATAGCATCATGTTGCACCTAATGTACATGGCACATATAGCACACTTCTCTTTGGCACTGGTCCTTTACCTTCACATATAGGTGTTCCTAATGTTACCATTCATTCATCTAAGATTAGTGGGATTGGTAGAGTGCTCCAAGATGTGTAGGTACTTGAATAATTTCTATATTTTGCATTCTACAAATTCACAAGTGTATATATTAAATAAACTTGACTTAAAAGTAGTTCTCACTATTCATTGAAATCTTGTATTTGAAAATTTATAGCAACAAGGGGGTAATTTGTCATGCTTCAGGGATCTAGAGAATGCAAAGGATCCCTTGCATGATACATTTGAGGTACATTTATAATATATATAAATTAGTTGATAAATTCACACATGTTGAAAGTATAAAACTTTAAGATGATTTTACATATATATACACATGTACATTAAATTAAATTTTGTACTTTCTTGTGCAGGGAGGTGCATCAGGTCATGGATCAGGTTCTGAAGAGAGATTGAGGTATGGATCCACACATGGATCAGGATCTAGAGAGAGATTGAGATATAGATCCACACATGGATCAGGAGATTGATCTATCTTATTATGTTTGACATTATCTAGTTTGACATTTGACTTTATGGTTTGACATTATGGTTTGACATTTGACATTATGGTTTGACATTTTATATTATGGTTTGAACATTATATACATTTTATATTATATACATTGAACATTTTGGCAATGTGGTAACATTCAATTCTATAGGTACTTAGTCCCTCAAGGATTTTCATTTCAAATTCCAGTTGTATACAATTCCTCTTTAAACAACCTTCTTTTAATTTTTTCTCATATCAAGACATTCTCCTTGAATTGTATTATATTTAAAAATACAAAGGATAGTTTGAATGAAAGTATGCAATAATAGTCTCTGCTACAACAAGATCTAATTGGTGCAATATGGAAGCAAATAGGGAATCACTACTCTAATTAGACATCGCTACAATAGGACTTGAATAAATAATAAATGATTCATGAGAAAATCATAAATGATTCTTGTTTAATCCTTGCATGCCAAGAAATACAATAGATCTAAATAAATAATTGGAAAAGATAAAATTATTGTTCTAAAAGTAGTTAACAAATCTCTTTCTTAATAATTGTTATGTGCTTTGTGATTCCAATTCATGTCTTTTACAAATTTGGTTCATTTTTGTGGCTCATAGCTAGCCTTGTAAGACATTCATTGTATTCTTGATCATAGGGATTAAATATCACTAGAAATAGGAATTTGTAATATCTAAAATGATAAAAAATGGAAAATGGATGATATATGCTTCCAAATTAGAGCAGACATTCATTTACTTATTTGTAATATAATAGAGGGCAATGTTTTATAATAGATATTACAAATAAAAATGTAATATGGTAAATGCACTATATTTTTAATGTTTTATAAATAAATTTTGGATCTAGATTAAACCCTAAAATGTTAATATGAAACCATAAAATGTCAAATTGAAACCCTAATATATAAATTTGAAACTCTAATACATGAATTTTGAAACCCTAAAAAATCAATTTGAAAAACTAAACATCTATTATGAAACCCTAAAATGTGGATGTCAAACCACGATAATATTTTAATTGTGTATTATTAAGTATAAGAATAGATTTATGATTATCTTTAACTAGGGCTTGAAATTATGGTTTTGAGAGCTTTCTAGAAAGAGATATTTTATAAAAGATAAGAAATTAATGGAACACACATTCCTTATGATATTCAAAAACTCACAAAGGATTAGATTAGAAATTCAGAATATTTTCAATGCTTGTTGAAGGATTCAAGGGTTTTGCATCTATAATCAAGGTTATCAAATCAGGTGTTGAAGAGCTTCGCATCTTAGCATGGAATTATTTAGATCGAGTGCTTCATTTTAAAATTAAAAATAATTAGATATTTATGAATCCATGAATGTGTTTGTGAATGATTTTGTATCAAAATTGTGTTTGAATGGATTAAGTGAACGAGGATTTTAGAGAATGCAAACCTTGGAAAATCTAGTGATTTCAATATAGGGAAAATTGAAATTCTTGTAAAATTGAAATTGAATGAATTCAAATCTACATAATTCAATTTTTGTGACTTAAATTCAAATGTGTCAATTTGAAACCAAAACCATAGGATTCATATTGTGGGGAGATTAATACAATACCCTAATATTCTATCTATGACCTTAGGAAAGAGAATGTGATAAAATTATAACTTGGAATGGAGTCTTTAATGTTTCTACGGTTTTATAAAATGTATACTATTGATTTTGGGAATTGGTTTTATGTTTTTTTGCAAGACTGAATGATATAGGTGCTTCTAGGAACCTCCTAAAAGTGTCAAACTAGTTTCATTAGGAAAATAAAATCAAGATTTTCCTTTCACTAGTTATCAAAATCAATGTTCCTAAGTCTACTTGAGGTTAGTAAGAAGGTTTAGTAGAATTTTGGGTCTAAGATATACACGAAGATTCTTTTTCTTTTGAAGCATGTGAAACCTTCTTTTTTTATTTTTCATTTCTATGTCTTCATCTTCAAATGCTAAATTTATAAGGGGAATTAGGTAGCCTTAACACCTAAGTATAGGATTTTTAAAAAAATTTCCTAGGGACATATATGCACCTCAAGCAAATCTACATCCCTTGGATAACTAAATGAGGAAAGTTTAACTAGCATAAATACTTGACTAGCTGTGCCACTTGGTGCATTCCCTTACAATATTTGTTCCACCTTATAGACTATATGTCTAGTATTCTTGTTTTCTTGGATTTTTTATAGTATATTTTCATAGTTGGGTTGGGAATGGAAATTTTAAGGTCTATTTTTACTTTTTAACTTTCTAGAACATGAGATATTTTTGTATGATGAGTTTATCTCTTGTTTGAAAGTTGTGATTAGTTTGGTATACTAGTTTTCTAGTGAGATATAAATTGGAACTTAATCCCATGCTACTAATTAGAGTAGACATGCATTTACTTAGCCTTGTAATGTACTTATTTGTAATATCTATTATAGTGCATTTACCATAGTACAAATTCCTATTTTTTATTTTTACATGTCTATTATATCTAAGATGATAATAAGTACATGATAACAATTGGATCATGTGATGTACTACTCCAAAAGAAAGAAAATGTGAAGCAAAGGCCAACTCCATGCCATCCATAACAAACTCAATAAGATTTCATTCACTTGTATAGAGACAATTACATTGAATTTGGATATTTAGATAAAAGAAATATCTAGAAGTATAACAATATATATATATATCACTAACATTAAGCTATTAAAGACTAAAATTATAGGTTAGATGATTTCCTTGCTTGAGTTATGTATGAATTAAATAATAAATAAATTAGAAAAGATAATATTTCATTAATAGATGTTTTCTAAGTAAAATGAATGGATAAAAAAAAGTAAATTTAATTTATTATCACTCAAAAATTAATACTTAAATATTATTAACTAAGATTTATTTCTACTTGATTAGATTTGTGAAGTAAAAGTGAAATTATACTTGGATTAAAAGAAAGAGAATTTTACTAAGATGCTAAATTTTATTTTCATTCTAGAAAGGAAATTATACAAGTTTGAAGATTGAACTATCCTTTGCCTAATTGTACTATCTATTTAACTAAATTGGTCTTGAGATTGGCATTCCCTACCCTCAAGAACTAAGCTTATACCATAGAGTCATTAGAAAATAGATCAGATCACCAACATGTTGATTTAACAAATAACTTGGTGAACACATAAAAGACTACACACATGCATCATACTCAATCATGTAGAATTTTGGAACCTATAAATAAGTTTATTAGGCCTTAAAAACTAAACGTTATCATGACATCCAAAAATAACTCAATTCAATTAAGCTACATTAAGATAAAATAAGATAGCCAATAACTTTATCATGACATCCATGACATCAAGAATTTAGGAGCCATAGAGGATAGCCTAGATAATTTCATCGAATCACAATATCTTAGGATGACCTGAATATCAGGTAAGATCTGAACATCAAAATGTAGGAAAAAGAAACATGTGGGTTGCAATTAATTGATGACCTGTCTATTTCCATGATTAAGAAAAAAATAATGTATCACCAAATTGAATGAAATTATTTGAATTCAACATAAAATAAATTGTCATAGAAAATATATACATGTACAAAAATAGCTTAAAGTTCTTGGTACATATAATCTGGATCCTCTCTATCTTTTATCATCTCTAAAATCTTTTCATGATCTTCAATAGGCAACCTCCACCTTTGTTTGGCACGTCCTCTTTTTGATAAAGTTTCAAGATTTATTCGTGTTGCTATAACTAAGTGAATATTATGTAGAACCTTTTGACTTGGCATATAATCAATAAATATAATACCATTTGTATCTATCTTTGTTTGTTGATAGTATGTGCCTTCAACAACCACTGATTTAGTTGGATACTCTTATCCATCACCATCTGTCATTGATTTTGACAATTTACATTTTGGTTGCGTACATCTTAGTAGATAGTAATCTACACCTTCTGTATTGTCAGGATCTATAAGAACAACAGAAATATCTCTTGTACACACCATGTAGTAAACCATGCTCAACTCAAATAGAATATATTATAAATCAAATGTACAAGTTAAAATTCAATTTAATTTTTTTTTAAAATTACCTATAACAACTAAATCTGATACATGTTTGTAATCAGATGAATACAGAGGATTATAGACATCTACAATGTCATTATCTTCAAAAGGATTCGATGTGGCCACTAATTGTTTTATTTCCCATTCTAAAACATACCCATCTCTAATATTCTCACATTGTAAAGTATTTGCATTGTTCTCAATGCAATCAGCACAAAAACATGATTTTTCTCACTTGAATTACAGGAGGCCTGCTATGTCTTATTGTCATGATTAGATGCAAACTTCTAATACCATTAATTTTTTGACAATTAGAAAGAGTTGATCGATCAATATTTGTTTAAATTTCAATCATCCAATTAAAAAGTGTATAAAATTGAAAATTAAATTCATGTACACATTGAAATTTAAAACAAAATATTTATGTAACTTTAACTTCCCAAAAATAGTGTGTGTTGTATATTGAGTCACAGATGGCAAAATGACTTTTGCTCTATTCAACAATTTCATTTGCATTCTTTATGGCATTACCTGCAAGTTCATGTTGATGAAATATCAGGTTAAGCTCAGTTTTCTAGTTGAAAGGAAAAGATAATCCCAAAAAACATAATTAGATTTTTTTTTAAATCCAACAGGAGAAATATTGAAAATCTGCAACATTGGATATATATCAAAACCATTAAATTGCATAATGGCTTAAGCTTCCACTTCTCAACACATGCAATATATTAAGATCTACATTTTTTTCCTAATAGGTTTAAATTTATTTAAAATATATTTAAGAATTTAAATTTGTATTCCATATTGTATTACCTGCAAGTTCATGTTGTCGAAGTGCACACTTCACATATGCTCTAGCTCCATCACTCTCTCCTTTTCCATGTCCACTCTCATAGAAATTCCACAAAAATTGAATGTTTCGTTTAATATGTTGTTGTCTTAACTAATTAAAATCTTTTGCAAACTTAAATTGTCTTGTGAAGTTAAAAACAATTTTAAATTTAAAACCAAAATTTAAAAAAAAAAAAACTATATACATATAGGTACAACATATTTAAGTAACTGAACAATTCAAGTCTACAAGTTAATTACACAAATAAATATAATATAATTTTAAAAAATAATTAAATCAACACTTACCAGCACATCCATCAGGCCATATCCAATGTTGTGAAGAATCTATTTGACATCATCTTAGGTTTTCAAAAAATATTGTAAAACAATGGGCTACATAGCTTCTATCATGACCTGTATCCTCATTGATATAAAAGTGAACCTTTTGATGATAATTCGTTCATCTTTGCTACTTTGTACACCATCCACATGTTCTTCAGCATGCCTATAACAAACTTGTACAAATATTGCAACTTGCTCTGAATGATAATATTGACTTTGAATCTCACTTTGAGGACTAAATGTATAGTTCTTAGAGAAATCAACAATAGACATAATACAACCTGGTGGAAAACAATTCTTTGAGTCATGAAATTTATTAGCTTTCCATCTAGCACCATGACAATCTTCAATATGTGGATATATGATATTGCAAATTTTTTTCATAAACTCATTGGTTGACAATTCACTCTCTTTGAGAACAATTTTTTTGCTCTTAACTCTTGACTTTGTTGAGTACTTGTCATATTCAAATCTCTTCCACATAACTTGCTTTGAATGATAAATATTGTCAACCTGTACAAGATTCTTCAAATTTTTATAGTCATTACATATATTTTTTATACATTGCACTTTGAATTCATTTGAATCTTGTGATTTTTCACATAGAAGAGTTTTCACAAATTGTGTTGTACTTCCAGGGATGACTATATTTGGATTAATTACTACCGTAGATTTTTTTATATGATTGTAGGTGTAGATTAAATTCAACATGATTTCGACAACAACAAGTCTCACATACCTTATTTATATATACAAAACTTGGTCGTAGTCTCTCAAACATCCTTTGACAAATCTTCACATCTGAAAATTCTTGCTTGAATGATTCAAAAAGTTCACTTTGTGTTGTATCTATAAAATGTTTTGGATGTAAAATTTTTGTACCATCTTCACCTTTTATCTGTATAGTGTCCCTTCTATTGGAAGAAACACAAGAGTGGCTAGTCCAATATTCAATCACCTGTTCCTTTACATCTTTTGAGATTCTATCTTTTCGGGGAACCCTACAAATATTTACCCAATTATTCTCAACATTTCCATCCAATCTATTTCTCCTTACAATATATCTTTGAATGGTTCTCCTAGAAACATTGAGTAACTGGGAAATTGCTTGAACTTGTCTTCTATGTGATAATTTCTTACTAGAAATTACAGTCATTAATGCTCTACATGCAACACTTAAATCAATAGCTCGACTCTTGTTTTCAATAGAACTCAATGCTTCTTGTAGGTTTTCAACTATTGTTTGCTTTAATGAACCTGATGACTTTTTCTTATTATCAACCTCTAACAACTCCAAAACAGGAGTCATCTCTTTCTTCCTAAATAACTTTGCAAATAATTGTGCTCTTCCAATTATAGACTTATTTTCAAAAAATTCATCCCATATTTTTTTTAGAGTCTAATTTTACTGTACTTTCATGTACCATATCTTTAGATGAAATATTTTTGAAAAGAGAATCCTCATCCATCTCCATCAGATTTTCTATACCAAGGAAAAAATTTCTATCACCACCTTCAATTTGTTCTAGTACCTGTACTCCTTGGTCATCAACAATTTCCATGGGTTGTTCTTGAGTAGATGTTCCTTCATCGACATTTGTAGTATCTCTTCTTCGATCATACAACTTTTTTCTTGTCTTTTTATTGCCCATCACAAATTGATCAAATTTGAATTCACCTGCATGCAAAAATAACACATGTACAAAGACTTTAACCTCTATTTTTTGAAGATCTAGGTCTACATTCAATAAATCAATTATTTTAATCAATTATATGTTTTAAAGCATGGTACCCGAGAATACAACTCTGCCCCTATTGAAATTAGTGGTTCTTTTTCCTCTAAATTTCTATAATTTAATAATTGAAAAAAACCCAAAAAAGCTAAAAAAAGCCAAAAAAGACATTAAAAAAACACTTTCAGATCATTGTGTTTTTTAATATGACTTTGCCCTTGTTGAAATCAGGTGCTTTTTTCTCCAAATTTTTATAATTTATTAATTTAGAAAAGCTAAAAAAGTAAAAAAAAGGCATTAACCAAACACTTTCACATCATTGTGTTTTTCAATATGACTCTTCCTTTTGAAATCCTTTATTTATATAAATTTATTGTAATTCAATAATTAAAAATAAATAAAAAAAGCTACAAATTTAAAAATAAAAATAAAAAAATACAAAGGAGTAGATTCGACCGAATGGGATTCAGCTGAATACTATTAGATAGAATCCCATTCAATCGAATCTGTCTATGTGGCATCCTATTAGATAACCAAGTCACCATTTTCTCATACTTTCTCAAACTTCCAACTTTTGCTCAATATTTTTGCAATCAAAATTAATTTAAAAAAAAAAAACCCTTTTGTAGAGCTCGGAGTGCGGAATATATATATATATCTCTGTGTGTGTGTGTGTGTGTGTTTTTATATTTTGAGTAATTTTAGGATATAAATATTTGAAAATAATGCAAGTAGGTTGTTCAAGTTCAAAAAGAGGCTAATTTGAAACTAAAAAAAAAAGTAAAACATCATTTTAAAATTTGGCAAATATATGATGCCCTAGAGGAGACAATCCTCTTCAAAAGGGTATAATTTGTTTTTTGAAAATAAAAAAAAAAATTAAACAATAGTTGATGTCAACTGAAAACTATCAAAATCATGTAAGTTTGACTTTAAAACGTTATTACAAGAAAAATATAGATCAAAATTTTTTTTTCCATGCCCTAGATAATGAAGTCACCTATTTGGGGAAAAAAAAAGGGGAAAATGCAATTTTTTTCTATTTGTTTATTGACGTCAACTGAACGTCACTTTTTCTTCAAATTTTTAGCATTTCAAAATCTATTTTTAAATTGATAAAAAAAAATCAAAACAATTTTTAAAAAAATCTAAAAAATTAGATTGATAAACTTCAACAAGAGATCTACATTTTCTTAGTTTACATCATTTTGAAATTTAAAACATAAAGACCACTTTTATGTGGTCAAAGTTGAGATTTTTTTTTATGTTGACCAATTCTTTTATAAAGTGTGACATAGGTTTGTGCTTTTACCCTGAGATGAAAGAAAGTGAAGTTCATGATCATTGAGCTATGATTTTGAAATAAATGATTTCATAAATTATGCTTCCTATGACTCCTATGAATCTAATATTATCTCTAATGTACATGATGGGCAAGTAAATTCTGTATCAACAGTGTTATCAGAACTAAGCATGGGATTTGAAGTTTTCTTTGATTCTATAATATCTAATTGTGTTGATCTTTTTGATCCTTGTATGGGAGGGAATAATATTGATAACAAAACATCTAATATGGAAGTGAGTCATGATGCAAATAGGTCAGATAAAGATCTATTTTTTAATATAAGAGAGCTGGGTGATTCAAACATGATAAATTTGCAAGTTGATGAGGCACTTGATGATGGAGTTTCTAGTTCAAATTTCATGCAACATGATTTGTTTATCTTTCTAGTTTAGTTAAAGAGCCATCATTTGCTGAATGGTAACAAATGCAATGAAATAGGGTACCACACAGTGCATGGGTCTAACTTGTTTGATGGTTGTGATTTCTCTTTGTCATAGGATAATACAAATTTTTAGAATATACCTAATTTTTAGATGCAAAATGAGGGAGAATGCATTGGCATGAAGGATATCAACATCCTCCGCCAAGTAAATTTCAATGATATCTTTAGAGTGGCTTCAGTTTAGAGTGATGAAAATAAGTTGTATGATAGAGTTAAATGAACACCTTTTTATTTTTTGCTAGCCTTTTACCATCAACTATGGTGTGATTTTTCAAATCATATACCTTTGGTATTCATTTGTCAACAAATCTTATATTTGTTCACTACTAAGTGAACATGCCTCTTCATTTACTTCATTGCTAACATATTTTTTACTTTTTCATCATGACAACAACACTTAGAAAAAAAAAAGAAAGATGTGTTCCTTTCATCAACATAATTATTCTCTTCACAAGCAACATCCTAATCATCTAAAAGTGCTTCATCCTCATTATAGAATGGGTTTGAATACACATAAAAATCATGTTTTGACACACCATGGTAAATTATCATTTGATTTTCTTCTATCATTTCATTATACAATGGATTTGAAAAACTTTGGAAACCATTCTCGTATGTACATAACTCTTCTTCACCAATTGTATATATTAATGGATGTGCTATTTGTTCACTATCAGATGGACTTTCTCCTTCATTTACCTCATTGCTAATGGACTCCTCATGAAATATGTCTTCATAACATCCTCAATATTACAATCCTCCTCGAGTTGGCCTTCCATGCTTTCATCTTCATTAGAATTTGAAATATCCTTATTGAAAACTTCACTAAAGTTGCAAGTTTCATCTGTACATGGCTCTTCTACAAGTGGCATTTGTCCTTGATAAAGTTGATATTTCTGATACTAATATCCCTATAGCTAATCTTGAGGTCTATGTTGTTAAGGTTGCTGATAAACACCTTGTTGCATATTTTGGTAAGCATCTCCAGGGTAATACATATTATCTTGTATGTTTTGCAATGGAGCATGATATTGATAATTGTATTGCCCCATATGCTGATCATATCCTTGATTTTGAATTTTTACTCCTCCTTGACTAGGAGGAAAAGGATAAGAACCTGTAATAGGATGATTACAATTACATTAATATTGTGGTATATTTGAAATAACCTTGGCCCTCAATTGAAGTAGCTCTTGCTCCAATTCTTGATGTTGTCTTATCAATTTTTACCTCTTAATTTGTGCTTGTAATTGTTCCACTTCTATTCAAGGTGTTTGTTCCCCAGGCCTATGTTGTGAATACTGCTAGGCTATTTTCTTATCAGGTTCTTTTTTACACAATCACCACCTCTTTTAGAGAGGAATGCATTTCATTTTTTGGGTCTTCTCTAGCAGAGTCATTCACATATCAATTCACTGCAACTGGATTTCAAATTTACACCTATTGATTCTTGACTCTTCCAAATGATAATCACCTATTTCCCCAGTAGAGTCACCATTTTGTTGGTCCTCAAATCTACAAATTGACAAACCCTAAAAGTATGCTAGGCTTTATGATCAAGTTCAACACCTAATTTGGCCAACTGACGTAATCAACCAAGATGGTTGGAATTCCCTACACTTTAGGCTCTTCTTTGCCTAGGTGAGTATTACCTTATGTGCACCATTGAATGATAACTCCTCAAAATTGACTAGTGAATATTGAGAAGTTTATGGAATTTATAGAATTTTGTCAATTAAATAATCCAATTCAACCCAATTCAAACTGGCATGAAAATTGAAAATGGGTCTATTTCACCTATATTAATCACTACTAGTCCTACAATGAAAAATCAAAATTGGATCTTAGATTATTTTATAATGAATAATTTTAGAATTTGAATGATCGGTGCCTTTTCCTCAACTGGGCAATGGAGTCCAAATACAAATAGATATATGCCTTCCCTCTAGCTACAATTTAGATTGTTTATCACTTATATGTCTATAGTTTGCATAGACGTGCAAAAATACCAAATATCACATTCTTCTTTATTTATCCAATTAAATTCTCCAGGCCACTGTGACTTATTCAATGGAATTTAGTTCTTGCTTAAAGAAACCCATTAAACAAAACACACAAAACATGAAAATATATTGACAAATCAAACATATGATTGATATAGTGATTTGAGTGACAAGGAAAACTAAATTGGAGACAACAAGATAAAATTTTACCAATAAATTTAACAAACAATTGACAACATAATTTAGGCAGCAGATTAATGTAGTCATTCCATTACTATGCTTCAAAAAATGGCCCTTTACAATAACTTACTTTTCCAAAATCAAATTTTGAGAGAGCCTTTCCCCATGGTCTTGGTTTCCTTCTTATAGACAAAATGAAGGAAGTGACAAGATTCAAACCATTTACATTCCAAGGTGACTTTTCAACTACACACCTTTTCACATAATTTTTCATTACATTATTTCTTGTTTATTTGTCCTTGCAAATAAAAATATTTAACTTCATCTTCCTTTGTCCTTTGCATCCCATGAAAAATAATTTTTCCAATAATCTCACACTTTTAATTTCTATATTTTCATTGAATACAATAAATTTATATTTTAGGTAAAAATAATTACCTACCCCAAGACCTTTATATTTATTTTAACTTCCTTGGTGAAAAAAATTATTTTCCCTCGAAATAAAATCATGTTCAATGTTGTGAGTAATCAATTCTCCCTTGCAATAAATATTTACCCCCCACCTTATTATTTATTCCATCGCATTCCTACAAATCACTTTGACATTAGCTGTAGGGATGCGGGTTATTTAATTTACTACTACTATCCCATATTTTTACTATTTACTTTTTGCGGGGATGTGTGAAAGTTTTGATTTCACCCGCTCTCCCATACTTGACTCAATAACTGATGTGGTAATGCAGTGATGTATTGGTGTTTTTGAAGGATGCATTGATGTCTCACTTCCATATCTAGGATGTATCATGCCATTCTAGGTTGCTCCACCATCACCTTAGATTTGCACCTTACAAAATTTGTCAATAGATGTTCTAGTTTGAGCAACTTCAACATTGCTCCTAGGTTTTGCACTTGATTCATATCCTTCTAAGAAAATTGATGAAATACAAGCATCTTTCCATCTAAATGCCTCCCTAAGGAAAATCACAATAGCTATCTTGCAAGCAAGCTTTTGACTTCATCTACAACAAATGAAACTGCAACAAATACAATAATCCCAAACTATATTTTTCTAATTGAAGGAACTTCATATTCTCCTTTTGTAATTGCTTAGAGATCCTTCAAAACATGTTTCAATGGAAGATGAATTAGATTAAAGAAATCTACATTTCTAAATAAAGCTTAGTTGCATCATTTCTTCAATATAGACCAATGCTTTGCATACAAACCTTTACTTGACTCTTGCCTTCCATGCCTCTTAGTATGAAGATTGCACAAATTCAATAATTAGTATCAGAGCCAACTTACTCAGAAAAAGTATAACTACTTGAGGAAGGTCTTGGATGGCTTGAAATGATTCTCTCAAGGTACCTATGTTTTATGGGAAAAATTATTCCTTTTGGAAGCTAAGGATGGAAAACTATCTGACCTCTCTAGGGTATGACATCTAGCAATTAGTCAAGAAAGGATACATTTCTCCTAGTAGTAAAC
This sequence comes from Cunninghamia lanceolata, assembly GCA_027924645.1. NCBI lineage: Eukaryota > Viridiplantae > Streptophyta > Pinopsida > Cupressales > Cupressaceae > Cunninghamia > Cunninghamia lanceolata. The sequence continues at coordinate 10,199,042 of BSBN01000388.1, read as the reverse complement.
CTAAGGATGTAGATGAAATTAAGTTGTATGCAAACAATGCCATGTCAAAGATTGCTATCATGAGTGAACTAGCTAATTCAGAACTTGTGAAGATAATGAGTTGTATACCTACTCCAGAGGTCTAGAACAAACTTGAAAGCATATATGAATGAGATAGTAAAGTGAAGCAATCCAAGATGTAAATTTTAAAGAGCAAATTTGAAACTTTTAGGATGATAGAAGATGAAGACATTGTTGGTTAAATGCTTTGAGTAGATGAAATAGTCAATGGCATTAGAGGTCTTGGTGGAGAAGTGAAATAAGATGAAATTGTGCAAAAGGTTTTGAGATCTCTTCCTAAATCTTCTAGTCATAAGGTGTTATCCTTTGAGGAATCGTGGGATTTGAATAAATATACAATAGATCAATTTTTTGACTCTCTCAAATATTTTGAAATGAGAGAACTTGTCAAAGGTGCTCCAAAGGAGGAAGCAACATTCAAAGAAAGTAGGAAGACTGAAGATGAAGCAGTTGATCAAGCTAATAACCTTGATGAGGAAAAAGCAAACTTTGTCAGGACTTTGAAGAAAGGAACATGCACATATAGAGGTAAGTTACCTTTTAAATGTTTCAATTGTGGAAAAGTTGGTCATTTTGTCTCTAAATGTCCTTTTAAAGAATCAAGGAGTATTAACAAGAGATGCAAGTTCAGAAGAATCTTGTAGTCCATAGAGAGTAGGTGTTCTTCATAAAATGAGGATCATGATGATTCAAATGATGAAACACTTTTCATGGCCTTGAATTTTGGTGAAAAAAGGATGATGTTGGAAAATGTGAGAAGACTAATGCCTTGTAAATAGACCAAAAAAATTATCATTTAATGCTTGTATGAACTTCCTGTTATGCAAGAGAAGCCACAGCTTATGTAATTGACAGTGGTTTCTCAAATCGTATGACTAGGGACAAGGAGAAGTTTATTAGCCTTGAGAAGTGGAATGGTGGAGTTGTCAAGTTTGGTGCTGATGAGCCAACAAAAATATGTGGAAAGGGTGCAATAACTATTGATGGGAATAACATGACTAAGGATGTCCTCTATGTCAAAGGACTAAAGCATAATCTTCTCAGTGTAAGTTAGATTGGAAGTAAAGGATACAATGCTACCTTTCATGCCAAAGGTTGTGAAATCATGAAGGTAGGGTCCAAAAAACTAGTTGCAAAAGGCATCAAGTCATTGGTGACATCTATCATTTGAAGGCGGTAAATGGAAGAACATGCTTATTGGCTCAATCTAGCGAGTGATGGCTATAGCACAAGTAAATGTGACACACCAACTTTGATAATATGGTAAAGATCAACTCTATTCATGTGATGAGAGATATGCCCAAGATAACCAAGCCTACAATAATAGTATGCAAAGAGTGTCAAATGGGAAAGAAAACAAAGACAAGTTTCAAAAGTAAGGAGTATTCTTCTTCAATACCATTGGAACTAATCCATACTAACCTTTGTGGTCCTACAAGAGTAAAGAGTCAACAAGTTGAAAGGTACTTTATGTTGCTTATTGGTGATTATTATAGAATGACTTGGGTTAAGAATGAAAGGGGTACTAAGATCAAATGTTTAACATCTAATAGAGGAGGTGAGTTTACTTCAAATGAATTTGAAAAGTTTTGTGGAGATCATGGTATTAGGAGACATCTGATAGCTCCTATGACCCCTCAACAAAATGGGGTAGTTGAAAGAAAGAATAGAATTGTATAAGAGATGTCTAGGGTAATGTTGGAAGATGCAGATATCCTTGATATGTAATAGAAGGAAGACATTCACACTACTGACTATCTAATTAATAGAGTGCACCTAAGGGTCAATAGCACTAAGACCCCTTATGAGCTATGGTATGGAAGACCTCCCACTGTTATGTACTTTAGGATCTTTGGTAGCAAGTTCTATATTAGAAGAGATGAAGAAGACCAAGGAAAGTTTGATTCAAGAAGTGATGAAAAGATCTTTCTTGGTTACTCAACCAGAAGCAAGGCCTATAGATGCTACAACAAGAGATTGGGAAAGATTATTGAAAGCACAAATGTCAAAGTAGATGAAGACCCAAAGCAGATCTCACAAAAATTAGAGGTATCTAAATCTGATATCTTTCCATGCACTAAAGATGAAGAAGAAAAAGAGAAAGAAGAAAAGGAATAAGAACCAAAATAAATGCCTAAGATTCCAACAATGTATGTTTAGAAGAACCACTTAGCAGATCAGATCATTGAAGATAAAAATAAAGGTGTACACACAAGGAGAAGGTTTCTTAAGACACAAGAGAAAGTAAACGTGTGTTTGTTATCAAAAGTAAAGCCCAAAACATTTGCCGATGCTAGCAAATATGATGGATGGATAAAGGTGATGGAAAAAGAATTGGATCAATTTAAGAAGAATCATACATGGGAATTGGTTCCTAGACTAGCTAATAAGAATGTTACAGGAACAAAGTGGGTGTTTTGGAACAAGATAAATGAAGATGGTGAAGTTGTAAGGAACAATCCAAGATTATGTTGGAAAGAGACACTGTGTGGCTTCATGAGTGTTGCCATTTATGGCAAGAAAGTCTATCCCACACATTTGCGGCACATAGTATGCCTATACCAGAAGTCAGATTGAAGATTGTTTTGGTCTGGTGAACAAGAACAGAGCATGCAGTAAGGTCTGACATTCAGGTCTGGATCTCTTAGATGGTGTAACTTAGCAAGTTACAGACTTGGACAAGTCAAAAGGAGTATCATGACCACTATATTCCAAAGATTAAGCCTCTAGAGATAAAACATGGTAAAGATATGAGCATCTGAGTGTTGGGTTCCAGACAGGCAGAGCAGACTGAGGAAGAACTGACCAGTAGAGTATCAGACTTCAATCTAGATGAGTAATTGATGTTGATCAAGCTATTTGAGGTATCATACAATATTGGCTGACATGATTGATGACTTCAATGTCTATGATTTTGATACGCATCACATATCAAGCATGGATTCAGCCGACAGATTAGTAATTTGTAAATATCTTGAGTATTCCAGTTGCCGACTAGAAAGTTGTTGAAATTCTTGGTGTAGATATATATACTAGATGGATTCCAGTATGAAGAAGTGTCTGTGTACATATATGATAATATAAATTACAAAGAAAGGCAGAGATAAGTGTGGAAGCAACAATACAACTCTGGTATGTGACATAGCAGCAACACTAGAGCATAGGAAGAATGAAGTACATCAGATTAGTATTTTGTGCCTAAACAGAACTGAACTCTAGCATTTGTATATGCCTCTCATCAGTTCAAACACCTAGTTACCTTCTGTAAGTTTTGTAGACAGTGAGTCTCTTGTAGGCAGTGTGCCTCTTGTAAGTAGTGTGCTCAGGTAGTGAGCCCTAATTGGCAAGTGCCAGTTTGTACTTCTTATTGTTTTAATAGACAATACAATCTTGGGTTAGTCACCCCGTGGTTTTTCCCTTAATAGGGTTTTCCACATAAAAATCCTTGTGTTATGTGTGATGATTTTATTTATGTTCTTATGATCATGTATGCTTATATGTTTTGATGCTACACTAATTATTAAAGGAGAAAAGAAAGTTAAGATATTTGAGATAACTAATTCACCCCCCCTCTCAGTTATCTGCCTTGTTTCCAACAATTAGTATCAGAGATAAGTTCCTCTAAATAAAGCCTAACAGCTTGAGGAAGATCTGGGAATCTCAATCAATATTTATGGTATGAAGGAAGAACATTAGTCTGCCCTAGATGATCTTGAACAGTCCCACTCTAAAGTCAATAACTTGAGCGAAAGACTCAAACAAGCTGATGATTTCATAAATGAGTTACAAGTAAAAAATTAAGTATCTCTGGGTAAGTGTAAGAAGATGGGGGGCCAAAAAGGGGTCTTAAGTGGCCACTTTTTTCTGAAATCAGGAAATACTAGCCTTGGATGAGAAATTGAGCATAGTTACACTCAAAATTTGGAGATGCAACCAAAACCATATTCGTAGTGCTTCACGTCTACTTTCTAAACTACTATTTTTTTTTTGAAAATGGCATAGATTAAGGGGTTCAAAAGAGGGAGCCACAGAAATTGGTGTTGTTTCTGTCAAAAAAACATAACATAGTATGTTTTGTGGCTCCATCAAAAGGTCAACTTTTTTTTTGTATTTTTAAAATTGCTTTAGTGAGAAATTAGTTAATAGCATGTAGTTTATGCCCAATTTTTTTGATAATTTTTTGATGAATATTTGATTTTTTACTAATTTTCAAAGTGGACACATCCTAAAAATAGAATTTTGGCCATGCTACCCCTATAAATTTTGAAAATTAATTGAAAATCACTTTTTTCTTTTTTTAATATTTGTAGAATGGAGTCTAGTTTCTAAATATGTAATTTTTTTGAAATTTCAATGAATAGTTAATTTACAATGAAAAAAAGACCAAACAATAGTTTTTGCCCAAAAACGGACACACAAACAAAAGAAATTAAAGATGAAAGGCTTAACATTGTTAAAATGTGAAAAAAATCACATCGTCAAATAGCTAATGGAAAGCCTAACATTACCTAGGTGTTTGATTTTTTTGACCTTGAAACACATGCAAATTTGAGGGTTAGCACAAACGAAATTACGTGAAATCTTGAAGAATATGGAAAAACATGTCTGTGATTGTTCAAAAGTCACTCCAAGCCTTTGGGTTGGAAATCCAAAGCAAATACCATGCCCAAGGCTTGGGATTCCCACAGCAAGACATAACACAAGCGCATTATAACATGCTCACATTATGTTTTGCTTTGCATTTTTCCTTTTCTGTAAGTCTGTTGTTTGTCATGTTTGACATAACACAAGCATGTTATAACATGCTCACGTTATGTTCCGCTTAATTTTTTTGGGGTTCAAGTCTATTAATCATGTATGTATGTATGCCTATATGTATGTATGTATGTATGTATGTATCTATGTATGCCTATATGTATGTATGTATCTATGTATGTATCTATGTATCAATGTATCTATGTATGCCTATATGTATGTATGTATCTATGTATGCCTATATTTATGTATGTATAGTGTCAAGGGAAGAGGAGAGTAGAGATGCAAGTGAGCTAGATAGGAGAGGAGAGGGGTAGATAAGGATTGAGTGATTAAGGTTTAAGGTTGAGGGTTGAGCATTTAGGGATAGGATTTATAGTTTAGTAATAAGCGATTAGAGTTTAGGATTGAAAGTTTAGGGTTGAGGGAATAGGGTTTAAGGTATAGTTTAGTAGTTCTTGTGGATAGATCTAGTAAACAATGGGAGATTATTTGCCTGTTGCATAACAATATACCTTCCCTAAGTGTGGGGTGGACAGCAAGAAACATAGATGTACCCCAATGCAAATATTTTCTCATAATCATCATCCTTTTGATTTCAACTGTTAATTACTCACTGTGGATGTACCATACACAAATCTTTTCTTGTAGGGTTTAAGGTATAGTGTCGAGGTTTGAGGGTTTATTGATAGTGTTTAGGGTTGAGGGTTGAGGGATTAGGTTTTAGGGTTGATGGATTAGGGTTTAAGGTATAGTGTTGAGGGTTGAGGGTTTAGGGATAGGGTTTAGGGTTGACGGATTAGGGTTTAGGGTTGACAGATTAGCATTTAATGTCGATGTTAGGGTTAGAGTGTCGAGGGTAGAGGGATTAGGTATAGGCTTTAGGGTTGAAGGTTTAAGGATTGAGGGTTCAGGATTTAGGGATGAGGGTTTAAGGCTTAAGATATAGTGTCAAGTGCTTAGGGTGTAGGGATAGGGTTTAAGTTTTAAGGGTTAGGGGTTGAGGGATAGGGATTAGGGTTTAAGGTATAGTGTTGAGGGTTGATGGTTTAGGGATAGGGTTTAGGTTTGAGGGATTAGCGTTTAGGGTTGATAAATTAGGGTTTAATGTTGAGGGTTGAGGGTTGAGGTTGAGGAATAGGGTTAATGGTCAAGGGATTAGGGTTAAATAAGAGTGTTGAGGGTAGAGGGATTAGGGATAGGGTTTAGGGTTGAAGGTTTAATGATTTAGCGTTGAGGGTTTAGGGATGAGGGTTAAGGAATTAGGGTTTAAGATATAGTGTCAAGTGTCGGGCATGTAGGGATAGGTTTTAGGGTTCAAGTTTTAAGGGTTCAGGGTCAAGGGATCAGAGTTAAGGGTTGAGGGATTAGGGTTTGAAGTTGAGGGTTGAGTACATTGAGGTTTGAGGGTTAAGGGTTTTGGGATAGGGTTGAGGGTCTAGGGATTAGGGTTAAGGGATAGGGTTGGAGAGTTTAGGGATAAGGGATTAGGGTTTAAGGTATAGTATCGAGCTCGTTGAGGGTCTAGGAATAGGGATAGCGTTTAGGGTTTAGGAATAGGGATAGCATTTAGGGTTTAGGGATGAGGGATTAGAGTTGAGGGATGATGGATTAGGGTTGAGGGTTGAGGGATTAGGGTTTAAGATATAGTGTTGAGGGTTTAGGGTTGAGGTATTAGAGTGAAGGGTTGAGGGATTAGGATTTGACGTTGAGGGTTGAAGGTTTAGGGTTTAGGGTTTAGGGATAGGGTTGAGGGTCGAGGGATCAAAGTAAAGGGTTGAGGGATTAGGATTTGACATTAAGGGTTGAAGGTTGAGGTTTGAGGGTCAAGGGTTTAGGGATAGGGTTGAGGGTCAATGGATTAGGGTTAAAGTAGAGTGTGGAGGGTATAAGGATTAGCGATAGGGTTGGAGGGTTTATGGATAAGGGATTACAGTTTAAGGTATAGTATTGAGTCTGTTGAAGGTTTAGGAATAGGGATAGCATTTAGGGTTTAGGGATGAGGGATTAGAGTTGAGGGATGACGGATTGGGGTTAAGGGTTGAGGGATTAGGGTTTAGGGATAAGGTTTACGGTTAAGGGTTTAGGGATTAGGGTTTAAGGTATAGTGTTGATGGTTTAGGGATAGGGTTTAGGGTTGAGGGATTAGAGTAAAGGGTTAAGGGATTAGGATTTGACGTTGAGAGTTGAGGGTTGAGAGTCAAGGGATCATAGTTAAGGGTTGAGGGATTAGGGTTTGACGTTGAGGGTTGAGGGTCGAGGGATTAGGGTTAAAGTAGAGTGTGGAGGGTATAAGGATTAGGGATAGGGTTGGAGGGTTTAGGGAGAAGGGATTAGGGTTTAAGGTATAGTATCAAGTCGGTTGAGGGTTTAGGAATAGGGATAGCATTTAGGGTTTATGGATGACGATTAGAGTTGAGGGATGACGGATTAGGGTTGAGGTTTGAGGGATTAGGGTTTAGGGATAAGGTTTAGGATTGAGGGTTGAGGGATTAGGGTCTAAGGTATAGTGTTGAGGGTTTAGGGATAGGGTTTAGGGTTGAGGGATTAGAGTGAATGGCTAAGGGATTAGGATTTTTAGTTGAGCGTTGAGGGTTTACAAATAGGGTTGAGAATTGAGGGATCAGAGTTAAGGGTTGAGGGATTAGGGATTGACATTGAGGGTTGAGGGTTAAGGTTCGATGGTCAAGGGTTTAGGGATAGGGTTGAGGGTCAAGGGATTAGGGTTAAAGTAGAGTGTGGAGGGTATAAGGATTAGGGATAGGGTTAGATGGTTTAGGGATAAGGGATTAGGGTTAAAGGTATAGTATCAAGTCTGTTGAAGGTTTAGGAATAGGGATAGCATTTAGGGTTTAGGGATGAGGGATTAGATTTGAGGGATGATGGATTAGGGTTGAAGGTTGAGGGATTAGGGTTTACGGATAAGGTTTAGGGTTGAGGGTTGAAGGATTAGGGTTTAAGGTATAGTGTTGAGGGTTTAGAGATAGGGTTTAGGGTTGAGGGATTAGAGTGAAGGGTTGAGGGATTTGGATTTGACATTGAGGGTTGAGGGTCGAGTGATCAGAGTTAAGGGTTGATGGATTAGGGTTTGACATTGAGGGTTGAGGGTTAAGGTTCGAGGGTCAAGGGTTTAGGGATAGGGTTGAGGGTTGAGGGATTAGGGTTAAAGTAGAGTGTGGAGGGTATAAGTATTAGGGATAGGGTTGGAGGATTTAGGGATAAAGGATTAGGGTTTAAGGTATAGTATCAAGTCTATTTAAGGTTTAGGAATATGGATAGCATTTAGGGTTTAGGGATGAGGAATTAGAGTTGAGGGATGACATATTAAGGTTGATGGTTGAGGGATTAGGGTTTAGGGATAAGGTTTAGGGTTGAGGGTTAAGGGATTAGGGTTTAAGGTATAGTGTTGAGGGTTTAGGGATAGGGTTTAGGGTTGAGGGATTAGAGTGAAGGGTTGAGGGATTAGGATTTGACGTTGAGGGTTGAGGCTTTAGGGTTTAGGGTTTAGGGATAGGGTTGAGGGTCGAGGGATTAGAGTCAAGGGTTAAGGGATTAGGGTTTGATGTTGAGGGTTGAGGTTCGAGGGTCAAGGTTTTAGGGATAGGGTTGAGGGTCGAGGGATTAGGGTTAAAGTAGAGTGTAGAGGGTATAAAGATTAGGGATAGGGTCCTAGGGTTTAGGGATAAGGGATTAGGGTTTAAGGTATAGTATCAATTCTGTTGAAGGTTTAGGAATAGGGATAGCATTTAGGGTTTAGGGATGAGGGATTAGAGTTGAGGGATGCCGGATTAGGGTTGAGGGTTGAGGGATTAGGGTTTAGGGATAAGGTTTAGGGTTGAGTGTTGAGGGATTATGGTTTAAAGTCTAGTGTTGAGGGTTTAGGGATAGGGTTTAGTGTTAAGGGATTAGAGTGAAGGGTCGAGGGATTAGGATTTGACATTGAGGGTTGTGGGTTGAGGGTTTATGGTTTAGGGTTTAGGAATAGGGTTGAGGGTCAAGGGATCATAGTTAAGGGTTGAGGGTATAGGGTTTTATGTTGAGGGTTGAGGGTCGAGGGATTAGGGTTAAAGTAGAATGTGGAGGGTATTAGGATTAGGGATATGGTTGGAGGGTTTAGGGATAAGGGTTTAGGGTTTAAGGTATAGTATTAAGTCAGTTGAGGGTTTAGGAATACAGATAGCATTTTGGGTTTAGGGGTGAGGGATTAGAGTTGAGGGATGATGAATTAGGGTTGAGGGTTGATGGATTAGGGTTTAGGGATAAGGTTTAAGGTTGAGGATTGAGGGATTAGGGTTTAAGCTATAGTGTTGAGGGTTTAGAGATAGGGTTTAGGGTTGAGGGATTAGAGTGAAGCATTGAGGGATTAAGATTTGACGATGAAGGTTGAGGGTTTAGGGTTTAGGGTTTAGGGATAGGGTTGAGGGTTAAGGGATCAGAGTTAAGGGTTAAGGGATTAGGGTTTGACATTGAGGGTTCAGGGTTGAGGTTTGAGGGTCAAGGGTTTAGGGATAGGGTTGATAGTCGAGGGATTAAGGTTAAAGTAGAGTGTGGGGGGTATAAGGATTAGGGATAGGGTTGGAGGGTTTAGGGATAAGGGATTAGGGTTTAAGGTATAGTATTGAGTCTGTTGAAGGTTTAGGAATAGGGATAGCATTTAGGGTTTAGGGATGAGGGATTAGAGTTGAGGGATGATGAATTAGGGTTGAGGGTTGAGGGATTAGGGTTTAGGGACAAGGATTAGGGTTGAGGGTGGAGGGATTAGGGGTTAAGGTATAGTGTTGATGGTTTCTAGATAGGGTTTAGGGTCGAGGGATTAGAGTGAAGGGTTGAGGGATTAGGATTTGACATTGAGGGTTGAGGCTTCAGGGTTTAGGGTTTAGGGATAGTGTTGAGGGTCGAGGGATTAGAGTTAAGGGTTGATGGATTAGGGTTTGACATTGAGTGTTGAGGGTTAAGGTTCGAGGGTCAAGGGTTTAGGGATAGGGTTTAGGGTCGAGGGATTAGGGTTAAAGTAGAGTGTGGAGGGTATAAGGATTAGGGACAGGATCTGAGGGTTTAGGGATAAGGGATTAGGGTTTAAGGTATAGTATCGAGTCGATTGAAGATTTAGGAATAGGGATAGCATTTAGAGTTTAGGGATGAGGGATTAGAGTTGAGGGATGATGGATTAGGGTTGAGGGTTGATGGATTAGGGTTTATGGATAAGGTTTAGGGTTGGGGGTTGAGGGATTAGGGTTTAAGGTATAGTGTTGAGGGTTTCTATCGTCAAATGTAGATTTATGGGTTTGATTATATTGATTGCCTCTCCAATTTTGGGGTGTGGATGTTTTGGAATCAATTAGGAATTATTCAAAAGACTTTGTGGAAGTGGATTGGCAATCGCTTGACAGAACCCCTACTATTTATGCTTGGATAAGGATTTGTCACAAACTATAACTTCTGCTTTCAAAGAAGATCTATCTTTCTTCCTCTATGGGTATTTTCTATCAAGAACTTGTTTTTGAGGGCTTGCCCCCTCATTGTTATGCCTATCATATGGTGGAGCATATGGCAAGCTCTTGCAGGAAACATGAAAAGTTCTCCCTCAAAAACCTTGTCGTCATTCAAGTCTGAAGGGGAAGGTTTGGAAAGAGAAATGCACAAGATGTGATCAATCTATAGTAGGACAAAATGTGAGTGCATAACGCGCTAATGTTTTGTCTTGTTATAGAAATGGTAAAAAAGTGTTGACCCCCATGATCTAGGCTCACATGCTCTATTTTCATACTAATTTTGTGCATGCTCTGACAAAAAAGAAGTGCTTTCATGTTGTTCAGAAGTTCACATGCACATTTGACACATTTTACCACCTTTACATGATCTTTCCACCACCTTTTCTTCTTTGCCAACTTGAGAAGGAGGAAATAACATAGTTTTCAAACCAAGTTTGATATATATCTATTCAAGTTTCATTTTTTGTAGGGTTGCAATGTTAATTGTGATTCAATTTTAGGAATTTAACATTATAGATTGGTTAATAGTATTGTTGTTAGTAATTATATTTGAGTGTTGTTCAATTTAACATTGAAAAGGAAGCAAGTGGTGAAAAACTCAAATTGTTGAGGAATTTGATGCAAGAAGAAAAAAACACTACATAATTGGCTACTCTCTCCATTCGAATCTTCATTTTTTAGGTATGTCAAGTATTTACATGCATGTTCTTTACATTTTCCTTAATTCAAATTGAATTATTTTATCATGCTTTATCATACATGTTTAAAATAAACACATTCCCAATCAAGAAAGCAGCCTATAATCTCACATGATTCCATGTATATTTTCTACACTTGGGCTCTTTAATAATTATGTATAATAAACAGACCTTAACATACCATGATGTCAAACTATACAAGAATAAATCCTTGCAACATAATAAAAATACAATCCCACTATTATCTTGTATTCATTTTTTAGGAAGTAATATTGGTCTCTTTGTCATGCTACAGACAAATTCTCTGTCATGCTGAGGAAATGATAAAGAATTAAACCAACACAGGAAGAAATAGAAGCTAAGAATGCAAAGAAAGTAGTGGCTATGAGGGAACTTTGTGAGAAGAGGAAATTAGACACGATAAATGAAGACATACCAATTGAAGAGGAACCACAACCATCACAAAGAGATATGGTATTGGTGGCACAAAGAGAACGACTGTAAACACTTCGTGCTATGAGAGATTTGAATACCATAGTTGGAGACATTTCCTCTACCGCAAGTCAACATGTAGGGACACCATCTACCACATCTCAAGTTGAGAGTACATCATCACTCACATGTGATGAAGGAGGTACGCCATCGTTCCCACATCAATCTCAAGGTATGTCATCTATTCTATTTTCGATCGAAGGTATGCCATCTAGCCCATCTTATTTAAATATTGATGAAATTCCTAATGTTGAGATGAATTTACCTAACTTAACACCACCTAGAATTTTGCATAGAAAGCCAAAGTATTTGATTGAAATTGATGAGAATATTTTGTAGCCAATGGAAGGTAAGATTCCAAAACATACTTGTAGAAGATATGCTCATAAGATTTGGAGATTGTTCTTTGAAAAGTTAAATGAGACTGCAAGATGCCAAATATTCATTAAAATGATGCGAAGTATAAAGTATAGGCCCATCATGAACATTCTTGGGTTGAGAACATCAGAGGCTTCAAGTGAAAAATCTATTGTCAAGAATCTAATGAGTGCGTATGAGAGTGTGGGTAACACCTCACGCACAAAAGATAGTAATGTAACATGGTGTGTGATTACATCAACTTTAGTATGTAGTCAAATGAGGAAAGCTCATCTCATTAGAAAGACGAGTCAAGAATTGAGAATTAATAGGAAAACTTTATCAAGAGCCATTGGAAGACGCCAAAGAATTGAGGACACTAATGCCAATGAATTATGGGTGTTCTCGAGGAGACTACCATGAAAAGATAAACCAATTGTTGAAGCATTGAGATCACTAATTGAAGACTTTTGGAAGAATTACACAAGGGTATCTCTGAATCAAAGGGATGTGGTAAGAAGGAGAATCGGTAGTCAGAACTGTGAGCCACATCCAAAGCATTTTTTGGATGAGACTCAAACACAGTTTTATGGTAAATTTCTATAGAAGTATCCTCAAATTAAAATTTGTCAAAGATATTTTGAAATGCTAAAACCTTTCTATGTCAAGATAAATCACACATGCACTACTTGTTATTGTAGATTACATATTGAATTTTCTAACCATTTTGATGGTTATAGATCTATATGTTTAGATATGCATACTAACAATGTTTTGCAGGATTGTGCCATATGTGCCCCACCAACATCTTCAAGAGACTTCATATGAAGAATTTTATGTGAAAGAGAGGAAGGTCAAATATTCTACAAGAAATTATGCTTGGATGGCACATGTCATCGTTGCAGTGGCTTGCAACATTTGCCAATATGTGAACATATGGAAATAACACATGTGGTTGGAAATGAACTAGTAGAGTTTGGCAAGTATAAAACAATGGCATACAATACAAAAGATGGTAAAGAAGCAAAGAGGTGTGAATTGGTTATTTAAAAGATTCCAGTGTATCAGTTTATGCCCATATTTCGTGACAACATGTGTATGAGTATGCAAAACATGTCCATAGAGCTCAATGGTTGGACTTGCAATTCAAGTTATGCAAGGACACATTTCCAGTTGGTAGCATTGTTTCAGTCATTGACTTTGTAGAGAACTACAATCTATAGCCACAGCCTGAGGTGCAATCACAATATTACAACTCCACACATGTTTCTATATTTGTGCACATCGCATTCATTTACGCGAATGATAGTACAAAGGATGATAGAAATATCATAAGGGAGTATAATTTCTATATTAGTGATGATCGTACGCATTCTACGGAGTTTGTGCAAGGTTGATTTTAGGTGTTCTACAATGATTTGGCTAGAAGGGGCATATCATTCAGTCAGCATATCATATGGTTGGATAACTGTGCGTCATAATTCAAGAACTCGCAGAATTTCTATTAGCTGAGTTGGAGGCATAATTTTACGATATTCAGCATATGTGAAACTTTTGTGAGGCTGAGCATGGAAAGGGGGAGCATGATGGTGCAGGAGCATGTATCAAAAGAGCCATAGCATGAGAAGAGTTAAAGTATAAAGACAATGCAAAGTTGACAGATGCAAAATTGATTGTTGAGTGGTGTAATGCTTCCATGGGTCGAGGTAATGAAGGTAAGTCTTCAGTTCATAAATTTTTTGGTTGATAGATGATACTAACAATGCACCATATGAGGACTGTTGTACACTGACAGGATCAAATGAGATGCACTCTTTTAGAAGCTCAATTGCAGGTTCATGGAGTATCCATACGCGAAAGATGTCATGCTTTTGTTCTTCTGTACAATTCAAGTCTGGGATGAGTACAAGTCAAAGGAGTGGGTTGACGAATGGAAGTTAAGTTATCTTAGCCCACTTGACATGTATCAACCCCCGACAGCACTGGAACTAACATAGATGGAATCATCAATTGACTTTGACTACATATCAGATTTAGTTCAACTAGGTAATATAGGGCACGTATATGCATCTAGTTTCATCTAGTTCAACCAGGTAATGTCATCTTACTTTGTAGTGTTTTTGTAATGTTGACTAATTTCATCTAATTTGCTACACATATCAATGTAGGGCACATATATGTAGTTATTCCAGATGAATATAATGAAGAGGGAACATATTATTACTTATGTCATTGTGTTGAGGCCAAAAAGAAATTGGAGGCCCCTGTTATAGATGGAGAAAACATCGAATACCCTACAGGCTCAATGGTTATTACTGGAACATGGCTTAGAAGGTAACCACATAAGAGTGTTAATGTTTGGCTACTTCAGCACTTTGACACCCATCAGAAGATTCTTCATTACTCGAACCTTGTCATGGCATCCAATGTTCATTTGCTAAAGTATCGGGGTAGACCATTGAACAAAATCTTGTGGAAGGTGCGTGAGTCTAACCATGAAGCAATACTTGACACAATAAAGAGTAGAGTAGACCTAGATGGTTCATTGGATTAATTTGTAAGTATTCACATTGATTTTGTAAAGTCATGTTACATTGAGTTGTAAGTATGCACATTAATTTGTAAGGTTTGTCATTTTTTAATTTCTTGCTGCATTTATACACATACACATTTTTACACCATCATGTTATGTATTTTTGGTGTCCTTCTCCTGATGTGACCAAACTGACTATTCTAATACATCCGGATGGGTACATTTATGCTAGGCATGGTCCTATTTTTCACCCAAACATGTTGAAACAGTCCAAGCTACATTGTATCGATGATATCCCTGAAGAGTCCAAAGTGCAAAAAGGCAGCAATCTTTGACGAGATGTTACTCAAAAACCATGTCACTTAGAAACATTTTGTCTAAGGTAACGTGATCATGTAGAGTGATTCTAAAATAACCTCTCTCAGTTTTTTTTATCTCTGAGGTATTTGCCTGTGGTGAAAGGTTTTCTGTTGCCCCAAAAATCATCAGGAGGTAGTGTAAAGTTGCAAAGGGGTGTAACTTTCATCCTACTCTTGATGTGACCAAAATGACTATTCCAACGTGTTCAAATGGGTACATTTATGCTAGGCATGGTCTTGTTTTTCACCCAAACATGTCAAAACAGTCCGAGCTACATTGTACCAATGATATCGCTGAAGAGTCCAAAGTGCAAAAAGGCAGCAATCTTTGACGAGATGTTAATTAAAAAATCTTTCACTTAAAAATATTTTGTCTGAAGAAACATGATCATGTAGAGTGCCTCTACAATGACCTTCTTATTTTTTTATATCTCTGAGGCATTTGCCCGTGGTGAAAGGTTTTCTGTTGCCCCAAAAATTGTCAGGAGGCAGTAGAAAGTTGCAAAGGGGTGTAACTTTCATCCTACTCTTGATGTGACTAAACTAACTATTCCAATGCATCTGGATGAGTACATTTACACTAGGCATGGTCCTATTTTTCACCCAAACATGTCTAAACAGTCTGAGCTACATTGTACCGATGATATCCCTGAAGAGTCCAAAGTGCAAAAAGGCAGCAATCTTTGACGAAATGTTACTTGAAAACCATGTCACTTAGAAACATTCTATATGAGGCAACATGATCACATAGAGTGTCTCTATAATAACCTCTCTCAGTTTTTTATATTTCTGAGGCATTTATCTATGGTGAAAGGTTTTCTGCTACCCCAAAAATCATCAGAAGGAGGCAGTGTAAAGTTACAAAGGGGTATAAATTTCATCCTGCTCCTAATGTGACCAAACTAACTATTCCAACATGTCTGGATGAGTACATTTATGCTAGACATGGTCCTATTTTTCACCCAAACATGTCGAAACAGTCCGAGCTACATTGTACCGATGATATCCCTGAAGAGTCCAAAGTGCAAAAGGGCAGCAATCTTTGACGAGATGTTACTTAAAAACTATGTCACTTAGAAACATTCTATTTGAGGAAATATGATCATGTAGAGTGGCTCTACAATAACCTCTCTCAGGTTTTTATATCTCTGAGGCATTTGCCTGTGGTGAAAGGTTTTCTGCTGCCCTAAAAAATGTCAGAAGGAAGCAGTGTAAAGTTGCAAAGGGGTGTAACTTTCATCCTGCTCCTCATGTGACCAAACTAACTATTTTAACATGTCTTAATGGGTTTATTTATGCTAGGTATGGTCCTTTTTTTCACCCAAACATGTTGAAACAGTCTGAGCTACATTATATCGACGATATCCCTGAAGAGTCCAAAGTGCAAAAAGGTAGCAATCTTTGATGAGATGTTACTCAAAAGCTATGTCACTTGGAAACATTCTATCTAAGGTAACGCGATCACATAGAGTGCCTCTACAATAACCTCTCTCAATTTTTTATATCTCTGAGACTTTTGCCTGTGGTGAAAGTTTTTCTGGCCCCAAAAATCATCATAAGGAGGTAGTGTATTAAGTCAGGATGAAAGCCTATTCACTCTAGGTGCCAATCTCAAGTTGCACAATCATGAATGGGTGCCTAGAGCAATAAGGCACTACATCATGGTTCCAAGACCTTGAAATGGCACCCAAACATGTAGGAGGAATTTTCAAGGAGCCAGAATGTTTTTGAAACTCTAAGGAACTAGTCCAAAGACTCTATGGCACCATCTTGATACCATTGAGTCAACTTTCAAACTCAAACATATTGAAACAAGGTCTAGGAAGCTAGGTGCCATCGCTTGCCAGTCCATCCTCTCAGATGCGCCAACATTGGAAAGACTCTTAATGAGTGACTAAGTTTGAATTGATCTTGTGATTGAAAATTTGGTGATGTATTGGTGCAAGATGATCTTTAGTTGAAGCAATGTAAGTTCCAGGAAGGGTTTAGAAGTTGTCAACCTCTTTACTAAGTTAGGCGCACTTTACAAGCTTTCTTACCCAAGAGTTGCACCTCATTAAGACAAGGTGCATCTTAACCTCCGGGACTTTTCCAAAGAAGCGCTTCAGTTTATTAGCACCTTTGGACCTTGTTTTGCATTCTGAAAGAGAAGGCACACTTTGGAGGCATTTCTAACCTAGATTGATGCCTAGGTATAGTCATCTCTCTGGAGCATTACAATGTGTTTTAAAATGAAGGAGGACATTTCATAAGTTGGGGAATTGATCACTGAAGACCTTGGAGTGTTTGAATTACTCTAAGAAAGAAGACGCATTTCGATGGAGTAGCGTACTCTAGATAGCACCTAATGCCATCAAGGTGCAATTCCACCCTCACTTTGGTGCCTATCATCAAGAAGGGGCATTGGGTATTCTTTGAATAGTTTTGAGTGTTTGAAGTTCATGAAATCACCAAGGAATGTTGGATGCCATGTGTATCCTCAACAAGCTTGAGTTTGCGCCTAGACAAGTTGGTGCTTATTCATGTTTTAACTTCCCTCTTGAAGTGCATAACTTAGGAAAAAGTTATCTTGTTGTTAGTCAAGTGTTTGATGTGTTTTGGAGACTCCCAAAAGAATTCCTCTTGCTAGGCGCTCTTCTTGGCAACTACAACCTTCAACTAGCACCTAGATCTTGAAGAAAAATACTTGCAAGTGTGGGTGCACTTTCCTTGTGATGGAGCATCAAACTGGTGCCTAGAAATCATAATGCATGAAGTGAGCGCCTAGGATCCTATTGGTCCAATAGGTGGTTTTTGGATCTGTGTCAATTCATTGGATTAGGTTGCCAACTCAGAATGATTTTCATGCACTTAGACTTCAAGGCGCCAAAACTAGTAGGAAAATATTTGGGGGGAAACCACACTGATAAAAGTTGGGTAACTTTAACCTCTGAGTCTGATTAGGCTCCATATAACAACAATATTTATATCATGTCCCTTTGCTTTATGAAACAAGCAGTATGTGTCAAGTCATAGGGATAACACTATGGTCCTTAGAAATTTCTCTGTGACTTTTGATAACATTATCTACTATTATGTGGATGCTTGATAGTATTAAAATTATTGGGCATTAAGTTGAGGTGACCATTCTTGTTATGATCATCACTTTTCACAAGGGGTATGTCAGTTATCCCATATATCATTACATTATGATTAGTTTTCAATATCCTGATGGTGGAAGGATTGTTTTCACTATTATCTCTAGCTTGGGAAGTCATCAACCATCCATTTATTCTGTAAACCCTTTACCCACTACTAATTGTGGCTTGATCAATTCTTAATGCACTTTCTAAAGATTCCTCATAAGACTTATAAGGTAACTTCTAAACCTCCTCCCTTGATTCCCTATTTACAAAATGCAAAAAGAGGTTATAGATTTCTGTATGGGCCATATTTAGGGCACTAGTTGACAAATAAAGGACTTTCCTCTGATTTCTAAAAATGTACCAATAACTAAACATTTTATTTCATACTTAGGAACTCTCAAATTCTTGCCTTGACCAATTTGTTCATATTGAAAGGTATCACAAAATCACCAATGGGTTGTATGAAGAAATGTATAGAGACCTTTGGAAGGTAATAGTACCAATTTAACATGATTCCGTCAAGGGTCTTGGGAAATATCCTAGCCACAACTATGTCCCAAGGGAAGATCTCTCTTACAGTCATCATATATGCCTTGATGTGGGAATTTGGATTCCCTTCCCCTTTAAATTTTGGTACATCTGGGAGGGGATGTAATAATAACATATTACAAATTTTTAAGTCAAGAGGTTCTTTTAAATAGTCTAAGTAGGTTCTTGAAAAGGAATCTTTAGAAGTTGGAGTTCTTATGGACATGAGACCCATGGATGGGGCTTGTGTACTAAGTTGATTTTTCATTTACACATTTGTTTGATATCTTAGATACATTGGTTGGACAGTGATGGGATGATACACTATGGGAGTCAAATGATTTTGTGGCGCATAAGCTCCACTAGGTTGTTGAAGATGTGGGAAAGTGTCATTACTAGTTTTTTGTAAAAAAGAAATAAGATAGGGAAAATTGAGTTGCCCCCTAGTTTTTCTCAACCCTAGTATTGAATGGATTCATTTGAACTTTTGTTCTTTCTATAGTTTTGTCCTTTAGAGGTTTCTCAACACCTCTAGCCTTTAGCATCCTGATCCATTGGACTAGTGTGGCTATGAGTTTGGAAAGTGTTGCAACCTCCATCCTTTAAACTTCTCCACCTTGTTATGGGTTGTTTTGAGTATTTTCACTTGCTTTCTCTTTGAGAATATTTTCTAGTGATACATCATGTGTCATAGATCATTCAACTTGATAAACTACATGGAGGGATTCTCATGCGTCCTATACTTATTGCAAGTTTCTTTATAGATAGCTCACATCATTGTCCATCTAGGTGGTCATTTCCCTAAATATTATGATAAGATAATCTTGTTAATGAACTTTGGATTGAATGAGAATCAACATGCATTATCTTGACTAGAATAGTTGGGATGGACAAAAATCTATTGATTCTAGGTTGGGTTGTTAAAGGTCAAGAATTTTTGGTGTCTAATGCCCTCTAAATCTAAATATTCAAAATCATAGTGGTTCAATAAGTTACAACAAATAGTCAGGTAGATAATAGACTATAAGGAACAAGGACTACACATGAATCCAAAACAACACCAACCAATTAGGACATCACAAGTAACTCAACATTACTTCCAGAAGCATTCACAAAAACAAAGGGGAGAACACAACTAGAGAATGCTAGACTATAGTAGGGATGAGTGTCTGATGCAGAGCACATAGTGGAAGCATAGAATTATCAACTTTTGAACCTTCAAACTCACTATTGGCGAGACAACATACCATCGGCGAGCTTAAATTTTCATTGGCCGATAGGCCGATGCCACCATGACTCTGTTTGATTTCACTTTTGACAAACATCCCATCATTGACTCTTATTGGTCAGACATACCACTATCGGTGACTTTATATCCTTTCACACCAATTTCTTTGCCACTCTGATATGAGACTCTAAGTCCCTCACCTATTGGTAGGACTTAATACCATCGGCACACTCAAAAACTATTCTGCCGACACACTGATCTCACCAATGACAACCTCTAGACCACACCCATTGGTGAGACCCCAAACATTAGTGAACTATAATCTCGTCGGGCTGATACACCAATGGATTTTGACTGTCAGTGTGACCCCCTTCATTGCTGAAGCTCTCAACTACTCTTCCGATGTGCCGATGGGATTATCTTCTGATACACCGATGTCTTCAACTTTGAACCACACTCGTTGGCAAGACAGACCACTATCGGTGTAGCCTAACCAAGGTCTACCAATACGCTGATACAACCAACTCTTGATGTTGATATAAGGTTCTTTTGAAGGCAAAGGGCACCTAGGATTATGGGGCTCAATTTGATGTATTTATTGAAAGCTCAAGGTGATTTGATGCTTATTGAAAATGCCACTTATTCCTTCATTTGCATTCTAGGCGCCATTTCCTATTGACTTATATACTCCTCCTCGTGCTAGGGTGCCATAATGAAGTAGTTTAGACAATAGGTGCGCTTTACTTACTAGAGGCTTGTTCTCCTTCCACCTTAGGTGCACTTTTATGGTGGAACAGGTGTCAATGGGCACCTTGTCTTAAATGGATTCTCTCTCTAAGTTGGGCGCCCTTTTAAGGCTTTATGAGTTGCAAATTGCACCTTAACCCTTCATGCTTGTTGCTCAATGTTTGAATGTTTAAGAAAGTCTCCTTTAGGCGCTCATCTTAATGAATTTTTCTCAAGTCGCAATCATCCTAATGACTTGGATATTCATCCTAGTGTTTTAGGATATCAGTCTACTAGACTTAGTCATTTTCAGGATCTCAAACATAAAGAATAACATGATGATTCATTTGTTTGTATTGCATATAGTTGACATTCTATGCTACTCATAAAGAATATTAATATTTTCTGTTCAACATGATGATTCATTTTTTTTAAAATACAACTTTTATCTTTTAGTTCCAAAATGAGGTTTAGATGATACTTGAATAACAATAGCTAGCTTATTGGATCAAAAAACATCCTATGTAATACAATTGGACTTTAAATATTTGAAGTAGCCATCTACAAATATCCATTCAAATGTGGATTTATAATGCAAGTATGAATTCCATCAAT
Source organism: Cunninghamia lanceolata (assembly GCA_027924645.1). Lineage (NCBI taxonomy): Eukaryota > Viridiplantae > Streptophyta > Pinopsida > Cupressales > Cupressaceae > Cunninghamia > Cunninghamia lanceolata. Next base: position 10,178,074 of record BSBN01000388.1, on the reverse strand, counting down.
AAAAAAGATTTGTATTAACCAAATATCCATATAGGCATACAACAATATCTGTTGATATAAGTATAACATATATACAAAATAGCCATATAGGCTTACAAGAATGCCATATAGGCATACAATGTCAACTATATACAATACAAAATATATGTCCACAAATGCCATATAGGCATACAACAAAGGAACACAATAAAAAGTCATTCCCCTCTGGTTGGTAAAGAGAATAGACCACGAGTAGCCTTTGATCTTCTAGGGGATGGAGACGTGCATGTGGGTGGTCTACTACAAACCTGAGGGCTACTCCTCCTATTTAGTTCTTCCTGCATCTTTAGCTATTACAATAAAAGTATAAACACTAATATATAGAAATTACATGTTATAAAAAATGAAACATTTAACAAAATAATCACTTACCACTAACCTATAATTTGTCTCCTCACTTGCCTTAGTAACAGGAATAGGCCCTAGTGATCTCATGTCCTATAGAAACCATCTAGATAGAAATTAAACTTCAAATCAATAATCTTTTGATTTTTCAAAAATAGATAACTATAACAATGAATGTAAATTGAAATTTACTAATCTGCCTCATACCCCTATCAATTCCATGGAGCTATGAATCTCAGAGGCCACACCATGCTCCATTGCCCTCTGAACATGGGGAGGTGTCTCCGCAACCTGCATCATCTGGAAATAAAATAACATTATTCAATTACGAAAACTATAATAGTGATGCAAATAATGGCTCCTAACATAGACACACATTCATATAAACATGGAAGTACACACAATAAAGCACACAAGTCACATACAAAAATCTAGTAAGTACAATTCATTCATTATACTATTTATTTTATTACCTCTATAAAGCTTTGAAGTCCACCACCACTGGCAGCTGTTGCCATAAAATCTACAATATTAACCTATTCAACATCCAAAATTAGATATTAGAATACTATTCATATAACGATGCTATTCACATGTAATATTTATAGTTGTTTACTAGTTACATACCTCAACAGTAGATGATCTAGTGTAAAATGCAGGTGGCGAACCACTGAAAACTGCATCGACGCTATGACCCTAAAATTTCATTAAAATCATCAATTTAAATTAGTTAATCTTGCATTTCAAAAATGAAATTTAATAAATTAAATTCAATAAACTTGCTAATATTTACCTAAGTATCAAGGACAAAAGTCTCACTCAGGAGGGTATCTATCATCACCATCTACTCAGCTGCAGATGTAGCATGTGCACCTACATCCTGACTATCCATGGGGTCATAACCACAGGTTGACCCACAAGCCTGACAAGCATAGGGTGGGACCCTACTCCTCGCACTATCTCCCAACCCACTTTGTGCTGCAGGACCGGCATGCTCTATGATGCTCTGGGTCAAGGCACTAATGGAATGAAGTGTATCGACCTCAACACTCTCCTTCACAATGGAAGGGATAGAAACATGCTCGTGGGCTAGTCTACTAATTACTCATCTCACTACCTGATGTGGGTCAAGATGTGCCCCTAGTCTATCTTGTGCTGACCCCCCACCTCTACCCTGGAAGTCCCACATATCAAAATAGTTTGGCACTTTATTAAGGACAAACTCGCAGTAGAGTTTCCTCAAAAAGTATTGCGGGACCTCATTGTTATTGCATGGAGGATAGTCAAAAACCATCCACCACCTCTACCCAAAATTGTCCCTTATCATCTAGTTGTTGCACCAATGGATAGGGAACCTCTTGCATGTAATGGGTGGAGGTTGATTTGTTTGTGGGTTTGTGAAAATCAAACACAAGTCTAATTTTGTGATTTGTAATTTTTTCACATCTTGGTATGATAGCTTGTCTGCATAATAATCTCTAAAGTCTCTCCTCTTATCCGTCCAACTAGTTATTTTCTTGCTAATTGAATCTACATTTGATAACATAGATTCAAGAGATTAAACAAATGTGGACCTATGCAAGGTTGAAGTGGAAGGATCTTTCAACCTTACAATTATATCTTCAATTTCTTTTTTATTGTTTTTAATTTGCCCCATTATATTTTCTTGTGTTCCAGGGGCATGTTGAGGAATGGATGGAGGAGGTTGTTGTTCTACAGGATTTTGTGGATTTTGATGAGGAGGAGGAGGAGATGCATTAACATTTCCTCACAATTAATGAAATATACATCAAAAAACAACTCAAACCTACCTATTTAGAAGAAAATTCAAACAAAAAAACAAATAAAACTCACTCCTTTGGCGTGCTCAATTTCGTGGTGGCATTTTGGTGACGAAACAAATCAGCAAGATTTTGGTATTGAATTGGCTTTTCCAAAATGCAAGCGCGCTTCCTAGGGTTTACAAGCCGCAGGGATAGAGGAGAAAAACAAAAATGAAATGAAATGACAAGCCTTTTTATTTATTTATAGTGGTTCATAATGCGAGCATGTTATAGTTTGGTAATGATGAGCCTAAGGCTCGTCATTACCAAACCATAATGCGCTCACATTATGTAGGCTCGTCATTACCAACCCATAAATCGCTCGCGTTATGTATTTTTTTTTTAAACCATTTGGCCACTTTTTGGCCCCCCATCTTTTTGTGCTTACCCCTTTGTGAAAAAGAGAAAGGAATTACTTCAAAAATTAGCAAGTCAGAATGAAACCAATGATACTATTAAAGATCTGGATGAGAAAAACAAGCTATGTGAGAAGCTATCAAAAGAGGTCATTATGGTAAGGCATGAGATGGAATCAAGAGTTATGAGATTAACCCAAGAAATTGAAGAGAAAAGGAAAATTGAAGATAATTTAAAACAATCCCTCAAAGAGAACATAGAGGACTACCACAAAATGGATAGAATAATCAAGCATCTTGAATCTGATCTTGAAGAATCTAGAGATAATGAAGAACAACTTGAGAATCAGATAAACACTCTTAAACAAGATCTACAAACAAAAAATGAATACAAAGATAAATTCAAGATAAGCTCATCTCAACTTGAAGCACTTGAAAGACAAAAGAGGGTAGATGACAAGCGTGGTCTAGGATATGAGAAAGGTAAAAGCTATAAATCCAGTCAGAAGAACTTTGGATCAGAAAATCAAAGAAACAGGCCTAGAAGACCTCCTGTAAGGCAACCAAATGCTCAAAGATATCCATCCTTCAATGGATATTGCTTCAATTGCAACAACTTTAGTCATAAAGCAACTCAGTGCAGAAGAAGAATGAATCAGACCAATCCATCCTTCTCTGGACAATGCTTCAACTGCAAAAGGTATGGTCACAAATCTCATGAATGTAGAAAAATGCAAATAAACAATTCATTCAATGGTAGATCCTTTGCATGAAATAGAATGGGACATATGGCTAATCCATGCAGATCAAGAGGATATCAGTCATATATGCAAAGAAATGTTATTTGTTACAATTGCAATAGATCTGGTCATATTGCCAAATTCTGTAGAAGTAAAAATTAGGATAAAAGGGGTCCAGTGCATCATAACAAAAAACAAGATAAGGGAAAAGGCAAAGTAAATGTAGATGAAGTTCAAAGGGAGATAAACAAGATTTGGGTAAAGAAGAGTATAGAAAATTTTGGGGATGGATTCGTACCAGAATCCTATGCTGATATTCCTTCTGGAAACAAAAACGATGATCTTTGGCTTAGGGGGAGTCACAAAGAAAAATAAATTCCCCCAGCCAGTCAATTGGTGCCTAAATATGGCACATGGAATGTTGCGGATTAAAGGGTTCTCAGAGAAATATCCAAATAACCCTCGGTAAAACTATGAAAGATCCACACGGAGTTTTACAAGAATTTAATCATCCAAGATTGATCTAGTTTGACAGCCATTTGGTAAAGCAAGATCCTCATAGATAAATCTGGTATGATTCAAAATTGAAATATCTTGATCTACGGATTCATGGCATGATTGGAGGAAAGAAGATACATTGTCAATTATCACTGAAAATGATTCTAAGTGCATCTTAGTGATTCAAAAAAACCTCTCTCAGAACAAGGCAACCAGATGACTTAAGTTGTGCATTTATTGCAAAAGGAAATTAGGTTTTGGCAGAGATAAAAAGGCTCATTCACTTATTATTCACACATTTGCTTTTGGGAAGAAGAAAAGAAGAGCTCTACATCAAAGTGTCTACAACTCTCTCAAAGATCAACTGCAAAATCCAATTCAACCAGCGATTTGTTTCGCCTCTTATTTCAAACTCTGAAGTGTAAAAAGGTACTTCCATTCTGAAAATCTCTCTCTGAATCTTTTTCAAAATGGCTACTCCAATGGTTGTTAAGATCACTGATAGACCGCACCCAAAATTCAAGAAACACCCCTATAAATCCCTAGAAGTTGATTCATTAAGCACCTTTTCTAGCATTCCGCATGGGGTACTGCATGTAGAAGATGTTAGGGTTTAAATCCATGCCAATATTGAGGAATTTGGAGAATCTAAGTTGATGGATATCTATCATAAACAATTAATAGATGAAAGTTTTTAACTCAAACCTCAATACAAGCCTCTCCGAGATAAGCACTTCAGATATTGCATCTACTTTCCTTGTTTTGCATAAGATTATTGGGTCCAGTATGTCCTTAGCAGAATGCATGATAATTTCATGTGGTTAATGAAGCCCTTCAAGATAACAAAAGATGTCATTAGGACAGTAACTGGACTACACTCATCTGGTGGGTTACTTGCACTCAAATCTATCAAGAGCCAAGTAAGTGAAGCTACCGGATCTAAGTTTGATAAGAGAGCAATGACCATAGAAGACATCACAGATCTGGACATCAAATTTGCCTCTATGAAAATTAGATATAAGATCTATCATTCCAGCAGGGAGAATTCTGTGTCTGGGACTGTAATATATACAACATATCAGATGTTAAGGGAAAATGCAGATTATGACCTATGTGATCTTCTTTTAAACCAAATGTTATAAAAGCTGCAGAAGATCAAGAAGGATAAGAAGAAATCATTCAAGTATGGTTGTGTAATACTATGTGTATTCTTCTACTACATGAATGAGTTGCCCAGATCAAGAGGTTGGGTGTGGTAAAATGACAAACCAGTTGCAATATAGATCAGAGACTATATGTATGGACATGGTGATGCTAAAGCTCAAAGCACAGCACTCTGGGGTTACTTTAAGAACTTCTAAGGCATGATGCATGCTAGAGAAAGGATACACCAATCTATAGTAGAGAAATACAAGGATATAGTGTGTTTCATGGTAGATATTGATCAATGCCTAATGGAGGCAGTTGAGCCCAGAACAGTTTGGATAATGCCAATGGGATATGAGGTCGATGAGAAAATCTTGGAGCTGCATATTCAACACCTGTTGAGCCAACCTAAGGACCCTAAGGCAGAAAGGTTTGGAACCTTTCAAGAACTATGTGTGAAAATACATGTTGAGCTAAGACAACCAGAGATAAAAAGGAAAGTTAGAGGGGAAGTAGAGGAAATTGCCAAAAGATATGGGATATCAAAAGAGGCAGTTGATGTAAACAAAGAGAAAATAGAAAGAGTTAAGAAAGAGAAACAAGAAGCAGAAAAAGGAAGCGTTCCAATACAAGCCTCCTCCCAGACTAGATCCTCCAAGAGCTCTGCACCTACCACTCTTAAGAGCTCAAGAGCCACCAAACAAGAAGTCAAGACATCCGGAAAGGGAGAAAAGAGAATGAAAAAAAAAGTAATAAGGTCTTACACAGGTCACAAGGATGATGAAGAGATAGAGTTTAGTGAAGAAATTAAGAAAATGAAGAAGAAGAAGAAAGCATTCAAGGAATTCTCTACTAGCAAAAAAAAGAAGAAGAATTTGTTGAAAAGCCTGCTCTTTCCATTGATGGTATCATCAAGGCAATCACAGTGGATGGGAATCCGCAACCAATAATAGAATTCTATGACGAATATAGTGATACTGACAAAAGGATCTTGGAAGAAGCTACAGTCGGGTACTTGAATATTTATAATAAAGCATTCATTAAAATCATTTCATTAATTCTCAAAAGTCTAGAGAAGGTACTTGAACTTAGAAAAGAGAATGCCAAGGCAAAAGACTTAGAGATCCGAGAACAAATTATAATTCAACTCTATCCTTCCATTACTCCAAAGCAAATGGATCTGATCTTTAAGGACTTTAAGGATGAATTCCAGAGCAAAGCAAGAATGAACAAACTTATGCATGGAGAAACTAATCAAGTAGAAAGAAAAATAGAAGACATCCTCTGGAATGCCTTCAAAAGATTCAACCTTCCTATTATAGAGGAAATAGATGAAGAACCTTCTACCACGGATGTTGAAGGATTAAATGCATCAAATGAAGAATCTACTAACAAAAATGTGGAAGGTTCAAAAGAGGTAGATGAAGAAAAGTCTAAGGACTTGGATTCCTCTATTCTGGAAGAGGAAGTTGATGAAGCAGTCAACATCTCTCCTCTGGATTCAACTGCAAACACTCTAGATGCAGGAACTGAAGGAGAAGGAAGAAAAGAGGAGAAATTGAGTTAAGAAGAGGAGGTAAAGGGAAGAGAAGAAGAACAAACAAAGAAGATCTCTGATGATAGTTCTGAGATTCCAAAAGAAAAGAAGACTTAGTCTCCAGTAAGAGACACTGTAGAGGTAGTGAAGGATTTCTTAAACAAAGAGATGATGGAGATAGATGAACTAGAACTATTCCAAGGACCACTAAATTTTGATTCCCTCTCTCTGGTCTAGACAATGAAAATAGCATCTTTTACCCAAACTAAAGCAAAAGAAAAGCTTCTGAAATCTCACATGGAAGACTGTGAGCTGTTAGAGATTACATGTGGTATGATGGAGAAAATCATGCCATCTTTTCAAAGGGATCCTTCAGGCTCTCCATCTGATAACTTGAAATCTCTGGTAAACTTTGTTAGTAGTCATTTTGATTCTTTAGAGAAATTGGCAGAAGAAAAGGTTTGGAAATAATTTTTGGGAAAAAGATTCACTAAAGTATAGGGACTCATTGCTAATGATAGGAGGACCCTAGATATTGGGATAAAGAACCTTGAAAATGCTCTTAAAGATGGTGCGGACATGTACAAATTTTATCTATCTTGGTCTAAAGTGACTGAGGATATTGAAAAGAAGGTGAAAGAACAAGAAGGTAAACTGTCAAGTTTATCTCAAAATTTTGATCCCCTCACTACATCCATAATAAGTCAAGAATGCTAGGCTATTGTCATTATAAATGAAATAAAGAGGCTAGAGAAAGAAAAGAAGAATATAATAAATAGGATGAGTGAACTCAGAGGGATAATTATCCCTAAGTTAGAGGCAATGCATGAGGCCTTAACAGATGCTCATACCACAACCGGACAAGTGATCTGGCAGACTTAAGAAGGACAGAAGCATATGCATTTTTGTTGAGTGGTCACATATCCATTCTGGACATGATGAAGCATAGCTGGGCCATAGAGTATGTACATTTTAAGGCCACTTTTGTGGATATACTCAAGTATATGTAAGTATAACATGTATATACATACTTATGTGGCTATGTATAGGTTAATTTATGCAAATTTTGGTGTGCAGATTCTGCCCTTTTCCACTGATGTCAAAGGGGGAGTGATGAGTAGTGAAAAATGTGGAATACAGCTAAGGGGGAGCTTTGATAAAATAGTGCATAAGATAGAGCATCAGCCAAGGGGGAGTTTGCTGCGACACTTAGTCATTTTTCACTAAGTGTTGCCATCAATGCCAAAGGGGGAGATTGTTGGCAAGAGACACTGTGTGGCTTCATGAGTGTTGTCATTGATGGAAACAAAGTCTATCCCACACATCTGTAACACATAGTATGATTATACCTAAAGTCAGATTGAATATTGTTTTGGTCCAGTGAACAAGAACAGAGCATGCAGCAAGGTCTGGCATTCACGTCCAGAACTCTCAGATGGTGTAACTCAACAAGTTCTGGACTTAGACAAGTTAATAGGAGTATCATGACTACTATATTCTAGAGATTGAGCCTCCGGTGATAAAAACATGGAAAAGATATGAGCATCTGAGTGTTGGGTTCTAGATAGGTAGAGCAGACTGAGGAAGAACTTATCGGAAGAGTATCAGACTTCAATCCGGATGAGTAATTGATGTTGATCAAGCTATTTGAGGGATCATACAATATTGGCTAACATTATTGATGACTTCAATGTCTATGATTTTAATACGCATCACATATCAAGCATGGATTCAACCGACAGATTAGTAATTTGTAAATATCTTGAGTATTCTAGTTGCCGACTAGAAAGTTGTTGAAATCCTTGGTGTAGATATATATACCAGATGGATTCTAGTATGAAGAAGTGTGTGTGTATAGATATGATAATATAAAGTGTGAAGAAAGGTAGAGATAAGTGTGGAAGTAGCAATACGAGTCTGGTATGTGATAGAGTAGCAGCACTAGAGCAGAGGAAGAATGAAGCGCATCAGATTAGTATTTTGTACCTAACCAAAACTAAACTCTATCATTTGTAGATTGATGTAGAGCATCTAGGACATCATTCTCATGTTCATAACTTCACATGCAATAACCTTCACTTTCACTGTTTTCTCTAGAGGTTCACTCTCTTACCCATGAAGGGCTCCAACACAATCACTACCTTGTTCTTGACATGCAATATGAGGGAGGACTCCAAGATACCTTCTAAGATGTCCAACTCCATCTAACATCACTTCAACTCCTCTACACAGGACTGGAAGACAACAATCTTCACTATGCTCTTCATAGGCTTTCATAATCTCACTGCTCCATTAGGGAGATAGTCACAACATCCTTCTAGGATTATCTCTCTTGGGACAAACCCAAACTCATTCAATCAGCCAACCCAACAACATGGCACTCACATCTAATGCCTTCATTGGCAAATCAAAAACATGATGAACAAAAACTATTACCTTCTTGTTGTTGTCCTTCTCTAGTCTGCTAACACAAGACTTCTGTAGAGTCCTTCACATGGAGTCCTCAATACCAACTATCCTCCTACCTCCAAGTTCTTTATGAGACCAAGGACTAACTATCTACCATCCATTCCATTGAGTGTAAATAGGAAAAGGGCAATGGAATGGTGAAGGTTTCATCGGGCTACTTAGAAGAGCCAAAACCTAGGTTTTGGGCAGTCAATGGAGAAGTAGCTATTTCTTCCTCCTAATGTAGTGTCAAAAGCCCAAACAAGATGCAAAGGGTAGGTAATTTATCCACCTAAACATGCATTACAAATACCAACCAGTCCCAGGTCGTACAAGTATGGAAAAATGCAAAAAATAATGATTTAATGGATGATAACAACAATTTAAAAATAGTTTTGTGCATAACAAAGATTTCTCCCTCCAAGTTTAATGTCAAGATCCCAAATTCTCCTAAAATGGTAGACCATTCAATCTTCTAACCAATCAAAACATGAAAGAGTGAAAACTATGTTGTACCTTGCTATTGTACAGCCTGTAGCAGCACTCTTCTTTAAGAAAAAAATAGAAATTTTAGAAAATAGTCCCATATCAAATGACTACAACTTGCTTCTAATTCACTATCATAAGCCCAAACTGATACCAAATGGGAGTCACTTCATCAAACTCTATTTCCAAACATTCTTGGTTTTATGACAGTGTCATACTATTGAATGGTACAACTATTTGCTATAGGAAACTCAGAAAAACATAGAAAAGCAGAAAAATGGTGTTTCTTTGTTATTTTCTTTCCAATCTAATGAATGATCTGCACATTACCACCTTCCTTGGCTTATACAATGTATGGAGTGAAGTGGGGGTCAATCCAATTGCCCACCATTATGATTTCTTCATGATTTTTCTTGATTTGAAATTGTAGACTATGAAACTATTTTTATTTTTAGAAACTACCTTTTCTTTCAGGTAGCAATGACTGTTTTTTGTTTAGAATGTTTTTCTAAACACTTTCTTTCTAACCCATCTACACACCTTTCTATCCTTGACATACCTCTAAAGTCTTACCACATTAAACTTAAATGACTAACTATGACTGTTTTAAATGCCACAACAAAGGCTTACATAAGGACTATTGCAAACTACCTAAGATAACATGACTGTCCTAACATAACCATAGTAGATTCTAGATTTTTGGACATAGTCCATTACAACATGGCATTAAGCCTTATTACAACATGAAAAATACCTTATTGAACAAAATAAGGCAACTTGAAAATCAAGTAGAATCTCGACATCTTGGTGCTCCTGCACCATACTCCCCGACATGATGAAAACTCTTGTCCCAAGAGTTAGGGGATCTGCTCCAACCATTCTTCCATCTTGTTTGGATGTTCCTCTGACTGGTGACAGGGAACATGAACTCTCCAAGAGTTAGCTTCCTCCTTCTCCAACCTACATGGCTCCTCTAAACAGTGTTAGAAACATAAAACCTATTGTGGTGTCCTTGCCTAGGACCTTGCTGCTGCAATGCTTTAGCTCTTCTCAATTAGAGGTTCTGATTCATTCCTCCTTGGACTCTATGTTGTTTGTTTTCCTTCTTCTGGCTCCTTATAGGACACTCAATGTCCCCTACCTTAACATAACTCAAGTCCCAAGCCTGCTGCTCTCTAGGACTGTCATCCACCTTACTCTGTTGCAACTGTTGCTGCTGTGTGCAATCACCCTAAACCTGGACATTCAACTTCAATTTCTCCCCAAAACAAATAGTAACATGTTCCTTCTTCTCCTCACAAGGTAAAGGAATCAATTTGAACTTCTTACCATCTTTGTGCACTACATAGGTATTAGTATACCCATCATGAATAGTCTTCCTCAAATACTACCATGGTCTACCCAAGATTACATGCCCACATGTCATAGGAATAACATCACACAAAACATAGTCCTGATATGGACCAATTGTGAAATCAACATTAGCCTTCTTAGTGATCATTACCTGTTGCTCTTGACTCACCCAAGTGACATTATAAGGACTAGGAAGATCAAAAGTTTGCAATCCCAACTTATTCACCATTTCCCAAGAAACTAAGTTATCATGAGAACCTGAATCTACAATCAACTTGCATATCTTGCCATGGCTCAAACAATTAGTTCTGAAAATAGATACCTGTGGTTTATACTCAATGGAATTCCAAACTTGCATATTCCTAACATAACCATAGTAGATTCTAGACTTTTGGACATAGTCCATTATAACATGGCATTAAGCCTTATTACAATATGAAAAAGACCTTATTGAACAAAATAAGACAACTTGAAAATCAAGTAGAATCTCGACATCTTGGTGCTCCTACACCATAGATGCCTCTCATTAGTTCAAACACCTAGTTACCTTCAATATGTTTTGTAGATAGTGATTCTCTTGTAGGCAGTGTGTCTCTTGTGAGCAGTGTGCTAGCGCAGTGAGCCCTAATTGGCAAATGCCATTTTGTACTTCTTATTCTTTTAATAGAGAATACAATCTTGGGTTAGTCACCTCGTGGTTTTTCTTTTAATATTGTTTTCCATGTAAAAATCCTTGTGCTATGTGTGATGGTTTTATTTATGTTCTTATGATCATGTATGTTTATATGTTTTGATGTTGCACAAATTATTAAAGGAGAAAAGAAAGTTAAGATATTTGAGATAATTGATTCACCCCCCCTCTTAGTTATATGCCTTGTTTCTAATAGATTAGTGTGTAAGAGCTGCTCTCAAGTTGAAGGCATTGATTTTGAGGAGACTTTTGCTATGATAGCTATGATGGAGGCAATTAGAATATTTCTTACCCTTGCTACGCATAAAAAATTCAAGGTATATCAGATGGATGTTAAGTCAACTTTTTTGAATTGTGATCTAGAGGAAAAGGTTTACATTGAGCAACCAGATGGTTTCCAGCTATCAAAATATTTGGACATGGTATGTAGACTCAAGAAGGCTTTGTATGGTCTTAAGCAAGCACCTAGTGCTTGGTATCATAGGTTGGACAAATACTTAATTGAGTAAGGATTCAATAAATGTACTATAGATATCAATCTTTACATCAAGGTAGAAAGCGATATGATATTGATAGTTGCAGTATATGTTGATGACATCATCTTTAGTGGAGATGATGATATGTGTAAGAGGTTTACAAAGTAGATGCAAAAATAATTTTTGAGATGTCTATGATTGGTGAGATGTATTTCTTCCTTGGACTTCAAATTACTCAGCTAGATGATGGTATCTTTATTTCTCAAACTATGTATGTGTAGGGTGAGTGCAAGATCAAAATGGGCCAAACACTACCCCTAAGTGGCAATGTAAATGTGAAAAATAGACTTATGTAACTTCATGTAAAAAATTGAATGAGTTATCTACATAATCTAAAAATAAGGTAGTAATAAAAGTTGTAATAAATTAAATGTAGTTTATGGGCTACTACTTTTTTTAAAAAAAAATTTAGAAATAGTTTGGTGAAAATTAGATATTTCAATGAAGCACTACTAAAATTTTTAGAAAAACGTAAAAAGTATGTGTCATTCTAACTAACCTAAGTATGAGAAAAAGATAATATTTTTCCTCCATGATTTGGATTTAAATAAAGGACACACGAGTGGATGTGAGGCATTTGTTTTGAATTTTTTAAGTAAATAAATAATTATTTATGAATTTTTTATTGTGAATTTTTTAAAATATTAAAAATTAATTTTCTAGCCAACCTAACTTGGTCAAGAATATATGAAAATAAAAAAAAATTAATTTTAATGTATACCCAATAAATCCTAGAATGTGATGCATCTTTTAGATTTAAAAAATGATTAATATGTTGAAAGTTATGGATGTTTTTCAATATGTATACCTATCAAGAAATCAAACATAGTGTATGTAGAAAATTAATAATAATTACCTATTAAAATTATTATGAGACATATATTGTATTTTTAGATTCTTAATAGCTTCCTCTATAAACCCTTTTTATTTGATTAAATTTAGTTACAAAAAAGTCTATTAGCTTCATGGATGAAATTGTGAAAATTTTCAGGATAACACTAAATGGGTGGTTTTTCAAGTTTCTTTGGTAAGTTTTGGGACTCCCACTTGCCTAAATACAAGGTAATCAAAAGAAATTTTTGGAGGGAATCCATATTTGAGCTAGAAATATTAACACCCTTTACATACAAATCTAAATATTAGTCTAAATGTTAGCACTTTTTCATCCAACAAGTTTTTTCTCCATTGCCACTGTTTGGCCCACCATGATCTTGCACTCACCCTGAAAGAGTTGTTGAAGAAGTTTGGTATGGAGGATTCAAACCCAGTGTGTACTCCCATGGTCACTAGATGTCACTTGAGTAAGGATGATGAGTATCTGGAGGTGGATTAGACTTCCTATAGATCTATGATTGGAGGATTGTTGTACATACCTAACTACTTTTAGACCTGATATTATGTATGCAGTATGTGTGGTTGCCAGATATCGAGCCAATTTCAAGAAAACACATGAAAAGGTAGTGAAAAGGATATGATACTTCAAAGGAACTCTAGATTATGGTTTATGGTATTCAAGAGGTAATAACTTTGATTTGAGTGCCTACATTTATGTTGATTGGGATCATTGTGTTGATGACAAAAGAAGTGCAAGTGGTGGTTCTTTTTTTAGGAAGTAAATTTGTCTCATGGCAGAGCAAGAAACAAGAATCAGTGTCCTTATCAAATGCAAAGGGAGAGTATATTGTAGCAACATCCTGTTATACACAAGTATTGTGAGTGAAGCAAACTCTAAAGAATATCATGATATTGTATTATGAGCATATTCCTAGTTTGTGTGACAATACAAGTGCTATCAATATTTCTAAGAATCTAGTGATGCATTCTAGAACCAAGCATATGGCAATCAAGTATCACTTTTTGAGATAGAAGGTTGGAGATAAGAAAGTAAATTTGGAATATGATCTAACAAATGATCAGATTGTAGATATTTTCACAAAGGCTCTTGAAAAAGACACCTTTGAGGATCTCCGATAGAGGTTAGGGGTAATTGCCTCTCCTTTTTTCTAGATGCATAGTGGTGCATCTATGCAAGGGGAGTGGTTCATGCTATATCTTTTTCTTGAACTGATGGTAGCTACCTGTTGATGATTGCAATATACAGCCTTCTAGCCCTCCTTCTAGCGCCAGAAAACTGTTGATGATTATTTTGATGCAATCATAACAATAAGTTAAAATTCACATATAATGAATTGAAACTATACTTGAAAGATAAGAAGGAATCATTTGAGATTCAACTAATCCCAAGTCTACAATGGTTCGGTTGGTCGAGTTCAGTTGGTCAATGTGAAGCTGTAATGTTCAAGGGGTCTTACGTAGTTTAGGTTTGTTTTGTGGTTTACTGGCCTAAGAATATGCAAAAAGGTCATAGATTTCAACAAGTATTCTGTTCATTTGCATAAAGGTGATACTGTGCTGCAAGTTTCAGAGGGTTTTCTTGGATTTTTTGTAGCTTTCTTCTTTATCTGTTTATGAAAACTATCTACTTATAGCTCTGTTATACATGCTTCTTCAAATTTGAGACAATTTCCTTTGGATTTCTACATTTTTAGTTAAATATTTCAGATGGGTTGGGAAAAGTTAGAAAGATCTACTCTATACCTCATTTAATCTACCGAAGGATCTAATTGTTTCTGTTATGCACTATGTAAATACCACAGTAATTTGATCAAATCCACAGTAAAAACCTTAAATGTAAGTTCTGAGCATTTTCACAAACATACATTTAAAATTGCAAGCTCTCAAAGAAGATATTTCAAAACACAAAGAAGAGCAGGAGAACACTCAGAAGATAGATGCAGAACTCCAGATTCTATTGTATTAGAAACAAATAGTCATACATGATTTACAATGTAGGAATGACTCTTAGTTTCATTGATCATACTACAGAGAACTTACAAGCTTTACAGATACAGTAAGGCAGCCAGACATTCCACGCGCACCTTACTGCAGACAAACAGGCGACCTCCTTCTTCTACTCTAAACTATGCCCAAAAAGGCTCTACAATTCTGGCAAAATCCTAAAATCCCTGTGTGTTATCCTAGAATCCCTGTTGTCCCTTATTACAGTGTAGAGAGGCACAATATAAAGACATTCTGATTGTCCTCACTACAGTAAAAAACCTAACTGAACCCCTGGTTCAAACCCTTGGTTACAGCAATAAATGCAGGTGAACCAGCTCTCAAAAAATATCTCTGAGCAGTGTCAAATCTGGGCGAAATATTGCCCCTTCTGAGAAGTTCCGGCAGCTGGGCAATAACTTCTATTTGTCTGTTGTAGTAATACCTCCAGCTGCAACTTTGTCTTTCACTTGAATGGTCTTGACTTTTCGCACTTTATCCTTATCTTCTTGCTCCTGAGATTGGATTTCCTTCCTCCATGAGGTCACTGTGTTGACTTTCCAGCTGCTTCCTCAAATGCAAGCCTGCAAGACAAGACAAGCAATAAGTTTCACATTTATCACATAAACAGCAGGAAATTAAAATAAGCGTTTAAATCCAGGTGACTGCGCAAGATTGTGGAAATCAGATCAGAAATCCTCTCAAAACGCGTCAAAAATGCGTTCAGACTGCTCAAAGCTCACGGGTCAACCATCGCTGACCGAAAAATGCCAAAGGCGCCAAAAAAAAAAAAAACACTTTAAAACTCCACCGCTTCATTTCCCGCCCATCGGCATAATCATCGCCATCGGCGTGTCAAAAAAAACATGTTGGTCGACAACTTCATCATCATGATATTTCGCTTCTGCATATTAGGGAAAAGAACAACATCATCATCATCATCATGTTGAAGAAGAATAGGAGGATATAAATATGATCATGCTGCTGAGGAAAGGAAAATGATGGTGACGTCATCATGATATTTGGGCTTCATTGAAATGCTAAGGATGACGTCATCATCATGTTCAGTTAAGGTCAGGGGATAATTGTGATATCGGGTCACCTAAGGAGCATGATCAGGATGATGAACATAATATGATCCTCTTGCGGCCAAGGTAACCTTCTCGAAAGATCAGGATGATGAGGATCATCATCATATTTGGGGCTTCTGTCGAACATAGAATAAGACATCATCATCATATTTCGCGAACCAGATCGTGCTTGAAAAAATATCCTGTTGAAGGAAAAATGTGACGATGATGATCATCAGGATATTTGCTTCTTCGTTTATTAGATCGGGATGACATCATCATGATATTCGGAGCCTCAGTTAAACTTAGAACATGACGTCATCATGATATTTCGCCAACCGGATCATGTTTGGGAAATATCCTGCCGAAGGCAAAATGTGACGATGATGATCATCAGGATATTTTCAAAAGGTTGTATTTCATCGGCAGGAGGACTTTACGAAATATCGGGTGAACAAACAAGATCATGATGATCTTGATAACAGGACAGGATAAAACAATATGATGATGACCTACCTTATCGAATTATCATGATGACGTCATCATGATATTTTGTCTTCGAAGCACAAGGATGAGTTGAGGTCATCATGATATTGCGCTAGGGTGATATTGTAAAATATGATCATGCTGTTTGAGGAATGAAATATCACCCTCTTCTGAATAGATAGGGTGATCATCACGATATTGCAAAAAAGGCGATCAGGAGGATATAAAGTCATCATCATCATCTTTCGAATTTCAGCAAATATCATGATGATGACGCTCCGATAGGTTTATAGCATGCGCATGTAAATATGCCGATGATGAATTTTCTAAGTCAGGGTGATCTGATATTATCAGCATGATGTTTAAATTTTAGGCGATGCAAAGATATCATGATGATGCTCGCGATACAAAGACCGCTCGACGGGGAACTTACCTTGACTTAAAGTTGATGTCATCATGATATTCGGGCTTCAGGATATTATCGGGGGGGGGGGGTCAAATATGATGATGATGTTGTTCTTCATGTAACCAAAACCGAGTTTATAACATATGACCCTCCTAAAAGAAATCATGATGCTGACAATGCGCCTAAGGCCATTTGACGGGTAAAGGGCACTACCACCTAAGATTAACGTCCAGATATTGCGACTGCATGATTTTTATCGGGTGATAGATCAAGATCATGATGATCTTGACAACATGACTTAGGATATAAAAATATGATGATCCTCCTGCGAACATCAGGTTTGACCAAAACTTTGACCGTGCATAACTTTCACATATGGAAGAATTTTCGAGTGAAGTAAAAGGCAAACCTGCATGGAATTTCAAGCTCTTTCTAAATATGAGGTCATAGAAACAAAATATGAACTTTGACAAACTAACCTCATGATGATGACCTACCTTATCCAATATCATGATGATGATGCACCTGACCTTCATTTTTACCAAACCGCCAGAAAGCAGAAAAAACACAAGCAGAAGCAAAAAGCAAACATCAGCAGGGGTCCCCATTTTGCTAAGGAGCATAATGGGGCGTGTTGTGAACATCACAACAACTAGCAACCAAAACAAAACAATTAAATTCAGAGTGCTCAAGGAAACTAGATGAAATGAACTCATAACTTCCAACTATCTTTTCCTGCAAATTACTATTCAGCTTGAGACTCAAAGTATTCAATAAAGATGCATGAATTTCCATTTTCAGTTTAGTTGTGTGCATGTGATAAATTATCCTCATCTTGAAGATCGGTTGAACAAACCAGTGACTGACATTAGCCTACGTAGGTGAGGATATTCCCTCATAGCCGACCGGATAGAGCCTTGCTGCTAGCGAGCGTTTATAGCCCCGGCAAGGTTATCATTACAATTCTCCTAAGTAGAGCCCCACTGCCAGCGAGCGTCCATAGCCCTGGTAGAGTTACTTAGATGGCTTAATCTAGATTTTCAGTATAATCCGCTTTATTTATTTATTTATTTATTATTTTTTTTATTTTCTAATTTTGAAAGATTTCATAAGATATAGCAATTTGTAACTTCATGATGCAAGGAGTGGACACTTGCTGAAATTACGCTGAGAATTGTAATGGTAGCAAGGGTGACCTCTGATTTTTCACCTAATATCTACACTGGTATGTTCAACAAACCCAAGGATTTTAGGTGTGTCATCGTGAGAAACCTGCTTCGAATCCTCAATCACATTTATTGAATACAAAAACTTCAGAAGATGAACAACTCTCTACATTCATGACAGTGACAGGTTATGTGTAAATTGCAAATGGTTAACCTGAATATCCTAAATTATATACTGTTTTGAATGGTTGCTAGTTTTGCTCCTTAATACTCTACAGTAAAATAAAGATCCCTGCTGAGGAGACAACAAACAAACCAAACAAACAGGCTGTACAAACAGAAACAAAAAAGCAAGCAAAAAACAAATAGAAGACAAGCTACACAAATAGCCAACCCAAAAGAAAACAGCAGAAGAAGAACTGTACATTATCTACAGCATTTTACATTAAGAAAGAAAGGACTGCCTCATCCTGACCTTCAAGCCTGGAAGTAGTGTTTCAAATGCTGGCCATTAACTGGTAATGGCACATCTTCTCCAGTCAAGGTCTTAAGTCTAAAGGTGTTATCTCCTATTATTTCTGAGACTTGTAATGGACCCAGCCATAATTTATCGAATTTTCCATGGCTTCCTTTCTTTTCATGTGCTTTGTCCCAGCACAACACTAAGTCTGATATCCTAAATGTCTTGACTCTTGCCCTTTTGTCAAACCATCTCTTAACAACTGCTTGGTGTTTGGCAAACTTCTCGAGGGCTTGACCTCTTTTCTCCTCTAGTTGTAACATTTGCACTATTCTGGCTTCCCTATGGTTATCAAAGCCTAGATATTCATTGGCAAACTTCCAGGTTGGTATTCTCAGATTAACCGGAAGTATGGGATCAGTCCCATAAACTAAGTGATAAGGTGTGCTACCTAAAGCTGTTTTGAACTTGGTCCTGTCTACCCATAGTGCATATCTCAACAGGGTATTCCACTCTCTAGGACTTTTGGTAATTAACCTCTTGATGATGTCTAATAAAATTTTGTTTGTTGATTCAGCCAGTCCATTACCTTGAGGGTAATAATTTGAAGAAAACCTTAGAATGATCCCATATTCAAATGCCCATTTAGAAAATTTTAAAGAAGAGAAAGCAGGGCCGTTATCACATACCAATGAATAGGGTGTTCCAAACCTGGTGATAATGTTTTCTTCAAGGAACTTGATAACTACCTCAGTTGTGGAAAACTTGCAGCAGGTGGCCTCAGTCCACCTTGTACAATAGTCTGTTACCATCAATATAAATTTGTGTCCTGCAGAAGATGGGGGATTGATGACTCCGATAAAATCCAAGCCCCACTGTGCAAATGGTCTGGACTCGATCATAGGTTGTAGTGGATTGGCCAGATTTCTCCCTTTGTCTGCTGCAGTCTGACAGGTGTGGCAGCTTCTGATGTGACTCTTAGTATCTTTGAATATAGTGGGCCAGTAATAGCTCGCTCTCAATATTTTGTGTGTTGTAGCTAAATGGGAACCATGACCGGTTCCGTACTTATCATGTAGTTCTGTCAACACTTTATCAGCTTCAGTTCTGTTTATGCATCTCAAATAAATTCCATCATGGTTCTTCCTGAATAGAAGACCTCCTTGCACCATATAATTTTTTGCCTTAATCTTCAAAGCTCTCCTCTGAGAAGCCTTCATCTTGCTTGGGTACTTTCCAGCTATCAGGAAGGTGCTTAAATCATCGTACCAGCCTGATGTGTCTTGGGAATTCAATACATATTGCTGTTTTATCAGATTTGGATCCATGTTTGCTATTGTCTGCACCAGTGCCTGCCCTCTAACCAGCTTTGCGGGAATGATCTCCATGTCAAATTCTTGCAGTGTGGTGATCCATTTGGCTCTTTTTTCTCCAGGCTCATTTTGTATCAGCAACATTTTTATTGCTGCGTCTGGTACTATGGCTTTAATCTAGCTGCGCAGAATATAGTGTCTAAACTTTTTCACAGCCTTTACTAATGCGAATGCCTGTCTTTCGATATCTAGATATCTCAGCTGTGCATCCTTCAGGGGCACACTCATAAATGCTATGGGCCTCTCTTCATTATTTTCACCTTTCTGTATCAAGGCAACAGCGACAGAATGAGAAGATGCAAAGGAGTAGATGTAAAACGGGCTTGTGTAGTCTGGACTTGCCAATACAGGGGCATTAGAAATTGCCTCCTTGATATCTTCAAATGCGGCTTTGGCCACTGGCGTCCATTCCATCTGTGCATCCTTCTTTAACATGGCATTCAACGGCTGCACAATCTCTGCAAAACCTGTTATAAACTTCCGAACAAAGTTAATTTTACCAAAAAATGATTTCAATTCTTTCCTACTGTTTGGTATTTGCAAATTTTTTATGGATTCTATTCTATCCGGATCAATTGAAATTCCATTTTCAGAAATGACATGGCCTAATAATTTACCTTCAGTTACGCCAAATATACATTTCTTAGGATTAAGGGAAATCCCATACCTTTCACATCGCTGGAGTACTTTTCTGAGGTCCTCAGCGTGGGTGGATGCATCCTTGGAATACACAGTTAAATCATCCATATAGACAACAATACATTTACCTGATAATCCACGAAAAGCAACGTCCATGGCCCTCTGAAAAGTGGCACCTGCATTAATTAAACCAAAAGGCATTCTTCTATACGTATAATTTCCCCATTTGCAAGTGAAGGTGGTTTTTAGTCTATCTTCTCTGTCAATTAAAACCTGGTTATAACCTGAAAAACCATCTAAAAAAGACATCATCGTTGCGCCATTTACTGCTTGCAGTACTTCGTCTATTGGGGGCAAAGGATAATTATCTTTTTCAGATGCCTTGTTTAAGTTTCTAAAGTCTACGCACAACCTGATGTCTCTGTTTTTCTTCCTCACTGGTACTAAGTTAGCTACCCAGACAGAATGTCTGACTGAAAAAATTATTCCAGCGGACAGTAATTTTTTAACTTCCTCAAAGATTAAAGGCTCTAGAATGGCATTTACAGGCCTCTGTTTCTGCCTAAATGGTTTGACTTCTTTTCTTAAAGGTATTACGTGAGTTATGATGGACTCATCAAATGTTTTCAAGTCTTCATAAGTCCATGCTATGACATGTTTATATTCTTTCAGAACATCCAGAACCTCTTCTCTGATTTTCTCAGAGCAAGCTTTCCCAATTAGTACATTTTGTGGATTGAGCTCAGTCCCTAAGTTATGCAAATCAGACTTACCCCCCTCTATTTTGGGTAAGTCTTTCTATCTTATTATTCTGTCGAAGTCAAAGATGTGTTCTAAATCAATTACTCCTTTTGGTAAGAAGTTGCTCTTTAAGTTGATCACATCTTCTTCGTCCCATGTTACTTCAGGTCTTTCTTGTTCATCAATGATTTGGGCCTCAAATGCCTCATTACAAGTCAGAAAATTAATAATTTGCTGATCCTCCCCAAATACCTGAAAGTGTGTAACGTTGTCTGGTATACTGGGCACGTTAATTAGCTCAACAGCAAATCGTCTTAATCCTGACAGTGTCAATGGTTCTAATGTACTAGCAGCAACTGCTAACGCATCTGGCCTGTGGTTCAGCTCTCTAGGAATGTGCTCTATGTTAACAGCATCAAATGAATCCATTAAACCCCAAACTCTATGTCTGTAACTGATCATTTTCTTATAATTGCAGGCATATAGTTTCCTCACTTGTCTGACTACTAATTCAGAGTCTGAAAATACTCTGATGGCTTTTACCCCTTTCCTGATGGCCATGACAAGTCCTAAAATTAGGGCCTCATATTCAGCAATATTGTTAGTGCAGGAAAATTGTAATCTATATGCTGCCAAATGAGATTTACCTCGAGGATCTATGAGTTCAATACCCGCACCTGCGCCCTGTTTTGATTTGGACCCATCACACTTTAATGTCCACATGCCATCTTTTCTTTTCTGATCTTTTACCTTGGCATAGTTTGTCTCTTTTATTGCCTGTGGGGTGTTGTCTTGTTTATTCATGGGTTTTTCCGTTTGGTTATCTTGCATATGTGTGTTTGTAGTTTGCAGCTCAGAAAGATAACTACCCTCGTCCTCTATTTCTTTCCCTAGATCTGGAATCAAAGCAGTTATATTATCCTGAACATATCTCTGTGCTGGATCAGGATTCTCATTTTTCTCTTGTGACTCTATCCTCCCTATGCACCTTTTGTATTCATATTCAATGATGTCTTTGCATATTTCACAATTCTCCTCAGAATGTTGCCTATCATGGACTCTACACCTATTTTTATATAACTTACATTGGATTGGGAGATTGTGTGTAACGCACTCTTCCACCTCTTGTCTAATGGCATGACCAAATTTGTCTATTGCATTGTTTTCCTCATCTGAAGAATTTCTGTCAGACTCAATGAATAGTGCCGTTCTATTGCTGACACACTTCTTTCTAATGTTTAACATCATAATCTCTTCAATCTGCATCCCATTGTTGGTAATTCTATAGACACCTGGTTCAATAGCAGCATATAATATTTCATTAGTTCGATTATACTCTATTATCATATGTTTCATTCTGGGCTCTGCCCCTATTCTGATCTAGTTTGGGATGCCTCTCCATGGTAACCACATGTGTGAAAAGTTAGTAGCCATATATCCGTTTAATGCCTTGGACCAATCCCTACTTAGCAACATTCCATAATTTACAGGTATATCCACTACTTGAATGTCAATGATTTGGCTTACCCTAGGGTCTGAAGCTAATTACACTTGTATGTTCATGAGTTCTCCTATCACGCTAACCTCAGTCTTATCTAATTGCGTGACAACCTTGGCAGATTTGGTGGGAGTCAGCCCGAGAGTTTTACATATTCCTAAGGGCATTACGTTGGCTGAAGCACCAGAATCTACCATGCAATTGTGTATATTCTTCCCACACAACCTAACAGTTAACAAGAAAGGTTGAGTATCCCTCTTATCCGTATGTATTACCACATTTGTATTGGAAGGCTGCTCAACTTTCTTACCTTTCTCCTTAGGTGGTGAATCACTATTAGGAACAGTTATATCAGCAGACACCTTGTTTGTCATGGATGTATCCAGGGATTTTAAAAAAGCATTTCTGATCCCTGGGGTCTTCAATAATTCATTTAGAGGTATACTGACCTTAATTTTCTTTATTTCCTCTGATAAGTAACTCATTAATCTTGTTGTCTCTATTGTTTCTGTCTTACTTGTTTGATCCTTTTGCACTGCTGTTCCATTATTTGTGTGCTGACTAGCTTTAAGTATGGCAGGATTGTTGCTAGCATTCTGATCTGGGGGTGTATTGATGTTATTCGGAGGAGTGGAGGTGGTGAAAGGTCCTCCCGGCTTAGGGTTGTTCCTCAAATTGTAGGTGTGGCTTTTATTTGTCTGTTGAAAGGCCTGCACCTCCTCTGTTTCATTTAATATCTCATTTTCAAATTCAAAAGGAAACTGAAAAGCATTTAACACAAAGGCTGATTCAGGATAAAGACTTTCACAACAGTATGGTTCATCCTCTAGCAATTCATCCTCTTTCTCTTCTGCAGTTGCGAAGGTAAACGTTTCTAAGACTAATGCTATGTCATATTCTGAGGGTACTACCTCATTACCCTTAGGAATGAGAAATTCAGAGGTAGGAGGCTGTACATCTACGTTAAAAATACTAGCTGCCAAGTGGAACTGTGGACAGTCGTGCTCAGCATGGGCATTGGTATTGTGAAATCTGCACCAATTTTTGGGTGCTGTATTGGCCATTTGTATGTTAGTTATTTGTTTTGCACCATGATTATCTGTATTCTCAAAAGGAGAAGCCAGAGTACCGTTGTTGGGCCCAGTGTTCCATGTCTTGGGTGGCCTAGGTTGATTCTGATTTTTGTTATTATTGCCCCAGGTCCTATTATCTATCACTGGCCCCCTATTTTGCATTGGTTGCCCCTGACTGGGACCTTGATGCTGATTGTAGTTTTGGTTCTGATTGAACTGCTGATTTTGATTGAGGCTATAATTCTGATTTTGGCCTTGGTTGTGATTTTGAGGTGGATTGTAGTTTTGGTTGCTTCTTCCATAGAGGTTCTCATTTCTTAGCTGTGTCACTTCGGTTGTTAATCTTTATAAATGTGCAGTAATCTCTTTGATGTCTTCCCTATCCTCTTGTGCTTTTGCCACAGTTATATCCCTAGGAAGTTGGAAGAAAGGCGGACCATTATTTTGACTGTTATTGGAAGTACTAGCCGTGTAAGGAGTTATAGCCTGGATTGGAGTAGGATTATACACAGGTGTGTAAGAAGGAACCGAATTTACTAGTGGAGCATGCTGTACAGGGACTCCGTTCCATGGGTGTGCCTGATTCTGCACCCCAAAATTTCCTCCAAATGGACTGTAAGTTGTATGTCTCATTTCTTGGTTCACTGAGGCTGCCTCTTTATAGGCTTTGGATATTGAATCTATGTCAGGTTTTCTTTTGACAAACATGGCAGTTAAAGGATCCAAGGCAGCATAGTACATAGCCAACAAGGGAGCATCATCTATGGTATAAGGGGCTACTAGCCTAGAATAGGCCTTTTGAAATCTGTCATTGAAATTATCAATTAGCTCCCCCTCACCTCGTTTTATAGCAGCCAGTTTATGATACAAAGCACAAGGGTCAATGGGTCCTCTAAATCTTGACAGAAATGCTTCTTCCATAAGTGCCCAGGAAGAAATGTAACCATTGGGTAAGTTTACGTACCAGATAGAGGCCTGCTCATTAAAGGTGTAAGGGAACAATCTACACACAACATCCTCGTGCTCTAACATAGCCCTAAAACATGCTTCCTTAAATATTCTAATATGATCTTCTGGGTCTTGATGCAACTGGTATTTGGGACATATCTTTTTCAAATTTTTTGGCATGTCATGATAATCATTGAAGAATATGGGAGAATTGACATCGAAATAAGCCATTGCAGGTGTTTGACCTTGACTTGAACTTGCAGAAATACCTAGATTGATTGGTGGATTAGGATTTAGAGGAGGATTAAGACCTCCAGGAGTGCCTGAACCAAGATTTAAAGATCTGAATAGTGATCTATCAGGACTTACAATACTACGGATGTTAAAAGGTGACCCAGGAGGTGTTCCAGATGAACTTCCTGCTTGTGATATCTTTGGATTCCAAATGTAAGGGCTTTTACTTTGCCTTGTATCAGGTAGTTGCACAAAGATATCTCCTAAACTGGACCTAGACCTAGTCACTCTGTTACTGTCGTTAGCCAGTTTGAAATGAAACCTAACTCAGGAAGGCCCTCCTTCTAGCGCCAGAAAACTGTTGATGATTGCAATATACAGCCTTCTAGCCCTCCTTCTAGCACCAGAAAACTGTTGATGATTGCAATATATAGCCTTCTAGCCCTCCTTCTAGCACCAGAAAACTGTTGATGATTGTTTTGATGCAATCATAACAATAAGTTAAAATTCACATATAATGAACTGAAACTATACTTGAAAGATAAGAAGGAATCATTTGAGATTCAACTAATCCCAAGTCTACAATGGTTCGGTTGGTCGAGTTCAGTTGGTCAATGTGAAGCTGTAATGTTCAAGGGGTCTTACGTAGTTTAGGTTGTTTTGTGGTTTACTGGCCTAAGAATATGCAAAAAGGTCATAGATTTCAACAAGTATTCTGTTCATTTGCATAAAGGTGATACTGTGCTACAAGTTTCAGAGGGTTTTCTTGGATTTTTTGCAGCTTTCTTCTTTATCTGTTTATGAAAACTGTCTACTTATAGCTCTGTTATACATGCTTCTTCAAATTTGAGACAATTTCCTTTGGATTTCTACGTTTTCAGCTAAATATTTCAGATGGGTTGGGAAAAGTTAGAAAGATCTACTCTATACCTCATTTAATCTACCGAAGGATCTAATTGTTTTTGTTATGCACTATGTAAATACCACAGTAATTTGATCAAATCCACAGTAAAAACCCTAAATGTAAGTTCTGAGCATTTTCACAAACATACATTTAAAATTGCAAGCTCTCAAAGAAAATATTTCAAAACACAAAGAAGAGCAGGAGAACACTCAGAAGATAGATGCAAAACTCCAGATTCTATTGTATTAGAAACGAATAGTCATACATGATTTACAATGTAGGAATGACTCTTAGTTTCATTGATCATACTACAGAGAACTTACAAGCTTTACAGATACAGTAAGGCAGCCAGACATTCCACACGCACCTTACTGCAGACAAACAGGTGACCTCCTTTTTCTACTCTAAACTATGCCCAAAAAGGTTCTACAATTCTGGCAAAATCTTAAAATCCCTATGTGTTATCCTAGAATCCCTGTTGTCCCTTATTACAGTGTAGAGAGGCACAATATAAAGACATTCTGATTGTCCTCACTACAGCAAAAAACCTAACTGAACCCCTGGTTCAAACCCTTGGTTACAGCAATAAATGCAGGTGAACCAACTCTCAAAAAATATCTCTAAGCAGTGTCAAATCTGGGTGAAATATTGCCCCTTCTGAGAAGTTCCGGCGGCTGGGCAATAACTTCTGTTTGTCTGTTGTAGTAATACCTCTAGCTGCAACTCTGTCTTTCACTTGAATGGTCTTGACTTTTCGCACTTTATCCTTATCTTCTTGCTCCTGAGATTGGATTTCCTTCCTCCATGAGGTCACTGTGTTGACTTTCCAGCTGCTTCCTCAAATGCAAGCCTGCAAGACAAGACAAGCAATAAGTTTCACATTTATCACATAAATAGCAGGAAATTAAAATAAGCGTTTAAATCCAGGTGACTGCGCAAGATTGTGGAAATCAGATCAGAAATCCTCTTAAAACGCGTCAAAAATGCGTTCAGACTGCTCAAAGCTCACGGGTCAACCATCGCTGACCGAAAAATGCCAGAGGCACCAAAAAAAAAAAACACTTTAAAACTCCACCGCTTCATTTCCCGCCCATCAGCATGATCATCGCCATCGGCGTGTCAAAAAAAACATGTTGGTCGACAACTTCATCATCATGATATTTCGCTTCTGCCTATTGGGGAAAAGAACAACATCATCATCATCATCATGTTGAAGAAGAATAGGAGGATATAAATATGATCATGCTGCCGAGGAAAGGAAAATGATGGTGACGTCATCATGATATTCGGGCTTCATTGAAATGCTAAGGATGACGTCATCATCATGTTCAGTTAAGGTCAGGGGATAATTGTGATATCGGGTCACCTAAGGAGCATGATCAGGATGATGAACATAATATGATCCTCTTGCGGCCAAGGTAACCTTCTCGAAAGATCAGGATGATGAGGATCATCATCATATTTGGGGCTTCTGTCGAACATAGAATAAGACATCATCATCATATTTCGCGAACCAGATCGTGCTTGAAAAAATATCCTGTTGAAGGAAAAATGTGACGATTATGATCATCAGGATATTTGCTTCTTCGTTTATTAGATCGGGATGACGTCATCATGATATTCAGAGCCTCAGTTAAACTTAGAACATGACGTCATCATGATATTTCGCCAACCGGATCATGTTTGGGAAATATCCTGCCAAAGGGAAAATGTGACGATGATGATCATCAGGATATTTTCAAAAGGTTGTATTTCATCGGCAGGAGGACTTTACGAAATATCGGGTGAACAAACAAGATCATGATGATCTTGATAACAGGACAGGATAAAACAATATGATGATGACCTACCTTATCGAATTATCACGATGATGTCATCATGATATTTTGTCTTCGAAGCACAAGGATGAGTTGAGGTCATCATGATATTGCGCTAGGGTGATATTGTAAAATATGATCATGCTGTTTGAGGAATGAAATATCACCCTCTTCTGAATAGATAGGGTGATCATCACGATATTGCAAAAAAGGCGATCAGGAGGATATAAAGTCGTCATCATCATCTTTCGAATTTCAGCAAATATCATGATGATGACGCTCCGATAGGTTTATAGCATGCGCATGTAAATATGCCAATGATGAATTTTCTAAGTTAGGGTGATCCGATATTATCAGCATGATGTTTAAATTTTAGGCGATGCAAAGATATCATGATGATGCTCGCGATACAAAGACTGCTCGACGGGGAACTTACCTTGACTTAAAGTTGATGTCATCATGATATTCGGGCTTCAGGATATTATCGGGGGGGGGGGGGGGGGGGGGTCAAATATGATGATGATGTTGTTCTTCATGTAACCAAAACCGAGTTTATAACATATGACCCTCCTAAAAGAAATCATGATGCTGACAATGCGCCTAAGGCCATTTGACGGGTAAAGGGCACTACCACCTAAGATTAACGTCCGGATATTGCGACTGCATGATTTTTATCGGGTGATAGACCAAGATCATGATGATCTTGACAAACATGACTTAGGATATAAAAATATGATGATCCTCCTGCGAACATCAGGTTTGACCAAAACTTTGACCGTGCATAACTTTCACATATGGAAGAATTTTTGAGTGAAGTAAAAGGCAAACCTGCATGGAATTTCAAGCTCTTTCTAAATATGAGGTCATAGAAACAAAATATGAACTTTGACAAACTGACCTCATGATGATGACCTACCTTATCCAATATCATGATGATGATGCACCTGACCTTCATTTTTACCAAACTGCCAGAAAGCAGAAAAAACACAAGCAGAAGCAAAAAGCAAACATCAGCAGGGGTCCCCATTTTGCTAAGGAGCATAATGGGGCGTGTTGTGAACATCACAACACTACCTCTTAGGGGAGAAAGTAGTGGTTGCTAATGATAGGGGGAGTCTATATGTTGCAAGAAGTTATACTCTAAGGGAGAAGAAGTTGCCCTTTGTCCTTGATGTCAAAAGGGAAGAATGTGTAGTTATGTGTTGCCATCAATCCCAAAGGGGGAGATTATCACACATATGGTTCCTAAAGTTGTCATCGATGTCAACACTATCAAAAGGTTGTCACTAATGTCAACACTGCCATGGATATGTGATGGTGTTCATGGTTGGATGTCATGTTGAATATAATGTGGATGTCATTTCCTATCCAACAGAGGAGATATAGTTAAAAGTTGGATGCCATACCTTGATCAATGTAGAGTTGAGTATGCAGTTACATTAATATGGAAATTAGAAGCACTAAGCTTATTATATGTGTTGTTGATGTTGAGAAGATATTACTGGTGGTCTAAAGCATATTGTATGATCTCTCCTATTGTTTCTAAGAATTTTACTTTGTATACTAACCAAATTATGTAGGAATGTGGTATTAATTTGCCACCTACAAAATTTAAGGATTTTATAACAAGTTTACTTTGTGAAACAACTAATGGATAATTCTTTTTTTCAAAACTATGTGTTTCTAGATAATGTAATAGATGTAGTAAACCTTCATTGTCAGAAGAATGCACACATGAAAGTAGTTCACATGATTTTGGAGAATAATTAGTGGATGTGAAGAGGCTCAAAAATGTTTAATATCCGTTAAAGGATGGAAAAACTGGAAAACATTGTGAGTTAGTCACAAGTAGTGTACATGCATTCAACATAGAGTTCAAGAATAAGATTGTGTATAAATATGTGAAACACTCTCAATATGCTTGGTGTCTTGATGAACAATTTCTTAGATGTAAGAACACATTTCCAATTGCAACAATACTTTCACTAGTTGAATTTGCAGAAAACTATAACCTTGTTCCACAAGAGGAGATTTAGTCTTAATATCATAACTCAATATAGGTTGCCATCTTTGTTGATATTGTATATAGATATATGCAGTTGACGGTATAGAAGATGATAGGATAATTTTGAGGGAGTACCATTTCTATGTGAGTGATAACTAGTTACATTCATAAGAGTTTGTGTAGTGTTGTTTCAATGTATTTAATGACAACTTAAAAGAAAGAGAAATATAGATGACAGAAGATCTCATATGGTCAAACAATTGTACAGGACAATTCAAAAAATTCTCAAATGTTTTATTGGTTAAGTAGGGGCCATAAAGAAAACAATATCCAACATATGTGGAGTTTCTTTGAAGATATACATGGTAAAGGAGAACATGATGGAGATGGAACATGTGTGAAAAAGGGTTCTTACTAGGGAGCAACTAAAATTTGATGATGCAACAAAGTTTAAAGATGCATGTGCAATTATGGATTGGTGTAATGCAAAATTGACTACAGGATCAAGTGAAAACTGTAAAGTTCAATGTTTTTTTGGTTGGTTGAAGAAGAAAACATTCCTCCCTGATATGGTTGTGATACAATTAGTGGATTAATAAAATGGTATTCATTTAAGAGTTCAAATGCAAGTACATAGACTATATGGACTGAGGAGCTTGCATATTTTTGTTAGTTTTTTATTGGAGGTGAGTGGAAAGCATGTGAAAATATAGATTGGGTTGAAGGATGGAAACAAAGATCCCTAAAACCTCTACAAACACATGATCAAAATGAGAAAATTTAAGAGGATAATCATTTTCAAGCATCAAATGACTATGATTGTATTTTAGACCTTGTACAAGGTACATTAATTCAATATTTAGTTTCAATACATTTTTTGTAATCTATATTTAATTGCATGCATGCATGTATACTTTGTGACTTATTGAATTTGAAAGTTTTTTTGCAGGACATGTGTATCTTGTTGTTGCACCTAAGGGTAATGAAGAGGAAGTAAAGTATTGATTGGCTTGATTTGTTGAGGAAAAACACAAGTTGTTATATCTTAGAGTAGATGATGATAACTTCAATTATCCAATAGGTTATGTGGTTTTTGTTAGCACTTAGCTACATAAATATTTGATAAGGAGGAATGGTATACCTGCATTTGAAGATTATGAAAGCAATAAGAAAATTTTACACTACTCACATCTAGTCGTGGCAACAAATATATAATTAGTGAGATATAAAGGGAGACCTGTCACATGAACTGGATAATACCTAGCACTAAGCTTCTGGTATTGTAATGTAATAAAATAATGAAGAAATGAGTTTCTGCAAGTAGGCAAACTCGCCAGGAGTTGTGAATTACCTCCAAAAACTAATTTTTATTCATTTGAATTCAAAATATATAGGCTTACCTATAATATGAAGTGTCACATTACCCTTGGAATTCAAGAGGAGCTCTTGAAAGGTGGAAACTATTTACAAAAGTTTAAAATTTAAAAAAATTATGAAAATTTTCATCTTCCCTTTGCCAAGGTCATAACTTCTAGCTATTTTAGTGAAATTCAATTTACTAAAATGTAGAAA
This sequence comes from Cunninghamia lanceolata, assembly GCA_027924645.1. Taxonomy (NCBI): domain Eukaryota; kingdom Viridiplantae; phylum Streptophyta; class Pinopsida; order Cupressales; family Cupressaceae; genus Cunninghamia; species Cunninghamia lanceolata. The sequence goes on along the minus strand of BSBN01000388.1, from coordinate 10,146,846 downwards.
ATACTAAAAAAATAAATTTTTGGTATTTTCCCATTTCTACTCATAGATGCCACATAAATGATCCTAGACCTGTTCAACGCTTCCCCCTTGAGAGGCAATGGGCCCCATTGCACCTATAGTTTGCAACAACTGAAGAAATTTATTTTCTTGAACCACACGGTATAGAGGAATATGTTGTTTCTTTAGTGTCTTGATCAAGACATTAGTGATCTTTTCTCCAACATGTAATTAGTGAGGTACATGATGCTGCTCATACTTGTCATTGTACATTTCACTAGTGTGTTGTAATATCTCCTAAGCTTGTTGCATTTCTTCAACAAACTTTGTTGCCTTATGTTGTGATGGAGCATTTGAGATAACTGATATTGCTACATCAATAGGAGCCAATGGTTGATATTCAAGACATACTTAAAATGGGCTTATTCCTTATGGAACTATGTATGGCAAAGTTGTAGTTGTACTTCGTTTGCCCATCTGTTTGTGGATGGAATGTAGTAGACTTTGTCAGCTTGTTATCCATCATATCCCAGAGCAATGTCCCACTTTCATTCATCTATTTTTGGTAAGTGGTAGTGGTGACCATTTTGTCATGGATATTGGCTATAACTGACCTCTTGTCTTTAATTTGAATTGTTAGAACAAATGTTCTAGTATGAGTAATTAGACATTCACATTGTTTTTTAGTAATCAATGATGCTGGTTGTGTAGGACTTACTTTAGGTATTTGATACTTCTTTTTTCCTAGTTTCATAATGACACCTCAAGGTTTGAACTTATATACACCATGATGCTTGTACATATATGGGTGCCCTTACAATATATCACACACATCCAAGGGTGCCACATCACACATGACTTCATCTTTGAATGGTTTGATAGAATAAGGTAAGCGACATTACTTATTTACCTAAATATCTTGTTCTTGTTTTCTTACCCATCCCGCATGATATGGTTGTGGATGAGGTGTGGTCTACAAGTTCAACCTCTTAACAGTCTCAATAGAGATCAGATTCTTTTTAATTCTACTGAATGATGAAATGGAGAGCCTTTCCATTTACCCACATTTGTGAGGGGAATAAATTCTCCTTATCTTCACAAGGCAAAATCCTAGTGGTGGCAACTATGGCATAGGGATCAATTTCAATTATTTGGTCATCATCTCTTTGCTCAAATAAGTTTGTAGGCAATGGTTCAAGTTTAGGTTTAGCTTCCTTTTCTTGTAACCTTGTCATCAACATCTTGGCAGCTTGACAATCCTTTATGTTATAACTTGGACTTATATGGAATTCACACCACATATTCTTTCAATTGTTGTTTTCTATTGATGATGCTTGTGAGGAGGGATCCCTAGTTGTCTGTTTTCCCATGAATTTGTTTTCACCTTTATTCTTTGAAAAATAATCCCTCTTTCCTTTTTGTTTGAATTTTTCCTCAATCTTCCTTGCATATTTGTAGGCAGTCCCCAAGGTCTCAATATTGAGAAATTCCATATTTGTTTGGGTATAATGACAAACCCTGCTACGGTACTTCAAAATTTGATGTTTTTCCATATCAGTGATGCCAATCTTTTCTAAAAGAGCATGGAATTTATTAGTGTAATCCTAAACAAATCGATCTTTCTATTGACGAAGCACTAGAACTCCATATACTTATCCTCATATGAATTTTTAGGATAATGTTCTTCCTTTATATGTTCCACAAACTCTCCCCAAGTGGGATCATCCTCTACTGCTCCATTAAACTCAAGTTTTTCTATAGACAATAGTTTATTTTCCCATGATTGTTTTAGATGATGATTATCTTTGAGGAGAAGCAAATGTTATTTTTTCACCATTAGAGAAATGATTCACAGAAACATATCTTTCTAGTTTTGACAACCAATCATCAATAGCATCTGCATTTATTTTACCTTCAAATTTTGGAATATCAAAATTTAACTATACCCTGAAAGGAGTGTGAGCACCAAATGGTACTCTAGCCATGTTGGGTTGTTGATTTTCTTTGATTTTTTTTAGCAAATGATAGAACTGATGCATCATCTCCTCACGTTGTTTTGTTAATGCTTCTTCAACCATCACCTTAACAGGATCTTAATGACCATCCCATTCTAGCATTTTTTATCAAGTGCACCTCAAAGGAAGATAATATTATGTCTATGTGGAGGACTTAATCACCTTTCCAATGATATTTTGTTTGTCTGATTTCAACATCGTATGTAAAAGATATGCCCAAAACACTAAGGGCAATGTTGAAAAAGAAGACTTGACTTCTAGTGAAAACAATAGGCAGCTAAGAAAAAACTAGCTTGTTTGCACAAAATAGAGTCCAAATGAGAATGATATACTTGATTTCATTAAACTGCTATGAAAAGGCAAAAAAAAACATGCAGAGGCAAAAAAATAGGGACAAATTTGTGATCTATTTTTCTTGAAATGTGTGCACTTTTTGAAAAAAAATAAGAGATACCCAGATAGGATTTCGACTCTGCTGACAAAACCCAAAAATATTTTGAGCTAAGATTACACCCTTTGAAACCTTATTTCTAAAACCTTCTCTGATTCAGGAAGAACCCAACAGAACTTGGCTCTGATACCACTAATTTGGAGAATACCTAGTGCTAAGCCTGTGGTATTGTAATGTAATAAAATAAAGAAGAAATGAGTTTCTACAAGTAGGCAAACTCACTAGGAGTTGCGAATTGCCTCCAAAAACTAATTTTTATTCATTTCAATTTGAAATATATAGGCTTACATATATTATGTGTTGGCAAGAGACACTGTGTGGTTTCATAAGTGTTGTCACTAGTGGCAACAAAGTCCTTCCCACACATCCGTAGTGTTGAGACATTGATGGAAACAAAGTCCTTCCCACACATCCACAGTGTTGAGACATGGACTCGCTAGGACTCAAACCTAGGACCTTCCATACACTGCTGGAGTGCTTTACCACTGAGCTACTGGCCCCTCTTGGACCAGTCCATCATCGATCCAGGTGTGGCTTATTTCCAACACTAAAACCCCCCCTTAATCCACACCTATCGTGTGCTTGGGGCTCCTAGCCTGGGCCTAGCTCTGATACCATGTTGACACATGGACCAGCTAGGACTCGAACCTAGCACCTTCCATATGCTACTAGACTGCTCTACTACTGAGCTACTAGCCCCTCTTGGACCAGCCCATCATCGGTCAAGGTGTGGCTTATTTCTAACACCAACACACAATACATAATATGCCTATACTAGAAGGTAGACAGAAGATTGTTTTGGTCTGGTGAACAAGAACAGAGTATGTAACAAGGTTTGACAATCAGGTTTGGATCTCTCAGATGGTGTAACTCAGTAAGTTGCGGACTTGAACAAGTCAAGAGTGGTATCATGACTACTGTATTCTAGAGATTTATCGATAAAGCAAGACAATAAATGAGCAGTTGAGTGTTGGGCTCCAGTCAGGTAGAGCAGACAGAGGAAGAACTAAACGACAGAGTATAAGACTTCAATCTGGGTGTACAAGGTGTTGATCAAGCAATCTATGATATTATACATTGTTGGATGGCATGATTTATGACTTATATGCCTATGTTTTTGATGTGCATCACTAATCAAGCATGGATTCAGCTGACAAATCAATAACTTACTAATATCTCAGGTGTTCTTGTTGCTGACTAAGAAGTTGTTGGAAATCCTTGATGCAGATATATATATCCGATGGATTCAAGCCTATAAGTGTAAAAAAAATTGATAGTATGTATGGTTAAGTGCAAAGAAAAGCAGAGACAAGTGCGAAGGTAGTAATTCAAGTCAGGAATGTGAGAGGAAAGTAATATTGAGTAGAGGAAGAATGAAATGTTCCAGATCAGTATATTGTACCTAACCGAAACTAAAATCCTACATGCATAGGTGTTGTTCATCAGTTCAGACACCTTGGTATCATCTGTAAGCATTTGTAGACTGTAAGTCTCTTGTAGACAGTGGGCCTTTTGTGAGCAGTGTGCTCAGGCAGTGAGCCCTAATTGGCAAGTAACTAATTTGTACTCTTTATTCTTTTAATAGAGAATACAATCTTGGGTTAGTCACCCCATGGTTTTTCCCTTAATAGGGTTTCCGTGTAGAAATCCTTGTGTTATGTGTTGATTTCTTTTTCAGCTCTTATCATTGCCTTTCTTTGGTATAACATTAATGATAAGTTAAGAAAAGAAAAGAAAAATAGAAAAGTTATGATATAACTGATTCACCCCCCTCTTAGTTATCTGCATTGTTTCCAACAATTGGTATTAGAGCCAAATTCCTCTGAACAAAGCCTAACATCTTGAGGAAGATATGGGAATCTCAATGGATGCATATGGTATGGAGGAACAACTTCAGTCTACCATAGATGATCTTGAACAATCCCAATCTGAAGTCAATAATTTGAGAGAAAGACTCAAACAAGCTTATGATTTCATAAATGAGGTAAAATAAAAACGTAGTATTTCTATGAAAAAGAGAAAGGAACTACTCTGAAAATTAGAGTGAAGTCAATGATACTGATGAATATTTGAATGAGAAAAATAAGCTATGTGAGAAGCTATCAAAAGAAGTCATTATGGTAAGGCATGAAATGGAATCAGGGGTTATTAGATTCACCCAAGAAATTGAAGAAAAGAGAAAGATTGAAGATAATATAAAACAATCCCTCAAGGATAAAATAGAGGACTACCACAAAATGGACAGAACAATCAGGCATCTTGAATCTGATCTTGAAGAAGCTAGAGACAATGAAGAACAACTTTAGAATCAAACATACACTCTTAAACAAGATTTTCAAACTACAAATGAATACAAAGAAAAGTTCAAGATAAGCTCAGCCCAACTTGAAGTTCTTTTTGAAAGACAAAAGAGGGTAGATGATAAGTGTGGCTTGGGATATGAGAAAGGTAAAGTCTCTCGATCAAGAAATCAAAGAAACAGGCTTAGAAGACCTCCGATAAGGCAACCAAACACTCAAAGATATCCATTCTTCAATAGATATTGCCTAAATTGCAATAAGTTTGGTCACAAAGCAATCTATTGTAGAAATAGAACGAATCAATTCAATCCATCCTTCTCTAGTCAATGTTTCAGTTGTAAAAGGTATGGTCACAAATCTCATGAATGCAAAAATATGCAAATGAACAATTCTTTCAATGGGAAATGCTCTGTATGTAATAGAATTAGACATATGACTAATGAGTACAGATCAAGAGGATAACATTCATATAAGAAAATAAATGTTGTGTGTTACAATTGCAATAGATCTGGTCATATTGTCAAATTCTGCAGAAGTAGAAATCATGATAGAAAAGGTTTGGTGGAACATAATCAAAAACAAGATAAAGGCAAAGGTAAAGTAAATGCGGATGAAGTTCAAAAGGAGATGAGAAAGATTTGGGTAAAAAGGAGCACAATGAATATTAGGGATGGATCCACATTAAATCTAGTGCTAATATTCATTCTAGAAACTAAAAAGCAAGCTCTGGCTCAGGGGGAACTGCAGAGAAGATCCCTTTCTCCTAGCCAGCCAGTGAGTGCCTAAATTTGACACTTTGAGTCAAAATAAGAGGTTGTAGTTTAAAGGGTTTGAGGAGACTCACTTGAAGGTCATCCAGTCAAAATTTGACAAATCTGCATGCAGATTTGAGCTAGTTATGAGGAGATCCTGAATCAGTAGCTATCTCGTAAAGCAGAATTTCACAGATAGATTTGGTATGATCCAAAATTGAAATATTTTAATCTACGGACCCATAGCATGTTTGAAAAAGGTGAAGATATGTTGTCAACACTCATAAACAATGATTTGAAGATCTGCAAGACAATCCAAGAAAAGCTCATTTGAGAAGTAGGGTAATCAGATGACTTAAAAACTTGTGCATTTATTACAAAAGGAAATTAGGGTTTTCACAAGGATAAAAGGGTTCTTTCACTCATTATTTACACACTTGCACTCATGAAAAAGAAAAGAAGAGTGCTGCAAAGAAGATCCTACAATTCACTCAAGTTCAACTGAAGATTGAATTCAACTAGAGAATCGCTCCAGTTTCTACTTCAAACCCTAAAGCATGAAAAGGTACTTCCCTTTTGAAAACTCTCCAGATCTCTTGCAAAAATGGCTACTCCAATGGTTGTCAATATTTCTAATAGGCCAAGACCAAAATTCAAGAAACACCCTTACAAATCTCTAGAAGTTGATCTCATGGGTGCGTTTTCTAGTATTCTGCACGGAGTCTTGCATGTAGAAGATGTTAGGGTTTATATCCATGCAAACATTGGATATTTTGGAGACTCAAAGTTGATTGACATTTATCACAAATAGTTAATAGATGAGAATTTTGAACTCAAACCTAAATTCAAGACCCTCCGGGACAAACACTTCAGACATTGCATACATTTTCCATGTTTTGTATAAGATGATTGGGTCTGGTATGTTCTAAGTAGGATGCATGATAATTTTATGTGGCTAAAGAGGCCATTCAAGATCACTAAATATGCCATCAGGGGAGTGAACAAATTGCATTCATCTGGTGGGGTACCCGCACTTAAATCTGTGAAGAATCAAATGGTAACTGAAGCCACCAGATCAAAATTTGACAAAAGAGCAATGACTATAGATGACATCATAGATCCGGATGTCAAGTTTGCTTCAATGATAATTGGCTACAAAATCTACCACTCGAGCAAGGAGAATTCTGTGTCTAGTACAACAATCTATGCTTTATATTAGATGTTAAGGGAAGATACAGATTGTGATATGTGTGAGCTTCTACTAAATTAGCTGATGGAGAACTTGTAGAAGATAAAAAAGGATAAGAAAAACTTCTTTAAATATGGCAGTCTAATACTATGTTTTTTTTTCTATTACATGAATGAGCTACCTGGATCAAATCGTTGGGTTTGCCAAAATGATAAACCTGATTCAATTCAGATAAGAGATTACATGTATGGACTTGGTGATACTCAAGCCCAAAACACAGTCCTCTAGGGTTACTTTAAGAATTTCTAAAGTATGATGCATGCCAAAGAAAGAATACCACAAACAATAGTTGACAAATACAAGAATACAGTCTGCTTCATGGTTGACACTGATCAATGCCTAATGGAGGCAGTTGAGCCAAGGACGATATGGATAATCCCTATGGGTTATGAGGTCAATGAAAAAATCTTAGAGCTACATATTCAACACCTGCTGAGCTAGCCTAAGGACACTGAAGCAGAAAGGTTTGGTACCTTTGAAGAGCTAAGCATAAAAATACATGTTGAGTTAAGACAGCTAGAGATTAAGAGAAAAGTAAGAAAGGAAGTTGAATAAATTGCCAAAATATTTGGCATATCAAAGGAGGCTATAGATGCTAACAGAGAGAAAATGGAGAAGGCAGAGAAAGAAATACAAGAAGCAAAGAAAGAAAGTGTTCATGTGCAAACCTCCTCTTGGACTAGATCCTCCAAGAGCTCTTCTCCTATCGCCTCTAAAAGCTCAAAGTCTACCAAATCAGAAGTCAAGTCATCTAGAAAAGGAGAAAAGAGGATGAAGACCAAAGCCACTAGGACATAGACAAGCCATAATGATTATGAAGAAATAGAATTAGATGAGGAAATTAGGAAAATGAAGAAGAAGAGAACATCTGAGAAGTTCTCTACTAGCAAAAATGAGGAAGAGAAGGAAGAGGAATTTGTTGAAAAGCCCACTCTTTCCATTGATGACATCATCAAGACAATCACTGTGGATTGGAACCTATAGCCAGTGATAGAGTTCTATGATGAATACAATGATGCTGACAAGAGAATTCTAGAGGAAGCTACTGTAAGGTATTTAAACATTTATAACAAAGTGTTGTGCAATTTTCTTGCACACCATCTCAAACGTTTTGAAGTATGTCACAGTTTGTGAAAACTAAAGATTCATATAATAAGAAGGGTTCTCTAAGAGACTAGCATATTCAGATATGCCATAATGATGGCCTTTCAAGGCTCAACTAAACACAAGTCATGGTATTATATAAAGTGGGCACATAATAGTCAAGAGATTCAGAGACAGGCGCATAGTATGAAGGTGTGAACCTTTCAAAAAGTACAATCTAGCATTTCAAATCTTAGTTTCAATATGGTTTCCCATAATGATGAGAAATGGCTAGTTGCAACAATGGTATTAGCATTCCTCTTGAAGGCTTAGCTTTTTGATGCCTTGCATATCAAAGGTTCAAGAATCATGCACAGAGGGAGCTTAACCAATCATAGTCAGAGGTTTACTGGTTATGAATGCATAGTCAAGAATAGTGTGAATAGCCAAATAAAGTGGGGTCATTTCTGAAGAATAGAGCCACATTCAAATTGATGAGGCATGGAAAATATTTCTATCAGACACCACCATTTATAATAAAGACCTATAGGATACGCTGCATATAAGAAGGTACGGCCATTGAAATAGAAAGTACTCAACAATGTAGGTTCGGTCATAATTAATGACATGGCACACGAATGTTGTGGGATTTACAAAAGGCACCATCATTAGAAATCATTGTCAAATAAATGAGAGTCTCAGTTTGGATGAGGGTTCAGACTATATGAAGACGTTTTAGTCATCCCAAGCTGAATGCGTTGATTCTTCAAAGAACAACAATATGGATGTAAGTATGAGTAAATGGTGCCATTCAGCATGGTGAGGTTTTAGAGTTAAGTACCAATACAACAAGCAACAAAGGTATCATCCAATAAAGAGCCACCATCCAAATGGAAAGCGTCTCACTTGATAGTGACCGTGTATATGTAGTATCACCGATAATGTTTGTTTCTATGAAATGTCAAGGGCACAACACAACATTGAAATCATAATGAAGAGAGATACTACCATCATTTTAGGAATTCATGGCTAGATGAATCAATTGTAGCTGCAACCAGTCTTAAAGAAGCATATAGCCATATCAAAACCACGACATTCAGATGAAGGTGAAACCATTCTATTCTATGGTGCAAATTTAAAATTTGTAGCCTCTAAAGGAATGGCATAGTAGTTTCTATGATCCAGGAGGAGACCATTAAAGAAACGCATCATGTTTAATGGCCATGGTTAGTATAAAGGACTAGTGCTACAAGATGGAAGCCACGATTATGAGATATAAAGAAACCCACAGCCTATTTCATACATTGGCGGTCTTTTAAAAGGCAAGTGATTTTCATAGAAGGCACGGGCCATGAGGAATATCTAATGGTGGTGTCTCTCATTTTAAATGGATACTAGTTATGATAATGTGTAGTCATTATAATGAATTTTAGAAAGCATGAGGCATCACCTCCCAGATGATGGTGAGTAAGATCTCTGAAGTCTAGACACAGGCATGAAAAATGAATGGCGCGATTTGACCTTGGAAGCTTGATGGAGATACAGATAGCTAAGCGGATAAAGATGTGGAGGCCTTATCATTTGGATGCCATGGAAAACAAGTTTAGCCAACATCACTAATGCACAGATAAATCGTGTCTCTCCTTAACTAACGAGCCTCAGTTTAGTGATTAATTTCTAAAAAGCTAAGGTACAGGCACAACAACTAAGGATCAACCTCCATTTAAACAAATCTTTAGAGACTGACAAATGACACAACCTACAAAAGTTTGAGAAGCAGACAAAATGATGTGGAGTGCACCACGTTGGTGAAGCACTGCAAAGAAAGGAAAAGGAGTTCTCAGAGACAACCACATGGAGCAGCTCGAGTGCAGTAAATGAAAGTTTTATTTCATTTTATTAATACAATATCTCAAATGTCTCATGGGAGTCATGTAAGAGTCTTTTATTATTAACAGTTTCTTATTAGACACTGGTAGGCACTCCTTTACAGTTGAATAAATATCATGGAATTTTATTTGTTTTAAAGTCACTAGTGAAGATAGGATTCAATAAAATATTTTATAATGTAAAAACATATAAAGGTGGGTCCCAAGGTAATAAAGTGAAGTGCTTTATTATCTTATTTAAAGAATCTCTCTATGCCCGTGAATAAAATCTACAACAATGATAAATAAAGCTAAATGCTTTATTATATTTGATTCTATGATGCATCACAAGAAATATAAAGCAAAATGCAACCCTAATTTGCACAACTTTTATTTTTCACTAGCAAGTAAAGAAAAAGTGGCGGAAAGATTTTCACAGAGCCAAATGGAGAGTTTCAATTGCCATTTAAGTTGCAGCCATAGTTCAGTTATATTTTCTGTTGCCAGTTCATTTGTTGTTATTTGCTAGATTTGGTGTCAGATTTTAGGGAATCAGTTGCAGATTTTAAGTTGAGGTTGTTGAAGATATTTTCTGGGGTTTTTTAAGCTATAAATGTAGATCCGTCAGTATCATGAGGAGTTCTTCATACATTCAGAGTTCTACATTTTTATAGATCAGAGAGTTGGAGCAGCAGACATAGATGTTTTCTTCTTGCCTTAGGAATTCTTTCTTTATGAGAATCTAACTATCATTTTGTGCAGCAACTTTTGCCTTTGTAACTTGTTACTATTCAAATAATGAGATGGTGTTCTATGCATATTTGGATATCTCTATTTCTTTCTTCTAATTCCTCTATTTATTCTACCTCTTCTTAATCTGTTTATAAACTAGGTTTAACCATGCATTGATGCTCTTTAATTCCAGTTAAATCTGACAAAGTTAACACTGTGCTACTAGTTGTTTCAAATATGACAGATCTCCTTAGACTTAAGTATTTATTTATGCAAATCTCATTTCCTTCTAAACCTTTTCTCACACCCCCACTGAAAGAACAAAAGAGCTAGCTTCCTTAAAACCTGGAGGTCACTCTGAGAAGCATTCCCACATTCAGAGTTTCCCATGTTGCTGCTAGATTAAACCCACAGATTTATGTGTCAAAACAAAGCATTCATTAAAACAATTTCTTTAATTCCAAAAATCCTAGAAGAAGTATTGGAACAAAGAAAAGTGAATGCAAAGGCTAAAGACTAGGAGATCCAGGAGAAAATAATGATATAGCTATGCCCTTCTATCACTCCAAAACAAATGGAAATGGTTTTCAAGGAGTGTAAAGATGATTGCCGAAGCAAATCCAGAATGAACAAACTCATGCTTGGAGAAACTGACCAAATAGCAGATGAAACAAAAGAAATTGTCTAGAATGCCTTAAAGAGATTCAATCTTCCCATTATAGAGGAAACAGATGAAGAGCCTTCTAACATGGATATTGAAGGATTAAAGAAAAATGATGAAGAATCATCTTAGGCATTAGATTCCTCTATTCCAGAAGAGGAAGGATAGAAAGAAGAAACATTTTCTGACAAGGATGTTGAAGGATTAAAGAAAAATGATGAAGAGCCATCTAAGGCATTAGACTCCTCTATTCCAGAAAAGGAAGGACTAGTAGAAAGAAAGATCAATAAGCAAGTTAGTATGGATGTCCCCAAAATGAAGGAAGTAGAATCTGCAAGAGACACTGCTGAGATAGTAAAAAATTTCCTAGACAAAGAAATAGTGGAGCTAGATGAACCTAAGCTAATTCAAGGGCCACTAAACTTCGACTCTCTATCTCCCATTTAGAAAATGAAGGTAGCATCTTTTGGTCAAGCCAAAGCAAAAGGGAAACTTCTAAAGTCTCAAATTGAGGATTGTGAGCTATTGGAGATTGCATTTGGGATGCTGGAGAAGATTATGCCAACCTAACAAAAGGATCCTTCTGCCTCTCCATCTAGTAATTTGAAAAACTTAGTCAATTCTGTTAACACTCATTTTGAATCCTTAGAGAAATCGGTAGAAACTAAGGTCTAGAAGGAGTTCGTGGGATAGAGGTTCAATGAAGTACAAGGGATGATTGTTAATGATAGAAGAACCTTAGGCATTGGCATAAAGAGCCTTGAAAACACTCTTAAAGATGGTGGGGACATATAAAAATTTTGTTTAACTTGGCCCAAAGTGACAGAGGACATTGAGAAGAAAGTGAAAGAACAAGAAGGAAAATTGTCAAGTTTATCTCAGAATTTTGATCCCCTTACTACCTCTCTAGTGAATCATGAATGTCATGTGATTTCTATAATAAATGAGATTAAAGAACTGGTTAAGAAGAAAAAGAACATAATGGATAGAATGGGTGAGCTCAGAGGGATAATCATCCCTAAGTTAGAAGCAATGCATGATGCTTTCATAGAGGCACAAAACACAGTCTGAACGAGTGATCCAATAGACTTAAAAAGGGCAGAAGCATATGCATTTTTGTTAAGTGGACACATCTCTATTTTGGATAGAATGAAGAGGAGTTGGGCCACAAAAATCATCCATTTGAAGACAACCTTTGTGGATATACTTAAGTATATGTAAGTATAACATATGATTTGTATATACTTATGTGGCCATGTATAGAATATTTTTTGCAAAATTTTGGTATGTGGATTCCACCCTTTTCCATTGATGTCAAAGGGGGAGTGAAGAGTAGTGAAAAATGTGGAATCCAGCTAAGGGGGAGCTCTGGTAAAATAGTGCAAGAGATAGAGCATCAGTAAAGGGTGAGTCACTATGACACTTAACCATTTTTCACTAAGTGTTGCCATCAATGCCAAAGGGGGAGATTGTTGGCAAGAGATAATGTGTGGCTTCATAAGTGTTGTCATTGATGTCAACAAAGTCCTTCCCACACATCCGGAGATAGATTGAAGATTGTTTTGGTCCAGTGAACAAGAACAAAGTATGTAACAAGGTTCAACAATTAGGTTTGGATCTCTCAGATGGTGTAACTCAGTAAGTTACAGACTTGGACAAGTCAAGAGGGGTATCATGACTACTGTATTCTAGAGATTTAGCCTCTGGTGATAAAGAAAGAAAAAGATATGAGCATCTGAGTGTTGGGCTCCAGTCAGGTAGAGCAGACAGAGGAAGAACTGACCGTCAGAGTATTAGACTTCAATATGGACGTGTAAAAGGTGCTAAACAAGCAATATGTGATATTATACATTGTTGGCCGACATGATTTATGACTTCTATGCCTATGTTTTTTATGTGCATCACTAATCAAGCATGGATTTAGCTGACAGATCAATAACTTGCAAATATCTCAGGTGTTCTTGTTGCCGACTAAGGAGTCATTTGAAATCTTTGATGCGGATATCTATACCTGATGGATTCAAGCCTGTAGGTGTGAAAAAAAAGTGATAGTATGGTTAAGTGTGAAAAAAAGTAGAGACAAATACAAAGGTAGTAATTCAAGCTAGTAATGTGATAGGAAAGTAATATTGAGTAGAGGAAGAATGAAATTTGCCAGATCAATATACTATACCTAATTACAAATGAAATCTTGCATGTATAGATGTTGTTCATGAGTTTAGGCACCTTAATATCATCTATAAGAATTTGTAGACTGTAAGTCTCTTCTAAGCAGTGGGCCTTTGTGAGTAGTGTGCTTGGGCAGTGAGCCCTAATTGGCAAGTGCCAAATTTTTACTCTTTATTCTTTTAATAGAGAATGCAATCTTGGGTTAGTCACCCTGTGGTTTTTCCCTTAACAGGGTTTCCACGTAAAAATCCTTGTGTTATGTGTTAATTTCTTTTTTAGCTCTTATGATTGCCTTGCTTTGGTATAGCATTAATGATAGGTTAAGAAAAGAAAATAAAAATAGAAAAGTTATAAGATAACTGATTCACCTCCCCTCTCAATTATTTGCATTGTTTCCAACATTATGCAGGGTCACATTACCCTTGGAATCCAAAAAGAGCTCTTGGAAGGTGAAAACTATTTACAAAAGTTCAAAATTTTGAAAAACTATGAAATTTTTTATCTTCCCTTTGCCAGGGTCATAACTTCTATCTATTTTAACAGAATTTGATTTACTAAACTGTAGAACATACCAAAAACTAAATTTTTGGTATTTTCCCATTTTTTCTCACAGATGCCACGCAAATGATCCTAGACCTGATCAAAAGATTTATGGACACTTTCTATGGAATATCATGAAGCAATCATAGATGTATTAGAAAAATGAGAGGATGCATATGGTACAATGGAGTAATTTTTTAAAATGGTTAGCAAGTATGTAGAAATGTTTAAACTTTTAATCTTTGTTTTTTGACTAATGTATAGTTGTATATGTTGTAAGTATGCGCCTAATCGGTGTTGTAATTGATGTCAACATATCTATGTTGTCATTGGTGTCAATTGTGCTCTTATTTTGTTTCTTTCTTGTCATGAGTAAGATGCTTTGTATTTACCTATGTAAATGATTCTAATGTTGAGGATATTTAGAAAAGTAGCCCCTCTGGTGGAAAAAATGTGTTGCAGTCGAAATAGTGTGTAAGACTCCGAAGAACTGTGTAGAAGATAGCTCTACATTTCCTATAGAGTGAATATCTTTACCTATGGATTGGAAATAATTTAGAAGTTTGTCTGAAGATGTTGTAGTCCAAGTTTGAGCCTTTGACATGAAGATTTGAGTGAGTTGTGTTCACCGGAGTAAAACCTACTTTTTCTATATTCAGTTGTGATAGGGATAAACTATTATTTTCTGCATTCCACTGAATTAAAGTATTTTGGTCTATAGTTCTGGAATCAAGTCTTTGATGATGTTAAGTAACTTCAACTATAATGGTTCATGGTTTGGTAGTCCACAATCTATCTTTTACTTATGACAGTGGTTGATAATGTTGTTCTTGTGCTCTTGTTTGAAGAATCTTCTTTACAAAGTTGTTAGAGATTGTGTGGTTGTTCCAGGTGATTACAATGTGCTTGTGGATGTCTCCTAATCATGTTCCTACCTTTGGACTGGTCCACAAAGATAAAATTGGATCGTGAATGAAGAAAGTTCTTGGCAGACCTAGTGCTCTCATTAGTTTTGGCAGACCTAGTGCTCTCATTAATCTTGGCTGACCTAGTTGAATTCATTATTTGCAGAGATGCATTGAAGATTTTAGAAGCACGTTGTGGAATGGAGGATTGTGTTTGAGTCCCAGCTAAGGCATGTCATGATCCGCATACATTCTTACATCTTTTCCTTAGCTAAATTTGTACTAGGTCCAGACCTATTTTATGTATGTTTGTATGCCAACCTTGGAGATTGATCCAACTGTTGATGAATGTAATTCCAACCTTGATGTACATTCCAAGGTTGATGAATTGTATAAAATTATGTAATGAAGTTGTGAAAGAGTACGTGTGTCTCAAAAATGAAAACATAAGTGTGAAGGTGTGAAAGAGTAGAGAAGAGAAATAATATTGTACTTCAATGGAACTGAACCCTGGCATGGAGTAGATGTTGTTAAATTAGTTCACCCTTTTGGCAGTGAGCCATCCTTTGGCAATGAGCCACCCATAGGCAGTGAGTCATTCTTTACAGTGAGCAATTTGGGAAGTGAGTCCTATAGGTAGTGAACCTCTACTTTTCAGTATTTCTATAACTTATATATAAATATTGTGGGCTAACAGCCATCGTGGTTTTTCCCTTTTATGATTTTCCACATAAAAATCTAATATCTACTATGTTGATTGTGTGACTATGATTAAGTTAATGGTTTCATGCTTTCATGGTTAAATCTGATTAAGTTGTTGATAATTTGATATGCATGTGAAGCTAAATTTTTCTGACAACTGATTCACTCCCCCTCTCAGTTGTCTGGTATATTTCAACAATTGGTATCAGAGAAGGTTTCTTTAAAGAAATCCTAATAGCTTGAGGAAGATCAAGGATGTCTTATAAGAAGGAAGCTCCACAGTTTGATGGGACAAATTATGTTCTTTAGAAGGTACGAATGAAAAGCCATCTCCTTTGTCTTGGTTATAAAGTATGGCTAGCTACATAGTCACTATTTTTCATACCTGAAGGTGATTTGACAACTCTAGATGATATCAAAGAATACGAGTTGGATGTCAAAGCAAAGGATGCTCTATTAAGTTCCTTAAGTGACTCAGTGTTGATAAAAATTGTGGACCTTGAATCTGCAAATGAGGTATGGGAGAAGCTGAAAAATCTATATCAAGGAGATGATTCTATAAGAGAAGCCAAGCTTCAGAGCCTTAAAGTGAAATATGAGGGTTTGAAGATGAATGAAGATGAAAACATAATAGCCTTTATGTAAAGAGTTGATGAAATTATGATTGGAATAAAGGGTATAGGAGGAACTCTCAGTGAGAAGGAAATTGTGATGAAAATTCTCAGATCACTACCAAAGTCCTATAGTCACAAGGTAGTTGTTGTTGATGTATAAATTTGTTGATTTAATCCACCACTAACATGGGAAGTTCTGAGAATGTGGGATGAATCTCAAAATAATCTCTAGATTTTATAGAAGATGGTTCTTCCTTTTTTCAATGGGGTTTTTGGAAAGGGAAGAAAAAACAAGATTGCAAAATAAATGCCTAATCCTATGGCAATGCCCCAGATTTAAAACTTAACCAGTAGCACAGTGATTAAACCCTAAATAGATTAAATGGAAAACCAAAGAGTAGAATGCATGATCAATAACCTAGTTTATGAAATAGATTTAACTCAGGCTGAGAAACAAAAAATAAGAAGTAAGAACAAAAGATAGACTTAGATCTACACAAAGCATCACTTCTTTTTATTATTTGGATGGGAACAGATTACAGACGCAAATAATCTACACAAAATAAAATGTTATATTCCCCCTGAAGTAACTACTGAGGTAAGAAAATATCTGTGTTGCTTCTTAAATATCTCTATCTCCATATAGAAATCTCTCTCTCTGATGTGGATCTATGTATTTATAAGCCAAAAGCCTTTCTAAATCTCTTTGCAACTACCTAAAAACATATCTACAACTAAAACCCCTGAAACCCAACTCTAATCTCATCTCTGGTAATGGCTCTGTAGGTTCCATGTCTAAAAAATGTATTTACCTCCTGCATGAGTCTTATTTGAGCTCATTCTCCTCTTGCTTGTTGTAAAAATGAGAGGTTGCGTGAATAAAATTACGCCTGCGTATGTTTCATTATGTCTCATGGGAATAAGAGTCATAAAAGAGTCAACCACAATTTAATAAAGCCTATGCTTTATGGGTTTGGAGGGACCCACGTGTCTCTTTGAATAAAAGACTATAAATTTATCTTTAAACTCCCATGAGCTCTTGAAATCATTTACGACCCATTAACATTTTTGAATCAATTATTTTTATTGAATGGAGAGGGCCCACCTTGTTTACATGACTCAATATTATTTTAATAGAGATTCCCACCTAACAAGACTCACGTGAATCTTTATTTACCAAGAGCTTTATAAAAATTAAAAAACTCTCATTTTTCTGCCACTCGCTTCACCCACGTGGAAGCACCACAGTCTCTTGGGGATGAATTTTCTCTACAACCTTCAAATGCCTGTGGGAGTGACATCTAGCAACTTCCAGTGCTCTTTTGCTTCTTTTTCCATTTGTTGTGTGAGTCATTGATCTGCTTCATATCCAATGGTTGTTGTGCTTTGCTTCATTTTGAAACCTAACTTTGTGTTTGTATTTGGAGGCTCTGTGATTCTTTATCTATGTTTAGAGTTTCATATGCTGGATGTCATTTATTTCAAGTAGCACCATTTTAGTATATGCATCCTGCTATGCTTGAGTTTGAAATGACTAAGACATATTCTTCAAAAGGATGAGCATTTTACAAGCTGTATTCTCTATTATAAGCAGCATCATAATACTAAGGTCATGCCTCTATCACAAGGCTAAGTTGGATTTATTATCAAGACTACACCATGAGCTACAAATGCTATGGCTATAATGAACAACACCATGATTTGAATGGGTCTCTTTCAAATGCCTTTTGATGGCTGTGTATCAGGAGACTCCACCAACATTCTCTTTTTATAGACATAAACTGCTACATTTGGACAAAGTCATGCCTATAATTTTAATGATGGCTATGACTTATATGTGAGTCTTATGTGAACCACACCTTGATTCCTTTTTTTGATGCTTCCATCTAATGGAACATCTTTGAGATAGGTAGCTTATACCTATAATTTTATAAGATGTTCCATTAACTAATAGTCGATCCTGGTTGCCTTTGTTTTATACTAGATGTGATCACCTTCTATGCTTGCTAATGGAACATCCATTTGGAATGAAATGCCTTCAATTTCCACCTTGTGCATTGATTTTTATAGTTTGGCACCTTGAATCATCTAGGTCGATCCTTTTCTTTTGATGCATGCTTCCTCATTGAGCTATGCTTTAATTATGAGAGTAGGTGCCTTCATTCTTATAGGTAGCACCATTATGTGGAAATTGTACATCATTAGATACTTATGGAGATCATGCCTTAATCATTTGGTATGCAAGGTTGTGTCTTCAATCTTCAAATTTCCACATTGATTTTGCTTGCTCATTTCAACAGGCTGCTCCTCTATGGCTTTATGCACCTCATTTCTATGTGAGTGTTTGACAGGTCATGGTGCGATCTACTCTTAGCTAAGAGCATTCATTCAGTATGCATCATTCTTCTTCATTGTATATGCCTTAATAGATTGCTATTTGCTTACACCTCTAATGAATTTGGTTGAGTTCTGATGTTGAGAGTCTCCTTGGACTGCGCCATTCATCTCTGGTAGCATCTTCCTCTCTGAAGACCCATGCTTCTTATACAAGGCTAAGATTTACATTGTGCCTTCCTTTTCACATAGGCGCCATTATCTTATAGCATGTGCCACTAGCTAGTTGCTTCTCTTGTTTCATAGGCCACCTCTCTATAGTGGCTTCTCACTAATAGGATGTCATGAATACTGAGTGGTGCCTAAATTACAGTAGGATGCACCTATCTTTTAAAAGGCCGTGCTAATTATTAGATAGGTTGAGCCTATCTTTGAACTGAGATGTCTTTGATTGCAGTGTCAGGTTTATATGGCTATAACTTCACACCCGATGATGTGTTCCTTTATTATTTGACTACACCACATATCAAAGGCTGCTACATCACATAGTGGATTGCCTTTTTCAATGGCAAAGTTTCCTTCCTTACGACTATGTCCTCACTTCATTGGTCACATCTTTTTCTTGACTAAGTTTCATTATGGCCTATGCATCTCATGCTGGCTTGCTATCATTCTGCCGCCACTATAAAACTAGTACAACCTTATTTTAAATCATATACCTTTATGATGCCCACACCAGATATACTATGTCATCTTTGGAACCTTAGACCTACACTTTAGTCTTAGGGGGTCTGACTTCTACGTTGTATGGATGAGACTTACACATGCAGGAGAATCTGCATCCTTGCGTTGAAGAATCATAGAAATAGGAATTTCCAGAATTGTTATCAAATTGACACATATTAAAAAATTTCAAAATGGTGTGCAAAATTTGCACAACATTTCTTGGTGACTTGCTAAGAAAGTGAGCCTACTCACTGAGAACTCCAAAATCTCTAGTTTCCAAAACTATGCCTTGTCCATTGGGCATAGAGTCAAGTATTGGACATAGAAACAACTAGCTCCCTGAAATTATTTTTACAATACTTTGTGCAAGAAAAAATGATGCAACTTACCCTAAAGATGCATGAATCTAAACTAAAACACTACTGAACCAAAAAGATATAGTAACCCACAACTGAAACCATAACTAATAACCACTGAAAATGAACATGGCTGACTCATAGAAACTAACCCTTCATTATGTATAGTAGCTAAGACTTATTGAAAACAAACTAATTGAATTTGACAACAAATGTTGTCATAGCAACTTATTCTGAACACTGAATCTAATTTACATTTCAATTAAATTGAGTGGGATATGACCATTCACTAGGACAACAAAATAACTACCATGTGTGATGATTCTACTGCAAAATATCCTTATTGAACTTGACCAAAAGAAATGCATGGAGAAAAATACCAATAACTTGTACCTTTTGGCCTTTCTGCACTCTGGAGGCTCCTCTTTGGCATGAAAATACCAGTTGGGCTGATTTTTATGCTACTCTTGCTTCAGTGGAGGGTGGGAAGGAAAAATCAAGCATTGACGTTCTTTCATCTTCTTACATTTGAAAGCTTCTGTCAACAAGACTTCATAAGTGACCTCTTTTTTATGCTCTTCTGAATATTCATGACTAAAGATAATATCAAGGTTAGGCTTTCAAGTGACATAACTACCCATCACAAATTTGAATCTAATTGAGATTCCTTCTTGCAAGAAGAAAGATGCATAATGTGACTCAATGTATGAATCTTCACTTTTGAAAATCTCTTCTTGGACCTCATCATCTTACAGCTGTGAATCTTCATCATGAAGAAGATAATATCCATTTCCTAAAATAGAAAATAGATCAGCTCTTGGATCTACCTCTATTTCAAAAAAATTTCCATGACCACCTTCAACAGGCTTTGCAAATGAACCAGTCACTTGCTCAATTGTAGGATTTTCCTCATCTAGTATCTGATACCCTTATTGCAAAAGTGAGAATAAATCCTCGTTGTATTATTCATGTTGTTCATGCATCTCTATGCTAATTATTTGAAGTTATGAAAACTCATTACAGAAATGAAAACACTATTGTAGACACTAAAATTTGTCCATGTCTTGACACAACACATTGCCAACATGACCTTTTCTGTTTAGGCACTAGGTCATCCAACCTCATCCCATCTTAATCATCTTCTTGATTGATTAAATAAACCCACTTTATTTAATTAATCCCACTTGATCACATTCCAATTAACTAAATAAATCCAATTTGTTTAGTTAATAATCCCCTTCACATTTCTCACATAATTCAAATTAAAAATTTGAATTATTCCCTCACCTCTCATCACATTGTGACACATGTCGCATGTCTCCAACTTCCACTTAATATGCCTTCACATGTCAATCTAATTAAAATATTTTGAATTAGATTCTCCTTTATTCTCCATTGCACACGTGTCATGTGACTACAATCCCTCTTTGAGTGGGAAACCCTAATCTAACCCTAGTCAATCTCGACCATGCATATCATCTAACATAACTTGCAATCACAACCATCCATTCGAATTTACCTTTTTCTATAAAGGTAGCCTCTCTTGAGCCATTTGAAAAGGAATCTTCTTCTAGCATCCTTACTCTGCTAAATTTTCCTCTCAATCCCTAATCTATCTATTTTGTATCTACCATCATCCATCCATTCATCTACCAATCCCTATCCTATTGTTATGCTACAGAATTGAGCAACCAACATTCATCTCTTTGGGTAAAGCTAGAGTGCTTTAGGTGCAGCGCTCTCCACCTTATCAATGGATTGTGGATCAATGTGAATGTATTGCATTGTTTGTTTTACATTTTCTTGTGTTTTTCCTTTATGTTGATCTCCATGATCTCATTTGGCATGCCCGGTGGGACTCTAAGGTCCTGATTCTACTAACTTTTGCTAGTTTTTGCATGAGTTTTCTATGAAAATCATCTATTACAGGTATCAGTGTCATTTTCCACTATATTAGAGCCATTTTCCACTATATTAGCCCCATTTTTCACTATATTAGAACCATTTTCCTCTGTAGTGGCACTATTTTCCTTTGTAGTGGTGCTATTTTCCTCTGTAGTGGCGCCATTTCTCTCTGTATTGGCGCTATTTTCATAGAAACTTCAAACTGGCATAACTTCCTCATACGGTGGTGAAATTTTACAAATGAACACTCGTTGGAAAGCTGAGAGGGTGAACTTTACAATGAAATGAAGTCAAAGAGGTAAAGCAACATTCACATTAGCATCTACAACAATTTGGACAATGAAATCATCAGGTGCACTCATTCTATTTCTCATTTCATCATAATCTTCTTTGTAAACACACTTCAATTTGGGACATAAAATGAATCATTGTTTGCATACACATTTCAATTTGGGCTTAAAATGAATATTACTTTAGCAATCACATCGAAAAAACTAGGCTAAAATGAACCATTGTCTTCAATCACACATCTTGACTTTGGGTTAAACAAGAACAAGTGTCTTCATTACATGGTGATGTTGCATGTGATTAGTGGTGTGTATTCTCTTCTCATGCACTTCATGTGATCTTGAGAATCAAAAACACCTCTTATCCATTCAATTTTCACACACACATTTCATTTTCTAAGGGTCAATTAACCAAGTGCGAGTGTGAATCAAGTGTGCGTGTGTATGCTCTCTCCTCGCACCACAAGGTGATCTTGGAGATCAAAAACACCTCACTTGATTCACTTTTGTTTACCCTTCTTAGGAGGCCTTCTAGGGGATTTCATCACCCCTAAGGACAACCTCATTTCAGGATGAATCGAAAGACACCCTCATTGGGAGTTGGAATCTCGTCACTCTTGGCTAAGCCCCAAAGAAATTTATACCTTTGGGAAGTGTCACGTCTCAAATTCTGATACATTATGAACTTACTATATTTAGAACTATTTGAGGATAATTATATGTGGATTAAATAAATGTTAGTTAATGGATTTGAATTAAATAGATAGACACTTATTTTATGCTGATTTGAATTAAATAGATGGTATTTTTATTTTAATTTGAAAGATAGAATAAGTGAATATTATTTGAAATGATAAGATGAAAATTATTTTATTAAATAAATGGTTATGCTTCAGCTATTGGTCACTAACCTATTAATGGAAATTCAAGTTTTATGAGTTGCAAGTTATCGAAGACAAGGGTGTGGTCAAGGTTGAGGTGGTTAGCTCCCTAGCAGGGTTAGGATGGAGGGGATACTCTCGAATACACACACACACATGTAGATGTCATATAGATGCATTTAGTATTGCATTAACAAAATATTGTTTTATTTTCTTAGTATTTAATTAAAAAAAGATTCTTTATATTTTTTAGTTATTATTTTACTTATACTAAAAATATTATAATGTAAAATTAAATTATATATTTTTATAGATATATAATTATATATTTTATTTTAAATAATATGTGAGTTTTAAAGTAAATTAAATTATATAATTATATAGTCATATATTTACATATTTTATTTAAATTGTATGTGGGAAAATAATTATATTATTATTATTATTATTATAAAGTTATATGCCAAATTTATTATTAAAATCATTTTTAAATATTAAATTGTGTCCTTTTGGAAATTAAAATTACCATTTTTATTTATTTCCAAGAATTAGTAACAAAATTAAATCAATCTTTTTATGTGAGTTTGAAAATAGGGAAAAATCTACTTTATGAGAGAATTAGAAATTAAAAACTTGGAAAAAGAAAGTAAAAAGATAGAAAATATAAAAAGACACAAAAATTAGGAAAAGTCAAAACCATTCAAAAATTAGAAACTGGGAAAATAGAAAGAAATTAGGGGAAAAAGAAATAAGGTATTTTAAAAGAAAATAAAAACTTTCTTTGTTATACACATGGGAAATTATTTAGAGCATTGAAGCAAGAAGAGAAAAATTAATTGTAAAACCAAAGGAAAAAGAGAGGAAAAGAGGATTTGCAAAACAGGGGTCAACACGAGGATATCAATCCCAGGTTTCTATGTAGAATTCTTTTATTTTGATCATTCTTTATTTTGTTATTTATTTAAAACTATACATATATCATTGTTGTATATTTTATCATATAATTATGAAATTACCCTGAATGCACATATCTCAGATATATATTTAATGGTGACTGTATTATAAATTAGATTATTATATTAATAAATTATAAATTATATATATATATATATATATATATGTGGTAATATACGAATCATATATTAAAAATCTCTGTGAAAAATGGAATAACCGTTGGATGCAGCGTTTAAAGTTTATTGGAAGTATGAATAAAAATTTAAATAAAAAAACCAAGATATGTGTTATTTTATTTTATTTTTCATTTAGATTCCTGTGTAAGTTTTTCACATGAATTTCAATCACCATTAAAATTTATAGCATCTGCTATTTATTTAAAGGCATTTCACTAAAGTGTAACTTACGCTGTGCTTAAAGTCCACTAGATGTATATATATTCTCGATCTCTTTGATATATATATAGTTAGTAATATACATGGAATTAAATTATTATATATATTTAGTTTATGTGATCAGAAATACTTTTATTTAATATTGTTTATATATATATATATACATATATATTGCCATAAAATATGTTGTAGTATGTTATTTTTTTGAATATAACAAATTTAGTATTCTTTTAATTTGGGCAAATAATATATATAACCAGTTAAATTTTTTTCTACATTTATTTCTGCATAAATATGATTAATGGAGATCATTTTGTCCAAACTTTTTATCCGTAAGGTCTGCCAAAACCATTAGGATAAGTACTAAAGTAATTCATAGGTTCAACTCTTTTTCAAATAGTAATTGTTTCCCAAATTAGGGAAATCTATTTTTTTTCTTTCCGAAAGATCTTTGTAAACTAGCAGATTTTGAAACTTAGGCAACATAACCAATAGAAAAAAATCATTATTTTAACTTCTGGAGATGGTTTCTTCTTCCTAAGTAAATGGTATGTTTGTATTTGGAAAGTTACTTTACTTCTAGGACAAGATGCCGAATGTGGGCTCCAGAGATGGTAATCTACTTTTTCTACATTACCATTTTGTTTTGTTAAGCTTGGCCAAGCTGTTAGACCATTGAAAAAGATGGATTTGAAAAGCCTAGAATTATATGTCTCTACCACATCCTATTGCGAGAGTTATGACATTTCTAGTATAGTTAGGAATGCATACAGACATTAGGCATGCATCAAGAGCTCCCTCCTGCCTTTACCGTTCTGGGTTGCTAGGCTCCTCCTACAAGGTCGGTGCTTCCTTCAAGTTAGGAAGGAAACCAGGGAAGTCTAGTACTTCGTGGCTAGGTGGAAAAAGCACCTTGACCACATTCATGACCTCAGCTTGTGGAAGACCATTGGAGTCATGGCGGTTGAGATCAAAGGTTCTTTTATATATATGATTCATATGGATATACTTGTATTAATTTTGTATGGCTTGCTCAAGCCCAATTGTAATTGTACTTTTATTGAAGTAACTGAAATATTGATACAATCTCTTGTAACATGGAATCAAATGTCTTGTAACACCCTTTTTGGTGAAAGTATATGGAAATATAATTTATTGATTGATTAAATTTGTACTTCATTATTGGAACTTGCTATCCTTATGCAACTATGAATATTTGAGTACTGAATCATTTTTCTTTCCAAATTTAGAATTGCATTTTCTTTTGAGTTCCTAATTTTAGTAAGAATTTTGTATCATTACATTTGGTATCAGAGCTTAGGTTCAACTCTAGGACTTAGGCCTAATTACGCTTTAATGAAATGTTTCCAGAGTAATTCGAATGGATACCATATTCACTTATTCACGTAGAGGAGGATCTTGTGATGATCCATTTGAGAGACTAGATCAGATTGTTACCATGTTGCAGCGCCAGGAGACCAAAATGGATAGTCTCAAACAGGAAATTCGAGCTGGTCAACCTGAGGTGAACTCAGGTGGTGGTGACGGTAATGGTGGTGATGGTGGTAATGGTGGTGATGGGGGAATGGGTGGTGAAGCCAATATAGAAGAGCGAGAACCTAAAAGAAACCCTAGCAAATGAGAGAAGGTGGTTGAAGAATTGGGCAAAGACCTTAAGAAGGTTACCCCACCAAAATTTGATGGAAAAATAATTGGAGATGGAGCAGAATCTTAGGTAATCGAGATGGAGAAGTATTTCTCTTTGAGGAATTTGTCTAGTGAGATGAAGACTATTTGGGGATCATACCAACTCACTGGTGAGGCTGCCACTTGGTGGGACAATGAAAAGGCTGAAAAGCGGCTGTTGCCTGGTGAGGTGACTTGGGAATAGTTTTTGCAGATATTTAGGAAAAGGTGGCTACCGCAGTTATATTTTGACAAGAAAATGGCAGAATTTTAGAATCTCACACAAGCTGGTATGACGGCAACATAGTATTGGGAGAAATTCTCTCACCTACTTAAGTATGTGCCTCAGTATTTGTAAGATGAGAGGTTTCGAATCCATAAGTTCATCATGGGGCTTAGGCCTCAAATTGGATCTGATGTGGATATACATAATCCTTCCATGGTGAATGAAGTTTTTGAGAAAGCCATAAAGTAAGAACAAAAATTGCAGCAGGTGGCTAATTACATGAAAAGCTAGATATGGCAATAAGAAGCCTCAGGGAAATAACCAGAATAACCAGAACCAAAACAATCAAGGAAATAACAACAACAGACAGATAAGGAACCTTAAGAGGGGGAATAATTCTCAGGACCGAAATGAGGGCAATCAGAACAGTAACAAGAGGGCAAATTACAATAACAATAACAACAACAGAAGAGATGGATCTGACAGACCTAGAGCACCTCATGGTGGTTGCTACACTTGTGGCGGGGAGCATTATGCTAATGTATGTCCTCAAAGGGGAAATAATTAGAAGAATAGAAATCAACACCACATTGATGCAGTAGTAGATAATCGACAGGCAGATTTCTAGACAACTCCTATTTAGTTCTCGGGTAAGCTTTTTGGATGTCCTGTTTCAATTTTGATAGATACCAGTGCCACTGAATGCTTTGTAGATCCTAGTGTTTTATCTAAGTTGTCAATTAAACCTAGATTTATGGCTAACTCATGGAAAGTACAATATGGGAACCGGGTAGATAAAATGGTAGAGCAGTGTCTTGCATGCAGTGAACTTGAGCTTCCATGTTTTGAGACACAGGTCAATTTATATGTTGCACCCCTAGGATCATATGATGTAATTCTGGGTATAAAATGGCTCTCCAAGCATAAGTCTTTGGTTGATTGTAAAGAGAAAATAGTAAAATTTCTAGATGATTGTGGTAATCAGGTTGAGATTCATGGATTCAAAAGACCCTTAGAGCTCAGGCAGATTTCAGCTATGTAGCTGAAGAAGGCCAATAGAAGAGGATGTGCTATTTATGTAGTAAAGGTCAGGGACTTGGATAGCTCAGAGTCATCATCTTATGATCACCCTATCTTGAAGGAGTTCAAGATGTCTTTCCTGATGAACTAACTGAGTTACCTCCAAAGCGAGAATTTGATTTCTCAATTGAATTGTTACCTAGTACTGAGCCTTTGTCAAAGGCACCATACAGAATGAATACAACTGAATTATATGAAATAAAGGCACAGTTGCAAGAATTGCTTAACCAAGGTTTCATTAGACCAAGTGTGTCTCCATGGGGAGCACCTGTTATATTTTTAAAGAAGAAGGATGGCACCTTGAGATTATGCATTGATTATAGAATGTTGAATAAGGCCACCATAAAAAATAAGTATCCGCTTCCTAGGATTGACAAGTTGTTTGATCAGATGAAAGGAGCAAAGGTGTTCTCAAAAATTGATTTGAGGTTGGGATATCACCAACTTAGAATAAAAAAAGAAGATATTTCAAACACTGCTTTCAGGACTAGATACGGACACTACGCGTTCACAGTGTTACCATTTGGGCTAACTAATGCCCTGGCAGCCTTCATGAATTTGATGAACAGTGTTTTTTGAGATTGCTTAGATGACTTTGTACTTGTTTTTCTTGATGATATATTGATATACTCCAAGTCAGTGGAAGAACATCACAAACATCTGAGGATAGTACTGCAACGATTACGGGATCATAAACTCTTTAGAAAGATGTCAAAATGTACCTTCTATCGGACTAAGGTTCATTATTTGGGACATGTTATTTCATCTGAGGGGATACTAGTGGACCCAAATAAGATAAAGGCAATTATGGAGTGGCCAGCACCACATAATGTGTCAGAAGTCTAGAGCTTTATGGGGCTCGCCAGCTATTATCAAAAATTTGTGAATGGGTTCTCAACCATTGCAGCACCCATCACAGCTCTCCAGAGAAAAGGAAAGAAGTTTGAGTGGACTAATAGATGTGAGCAGGCCTTTCAATTGTTTAAAGAGAAACTTACCTCCGCACCCATCCTGATTGTGCTAGATCCCAATGGGCACTTTATACTGATTACAGATGCTTCAGGTGAAGGTGTAGGAGCAGTTCTTATGCAGGAAGGTCAAGTAGTGGCTTATGAGTCACAGAAATTGAAGCAACATGAAGTGAGTAATGTGCGACATGACTTGGAGTTGGCTGCCATAGTGCACGCACTTCAGATGTGGAGACACTATTTGTTGGGGAAGCCTTTTGACCTTAAGACCGATCATTTGGGATTACAATACATATTTACTCAGCCCAACCTGAATGCTCGACAAAGAAGATGGTCGGAATTCTTGAGTGAATATGATTTTGGCATTGAATATATAAAAGGAAAAGAAAATAGGGTGGTAGATGCCCTAAGCAGAAGAAGACATCTTGCAGCCATGATCACAGTAAGGTTGACTTTCAAATAGCGGGTGATACAGGTATTGTCTAATGATGAGTTCTATGATAGGGTGAAACAAGCCCTACAACAGGATCCTATGGATCACAAGTTTGATGGATATGTATTTGAGTCCGATGGACTCTTGAGATTTCAGGGATGAATGTATGTTCCAGATGCAGCAGGATTGAGGGAACTTGTGTTAGAAGAGTTTCATAATGCACCATATTCAGGGCACCCTGGTGTGACAAAGATGCTAGAGGGGCTCAAGCCTTTGTATTTCTGGCCTGGACTTAGGAGAGATATTATTTCTTTTGTAGCCCAATGCTTAGAATGCCAGCGAGTCAAGGCTGAGCATATACATCCGGTAGGAATTCTTTACCCACATAGGGTGCCGGAATACAAATGGTAGGTGATTACCATGGATTTTATTCAAGGGTTACCTATGACCAAGACTCAACATGATGTCATCTTGGTAGTGGTTGATAAATTGACTAAGGTTGCTCATTTCATTCCTGGGAACCTTAAGGATGATTCTTTAGTATTGGCGAAAAAGTTTGTGGAAGAGAGTTTTCATTTGCACGGTGTACCTGAAACGAACATCTCTGATCGGGATACACGAATGACCTCTAGATTTTGGACTACCTTATATGCTTTGTTGGGGACAAAACTGAACTTTAGTTCAACATATCACCCTTAGACCGATGGTTAGACTGACAGGGTAAACCAGGTAGTAGAGGATCTCCTCAGAATGTACTGTATGGATCAGCAACATAAGTGGGAGGAGTACCTACCTCTAGTTGAATTCGCTTATAATAACTCTTTTCACGCCTCCTTGGGTATGGCATCTTTCGAGGCTTTGTATGGTCACAAGTGTCAAACACCTATCAGCTGGGATAGAGTGGAAGACAGGATTGTTGTAGGACCAGAGATGTTGAGGGAAATGGAAGATTAGATGAAGCTCATTAAAGAAAAGTTGAAACAAGCTTCAGATTGACAGAAGAGCCTTGCAGATAGAAACATAACGTTTAGGCAGTTTACAGTGGGTGATAAAGTATTCTTAAGGGTGTGACCAGAGAAGAGTTCTATCTCTTTTGGGAAGGGGTCTAAACTTGCCCCTAGATATGTGGGACCATTTGAGGTCTTGGAGGTTATTAATCCAGTTGCTTATAGGCTTGCTCTACCACCGGCTCTTTCCTGGATACATAATGTTTTCCATGTTTTTGTTCTTAAGCCATACCATCTGGATGCATCTCATATTCTTGACTGGCATGCCTTGCAGGTACAGGATCCAGGGGTGGTGCTAGTGGAGCCCACCAAGATTTTGGAGATACGCAGTGTTAAGTTGCGGAACCGTGATATTGTGCAGTATAGGGTCCAGTGGGACCAGTATTCGATGGATAGTGCCACCTGGGAAAATGCTGAAGACATTGATAGAGCATTTCCACATTTGAGAATTTAGCTTATTTTTTATTTCTGCATATTATGACTTTGTTATATTATGGTTATTGGATATGTAAGACTTCTTTATGTGGTTCTTTGATATAATAGGACATCAGGACGATGTCTCTTCCAAGTGGGGAAGGATGTCACGTCTCAAATTCTGATACATTATGAACTTACTATATTTAGAACTATTTGAGGATAATTATATCTGGATTAAATAAATGTTAGTTAATGGATTTGAATTAAACAAATAGACACTTATTTTATGCTGATTTGAATTAAATAGATGGTATTTTATTTTAATTTCAAAGATAGAATAAGTGAATATTATTTGAAATGATAAAGTGAATATTATTTTATTAAATAAATGGTTATGCTTCGGCTATTGGTCACTAACCTATTAATGGAAATTCGAGTTTTATGAGTTGCAGGTTATCGAAGACAAGGGTGTGGTCAAGGTTGAGGTGGTTAGCTCCCTGGCAGGGTTAGGATGGAGGGGATACTCTCGAATACATACACACACGTAGATGTCATATAGATGCATTTAGTATTGCATTAACAAAATATTGTTTTTTTTTCTTAGTATTTAATTAAAAAAAGATTCTTTATATTTTCTAGTTATTATTTTAGTTATACTAAAAATATTATAAAGTAAAATTAAATTATATATTTTTATAGATATATAATTATATATTTTACTTTAAATAATATGTGAGTTTTAAAGTAAATTAAATTATATAATTATATAGTCATATATTTACATATTTTATTTAAATTGTATGTGGGAAAATAATTATATTATTATTATTATTATAAATTTATATGCCAAATTTATTATTAAAATCATTTTTAAATATTAAATTGTGTCCTTTTGGAAATTAAAATTACCATTTTTATTTATTTGCAAGAATTAGTAAAAAAATTAAATCAATCTTTTTATGTGAGTTTGAAAATAGAAAAAAATCTACTTTATGAGAGAATTAGAAATTAAAAACTTAGAAAAAGAAAGTAAAAAGATAGAAAATATAAAAAGACACAAAAATTATAAAAAGTCAAAACCATTCAAAAATTAGAAACTGGGAAAATAGAAAGAAATTGGGGGAAAAAGAAATAAGTTATTTTAAAAGAAAATAAAAACTCTCTTTATTATACACAGGGGAAATTATTCAGAGCATTGAAGCAAGAAGAGAAAAATTAATTGTAAAACCAGAGGAAAAAGAGAGGAAAAGAGGATCTGCAAAATAGGGGTCAATGGGAGGATATCAATCCCAAGTTTCTATGTAGAATTCTTTTATTTTCATCATTCTTTATTTTCTGTGAATTGTCGGAACCAATCCATTTGTTATCTATTTAAAACTATACATATATCATTGCTGTATATTTTATCATATAATTATGAAATTACCCTGAATGCATATTTCTCAGATATATATATTTAATGGTGACTATATTATAAATTAGATTATTATATTAATAAATTATAAATTATATATATAAACGTTATATATATAGGTGGTAATATACGAATCATATAAATAAAAATTTTTTAAAAAAATAAGATATGTGTTATTTTATTTTATTTTTCATTTAGATTCCTATGTAAGTTTTTCATGTGAATTCAATCACCATTAAAATTTATAGCATCTGCTATTTATTTAAAGGCATTTCGCTGAAGTTTAACTTACGTTGTGCTTAAAGTCCGCTGGATGTATATATATTCTCGATTTCTTTGATATATATATAGTTATTAATATACATGGAATTAAATTATTATATATATATTTAGTTTATGTGATCAGAAATACTTTTATTTAATATTATATATATATTGCCATAAAATATGTTGTAGTATGTTATTTTTTTGAATATAACAAATTTAGTATTCTTTTAATTTGGGAAAATAATATATATAACTAGTTAAAAAAATTTGTACATTTATGTCTGCATAAATATGATTAATGGAGATCATTTTGTCCAAACTTTTTATCCATAAGGTCTGCCAAAACCATTAGGATAAGTACTAAAGTAATTCATAGGTTCAACTCTTTTTCAAACAGTAATTGTTTCCCAAATTAGTGAAATCTATTTTTTTCTTTCCGAAAGATCTTTATAAACCAGCAGATTTTGAAACTTAGGCAACATAACCAATAGAAAAAAAATATTACTTTGACTTCTGGAGATGGTTTCTTCTTCCTAAGTAAATGGTATGTTTGTATTTGGAAAGTTACTTTACTTCTGGGATAGGATACCGAATGTGGGCTCCAGAGACGGTAATCTACTTTTTCTAGATTACCATTTTGTTTTGTTAAACTTGGCCAAGCTATTAGACCATTGAAAAAGATGGATTTGAAAAGCCTAGAATTATATGTCTCTGCCACATCCTATTGCGAGAGTTATGACATTTCTAGTATAGTTAGGAATGCATACAGGCACTAGGCATGCATCGAGAGCTCCCTCCTGCCTTTACCGTTTCAGGTTGCTAGGCTCCTCCTGCAGGGTCGGTGCTTCCTTCGAGTTAGGAAGGAAACCAGGGAAGTCTAGTACTTCATGGATGGGTGGAAAAAGCACCTTGACCACATTCTTGACCTCAGCTTGCGAAAGACCATTGGAGTCATGGCGGTTGAGATCAAAGGTTCTTTTATATATATGATTCATATGGATATACTTGTATTGATTTTGTATGGCTTGCTCAAGCCCAATTGTAATTGTACTTTTATTGAAGTAACTGAAATATTGATACAATCTCTTGTAACATGGAATCAAATGTTTTGTAACATCCTTTTTGGTGAAAGTATATGGAAATATAATTTATTGATTGATTAAATTTGTACTTCATTATTGGAACTTGCTATCCTTATGCAACTATGAATATTTGAGTATTGAATCATTTTTCTTTCCAAATTTAGAATTGCATTTTCTTTTGAGTTCCTAGTTTGAGTAAGTAAGAATTTTGTATCATTACAGGAAGTGAAGATGAAGGGTGGGTTACCCCTTTCTCCTGGCTATGTGGTAGGATTTCTCTTGCAATTCCTTAGTCAACCTCATGTAAACATAGCCTAAGACTTAATTGGCCATACCCCACTTGACTAGTCATATGGCTTGTTGATGTGTCTTCTACGTGTGCTTGTTTAATCATCATTACATTTCATTTTCAAAATCCAAAATTGCTTATGTGTCTTGCATGAGTGAATCATGTTTGTATAGGTGTGATCATTTGACTGAACATTGCCAAATCAAGCTAAACACCAAACACATAAAGACAAGTCATTTAAATCATTCTGCCAACACATTCATCCTAATCACCCATTCTAAGCCACTTAAAATCCTAATCATTCCAAACCACCTTCTTTCTAATCAACCCCTAATCATCCTAATCAATCCAAATCATATAATCTTGCCATTTCAAATCACATCCAAGTCATCCTAAAGCATCCCTAATCATATCTAAGTCATCATCCCAACAAATCAACATCATCCTAACCATCCTAATTATCATCCTAGTCATTACAAATCATCTAATCATTCCAAGCCAAATCACATCACAACTACTTTTAGCCCAATCTAAATCCAAATCAACCCAATCAAATATCAAGACCTTAGTTGATCATCATCAATCGTTATCCAAACTTTCTTGAGATCATTAGTCTATCTTGAGTAAGTCAACTAATCAAATCAATCCAATCAACCCTCTATTACTTAAGTGTCACTAGTCTACCTTAAGTATAGAGAATCAATCCAATCAACCCTCTTACTTGAGATCATTAGTCTATGTCAAGGATCTAGAGCCATCCATCAAAAGAAAACAAATCAAATCATCCTAAGGTCTTGAAATTTGATCCCAATCACTCCACATCATCATCTACATTTCTCATTTTAACCACTTTCATCCCAATCTATTCATCGTAATCACCTCAATTCAAGTCATCCCACCATGTTATCCTACATTACCCTTACCATTATCCTAAATCATCCTAGTCACCTACCCTAATAATTCCACCATCATTCATCCTAAGTCCTTCAAGTCATCCAATCTCATCATTCTAGTCATCTTCAACATCCTAATCATCATCACCATAGTCCTCATCATCCAAGTAAATCCCTAATCATTTTTGGCCATTACACATCATCAAATCTCCATCCAATTAATTCTCCACATCTATCACTTGTAAACATAGACAGGACATTTCTAAACAACACCTATGAGAATGATCCTTATGGCACCAAATGAATGCTTAACCAACTAGGCAACTTAGTTGGTTATATAGAAAGGAAGAAGACCCTGTGTCACCACAACATCAACAATTCCCACAACATCAAGTCCTAGGCCAATATCAACAATCCCACATTCAATCACAAGCCCAACAAGCACATAATCCAAACACTAATGCTACCACATCCATACCACAAATCACCCTCACTATTCCCAACAACACCCCAAACAAAAGTACTTCCATAAGTCTACCATCCAAGGATCCTAACTCCATTGCCATCATATCTCAACTGCTTTCTCAACAAACTTCCAACATCACCCAATATCCACAACAATCCACCTCACAAAACCTTTCACCTACAACTCCTATCATGCCACCTCATCACCAAACCTATCCACATGGAAATCAAATCTCCTTACAAGAGAAACAAGCAAGTCCAAATGGCCCTATGTACATAAATCAAGAAAGTCCAAGTCATCTTATGCATGACCTAAAATTCTTTGACAAGGGAGAAACCAAAATAGCATGTGCCTCTTTTGAGTCACCTTCACCATCCAATCATATGCCAACACATGAGCCAACTAGTCCTATCCTAACACCTTTGTCAAGCCCTTCATCGCCTTCATCACCTTCATCCCCATGTTCCACTAATAGTTCATTAAAAGACTCCATGGAAATACTTTTATAGAAATTGGTCCAAGCAAATTTGATTGAGCTATACACGTTCAAAGCATATTCTCCATTTATGATTAAACCTAGAGGGTATAATGAAAACCATTATTGTAAATACCATAGGTATAGGGGCCATACAATATCCACTTATGTCCGATTTAAAAAATTGGTCAAGAACCTAGAAGATTGTGGTAAGGTTGTCTTGGATAAAACCAATCCCTCTAATTCCATTATCTTTCCATCTAGCCCAAATCCTAATCCCATTATCCATCCAACCAATCCCAATCCTAAGCCTTTAACTTCCACTATTATCATCCATCCACTATATTGCCCATTTACCCATACCCTTGCAAAGGATGTGATCCATTGGCTACTAGCAAGGAATAAAACATTGCCATGTCATCAAACACTTGTTCTTGAGCCTCCCCATGAGTCCTTACACACTGTGTCTAGTCTTTTAATCCCATCATATGATCTATGAGCTATCAAGCTTATTAAAGAGTCTTCCACTTCCATTCAAGAAAACAAAGAGATATGTCAACAGTTTAATCCTAATTATGTGAAAACATTAAGCCCTAGTTCTAATCAATCTCAAATCATCCGCATCCAATCTATCCATAACATGTACCTCCTGTATGATCAAGATGATACCTATGAAGAACCTATCCATGAACAACTTGATCCTAGTCATACCCCCACAACTATTCATTAACAATACACACAAGACCTACATGCTCCATCTAATGGAAGTCTTGTTGATTTACTTGAGAATTCACCCTGTTTCATGGCCTTCATTCAAAGTAAAGAGACCTCTCCACCTAGCCATGATCCCACAATATCCACTGGTCATGGTGAGACACTTGTTACCCAAGCCAACATAGAAGATCAAATAAATAACTTGGATTTAAAAGAACATGATCAAGATCCTAACCATCCTTGCATATCCACCATTGATCCCATTTACAATCCACCATATCCTTTTAGCCTATCCACATTCATTCATGAGTGTTCCTCCTTAGAACACCAACAACCATTATCCACTTTACCTTCTCCATCCAATAATCAACCCAAGTCTAGTTTCCAACCTACACCTAGTCCTATAGTCAATAGCATGCTCCAAAAAATGAATTACCAAGGTAAAGGTTTAGGCCTACATGAACAAGGCATTTTGGAGCCAATCCATGTCGATGTCCCTCCTCTCTCATTTGGCCTTGGATACACACCCCAAGGTCAACAATTTAATGATGTTGGTACTTCCTCCACTCTTCCTAAATCCACTTCCTTCCATCATAAACCCCATCATATTCCTAAAACATACGTTGCCATTCCACCTCCATCATCCTACAAATGTCAAAAGCATGTGACCATTCACCTTCCACCATCCACTTTACATCCACTTCTACCAACTCCTAGTATCCCACCATCCACTTTACCAGTATTGCTCCCAACGCCTAACATACCTACCATCCATAAATTCTCTTACATTCCTTATCATGACCAACAAATGCACACATGGTCCAAACATAAAGCTTCCACTCAATCCATCCACCCTATGGGATTCAAAAACAAATATTTGGATGCCTCCTGACATAGAGCCAAAAATCCTAAGGGCCCTATTGCCTTAGGGTACAAATGTGAAGAATTGAATCAAAATGCATTCAAAAAGCTATCCAAGTCCAAACCTTCACAAGAAATATCCAAAAGCAAAATGGTTTGGGTCCCTAAGAAAAAATCAATCAAGTCAAATGAGGCATCCACCTCTCAAAAATCCCAACCATCCCCCTCCATTCAAAAATGTCATTCCATTCAAACATTTCAAACATCCCACATGAAAATAAAAAAAATAGAAAAATACTAAGTCCATGTGGGTTCCAAAAGTCCTAAATCATCCATCTCCTAAGCAAACATCACCATTGCTTCCTACACCACCATCCAATCAAAAATTTCCATGTTTAACATGGTGTGTACAGCCGTTGGTCATGATTCCTTTCCATACTTCCATCACTCCATCATTCACTCATTATCCTATATATCTCCCTCATCACCTTCTTATGGTCCATGCTTTTGCATAAGTCCATTATAATCCATATCATAATCCACTTTCACCCCTATGTAATCCACATCATAATCCACTTTTGATCCCTCCATAATCCACATCATAATCCACTAACTACCTTATCCATCTCACTTTCACGTAATCACCCTACCAACATCTTGAGCATAATGATTTGACATGGTCCATTTGTGCTGACATCCTTCTCTAATGGGACTATAACATTACATAGAACTAGACACTTGAGTCCCACCCATCCATATCCCTCCTTTTCCCACAAAAAAATTAAAAAAAAGTCAAAAAAAAAAATTGCAAAATAAAAAAAGTAAAGATAAATCCCTCCATCCAATGGTGAAAACCTGGCAAACAGGCGCCTTGGATAAGTACCATGATGAAAACCTGGTAAACAAGTATTATGTGTAGGTCGATCTTCTATGTCACTTACACTTAGGGGCACCTTGTCTCATCCAAACTATCCAACCCATCATTTTCCATCTTATCATCTCCTATCTTATTATATTTTATCTTACTATCCTTATCCATTACACCCACCTACATATACCTATCATATTGAGTCCATCCATCCACCCTTCCTCTTTTGATTTTGATAAAGATATGGGGGCAACAATGTTGAAACATGTTTTTGATATCTCTTGATGTATCTCATCCCATCCAACCATCCTATCATTATTGTTTTTCCATTACCCACTTTTCCATCCTTTCCAAATGAACCCTATCATCCATGTCATAAGCTTTGTCATGTCAAATCCTATCATCCTATTGCCTCAAGTATTGTCTTGAAAAATCTCAAGTCTACTACCTAGACTAGGGTATGTTAGTCCTATGTGACATAGCCTTTGGAGGTCACATCCTAACTCCCTTATGAGGCATACATTTATCCACTGTAGCCTATCCTTGTATCCATCCATTTATCATGAGCTTTCCACTCCATTCTATATCCTATCATTTTATCCTATCCATTTATCATGATCCTTTCATCCATCCACTATCGTCCATCCTTTTGTCCAATCCCATTTATTCCCTTGCACCTAGACTTGGTTCCCCTTGTCATTGGTATCTAGCACAAAGGCTAATCAAATTGTAAATCCATTAACGTTCAAAAATCCAAAAAAATCAAAATATCTCAAAAACCCAAAAAAATCAAAATATCTCAAAAACCCAAAAAAAAAAAATCTCAAAAAACCCAAAAAAATCAAAATATCTCCAAACCCAAAAAAATCAAAACATTTCAAAAAATACAAAAAATCAAAATATTGCAAAAACCCCCAAAAAATCAAATATTGTCAAAAAATCCAAAAAAAAAATCCAACAGAATCCAGGCAATAAAACCATTCCACATCAAATCATCAAAATCACATTTTTCTAATCAAATCAATCCCAATCATCAAATCACCCAAAATCACATCCTTCCAATCAAATTAATGCCAATCATCAAATTCATCAATCATCATTAAAACAAATCGCATTACACCCATCAAAACAAATCCAATCAAACCTATCAAATCAAAGCAAATCAATCTCAATCAATCAATAACTCGATCAATCTATCCACCATCATCATCAAATAAAATTAGAACTACATCTCATCTCTATCGTAAGTACCTTGATCCCGTGGACACAGGTATGTAGGCAGTCTGGAACATGAAGGAAGTGCCTAGATTCAAGCACAAGATGATATTCCTCTTTCTTCTTTCATCATTCTTCTATCATCTATCTTCATCACTTCATTAATCAATTCTTCAATCACTTCATCTCCTTCAAATCACTTCTTCTATTTCATCCTTATCAATTTGTCCAAGCAATGATCCAAATGCAAGTCATCATTAATCCATACCAATCAAGTTAATCAATCTTGTCAAATTATCCAATCACATCCTTGGTCTTGATCCTAATCTTGTTTTAAACCCAATAAATCAATCCATCAATGGGATATATCATTTCCACATCCTTGTATTGATCTAGGGATATATTGTTCCCCACAATGACAACACTATCATAAATCATCAATCATCAATCAACAATCAACAATCAATCAAACAATCAATCATTGGTTTACAACATGACATGGGCAATACCTTGTTTGTTTTTTGTATCATTTGTGCATGCTTGCTTGTTTTCTTGTGTGTGTTATCATTTTATCTTGAATTTGTATCACATCCAACCAAGCTAATATTCATATCTTGTATCTAGACAAGGTTGTATTTTGTTAGGGCATAAGACACATCGTCATCTTGGTCCTTATACCTTGGTGCCTAACATCTCATGCTATATCAAACATCATGGTTGCTCACTTTCATTGTAGTATAACACATCCATCACTTCTTCTCTCCATTCCTTTATCTTTTGCCATTCCTTTAATTTCGAGAGCATACCTGTGTTTATCCAACCCACCTACCCTCTCGAGGGGGCATCATCACCCTATCATTTTCTTTTACCGTTTCCTTAACTTCATTGAAATGATGTTACTCGACATAAATCTTATCATCTTGCAACATCATCTCAAAGAGGGGCAAAATGTAGACACTAAAATTTTTCCATGTCTCAACACAACACATTACTGACACGACCTTGTGTGTTTTAGGCCCCAGGTCATCCAACCTCATCCCACTTAATCTCATTTATCCCTAGGTCCTAGTTCATCCCATCTTAATCATCTTCTTGATTGATTAAATAAACCCACTTTATTTAATTAATCCCACTTGATCACATTCCAATTAACTAAATAAATCCCATTTGTTTAGTTAATAATCCCCTTCACATGTCACCTAATTCAAATTAAAAATTTGAATTATTCCCTCACCTCTCATCATATTGTGACACATGTCGCATGCCTCCATCTTCCACTTAATATGCCTTCACACGTCAATCTAATTTAAATATTTTGAATTAGATTCCCCTTTATTCTCCATCGCACACTTGTCATGTGACTACAATCCCTCTTTGAGTGGGAAACCCTAATCCAACCCTAATCGATCTTGATTGTCCATATCATCCAACATAACTTACAATCACAACCTTCCATTTGAATTTGCCTTTTTCTATAAAGGTAGCCTCTCTTGAGCCATTTGAAAAGGAAACTTCTTCTAGCATCCTTACTATGCCAAATTTTCCTCTCAATCCCTAATGTATCTATTTTGAATCTATCATCATCCATCCATTCATCTACTAATCCCTATCCTAATGTTATACTACAGAATCAAGCAACCAACATTCATCTCTTTGGGTAAAGCTAGAGTGCTTTGGGTGCATCACTCTCCACCTTATCGATAGATTGTGGATCAATGTGAAGGTATTGCACTATTTGTTTTACATTTTCTTCTGTTTTTCCTTCATGTTGATCTCCATGATCTCAACTGTATTTATAGATTTTGTAGAAATATCTGTTGTAACTTCTCCCTCAAGACAAGGACAGATGTGGAATCACTCTTGACCCAGTACTTTTCAGCTTCAGAACCCCTTCCCAAGCACTTTTTAGCCTCTAGAAGAGTCAATTCTTAGGCATCCTTTGAATCTATTTCATGATTTGACTAAAACTTTGAATCAATGCCACATGTGCCTGATGCTTGAGATCATAAGAACACACTGAATAAATAGGAATTACATTCTTGATTGCATTTTGATCTTTGAGACTCAATATTTCTTTGACATGAAAGTGACAAAAAACCTGATCTATGCCTTCTATTGACTGGCTTATAGCTATAGAGGTTTGGAATGCATAATTGTGAAGATTATTGGGTCTCTTCTGTACCTGAGGGCGGCTTTCTTCTACAAACTGACCACATTGGTATTGATGTTCATAAGGATTTTGGGGCATGAAATATGAATCAACTTGATACAAAGCTTGATCTTTTAGCTCATTGATCTCACAAGTGAGGGTTTTTATAAGTTTTTTTACTGCACTCATCTCCTCATGATTTGACAAATCAATAGGGAGGGTGGCTGGATTTGAAGAATTATGCATTTGGCTCAAGAAAGAGCTTGAGATGAGATATTTGCATGAGGTATTAGTGGTGCTAAGGGTAGAGGAGGTAGTTTTCCAGCCTCTATGAGGTTATTTTCAGCTCTAATAGCCAAGTTATATGATTGGGGTAGGGTTTCACCTCCTAAGGCTTGTATCATGACAGATATTTCAGGGTCTAGAGCTTTTAAATAATACAAGAATGCAAAAACTAGAGATGGCCTAATATCAACAGAGAATTTCTTCCATATCTTATTGAATCTTGAATTGAAGTCACACATACTCTCTACAAGATGTCTCTTGATGGTGATGTGATTCTAGGTAAGTGAGCTAACATATGTATGTCTGTTTGAACTAATTGTAGATGAGACCTCCTAGCTGATTCCATCTAGTGATTGAATTGGTCTACAGACTTCCATACTATTCATATGCTTTGCCTTTGAGGGAAGATGCTAACAACAGAAGGGCATGATTCTCAGTTGTGATATTGTGAATGGATCATAAACTTGCAACATCTTGAATGTGATCTATAGGACAAAAAGATCCATCTCAAAGAAAATGAGGTAGTGCCTTTCATGTTGTGTCAGGAACTTGACCCTACTACTAAAGAATAAGAGGACTTTAATCCTAGGTCAAAAAAGGCAAATCCCTTGGTGGAATATTCAGATGCACATAAATACTTAGGGCTCCCATGGTCTACAGAAGAAAAGATATAAGAAAGAGTCACCAGGTGGAAGATTCATGCTCTCATGTACATATATTTTTGTGATTTTCCACCAAAACCACAAAATATAGGGCAAAGATTCAATGAAAACAAAGACCTAAGTCTTTGATTCCAATCCCACCAGGCATGCCAAAAATTGTTGATGTTTAAATTTTTGGGTTTAATCTATGACCAACATGGGAAATTTTGAGAATGTGGGATGACTCCCAGAATAACCTCTAGATTTTATAGAAGTTGGCCCTTCCTTTTTTCATTGGGATTTTTGGAAACGGAAGAAAAAAACAAGATTGCAAAATAAATGCCTAATCCAATGGTGATGTGCCAGATTTAAAACTTAACCAGTAGCACAGTGATTAAACCCTAGATAGATTAAGTTGAAAACCAAAGAGCAGAATGCATGATCAATAACCCAGTTTATGGAACAGATTTAATAGAGGCTATGAAACAAAAAATAAGAAGGAAGAATAGAAAATAGACTTAGATCTGCACAAAGCATCACTTATTTTCATTATTTGGATGGGAACAAATTATGGAGGCAAAATATCTACACAAAATAAAATGTTACATTCCCCCTAAAGTAACTGGTGAGGCAAGAAAATATCTCTATAGCTACTTAAAAATCTATTTCCATATAAAATGTTCTCTCTTATGTGGATCTCTATATTTATAAGACAAAAGCATTTGTAAATGTCTATGGAACTACCTCAAAAAATATTTGCAATTGAAACCCATGAAACTTGGCTCTAATCTCAGCTCTGGTAATGGCTCTATAGATTCCATGGCTGAAAAATGCATTTACCTCCTACGTGAGTTTTATTTCTACTTATTCACCTGATCTTGCTTGCTGCAAAAATGAGAAGCTGCATGAACAAAATTAGGGTTGCGTATGTTTCATTATCTCTTGTGGGAATAAGACTCATAAAAGAGTCAACCACAATTTTATAAAGCCTATGCTTTATGGGTTTGGAGGGACCCATGTGTCTCTTTTAATAAAAGACTATAAATTTATCTTTAAACTCTCGTGAGCTCTTTAAATCATTTAGGACCCATTAACATTTTGGAATCATTTATTTTTATTGAAGGGAGAAGGCCCACCTTGTTTACATGACTCAATATTATTTTAATAGTGATTCCCACTTGACAAGACTCACATGAATCTTTATTTACCAAGAGCTTTATAAAAATGAAAATAAAGACTCAATTTTCTGCCTCCCACTTCACCCACCTAGAAGCACTATGCTCTCCTAGGGATGAATTTTCTCTCCAACCTTCAAATGCTTGTAGGAGCAACATCTGGCAGCTTTTGATGCTCTTTTGCTTCTTTTTCCATCTTTTGTGTGAGCTGTTGTTCTACTTCAGATCCAATGGTTGTTGTGCATTGCTTCATTTGGAAACTTAACTCTATGTTTGTATTTGGAGGCTATGTGATTCTTTATCTACTTTTGGAGTTTCATATGTTGGATGTCATTTATTTCAAGTAGCACCATTTTATTATATGCATCTTGTTATGCCTAAGTTTGAAATGATTGAGCCATATTCTTCAAAAGGCCAAGCCTTTTACAAGTAGCATTCTCTATTATAAGCAGTGTCATAATATTGAGGTCATGCCTCTATCACAAGGCTGAGTTGGATTTATTACCAACACTACAACATGAATTACAAATGATGTGGCTATAATGAACATCACCACGATTTGAATGGGCCTCCTTTAAAGGCCTTTTGATGGATGTGTGTATTAGGAGACTCTACCAACATTGTCTTTTTACAAACATAAATTGCACTACATTTGGACAAAGTCACACCTATAATTTTAATGATGGTTGTGACTTATA
The DNA here is from genome assembly GCA_027924645.1 of Cunninghamia lanceolata. Classification (NCBI taxonomy): domain Eukaryota; kingdom Viridiplantae; phylum Streptophyta; class Pinopsida; order Cupressales; family Cupressaceae; genus Cunninghamia; species Cunninghamia lanceolata. The sequence continues at coordinate 10,103,661 of BSBN01000388.1, read as the reverse complement.
TGTGAGGCTTGTGCGAACCACACCTTGATTCCTTTTTATCGTGCTTCCATTTGATGGAATGTCTTTAGGATAGGTAGCTCGTACCTAAATTTTTTTAAGATGTGTCATTAACTAATAGTCAATGCTTGTTGCCTTCATTTTATATTGGATGTGATCACCTTGAATGCTTACTGATGGCACGTCCATTTGGAATGAAATGCCTTCAATTTCTACCTTGTACATTTTTTTTTGTAGCGTAGCACCTTGAATCACCTAGGTCGAGCCTTTACTTTTGATGTTTGCTTCCTCATAGAGTTGTGCTTTAATTATGAGTGTAGGAGCCTTCATTCTTATAGGTAGCACCATAATATGGGAACCGTACATTATTAGATACTTATGGAGATCGTGCCTTAATCATTTGGTGCACAAAGTTGTGTCTTCAATCTTCAATGTTCCGCATTGATTTTACTTGCTCATTTTAATAGGCCACTCCTCTATGGCTTTGTACGCTTCATTTCTATGTGAGTGTTTGATAGGTCATGGTGCAATCTACTGCTAGTTGAGAACATTCATTTGGTATGCATCATGCTTCTTCGTTGTATACGCCTTAAGAGACTGCTATTTGCTTACACCTCTAATGAATTTGGCTTAGTTCTAATGTTGGGAGTTTCCCTGGGCTACTCCATTCATCTCTAACAACATCTTCCTTTCTAAACACCCATGTTTCTTATATAAGGTTGAGATTTACATTGTGCCTTCCTTTTCACATAGGCATCATTATCTTATAACGTGTGCCACCAACTAGTGGCTTCTCTCATTTGCATAGGATGCCTCTTTGCAGTGGCTTCTCACTAAAAGGTTGTCATGAATACTGAGTGGTGCCTAAATTAGAATAGGATGTACCTATCTTTGAAAGGGCCATGCTAATTATTAGATAAGTCAAGCCTCTCTTTTAACTAAGATGTCTTTGATTGTAGTGCCATGTTTATATGGTTGTAGCTTCACACCTGAGACTGTGTTCCCTTATTATTTGACTGTACCACATATCAAAGGCTGCTACACCACATAGAGGATGCCCTTTCTCAATGGTAGAGCTACCTTCCTTATGACTATGTCCTCACTTCACTGGTCATATCTTCTTTTGCTTGACCAAGTTTCATTATGGCTTGTGTGTCTCATGTTAGCTTGCTATCATTCTACTGCCACTATAAAACTAGTAGAGCCTTATTTTAAATCATATACCTTTATGATGCCCACACCAAATAGACTGTGTCATCTTTGGAATGTCAAACCTACACGTTAGGCTTAGGGGGTATGACTTCTACGTTGATATGGCAGAGACTTACACATATAGGAGAATCCACATCCTTTTGTTGAAGAATCACAGAAATAGGAATTTCTAGAATCATTATCAAATTGACACATATTGAGAATTTTCAAAATGGTGTGCAAAATTTGCACAATAGCTGCTATTAAAGAATTTGTGACTATGAAAACTATTGATAGAGATCAATTACTTGGAAAGTTTACAACCTTTGAGATGAGAGAATTTGGTGATCCCCTTCTGAAAGTTGAATCAACTTTTAAAGCTAGTACTTCAGAAAAGATTTCTAGAGCTGAGAAATACAAGGTGGATGATGACTTTGATGAAATTGAAGCTAACTTTGTGGACTAGCTACAAATAGGCTCTGGTAAGGTTAAAGGTAAATTACCTTTCAAATGTTTGTCTTGTGGTATAGTAGGTCATTATGCTTCCAGATGTCCTAAAAGAATTGAAATAAATAAGAAAAGATATGAGAGCAGGCCTAGAGTTCCAAAAAATTCTACTATGTTAGAGATTCTAATGATGAAGGTGTAACTGGTGATGAATCTGATGATGCTAGTACTAGTGCAAATGAATTCTTGTTTATTTCTATTAAAGAAGATCCTATGTCTACTAATTTTGCAAGCTATGTGAAGGAAGAAAAACCAGTGGAAGAAAGTGATTTGGTTGTTCATGTTGAGAAAGATAAGGATGAATGAATTATTGATAGTGGATGTTCACAGCACATGACCAATGACAAAAGTAAGTTTGTAAGTTTGGAAAAATATGATGGAGGACTAGTTAGGTTTGGAGACAATGCAGCTGGTAAGATTTGTGGAAAAGGATCTATTTCATTTGATGGAAAGGATAATATTGACAATGTCCTATATGTGAAGGGTTTGAAGCATAATCTTTTGAGTGATGGTTAGATGTGTGACATAAGATATGATCTAAGATTCAAAGACAATGGGTGCAAGATCATGGAAATATCTGAAACTGTGATTGCTACTAGTAAGAAGACAAAAGGTAACATCTATAAATTAAGAGGAACTAATGATTACTATTTATTGGACCAAACAGATGAAAGTTGGTTGTGGCATAGAAGGATGTGTCATATAAACTTTGATAATCTAGTAAAGATAAGTTTAGGTCAGATTGTGAGAGATTTACCAAAACTTGTGAAACCATCCAATATAATTTGCAAGGAATGTCAGTTAGGGAAGAAGATAAGAACAAGCTTCAAGAGAAAAGAGCAATTTTCTACCAATTTGTTGGATATAGTGCATACAGATCTTTTTGGTCCTACAAGGGTGAGAAGTCTACAAGGCGACAGGTACTTCATGTTGCTTATTCATGACTATTCTAGAATGACTTGGGTTACTTATCTAAGAGACAAATCAAAATCCCTAGAGATTGAGAATGAAATAGAATTGAAAATCAAATGCTTGAGGTCTAATAGAGGAGGTGAATTCACATCAAGTGAATTTAACATTTTTTGTGAAGAGCATGGGATAAAAAGATAGTTGTCTGTACTTAGGACTCCTCAGTAGAATGGAGTTGTGGAAAGGAAAAATAGGACATTTCAAGAGGCTGTTAGGATAATGGTGAAGGAAGTAGATCTTCCAGGAGTGTTTTGGAAAGAGGCTATTGATATGGTTTTTTACATCCAAAATAGAGTTCAAGTTAAAGGTAATGGTACTCAAACTCCTTTTGAATTGTGGTATGGAATAATTCCTATAGTAAAATATTTCAAAAAAATTGGGAGCAAATGCTATATTAGGAGAGATGAAGATTTAGGAAAGTTTGATGCAAGGTGTGATGAAGGAATCTTCCTTGCATACTCTACCAAGAGTAAGCCCTACCAGTGCTACAACAAAAGGCTCAAAAAGATTGTTGAGCATACAAATGTGAAGGTGGATGAAGGGAAGGAAAGAATATCAAACTGAATTGCTATGAACCAGATGAACTTGTAACTATAATGAATGAAGAAAAAGATGAGAAAGAAGACAGTTAAGATGAAGAATAGGCTTTGAAAAGTATTGTCAAGACTCCCAAGTATGTAAGGATCAATCATTCTGAAGATTAGATTATAGGTGACAAAAATAAAGGTGTGCAGACAAGGAGAAGAGCTACAAAAGAACAAGTGAATTAATGTTTGCTTTCAATGGTTGAACCAAAGACTATGAATGAAGCATGCAATGATGAAGGCTGGTTAAAAGCCATGGAGGAAGAGCTAATTTAAATAGAAAAGAATGATACTTGGGAACTAGTTCCTAGACTTGCTGACAAAAATGTTATTGGAACCAAATGGGTTTTCAAGAATAAGTTGAATGAGAATGGAGAAGTGGTAAGGAATAAGGAAAGACTTATGTGCAAAGGATATTCATAGATTGAAGGAATAGATTTTGATGAGACTTTTGCTCCAGTAGCTCGAATTGAGGCAATCCAAATATTTTTGGTATTTGTAGCCCATAAAGATTTCAAAGTGTATCAGATGGATGTGAAGATTGCATTTCTAAATGGTGAGTTGAAAGAGGAAGTTTACACTGATCAATCAGAAGGATTTAAGTTATCAAACCAAGATGATTTGGTATACAAGTTCAAGAAAGCTTTGTATGGACTCAAGTAAGCTCCTAGAGCTTGGTATGCAAGGTTGGATAAGTACTTATTACAGTTAGGTTTCAATAAAGGTACTGCTGGTAGTAATCTTTATTTCAAGATTAATGGTGATCAAAATTTTATTATGGAAGTCTTTGTTGATGATATCATCTTTTGAAGAAATAAAAGTATGCATATGAAATTTGCTAGAGAAATGCAAAAAGAGTTTGAGATGTCCATGTTTGGTGAGATGAATTTCTTTCTAGGTCTACAAATAAATCAATCAAATAAAGGAATCTTCATATCTTAGTCTAAGTATGTGAAAGAGTTGTTGAAGAAGTTTGGGATGGAAGAATTTAAACTCGTATATACTCCCATGGTGACTGGATGCAAGTTGAGCAAAACTGATGAATCACCCAAGGCTAATGAGAAAAAATATAGATCCATGATTGGAGGATTGCTTTATCTAACTCAAACTAAACCTCATATTATGCATGTAGTTTGTCTTGTTGCAAGGTTTCAAGCTGATCAAAGAGAATCACATGTGATGGTGGTCAAAAGAATCCTGAGGTATTTAAAAGGTACTCTGGATCATGCCTTATGGTATCCAAAGATCAATGATTTCACTCTCAATGCTTATATAGATTCATATTGGGCTAGAGATGTTGATGACATAAAAAGTACAAGCGGAGGTGCTTTCTTCTTGGGTAATATATTGGTCTCATGGCTAAGCAAGAAACAAGATTTAATCTCTTTGTCAACTGTAGAAGTAGAGTATATTGCAATAGCATGTTGTTGCACTCAAGTGTTATGGATGAAGTAGACTTTGAAGGATATAAGAGTTGTGTATGAAGATCCAATTGCAATATTTTGTGAAAATACAAGTGCCATAAACATTTCATAGAATCTAGTGATGAACTTAGGAACAAAGAACATATTAATAGGGTATCACTTTTTGAGAGAGAAGGTGATAGAGAATCAAGTAAGGTTGGAATATGGGTCCATAAAGGATTAGATTGCAGACATTTTCACTAAGCCTCTACCTAAAGATACCTTTCAGTATCTTAGAGAAATGTTAGGGGTCGTTACCCCTCCTACCCTAAACTAAGTTGGGTAGGAATGCATCAATCCAGTGGATCTCAAAGTGTCATTCTTTGATCTAGATTGATGTTTTGAAGGCTACCTTTCAGTGGGATTAGCTATATGTTTCTGATAAAGTAAGTGGATTAGAGAAGCATCATGTAAGTATGTGCCCCTTGCCATTGATGTCAAAGGGGGAGAGAAATCATGCAAAAAACTTAGGGGGAGAAAGAATGAAGATATGTAAAGAGAAAGGGGGAGAATCTTGTCTTGATGATCTTTTCAATTTTTCACATCATATGTTCCCATCAATGATAAAGGAGAGATTGTTGCAAGTATGTGCCTAATTGGTGTTGTCATTGATGTCAACATATCTATGTTGTCATTGGTGTCAACTGTGCTCTTAGTTTGTTTCTTTCTTTTCATGAGTAAGATGCTTTATATTTACCTATGTAAGTGATTTTGATGTTGAGGATATTGAGAAAATTAGCCCCTCCAATTAAAATAGGGTGTTGCAATAGAAATAGTGTATTAGACTCTAAAGAACAGTCTAGAAGATAGCTCCACATTTCCTGTAGATTGAATATCTTTGCCTGTGGATTGGAAGTGATTTGGAAGTGTTTTTGAAGATGTTATATTCCAAGTTTGAGCCTCTGGCATGAAGATTTGAGTGAGTTGTGTTCACCAGCGTAAAACCTACTTTTTCTGTATTCAGTTGTGATAGGGAGAAAGTATTCTACTTCACATTCCTCTGCATTAAAGTATTTTGGTACACAGTTCTGGAATCAAGTCTGTGATGATGTCAAGTGACTTCAACTACAATGGGTCATGGCTTGGCGGTCTGCAAGCCATCTTTTACTTATGATAGTGGCTGATAGTGTTGTTCTTGTGCTCTGGTTTGAAGAATCTTCATGACAAAGTTAGAGATTGTGTGGTTGTTCTTGGTGATTACAATGTGTTTGTGAATGTCTCTTGATCATGTTCATACATTTGGATAGGTCCACAAAGAGAAAATTGGATTATGAATAAAGAATGTTCTTGGCAGCCCTAGTTCTCTCAACAGTCTTGGCTAACCAAGTTGAATTGTTTATTTGTAGAGATGCATTGAAGATTGTAGAAGTGTGTCATGGTGTGGAGGATTATGTTCGAGTCCCAACCAGGTGTGGCATGATCCACATACATTCTTACATCTTTTCCATAGATAAATTTCTATTAGGTCCAGAGCTATTTTATGTATGTTTGTAATGCCAACCTTGGAGATTGATCCAATAGTTTATGAATGTAGTACCAACCTTGATGTACATTCCAATGTTGATGAATTGTAGAAAAGTATGAAATTAAGTTGAGAAAGAGTGTGTGTGTTGCAAAAATGGAAAGATAAGTGCAAAGGTGTGAAAGAACATAATAGAGGAATAATATTGTGCTTCAATGGAACTAAACTTGGGCATGGAGTAGATGTTGTTAAATAAGTTCACCCTTTTTGCAATGAGCCATCCTTTGGTAGTGAGCAACCCATAGGCAGTGAGCTATTCTTTATAGTGAGCAATTTGGGAAGTGAACCTTGTAGGCAGTGAGCCTCTATTTTTCGGTATTGCTATAACTTATATATATTTAATGGGCTAACACCCACCGTGGTTTTTCACTTTTAGTGTTTTCCATGTAAAAATTTGGTGTCTATTGTGTTGAATGTGTGACTTTGATTACGCTAACGGTTTCATGCTTTAATGGTTAAATCTTATTAAGTTGTTGATAGTTTGATATGCATGTGAAGCTAAATTTTTATGACAACAAATTCACCCCCCCTCTCAATTGTCCGGTATATTTCAATAGTATACATATTTACTTGATAGCATTAATTCATTTACTTTCATGTTCTAACCAAATTATTAAGGGATTTCATGTCCTCTTGAGCCATCCTCTTAACTCCCCTTATGCCATCCCCTAGCTAAGTTGCATAAATTAAGTAATTATGATTCAGTTTAATAGCTTTAGAATTTGGTCTAGGATGTGAGTTTAGGATTAGTATGATTGGTAGTTAATTGACTACATCTCCCCTTAAGCATCCTCTTAACTCTCCTTAAGCCATCCCCTAGCTATGTTCGATAAGTTAGGTAAACCTAGGATTTAGTTTAATAACTTCAATAGATTTAATTGATATAAGTCCAGACACCCTTACCAAAATACTGCTTTGGATAAAATTTGGATAATTGGTTTTCGATCAATTGAATAGTGTGGGTGTCAGATTTTGTTTGTGTGTATCCTCCTTTCATCACTAAACATTCAAGGACCTTGGGTCAAGTAGGAGTCTACCATAAGGCCCTTGGTCACTTAGGAATGCATGGAAACTTGAATTTGTATGATTTGATTACCAATTATGCTCCATTATGCTTAAAACCCTAATTATGCAAATACTAAAGCAAACGGACAAATAACTCAAAATACTTTTACAAAAAGATGTAAAATGACAAATAAATACGTACCAATTTTTGAAGTTCAGGAACTGAAATAGTAAGGGACTAATGAGTGGTTGCCCTAGTCCAATGCCCTGAATTTTATAAGGATTTGAGAAGTCAATCTGCAACCTGTTCCTGCTATCTCAGAGATTTCTCTATTGCAAAATTTGGAGGACTAATGAGCAGGCATCCGAGTCTAGAGCCATATTTTCAACTTTGATTTGCAATTTTGACACTCTACAACCCTTCCCTGCAACTCCACTTTTCCTACTTCTTCAACATATAACCTGCAATCATAGAAAAATAAGGAGGGGTTGTGGTATTTAGAGGATTGCCTCAGACAAAACCCAAAGAGACATTCAAGTCTTCTGAACACCGTTATCAAAGAGAATGCGTGCCCTTGTGAGGCAAAGGTAAAAATGAAATGATGAATGATAAAAAACACAATTGATATCACCTTGTAGTTAAGATCTCATGGAAGGAAGAAGATCTTCATGCCATGAGGAGATGAATGCTCAAATCTGCAAATACAAACACATAAACAACACAATCTCTACTCTTCCACACAATGAATGCCTTGAATCACCTTAAGAATGCCAAAAGATCACAATTTCTAGCTAGTAATCATCTAATTGTCATTTAGTTTACAAATGAATGCCTAAACCTACTTATATATGCAACTACAAACATTCCCACCAAGAATTTCATAATTCAAACTTACCATGTCGGCATAGGAACCAAATAATGGTCATAAACTAACACTTCAAATTTGCACCTAACCAAAAATAGGGAAGGACTAGGGTGTGGGCGCCCAAGTCCTCCCTCCCTATTTTGGGTAGGGATTAGCTCAAGGGATCCCCCTCGGTTTCATTCACCATGAAACATAGGGTTCATCTCATCTAGATACCAAAATATGATGCAAGATGTCCTAAATGCAAATTAAAGACCCAGGGGCTAAACCTTAAGAGGGAAAAGCCCGCGAGGGCACATTTTCCAATGTTACATTTAGCCCCCACTTTAATGTATGTATAAATGCAAGGCCAATATATACATTAAAGTATGGTCGACAAACACAGAAAACATGCCAAGTACGGAGAAGACATGACAATCACTGAGAAGAAAATAACAGGCACACAAAACATAAAGAAGAAAGTTATAGTCACTCAAAACACATAGAAGATAGTAGATGCAAAGAAGATGGTGAATGTATAGAAGACATGAATGATTTCTTTTCTTTTTATTTTTCTCATATATATGCAAAATGCAGATGCAAGTACAAGGAAAGTAAACACACCACCCATAATGCAAGAAGCACTCATCATGTTGGTCTTTAAACTGCATATGGGGCAACACACATGTAAGATATGCCAAACCTCCCATAATGCAAGAAGTACTCATCGCACTAGTCTTTAAAATCCATATGGGGCAACAGACACACTAAACAAATCAAGCATGCCAAACAAACACACTTTGAAGAAATAGAGAAAACATGACAGATAAGTGATGGAGTGTCCCTATTTCTAGGTTCATCACCATCTCAAGCACATTATAGACACACACCAATGATTGGGCTTCACCACAACAATCAATGAAGACATGCTTAAGGGTTGAGTTAGTCATAGAACTGCTGCCCACCTCCATAGAGGAATTTTGAAATTGATAGGATGTGCACTCTTCGCAAGAGATACACCACCCCACTTTTGTAGAGGACTTAAGATGATTGATTGATTGATTGATTGCAAACAAACTCAAAGTGTAGGAAGTACTCATCGTACTAGTCTATAAACTACACTTGAGGAGGAGCACATTGCTAACATCTTTAAAAGATATCTTACCTTATATACACCGCCACCTTAAGGTGGTTGATATCGGGTGTTAGTATCAAGCATGTTAAGCTAGGAAGAAAACACACAAGGGAACACAGACTTTCACAAAGCCCATGCCCCCCAAAGGTGACATGTACTTTACGATTGCCAAATGTTCTCACAAACACATCCCTGCAAGAAACATGTTAGTGTCTACATAACCATGATAAGAAACCACATAAATGTATATGATTAATCACACAAAGAGCCAAGGTTATACTATGAATTAGAATATCAAGTATAACCACGAGGCTATACTATGAAAATCTGAAAACTAAGTGTCATGAAGGTGAGATTGAAAGATAAATAAAGTGCACAGAGTAGAAGTATTGTTATGTTTTTTAAGTGAGATAAAAACACCATCAAAATCACTACAAAAAAATCACAAAGTGCTTCTATTAGCCAAGCATCAGATAATATATTACAACCCCATCATCATATTAGGAGCTAAGTCTAATTTTTAATTTCTCACTAAAGGGACGCTAGGTCCACATTAGTATAAATGTTTTTAATCATCCACCTACTAGATAGAAAAACTAGAGGAAGGTAAAAACTAAATCAAGAGAGGAGAAACAAGTGTCTTAGGGACAATCACGTAGGAGGTGCCCCCAATTTACCAACTGCAATGCTATGTTTGTAAGACACAATACACAACAATGAAAATAGAGAGAGGCAATATAGAAGAATGATGATACAAATAGAAGAAGGTCACAATAGAGGTGGTCTCCTGGTATCCTAGACCTTGCAAGAGAATCAGGGGTCATCCCAAGAGGCCTAAACAACACATAACACATCACGGGGGAAACACATCATGAGAGAGATAAAGGGAAATACTTACCTGGTAGGGTCTTCAAACTAAGTCTCATCATCGATCAAATCATCATCATATTCCCACTCACGAATGTTAGAGGAAAGTGGGACATAAGTTACCATCGCCAAGTCTTGACTTTGTCTTTAGTTTTTTTATTCTTAGAATCATCTTTGTTTGGTTCAATGTTTTCTGTTGAGATGCAAGGTGTAGGGCATATGCTCATCACCTTCTCTTCCTTTCTTTTGATTTTCAATTTCTTTTTGTTCTACCACTTATCTCTTGTAAGATAAGGTTTTGTTCTTTCATAGATTTTTGCATTTTAGAAGAGGAAGCACTAGGATCAAATCTCATTTGTATAGGTGGAATTTTTTGTTGTTGACAATTACCTCCCGATCCTTATAAGGATGATGGAGGAGGAACCTCAACATAGGGTCCATTTCCTTTTGGTTTGGGATTCTCTTCAAATGTGGGTTGTTTGTCTTTTGTTATTTCTTGTATAGAGGGACCGGCCACTTGGTGTAATAGCTTTGCTTTGTAGTTTCTATAGCTCAAAAAGTTGAAGTCTGTTCGTGGTTCTGGTTCCACCTCAGATTTGTCCCTAAAGTAATCTAGTGTAAAATGTTGTTTTGTAATTAAAGGCTTATATGTATTTCAATGAATAGCATACACTTGTCCATTCAAAGAAAATTTCACACATTTATAAATTGTTGAAGGGACAGCTTTCATAGACTTTAACCATGGATACCCTAGTTTGATTTGAAAGGTGTCAAAAATGGGGACAACATTAAACCATTGTTCTACATGTTTTTTGAATACAGTAACCAACAGTGACATCTTCCTAGAAGTGTTTATAATGGTCCCCTTATGTGTTTTGATCATCATATTCAAAGGGTCATAAGATCCTACCATTAATTGATGTGAAAAGAGGAACTCTTCCATAGCTACATTAGTCATGCAATTAGGATCAATAAGGGTTCCATTCACATGATTTCCCATTATTTTCATAGTGACATAAAGAGGTCCTTAAGTGTCTCCAATTGTTCTATCATGATGTGGAAACACAATTTTAGGTTCGGGGATCTTTCTTTTTAGGTAAGGCCTAGGAAGGAACCTATTGTTGTTGTTGTGACTAGAAGCCATGTGTTTAAGTGTTCAAATCAATCCAAAATCAAATTTTAAAAGCTTTTCAAAATTTATGCAAAAATAACCTAAAATGCTTATTTTTTTTGGATTGAGAATCGAGCACTAATATTAATAAAAAAGAATACTAGTTTTTTACATCAAAGGGATGGAGATGCCATACCAAAAATGCTACTTACACCAATCCAAAACTACTTTCTTCCTAATATATACAAAGTTTTAGACTTAAAAACTAAGGTATATACTAGAAAGGATCCTCCTTATCTAATGATATTTCATTATATAATATGATTACTACTTAGTATTATCCTACCTTGAACTAGTTTTAGTTTCCAATTTCTGAGTTCCTTGACCCTCCATTGCTGGAAACAAGAGATTTACGTGACTTGTCAGCATCATTTATCCTATCATTTTGATCCAAATCTATCTCTCTTTCTGGCCTGAATTGATCTATCACCTGTGAATCTTCTATTGATTCCATGTACTGGTAATACCATTCTTGGTTGTCATCTAATTCAGTGCCATGTATTTGTTGTGATGTTCACAACACGCCCCATTTTGCTCCTTAGCAAAACGAGGACCCCTGCTGATGTCTTGCTTTTTGCTTCTGCTTGTGTTTTTTCTGCTTTCTAGCGGTCTGGTAAAAATGGAGGTCAGGTGCATCATCATCATGATATTGCATGAGGTGGGTCATCATCATGAGGTCAGTTTGTCAAGGTTCATATTTTGTTTCTGTGACCTCATATTTTGAAAGAGCTCGAAATTCCATGCAGGTTTGCCTTTTACTTCACTTGAAAATTCGTCCATATGTGAAAGTTATGCACGGTCAAAGCCTTGGTCAAACCTGATATTCGCAGGAGGATCATCATATTTTTTATATCCCAAGTCATGTTGACAGGATCATCATGATCTTGGTCTATCACCCGCTAAAAATCATGCAGTCGCAACATCCGGACGTCAATTTTAGGTGGTAGTGCTTTTTACCCGTCAAAGGGCCTTAGGCGCATTATCAGCATCATGATTTCCTTAGGAGCGTCATATTTTACAAACTCGGTTTTGCTGTATAAACATCATCATCATCATATTTAAACGCACCCCCCCGATAATATCCTGAGGTCCGAAATATGATAATGACATCGGCTTTAAGTCAAGGTGAGTTCCCCCGTCGAAGCGGTCTTAGTATCGCCAGCATCATCATGATATCCTTGCATCGCCTGATCTTAAAATATCATGCTGATGGTATAAGATCACCCTGACTTAACAAAATCACCTTCAGCATATTTGCATGCGCACGTTCAAAACCTATCGCAGGGTCATCATCATGATATTTGCTGAACATTCGAAAGATGATGACGACGACTTCATATCCTCCTGGTCTCCTTTCGCAACATCATGATCATCATCCTGATCTTTCGCAGAACATTCGCTGAAATTTGCTAAGTAATGAAGACATCATCATGATAATTTTGAAGGAGGATCATCATCTTCATATCCTCCTGATATCCGTTTGCTGAAACATCATGATGATCAGCCTATCTATTAAGAGGTGGCCGATATTACATTACTCAACAGCATCATCATATTTTGTAATATCACCCTAGCCCGAAATATCATGATGACGTTAACTTATCCTTGTGCTCCGAAAACCAAATATCATGATGACGTCATCATGATAAATCGATGAGGAGGGTCATCATCATCATTTTTTATCCTGTCCTGATTGTCAAGATCATCATGATCTTGTTTGTTCGCCCGATGTTTCACCAAGTCCTCCTGCCGAAAATGCGACCTTTATGCAGTTATCCTGATGATGATGATCATCATCATCACATTTTCCCTTCGACAGGATTTTTTCCCAAACATGATCCGGTTGGCGAAATATCATGATGACGTCATGTTTCAAGTTTAACGAAGGCTCCAAATATCATGATGACGTCATCCCGATCTGAATAGCGAAAAAACAAATATCCTCCTGATGGTCATCATCACATTTTTCCTTTAACAGGATATTTTCCAAGACCCGATCTGGTTCGCGAAACATGATGATGATGTCTCATTCTTTGTTCGACAGAAGCTGATATCCTGATGATCAGCATCATCATTTTTTCTTTCAACAGGATATATTTTCCAGGCACGATCCGGTTCCCGATTATCATGATGACGTTCTATTCCAAGTTCGACACAAGCCCCAAATATGATGACGATCTTCATCATGCTTTTTTTTTTTTTTTTTTTTCTTCTTGAGAGGGTTACCTTGGCCGCGAAAGGGTCATATTCACTTCATCATCCTGATCATGCTCCTTAGGTGACCTGATATCACAAATATCCCCCTGATCTTAAACGAACATGATGATGACGTCATCCTTAGCATTTCAATAAAGCCCGAATATCATGATGACGTCACCATCATCTTCCTTTCCTCGGCAGCATGATTATATTCGCATCCTCCTATTCTTCTTCAACATGAAGATGATGATGATGTTGTTCTTTTCTCCAGTATGCAGAACCCGAATATCATGACGACCTCATCTGGACCTTCAGAAGCGAGACCATCATATTTCTAGAAAATCATGATGATGAGGTATATCGACTAACCTGTTTTTTTGACGCACCGACAGGGATGATCATGCCAATGGGCGGGAAATGAAGCGGTGGAGTTTTAAAGTGTTTTTTTTGGCGCCTCTGGCATTTTTCAGTCAGCGGTGGTTGACCTAATCAATTTTGAGCAGCTTGGGCGCATTTTGGACGCATTTTGAGCGATTTTCTGATCTGATTTTCTCCATCTTGCGCAGTCACCTGTATTTAAACGCTTATTCTATTTTCATGCTGTTTTATGTGATAAAGGGAATACTTATTGCTTGTCTTGTCTTGCAGGCTTGCAGTTGAGGAAGCAGCTGGAAAGTCAATGCAGTGACCTCATGGAGGCAGAAGATCAGATCTCAGGAGCAAGAAGATAGAGATAAAATGCAAAAAGTTAAAGCCATTCAAGTGAAGAGGAAGGTCGCAGCTGGAGGTATTTCTGCAAAAGACAAACAGAAGTTATTGCCCAGCTGCTGGAACTTCTCAGAAGGGGCAATATTTCACCCAGATTTGACCATTGCTCAGAGATATTTTTGAGAACTGGTTCACCTGCATTTATTGCTGTAACTAGAGGTTTGAACCAGGGGTTCTGTTAGGTTTTTGCTGTAGTGAGGACAATCAAAATGTCTTTATATTGTGCCTCTCTACACTGTAATACTTTACAACAGGGGCTACACAATAGAGATTTTAGGAAAACACAGCAAGTTAGCATAGTTTAGAAGTAGAAGAAGGAGGTCGCCTGTTTGTCTGCAGTAAGATGTGCGTGGAATGTCTGGCTGTCTTACTGTATCTGTAAAGCTTGTAAGTTCTCTGTAGTATGATCAATGAAACTAAGAGTCATTCTTACATTGTAAATCATGTATGGCTATTCGTTTCTAATACAATAGAATCTGGAGTTCTGCATCTATCTTCTGAGTGTTCTCCTGCCCTTCTTTGTATTTTGAAATATCTTCTTTGAGAGCTTGCAATTTTAAATGTATGTTTGTGAAAATGCTCAGAACTTACATTTAGGGTTTTTACTGTGGATTTGATCAAATTACTGTGGTATTTACATAGTGGATAACAGAAACACTTAGATCCTTCGGTAGATTAGATGAAGTATAGATTAGATCTCTCTAACTTTTCCCAACCCATCTGAAATATCTAGCTGAAAACGTAGAAATCCAAAGGAAATTGTCTCAAATTTGAAGAAACATGATAACAGAGCTATAAGTAGACAGTTTTCATAAACAGATCAAGAAGAAAGCTGCAAAATCCAAGAAAACCCTCTAAAACTTGCAGCCCAGTATCACTTGTATGCAAATGAACAAGAATACTTGTTGAAATCTATGACCTCTTTGCATATTCTTAGTCCAGTAAACCACAAAATAAACCTAAACTACGTAAGGCCCCTTGAACATTACAGCTTCACATTGACCAACTGAACTTGACCAACCGAACTTGACCAACCGAACCATTGTAGACTTGGGATTAGTTGAATCACCAAATGATTCCTTCTCATCTTTCAAGTATAGTTTTAGTTCATGTCATGTGAATTTCAACTTATTGTTATGATTGCATCAAAACAGTCATCAACAGTTTTCTGGCGCTAGAAGGAGGGCCTGCCTGAGTTAGGTTTCATTTCAAACTGGCTAACGACAGTAACAGAGTGACTAGGTCTAGGTCCAGTTCAGGAGATATATTTGTGCAACTACCTGATACAAGGCGAAGTAAAAGCCCTTTGATTTGGAATCCAAAGATATCGCAAGCAGGAAGTTCATCTGGAACACCCCCTGGGTGACCTTTTAACATCCATAGTATTGTAAGTCCTGACAGATCACTGTTCAGATCTTTAAATCTTGGTTCAGGCACTCCTGGAGGTCTTAATCCTCCTCTAAATCCTAATCCACCAATCAATCCAGGTATTTCTGCAAGTTCAAGTCAAGCTCAAACACCTGCAATGGCTTATTTCGATGTCAATTCTCCCATATTCTTCAATGATTATCATGACATGCCAAAAAATCCAGAAAAAATATGTCCCAAATACCAGTTGCATCAAGACCCAGAAGATCATATTAGAATATTTAAGGAAGCATGTTTTAGGGCTATGTTAGAGCACGAGGATGTTGTGTGTAGGTTGTTTCCTTACACCTTTAATGAGCAGGCCTCTAGCTGGTACGTAAACTTACCCAATGGTTACATTTCTTCCTGGGCACTTATGGAAGAAGCATTTCTGTCAAGATTTAGAGGACCCATTGACCCTTGTGCTTTGTATCATAAGTTGGCTGCTATAAAACGAGGTGAGGGAGAGCTAATTGATAATTTCAATGACAGATTTCAAAAGGCCTATTCTAGGCTAGCAGCTCCTTATACCATAGATGATGCTCCCTTGTTGGCTATGTACTATGCTGCTTTGGATCCTTTAACTGCCATGTTTGTCAAAAGGAAACCTGACATAGATTCAATATCCAAAGCCTATAAAGAGGCAGCCTCAGTGAACCAAGAAATGAGACATACAACCTACAGTCCATTTGGAGGAAATTTTGGAGTGCAGAATCAGGCACACCCATGGAATGGAGTCCCTGTGCAGCATGCTCCACTAATAAACTCGGTTCCTTCTTACACACCTGTGTATAATCCTACTCCAATCCAGGCTATAACTCCTTACACGGCTAGTACTTCCAATAACAGTCAAAATAATGGTCAGCCTTTCTTCCAACTTCCTAGGGATGTAACTGTGGCAAAAGCACAAGATGATAGGGAAGACATCAAAGAGATTACTGCACATTTGAAAAGATTAACAACCGAAGTGACACAGCTAAGAAATGAGAATCTCTATGGCAGAAGCAACCAAAACTACAATCCACCTCAAGGTCATAACCAAGGCCAAAATCAGAATTATAGTCTCAACCAGAATCAGCAGTACAATCAGAACCAAAACTACAATCAGCATCAAGGCCCCAGTCAGGGGCAACCAATGCAAAATAGGGGGCCAGTGATAGATAATAGGACATGGGGCAATAATAACAAGAACCAGAATCAACCTAGGCCACCCAAGACATGGAACACTGGGCCCAACAACAGTACTCTGGCTTCTCCTTTTGAGAATACAGATAATCATGGTGCAAAACAAATAACTAACATACAAATGGCCAATACAACACCCAAAAATTGGTGCAGATTTCATAATACTAATGCCCATGCTGAGCATGACTGTCCACAGTTCCACTTGGCAGCTAGTATTTTCAACGTAGATGTGCAGCCTCCTACCTCTGAATTTCTCATTCCTAAGGGTAATGAGGTAGTACCCTCAGAATATGACACAGCATTAGTCTTAGAAACGTTTACCTTTGCAACTGCAGAAGAGAAGGGGGATGAATTGCTAGAGGATGAACCATACTATTGTGAAAGTCTTTATCCCGAATCAGCCTTTGTGTTAAATGCTTTTCAGTTTCCTTTTGAATCTGAAAACGAGATATTAAATGAAACAGAGGAGGTGCAGGCCTTTCAACAGACAAATAAAAGCCACACCTACAATCTGAGGAACAACCCTAGGCCGGGAGGACCTTTCACCACTTCCACTCCTCCGAATAACATTAATACACCCCCAGATCAGAATGCTAGCAACAATCCTGCCATACTTAAAGCTAGTCAGCACACAAATAACGGAACAGCAGTGCAAAGGGATCAAACAGGTAAGACAGAAGCAGCAGAGACAACAAGATTAGTGAATTACTTATCAGAGGAAATAAAGAAAATGAAGGTCAGCATACCTCTAAATGAATTATTGAAGACCCCAGGGATCAGAAATGCTTTTTTAAAATCCCTGGACACATCCATAACAAACATGGTGTCTGCTGATATAACTGTTCCTAGTAGTGATTCACCACCTAAGGAGAAAGGTAAGAAAGTTGAGCAGCCTTCCAACACAAATGTAGTAATACATGCGGATAAGAGGGATACTCGACCTTTCTTGTTAACTGTTAGGTTGTGTGGGAAGAATATACACAATTGCATGGTAGATTCTGGTGCTTCAGCCAACGTAATGCCCTTAGGAATATGTAAAACTCTGGGGCTGACTCCCACCAAATCTGCCAAGGTCGTCACACAATTAGATAAGACCGAGGTTAGTGTGATAGGAGAACTCATGAACATACAGGTGCAGTTAGCTTCAGACCCTAGGGTGAGCCAAATCGTTGACATCCAAGTAGTGGATATACCTGTAAATTATGGAATGTTGCTGAGTAGGGATTGGTCCAAGACATTAAACGGATATATGGCTACTGACTTTTCACACATGTGGTTACCATGGAGAGGCATCCCAAACCAGATCAGAATAGAGGCAGAGCCCAGAATGAGACATATGATAATAGAGTATAATCGAACTAATGAAATCTTATATGCTACTGTTGAGCCAGGTGTCTACAGAATTACCAACAATGGGATGCAAATTGAAGAGATTATGATGTTAAACATTAGGAAGAAGTATGTCAGCAATAGAACAGCACTATTCATTGAGTCTGACGGAAATTCTTCAGATGAGGAAAATAATGCAATAGACAAATTTGGTCATGCCATTAGACAAGAGGTGGAAGAGTGCGTTACACACAATCTCCCAGTCCAATGTAAGTTATATAAAAATAGGTGTAGAGTCCATGATAGGCAACATTCTGAGGAGAGTTGTGAAATATGCAAAGACATAATTGAATATGAATACAAAAAGTGCATAGGGAGGGTAGAGTCACAAGAGAAAAATGAGAATCCTGATCCAGCACAGAGAGATGTTCAGAATAATATAGATGCCCTGACCCCAGATTTAGGGAGAGAAATAGAAGATGAGGGTAGTTATCTTTCTGAGTTGCAAACTACAAACACACATATGCAAGATAACCAAATCAAAAAACCCATGAATCAACAAGACAACACCCCACAGGCAATAAAAGGGATAAAGGGTGCCAAGGTAAAAGATCGAAAAAGTAAGGATGGCATGTGGACGTTAAAATGTGATGGGTCCAAATCAAAACAGGGCGCAGGTGCAGGTGTTGAACTCATAAATCCTCAAGGTAAATCTCATTTGGTAGCATATAGATTACAATTTTCCTGCACTAACAATATTGCTGAATATGAGGCCCTAATTTTAGGACTTGTCATGGCCATCAAGAAAGGGGTAAAAACCATCAGAGTGTTTTCAGACTCTGAATTAGTAGTCAGACAAGTGAGGAAACTATATGCCTGCAATTATAAGAAGATGATCAGTTACAGACATAGAGTTTGGGGTTTAATGGATTCATTTGATGCTGTTAACATAGAGCATATTCCTAGAGAGCTGAACCACAGGCCAGATGCGTTAGCAGTTGCTGCTAGTACATTAGAACCATTGACACTGTCAGGATTAAGATGATTTGCTGTTGAGCTAATTAACGTGCCCAGTATACCAGACAACGTTACACACTTTCAGGTATTTAGAGAGGATCAGCAAATTATTGATTTTCTGACTTGTAATGAGGCATTTGAGGCCCAAGTTATTGATGAACAAGAAAGGCCTGAAGTAACATGGGATGAAGAAGATATGATCAACTTAAAGAGCAACTTCTTGCCAAAAGGAGTAATTGAATTAGAACACATCTTTGACTTCGACGGAGTAATAAGACAGAAGGACTTACCCAAAACGGAAGGGGGTAAGTGTGATTTACATAACTTAGGGACTGAGCTAAATCCGCAAAATGTACTAATTGGGAAGGCTTGCTCTGAGAAAATCAGAAAAGAGGTTCTGGATGTTCTGAAAAAATATAAACATGTCATAGCATGGACTTATGAAGACTTGAAAACATTTGATGAGTCCATCATAACTCACGTCATACCTTTAAGAAAAGAAGTCAAACCATTTAGGCAGAAACAGAGACCTGTAAACGCCATTCTAGAGCCTTTAATCTTTGAGGAAGTTAAAAAACTACTGTCCGCTGGAATAATTTTTCCATTCAGACATTCTGTCTGGGTAGCTAACTTAGTGCTAGTAAGGAAGAAAAACAGAGACATTCGGCTGTGCGTAGACTTTAGAAATTTAAACAAGGCTTCTGAAAAGGATAATTATCCTTTGCCCCAAATAGATGAAGTACTGCAAGCAGTAAATGGCACAAAAATGATGTCCTTTTTAGATGGTTTTTCAGGTTATAACCAGGTCTTAATTGACAGGGAGGATAGACTAAAAACCACCTTCACTTGCAAATGGGGAAATTATGCGTATAGAAGAATGCCTTTTGGTCTGATTAATGCAGGTGCCACTTTTCAGAGGGCCATGGACGTTGCTTTTCGTGGATTATCAGGTAAATGTATTGTTATATATATGGATGATTTAACTGTGTATTCCAAGGATGCATCCACCCACGCTGAGGACCTCAGAAAAGTACTTCAGCGATGTGAAAGGTATGGGATTTCCCTTAATCCTAAGAAATGTATATTTGGCGTAACTGAGGGTAAATTATTAGGCCATGTCATTTCTGAAAATGGAATTTCAATTGATCCGGATAGAATAGAATCTATAAAAAATTTGCAAATACCAAACAGTAGGAAAGAATTGAAATCATTTTTTGGTAAAATTAACTTTGTTCGGAAGTTTATAACAGGTTTTGCAGAGATTGTGCAGCCGTTGAATGCCATGTTAAAGAAAGATGCACAGATGGAATGGACGCCAGTAGCCAAAGCCGCATTTGAAGATATAAAGGAGGCAATTTCTAATGCCCCTGTATTGGCAAGTCCAGACTACACATGCCCGTCTTACATCTACTCCTTTGCATCTTCTCATTCTGTCGTTGCTGCCTTGACATAGAAAGGTGAAAATAATGACGAGAGGCCCATAGCATTTATGAGTGCGCCTCTGAAGGATGCACAGCTGAGATATCTAGATATCGAAAGACAGGCATTTGCATTGGTGAAGGCTGTGAAAAAATTCAGACACTACATCCTGCGCAGCCAGATTAAAGCCATAGTACCAGACGCAGCAGTAAAGATGCTGCTGATGCAGAACGAGCCTGGAGAAAAAAGAGCCAAATGGATCACCACGCTGCAAGAATTCGACATGGAGATCATTCCCACAAAGCTGGTCAGAGGGCAGGCGCTGGTGCAGACAATAGCAAACATGGATCCAAATCTGATAAAACAGCAGTATGTATTGGATTCCCAAGACGCATCAGGCTGGTACGATGATTTAAGCACCTTCCTGATAGCTGGAAAGTATCCAGGCAAGATGAAGGCTTCTCAGAGGAGAGCTTTGAAGATTAAGGCACAGCATTATATGGTCCAAGGGGGTCTTCTATTCAGGAAGAACCATGATGGAATTTATCTGAGATGCATAAACAGAACTGAAGCTGATAAAGTGTTGGCAGAACTACATGATAAGTACGGAACCGGCCATGGTTCCCATTTAGCTACAGCACACAAAATATTGAGAGCGGGCTATTACTGGCCCACTATGTTCAAAGATACTAAGCGTCATATCAGAGGTTACCACACCTGTCAGACTGCAGCAGACAAGGGAAGAAATCTGGCCAATCCACTGCAGCCTGTGATCGAGTCCAGACCGTTTGCACAGTGGGGCTTGGATTTTATCGGAGTCATCAATCCCCCATCTTCTGCAGGACACAAGTTTATATTGACGGTGACGGACTATTGTACAAGGTGGACTGAGGCCACCTGCTGCAAGTTTTCCACAACTGAGGTAGTTATCAAGTTCCTTGAAGAAAACATCATCACCAGGTTTGGAACACCCTATTCATTGGTATGTGATAACGGCCCTGCTTTCTCTTCTTTAAAATTTTCTAAATGGGCATTTGAATATGGGATCATTCTAAGGTTTTCTTCGAATTATTACCCTCAAGGTAATGGACTGGCTGAATCAACAAACAAAATCTTGTTAGACATCATCAAGAGGTTAATTGCCAAAAGTCCTAGAGAGTGGAATACCCTATTAAGATATGCATTATGGGTAGACAGGACCAAGTTCAAAACAGCCTTAGGTAGCACACCTTACCACCTAGTTTATGGGACTGATCCCATACTTCCGGTCAATCTGAGAATACCAACCTGGAAGTTTGCCAATGAATATCTGGGCTTTGATAACCATAGGGAAGCCAGAATAGTGCAAATGTTGCAACTAGAGGAGAAAAGAGGTCAAGCCCTCGAGAAGTTTGCCAAACACCAAGCAGTTGTTAAGAGGTGGTTTGACAAAAGGGCAAGAGTCAAAACATTTAGGATATCAGACTTAGTGTTGTGCTGGGACAAAGCACATGAAAAGAAAGGAAGCCATGGAAAATTCGATAAATTATGGCTGGGTCCATTACAAATCTCAGAAATAATAGGAGATAACACCTTTAGACTTAAGACCTTGACTGGAGAAGATGTGCCATTACCAGTTAATGGCCAGCATTTGAAACACTACTTCCAGGCTTGAAGGTCAGGATAAGGCAGTCCTTTCTTTCTTAATGTAAAATGCTGTAGATAATGTACAGTTCTGCTTTTGCTGTTTCCTTTTGAGTTGGCTGTTTGTATAGCCTGTCCTCTGCTTGTTTTTGCTTTTTATTTCTGTCTGTTTGTACAATTTTGTACAGTTTTGTTGCTGTCCTGTTAACAAGATCATCATCATGATCTTGTTTATACAGCCTGTTTGCTTGGTCTGTTTGTTGTCTCCTCAGCAGGGATCTTTATTTTACTGTAGAGTATTAAGGAGCAGAACTAGCAACCATTCAAAACAGTATATAATTTAGGATCTTCAGGTTAACCATTTGCAATTTACACATAACTTGTCACTATCATGAATGTAGAGAGTTGTTCATCTTCTGAAGTTTCGTATTCAATAAATGTGATTGAGAATTCGAAGCAGGTTTCTCACGATGACACACCTAAAATCCTTGGGTTTGTTGAACCTACCAGTGTAGATATTAGGTGAAAAATCAGAGGTCACCCTTGCTACCATTACAATTCTCAGCTTAATTCCAGCAAGTGTCCACTCCTTGCATCATCATGAAGTTACAAATTGCTCTACCCTGTGAAATCTTTCAAAATTAGAAAACAAAAAAAAGTAAATAAATAAATGAATAAAATAGATTATACTGAAAATCCAGATTAAGCCATCTAAGTAACTCTACCGGGGCTATGGACGCTCGCTGGCAGTGGGGCTCTACTTAGGAGAATTGTAACGATAACCTTGCCGGGGCTATAGACGCTCACTGGCAGCAAGGCTCTATCCGGTCGGCTATGAGGGAATATCCTCATCTACGTAGGCTAATGTCAGTCACTGGTTTGTTCAACCGATCTTCAAGATGAGGATAATTAATCACATGCACACAACTAAACTGAAAATGAAAATTCATGCATCTTTATTGAACACTTTGAGTCTCAAGCTGAATAGTAATTTGCAGGAAAGATGGTTGGAAGTTATGAGTTCATTTCACCTAGTTTCCTTGAACATTCTGAATTTAATTATTTTGTTTTGGTTGCTAGTTGTTGTGATGTTCACAACACGCCCCATTTTGCTCCTTAGCAAAACGAGGACCCCTGCTGCTGTCTTGCTTTTTGCTTCTGCTTGTGTTTTTTCTGCTTTCTGGCGGTCTGGTAAAAATGGAGGTCAGGTGCATCATCATCATGATATTGCATGAGGTGGGTCATCATCATGAGGTCAGTTTGTCAAGGTTCATATTTTGTTTCTATGACCTCATATTTTGAAAGAGCTCGAAATTCCATGCAGGTTTGCCTTTTACTTCACTTGAAAATTCGTCCATATGTGAAAGTTATGCACGGTCAAAGCCTTGGTCAAACCTGATATTCGCAGGAGGATCATCATATTTTTTATATCCCAAGTCATGTTGACAGGATCATCATGATCTTGGTCTATCACCCGCTAAAAATCATGCAGTCGCAACATCCGGACGTCAATTTTAGGTGGTAGTGCTTTTTACCCGTCAAAGGGCCTTAGGCGCATTATCAGCATCATGATTTCCTTAGGAGCGTCATATTTTACAAACTCGGTTTTGCTGTATAAACATCATCATCATCATATTTAAACGCACCCCCCCGATAATATCCTGAGGTCCGAAATATGATAATGACATCGGCTTTAAGTCAAGGTGAGTTCCCCCGTCGAAGCGGTCTTAGTATCGCCAGCATCATCATGATATCCTTGCATCGCCTGATCTTAAAATATCATGCTGATGGTATAAGATCACCCTGACTTAACAAAATCACCTTCAGCATATTTGCATGCGCACGTTCAAAACCTATCGCAGGGTCATCATCATGATATTTGCTGAACATTCGAAAGATGATGACGACGACTTCATATCCTCCTGGTCTCCTTTCGCAACATCATGATCATCATCCTGATCTTTCACAGAACATTCGCTGAAATTCGCTAAGTAATGAAGACATCATCATGATAATTTCGAAGGAGGATCATCATCTTCATATCCTCCTGATATCCGTTTGCCGAAACATCATGATGATCAGCCTATCTATTAAGAGGTGGTCGATATTACATTACTCAACAGCATCATCATATTTTGTAATATCACCCTGGCCCGAAATATCATGATGACGTCATCATGATAAATTGATGAGGAGGGTCATCATCATCATTTTTTATCCTGTCCTGATTGTCAAGATCATCATGATCTTGTTTGTTCGCCCGATGTTTCGCCAAGTCCTCCTGCCGAAAATGCGACCTTTATGCAGTTATCCTGATGATGATGATCATCATCATCACATTTTCCCTTCGACAGGATTTTTTCCCAAACATGATCCGGTTGGCGAAATATCATGATGACGTCATGTTTCAAGTTTAACGAAGGCTCCAAATATCATGATGACATCATCCCGATCTGAATAGCGAAAAAACAAATATCCTCTTGATGGTCATCATCACATTTTTCCTTCAACAGGATATTTTCCAAGACCCGATCTGGTTCGCGAAACATGATGATGATGTCTCATTCTTTGTTCGACAGAAGCTGATATCCTGATGATCAGCATCATCATTTTTTCTTTCAACAGGATATATTTTCCAGGCACGATCCGGTTCCCGATTATCATGATGACGTTCTATTCCAAGTTCGACACAACCCCCAAATATGATGACGATCTTCATCATGCTTTTTTTTTTTTTTTTTCTTCTTGAGAGGGTTACCTTGGCCGCGAAAGGGTCATATTCACTTCATCATCCTGATCATGCTCCTTAGGTGACCCGATATCACAAATATCCCCCTGATCTTAAACGAACATGATGATGACGTCATCCTTAGCATTTCAATAAAGCCCGAATATCATGATTACGTCACCATCATCTTCCTTTCCTCGGCAGCATGATTATATTCGCATCCTCCTATTCTTCTTCAACATGAAGATGATGATGATGTTGTTCTTTTCTCTAGTATGCAGAACCCCAATATCATGACGACCTCATCTGGACCTTCAGAAGCGAGACCATCATATTTCCAGAAAATCATGATGATGAGGTATATCGACTAACCTATTTTTTTGACGCACCGATAGGGATGATCATGCCAATGGGCGGGAAATGAAGCGGTGGAGTTTTAAAGTGTTTTTTTTGGCGCCTCTGGCATTTTTCAGTCAGCGGTGGTTGACCTAATCAATTTTGAGCAGCTTGGGCGCATTTTGGACGCATTTTGAGCGATTTTCTGATCCGATTTTCTCCATCTTACGCAGTCACCTGTATTTAAACGCTTATTCTATTTTCATGCTATTTTATGTGATAAAGGGAATACTTATTGCTTGTCTTGTCTTGCAGGCTTGCAGTTGAGGAAGCAGCTGGAAAGTCAATGCAGTGACCTCATGGAGGCAGAAGATCAGATCTCAGGAGCAAGAAGATAGAGATAAAATGCAAAAAGTCAAAGCCATTCAAGTGAAGAGGAAGGTCGCAGCTGGAGGTATTTCTGCAAAAGACAAACAGAAGTTATTGCCCAGCTGCTGGAACTTCTCAGAAGGGGCAATATTTCGCCCAGATTTGACCATTGCTCAGAGATATTTTTGAGAACTGGTTCACCTGCATTTATTGCTGTAACTAGAGGTTTGAACCAGGGGTTCTGTTAGGTTTTTGCTGTAGTGAGGACAATCAAAATGTCTTTATATTGTGCCTCTCTACACTGTAATACTTTACAACAGGGGCTACACAACAGAGATTTTAGGAAAACACAGCAAGTTAGCATAGTTTAGAAGTAGAAGAAGGAGGTCGCCTGTTTGTCTGCAGTAAGATGTGCGTGGAATGTCTGGCTGTCTTACTGTATCTGTAAAGCTTGTAAGTTCTCTGTAGTATGATCAATGAAACTAAGAGTCATTCTTACATTGTAAATCATGTATGGCTATTCGTTTCTAATACAATAGAATCTGGAGTTCTGCATCTATCTTCTGAGTGTTCTCCTGCCCTTCTTTGTATTTTGAAATATCTTCTTTGAGAGCTTGCAATTTTAAATGTATGTTTGTGAAAATGCTCAGAACTTACATTTAGGGTTTTTACTGTGGATTTGATCAAATTACTGTGGTATTTACATAGTGGATAACAGAAACACTTAGATCCTTCGGTAGATTAGATGAAGTATAGATTAGATCTCTCTAACTTTTCCCAACCCATCTGAAATATCTAGCTGAAAACGTAGAAATCCAAAGGAAATTGTCTCAAATTTGAAGAAACATGATAACAGAGCTATAAGTAGACAGTTTTCATAAACAGATCAAGAAGAAAGCTGCAAAATCCAAGAAAACCCTCTAAAACTTGCAGCCCAGTATCACTTGTATGCAAATGAACAAGAATACTTGTTGAAATCTATGACCTCTTTGCATATTCTTAGTCCAGTAAACCACAAAATAAACCTAAACTACGTAAGGCCCCTTGAACATTACAGCTTCACATTGACCAACTGAACTTGACCAACCGAACCATTGTAGACTTGGGATTAGTTGAATCACCAAATGATTCCTTCTCATCTTTCAAGTATAGTTTTAGTTCATGTCATGTGAATTTCAACTTATTGTTATGATTGCATCAAAACAGTCATCAACAGTATTGATTCTTCATTTTCAACTCTTTTGAATTCTAGCCTAGGGTCTTCATACCATTCTCCGTCTTTGTCCAAAATATGTAGTCTATTGTCATTGTGTTCAAAGGAGTCCAGTCCAGGTATAGTTCCAATTTTAGGTGAAATTCTTAACTGATCTATGTTCAAATTGTAATTCTACCCTGACATCTCCAACTACTTGTGGAGCTCACTTTTAACTTTCTCCTTCTCTCTTAGCTTATTGTAAAGTATTTGGAAGTCTGTGTATGAGTTGAAGAACTTTTCAATAAATTTTCTAGGCCTCTTTGCACAAAAGTATGTTTCTTTGATGTCCTCCTTGTAGCACATTGTACCTATTTCAACCATCTCTTTGAACCTGCCAAGATAAATCTCCATTGTTACCATGACCTATTCAGAAAAGTTAAACATAGTGAGATCTCGAAGAATCCCAGTGAGTCATCTTTCCTTACCAAGAACTCTTTCTTCATTCCTTTTCTTCCATAAGAACCATAGAACTTTAGAAGACATAATAAACTAAAAACAATTAATTCTTAGATTCAAACCTTTGACTAGACTAGAAAGGATTTCTTTCATAATCACATTGACTGAAGTAGACCATTTATCAATATTACCCATAAAGAATGACTAGACATACTTGGCATATAGACAATCAAAGAAGATATGAGACACTGAATCTAGCTTATTACATAGAGGGCAGACAATAGTTTTCGAGCCTAGGTTCAATTTGTTTAATATTAGAAAGCCTCTAAATGAAGCTTTATTAGGTTCAAGGACTTTAGACCACATCATTTTAAAGGTTCTACTAAGATCAACAGCTAAAAAGAGCCAGCCCAAGAGAGGTTGATGTGATGAGCAATTTCTTGAGTTTTTGTCAACATTTTTTAAATTAGTTTTGGCTTAATCTAAAACAAAGGAGTTCCATCTTCCCACTTCAGCTTCCCCAGTCTCTCCTCTCCTTCTATTTTAATTTTATTTCTAAATTTCCTAAACAATGCTTTATTATTGGTGGAGTAAGTTCTAAAGAATTTATTGTTTAAATGAAACTAGCTTTCTAATTGTCTCCAATCTTTTGGTAAACCTTGTATAAACAAGTCTATAAGAATTGACAAACCTTTTTCATTACATTTTTTTGCTGAGCAACCTTGAAGCAAAGCTAGAGGCTTATCTTTGTGCATAAACTTCCACCAAATAGATCTGTGTCCCCATATAATTCCTTTGTCCCAAGAGATATCTCCTCTATCCAAAATTAGGGGTTTTACCATTTCCTATGCCTTCCAAATGCTAGAAAAAATTGCAGACCCTCCTAGTTTAGAAATAGAATCTCTAAGCAGAGCATCAAAAAAACTAACTTTACCCCAAGATTTATTTTTATAGGGAATTGCATTACAAATATTATGTCTAACCAAAACCTTCAAAGGCTCTTCCCCTGTTATGGCATTTGTGATCCATTTAGAGGCTAAGGAAATTCCTTGGATTTTCAAAATTTTCAAACCTAGCCCACCTAGATCTTTACTTACACAGCACCATTCCCACTTCACAAGATGCTTTTTGGGGTTCCCTTACCATCAGACCATAAGAATTTCCTTATCAATCTATGGATGACTTCAAATTGGTAATTGGCAAATAACCATGTAGATGAATAGAAAATAGAGTATGCAGATAGTATTTTTTGATAGACTTGTTGTCTTTCAGCAAAGGAGAGATGCAATTTATTCCAATTTTTTAGTTTTTTCTCAATTTTTATAAAAATCCATTGCCACATTACATTAAGACATGGGCAGACTATAAAAGGAATGCCAAGAAATCCTACTTGCACTATAGGACCTCCCCACTTCCATTTGTCCCTATTAAACCAATCAGGGATAGCTTCCTCCCAAGAAAAAAATAGATTTAGAGTATAAGATTTTTGCCCCAGATGCTAGACAAAAAATGTCAAGTCTTCTTTCCAGATATTCTAATTCTTTTTTCTCTACCCTAGGAAAGAGAGCAATATCATTAGCAAACTGGACATTTAGAAGTCTATCACCATTAGGCAAGGAAATCCCTTCAAATTTCCCTTCTATTAATTCTGATCTCAAAATGAAATGAAGATCTTCTGATGCAATAACAACTAGGAAGGGGGAAAGGGGACATCCCTACCTAATAGATATCTCCATCTTGAAAGGGGCAGAAAGTTCCCCATTTACTTCTACTGAGGCTGATGTATCCACAAACATCATCTTAACCATGTTGATAAAGGATTCTGAAAAAACCCATTGCTCTTAGCATCATAACAATAAATGACCACTCCACTCTGTCATATGCCAACTGAAAGTCTAATAAAAGAATGTTTACTTTTTTATTAGAGTCTTTAGCCCAATGAATGGCTTCCTAGCTTGTTAACAAATTCTCTAATATATATATTCCTTTAATGAAGCCAGTTTGAGTAGGGCTAATAATTTCTGGGACAATGTCTCTAAGTCTTAGAGTCACCAATACTTTTTCTATTATTTTATATGAGATATTTAGGAGTGTTATAGGTCTCCAAATCTTTATTTCTGTTCTGTCTCCTTCTTTTGGAAGGAGTTTTAAAACACCTTTATTTATTTCCTCTCTTAAAATCCCATTCTCTATGGCTTGAGAGTAAAGATCAAGAAGGTCATCAACTACCCAATCAATGTTTTCCTTATAAAATTCCATCGGCAACCCATCTGCCCTAGGGGACTTGTTATTACTCATTGATGTGATGGATTTTTTTATCTCTCCTTTATTAATTTTTTGCTCTAATTTCTTTCTCATGTCTGGGGTCAGCTTAGTTTTACATATTCTACAACATAGGTCCCAGGCTTCCTTACAACCTTCCTTGTTATCCTCTGCTTTAAACAGGGATTCATAAAACTTTCTAAAGGCCTCTAATATTTACTTTTGAGAATCCAAAGCTACTCCATTTTCCATTATTACTTCTATATTTCCTTTTATGTTTTTCTGCTTCAAGCATTTGAAAAAGTATTTAGTCCCCTTATCCTCATCCTGAATCCAATTAAGTTTAGCTCTAACTCTAGCTCCTTGGGCCTTTTTTATTTGAACTTTTCTCAACTTGTGTTTTATACCCCCCATTTACAAATTAAGCTCATCATGTAGTGGATCATTTTGTAGTTTCTCTTCTACCTATAGGAACCTTTCCTGCCATAAGAGCTCTTCTCTTTTCCTGTCTAAAGCATATTTTTTCCCTACAACTTGGAAGATAGATTTACAAGTTTCAGTGAGTTTAGCTAAGTACCATATATTTCCTTGGCTTCCATACCTAGACTTGCATATGGTTCTAAGAGTATTGATTCCTTGATTGCAATCTTTATCTTTTAATAGCTCACACTATAGTTTAAATAAGGAATCCTTACGATTTCATATCCTTTGCTCTTGATTCTTGACTGAGACAACCATTCTGATGGGGTGATGGTCTGACAGGGGATTAGGGATGATTTAAATTTTGTTTGAACTCTTTTTTGTATAATAGTGAAGTAATCTTTATTCACATAGAATCTATCAGGTCTGAAGTAGATCCTTTTGTTTGCATTCTGGCAGTTTGACCAGGCAAACCATATGCCCATACTATCCTTTTTTCCTCCTATCAGGTCTACCAAGTTGTATGTCTTTTTAAATCTTAACCAGAAGAAATTTTCATTTCCTCTCCATTCTAGAGGTTTCCCTCCTTTTCTATCTTCTAAATATTCTATCATGTTAAAGTCTCCCCCAATGATCTAGTGAACCTTGGGAAGACCAGAAGATAACCAACTCCACAATTTAGCTATGTTTAGATAATCATTAGAGGCATAGATGGAGCAAAACCCAACATTTACCCCCCCAATATTCAGAGTAATCCATACACACCTATTGCATGGGGAATGGTTAAAGTCTTTTGGGAATTTTTCTAACTTTCTACTTAATAAAATAGTGTTTCCTCATCTTCCTTTCTCATGATTTGAGGAGAAAGCAATTGCCTCCCTCCAAACAAATCTCAATGTATTTTCTAAGGTGAAACCAACTGCCTTTATTTCTTGAATAAACAAAACATCCATATTTTTATTTTTATTGCAGAAGTCTCTCAACACATATTTCCTATCAAGGGATTCCAAGCCCCTAACATTCCAACTACAATAGTGAATGACTTTCATTACTCTGGAGGTTGGGGGGTAGAGAGTCTTTTTAAGGCTTAGAGTTATCCATCAAATATTTTTGGATGGAAACATATTTTCCTTTCTTACTAGGTTTAATGCTACTAACATTTCTGCTCAAGTTCTTTCTTTTTTTTTCCTTCCTCCTCAACCTTCAAGATGCTCTGCTTGAGGATACTTTTCTCCAACCTAGCAAGGTCTTCAACTCTCCTTCTCAAGAATTCTTCCTTGAGTCTATCTACTTTGTTTCTTTTCTCTGCAACTTCCCTAATTTTGTCAAGAGCCAATTATTGTGCATTTTTCTTTCTTATCAAGATAAAACCATTGTCTGAGGTATATCCTAGGGGTACAGCCTCATGTCTGTTTTCAAGATCTACTTAGGGAGTGGGGATCTCCCTTTGCATCTCAGTGTATTCTTTGCATTGGACTAGAGTGTCTACAATTTATGAAACTAGGGTAGAATCTTCATTCATCCACCCTTCAGAGGTTCCATCACCCAAAGCAAAACTACTTAGGGTTCCATCTTGAGTACTATCTGATTCATCACCATCTAGGTGATCCTCCTCAACAGCTTCTGAGTCCAAGACTCCACCCATAGATGAGGGGCCCATTACCTTATCTAAGGATGAATACTTATGCCTAGGGCCCTCATTAGGGTCTGAAGTATTGCTATTTAGGGTCTTCCCATTTTTAATAGTTGGTTCCATAATCTTATTATCTAATGATGGTGCAGACACTTTCTCTCCTGAGTTCAATTCTTTTTTCTTAGGGCTATCACTCGAAACCCCCATTTTCCTTTTGTTAATGTTTCTTTTTACTGTTGGATAGTTTTTTTTTGTGCCCATCTTATTTACACAGGAAGCGTGAGTTGAGGCCCTCCATGCTAACTAACTCACAATGGAATTTTTTTATTTTCCCAATTGATTTCTAGGATTGCCAAGATTTGAACCCCTGTGTCAAATGAGACCAGCATTCTTGTATCTAGTTGGGGGAGGGTAGTTTTTGTCTCATCTATTTTTAGAATTTTTCCAAATGGTTCAAACACTTGAGGCAAAAAATTCCAGAATTGAATCGGGACATCTTTTAAGAGAATCCATCTTGGAATAGAACAAAACCTTATTTCTTTGTGTGGTGTGTTTGGCTTCCAGATAAAAGCCTTAAAAAGAGCCAGACCTATATTCCAATAGTCTTTTTCAATTACTCTCTTCTTCATAGCATGAGATTTAAGGAAAAATAACAAAGATTCCTAGTTGTATCATTCTACAAAATGAATAATGAATACCTAGTTTTCTTGCCCAGACTGTTAATAACCAATTATTGAAGAACTTCGTTGATGGTAACTTATCTATATTAACACAAGTAAAGAAAAATACAATATTTATTTTTCTCAGTTCTTCTTTTTTTACTACTTTTCCTAGTTCCTCATTAGGCTTTAAGGAAATTGTTCTTGGCATAGAAGGAGGCTCACCTTGCCATCATTCCATAGGTCTACATTCCTCCTCTCCCTCTTTGGCACTTGAACTGACTCCTTTGAATCCATCAACGATAGAGAAGATTACATCTTTTGGTATAGTTTGGACATCATCTGCATTAACCACATCTTTGAAGGTCTTTAAACCTTTCTTCCCTTGCTGGTCATTTTCGCCTGAGTTGCCTTCCATTGGCAATTAAAATGCATTCAATGCTATAACTTCCACCGTACTCCCCACAATGATGCCCATCGACCCACTCTCTAGGTTAACTCTAGATGATGCAACAGGGTGAGGTGGGAGACAATGCAACTAGTAGGTTAAAATTTAAACTTTTAAAACATGAAAAAATAGAATAATGACAAAACAAGATGACCACAATACTCCAAGGAAAACTGTAAATCTATCATCCAAGAAGGAAAATAATCTGAAAGATTTCTTGGGAAGAAGAGAGGCCCCAAGTGGGAAGCACATGAAGGATTTACAGAGAAAGCCTCATGCAACCCCTTGTGTTACCACTAGTGTTTTGTTGAAAATGCTTCCTTTTTTGTACTTTTTAAATGCAAATATATGAAAGAAAGCATGTTGATTAGGGGAACAAACTAATATGTCTATTTCTAGTTCAATAAAGTAATAAGACCCTTCACAATATTCTTTTTATTCAAATCTAAGATGATGACAAGTTAAAACTGAGTGAAAATGCCTTAAAATATGCAATTTTTCACAGTTTTTCAATCCCCAGACTTAATGAAAGACGTGTCGTATGGAATTTTATGAGGCATGGAAAATAATAGAAATAATATAAGTCACTTAAAGTCAAAAAATCTTTTACAACACACTTGGAGTGCAATTCTAGGTCAAAGCCTAGGGAAAATATAGCAAAAATGTGCAATTTTTCAGCAAATTTTCAAAACAAGAGCCCAATAAAAAAGGTGTTCTAAAGAATTTTAGGAAGAGAAGTAAATATTAACCCTGATAATATCCAATTAGTGCAAAAATATATTTTAGAACATGCCTATAGTGCCAATCTAGAGAGTCGATAAGGTCAAATCTAGTGAAATTCAAGGTTTTTCAAGCCCTAGGTATGAGATCTTAATGTAAAATGCTATATGAATGTCCTACAATATGATTTATGATAAAAATTTGTTCTCCTTGGATCTAAAAATTATTTTTAAACCCTAAAATGATAAATGCAAGTGCAAATCTAATGAAAAACAATGAAAGTGTTAGTTTTTGTTGAAATTTTCTATGTAAAAATGCAAATTTTTGAGATCTAAATGCAAATTTACACTAAAATAAACTACTATAGCCAAATAAAAATTTGAATGAGTATCTAAGATTAGTATAAAAATCTAAAACAAGATTTTACCTACAAACCATAGTTTTTGAAATTACTAGGTTACAAGAAAGAGTTCAAATTTTCTAACAAAACCGTAGCAATTTTATGATGAAAATGCAATCAAAGTGATTGACTTATTATAATTTTATGTAATTCAGCTCAAATCTAATGCAAAAATCAGAAATTTAATGAAATTCGAATTAATTGATGCAAAGTGTAAACCCTAGAATGCATTTTTTTTCAAAATTTTCAATTTTTTTCAATTTTTTTGTAATTTTTTCAATGCAATAAGATGAATGATGAAATGAATGAGTAAAATAAATGTAAATATAAATAAAAACACTTAGCAAGGAGCAAAATTCATGAAATCTTGGGTTCACCAAAATGTTTTCTGTAAAATTTGGATAAATAGTTTTTGATTAGCTGAACAATGTGGGTGTTAGATTTGGTCTGTCTGTATCCTCCTTTCAACACTAAACATTCAAGGACCTTGGGTCGAGTATGAATCTACCATCAGATCCTTGGTCACTTAGGAATGCAGGGAAACTTGGATTTGTATGATTTGATTACCTATTATGCTTAAAGCCCTAATTATGCAAATACAGAAGAAAATAGACAAATCACTCAAAATGCTTTTACAAAAAGATGTAAAATGATAGATAAATGAGTACCAGTTTTCAAAGTTTGGGAAGCAGAATAGTTAGTGACTAATGAGTGGTCACCCTAGTCTAGTGCCCTAATTTTTGTCAGGATCTAGGAAGTCAATCTACAACCTATTTCTGTTGTCTCGAAGATTTCTCCATTGCGGAATATAGAGGACAAATGAGTATGTTCTTGAGTCTAGGGCCCTATTTTCAACTTGTTATCAATCAAGTATGCACCCTACACTAATCTTATGGAAGACTTAGCTATCTATTGACACATGTAAACACTCTCATATTGTGTGTGATCTATGTTGAGAGTGAATCTCTAGAGTGAGTTGGTTCTCCTTATGATCTTTTCTAATCTAATTAAATTGCAGGGAGAAAAGGGGAGAGAATAATTGAAATGCGAAACTAGTTCTAAGATTTAATCTAAATGAATATGTCCACTCACAAATAGCCCTTCAAACTTAAACTTTTAGAACCCCACTTCTAAAATTTGATCCCAAAATAATTTGTAAAAAGGTTCAAGTTGAACACAAATTACAACCAGGACCAAAAGAAGCAACAAAATTGAAACTAAAACTAAACTGACTTTCTTAAAACAAAGCTAGTAACATGTGTAGAAGCACTTCTTGGAAACAAAA
Organism: Cunninghamia lanceolata; assembly: GCA_027924645.1. Lineage (NCBI taxonomy): Eukaryota > Viridiplantae > Streptophyta > Pinopsida > Cupressales > Cupressaceae > Cunninghamia > Cunninghamia lanceolata. The sequence continues at coordinate 10,068,547 of BSBN01000388.1, read as the reverse complement.
TACTAAATTGAAATCCTAATCTACCCTACTCTAACCAGCCAAAGGTGTTGGTCAAACAAATCCATTAACTGTTTGGTTAAAATAACTTCCCATTCTAATTAAGGAAGGATGTTTTGCAATGTGATCTGCTACTAACATGATATGACTGATAAGGACATACCTTATAGAATGCTACAAAACTTTTTGAAGAATGGAAACAAACTCACTGAGGATCTGAACCTAATCATGCCTATCTCTGTTATGGGATAAAAAGATGATCTAATTTTGCTATTTTGAGGATGAAAATTGGTCTCTTGGTACAACATCAATATGTACCTTGTTTTTCAACACTTTGTTAGCGAGATCACTGATAGTACAACCTCTTGTAATGATATATCTTTGGTTAATGATTTTGATGTCCTAATTTATATCTATTGTCCTATTTTCACTTGCAATTTCAATCTGATTTGAAATAGTTAGCTAAGATAAAGTAATGTCTACCTCCTTGAATTGAATAGGATGATCACATACTATTGATTCACATAGTGTCATATCATTAGCTATGTTAGAACAAAAAACCTCTATAATATCTGAAAACATGTTTTCACCCAACTAATAATCTTGCACTGAAACCATTTGAGTTTCTTCAGTATGTTGCTCAAAATTTTCACCTTGCATGATGTGCTGCCATATATCAACTCCTCCCCCATGGTTAATGAATCACCCTCTTCTGTTAGAATAGCTAATAACTCCTCAAAATTATTAGGCTCTTGAAAGATACTGGGAACAGGTGGTAGAATATCTAATTTCAACTCCAAACTCCTAGTGTTCTCATGACTGTCTTCATTATGCTCTTGGTAAATCTGTAGACTATCATAATTACTTGCATCTTCTAGATGTTCAGTTACTTCTACCTATGTTATGAGCTCTTCATCTAGCTCAATAAAAAAGGCAACTGATCAAATAAAAAGATTGATTCCTCTGCTTTGTCTAATTTATTCACTTGGAACTTGGGCAGTTTGTCTCTGCAACTGGAGATTTCTCCCTTCCAATATCTATGACCTAATTTCATTTATCTTGTAAACAACATTAGAAAAGTTCTTAAACAAATCAAAATGCAAAGGATTTGGTGTCAAACTTGAACTATCATCCTTTTCATGTGCATTAAGCTTATTTTTAGCTGGAGATACAGTAAAAATGATAGAAATATCTTGCGCCACTACTAATTTTTCTTGGTTAAAACCTAGAATTTTGATTGGTTCAAGTTTTGTCACTACTTCTTCCCTTTCCTAATTTTGGGTTGGTATGGAAGAGGTAGTTTTCATAAATCTTGGTCTTTTATAATCAGGGTACTTAGTACAAGAAGGCTGGTATACTTGTTCAAAAGCTTGATGGTTTGATTCAGGTACTTGATGTGACTGATAATGAGGACTCATAGACTGATTCTGAATGCAACTAGATTCTTGAGCAAAAATAGAATTTCTAAAACTTGAAACTTGATACCTACTAACCTCATTTTGAGAAGGGTGATCTAGAATGAATACAACTATCTAGATATTTTGTTTTTGTATTTGTGGAAGCAAATACTTCATATGTGCTTCTTTTGCTATAATCTATCTTGCAAGATCTTCTTGGAGTCATATCGTTTGTGCCTCTAATTCCTGCTCATGGAGATAGGCTTGATAATCCATCTCTTCTTTCAGCTGCTCATATTCTTGTAGCCTCTTTGACTCTTCTAGCTACATTGTGATTTTTAACAATGTATTATTGATATCACTCATGCTATACTTCATATCCGTAACCTCTTGGGAATGATTTTGGACATGTAAATGCTGATATGAAGGATGAGCAGGGGTGGGCAGAAGGAAAACATGTTGAGCATGCTGATTTCTTTGCAAATCAAAGGAATTAGGAATGAAATTAGTAGTACGGCTGATCTGATATGGCTGATAAGATGAAGGTTTAGATGTATTTTCATGATATTATGGATGATATGACATATTTCCATGAAGGAAAGACATGTTTATTCATTCAAAAAGTTTGATCTATTAAACCAGAAAGATAGAGTCACCAGGTATTTGTAAATAAACCTCTAAAAAGGATATATAAATTGCTGATCAAATGAAAAAATAGTAGCAATGATAAGTTCTTTTTTAACTGAAATTCAGTTCAGAGTCCCACCAGGCATGCCAAAAAATTTTGTTGATGAGGATTGCACCCTTATGCAAAGCTGTGACACTCTACAATCCTTCAAAACATGGGGTCAAACTCAAGCTATGGGTGACCTATAATGAGTTTGAATCTCCAGATTATGGGTTGGTTCCCCTAAAATATTCTATTGGAATGTATGATTTTCTATTTTGGAAAAGGGTAAGAAGGAAACTATAAGGAAATGAAACTATAAAATTTGGTGATGGACCTAATATGGATATGTAATATGCAATCTAGTTCACAATATAACTCAGAAATCTGACTCACACAATCCAATCTTGGCACAAATATCACAAAAGTATTTCTACTAACGGCTTGAAAATAGGCTTTTTATGAAGGAAAAGGATCTCTCACAACACAAAAGGAATATTTTCATTAACACAACCTAAGAACTACAATAACAATATACTTAATGCTTCAAGTAATAGTGAGACAATAATTTTAAAGGTTTTGATTATTAAGCATGGTAAAATTTCATCAAATCACTTCATACAAATTGCATTAAATGGAAAGGCAACTACTTGATTTCAAGGAACAAAGGAAAAATTGCATGAAAATAAAGAAATTGAACCTGTAACTTGTTGTGATCTCTCTATAAAACTATAAAAAATGAGTTGTAATATATAAGAGCAAAAAGGCAAGAACTAGCAAAAAATAAGTTTTGCTTCACAATAAATAGCCTTCTCTCACTAAGAGGCATGCAAAAAATGAACTGCAATTAACTACCTTCAAAAATAAGTCCTCCAAGGTGATCCACGAGAAAACTTTATTTTTCATGAAAAATAAGTGCTCAAACTACCATAAATCGAGCAAAAATAGCTCCAATTTGGTCCTCTTCATGTGTTTGACCAAAAAATTGACCAAATCCTCTAATAATGGCTTAAAAACCATGTAAAAAGCCTCCTTAAGCCTCAATTATCTTCCTCTCTTAGTTTTGCATGATTTTAGGAATGTGGGAAAAATAATAAAGTGTTTGCATGATTACATTACTATTAGTTACAACTTGTTTTATCTCATTTGACTTTACAAATTGTAACAAAATAATAAATTAATTTATAATGGTATTACTTTATTATTTGTCTTACATTTATACTTTCCATAATCATGTAAAAATGAGAGAAAGGATAAAAATACCCCCTTATGACTCCCTTGCATGAATATGACTATCTCAATGCCTCAAAAGTAATGCCTAAACAAATTAGGACATCATGCATGTATATGGCATTCATTTCTAACATTCTTATCTTTCCATGCATACATAGGTTATGTCATGCATACTTAGCCCATGCACCATATTTCATCTTCCTAAATACAAGGTAAAAGAAAAAATAGTAATCCTTATTCCTCCTTTGCATTTAAACTCCATGTAGATATAAATCAATACAATATCACCTTATATCTCCCATCACAATCATACCTTATCTCCAAACATATTATATAATCCCAATGCAAAAAAAATATCACTATCAAAGTATATAATATACTCTACTTTATCCTTATCTCTCCAAATGCAATAATTCTTCAAATCACTTGGGTTTTGACTTGGTCTTCACTTGAAAAAGAAGAGGGAAGGATAAGGTAAAGAATCTTACCTCTGCATGATTATTGTCTTTGACCATTGTGAAAATCCAAACTAAGCAATGATAAAATATTCCCTCACGGGCCCCTTGTGGTATTATCATTAGGTCTTGGACTTCCAAAGTCTTGACCTCAAGGCAGATTTGAAGGTAATGATTTTGCTTTGGTTTGAAGTCAAAAAAGAAAGAAAATAAAAAGGTGTCAACACTCAACCAAAAGCACCTCCAAACCCTAAACTTCTTCATTTTTTACTCACCACCTTGTGAGCTCTGCCTGAGCTACCATGCTTCTTGCTTAGGGTTTGAGCTTTTCACTAGCTTCTTATGCATCTTTGAGGTTTCTTTGACACCTTCTTTGTGTGCTTCATCTAGGAAGTGAAAGGTAAGATCTATTTTCTAAAGTTTGAGACATTTCTTTGACTTTCTTGCATGAAAATGGCCTACAGGCCATGGTGTCAAGGTATTGTCTGCATCTTTTGATGTGTCTTTTGATTTCTAGTTGTGCACTCTCTCTTACGTGTCTTTTGACGTCGCGGCTTCATACCTTTTTAAAAAGATTCTCAATGGCAACACAAGGCAGTCTATAAGTTCTTTTCCTTCAAATACATGAGGTAATGTTCCATTTTCCTTTATCTGTCACTTCTCTTTTGACTGTAACTCCAATCTTTAATAAGGGTTTCAAAAAGATATAGGTCTTTTGATGTGGGTTTACTTGAAAACTTTAAAAGAGGCCCTAGCTGGCCATGACCATAGCAACTGTGTGCTTTCTTTCACATATATCTTCTCTTCTTTCTCATTGTATTTTAAAATACAAGGGGTTTCAAAAAATATGTATATGGGTTTCATTTATTCTTGAAGAGAAAAGAACCTTGGAGGCTCGGCCTGTAACTTCTTTTCACACTATAGAGACACATGATGAAGCTTCTTTTTCTCTAAATATCTACTATCTTCTTTATTGTAGCTTTGATATTCTTATGGGTTTTGAAAGAAGAAAGTAGGTTTGTTATTTTCTTGAATAAATGGCCTCTCTTGTACACGACCTGTATGACTGTATCTTGCTTTCTTCATTCATTAATTTCCTGTCATCTGCTGCCCCTTTTATGCTGTAGCTTACATTCTTGTATGGAAGAGCTTGTTTGAAGGAAAAACCTTCTTTGCTGGCTATGGCCATGATGATGTGTCTATTCTTTTCACTTATCTCTTTCTAGTATTTGAAAATACAGGGATTTTGAACGAAATATATAGAAGTTTTTTTATTTTCTTGAGAATGTACTCCTTTTTGTGCATGGCCTCTAGCTTCTTATCATTCAAGAACATTCTTTGAGACTATAGATATCTTTTTTTACATTTAGAATGTAATACCTCTTACTGTATTATGATGTTTTTTTAAAAAGGATTTGTTTGACTATTGTCCCTTAGATAGTTGATTGCTTCATTCTATACTCTGTCATGGTTAAACATTCAACAACAAGTTTACACCTCATTCACAATAATATCACAAATATTTGTACTACTCTACCTATATGCTATGGTTTCCACTGTTACTCTAAGAAACTAATCTTCCTTGGTTTTGGACAGTCAACATCAAATAGCAATTTTACATCTCATTCACAACAAAGATTGGTAAAGGTTTGATTTATTACAGTCTTTTAGGACTATTCTTTGTTGTTATGGTGACTTCTCCATCATGATTTCTCTCTATTTGAATGACTATCCTCTTTGCAGATTGCAGCAACATTTTACCTTGATGTATACCTATGTCATGCTTTGTGTAATTTATGCATCAATGTTCTGGTCACTGTGACAAGGGTAAGTGTAATTATTTCATACCTCTTGGCAAACTGTCCCACTGCTTCTTGATCTCTGTCATGGCACTTGTGATGATCTCCTTCCTAGTTGGTACATGCTATTGTACTGCTCCTTATACAGTCTTGTCATTTGGATTTGATATCTATTATGCATTCTGTACTTCTACTCATTTAGTGAAATTGTACTATATCATTAATGTTGTTCCATTCTTTCATCACTCTCCAATAATTAACTATCCCTAAATACTATACCTTCCTTTGCTATTATGACTCCTTGTACCATTGCAACTTGAATGACATATATGAATAACAAAAGAAGATATCTCATTTACATTAAAAGAATGGAAAGTACATTTCTCCTTTGGTCACTGTACCTTCCTTTGCTATTATGATTACTGTAGGATGTACCTTGGTCCTTTAGACCTGATTACTTTACTCTTGTATTTCTTGCATATCATTTGGAATTTGATCATTGATGAGCTATTCAATATACCATAATATGAACATGATGTAATAATGATATTTTTTTGTTCAACTAGATATTTGTGTATAATGGTATCACTTTGAGCATGATGGACTCAACCCTTGTGGGAGCCACATTTCCTCCACATTCCTTAAATGTCTTCAAATTAGCAACATTACTTTTCCTATACCTGCATAGTGAACAAATAAATTAGCATAAAAAACATACGTGACGGTATTGATTGATCCTCTTTATGATATTCTAATTTATGATACATGTCTGATTTGATCTTTTATATGCAATGCATGATGTGGTAGGTTGATCTATCTACATGATAAAGCATTTGATAATTTTAAACATCCGAAGCTCTAACAGGACTTTTCCCAATTTTTTGCAGGTTCAACCGATGATAGGAGATGAAGATGAAGACTGAAGATCAACATCAACAAAACAACCTTCTTGCTTAGGCAATGATGGATGTTTACCTTTATCATATGTTCTTATTATTTCTTTTATCATCAAATGTATAGGTTGCATGTCTGTATTACTCAGTCTAGTTACACCCACGGCTTGTGTGGGACACACTTGAACACTTCTTTTAAACATAATTAGTTAATCTATCTTATGCACTTGATCTATGTATATTTCTTTTTCAATCAATGCATAGGATAGAGTAATAGATGCTAAATTATATGTTCCAAATATGACATGAAATAACAGTTCAAATAAATATCTCTCTTTCTTTCTTTCAAATATGATCAACTGTATAATCAATCTGACTTATAACTCCTGAAAGATAACACTATGTTAAATCAACTGTATTTATTGAATAATTGATATCTTGACAACCTGACTCTCTTGTCATGATGATTCATCAATCTTGATTAGACTGATGGGTTATCCTATCAACTGAATTCCATCTCTACTTTGTGAAGACATCAACTATTCATTAAATGCATAACTTCAAAGTTTTCTTTTATTCCTTTTGAACAACTGCTCTTAGGTCTAACTAAATTTAGTGTGAACAAAAATTTAGTAACAATAATATCCAAAAGATCTCTCTTGAATAGCTAGAAAAAAGCTCCTAAAATTAGTATCTTCATTCATTTTCAAACTCCATTAAAAAGCCTTTAAAAATGCCCCCAATCTATTTCCAAACTAAAGAATAAAGCTGCCAAAATCATCCCCAAAGGGGTCCCATGAAAAAGCACTAATAAAACATATCTTATCTCATCCATATCTGCTCCAAGATATCCTATTTTTGTCCATATCTAATCAACTTTGCCCCAAAAAACAAAAGATGATCCTCTTGTTTTAACTGCTTAAAACAACTTTTATTTCAAAGCAATTTATAAATTATTGCTTTAAAATATCACTTTACAATAATTGTAGTTTGTCCTATATCCTAATTTGATTCTGATTTGCAAAATATTATAAGGCTTATTTTGCCAAGTATATTACATTATGAGGCACTTGATTTTTCTAAAAAATCATAAAAAATACCAAGGCATTATATATAATTTGCAAAAAAAATAATAATAAATAAAATCCTTTAAGGGCTTATCTCCTATGTGATCCTACAAAATTCTAAGGCAAGTGACCTTTATTCAATGTGGTCCAATAAGGGTTTCATGGCACTAAGGCAAGACAAATGCCTAGGCAAATAAATGAGGGTATAAGACCCCATGATGGCATTAGTTTGAACAAGTAAAAGTTTTCAAATGTGATCAAAATATTTAACTTCAAACTAGGGCAAGGAAAACCCTAAAACAAAAGAGAAAACCTAACTTTTCTCAAGCTCATTTACATTTGATTTTTTTATGAAAATGAGGCTCTATACAGCCGCCATAGCTAGGGTTTTGGACCTCATCTCTTGAGCATTTTCACCATTTACTACTCTTCTGCATCAACTCTCTGTGGAGATTTTGGCAGGAACATGAAGGTAATGTGTTATGCATCTTTGAATTCAACCTTTTCCTTCATTTTCTAAGGCAAAACTCAACTTTATAATCAGGTTTTCTGATACAATTTCATTTTGCTTTAATTTTGTTTATTTATGCTTTTGGCTGCCATTCATAACTTGGTTGAGCTTCATCTCTGAGGTCACCATTTCTGAGTAGCTTCCATACATAGTTCTTACTTAGAACGAGGTGAGGTTCCTATTTTATGGTCTCTGCACATTTCCTTGTATTTCATTAGCAACATGACGCTTATATGACATTAAAATAGTTGCAGCTGTGTGTTTTCTGAGCATATTTATGAGATGAAATCTCTTTGAAACCTCACACTTCCATTTGTTCTTTCTATTTTGGGCCGCAACCATTGTGGCAAATCAATGGTTTTCTTTGTTTTTCCACTATCTATTTTCACACAATGCAAACATTATAAGCCCTATATTGGCCACAACTCAATATCATTTATTTGTTATTCATGTCGACTCCCTTCTCTATAATTTGGTCTTGGCTCAATACGATGGGAGGGTTTTGTGTAAAACGATGACCTCTAGGAAGTAAATCTTATGAACTATGCTTTTCCCATTTCTTGTATATGAGTTTGAACTTGAAACCCTAAAAAGGTTTACTCCTTATTGCAAATGCAATCTCCAAAATGAACTCCAAATGGGTTTCACTTAGCTGTAGAAAACTCACTTCTATATACATAAGCTTGTAACCCATGAGTTCTTCTTTGTTATCATCTGGGTGTTATCAAAGGATGTAGGCTTGACATCTTGTAGCATTGATTTAATCTCAAGAACCCTTCCTTGATGATCCAAATCAAGATTATACATCTTATGATGACATGATATACCATTTTACCCTTTTGTCCCTATTTAGTATCTCATGTTCCTTATTGCTGCTCCACTTGACAGATATAGCACTTCACTTCTTCTACATAGTTATTTGTTGTAACATGGCCTCTGTATACAACTTGCATCTTCATGGCATTGGTTGATCATCATAGCTGTTGTATGGTTTCTTATTGGATCTCTTCATGGCATAACACCTTCTTGTTATTGTTACCATTTTTCACTTATAGCTCAAATTGGTAGAGATGGAACAATTTATTTATATTTAAAGGTATAGGTGAAATCTTATTGTTGATTCATTTCTGAAAACATCATAGCATGTGGTGCAAAAATGGGCTCCCACAAGAGTTGAGATCAACATTCTACTCCAAAGTATTAAGAGGAATGTAGAAACAATCTGAAAGAGCAGCGGTATCACATAAAGACCCTGCAAAATAAGGACAATAGTCACGAGTTTTAATCATATCAAAAAACCATAATCTAGTTTTTTGAGATGTTTTGGTTAAACTTAGACAACAATAAGGCAAAAAAACCCTTTAAATTTCTCACCAACCCAGTTTGCAGTTTTTGAGGAATAATCAAAGGCACAATAGATAGCAAAATGAAGATAGCAATCATCTCTTTCATTCATATCTCAAAAAACATGATCTAGTTTTTTGAGATCTTTGGACAAAAATGAGAAGACACTAAACCACAAAAACCCTTTAAATTTGTCACCAACCCAGCATATATTTTTTGAGGAATCTTCACAATGGCGGTGCCCAAACTAGAGTCAATAATGTTAAGTGCCAAATAAAGAACAAATTGCAAAAGGCCATGGCTTTTGCTTTAAAGCATTTTTTTTTCCTTTTTTTTGGCATAAATCAATACCTTGGTTTATTTTTATATTCTCATAGATATGTATAAGGTTATTTTTTTTTAAAGAAAAAAGAAAAAAATCTTTGCATATAATTAGAATTTTGCAAGTTGTATAAGCCAAGGTGGGCCCTCTTTCTATTTTGCAAATTTGAAACTACAAAAAAAATATATTGTAAAACATTATTTAAAGCAATATCTTTATAAATTTCTTTTAAATAATTGTTATTAAATGTAGTTAAAGCAGAGTGTATTTTTTTTTTGGATTTGCTTTCTTCTGAGAAAAAGATGGAGGCTTTTCAATGGAGCTCAAAAATGGACCTATTTTGCTATTCTAGGAAGATTTCTCATCTTTTTCCTAGGAGATTTTTGGATTTATAAATAGGGGAGAAAGACTTAGTTTTTTCTAAGTTCTGATTATTGTTTCTTCTCTCTTGTTCACCTACAGAGAGCTTGTAAACTTTTGTACTCATATTCTCATAGTTTATACTCCTTTCAGTTTTAATAAAGTAGTAGAGTTCTTCTTTTCATTTTTCTAATTTATTTTTTGCAATCAATGATCTAATATTCAATTGTGATTCAATTTTTGAATCCTTTTCCAATGTCTCATTATTGCAAGTTTGAGTGTGAAAGCTATGTGATACATGTTGTATGTCATGTTTAAACTAGTTAGTTGGATTGAAGTTGTGATAAGACTTCAGTCTGTCCTTCATACAGACTTCTAACTTCTCAAACATTCATACAAATCACTTATGTATTGCATTAAATATAGTGAAATTGTAAGGATTGAAAAGCTTTGCAAGGCTGATTGTGAGTCAAGATAAGTTTTGGTAAAATATCCTTACAATTCAAAATTTAATTTTTAGTTATCTTTCTATCCCGTTTCACAGAAAGCTATTTAGATTAGGAAAATCATTCAAAGAACCAGCTCACTATGGAGGTTCACTCCAATTTTAGGCAACCCATAGGCCTAGGAGTGTTCCCATGTGTCAATAGATAGTTAAGTTGAATAACTTAGCATAGGGTGCATATATGATTGATAATAGTTTTTGGCACGCTCGGTGGGATAGATTAGACTATCTTAGTCCAATTGTATGTTCACATATCACTAATATTTGGTGTGTGTATTAGTGATCTAAACCTTTGGAGGCATAAAAATCAAACACATCTAGCGACTCTGATTTCAAATTTACTAGTTTCAGTATAATCAAGTGCTAGTATGTTATAAAAATCACCTTTCCTTGTATTTTCTAGCTTGCATATGAGTAGAAATGTCATATTTTCATAGGCAGTATGAATACCCACCACCATACTATAAAAATGATGTTCATAGGGTCCCTTATCAACCATATCAAATGAGTCAAGATGCTATTTCTAATCCCATGGTCCTTCAAAGTCAGCATGCATAGTGTAATTGCCACCCACCCACCCTTGTTGAGCCTCTTTACTAGCTATACACAAGCAGCCATAATGTTGCTTTTAGTCCAAATACTCAGGATGCTTACTGCATACCCATTCCTACCCATTCTCCTAGTTAGCCTTCTTACTAGATAAAACAATATGAAATTATTGAGCTTAAAGACATTGTGTCAGACCTCAACAAGAAAATGATGGAGATTAGAAGATAACTTGAGTATAATCAGCACCAAGAGGAACTTTCTTATCAATCCTATCTGCATGAGCACAAGTTGGAGGCATAAAGAGCATAGTATGAGAAGGAGATTACAAGCGTAAAGAGTTATTAGACCAACAAGAAGGGGAATTTCAAGCAATCCAGTATGAAGAATCTGATTTCTAGCTACAAGAGTTTAATCACCAAATTTACCTTCAACTCCCAGAGCAGCCACCCTATGAGACCTTTGTTTCTGATCAGGAGTGGGAGACACAAAAGAGATAGTTTGAAGAGAATCTTGAGAGAGAGGTAGCTGCACAAACAAAGCTTTTGCTTGCTCAAGCCCAAGAAACACCTTCTTTTCTAGAGTAGCTGACTCAAGAAGAGGTTCGTAAGTATAAATTTCCAAGTTTTAGACAAGATAAGCCTCTTAATGCCTCTAAAGTCAAAATCCCAAGTTTTAGAGGTTTTGATTTTGCTAAGGACCCTATTGGCATTTGAGACTAGTCCATTAATCAACAGAAGGAAGATAGACAAGTGAATTTACTGCATAAAGCAATGGAGCAATATCAGTTAGAGCAATAGAAGATCAAGTAAGAAAGTACTCCTCCTGATGAACCTTCCAATGTTTGCATTAATGATCCTCCTTGTTTTGTAAAAGATGATAATCTTTTTTCAGAAAGTCATGTAGCGCAAGAGGCTGATTCACATGAAAAAAATTTATTGTTTGTATAGAGCAAGTTGATTCAAATATGACCTTGAATCCTCTATGTTTTGATTCCTTTGCAAATTTTTATAATGTTTTTAATAAGATGCATGAAAGTAGGGTACAAAGCTCAAAAGGTGAAAGTCTGAAATTGCAAAGATAGAAGGATCAGGTTGCATTGGAGGAAGCACTAGTTTTTAAACAAAAAGAGGATCCTCAACAATATAAGGAATTGTTGAATGAAGATCATCAATATCATCATAGAGCCTTGGATCAAAGAGAAAGAAATATAGAGGAGCCCGATTTGGATCACAATAAGCTTAGTGAAAGTTGTCATGAGGTAAAGGACATCCTTTTTCCATCAAAAAATCAAGAAAATTTGCTTTGGAGTAGTCTTGAGATTCCTATTACAAACATAGATAATATGCAAAAAGAGGGTGTTGAACCTCAGTTTCCACCTAACCTATTTGATGAGCTTCCTGACTTCGTACAAGAAAGTGAAAATGGCATGCCCATGCTAAACTCTAATCACCACAATGATGAACACCATTAAGATTATGCGCTGATCCAAGATTAGTAATGTGAGAGCAGTCCTAATTTGAAAGTACAGAGTCTGAGGATGCTCCATTTCAAGAAGAAATTGAGATTTTTCACTCACACTTAGAGGTTGTGCCAACATTTGTTGAATAAGGATACTTGGAATAGAAAAAGACAAGAAGTAGAAGTGGTTATTTTCCTAACTAAATCACTGGTTAAGGAACAACCTGAGTTGCAGCAGAATGAATGATTGTTGGAGGAGCTTCCCATCTATTTCACATAGCAACTTGAAGGTGTTGTGCAAATTGATGAGTTGTTACAAGAAGTTGGTTCATTTTTTTACTCCAATTCTTAAGAAACACCTATTTCGGAGTGTATTTCCTCTAGCAATCTTGAATATTTTGAGCATAGTATAGCCCATGCTAAGACTCTTCCAAGTCTAGAAAGTTTTGATGAGCTATTAGTTGCTCTAATGGAGGAGGATGACCCATTAACTGAAGAGGAAGAAGCCACATGGTAGGCTATCATGCAAGGAATAGGTCATGCTGTTATTTCCAGTCCAAATCCTTCAAGAGGATACCCCATTAGAAATTTGGCCAATGAAGTGGCCAATAGCTTTCAGAGTGTTTTTAGTACCCCTAAGAATGAGATTCCAGTCAAAGAGCAGTAGATTCAACTTGCCCATTCATGACCAATCAAAGGTATATCCCAATAGAATCAAGAGTTTGAAATCTTTGATTGTATTCTACAGGTTGCAATACAATAGTTTATAAGGTGTGGTCTTGTGTTTTTCTCCTTATTGGCAGTTTGTAAGCATGAGAAGCATCCTCAGTTGGTTAGGAAAGGTAGTTATTTCACCCAATCAGTGAATGGTTTTGTTTAACCAGTTCTTCAGCTGGTTAAAGTAGGATAGGGTAGAGTTAGTTAATAAGTGCTCAGTGCACGTTTACTTTTAGTCAGTGTTTGTTTCCCTAAGTGCTACTACATAGGATTTTCTAGCCACTAGCGCCTATTAGTTTTTTTTTATTTTGGTTTGTTTTTGTTTTCTGTTGCTATTTGAACTAGTTGGAGAGCTAAATTTTAGTGTTTTTTGAGTTTGAGAAGAGAAGTTCCCTACAAGTTCCCTATGGGGGCACCCTCTGCATGCACGGGGGGGTAACAACAACCATTTGGAACTTTAGGATCAATGAGTTAACATGCAAGCCACCCGATTAGGACAATAACAACTAAATGTGGAAATAAAGGATGGAATGAAGGATGAAGGAAGCAAGCAGGGAAGGATGCACACCAAGCATTGATCCATGTAGGGAAGCACCGAAGCAAGGAATCTAACAAGGATTATCCAAGGATGGAGGGAAGCAGGGAATGAAGGAAACATTCAATGCCCAATTCATATTCAATGAAATTGATATGATTCTTAGTAGGAAAGCATATAGCAGAAGTCACCAGAAATATTACCATTTTTCACTTACAGCTCAAAATGGTAGAGCTGGAACAATTTATTTATTTTTAAAGGTACAGGTGAAATCTTGTTGCTAATTTATTTCTGAAAATATCATGGCATGTGGTGAAAAAATGGGCTCCCACAAGGGTTGTGCTCAACATGCTACCTCCAAGTCTTAAGAAGAATATGGAAACAATCTGAAAGAATAGCAGTATCACATAAAGACCCTACAAAATAAGGACAACAATCACGTGTTTTGATCATATCTCAAAAAATATGATCTAGGTTTCTGATACTTTTGGACAAAACTCAGACAACAATAAGATAAAAACCCTTTAAATTTCTCACCAACCCAGTTTGTAGTTTTCAAGGAACAGTTAGAGGCACAATACATAGCAAAATGAAGATAGTAGTCATGTCCTTTGTTCATATCTTAATAAATATGATTTGGGTTTTTTAGATTTTTGGATAGAAATGAGAAGACACTAAATTGCAAAAACCCTTTAAATTTATCACCAACCGAGTTTATACTGTTTGAGGAATCTTCACAATGGCAGTGCCCAAACCGAAGTCAGCAATGTTATGTGCCAAATAAAGAACAAAATGCAAAAGGCCATGGGTTTTGCTTTAAAGCATTTTTTTTTGCCTATTTTTTTGGCATAAATCAATACTTTGGTTTATTTTTAGATGCTCATAGATATGTATAAGGTTTTTTTTTTTTTTAAAGAAAAAAGAAAAAAAACTTTGCATATTATTAGAATTTTGCAAGTTGTAAAAGCTAAGGTGGGCCCTCTTTCTATTTTGCAAATTTGAAACTGAAAAAATATATATTTTAAAACATTATTTAAGCAATATCTTTATAAATAGCTTTTAAATAATTATTATTAAATGTAGATAAAGAAGAGTGTATCTTTTTTATTAGATTTGTTTTCTTCTGGGCAAAAGATAGAGGATTTTCAGTGGAGCTAAAGAATGGATCAAATTTGCTATTATAAGAAGATTTTTCAGCTTTTTCCTTGGGAGATTTTTGGAGTGATAAATAGGGGAGAAAGACTTAGTTTTTCTAAGTTCTAATTATTGTTTCTTCTCTCTTGTTGACCTGTAGAGAGATTGTAAACTTTCATACTCAAATTCTCATAGTTTATACTCCTTTCAGTCTTAATAAAGTAGCAAAGTTCTTCTTTTCATTTTTCTAATTCATTTTTTGCAATCAATGACCTGATATTCAATTGTGATTCAATATTTGAATCCTTTTCCTATGTCTCATTATTACAAGTTTGAGTGTGAAAGCTATATGTGATATAGTTTGTATGTCATGTTTAAACCAGTTAGTTGGATTGAAGCTATGATAAGACATCAGTTTGTCCTTCATACAAACTTCTAACTTCTCAAACATTCATACAAATCACTTATGTATTGCATTAAATACAAAAAAATTATGAGGATTAAAAGGATTTGCAAGGTTAATTGTGAGTCAAGATAAGTTCTGGTAAAATATCCTTAGGATTTAGAATATAATTTTTAGTTATCTTTCTATGCCTTTTCCCAGAAAGCTATTTAGATTAGGAAAATCATTCGAAGAACCAGCTCACTCTGGAGTTTCACTCTAAGTTTAAGCAACCCACAAGCCTAGGAGTGTTCCCATGTGTCAATAGATAGTTAAGTTGAATAACCTAGCATAGGGTGCATATCTGATTGATAACAGTTACTTCTAAGCTGATATACATTCTATGCATGTAAAAGATGTAAGTAGTTGCTACATTTTATGGTTTCTCTGTGCGATGCCTACATGTTTTTTGTTGTACATTTTATTGAGTGGTAGAGACAACTACACTTTATTGACTGGGAGATGAACATTCTGTATATCATATGTATCTTTGAATCAGATTCATGAAAGTGTAAATCTCCTTTCTGTGGCATCTCTTTTCCTTTGCATTTCCTATTATTGATTTTATTATGAACTGTCTTCACTATTGTCTCTAGTTGGTTGTTTGTTGACTATCCCTCTCCTTCATGACAATCTTGTCCTTCATGACAAAGATGTATATTTACTACTTTAACATATGATGCAACATGCATTCTAATTTACTACTATGGTTGTCTTAGTTGTTCCATACATGTACTTTATTTTTTCGTATTTCTCTTGAGATAGGAGAAACAAACTCTCTTTGAAATGGCAAAAGTTTGATGTGAACTCTGTTTCACCTATGCACATCTTATCTCCTGTGTTGGTTTTTTCATTTCATTTGAACAATAAATTGATATTTCATGATTTTAAATGGGTTGTTATGTCAAAATCATAGTTTTGAAATGCACATATGATCAATACATAACATTACAAGTTTGATGTTTTCAATCTCATACATCATTGGTGCCATGTGAAAGGTTCACTATTCATAGATGATTCCCACTTCAACTCACCCTAAATGGTAGTCATAGGTGTGTTGCAAATATGTGCCTAAGTGGTGTTGTCATTGATGTCAACATATCCTTGTTGCCATTGGTGTCAACTGTATCCTATTTTATTTCTTGTTTAGAATACTAGAATGTTGAGGATATTGAGAAAATTAATGAAGATCATTGTATGAGGACCATATGGCTATGTAGAGGATTGTGCATAGTAGCTCCAGTTAAGTTTTGAGAGGTCCGCATGAAGATTGAAATAAGTTATAGACATCTAAGTAGAACTGGTTTTGTAGTGTTCAGAAGAGACAGAATGATAGGAAAGAGGTTCGGATTGTTCCGGATATGTAAAATGATGATTCACAGATATAAAGGCATGTTTAGGAAGTCAATGTGTATCATTCATTCTAGTGGTTCATGGTTTGGACATCCACAAGCAATCTTTCTAGTGTGATAATCATGGCAGATAGTGTTCTTAAAGTTTCAGATGAAGATGAAAGTGATTTTGATAATTTGGAGTATGGATGCTTTTATTGAATTCAATGTGATTGTGGAGATCTCTGGATCATGTGGCTATTATGTTGGAGGTCCGCATTAAAGTTTAAGCTTGATATTGAAGATTCCCCTCTTGGTGTTGTTGTCCTTCCCAATCTTGGCCGACTAGATGATTCAGGCATGTTGCGAATGATCTAAGAACAATTCTCTAGAGCGTGGCATGATGTTGGAGGTAGATTCAAGTCTCAAATATGCTTGGCCGATAGTTTAGTGATTCACATTAAGTCAAGATGCTTGTAGTGCCAACCTTGATGTTTATTCCATGATTGATGAAGCATATAAAGGTGTGTAGTTGAGGTGTGGAAAATTATCCTTGTGTGAAAATAATAAAAGCTATAGAAAGGATCAGAGGCAAAGTAGAGTAGAGGAGAAGTAGAGGAACAAGAGTAGTAAGGTATGAAGATATTGTGAATAAGTGCAGAAGTTTGTGATCTTTCAAAGGAACCGAACCAGGCATAAAGAAGATGGTATTTCATAGTTCATTCTTCCTATATTAAACATTAATTCTTGTAGGCAGTGAGCCTCCTGTAGGCAGTGAGCCTCCTATAAGCAATGAGATATGGGCAGTGAAACCTAAGGCAAGTGCATTTTCTTTTCTTTCAAGTACTTTTAACATGGTACAAATCTTATGGGTTAACCCCCACCATGGTTTTCCCTTAACCAGGTTTCCACGTAAAAATTTCTGGTGTTAGGTGTGTTCAATTTACTTTTGCTCATGTGTTGTTAATTTATGCTTTAATGTTTACACCACTAATCTAATTAAAAGTTGAGAAAGAAGTTTAAAATAGAAAAAAGGTTAATTTGAGGGACAATTGATTCACACCCCACTCTCAGTTGTCCAGACTAATTCCAATAATTGGTATCAGAGCCAGTTCCTCTAAAAGAAGCTTGACCGCTTGAGGAGATAAAAGATGTCAACTTACAAGAAGGAAAGTCTGAGATTTGATGGAACAAATTACTCCTTCTAGAAGGTATGCATGCAGTGTCATTTAGAATCTATGGGTGATGCCTTTTGGTTGATAACTAAGAATGAGTATAAGATTCCAAAGAATGACTCTACAACTCTAGATGAAATCAGTGAAGCTGAATCCAATATTTGAGCTCAAGAAGCATTATTGAGTACCCTAACTGATACTGAATTGGCAAATGTCCTAGATTTGAAAACTACCCATGAAATGTGGAAAAAGTTAAAAAAAACTATATGAAGGTGACAAATATATGTCTAAGTATTTTAGATAGATTTTTCTAAAGATAGGTATGATATTATTTACTACACTTTACAAAGCACAAACATAGAAACAATGAATGGGGGATTTTCCATAAATAAATTGTTCAAAGAAAAATAAAGTGAACAATACCATAAAAATTAAATAATTTTTAACAAAAAATTAAGAGTTATATTTCCATGTAGATATGTAATGACTAAACTTGTTCTAGATTAAGATAAAATAACTCTTAGTGGAATAAAATGGCTCAAAATTATCTAATATAAGTAGCCAAGAATAAACTTGGGGCAAGTTTATGTTTCTTTTTATTTATTTATGTATGATTATGAGTTGATGTTGTATGTGAAAAGTTCTATATATATTAAATAAATCTATCTAATTTAAATAATGAGAGATCATTTTTTAGGCTATGGATTCTCTAGTAGCTTATATGAATTCTTATATAGGATAGATCTATTTAAGATATTTATTGTAGTTATCTTTCACATTCAAAGTAAACTAAAAATAAATCCAACAACTTTAATGCATTTCATTTTTATTTTAAATCAAATAGAGCATATAATTTCTAATATATTGTGTGAAGCTGAGCTTATTCCATGATTGAAGCTTCACATATCCCCACCTCTACACATTTTCATAGATCCAACTTCATCTCATATGTTTTTACACATTCCCAAACATTTTTGTTATTCATCATTCCATAACATACATACATACATACATACATTGAGATTGAAGGAGACTCATAGATCTATATAAATACCATTAGAACAAATCAACCTAGAATTGGAAACAAAGTAATTTTGCCACCTCAATTTGAAATTAAATGGAGAGCTTACACATGGCATTAATCTAGCAAGCATATCCATCAACATACACACACACACACATATCCCATCTCTCTATATACAAACTTCTATAAATATAATCCTCTCTCTCTCTCTCTCTCTCTCTCTCTCTCTCTCTCTCTATATATATATATATATATATATATATATATATATATAGGAGGAAGATAAATTATATAAAATAAATGTGAATGAGATTAAGGAATGCTTCTATATTGATAGATGCTCGAATACATATATTTAGAGATCTTTCTCTTTCTTTCTAAAGGCTTCTATTTTGTGTGGCTATTCAATTTATATATGACAAATTGATTCAAATATAGGCACCTAGAAAAGGATAATAGGTATGCTAGTATTTACTACACTATTCAAAGTAAAAACATAGAAATAATGAATGGTGGATTTTTAATAAATAAATTGTTCAAAGGAAAATGAAATAACAATACTATAAAAATTAAATACCTTTCCAAAGTAAAAACATAGAAATAATGAATGGTCTATTTTTAATAAATAAATTATTCAAGGAAAATAAAGAACACAATACCATAAATATTAAATACTTCTTAATTAAAAATTAAAAGTTATGTTTCCATGTCATTCATGGCATAGTATATTTTGACATTGTGGTAGTTATTTTCCACATTTACAATTAAAAATAAATACAACTTCAATTCATTTAATTTTTATTATAACTTAAATAACAATATATAATTTCTAAATTATTCGAAGTTATACAAACCTTACAATCTTTTTTAAAACTGAACTTCTTCCACCATCCTTCACATATCCCCACATCTACACATCGTCCTATATCCAACTTTCTCATCTATTTTTACGCGTATTACCACAATATTTTTAATTTATTATTCCACGATTTCCTTATCTTAAGGTGAAAGATCAATCCCAATGCAACCACATGCGTCCAATTAATTATTACTCTTTGCCACCTACATTTAATAGTTTCCTCGTTATCAAACCTATTTAATCCCAACAATCTAGAGTCGAAACACAACAATCGATTCACCTATCTGTAAACAATGGCGATGAATAAGCAAGCTTTACTTTTTTCTCTGTGGTTTTTTGTTTATTGTTTTCTCCAGTCTCCCACCTGCGAATGCAGTTCTACAGAAGAAAAATACTACATAGTTGGAGTGGATACATTTCTTATTGAAGAGGGAAGCGATTATAATGCCTCGAGTAGGAGCCCCAAGCGATGTAGTGGCAACCCAAGAGCAAGGAAGAGGAGGGGCAGATCTGCTCGTTACTCATCTCAATGTAGCCTCGGGTTCAAGTTGGAGGGATATGTTGATGCAAGGGCTGGAAAGGGATAAGTATCTTGTCAATCAGATCCATTCCCATGTTCCTAAAACTAACAATGCCACATCCTCTCCTTTAGGGACAACTGCCTTCAGCATTCCCGTTACATCTGGGAAGGAAATGGAAGGTCCAGAATATACTGTAGCAGTTGCGATTGGTACACCAGCTCGGCAACAACTGATGGGAATTGATACGCTTAACTCCCTCTCATGGATTCAATGCAACCCCTGTAAGGGTTGTAGTTCTAAAGTGAAACTCCCCATGTATGTCCCCAAGCAATCCTCCTCGTTTAGGTCAGTCGCTTGTAAGCTCTCAAAATGTCCACCCCTGGGGTCAGATCCCAAGGACTTTGACGCAAAGTGTGACAAGTGGGGTATTTGCACTTACAAGGACATTTCTGCTTTCGCCCAAGGATCCGAGGGAGATTATATCACAGAGACGCTGCAGGTGGGTTCCAATACATTCAAGGAAATATACATGGGATGCGCTCATGGCTTCAGCCAACCCAGGCAGGATGGAACTTCCGGTCGTTTGGGGTTAGGCAGGGATCCCCTTTCCCTAGTTTCCCAGAAGTTGGGTGGACAGTTCTCTTACTGTCTTCCCAATTACCTGTCTGTCCGCGCAACAGGCTCTCTTAGTTTAGGGACGGGATCCATTCCCTCGTCTGTGAAAGCCTTCACCCCCTTGCAAAAAGAACCCCAATTTTCTTCGAGTGCATACCTCTTGGGACTGGAAGGTATCAGCGTGGGAGGCGAACGCTTAGGTGTGAACATGCAAGTTCCTGGTGCTCTACCACCAATCACATACATTCACACTGCAGTAATGGTAACCCGACTGGTGAACCCTGTCTACAATGCTCTTAGAGCTTCCTTTGAGCAAAAGATGAAGACATACGCGCCAGCTGTTAAGCCTGCCTCGCCATTTGGAGTGTTTCAACCGTGCTACGAGTTATCCAGCATAACATCTGTGAAAATTCCCACTGTTACTCTTCATTTCAAAGGCAATACCAACCTCGATATCCCCGCTGTGGGAACTCTGCTTCAAGTTGAAGAGAATCGGGTATGCTTCCCCTTTTTACCCTCTGAAAATGACTCTGTGAACATCATTGGGAATGTCCAGCAACAGGGTCTTACAGTGGCTTTCGACAATGTAAACAACAGAGTTGGCTTTGGCCATGGGTCTTGCTGAAAATGTACGGTTGCTATGTAATACTCCCCCATCAGATTTAACAAAATAATAATATAGAATAATGTTTGATTTCCCATGGTTTAGGTTTATTATTGTTTATTAATAATTTTAGTAAATACTTGTCCTATTTTATTGGTTAAAATTGACATGTAACTGTTCAAATAGATGGTATTTAAGAATAATTTCTAATAGCTGGTAATCATAGCTAATCATTGAGTCTGGAGTCAGCAAGTAGCTATGATGATTGTTTTGCTATATAATTTGGAAGCACAAAAATACACTTACAAACCCAGACTTGTAAAGGCATGACAGGGAATTCGACCTGAGCGTATACCAGAGTAAATAATTGTTTTGCAATCATATATTCGGACCAAAATATATATATTTCCATTGTCAAATACATATTTTAACATTTTGCATTAAAAAAATCTGAATATGCTGAGAAGCATTTAGTAAAATCTTTGAAAAAATAAACTAAAGTCAAATTATTTTTTAACACAGCATGAAGCTGTATTTCCCGCTGTAATGATTAAGCTATGGATTAATTGAACCGTATAACAGAGGGAATGTTTCAAGCTGCCCACTAAATGCTCGCTGAACATATCACTGGAATTATAAATTGTAAGTGAAAGCTATCTTTAGAATTATATTCTTACCTCTGTCATTTGATTATAGAGAATTTTATATATTTCTATTAAAAAAGTAGAGCATGGCATAAGTGGGCTGAGTCTTCAGAAAATAAACAGATACTTGCAAGAGATAAGATTTGTAATGTGTTTCAGCTGAGATTGTTGAAGATAGTCGGATTATTATGAGACATCTCAGTTCCAACTTTTACTGTCAAGAAGGTTCGAAATCAAATCATCTGTGGCACCTAGACGTTTCATTTATTATAGTTTGTTGATCCCTTGTGTCCAAAGTAACTTGCCCAACAGTGACCTTTCCTTTGGTTGTTTCTAGTTGTGATATTTATTTTGTGCAAGGTGTAATAACCGTTTTACAATTTGTGTCCAAGTAACTTGGACAACAGTGACCTCTCCTCTGGTTGTTTCTAGTTGTGATATTTATTTTGTATAAGGTGTAATAACCGTTTTACAATTTGTTTTAAAAATATTGATTATAGTTCTATTATTAACTGTATTTTGGTAAATTGTTTATTATATTGAATGTAATTAAAATGACAGAATTATTCAAAATATTCTAATTCTTAATTTTTTAAAAAATGTCTGTCCACTTTAAATTGTGGTACTAAAATGTGTTTCTATAGTTTAACTGTATTAAATAATTATTTTCCCAATAAATTTATGGCACAAACTTAGTCTCTTATAGTAATTAGGGTAATCTTTGTATGTCAAGACATCCCTAGACGCAAACATAGTCCTTTGAATTTCATTCAAAATGGTCTTTGTCTAAATATTACTTTAAGGAATTAAAAGAGCCATACTTCATAGACACACGTCTACAACATAAAACACCAATATTCCATTAAATCAACATTAGCTCAAAATTTATATTCAAAGAAATTGATCTAATCACTAAAGACTAAAGACATAAGACTCTATGTTCTAAATAAGTTATTAATCCAATCTTTAGCTTACAAACTTTTACAACTCAATCATTGTAGTTATCTGCAGCTATGTCATCTACCTTGTGTGTGAAGTTGGAAGCCCATCTACTTAAGCAAACAAATGGTGTAACTGCCAAGGAGAATTCAAGGGATTCAAGATGCTTTGAGGACTCCACTAATGGATTGGACCTAGAAATACTTTTCAATCCTTAAATATTAGTTTATACTTCAAGGTAGTCCTCATCACTAAGGTGGAAACATTATTATTTGGATGAAAAGTGCGACCATTATAGTTAGGCATGTTGATGTGTTTTCATGCCATATTCCAAGTTGGTGTAGTAAGAGGTTCATAGTCCATAAATCTCTTCTTTCCTTCTTGATGAGACAAAGTTTCTTTTATATAAACAAAAGAAATGCTCACATTAGAGAAAAGTCCAGTCCTACAAATGTTGTAAAATTGTTAAACTCAAGCTACTGAAATAATGATTATCTTAGGTCTATTTCTTCATGTACATCCTCCTATGAGTCAAGACATAAATGCTATGAAGATTACCACTCTGACTATTATAGTGACATATCCTTTTATTTTTCAAATAGTTATGTATTTTCTCCAAGCTCTTCTTGGATCCCATAAGCATCCATGGAAGAACCTCTAGACTTTCAAATCCAAATAAAAATGCTTGAGATTTATATATCATGGTCCAATACCTAAAAGACCAAGCCTATCATGCCATCTACAAGGCCCTCCAAGAGTTATAAGAATCAATGTAAGAATTTAATTTTATGGAAGATTTTTTTGTTTATGAAAGAAGACCCTAAAATTGACTAAGTTTGTGTCTGAGAATCTTAAATCCCTAAGCCCTTGGGCCTTTTCTAAATTTTGTGTCTCAGAATCCAACCTTGCCTCTGTGGAGGACTTTTTGATAAAAGGGTGTGCACTATCTCAAGACATACACCATGATGCCTTCTACAGAAGGGCTTTTGAATAAAAGGATATGCACTAGGTCAAGAGATATGTTATCTTGCCTCACACAGTGGGTTTCCTTGTTTGTAATATATATAAAGATGTGTACTTGTACCAAAGATACAACATCCCACCTCATGGAGAGGGATTACAAACACACGTCATTAGTACCAAATTATCAGATAGATATCATTATATATGCCCCCACCGTAAGGTGGTTGATGTCATGTACGATATCAAGCACATTAAGGTAGAGAGAAAACACACAAGAAAACAAGAGCTTTCATAAAGCTCGTGCCCCCAAAGTGACATGTGCTCATGATCACCGAATTTTCCAACAAACACATTGATAAGATATGATAAGATAACAAGAGAGGTTAGAAATCTTACTCTAACATAATAACCAAAGAAATACATTAAAGTTATGCATGAAAATAGTCACATCAAGGACAAAGGCTATAATATAGGTTTGGAGCCTAGTATAACCATTGGGCTATACTGTAGGAACCTTGGAACCGAGTGTAGAAACAAGATGAGATACCAATTAAAGTGTACAAGATCAGATTGAGTAGATTGTAAAATGTTATTCACAAGAAATGCTATAAGATGATACATCACATGGAGTGATTCTACTAATCAAGCATCAAATATATATAAATCAACCCCATCATCATGTATGGACTAGGTTAAATTTTTCTTTCTCACTAAAGGGACACATGGTCCATATTAGTATATGTTTGTTTTTGTCATCCGCCAACTAGATAGAACCACTAGAAGAACGTAAATAATAAAATGAGAGAGGAGAAAAAGTACCTTAGGAACACCACATACAAGGATGCTCGCAAGTCATCAACCACAATGCTATGCCCCTAAGGCATGAAACACATTAGTAAAATAGAGGAATGGTAAAATAGAAGAATGATGATACAAATAGATGAATGGTCACAATAGAGGCAGTCTCCTAGTATCCTTGACCTTACAAGAGTATCAAATGTTATCCTTGGAGGCCTAAATGACACATAGCACATCATGGGGAAACACAACGTAGAGAGAGAGAAAGTACATGTAAGAGAGTATAAAATGCTATGACAAAGGTGGCCAACATGGTTAGAAATACTTACCTGAAAACACAACCATGTTAATGGTTGTCATCAATCAAATCATCATCTTCCCAATCTTGAATACCAGGGGGAGAGGTACATAAGGGACAAGTGCCCATTTAGATTCATTATCCTTTACCTTGTCAACCTTGGGCTCTTCTTTGTTTGTTTCAATATTACGTGATTCAATGTTTTCCTATTGTGGTGATGAATTGTTTCAAGCCAAGGCTTGTCTTCTCTTCCTTCTTTCTATACCTTGTTGATTTATTTTTATTTTATTGCTGATATCTTCAAAAGTAATCTCACATTTCTCCATAGGTTTTTGTATCTCAGAGGAGGAGACAGAGGTGTGATTAACTTGTGTTGATGCATGGTATTGTTGTCTACGATTTTAACCCAATCCTTGTAGGGATGACGGAGGAGGAACCTCAAAATGTACCCCTTTTCCTTTAGGTCTAGGGAATTCTTGTAATGTAGGTTGCTCTTTAGGTATTGTTTGTTGAATAGGAGGACCAACCAATCTAGAGAGTAATTGTGCTTTGTAACGTTGGTATCCCAAAAAGATATGGTATATTCTAGGCTCAGGTTCTTCTCTAGGTTTCATCCAAAAGTAGTCAAGGATTATGTTATTCGAGTCACCTCAAGTTGCCATAGACTATAGGAAAAAGCTCTCAAGGCCCCATGGTGAGGAAATTTTAACCATTAGTGTAGCATTGAAGGAGGAGCTTTCACAGCCTTAAGCTGCAGATGGCCTAGTTTCACACAAAAGAGGTCAGATGTCAGAATAATATCAAATGTTTAGTCTAAAGATTTATCAAGTACTCCAATCATCAAAAAAATCTTCCCTATGGTCAGTATAAAAGTTCCATTATGTGTTTTTATCATCATGTTTGTAGGTTCATAAGTTTCTTGTATAAGTTTGTGTGTGTAAAGGAATTCTTCTGTAGCAATGTTAGTTATGCAATTTGGATCAACAAGGGCTCCTCTTTCTAGATTCCCCATAATGTTAGTGGTAATATAGAGAAGACCTTCAATATATTTTCATGTTCTAATGTTTGGTGAAAATGTTATTTCAGGTTCAGGAGTCTTCCTTTTCTTATCAGGTCAAGGAGGGATCATAGCATTGTTTTTATGATGAAAAGCCATAGATGCGGAACTATTTCACTCCTATAACACTTGTTTGAGGGAAAAAGGTAAAAATACACACAAAGTACACAACAAACAAAATGAAGAGGAGGAAAGAGTGTAGCACAAAATGGCTCAATTGATGGTTTTAAGTTGTATAATCAAGTAGTGTTCAAATACACACTGTGTAATTTAACAATCATGCCAATTTTCACACGATGGTATGGAATTGAGAAATTTTTTCAAATGACCATTGAATGTATGCTTTAAAATGAATGTAAGATCCAAAATACAAGATATCTAAGATGAATGCAATGACACAACACCACTCTATGCTTAATTATGCTTCTAAAATACTTTTTTCTTCACATTTTTAACTATAAATGCACAAAATATGTAATGAAATTAGTGGAGTGATGAGGGGAATCAAATTAATACCTTCTAATCAGTCTAATACAGAAATATTTGTCACAACACACTACTCTTACAATGCTCAATACAAATTAACAATGTGAATGAATATGCTAGTTTTTTGTTGAAATACACAATGTGTAAATGTAAAATGTCAAATGTAGATGTAAAAACAAACTATGATGAAACACTACTATCCAAAATCAGATTTAAATGAGTGTTAAAATGAGTAGTGAAATTTGAAACAAGATTTTAGCTACAAACCCTAGTTTTTGGAATTACTAGGTTATATGAAAAATGCAAAATTTCAAGCAAACCCAAGCAAATAAAGTATGTAAATGCAAGGTAAATAATTATATAATGATGTATGTATTAGAAATGTAAAAGATTTAAATGATATGCAATTAAAATAGTGCAAATTATGCATCAATGCAAACCTAGGATGCTTGATTTTTTCAAAACTTAAAATTGTTTTTCTAAGATTTTCAAGCGTATAATGATGAAAATGAAATGCATAAATGTAAATCTGATGTACAATAGTTAGCAAGATGTAATGTTCAGCAAAACACACGTTCACCAAAATGTTATGTAGAAAAAGAGGGTTTGTTGATGAGGTGGATAAAATAGTTAGATCCTTTGTTCACTACATACATTCATGGACATTAAACCAAGTTGAATCACAACTTTTGCAATAGGACTCAAATACAAGTTTTGTGTCACTTGGAATGATAAGGAAATTTAGAATTTATTGATTAATTTGTTAAAACCTAGTTTGATTAAGCTCAAAACCCTAATTATGCAAAATTGTAAGCAAATGAATGAAACATGACAAATGCTTACATAGAAAGACACTAAATGTAGATCAGATACATGCCAAATTTCAGATTTATGAGTACTAAAACCTCAGGATCAAAAGAACGGGTGCCCAAGACCAAGGGAGTACTTTTTATTGGGCTTCTAGATATTTTCTACTACAGACTGCAACCACTTCAGAGATTTTTGATACTACAAAAATGGTGATCAAAAGAGTGGGTGCCTTTGACCTTTTGGGGTTAATTCCTACCTTTTTGTTCAGATCTAAATTCCTTATGCTATGCATTGAATTCCTATAACTCATCTTTACAAGATCTGACACATGTCCCTTACAATCACAAGAGAGGGGTTGGGGGTTGTGGTCTTTATGAGCTTGCCTTGTTTAATCCTTGGAATCATATTCAATCCTTCCAACATTGTTGTTAGAGAGTGTGTGTTGTTGCAGGATAGAGGC
Source organism: Cunninghamia lanceolata (assembly GCA_027924645.1). Lineage (NCBI taxonomy): Eukaryota > Viridiplantae > Streptophyta > Pinopsida > Cupressales > Cupressaceae > Cunninghamia > Cunninghamia lanceolata. Next base: position 10,040,578 of record BSBN01000388.1, on the reverse strand, counting down.
AAAAGCACTTGATATGATAAATGACTGAAAACACAAAGTAGATGTCACCTTAGTAGGTGTGAACTCTCATGGGGAGATGAAGATCCTTCATGTCATGAGGAGATGGATTGATGAAGACCAATCTACAACAAACATGAACAAACACAACACAATACTGCTTTGCAACATAATGAAAGCCTTGAGTATCCTTAGCACAAGATCACAAGTTTGCATTAGCCATCTAGTTCTAAAATGAAGTCCTAAACATGCTTATATATGCATTCCCACTACAATTTCATATTTATGCAATGAAAATAGTGCAAATTATGCCTCAATGCAATCCTAGGATGCTAGATTTTTTCAAATTTATTAAAAAATTGTAAGATTTTCAAGTGTATAATGATGAAAATGAAATGTATGAATGTACATCTGATGTACAACAGTCAGCAAGATGCAATGGTTAGAAAAACATAGGTTCACCAAAATATTATATAGAAAAAGAGGGTTTGTTGATGAGATGGAAAATTTAGTTAGATCCTCCTTTCACTACGTACATTCATGGACAATAAATCGAGTTGAATAACAAATTTTACAAGCGGACTCAGCTACAAGTTTGGTCTCACTTAGAATGATAAGTTAATTTAGAATTTGTTGATTAATTTGTTAAAACTTAGTCTAATTAAGTTCAAACCCTTAATTATGCAAAATTGAAAGCAAATGAATGAAACATGACAAATGCTTGCATAGAAAGACACTAAATGCATATCTAATGCATACTAGATTTTAGATTTTGTAGTGTAGAAACCTCAGGGTCAAAAAAGTGGGCATCCAAGAGCAAGGTAGTACTTTTACTAAGGGATTCTACATATTTTTTGTTGCAGACTGCAACCACTTTAGATATTTTTGACACTGCAAAAATGGAGGTCAAAATAGTGAGTGCCATTAACATGTTAGGAATATTTCCTATCTTTTTGTTTAGATCTAAATTTCTTATTCTCTACACCAAATTCCTACAACTCCTCTCTGCAAGATCTGACACCTATCACCTGCAATCACAAGAGAGGGATTGGGGATGTGTTGTTTAGGAGCTTGTCTTGATCATGCCTTGAAAGCACATTTAAGCCTTCTAACACCATTGTTAGAGAGTGTGTGTAGTTACAAGATAGAGGTAAAAGCAAATGATATGATAAATTATTGAAAACACAAAGTAGATGTCACCTTAGTAGGTGTAAACTCTCAAAGGGAGATGAAAACCCTTCACACCATGAGGAGATGGATTGATGAAGATAAATCTGTAACAAACATGAACAAATACAATACAATACTACTCTGTAACATAATGAAAGCTTTGAGTATCCTTAGCACAAGATCACAAGTTCACATTATACATCTAGTTCTAAAATGAAGTCTGAAACATGTTGATATATTCATTCCCAATACAATTTCATAATTCAAACTTAATAGGTCGTCAAGGGAAACCTTTAATAGTTACCTTGCTGACATTCAAATTTTGGGCCAGGACAAAATAGGGTAGGACAAGGGGGCATATGCCCTTGTCCTTGGACCTATTTAAGGGTTGCAGTAATCTCAAGATGGTCCCCTTACTCCCATTTGACATAGGTTTTGGGGAATTTTTCTCTAAGATTCATTTTTAACATGCATGATTAAATCTAAGGGACCTAGAAGCTAAACTTAGGAGGTAAAAGTCTTAGGGAAACATTTTATGGCATAAAGGTTACCAATTCCAATTTTGTTCGTAATCCCTTTATGTCCTTCCTAAGTGTTTTATTTTATTCAATTTTTGAACCCATCCTATGTACTCAACTTTCTTTTATGTTTTCCATTGTTGTTGTCTCCTTTACCCCTTTGTTAAGCCTCAAGTTGTCATCCCTAGCCTTGTTTTGTTGGAAACCTGTCATCACCACCCTTAATTCTTATTTAGGTTTGAAAGTGAGTTCTAGGTCTTAGGTTTAGGTTTAAGTCATTTAGATTAGGTCTAGAAAAATATGTTAGGATTGTCATGTCTAATTTGTAAGTTTTTAGCTTCATGAAAAGAGTTTTACAAATTGTTTTAGGACTATGTGACTCAATAGGAACACTGAAATTCATGAATACTAAGAACAAGCATGTATTTTGTAAGTAGTTCTTCATCTCTATATAAATAATTTTAAATGATTTTGAAATATCATTGCTAAAGGTTTATTGTTAATACTGTAAAAAAGAAACCCTAGAAGTTCTATGAAACCCTAGTTCATGGAGGGACTGTCATGTGGCCATAACTCTTTACAAATATTATATAGTTTCCTATTCAATTCCTAAGAAGCCTCTCATGTTCTTAAGGGTTTTACAATAGGCCACTCTACAATAGCCTTGATTGAATTGAGACCAACATTATTCATTAAATAGTCAATTAAATAGATGGCAAAGGAAGAAGGAAAACATATAATGGTTGAATTACCAAGCCCCAAATGGAAGAAGAGTAGATATTGCCAAACCAAGAGGATTGCAATAGAATGGAAATGGAAGTAAAAAAATAATTAAAGTGAAACATGACTAGCAATGAGAAAGATTACCTTACCATTTACTAGCTCATAGATGAAGCCACATTATGGTGGTACTACTATGCTTGAATATTCGCATAGTCAATAGTGACATTGTGATATGGGAAATAATAAAGGAGTAGTTTCAAAGACACAATATCTAATGTGAATATAATATACCTATAAAATGAATTACTTCTAATTACTCATGTAGCAAGGCATGATGGTTCCTGAATATAATTCCATGTTTTTAAACCTCTTGAATTATGATGGATATATGTCCTAGGTGGACTACAGTAAATTAATATTTTAGTGGATTGTCTCTAGAAATTAAAGGGACAGTGAAGACCATAAAATTAAAACATCTATTTGATAGAACTTGTAATGCACACTTGTGGAGGACACTTTTTTATCCAATCAAGGTCATTCCTAGTTGAATCCTACTCATCCATTATTCACCTATCCTAATAATTTTTCTTATGCATTTCATATTTATAATCGTTCATTTTAACTTATCCTAATTATCCCATTTTATTTTAATCACTTCATCCCTCTTATCATACTCATATAACCATCTCATTCCAACTAATCCTTTCATCTAAGATAATCATCCCTTAATTGTTTAACCCTATCCTAATCATATATCTTACATCCATTATCCTAATCATAATCCACTATGATAAAATAATTTTCCATTTTATTAAAACAACATATAGGAAAGCCTAAGGCTATCAAATTATTTCCTAATATTGATTTTTTCAAGGGTTTATGGATTAGTGAACTTAGGGTTTAAGGTTTGGGGTTTAATGTTTAGTGTTAGGGTTTACTATTTATGTTTAAAGATTTAGAGTTTAGTGTTTAGGGTTTATGATTTAGTATTTACAGTTTAGGGTTTACTGTTTAGTGTTTAGGGTTTAGGGTTTATTGTTTACAGTTAAGGGTTTATTGCTTATAGTTTAGGTTTATAGTTTATAAATTAGGGTTTAGTGTCTCTAGTTTAGGTTTTAACATTTATAGTTTAAGATTGTGAAAAGCAACTGAATATCTATCTAAAATGCACCTAGGATTTTAAATGAAATAACAATAAAAAATAACAAAAATAAGATAAAAAATAATAAAAAATAATAGAAAAGCATAGACCACCAACTTGGCACAGCTAATAGCTAGTCTAGAGTAGGCAGGCAGGTCCTGGAGGTGGGCAGTGGGATTAGGCAATGCGGGTACCCATTTTTAGGTGTCTTTTCTTCTGTTGTTCTGTACTCTATTTCTATTTAAATGAAGCCACATACCCATTTCTAGAAAACAAATACTTTTCAAAAATAGGTTTCCATTTATAAATGGGTACCCATTCCTTTTACGAGTGCCCATTTTATAATAGGTACCTATTTGGCTTTAGGTACCTGATCCTAAATGGGAGTTCATTCCTTAATGGGCACCCGTTTAGGTTCAGTCTCCCATTCCTAAATGGGTACCCATTATGTTCAAAATAGGAACCCATTCCAATCAACATTTTCCTTGTGTAGAAAAATTATGTGAAATGTGTGCTCAACTTCATGCATATACCGATAACACATAATTCATGGAGTTGAGAATCAGCTTACAACCATCCATTTTCTCTCCTCAATCTATTTCATCCCATTCCTCCTGCATCCTTGTCCTTTCATCATTTCCTTTAATCCTTCATTAAACATCACTCCCTTTCCTTTGATCCCATACATCTAGTCTAACTTATTCCCCCATCCATGTGGACTTTTAAATTCCACTTTCTTCTGTCTAATCCAACCCTCCTCATTATATCGAGAGCACACCTGTGTTCTTCAATCTCGCCTACCCTCTTGAGGGGGCATTCCCTCCTTATCACTCTAACTTCGAGTGGTTAGGGCATCAGTATCCATAATCCTACCATCCACTTCTAATCCTACCTGGCACTATATTTTATTTTTGTTTGAAATGATGTAGCTATACAACACCATCTCAAAGAGGGGCAAAATGTAGACATCCAAAATTTTCCACTCTTTGTCTCATACATAAACATCCTTAATTTATCGCTATTCATCTCCAAAGCATCACTAACTATCCCTAGAGAACCCTAAAATACCTTTTCTCCATAATTAACTAAACAAGCACATGTTTAAAGATAGATAATTGATCAATTTCCCTTCAAACCATGGTTTTGTTGGATTAGGTCTAGACAACTGAGAGGGAGGGTGAATCAATTGTCACTTAATTTGGACTTTTCTTCCTTTTACTCTTCCTTCACAACTAATAACCAAATCAATGATATAAACATTTCAGCACTAAACAATAATACATGAGAAGAAACATAAATAACACACTTGACACCAAGATTTTTGATGTGGAAACTTGGTTAACGGAAACACCACGGTGGGGGTTAACCCACAAAAATTAATACCCTGTTAAAAGTATTTTACAAATGGGAATGCACATGCATTCAGGCTCACTACCCAGAGGTCACTGCTCAAATGGAGGCTCACTACCTATGGAAATATTACAGGAGAATGACAAAGATTTGAACTGATTAATAGCATCTACTCATGCATGAATTTTAGTTCTGGTTAAGTACAAAACAAAAATTGATCTTACACATTTCATCTTTGCTCTGCTCTTCTTACTGTTCTACCTTCATTTGTACTTTAGATTTCTGCTCTACTCACACATGCCTTATTCACATACACACACACACACTGAAAACATCAACATCAATCAGCTATATATATCCTTATCTTTAATTGCAGTCACTTGCCAATCGGCAACAACGACACTTAGAACTTTTTATGAACACTCTGCTCTGTTGGCTAGATCTATGCATAACTTAAGGTGCGGACCAAAACTTGCTCTTGAAAATCATTACTCATGTTGGCAACTATCACTGATCATCTCCATTTATCCAACAAACAACTTTCATCCATCTAGAATTAAGATCTTCTGCAAGGTCAGCCTATTCTTCCTCTGTCTGCTCTGACAAATTGGGAGTGGTACTCAGAGGTAAATATCTTTTGAATCCTTCATTATCGGAGGACAAAAATATGGATTTAAATTGTCTTGACAATGCATATGACTCCCCTAGATCCACAGCTAATCTTGATCTTCCACCGAAGAGATCTGAACCAAAATACTAGACCCTATTACTACTCTATTCCTAATTTCCCAGACTTAGACAAATTCTGAATCTGTCTTCCGATAAGAACAATTTGTGTTATGTGGATGATTGGGATGATCTTAGTTTCCATAAATGACAACACCTATCACTGCTAAGCAGTGTATCTTGCCAACAATCTCCCCCTCTAGCATTGATTGAAACACTTAGTGAAAAATGACTAAGTGTCAGAATAACTCCCCCTTTGCTTATACTCCATATTGCTATTCATACTTCTTTCCAAAGATCCCCCTTTGTTGGATTCGCCATTTTTCACTGCTCTTCACTCCCCCTTTGACATCAATGGAAAAGGGTGGGGTCTGCAAGCCAAAACTCCAAAAATTCTGTATATACTGCCCTATATGTACAATTTATCATTAAATTCTATTTACATAAACTTGAGAATGTCTGCAAAACTAGTTTTTAATTGCACAAGTTCAGAGGCCCAAATACTCTTCATTCCATCCAAAATTGAAATGTGCCCACTAAACACAAATGAATATGCTTCTGCCTTTAACAAATATGATGGATCATTGGTCTGAACTGCAGTCTGAGCTTCAGATAGGGCATTATACATTGTCTCTAACTTAGGGGCAATTAATCCCCAGAGCTCACATATTCTTTTCATGATGTTGCCTTTCTCTTTGACAACTTCCTTTATTTCCTTAGTCAAGTTAATTACTTGACATTCTTGACTTATAGGCGAAACCATTAGGGGATCAAAATTTTGAGAGAGATTTGATTATTTTTGTTCTTGCTCCTTTATCTTTTTGTCAATATCCTTATTAACCTTGGGCCATGATAGACAAAATTTGTACATATGACTTCCATCATTTAGAGAATTCTGAATACTCTTTATGGTAATACCAAGTATTCCTCTATCATTTCCTATGAGGTTCTTTATTTCACAAAATTTCTTCTCCAAGAATTCTTTCTGAACTTTTGCCTCTACAGACTTCTCAAAGGACTCAAAATGTGAATTTACTGAACTTACAAGATTCTTTAGATGTCCGAAGGGGGAATCATTTTGATTCTTTTGATGGGTTGGCATTAATTTCTCCAAAACTCCAGTTGCAAGCCCCAGTAGCTCATTCTCCTCCATGTGGAACCTTAACATCTTCTCTCTATCCTTTACTTGGGTGAATGATGCTATTTTCATCAGTTGAATTGGAGAGAGAGCATTAGGATTGACTAGACCTTGGAGTAGCTCAGGTTCATCAAGTTCAATCATTTTTTTTTCAAGATGACCTTTTGCTGCATCTGTAGTGTCTCTTACAACCATTCCAAAACCATCCTTTTGTTCATCTAATTTCTCAACATTTGCACCATCTTCTTCTACCTTATCTTTATTTGCTTTTTCTTCCTCTTTCTCTGTTTTACTCTTCTCTATGTTCTCACCAAAGAGACTCTTTCCTATTTGCTCACTACTTGCTATCTTATCTGAAGAGCTCTATGTGGTAGCAATTTCCTCTTCCTTTTAAGATGTATTAGGTGGATTAAAAGTATCTCTTGTATCCAATATTCATGTATCCTTCTGATTTTCTTTCTATACTTCCAAAACAGAGGCTTCACCCAATTCAAATTGCTTCTCAATGATGTTCTCTTCTTCACCATCCAAAACTTCTTCTGTGACTATGGGAAAATTGTGCTTTTTCAATGCTTTCAAAAGAATTTCTTGAATTTCTTCAATGATTTCACTTGTTTCTCCAAGCATGAGTTTGTCCATTCTTCTTTTGCTTCTAAAGTCATCCTTGACTTCTTTGAATATCATATCAATTTGATTAGGTGAAATATGAGGACATAAATTTATTAGCTCATGTTCACTGATCTCCATGTCCTTGCTCTTGGCATTTTCTTTTCTCAACTCCAACATACTTGCTAAACTTTGTGGCAACTCATAAGTTATCTCAATCAGTGCCTTGTTGTAGATGTTGAGATATCTAATAGTTGCTTCCTCCAACACTTTTTTATCCACATCACTGTATTCATCATAGAATTCAATCATGGGTTTTAGATTACCATCTACAATGACTGACTTGATCACATCTTCCAGGGAAAGTGTGGGCTTCTAAATATATTCCTCGTATGCTTTTGCTTTTTGCTAGCCCTTTTGCTTCTAGATAACTTTTCTTTGGTTACTTATATAGGTTTTGTTATAGTGGCCTTTAGTTCCTTGATTTCAATGTCAGAATCTGTATCTTCTTCTTCTCTTATGCTTTCATAGGTTTAGGAAGCTTTTGTTTCCTTTCTTCTCTACCCTTTTTCAAATGGTTGTGCTTCCAATTTTGTAGGGGTAGAAACAAAGCTCCTAGTAGTTCTTGAAGTGGAAGTGGGTTCAACCGAAGTACTTGTTTTTTTCTTATCTTGTTTCTCTTTCTCATCTTTTTCAATGCTTTCTCTAAATTTCCTCATAGCCTCCTTAGTTAGGCCCAAATTTTTAGGCAACTGCTCAACTTCTTTTGTTACTTTCCTATTGGTTTTAAGTTCTCTTAGATCGGTATGCAGATTTAAACTTATTTCCTTATATGTCCCAAATCTTTCAACCATTCTGTCTTTAGGCTTGCTTAGAAGATGTTGAGCATACATGTCCAGAACTCTCCCATCCACCTCATAACCCATTGGCATTATCCATACTATTCTTGGTTCTACAACGTCCATCAGACATTGATCAGTATCAACTATGAACCATATTTCATTTTTGTATTTCTCAACAATTGAATTAGGGATTCTTTCCCTTGAGTGCATTATGCTCTAAAAATTCTTAAAGTAACCCCATATTGCAGTTTTCTAAACTTTGAAATCACCAATGCTGCAAAGATGATCTCTGATCTGAATGGCAATTGGCTCATAGTCAAGTGTGCACCTGTTACCCCAAGTACCTCATTCATAAAGTAGAAGAATAGTCATAGAACCAATGTACCATACTTGAAAGTGTTTTTCTTATCTTTCTTAAATTTGTTCAAATTCTCAGTCAACTAATTTTGTAGTAATTCACACAAGTCATAGTCAGTATCTTCCTTTAACATCTTGTATGCAACATATATGGCTATTCTTGAAATAGAATATTCTTTTTTCAAGTGGTAAATCTTGTACCCAATCACCATGGAGGAAAATTTAACATCTGGTTCTATTATATCATTGATGGACATTGCTCTTCTGCCAAACTTGACACTGCTAGCATTAGTCACTGTCTGGTTTTTCATGACCTTTAGCATAGGTAATCCACTGGTTGAGTTTAATCCAGTTACAATTCTGATATCATCCTTGGTAATTTTGAATGGTTTGAACAACCAAATAAATTCATCATGCATCTGACTTAAAACATATCAGACCCATTCATCCTCATCAAATGTTGGAAACCTCATGATCTAGATGAAGTGTTTATCCTATAGTGACTTATATTCGGGTTTAACTTCATGATTTTCATCCCTGAGTTGTTTCTCAAACATGTCTACATACCTTGAATCTCTAAATTCATCTATGTTTGCATGAATATAAACCCTAATGTCTTCAACACTTAGCACACCATGCTAAACACTTGAAAAAGCACCTAATGGGTCAACTTCTATTGAAATGGAGGATGCTTCTTAAACATGGGTTGAGGTCTTTCAGTAATGTCAACAACATGAGGAGTAGCCATCTCAATAAATTTTAGATTCAAAGCTTCACAAAGAAGTATCTTTTTCTTCTGTGGGGTTGGAGATGATCAATTGCTGATTGAATTCATTCTTTGTGCTTCAGTCTCTAGATTTTCAGCTTGAATTATCTTCTTCTTATTTCCTTCAAATGCAAAGTGATTCAAATGTGTGAACAAGTGACCTTTTATCCTTTGTAAACCTTGATTTGGTGTTGTAATAAATGTGTTTCCCTAACTTTATCTAATTACTCTATTTTTTACAATTCTTCATAAATCACTCCACAAGTTCTCATACCGACATCTTTTCTTCCAAAGCATCTAAGAAAAAATCTCCTCTTTTATTGTGCCAGATTTAGGTACCCACTTACTGACCAAGGGAATTTGATGTTGAATGCAGCTCCCCCTAAGCTAGAGCTCATGGCTTAATTCCCAAAGGAATTGTTAGCACCCGATTCTGGTGTGGACTCATCATTATTGTTTATTGTATTTTTCTTTACCCAAGTCTTGTTCATTTCGCTCTGTATCTCATTCACATCAATTTTTCTTTTGCTTCTGTCTTTTCTTGCTCATCCGGTCTTCTATTTACTATACCTCTTCTTTCATTGTTCCTATTTCTACAAAATCTTGCAATATGACTAGATTTATTGCAGTTAAAGCACACAACTTGATTTCCTCTTGATCTGCACTAATTTTCCATGTGTCCAAACCCATTACAAACAAAATAGTAACCATTGAAAGAATTGCTAATTCCTCTATTCTTAGCATTATTCATTATCATATTTCTACATTCATTTGATCTATGACCATACCTTTTACACTTGAAGCATTGACCAGAGAAGGATGGACCATTTTCATTTACTTTGTTTTTGCAGTGAGTAGCTTTATGACCAAATTTGTTGCAATTGACACAATTTCCATTGAATGATGGATATCTTTGAGCATTAGGCTGTCTCACTGAAGGTTTTCTAGTTCTATTTCTCCTATTCCTTGATTGAAAGTTTCTTTGACCAGATCCGAAGCTTTCACCTTTATCATAACCAAGATCATGCTTGTCATCAACCCTTTTTTGACCTTCAATTAGTGCTTCAAGCTTAGCTGAGCTTATCTTGAACTTCTCTTTATACTCATTTGCAATTTCTAGGTCATGTCTGAGTGATAATCTATCTCTCAAGTTTTCTTTCATTATCTCTACTTTCTTGTAGATTAGATTCTAGGAGGCCATCTATCGCATCCAATTTGCAGCATTCTTTAGATCTCTCTTCCAGATTTTGATTAATCTCTTTTCAACTTTCTTCCTATTTTCAATTTCCTTGGCTAGTCTCATCACCCCAATTTCCATCTCATGTTTTAGGAGAGTAACTTCTTTAGCTAACTTTTTCACATTCCTTTGTCTTCTCATTTAGGACCTTGTCTTCATAATGCTTTACTAGTTGAAGAGGTTTCTCCTTTCCTTTAGCATTGGATTTGTTCAATTTTTCTTTTAAAATCTCAATGAAATCTTTAGAATTCTTGAGGTTATCTTGCAGCTCTTAAACTTCTGCCTTGGACTGCTTAGGATCATCTAGCATGAGATTGAGTTGCCCTTGAATATTATATTCATCCATTTTATTGTCTTCCCAGATCTTCCTTAAGCTGTTAAACTTTTTCAAAGGAACTTGGCTCTGATACCAATTTTTGGATTAGGTCTAGACAACTGAGAGGAGGGGTGTGAATCAATTCTAACTTAATTTAGACTTTTCTTCATTTTACTCTTCCTTCACAACTAATAATCAAATCAATGATATAAACATTTCAGCACTAAACAACAATACATGAGCAGAAACATAAATAACACACTTGACACTAAGATTTTTAATGTGGAAACCCGGTTAAGGGAAAAACCACGGTGAGGGTTAACGAACAAAAATTAATACCCTATTAAAAGTATTTTACAAAAGCGAATGCACATGCATCTGGGCTAACTACTCAAATAGAGGCTCACTGTCTATGGAAATATTATAGGAGAATGACAGGTATTTGAACTAATTAATAGCATCTACTCATGCAGGAATTTCAGTTCTAGTTAAGTACAAAACAAAAACCAATCTTACACATTTCATCTTTGCTCTACCCTTCTTATTGTTCTACCTTCATTTGTACTTTAGATTTCTACTCTACTCACACATGCCTTATTCACATACACACACACACTGAAAACATCCACAACAATTGGCTATATATATATATCTTTATCTTGAATTGCATTCACTTGCCAATTGGCAACAAAAACACTTAGAAACTGTTATGAACACTCTGATCTATTGGCTAGATCTATGCATAACTTAATGTGTTGACCAAACCTTGCTCTTGAAAATCATTACTTCTATTAGCTACTATCACTGATCATCACCATTTATCCAACAAACAACTTTCATCCATTTGAAATTAAGATCTTCTGCAAGGTTGGCCTATTCTTCTTATGTCTACTCTAACAAATTGGAACCTGGTACTCAGAGGCTAATATCTTTTGAATCCTTCATCACCAGAGGACAAAAATATGGATTTAAACTATCTTGATAATGCATATGACTTCTCTAGATCTGTAGCTAATCTTGACTTTCTGTTGGAGAGATTCGAACCAAAATACCGGACCCTGTTACTGCTCTGTTCCTAACTGCCTGAACTTAGACAAATTCTGAATCTGACTTCTGGTAAGAAGAAATTGTGTTATGCGGATGATTGGGATGATCTTAGTTGCCATCAATGACAACACCTATCAATGCTAAGCAGTGTCTCTTACCGACAGGTTTTACTATATTTTAGTATCAAAATCACTATTTAGATACTATTCACTATTCATTTGTACTTGCATGAGTACATGCATCTATACATATCCCTAGCCTAAATGAATTATTAATCATTTATCCCCTTCCTCTATAGTCCAAACATTAGATAATTTTGTATTTATCTAATCTCTTTTTCCTATCCCATGAAATAAATAAATATTTTCATAGTTATTCAAATCCCTTATTTTCTACACTTTTAAATAGGTGACCAAGACCTAATTAATTAGCTAAACTCCTATTTGTTAGCAATAAGGTTGTTGTTGCACCAAAATATTGACATGTTAATGCTCAATACAACCACCAGAATTAATAAATCCATGGGAGGTGGTTAAAACTTGTCAAAAACCCAAACGTTATGCTACAGAACACAAGGAGGCCAAGGGCACACACCTTGCAACAATCCCCCCAATGCAAGCAAGGGGTTCAAACCCATGACCCTAATTGTTAGAAAGACAATTGTCGTTGCACCAAAAGATCAACTTGTTAATGCCTGATACAACCACCAGTGTTAATGAATCCACGAGAGGTGGTTAAACCTTGTCATGAATCCAAGCACTATGCTACACAACAAAAGGAGACCAAGGGCATACACCTTGAAACACTACTTGCACATTCTATTATCCTAACCTAATCCTAGTGAAATCATCCTCCTCCTCCCAAATTTACAAAGGTGTGGCCAGTTGTACAAACCCACATGGACCTCTTACAAGGGTATGGTCAAATCCTTTATACATGAAGGTCCTTTTGACCCTTCTTGTCCTCCTTCAATCCCATTCTTTCACTTTATCCAACTTTCTTTCTCACCATTAATTTTTCCTTGATTCAAGGACAACCATTCTCATCGAACCAATGCTTACCACTTAGAAAGTGCTCATGAATCCAAGCCTCACATAAAATCTCATCTATTTATCTTTCAATTATATTCTAGCCCTTTATCCATCATCCAAATAATCTATAAATACACCCTCACCCCAAGCATTTTCAAGACTCCACTAGAAGTAAAGTTATGATTCTACATTGGGGGTTATCCACATATTGGATAAAATAGCCTAATATTACAATTTTATTTCTTATTGTCCATTTCCTAGTGTATACAATATCTGTCTAAGTATTTTAGATAGATTTTTTCTAAAGATAGGTATGTTTGTATTTACTACACCTTTGAAAGTAAAAACATAGAAATAATGAATGGTGGATTTTCCATAAATAAATTGTTCAAAGAAAAATAAAGTGAACAATACCATAAAAATTAAATAATTTTTTTTAAAAATAAAAGTTATATTTCCATGTATATATGTAATGAATAAAATAGTTCTAGAATAAAAGATAATGGATTAAAATGAGTCAAAGCTATCTAATATAAGTAGCCTAGAATAAACTTGGGGAAAGTTTATTTTTCTTTTCATTTATTTATGTATGAATATGAGTTCATGTTGTATGTGAAAAGTTCTAGATATATTAAATAATTCTATCTAAAAATAATGAGAGATCATTATGCTATCTATTCTCGATAGATGTATTTAATTTATTTATTGTAGTTATTTTTTACATTCTAAGTAAACTAAAAATAAATCCAACAACTTTAAAGCATTTCATTTTTATTGTAAATCAAATAACAATATATAATTTCTAATATATTGTGTGAAGTTGAGCTTATTCCATAATCCTTGGCATATCCCCACCTCTGCACATTTTCAAAGATCCAACCTCATCTCATCTATTTCTACACATATTCCCATATTTTTTGCTATTTATTATTCCATATCATACATACATTGAAATTGAAAGAGAGTCACATATCTCTATAAATGCCATTAGAAAAAAGATCAACCTAGAATTGGAAATAGAGTAATATTGCTACCTCAATTTGAAACTTAATGGAGAGCTTACACATTGAACTAATCCAACAAGCTTATATATATATATATATATATCCTCTCTTTATATACAAACTTCTATAAATATAATCTTCTCTATATATAGATTAATATAAGAGGAAGATAAATAATGCAACCCAACTAATGACATAGAAAAATAACTCAAGGAAGAGAAAGAATATGAAAATGAAAAGCAATAGATATATCAAACTTTATTCACATTATGGCTTTCCTCATAACTTGCCCATTACTTAGGCTACAACATAGGCTTATTTTTATACTGAAAAAAAAAGGCTAAAATAAGCTTGAAACTGATCCAAATAAATCCCTACAATCCCTCTAACTTCCTATTTTCTAGTTAAAACAAATTGATTTGGAGGATTGTGAGGAGATCACAAACTCATTATTTTATCTAGAAATATCTAGAACAAATTTAAATATTAATAATAAGCTAAATAAATAATGCACCTGCATCAGACTCACAAGGAACAAAAGACTTGTTTATGGGCTTTCGTCCATGAGGTTATCAATACTTGTACCATGTTTGGATAGTTCTAAAGCTTGTGGCAGCTTCAAGTGGGCATCCCTTCCATTTGACTAAGTACTAAAAATATTCCTTGCCCCTGGTTTTCTTGAACACTTTCTTATTCAAAATTGCCTTGGGTTGCTTTGATGTTTCTTTGGGTAATTGCTGCTCCCATTCAATGATCTGCTCTTCACTTTTTTCAGTACTTTAATTGTTGGTTCTTCACCTTTAAAAGGGTATAAATCTACAACATTAAAGATAGGAGAGATTTCAATGCCTGTTGGAAGTTCTATTTCATATGCATTGCTAGAAAACCTCCTTAGAATCCTACAAGGACCAATTTTTTTAGCCTTTAACTTACTATACTCACCCTTTGGAAATCATTCTTTTCTGAGATGAGCTAAAACAAGATCACCAACATTTAAATTGACTTGTTTCCTCTTCTGATCAGCTCTTATTTTGTACTTGATGGTGCTCTCTTCAAGTTTCTTTTTCACGTGTTCATGCAAATCTTGCATTGCACTTGCAAAGTCTTCACCGTCAAGACTTCTTGTTTCCATTTTACCCAAATTTCTTAGCTCATATACTACTCTAGGATGCATGCCATACATAATTTGAAAATGACTCATACCTGTGCTTCTGTTAGATGATTCATTGTATGCAAATTCTACTTGTGCAAGTACTAAGTCCCATTGTTTGGGATGCATACTGACCAAACTTCTCAAGATGTTTCCAAGGCTTCTATTGACTACTTCTGTTTGACCATCAGTTTGAAGATGGTAAGATGAGCTGAAACTTAAATTAATGCCCAACTTCTTCCACAAGGTCCTCCAAAAGTTTCCTGCAAATTTAGTGTCTCGTTCAGAGACAATGCTCCTAGGAAGTCCATGTAGTCTAACTATCTCTTTGAAGAACAAATTGGAATTATTAGTAGCATTACTTGTTTTTGTTCATTGAATAAAATGAGCCATCTTGGAAAACCTGTCAACTACCACAAAAATTGAATCATGCCCCTTTTGAGTTCTTGGTAGACCAAGTACAAAGTCCATACTTATTGAATCCCATGGCCTGGTTGGAATTGGTAATGGATGATACAAACCTACATTTTGGCTACTTCCTTTGGCATGTTGACACACTTTACACCTTTCTACAAACTTGTTAACATCATTACTCATACCTAGTTAGTAATAGTGTGAACTCAATTGAGCTAGTGTCTTGTTTTGTCCAAAATGCCCTGCTAAGATACCACTGTGTTTCTCCTTCAATAGGTTCTCTCTCATGAAACCTCTTGGAATGCAAAGTTGGCTACCCTTGAATAGTAGACCCTCATGCAACATGTACTCCATCCAAGGACTTCTATACCTACTAAGAGAATTTAAACACACTTCATATGCCTCTTTGAAGTCCCCATCTTCCTTGTATATCTCCTTTAGGTAATCAAATCCCAATATGCTCACTTGAGATTCATGTATGATCAAACTCCTTCTACTCAAAGCATCTGCAACTTTGTTGATTTGGCCACTCTTGTGTTTAATGACAAAAGTAAAACCTTATAAAAATTCAACCCATTTGACATGTCTTTGGCTTAACTTATGTTGACTACTAATAAACTACAAAGCATGATTATTGGTGAACAAAATAAACTCATTAGGCATGAGATAATGCCTCCATTTCTTCAAAGCCTATACAATGGCATAGAACTCCTGATCATATGCTGAATATCTCTTCTTTGCATCATTAAGCTTTTTGCTAAAGTAAGAAATAGGCTTTTCATCTTGACTTAGGATAGCACCTATAGTGGTCCCACTGCCATCACATTCATCTTGAAAAAGATTAGTAAAATTAGGTAGGGACAAGATAGTTTCTTATATAATTTTCTTCTTAAGAATCTTAAAATTTTTATCAACAGCTTCAGTCCAATGAAATGTCCTTTATCTCCCTTAATTGTATCCACTATTGGAACACAAATCCCACTAAAATTCTTTATGAATTTCCTATATAAACTAGCCAAACCATGAAAGATTCTTACCTCGAAGATACTCTTAGGAGTAGGTCACTATAATGTCCCCTACCTAGTTTGCCCTAAAATTTACTTGTGAATCAGTGTTAGGGTTTCTTCTCTTCAAGTATTTCTTATGGGGTAGCCTTGGATTGAATGAATCATGTGTTCTCTTGAATTAGTACATACAGCATCATGTATATTCAAGACCATATAGCTACATGTTAGTTTAATATCTAGTATTCATTAGTCCAACACAATCATACTTGCACTTTGAAACACATAGATAAAAGAAAAAGAACATTCATCATGCCAGGGGAGGTAAATGCATAAGCCCTTAGTAGCCTAAGGCCTACCATAGTCCTGTTGCCCAATCCCTTGACTCAGGCCTATGGGGCTAATCCTTTTGCCCAATCCCTTGTCTCGGGCCTATAGGGGCATGGTACAATGTGGGACCCCCATCCCTCCATGATCCAATCCCTTGACTAAGGCCTAAGGGGCATAACACCCAATCCTGGTCTCGGGCCTATGGGGATGGAACCTAGATGGGGTTTATAGGTAATCTACTAAGGTCTATGTATTCCCTCTCCTGGTTGGATTCATACAATGCAATACATGCAATCTCATACAATTTAGAACAGATAACAATTTGCATTCATTATTTGATGAAATCATACAAATATTTACAACATGGTGTATTCCAAAGAATAGGGAGAAAATCATTAGAAGTTGCTATGCAGTCATTATGAACACTGTCCAACATATGTAGAGAAACAGATAATCTAATATATAAATATATCATGATCAATATAAGTAGAGTCTAATCACGATCTGCGGAAAGAAATATTTAATGATCCATAGAGATTTAATCAACATTCCATCAGTCCCATTAAAGCATTATTAACCTAGACAATTCCATAAGTCTATGAGGTGTAGTGTTATTGCCAAAAGACGTTGCTTCTATTATCTTTATTTTCTAACTAGTCTGCCAGTGCCTTAGACTAGGTGGTATTCCTTCCATGCGAACTTCTCATAACAATATATGCTTATATGTATATATAAAAGAATGAATCATCTATTATTGCAGAGGGTGACATGGACTGAGGAATGTTAGATATTAAACTAAGTAAGTTTTCTTACCTGCTGCGGATCCTTTTTGACTTCTTTCTCTCGTATTTATATTTGTGCTTTCCATCTGTTTAGTGTTCTTTGTATTTCTATGCATCTTAAACAAGGTGTCTCTCTTCTTTTAGTGGACGTGACCTCTGCCATGTTATTCACCGTTTTATTATTCTTTTAAAACATTGTTAGCATAATTAACACAAGGTGCGTGAGAATAGTTCGTAGTATTTTTTATATATAAAAGAGCAAAGATAGTGTCAAATTTTAGGGTTATGACAGTCCTCCCCCCTCAAATTGCTTGCCCTCAAGCAACTTGAGGTTAGGGTGTTTGAAGATCTCTTCACCCTCCCAAGTAGCATCTTCCTCAGGTAGATTCTTCCATTTAATTAGGAACTCTAGAATAGTTTTATTCCTTATCCTTTTCTCTCTCATATTGAGGATTGCTTCAGGCTTGAGGATCAACCTTCCTTCATCATCCATTGGAGGTAATTCTGCATACAAGGCTACTTGTTGGCCTAATACTTTCTTTAATCTAGATACATGGAAGACATTGTGGATGCGGCTACCCTTGGGCAATTCTAACTCATAGGCTACTTGTCCAATTCTTTGTGTAACCTTGTAGGGTCCGTAGAATCGGGGTCTTAACTTCTCTGTTCCATTAGACTTAAGGGATGATTGCTTATAAGGTTGTAGCTAGAGGAAGACTAGATCTTCTACTTCAAAAGTCCTTTCAACCCATTTTTTATCTACATACAACTTTTGTTGATTCTGGGCTTGGTGTAGATTATCTTTCAAGGAATTCAGGATGTCCATCCTCTCTTGTACGAAATCTTTAGCTCAGGGCACTTGGCTTTCTTGGGTGACCAAACTCCCAAAAGTAGTGGGTTCATACCCATACAATGCTTTGAAAGGACTCATTTGGATGGATATGTGGTGAGTTGTATTATAACAGTATTCCCCCAAATGCAACCATTTGATCCATGCACTTTTTTGTCCCGTAACATAATTCTGTAAGTAGCTTTCTATCCATTTATTGACAATTTTTGTTTGACCATCTGTCTAAGGGTGGTAACTAGTACTAGGTGTAAGAGTAGTCCCTGATAATTGGAAGAGTTCCTGCTAGAATTGGCTTATGAACCGACTATCACGATCACTGACAATATTTCTTGGGAGACCATGAAGCTTAAAAATCTCTTTGAAGAATACTTCTACTATTTGGGGTGCTCTATATTCTGTGGGTATGGCAAAGAAGTGAGCATATTTGGTGAGCCTATCAACCACCACATATATGCAATTTTTTCCCTAAATCTTTGGAAACCCGTTAATAAAGTCCATTGAGATACTTTCCCATTTTTTATCAGGGATGGGTAAGGGTTGTAAGAGTCCGACTGGATGGTTTTGTTTAGTTTTATTCAGTTGGCATGCCATGCACTCCTGTACATATTTTAGCACATCCTTCTTGAGCCCTTTCCATGAGTATTTTTCCCTTACTTGTTTATATGTTTTGTAGTACCCTTGGTGCCCTGCTAGTGGGTTATCATGATATTCTTTAAGGACATTTCCTTTCACTTTGGATTTAGGTACTAGAAAGATTCTACCTTTATATAAGATGAGTTCCTCTAACACCTTGTATTCCTCATTGGGGAGATGGCCTTCCAAAATTTCATTGGCTTGGGGATCTTTTGTATTTTCTAAAATTATATCATATTTCCATGCTGCAGATACACTGGTTATGCTTTTCAGGCAAGGTTGTCTTGAGAGGGCATCTGCTACCACATTGTTGGTTCCCTTCACATACTCTATGTCAAAGTCATAGGCTTGTATCCGGCTCACCCATTTTTGTTGGCGATCGTTCAAGTCCTTTTGATGCATGAATTATCTTAAGCTATTATGATCAATTTTTACATGGAACTTTGTGCAGACCAAGTATTGGCAAAATTTTGCCAAGGCATGCATTATAGCTAGCATTTCTTTATCATAGATAGGGTAGTGTTTTTCTGTTTGGGTAAGTTTCTGGCTTTCAAAGGCTATGGGATGTTTCTTTTGCATTAAAACTGCGCCAGTCCCTTCCCCAGATGCATCACATTGTAATTCAAAGGGTAAGGTGAAGTCGGGGATGGCTAATACTGGGCATGAATTCATGGCTTCCTTTAGTTTTTCGAAGGCTGTTGGGCCATTTCATCCCATACAAAGGCCCCCTTCTTGGTGAGATCTATGAGTGGGGCAGCAATCTTTGAAAACCCCTTCACAAAGCACCTGTAATAACTGCACAATCCCACAAAGCCTCTCAGGTGTGTAAGAGTTTTGGGTTTGGGCCAATTCTTGATGGCTGCTATTTTTTCTTCATCCACACTCACACCTTGGGTGTTGATTTTATGGCCCAAGTAAAGTATCTCCTCCATGCCAAATTCACATTTTGTTGCTTTAGCCTATAAGGATTCTTGCTCTAAAATCTTGAGGGTCTCGTCAATATGCTAGAGGTGCTCTTTCCATGTTTTACTGTATATAAGAATGTCATCAAAGAAAGTTAGGAGGAAATTCCTAAGTTGCTTGCGAAAAGTATGGTTCATGCATGATTGAAAGGTGGTAGGGGCATTGG
This sequence comes from Cunninghamia lanceolata, assembly GCA_027924645.1. Lineage (NCBI taxonomy): Eukaryota > Viridiplantae > Streptophyta > Pinopsida > Cupressales > Cupressaceae > Cunninghamia > Cunninghamia lanceolata. Next base: position 10,020,317 of record BSBN01000388.1, on the reverse strand, counting down.
TGAGTCCAAAAGGCATGACTAAGAATTCAAAATGCCCATAATGGCATCGAAAAGCTGTTTTAGGTACATCTTCCTCCCTCATTCTTATTTGGTGATATCCTGATCGGAGGTCAATCTTGGAAAAGAACCTTTCCCCATGGAGTTCATCAATGAGTTCATCGATTCGAGGGATGGGGTAGCAGTTCTTGATAGTTTTTTTATTTAAAGCTCTATAATCTATACACATTCTGAAAGTGACGTCTTTCTTCTTGACAAGAACTACGGATGATGCAAATGGACTAAAGCTAGGTTGAATATGCCCCATCTCAATAAGTTCTTTAATGGTTTTTTCTATCTCCTCTTTGTATTTATGGGGGTGACGGTATGGAGTGGTTATGACTGGTTTTGCTCCTTCTTCCAATTCTATGGTGTGCTCAAATCCTCTCTTAGGAGGTAACCCTGGTGGGATTTCTTCAAATACTTTCCTATATTTTTTTGTGATGGGTTGGATGTCTATGTGGATGGCCCTTTCTTGCGAGGTGCTTTTGTCAAGTATCATACACTGGGCAGCCCATTCTCCTTGTCCTCATTTAAAAATCCTCTCCATCCTTTTACATGAGATCACTTTTGGACCCCCATTGGGTAAACCTTTTAAAGTGACTTCCTATCCCTCATGTTGAAAGTGGATGGTTTGGTTAGGGAGATCAAACATAAAGCAGCCTAAGGAGTAGATCCAAGGGGTTCCCAAGATGATGTCAGCATCTAAAGGGACCACATGAAATTCTTCTATGATACGGTGGTCTCCTAGGAAGATCTCTAATTGGGGTACTATTGTTGTACATTGTACCCTAGCTCCTATGGTAGTTACAGCCTCAAAACCCTCAAATTTCATAGTCTTTAGTTTCTTTGCGTGACTATTCTTTGGTCGATGAAATTATGTGATGCCCCACTATCTACGAGGGTGATGACTTTATGTCCTTTGAGTGTGCTCTTAATGCGGAATGGGTTATGTTTAGAGGCTTGGGAGATGGTGGCTAACATTGCTGGGCTTCCTTCTTCAACTCTGACCCTCTTGTTGGGGTATTCATCATTGAGATATACTTCAAGTTGGTTTGCTTTGCCACTACACCGGTGGCCTTGTTTCCATGGTTGTTGGCATTTAAAACATAATCCATTCCTTTTCAACTCTTCCATATTTGTACACCAGTGATTTTGTTCCCTTTTTCTCTTGCACCATTGGCAAGTTCTAGTTACTTCTTCCCTTCTATCCCTTTCTTCTCTTCGAGGAGGTTTAGAGGATGAGAACTTCTTGGGTTGGTCTCTTGACCAACTATCTTCATATTTCATTGCTTTTTGAATGGCTTCATCTAGGCGGGTAGGTTCTAGTGCACTTACCATGCTTTTGACCAATCCTCTTAGGCCCTCTATGAATAAATATGTGAGTCTTTCTTGGGAAATTTGTGGGACCATGAATGCTAACTTTTGAAATTTAGTGGCATAATCTTCTACAGTGCTTTGTTGCCTTAATTGTGTCAATTCCCTAAAGTACCATTCCAGATGCCTTTGATCAAATCTCTTTATCAATCTTTGGGTAAAGTCATCATAGGTGGTGACTTGCTGATGGTCTTGGTTGATAAGGCCGTGATGCCACCAATCATGGGCCATTCCCGTTAGGTGTAAAACAGCGAACTTGATGGCTTTTGCTTTGGTTGTTGGGCTTAAGGATAGATAAGTATCTAGTTTTTGAACCCATGATCGGGCCGTGGTCTTGCTTTCACCATCAAAGTTAGGGAAAGTTATTTTACTTACCTTGTTCTCAAGTTCTCTATCCATTGAGTCCCTTCCCTCTCTTCTAGGTATGGCTCTCTGTTTGGCCTCACAATAGTCTTTGAAAGGCATGAGTTCCCTCAATTCTGGTTCTAGCTATCTCATCAACATCCGCTATAGGAGGCCTAGTATTATTGCTTTCTTTATTTGGCAAGAATTTTGGTCGGGTGGGTCTCGAGCTTGTCTCTTGAAAGGGTGTAGGATGGTTGTTCTTAGAGTGGTTAGAGGTGTCTTCTTTGGTGTTGGTGTTGTTTAGGTTTTGGAGGGCTTGAAGTAAAGCTTGGTTAGTTTTTTCATTTTGTTCCAATAAGGCTTGGGTTTTTTTATCGCTATTCTCCATGAAGGTCATAAGTTCATCTCTTAATGGGTTATCCATGAGGTTGTTTCCTTGGGTGTTAGTCCTAGAGCTTCTTCGGTGGTAGGTTTGCATTATTTCCCATGGGATGGCAGGAAAGAGGCTCTGATACCACTGTAATGTCCCCTACCTGGTTTTCCCTAAAATTTACTTGTGAATCAGTGTTAGGGTTTCTTCTCTTCAAGTATTTCTTACGGGGTAGCCTTGGATTGAATGAATCATGTGTTCTCTTGAATTAATACCTATAGCATCATGTATATTCAAGACCATATAGCTACATGTTAGTTTAATATCTAGTATTCATTAGTCCAACACAATCCTACTTGCACTTTGAAACACATAGATAAAAGAAAAAGAACATTCATCATGCTAGGGGAGGTAAATGCATAAGCCCTTAGTAGCCTAAGGCCTACCACAGTCCTGTTGCCCAATCCCTTGACTCGGGCCTATGGGGCTAATCCTTTTGCCCAATCCCTCGTCTTAGGCCTACAGGGGCATGGTACAATGTGGGACCCCCATCCCTCCATGATCCAATCCCTTAACTCAGGCCTAAGGGGCATAATACCCAATCCTAGTCTCAGGCCTATGGGGACGGAACCTAGATGGGGTTTATAGGCAATCTACTAAGGTCTATGTATTCCCTCTCCTGGTTGGATTCATACAATGCAATACATGCAATCTCATACAATTCAGAACAGATAATAATTTGCATTCATTATTTGATGAAATCATACAAATATTTACAACATGGTGTATTCCAAAGAATAGGGAGAAAATCATTAGAAGTTGCTACGTAGTCATTATGAACACTGTCCAACATACGCAGAGAAATAGATAATCTAATATATAAATATATCATGATCAATATAAGTAGAGTCTAATCACGATCTGCAGAAAGAAATATGTAATGATCCACAGAGATTTAATCAACATTCCATCAGTCCCATTAAAGCATTATTAACCCAGACAATTCCATAAGTCTATGAGGTGTAGTGTTATTGCCAAAAGACGTTGCCTCTATTATCTTTATTTTCTAACTAGTCTGCCAGTGCCTTAGACTGGGTGATATTCCTTCCATGCGAACTTCTCATAACAATATATGCTTATATGTATATATAAAAGAATGAATCATCTATTATTGCAGAGGGTGACATGGACTGAGGAATGTTAGATATTAAACTAAGTAAGTTTTCTTACCTGTTGCAGATCCTTCTTGATTGCTTTCTCTCATCTTTATTTTTGTGCTTTCCATCTGTTTAGTGTTCTTCATATTTCTATGCATCTTAAACAAGGTGTCTCTCTTCTTTTAGTGGACGTGACCTCTACTATGTTATTCACCGTTTTATTATTCTTTTAAAACATTGTTAGCATAATTAACACAAGGTGTGTGACAATAGTTTGTAGTATTTTTTATATATAAAAGAGCAAATATAGTGTCAAATTTTAGGGTTATGACAGTCACTCAATTATTGCTTTTATCTCCTCCTTGTCCATCTTCAATCCCTTTTGTGAGATCACAAATCCAAAGTAAACCAATTCTGTCTTCAAGAAAGTACACTTCTTGAGATTGATTAGTAGCTTCTCTTCATGTAGCTTGTCTAGTACTAGTCTTAAATGCTTAAGATGTTCTTCCTTTGACTATACACCAGGATGTCATCCAAATATACTATGACAAACTTACTTGTGAAATCTTTGAGCACCTCATTCATAAGCCTCATGAAAGTACTTGGAGCATTAGTTAAACCAAATGGCACAACCAACCATTCATAGAGTCCATTGTTTGTTTTAAAGGTTGTTTTCCATTCATCACCTTCTCTAATCCTAATCTGGTGATAGCCACTTTTTAGGTCTATTTTAGAAAAATATTTAGCTCCACTTAAATAATCCAACAAATCATCAATCCTTGGCAAAGGAAACCAATACCTGATGCTAATTTTGTTGATTGCTCTAGAATTTGTGCACATCCTCCATCTTCCATCTTTCTTAGGACTCAAAACTCTTGGAACAACACAAGGGATTAAACTTTCCCTTATCAGCCCTTTCTCCAACAATTCTTTTACCTGCTTTTTGATTTCCTCATTCTCCTTTGGAGTCATCCTATAAGTAGCCTTGTTTGGAAGATTTTCTCCTAGAATCAAGTCTATGTGATGGCTGATACTTCTCAATGGAGGTAAAGCATTAGGTAGATCATCTACTACTCTGTCTACGTATTCTTTCAACATGTCTTGATTTCTTCAGGTAAATCAATCAATTTCATACTAGTGACTACACCTTTGGGCTTTCCTACCAAAGCAAAATTTACCTCTTCCTTATTCATTTGGTGTAAAAATTCCTTACAACTCATCAGCATCACTCTTGAACTTGGTACAACAATAGCTTGTTCTTCCTTCAGGGGTGTAAGAATATTCTTCTTTCCATCTTTCTCAAAAGTGTAAGTATTGTGTCGCCCATCATGCATAGCCTTTCTGTCATACTTCCATGGTCTTCCAAGTAGAATGTGGCAAACGTCCATTAGCATAACATCACACACTATTCGATCTTTGTAAGTTCCTATTTGGAAATCCACCTTAAATTGTTCATTAATCAAGAGTTGATGCCCCTTTTGCAAATATGATACTTTATAAGGAATAGGATGCATTAATTTTTTCAAGCCTAGTTTCTCCACCATCTCTATTGAAACAAGATTGTCTATGCTCCAACTATCTATGATGACTTCACAGCATTTTCCTCAACTCTTGCATGTTGTTTTGAACAAATTCTTCCTCTGAGGTAGTTCCATCATCTCCTTTTCGGGTTTAAGTAACACCCTCTTCATCAAGAGTGATTAACTAACTTTAGGTGAAACTTTATAAGTGACAGGTTACCACTACCTCTTGAATAAGACCTTCTTCCCCTGAAAGAATCATTACCTCGAGAAGATTGTTCCTGGTGATGTGAACTACTGGCTTCTTCCTTCTGAGCTTACCATTGCCCTCTACCACCTGGTGATCCCTTCTTCTAAAACTTTGACTTTTCCCTCTTGAGCTCTGTGTTTGCTTCCTAGATAGTTTCTCCTCTGCTTTGAAATCATACTGGTATGCTTCCTCCACTATTCTTAGACACCAAAGGTTAATTTCGTCTTGAATATTATATCTCAATCCATTGAGATATTGAGCCACCTTTTCAGTATCATCTTCAATATAACCAGCTCCAATGGTCAACCTATAAAATTCTTCAATATAATCCTTAACTGACATTTCTTTTTGCTTAATACTTTGCAATTTCTTCGAAAGATTAAGCTGGTAATCTTTAGGCAAGAACTTACCTTTTAGCTTTGCCACCATCCTATCCCAGCTATTGATCTTGAACTTACCTTTCTGTCTCCTTTCATCTTGTACTCCATCCCACAGAGGGATGCATGACCCTTCAATCGGTTTACAGCAAATTTCACTCTTTTGTCATCAGCAACATTTTGATACTCAAAATATTTTTCCATTGCAATGATTCAGTCGATCAGTTTCTCAGCATCTAGGCTACCTTCATACATAGGCACTTGCAACTTGGGTTTAGAACTTGCTCCCAAAATCGCTTTAACAAGTCTTGTTTCAAATCCTTCTTCTTTAAGTTCTGTTGCTTCTTGTGAGGTTTTCCCTCTCTATCACTGACATCTTCCATGTCAATACCTCCTCTTCGTGCATGTTCCATAGCCTGCAATTGTGCTTGCATGCGTCTCATCTCCTCTAGAATTTTTGCATTTGCAGCTTGTCTTCCTCGACCTCGTCCTCTTCCATTGACTCTGAATGCCATTTCCTGGCAAAGAAAATTTTCTCTCACAGTGAAGGGACTGCTTCGTTTTCAGATACCAATTATGGTATAGGATTGAAAAATAATCTTCTCATACACAAATTTAAATCTTATCTAAAAACTTTGAATGTTGAGATGGACTCAAACACTAATGCATTTACAATTTGTAATACCAACTCTCTTGTTCGACTCCACTTTCGGCAGCTTCTTTATCTTTGCAGTGACATTAGTGATCTTGAATGGGTGATTTCCTTCTTCCATGTGGCTTCACATACTATTTCACCTCTTGACAGCGATTTTTGTCTGTCAACTCCTTTCGCAAACCTGTAATTTAATTTTCACACAGAATTTTTTCTTCTATAATTTCCAGCAAAAATAACCGTCCTGCTCTGATATTTTGACATAGTAAACAGCCAACTGCAATACCAATCAGAAATTATTCCCACACAAAAATAAAAATTTATTCTATTCATTTTTCCATTGAGCTTGATTCTTCAATTCTAACTTCCTGCCCCGTGGATGAGTCATTGAGAGTCCTTCAATTCTGATTTCATAGATGCAAGAAAATCATTCATGGCGGCCTGCAATAGATAAAAGATTTACAAAATTGAACAGAGAAAACTCATGGAGATTTGTGCTTTCTCGACTGAGAAGACAAAACTGCCCATAAATCGGGCCTTCTAAAGAAGCTCCAAACTGCCCATGGTCACGGCTACAAATCCCACAGATTGAAATCCCAAATCGAACTGTTGAAAGAACCTCCATACAACGACTAAAGAGCCCCAATTAAATGGGCTACCTGTGTTGGGTGGTGAAGCCCAACCGTTACATTACTCTGCCACCATTCCATTTTTATGATTCCTTTACTATTCTAGGCTGGGCGTTGGCTGAGTGGTGCAAGAATAATAATAAACTGTTGAAGGTGTATAAAAATATGGTGCTGTGTATTGTAATATATGAGAGAAATACTGAATAAGATATTCCATGCTTGAGAGTGGATGTAGGCAATTGCCGAACCACTGTAAAATGATGTCTCTTATTTTGTTCTTTATTTTTGTGTTTTTATTCTGTTTCTTTGCTCGTTTTATAATCAATAATTGGTATCAGAGCCTAGTGGAGAAACCTGGTGGAGAAACATGGTGAAGAAGTTTGAGGCATGGAAGAATTTTTTAGAGCTATGGATGAAGCAAATATGGAAGAGAGTCCCAACTAGGATGATTGGGTTCAAGCTCTCATGTCTTGGTCATGTGGCTCTCAACAGAGTCATGATGAAGTGAGAGCTATTCATCAGATGTTTTTGGATGAACTAAATGATGAAGCTGATTCTATTATTGAGGAGTTTCTTGGCATGATGGAATCTGATAGTATCATGGAACAGATGCAAGAAATAAAAAATGGTGTGGCTGCTCTGAAAAAGGTTAGATTTGATGATACTCCTATCTATTTGGATGCTACAGATGTCGTGGAGAATGACAGGCCCATTGATGGTGAGCTTGTGGCACCAAAAAGAGATGTTGTTGGGGAACCAAAAACAGACGACGGTCCAATAGAGGAGGAGGCCGCTGCTTAGACATTGAACACATAAGAAGAGGCCGCTGCTTAGACATTGAACACATAAGAAGACAATGTTGCCGCAGCTAAGGATGATCACGCTGTGGCACCAAAGAGAGTAGATGATGGCACAGATGAAGCCCAAGTGGATGATTCTTCGGAGCAAGGTTCCAGCGATTCATGGGTCGGTCATTCCGATGTCTCTGACTCAAAATGCCCCACTTCCATTAGGGTTTTTGACGGTCCTGTTAGAGTTTGCCCTGCAAATGAGGGTTTTGTGGGCATGAAAGATAATTTGATTAAGCTGGATGCTGACAACTGGGAGTTTGTGGCCAGTTTTAACACGCTCGCGGCAATTACGAGAGTGAAGGCTGAAATGGTCGGTGTCTCCGAAGGGAATCTGAAGGGAGTTCTTTCAAGCACGGACATGGCGTCGTTGCAATTCAAGGCTAATTCCCCACCAAAAGTAGTGGCCATGGTAAAAACAATGCTAAGATTCATTCACTTCTATTTGGCAACATGCTATCAGAAAGGAGAATGGATGCCGATTTTTTGGTGGACGAGAAAGCATAGGAATTGCCGCGGCTACATTTAGAGGACAACCCAGATTTGTCCACAGCATTTAAGCAGCTGAATAAGACAGAAGGAAATGCCACATCAATGAGCATTAATCTGGATGGTAATAGTGATACTAATGGCAATGGTTACTTTGGTGGAGGTCATGATGGTGGGGCTTTCTACCAAAGTGGAGAGGAAGGATTTGCTTGCCAAGAGGATGGAGAATTTGAAGATGTATGCCACATCAATGAGCATTAATCTGGATGGTAATAGTGATACTAATGGCAATGGTTACTTTGGTGGAGGTCGTGATGGTGGGGCTTTCTACCAAAGTAGACAGGAAGGATTTGCTTGCCAAGAGGATGGAGAATTTGAAGATGTTTTTGACTCTGATTTGATTTGGAGAAAACTCATTCGGAGTGTGCTGGAACAGAGTCTGGTAAAATTAAAATCTTCTCAAGGTCTGGTTGTGACCTAAGATTCAAAATGGAAGTGTAAGGAATGTCGCGGTGCATGGCTGTACTGGTTGGCCTTCAGGGGGCGATTGTTGGGTGGTGAAGCCCAACCATTACATTACTCTGCCACCGTTCCATTTTTATGATTCCTTTACTATTCTAGGCTGGGCGTTGGCTGAGTGGTGCAAGAATAATAATAAATTGCTGAAGGTGTATAAAAATATGGTACTGTGTATTGTAATATATGAGAGAAATACTGAATAAGATATTCCCTGCTTGAGAGTGGATGTAGGCAATTGCCGAACCACTGTAAAATCGTGTCTCTTATTTTGTTCTTTATTTTTGTGTTCTTATTCTGTTTCTTTACTCGTTTTATAATCAACAGCCTGATCTTAGGGCAGCGACAAATCACAGCCTTGATTGTGTGCGATGGGGAGAGCCTGACAAGGCCACGCTAGCTGCATTTGATGGATTGAAGACGGATTTTGCACGGGAACTCTCCTTGCAGCCATTTTATCTCCGTGCAGATATTATCTCCTTGCAGCGATTTAACTCCTTGCAGCGATTTTATCTCCGTGCAGATATTATCTCCTTGCAGCGATTTAATCTCCAACAAACAACGACCTCTGCATGAAACTAGCAATGTCTTCCTTTCTAAGCGGCTTTCTCCCTCATATATGCTTTCAATTTGTCAAACTACAACTTAATAAAATCTCAGTGTGCAATATTGGCGGCTTCTCTTCAACGACAATCTCTATCAGCATGCATTAAATTCCACCGCATCACTCCTCAGTCTGGGACGGTTGCAATGATTATGACAGCTTCAGCAGCAAAATACGATTTAATCTCCAACAAACAACGACCTCTGCATGAAACTAGCAATGTCTTCCTTTCTAAGCGGCTTTCTCCCTCATATATGCTTTCAATTTGTCAAACTACAACTTAATAAAATCTCAGTCTGCAATATTGGCGGCTTCTCTTCAAACGACAATCTCTATCAGCATGCATTAAATTCCACCGCATCACTCCTCAGTCTGGGACGGTTGCAATGATTATGACAGCTTCAGCAGCAAAATACGATTTAATCTCCAACAAACAACGACCTCTGCATGAAACTAGCAATGTCTTCCTTTCTAAGCGGCTTTCTCCCTCATATATGCTTTCAATTTGTCAAACTACAACTTAATAAAATCTCAGTCTGCAATATTGGCGGCTTCTCTTCAAACGACAATCTCTATCAGCTGCATTAAATTCCACCGCATCACTCCTCAGTCTGGGACGGTTGCAATGATTATGACAGCTTCAGCAGCAAAATACGATAATATAGTTCAGCAAAGGGCTCGATTAGATCTCCAATTCAGGCTCTGATACCAACTAATGCAACCCTTCTAATGACATAAAAAAATAACTCGCCGGAAGAGCAAGAATATGAAAATGACAAGCAACAGATATATCAAACTTTATTCACATTATGGCTTTCCTCATAACTTGCCCGTTACTTGGGCTACAACATAGGCTTATTTTTATACTGAAAAATAGGCTAAACTAAGCTTGAAACTGATCCGAATAAATCCCTACAATCCCTCTAACTTCCTATCTTCTAGTTAATACAAATTGATTCGGAGGATTATGAGGAGCTCACAACCTCACATTATTTTATCTATTTATTTAGAAATATCTATTAAATAAATAATGGGCCTACATTAATAAATTATATAAAATAAATGTGAATGAGATTAAGGAATGCTTCTATATTGATAGATGGGATGTGTATTTATAAAGATTTTTAAATACATATATTTAGAGATCTTTCTCTATCTTTCTAAAGGCATCTATTTTGTGTGGCTATTCAATTTATATATGACAAATTGATTAAAAATAGGCACCTAGAAAAGGATAATAGGTATGCTAGTATTTACTACACTTTCCAAAGTAAAAACATAGAAATAATGAATGGTGGATTTTTAATAAATAAATTGTTCAAAGGAAAAATGAAGTAAACAATGTGATAAAAATAAAATACCTTTCCAAAGTAAAAATATAGAAATAATGAATGGTATATTTTTAATAGATAAATTGTTCAAAGAAAAATAAGGTAAGCAATGCGATAAAAATTAAATACTTCTTAGTTAAAAAATAAAAATTATGTTTCCATGCCATTCATGGTGCAGTGTATTTTGACATTGTAGTAGTTATTTTTCACATTTACCGTAAATTAAAATAAAGACAACTTCAATTGGTTTAATTTTTATTGTAACTTAAATTACAATATATGATTTCTAAAATATTCAAACAATATTGTGTGAAGCTCAGCTTATTCAATCATCCTTCACATATCCCCCACATTGTCATCTAACTTTCTCATCTATTTCTACACGTATTCCCACAATTTTCTTAATTTATTATTCCATGATTTCCTTATCTTAAGGTGAAAGATCAATCCCAATGCAACCACATGCGTCCAATTAATTATTAATCTTCGCCACCTACATTTAATAGTTTCCTTGTTATCAAACCTATTTAAACCCAACCATTAAAGTCGAAACTCAACGATCGATTCACCTATCTGTAAACAATGGCGATGAATAAGCAAGCTTTACTTTTTTCTCTGTGGTTTTTCGTTTATTTTTTTCTCCAATCTCCCACCTGCGAATGCAGTTCTACAGAAGAAAAATTCTACATAGTTGGAGTGGATACATTTCTTATTCAAGAGGGAAGCGATTATAATGCCTCGAGTAGGAGCCTAAGCGAGGTAGTGGCATTCCAAGAGCAAGGAAGAGGCGGCGCAGATCTGCTCGTTACTCATCTCAATGTATCCTCCAGTTCAAGTTGGAGGGATATGTTGATGAAAGGGCTGGAAAGGGATAAGTATCTCGTCAATCGCATGCTTTTCCGTGTTCCTAAATCTAACAATGCCACATCCTCTCCTTTAGGGACAACTGCCTTAAGCGTTCCCGTTACATCAGGGAAGGAAATGGAAGGGCCAGAATATACTGTAGCAGTTGCGATTGGTACACCAGCTCGGCAACAACTAATGGGCATCGATACCCTTAACTCCCTCTCATGGATTCAATGCAACCCCTGCAAGGGTTGTAGTTCTAAAGTGAAACTCCCTATGTATGACCCCAGGCAATCCTCCTCGTATAGGTCAGTGGCTTGTAAGTTATCAAAATGTCCACCTCTGGGATCAGATCCCAAGGACTTTGAGGCAAAGTGTGACAAGTGGGGTATCTGCACTTACAAGGACATTTCTGCTTTCGCCCAAGGATCCGAGGGAGATTATATCACAGAGACGCTGCAGGTGGGTTCCAATACATTCAAGGAAATATATATGGGATGCGCTTATGGCTTCAGCCCACCCAGGGAGGATGGAACTTCCGGGCGTTTGGGATTAGGCAGGGATCCCCTTTCCCTAGTTTCCCAGAAGTTGGGTGGACAGTTCTCTTACTGTCTTCCCAATTACCTGTCTGTGCGCGCAACAGGCTCTCTTAGGTTAGGGACGGGCTCCATTCCCTCCTCTGTGAAAGCCTTCACCCCTATGCAAAAAGAGCCCCAATTTTCTTCGAGTGCATACCTCTTGGGACTGGAAGGTATCAGCGTGGGAGGCGAACGCTTAGGTGTGAACATGCAGGTTCCTGGTGCTCTACCACCAATCACATACATTCACACTGCAGTAATGGTAACCCAACTAGTGAATCCTGTCTACAATGCCCTTAGAGCTTCCTTTGAGCAAAAGATGAAGACATACGCGCCAGCTGTTAAGCCTGCCTCGCCATTTGGAGTGTTTCAACCATGCTACGAGTTATCCAGCATAACATCTGTGAAAATTCCCACTGTTACTCTTCATTTCAAAGGCAATACCAACCTCGATATCCCCGCTGTGGGAACTCTTCTTCAAGTTGAAGAGAATCGGGTATGCTTCCCCTTTTTACCCTCTGAAAATGACGCTGTGAACATCATTGGGAATGTCCAGCAACAGGGTATTACAGTGGCTTTCGACAATGTAAACAACAGAGTGGGCTTTGGCCATGGGCCTTGCTGAAAATGTACGGTTGGTATGTAATACTTCCCATGAGCTTGAACAAAATAATAATATAGAATAATGTTTGATTGCCCTTGCTTTACATTTATTACAGTTTATTAATCACTCTATTTAAATTTCATTCATGTTAATGATCAAATAGTCAATAGTAATTTTACAAAGTAATTTTACAAGTTATCTACATTAAAAATGGTAAATATTTGTTCTATGAAATATATGATGTTTAAGAGTAATTATTAATAGTTGAAATATATAATATTTAATAATAGTTATTAGTAGCTGGTAACCATTGCTAATCATTAAGTCTGGAATCAGAAAGTAGTTATAATAATTGTTTTGCTACATAATTTGGAAACACAAAAATACACTTATAAACCAAGACTTGAAATATGCATGAGAGGGAATTCGACCTGAGCATATATCAGAGTAAATAATTGTATAGCAATCATATATTCGGACCAAAATATATAGATTTCCATTGTCAAATACATATTTTAACATTTTGCATAAAAAAAAATCTGCATATGCTAAGAAACATTTAGTAAATACTTTGAAAAAATAAACTGAAGTCAAATTTTAATACAGCAGGAACCTGTATTTCCCAGCTGTAATGATTAAGCTGTGGATTAATTGAACCGTTTAATAAAGGAAATGTTTCAAGCTGCCCACTAAATGCTCGCTGAACATATCTCTAGGATTTTAAATTGTGAGTAAGTGGAAGCTATCTCTAGAATTATATTCTTACCTCTGTCAGTTGATTATATAGAATTTTAAATATTTCTATTAAAAAAGAAGAGCATGCCATAAGTGGGCTGAGTCTTCAGAAAACAAACGGAGACTTGCAAGAGATAAGATTTGTAATGTGTTTCGTTTGATTTAGAAGCTGAGATTGTTGAAGATAGTCGGATTATTATGAGACATCTCAGTTCCAACTTTGACAGTCAAGAAGTCTCGAAAAGATATATCCATTTTGTGGAGGAGTTATCAAGTGATCTGTGGCACCTAGACATGATGAATAATGCTTGATTGCTACGTTTCATTTATTATAGTTTGTTGATCCCTCGTGTCCAAGTAACTTGCCCAGCATTGACCTCTCCTTTGGTTATTTCTAGTCGTGATATTTATTTTGTACAAGGTGTAATAACCGTATTACAATTTATTTTAAAAATATTGATTATAGTTTTATTATTAAATGTATTTTGGTAAATTGTTTATTATATTGAATGCAATTAAAATCACAGAATTATTCAAAATATTCTGATTTTTTTTTTAAATGCTTGTCCACATTAAATTATGGTACTAAACTCTATAATTTAATTAACCTTATCAAATAATTATTTTCAGAATAAATTTATGGTACAAACTTACTCTCTTATAGTAAATAGGGTAAGCTCTGTGTATCAAGACATATCCTTAGACTGAAACTTAGTCATCAGATTTTCGTTCAAAATGGTCTTGCCTAAATGTTACTTTTAAGGAATTAAAGGATCCATACTACATGGACACACATGTCTACAACTTAAAACACCAATATCCCATTAAACTAACATTAGTGAAATTTCTATTCAAACAAATTGATCTAATCACTAAAGACAAATAAGTTATTAATCTAATCTTTATCTTACAAACTTTTGCAACTCAATCATTTAAGTTATCTAATGTTGTGCCATCTACCTTGTGTGTGAAGTTGGAGGCCCATCTACTTAAGCCAACAAATGGTGTCACTCCCAAGGAGAATTCAAGGGATTCAAGATGTTTTGATGACTCTACTAATGGAATGAACCTAGAAATACTTTTCAATCCTTAAATATTAGTTTATGCTTCATGGTTGTCCTCATCACTAAGGTTGCAACATTATTATTTGGATGAAAAGTGCCACCATTATAGTAAGGCATGTTGATGTGTTTTCATGCCATATTCCAAATTGGTGTAGCAAAAGGTTCATGGTCCATAAATCTCTTCTTTCCTTCTTGATGAGACAAAGTTTCTTTTATATAAACAAAAAACATGCTCGCATTAGAGAAAAGTTCAGTCCTATACATGTAAAATTGTAAAACATGAGCTATTAGTATAATGATTATCTTAGGTCTATTTCTTCATGTACATCCTTCTATAAGTCAAGACATAGATGGTATGAAGATTACCACTCTCACTATTATAGTGACATATCCTTTCATTTTTCAAATATTTATGTATTTTCTCCAAGCTCTTCTTAGATCCCCCAAGCATCCATGGAAGAACCTATATACTTTCAAATCCAAATAAAAATGCTTGAGATTTATATAGATCATGGTCCAATACCTAAAAGACCAAGCCTATCATGCCACCTACAAATCCCTACAAAAATTATAAGAATCAATGAAAGAGTTTAATCACTTTAAGAGTCATATACAAATTCTTGACCTTAATCTATCACATTCTAAAACATATCTTGTTGCCAGAGTGTCTTACAATGTTGAACATCCCTATATGCCCCTTGATAGTGAGCAAGAAAACTATATTTTCTTCAATGACTAATAACTTGGATCTCATGCCTAGAGAAGTTTACAACTAGATGCCTAGGGTTTATGGCTAAGAGAATTCAAAAGGGGATGTCGATGTGCATACATTTGTTAATTTTATGGAAGATTTTTTCTTTATGAAAGAAGACCCTAAAATTGACTAACTTTGTATCTAAGAAGCTTAAAATACTAAGCCCTTGGGCCTTTTCTTAAGCCTATGTTATAATTTTATTTTGACTTGTGATAGGTACTCACCTCAGGCTTAAGTTATGACTTAATGTCCTAACTTCATTCATAACTAGCCCATTCAGCCTAGTCACTAGTTCCCCCCTTGTTCATATAAATATTTCTTAAGTTCAAGCACATAATCTTTAGAGGTAGATGGATGGCTATCATAGTATCACAGGCTTTAGATTTGTCAAGATTGCACTACTACAATGACCATTGGTTTTGAGTTGACAAACCCCAGGTCTTGTCTGTTGATTCAACCACTACATGTTTGTCCCCTGTTGGATTGCAATGTGCTATGAAGAGGTACCATGGAATATTCCTTGCGTTGTTGTGATGATATGCCAAATGGAGGGTGGGACCTAGTTTTGTCTTAGAAGATCTCAAGCTAGCACTTAGTGTGTGAGTGTAGAGGTAGTAGTGTGGGTCTACGTCAGGCATGTGTTGCTGCTATAAGATGACATGTGGCAAAATTGTGGCTTTTTGAATAGAAAGGAATTATTTGTTGGCATTTTTTTATTGGTTGATGATCTCTTCAATGATCCCAATGGATTCTTTTTCATTTACCGCCTCTCATCTTGTTCTAATGTGTTTCAAACTAATGGTCCAAGTTCAAATTTTGGTTCGAGCATGTTGGCATGAACATCAAATGTTCAACTATAGAACGATAGGTTGTACCAAGATTTTTGAGATTATTAGCTGAACTAGAGGTGCTACTCGAATATACAAGAAGGTGATTTGACAATTAACACATTTCTCTAGTAATTCCTAATGTTTAGTTGGATCTTGGTACATGAACCAGACCTTTGTTGTCCGTGTGAGAGGCATTTGTAGTCAGGTGATACTAATTTGAGCCTCCATTTCATACTTAAAAGGTTGTGAACAGGTCATTAAAAATTTATAGATATGTTTTCAAGTGTGTTAAGCCTACAACACCTAGAATGGAATTAAGAAGGGTGTTGGAAAGTGAGAATTTATCTTGGGAAAAGGACCTCCATTCATTCTTTCTATAAATAGAAGTGCTTCCATGAATTGTTCACATCAATTACTATCATGTGTATTGTACAAAATACTTCCCTATAATTTCTATCCTTTGTTTCTGGAAGGAATATGTCTTTATTCTCCTTGTTACAATTCTACTCACTCTGAATTAAGAAAAGAGTGAGTATTGGCTAAGGGAATAGGAGGTAGTGGAAAAAGTAGGAGTCTTTGGCTACAATAGTCTTTCCAGTTTCTAAGAACCATAGCTAAATATTATCATTCTAGTGGGAATTGGTCAAATCATCCAAATACTCCAACTGCATGATGTTGTTCCTCAGGGGTGGATGAACTGGGTAGGTTTGCAATAACCTCTATCAGGTTTGGGATACAAGAGTGCAGGAGGAGAGACACCAATTTTCTCTCATGCCATCCTTCTATTGATGACTTTCATCAAGAACAATGGTAGAGGGATGGCATTATGTTCAGATGTCTAAATCCACAATATAGAAGTGGGACTTCATTCATAAATTCAAAGAATTCCTTGCTCCAACAAGGATGACATTTTTTGGTTCAACTGTTGAGAGCTACCTCAATGATTCCTGAGTTGATACATCTAGTGGATGAAGATTGAAATATGGAGAGTTGTGTTGCCTTCCTACCAACCTATGATCTGAGATTGAATATGAGATAAAGAGGGGGCATCAATTTCTAATTTCCTATGTGGCCTTTTGAACAATTAGAATGGCTGAAATAAAATTAGTTAATTAGATAAAGGATGGAATTTCCTAAGTCACAAATATTAAATGAAATGTAACTTAAAAAGTTGTACTAAGGAAATCTTGGCTGACATAATATGCCTATATATAGGGTTTAAAAAGTCGTAGTAAGGAATCCACTTCTAATCCACATACTTTGAGGCTAGAGTTAATTTCTAGGAAAGGGATTATTTTCTGGGCTTTGAATATAAGATATTCACATTCTTGGAGAATAGTTTCTATAGTAGAGTATGTGCATTGTAGAGACTACAAAGCAGAAATATGTCTGCATATGAATAAATTCTTGTATGACAATTTTCAATCTAGATTGCAATATATGAATAACATAGTGTGTGTATCTTTTGCAATTGTCTCCTTGAATGTATGCATTGCTTTTGTGAATGAAGGAATCAAAGGTTTTGGATTTTATCATGCACATTTGCTACATTTAATGTTTTATTTACTACTTTTGTTTAAGGAATGGATTCAATATGCTTTGAGTAAGACATATGAAGTAATATGTCACATTCATGATTATTGAGTAGAATTGCATAAAATACTCTTCCTTGGACAATTAATGTAATGTATTAGTAGTATTATAAGTCCTCTAGGTATGTTGTTTTAATGTCATAAAGGAAATGTTTGTAGTAGAAAGTTTTGACTCTATTGCCCTTGATAAAGCATCGATCCCAAAACTTATTTACCCAAAAGTCCAGAGAGAATGTAAAATCTAAAGATAAATGAATTGAAATCTTTTAGTCTATTTTGTCATAGCTTGAGTAGGTTTTGATATATGTTCTCAAGGCCAGCAATGTCAAAATCTCCAAGAACCTTACTGGTGTTAGGATAATTTTGCAAGTCTTGGTGCATGTTTATGACATCATTTATGTCTGATAAGTGAAAGATAAATCTATTGATTGCTTTAAGAGATACCCCTAGGTTTGGTAGAGCCTAAAGTTGAGGGGATATAAGTGAAAACAAATCTCACTATGTTGGCCAAGTCTCCCTTTGAAGTTGATCATAAGAAGTGGTAAACCTTTAGAGTTTGATGTGTATAGATTTGGGAACCAATAGAGGTATAGGTTGAACTTATATATATCATAAATGTTTGATATTTTCTTTTTGGAAACTATTGAGCTAGAGGAAATAATTTAGGTGGTGTTAGGTTCTTAGGACTATCTTGGAAGATAAAATTATAGGATATGAGTTCCATCTTGGGACTAGATATTGGTAGACATTCAACACATTCTTTACCAAATAGTGCATACAATTTGTAATCTATGCTCCTAGTTTCAACAATACCCTTCACAAGCACTAACAAAAATGGGGGATTCAATTTTTGAAATCAACCAATAGAGTAGTGGTAATGCCAAGAATAGATTGGTCCTTTGTCATGGAGGAGGACACCTCAAATAGTGAATAAGACAAAGACATTGAGAAACAAGTTTAAAATATTTTGTGTTTCACTCAAACATGCAATATCAAGGTTTATGAAACTTTTAATATCTAGAGATATATTGTGAATAGAGTATAGATAATATTTGTAGTGCTTCTTGGAGTTTTTTTGTGTATTTTGCCATGTGATATTCATTTATATACTCCTTAATGGGGCTTTTCTAACACTAGGCCTTCCATGATGGAGAAGCCATAAAAATGTACTATCCTAATCTAATATAATGGGCAGGATCCCAAGGCCAATTTCACTAATAAAAAATTGCTCTTTAAATAAAAAAGTATCCAATATAAATAAATTAACTAATGATTGAATAGTTCTAAATTGAAATAAAATAATTCATAAATAAATAAAAATGATAAAATATATTTGTAAGTAAATAAAATAAAATAATGTAAAATAAATCTTTAGTAAATAGAATAACTACAAATAAAAATAGCATTTCAAATAAAAGGATAATAATTAAAAAATACTTCCAAAGTGAAACAAAACAATTCTTAAGTAAATAAATTGGCTCTTATGTAAAAAAATTAAATCATGTCTTGACCATGTACATAAAACTCATAACACAACCCACATATATTTAAAACACTAAAACAAAAAATTTAATTAATAATTGGGATATTTAAATATGTAAATAAATGTTATGAATATAAAACAAAAAATATATATAGTTTCATTTTACTTTCTCAACAATTACACACACACACACACACACACACACACACACACAAATATAAACTAATTAATTTTAATTAATGGAATAGCTATTATTTGTTTTCTAAATATAAAAACATCAATACCTTAAAATATATACAAGTATATAATTATTCTAGAGGCTTATATAATGCCATAAGGGAAAGAATGTTACCACATATATTTACTAGCATACCTATCTTTAGAAAAATATATCTAAAATAGGTTGAGAGATATAGTTCCAATAAAATATAAAATTTAAGCCTTTATAGTAAAATGTATAAAATATAATGCACTTACTTGGAATAACTTTACTCCTTTTATATTTCATATGATAAAACACTAATAAAATATAACTATAAATTAAATTATTGTATACTAAACAAAATAACACAAAAAATAAAAGGTAACACTAACAAAATATAATGCATTGAAGAATGAAAATTAAATGGAAGCCTTTATAAGAAAATGTATAAAATATAATGCACTTACCTAGAATAACTTCTTCCCTTGATGAATATACTTTGATCCTTTTATATTTGAGATGATAAAATGCTAATAAAATATAGTTATAAATTAAATTATTGTACAATAAATAAAATAATACAAATGTAATTACCATTGGAATAACTTCTATGCTTTCTGAATACACTTTGCTCCTATATTTTGTTAGGATTAACCTACCATCAACCTTATAAATCTTATGTATTTAATTACTCCTAATATTGTTTGTAAATCATTCATAAGGGATGAAGTATTCACCTAGTACTGATCTTGTTTCAGCCACACTTTGGATCATTGTACTTGACAGAGGGTGTGGGGGGGCTTGCTCCCCACTACTATCCCTACGGCCTAGGGGGGTCACAACTTCCTAGCCCCTTGGTGGGTGTTTAGGGGCATTGTTAACAAGAAATGTAGAGGAGATACTAGTCCAGATATCTAGTCCTATGTCAAGTCGTTGTAGTTAGTTTATATCTTAGTCAAGTAGCTAGAGATTGAGAATGAAACATAAATAATAACATAATAGAGCATCATATACACATAAAAATAAGATAACATAGAATTACCTATTACACGTAGATCTCCATATATTTATATATCAACAACAATTAAAGGTATATATCATCTATCCATCCTTAGGTAGGTTTAAGTC